>OX244264.1:21565729-24450729 GCA_945867215.1 Epinotia demarniana
CTGCTTTTCAAGCCTATGAGGAATATTCAAATCCCTCGTTAGAAGGCAACAATGGTTTTTTCACACCATTCATTCGGAAAAGTAAGTTTTGCTCCACGACGAGAGGAATCAAAACAAAACGTTATATGAAAATGTATGATTTTTTCGTAATATTCAAAAATTAGTAGGTAATAAAAAATTAGAAAAATTGTTAAAACTTGTCATGTCATTTTAGCAGCATCCTTTTTAAATTTCTTCATAGTAGGTGTGAAAAATAGTATGTGTCAGTCGGTAGCAAAATTATCTTCGTCTCGGGCGTTAGCACTTGTATCCCTCACTACGCTCAGGATTCTATTGTAGGCTCCCTCGCTGCATTCAGGATTCAATACACCGCCCTCGCCGTAAATATACAATTTTCCTCCCTTGTGAATTTTCAGCTAGTAAACGAGCAAAGAGCACGTGCAAGTGTGTGCGTGCGTGCGTGCGTGCGTGCGTGCGTGCGTGCGTGCGTGCGTGCGTGCGTGCGTGCGTGCGTGCGTGCGTGCGTGCGTGCGTGCGTGCGTGCGTGCGTGCGTGCGTGCGTGCGTGCGTGAGTGAGTGAGTGAGTGAGTGAGTGAGTGAGTGAGTGAGTGAGTGAGTGAGTGAGTGAGTGAGTGAGTGTGTGTGTGAGTGTGTGTGAGTGTATGTGCGCGAGCGCGCGCGTGTATGTTTATTTGGCTATTAGGTTATGTATTCTAGCAGGTCTTCCACCTGATCGTAGTTTTTATCTTTACTTTACTTTAGCTTACACATTGCATATAGTTTATCAGTTGAAAACCGAATCTTCTTAAAGTACATAATCTTAAGGATACCTCGCTGAGCTCTCTCTACGTCAATAAAACGAGTCTTTGCAGCGCCTCCCCAAACAGGCAAACAGTAGGTTAATATAGGTAGCATCAATGATGTATAGATTTCTTTTAAAATATCTCTACTGTGGTCTTTCGGACCCGGGACTTCTCTTGGCACTACATGTCTCAAGTTTTTAAATATCCATTTAAGTTTTGACAGCCTTAATATAACATATTCAAGATGTTGGTACCATGAGAGTCCCCGATCCACAAAGACACCCAGATATTTGGTGCTATCGACTCTTGATATGGTGGGACAGGAGTGCTGACAGGAATTCAATGCATTGTTACCGCAACTATGGATTTTAATGGTATAGGTATTATCAGGTTGTGTATTGCTTTATATACTGTGACATATATAGTTTGTTTTGGTGGTATTTAACGTAAGAATATTGTTCTTAAGCCAGTCACTAATCTTTTCCAGTCCAGACTCCACCATTTTTCGAACATCTTCCCATGAAGTACCAGCGAAGACGATGGCGGTGTCATCAGCATACGAAAAGACATCAGCGTTAGGGATCTTTAGGTCACACAAGTCATTAATATAGATTAGAAATAGAGTTGGACCAAGCACCGAGCCTTGAGGTACTCCGTACGTCACGTCCACGTCTTCACTGGTACATCCACTGTCTCCCAATTTAACCCTTTGTTTCCTATTTGTCAAATAGTCCTGGAATAGACGTAGCGGCATGTCCCTTATACCGATCCTTTCCAGCTTGCGTAACAGTATGGGAACAGAGACGATATCAAAAGCTTTTTTGATATCGAGATATACAGACATACATTTAGACCCATTGTCAAGATGTTTAACTATCAGCGAGGTTAGGGCTGACACAGCATCTTCAGTAGACTTTCCAGCTCTGAAGCCGTATTGAGATGGGGATAATAAATTAAATTTATTTAGGTAGTTAAGCAGTCTATTATTTAGTAACTTTTCCAATACTTTCGAGATAGCTGGTAGTACAGATATAGGTCTGTAATTGTTTATATCGTCTCTGTCTCCATTTTTATAAACCGGTGTGATGATCGATTTTTTTAGTAGAACTGGGAAAATTCCTTCAAATTCAAAAGAAGTATTTACTAAATGCGTTATAATAGGGATCACAATCGGCTGTACAAGTTTAAGAAATTTAGAAGAGATGTTGTCCCAGCCTGGTGCACTACTACTCTTAAGGTTCGATATTATGGTGTGAACTTCGTTATGATCAGTATGGGACAGTACAAAGGAGTTTGGATGAGACGGAAGATTTAGTAAATATGTGCGTTGTACTTTTGTGTCGGGTTTAACATTCATTGCAAGCTGTTTTCCTATATTGGAGAAGTAGTGGTTAATGTAATTTGCAGAAGTAGCTGCGGTTGATTTTAAATGTAGGAGTTCAGGATTTATACCATTAGTTTTGTTTGTGTATGTAATGTTTTTTATATTTTTCCACAGTAGTTTATTATTTTTAGAAGATTTACTTAATGACTCTCTTTCATAATTTCGTTTAAGTTTTTTAATTAATTTGTTGCAATAATTCCTATATCTTCTGTACGTTATTTTTAGTATATCATTACAGGAATCATTTTTTAGCTGTTTTTGCATGTTGTTTCGATTACGTATGCAGCGTAATATTCCTGGTGTAATCCAAGGTTTTATATTCCTGTATTGTTTAGATATTTTTTTAGTTGTTGTATGTTTTTGTAACACCGACGTTAGTTCATATATAAGACTATCTATGATTACATTTGGATCACTACTGTACAGAAGATGTTCAAGGTTTTTATTTTTCAAGTCTTCTAGAGCTGCGTCAAAATCTATTACAGATTTTGTTTTGTTTAGTATTACTTTATTTTTCATTTTAGGCATACTTAATAACACAGTAAAATGATCAGTAGTTGTAGTGTGCAATATACCTACCGAGGCTTGAAATTTAGATCTATATTTATCTTTAACATTATGTGATCGAGGCAGTTTCCTTCCCTAGTTGGCAGGCTATGTGCAGCTAAAATTCCATGTAGAGATAGCATAGCGTTCTTCAGTCTTTAGTTTTATGTTTATATTAATATCACCAGTGATTATAACGCTCTTGCCAGTGGATCCGATATTATTTAAGTGACTATTTAACGAACTTATAAAAGGGTCAGCATTCGAGGGGGATCTGTAGATACACAATATTGATTTATTCAGTATCTCTACCTGCAAACAAGATGCCGCCCTGTAACTAGGGCGGTGAATTCGTTAATGCCCCAGATCGCAGGTGTTTGTGGCCCGAACCGAAGGCGAGGGCCATAAATATGCGCTCTGGGGCTTTACGAATTACCGCCCGTGTTGAGTACAAAATTTTACGTCTTCACCTGGCCACAATGCGACTTTTCCTGTACGTGCAGCGTGCAGTAAAACTCGCATTATGGCCAGGTGTGACGTAAAGGTACTTTGTAAGTCGATTAAAGTTACAGAAGTACAGAAACAGGCAGATTGGCTCTAATAAATTGAACGTATTCTATATACCCGATCTCTTCTTTCTTTTGTACTTAACAACGAGTAAGAAAGGGATATAATCATGTTATGCTAGGTCTTCATACGTCATTGTCTCTGCTTTTTCGCTCGCACGATGTATCTCGCTCTCTCGCTCGCTCGAGACTTAGTGCAGCGAAAAATAAGTTATCGACATCGATATTTACTTTTCAGATATTCGTCGTCTGCGCCATTCGTAAATAAACTGTAACTCCATAGTTCATACAAATACATGTAATTGTATACAAAATGTCATTTACGGCATTTACCACAGTAAAAACCAAAACCATTAACCCTTAACTTTACTACCCAATTCCTGTTTCTGAGACACAACTACCTACGTGACGTTTAGAGAGATCCTTGATTCGCACTTTAAATCAATATTAAAATGTAATTAAGTAGTATTTAAAAACATGTTTTATCTATAAGTAACTAGTTACAACACTATAACTGTCAAATAATTTATAGAATCAGGCGTTACTTTGCGGAAGTCCATGATATACCTACCTACGTATGTAAACTTACTAAAACCATACCTTTAAACCAGGTGACGCTCACGTCGAGTTTAGTGTTTTACCACATTTTTTCCTAGTATATGTCTAATATTTTTAATGTTATCAGTTTAGAAAAATTATAAATTCTGACCTTTTCCAAAGTTGGTTAATCCTCAAAGTATCATCCTGTGAAGTAATGTTTACGTTCGTGAATTTCGTGATAGATGACCGCAAGTTCATTAATAATACGTTTCATGTCATGTAGGTATTTTAAATGAAATTGCATTATTTTTTCAATAGTAGGTCCTTTTTCATACCTGTTTTACGATCTTGTTAATAAAATAAGCAGCCAAATTATTCTCAATTCTATCATATCATCTAAACATAATCAATCCATGGCATTTATGACATTTGAATTTCACTGGTGTCACTTTATTGTCAATTTTTTTTCTTAATTATTCCACCAAAAAAGTTTGGTTATTAATCAAATGAAAAGATTAATTCTCAATGTGACGTTTCTTTATTGCAAACAAACATGTAATTCATGATGCCGTTGAATTTTACTGCTGAAGAGATAGTGGATATGATTCTTTGTTTACGGGGAATGCAGAAATAATGGTGCGGCATCTCTTCAATTGTACGCTGAGAGATTTCCGCAACGGAGAGGACCAACGGACACACGTATAATTGTAAGGGCGATTACCAGACTGCGTAACAATGCAAGAGCGGTTCCGGTTAGAAGTGGTGGACCTCGTCCTCGTATTGACGTTAGAGCGGAAGAAAGGATCTTAAACCATTTTCCAGAAAATCCTGGCATCAGCACTAGAAAAGCAGGGTGGTTGTATGATATTAGTCATACAGCCGTCCACAAAATTTTAAAACGGGATCAACAGCATCCATTTTCCTTGAAACGAGATGATTTTTTACGATTATTTTCTTCTGGGGTTGGGTGAAGCAGCAAGTATTTAAAAAAGAGTCGAGAACGGAGGAAGAAATGAAGCTGCGGTGTGTAGCTTTTAACAAAATCATGCGACGTGCCCGGCAAAATCCAAATTTGATGCGTAGCGTTCACGAAAACAAATGCCTCGCCGTCGCTTGGTTCAAATAACGGCTAACGATGTACCGCGTACGCCACATTGAGCCACGTCGTATTTAATTGTAAGTGTGCACATAGCCTTACCTTAACTGACGTTGCATGTTTTGAACTTGACCTTGACTTGACAGCCAGAAAACACGTGTTACAATTGTAAACAAATAATACAGGATGTTATGGAATCATAAATTCATTTTGGTATTACAAATATAATTTGTAAAAAAAGCGTAGGGATTTTAATAATTTTTGTACCACAACCTTATTTATCTTTATCACCTAGATATGCCCGGATTTCAATAAATGGTTTTAGTAAGTTTACATACCTACTGTATTACTCTCGAATAATATTGTTCTCGTAATTCAGACACCGTAAACTGCGATCGAAATCCATTGAAATGACGTATGACAACCTGTTAGGGATGGCGATGGTTCTAAATTAATGAACTGAAATAGTATGTACTAAAACAATACAAATAATAATAACTAATAAATAGAATATAATATAATATAATAAATCTATAGACAATATATTTATCAATTCCAAGAAGTTTTAGTTTAATATCATAGATTAGGTACACTTATCAGTGTCTAGGTTACCTAGACATTGATAAGTGTAATTTAATACTATAATAATATTAATGATAAATAAACACATTCCGCCATATAAATGCATAAGTAGCATAACTGACGATTCGAAAGTGCTTGTTGCTAAGCCTACTCAATAAATAATTTTTGACTTTGACTTGACTGAGTAACAACCCTAGTACTTCAATGGATTTCGATCGCAGTTTACGATGTCTGCTCGTAATACTATAACTGTCAACTTGACGTTTACATCCCGGTAGTATTGTTTACAGCGCGCGAGCCTTCTCGATTTTTCTCGCACTATACCTCTCTTTCTAAGTTTTCTAATAGAAGAGAGACGGATAGTGTGAGTAAAATCGAGGAAGTGCAGTGATTTGCCTTCGTCGAAACATATGGTTAAGAGATAAAAAACTACCTACAGTAATGGAATTTCATACACTTTCCTGGCCGCTGAAACTGTACAGTATCTAATCATCAGTAACGAGGATCTTCACGTACTATTTTTGCTACAGTCAAGCGAACATTTCAAAAAATTCAAAATTATTTATTTCGTAAAATACAAGACGTGTTTATAATCTATATAGGGGATGGTGCCGCCCGGTAAGCAAAATGTTGCCTGTGTTGTGAGACACCGCTCTTCCTTAGGTTATCAGAATGTTACAAAACAGATGTAAGCAAGTAGAAAAGTTTGTGTGTGTGTGTGTGTGTGTTAGATTATTTTCTATTTTGTTATATTTGTAAGTTTTCTGTTTCCTGATAGTTTGTACATTTCAGCCATTTTGTAATTATTCATAGTAAGGTTTTGGGTATTAAATGTTTAAGCATTTGTTGAGTTTGTTGTATATATATGTGACCAGACTTAACATTGTACTGTCAGCGCGCAAACTTACTTTTAGTTTTGTTTATACTAGCAACGTTAATTATTGTTCTCTTAGAGTTATAGTTAGCAAAATACGAAAGGGTTCTATGTTTTTTTTAAAGAGACATGTAAAATATAGAGTTTCCTCTCTGTCAGAACGTCACTAAGCTGATATAGTAATTCGGTGGGAAAACGGATTTTTTATATATACTTACATTAAGAATAAGAATAAGAATAAGAAAATTTTATTCACTCAAAAACCCTTGTTTTATAAAAATATTCTTCTGCCAAACTGCGTGACAGTTTGTTGGCAGAGGGACTCCCTTACAAACAATAGATGGGTAAGCTTAGCTATTGAGTAGAGTATTTTAATTTTATAATTTTGTTTTCTAATGGTAGGTACAGCTCACGTGATCACTTTACTTAAGACTACATTTCCAGTTTAGATTTTGTTTTTTCTAAGAAAAACTCCTTCACTCTAAATGTTACTTTCAAGAGTGCACGTTGAGCTCTTTCCGGGTCAATGAATCGGGTTTTGGCCGCCCCACCCCAAATAGATATGCAGTACACCAAGACAGACTGTACCAGGGATGTGTAAATTTCAACGGGGTCGTTATTGCTCTACCTGGTAAAAGATGTCTTAGTGCCCTGAAAATCCGGAGCAGCTTTCTGACCCTACCAATAACGTGGTCAAGATGGGCGTACCAATTTAGATGCTCGTCTAGCTAGAGTGACTCCTAGGTATTTAATTTGTGATACCTTTTCAATAACTGGGCAGCTACAAGTGCTGGGATTCGTTCCGTGACAAGAGTGGATTTTGAGACATCGAAATTGGCTTGTGTGGAGTTCGTGATGCTGAAACACATGTATTTTGTTTTATCTGTGTTAAGTGTTAACAGATTTAGTCTTAGCCATTTTGAGACCTGAGCTAACATTTCAAAGCATATTGGAGAAAAACCGATATACGATAACGAAAAAACGATAAACAGAAAAAAAACAGCCAAGAGCGTGTCGGGCCACGCGCAGTGTAGGGTTCCGTAGTTGCCTGTCTGTCTTAGTTACATCGACAAGCGGTGCGGTTGCGTCGGCTGAATTTGTACGAAAATTGGCCTTTCCAAGTACACATTAAGTTGGTCGACTATGGCGACATGACTCAAACAAAACTTGGGGCTTTAAAGTCCAATATCTCGCAAACTAATCACTGTTTTGAAAAATAGTTAGATAACTCGTAATATTTTTGAACAAGCTATCCAACGATAGCGATCCACCATGGGTTTAACGATAAAAATTACATCCCCCCGCTTTAGGTGTAGGGGAGGTACCCTAAATAAAATGGTTTTTCAAGATTTTATTGTTCTGTTTTGTCGGCGTGATTGATGTATATGCCCATGCCGAATTACAGTTTTCTACCAGTAATGGTTACTAAGCTAAGCCGAGCCGAGGACGGACGGATGGACGGACGGATATGGTGTAAGCAAACCCAAGAGTTAGCTTTTACGCACAGGCAGGTCTGATTTCACGGCTTCTATAGTTTCTGATGAGATATTTCTGACAAGTGCGGGCGGCGGGCGCTCTGTCGCGCTAGATGTGGCGCGTACCTAATTACTTTACTACAGAGGCCGGGAGGAGGTTGCCGGCCGAGCGTAGCGAGGTCGGTTTTTGCTGTTTTGGCCCTCTGGCCAATTCACGGTCTGTCCATACCGAGCTAAAGGGTCCTGAGAAGCCCGGCTTGCAGTTAGTCCAATCAAAAAAAAAAGACCGGGTTGCACTCCGGGAGTGCCGACAGAAGTGAAAACTTGAATAATTTTAATTTTACAAAAAAAATCCTTTCTCCCCCCTCCCTCCCCCTGCGTGCTAAATAAGTGTCAATATATCTAATAACAACTTTATTAGTAGCACGCTATAGTTCAACTTCACTCAGCAAAATTGACGAAGGAGACAAAAATTTTCAAATCTTTAGGAATGACGTCCAAATTCGAACTATTCGAATTTACTTAACCCAGCAAAATTGATGAAGGAGACGATGAAATAAAATACCAATTTTTTTTTGCCATTGCCAAATATTTTTCAAAGCTTTATCTCTTACTCGGTAAATAAGTACTTATGCCTTCTTATCCGTGATAGTTTTCCTTTTAGATTAATCGCATGTAGGTACTACTGTCACATAGGGCTTGCATTCCGGAATTTCGAAATTCCGGAATTTCGGACCTTTTTTCCGATATTACAATTCCGGAATTAGGACACACAATATCGGAAATTCCGGAATTTAAACAAATATAGTTTGTCGTCTAGTTGACAGGGGTTGTCTGGAATACGGTTACTTTTTTGACTAATTTTGACCGAGGTGGTTTTAAATGCTTGTTACATTACTGCTTTGCACGGCAGGTAAGATACCTATTATGATGTAATTGACGTATCCAAAAGAGCCAAAAAATAAAAGTTCGCTTATCCAAAACGGCCAGTCAAATAAGCTCATATTTAGGGAAAAATTTGCTCTTTTGACTTCAGTGTGCCAGGGACTGACGCCTAATATAGTTTCCTCAATAAAATCGTGTAAGTACTGTAAGTAGTGTATGTAAAATTGCATTTTATTGCTAAACAAAAAGGAAAGGTTCCATATATAATAATTCCATATATGATAATTGATAATTCATAGTCATTTATAGGACGAGGAACTGACACTGACAGTATGACGTATTCCTTTGGGGTACAAAAGGGCGAATTTAGCAATAAAAAAATAATTCTGTGTACACCAAAGTGAGTGACCAAATTAAACTTTATAATATCACTTAGTACTAAGACATATTAAATAAGATTATTGTAAATGTGTGAATTTTGCTGATACACCCAAGTTAACCAAATTTCGGAGTACCGCCCTTATCTTATCTTATAGGCTCCGCTCAGTGTCCACGTAATGTTTATAGCCACAAGGGTTTGCAAGCGAGTGCCCGAGGGAAACAATATCATTGTAACCCGTTAACACAAATGGACGTAGTTTAAGGAAAAGGATCCAATCCACAAAATTACCAAAACATGAGTTAAGTATACCAGAGAGGTGTTTGAGGCGTATATTTTAACTCAGCAAAAAGACGCCCAGCTTACATGGTGTTTTCATATTTTAATCAACATGGGATACCATCTCACATGTATGACGGAGTAAAATTGATATCCTTTAATAAAAACCCATAACGCTTGGAACCGTATGGTAATATTAGATCAGTTACATATTGATTCACATTTATTTTAACAAAAGATATCCAACCTGCCTGGACCATTTTTAAGAAATGCAATTCACACGTTTTCACTTTTAATATTTTCAACGAAATGGATCCAATCCATTTGGATTCTTTCTGAAAAACTAAATCTAGGCTCTTTAAAACTTTTAGATATACAACAAAATAGATTCACCTCACTTGGATCAGTTTTTTTGAGTTGTTGTGAATCCTGCTTTGGTGTCTTAGTAAACAACAGTAATTATCCTATTTAAAAAAAAAATGTAAAGCCGACTTTTTAAATTCTTCTAGCTTTATTTTTAATCACATTAAGTGAAATTTCCAATATAAAGCAGCCTTTATAAGGATTTTTACCGTCAGTATTGTCTTGGATCATTACAATATACGTAAATGTATTATCGAAATATAGGGAAATAAATAAACAATTCAACTTGCTTGAACCTTTTGTTTTATTTGTTTGTCAGTTAAACGTTCATTGAGCAAGAAAAACAAAAACGATCGAACGGGCGTGAATCTTTTTTGATAAAAAAGTATGAATGACGGTTAAAGTGACTTTAAAAAGATATGGATCGTTTTTGGAAATCTATTAGTTTTGTCTTAACGTGACAATAAAAAATCAAGAACGATCCAGCGCATATAAACCATTTTTCGGAAAATGCTTATATTAACAACTAGCTTCTGCCCGCGACTTCGTACGCGTATAAATTATGGTTCAAAAATGATATTCTTATGTTTCACCACACTACTGACAAAAACAAAGATTTCATTTCCATAGACTGTGCGTGTAACAGTTCAAGTTGTCTTCGAATCTAAATAAACACCCTTATTAACTTGGTCGTCAATAATATTATATATGTAGATCCCCAAAGTATCCTTTGAGAGAGCGCTCCCTATGCGAGCCTCAAGTCCCAAGACCCTGGGGTGAGCCCCACGGATACTCACTAACCCCAGGAGCTTGCAAGCGAGACCTGAAACCAACCTGAGTGGCGAGGCAATCCTTCAGAGAGTGGTCCCAATGCGAGCCCGAGGGCCTAAGGCCCGAGGCCGAGCCCCCACGAATACTCGTTATCTCCGAGTAACTTGCAAGCGAAACCTTAGGGCCGAAGTCCTGAAGGTAAACGGGGAAGCAAGCGCAACCGAAGGCTGAGCTTTTCGTAAGAATGAAAGGTCTAAGCATGCTTGTAGTGAGTGGTCGCTATGCGAGTTTAGGGGCTGAAGTCCTTACTATTCCCAGGTGTCCTGCAAGCAAAACTGGAGATCAAAGTCCCCAAGGGGAGCAGGCAGTTAAGCGAGGCCGAAGGCAGAGCTTTTCGTAACAATTAAAGGTCCCAATCAAGCCTTAAGAAAGCGTTTCCAATGCGAGCCTGAGGGCCGAAGGCTGGAGCCCAAAGTCCCCAAGGGAAATGGGCAGGCAAACGAGGCCGAAGGCCAAGCTTTTCGTAACAATGAAAGGTCCCAATCAAGCCTTAAGAAAACGTTCCCAATGCGAGCCCGAGAACGAGCCCTCACGGACACTTACTACGAGTATACCCGAGGTGGCAGCGAAGCCAAAAGCCGAGTTTTACATTGGAAAGAAAGGCCCAAAGCATAACTTTAGAGAGCGCTCTCAATGCGAGCCTTTACGGACACTCATTATCATCGGGTGTCTTGCAAGCGAAACCTGAGGCCTGAATAAGGGAACGCAAGTGATGCCAAAGGCACAGCTTTTCTGTAGGAATTCAAGGCTTTAGCATGCTATAAGCGACCGCTCCCTAGGCCAGCTGTAGGGTTTAAGACCCGAAAGCAAGCCCCCGCGGACACTTACAATCCTTAGGTGTCTTGCAAACGAAACCTGTGGCCAAATTACCCAAGATGAGCGGCGAGGCAAGCGAGCCCTCACGGACACTTACTATCCCGTAGGCGAGCTGATATAAGTCCCGTAGGTGAGTGGCAAGGCAAGCGAGGCGAAAGGCCATGCTTTTCGTTGGAATGACTAGAAGCATTCCTTCAGAAAGCGCTCTAAATGCGCCGCCATGGACAGACACTCATTATCTCCCGGTGTCTTTTAAACGAAACCTGAGGGTACGCCCCACGTACACTTACTATCTCCAGGTGTCTTGCAAGCGAAATCCCAAGCTAAAGTTCCGAAGGTGAGCGGCGAGGCAAGCAAGGCCTTTTCGTTGGAATGAAAGGCCCAAAGCAACCTTTCTGAGAGCGGGCTCAATGTGAGCAATGACCCCCTAAGGATACTCATTATCTTCCGACGTCTTGCAAGCGAAACTTAAGGGCTGAAATCCCGAAGATAAACGGGGAGGCAAGCGAAGCGAAGGCTGAGGTTTTATGCCGTTTTGTCCAAATTGTATACCCGCATCCCTTGACGTTGGTGAAATTTTCAAGTCTTAAGCTCATAGATTCAAGGAGTTCCTATACAAAGTTCATCCCCACTTTTTAACCCCTTTGCACCCTTACCTTTATAATATTATAGCCTAAAACCTGGACAGGGATTTTTTGGACAAATGAGTAAAGTTTTCATCAAAATTCTATCAGCCATTTTCACGTGATGCGCGTACATATAAACAGACAAAAATTCTACTTTCTTGGAAGGTGTTCTGTTATCGATTCTAAGTATTCTCAGCATAGTTTTTTTTTGAATATCTTTCATGTAAAGACTTCCAACCCTGTTCACTTTTATTATATGTATGTATAGATGGTTTTATATGCCATTATTATGCATTATTATGCCATTTTTATTACGTGAATCCTTATTACAAAATGAAACAAAAGGAAGGGTCTATGAAAAGTGTATTTTCGCAAAAAAGATCCAACCCCACTTTTGGTCAAATATCTTGAAAAATATAGCATTTAACTGAATTATGTGTATAAGAATGTATACTACACGACTCAACTCAATTTTCATCCAAACATATATTATTAAAAAAATGCATCAGTTTTGAGGAATCACGGTTGAAACTTTAAACCGCCATAACTTTTGCTCAACTTTCTGTGGATTGGATCCTTTTCCTTTAACTACGTCCAAATATCTTTGTCCCTTTCTGTTTTCTCACTTAAACAATAATAAAAATGCAATCAGTTCCCAGTGCAACCCCGTTGACAAAAGTTGTGTGCGACCTTGTGTCTGTTAAGCCCTTATTACACTTTCCTAAATTTAGTCATCCTAATTAGAATGCTTAGGATAGGAAGGAGGCTCCTGATTACACTGTTCTAAATTTAGTCACTGATTCAGTCAGCATTTCAATCGTGTCGGTGTCAACTCTCATTCAGTCAGTCAGAAACCATCCTTGCTCCTAATTAGGACATCCTAACTTGCTAAACGCGATTACACATTAGGTACTAATTTAGGATTCTAAATCATTTAGAATCTTAAATTTAGGAAAGTGTTAGGAGTGTTGTGGTGTTTTAAGTGTGTGTTATGCGTGCCACTGAGTGGACTATTATTAATGTTCTTCTATTTTTAAAAATAGCATAATGTTAATATTATTAAAAAAGTTATAACATTTTCATTTTGCTTTGTTGATTGTTTAAAACATGTGATGCCTGATTTTAAAATATAACGTACAATGTTAACTGAGAGTAGGTAAGTAGGTACTTTTACATGTACATAACTGATTTATTAATTTAATTTTGTTGCATTTTTGAATAAGGTTTGTGATTTCGATACTGTTCGGTATATGAAACGTGACATATGAATGTGATGAATGTAAGTAACTTCGTATTGTGTAGTATTCGTACTTTTGCAGTTTTTTATAACAGCGATTACCTCAGTAATATGATAACATTCGTGTGTTCTTTAAAGAAAAGGCCACTGAATAATTATTTACGTTTGTTGATTATTAATAACTAAATATTGATTATTTCTGGTTTTATTTTGCTCAAAATCCAATCACAACAACATAAAGGAATAAAATCCTTAATTCCGGAACTAGTTCCGGAATTCCGGAATTGAAGGCCAATCTCGAAAATCAGTTCCGGAATTCAAAACCGTCCGATATTGCATCCCCTACTGTCACAGTCACAGTAGTAGGGCCAACACACAATTAGATGTTACGACGACGTGCCGTGGCATGTTGCGGCACCGTGTAACGTTGCGACGTCGTGACGTGCAAATCTACGGCGTGCAACGTAAAAACTCACGTGACGGCGTCGTGCCGTGGCACGTTGCCGCAACGTGCGACGTCACGACGTCGTGTCGCGGGCGCGGGCCGTCGATACGTTGCCGTAGAAATTTGAAAAATACAGTTGATAAAGATCTATGGACCGCACCAGACTGTCCTCATCCTGCTGCTATTAAGAAGTCGCCTAAAGAAGCGGCAGAAACACAGAAAATGGATCTATATCTGAATCCCTAACGTTTTTAACCTATTTTTGCATTCCCTAACGTTTTATGTCATAATGATCATTTTCATATCTTTAGTTTTCCTAACATCGCATGGATGTTTTTTTCCCCATAATGTTATATTTCCTAACGTCACTTGTCATGTATCATAATTATCAGCCTAATGCTCGTTAATCCTAATGATTATTTTTCCTAACTTTGTACGGCCTATTGTAGTTTGTGCTATATTTGTTTGTGTGTTGTTTAATAGCCGTGCTGCGAGTTGACGCCACCCCGCTGCACGGGGTGTCCATTTCTGATCTGAGGGACACAAGTGAACCCTAACCTAACCGACCTAAAACAGAGTTCGCTTGTGTGAGTTGTTTGATAGCCGTGTAGCGAGTCGACGCCACCCCGCTGCGCGGGGTGTTTATTTCTGGTCTGAGGAACACCAGTGAACCCTAACCTAACCGACCTAAAACAGAGTTCGCTTATCACAAGCCATTTTTGTCCGCCTTGATAATGCACGACCCAATAATTCGCGTTCACAAAAAGTGGACACGACTTGTCGGGCCGTACATTATTTGACAAATGAGTTTAAGGGCAATCATTATATTATGAATAAATATTATTATGGCTATTGATCGTTAGGGCTAATGCCCATTAGGGCAACAACACTAGGATAAATGAAATGAGGTGAAACGTTATTAGGGATTTCGACGAATATGCAAAATAACATTAGGGATATGAATAATTATGGTAAAAATGATTCGGGCAAATGAGGTTTAGGGCAATCATTACATTATGGAAAATGATTGTTATGGCAATTGATCGTTAGGGCTAATGCCCATTAGGACAAAACAGTTCGGGCAAGTGATTTTAGGACAAACGATGTTAGGGATCGCGAGGTAGAGCCACAGAAAATACTGGGTCCATCCATTTCTTTCTATCATGAATGATGGAAATCACTTTAAGAGAAAGTGTAGTGCTCTAAAAAGTGATGACAAAAAGTTTTATGAATTCTTTAGAATGAGTAAAAGTTTTAAAGAGTTGCTGGCACGGATAACAATAACACGATTAATTATATACGATAATTTACTTTAAAACCAAAGTTATAACCGACTTCAATTTAGTACTCCGCCCAGCCACGAGAACATTTCCATTTCTTTTTTCAATTTACCACATGAACTGATTTGCGATAGCAGATTGCGATAGCAATAGAAAATACCAAAATCACTACACGCGTGCCTAATATAATTGAAGAGTTCCTTCAATTCCTCATGAATCCCATCATCAAACTGGATTTTTGGAAAAAATTGGACCAACCTGGAAGTAGAATTCTTACACAAACAAAAAAAATTACGAATCGGCTCATTAATGACGGAGTTCTGGGGTTGATGAACAAAGATTGAAAAAAAAAACATTAAAAAAATACAACCGAATTGAGAACCTGCTCCTTTTTTTGAAGTCGGTTAAAAACAGCATACAGTACGGTTTCACGGCGTCGTGACGTGATTTTTTACATTACACGCCGTAGATTTGCACGTCACGACGTCGCAACGTTACACGACGCCGCAACGTGCCACGCGCGGCACGTCGTCGTATAACGTCTAATGTACTAGTTTATCGGCGTGATTGATTTATATACCCATGCCAAATTACAGTTTTCTAGTTGTAAGGGTTACTGAGCAAAGCCGAAGGCGGAAGGACGGACAGACGGACGGACATGGCGTAACTATAGGGGTTCCTAGCTGACCACGGAACCCTAAAAATCCTGAGCTAATATTTCGCACGGCACCAAACCGAAATGTTTTCGTATTCAGACATTATTTTCAAACATGTTAGACGCAACTCAATGCAACTAGGTACTAAGTAGTGATTTAGTAGAAACAGCAGGTGAGCTACTTTAGCGAGTGCGTTTATAGCCTACTACGCACGAAAGCAATGAATTATTCGTATTTAATTGTAATTTGCTCTCTTTTCTGTCACCGAGCGTTAAGTATACATAGGGTTATATATCACAAATATCATAATGACTTATTTATTATTAAAACTGAAGGATGCAGTATTACTGACATTACTGAACCACGCGAATCAATAAAAGCGATGAGTGGCCCAACCGAAAAAGAAAACTGCCGTCAGCAAAATAAACTCCTTAAGTCGAATGCGACACACATCTGGGTCTTAAAACATTTACTTTCAAATTTCAATATAAGTAAGGAGGAGGAGAACTCCTTATCCTGCTGCTACAGGAACTTTTCAGCAATCAACAATATTAGGAATATATTGTACAGTGATTGTCAGCCGTTCAGCAAAATTATAAAAGCACAGCATGAGTTCGTCTGCGTTGACTGTTACTATAAAGATTCAGTAATTCATAGTGAATACTTTATTTTCAGCCCAAGCCAAGCTAGATCAAAGAGACAAACAAATGAGTCTACTTTCAATGTCATTGTTCTTGGTCTGGAAAGCTTGTCTAGGTTAAACTTCGAACGAACCATGCCAAAAACTGCGAAATTTCTTAAGAAAAGAGGAGCAATACAGCTTAAAGGCTATAATAAAGTGGGATACAATTCCTTTCCCAATCTATTTCCGTTATTGACAGGAAGGTCCTATGATTCATGTAAAAGTATCACATGTAGTTTTATTTGGGAATTATTTAGAAATGCTGGGTTCTACACAGCGCTGGGATCGGACAGCACGGTGGGCGCCATGGGCTCCTTCGAGTACGGCTGGCCGGACATACCCACCGACTACTACCTGCAGCCGTTCATGACGGCCACGGACAACGTCATCCCAGACGACGTCTACAAATATGAACGTCGTTGCTTGGGAAGCAAAGCATTTTACAAAATACTTTTAAATTACATCCAAGGATTATTGCGTACTCTGAGACACAACAATAAATTGTTCGGCTTCTTTTGGGAAGAATCGGTAAGTCATGACGAGCTTAAGAAACCGCAACTGATGGACGAGGGGTACTTAAATTTCATGACTGCACTTGAACGCAAGAAGTATTTAAACGATACAATTTTAATCGTTTTGAGCGATCATGGTATGAGATGGGGAGATTTTGCTAACACACGACAAGGTCGGTTAGAGGCAAGCTTACCGTTATTTTCTATACTCTTACCTACATCCTTTAGAAAAACTTATAAAGATGCATACAAAAATTTGCAAATCAACAGTTACCGCCTTGTAACGCCTTATGACGCTTATCGTACTTTAGTAGATCTCGTAAATCCGAATTTGTTAGAGGACCATAATTTAAGATTGAGAATGAAAGCAAAAGAATTAATTGATCGTCGCTCGAGTTTGTTTCTGCCGGTGTCAGGGAAAAGAACGTGCCCATCTGCTGGCATCCAGGAGGCTTGGTGTGCCTGTGACGCAGTTACTGTACAGCTCACGAAGAAACAGGAAGTGGCCAGGGCAGCCGTCGCCCTAATGGATAAAATTAATAAAATGTTAATTAATTACCCATGCCGAAAGCTGTCGTTGAATGTAATCGTCAAAGCTGACTTGAATGCTGTTACTCATAGCGGGCGAACATACACTCTAGCTGTGGAGGCGACACCTGGCGGTGGTCTGTTTCGGGGGATGGTGCGATACCAGAAGGGACGGTGGGTCGCCTTCGGCCCCATCACGCGACTAAACCGTTACACTGAACGAACTAGTTGCGTGGAGGATGCTCTCATTAAATTATACTGCTTTTGTATTTGACACGTTTATAAACTAGATAATAAAAATAATGTTCTGAACAAGTTATATTTAGAAGGTTTGTCGACTACATCGTCGCAGTAGGTCTATACTCCATTCGTTGCATCCTGTTACAGATAGAGAACGCACGCTATATTGCGAAGTCATCGGATGGGGGTCCTTCTTCAATGTTAGGCAGGTAAGGTAGGTTCTAATTAGGTAATTTATCACATTCACGTGAAAATTATTAATTGCAAAACATGTGCAAGAAAACATAGACATTTCATTGTTTAATTACTAATTTAAAAATAAACTATTATAGGATCTTCACAGCTCTCCCGTCTTTGTTGAAATAAACGAGTCAATTTTTTATCATAGTGTACGAAGGGCTTTTCCGCCAATCATCAAAAATCTCTTTAGGCGATTTTACGAAATACTTTACCTAATAACTCCGCGGTGTTCTTTATCAAAAATTCAAAATGTCCGCATTCAACCGACATTGTTAAATTTATCCGCGCGCAGAACGAAAAACTAATAACTTTTTTCTTACTGGCGGCAATATTTAAACTGCCAGAGACGCGGGAAAAAAGCAGTATAGTTTTATTTTTTCTAGCTTAGGCCGCGAACTTTTCAGCCACCCATCGTACAGTCACGAGCTTTAATTTGGGATTTTGGGACCCATTTTCATTAAATGTTGTTAGAACATTCATAATGCAATAAGGTCGAAACTTTAGGTTGATAGTGTTGAATGTCAAGTTAAGACATTAGTTATGACATGTCTTATCGAATCGACCCTTGAAATAATAACCTCTTTGCAAAACGCTATCACTACGGTTTTCTAATTACGAACATTATGTGGTGTCAGTGAAGAAAACCTTAAGAAAACAGATAGAAGACAGGACCAAAAACCCCCTTACCCAAGTAATAATTAATCGGAAAACATCGGTTGCGCCTAGAAACGTAAAGTTGTCGATGGTAAACATTATGACATTGACCTTGCGTTAAAATTTTAGCTCTAAATAGCGTATGTTTGCTACACGATATTCACCCTTAGGTGGGTCCCAAATTAAAGCTCGTGACTGTACCTAGGTTCTCGAAATCGAAGTGAAAAGCAGAGTGTATAACTTGTAGGGTTCGAAAGGATAATTATCAATGATATTTATCGCGATTATAATCAAAATAATTATCATGATAATTATCGTGATAATAACAAACGGATAATTCGAGCACGACAAATTTTCGACCTAATGTATGTAGGCACCTGCTCCGACCCCATTAAATCAGGAAAAATCTTAGCACTGCCATGTACGATATGAGCGTTCCGCGTACAACGACATCTATCGGCAAATTAAGTAAACTATTGCGCGTGAGCTTAAAGTATGGAAGATGATTTTTATGGGATAATTCTGTATTGCGTGAACCGATTTTCACCGTTTTTACTTTATTTGAAAGCACGTCATTTCATTGTGATGTTGTAGAAATTACAGCTACAATAAACACCTGCTTATACGGTTAAAGTACAAACTTAGTTCAGAAATTATTCTGTCATTTTTTTCAAAAACTATTCAACCTAATAAGTTCAAAAACATTTTCCTAGAAAGTTTTTATAAAGTTCTACCTTTTAAATATTTTTCATATTCTTAAAACTAATGGTTCAAAATTTAGAGGGGGGGACACATTTTTTTTTACTTCTGGAGCGATTATCTCCGAAAATATCAACATTATCAAAAAAATATTTGAGTAAACCCCTATTCATTTTTAAATACCTATCTAACAATATATCACACGTTAGGGTTGAAATGAAAAAAAGAAAACACTCCCCACTTTACGTATAGGGGAGGTACCCTAATAAAACATTTTTTTCCACTTTTTATTTTACCACTTTGTCGGCGTGATTGATATACATATTAGTACCAAATTTCAGCTTTCTAGTGCTAACGGTTACTGAGATTATGCGCGGACGGATGGACAGACATGGTGAAACCATAAGGGTTTCTAGTCGACTACGGAACCCTAAAAATGAGCGAACTCGAGTGTCATAGGTTCTTATACTGGTGAGATTATCCGATCATTATCAGGAAGCGTAATTATCTTGATAGTTTCCAACCCTGATAACTTGTGCATAACCCATTGAAACCTCGAGTTTATACCTAAGTTCGCATTTGTCTCGGATAGAATCTTCTATATCATTTCATAAGCGGCATGTGTCGTTTATATCCTATGGCCGACATATATCTACGCGACGCGATTACGGTAACTAGGCAGAACGTCGATCATGAGACGGCCGCGAAATACTCTCTGTAGGAGGATCATCATCATCCACCTAGCGTTATTCCCGGTTGTGCCCCTAAAGGAGCCCAGGGTCCGCTTTGACACCTAATCCCAAGATTTGGCATAGGCACTTGTTTTACGAAAGCGACTGCCATCTGACCTTCCAACCCAGAGGGGAAACTAGACCTTATTGGAATTAGACCGGTTTCCTCACGATGTTTTCCTTCACCGAAAAGCTAACGGTAAATATTCCGTACATAAGTTCCGAAAAACTCATTGGTACGAGCCGGGATTCGAACCCACGACCGCCGCTTGACAGCCGCATGCCTGAAACACTAGGCTACCGTAGCTCTCTGTAGGAGGATATGAAGTAAATAGATTTGCTTTCTTCCTTGTAATAAGTTTAATGAGTTTTAGTCACAAACAAGATGTTAAAGTAATGAGTTACGCAGAGATAAAATCAAGTTGATGCACTGGCGTGAATGCGTACCGCTCGAATGAATGAATGACAGAATGATGGCTGCCGTTCGCCCGTGAGCGAGAGAGCCTGAGAGAGCGACAGAGAGAGGAAGAACGGCGCACACGGCGCATAGACAAGTCGAGTAACAGTTGCGTTCAGTAATAATGATAGGCCGCGGTTACATCTCGATTTTTCTCACACCATTCCTCTTGTTCTAAGTGTTCTAATATAATAAGAGAGAGACGGATAGTGCGAGAAAATTCGAGAGAGCTGCCGCGCCGTCTTATGATTATGATAGCCGTGCTGGTGGGAATAATAAGCCTGTTCACATTGTCCGGTAATATCCGGAACCGGAAAACCGTGCGTGTGTTGTGCACCCTACCGCTGTCTATACTCACACAGTTATAAGTGTGAGTATAGACAGCGATAGGGTGTGAGCGAGATAGCATCCGAGCGGGACGCCATGTTCAGATCCATTCTTTATCTGCGCGCGTTATACTTTGTATGTTATTTACTCTATCGGGTGCTTAGCCGTAACAAGATCCGGAAACCGGACGTGTGTTTTGAGCTCTAATTAACGATATTATAATATATATCTAGAACGCATCTGTTCCGCTAAAGAACAATCAAACGTCATAGTTACGTCAAGCTGACAGAAGCAAAGCAAAGGTACACTTTTCAATTTTCATGCTGTTTTCAATAACTTCAATAAGTTCCTTATAGTCGCAAAATAGTTTTTCAATATATTAGATATTATAATGAGCCTGTGAAATATCTTGAATACTTTAAAACCATGTCACATTCACTGAAATTCTTTTATAGACAAACATATTGCCTCCTAAATATAACCACACCGGTGAAATGTAGTGCAAACCAATTTCCATTGCGGATCTTGGCTAGCAGTATCAGCTATCAAAATAATCGTGCGTGGAATGCATTGAATAACGTAAAGCAAATCAGTATATCGTCGGATCAGATACGGAATTACGTTCAACCATGTGAAGGAAGAGACAAGCCTGAGAATCGCACTCCACCACCACCACCACCGCCGCAGGGGCTCTTTCAAAAGTTTAAACACATGTACAAGAACTACTGGTATGTCTTAGCTCCCGTACATATGGCCACTTCCGCAGTTTGGCTGGGTACTTTCTACTACGCTATAAGAAGGTAACTAAAATATGTATAAGTATGATGCAATTACATGATAGAATATTAATATTTCCTTGATACCTCAATGGGATTCTTAATTTTCAGTGGTGTAGACATCCTACCCATGCTAGAAGTAATGGGAGTCAGTGAAAAAGTAATAGAGCCTTTGAGAAATTCATCAGCTGGCTACTTTGCACTTACATTTGCTATGTATAAAATTGCTACACCCCTTCGATATGCAGTCACCGTTGGTAAGTGTATAGCAAAATTAGTACTAGCTTCTGCCCGCAACTCTATCCATGTGGAACTTCTTTTTATTGTAGCTCCATATAAACTTCAAACTTTCACCTCCGTAGGGGATGATTTCAGGAATAAATTTTTCCTATGTCCTTTCCTGGGATTCAAACTATCTTCATACCAAATTTGATCTCAATCAGTGCAGCAGTTGAACCATGAAGAAGACAGTCACACTTTCATATAAATATATTAGTATGGATAGTATAACCTGACACTAAGTATAAGAGGACTTAATGCTACTAATATTGCCAATGACAAAGTTTGTATGTTTGGAAAACTGTTACTACTACAATCACACATTTATTAAGGACTAGCTGCCTATGTGGCTTTGCCTGCATATAAAAACAAAATAAAAAAAAAATATTTCAAAAGAGCTGTAAAAGAGTGCTTGAGAAACATCAGAAAGAATATATACATATGCAATGCCACAAAAGAAAGTCGAATTGAGTTAAAATCTTGTACCCTTGTGTAAGCCAGATGGCAAAGTCAAATTTTAACATACCATACAGATGGTCTGATGATGGACACAAAATGGCTTTAGCAACTCCTAAACTACACAAGATAAATTAAGTGTTTGGACGTTATTTTCTCCTGATAATAATAAAAATAAATCAGCCTATATGTCCCACTGCTGGGCACAGACCTCTCTTGGATGAGAAGGAACGGGCAGTAGCCACCACGGCTCAGGATGGGTTGGGGATTTCACATACCCCTTTTTAAGCTAACCGAATTTCTTCACAATTGAATGCATGTTTCCTCTGTGAATATCAAATGATATTCCGTACGTAAGTTCCGAAAAACTCATTTGTACTAGCTGGGATACAAACCCACGACCTTTGACAGCCGCATGCTTGAACCACTAGGCTACCGTAGCTTTTCTCCTATGCTGATAAAATAAGATAACTGAGTTTCTAATAGATAATTAGGACCAGTAATGCATGCAGTGGCTAATTATGTATATTTAAAATAAGAAAATATTAACTTTGTTTAAGGTGGAACCACCATTGCTATTAGAAGGTTAACAGCTCTGGGTTGGATTAAACCGGTGCCCTCCAGAGAACAGCTCAAGGTCATGCTGCAGGAGAGGAGGGAAGACTTCCAGGACAAGTTCAATGAGAGCAGGGCCCACTACCAGACACAGATGAGGCAGAAGGGGACCAAGGTCATGGATGAGATGCGACGATATAAAACAGAAATACGAAACATGAAGAGCAAAGTCAAGAAAATGTGAAACATTGTAAGGATAACTGCAATCATGAAACTTCCGTCATAAGCTAGTAGTTGTGTTGTACGATAAAGTGTGATGCACTATGTAAATTACAAGTATCCATTGATGTTTCAAGAAGTTACATATTTACTATGTTATTTAAAGTATTTATTTTGCAGCTCAAGTTTTATTGAAACAGACAAAAAAATTCACTACGTTATTTTATTATTTTGTACTTGTCAAGAATGTCTATTGTGGAGGCCACTACCAAGAAGCGCAGTCGCTTCTGCTACACATTATACAAATGAAGTGAAAATAAATACTTTTATGAATAGTGTTGTTACTATATTTATATAGCCCACAGGAGGGTTTTGAGTGTATAAGGTCACTTATAAAATAGGAGACTTTAAATTATTAAAACAATTTATACATTTTGAAAGATTTATTGTTTAAATATTAAAAAGATATGCCTTAACAAATCATCTTTATTTTGTATAAAAGGATTAAATAATCACATTTCAGCAATATGTACATATTATAAAACAATTTAAAATTAAGTACACAACAGGACAGCACGGAACTGGAATGTATAGGAGCGCCATGTACAGATAACATTTTTACTGTTCAATTATATTGCCATAGATCGATATTTACCAGATGTGCTGTCATATGGCGTTTTATAACATAATAAATGCATCGCAACAATGACCCACTCTAGTTGCACAAATTATTATTCATTAAATCTTCAGATCCCATAATAAAAACCATCAGTAGTCTCAGTATTATTATACGGGACGGTGCGTAACGATCGATATAAAAACTTTTGATATATTTTCACTGGATATAACGATTAAAGGATATCATGCAATTTTGATATAACAACTATGTTCTCATGTAATATTTATCAACAGATATAATGAACTTGTAATATAACAACTATTAATCTAACAGTAATAACGTATAACATACATGCGGTATAACTTTGTTCGCTATAAAACTCGGTTGGTATAATGTACTATTGTCATAATCTGGAATACTTACTACATTTATTTCTGACCTATTTTATTGTATGTAGGTACGACGACGAGTAATCACTGACACACAACAGTATAATAGCCACTGATACTTGTAACAATGATATTAATTGTACCATTGTAGGTTAGGTTAGGGTTAGCTTCTGTCCCTTAGAGCGGAAATAGGCACCCCGCGAAGCGGGGTGACGTCGACACGCTGGCGATTAGGTTAGGTTTAGGTTAGGTTAAAATAATTAACGTGTGTGTGAAAAATAAAATTATATCTTACAAAACATTATACCACTAATACTTATATCCAATATACATTATATCCATTAAACGTTATATCAAAAATGTATTATACTATTTGAACATTATACGCCTTGAAATTATACTGATTGTTGTTATACCAAAAGTTTATTATGTCTCTTGAGTGATTATATCCAATGAAATTATATTAAATGTTGTGATGTCCAGTGAAAATATATCAAAAGTTGTTATACCATTCATTACACCCCTTTATCATACAGCAGACCATTTTCCTCGAAAAAAAATGGTGAAAACAAAAGTGCTACAGGAATTCAATTGTCATTTACAGGATAAATGTAGTACACTACCTATGCAAAACAGTCACAGCAATAAATCTATTGATATCACATCTATAGCAGGCATGCGCCACCGTCGGCTTCAAACTAATCACATTACATATCCATGCAAATTGCCATTATTTTTATAAAATATGGAACAGATTAACCTATTTGTTGACTTACAATATACCAAATGACATTATTTTTGTATTGTATATCTACTTGTGTATAATCATCTAATACTTATATTTTCATCGACTTTTTCATTATAAGTCTACATCAGGGGTTCCCAAACTTTATTTTCTCATAGACCACTTTCAAAAGTTAACTGGTTCTGGTAAACCCCTTACACCACATTTCTACCATATTCCCAAAACTCTGCAAAAAAATGTGAAGATTACCTAAGTCTGGAGACGCTCGCGATCTGTTGCAGACTTGCAGTCGACAAGTTTTGGAGGCGAATGGTGTAATTTTAATAAAATGTCAGTTTAATTTACCGAAATTTTAATCGGGGAGCAGCGTAATAAAGCTGTCATGTATTTATCAGTCATCCAGGCTATAAAAATAACACAAAAAATAATCTGTTTTCGTTCTGTACTATCGAAACCAGATACATTTTCGTGGACCCCCACTTACGAATTGTGCACCCCCATTTTTTTGTCACGCCAACGTAGACCCCCGTCGAGTCTCCTGTGGACCCCTGGGGGTCCACCTGGACCACTTTGGGAATCCCTGGTCTACATGAAAATCTATTAATTGTCCAGTGAAACATACGCCGTAACTAATTTTTGAGCCTTGTTATAGGTACAGTATACTGTGCCATCTGTCACGTGAACTTTCTCTTGAGTATAGAAAATATAGAATATTATAAAAAAAACATACTTTAAGAGTTTAATAAAAAGTATTGATTGCCTGATTCCCATAAGGTTATTCACATAACACAATTCTATAAAAGATTACAAAGCTGCGCAAATTATTATATATTTAGTCTTAAGTTACGGAATCAAATCAAACTCGATTCTTTGATCCTATATGGCTCTGAAGACTGGACTTTTTGTTTTCTCTTTACTTAAAGTATACCCTAAAATGTCTTACGAACAGAGCAATTAAAGACTATTATAAAACTTAACAAAGATGTTTACTTAGGACAACAACAAGGTCAAGACATTATGCCATTATTGTTAGCGTCTATCCAATTCTCTTTGCAGAAATCCCGTCAAAAGGTAAAATACTGTGTGTATACAAAACACGCTTTTTGCAAAAAACGCAATCTCTATATGTACAATTGTATGTCAGTATCAAAGGTACTCCTTGTGACACTTTTCTTCCATAGAGAGCTAAGTGTATCTTCTCTCCATAGATAACCAAATACATGAGATGGTAAGCGGATGTGGCACATCCCTTTTTCCTGGCCAAATGGATCAAGAACACCGACCAATTTTATTGTACTCACTCATGGTATCTTTTACCTTTCTATAGTATTTACAATCAATCAACTAAGTGTACTCCAAACAATGAACGCAAGTAATAGAGCTGACGAATTCCTAACGCTTACATTAATTTTGTGTGTGGCTCACACATATTCTTAATAGCAGCGACAGCGTGAGAACAAAATTGGAATAGGGAGGTGTAGACACTAAATAAAATAATCAATAATGTCCTATTTGCTCGAAAAAGGCTTAAAAATGTTGTCAAATGAAGAAAAAATCAATGGAAGAGGCTATATAATCACGAAGTTATAAGTGTCTGAAGTTTTAACCCTTTGAACGCCGAGAGTCACTAAAATGGTCGAGTGCTGTCGTGCCCACCACGCCAACAACCTTTAAAGTGGTTATGGCGTACACTGTCAAAACAATTTTCAATCAATTTTTTGATAAGTTTTATATTCGCTCTTTAGCTGTCAAGATGCTGGCGTGTACGTCACATTCTGACACGAAAGTAAAAGCGGTCAGAGGGTTAAGAAGGGGTATGTTATGTCCACGCTTCGCAAAACGCAACTTCATATGAAACGATGACGCTTGAAGATTGTGACGTCACTGATAGACGGCAACGTGCCGCGCCCCGGCGTGTGCGGCGCCGCCGTCGAAGCGGCCCCCGGCAGCCTCGCGTATCGTGGCACACTGTATGCGTTTTCTCTCTCTAACAAGCAATATTAAAACGGTTGAAGCCTCGTAACACTTTGAAATATCTGAATGGGAATTTCGTCACTAGGCATATTTTTTTGCCTTCTTTCTTTTGGATTAATAATAATTTTCGAGTCTACACCCCTATTACAGCACATGTCTTATTTAATTATCTAAAAAAAAGTTATCTTTAGGTCCGTCGGTGGCCTAGCCCATGTACTGGTAGGAGGCGGGCGACAGGTGCGGCGCGGGCGGCTGGCCGGGGCCCGAGGCGGCGCCGATGGTGGCGAGGTGGCACGCGCGGCACATCAGCTTGCCTGCGAACAAAACAACGCAATGGTTTCTTTACTCACATTTGGCAGACATGTAAGCAAGTATGGATTATTGCGGCGCCATTTAGCTGAGACGAAGCCCTAGAACAGTGCGCGGGATTGGGAACTAACCCTGTTCGACCAAAGAGTTGGAGATGTACGAAACTTTGATGTCCGGGTGTACCGACTTAGAAGCGGAGCCACAAGTTGGTGCTACGGTAGTATCCCCGCGTTCCATATAAAGGACCAAGAGTTTGTCAAAAGAATATAAGTCAAATTTTAAATTGACAGAGTTGCATTTGTCTAAACAAATGTAATTCTAACCTATTATCCGGATTACTACAAATTATATATTATTTTGGTATTTTTAGGGTTCTGTATCCAACAAGGAACCCTGTTTCATAAAATGAAATCTTAATGTGGGGATGTAGTTTTTTTCTCGTTTAACCCATGGTGTGGTGTATCGTTGGATAGCTTGATCAATAATATGGGTTTCTTAAAACGAATCTTCAAGTCAGTGATTTGATTGCGAGATATTGGGCTGTATAGCCCTAATTTTTGTTCGAGTCATGTGTCTCCAGACCGGCTAAACGGCTACTACTCGGGATGAAAAAATCGTTGCAGTAGTACCTATAATCAATTTAAAAGGAAAACTATCACGGATAAGTAGGGTAGGGTAGGTAGGATAATTATTTACCGAGTAATAGTCGACCAACGTGTACTTGGAAAGGCCAATTTTCGTAAAAATTCGGCCGACGCACCGCACCACGCGTCCATCTAACTAAGACAGACAGGCAACTACGGAACCCTACACTGCGCGTGGCCCGACACCCACTTAGCCGGGTTTCTTTTTATGCTACATGTCCGTAGGATAACAATATATTAGTCGTAAGATGGGGCAGAGCAATAAAGGTCACAGCTAATTAGAGCCACCCGGCGGCCGACCCGCACCGGCTCTCGTAAATGTAATAACTACGGAGTTGATGTAGTGAGCGCATGCCCGTACAAACTATATAAAGAATACTAACCGCCTGAGAGGCGGTGAGGGTCGGGCGCCCGGTGGCTCTAATGAGCTGTGCTGTGTGTTTAGGGTGGGTTTTAAGCTCTGGTTTCCTAGGATAGCGGTGCCGTCATATGGCGGCGAGATAGACTCTCCGTCTCTTTCTAATTAGACCACTTAGAAAGAGACGGATAGTCTATCTCACCGCCATATGACGGCACCGCTATCCTAGGAAACCCGAGCTTTAGCGCGGCGGGCGTTGTCTAACGGCTCGTCTACATTGGCCCGACGGACTGATGCTTGACGTGTGTAAACTGAGCCTTATTTGTTTGTGTGTGTACTGACCGGCGAGCGGGTAGCAGCGCTTGTCGGGCTCGTCGGTGAGCTGCATGCCGCACACGCAGCACATGTAGCAGTCCACGTGGAAGTCGCGGTCCATAGACACCACGCGCACCGTCTCGTCCGTGCCCTCAACCGGGGTTATACCTGGAACATACTTTCACGTGAAGCGACCTCACCTCACCAGGGATGACGCGATAAAGTTAAATACCAGCTGATGACAAGTTTCTGGCAAAAAATCATTTTTGGTACAAGCTTTTATTGGCGACTGTACTTTTCTGTATACCATCATAAACTACTCATTGAGACGATTCTAACGAGCCCAAACTCAACGGGGTTACGTCGGTTAAATACTGAATTCCCATGGCCATCTTCTGTCTCCATCATCAGATCAGCACAATGGTACCATAATATTGAATTGTCATCCAAACTATACTTACACCTAAAATTTCAGCTCAATCGGTCACCGGGAAGTGGGTCAAATTTAACTTGCAAGATTTGATTACAGACAGACAGACAGACAACGGGACAGGTGAAACTAAATAAAAGCTTGTAAAAGTACATGAGACATGCCGCTCCTCTCCCGCTGACCCATATGTGGGTCAGCATTTAGTATGATTATGCAAAAGTCAGGTGGAATATCGCTCATGTTTCGAATCGATACGCGGTTCTCAGTCACGAGTGTTCGCGATGCCCGTGTGTTTAGCACATCATGAAACATGTCGAGCGATGTTCAACGTTAAGTGAGTAACCCGTTTCATTGTATTTAAAAAAAAACATCAATTCTGACAATAGTGACTAAAAAAAAATAGTGATAAAACAATAATAATAAGGAAGATAGATACTAACAGACGTCTTATTCGATTAGCCCAGTAGTCTCACGCAACGTAAACGTGATCTCACTTTCATTCATGAATTTCATGATCAACAGCTTTCTAAAAACATCCTCAAAATACTTTAAGACATTCCGTTTCTTTAAATTATTTTGTTTCACGCAGATTCAATTATCAGTAGTTACATAAAATTATAAAGCACCCCCTACCGACTTCGCTATAGACAAAACTTTCGAAAAAAACGCGCTAGTCTTACGAGCATGTTTTTTTGCTTTAATTAGACCAATATCGACAGCAGCAAGAACCATATAGTTATAGTAGGTACAATAGTACATTACGTACCTAGGGCGGTGAATTCGTGTATGGCCCAGAGCGCAGGTGTTTGTGTAAATATGCGCTCTGGGGCTTTACGAATTACCGCCCGTGGTAAGTACAAAATTTTACGTCTTCACCTGGCCACAATGAGAGTTTTCCCTTACGCGCAGCGTGCAGTAAAACTCGCATTATGGCCAGGTGTGACGTAAATATATATTAATGTCTATTTGTAAATGGTGAACATTGACACAGATCTGTGTGTGATCGTGTGAGCATTATCAGCACATTTTAAATTACGCAAAACCGAACTGTTTTCTTAAGCATCTAATTGTCAATCACGATAGCATAAGAAAAATGTACTGACGGACAATATCTTATCATGACATTTTATCACAAACCTTTCAATCGAGATTGAGTTCGGTTTTAAATAGTAGGTACCCACTGTCATTTCATTTGAGTCACATATTTATAATGTACTAGCTTCTGCCCGAAACTCCGTCCGCGTGGAACTCGTTTAAATTGCAGCTCCCAAACTTTCACCCCCTTAGGGGATGATTTCGGGGATAAAAAAACTATCCTGTGTCCTTCCCCGGGAGTCAAACTATCTCTATACCATATTTCACCTAAATCGGTTCAGCGGTTTAAGCGTGAAGAGGTAACAGACAGACAGACACACTTTTGCATTTATAATATTAGTATGGATAGGTGTAGTCTGTACTGTACTAATAGGTACTGCAACCTAAGTCTGAAAGATCGTTATCGGTACAGGTAGTTCTTAAAATAGTATGGGTAAAGTCCGAAGTAGGATTGAGGGGATGCCTTCATTCGATTCGACCACGCCCCCTTGACCGAGACACGCTTATGCCTTCCGCGCACGAGAAAAAGAGATGCAGCATTCTTGAGGAATGGCTTTTTTTTGGACAAAACTCGAATACCTAACTTAGTGAAGTCTTATTTATATTTCATTAAGAGGCCTTACGGCCTGGCCACGGACACTCGAGGCGTGCGGCAGCGGCAGCGGCGAGCGGCGAGCCGTAAAAAGAATCGCATAGCCGTTTAAAGACACGCCACGGCGCTGCCGCTCGCGCGTCTTGCGGCGCGGGCTGCACCGAGCGGCGGGCGGCGGCGGCGAGCGGGCCGCGGCGCAGGGGAAACAACGATACGGGCCAAAGGAAGGATGCCACGACTTCAGTGCCGCGCGACGAGCGTTATTGACGGGACGTCTCGGGCGGCAATACTAGGAATAAAAAATTTTAGACGATTCGCGCGCGGAAATTTATTAACAGAAATATTGAATAGGCCCGCTATATGGCTATCAATGACATCCTCAACATAAGTTGAGGCATGTCATTAAGAGGCCGCAGTAAGCTCGGCCAAATTTCACCTTCCCATACAAACGTAGTTACGCTCTCATTTTAAAACTACGTGTTGGATTGTGACGAAACTTTGCATATACAATGACATGAGGTATATCTATGTCTGTAATTAGATTATATGGTTCCAATTTATAAAACAAAGTAAATACAGCAAAAACTAGTTTTGTATGAAAAACTTAAATTCGCTGTATTTTTTTTATTATGGTAGCTGAAGCTACGTAAACGAATTTCAGACATAGATATACCTCATTTCATTGAACATGCAAAGTTTCGTTACAATCCAACACGTAGTTTTAAAATGAGAGCGTAACTACGTTTGTATGGAGAATCGAGCTTACTGCGGACTCTTAAACGATTATGGGAGGAAATCAAATAACGTGTACCAGGTTACGATGGTAAGTTTTTAATTTACATTGGATTGGACAAAGTATTTTTTGTACTGGTTAAAAACTTTTCCGGGTGTTTTCTGTATTCTTGATACAAAGTCTTAAAGAATTCCCCATATGTACGACGACGTCTATTTAAGTCGTGCACTCCATCTCCCGAAAATAAAATGTCCTGCCTGAAATATGCGCTACTTCCAAGACATTCGAGAGCAATTTTCGATAACGCCATTTTAAATACGTCTCCTGCGCACGAAACCGCTGACGCGACTGCAAAGTCCATGGCATGCGCGCCGCTCCGCTCTGTCTCGCCGCGCCGCCCGCCGCACCGCTCGCCGCTAAGACCGAAGTCGTGGCCAGGCCGTTACGCCTACATAAGCGGAAGCGTGTGTTGCAAAATGCTTCCTTTTTGGTGCGGCGTTGGTGCAGCGTGATTTAAACGTCTTTAAAAAATATAAATTTACGACAGCGTAGGTTCTATAGTTATGTTTTTTTTTATGGGACACATATAGTTATAATTTAACATAAAGTTATAATTTGATATCGTTAATATTATTTTTAGGGCAAAATATAAGTACAATTTGCGGGAAAAAAATATAATGCCTTTCACCAAAAAAAATAAGAAAACCCGGAAGGTATTTCATAATAGTACATTACGTAACTACCTATATTTTTACGTCACACCTTGCCATAATGCGAGTTTTACTGCACGTTGCGCGTACGAGAAAACTCGCATTGTGGCCAGGTGAAGACGTAAAATTTTGTACTCAACACGGGCGGTGAATCGTAAAGCCCCAGAGCGCATATTTATGGCCCTCACCTTCGGTTCGGGCCACAAACACCTGCGATCTGGGCCTTTACGAATTCACCGCCCTAGTTACGTAATGTACTATTACGTCACACCTGGCCATAATGCGAGTTGTACTGCACGCTGCGCGTACGGGAAAACTCGCATTGTGGCCAGGTGAAGACGTAAAAATTTGTACTCAACATGGGCGGTAATTCGTAAAGGCCCAGATCGCAGGTGTTTGTGGCCCGAACCGAAGGTGATGGCCATAAATAGTTACGTAATTTACTATTAAATGAATCTTTGATTTTGAATCATGCCAGCCCCTCCTTGTAAATTGTTCTCTAACCTTTCCCGCAGCTGGCGCACTTGGGCGCGAACATCCGATGGTAGTCGTTGACGCAGTAGATCTTGTTGTCCACGTCCACGGTGAAGGGCACGCCATCCAGGCACTCGTTGCACACGCAGCAGCGGAAGCAGCCCGGGTGGTACGACTTGCCCATCGCTTGCAGGATCTAAACAATAGAACATAGGTAAAGGCTACAAAGTAGGCAATAGATGGACGAGTGGGTTCGTGGGAACGAGACGAGTCCACTTTTGGCGGAGACATTACATAGTGCTTTTCACGCCTACTGCGAGGAAATTGCTTAGGGGGGGGGGGCTGATATTGAGCGAAGCGCTGTTCAACCTGTCCAACAATGTTATTCTTGAACTCATAGTTGGCCTGTTCGTGCGATGTCCAATTAAGCCCAGCTTTGAAGCCTGAATTCTGACCATCTTTTGCCACATTTCCGAGCAGTGTTTCGTCACACCCGGTCTACGGGCTACGCGTGCGAAAAATCCCACTTCCTGGCCAGGGGGAGACCTAAAACTTTGTACTCACCACAGGCGGTAATAAGAACATCAGATTTCTGCGATCTTCGAATCTTTGTTTTACCGCCCTAGGAGAATAATGTTCTATGTATTGTACGTGAGGTTTCTCACTTTAATAGTCACCTGGTCTTGTGTTAGCAGTATTGGCCGGCCAACCATCATCCTCCGAGCGTTACTCCGGTTGTGCCCCTAAAGGAGCCCGGGGTCCGCTTTAACACCTAACCCCAAGATTTGGCTAATGCACTGGTTTGGTCTTCTGATTTCCAACCCATAGGAAAAACTAGGCCTTAATGGGATTAATTCAATACAATTCAATTTATTTGCCCATATGTGTTAGTCACAATAAATTAAAGTGTTGACAAAATAAATAACTAAATACATACTACTCTTACATTAATTGCATTTTTATTTAGCCCAGATATGAGACACAGGCCCCTTTAGGGCACAACCGGGAATAATGTTAGGGTGATGATGATTGATGATGATAGATGAATTCTTCTGTATTTCTAACTTATATGAAAAGGCAACAAAAAGGGAGACCTGTTCCACAACCAAATATTACTCTGTATTGTAACCAAATATTATTGTAACCAAATATTACAGTTTGTAGTTTAGTTACAGTTGTTAATAGTAAACTGTACTTACCAATTCCATGATAAGATGACCACATATTGCACATTTTTCTGCAGTCTGTTGAAACCCGGAATACTAGAAAAAAAATATATATATATTAGGGGACAATCTTACACAAATCGACCTAATCCAAAACTAAGCAAACCTTGTACTATGGGTACTAGACGACGATAAAACATACTTAAATACATAGAAAACATCCATGACTCAGTAACAAATATTCGTGCTCGTCACACATATAAATTACCGGGATTCGAACCCGGGACCTCTAGCTGCGTAGGCAGGGTCACTGACACTACCAACTAGGCTAAAGCAAACGTCAAGTAGAGATAAAAGGTAATTGCGCCTTCTCATCGGTAAAACCTAGAGTTGACGTAATTGTAATATAAGGTCACTGTGGGTAAGCCCGTCTACAAGGCAAGTCCGTCGACACGTTATAACTTTTGAATTTGAAGACGTTTCCCGCTTTATCGTCCAGTCGCAAAAGCAGTTTTTCGCGCTTGTTTCCTCACTCGTATGTCAAAATCCGTCAAACGGTTTAGGCTGCAGGGCGTGCCAAAGAATAAGACATAGTCACATACATACATACATACATGCATACATATATACATACGCTCGAAAAACATAACTCTCCCCTCGTTCGTCAGTCGGGCAAAAAAGGTTTACCATCCCATTTAAGATAAGATAAGATAAGATAATTTATTGTCAGAACTGTGTACACTGTGGTGGTAGTCAAAAAATGTAGAATCAACAGTCTGCCCATTTCGGACGTACAATATTATGGCGTGGAATTTGTAAAACTATAAAAACATAATCACATTATAAAAGCACTTCTACATTATAAATAATATAATAATATAAAATTGATAGCATTATAAAATATATTCATTTAAATTATAAAAACATTTGCATAGAAGCCACTCCTTGACTTTTGTTTTAAATTGCGTTCCTTCTAGTGATTTACCATTTACGAAATATATTGCCTTTGAATAAGAAAAATTGAGTTTATTCCGAATCTAAACCTTATATTAGCAAGTTTAAAGTACACTTTTCATTCTCTTATTATTTCATTCTTTTTAAGGATTTGAATACGAACATAAAAGCACCCATAGTATGGCTGATATCATTACTAGACGGACTTACCTTAAACTACACGGGAAGTCCGTCTACTCGCCGAATTTTAAAAAATACTATTTTTTTTGCTTAATTTGTGATTAAAATGATTTGTCACTATAGCTTAACTATTATTTATGAAATTCTTCATCGTATGCGATTACAAGTGGTAACGTAGGATGAACGCAGCAAGATCACTCCAAAGTAAAAAAAAAAAGAAGTATGCCGGTCTTCACCACAGTGACCTTAATCAGAAACTAAAGTTGGTACTTTGAAATAAGATTTAGTTCCGAACATTTTTACCAGACTTCCCAAAAGAAGAGACTTGAATGTATGTTTCCCGAAGAACCTTGTTTTATTTGAATTTATCAAGTTGATTCACTCTGATATGCATTGATGTTGTTCTGTAATATCATAATATAATCATAATATTCATAATCGTTTATTGCACCATGGTAAATAAATGTTGTTACAGTATTATAATAGTGTCGCATGGACCCTAGTCGGGTATTGCAAAACTTAATTACTAAATACAGCAACTCACATGGAGTGTATTATATTATTAAATGGTTGTTCCTGCGTTACCTAGTGTATACAGGAAAATTCAACAAGAAAATACAAAGCTAAGCTTACTTATATAATATTCACATAGATTTCAAAAACGAACCTTAAAAAAAGTATGGAGTGTGATAAGGTTATACATGTTTGTGATGCTAACTGTACAGTGGACACTCAACATCAAAGATAGACCTTAACTTTTACATCATCAGCCTATATACGTCCCACTGCTGGGCACAGGCCTCCTCTCATGTATGAGGGAATGGGCAGTAGTCCCCACGCTGGCCCAGTGCGGATTGGGGACTTCACATACACCTTTGAATTTCTTCGCAGATGTATGCAGGTTTCCTCACGATGTTTTTCCTTCACGGAAAAGCTAACGGTAAATATGAAATCATATTCCGTACATAAGTTCCGAAAAACTCATTGGTACGACCCGGGATTCGAACCCACGACCGCCGCCGTTTGACAGCCGCATGCCTGAACCCCTGGGCTACCGTAGCTTAATCCTTTGCAAGGCTAAAAATTTATACATTCTGCCCGCAACTCTGTCCGCGTGGAACCCTTTATGTCGTAAGTTGATACAAATTTTGACATCACATTTCACCCACTTGGGGGATGATTTCCGGGTATAGAAACTACTCTATGTCCTCCACCGGGACTCAAATTATTTCTATACCAAATTTCATCTAAATCGATTGAGCGGTTTAAGCCTGAAGGGAAACAGACAGTCAAACTTTCGCATTTATAATATTATATAGTATGGATGACTAATTAGATTTACCAAGTAGTCCTCCTCGCAGTAGACCTTCCCGTGCACGTTGTAGAAGTCCTTCCCGCGCAGCGCGCGCCCGCACGAGCAGCAGATGAAGCAGTTGGTGTGGTAGAGGTTGCCCATGGCTTGGCACGCCTGACCCGCGCCCGTCACACCCGTGCCGCACGTGTGACAGATGCCTACAATATTACATATGTCCTTTAGCTAACCGGCCCGAGGATAGAGCGGAGCGAGTCGCTCTAGGCGCCAGATGTCAAGGGCAGAAAAAGATCCAGCGATTTTGTTTTGTCATGTGTGTAAGAGTAAAAGGGCGCTCAGAGGCGTATGCAAACCTTGTGCAAACATTACTCTAGCGCCGCCTAGTAAGCGCGCGGTCAAAATGGAATGGTAGCGGGCGTCGCTCGGCGCCCCCTAGGATCGCTGCGCCCGTGTGGAACGCACACCCTGCACTACAGGTAAAGACGCCTCTGAGGGCGCTAAAAGACCGTCTCGCTCCATCCTGATTGAGGCCCAGCGCCGGTGCTGGCTTTCCAGCCCACAAGCGTCAGTCCAAATCAGTTTAAAAACAGTGTGGCATTATATTGAATAGCATGTAAAACTCTGAATGAATTCCAGGTAGTTAGTAGTAGGCGACTCCACTGCATTACTTGTGCTAAACTGCCACCAGAATCCTAACCCTACTTATCAGGGTTGTGTCATACATTCATTTCAGACAACTGTACCGAATCTACACTAAATCATAAAGAGAAAGTTTGTTGGTAGTGGGTAATCAACAGCAGTCTGAACCTGCGCTTAGTGAACTATGATCAGCGTGAGCTGCTTGCTATAATAGAATAATAATATCTGGAAGTCTGAGACTTTTTAAATCAAATGAGTGTGATTTGATTTAATAAATCTTTCATCAGTATATTATAGAATGGGCCTCAAGATGGATATAGATGAAATCTTTTATCCTGCAGCTCCAAACGCAATCGGGCAGCTAGTGAATCTGGAATTCTGATAAGGCTTTAATTACATTAAAAATAATAATAGATGCCTTGAAGGAGTGCAACTGAAAGTAATTCTCACCAAAGTATTCTCCCTCCTCATCCTGTCTTTCCATCTCCTCCTCAAGCTGTCTTGTGAGCTCCTCGATCTTGCGCTGCGCCTCGCTAGGCCCGGCGGGGCGCGGCGGCGTGATGCTGTAGGGCAGCAGGCTCTTGCCGCGGCCCGACCCACGCGACCCCGCCGACATAGAGCTCGGCGTTGGGCTCGGCGCGGGAGACACGGCCGGCGACACTATCCCCAGCCCTGACACCAGCGTCCGTGACCCCAGTGACTCAGATCCCGACGATACGTTGTCGCGGGTAGCAGCAACCGTGGTCGCTGGGGAACCTCCGCTCATGCAGACATAGTCCGATCCATTGGTGTCGTCCACTATCTGCATCCGATTTGCTTGTGGCTTTGAAGCGTAGCCCCCATTTATTGTGGGGGGCTTATCAATTCCTGGGTTAGGTTTAGAATGATAAAATTTAGCATTTTGTGCCACTTGAACTTCCGTAGCGGCATGTGCCTTTGGTCTCTGGGCGCTAGGGGCTATTGAAGCATAAATTGCAGTTGATGGTACAACTTTACTGTCAAAACTGGAGATGCTGCCATTTTTAAGAAGAGCTGTGACATCAGTGTACTTGGGTGGAGCCGACTTCATAATGGTGTAATCTCCGCTGGAGCTCTCCTGGGAAGAATTATATGGCGGTGGTGGAGGATTTTTATCTGCTAAGCCCTTGTCATTCAATAATAACTGAGAAATGCTTCTGTTGGAGGCAGTATTGGGTACCTGGGGCCCTGGCATTGATCCTTGTTGAACAAACCGTTGCTCATTCTTCGGAAGTTGTTTATATTCATTTTTCTTATCAGCATCTGAACAAAGCATATTTTCGTAAACTGTTGGATTATGTTTAGGCTTAGAGTTGACAGGTACTTGCGGTTGTGCCTTGCTGTAGCGTGTGTCGTAGTACCCGTCGGACACGGGCGGCGGCGGCGGCGGCGGCGCGCCCGCCTGATACAGCTGATGGAAGTACGGCGGCTGCTGAGACCGCTGTTCTCCGTAGTATTCTATGTTTTCATACACGGGAGGCGGAAACTGAGAATTTGGATTCGCAGGAATCTCATACAGGTCCTCCGTTTGATAGCTGAGCGACCTCTGCGATTTACTATCGATGGATCGTGTCGGACTTGCGGGGAGTGCTGCAGTGTTTATATCGCGTTTGTTGATCGACGCGATCGTTTCCACTCGCTTTGGTGTCGCGAACTTTGAAGCGGCTATTACGTTAGAACGTTCGTAAAAGCTATAATCCTGTCTATTACTCTGGGTGTTGTCCAGAACGAAGCTTTCGATCGCTCCCACAGGCCGAGCCTTGGCGAGGGAATTTGTTTTCGATGTTGCAGCGCCGTGCGCTTGCTCAGTACCGTCCTCATCTTTGTTGGATAATTTCAAATCTTGTAATCCTAGGATGCAGCGCTGCTCTTCAAAGTTGTTTCTTCTCGAAGAATCCATTGTTTATATAAATGCCAATCGCTTAAACTGCTTAAATAATAATTAAATTAACACTTCATTGAGATTTGAGATACGTGAATCATAATCTTCTGCTTTAGCAAAGAAAACCTCAAACAAAACATCAAATATTGCTTCTAAAGGTCGTTTCACACAGTCACAAAGAAAGTAAGCTTATCGCCTTTTCTATGATGCTATGATGATATAATTCAATGTTAAAGAGTAAGGGTTAATAACTTTATAATAAATACAATTATTATAACTTATTAATTATCTGCACACATGAGAATTTGAAGATGTATTAAAAACAATATAAATGGTTTTATTTGGACAGTTATTATTTTTATGGCTGTATGCTTTAAATTTATAGTCACTCTGATAAAGAGCGGTTTAAAAGTAAAAAGAATGTCAATTCAATGTTGCCATGATTTGTAATTTCCTGAAATTCCTGGAGACACACACTACACTTAATGGAACGGATTTATTAAATCATTAGAGCCCTTGTTTCCTGACAAAAAAAAATAGAAGATTTTTACTTGTATAATAATATTTTGTATACAAAAGGATAAATGGATGACCTAATTAGGGAACAACGGAGTAAGTCGAGGAAAATTGATTTAGGTAAACGGCAACCCGGCTGTCAGGCAGCGTCATTAGCGTTCGCCTCGCCTTGCTTGCCCGGTACGGTAATTACGGTACGGTACGGTATTGTATTGTATTGCGTGGGTGCAAGCAGACGCGTTGTACGTGTACGGCATTATTTAGGGACAACTGCCGGTCTGTGCAGTTTTCCCTTTAGCAGCATTGCCACTGCTGTTTATTTTCACTCCAAAACTTCATAATGTACGACGCTGAAGAGGATCAGTACGAGGAGGAAGATGTTGAAGAAATTTCATCCGAACTGTGGCAAGAGGCCTGCTGGATCGTCATCAATGCATACTTCGATGAAAAAGGTTTGGTACGTCAACAGTTGGATAGTTTTGATGAATTTATTCAAATGTCAGTGCAGCGCATTGTAGAGGATTCGCCTCCTATAGAACTGCAAGCTGAAGCACAACATTCATCGGGAGAAATAGAGGTTCCACCGAAATATCTCTTGAAATTCGATCAAATTTACCTCTCCAAACCCACTCATTGGGAAAAAGATGGTGCTCCATCGCCCATGATGCCAAATGAAGCTCGACTTCGTAATCTGACTTATTCAGCACCTCTTTATGTTGATATAACCAAAACCATTGTAAAGGAAAATGAGGATCCCATTGAGACTCAACATCAAAAGACATTCATTGGCAAGATTCCAATCATGTTGAGATCAACATATTGCCTACTTAGCAATCTAACTGACAGAGATTTGACTGAGTTAAATGAATGCCCGCTTGATCCAGGTGGCTACTTCATTATAAACGGTTCTGAAAAGGTATTGATTGCTCAAGAAAAAATGGCAACAAACACTGTATATGTATTTAGCATGAAAGATGGAAAATATGCTTATAAAACAGAGATTAGATCATGTTTAGAGCACAGTTCAAGACCTACATCCACACTGTGGGTCAACATGATGGCTCGGGGAGGTCAAAGCATCAAAAAATCTGCTATAGGGCAAAGGATTATTGCTATTGTGCCTTACATTAAACAAGAAATACCAATTATGATTGTATTCAGAGCTCTTGGATTTGTGGCAGATCGCGACATTCTTGAACATATCATCTATGATTTTGATGACCCTGAGATGATGGAAATGGTCAAACCATCACTTGATGAAGCTTTTGTGATCCAGGAACAGGGTGTTGCACTCAACTTTATTGGGTCTAGAGGTGCCCGCCCTGGTGTAACCAAGGAGAAGCGTATCAAATATGCCAGAGAAATTTTACAAAAAGAAATGTTGCCACATGTTGGAGTGTCTGATTTTTGTGAAACAAAAAAAGCATACTTTCTGGGTTACATGGTTCACAGGCTGCTGCTTGCGGCCCTCGGGCGACGAGAATTAGATGACAGAGATCATTATGGAAATAAGAGATTAGATCTAGCTGGTCCGCTGCTTGCTTTCCTGTTCAGAGGTCTATTCAAGAACTTGCTGAAGGAAGTACGCATGTATGCTCAAAAATTCATTGACAGAGGGAAGGACTTTAACCTGGAGCTGGCAATCAAAACAAAGATAATTACAGATGGACTCAGATACTCTCTTGCTACTGGCAACTGGGGAGACCAGAAGAAGGCTCATCAAGCTAGAGCGGGAGTATCTCAGGTGTTGAACAGATTGACGTTTGCCTCAACTCTTTCTCATTTACGCCGTGTGAACTCACCGATCGGGCGTGACGGCAAATTAGCGAAACCTCGCCAGTTGCATAATACACTTTGGGGCATGATATGTCCTGCTGAAACTCCAGAGGGAGCAGCTGTAGGTCTTGTAAAGAATCTGGCTTTGATGGCTTACATTTCTGTTGGAAGCCAACCTTCTCCAATCTTAGAGTTCTTGGAGGAATGGTCCATGGAAAACTTGGAAGAAATTGCTCCATCAGCTATAGCCGATGCAACCAAGATATTTGTAAATGGATGCTGGGTAGGTATTCACCGAGACCCTGAACAGTTGATGGCGACGTTACGTAAGCTTCGACGCCAAATGGACATCATTGTTTCAGAAGTGAGCATGATTCGTGACATAAGAGACAGAGAAATCCGAATCTATACTGATGCTGGCAGAATTTGCCGTCCATTATTGATTGTGGAAAACGGAGCATTATTGTTGAAGAAAAAGCACATAGACAGTCTCAAAGAAAGAGATTACAATAATTATGGCTGGCAAAACTTGGTTGCTAGTGGTGTTGTTGAATACATTGACACTTTGGAAGAGGAAACAGTCATGATAGCCATGAGTCCTGATGATTTGGCACAAGTAAAAGAATATGCCTATTGTTCTACATACACCCATTGTGAGATCCATCCTGCTATGATATTGGGAGTGTGTGCTTCAATTATTCCATTCCCTGATCACAATCAGAGTCCCAGGAACACATACCAAAGTGCTATGGGTAAACAAGCTATGGGAGTTTACATCACCAATTTCCATGTTAGAATGGATACTCTTGCCCATGTACTGTATTATCCTCATAAACCCCTGGTAACAACACGATCAATGGAATACTTAAGATTCAGAGAACTGCCTGCTGGTATCAATTCAATTGTAGCAATTTTATGTTACACTGGCTATAACCAGGAAGACAGTGTCATTCTGAATGCGTCTGCTGTGGAAAGGGGCTTCTTCCGATCGGTGTTTTACCGCTCTTATAAAGACTCTGAATCGAAACGTATTGGTGATCAAGAAGAACAGTTCGAAAAGCCAACTAGACAGACCTGCCAGGGCATGAGAAATGCATTGTATGATAAATTGGATGAAGATGGGATCATTGCCCCAGGTATTCGTGTCTCTGGCGATGACGTGGTAATAGGAAAAACAATAACTTTACCGGAAAATGATGATGAACTTGAAGGGACTACTAAACGCTATACAAAGCGTGACGCCTCCACATTCCTGCGCAATAGCGAGACTGGTATCGTAGATCAAGTCATGCTGACATTAAACAGCGAAGGTTACAAGTTCTGTAAAATTCGCGTGAGATCTGTGCGTATCCCACAAATCGGAGACAAGTTTGCTTCACGGCACGGTCAGAAGGGTACTTGTGGAATTCAGTACAGACAAGAGGACATGCCATTTACTTGCGAGGGATTGACTCCTGACATTATCATCAACCCCCACGCTATCCCTTCGCGTATGACAATTGGTCACTTGATTGAATGTATTCAAGGAAAAGTTTCTTCCAACAAAGGCGAAATTGGAGACGCCACTCCATTTAACGATGCTGTAAATGTGCAAAAAATATCATCACTTCTGCAGGAGTATGGCTATCACCTACGAGGCAATGAAGTCATGTACAATGGTCATACTGGCAGAAAAATAAACGCCCAAGTTTTCTTAGGGCCCACTTATTATCAACGTCTCAAACATATGGTCGACGATAAAATCCACTCTAGAGCTAGAGGACCAGTGCAGATTCTAGTACGTCAGCCTATGGAGGGCAGAGCCAGAGACGGAGGGCTGCGTTTCGGAGAAATGGAACGTGATTGTCAGATTGCTCACGGTGCAGCCCAATTCTTACGCGAACGGCTCTTCGAGGTTTCAGATCCCTACCGCATTCACGTCTGCAACTTATGTGGGTTGATAGCCATAGCCAACCTCCGTAACAATACATTTGAGTGCAAGGGTTGCAAGAACAAAACTCAGATATCGCAAATTCGATTACCATATGCGGCTAAATTACTCTTCCAGGAACTCATGTCCATGAACATTGCACCTAGACTCTATTAGATATTATTGATACGTGGACTTTCTATTTTAAGACATAACTTTGTAACTAATTGGTAATTCAATAAAAACAATATTTCAATGTTTTATTCTAGTTTTATTATCACAAATCGACAACATTTAAATGCATCTCTCTTAACACAACAATATAAAAGTGGACAATACTCCTTGAATTCAAAGTTCATATCATTATATACTATAATTACAGTATCAAATGCAATAATCAACTAAAGATCTTGAGGTATTTCATGTATAATTTAAATATTATTTCATGGAAGTGCGTGATCTTATTATAATTTATAAAATACGAATCAAGTAACAAACATGTAAATATTTATTCAAAATAACATTACATCCAACAAGCTAAAAAATCCTACGGTCACGTATGTGGAGGTTACCCCTTGCTTTGGAAACAGAAAAATGCACAATATCTACACAAATTGCAAAACTGAATGCATCGGCTGCAATGCAACTGCGTGGCATTCGGCTTAAGCAATTAGACTGCAGCCCAGCGGAACGTCCGTGTTGTGCTTGCTGACACAATAAATAAATAAGTGAGCAATATTTACAATAAAACAAGCATAACATCAAAATTTACAATTACCTAAAGCATTTATAAAGAAACACTAGCGATTCACAGAGAGCTTATTCTTGGGGTACTGAGTTAATAAATATATGAAAGAACATATAGTTAGGTAATTTAAAAGTACGTACTAATTTTACAGAAATGTGCAATACAGTGTAGTTACTAAACATTACTAGAGAGTGATATATATATATACCTAATATCACAAAACATCCAGAGCTATACAAAAGACATCAATTAAAGACGATTGGAAATCAGAATAAATGCCAAATATTATAGATTCATCAAGTGGTGGGTTACAGCTAAAGGTGAAGGAACATATTATAGATACGGCTATCGTTCGATTACCTATCAGAGTACAGCAGTTAATCTTAAATAGGATACTGTACAACTTATTTATTTAGACACCTATCATAATCGTAACTGCACCGATGGAGTCTACCAAGTAAAAACTAAAATCATGGAAACAGTTAAGCGTAGTCGTAAAAGTAGGCAATCAAAATATTGTTCGTGTGGACGTCATAGTAAAAAATATCGAGTGAAGTGGACTAGTACATGTGCAGAGCTCAGCGCGGCAGCGGCGGCAGCGCGCGCTGCTCCTCCGCCTCCTCGTCCTTGGGCCGGCTCCACTTTATCATGGTCTCCGGCGACCGGTACAGGAACACGAGTTTGGCGAACAGATCCTCCTCGAGGGCGAGCTCCAGTGCTTCACGGACCTGAACGAAACGTTTTGAATGGAATAATGGATACGTACGTGTTACAAAATACGCATATAAGATAATAGTACACTCCGTAACTAGGGCGGTGAATTCGTGAATGCCCCAGATCGCAGGTGTTTGTGGCCCGAACCGAAGGTGAGGGCCATAAATATGCGCTCTGGGGCTTTACGAATTACCGCCCGTGTTAAGTACAAAATTTAACGTCTTCATCTGGCCACAATGCAAGTTTTCCCGCACGCGCAGCGTGCAGTAAAAGTCACATTATGGCCAGGTGTGACGTAATAGTACATTACTGCAGAGGCCGTGAAGTAAGGGATTGCTGGACGAGCTTTGGGGTAGACGGCCGAGTCGTAGACGAGGCCGGATACAACGAGTCCAGCAATCCCTGTTCCGGCCGAGGATTGTATAGTGCTTTTCTCAAACGATGTGAGGAAATATTAAAATAAATACCTGCAAGGTAATCAATTAAATACTAGTTTGTTGAAATTACAATCGGAACGAAAGTTCAGAAAACAATTGTTTAATTTGCCGCCTTTTTTATTTTTTAAACATGCCATTTCAACAAGCCGTTCAAGCATCATGTTTAACCGCACATAAGTATATATTTTGTTTTTTTTTACGTCGCAAGTCTGCTTACAGTCTAGTTGTGGTTGGCAGTATGTAATTTTTCCTTTGTCAGTTTAATATTAGTAAGCAAATTTAAAAAGTTAGAGTAGCGGACAATAACGTTTTTAGTTAGGTTTTTCATACATTACTTCTTGGCTTAAGGCCAAGAAGTAATGTAGGGAGCCATAAACAGGAAACTTCTTGTCTCCATTTCGTGATATTAACGCATACATTTCAGAGCATGTTTGTGAAAAATAAATTACCAAAGCCAAAAGCGTCAGCCCTAGTAACCTGTCAATTGTTTCGAATACGTTCGAGAAACGTAATGAGTCCGCAGTAAACTCGATTCTAATACAAACGTAGTTACGCTCTGATTTTGAAACTAAGTGTTGGATTGTAACGAAATGCATGTACAATGACATGAGGTATATCCAGGTCTGTAATTAGTTTATGTAGCTTCAGATATCATAGTAACAAAAAATCAGCGAATTTAAGTTTTTCATACAAAACTTGTTTTTGCTGTTATTCGTTTATTTTATAAACTGGAACCATATAAACTAATTACAGACATAGATATAATTCTTGTCATTGTATATGCAAAGTTTCCTCACAATCTAACACGTAGTTTTAAAATGAGCACGAAACTCCGTTTGTACGGGAAGGTGAAATTCGGCCGAGCTTACTGCGGACTCTTAAGTCGGACAAAATCGATAAGTATCCTACGAGGGTGTGTAGACACGCTTATGCCTTCCGCGCACGAGAAAAAGAGATGCAAAACTCTTCGGGAATTGCTGTTTTGGACAAATTTCGTTAAATACTTAACTTAGTGAAGTTTTATTAAAATTTCATAAAGTGAGATTTTAGATGAGATAAAATACTATATTATTAACTTGATTGTGTCGTAAAATAATGTATCGTTTGGGTAGGCTGAGTAAAAAAAACTATAGAGAAAATTTTAAGCAATCATTTATCGATAAAATCAGATGAACAATCATATAGTCAAGAATCATATATCTGAAATCTCTTTTTCTCCTGGGCGGAAGGCATCAGCGTGTCTCTGTCTAGGGGGCGTGTACTACTCAAATCAAGGCATCCAGTTAATAGTACATTGCGTGTATTTACCAAGTAAATGTCGAGACAGAGTTGCAACAGCCTGTCGGCGTTGGGCAGGTCGTCGAACATGATCTTCGTGTAGATGCCGGAGAAGAAGCCGCGCAGCAGCCGCGACGCCAGGAACACGAACGTCGTGTACAGCCCGATGATCCTGACAAAAACCATACGCGTTCCGACAACTATTCTACTCGAGACATTGAGCCACATTGTGCATGTAGGGGGTCATTTCCGGAACTACTCATACGATTTCAAAAACATTTAGAATGGACCTAAATAAGCTATCATCATCATATCAGCCGAAATACGAACGTCGTGTATAGACCGATGATCCTGACAAAAACCATACGCGTTTCGTTAATTATTCTACTGGTTGAGCCACATTGTGTGTGTAGGGGGTAATTTGCGGAGTTAATAATCATACGATTTCAAAAACATTTAGAATGGACCTAGGCTATCATCATCATCATCATATCAGCCGAAAGACGTCCACTGTTGGATATAGGCCTCCACCAAAGAGTGCCACAATGACCGGTCCTGCGCCATCCGTATCCAGCGGACTCCCGCGACCTTTACCAGGTCATCTCCACCTTGTGGGAGGCCTACCCACGCTGCGCCTTCCGGTACGTGGTCGCCACTTGAGAACCTTCCCGCCCCAACGGCCATCGGTTCTACGTGCAATGTGTGTTGACCTAGGCTATACTATAGACTATTATTTAGCTGCATTTAACTTGAAAGGAAATATGCGTGTTCATTCATTAATTTCTAGTAGAAGTCCTTTCTCGCGACAATGGGCACTGGTTTTTTATGCGAATTTGTGGTATTTGCGGTTGAGCAAACTTTATGTATTTGTGTAACCATTTACTATTGTCGCTACTTTAGTTTCCGAACTAGAAAAACTGCTATATAGAGAAATCTAATTATATTACCACAAACCAGCCAGAGCATATCTCGCCTAAAAATATAGAAAGAGTGTTATTTTCAGAGACTAAATAGAATGTAATGAATTATGTTTACCCTCCGCCGGAAATAAAGTTGAGAGTCTCCGGAAACAGCTTGTCGTTGAACGTGAACATTACCAGCATAGTGCAACTGTTCTGGGGTATATTCGGTATAGTAAGCTGAAAAAGAAGTAAAGTTCGTGATTTAAAAAAAAAACCGGCTAAGTGTGAGTCGGACTCGCGCGCCGAGGGTTCCGTACAAAAATTTACGCTTTATCTGTGCGAGACGTGATTCTGAGATCACGGGAAGTACCCTGTAGGTTTTGATTTCTTTGCGAGTTTCGAAAATTTGCGGCATAAAAGACTGTATCTTTTGATTGCGTTGGCTTAGAAGTTTGATTTTAACACAGCTCCAAGGGACAGGTAGACCTGAGTATTTGGTATAAATTTTAGCTTGATACCTCCACGCGTTCCTGAGAAAAAGGGTCTTGACAGACTGACGGACGGACGGACAACAAAGTGATCCTATAAGGGTTCTGTTTTTTCCTTTTCAGGTACGGAACCCTAAAAAAGTCTAGACAGACATATAATTGTCTCATAAGTTTATGTTCACTCACGTTCGTTCTGCAGTTTTCATGTACCCGCCAATACATCGCGCCATTATCTCTCTCTAGTCTCAGCAGCACGTCACGGTACTGCGTTGATTCGTCGTCTAAATAACCTTAAAAGTTAACACATACTTATTGTTTAGAAAATAGGACGAAACAAGTACCTACTACTTGGCCATTCGTGTGCGAAATAGTAGGTATCAGGTAAAGATTTGCCGACTAGCCGATTAATCGGTGGCCGATTATTGGCAGACTATTAATGTGGCTAACAACAAAAACAAGTGCGTTTATTTACACTTACGAGTCCGAATATTTATATGTAATGTTCGTTACCTGGATTGCCGGGTATCAGCTGGTAAGCCGGCTTCGCCGTTCCTTTGTTAAACACTTTCAAGAACTTTGGAAATAGTTTTTCCACATTTAACCTGTAAGTTCAAAATAATGAAATGAAAATTATCACCTAAATATAGATCGTAGCTGTGGCCAAAAAAAGTCTATCCAGAGGGCCTCCCGCGAAACGAAAACGAACTTCGCTCGTGTATCTCCATCTCTGTCGCGCTTGTTAGTTAAAAGTAATGTACCATTGTAAGCAATTAATAAGGCGTGGGCAACTCGGTCTCTCTAACCGAGATCACGCACAATCTTAAAACTTAATATTAAGACTAAGGTCCAGGTCATGCGAAATTAACTATTGTAATTTGAAATAAACCGTTTTTTTAACAGAACAAAACTACAACTACAAACGTTGACGCGGCACAGATTCAGATCTGTAAAACATTTTTTACGACGGGGCAACTCTTCCCAACATCGCCACCTAACCCCCCCTACGTACAACTGCCCGTTCTATTTTGAAACACTTGTTGTATATATTTAATAACTTTCTATGTACGTACTTAATTGTAATGTGAAATTGTTAATAACGTGTATGAGTATTATAAAAAAACTGATTTAGCAAACTAACCAAGTGTTGTTAGTAGCACTGCCAGATAGTAAGTTTAGCAATGTGTCTCTCTCCGGATTCCTCGTCCCGTTGGCCAGGTAAGCCTCCAGCGGCATCTCGCGGCTGTCCTCTATGGTCGGCGGGTTCTGCGCGTTGTTGCTCGGGTGCGATATAGTAAATGTGAACTTTATCGATATTGAAGTGTCTGAAATCAAAAGAGTTGTATTGCTAATAAGCAGTGATCGTAACTTTTGTAGCATTTTTGGTGCAGCATAGTGTTGTTAACGGAATTGGTATCACATCATCAGCCTATATACGTCCCACTGCTGGGCACAGGCCTCCTCTCATGTATGAGAGGGAATGGGCAGTAGTCCCCACGCTGGCCCAGTGCGGATTGGGGACTTCACATACACCTTTGAATTTCTTCGCAGATGTATGCAGGTTTCCTCACGATGTTTTTCTTTCACCGAAAAGCTAACGGTAAATATGAAATCATATTCCGTACATAAGTTCCGAAAAACTCATTGGTACGAGCCGGGATTCGAACCCACGACAGCCGTTTGACAGCCGCATGCCTGAACCACTGGGCTACCGTAGCCTTATAGGAATTGGTATAGACAATATCAATCAAGATTGTTAATTAAGGTTAATAATGGAGCCGATTCTACGTGCACATGGCTTAAATAATCTAAAACTAAATTGTCTATTTTTTGGCAGATTAAAAACGACATATTTAGAATAGCATTTAAGCACCTATGAAGTTGAATCGACCGCCTAAAAAAAGAAACGTCAGATTCAAATTAGGGCTGTCATTTGATTATGACAGCTGCTCATAGAATAGCAACGTGTTTTAGCGACACCTAAATAAAATTAGGAAGTTTAGAGGCCACTGTAGAATCGGGTCCATTGATTATTTTATTTAGTGTGTACATCCTCCCTATTGTAAAAAAAATCGTTGTAGGGCAACAAGAGTGAGGACTCACTAGACTCGGCCTCGCGCACCAGCCGCTCGAGCTCGGGCTGCGAGATGTCCCAGTTCATGGTGGAGTTGGGGTTGAGGCTGATGACCGCCACGTCGTTGTACATGTAGTTGGACAGGAACGTCTGCGCCGTGCGGTCGCCGGTGTAAAGGTTGCTTAACTCGTTGTATTCCTGATCCGTGTACCTGTTCGAAGGTTGGCGGAGTTAGAGAGAGTAATCTATATATAAACGTAAAATTCCTGAGCCTGACTGACTCACTCACTTAAATCAACGCCCAGCCCAAACCGTTGAACCTAAAAAGCTGTTTTTTACACAATAGGTAGTCTTAACTTTTAATATTAGAAGTTTTCAACAGAACTTTCAACAGTTCTTGGTTATGTTTCACCAGTTGCGAATTGATTTTGATATTGTTATTTTGACTGAGTGCTAGCTGAAGGAGGGCTCGGTCATTGATCAAATAGTCGGATATTCCTCGCACCGCACCATAAAATGCCACAATCAATCCAGTGAAGTGGTCGCCTATGTGAAAAAAAGTTTAAATGCTACTGTTACTGAGCCACTTCTGCAAGATACAGACTGTCTCTATACACGCGCTCCAGGTCTATTCTCCTTGCTAGGCCTATATCGTTCACCCTCTTTTGCAAATATATACCCGTTTTTACTGTCACTGGAAGCCTTTCTTAAAAATATTCCGCGTAACCAAGAATGCCTCATAGTTACAGGAGACATTAATAATCTCATTACCTCCAATTTGGAACCATCTATAAACGAGTATTTGTGTGTAATGGCGAGCCTTGGTCTCCAAAGTTTATGGAGAGAAATATAGTAGAGTAAGTTGGGTATTAGTAGAACAGAGGTCCAGGTGGCGACTAAGACCCTTGAGACTGAAGCCTTGAGAGTAGGCCTAGTAGTAGTAGATTAGGCCTACGTATTAACCACGACAAAATCCACATACGACGGTATAAGACTGGTCGAGGGAAACCTGCAGATCTACAGGTTGGTGATACTGTGTTCCAAGGGGTGGCCAAATTTAAATACCTAGGTTGTACTATCAATGACAGCAACACCCGTGACGAGGAAATCGACATTCGCATTCAAAATGCCTTGCGGTGCGCTGCAGCTTTGCATAAAGTCCTGGTGTCCTGGCTTCTCAGTAGAAGAACCAAGATCCGAATCTACAAGACCGTAGTACGACGTATCTTAACATACGGATGTGAAGCCTGGACACTCACTTTAAGGGAAGAGAATGAGCTTTTGGTGGCTGAGAGAAAGATTATCCGAAAAATCCTTGGCCCAACGCAGAGGCCCGATGGCAGCTGGAGGATCCGCAAAAACGCCGAAATTGAGAAAATAGTAGCTGAACCCAATATCATTGGCGTGACAAAGGCGCAAAGACTTCGGTGGCTCGGACATCTTGAGCGGATGGGAGGCGGTCGGGCGGTGAAAAGAGCTTACGAGGGAAAACCGGCAGGACGCCGCCCGGTCGGTCGGCCTAGATATCGGTGGGCGGATGTGGTGAATGCGGATCTGCGCGAGCTCTTGGGGACCGATTTTTCACTTTCGAGCGCTCGACTCTTTCACTCGAAAACTGTCAAAAATTATGAAATGCTATTTTAAAATAGCAAAGAAAAATAAAAAACGAGTGGTATTGACTACTCGTATTCAATTCTATTGGTAGAAAGTAAGTGCCGGCCATTTTGACACTACAATAGTAGTTTATGCGACTGATCCATAATGAGAGGCCTTAAAATACGAGTGTGGTTTTCTCGCTGACGCTCGTTTCATAATAGGATCACACGAGTGTTTTAAGACCTAATTATGTACAGTTGCATACACTACTTTATCTGCACACATAACATAAGCTAGTAAGTAACACTAAAAAACCAACAATAAAATGACAACAGCAATGGCGGCAATTCGATCATCCATCATGACGAATGATTTTTTTTTAAATCATAGACAAACGAATGAAGTCCCTATACTCATATCACTCGAGATCAAATGTCGTCCGGTTTGTATTAAAAAACGTACTGAATTGACGTTTCGTATCGATAACTGTTTTAATATCTATGGATATTAGAATAGAGACCCACTTGAGTTTTGACAGCTGTTCCAAATTTAAACTCATAACGATACAAATTTATCAAAAATCTGTATTTTACCTACTACCACAGACAAGAAAGTTCTCATAGTAAAATCGGTTGTAGTAATGCTGGTCATTTCCTACGGTTTCTGAACGCATTTTAGAGCACTAATGATATGTGAGTAGATAAACGTATTTACTTTTATTTGATTTTCGAGCGCACGAAAGTCAAAAATCGGTCCCCAGGCTGGCGACTAACGGGAAACTGCACAGGACCGGGAGCAGTGGCGAGCAGTCGTGTTGGAGGCCTAGACCCACTTCGGGTCGTTGCGCCAGAGGAGTAAGTAAGTAAAGGCGTTATGTAGACCACATACTGCTTGTTAAACAAATATCTTAATGTCAATGAATAAAACTGACATCCAATTGTAATTTTCCAACTACCGGCCTGGAAAAGGGTTAAATTATACATTATAGCTTCGGGAATCGGCTCGCTGGTTAATCGTTTAAATAGATCATGCGGCTACGATGCATGTAATTTAAATAACCTTGTTAAAATTGTGTCTGTTTGTCAAAGCACAATATATTGATAATAATAAAAAATAAAAATTGTATAGTTTCACTAAAGAATCGCCATTGAAAATAATTTCAGAGACTTAATTATCTCTGTCATCGCTAGGGCTACCAAAATTTTGTTTGCTTTGAATTTGACGTTGCTGAATAATCCGCAAAATTCAATGCATGAAAATCACAGTTTTCATAAAATTCTCCATACAAAACGCCAATTTCATAGGTAAGGACCTAATATTCCGTAACTGTCGTATATATTATGTAATGTAAGTCAATGAAGTAATATATGTGATGTGGACTTACATAAATAAAGCACAGTTAGGAATCATGTTTTCTAACCAGTAGACATAGAAAGCGATAGATTCAGTATAATATGAAAACAAGACAAAAATAACTTACACATAGATGTCATGGGACTGCGCCGACATCTGGTAGACGGGCAGGAACGGGCCGATGCGCAACTTGACGGTCACGTCCGTCGGCGGGTTGGGTTCTCCGACCTGGCCATCGCCACACACCGATTAGCACACAGCAAACTCACTGACTATTTGCCATACATTTTACGAATCCCTTTAACACTTTTTGACTGCCAGGAATCCGCTCCGCGGGTGCCTACGCCGTAGTCGCTTTAGCGGAAATCAAGAGGAAAAACACAGAATCGGCTACGAGCGTAGCGCGTAGCGATTCTTGGCAGTGAATGTGTTACAGTTGCCGGCTCATAACTTACGCAATGCGGAAGAAAGGGGAGGGGCAGCTCTCAAGGCGAATTTTACGTGCGAGCTGTCCTCCCACTGCGTCCCGCGTTGCGCAAGTTATGTGCCGCGACCTGTAACTGCCGTCGTCTGATATACCGGACGGATTGACAGTGTAAATGACACCTTCTTGTGACTTACAGAGTTGAAAATTGCGAGTAATTTTCAATACTTAACGTTTATCGGTCAGTAGCCCGTCAGAGGCCCGGCAAACCTGCGTAAAAACCTTTTTTTTTGTGAACTTTTGAAGGCCTCCTAGACCGCAGGGCGCCTTCTCCGCCCCGCTGGATACAGCGTGACATTCTCACCGTGTTGCCAAAAGCGAAGAAGACCAACGGGAACCAGATGATGGCGATGACGAATGCGAGCACGCTGCCGCCGAGCAGGTACTTGGAGGCGGCCGGCCGCTTCGTGCCGCGCGGCTGCGGGTACTCGTCCTCCACGAACCGGGAACACTGCCAACAAAAAAAAATACTAATAGATAAAAAACCGGCCAAGTGCGAGTCGGACTCGCGCACGAAGGGTTCCGTACCGTTATCTATATAATTTACTTTAAAAACAAAGTTTTAACTGACTTCAATTTAGTACTCCGCCAAGCCACGAGAACATTTCCTATTTTTTTTACAATTTACCACATGAAATGATTTCCGATAGCAAATGCGTTGATTACTATAGAAAAAAACCGAATCGCTGTATGTGGGCCGATAATATTTGAGGACTTCCATAGATTCCCCAAGATCATCACCAATGGCACTTCATTAGTTCCTATTTCAACGGAATCTTATCAGAACCTGTGACGTACTTTTGCTTTGCATTGCATCTGTGGTCTTCATCATCAATTCCTTGCCACCAAATTTATGATTCCGGATAAATACATGAGTTATAACAGAAAATACCAAAATCACTACACGCGTGCCTAATAAAATTGAGGAGTCCCCTCAATTCCTCATGGATCCCATCATCTAACTGAATTTTGAAAAAAATGGGACCCACCCGGAAGTATATATAACGCAACAACTACTCAAATAAACGCATTACAGAGAGCACAAAATAAATTAATCAAGGTATTATTCAATTACGATCGTTTAACACCGACAGTAAATGTTTATAAAACAACTAAAATTATGAATGTTAAAAACTCGTACACTTACTTTACATGTATTCTAATACGAAAAATTATACAGAAAGATTTACATATTAAAGTTTCTTTTACCAAAAAACATGAAGTTCAACGAATTAAATTAAGAAACGTCAACGATTTGATTTTGCGTGCCCCACGAACAAATTATGGCAAAAAGAGTCTGCTGTACGAAGGTGCAAATTTATATAATAAATTGCCAAAAAGCATAAAGGAAGCCAAGTCCATTACTACGTTTAAAAGATTACTAAAACACCATATAAACCAAAAATAAAATAACTGCCTTTAAGAATTTCATTTATATTTTTAAATTTAATTTATATTATTAAAACTACTTCTCTTCAATACAAATAAACGAAACAAAAATAAAATAAAATTTAATAAAGCGTGTTTATGTGTACATACCTAAACAAAATATACATGTATGGATAATAAAATTTAAAATTGAATAATATTAAATATGTCGCTTCGCTTAATGAGTTACAACTTCATATAATTCATATATAACTTCAAATATGAGCGTACTCGTAAACACTTTGTCACCTCCACGCTCCTCTGATCCGTGTAAATAGCATTATCTTATCTCCGTTTCTATGAGCCGGCCTCGGGCCGACGCAAGAGTAATATCGACAATACGGCTAACTGACCATCCGTGCACTTTATGTGCATTGTAATAAGGTCCTATAAAAATACAGAATGGTCATTTAACTGTGTTCGCGTTTGTACGCCCGCTCGCATTCCATTATAGTTAAATTGTCACTTATTTGTTGTTTTGCGCATGGGTGCCTACCCGACACAAAAAATGTAATAGACGTTAGTTTAAGTTTTGAATAAGTGCATTTAGTCAATAAGTTATCTTATCACTTAAATAGTTAAGTTATCATTTATGTGCGCTCACCGATTATGTTGCATGGTATGGTATGGTATAAATTCTCATGTAAGTGAATATATTGTATTCTTATGAGAATAAAGATCTTTAAACCTATATACATACAAACAAAAAAAAAATCGAATCGGCTCATCAATGACGGAGTTCTGAGGTAACAAACATTGAAAATAATAAAAATAATTTTAAAAAAAATACAGCCGAATTGAGAACCTCCTCCTTTTTTTTGAAGTCGGTTAAAAAACGGCATCAACGGCTCGTGTATTAAACATAATCATCATCATCATATCAGCCGAAAGACGTCCACACACTCTGACATCAGAAATCGTGTCGATGCCTTGAAGTGTATTCTATTGCCCAGGTGGGAAGCGGCACTACACTTCCAGTGGAGGTCTAGGTCTCAGGCCTCAGCCATGCGATATTAATAGCTTTATTGAGTTAGTAGGTGGAGTATGTGGCGAGACTTGCAAGTGGGTCTCATGCAGCGAGCACGCATGTGCACGACGCAATGTGGGCGACAAGCGTTATTTATACCTAGGTACTTAACATTATTTGAGTTGGCCGAATTGCATCAAAGTCAAACAAGTCATCATCATCATCATATCAGCCGCAAGACGTCCACTGCTGGACATAGGCCTCCACCAAAGTCTGCCAAAGTGACCGGTCCCGCGCCACCCGCATCCAGCGGACTCACCAGGCCATCAGTCCACCTTGTGGGGGCCTACCCACGCCGCGCCTTCCGGTACGTGGTCGCCACTCGAGAACCTTTCCGCCCCAACGGCCATCGGTTCTACGTGCTATGTGTGCCGCTATTGGGTAACTTTGAGCCTTCTTATGAGGCCCGTCGTAAGAAACATCCAAACTTTGGCATTTATAGTATTAACTAGCGACCCGCCCCGGCTTCGCACGACATATGTTCAAGACAGTCATTAATTTGTAAATCTCTTAGTCTTATTCCCATCTACTATTATAAAACATATGTAGTGGGTGAATGTGAATGGAAACATTTCAATCCACCTACATGAGAAAAAGCGTATTGAGCAAGCAGGCGCTCGATATTATTATGCATCTCGTTTTAATCATAAAACATATATGGTGGGTAGATGTGAATGGGACTATTTCTATCAACCTACATTTGAAAAGAGCACTGAGCGAGCAGGCGCTTGTTATCTTGCGTCTCGTTCTAATCATAAAATGTATGGTGGGTAGATTTGAATGGGAGTATTTCGATCCACCTACAATACGAAAAATAAGTAGTAAGCGCGGCGCGCGATATTTTATTTCGTTTTTAATCGATACGTAAATATGACTGCAGCGCGCGCTTCAGTAGTACCTGAAAATTGATGTACACGCATGTATTGTAAAGGTGAGAACGAAATTTGGATTGACAAATTCATGCTCATATTTGTTCGATTAAGCTACCTTGGTTAGCATATTTCTTGTGCTTACGTATAAGGGGGAGACTGTTCAAGGCAGCCGTCTGTAAGACAAATACATAGCTTTGACTCTTTATTTTACCATCTCAACAGCTCTCTTTGGTTCATAGGTTTCAGACTTATGTCAAGATATTTTCTCCTAAAGTTAACATCTTATATGAGCGGATTGGTTTAGTTTACTAACCATCCAAATATACCCGGACTTGACAATAACGTGTAGGTAAAAGCCTCCGTTAAGAGCTTTAAGCTCCAAACATAAATAGGTAGACCAAGTTGTACCATTTATAGAGGTCACACCTTTGGTAGGTGTGCCTCATGATTCAAATATTCCTCATCGATTGTGACTTTGGCCTGGCCGCCTGAAAAGCCGGTGGCTGCAAAGCTTTCAGAGTGCGCTTTGCAAAGCTTTCAGTCACATAACCAAAGCTGGGTTCATTTAGTTTTCATACAAGGTTGTTTCCATATTTTCCAAATTTACTTAATTTACATTCGACAGTAGAATCACAAAACAACCTTTGCTTATTCCTCATTAGTTCTGCTTAAAACGGCAATGCGCCGAACGTAGTTAAGGATTTAGAATAAGTTTTAACCGTAAGAGCTTTCACTAGCTTCTAGCAAGCTTTTCTTTATATTCAGTAGAATCTGCATATAATCGCATTAATTTTGTAACCATAATTATATTCTAGATACATGAGTTGTTTACATACAAGCTTGATAGTAAAGTTAATAACTTGCCTCCTTTTTTCTGTAGTAAATTTGAATAAGCGGCACTATGCCACGGTAGGTAAAGCTCTTCAAGCTAATTAGAAACATGTATTATAGTCATTTCCTTTGCATAGCTCATATTATGGTAGTTTTCGCTTGCACTATGCTCATAATTCATAAATATTAGACAAGCCTTAAGCTTAATACAGTAAACTTTACTACATCAATAATCTACAGTGTGATATTAATCTAATGAAATAACTGAGAATAGTGCTTACGACCTCTGTTAGATATAACAAAGGAATCAAAAGTATTAATTTATATAAAACTACAAAAGTTTAGCGTTTAGATATGTATTTCGCCTAAACTATTTGCAATGTATTCATTTAGCCTATTAACAATTATGCACTAAGTAATTCTGTACAAGATTAACATAATTTAAGACCTAGGTTTACCTAGATTAAGACGGTACTGGAATGCAAACGCTAAAACCTAAGACGAATTTGTGTAAAGAAATGATTGTTTATTTGAAATAAAGATGTTTCACTTTATGGTAATGTTGGAAGGTTTATATATGAGGTTGAGTATAAGCAAAATGTTCTCATAACAAGCTCGACTATCACTAGAGCAACATATACCCATCTCGCTCCAACCAACCAGCCGTGCATCAAGCTTTCTCAAGAGTATCGGAGTTTTATTTCCGCCTGTGGATCCCGCTTGTGTGTGAGCGCGACGACAACAGAGCTCCCGTCACGCTCGCACCGTGCCTCCGCTGCTGCAGTAAACAGTCGACGGCCACACATGCTAATTTGTGGGCGCGTCGACCCACTTCCGCGGTTCGGACTAGCGACCTCACTAGGTCAGCCCACTTAGTCCGAGGCTATTGAAGCCAGGCACCAGACGTCGCAACCCTCTTCCCGTGATGTAACTACGGGGCACCGCGGCGTTCAATGGTCCTTCGAGAGCCGGATCCCTGACGAAGCAAGCAGTTCAAGCAGAAGATTTGGCTTTAAAGAAGATTCTTCTATCAATCAAGCATTAGATTGGCCCTTTTAAAGAAGACATCCTCTAACAACCTTCAAGCATCGTACGAGAAGCTGCCATTTGAAGCAAGCAGTTCAGCGCGAACAGGTTGGCCTTAAAGAAGATTCCTTTCTAACAATCAAGCTGTTGGATTGGCCTTAAAGAAAGTGAACTTCGAACAATCTGCGCCGTACGAAGAAGCTGCCAGGAAATAAGAACAAAGAACTCTCAAGCAAGAAAAGCCCTCAAAAGGGTTAATGAAGAAAGAAAGCAGAAACAAGAAGAGCCCTCAATAGGGATAACGAACGCTCAAGCACGAAGAGCCCTCAACAGGGTTAACGAATAAAGAAGCCTCAAGACCGAAAAGCCCTCAATAGGGATAACGAAGCCTCAAGACCGAAAAGCCCTCAAAAGGGATAAAGAAGCAAGAAAAGGCGTACCAGCGAGGAAGACACACCAGCGAGGAAGACTTCGAAATCGAAGCGTCAAGTCGTCGTGGTCATCGAGCATCAGTAAATCCTATCAGAACCGGGTATATGTCAATCCCCGTTGTAATCTGGTAGGTGGCGTGGCTCTGGCCTAACGGTGTCAACCAGAGCTCATAACACGTCTTAGTGCGGTATACCGAGTGGTTACTGCAGCGCTCTTTTCAGAGCGTCTTTATAACTCGGCCGTTTGCTGGTATTGATACTTTGCGGTGTTTGGCCACAGGTTGGCAAGCTGAAGGGCGTGGCGTTCCACCACGTCCCGAGCACCTATATCGCACAGTGGTCCTCTGCCAGACGGTACCTATCACCTCCTTCCTCCCTACGTTCCCATTCTCAATCGGCATCAATACGGTAGTACGCCGAGCGAGCAGATAGGGCCTGTTAGTGCTAGGCAGGTAGGGACTGTTAGTGTTAGGGGGTAAGGTTAGGATGACAGGTAAGGGGGAGGGTCGAGTAACGAGGTCGAGGAGTAGACTGGATCAGCTGGAAACGGACCAGAGGGAGTCAGTCAGCGGTGAGGATTCCAAAGGCACTAGTGGTACGTCTTCATATGACACCACGACGTCCGACACGCATACGTGGAGCCATGGAACCGACACTGCGGATCTGACAACTATTACGGTTTCGCCGCAGGCAGGATCTAGCAGGTTAGGCGATATTCCGGTTAGGGCGAGTGAACCGACTTTAGGCGAGCATGAGAACCCCGTTCTAGCCAATAACGGTAAAATTTTAGACGCCAACAGTTTAGGCGCGAACCTACAAGACGCCAACCCTTTGGGCGCAAATATTTTAGACGCCAACAGTTTAGGCGCGAATGTAGGCAACGTAGTTCACGCGGGCGTTGTCGATCAAGTTGTAAATCCGCGTAGTGGTTCGAGAACCGGTTCAGTACAAGGTGAGCGGGCACAAACGCCACCTAGGGTCATTGACGCCACTGATTATGACGCCGTAAGAGCTGAAGACAATAGGTTAGTTAGACTACCTGCGGAGTCGGAACTCCGCGCGTCGCAGTTGGAGCAAGCCAGGGCAGCCGCCGCTTACGCCGCTTCTAGGTACGAATTGTTGTTAGCTGAAAGCCAACATTCGGTTATAAGAGCGCCGCCGCCCAACCCTTTTTGTTTGCCCAACGAAGCCACGCATGGTAGAAACGTAGCTAACGCCTCTCCCACTCTGGGACAGCCAGGTAGCAGTAGGCCACCACAGCATAGACCCCAAGAAACCGAGGGTATAGATAAGAACCACAGCCCAAACAATGCGGCTGGGGAAATTAGCGCTCTACGCGACGCTATAGTGCAAGCCATCAGTATGAATAGGACTGACAACCACGTTTCACCCATGCCACAGCAATTCACCTCGGGCAAATATATAGGTGACTTGCCCCTTTTTGACGGCAATCCCTCGGATTGGATTGCATTTAAACGTGTTTATTTAGATACGGAGAGTTCGTTCTCCGACATAGCTAATATGGGACGCCTTCGGAAGGCAGTCAAGGGACAGGCACGTGAGTCAGTAAGGTCTATGTTACACACATGCAGTAATCCTTACGAAGTAATCGCCGCTTTAGATAGAGCTTTCGGCAAGCCAGACCATTGACACCCATAAACGCCAACCTTTCAGAGGAGCAACTCACGCCAAATCATTTCCTCATACATAGGTCTAACGGTATGATGCCTTTCGGTAGTTTCAGCGATAAAAAATCTCTTAAAAATAGCTGGCAAGAAGTTCAGCAGCTCGCTGAGAGATTCTGGAAGAAGTGGCTCATAGAATATAAACCAACTTTGTTACCACGCAAGCGGGCCTCCGACTCGCCAAATTTAAAACCCGGCGATATTGTTTTAATAGCGGACAACACTTTGCCTAGAGGTATTTGGCCCCGCGGGCGTATAGAGAAAGTTTATCCTGGACCTGATGGCAAGGTATGGGTAGATGTGAATGGGACTATTTCTATCCACCTACATTTGAAAAGAGCACTGAGCGAGCAGGCGCTTGATATCTTGCGTCTCGTTCTAATCATAAAACATGTATGGTGGGTAGATTTGAATGGGAGTATTTCGATCCACCTACAATACGAAAAAATAAGTAGTAAGCGCGGCGCGCGACATTTATCTCGTTATAATCGATACGTAAATATGACTGCAGCGCGCGCTTCAGTAGTTCCTGAAAATTGATGTACACGCATGTATTGTAAAGGTGAGAACGAAATTTGGATTGACAAATTTATACTCATATTTGTTCGATTAAGCTACCTTGGTTAGCATATTTCTTGTGCTTACGTATTAGGGGGAGACTGTTCAAGGCAGCCGTCTGTAAGACAAATACATAGCTTTGACTCTTTATTTTACCATCTCAACAGCTCTCTTTGGTTCATAGGTTTCAGACTTATATCAAGATACTTTCTCCTACAGTTAACATCTTATATGAGCGGATTGGTTTAGTTTACTAACCATCCAAATATACCCGGACTTGACAATAACGTGTAGGTAAGAGCCTCCGTTAAGAGCTTTAAGCTCCAAATAAATAGGTAAACCAAGTTGTACCATTTATAGAGGTCACACCTTTGGTAGGTGTGCCTCATGATTCAAATATTCCTCATCGATTGTGACTTTGGCCTGGCCGCCTGAAAAGCCGGTGGCTGCAAAGCTTTCAGAGTGCGCTTTGCAAAGCTTTCAGTCACATAACCAAAGCTGGGTTCATTTAGTTTTCATACAAGGTTGTTTCCATATTTTCCAAATTTACTTAATTTACATTCGACAGTAGAATCACAAAACAACCTTTGCTTATTCCTCATTAGTTCTGCTTAAAACGGCAATGCGCCGAACGTAGTTAAGGATTTAGAATAAGTTTTAACCGTAAGAGTTTTCACTAGCTTCTAGCAAGCTTTTCTTTATATTCAGTAGAATCTGCATATAATCGCATTAATTTTGTAACCATAATTATATTCTAGATACATGAGTTGTTTACATACAAGCTTGATAGTAAAGTTAATAACTTGCCTCCTTTTTTCTGTAGTAAATTTGAATAAGCGGCACTATGCCACGGTAGGTAAAGCTCTTCAAGCTAATTAGAAACATGTATTATAGTCATTTCCTTTGCATAGCTCATATTATGGTAGTTTTCGCTTGCACTATGCTCATAATTCATAAATATTAGACAAGCCTTAAGCTTAATACAGTAAACTTTACTACATCAATAATCTACAGTGTGATATTAATCTAATGAAATAACTGAGAATAGTGCTTACGACCTCTGTTAGATATAACAAAGGAATCAAAAGTATTAATTTATATAAAACTACAAAAGTTTAGCGTTTAGATATGTATTTCGCCTAAACTATTTGCAATGTATTCATTTAGCCTATTAACAATTATGCACTAAGTAATTCTGTACAAGATTAACATAATTTAAGACCTAGGTTTACCTAGATTAAGACGGTACTGGAATGCAAACGCTAAAACCTAAGACGAATTTGTGTAAAGAAATGATTGTTTATTTGAAATAAAGATGTTTCACTTTATGGTAATGTTGGAAGGTTTATATATGAGGTTGAGTATAAGCCAAATGTTCTCATAACAAGCTCGACTATCACTAGAGCAACATATACCCATCTCGCTCCAACCAACCAGCCGTGCATCAAGCTTTCTCAAGAGTATCGGAGTTTTATTTCCGCCTGTGGATCCCGCTTGTGTGTGAGCGCGACGACAACAGAGCTCCCGTCACGCTCGCACCGTGCCTCCGCTGCTGCAGTAAACAGTCGACGGCCACACATGCTAATTTGTGGGCGCGTCGACCCACTTCCGCGGTTCGGACTAGCGACCTCACTAGGTCAGCCCACTTAGTCCGAGGCTATTGAAGCCAGGCACCAGACGTCGCAACCCTCTTCCCGTGATGTAACTACGGGGCACCGCGGCGTTCAATGGTCCTTCGAGAGCCGGATCCCTGACGAAGCAAGCAGTTCAAGCAGAAGATTTGGCTTTAAAGAAGATTCTTCTATCAATCAAGCATTAGATTGGCCCTTTTAAAGAAGACATCCTCTAACAACCTTCAAGCATCGTACGAGAAGCTGCCATTTGAAGCAAGCAGTTCAGCGCGAACAGATTGGCCTTAAAGAAGATTCCTTTCTAACAATCAAGCTGTTGGATTGGCCTTAAAGAAAGTGAACTTCGAACAATCTGCGCCGTACGAAGAAGCTGCCAGGAAATAAGAACAAAGAACTCTCAAGCAAGAAAAGCCCTCAAAAGGGTTAATGAAGAAAGAAAGCAGAAACAAGAAGAGCCCTCAATAGGGATAACGAAGGCTCAAGCACGAAGAGCCCTCAACAGGGTTAACGAATAAAGAAGCCTCAAGACCGAAAAGCCCTCAATAGGGATAACGAAGCCTCAAGACCGAAAAGCCCTCAAAAGGGATAAAGAAGCAAGAAAAGGCGTACCAGCGAGGAAGACACACCAGCGAGGAAGACTTCGAAATCGAAGCGTCAAGTCGTCGTGGTCATCGAGCATCAGTAAATCCTATCAGAACCGGGTATATGTCAATCCCCGTTGTAATCTGGTAGGTGGCGTGGCTCTGGCCTAACGGTGTCAACCAGAGCTCATAACACGTCTTAGTGCGGTATACCGAGTGGTTACTGCAGCGCTCTTTTCAGAGCGTCTTTATAACTCGGCCGTTTGCTGGTATTGATACTTTGCGGTGTTTGGCCACAGGTTGGCAAGCTGAAGGGCGTGGCGTTCCACCACGTCCCGAGCACCTATATCGCACAGTGGTCCTCTGCCAGACGGTACCTATCACCTCCTTCCTCCCTACGTTCCCATTCTCAATCGGCATCAATACGGTAGTACGCCGAGCGAGCAGATAGGGCCTGTTAGTGCTAGGCAGGTAGGGACTGTTAGTGTTAGGGGGTAAGGTTAGGATGACAGGTAAGGGGGAGGGTCGAGTAACGAGGTCGAGGAGTAGACTGGATCAGCTGGAAACGGACCAGAGGGAGTCAGTCAGCGGTGAGGATTCCAAAGGCACTAGTGGTACGTCTTCATATGACACCACGACGTCCGACACGCATACGTGGAGCCATGGAACCGACACTGCGGATCTGACAACTATTACGGTTTCGCCGCAGGCAGGATCTAGCAGGTTAGGCGATATTCCGGTTAGGGCGAGTGAACCGACTTTAGGCGAGCATGAGAACCCCGTTCTAGCCAATAACGGTAAAATTTTAGACGCCAACAGTTTAGGCGCGAACCTACAAGACGCCAACCCTTTGGGCGCAAATATTTTAGACGCCAACAGTTTAGGCGCGAATGTAGGCAACGTAGTTCACGCGGGCGTTGTCGATCAAGTTGTAAATCCGCGTAGTGGTTCGAGAACCGGTTCAGTACAAGGTGAGCGGGCACAAACGCCACCTAGGGTCATTGACGCCACTGATTATGACGCCGTAAGAGCTGAAGACAATAGGTTAGTTAGACTACCTGCGGAGTCGGAACTCCGCGCGTCGCAGTTGGAGCAAGCCAGGGCAGCCGCCGCTTACGCCGCTTCTAGGTACGAATTGTTGTTAGCTGAAAGCCAACATTCGGTTATAAGAGCGCCGCCGCCCAACCCTTTTTGTTTGCCCAACGAAGCCACGCATGGTAGTAACGTAGCTAACGCCTCTCCCACTCTGGGACAGCCAGGTAGCAGTAGGCCACCACAGCATAGACCCCAAGAAACCGAGGGTATAGATAAGAACCACAGCCCAAACAATGCGGCTGGGGAAATTAGCGCTCTACGCGACGCTATAGTGCAAGCCATCAGTATGAATAGGACTGACAACCACGTTTCACCCATGCCACAGCAATTCACCTCGGGCAAATATATAGGTGACTTGCTCCTTTTTGACGGCAATCCCTCGGATTGGATTGCATTTAAACGTGTTTATTTAGATACGGAGAGTTCGTTCTCCGACATAGCTAATATGGGACGCCTTCGGAAGGCAGTCAAGGGACAGGCACGTGAGTCAGTAAGGTCTATGTTACACACATGCAGTAATCCTTACGAAGTAATCGCCGCTTTAGATAGAGCTTTCGGCAAGCCAGACCATTGACACCCATAAACGCCAACCTTTCAGAGGAGCAACTCACGCCAAATCATTTCCTCATACATAGGTCTAACGGTATGATGCCTTTCGGTAGTTTCAGCGATAAAAAATCTCTTAAAAATAGCTGGCAAGAAGTTCAGCAGCTCGCTGAGAGATTCTGGAAGAAGTGGCTCATAGAATATAAACCAACTTTGTTACCACGCAAGCGGGCCTCCGACTCGCCAAATTTAAAACCCGGCGATATTGTTTTAATAGCGGACAACACTTTGCCTAGAGGTATTTGGCCCCGCGGGCGTATAGAGAAAGTTTATCCTGGACCTGATGGCAAGGTATGGGTAGATGTGAATGGGACTATTTCTATCCACCTACATTTGAAAAGAGCACTGAGCGAGCAGGCGCTTGATATCTTGCGTCTCGTTCTAATCATAAAACATGTATGGTGGGTAGATTTGAATGGGAGTATTTCGATCCACCTACAATACGAAAAAATAAGTAGTAAGCGCGGCGCGCGATATTTATCTCGTTATAATCGATACGTAAATATGACTGCAGCGCGCGCTTCAGTAGTTCCTGAAAATTGATGTACACGCATGTATTGTAAAGGTGAGAACGAAATTTGGATTGACAAATTTATACTCATATTTGTTCGATTAAGCTACCTTGGTTAGCATATTTCTTGTGCTTACGTATTAGGGGGAGACTGTTCAAGGCAGCCGTCTGTAAGACAAATACATAGCTTTGACTCTTTATTTTACCATCTCAACAGCTCTCTTTGGTTCATAGGTTTCAGACTTATATCAAGATACTTTCTCCTACAGTTAACATCTTATATGAGCGGATTGGTTTAGTTTACTAACCATCCAAATATACCCGGACTTGACAATAACGTGTAGGTAAGAGCCTCCGTTAAGAGCTTTAAGCTCCAAATAAATAGGTAAACCAAGTTGTACCATTTATAGAGGTCGCACCTTTGGTAGGTGTGCCTCATGATTCAAATATTCCTCATTGATTGTGACTTTGGCCTGGCCGCCTGAAAAGCCGGTGGCTGCAAAGCTTTCAGAGTGCGCTTTGGAAAGCTTTCAGTCACATAACCAAAGCTGGGTTCATTTAGTTTTCATACAAGGTTGTTTCCATATTTTCTAAATTTACTTAAGGCGCCGTAGGTTCATGGTCTTCTCTCCCTCTCACTGAGCATAAGCGTGAGCGAGATGGAAGTGCGTGCTCGGAAGCGCGCAAATCATGTTTTTTAATTTTAACTTTTTGGCCGTTTAAATAAATAAAAAAGTAAACACTGATTTCCCTCAAACATGATATTGCCGATTTTTAGAAGCCATTTTAATATTTTTAACTTTTGTTCGTAATTTGTAACAAATATTTTAAGTGTATTTTAGACCCTTTTAGACCTATGTTCGTGATTTTTTTCTATCGAGCGAAAAATGCTTAATCATGTTTCTAAACACTGATCTCCCTGCAGAAAAGCCTCAAGATTACTATTCGTATTTTTTTTAAACCATATTATTATAAACAGACGTATTATATTGTTTCAAAAACACTGTTCGCTTAACTTCTCTGAACCTACGGCGCCTTAATTTACATTCGACAGTAGAATCACAAAACAACCTTTGCTTATCCGTAATTAATTCTGCTTAAAACGGCAATGCGCCGAACGTAGTTAAGGATTTAGCATAAGTCTTAACCGTAAGAGTTTTCACTAGCTTCTAGCAAGCTTTTCTTTATATTCAGTAGAATCTGCATATAATTGCATTATTTGTAACCATAATTATATTCTAGATACATGAGTTGTTTACATACAAGCTTGATAGTAAAGTTAATAACTTGGCTCCTTTTTTCTGTAATAAATCTGCATAAGCGGCACTATGCCACGCTAGGTAAAGCTCTTTAAGCTAATTAGAAGCATGTATTATAATCATTTCCTTTGCATAGCTCATATTATGGTAGTTTTCGCTTGCACTATGCTCATAATTCATAAATATTAGACAAGCCTTAAGCTTAATACAGTAAACTTTACTACATCTATAATCTACAGTGGGATATTAATCTAATGAAATAACTGAGAATAGTGCTTACGACCTCTGTTAGATATAACAAAGGAATCAAAAGTATTAATTTATATAAAACTACAAAAGTTCAGTGTTTAGATAGGTATTTCGCCTAAACTATTTGCAATGTATTCATTTAGCCTATTAACAATTATGCACTAAGTAATTCTGTACAAGATTAACATAATTTAAGACCTAGGTTTACCTAGATTAAGACGGTACTGGAATGCAAACGCTAAAACCTAAGACGAATTTGTGTAAAGAAATGATTGTTTATTTGAAATAATGATGTTTCACTTTATGGTAATGTTGGAAGGTTTATATATGAGGTGGAGTATAAGCAAAATGTTCTCATAACAAGCTCGACTATCACTAGAGCAAAATATACCCATCTCGCTCCAACCAACCAGCCGTGCCATCAAGCTTTCTCAAGAGTATCGGAGTTTTATTTCCTCCTGTGGATCCCGCTTGTGTGTGAGCGCGACGACAACAGAGCTCCCGTCACGCTCGCACCGTGCCTCCGCTGCTGCAGTAAACAGTCGACGGCCACACATGCTAATTTGTGGGCGCGTCGACCCACTTCCGCGGTTCGGACTAGCGACCTCACTAGGTCAGCCCACTTACTCCGAGGCTATTGAAGCCAGGCACCAGACGTCGCAACCCTCTTCCCGTGATGTAACTACGGGGCACCGCGGCGTTCAACATAGATAGAGTGATTCATGAGGGAGGTTTATATATCATACATACAAACCTCCCTCATGAATCACTCTACTCGTATCTATTAATAAAAGCCGCATCAAAATCCGTTGCGTAGTTTTAAAGATCTAAGCATACCTACATAGGGAAAGACAGAAGGAAGCGACTTTTTACAAGCTTCTATTTAGTTTCACTTGTCCCGTTGTCTGTCTGTAATAAAATCTTGCAAGTTAAGTTTGATCCACTTCCCGGTTTCCGATTGAGCTGAAATTTTGCATGCATGTATAAAAATCGGATGACAATGCAATATTATTATAACATAGAGCTGATCTGATGAGGGAGCTGGAAGGTGGCCATAGGAACTCCGTAATTAAACGACGCAACCCCAGCGAGTTTGGCCTCTTTAGAATCGTCACAATCGAGTAGTTGATGACGGTATACAGAAAACCACAATCGGAAATGAAAGCTTGTACCAAAAATGTAATGTCAGAAACTTGTTATACTATGTAGTGATATGATGTTGCGTATGTCACCTTAAGCAAGAAGACGCTGGCGAAGATGTCCTCCATCTTGAGCCAGTCCATGAGCGTCATGGAGGTGTCCGTCCAGATCCAGTCCATCAGCGTGCGCAGCTCGAACACGAACGGCACCGCCATGAAACTGGAACGGAACACGTATTATGCACTAAAACGCCGGCAAGTTCACGTTATCCACGTTAAAGGTCAGGTGATTAACGTGGAATGGGGAATGGGAGGGGAATTAGCGGCAATTATTTTATATTCAACTAGAAAAAAATTATAATGTCCGGTTGTGGCGCTTCGCCGGACGCTACCGTGTCACGCTCGCTTCGCTCGCTCGGCTCGTCTAACAATCTAACCGTTTTTCCCCTGGGCTGTGGGTAGTCGCCACTACGGGGCTACCCAACTGCCGATAAGTCTGCTCTGATTTTAGCAACTAGTATAGGAAAGGTGTCAGAGGGGGTCGACGGGGGAACGGGAGGTGACTTCAGAGACGCAAACTCATGTACAGTCGGCGTCATATAGTTAGTAGCAGCCAAGGTAGCCAAATATTTCCGTACACGTCTTTATTACTGTAAGAATAACACACCCTGTGTTACGAAATATTGACGCTGACTGTACATGAGCCTAATAAAGACCAAATGCGGGTAGTTCGGAAAGCCCGCGCAGCAAGATGTTGATACCCGCTCAAGCCAGTTGTCCCGTGCACATGGATTTTGCGACACATCCTAACCTCAGTGAGATACATAAATAAGCTTTTTATACGCTAACAAGTCTCGTTTAGTAAAAATAATGTGTGAGAATCGTGGATGTTTAAATCAGTATACGACATTACAATTACAATGATGATGATAACGTACCATTTGAAGAAGATCATGTTGAGGAACCGGTAGGACTTGCAGAGGAAGTTGCCGATGATGCGGCGCGGGTACCCGCAGCGGATCTGGTGCGCCGACAGGAGCAGGTACACGCATTTTATCATGTACCACATCGGCGGCGGCAGCAGCGTGTTGAATGTTCTACGGAACGGGTACACGTGTCATTTTCCATTGATACAGAGATCAAATGCAAATCAAAATGAACCGTGATCGAATGTGTCTCGTCTCGTCTCGCCACTCCAGTGGAAAACCAGCTTAAGGCGTTGATTAAACTGATGTCTATGATAGAATGCTTCTACGCAACTAACTTCAGCCATTGTATTGTATTACCCCTATGAGTGAGTGAGTACGATGGTAATTGTTAAGGAGGAATCTGCTCGAAAACTCCACTCCTCCAGGTACCACCAGGTAAAGTGAACTCACCTTTCAGTAATGAACGGCAGCACGAAGAACATCCACACGTGCACGCCTATAATGAGGCCGTACTGGAAGAGGATCTTGCCGAGCATGAACTTGCGCAGGTAGAGCGCGCGGTCGACCACGATCAGCACGAACTGCAGGATCAGCATCACCAGGAACGCGATCGGGACCTTGTTCTCTTCCAAGTATGCCTTCACGCCGCCGTCACCTTGGTGAGTCTGAGTACACCAATCGCATTATAAACAAATTCAAAGTAAATTCAAAATAAGTCATTTCGGACTTAACGTAACAATTTATTTACTTTAAAACTAGTTTTAGTAACACAGTAACTTAATAGCTAATACAATTATTAGTAACGCTATATAGAGAGGAAATACGGCTAGCCTTCTGGGCACCTTGCCCGTTGACGATGAATTAGGTCAAATTTTTAAGGTTAAGTTTTATTATGTTTGTTTTTATTAATGAATAAATTGCTAATAAAATTAATAACGGCGTGAGAGCCTGCCTCGTCCCAGTACTGCATTATCGGGAGACCACCCGTTCAACAAGCGATTTCATGATGCTGTTGGTACTACCTCGTACCCACGTCATGAGTGATGCCGCCCTGCTGCGCATTATTGCGTGGAAAGCCGAATCTCGTCCAGAGTCTGTCCGCTGAGACGTGTCAAGAAAAAACAAGTGCGAGTCGGACTCGCGCACAAAGGGTTCCTTACCATTATCTATAAAAACAGTAAAAAAATCACGCTTGTTGTAGACATGAGATACAGCCTGGTAACAGACGGAACCCTAAGAAGCAGCAAATTTGAAAAATCGCTAGCTAAAAGGTAACACGAAGTGCATAGCGAGGTGTGAGGTAGTTATAATTGACAGCTTATTTGATAGGTAAAATTTAATTTGAATAAATGCTTGTTACACCATTCGCTGGCCAGACTTAGTGTGGGCGATGAGCGTGGTGCCATGAACGGTCGCAAATCGCGAACATGGCTCCCCCAGGTCTGTCTCGTATTATTACTTTATCATCGCGAACGCAATACACTACTATCTCTGAAAACTTTAATTTCTTACACCAACTGCGAGACAGCAAGCAAACGGCGAATACATACAGCCAACCAACCTCCCACCCCGTCAGAGAATAAAGAACAGTTTCGGTAGATAGCATTGATGTTTTCCATAGCGCGGTACAAAATATACGTATATACAGGTTGTATCAAAAATGGGGTGTCAACCGATAAAGGGCATGCTCGGTCGATAGCGTATTGCGATTTAAAAATCTGTTTTTTTTTATTATTTGTTTTTGTTCAAATTTTAATGTATGTTTTTGTTGACAGTGCTTGTGTATGACATCAAAAACGTAAAAGCTGTCACCTGCGTAAAAAAATACACATACCATTTGTTTTCATAATACAGCTGTGCGCGCAGCGGTTGAAAATTAAACCCTCCCACCCCTCGCCCTCGTGGGGGAATAATGTCATACACAAGCAATACCACCAAAAACAATGTAAACAAAATAATAAAAAACAAACAAATGCTAACTGGAATCGCAATGCGTTACCGAATGTGACTTTGCGCAGTTCACACCCAATTTTTGATATATCCTGTATACAACGTGTAACAAAAATAACGCAAAATCGTTTAAGGGCATAACAGGTATTCGAATACAACTCTATCATGTGCGAACTCACCCCAAAGGCCGCAAAGCCGAATATGACGACGAGGAAGTTGAAGAAGTCGCAGAGGAACATGTACGCGTACACGTCGGCCGTGACGCGCGCGCCCGGCGCCAGCATGCGCTGGAAGAACCGCTGCATCGGCCGCGTGTAGCGCTTCACCCTGCGGGGACATGTTACAACGTGTTACATGTCACACACCACCACCGACACACCATCTCCACTGAGTACAGTAGTGCCACAAATATAAGTTACTTCGGCAATCTTCGTCCACGCCGACGAGTGCTGACAAGTGCCGAATTAAATCGAACGTATGAATTTAAAACGTACCGGAAGGCGCAGCATGGGTAGGCGCACTGATGACCTGTTAAAGGTTGCGGGAATCCGCTGGATGCGGGTGGCGCGGGACCGGTCACTTTGGCACTCTTTGGGGGAGGCCTATGTACAGCAGTGGACGTCTTTCGGCTGATATGATGATGATGATGGTTAACATTTAAATAAAGACCTTGCTGCACTACACGTAAGGTACAATATGCAATGACAGGTGAACTCGTGCTTGCTCGCTGTGCGTGCTCATGGCGCTAGACAAAATGGCGGGCGCCAGAGCTAACGGCGTCGCGCGCAAAATTTCTGCCAATGGGCGTTGAAGATTTTACCTGCGCAAACGCTCTGCCTTATGGTTGGTTTGTTTGTTTTCAAAAAATCCTTTCTGCGCAGATACATCGTTGTAACTTATATTTGTGGTAGTACTACTGTACTATGTACTGCAGTAAATACACAACACTATGGTAGATGGTAAGTTATTATGGCTTTTATTTGGTGGTGGTCTTCTATGAGGCAGAGGTACCTCTATAATGGGCTGCTACACTAAATAAAATAATCAATGATGTCGTATTTTCTCGAAAACAGATTAAAAACGTAGTCAAATGGAGAAATAAGCAAAGCGAGTGGTTAAATAATCACGAAGTTATAAGTGTCCAAACTTTTAAGAAGGGGTCTGTTTCTGTCCTTTTTCCGCAAAACGCAACTTCATATGAAACGATTGTCATTTACTATGACGCTCGCAGTTAGTGGCGCAACTAACTGCGAGCGTTTTCTCTCCCTAACAAGCCTTGCCTTCTTTCTTTTGGAGTAATAATAATTAAGTTTTGGCGATTTAAAGAATCTTTAAATCGCCAAAACTTTCAATCCCTTGAATGTCGAAGAGATTGCATTGACTCTGTTTTATTACATAAAATCATAAATAACCATATTGATGCCCCTAACCTTTTACATGACATCCGTATCAGAGTTCCACGTAATAGGCAACGCCAGTGTCGTTCCGGGCATTTGTTTTCCATCTCTTTTAGCAAAACAGCTCATTCAAAAAATATGTTTGTTAAGCGTGCTTGTGCACTTTATAACAATAATGATAAATTGATTGATATAGATATATTTAACTGCACAATAGAGTCATTAAAAAGTGTATTTAGAAAGTAGTAATACCTACTTAATTATACATATATAATAAGTAAAACAATTTTTCCATGTGGATAACCGGTTTTCCGGATTGAAATTAATCTGGTCTGTGTAAAAATATTACTCGCTCATACTTCTAGGTGTAACATACATATTTTTATAATTACGTCTTCGTAATGGCAATTGTTAGTAACTATAACTAAAACCAAATAAGTTTGATATTTTTACTTAAGTACGCAACATTGTTTAATATGTTAAAATCAATTTGGAAACTATAGGTCTATATAGTATTAAGTTATCACGTAGTAATATCTTTGTAAGACTGTTTGTTTCAAAAATATATAAAATAAAAAAATAAAAATAAAATAATTTTCGAGGCTACACCCGTATTGGAACAAGATGACATAATGCTAACAAATACTTACGAAAGCAATATCAGTTGAGGATAATGCTGATATCTGTCACCCAGCGACGTCGTCACAGCGATGATCGGCTCCTGGTCGTCATTTACACTGAAACAAATGGACATCATTTAGAGGCACGGTAAGAAAAAATCACATAAAGGATGTCTTGAATAAATGATGATTCCTTATAATAGGGGTCAATTAACAAAGCATAGGTAAGGTGAATTAATATTTTTCATCACACTTGGTCATAAATGGTGTTATTCCATGCCTGTATACAGAAAGACGATGGCCGAAATTGTTCCCACGGGAGTTATGGATTGCCATAACTCTCTAGGGAGTTATGAGCTTGTGTGTGATCTGATTGGTTTAAGCAAATCTAGTTGGCTGCGCGCCATTAGAATTTTGCTCTGTGATTGGTTGAAAAAAATCAGGATGGCCGCGGGCCGCAGGAATACTACTGTACTGCTTTGTGATTGGTTGAAATATTGAAGCTTCGCGCTCCACTCGCTCTGATCTGGAAATGAAGTTGTCATTTCCTCAATTCTTGATTGGTGCGGTAGTATGCAACATAGATTTTTTTGTCTTTTGTAGTTATTATTTCCTCACAAATGTAATGAAAAACATTGTGTTTAACACGGGGGCGAAAGGATATTGGACACAAGCCCGATGCCGAAGGCGCCCCTCGTTAAGCTATGTACTATTTCTCAGGCTTGGTGAAATTATAGTAGTTTATGCGACTGATCCATAATGAGAGGCCTTAAGTAATTATGTACAGTTGCATACACTACTTTATCTACACAAATATCATAAGCAGTAGTAAGTAACAGCAAATAACCAACAATAAAATGACAATAGCAATGGCGGCAATTCGATCATCCGTCATGACGAATGGTTTTTTAAAAATCATAGACATACGAATGAAGTCCCTATACTCATATCACTCGAGATCAAATGTCGTGCGGTTAGTATTAAAAAACGTACTGAATTGACGTTTCGTATCGATAACTGTTTTAATATCTATGGATACTAGAATAGAGACCCACATTTTAGTTTAAGGTGCTATTATTTTCTTTCGTAAATAGTATTCTGGTTTGAGCTGATGGCCTCGAAACTCTGTGGTGCAACTCTATGGAGAACTGACGTGCATTTGAATTTTGAAATATCGAATGTTCTTTTTGTTCACATTATTTTTGATTTCTGTCACTCTAATAGTAGTTTATGCGACTGATCAATAATGAGAGGCCTTAAAATACGAGTGTGGTTTTATGAAACGAGCGTCAGCGAGTTTCATAATAGGATCACACGAGTGTTTTAAGGCCTAATTATGTTCAGTTGCATACACTACTTTATCTACACACATATCATAAGTTAAGTAACAGCAAAAAACCAACAATAAAATGTCAACAGAAATGGCGGCAATTCGATCATCCATGAAGGCAAATCGTTTTTTTTTAAATCATAGACATACGAATGAAGTCCCTATACTCGTATCACTCGAGATCAAATGTCGTACGGTTTGTATTAAAAAACGTACTGAATTGACGTTTCGTATCGATAAATGTTTTAATATCTATGGATACTAGAATAGAGACCCACTTGAGTTATGACAGCTGTTCCAAATTTAAACTCATAAAGATACAAATTCATCAAAAATCTGTACTGTAATGACATTACAGTACAGATTTTACCTACTACCACAGACAAGAAAGTTCTCATAGTAAAATCGGTTGTAGTAATGCTGGTCATTTCCTACGGTTTCTGAACGCATTTTAGAGCACTAATGATATGTGCGTAGATAATAAATAAAAACTATGACATGGAAAACTTCTCATTATATCTGTGTTTTACCAAGGCATTGGATATATTAATAAACAAACTTGTAATGGTCGTCGTCCGGTGCTCTCGACGGGCCGGCCTCTTGATCTTGGTACGTCGGGTCTCCTTCCTGCCCCTCAGTACCGTGTTGGGTCGACTCGGGCCTCCCGGGCTGGACATGCGCTCCTTCTTCGGCGCTAAAACATAGCAAATTGTGAGATAATGATCCACACCACTAAAGTAACGATGTTAGGAAAGGAAGGAAGGAAGCTGGGGAAGAAATCTGTTAAGCGTTGGTTCCATACCTAGAAAACTACAGCATTTCCATACTCTGTAGGTACGCAACATACTGCGTCAACGGGAGACCGACGCCTTTGTCAATTGTTCATAATATAACGTACTATAGCATGACCACAACCGCTGTGCCGCACAGCGCACAGCGGTTGTGGTCAAGCTATAGCTTCTGCCCGCGACTCCGTCCGCGTGGAACTCGTTTATATCGCAGCTCCATACAAACTTTTACCCCCCCATTTCACCCCCTTAGGGAATAATTTCGGGGATAAAAACTATTCTATGTCACTCTCCATCCCTTCAATTATCTCCACTTAATTCGTCGCTCCGTTTTGCCGTGAAAGACGGACAAACAAACAAACAAACACACACATACACTTTCCCATTTCTAATATTACTATGGATAACCGGCATAATACGCTTTCATTGAAAGGTAACTCTATGGCATGTGAGTGCGACAATATATACTTATCCAAGTCGTTTCTTATTACATAATAAACAAAAAATATTGAGTCTATAGCACACAGTACTACGTTAGAGTGAGACAAAACACACTTGTCAAAGTCGTTTATTATAAAAGAAAGCTATTATAGAGACAAATATCAATTACCCAACGGAAACGCTATTCCCGAATCATTCCTAACTAGTATTGTATTACTAGTGTTTCTATCGTTCCAACCCAGGTACCTAATATAAGTATACTGTACGGCGTTCTAGTGTTTCGTTTCTAGAACAATATTCTTTAGGCTTGCTTGTATCGTTCCAGGAACGGGTTTGAATGGAGGTAGGTACACACTATATACGGACTAGTTTACTAATTACTTTATGTTATGGTTAATTAATACATTATGTTATAATACTTATAATATCTACACCAAAATACAATGTTTTTAATTACTTGTACACGTAATGTTTGTAACTATTATGTATACTATAACAATTTGTCTACATTATTGCATATAACGCTTACATACATTCCACGTCATTACTGTGTAAATACTACGTCACGAATCTATCGTTGATTATTGATGTACTGCAACATTAGGTATCAAAACAAATACACTTGCGTGTTATTTTACGTGAGGTTTATTATTTACAATCAAATAGATCCGAATAATGTACTTTAAAACAAAGTTTTAACCGACTTCAACTCAGTTCCCAAATTGCTTCAAGTTTTCGTGTAAAACTTGAAGAGTTCTTTCGATATCCCCAAAATCCCATCATTTGATCCTGACCTGATGAATGATGACTATAGGACCTGGGAACGAAACCCTAACAAACAAAAAATAATTTTCCAAATCGGTCCAAGCGTCTTCGAGTCATCGGGGAACATACATAAAAACAGTCCGACGAATTTGGCACCTCTTTTCTTGAAGTCGGTTAAATATATTGATACCTAATGCCTGCTACATACGACAACAATTCATCGTAGCGATTTGACTGCGCAGTCCATTTGTACAATATATCGATCGTATATGTATGACAAATCGTTGCAAATTATCGTAACGATTTGTCATATACGCCATCTATACAACTGCGCAAATTGCTGTGCACAGATTAATCGCTACGATATATAGTTACAGATGTAATGCATAATTGTTTTCCATCGTATTCTCGGAAACGTTCGTATTTGTCACACTAAGTACTTCAGTCACCCTCAGCACTTTTTGTACCAAGGCTGACTGTACAGACAAGCGTACATGCGTAATCGCGCTCTATCAGCAACGTAGTATGCGTGCTGGGAAGTGCACAATTTATCGATTAGAATTAATAATCTGTTCATAATACGTGAGGGTGGAAACGTCGCACTCACGTAAAGTTGTTGCATATATTAGCTAAGCATAGACAATAAACTCAGTTATCAGCTAGTTCTCAAAGTAGTCGTTTCATTCAGAATCCCTACTTACATCTTTCTATATCATTGTTAAGATTCGCCCTTAAACTGACTGAAATAGCAAGATACGTTCCTACGTTTCCGTGTAAATACGATGGAAAATAATGATGCACTACATCTGTAACTATATATCGTAGCGATTAATCTGTGCACACCGATTTGCGCAGTTTTTTCGACCGCGTGTATGACAAATCGCAACGATAATCTGTAACGATTTGTGTGAGCAGGCATCTACAGCGGACACGAGTACTGTTGGCGTTACTTGTGGTCCCGGGGGTGGTGCAGGCGCAGCCAGGCGAGGCGGATGACGCGCGCGTCAGTGCGCGGCGCGCGCAGCTCGGCCGCGGCCGCCGCGACCGCGCGCTCCGCGTGCCGCAGCCGGTCCACCAGCCAGTGACGACTGTCTGAGCCGACACACCACTTTATACTATCTTTGTACGACCACAGCGGCAAGCGCTGTCCAACTCAAAGAAACCTCAGTTGTGCTGTATGGAGCGCGAAAAACCGTTCCGCAAAAAAAATGCAAAAATGCGACTAAGAATGTGTGCATTTAAAGATACCGTCAAGTTTGGGGTTAAAGTTAAAACCTGGCGCTTTTAGGGTGACGTACCAAAAGGGTAAAACGGGCCACCAGAGGCTCTAGTATAAGTTTTACCGAAAACAAACTTTACGACCGCGTTTGCGTTTCACGCTCAATTTGTATTGGTTTTGACAGCTAAACGCGAACGCGGTCGTAACGTTTTGTTTCGGTAAAACTTATACCTATTGCCTCTGGCTGTATCTCACTCATGAACCGTGATAGTTAGACATTTGAAATTTTCACAGATGATGTATTCCTGTGGCCGCTATAACAACAAATACAAAAAAACAGAATAAAATATATATTTAACGATGCTCCCCATACGACAAACGTGATTTTTTCGCCGTTTTTATACATTGTTCGGAACCCTTCGTGCGCGAGTCCGACTCGCACTTGGTCGGTGTTTGAACTCTCCTCTGTAATCCCTGGGGACCTGTCAGTACTTCTGCCACAATCCCATTAAACCTGTCCACTCTTTGAGAAAGCCCACTCTGTGATCCGTCGGGAAACCTCAGTTCTTCGAGCTTAATCCGCATTTCCTTACTGTCAGCAGCAAATATAGATAATAATTTTAGTACTTTGTCGCACTTAACGTAACGATACAGCGACAGTTGGGATGCGTCAAAGTAGTGAAGGTGACAAGGTACTAAACTTATCATCATCTACTTTTGATGTTGACTATGAAACTAACAACGGTCGTATTTTATCTTTAGTGACGTAACAGCGTTTATTGTGCGTTTTCGAGGCTGCATCAGGAGTGTGATGGGCTGTCAACAGTGCGTAGTCTGCCAGCAGTTGCTATAGTCCCAAGGGTTGCTCATAGAGGGCGGCTTTAGCCGATTTGTTTTACGAACTTTTTGTCGGTTTGTATGATCAACGGGATACTGGTTGGTATTTTAGAATGCTATCCGAAATTTCAAAGATGATTTGTTCTAGATTCGTATTGAGTAAGAGACTGAAAAAATTCATTGAAGGAAAAGGCCTTGAGAAGTAAACCGGTTCTGGACGTGTTTGTTGCTGAGATTCAGTATTTTCAGGCTACTGTAAGAACACAGTTTTTTTGGGGAGCCTATGCACCGGCGTTAGAATCGTACAGAGAAGATTCTTGCGTAAAAGTTCTATCAGTGTTGAGCGCCAACAGTTTTGTTAAGTGCTTCCAACCGTAAAGTAGTCGATGAAGTGACCAAATCGTTCATGTGTTTGCTGAGAGATGGTGGAAATATTATTCTATTTATTGTAATAGCCAGATGTCCGAGTAACATGCTGGGTGAGTTGGGTTTGCTTAAGTCTCAAATTTACCTCGTATTTTGCCTCAGTAGTGCTGTAATACTTACTTCTTTATTTTAATTCGTAGCTCCCGGTTACGGGGCATATAGGCCTTACCACGGAGTGTGAAACGCCGCTGCCGTCGGGTACGGCGCGAGGGTTCAACCGTAGGCAGCATAAGCTTCGACAGTTCCAGAAGTCGCGGAAGTAGAACGTGGTTGTTGGACACCCGCATCGAGTGGACTACGCATCGGTTCTTCATACAGGACGTTTTTCCTAGCTAAGGTTTTGTGTAGGTTATTATGAGTAGGCGGGGTGTAAGCCCGCGTGGCGCTTAGTAATTCCATCCGCGCCCCTTGTGAGGTCGGATCACTGACCAGATTTTTACTTACTTATCTCTAATTACAAACGGCCCGTCAACGTAGTATTTTGGCTCAAGTTGTGGTCAGGATAATTTCATCCGATTACAGTAAGCCATCTCAAAATTTAGAAAGGCACATCGAATGCCACCGTCGCTAAGTTTTATCGGCTTCCTAGGTATCATTTCAATCATTCCTTACCCATTCCATTCAGTTCTCATATACCCCACGTATAGGAATCACTAAACTACGACTTATATCTATCCTGGTGCGTTGTCTACCACAGTTCTGGCAGAGGATTTTGACCGGTCAGTCAAAGATCTGGTATTTGGTTACGGTACTCCGATTCGAGGTGTAAATCTTGTTTTTAAGGTCTTGAACCTTTTAATCGCCGGGTTTTGAACGACCCTTTAATCACCGTTCCAAAGTGTCTCCGTATAGGCTTATGCGGTAATGTGATGTGTTTTGGAAAATAATGAATAAATTACTATCGTGTCCTTGTTAGTGAATTTTTTATTTCATTAATCACTACACTACTTACAACCGAGAACACAGCACGATGCCGTCCCTGGGCGAGTGTCCATTATGGAGTAATCTTTTCTCCATGGAGTCTACGAAATTTGTGGTAGCAGCAAATCATGTAAACTGGACTAGCTTACTCTCAAGGACTAGTTCACGTAATTTTCTTTATTGAAATCGCAAGTACAGCCACAGACATAACTATACACAAATAATGAGGAGAATACCTATATTCTTCTCATCCTTTTCCCTAGAAAGGGATACGGAATACAGATTTTAGAGGGTTGAGTGTTGGAATAGGAATGGACCAATGAATTAAAAATAATATTAGTAGAGTTGAAAATATTTTCTTAAGGTGACGTAGGTTCAGAAAACAGATTTTTAAAAAGTCCTAGCGCTTTTTTGGATCATAATACGGCCATAAATTTAATTAGCAATCTTGAGGCCTTTCTTGGGGGACTATAGCTATTCGAATCCTGAGTTTTTGACTTACGCTCTATGAAAAAATCACAAACACAGGTCTAAAATACACCTAAAACATTCATAACAAATTATGCACAAAGGTTAAAAATATTAAAATTGCTTCTAAAAATAGGCAATATCATGTTTGAGGGAACTCAATTACTAGCTATTACTTTTTAGTTTATTTAAACGCACAAACAATAAAAATTAAAAAAGATAATATTCGAGCTCTCGAGCACGCACGTCCATCTCGCTCACACGTCAGAGGGAGAGAAGACCATGAACCTACGTCACCTTAAGCTTAAAACCGTTATGTATAAGGACAGTACTCACGGGCCGGACTGGTCGTGCAACTGCAAGTACTTCTTCCCGACTTCCTCGGCCTTGCCCTCGACGATCATCCGTGAGTCCTCGGCCGTGAGCGGGTATTCCGTGTCGTCGCGAAGGTCGATCTCGGGGCTCGACTCCTTCCACAGACCGAGCGATTTCAACATGAACCTGAAAAATACAACATTTAAAACTAGAGATGTACCGACTAGTCGGGAAAGCCGACTGCTCTAGGTGACAACTAGCGCGGAAAGCGTTCTAAGGCAGGTCGGTGTAGGTACGACGAGCGAAGCGACGACCCTAAAACGCGCGAGCGAAGCGAGAACGTTACGAATTAATTTACTTTAAAAACAAAGTATTAACCGACTTCAATTTAGTACTCCGCCAAGCCACGAGAACATTTCCTATTTTTTTTTACAATTTACCACATGAACTGATTTCCGATAGCAAATGCGTTGATTACTATAGAAAGAAACCGAATCGCTGTATGTGGGCCGATAATCTTTGAGGACTTCCATCGATTCCCCAAGATCTTCACCAATGGCACTTCATTAGTTCCTATTTCAACGGAATCTAATCAGAACCTGTGACGTACTTTTGCACTTTTAAGTAAATAATTGAGGAATTCGATAAGTCATCTGTGGTCTTCATCATCAATTCCTCGCTACCAAATTTATGATTCTGGATGTAAATACACGAGTTACAACAGAAAATACCAAAATCACTACACGCGTGCCTAATAAAATTGAGGAGTCCCCTTAATTCCTCATGGATCCTATCATCTAACTAAATTTTGAAAAAAAATGGGACCCACCTGGAAGTATATATCAATGACGGAGTTCTGAGGTAAAAAAATAAAAAATACAGCCGAATTGAGAACCTCCTCCTTTTTTTCTGAAGTCGGTTAAAAATACTAACTTGCACTCTAAATTGCACGGAATTTCACGAATCACGTAGGCAGTAGAGTTTCTAGGGAATAGGGACTTAGTGGCAAAACCGACTCGGATCACGTATAGGTTAGAAGATGAAAGCGGGACCGTCTTCGAGGTTATGTTTTATATAAAAGAGCAGATAACTTGTTTCGCCAAATGAACGTTGTGTCAGCTAACAGTATGCCAGCTAAATATTATGCGATACAAATTTCGGTGACACGATTAATCGATCATAGGACTATTATTACAATCGTCATTATGCCAATGTACTATTCTGCCTAACGAAGTTATTCGAAATGACTGTGTGCAATGAAATTTATGCGAAAAGTAATTCTGCGAAATGATGATTCTGCCAAGGGCTGTTAAGCAAAATAAAATTATGATAATCAATTTTATGCAACATAATAGTAACCCAGTCGGCCCATCTCTATTTAAAACACTTACGTTGCTGCGAGAGCACGTACTTATTTAGGCGTATTAAAACGGAGCGGGGTGGCGGAGAAATGTGTATGGGTTAAGTGGACGTACAATACCACCGGATATCCGTCATCGGATATAATTGGGAAAGCTGCCTCTCCTTACTTAGGAAAAGGGCAGGATAAGGGAATAGTGGGAATGCTCCCGAACCGAAGAGTTTCTTACTTGTATGAGTTCTCTTTCTGTCTTCTCGTGTCTTATCATGGATATTGTATTTATGTAAATACTGTATTGATCACAAGACACAAGTAAAGAAACAGACAAAATGCGGGTAGTCGGTACAAAGGCTAACTCATCGCTGTGTGGGATTTCTTCCAGTAAATCATCCTCTTCGTATTTTATGGAGTCCAAGAAAATCTATGAACACTTTCGCAACCGGACTAAAAATGGAACAATTCACCAGAAACCGACAGAATTCGCTAGGCGTGTAAGTTCAAACCAAGGACATTTACAGCGTCTTAAGGGGCTGTATTGAAAAATATCGAGTTGTTTGACACGCCATTCTGACCATTCTAGGAGACAATGAGGCCTGATTTTCAGATATATGATTCTTGATTACTTATATGTTTTTTCCTCCAACTAGATCGATACGCGATTGCTTGAAATTTCCTCGATAGAAAACAAAACCAAAGTTGCGTCCTAGTAATTAGATTTTTTAACCAGTGTGAGTAAGCAACATGAAATCAAGCGGCGAAACTTAGTTGAAATGATGATCTATTACTCGTCTTGAATCTCATTTTATAAAATATACTCCCTTCATAATAATATTTATAATATTCCCATCATTACTGATTTCGCGTTTTTGAAAGCAAACGCCCCTTTCTGAGGATGTTGTTTCCTTGTCTGTCAAACGTTAGTGGCATAAGTTTGTTTCTTACGCGCGGACCGCCCATTGAGTCCATTCGGCCGTCAGCCGTGATCGAAGCTGGATCTACATCACTTAGCGCCGCAAAATTACTTACGAATTATAATTATACACCAGTATAATTAGGCCTACGGCGCCATTCAACACGAAACGTGCCGGAGGTCTTTTTGTAATGGTCGTGAGCGCTCCTAGAATCGCACTCCCACATGCGCATTAAGTGTATAATGTGTACTAAGCAGTTACAATTTTCGACATGATGGGTAGCGTTCTCGTAGTCTTGTGGGTGGTGGATGAATGTCGGTAACAAGGGATCCCCTTCATTGGCATATTTTTTTTAGACTAATATAGTTTCGCATAATTGATTTGGCATAATTTCTATTGGCATAATAATACTGTCGCATAATAATACTTTGGCCTACTACTTTGTTTGGCATACTACGGTCTTAGAATAATTTTACTTGCACAGTGCGACAATGGAGCAACACGTCTGAGCGGCTGTGAGGTTGACGAGAGGTGAGTCTGCGGTGCGCCAGATCCCGGTAATCCGTTCAAGGGCCGACGACGTTATGACATTTTACACTTCCAACCTGGAGCATAGGTTCCGCTCTTGCGACTCCACTCTGGCCGGCCGGTTAAGGCAAGCACAGAGGCGAGGGCCAGATCACTTGGGCCTTCTGGAGGTTAGGGGTCCGCGGTGAGCTCAGACTCACCGTCAGCTCGCCACAAGCTGCCCCCGCGGGTTATTATTATTATTATTATCCTGTCGGGGGCTACAAACGAAGATGGTTTATTTTTTCCATTATGTTCTTTCTCTCTGTATCATATCGTTATATAATACATTTTAGAATTCGTGTTGATGAATGTACGCCATCTATCTTATTTTTGTATAAATTCCCTGTGCATCGTGCATGCGTAGTACCTCGTTCTTTACTGTCACGCTAGGTGACGCGACGTGAGCGGAACGCGTGTGTTTGTGTGTGTAACATGTATAAATACGAGACTTTTAATGCGGGGTGCAGGGCGCGGGCGGGTGTTAGGGCGTGGCTTAAAATACCTAATGTTGTCGCTTGGCAGGGCCTTAATTAATCTAGTAAGGGCAAATGCATCTATAAGGTATTTACCGTCTTTTAAAGATATCTCCGAAAATGAACATTTTAGAACTATTACAATCGTCTAAATTGAAAGTTTGGTAAACATACTGTTGGAAACTATGGTGCAACTCTATGGAGAACTGACGTGCATTTGAATTTTGAAATATCGAATGTTCTTTTTGTTCACATTATTTTTGATTTATGTCACTCTAAAATAAATTGTGGTACAGTGAGTTAGTTTTTTGGTCTCCAAAGTGCTAAATTTCCGGTATTCTTATCACATACTTTGAACATCGAGGGTTGTAATAGTTCTAAAACGTTGCGTTTCGACTTTTGTCCGGTCGACGCATTTGCCCCGGTTGACCTTATTGTTACAAACTTTACATCGGTAGTCACCTGTGTAAAAAAATAATCAGCAGCAAGAGGAGGTCGTAGAGCGCGTAGTTGCCCTTGCGCTCGATGCCGATGATGCGCGGCGCGGTGAACGGCGTGTTCGGCGGGTACGCGTTTTGGTTCCACGGCAGAATCTCGAATTGGAACATACTCTTGATGAGAACGATCACCTGCGGAACACGTGATTTCATAAACCGACCGACGCCAACGTCCGTAGGAAATAAGGTAGCTCACTAGAGCCACCCGTCGCCCGACCCGCGCCGCCTAGACTCGAGCGGTTAGGTATTATTTATATGGATTTGTACGGGCATGCGCTCACTACATCAATTCAGTATCAACTCCATAGTTAGTACATTTACGAGGCGAAGCGGTGAGGGTAGGGCGATGGGTGGTTCTAATGAGCTATGACCTTTACACACCGCTGCCCTACACGTGACCCCTGGGAGGTGCTAAAAGTCCAACAACCTGATATCTCACGGTTCTAAATACGCTGTTACGATTATTACTAATTGTAATACGCTATTTGACAAAAGTCAAATCAGCTTCTTTTAATGAAACGTCAAAAACGCTCCGTTAGTATGGAATTTGTAGGGATTACAGGCTTGTGACGTGACAGTCAAACATCGTCTTTATTGTTAGTTTTTATGAATTTAAAAATCTTAAAGTTGACAACTTAAATGAAAGATATCTGTTGCTAATGAAAAAAATAATTAAACTCCTATGTTACGCTTTATGCGAAACATAATATTATCCTAGTAATTTACCTCCGTATAAGCAATCAATGTAACCCAAAACGTCTTGGTCGGTCGCGGTATAGTGAGGGTGCCCCACAGGAACACCATCAATGGTAAAGGTATCGATAGGATCGTCGCCGATTGGATCTGTAACGATACACAAATATTAAATATCATATGCAAGAACACCATGAGCCAGAAGCACTTCTTACTACTACGGTGGCAAACTAGCATATATAGCCTGCCTGATTGTAAGCAGACACCGTCGCCTATTGACACCAGAAGAGTCACAAGGGTTGTGCCAACCCTTCATTGATTTGAGGAATAGTTGTGGTAACAGCTAGCGACAAATGGAGGTCCCACACTCACAAGCTTTATCTGACAAGCTTACTCACCACCGCGCAACATTAAAAGCAAGTAGTGGAAATAATAAATAAATGAAATAAATGAATTTTGTTCTGCAAGTAGGCCGTAATGGCACTTTTACAAGTCGAAATTCTACCAGCGCTTCTGAAAAAGAAGACCACTGTTAAGAAGAAACGCCGAAACAAAATCAACAGTCAGTATTTTTTGGCAAAAAAAGCTTATTACAATGATAGTTCTTAAACCTACTTAAAATAAGTCAAACTGAATATGAAAACAAAAAAAAAACATCATAATGCGTTGTTGTACAGGAACACATGTCCGAATAAGCTGTATGAATAATTAAGCTATTTTGAGCTCTGGTTTATTGTGACTGCGGACTTCTGTAAGAAATACATCCTTCTCCTCAGTTTATGAGGGATTTCTTTTAGCACAGCATCTTGTGTAATAGCGTGTGATGATTAGATATTCTTTAGTTTATAAGTTGTAAATGTGGTCATGGCGTAGTGTGGTCAAGGACAGTCCTTAAATAAAAAATAGCACCTGAGTGCTAAAATTATAATGCATTAATATCATATAGCAAAAGTTATCTGTCGAGGTCAGAAACAGGCGAAAACTGCGGCGTTCCGGCCGTGCCCGCTCCACATTGCAGAGACCGCGGCCTGAGATTCCCAAGCATATCAAACATTTTACCAACCTGGTTAATGAAAACCATGATGTAGCAGACGATGTCGGTGTGTGCCAGTACGGCGTACCACATCGCGTAAGCGAGATGCAAGAACGGCGAGCGGCCCTGCTTGAACATGGAGTCCTCCTGCTCCTCGAGTATCGTCAGGTCCTTGCTGCAATACATACAACATTGCAATTAATTGTTCCAACTTTTGTCATGAAACAACTGTACCATCGCTCGAAGCCGACAACATCGTCCACCCTACACGATGAGGGTTGAAGTGTCTTTTTATGGTATAATAAGCGACTTCGCTTGACATGGCAGGCACGTATCGAGACGTGATTTTTCACAGTTCAGCTTGTCGGGCGAACTCCGCTAAATCCTCCCGACACCTGCAGTAGTGATATTCTTCGCAGCCATTCAGGGGCTTACTGGCTCATTTACACAATACTATAATTACAATAGAAAGAGGCTTCGAAGGAGGTAAGTTGTTTAATAAGCGTTTCATTTGAGGGTAAAACGCTGATGTAATGTGATAGGTGACAGAAGAATTTGGATAAGAAGTGTAGTATTGTAAGTAGCGGCGTTCTTAGTGAAGGAATATTTATCAATACAACATGTCTGATTATATTAATTGATAGTTGTAAGAGTTCAGCAGTATTGTCAGAAATACCGTTTTTTTGTACACATTCCTTAAATTTTAGAAATCAAATGTAAATTAAAGTATATTTTTGGTGTTAAAGTGAATTTCATATTCGATATCATATAAAAACTTACCTTTTCGAGTTACCTAGGAACATATATACGACGAAAGCAGCGACACCGTGTGAGTATATAAATAAAAACGATAGTGTAGAGGAAATACGTCGAATAGAATATGGAAAATTCAATACATAGCCAAGCCCATCGCATACAACGAAACGAACAACAATCGTATGAACCCGTGCTGTGACCGTTTTTTTTATTACATAACAAATACAGATTAGTTTTTTTTTCAGATCTCTTCGGTCGGGGTTTTTAACAGCAAAGACGATATTCGACGCAGTAAACCGCATTATCTCGTCCAGTGTCATAATTTACAAAGACTTACATGCAAATGACATTCTTGAATTTTGTGTTTGGACAGTTTTTGAAGACTTTCGTGTAACTTCCAACATTTACGATGGCATAATTGTACCACTGGACGGTAGCCATTAAACCAACAAGTGAATTCAAAAGATTTTTTCAAAAAACTCAACTGCTTTTTTAAAATTTTATAGCCTATGTCAGTCCCACGATTCAGAGGAATCCAACGACACCTCATATGTCAAAACCCGTCAATCGGTATAGGCTGCAGAGCGTGCCAAAGAATATGCGACATACATACATACATACATACATACGCTCGAAAAACATAACCCTCCTCTCCTTCGGGCAGCCGGGTAAAAATCGATCGGCAACCGTAGCCGCAACCTTAATACTTAGTCAGCAACACCAATCCCCGACAAGATCGTAATATCATATTATCGAATTTAAACTTTCGTGAGACATGTTGAATTAATACTAATAATTAAACGGACTGTCCCTCTCCCCCCGCCCTGCATACTGCGTACTGAACGGGCGCGGGCAGTGATTCAAGCGACACCGCCGCGAAAAGACTCATCCTGAAGAAGGATTCCCGAAGAGTTCGAAACATCGCCCGTAGTGACATTTAATACGCGAGTTGAACCGTTTAATTATTAGTAATGTGTACGGATTAGACGAACGTCACAGCACAAGTTCAAGCTCAGTTGAAACTCCACCTCTCCGTCGACTGCAAGCTAAACGCGCTCTCGTGTTCGGAGGTGTCGTCTTCGTCTGCGGTGTCCCCGCTGTCGGTGTCGGTGTCGGTGTCGGTGTCGGTGTCGGTGTCGGTGTCGGTGTCGGAGCGCGCGCGCTTGGGCGAGGCGCGGCGGGACGACGGGCTGGCGTCCAGCCCGCGCTCCATGCTGGGCGCCAGGATACGGATCTCCGGCACGCTTATATCGCTTAACTTACGGCTGTGAACACCCCCGACCTTGTACTTGCACGCCAAATTGAATATTCGGATAGTAACTATACTATTCCAGTCTTTTCTAAATTAGGGGTGTGGACTCGAAAATTATTATTACTCCAAATGAAAGAAGGCAAAATATGCCTAGTGACGAAAATCACATTCAGATATCTCAAAGAATTACGAAGCTACAATCGTTTTAATATTGCTTGTTAGAGAGAGAAAACGCAAACAACGTGTGACGTCACGTTACAGGATTCTTCCGGGGGGCTGCGTCGAACACGACGGGGCGCGGCACGTTGCCGTCTATCAGTGTGACGCCACAGTCTTCCAGCGTCATCGTTTCATATGAAGTTGCGTTTTTTGAAAAAGGGACAAAACATACCCCTTCTTAAACCTTTGGACACATAACTTCGTGATTATTTAACCTTTTGCAATTATTTTTTCTCCATTTGACTACATTTTTAATCCTCTTTCGAGAAAATATGACATTATTGATTATTTCATATAGTGTCTACACCCCTATTATTTAAAACAAGACGTATAGTGCGAGAAATATCGAGAGTATGTGGCGGCGCTCCCATGCTAGACAGAAGTGTCACAAATATACTTGGCATTCAATTTTACAATGGACAGCGGACGCTTTTTATAGTACAAAACAAACGTAGGTACGGCCTGGTATTAAAAGGGCACCCCTATAGGCGCTTGATACTCTAGCAATAACTGCTACTTACGATAAAAAGATCTCCAATGATTGGGATTTAGCAAGTTAAACATATCTATGATTCAAAATAAATGTTGGTAGTTAATAGACCAATGCGAACAAGACTACATACATTTAGGTAAGTCAGTTAGAACACTAGAATCACAAACAGATCATGTACAAACCCCATTTCCACCGCCGGGGCGAGTAGGTTGTTATCATAACTTTCCGTCTCCAAGTGCACACTAGGCAGCATGCAAAAACAAGACACTACTCACTAGATGACACTAACTATAACATAATTATTTACGCTAGAATAATCTAAGTTCGTTCATGTTAACCACTAGTTTACACAGGCACAAAAGCGCGAGCATTACTTAAGCTTAAAATTCAATTTAATATCATACTCTACCTGCATTTACAGTAAAACAAATGAACTATTTTGAAAGACTGTTTCAAAACAATTCAGTCCTTGGTACATGACACTACTGATTAGTAACAAAAACAACTATTCTGCAAAATGTTAATAACGTGCGAATAAAGGGAATAGGAATACACTCACGGGTGCGCCAGTGTCTCCGGCAGGGGTTCCCAGATCATTTGTGAGCCCTCTCGAAGTCCAATTCCAAAACCTTCCTTTTCCTGAAAAACCGATTGTTTCGTTACTTCATTGCACTTATATATACTACAACGGTGGCAAACAAACATACGGTGTGCCTGATGGTAAGCTGACAACGTCTCAAATTCCACAAGAATCATAAGCGCGTTGCCGGCTCTTTATTGATTTGAGGAGCCGTTGTGTTGATAGATAAGAGACGAACGCGGGTCCCTTACACTGAACACAACACATCCTCGTGAGCTCTGGCAACGTTACTCTCCACAAGGAACACAACATCACATACCTACAGAGCAATTAGTGGCGTACAGAATAAGTAGTACGATGACGTTTACTGTCATTAGCAGTAGAGGCAGGCTTTACCTTGAGTATCTTCTTCTCCATGGACAGCGCTCGCGAGACATAGCGGTAATCCCGCGAGAACCTCATGAGGTGCCGCGTCGCAGTCACCAGGAAGCTGGACACGAACACCCACGCCGTGTCGTAGTAACGGTGTATTTTGTCCAGGGCCGTCTCTTGCTCTGAAAAGTCATTCAAACTTGGTATATAATCAATTAAAGCCGCATTTTATCCTTAACAGAATTCAGGGCGGCCTTGCCGCATAAGGTCAGTTCAGGTCTGGAGTAGGTATTTTGGATTTTTAGGCTGCCGTAGTCAACAAGGAAACTTTGTTTCGCCTGCGGCTTAGCTCAGTGACCCTAACTACTAGAAAGCTGTAATTCAACGGGTGTATAAATCAATTATGCCGACAAAATGGTAGAATAAAAAATAAATACTTTTCTTAAGGTTCATGCCGATATCAAACAAGCATAAGGCCTGCCAGATGAAAAGCGGACACCGTAGCGCTTAGACTTTTGTGACTCTAGAGCATGGCATTGTATGAAACATCCCGCTTCTCGCTTCGACAGTCGCATAATCCTAAGACCCCTTAAGTCTTAATGGCGCGATGGACCGAAGTATCCATTATTGTAAATAGCAAACCTCTTTTAGGCTGCGTACGAATTAGAGCTTCGGGTTAAGGTACGCACGGCTCACCTATCTTGCTCAAATTCGTACGCGTGCGCGAGCAGCGCCCGGCGAGCCGCTCAGAGGCGGTCTTTTAGCCGTGCTCAAAGGCGCCTCAGTGTGCGTGTGCGTGCCTCGCGTTATTTGGACGTGTATCCGAGCATGCCGCGGACATAACGACAAATTCTAACTTGTTTGTGGGCGAGGAACGTATGAATTTGAGCAAGTGGCCGAGCCGTGCGTGTGTATTCGAGTTCGTTCGTAAAATATTATTATTGATTAATTAATAGGGGACAATCTTACACAAATCAACCTAGTCCCAAACTAAGCAAAGCTTGTAGTATGGATACTTAGACGACGATAAACATACTTATATAGATAAATAAATACTTACATAAATAGAAAACATCCATGACTCGGGAACAAATATTCGTGTTCATCACACAAATAAATGCACTTACCGGGATTTGAACCCAGGACCTCTTGCGTCGTAGGCAGGGTTACTACCAACTACAGTGTACGAGATTTGAGACTGGTCTTATGACAGTTCCAATATGATGTAAAGAGTGATGTGGCTAGAGTAAATCGATTGTCATAATAACCGATTACGATTGATGACGGCTAATAAAAGGAATCGATTGATTACTGTGTAATAATTATGTTTAGGAAATCAAATAGAGAGCCTATACTCTGTCGTCTTCTAACACAAGTGTCCTGTTAGTAAAGAGAGAGACTGATAGTGCGAGAAAAATTGAGAGAGCTCGCGCGCCGTGCAGAAATCAATGCCATATTTTCAAACGCAACATTTTGCACAATCAAATATGTCGGTTTTGATCGATGTGATTTTATTTCGTATTATCGTGACAGAAATTAAATAATACATGGTTATTTTCCTATTCACAATTATTTGATTCATATCGATTTATTTCTAAATTGTCAGACTCCAATCGATTAAAGCAGTGTATCACTAAATTTAAAAAGAAAAAGTCGTAGGACGTAATGGTTTGCATACCGTGTTTTCAATGCTAATTTCCGTACAAATAAGCCGTAAAAAAATATTACAAGCATTTTATAAGTGCTAAAAAGAGCGTGCATGGAGATTGAACTTTGTTTTGTAAGTCGGAAGCTATTGAAACTCTTTTTATTATTTCGATAAGCAGTGCCAATTTACGTTATATGGGTGTCGCGATGTGTCAAAAGACCAGTTCCAAATCTCGAACACTGTAGGCTAAAGCGGTCGTCATACAGTTTGGCTCGCGAGCAGCGCGCCGCGCGGGGCGAGCATGCCTCAGGCTGTGCCACTCAAATTCTTACGCGGCTTAAAGCTACATGAGGGATACATTATGGACATAGGTACCTGGCGTCGGAGCGAAGTCCTCGAGTTCCGAGACGGCGTCGCGGTCGCCTTCCCGCTCTTGCTCCGTCAGGTCGCTCTTCTGAGCAAGGCTCGTCTGTCGACGCATCTGAGTTAGTATGAAAACATTTATGAGCGAAAGTCTTTGTGTCATTGATTATAAGATTTAATTTCGTCTGACCTGTGCCTCTGCATAATTTTACATGGAAAGGCAGATTTTTGTCACCGTTTGTCGTCAAATGTGATACATATGGTCAACTTCTCATCAAAGCGATGAGTTTTTTGTTCATATAATAATAGGCATAGCACTTCTTCCATAGGTTCTCTGCGATAAGTGTTTGGTGCCTAGCCATTTTAATGAATTCACATTATGAAAACCAATCTAATGAATTCACATTATGAAAGGGGCAGTTAACGTTTTGTTTGCCACTGCCGGTACTAACCTAGCGTGACCCGTAAATTAAACGAATTGTAACCTAGAATTATCAATGTAATCCTAGGATATACTAAAAACATCATATAGAATTATGATACATATAACATTTAACCTGATTAAAAAATCTAATTACTTGTACATCACCTAGTTTATTCCATTCCTTAGACATCATCAGTCATCATGCACAATTAAAATTATCACCTAAACCCAACCAACACCCAACATGCACGTAAATACCCACTTAAGCGTTACTTAAACTACTTACATTTCATCCGATGAAGCTCAAAGCATCTAAGCATAGGTACAGTCAAGTGTAAAAATATGGGTGCATACAACTTACTCATAAATAGGTCCCATAACTCTTATGTCAGCGGATTAAGATTTTGGTACTTATTTATGAGAGGATGTTATCGATACATATTTTTGCACTTGACTGTACGCAGGGAACCGTTGAAATAATTTAACCATACACCCAGAATACAATGTGCACCACAAACACATAATAAAGGATGTCTCGTCAGTCCACAATAGTTACTACCAACGGTCACCACTTTGTAACTCCGTTTCTTCAACTTCCATTCTCATACAATAACGCTGTCATAGCTGTCATGTCATAGTCTCCTGCTAGGATTTTTGTGCAAGAATTAACATTAGTTACGATTATGAACATCGAGCTTCGAAATTATTGTTCACCGCGCGATGATTATGGTACCGCGGCGTTGTGGACCCTGCTTATATAATATAGTGGTAGCCCTACGCTTAAAAAAACCGCAAATCGATGTACAGTTTAGCCGTTTGGCACACACATACTATAGGGCAAAACAATTTTTTTGACCCGCAGTGCCTAAAAAAAATTCCCTTAGGGGGGGAGTGCCGAAACATTTTTCTTTTTGTATGGGATTTTTTTTTCCCATACATAATATATTGAAATAAAAAAAAAATACTTAATGCAATTATTTTCAAAATTGCTTTTTTGAGGTTTGATATGAGGATATCACGTATCATTTGTGCAATATTGAATTTTAAAAAAATCAGCCATATCGTGTCTGGAGGAGCCCAAACTTGGTATGTTTCGAAAATTATTTTTGTTTTAATTAAAAAAATATGGCTCAAATGTAATGATGTGGCATATTTTTAGAATCGCCTCAAAAAGCCCTTTCATATAATACTACACACGATAGGTTTGTAAAAAAAAAATTTTTCTATACAAAAAGAAAAATGTTTCGGCACTCCCCTCCTAAGGGGATTTTTTTTAGGAACTGCGGGTCAAAAAAATTGTTTTGACCTCTAGTATGCGTGTGCCAAACGGCTAAACTGTACATCGATTTGCGGTTTTCTTATGAAATTGGGCTTGTGGGGCCACTAATAGCAGCGATTGTTGTGAGAGCGACGGACGTCTGGTTTGTAAGATTGGAGAATTGTTTGACACGTATTAATTCCGATGGGACGAGTGAAAGGAATGTTGTTGACTGTTTACCTCGTGCGGGTACGAGTGGGCCTGGGGAGAGGCCCCGCCGGACGGCAGGCGGCGCGCGCGCACGGCGGGCATGGACGCGCGGCGCACCGCTTGCTTCAAGTCCGTCTTCATCGCCGTCGACAGAAGCTGCGCGCGCGCAACCAACGTACAGCGGGCAAGCAAAATTACAAAAACATTTACTCATTCAATTTGGAAGAACACCCAATTCTTTGCCCGCTGCCTTTATGATCGACTTGAAAAAAGGGAGGGACGGAGAGGAACGATTTTCTTACCGCGTTGTCCAAGTTCTGTTATTCTTTGGGTATTTGGTGTGTGGGAATGGGGGTAGGATCCGTGAGGGTGAGGAATCGAGACAAGGAAATAATTTTGGTGAAGTAGAAATGATTCACATCGATAAGAAGAGTTACATCGAATAGTCCACCTCTAATAATTATTAGTATTATTACTCCATTGTAAGTGAATTATCGCGAGCGGTCACGATAACTAAATATAAAAATAACGGTGAAAAGGGATTTTAATGTGCAAAAGTTAACACAAAACGTAGGTTAGTTACCATAAGCGGCATAAAGGCAAATATTCTCTGGTCTACAGATACCCAAACAAACACTCGAAGAACATATAATAATGTACCTCTAAAACAATTACATTCTAGAGGAACAGGAACATGCTAATATCAACCATTCCATATGGAAACTTATCTAAGAACTGTAGATTTCCACCCGTCCTGCAAAAGCATGCTTCTTTGTAACCACCGCACAATACATACACATCCATCAAGTACCCACAATTACGTTATCAACCGTTTACCCAGCTAAGCTAATCAGGTAAGTCACTAATGGCAACATCATTGCAACAAGTCAACTTAAGCATAAAGATTCATTTACCAGTAAAAATCATAACCGTCTCTCTCTAGCGAGAGCCGCCCTGTAGAATGAAATATTTTTGCGGAAATCCCAACACCGACATAATTCACTGGGTAATGACCTCAATATGCTAGTATCATGTACCACTAGGTATTTTAGTGGATTTGGTGGTCGATTGTTAGTAATGTACGTACCTTGCCCAGGCCCATTTCCTTGGGCGCGTCCTCATCCTCGCTCGATTCTTCTTCCTTCAGGGGCACTTCCGTGTCATCGAAGTCATCGAACATGTAGTAGTCGCCCGACCGAACGGCTATATAGAAACACACATTTAATATTGTGAAATCAAGTTGAGTGCGAGACCGAAAGCCGAATTATACTGTTAATTCCAATTTCAAATAAATTTAACTGATATTGTTCATTAAATGCCAGATCATTAACAAGCGGTACTATATTTAGCTATAAGTATTGAATATTGAACATCTAGGTGCTCCGGCGAATACTTAAAAAGTGCTAATACAACAATGAAAAAAACGTTAAGCAGAAAAATAATCCAATTATAAGCTTCTTCACAGCAATATATGCGTTGCCATAGAATTCGCCTAAACTTAATATTTTCGAACCGAGTAATATCAGGAGCACATTCAACCAGGGTAGTTACTATTAATGAAATATTTTTTTTAGTGGATTACGACTCGATAATTAGTATTTTGAATTAATATCGTTACGACTTGGGCATCCACCCAGTGAAATCGCTCCTGAATGACATGTAAATGTGGACACAGTAAAACACAGACAATTACGAAAAAACACAATCACAATGCACGATAATAATCGGCATGCGCGTGCGGGCATACACTCTCATGCAGAAACAGCACATGCAAAGCTTGACTACTAGTGCGTGGCGCATTCTGTCTTAGTTATTGTATTTACAACATTTACAAAAAACATATTTACATCGATTTAAATAATCAAGACAGTCCCGCCAAAATTACCAACTTGCCTAAATACCATCATCAGTAGAAGCTAGAGATTAGTGAAGCGAACACGGGTTACGTTTACGGGCGATAGACGGAGGCTAGACATTACCCCTCTGATGGCTGGTCGGCTGCTTTAACGGCCTGTCCGGCGCTACAAGAACAAAGCACAGCTCAACACCACAAGTCACACACCACGGAATAATACAGGGCTCGCTGCTCACTGGGCTAACTCAAAAATATACCCACAACATGACAATGAGTTGTTATTAAAGCGCGTTTTTTGAAAATTATACGATCTGATTTTTATGATTCTTAACATGGGTCGTCGACATCTCGAACACCACTGTGCGGGAAGATTAGTTAATATATGACACAGGTCGTTTTGTGCAAGGGGGACAATCACCGCCCACACCGGCTCAAGACCACGGATACCTTTAAATCTGTTCGTGTGCACCCGTCGCTCAATTAGAGGGGGCGACTCACTTTCTAATCCTAATAAAATAAAATAAAAACATAATTAACACGGCGAGCTGAAAGGAGATGCTGTACACTATATACAGGTGAGACACGGCCACGAAACTAGAGGTGCGTCGATATCGAAAAACGTTACACGTATGATGCGAGTTGGGCTCCGCGCGGCTCGACTGCGAGATGAGGGAGGTGCGGAGCAGGCTCGGGCTCGCCACCGTGTGCCGGCGGCGGATCGGGGGCGGCGAGAACACCGGGTACGACTCCTCGGGGCTCTGCGCGCGCGGCAGCAGCTCCGACGAGGGCGGGGACTCGAACGAGATGCGCCGCGGCTCCAGGTACGCGTCCAGCGAGACCGTCATCAGCGCCGAGGAGGGCGAGGGCGGGCCGCCCTGGGAGCTGGGCGGGGGCAGGGCGGGCAGCGCACGCGGGCGGGGGACGGGGGAGGGGGGCGCGGACGGCTCGCTGAGCGGCGTGTGGAAGCCGCGCGGCGAGGCGGGGCTGTCGGGCGTGTGGTAGCCGCGCGACTCGGAGTCGCCGCGCACCAGCGGCACCGCCTCCGTGTCGCCCGGCGGGGACTCCGACTCCGAGTCCTCCTCTATTCAAGGTTACCGAAATGGAACAATCCCAACAACATTTTTCATTTGCCGTTTCCATAACTACGAATAACGTATCTCGTTTCTTTTCTATAGCAACAAATATGTATGCATTCCGAATTCTACGTCCTTTTTAGTCTTAAATAAATATATTCTCCAAGATGCTCAAAAATGTTCCCCTTACTGTAGCAAAAAGAGTACGTGAAGTTCCTCGTTACTGACGAACTCAAATTTAAAAAGTTAAAAGGAATTACTGTACAGTTTTAGCGGCCAGGAAGTGCTTCATACACGTAGATTCGTCTCTATTGTCGGATTCAGCTTCGCTTCATCCGACAAAATCAACTCATCCACGACTTGCTGCTTCCCGGCCTCTGCACTAATGTACTATTAAAGTTTAAACTTAGGACGACTCATAAATAAGTATCTATAGGTATGTAGATCTTCGTGCCTTTGAAACATAACTGGTAGTAAGTGTATTGGTGCCTGGCTTTGAGTTTGAAGATCAGCGTAAGTTACGCGACGAGTGAATCACTTCATAACATTTTTTGATTTCAGTTTTCTTACATCACAATTTCAAAATTTCGTTATTTGTTACTAATTAATAAGTTTGACGAAGTCCCTTAGGAATATCCAACATTCTTAAAATAATTAATATTACTAGTATTATTGTAAAACTTACCGCGATCGTGATGTTTCGGCTCCTTGTGCAACCCTCCGTGTATCTTTTTTTGGTTAGCCTTTATCCTCTCCATTTTTACTTTGATCTTTTCTAATATTTTGATTTCTTGTTCCTCCTGAACATTCATTTGCTTTTGCCGTAGCTCTTCTATTAGTTCGGCGCCCCTGTAACAATAAATATGGTATCCACTTGTAACATTATAAGCAAGCAAATTTAGTATTGTATTAAATAGTTTACCTTGACGCAAGAACGGTGGTCGCCTTGCTTTCATCAATGACTCTGTAGAAGTAATAACTGTGGAAAAGTCTTCGCTGCAATATCAGGAAGGCGAAGCAGACGCCGTCCCAAGCCAAACCGATGTCTTCTTGAGGCACCGTACATTTGTTATCCTACAATATCAATAAATGTTGAGTAAAATGTGGACGTTTTATTATAATTACTCTGAAAGAGTCTCGCTATTGGGCGACTACATTATTTGTCACTGAAAATGTTAAAGACTCTGAGCGCTACTTCTGAAAGGTTACCTAGCCCAGCTGGAATCTCCCCGGCTTCCTTCTCTAACTTGATTCCTAACTGCATTCGTTTCCCTAGGGACAGGTACTAAGTGGTTCGCCCCGAACTAATGAATGCGCGCACGGAGTTATCGATGAGGAAAAAAATAATGTATTTAGTTAATCGTACGGAAGGGTTGACACAGTAGCAAATACACTTTAATTTATGAATCAATATCGAGGCTAATCAGCCACTCGATGGCTTCATCGCTTAGGGTTAGGTCTTTTGGAGGGCCACCGGCTGAGCTGAGGAGTGGGGCAAGATGACCTCAATTCTTTTATCTAATGAATACTTAATTAAGTACCAGATGTTCCACGCACGGGTAACCAAATCATCATTATCAAATCCCATTATCGTTAAGACCTATGTAAGAGTTCACTCACACAGAGACTGTATGAAAAGGCATGTTTTCTATATTAAAGAGTTGATTATATACCCGTATGGACGACAGCATCAGCACGCGACGGCAGAGCTACGCATCGCGTCATACGAAGATTATACGTAAGAGAAATATGTGATTATTTATAAAGACTTAGATTGTTTAGAGTAAATGAAGAACCCAGTAGTTAGAATCCCCATAGCAATTATTTACATAAAACACCCTCATAGCATTCATTTGATATTGTAAACATTAAAGTAAAATCCCAATACAAATTGTATTAGAAAGAGAGAGGAGATGTTGCCTATGCGCGAGCGCAGCGCGGACTGGCCGCCATGGAGGGGAGGGGTGTATCGCGCCAACATGACCGTAACGAGAGCCGCGGCCACCGAGCCTGAATTAGAATTTAGTACGGCGCATTTTCACTTTGTATTTAACATGTTTACATTTATAACTTTACAACGGCTCATCGTATCAGAATGATTTATATATTGTTAGAAAGCTTATTAAAAGTTCTATTAAATGTTTAAACTTACAAATAAGTAAACTCAGTAGGTTCAGCGCAAATGATGAATAAGTGTTAAGAAAGGGACCGAATTACGGTTTGCCCGATTTCCATGTATGATTATTCAGATAAGAAAATATTTACGAACCCTACTGTACTTATAAGATCTCAATCCATATTAGAACTTTGTAAATCAGCTTAGTCTTCCACCCATTTAAATGTATAACATCCCCATAACATCTTGCAATGTAAATTAGTCAAGTCAAAGTGGGCGTAACCTCTATTGTCTCATTCAGCACGTCTTGCTCACCCACTAGCAGGTATAAATAGCAGGTACGGCCCGAAGCAACAACTAGTGTCCGCTCGTCACTCCTGGAAGTAACATCTCTACAAGCAACAACTAGGAAGTAACATCTCCAAGCAGCAACTAGTACCAGCAAGAAAATCAGCAAGCAAGCATCAGTTCCAGTATCCAGTTCCAGTAATCCAGTTTCATCAACGCCGGCTGCCGCATCGAGCAAGTGGGAGTTTAGTCGATCGGGTCCTTCGAGCCGGATCAATCTACGAGTCACCGATCACGCCTGGGGCGATAGCGGGCCGTTCCCCTCGTCCAGGACGATGAATCGAGGTCGAGCTCGGGCCGGCGCGACGGGTGCGCACGGCAATCGACTCGGCTACGCGGGCCGCGGGCACCGCAGGAGCAGCACATCGGGCACCGGCATAACTTCGAGTGAAGATAGTACGAGCAACATCACATCAGGCGTCAGGTCCCTCACATTCCACGAGGCTCACGACCGAGCCTCGCCATCTGAGCGGGCACTCACGAGGGACCTGGACCCAGTCGCGGCGGAGAAAATGAAGAAGGAGTTGGAGGAAATGGCGCGTCAATTGGAAGACGCCGAAAAGAAGATAGCCGTCCAGAAGGAGGACTGGCGCAATAAATTAAGCAAGCTCAGGGAAGCTTTACGTACCAAGGAGTACAAAAACCCGGGTAAGGGTTCGGTTATTAATAGACAGGCCGCCGGTCGTCTATCATCGGATTTGGGGGGTCCGATCAATCTACGTGTACACACACGCACACCGTTCGAGGCAACGGTACCGCACTACGGGGCACACGCAGCGGCAGCGTGCGCGAGCCCGACTTCGCGGAAGCCCATGGAGGGCATCAACTCCGTCGCGACATCAGCATCAACAGTGGACTGTTTCCACACATCCGTAGAGCAGCCGGGAGACGCCAATGCCGCGGCCGATCTCCCAACATTGAAGCCCAGCGAGAAGAGGATAGCGTGGGCAGAGTGGCGCCGCAGACGCAGCGACCACCGGGATAAGGAAAACGAGGCGCCGAAGGCGCGGAATAAAGCAGAGAGGAAAATATACATAGCTCAACCATCAAGGGAACTAGTTGAAGCAGCCTGCAGGAAGGCCAAAGAAAGAAAACGGGATCAACTAAAACTGAAGATTACCATACCAGTCAAGCAGCCACCTGAAGCAAACTCATTAGAAGTCGTCGAACAATCATCGAAGAAATTTAAACCCGGAGAATGGGAACTTTAACGTAGCGTCAAAATAATAAGTGTTAGAATCAGTGAAAGAAAAATCAATCAGTGAAAGTGCCTAAGTGATAACACCGTTGCAACCAATAGTGCGAGGCTTCGCCTCACACTAAAGGGGGAGAATTATGGACGACAGCATCAGCACGCGACGGCAGAGCTACGCATCGCGTCATACGAAGATTATACGTAAGAGAAATATGTGATTATTTATAAAGACTTAGATTGTTTAGAGTAAATAAAGAACCCAGTAGTTAGAATCCCCATAGCAATTATTTACATAAAACACCCTCTCATAGCATTCATTTGATATTGTAAACATTAAAGTAAAATCCCAATACAAATTGTATTAGAAAGAGAGAGGAGATGTTGCCTATGCGCGAGCGCAGCGCGGACTGGCCGCCATGGAGGGGAGGGGTGTATCGCGCCAACATGACCGTAACGAGAGCCGCGGCCACCGAGCCTGAATTAGAATTTAGTACGGCGCATTTTCACTTTGTATTTAACATGTTTACATTTATAACTTTACAACGGCTCATCGTATCAGAATGATTTATATATTGTTAGAAAGCTTATTAAAAGTTCTATTAAATGTTTAAACTTACAAATAAGTAAACTCAGTAGGTTCAGCGCAAATGATGAATAAGTGTTAAGAAAGGGACCGAATTACGGTTTGCCCGATTTCCATGTATGATTATTCAGATAAGAAAATATTTACGAACCCTACTGTACTTATAAGATCTCAATCCATATTAGAACTTTGTAAATCAGCTTAGTCTTCCACCCATTTAAATGTATAACATCCCCATAACATCTTGCAATGTAAATTAGTCAAGTCAAAGTGGGCGTAACCTCTATTGTCTCATTCAGCACGTCTTGCTCACCCACTAGCAGGTATAAATAGCAGGTACGGCCCGGAGCAAATCAGGTAGGTCACGAGGTAGCGTTACTAGACCTGTAGTACCTTGTTATAGGTCTGCATCCTGAGAAAGCTGCCCAAGGTTCCTGCGAACTTGTCGACGCAGCCTATGCCCAGCAGCTGCACCAGCCAGCACGCGTGCGCCATGAACACCCAGGAGTGAGGACTGAGTTTGAGGACCAGGCCTGCCTAGGTAGCGTTACTAGACCTGTAGTACCTTGCTATAGGTCTGCATCCTGATAAAGTTGCCCAGGGTTCCTGCGAACTTGTCGACGCAGCCTATGCCCAGCAGCTGCACCAGCCAGCACGCGTGCACCTGCGTCGCTTCGCGGAACAGGCAGCCCGGGATCTGCAGGATCACCTTTATCACCACTATGGACACGTTGTAGCGGAGGAGCCACGACCACCTGCGAAAACAAATGCACCATTGACAAGCAAAGCAGGAACATGAAAATATGTTGCTAAGTGTAATCGCGGAATTTCCACCTCCACGGCATTGAAATGAAATCGAAAAGTAGCGAACCTTTTCATTCCTCGACTGTACGGAAAATACGGATAGTTTATGTGACAAACACGAATATTTGATGCCCATCCCCCTAATTCATAAACCTTAAAATGCTTTTATGCGTCAAGAAAAACTAATTAAAACGGCATTTTAGCAAAATTTGTTGAATGTTTACGAATAAAGCCATATGTACTGAAGTATTCGTAATTATTTATAGATATTTGCACCGTCCTGTACCCATACACCCATAATACAATCTTAGATTTTTATTTAACAGCAAAAATCAACGTGTATCATACTAATCTCAAAAGCTATAAAATATATATTATATATTATTTATTTACTATATTTTTTTATGAGTAGTACTCACCATTGTAAAATAGCCTGTTTCGGCCTCAAATAGAAGTCCGTCCCTTGCCATAAGAAAATGAAAGAGCCGATGAGGTAACCCATCGAGAACAGGTTGACACGGTTGGTCCCGGTCAGGAACATGATGGCCAATGTCACCCACAGCATCCCCAGGAACACCATGCGCTTCAATACGTCTAGCCAATTGCTGGATGAAAACAAAAGATAAATAAAAAAAATAACTAGAGCTGTTAACAATAAAACAATAACGGAGGTCAGTTATTCTTCTCTCTGGAATGGACAGAATATATCATTTGGTAAAGTCGATATTGATATTAAGGAGGTTGATATTGGTATTGCATTCCAGTGTGGTACTAAACTTTTGACCTTTAACATAAAAATAATACTCGAAAAATGGTAGATCAATTTATTGACTGACTGCACCCTCAAAATATTCGGATGAATGATGAACACTAATTCATCGTTATCAATGAATTATTACTGTGTAGGTACATAACTCATCATAGGTTTAAGACTACTTGTACATGTATGTAATATATTTAAGTAACACAAGTGTAATTGGTATTAACCGTTCTTGTGAAATAAATAAATCGTTATTTGTATTAATGAACTTGTAGTAAGAAGTCGACTACGAACTCGGTGGCGTGCAACGGGAGGCTAGTGAACACAGAAGACATCACACCATACCCGACAACCCCCAAGAAGTCCGGCACGGGGTTGACGAAGCTCGGCGTCTCCCAGTCCTGGCCGATGCTCTCGCTGTTGGAGCCGCCCGGGTACTCGTCGCCCGCGCGCTCTAGCCGGAACACGCGCAGCTGTCGCGACGCGAACACCAGCAAGAAGAAGTCGAATACGAGCTTGGTGGCGTGCGGCGGGCTGTCCGCGAACGGGAGGAACAGGAATGTTCGAAGGTCCTTGTGGCGCTGAAAGACTTGACACGTTTAGAAAATGCTTGCACAAACGGGGAATATCATTATTGACATGATTTCCCCTTTTTATGTAAATGTTAAAAATAATGGATGGCAAGAGACAAAAGAGACACATAGGACTATGTGTCATGTAGGTGTATTTCATCAAAACAGTAAAATAGAAACGAAAGTTTTACATAAGATTTATCTCCATATTTCTTAACCCGTTAAGGTGCGCAAGACATCGAACGTAAGGCTTAATTTGGCTTAACTGATGTTCGTAATTAGGTGGTCATAATCATAATAGGTGATCACCAGAACGAAAAGAATTACCCAATATTGCCGTTATTGCAAAAGTAAAAAGATATTAATAATGCATGTTTAGTTCCAGAAATATGTCAATATACTCACAATGGTATCCCCTCCCCAAGGATAAGTGACGCAGAACTGCGGCAAGAAGCCCACCGCTATGATGTACTGTATGGGCACCAGGATAGTGATAAACATCGTGAACGGCCACCACACCCGCGCTTGTGTCGGCCTCTTTACCGACACGAATAGCAGCAGCCAGAAGGAGTACAGCACCGCGTATATGTCCATGCGCGAGCCTATCACACCTATTAGGCATATTAGGGTTATCTGCAAAACCAAATAGTTTGTGAGAGACTATGTCAAGTGGACTGCGTTTTTGTCGATTTACACGCAATTCAATAGCAACGGGCGTCGTCGCGCGACGTCGGGCAACCCGGAACAAAAGAAGTTCGGGCGGAGCGCGTTAGCAACCTATCGCTCGCGAGGCCCCGGGCCACCAGTGTGGTGTTATTCATAATGACACTAACATACACGTGAAGCACATGTGAAGTAGCATGTACTAAATCAATATCGGTTCACTTTACTCAAGCGACATCTGGTGAGCTAGAACATTGTTTGCCTTCATTGATGTATTCTTGGCGTGACAGCCCTAGCGCTACACGTGCATGTGAGAGAATACAATTTATACGATAGACAGAGATGCACAGAGTAGGCACGTTTACTATGCCTAAACGCCGTTTTTGCTAGGAAGTGCAATTTCTGTACTTGTACTATTACTTATTCTGTGGTATGGTCGTCGAACCACCTTAAAACCGACACGGTCGTCACGGTACAAAGGTGTTCAGCCCGTTATGAGTTTGACCGGACATATCAATTAAACACAATCAATAGGAGAAGTGTATTTGTTCTGCTCACCTCGACGCCGAACTTGTAGAATCCATAGTTAATAATGTACTTTGCACAGTAAATCAAGTCTATGTCAGCCTCCTTGCGCGTCACTTCGGGAAACAATACTTTATCTTGTTGATTAGATGCCGAGCCCTGCTGCCTGTAACAGTCAGTCATGTGGTATAAAGGGGTAAACTTTGTGGCGTAGGCACTGGTCCCACCGCTGGCGAGTAAGCGAGTGTTACTACGTGCTACTCACTCAAGCGAGTAAGAATAAGAAATACTATGGGAGTACTCGCTACTCGCCGGCGGTGGGACCAGTGCCTTACGGCCGTATTAGTAAACGTTCTATAAAGCCTATTTTAACTATGACTACAACTCAGAAAACTTGAAAAACCCCCGACATTTGCATTTCAAAAGTCCAATATCTTAAAAACGGCTGAACAGGTTTTCTTGAAACTGGCTAAGAACACTCGGGGTAAAATTATCTATGACACAAAAAAAACCGCATTCAAATCGGTCCATCCGTTAGGGAGCTACGATCCCACAGACAGATACACAGACAGACACGTTAAACTTATAACACCCCTCTTTTTGCGTCGGGGGTTAAAAATGGCGTTAATATTAGTTTGTCTTTCTCTGTCGAAATGTACAGTCCAAAGCTATTTAAAATGTTGATTAAGAATAAAGGAGCATACAGATCACAAGTTTATTAATTCCAAAATCCCAGTCCAAAATCATCCTTATCTGACTGAACATTGTCTGTCACTTTGACAGAAAGAAAGGGACAAAGCACATTTTATTTAGCAGAGTCATTTTAAGTTTTTTGAATAAGGGGGTCAGTAGCTTTCTAATTTGAATGTAGGGAGGGGATTAATGTAGATTCAAATCTTTCACCAGTATGTATAGAATAGACCTTAGGGACGGACAGCCTATATTTTATCGCGCGCCTTCGCTTGTGTTCTCTGTAATACGGGGGCAGCTAGTCCGTACTTTATATTATAAATGCGTAAGTGTGTTTTTCTGTCTGTCTGTCTGTTACCTCTTCACGCTTAAACCGCTAAATCGGTTTAGATGAAATTTGGTTTAGAGATAGTTTGACTCCCGGGGAATCACATCATAAGGGGGTGAAATGGGGGAGAACGTTTGTATGGATCTACGATATAAACGAGAGCGGAGTCGCGGGCAGAAGCTAGTAAGATATAAGTCAGATACACATTTTGAATTGTCCTGCCAAGTTGTTTACATGGTGTATCAAAAAGTATCAGTTCAGGGTACGACCAGAACTATCTTGATACAATTCAAGGGCCAACAAAACAAAACAATAATCCGTTCGAATGTCGACCCTATAACCTATGTGTGAAGGTTCAAATAGTAATGACAGTATTTGCAAGTTTTCATCCATCTCAAATATTATCATTCATCCTCATCATATCAGCCGAAAGACGTGCACTGCTGGACAAAGGCCTCCCCCAAAGAGTGCCAAAGTGACCGGTCCTGCGCCACCCGCATCCAGCGGACTCCAGCAACCTTTACCAGGTCGTCAGTCCACCTTGTGGGAGGCCTACCCACGCCGCGCCTTCCAGTACGTGGTCGCCACTCGAGAACCTTTCCGCCCCAACGGCCATCGGTACATCGGTCATCATATTATCCTTACGCCAACACAATACGAACCTGATTATTTTCTGTCGGTACGTGACGAGGGAGTGGATTGTGAACACGACTATGAGACCGATGTAATCTTTCAGCAGCACCGCTAAGTTGCGGTTTTTGGTGAACCCAATCCATTCCGCATTATTATACGTGGTTTCTTTAATTCCGTCGAAGTTCTGAAACAAAGATGACATCAACAGTTTTGAAATACCTATTCTACAAGAGACTACTTTGTTCTTAGTGTATAGTCCATTTTCGCCTTGGAGTTTGTTTTTCATCAATACGAAAAAACAGGTTTAATTCTCTCACAAAAATCTCTCTAATTGAGTGAGTTTGAACGCTTTGTGTGAAGCCATAAAGACGACCATTCGCATTAGACTTAAATACCACGCCTTGTCATGAAAGATATTACCAATTGTCATATCGAGCGAGGATATTAGATCATTTGATTCAATTTGCAAAGAGAAAGAGAGCCTTAGAAACATCCAAAATACTCGGGATATATAAGCATTCAATGAGTTAAATATAAATTTAAATGTCGCATATCTAATATACATATCTATACTAGCTTCTGCCCGCGACTCCGTCCGCGTGGTTCTCGTTCATATCGCAGCTCCATACAAATTTTTCCCCGTCCATTTCACCCCCTTAGGGGATGATTTCGGGGATAAAAACTATCATATGTCACTCTCCATCACATCACAATTATCTCCACTTAAAAAATCACGTCAATTCGTCGCTCCGGTTAGCCGTGAAAGACGGACAAACAAACACACACATACACTTTCCCATTTATATTATTAGTATGGATACTCACAGTACAGTTCACATCAAAAAGATCCGGTCGGATATATTCTATCTGATAAACCATCTTCACCATGAAGTAAAAAGTAATCAGTGTGGATATCAAAAGGATAATAATTCGTTGTTTCGTCGCGTTGAGCAGCAGTGCTGGTGCCACGATCAACATTATTGGTACGTGCATAGCGCACACCTGAAACACCAAACATATACAAATCATGTCATAACATCATTATCATTAAGAACATTGATATTCAGTAGTGTGGCATCAAACATATCTGTAGGCAAGCCGGACTTAATAAGGTTTTTATTCAAGTGTGCTGCTTTGCTGTCATAAAATAGACAAGTCGGTGGGATAGGAGTTTTATGGACGCCACGCCACTGATCGATACTTCAATAGGCGTGTAATCAGGTGCTTGATTTTACCATATAGCTTTATTTTCTAAAGTTCATTCATTCATTCATTTCTAAGGTTCATTTGTGATTACTTTTAAAAGTTTGAGTCAAAGTTCAGAATAAACCCGAAAAAGAATAAGCCGGTTGCAAAAAAAGAACTATGATAATTTACTTTAAAAACAAAGTTTTAACCGACTTTTATTTAGAAATCCGCCAAGCCGAGAACATTTCCACATTTTTTTTACAGTTTACGACATGAACTGATTTCCGATAGCAAATGCGTTACTATAGAAAAAAACCGAATCGCTGTATGTGGGCCGATAATATTTGAGGACTTCCGTCGATTCCCCAAGATCATCACCAATGGCACTTCATTAGTTCCTATCTCAACGGAATCTTATCAGAACCTGTGACCAGTGTGATGTGATTTGCACTTTTAAGTACATAATTGAGGTATTCGATAAGTCATTTGTGGTCTTTATCATCATTCCTCGCCACCAAATTTATGATTTCCGGATGTAAATACAAGAGTTATAATAGAAAATACCAAAATTACTACACGCGAGCCTAATAAAATTGAGGAGGTCCCTCATTTCCTCATGGATCCCATCACTAACTGAATTTGAAAAAATGGAACCCATCTGGAAGCATAAAAAATGGAATCGGTACATCAATGACGGAGTTCTGAGGTAACAAACATTGAAAAAAAAAAGTTTAAAATAATAAAAATAAAAAAAATACAACCGAATTCAGAACCTCCTCCTTTTTTTGAAGTCGGTTAAAAATGCAAGTTTACTGAATTCCCAAGCGTCATCATCCGCTGTGCCTGGAGTTATAATTTTCTCAACTTACATGCATGACGCAGACGGGCGTGAGCGAGAGAAACACAACTTTGGTGAGAGCGTCATCATCCGCTGTGTCTGGAGTTATAATTGTATCAACTTACATGCATGACGCAGACGAGCGTGAGCGAGAGAAACACAACTTTGGTGAGATGCAAGTGGAGGTACATGAACAGATAATTGATCCACACGTTCAGCCTGGCCCTGCATGACGCGAATTTCTCCGCGAACCACTGGCGGAACGACCTAGAGTGGGGTTCCGTCGTCGGGGCGTATGAGCGCGATCGGGATGTTTGCCTGTGTGACGAAATGAGACGCTTTTGTACGCATGAGCATTTGGATACACAAGTGATCTTTATGATGTTGGACATAAGATTGAAATTGATTTGGCCTGGCCTGTCTCATCAGTTGTTTTATACGTGAGCAGAGTAGCGCTTTGATTTTCAAACGTAGGATTATTTAATAGAATTTCATATACATTAGGATAACCCCCGGCCTACATTTGACAAGAATAGAAAGTAGAATAGAATATAATATTATTTATTGTTGAATGTGTACAAGGTTGTTAAATTACGTAATACATATTTAGACACAACAGTTTATCCGTCACGAACTTACAATATAAAAATCAAAGTAGAGAGTATTGCTAGTATTAAGTAGGCACATGCACTTATAAGTCCGGTGCAACATGGTGGCCCGCAGGTTTGCAAGGTGTTCAGAGCAAGTAAAGTTGACGCTTTTTAAAGCTTTTTGCTAGACATTCCACACCTTTTGTTGGGTTAACTACACGCAGAAGGCTATCAGTGCTCTAAGAGTACAGTACTACAATGGTTTCAGGATACTGTTGGGGCTGCCTCGTTTCTGTAGCGCGTCGGAGATGTTGGCTGATGCGCACGTTGAAGGTTTTGCCACTATAATGCGCAAAAGGGTAGCATTCGTGGTGCGTAGAATTCGGGGCAGCCCGAACACTCTTCTGAGTACCACTGTTGACCGATTTGAAGGCCGTATCCAGAAGCACTGGAACGACATTCATTGTCTGTTTTAATAGTAATGTTATAATGTGTATATGTTATGTACAGTCACCAGCAATAAGATCTGCCACAACATAGCACGCATAAATATCTGACAGGAATCTATGTCTAATGCCATAAGGACGTATCAGATATTTTTGCCGGCTTTGTTTCGGCAGATATTGATGCCGGTGACTGTACCCTAGAATTAAGTCTTTGGTATGTTTTTTTTTTATTAACAGCTATGTTCCGAAATAAATTATTAAAATTGAATTGAATAATTAATTATGCCATCTCTGTGAAAAACTCATTCATGTTATAAAAGGCCTTTCTAATATGCCAACGCTTCAGAGCACTTTTAAACTCTTTACCATCAAGTGATTTTCAATCTACAGATAACTTATTAAAGACTAGCGCAGCGGCAATGAAGGCACTGTTTTTGCATGATTTTAATTCGCATTCACATACATTGCAAGCGTTCTATTAACTTGCAATGTATGTACAGTCACGAGCTTTAATTTGGGACCCACCTAAAGCTGAATATCGTGTAGCAAACTTACGCTATTTAGAGCTAATATTTTAACGCAATGTCAATGGCATAATGTTTACCATAGATAACTTTACGTTTCTAGGGGCAACCGTGCAATTACGTCAACTGGAGCGAGGGCAAACGATCATTTCCGATGTTTTCCGATTAATTGTTACTTGGATAAGCGGGATTTTGGTCCTGTCTTCTATCTGTTTTCTTCACTGACACTGACACGACATATGTTCGTAATTAGAAAACTGTAGTGATAGCGTTTGGCAAAGAGGTTATCATTTCAAGGGTCGATTCGATAAGACATTAAGTATATGTCTTAACTTGACATCCGTCAGTATCAAACTAAAATTTCGACCTTATTGCACTATGAATGTTCTAACAAAATTTAATGGAAATTGGTCCCAAATTAAAGCTCGTGACTGTACCCAACTATGTAACTATTTATGTTTGTTCGGGTAGAATCTTCCAACTCAATTTTGAAGCAGATATCTTCAAACGATTGAGCTGAAATTTTGGGTAAAGGTATAGTTTGGATGGCAATTCAATATTATGGTACCATCGAGCTGATCTGATGACGGAGACAGAAGGCGGCCATGGGCATTTAATACTTAACCGACGTAGCACCGTTGAGTTTGCGCTCGTTAGAATAGTCTTAATCAGTTGGCAGTAAAAACTTGTACCATAAAAGAAATTGTTGACAAAAACTTTATTAAATACATTAATCACAATTTAGAAGCTTAACTGACAACGCTGTTGTCTTTGGAAATTGGCTTTAAGGACCAGTGTAGCAGGCACGCATCAGCAAAATGGCTTAGTAGCTTTATTCATTGGTTTCCTGAATAACATAATAGATTACGACAAAGATTTACATAACATTTGATTACCTGTGCAAGTCACGTTTTGTATTCAACGTTGATATGGATTGTTCAACTTCGGTGATGGAGCCCACCACGGAGGCCTTGTCCGCCTCCCCTTCCAAAGGCAATGGTGGCACCTGTAGAAAAGGAAAATATATAATAAACCAATACCTATGCGTGTAAATAATAGGGGTGTAGACTCGAAAATTATTATTACTCCAAAAGAAAGAAGGCAAAAAAATATGCCTAGTGACTAAAATCCCATTCGGATATCTCAAAGAATTACGAGGCTAAAACCGTTTTAATATTGATGGTTAAAGAGAAAACGCAAACAGTGTGTGATGTCACAATATGCGAGGCTGCCGGGATGCCGCGTCGACGGCGGCGCCGCACACGATTGGCACGGCACATTGCCACAGTATAGAAGACAGTAAATAAACATCGAACAAAGGTACATCGCACGGCTGCACACATGCGCGCGTGTTCGGTACGCACGCACACATAGCCTTCGGGAATGATGGAGAATGCTTCAATCGTTGCCGTGTTCGCTCGCTCTCACTCGCTACCATGTCCTCGTCGTCGTCCTTTTGGAAATGTGTGTACTGTTGTGTATATGGGTGACTTAATAACACTGGGACAAATCCGGAGCTATCTTTTTTCAAATACCGAGAGAAGTAAGTAACTTTTCTTAGTGTATTCATTTAAAACACAATGAAACGTAAAAACAATTGTTAAGTTTGATATTACCGAATGCCGCCGCGCGGCACGTGCCGCAAGTCAAAGTAGCCGAATAGGCTTGTAACTAAGCACCTACCAACCTAGTGCAGTTAGCAACTATTATAAGTACTTACAAGGAAATATTTTAGGTATAGTATTAGTGGTATTAAAATTTTCGATGAAGTGGGAAACTAAAAAGGCTTACCTGACTATCTATAATATTATTACTGTGTGCATACAATATTGTCTAACAGAACAGAACAGTGTAACCGAAATACTTTGCATACTTAAAAGCAAAATTAGTATTATAGGTATGCCAAGCCACAAACGTGACACAGCCCTGCGCGAACCGCTGTAACGAACGCTCCTAAACGGCCTCAGATTACCTACAGTATTATTCTTCTATACTGTGCCGTCTATTAGAGACGTCATCGTTTCATATGAAGTTGCGTTTTGCGAAAAAGGGACAGAACATACCCCTTCCTAAAACTTTGGACCAGGGATCGGATACCGGTATTTTCATTCAAACCGGTTTTGGCTCTACACCCCAAACTGTAATAAATAGCGTTCTTGGTTTCGGTTACCGGTTTTAGAACGGTTTCATGACAAAACCGTTATTTAGCCGATTTCGTTTCTGTTGAACAGAATCAACCGGTTTCCTACGACCGAGATACAACGAATCCTTTTTTCTCATTTGTAATATTTGTATATAAAATAGATGGGTTATCTGAGTAGATAAGGAATAATACTCTATGCATTTTAATCTTTCAGTTGTGTTGTATGGAAGAGATCGCTTTTTACCTAGATACCTCCCCGCCACCTACACACCTATTTCTTGTTTACTGCTGTTTTTCCATTATACTTACACTTATAACTTCGTGATTATTTAACCTTTTGCGTTGTTTTTTTCTCCATTTGACTACGTTATTAAGCCTTTTTCGAGAAAATACGAAATTATTGGTTATTTTATTTAGTGTCTACACCCCTATTAAACAAATACGTTTCGTTCGCAGGCAATAGATACTTGCCACGTTGCCGGTTGTCAATAAGGACTGCAGTTAATTATATCGTAACGCAAACAGCGCCATACGCCTTTTGCCCGGAAACGATTTGAGGGGAAATAATATATGAATAAAGACTTACATCATCCTTTATGGTGGAAGCGCCGGCGTTACTCGGTCTACTCGAACCGTTTCCATTGTTAGGTATACTCAAAGTATTTGGACTGTGGAGAGAGGAAACGTTAATGTGGTTTTAATTGAGTATCTTATGTGTATTTTGGACGTACAATTTTAAGGCGTACGTAATGGGCTAGGATTTATTATTTAGGATATCAGCCCGTGAAGGTACAGTTTGAGGTAAGTAATCTAGTATAATAATTTAAGCAGCGCAGCAAGCGAGCATGTTAAAATAGGTATGTCTAACAATATTATGTTGTTACCTGGTGTGTGGATCCGAGAGGGCCATAAAGTCTTTGTGGAAGTAGTGAACCTGCATTATCGTTATTATCAGAAAACAAGTGGGAGTCAGCAGCTTGACAAACAGGTCTGCTGGGGGATAGGGCTCCAACCCGAGATCATGTTGTCTGAAAGTTGAAAAAACCTAGATAAGTTGAGAAACCCCCGACATTTTCATTTCAAAGTCCAATATCTCAAAAACGGCTGAACAGATTTTCGTGAAACATGGCTAAGAACACTCGGGATAAAGTTATCTATGACACAGAAAAAACCGCATTTAAATCGGTCCATCCGTTAGGGAGCCACGCTACCACAGACAGATACACAGACAGACACGTCTTTTTGCGCCGGGGGTTAAAAAATATTCTATATTCTATTAATTGGAACCATATTATTTATGTAATTGAACATCAGTAATAGAACTTACAATTGTACACTGATATGGAGATATGAATGTATAGTTTCGGGGAAGCCGTCGAATTGATATATGTATATAAGAATCAGATTGATCATAGAGTAAATGATCACTGTTATCCAGAAGATGTACATCAATCGACGCCACCAGTACCAGCTCATCTGTTAAAACAAATAACGATTAAATCGTCTCCGCAATGCTATAAAGTACCAAAATATTCATCAATAGGCTTCGAAGTGTCTCGTTCCAAGCGCCGTGAGACCAGGGATCCGTAATGGAATTTCAAACAAAATTGTAGGCTAGGCCTGCAAAGCAAACTTCTTCTGTTTCAGTATCAATTCGTGAACCAACATCAAGGGCTTATGCAAATTTTTTTGTCGTTGCGTTTTTAAGAAAACCTACATACCTCGGCGTGACAAGGCATTGCCGGCCTCTGCATTAATGTACTATTACAGTATACTATAATTATTACTTGATGTAACAAACTCACTTGGAACATTAATATAAATCCGAGGCACAAGAACATGTAGACGATTCGGAAGATGGTCATTCTAGTGCCGGTGATGCCGATCACGAAGAGCATTATGACCACCACGTAGATCCAGTAACGCGCGCAGGTCGCCCTGAGGAAATCTCCTATTATTCGGAGAAGCCGGGAACGGTTTTCCTCTTCGCGCTGCGCTTCTATCACTGGAAGATATAATAAATGTACGACTTACGGCGCCGTAGGTTCAGCGAAGTGAAGCGAACAGAGGTTTTGAAACAACATAATGCGTCTGTTTATAATAATATGGTTTAAAAAAAATACGAATAGTAATCTTGAGGCTTTTCTGCAGGGAGATCAGTGAATCGAAACATGATTAAGACATTTTCGCTCGATAGAAAACAAATACGAACATGGGTCTAAAAGGGTCTAAAATACACTCAGATCTCAAATATTAAAATGGTTTCTAAAAATCGGCAATATTGTGTCTTACTCAGTGATTACTTTTTTATTAATTTAAACGGCCAAAAAATGAAAATTAAAATACATGATATCCGCGCTTCCGAGCACGCACTTCAATCTCGCTCACGCTTATGCTCAGTGAGAGGGAGAGAAGACCATGAACCTACGGCGCCTTAAAATGCATGCAGTCTATGTTAGCATTGATTCGCTGAGATGTGTGCATCGGGATTTCCTCACCACAGGATCTGAGCTATGCGGGTGGAGTCATTGACTAGGAACACAAAAGCAAACATAACTTTCTTCTGTATATCTATGGACGCAGATGTGTGGTAAGGCTTTCGCGACGCTCATTTATTTCGAAGCTCTTTATGAAAAATCGGGTTAGTAGAAAGAAGATGTTGAAGCTCTTTATGATAAAACGGGTTAGTAGAAAGAAGATTTTATAGAACGTATAATTCAGTAGAAAAGGACAAAGGTCGTATGAATGTGCTGTAGTTTAGTAATTATTTTTAATTAAAATTTAAGGTGCATAGTGCAAACGAATCCAATAACGTGTTATAAACTAAAGTTATCGTAATAAGATTAGAAATCGTATTAGTTTACTATGTAAGAAGATTACCTATATTTTAAGAACTATGTTAGCATATAAAAGATAAGAGTAGACTCACAGGAAGGAAATGTAGAATAGAATCGTCGTTTTTTTTTTTTGTTTTGAGTCATGTGAAACAGGTATAGGAAAAAAGGAGAAGTCAGATGTTATGAAGAAAAATAATTACCACCGGCTAGACCTGATGCGAGGATGACATACAAAATACAAATACTTAGTTAAATAAGGCATAAGTAGGTATACTTTTACGTATAAATTTGCATCCCCTGTGTACACAATGTTAGAATGAATAGAACAAGAACATTTACTGTAAATAACTTGAAATTTAATCAACCATTTTGGACCAGTTTCATTTTCAGAATAAGCTACAAGAAAAAGTTGATGGACCATTTTATTATCAAACCGCGATTAGTTACACAGTTTGCGGTATAAATACGTCAACGATTATATGAACCGACAGCTATTCCAACCCCAAACTCATCACGGTTGAGATGCGGTTGAGTAATACAATCAATCAAGCAAACGTTAGAAGGTAAGCAGCGACGTGTGCATACTACGAGTATGTACAGTACAAACGCACAATAAAAACCGCCACCGTTCTTGAACAATATTGCGTCTCTTTTATTCTGAAATCTATGCCTAGAGCTTACCACTGGCGACTGTGTGTGTGTAGTGGCACTGGCCACGACCGACGTTTACGTTCTGGAATGTTCGCCTAGAACTCACCACTGGCGGCGGTGGAGACGGTGAGCTGCAGCGGCGCCGCCATGTCCGTGATGACAGCGGATTGCCGCCGCTGCCGGATCTCCTGCACGCGCTGCCGCAGCGTCACCCAGAACATGCACGTGAACAGCGACTTGATGAGCAGCGCCACGAACGGCATGCCCTCCGTCGGCCCGAGCCCTATTTGCTTCAGGTTAATGTTCTGGAAAGCACGACATATGATTGAATGTGACACTCGTTCTAGAAAGACAGTAAGGAAAACACATGTTGAGGCTAAAAACAGGCCATCCTATCACTAAAGACCAGACTGCAAAATAAAATGAACATAAAAAATAAGTGGTGGAAAACGCCAAAAAGTGACCAAAAAACACATTTACATACTTCAAACAAGATACCTACTTCAAAGTCTTCAACGTTAATTAAACCAGTCAAACATCAACAGAAAGAGAAAGGAATGAAGTCTGAAGTTGGAAGCACCACCAGATTTTAATGCACGTGTGACTTAGAGTTACCGAATTTGAAACAATATAAAACCAACGGTGCTTACTGTGTGGTTGGAAATGGTGGTAGGCAGTTCCTCCTCAGTGAGGTCCATGCCGTAGATGTACTGCGCGAGTAGCAGCAACACGGCGTACACCACGAGCACGGGGCTCGTCTTCAGCATGAAGGAGCGCTGGTCGTGGCACAGCCACACGATGTTCGCCCACATTAGGAACACGAACGTCAGCCACGAGTGGAACATTATGCTCCACGCCATCATCGTGATCGTTGTCGCTATGTACGACGATCTGGGGAAGACGAAGGTGCAACGTTCAGACCAGCGCGAGTGGTAACCAGAGTACATTTGTTAGTATAAATATCAATCACTGTAAGCTGCGTGGCCCCGTTCTGTCTACCACTGACCATGAGTGTACACGGGATATTATGCTGCGTTGATTTTGAACTGACTTTTTCTCACAGGCAGGTAACAAATAGTTCAAGGTTAGCACAATCTTTTGAACAGCGATCCAATCTGGTGCCGGAGGATACCTTTACAAAATTAACCAAAACCAGGGATTATGAAATAATTAAATAGAATACTGTTTCTTTACCTGATCACTACTTGGAAGAAGTCTACTATGGCGGCCAATATATCATCCGTTAGAGTAGGCTCTCCGAATTCAGTTTGGGAATCTGTAAAACCATAAATCGCTAAAATAAGTAGATACTTCCAATAACCTTCTAGTTAAAAAAACCGGCCAAGTGCGAGTCGGACTCGCGCACGAAGGGTTCCGTACCATTATCTATAAAAACAGTAAAAAAAAGTTTGTTGTATGGGAGCCCCCCTTAAATATTTTTATTATTTGTTATCTAGCGGCAACAGAAATAAATAATCTGTGAAAATTTCAACTGTCTAGCTATCACGGTTCTTGAGTTACAGCCTGGTGACAGACTGACAGACGGACAGCGAAGTCTTAGTAATAGGGTACCGTTTTTACCCTTTGGGTACGGAACCCTAAAAAAACACCTCACACTGTTGCAGCATTTAAAAAGATTACATAGTCTATATACCTATCACAATTTCACAATAAATACGAGTATTCTACCAACTCAAATAGTAAAGTCTCACTAGCGATTTAGGTCAGGGTACAACTACGCACAGGCTCTTGATTCCTTATACGCAAAATTTAAATGATAGATTATGCATTACTTTATACCTATATAAAGACACGCGGTCGCCAATATGCAAATTAAATTGTAAAGATGTTTTATTCCTTACTTAAACAGCAAAAAAAATCTGATGTTGATTCCCATTTGATTTAATACACTGTTCCATAGGTCAAACGAGAAAAGCACTATCGCAAGTAAGGCTGTGTTCACACGGCATTGTCCTGCGAGTTTTCTGCACGTATTCGGTTTGCTTGACCAGTCAGTTTGAGTATTCGTTTAAACGTATAAACAACATTTTGTATGTGCCACTATGTATACAATGTGTAATGCAAAAAAATTTGGAGGACAATGCCGTGGGAACGAAGCCTATAAGTAGAACATATAAAAGTTACCTTCGTCTCCCACGATGACTGACCCGGAGGGATCTTGTTGCATCCTCCGTATCGTGGAGCGGGACCGTCCGCCCGTCCACCGCTTGCTGGGACTCATGTTGCGAATAAGCTATATACGTGTAAACATTGTAAGTATTCCACGATATCTGTGTAAGTGTGTAAAATCCTAGACCTATACTATTATTTGCCACGGGAGTTGGAGCTAGATTTCGGATATTAATCGGAATCGGTTAGGGTCGCACTAAAGATGCAAAATGGAAATCGTACTAGCCAACAAGCTTACAGTTGCTAGTGGCAGTGGCAGAGATGTGTTTCTTTTTTCTTTATATTCGATATAAATATAAAGTCGGTATCATTTAGTGATATCCAATATCTAGGAATTCTGAAGTTATATGTCTATCAGAAACAAATTTATCACCTAATAAGAGTAATAAGTCAGTCAAAGCTGCTTTGATTATTCACAATGTTAATATACGAATTACTATATTTCTACGTACTCGTAGGTATAAGTAGATTCGTTGGCATACAATTTTGTGCTTTTATAAACATATATACCTCGCACCTTTAGAACGGAACCGACCTAATCCAAAAACACATTTTTTTGGGAAAACGCAAATAAAGATTTTAAGTCGCAATAGGTCGTTTAGAGTCGATCTATGTATAGGTATAAATCAATTTGACGTTTCTTTGAGTTAGGTCGGCTCCGTTCTAAAGGTGCGACCTGTATACAAGCTATACATTTAGACGAATGTGTCTCACATTCGTCTAAATGTATCACAATTAAACAAATTCAACTTCAAACAGAACACACACTCAACAATAAAGCGAACAGTCAAACTACAATTGTAAAGGTGCAAGAACCACATACTATGAAATACGACCAAGCATTACAATGCATGGAAATTGATTAATGAATGATAATAGGATTAATAAGTTCCGATTAGCATTTGAATGCAAAGACCTCATCGTATTACAGCCCAGCAGATTAAGCCCGATTGCAATCTTACGCACCGAATCGAACGCAAACTTGGTGATGGCCAAATTGCTTAGTAGTATTTATGTGGCCGTCAAGTAAAGTTATTAATCATGACAAATTAGGTACTTTTCAATTAGGAGCGTTATATGAATATCATTGGTTTGTGTTGGTGGCAAATTCAGCCATAATATCGATCATAAACAATTTACCTATTTATATACTGTACTCGAACTCGTTGAGGTCATTACACGTATGATAATATAAATTTTGATGCAGAGTTGTCTCAAGAACTCTTTTTCTGTGTTTACAACATTCCAGCCCCCATAAAAAGTAAAAAAAAATGGTACCTACAGGAGTGTTTTCACTGGGACTCCCACGAAGTGTACCATAATCTATGTAGGAATATGCAACCTATAAAAGAATGAAAGCAAATTGCAAAAAAATGAACAAATCAGTCAAGGAAACGGTTCAAGAAGAAGGGCAAGACAAACAAGTGTTAATGTCGATTTGCGTTGTCCATTTGCTAGGTGTTAAAAAAGCGTTCATGCTTCAGGTCCAACCCGAAATGTTAGGGGCTAGCTACCAACTAGTGTCCGTGCTACAGAATATGCTAAATGCTAGAATACAGGTGGATGTGTGCATATAATGGTGACTAGTTCAACTTCTACCTACATATCTATGTACATATGTATAGTAATCTACGTAATATACTGGTGGTGCTAGGTTTTTATACAGCGTTCTACAGTGGAAGCGTGCCTCAGCACTCGTGTGCTTACTCGGACGGTCTTAGTGGCGTTCATCCACTTTTCCTTAGGGTTGAGAGAGACGCCGCGGTGGAACGACACTCCCCGCACAAGCGAGCCATTCAGCTTGCCCGCCTCTACTCCGGTCAGGGCACTCTTTTTTTTCCCCTACAATTCCATTCGACAGCATAGAAGATAAATAAAATGCTCCAATCAAAAACTATACACATATTAAGTACATAAAATAATATCAGTCCCCCATCCGAAGAGAGTCGAGACTAAATATCCTGGCGTGAACAGGCAGGCAAGTTTACTTAAGGCACAAGTTTCTACCATACGATTTTATCACTTGACAAAGCATTCTGTTAATAACCATAGGGTTAGTCAATAAAAAAAACTTATAACATCATTCAGAATTGGGATGATAACATTATGAAGGTAACATGCACACATACCTTTGGTTTGAACAGTTCTCGTGTCTCTAATCCTAGCACGAAGTAAGTGAAGAGTATAACTAATGGACTGGCCACGGTGGCCCACGAGTACTTGCTTGTGGTTTCGTATGAAAAACTCGCGGGTGTCGTTTCGTTAAGGTTTACCAATCTAGTTAGGCCAAAATATCTGTAAATAAGTTATTTATGTAAATAAAATAGTATACATTAAATCATTGTAAATAATGTATTCTTCACGTTGACGTTTTGAGTTGCAAAAAGAGAGTTAGTACAAACGACAAAACTGTTAACTGACCATCCTGTGTTTATATAGAACCTTATTACAATGCTCTTAAGGTGCACCGATGGTCAGTTAGCTGTGTTGTCGATCGTACGACTTCCGCAGTCTACATTTAATTTTTTATGTTAAAACACGAGGTTAATTGACAACATTTCAAAATATGTAATGGTGCCTAAATCGAAAACCATTTCGGTAATTATATTATTTGAACGTAACAAAGTGGTTTTCCCATTTTTATTCTTACTCGTTTCCGAGAAAATCACTAAAATCTGTAAACCGCGGTATACCCCGTGCGTGACGTCATTCCTACGTCTGTTGAGTGAAAGATGTGGACAGGTGCCATAGAGAGAGAGAGCCATAATAATGACGTCATATTTTACTTACGACTTATTGGAATTCAATACTTTTAATTTTGATATTTTTGGAGGAAAATAAACATTTAGGGAGAAATAAAAAGACGTATACCTTAAAATTTCATTTCCTATCGAAATAAATCAAAAAATGGCCCACTTAAAAAAATGAAATGTTGTCAATTGTTTAGTCACTCAGCCAGTCAGCCAGTAACCGGGCAGACTGTGCTATGCAGACCTGGTAGGTGGTGACATGCAATCGATATCAATTTGAAATTGCACCTACAGTAGCCGGCAAATAACTTGCGCAACGCGGGACGAAGGGGATGGGCAGCTCGCACTTTACTGTACCTTGGTTGACTCCAACTAAGTCTCTACTTGGTGAACAAGTATGTAGACTCCGGAAGTCATGCTACCCTCACTTTGGCTTAAATTGGATCTAGCAGAAAATATTACATTACCTAGCAAAATTCATGTCGGGTGGGTAGAGATCAGTCAACCAAGTGCACTGATACGCAAGCAACACCGCAATATGAACCCCCATGATGGCCATCAGGCAGCGGCCGACCACCGCGAACCCGCGCTCCAGCGGCTGGCCCAGCGACCACGCCGTGGCCGCACCGATGAACACCAAGAAATAGATCCCCGACGTGACGCTCGGCAGCATGATACCGGAGAACATTATCAGGAATAGGCACAAGTACTTGCCTGGAATCACGGACAAATTGATCCTAATTATGAATTCATCATCATCATCATATACATCAGCCGAAAGACGTCCACTGCTGATGGACATAGGCCTCCCCCAAAGAGTGCCAAAGTGAGTGAGTGAGTGAGTGAATTCAATAGGTACCTAGTATTTGCAGCTTTCTTTTTAGGGTTCCGTACCTCCAAAGGAAAAACGGAACCTTTATAGGATAAGTTTGTTGTCCGACTGTCTCTCTGTCACGATCCTTTATCTTGGGAACGCGTGGAGGTATCGAGTTGAAATTAAATCTATATACTTAAGTCTACAGTCCCTTGAAGCTACGAAAAAAAACATCTAACGTAAAAAAATATACGGCCGTTTATATGCCGCAAAAAACGTATATTTCGACACTCTCAAGGGAATGAAAATTTATAGGGTATTTTCCGTTCATCTAGAACTATGTCATTTGGCAAGTAATATCGTCTTATACTTACTACAAATATGGGAAAAATCTTAAAAATCTTTATACATTTGTATAATGCGAAAATTTTACCAAAATGTTTGTAGCTACGACGGATAAGCACAGACTTATGAAAGGGTGTGAAGCTGTTTGTTTCAAATCTATCAATAACATACAGAGTAGGTGAAAAACATTCGATGTACAATACCGGCGCTAGTGAGCAGCGGATACTTTTGGTGTTTCGACTCTGGCTTTTCTTCAGGACGGTTTGGCCCCGACAGTAGTTTTTTCACCAGCGCGTATACCACTATAGATACTAAAGTCATCAATAGCTGGAAAAAACAAATAATAATTAAACATCATAAGTTTGACAAGCCCAAAATTATTATCGTCAAAAATTGATACGTACTTCTGGTGCCAAATAATGCACCGCCATTGATGGTTCTATCCAATCAAAACATACAAAGCCCAAATTGCGACCGATCTTTTCTACGAGATCGTTTTGTTTTACCAGTGACCCGTAGGGCGGGAACGAAGCCAATACTATGTGCCATGCTATGTGCACGGCCAGGAGCAAAATTGAAACCACGAGGGTTAAACAAAGAAACTTTCCGGGCCATCCTGAAATTGAAAAGTTTTATTATACGTATGTATGACGATTAAATAATTGGATAAAATGTTTAAAGCAGTCTGTAATATAAATAGTAATTCATGGCAATGCATGCATGGTAACCTTACAAGATAATTTAGACGGAAAACCAGTAAAGTTAAGAAGCTTCTTCATACGCGCTGGATATTTTAATAGAGTAATTACTAGGATTTAATATAAACACTACAGGTGTTTAGGTGGAAAAAAGATTTATACGTTCACAAATCTCTGAAAAAGCTTCATATTGCTTATGCAATTGCAATAATTTGGCTTAGAATAGATTTAATATCAGCCGCGTGTTGCGTTGAGATTGAAAATAATCCAGTTGCTTACCGCGTATCGTTTGTGTCGATGGCACGCGTGTTAGAGGTGCAATTAAGTATAGGAGAAGGTATATAAATGATAAACCGAACGGACGTAGCGCTATACCTGAAAATAGAAAACAATTTGTCATTTACTAGTAATCTGACTATTATTAAAGCACCTAAAATAAATTAATCAAAACATATATATTTAATAAATTGTGTGGGATTTATATAGCCGCGCGTTCTCACAACAACTAATCTATAGTATTCACTTCATAACAAACTATGAAAGAACAATAAAAACAATAGAGAATAGAGGGGCAAAGAAGAAAATAGTCATAAATCGAAATGAATATACAGCCGGAATGACATGACAAATAGCCAAAAGCCGCCGTCAAGTGAAGTACCCAAGCATACTTGAGGAGAGTATTTTCAAACGTGCTTCTTTTATTTTCAGAGCACCTTCGAAATTAGATTTTACGACATTAAGAGTAGGGTATATTTTCGTAGAAACCCCAACATATAAATAAACACTTCCAAGATAACTACTCGATCGTATACTTCACTAGGTAGATACATGATACTAAGTTGTTATGAAACTCTATTCCGGACGAATAACGAATAAAATAGATGGAATAATTTAGGAAGTTAGGAAACATAACGTAGGTATACCCATCAAGGTAAAATAATTGGCGTGCCCACCAAATGCCACTGTAACATTTAGCCGGAATTGTTCCACTCTGTTTTATATTTCGCCCCATTTCTCGCGGCCCAGACGTCCCGGCCCGACATCGTCACACCGTTTTTACATTTGCCGCAGTAAAAGCATAATCTTGTCGTGTCATTAGAACCAACTGAATTCATTTTAGAAAATAAGGACATAGAGCATTATATGAAATATCATGGTTTATAAAATACAGAATATTTTCTACTCCTAATGACCTCAGGAATGCGTGGTTAAAATCTTTTGGATTCCTTCCGAGCACCGTGTATACCTACATGTAACTAGCTGCCCGCGCTGCTTCGCCCGCATTTTGCAGAGAACGCCAGAAAAACCGTGGGATAAAATATAGCATATGACAGCCATTAGAAATTGAGATTAGCCATTCAGAAAGTCCATTCTATATACAGGTGAAATAATTTTTGAAATCCGATAACTCGTAAGAGATTATAATTATACCCATTCCTTAGAAACTTACAAACACACACTCTTTCTCTTAATAATATAAGTATAGATAAGATCGCACATAAAAGTGGATAAAATATTTATACATACATAGACATTTTGACGACCGCTTTAGCCTAGTTGGTTGTGAACCTGCCTACGAAGCAAGAGGTCCTGGGCTCGAATAAGGGCAAAAATTTGTGTGAAGTGCACGAATATTTTTTTCTGAGTCATGGATATTCTCTATGTATTTAAGTATTTATATCTATTATATATATCGTCGTCTAGTACCCATAACACAAGCCTTGAGCCCTGAGCTTCCTATGGGACTAGGTCGATTTGTGTAAGATTGTCCCCTTGTATTTACATAGGTAGCTAAATACCTAATTATCATTTGACCACTCGTTCCACTTTATGCACCAATTTCTTTTTCTCAAACTTGCAATGAAATGTTGACATGGCTGACTTCAGATTAGATCCAGAAATAGTACGTATCCGGTGCGATGACGATGAGTGAAGATGACATGTAAAGGAATTTACATTACTAAAAGTACATTACGAGTAGGTGAAATCATGAAAATAAAAGCACCTATGTATACGAAACTTCGTGGTCCCAAATCATACTTATGTTCAAAATAAACTGGCACCAACCAAAATCTAAACGTTTTATACGTAAGTACTTGTATTATTTCTTACATGATCACATAGTTTTGTTAAGGGGCTCCCCGTTCTGAATGACGTTGAGCCTCCGGCTACCCTGCCCCCCGCACAAGCTATCATAATTACGATAACCAACGATGACAGCGCCACGGACGGTCTGACATGCATATCACCGAGATACCACGTAACGTGATGTATGGACTAGTTTCTCACTAGATGGCGCCTTTATTTATTTAATTTCACGTACACTTTACGCATAGACTTATAAAAATTAATGAACAAAAAGTTGAAACCGGATTTTAAAAAGATATTTATATGAAGACATAATTTAGGTTGCCCCTTGAGTAAGTCATGAAAAAAAGACCCTCTTTATGGGAATCGAACCCGGGCCTGTTGCACGTAACGCGTGGATTGAAAATAATATGGTCTACTAGTGACTACTACTGCCAGTCGGAAAACATAGTATCATGTCAGTTGGGGCAAATGCGACCCTCGTAGATATCGGTTTTTTTTGCCATAAAGCGGAAACTATGTAATAATGTTAGTAGTTATGTAACAGAATAAGTTAATTGTAAATAAATCATGGAACTTATATTTCTTGTAATCAGAAACTAATGAAGTTAATGAACGCCCTAACGGTACGTCGTATGGTATTTTTGGGATGTCCTGTATAAGGTTTAGCATAAAAACAAGCTTGGGTGCGTAATATAATACTACACTTTAATTCACTGTATAAATAGAGCGTTTCTTTTCTGAAGCACTTATCTATGTGAACCGACCTAAACTATAGTTATAAGATTACAAGGGTTTTCCTCTTTGTTACCACCAACCAAGCAAGTTGTAACTTCCTTCCATAATTTTTCTTTCATCTGATACCATCCGGGAAACTACTTTTTTCCCCATTTGTTACCACGTGGTGGGTAACAAAAGTGGGGAAAAGTCCCTGCTGTGACCAGTGGTAAGAACTCGGTGGTAACAAGTAGGAATAACCGAGATTTATTACAGTCCAATCCCGCTTAATCTATAAATCATCAATAAATCTTCTTCCCTACCGTCTTTTCTCTATTACTATAAACAAAAGTCGCCACCGACGTCTGTCTGTCTGTGAGCGATAAACGTAAGAACTACTAAACCGATTTAGTTTCAGTTTAATGCTTGATGTATAGTGCCATATTAGGCGGGTCGCTGGTTAGCTAGACACTGTTGACTATCGGTCTGGCTGCTTGTTGAGCTTTCTTTTTTCTTCCTTCCTTTTTATAGCTTCTTGGATCGGTGGCGGATCTATAATAAGCTCTTTAAGCTCGGGTCATGTAGAATGTGGTTAATTTTGCTTTCATCTTGTTTTGCAGAAAAACGTCATCTTTCAATATGAACTCTACCGTTAGAGGTTCGTGTTCATTGAACCACGCAGCAAATATAAATTTTGTCTCTAATTGCGCTTGACCGCAACCAATTGCTACCGTGCCAGCTACAGCACAGCAATGAAGGTTTACAACGTTTTCATCACAGCAATCACTATTTACATAAAACTTGCTATTGCACATTTTGCACCGAAAGGTAAGAGTTGACAGTATACCATTTTGCTTTTCACCATGTAGTTCAAGCTCTTTAGAAGTACAGCCCATAGGTCCATGGCTTGCGATTTCCAATAAATACTTCACTTTTTTTTAAGTAATTGATGTCCACGATCCTTCTTCCATTAATTGTTTTTTTTCGGGGTAGTAATTGGTTCTGCTGAAATTTCCAACTGAAAAACACAAACAAATCATGAATTAAGTAATTATTTTTCTCAAATTATTGCTGAAATTCACTAAATAATTTTCTTGAAATCTAAATTTTGCCAACATTCGCATACATCTCTGCTGCATCCTTATATGTCAAACGAAAACATCGGCAACATCCTCGATTTCATTTAGCCCGACCGACTGCGCTTGTCTCAAACAGTTTTTTTATTTAGTCTTTTTTTAAATTGTTTATGGTTTAAGTACATTTTTTTAAATCTCAATCTAACAGCACTTCTCAACAGGAGAGCACCGTTGAACGTCCGCGCAGTCAGTCACCTTTTAAATAAAATACACTTAAACTAACAAACCCCAATATCCTCCGCGTCATCGTTATTATAAGACATGTCGTGGTGATCCTTTAATGGGCGACTTTCTTCCTCGAAAATGCTAAAAAGTTCAAAAGATCAGTAATGACGTAACTTATCTCGTTGTTTATCTAATGCGAGACAGGCGTGATCATCATGTATGTATGTATATTTACTATAGACATGACACTTTAGTTACGAACGGAGCTTATGAAATTCGACTCATCAAATCACAGAATCCTCAGTTCACAGTACTAGATATAACCGAAATTATGCGCCTCGAAATACAAAAACTTACGCTTGTCTGAATTTAACCTTAGTGAAAACCGCGGGCGGCGACTTTCGTTTATAAAAATAGATACAGATGGGTAGGTACCTAAAATTAAGACAGTTACCGATTGCCCGTTGCAGTAACCGTTGATTATCCTTCACCAAATGCTCAAGTGGCCCATTTTACGGAAAGTTGTAAACTATAGTTTTTTTTAAGTGTTGATATACATAATCGGGTTTTTTCTACTCAGAAACGAGAGCACATTCGAACCTAATAGTAGAAGAAAACTGTCCAAAATTTTACACATAATTTTCGGTTTTCCGTTCCGTTACCACCGTACAAGCTTAGTATGGAAACGGCAACGGAATGGAATAAAATATCTCGGGACACTTTTTTTCTCTTACAACATTCAAAAGTGCCCTATTCTGAGTAGAAAAAACCCGATTATGTAAATCATTTTTTTTAACGTCCTTTTTGTACAATGGCCCATGTATAGGTTTTTTGGTAATTGACATACGGACGGAAGGACGAGTGAGATGTCCCGCGTAGGCATAGGTTTTTAGATCTTACCCAGCATTACGAATATTACGATTGCCAGTGTCGGCGTGGTAGGCGTCGGGAGCTACGTTGGTATTTTCTTTTTCGTACAAAGGGTTCAATGACATCGAAATATCTTCGTTGCGTTCTTCATAACTATAAAAAGACGTGATTGTTTGATACTGTGTCAAATTACACATTTTGCAAATTAATTAATTAATTATTAATATTACATTAAATAATGGTAAATAGTTACTTACTAAAGGATAATAATCCTTCCGTCTGCGGCTTTAGATGAATAAATCGTTTGTGCCGAGACTTCGCTGTTCATATTCAAAGCCTGCAGGGCATCTCGTTTTTTTCTCCTCCTAGAAAGATTTGAGAAACATTGATGTATTCGAAAAACATGAAAAAAAAACGATTGCTGTTTGCAAAATAGTAAAAATAAAACACAAAAAGAAAATCATCGGTGCGGTTCGAACACTAGACCACTCGTGGACATGAAGCAACATTCGCCCAACATTGATACACAGCGCCATTTCGTATGTGTCAAGTAAGTGTGAAATATCGTATTACATTCTGGTTAGGTCAATGTCAAAACAGAGCAAAACGTGGAAAGAAACTTACCTTTCATGAAGTGTCAACATCCCAAATAAACGTAGGCACCCGCTACATTCTTACGTTGCGGTTTTTAGGTTTTGTCCATTTTTATGAATTAAAAACACAAAAAAATATAAAACGCACATCAAAATTATACCTAAGTTATATATGAGTAGGTATGAGCTTCAGGTGTATAAACGTTTTAATGAGAATGAGGTGTCGGGTTTAGTATTTTTACAGACTTTTCTTTAAGAGTCTATAACTAATCATGTATTAACATTTTTCAAGCTATTCAATATCAAAAATGTTAAACAGGAATCAAACTTTCCCATATCTACACCTGGAAAGCTAGCTTCTATAAACCGAGGACGAGTGTGGAAATGAAAACTACTAAATTTCGTTGATTTTTGACGGGAGCCCCTTAAGTCAAAATAGTACATTGTGATACAAGTGAGGTAGGTTGATAATTACATCAGAGGCGAAATTGTTCACGCGAACCGCAGGTGAGCGTGATAAGGAAGCCGAGGATGTAATTATCAAAGCTCACGCGTATCATACGACGTTTTTCAACACATTTTGCGAGGAAAAAATCATTTTCATAAGATGAAAATGTTATAGACCTGCCAAATTATTTACTTTACGTTAAGCAAATCATTAAGATGACAACAGGTTTTTACTCACAATTGCACATCGCCAAGAATTTCCAGTGGCGTCCATTCTATTTATCACTTTTCTAGTCACCACGAGTCAACATTTTTGATAATAACCAAACAAGTATAAACAAATTTTACAAATATTTGTGAAATAAATAACCTACAATGGCGCCCAACAGTTTATTTTTTTTCGTGAAGTTTGCGCAGTGTGGGCACAGAAATCTCTAAACAGCCAATACAAAATAAAATTATATTTTCGTTTTAAAATGTTATCTGTATTTAATTAATGTAGAATGTTATGAAAAGTGAATAGTTTTACTAAATTAAACGTTTCCATATCATATACAAAAAGAAATAGTCAGTTACTTAACAAAAAGGATTTAATTTGTTTAGTCGAGTAAGAATCCATTTGCCGAAAATTAAAAAAAAAGCTGTACATTCTGTACAACCCGGTTAATTTAAGAATGCACCGTGTTCATGCATATATCTTGCTGCAAGGTGCCAACGTGACTTAATCGGGATATAACCATAACACACAAGTGTTGTAATGTTATAAAACACGCGTTTTTAATATCCAGGATTATGAGCCTAAAAGCGACACATTAAGAGGTACGTTACGACCAAATGTGTTGAAAAGTATTAAACAACATCCTTGTAATTTTGAATTGCAGATGAAAGCTTTATAATCGTAGCAACCTCATACTAGCTGCCCATGCGGTGTCGCCAACGTATTGCAAAAACACAAGCAAAACCACGGGATAAAATATAGCCTAATATCCAACCAGAAAGTCCATTTTATACACAGGTTAAAGATTTTTTTTAATTGTATAGGTTGGTTCCGGTGACTACTTTACCCATCACATACAATACAGATTCACAATGTTTTCCTTTTTATCGGGAGGGCTGGGACGTACGAGTATATAGGCTAATCGTAAAACTATAAGATAACATCATACATTACTAGCTGACAAAACGATTAAGTATGATTCTTTAATACGACCACTTACTATTAATACTATATTACTAATACTTATTACACTTAATACTATCCCATCAAAAACATAAATGTGAAAGGCTGCCCAGTTCGATACTATGGGAATGCTTCGCCTATAAAAGAAGTGAGATCTGAATAAGTACCAAGTTCCATAAAAATACCTCAATTTATAATAGTCAGAGAAACGCACACCGGTTTTTTTAGCAGTTTCCTGATAACATTTATTATTTTCAGTACTTTTTAATGATGTTACTTGGCAAGTTTTCACACACCACACACCTTTTCAATGCAATGAATCGACACCTTTGGACTGCAATGTGTCAAGTATATAATTTTCTATTAAAACTTGCCAAGTTACATCATTAAAAAGTACTGAAAATAATAAATGTTATCAGGAAACTGCTAAAAAAACCGGCGTGCGTTTCTTTGACTATTATAAATTGAGGTATTTTTATGGAACTTGGTACTTATTCAGATCTCACTTCTTTTATAGGCGAAGCATTCCCATAGTATCGAACTTGGCAGCCTTTCACATTTATGTTTTTGATGGGATTTCATTTATTTTTGTTAGGTGTAGGTTCTTTATTATTTTTTTATCACTTTTGCTACTAAAACTTAGTGTATCTAGTGACCTGCTTTGCACTTCGTAAATCGTGGGTTCGGTTCCCGCAACAGACACACACAGAGTGGTGAACAGTTTTATTGTTCTTGTCTTTAAGACAAACATGTATTGTCTTAAATTGGTATGTATCTAAATTTAAATAAGTCTTATATCATTTCCACTCCATACCTACTTATAGTAGAACAAAATTACACATTCGTTGTTTTAGAAACCGACTCACACTTGGCCGTTTTCAGATTTATACTTTATTTCGACCTAAAGACAAACCTTCGAGCCAAATTTCAGGTCGGTACGACCATTGGAAGATAGACCCATTTAGTTCATTATGACTTCATAGTAGAACAAAGTTACACCTTCGCTATTTTTAAAACTGACTCACACTTGGCCGTTTTCAGATTTTTCCCTTTACTTTGACCTTAAGACCTATCTCCATGCCAAATCTCAAGTCAAAACGACCATTGGAAGTGGTCTAGGTTTTTGATGAGTGAATCAGTGAGTCAGTGAGTGTATAGTAAAAATAGCGATTTTCTGACGTCAATATCTCAAGAACTGCTATAGGTAGAATAATGAAATTTTGTATTCTAGACAATTAAGGGGATGTCAACAGACACTCGAAATTTCATATGCGTAGATAAAATATGTTTTGAGTTATAGGGTGGTCGAAATTGGCCCGAAATGGTTCGTGTAATATAACCCACGGCCGGTGTGTCGCTTTTTTTTGCTCGAACTTGGCGGACACACTGCCGTGTGTCTAGATTATTTACCAACACCACACTACATACACCTCTACCCACGTATTTACATACACATTTGTTTTGCATAACTGATCACTAGCTAATCATAACGTTATGAATGATATAATGTACAATTATGGAAGTCGATGAACGATAAAATCCTATTATTCGATTATCATAATATCAAATAGGCGTACTATTTATATTTATTATGTTGTGACTAGACCTGCACACCGAAATAGATATTCTGATTGGGTTAAATGTATACGTCACGGTAAGGGAGAGATTTCGAACCAAGTACCTATGATATATACATATATATGCATACATATGCACAGACATGGCCATGGCGGCAGACCTGGCTTTCAAAAAAAATATTTCGCGAAAACCGAATCGATAAAAAAATTTATCAAACCTGATCACGATTTTTCTAGAGAACCGATTGAGAAATGTAGAATTATTTATGTAGAAAGACAAAGTGATACATAAATGTACTGGTTAATGTAGTCAACACCCTCATTCATTGGTTGTTAACAAAACTTTTAGTCCAAAATTACAATTCTGTTTGCGACCGACGACCGATAACTTTGGAAAGTAGGGTATCACTTATCAATTTGCAACGTTTATCTAATAGTTATTAGTGTAAGTAATAAGTAATATTTTATCGGATATGGTCGTATCGAAATGTCAAAGAGGTTGCCTGGGATCGGAGTAGACGGTGGGCCTACTTTGAGCTACACCGACAAGAGCTTAGCTCTTAAATAAGCAGAAGAAGGTGATTTAACAATCAGAAAAGGGTTTAAGAGTTACAAATGGTTTTAATTCAGTTCCTGTTCCCGATACCAGGGAGTACATACATACTTCAAAGCTATAATATGTCTCCAGAGCTCTTAACCTTTCAGCCATTATAAAATAATTAATGAGAGATTGGCCAAAAGTTTTATTAATTCAAATGAAATGGTCCGTTGGTTTTTCTTGAGACATTAATACATTGGTTAGCATTTCAGTGATAAAAGTCCATATCCAGAGCAACTAGCATACACACAAGTTGATAGAAGTACATATTCAGCGCAACCAGCATACACACAAGTTGATAAAAATCAAACACGTTGCCTTGACCAAGACGCGCGTGCTCACAACGTGTGATTTTAATAAGTGTACACACTCCGACTAATTACTAAATACCCAGACAATGGACACACCTTCAGCCGTCAAGGATGGCATGCTGGCAGTTACGTGCGAATTATGACTTTATCTGTTAATTAAAACTATTAAAAATTACTTAACGTACAAACGTGTCATGCACTGCATCAATGCAAATATGTATATAAATGGGCAAACACTGGCAGACATGCAACCTTACATGGGTAGTTAGGAGTACAGTCAATATCTGACATAATTTGTTATGTCAGATAAATATCTGACACGGATCTATATTTAGGGCCGTTAGGACGTGTCGGATTGTTTTACCCGTTTCGTTTGGCAGATAATAATGCTGACTGACTGATGACTGTAAAGCCAAAGAAGTGGGCTATCACTTTTCGACTCTACTATTTTTGTATATTATGTTTAAATAGTGGTAACCCACTTTCTTGGCTGACTCTCCCTATTTATTGTCGGGAAAGCCGACTATCCGGCCACATTTGTAGTTGACGTCTAGTCGGCCGCCTTAGCGCCGATTAGTCGGTACATCTCTGCTACTTATGCATAGAAATACTCGTAACTTCAGTACCTATATATTCAACTGCTCGCTACCGTGCTAATTATATATGTTGAGGTTACACACCTATGATAATTGAACTGATAGAGAATGCAGTGTAAACACATGGCAAACCAGATTGAACAAGAAAGGGTTGATGTTGTATACGATAATATTTGCATATCTATTATCTATTGTGAAACTAGAAGTAAGTACTTAGGTTAAGTATATTTACCTACTCGAGATTACTTACTAGAACCTATTATTTACCTAGCTGCGAATTATAGACAATACTACATTTACTTTTCGATTGTGTTCGTTTTCGTGAAAAACAATAAGGCAGACAGTTAAACAACAGCATAGCTTAAAAATGCGGGGTCCTCCGTTCAAGCATAAACACTATCTACAGACAGCAACCCACTGTTAATATACAGATTACAGTTCATTGGCATTTTGACACAAATGCAATCTCTTCCTTATAGCGAAATTCACCTAGAAATGCTGATAAGGCTAGCGCTACATAGGTACCTAATAGCATTTAAGATAAAAAAATAACTGCGCTTGGGCGTGTCAACATACCCGTGTGACGAAAGTTTTTGTGGAAATTAGCGCCTAAAACAAGCAAAGATCCATCATCCTGCGGTAATGATGACGTCTTGATGGAGGTACATTTTCCTGTTTAACACGTGATGGTCATAACATAACTCTATAATAATACTTGTCGAAACTCGGGAGATCAGGGTTAGGTATGTTATGATGACTTAAAAACCGTGCGCTGCCGCTGACACGAATATGGGTTACCTATAAATACACTGGAATCTCAAGAGCGGGAATCATTCTAAGCTTGAATTTGGCTCTCTTTAGGTGGATAAGCTTGAATACAACATATACGCTTATTATTTTGTTGGAAACCAAGCCAAGCCGCAGGCATTTGAATAAAATGAATGGAAACGGTCAAATTATAAATATAGGTATACTAACCTGCATTTAGTAATCAACTAGCTTTTGCCCGCGGCTTCGCCCGCGTAGTAAAAGTAATTTTCCAATAATTGTTGAATTGCTACGCCGCCTACTAACCTACTACTGCTAACTTCCCCTACTAATAACCCTTCGTCATAACCCATTATGGTAAATTAATTTTTATTTACTATTATATTTATGCCCGTGTGGTGGCAGGTTAGAATTTCACCACCCTCTTTCTTCCCGTGTGTGTCGTAAAAGTCGATTAAGAGAGCAGGGTTGAAGTGTGTTGTGGGTGATGGGCTAACAACCTAAGCAATATCATTTTTTGTCGATCTTTTATACCCACATTTATGCTAAAAGTGGCTCTGGAACATAAAGTTCATGTGCTCGGCCTGCCCCTTTTGGGAATAAAGGCGTCAATGTATGCATGTATGTACTTATTTCTGTTATTAAATTTACAATCATGATTAAGGAGAATCTGTCCTCTGGAATAAAAGCTACTTTATGTTCATGAACATTAATGTTGAAATACCAAAATATCTCCACGAATGTTAAGTCAAATTTGTGGCCTGGACATTGCTATAGGCTTGTTTCCTAAGATTTTTTTTTGTATGCTTTTCGAACCAGTATTTAAAATAAATACCCAAAAATTTGTTTTAATTTAACGGCGGCCAAAATGCTTAACATATTAAAAGTAAGCAGATCTTCGTGCAGCACCTTGAATGTACTTATTACGGATGCAGGCACTTTCCCAATGTCTCCTACCCTCCCGTCCCGCCGCGCCGCCCGCACTCGCCTAGGTACCGATTGCTGACGATCGAGATGGCACCGAATACAAACTTTAAAACATATAACCCTATATAATGCGGGTCTCGTTCCATACCTCAAAAGCAAAAATAGAACCCTTATTTATAGGATCACGTGTGGCTGTCTGTCAGTCCGTCTGTTACAACCGATTTGCTACGAAAAAAACTGGACCGATTGAATTGCAATTTGGCACAAATATTTTCATGAATTTTCATGTCCACAACATTACATTTCAAAATCTATGTGATTTTCGTTATTAACGTCCCAAAAAACCGTTATAACAACGCCCATATTGATATTTAGACGCCACGTTGGAATGTAAAATCGTTGTTGTTTTCCTAATCAGCGACCCGATAAACCATAGAAACAATAGATGCCGATGTTGATTTTCAGATTTTGTCACCACATGTCTCCTTTTAGGGATTTAATTCTCAAAAAACCGGAAACACTTGTTTACTCATTTATCGTAAGGAATTATCCTGTGAATTCTCGAATAAAATTGTCTAACTAATCTTTTTTCTCCATACAAACTTTGGACCTCCTTTTTAACCCCTTTAGGTGTAATTGATTTCAAAAACGCTGAAAGCACTTTATTTGTAAATTAATAAGTAATCTGTCCACAAAGTTTTAAGTACGTAGTAGCTAAAAATAAGTTTCCCTTATACAAAATTTGGACCCTCATTTAACCCTCTTAGCGGTGGAATTTTATAGAACGCTGAAACTACTTTTTTTGTATCCTAATAAGTTATCTTCCTACAAAGTCTCAAGTCTCTAGTTCAATAAATAATGTTTCCCCTCCACAAACATTGCATCCCTATTTAACCCCCTTAGGGGTAGAATTTTCTAAAACGCTGAAAGAACTTTTTTTGTATCTTTATAAGTAATATCCCTACAAAGTTTCAAGTCTTTAGTACAAAAAATCATATTTCTCCCATACAAACTTTGCACCCCTTTTTAACCCCCTTTGGGATAGGATTTCCAAAAGTCCCGTCTTATCCCTTGCCTACGTCATAAAAGGAAGTTCTGGTGAAAATTTCTTGTTTGTAGTCCCAGTTGTTTTGAATACAAACTTTGCACCCTTAGGGGTGGAATTTTAAAAACGCTAAGGATATTTATATTTGTATCCTAATAAGTAATCTTCGTACAAAGTTTCAAGTCTCGAGTTCAATAAATAATGTTTACCTCATACAAACATTGCACCCCTATTTGACCCCCTTAGGGGTAGAATTTTCTAAAACGCTGAAAGAACTTTTTTTGTATCTTTATAAGTAATATCCCTACAAAGTTTCAAGTCTCTAATACAAAAAATAATGTTTCTCCCATACAAACTTTGCGCCCCTATTTAACACCCATAGGGACAGAATTTCCAAAAATCTTATCTTATCCCTTGCCTATGTCATAAAAGGAAAATCTGGTGTAAATTTCAAGTTTCTAGATACAGTAGTTTTTAATTCAAATTTTGCACCCCTATTTAACCCCCTTAGGGGTAGAATTTTATAAAACGCCGAAAGTACCTTTTTGGTATCAATAAGTAATCCTCCTACACAGTTTTAAGTCTCCAGTTCAATAAATAATGTTCCCCCATACAAACTTTGGACCCCCATTTCACCCCCTTAGGGATAAAATTTCCAAAAATCCTGTTCTATCCCCTACCTACGTCATAAAAAGAAGTTCTGGTGTAATTTTCAAGTTCCTAGTCCCAGTAGTTTTGAATACAAAATTTGCACCCCTATTTAATCCCCTTAGGGGTGGAATTTTCTAAAACGCTGAAAGAACTTTTTTGTATCTTAATAAGTAATATCCCTACAAAGTTTCAAGTCTCTAGTACAAAAAATAATGTTTCACCCATACAAACTTTGCACCCCTATTTAACACCCTTAGGGATAGAATTTCCAAAAATCCCGTCTTATCCCTTGCCTACGTCATAAAAGGAAGGTCTGGTGTAAATTTCAAGTTTGTAGTCACAGTAGTTTTGAATACAAACTTTGCACCCCTATTTAACCCCCTTAGGGGTGGAATTTTGTAAAACGCTTAAAGAACTTTTTTTGTATCTTAATAAGTAATATCCCTACAAAGTTTCAAGTCTCTAGTACAAAAAATAATGTTTCACCCATACAAACTTTGCACCCCTATTTAACACCCTTAGGGATAGAATTTCCAAAAATCCCGTCTTATCCCTTGCCTACGTCATAAAAGGAAGGTCTGGTGTAAATTTCAAGTTTGTAGTCCCAGTAGTTTTGAATACAAACTTTGCACCCCTATTTAACCCCCTTAGGGGTGGAATTTTGTAAAACGCTGAAAGAACTTTTTTTGTATCTTCATAAGTAATATTCCTACAAAGTTTCAAGTCTCTAGTACAAAAAATAATGTTTCACCCATACAAACTTTGCACCCCTATTTAACACCCTTAGGGATAGAATTTCCAAAAATCCCGTCTTATCCCTTGCCTACGTCATAAAAGGAAGGTCTGGTGTAAATTTCAAGTTTTTAGTCCCAGTAGTTTTGAATACAAACTTTGCACCCCTATTTAACCCCCTTATAATCTTCCTGCAAAGTTTCAAGTCTCTAGTTCAATAAATAATGTATCCTCCATACAAACTTTGGACCCCCGTTTTACCCCCTTAGGGGGTGAGTTTTCAAAAATCCTTTCTTAGCGGATGCCTGCATCATAGTGGCTATCAGCATGCCAAATTTCAGCCCGATCGGTCCAGTAGTTTGGGCTGTGCGTTGATAGATCAGTCAGTCAATCAGTCAATCAGTCAGTCACCTTTGCGTTTTATATATATAGATTATGTGTAAATAACCGCCACTAAGAAATGTAAAATACTTAAAATGATCAAGACACGACCTGACCTCAGTTCTACAACAAATATTCCTCATATGTATAAAAGGGTAAATTGATTTTAAGAATAAGAAGTTTTGTTCGCGAATGCTATTCGGGTTATAATCAAAAGTGAGTCACGACAATTACCCATGTAAAATGTATGGGTAATTCACGTGACTCGCATGAGAAAAGTTAAAGCGTAGATTAGATTAAGGCCCTTAACTATGTACAATTTTTTTGATTATAACCCATTCCCATTTACTTAGCTTCTTAATTTAACAGTGCGCGGGCCGCGGGCAGAGTAACTTAAGATTAAATACAAGTCAAATTAAAATAAATACAACGTGTCCCCAAACTCAACGATAAGCCGGCACCAGAGGATGGAGCTGCTTATGATTAGTCGAGAAAAAATAAGGAAAAAAATATATCTCAAAAAAAAAAAAAAAATCTTTTGAAAATAATTGCCATAGTGGTGTCAATACTATTTTTTTACACCATGATGATTGAAAGTGGACTGTAAGAAAAAATCTTTTAAAATTGTAGGGACAAAATGAATTTTGATTATTTTTTGTGTAAAAACTACATGTATTATGGTATTTTTAAGAACTGTGTTAGATAGCAGGGCTACTTAAGTTTCCAAAAACAAAAAAAAAACAGTAATATTTGAGTATGTTTTTTTTTCGATGAATTTCATTTTTTTTCTGTAATTTCTAAAATAATTGAGATATATTTTTTTCCTTATTTTTTCTCGACTAATCATAAGCAGCTCCATCCTCTGGTGCCGGCTTATCGTTGAGTTTTGGGACACGTTGTATATTAACAATGAGGTTCCTAAACGCATAGGTAATGACAATAACTCCCAAATAACAATAAACTACATAATATGTATCCGTTTTCATAGCTAAAACGAGGTATAGAGTTAATTTTAAGCGATAAGAGAACGTGTATTTTCTCTCTAATTCAGGAAAGTTATATACATGTTACACTTACACTTACAAGAATCATTAAATTCGACAGATAGCAGTGTGCAATGATGAGATCATTGTTATGTAGGTTGCCGCTACCCGGTTAAACTGTGAGTGGCCTTGTGAATCACTCAGATAAGGTAATGCGCGCCGAATGAGTTGAAACGGCCACTGACAGCCGAACATACTAATGATACACTCAATACTAATACATTTAAAATTCCTATCCTTCGGGTTGATGGAATTCACGTTTAGTGATTGTTGAGTAGACGCATTTCAGACATACAATAGGCAATCACTTACGTACTTATCAACTCACAAAGTTTCCATGGGTTTAAATATACTTAAACGCCGGCCGCGCACTCCTCAAGATTAACTTAACCTATTATGTTACCGCCCGACAGCACGAATCACCTGTTTAATTAATAATTAAATTGGAGCAAAACGTGTTAGCGTAATTGAAATTCAAAGCTACTCCAATGTGGGTATTAACGTGCTAAATGTATTCGGTAAGATTTTATTGTATTTCCCGGAATAGATTGTGTTTTAATATAGTTAAGTGGCAAGTTCGTGTGGTGTAATTAAGCGGTGGATTATATGGGGCCGGGCTGCGATGCGTGAGCTTAACGATTACTAGGCGAGGGAGTGTTCGCGAATATCCTAATGTATTAAAGACTACCTGTTATAATCTCGATTTTTGGGAGGTGTAAGACGGTACCAAAATTACTAATATCTGATACGACGATGGTATCACCTTACTACCCACAAATGAGACTTAAATGGCTCCTTTGTATAGGATTGAGGAGATTGGAGGAAATGCAAACGTTTTGAGATGGGCCTTAAGATATTACCAACAGTATACGAGTTTACCAAACGATCTCAGTGCCAATATAAAAATATGTCGGTCCTTATGAAAGGGAAATTAGAAAACGTCTTAAAGGTTCAAGAACGTCATGCCTTAACTACAAAGAATAGAATGAACCGATCCAAACATTTCACAAAAAGTCAAAACGAAATTCTCAAGACGTCAGAAGTCAAGACTGCATATTCAGCTACGAAACTGAGAACTGAGAACGAGAGAGAGGGTTTTGGTGGAAATACTACAAATTCTTCGACTACCTTCAGCACAAAAATATCAATTCTTCTTCAACTGAAAATAAAGTCCTGGCTAACTTTTTTCCAACAAAGATCACTATTTTTTCAGTCGATCGTCAGGGAAGAAGAAAACAAACGACCTTAAGATCGCAGCTCAACAAGCTGGTGTGACGAAATCAGCACAACCCTGTACACCAAGCTGCACTACATGATGCCAAGAAATTGAAAAAAAAATGCAATAGGGGAAGATGCAATATTTCCAATTTTGCTTTCATTTGAAAGAATCGCATGTGTAGTAGTAAAAATTAAATACTATGATTTATAGTCAAAAATTCCTTTTACACACGGACAATTTAAACTTTCGCGCCTTAACGGATCTACTGTTCCTGTGATGTCACTCATTCATGTATGTCACTCGCCATAATTGTTTATCCGTGGTTAGTCCCTAGATTTCATAGAGTTGCCTAAGTTTTGACTTTTTGACGTTTCACATTACTTCAAATCGTAATTTTATTTTGAAATTAGCATAATAACTAAATCAAAAACGTTTCAGTAGCTATTTTTTATGTTTTTTCAACATTTTGATCACATAATAGCTATTCCGGTTCCAGAATGAGCTCCTTGCCAAGGTTTTCCCAAGGAACTAGAGTATGGAGTTCTGCAAGAAAGAAGTGTCATAACATAAATTCTGAAAGGGTCGGCATCGCGCATGCGACACCCATGCAGTTGCAATCGTCCATGGGCTACGTACGCTGCGTTCACCGCTTGCCATCAGGCGAGCCGTACGGTTGTTAACCACTGACGTGGTGGTAAAAAAAATGGAGGGCAGAATAGGAGAAGGCCAGACAAAAGACGGCAGACATTTCACGCTGTGTCGAGATAGACACGACACTTACCAACGATGATAACGATGCGACACAACATTGATATAACATATATCATTTAGGATCAAACTTGCTTTTTCACAATAAATGTCCAGTGGGTGTCAACTGTCAACATTGATTGTGTAAAATGAGACTTTACTTTCTAAGAAATACTTTACGCAAGTAATTTATTAGCTTAATTGGCTTTGTAAGAGACAATTGCATATCATAGGAACGAGGTAGAGGGGGCAAAGGTTTTATTCAAAGTCTAAAATGATTCTTGAAAGTATTACAAGAGCTTATTCTACAGGCCAAGCAGCAAATCGAGACAAAAAAGGTTTAATTGAAGGCTTTCGGTATGCGGGGCGCGGCCCATTAGTTGGGCAAACATCGCTTCTGTACATAAAGCTGTATCATACAATTCGTACATATTTTGTACAGCTAACTCGACAAGGGTCATTCTTGTTCGTGTTTCGTTTTCCGTAATTGCATCCCATAGATGTCGAGGTGCAGAGGTGAGGCGAGGTCGGCGACTGGCCGCGTTACCATTACGACCTCTCACGGCCGACGCCCGCCATACGTCGAACCGCACATATCCAACACATCTGCCCCTCTATTCTGTAACTTGTTTTAAGCTCACCTCAACGCTCACCCACAAATATATCTGGACACCGCGATGCGTGCTAACTAAGCACTAAGCGTTTTTTTTTAAAGTGGGGAAGTGCCTTTACGCATCCTGCCCGGCCGGGGAAGCCAAGTCAGGTATGTCGGACTCCCGGGAACCGCCCGGACTACCGTCTAAAACCCACGGTGTTCCATCTCGTCACCACGGTGCCGGGTTACGGGCACGCCGAAGCACTCTTCCGCGACCCGGCGGATAACAGCCTGCCTTGTTATGACAACTGCACACATACAATAAACTATGATATCATAGGAAACTAATAATACATTAGGAGCTACCTAAAACGGCATCTGTTATTATTTTTTGAACGAGCAAGCGAAGCGAACGATGTTCTCCGTTTCAGCTTGGGCCATAACCACACCATAACTCTTTTGTGTGTCCAAATGTTCCGTTGTCCGGCTGTTCTCTCTACAGCATTTCTCAACCGATTCTAATGACATTCTTTGAGAAGGTTCAATAATTATATAGTTTTTTTTTATTGTAGACTCAGTTTTTCGAAATTTAAAAAAGCCAGGCCTGGGAGTGCTACAGCTCACAGTGCCACTAATTAATGCGGTAAATAATTTAATAAGAAGAGATTAAGTCACGTTAAGTAAAATTTGTGTGAATATAAGATTTCAGCTATAATTAATACCCGTATTAAACCGTCGCGTTAATTAATACCCGTACAGCGTACAGCGCTAACGACCAACGGAAACCACTTGCTAATCTGGGCATTTCCCCATGTACACTAAATAATAAGTAGCCGGATGACCTTCAGACAAACACAGGACCATTATATTACGGTTTTTATACACAAACCGGCGTCGTAAAATTAAAATAGAAAAATATTGGTACTATGTGGACGGCTTAAGAGCAATTAATATTATTCTTTAGCATAAACATTTACAGTAAATCAGAGAATGTAGCAGAATATAGCTAGCGCAGGAATAAACAGAGGGCCTGGCATGTGGAAGTGTTCTAAATCGTCGGGTTTATGGGCCACGTGGTGAATCGGGTCACGCAGGATTTACCTCCTTTACGAGTATGGCACTCATTTGACCTACTCATTATCATGATCTACTCGTAAAGCTATACAAAATGAACCTGGAAAAGGTCACGTGAATGCCGTGTGGATATCGCTATGGTTGAACGCTATACTCATTCTCATTACGCACTGAAACCATGACTCAGATTTCGCAACACTCTAGACTGTAGTCCACATGAAATTCAGTTCCATGGTGGCATGACTCATCTAATAATTCATCCTCAGTTCACTTAAAGTCACACTTTGTTAGTTTGGGTGCTAATAAACAAACGCGCTTCAACACATTTTTTTGGTATCGTTCGGACTACATTTTTAGAAAAAGATACATAAATGGGAAGAGTAAAAATACTTAGTAGTTCGCAGTTGGGGTGAAATCAGAACGCTAGGGCTAGCGTTGCGTGTCGTAAATGGCTTGCAAATTTTGTGATTTGGAAGGGCTCGCGGGCAAGGCCACTGGGCTGTTATTCACTACGCGCTAAAGCGGCTCACCCAACTCGCACCCGTCACGAAACTACACCTCTACTATTATCTATTCCGTGCCTCTACCTACGCTTGGTTACTTCGCATCGCGGTGTCAAGATATATTTGTGGGTGAGCGTTGAGGTGAGCTTGAAACAAGTTACAGAATAGGGGAGCTGAAGTCGGTCAACGGGGGAGAGGACTGGCAGCCGAGCCCTGAAACCAGGCGCGCCCAGCGGAGGTCCTCTCTGCAATGCGGTGACACATGTATCAAACTTTTTATTTCGGTGTGTCACTGCGCTTTAGCGTCCGGATGATGTCCAACGGTGCGTGAAATGTATCGAGAAATAGGTACAACGCCTACTTAGGTCACTCTTATAAATATTCGTTTTATCAGCTATTGAGCTAGTTGAAATAAAAACTTTGGGATGCTATAATGCTGGCACAAGATACATAAGATCTTTTAAAAACTGCCGAGTAAGTCCCTGCAGAGTTGCGATCTAGCCCTAGGCTAACCCGTATCTCTTCAATAGCGCTGATCCTTTGATTAGTTGGCGAATGTTCAATTGTGTACTAAAATGGAACCAATTAATTAAGGCGAGTATTCAATGTGCAATGTCAATAAATAAACGGACTTACTTTACTTACTCAAATTAGTCTGGGGCTGTAGATAGCATGGGTCTCAATATCCACTATCTTTATTTTTAGCACCGATGTAGTTTCATGCCAGCTAGGTTATAAATTTTAACGTCTACCTAATCCCAGAACGAATAAACTGTGGACGCTAATGACAACATTCATTACAGTTGTTCCATATATTTTTATACTTAACTTTGTCGTTAAAAATACCTGCCCACCATGGAATCACTTTTGTTTGACGATAATTTTAGGTGCAAGGGTTAATGAATCTATCTAATCTTAGGTTCATTGGCAAGATGTAATCCGCCGATGAGATGGATAAAATTTCCCGTCACCCAAATAATAAAAATATTGGCAATCAATGTTTTCCACAGCAATGTACCGTACGAGGGGCTACCGCGAAGTGAAAACGAACTTCGTTCGAGTATCTCCCTCTCAGTTGCACTTGCTGGTTCAAGCTACAGAGAGGGACCCCTCTGGACATAAAGAATGTGGATGTTCATCAGACTGGACGAGATATGTGAGGAAGAGGGGAAGAACTGGTTAATGTGGCTAGCTGCTAAGCTAGGGATTCACCGTAAGTGGTTACGGGTACAGCACATCAGTGCTGCCCTCCTATTCTGTAACTTGTTTTAAGCTCACCTCAACACTCACCCACAACTATATCTTGACACTGCGATGCGTAGTAACTAAGCGTAGGTAGAGGTCTAGTTTCGTGACGGGTGACCGGCGGGGTGAGCCACATTAGCGCGTAGCGAATAACAGCCCAGTAGGTACACTGCATGCGGTAGACTTTACGTGTCGACTAATGTAAATAGGTATGACATTGAATAGGCAGGTGAGGATGTGATTAATGACCGCAGACTGACTTGGATGGAATAGCAATGAATTCAATAAGTAGTATTTTATTCACAAAAACTAAGATCGTGATGTCTGAATTGTAGAAAAAACTTAATGTCGGTGACGTAATAGCGAGTTTTGAGAGTAAGCAACAACATAATAGCAGCGACCACCGGCCGGTTCCGCCAAGATAAAAATATAGCCGCCTAACCAGTATTTTAAGAGTTTCCTGGAAACTCTCGAATCTCTCGTTGATAAACGTGCGATTCCTTGCATAACCTGGACCTAAATTCAATTTCCGACTCTAATAAGAGCTGCAAAAATTTGTGTTGTGTGAGTTCAATGACAATATTCTTGTCTTAAAATCACGAAAGCGGTTGATACAAACTGACTCTGTGTGCGTTAAACCGGGCGCGCTGTGTCCTACAGAGCCACTGTGCATATGCTTCAACTTCAATCTTCTAAAAGTATGATCACGCTGCTTTCGTGACATAAAACCTCTCTACTAGATGTTAAAGAGTTCGTATAGTATTGTTTATATTCAAACAGAAAAGAGACATCGCACTAGTCGCAGAATACCAGCAGAATACTGTTTTTGTTATCAAAAAAGTACATGAACTGCGCTTCCGATCGATCAATTCATCCATGACTTTAAACACGCGTGAGCCACTCAGCTCAAGACTTAAGTATAGAGTGAACACTCTATACGCAAGGTTACCAAAAACTGGAAACGCTTACTCTCTGGGTTCCTAAAACAAGACTGCGATCGGCACACATGAATGGGGGCACCGATAAGGCCCGGCTATGCTTTATCGAATACTTAGTTTAAAATAAGTTACTTCGTCTGATTATGGACCAGGAGGTTTATCACGCGCGCATTTTGCACGAGTTTTGGGCATACGTCGTTTATATCGAGAGGACGGAATACTGCTATAAAACTTTTTTGTCTGAAACTGTACAATGTTGCGTCATCACGGCACGTTGAAAGCCCCGACATTAAATTAACAAGTGACAGTTATTGGCACTTACGACAGTACCAATGTAATGCGCTCCGGTTTCAAAGGTTTCATACCTTAAAATGTGGTACAGTCAAATTAAAATAAATGGCACTTTTGGGTATTCAGGGTAAAGTTAAAGCTAGTCAAATGATATTTAAGTAGTGAAATGCTTTATCTATACTAATAATGAGGAGGCTTAATGTTGGTGCAAATATTTGTAGCCTTGTAAGTTGGTATAGAAGCTACGGTAGCCCAGTGGTTCAGGCATGCGGCTGTCAAGCGGCGGTCGTGGGTTCGAATCCCGGCTCGTACCAATGAGTTTTTCGGAACTTATGTACGGAATATGATTTCATATTTACCGTTAGCTTTTCGGTGAAGGAAAAACATCGTGAGGAAACCTGCATACATCTGCGAAGAAATTCAAAGGTGTATGTGAAGTCCCCAATCCGCACTGGGCCAGCGTGGGGACTACTGCCCATTCCCTCTCATACATGAGAGGAGGCCTGTGCCCAGCAGTGGGACGTATATAGGCTGATGATGAAGTTGGTATTTAGGGGCTAATCTCCAAAACAACCAAACCAATAAAAAAAAAGTCTTTCCCCATTATATGGAAGGCATCTCCAGGATGGGCATAAACTATATTATATCCTGTGACACTGGCTGGGTCCTTTATATTAAGCGGGCAGTTAACAAATACATACATCATTTAATCAATTTTATTAACCTTTTCACCGCTAGATGGTAAAGCAACTTGCCGTGCCACCTCACGCCACAAGGGTAAAAAAATAATCGATAAAGAAATAATGCCAACATGAAATTGGGCTATTTCAGAGTAGGTTTTCATAAATAAAAAAAATGTCGGCAAATGCCGTCTTTGGCGTCGGTGTCACGAATCGTCGATGACGTGATTTCACATGTTTGGCGGTGAAAAGGTTAATAAATTGGAATAAAAATGTTTATTACAATTTCCAAGTTGGAATCTAACAGGACCGTTTCCATTTAACAAATACATGTCTCTAATTTAAGAATTTATTTCAGATTTGTGGAGCTTAATTTTCCTTGCAATGAAAAATATAGAAAATTACAAAAAAAAATATTCTTCATTTTATAATAAAGTATGGTATAATTCATATCATATAATTCTGAATGGTGTATTTATAGAAGATTGAATAAGTAATATATATGGCTGAAGAAAAACATCACCTGTCAGAAATTTCAAGTGTTAATAATAATTGAAAAAAGTGACTTACTGACTAGCAGGCCACATGGCAGCACTACCCGCACCAAGAGGGCTGCTGCATGAAGCTTGGCCATGTTGATAACTATAAACAACAAACAATATAATGACACTTTAAGAAGAAGAATAGAAAAATTTATAAAAATACAGACATGGCTATCAAATGAAATAAATTAATTTTATTCCGCGAGTAGGCCTTAGTGGCACTTATACAAGTTAAAATTCTACCCGCATTTCTGAAAGACAGGACCAGTGTTAAGAAGAAACACCGAAACAAACTCAACAGGCAGTAAATTTTTGCAAAAAAAAAAGCTTATTACAGTGCTTTCTTAAGCTACTTGAAGTAAATCAAACTGAATATGAATACAAAGAAAAAAAACATAATGCATTGTTATACAAGAAAACTTGCCCTAATAAGCTATATGAATGATAAAGGTTTTTTTTGGGTCTGGTTTGGGCCATACATTTTTGTCAGTTAGATAGTCCTCAACCCTGTCATAAGCCTTTTACCAAGTATTTTTTAAGAGCTGGAAAGGGTGGAGACAAAATGTATTTTCAGCAAACACTTGAAAATTATATAAATGTGCATGTAATTAGTCCGTTAAAATTTGATTCATACCAACCAAGGAGCACGGAAATCACGGAATAAAAGTACCTACTCAAACAAAATGTGTCACTCCATACAGTGTCATCATTCGGTAGGTATTAATATTATAAATACCTATTTAAAATGATAATTGTTTTTAGTACTGCGAAAAATAGGCAATATGTATGGAATTATTTATGAGGCCGCTAAATAAAATCAACAACACAATTCTTTTAAATCGCGCCGAAACGCAGCTGTGCCTCCTTCGCAAAAGAAGTTCTAAAAATAACATTATTTATAAACAAGGTTTCCAATCGCACACAATCTCAGTCAAGATAGTCTCATAAACCGTAGTAAAAAGGTGCCTGAATTAATTGATATTCGATATTTAATTCATTGTACGATAAAACTTTACAACTCCATAAAACAAACCTTAAATAAGAAATCCTGATTGAAGTAAACAAATAATTATGTAACTTCAGTAGCACATAACCACTTTAAACTTAAAGTTATAATGTGTAAGTCTTTGATAAGACAAATTAGCATAATTTTCGCACATTTTACGACATAACTACATTTTTGAATAACACTACCGACACAGACACACCACCCAATCCACGCCCGAGATGACACTCTTGAGTGACAATCAAATGTATATTATTGCCAGGGGAGTTGGTTGAAAACTACCAAAAGTACAAAGCTAATATAATCCTTACTTTTAACCAACATCAACGAAATTGCTCAGACAAGGAAAAAAAAGATAAAGCATTACGAACAAACTAGTGAAGCCGAATTTCAACCAAGCCAAATAAGTTAAGCACACGCTCACACACACATATACAAACAAGATTAGACAACTCTTTAGCACGTGTCGCAATAGGTAGGTTCTGACCTGGGTGTGTCGCTGGAGACAAATAGAAGGCTACTAGTTTGCGCAGACCAAGACAAGAGATAGACGGACAACTAACCTAGTGAAGCCGGTTTTCAAACAAGCCAAATAAGTTTAGCACACGCTCACACACATACATAAAAAAAATCGCACAACTAAAATTTAGAGTGGGCGTCTCTCTGGCTGGGCGTCCATGGTATGTTCACATGCAGGCCGTGCAGCCTGGCAAGCAGCTTAGCATGCAGCCCAGTAAGCAGCCCGGTACGCAACCCGTGCACTTTTGTGGGTCAAGCAAGCTATTCATACGCGCGCGGGCATGCCTGTCATGCAAACATAGGAGATTGTTTTCTTCTTTGTAATGTTTATTCTGTGGATCCATATTGTTGGGTCCCTCTGGTAACTCTCCAGAAAGAGCAATATTTATTTCTTGACCATTTTTCATTAATTGACAACTTCAATGCCGTTATGTTTACTAACGCACGCGAGCGTGTGAACAGGTACACAAGCACGAGCACATTCAACCTTTGATCTTTGGTAGAAAACCGACAGTGCGTTCACATGTTCCTGAATCGGTAAGGGAATTACCGAGTGTATTGCCCTCTTCAGACAGGTGCCCGACGGCCTTTGTAATGTCAATACTCTATTTATACCATCGCTACCTTCGTGTGTTTCTTTTATTTTTGCCAATGGCCATTTGCTTGGCGATACGTTTTCGTCCTTCATTAATACCACAGTTCCGATTTTTAAATTCTCTTGATTAAATTTCCATTTATACCTATGTTGTAGCTGATGTAAATAATCTTGTGTCCAACTTTTCCAAAAATCTTTTTTCATTTTTTGTATCAACTTCCATCTACTTTGGAGGTATTATACATATTGTTCTCAGCTATTGGGTCAGGAACGCCCACTGCTTCTCGTGCTATCAGAAAATGACTAGGGGTTAGTATGATGTTATCGTTCACATCATTATTTTGTGCGCATAACGGTCTGGAGTTCAGGCAAGCTTCTATCTGGCTTAGGAGTGTTGATAACTCTTCGTACGTCAACATGGAGTCTCCGATAATTCTTTTTTCATGGTGCTTCATAGATTTTACTCCTGCTTCCCAAATTCCGCCAAAGTGAGGTGCTAATAAAGGTGGCACAAAATGCCACTGTGTTCCCAAATTGGTTACTGCGTTTTGGAATTGCGGTGACTGTGTGATTTGCAGCAGTTCCGTGTGCAGGAGCTTAGCTGCCCCAACAAACGTCTTCGCGTTGTCAATGAAAATATGGTTCACATTTATTTATTTAATTATTTACACAATAGGCTTACAGTAGGACCAAAGTGCCTACAATGTTAGGACTTAAAACGATCTATATATATATGTCAATTGTACTATACATTACACAAACAAATAAAAAGTAGCACTAACTAAATCTATTACACATATAATTTATTTTAGTTAGCAGGCTCTGCCAATTGTCTGCAAACACGTCGGCATCCTGCCTCAGCACCAGCTCATTGAGCAGCGCCAGCGCACGAACGCCGGGCGCGTTACTCACTACTACTCTATATCCTGCTGCAAAACATCACAATCAGAGACAGAGTCAACAGCGTGGAACAACTTGAGATCGTCAGCAAACAGTAAGCACTGGACACTGCTAACAACCGAAGGAAGGTCATTGATCATCACCAGAAATAGAGTGGGTCCGAGCGTACTGCCTTGACTCACTCCAGATCTGGTGAAATATTCATCCGATTGGTAGCCCGACAGTTGCACATATTGTCTGCGATCTCTCAAATAACTACCGAATAGCTTTAAGAGATGTGGCGAGAAACCAAACGCTGATAACTTGCAGAGAAGAATATCATCATACGAGGTCGAATGCCTTCTGGAAGTCGAAGTACGCAGCGTCCACCTGACGAGATTGGTCCATGTGGACAAGACTATAATCAACAAAGTTACCGATGTTAGTGGCGGTGGACCTACCCCTACGAAAACCGTGTTGCTCCTCCGATAACCGTCTTGATATAAAATAAAATAAATAAAAATAAAATAAATAAAATAAATAAAGTTTTATTATAAGAGGCGCAATGTATCCATTGATGACTCCTTCGAAAATCTTACCAAAAACCGACAGAACTGCGATAGGTCGGAAGGTGGTTATATCTGTGGATTTGGTTTCCTTAGGCACCGGCGTAACTCTGGATACCTTCCACTGGGTAGGATAAACTCCTTCACGAAGGGCAAGATTAAAAACGAAAAGTAGAGGCTGCCTTAACTTCGAAAAGCAGTCCTTAATTAGGAATGCAGGAATGCCGTCCGGACCCGGCGCAGCAGTGGCCTTTAGTTTCCTAACGATACGGCTTAACTCACGAGGAGAAATACTATGCGTGGAATACCGAACTAAAATGTTCTGCAAAAGCTTGCATAGCATCAGGTTCCGCCAGGCGCACACCGCCAGTAGTTTAGCTGTTCGGTCGCCAATTGCTGCGTCTATCCTTGACGTGCCTCCAAAAGGCAGCTGGGTCGTAACTTATTGCTTCCTCTGTTCTACGGAGGTACTGTTTATGCGCAGATACCATTAAATTTTTAACTAGCGCTCGATAATACCGAAACAACTCTTTGTTAAACAACAACCCCTTTTTTTATACATGACTAGGTTGAAATGTTTTAATTTAATATATTTAATAATTTCCGCTGTGAACCAAACGGGGTACTCATAAAGCTGTTGAAAACCACTTGCTGGATAATTATGAACAGGTACGTTTCGATTTAGTATGGAATGCAAATTATTGTACAAGATATCAGTTGCATTGTCGACATCGACTTGTTTATACAAGTGTGACCAATCAATTTCAGCGATCTCTGTGTAAACGGATGACAGGTCTGCCTTTTTAAAGTTCCAACGAGGGTTTTTCGAAGCACGCGCAGATGTAGCCGGACTCGAGTCTCCATTTACAGTGAAATGGCGCTCTTCATTACTAAACAGCAGACTAATACTGAGCGGCGGATGGGAGGCATCCGCAGGAACCAGCACGTCACCAGAGCATTGTACGTTAGGTTCAGCATCACTCATATTAGTTAACACTAGGTCCAGGATGCCTCCGCGTCCATTTGTTACAGTGTTATGCTGCCTGAGATCACAAAAGCTAGTAAAGGAGTCAAACTGATTTTGACCATTTGAATTAAACGAATTGAGGTTGAAATCACCTAAGAGAACATTTTTCGAGGATTGAAACATACATATAGCATTTTCAATGCAATCTAAAACACTAAGATACTGTTCTGTACTATAGTTCGGTGGTAAGTAGACAACACATAAAACAACATTAATGCCTCTCTTTGAAATACTAACAAATAAAACGTCCTTGTCGTCGGTAGTTATTATGTTTAGTTGTGGCAATAAATATCTTTACTTTCACTTTCACTTAAACAATCGATATTATCAATAAGTTGTATATTAAAAACATCTCTTACAGCTATCAAAACACCTCCCCATCCGACATCGCCAACTCGGTCCTTCCTCAATATAGTATAACCTGGAGGGAATAACTCACCGCTAACTTTCCTTCACCCTAACTTCACAGAGCTGGTGAGAAACGTCTCGGTGAGCGCCACGACGTCTGGGCGGTGTACTTCCACGTTCTTCCGAAATGTCGCTGTTTTAGACCGTAGCCCCCTGACATTCTGATAATAGAGGCTAAGTGGTCGTCTACGCTTGCTTTTTTCAGCCTGGGAACGAAAGGCCTGCCGCCAGGGCTTAACGCAAATATCCTTGGCCCAGTTACCCGCGTCCATAACTCGCTCCGCTAAGTTTGACGGGACGCTAATTTTGAATGATGCGTACTCCCCACGGGCCTTTAGTGCTTCAATAGTGCAGACGTCCTCGCCTAATATCGACTTCAAGTGGCAGCTGATTTGCTCTACTGTGGTCCCTACCTTAAGGTAATACACATGGATGTTCGGGCGCCGCTCAGAAGCTTCCAGTTGTGTAGCGCCTGGAGCCGCAGTCCCACGCATTACACCCGATGTTCGTCGACGCCCTTGGTCCACGTTTCGGCTCTTCTCCCTCGTTGCAGATGATAGTTGGCTGGCTGCTACTGTTTCCCTTAGCGGCGCAGGCGCAGGCGCTGGCGCAAGCGCAGGCGCAGGCGCTGGCGCAAGCGCAGGCGCCGGCACGGGCGCAGGAGCGGGCGCAAGCGCAGGCGCAGGCGCAAGCGCAGGCGCGGGTGCAAGCGCAGGTGCAGGCGCCGGCACTGGTGCAGGCGCCAGCACGGGCACAGGCGTGAGCGCAGGTGCGGGCGCAAACGCAGGCGCAGCCGCCGGCACGGGCGCAGGCGCAGGTGTAAGCGCAGGTGCAGGTACAGATTCAAGCGCAGGCGCACGTGCAGGTTCAGGTGCAGGGGTGATCGCTTACGATTGGGGGCCGACGTTCATTTTCCCTTTTTTTTGGCGCTTGACCTTATTTTTAATGTTTCCTGCTGGCACTCACCCTCAATCGAAGCTGGAGGCGACGGGACTTCTGTTGGTAGCAGATCGCCTATTAGTGACAACTTACTTTCAAGCTCCATAACTCGAACACTTAAATTGGTCACTGATGTTACTAACGGTCCAAGTTGTTCTCTGATTGTATTGCTGATCATATATTCCAGGCGCTCAGTTATGACCTGGTTCATCTCATATCGTACTACACCGCGTATATTGTCCAAATAAACGGTGTCGTCCATTGTTACGTTTGCAGTGGTTGGCTTGCGGCGTGTTACTCTGTCCACACTGTCCGCAATTGACTGACTCAGGAACGTAGAGTTGATAGACCTCTTCTTGATCTGAATCTGGTAAACGCAGCTAGAAAGCTCTCAGTCGTCAGGTCTCCCACTAATTCAAGGTGTATGGCTTTCGTGACGAGACATACAAACACTGCTATGTACCCTTTGGTGGATCTGTTTCCTCTTCCTTTCGTGGTTCGTACTTGAACAGGTCCAGCATAATCGACACCTGTGTGGCTGAACGTTGGTGATGGATTCACTCTTGGTGCTGGTAACTGTCCCATTTTCTGATATGGCGTGCTAGCTTTATAGCGTAGGCATCTGACGCATTTGTTTACGCAAGTTTTGACCATTCTTTTCTTTCTTTTGATAATTTATTGCCTCTTTTAACATGTTGCTTTTTCTCCAAACACTTATACTCTTCAGCCATGCTGTCAATTTGGACTATCTTGACGAGTTTACGCATGGTTAGTTAGTTTACTGGGCTATTTTCCGCAAGTCGACATCCAGTGTGCCTATTTTGCGTGAAATGGGGTAGCGCTACTCTAACCACCCCAGCTCCTCCAAGCCTTTGTATTTTTGACTGCGTCCCGTAGTGTGTCCGGAGACCCTAGGTGCTTTTTCCTGTATACTTCTACCTGCTTGCAGTCCAGTAGAATATGTTTAGTCGTTTCATCCGCCTCCATGCACGCTCTGCACATGGGGCTGTCCGTGATACCTATGTTGTAGAGGTGTCTGTTCAGAGTGTTGTGTCCTGTTATTATTCCTACTATCTTGCGTAGTTGGTTTCGCATGGTTTCTACCATTTCACTGTATGCCAGTTGCTCGCTTTGTATCTTCTTTTGGGCCACTCTATAGCAATATGATAATACTGTTACCATCCTTTGCCACTCTGAAAACCGATCCCATACTTTTTCAGGGTTTTATACTTCGTTTAATACAATATGGTGACTCAGTTCTATCTCTTTACATATTTCCGGTGTCGTTTTTGTGAGCGGCAACTGTTTATTTTGAAGCCAATTTGGGCCTTGCCACCATAAATGGTGTTTCTCTAACTTGGTTGGTTCTATTCCTCGAGATAACACATCTGCAGGATTTTCAAGGCTTTTTACGTGATACCAATGTTCACTCGGTATTAGTTTCTGGATTTCTGTCACTCTATTTGCGACAAACGTTTGCCATCTCCCGGCTTCTCCTTTTATCGATCCTAACATTATCTTCGAGTCATTCCCACAGTAACTTGTTATATCTTCGCAATGGGGTCCCTTTTTTTCCCATAAACTTATTGTTCCGAATTTCGATAGTCAGAAGTTGATATCCATATAATTTATAGACATGAACATCAGTAGTCATAATCTTTTTTAAGTATAACGTTTTGTAGTTCTAACATTAATGACCCATAATATTAAGTATTATAATCACAAAAGTCAGAAATTGATGTCCATAACGATCAAAGGTCTATCGATAAATATTCATAAATATTCTAAGGCATATATTTCAACGTACTAATGATTGCTATTCATATCGTTTTAATGCCTAAAGTGAATTACGTCTAAGAGACCAAATCTATAACATCCAAAGTCATATAGATAATTACTCAGAAACATTTCTAGACATACATTTGAAAGGGGTACTAGGTACTACTGCGCGAAGGGTTTATGACTGTTTCGTAAAGGATACGTTTAAATAAGCATGTTTTATTAGAAACTTTTTCTCTGAAATTAAAAATGGCCAAGATATTAGACTTCTAAGGCAGGTCGGTGTAGGTACCACGACGAGCGAAGCGAGGAGGAGTGTTAGTTGTACCGTGACCCTAAGCGCGCGAGCCGAGCGAGCGAAGCGAGCGTGCCGCGGCAGCGGCCGGTGAAGCGCCAGAACCAATAATGACACAACATTCATCGAAATGTTGACAAGTACATATTTTTCGTAACTTTCGGGTCAAATATTTCGGCCATATTTGATTTTAGAGAAAAAAGTTTCAAAACAAAACATACTTATTTTAACGTATTCTGACCACTAAACAAAACAGTGAGCGGCATAAATATCTTTCAATTGCATCACTCTTTATTTTTGCCAAAGTACCCACATTAATTATAATTAATGGGTATGTGGGTATGTTATAAAGCAGTCTGGAAGAACGCGTTCAGTAACGTTCGGTAGTAAAAAAACATGTATTTTATTATTTTTCTGGGAGTGTGTTAATGGGCTTTAACATTATGAAGAGTGACACCACCGTGAAATTGAATGATATGACTAACTAATCAGATGACTACCAATCATTATGACTTGCGAAAAAATACTTTACAATAATTATTACAAACTAGATTATTGCCTGTAACATTATGTAATTGCATACCACCGGGACATTGAACGTTATGGCTAACCAATTTTATGACTAACAATAATGATGACCTGCAAAAATCGGAACTCCAATGTATATTGTTAAATTTTATGACTTTCGACAATATGACTAGAAAAAAATATGGTGGAAAACGTTATGGACTGAAAAAATCGGATCTTATATTTTATGGGAAACAATATAGACCCCTTCGCAATCCAATGCAGCCTTGATCTTATCAATCAGTTTCGCTAATAGATGTGCGGACGCTAATTCTAGCCGTGGTATAGTGGTGTTTTGATTTTTTGGCGACACTTTACTTTTTGCTTGTAGTAATGACACATAGTATTGTCCATTGACCTCAATTCTACTATAGACAACTGCACCGTACGCTGATTCACATGCGTCAACATAACCATGTAAATCGATCTTTGTACCTATATACTTTGTCCATCTAGGTATTCTTATCGTTTCAATCGCTTTTATTTGTTGTTGAAACTCGACTCATTTCTTTTTAGAACCTTCATCTATTGGTTTATCCCATTCTGTCCCATTTGTCCAGAGCTCCTGGATCAATGTCTTCATTCTCACAATTATTGGTGCCAGCCATCCCATGGGGTCAAAAATCTTTGAAAATTGCCCATGCCCCGTGCTTTGCTTGTACTCGTTGAATGTTGCTTGTAATGTGACGCTAGCATTACCTTAACTTTTCTTGACGGATATGAAGTGTAACTTCCCATTAAAAAAATCAAAACAATGATGAGTAAATTTTAACTATTATTTATTCAAATGTGGAAAAATATTTGGGCTAGATCTCAACTTTTCAAATGGGTTCCATACATTTGTACATTTTTTTTAACATAAACTTGTTGGTGTACTTTGTTTGAATTAGACTGATTTCCTCGTGATATTATACTTCGCCAAAAAGCTACTACTATCAAATGATACTTCGTACGTGAAAATTTGTGTAAAAACTCAATGGTACGAGCCGGGTTTCGAACCAACGACCTCCAGATTGGGAGTAGCGTGCTTTTCCCACTCTAGTGCTAGTGACATTACAATTTTTTTAGTATATATATTCTACCAAATCTCTATATTCATGTTTTATGGCAACATTGTGGACTCCATAGTGTTGTCCAGATAGATTAATCATTTTGTATTTTTACGGCTTTTGGGTTTTACTACCTCATTAAGTAGTTTAGCGATTTTTTTTGATAAAATTAATATTTTATAATGTTAAAGATATATTATTGAATTTCAAGTAACAATACATAAAAAATATATCATGTCTTCTTTTATCGGTTTCTAACATCACTGTCAATTTTATTTTTATTGCGAATTAATGGCGTAGCCAGGTGAGTTTTCTTGTTTATTTCCTATTTTCATAGTGTTCTATGGTATTCAATTGTTTTGTCTAAATGTTTTTCAACGTGCAAAATATTATATCTTCATAAAGTCAAAATTTTTTCAGCTTATCTGTTTTTATTGCACATAAAACCATTCTAACGAGTAATGAACACGTATTGGATTTGTTCTGAATTTATTCGCTAGGATCATTGTCATCACTTTCACTTTTCACGCGTTTTAGTGGTTCTAGTGTGCATACGCTGCAACAGTCCGCAGTCGCCATGGATGAGTGAGTTCCCTGATATTTCGCATCGTATTTGCTGGTTTCATTGTGTATAATTATGACAAGGTTACTCATCACTGTGCACTCGGCGTTTTACAGTAGCAGCGATTTCAAAGAAACTTGGCGCTCCATCCAATATTTTCTTGAACGTATTCTAAAAATGGTTTGTTTTCCAGCACCATGTCGACTGTAACGAAAATGACCCGCACGGTTAAGAAACTGGAGGTGCCCAGACCATTGAAATCGACGACCAGTTCTGCTCATAACCGCAACTCTGTATTGGATGTCAAAATAAATTCCGGTGAGTCTGATTGCTTTAAGTCCCTATAGAATCTTATTGGACATTTGTTTGTGTCAATTAGAATCCATTATAAAAAATATTCACAAGGTTGTGCCACTGGTGGCTTTCGTACGCCTAGAACTTAAAGCCTAAGTAAATATTATTCTGAGCCATAATACGGGAAAGTTTCATTGAAATCTGTTTTGAAGAATTTATATCATAGAATAACAAACACCCCGTCATTCTCTGTAGCTTAAGCAATTATAATAGTAGTACTATATAATAATACCCTTCGGTTTAAATTTTAAATGTGTCTACTTCTTTGTTTTCAGTGGATGATCTCATAGTGTTGACGGAAGCAGTGGCATATGAAATGATGCAGGGCAACTACGACCGTGCGCTTCAAAGTAATGTTTCTACAATGTATTCAAACTTAAAGCTCTATGGGGCTCAGCTCGAAGCACTCTATAAAGATTTCCTTGATCGGTAAGTTTTCAGTTTATTTTACTTTGTCTATCTTTATTTGTATTTTACTCACAATAAATATTACACAACATATAAATTGTATGGTTTATTTCAGGTATTTTGTTGTGTTCCGTAATGGTTCACAGGATGAACGTTTGGACAAGAAAACAAGGCTACATCTTCTTGAGTTAATCGAGCTGCGTGCTAAGCATTGGCAGACTTCAGACTACATGAGTCAGTACTACAGGCACCGTGGCACACATGCCGAGGTAATTATATATCATAATTGCTTCACTTATTTGGGCCCAGTTGTTAAATAGCTACTTCAAATCTAAATATTTATCCTGTAATCAATGTGAAAAGAATTTTTGTTATAGGTATACCCTACAAAAACGAACTTCTCTAATTTCGGCCCCAAATAATGTCAAGTGGTCCACTTGAGAAGTACAATTAAATTGTTTACTGAAGCTTACTATGAAAGCTTTGTTTATAGTGTGCATGTAATAAGTGTACAAGGAAAACAATTGTTCCTTTGATGTTTCAAACATGATTCCTCCAGCTTTTCAGTATGATTTTGGTGGTCAGGGTGTATAGTTGTGAAGTGAGGAGTATAAAATGTCGGTTTTGGGCGTGTGTGTGCAGCCACTACTTGTACCGACGATGGAAGGCACGGGCGGCCCGGCGTCGCCCCCGCTGGCTACGCCGGCCGAGCCGCCCGCTCTGCTGCAGCCCGGGGAAGTCATCAAGCCCTCCGGCAAGTTCCCCAAGCCCACCAAGATCCCTGGCAAGAACTACTCTAAGGACGAGGTCGTCATCCGGAACGCTGATTCTGGAAAAGGTATGTAGATTCTATTCTATCCAATAAGTAATTTTGATTCCAGTAATTTTAAGTCTTAGGAGAGCTTATGTAGGCACCGAACGAAGACAGATATTCTGCATGTTAATTACTTAAGTCAATAAATCTGGGAGAACAATGCATGATAAAATTCAATGTTATGCTTATCTGTCTGTAGTTTTATCTTTTCTGTTGTCCAATTGTGTTACTCTGCATGTTGATAAGAATTATCTTATTCTAAATCTGAAAGTTTCTCCTAAATTAAGGACATGGGGTGATGTACCGTCTTAATAGCATCAGGTAAATTTGAATATAATAATGTCATGGTATGAATAATACCACAATACAGTAAATAACAAGAAAAAGCAAACAATGTTTGAATGATTAATGGGCATTCAGCTGTAGTACAGGGCACTGACAGAGGTATGAAAATAGAATTTATTTAGTAATAGTGTTAAACTTTTTAATGACTTTTGAATGGCAGGAAATACCTTAGAGTGAAGTCCTCCTTGTGTGAAAATAAAACTTGTGTGTGCAAAGGAGTTTAAAAAAACTAGGTTTCTGTACCAATGCCTACAATAAGTCATCTCAATATTATACTAAAGCATGGATTATACAACTCGGTTACGACCGCACGTTGTCATAACCGGAGCGAGCAGAGAGTTGCGGGCGACGAGCGGCGAGTCTGAAGTTGTGTTGTGGTGTTACAGTGATGGGTATCAAGGGCAGGCGGGTGCACATGATCGAGGAGCTAAGCGACACGATCATATCGTTTCAGCGAGGTACGAACACGGAGTGGCGCTTGCATGGGTGCCTGGTCTCTGCAGTTTCCCGCCATTTCTATGCTTCATGTCTTATATCCAAGCGACATCTTTTCAGCCTATTCACATCTGTTGCGTGGCGTGAACAAAATAACACATGGTCTTTTTGCATGGGGATTGGATTGGTTACTAATAAAAACATTCGTCTACTAACAATAATAATATTACAAAAAGTTTGGCACATCATGATAATTCATTTTCAGAGAACATAATGGTTTTGTTTCACTGCAACCAACCTGAAAGTTCTAGTCAATCCTTACCTTCTTGCAACTTCATAATATCCATAACACGTACTAACTTACAGACTTCCATGGCAATCAGTTTGTAATGGAAGTGTGAATTGATTTTCAGTGAGCCCTGGTGCTAAGGAGCGCCTCGTTCAAATCACTGGACCCAACGAAGAAAACGTGAAGTGAGTGCTCCTCTCATTTTTACCAAATTAATGGTGCTCTGAACTGGCACACTTTAAAAAAATATATAAGTGATTGGATAAATACATCAAAAATATTAGAAACTTTTAAAATTTATTTTGTTCTATTACAATACACTACACCACTTTTTGGCTAAATGTATGTCATAAGAAGAAAAACAAAAAATTAGTTTATGAGGTTTCCGGGGATCAGGGGGTGATGTAAGCGGGCCGCTAAGCGCTTTTTGAAGTTTATACTACTCCTAAAGGCCTTTCAGTACTGCCAGCACAAGTTTCGCGCGACTAGCCCGACAACTGAAATCTCTTTGTCGTGTTCCGCGTGTTTAACACGTGCGCCTTCGGAATTGTAAGGCCGCGGCCTGGACGCTAGCGGGCAGCAGGGCGACGACGAGCGGCAGTTCAGACATTCGAGCGACTTCAATGTATGGGCAATCGCTCGTCGCCTCGCTGCCCGACGGCGCGCCACCAGTATCAGCCGGCACTAAATGCAGCCACTGATAGCGCGAGCCAATCCCGCAACTTGTGGCTCGGTAGTGGCTCAATGTTGCGGCCGCTCGTCGCAACTGTTAAGCTGGGAACAAATTTTCGGACGCGGCTGACGGACGCAGCTCACAGCCACGACTTATAGGTATCTAGATAATTAATATACATTGAAGTGTGCAAATTATCGGAGGTAAGCCATGGACGTAACCTTGAGCGTTCGGACGCCCGACAGAAATCTGGCGCGCTGGATCCCGTTCAACTGTCCACACTTATCCGTCGCGGCCGTCAGCCGTGTCCGATAATTTGTTCCTAGCTTTAGACCGTTGAGTGACGCGCGTGTGGTGTGTGGTGTGTGCAGCCACGCGAAGCACCTGATCGGCGACACGATCCGGCGCAACGCGTCCCCGGTGCGGCTGGAGAGCGCGCTGGAGGGCGCGCGCGCCAGCGCAGACTCCGACGAGCCGGACGACGAGCCGCGCGCCAGGGAGGTAAAGTTTTGTACAGATTATGCGCGGCAGCCGCGCGAACAACAGTGTTCGCGTGAACATGGCTCGCACGGCAAATGTTAGATGGAATTTAGGTAGAGCGCGGCGGCTGCGCGAGGCAAGCGATCCAGCTCGATCAGCGCTCCAATTATATCGTTCCACGCAACACAACCGTCCAAACTGTGCGCGCGCCAGCGCTTGCTTCTTTGAAGCTTCTTTGGTGCGGGCTCAAAAGCCGACAGCGCTCGGATCGCCGTGCGGCACGTTCGAGCGCAGCAATGTTCGAGCTGTCGCCCGCGGTAACTCAGTTTCCATTGCGCGCGGCCGCCGCGCGATCCAATGTTCGAGTTACTGCCGCGCATAATCTGTACGCGCCTTAACCCGCTCTCGACATGCGCCTCGAACACGCTCTCTCTAGATCATCGCGATGGCTGGATAGGAGATCATCCTTCATTGCGGCAACAGTCGCGTGCCATCAATCATCCACCCACCGTTCTGACGTCAGGATGGCTGATGGATTTATTTTTGAAGCTAGATCATTTTCAGGAGAGTATTAACACACAATTTTCTAAAGTTAAAAGGTCATGTACGTAATATCTGTAAACATTTCATTGAAATTCTCCAGGTTCACCACCAACATGATGTGCGTGCCCTTCTAGAAAATAGTTAAACGTAGACGGCATAATGTCTCGCAAATTTGTATTCTATTTCTATGCGTACCCCTTCACCCATAACTTGAAAGTTTCTACGCCGCGATCTAATATTTCGATTATCTTTTTCAGAAATCGCCACACAACAATCGAGCTTTACTTCATAGTTTTTCAACGAACGACGCAGCTTTAGGAGAATATAAGTACACTGTGACGTTTGGCCAACATTCCATCAAGATTACGGGGCAAAATTTGGATCTTGTCAAGGTAATTTTATTAAAATGCTATTTTATACTTTTTTTATTTATCGTATGGCAAATCAGTATTTAGAACCGTGAGATCTTGGAAAAGACAGTACGGTTGCCAGGTTGTTGCACTTTTAGCACCACCCAGGGGTCACGTGTAGGGTAGCGATGGGTAATTCCTGCGGACGTGGTGCAACTTCGACCCCCAATACTTAATATTGTAATTTGGTCATGAGAAAAGTGCTTATAATGGTCACGTCATTTGAAAATAATGGGCCAATATTTAGTTTGTTATTCCTGAATAGTTACGACGTCTGAAGTATTTTAAATTTATGTCTTATAAATCTGATTCCCATAAAGATATATATAAATTTGATAGTTGCTGTTTCCTTCATACTTAACACATACTCCAAGTATGGTCTCGCCTTGTGTGTTGCGACTCATCGTTATCGTACTGAGAATTGGTTGACGCGGTGTTTTTGGTATGCTGTCGACCTATTGCCTGCTATTCAGGTGCTAAACAGTCGTCGTTACATCCCAAGCGCGCTGTGTCTACGTTGATATTTTGTTAAGCTCACTTAGAAGCTTGCGTTTTGCCTTCTGGTTGACGTCAGGTAGACACAGATGCTGCCGGATAGACATGTTTCTTTCAGAGTTCAAAAATGAACGTCAACCCTAAAGCTGCCACCGCTTCTACTCCCAAACTCACACGCGCCATTGCTACGGGGCTACGATAGTTTGTTACTATAAGGCCAAAATAACGTGCATACATAAACATAACGTGCGGACGTAAATCATTAGGTATGATCTCTTGCTCGCACTCGCTGACACGCGAGAGGTCATTTATGATAATGGGCACGTTCAATAATTTAATTGGACTTTATTGCTAGCGGTTGGATAAGTTTTAAATCACTGCACTCATGCAACTACACCTGCACAAGGCCCTACATAAAGTGGGTGACAGCAGGAGCCTTTGGAGAAGTCTAGTCAACGAGAAGAAGACATGATGTCACGATCCTCAGCATTGAGGGAACGACATGAAGTTTACAAAAAGTTTTGTGCAGACGGCGAAGCTGGTGCTGGACGAGTACTTCGAGAGCGCGATGGCGCTGGAGGCGCTGGGCGCGGGCTCGGGCGACTTCTTCACGCTGTCGCAGCGGCCCGGCGCCGCGCTGCTGCTGCGCGACGACGCGGCGCTCAACGGCGACGACCACGACCACGACCACGACGACGACGTGTTCGCGCCGCAGCCCGCGCCCGCCAACGACCCGCCCGGTATGTACACACGTGTCCACTAGGCTCTGTTCTCGCCGCCGCCGCGGCTCTGTGCCGCTCGCCGCTCGCCGCTCGCTTCCGGCCGAAGTCACACTGTAGCTTATTTTCCACCGGTGGAGCCAGTCGAGGTGAAGCGGAAATTGAAATTCGTATGGCAAATTTTCAATTCTCTCCTCGCGCACGCTCGGTGGAAATAGAAAGTGCCATACAAATTTTAGTTCTCGCCTCGCCTCGTCTCGACTCGCCCCTCCGGTGGAAAATCTGCTTTACGCGGCACGCTCGAATTTGTCATGGTCAGAAAATACAACGCGTGTATCCTGTACACGTTCAAATTAAGAACTGCAAAGGCAAATTTTTGGTTAGACTCTTAATACGCAAGCCGCATCCTATTATATAATTGTATACGATAAAGATACATGCACTTACGTGCATGCATTACGTGCAGTTACCGTTTTGACCATTGATCACTGAAAAGACGAGTCTTATTCAATCTGTACTATGACCCTATTACGAAGCGAGCGGAGACTGTGTGTGACCGTCAGAAGATTAGTCGCGTTTTGCAGTTCGTCGCTTGGCACCTGAGGCCCGGTGCACCCTAACAACATTGCCGCGTAGTATTTTTGAAGACAAACAATGATGAAACAAGAGAGCAGAAACTAAGAAGAACCCTTCCTACTGTTACCTTACAAATGTTATAGTTACTTTGAATAGGCATGATGACAGTAATTGAAATGCACCAAAATATGGTATTTTCTTAGTGAAATTTTAATCATAGAATTCGAAAAATCCTCATCTTTTTTTATTAAATTAGAGATTATTATTTATTTTGATAAAATTAAACTGAAAAATACGGACGCCAGCCATGATATGTTAAACACCAATCAGAGCGCATGACGTCACACTTGTATAAACAAATACCCATAACGGCCATTATGACAGATTACAGAGAAAGGCAGATAGGCCCTAATAAATTGCACGTTTTCTATACATGCGATCTCTTCTCACTTACGTACTGAACGAGTAAGACAGGGATAGAACCATGTTATCTGACTTCATACGTCATTGTCTCCGCTTTCTCGCTCGCACGACCGCGCAAGACTTGTAAACTTTTAAATACATGTTCATTCAATGAGCAATCGAGCATCTAGGTAGAAAACGTCAAAGGTCTGCGTTCTGTTTATACAAACGTGACGTCACTCGGGACGCCATGACACTGACAAGCGTTTTAGCGCCAATTAGAAATTTAAAAACTAAAATGCATTTTTTTTCCTACTTAACTGTTATTTTCTCCAGAAAAATCTTATTCGGTGTACATAATAAATGTTTCTAAACATTATAGGACAGTTTTTCAAAATGTGTCATCATGCCTATTTCCAAAATCGTCTCGCTCTCATGTAAATTTAGGGCGACAGTCGTGTTGATATGGCGCGTCTTGCGTTTATGATGAGCTGTAAAGCATTTATATATAGAGAACTCGGGACAGTATCGGGCGCAGCCGACGAGCGCCATACATACGCCGAACAATCACAGCCGCAAGGCACGTCGCAATAATGTGATTGTCTTTCACATCGTTATCATAGAATCAAAACGAAAATATATCGTAGACGATTTGTTGTGTTTAAAGGTCGGGCATTACGTGAGAGTGTCATAATTTGAACAAAGTCTCGGCACGAACGCGAACGCTACCATTCATAGTACCCATTTTTTCCGCAATAATCCAGCTTAATATTCTAGTTTGCTCTTTTTGCAGAGTTTCAGTAGTCGTCGATGCTATCCATAACTTAAATAGCATGAGAAAGAATTTCCGGTACGAATCTAACGTAGCATGCCTTGCATCTACAAATAATGAGTGTGATATTATATTTTGATACTAAAGAAGTTAAATCTTGTATCGACTGACTGAAGCATGTAGTTTTCACGATTTGAAAGTTTACCTTGACTTTGCCCCCACTATATTCGATTCATTATATTATTATTACATTATTAGTCATGGTAACAGTTTGTGTTTCATTCACATATCTATATGGTGTACAGGTGCGACGAAAAAAATATGTATATATGTGTTGTTTATTATACTGTTGATATTGTATATTCTTTCAAAACAACATCCACCCACATCAATCCACGGTCGCGGCAGCGGGTCTTCCAAATTTATCTCATTTCCATGAGGAACATTTTTAACAATATCATCCATTGATCGCTCAAACCTGCCGTAACACCGAGCAGGCCTTAAATCAGTATCTACTAGTGATCATCCCGCTAAATACATGGAACAACTACTCTATTTCACTTCCTGCTTCCTACTTGTTTCATGAATTTTACGTATTTAATTATATTATTTAAATAAAGTACTGCCACAAGTAAATATCAGCATAACACTGAAAAACATAATAAAAATATAAAAATAATATAAGATGGTTCGAGGAAAAGCTGTTGGGAGTAGGGCGTGGTAGAGTAGTGTGGTCCTGTGTACGGCCGTGGGCTGTGCGTGTGTGCGTGTGTGTGTGTGTGTGTAGTGACGGGTGTGTTGTGCAGCGCCCGACGGGGACACGCCGCGGCGCCCGCGCTTCTCGCGCGCCGCCTCCACCGACAAGAACCAAGGTGAGCCACCCCTACTGCGTGTCTCTTGTGACCACTTTTATAACTTACATTGCTCGGTATACATTTCTTGGGCAGTTGCGGAAATATTTTTTACGCCACACCAGGCCATAATGCGAGTTTTACTGCACGCTGCGCGTACGGGAAAACTCGCATTGTGGCCAGGTGAAGACGTAAAATTTTGTACTTAACACGGGCGGTAATTCGTAAAGCCCCAGAGCGCATATTTATGGCCCTCACCTTCGGTTCGGGCCACAAACACCTGCGATCTGGGGCATTCACGAATTCACCGCCCTAGTTACGTAATGTACTATTACGTCACACCTGGCCATAATGCGAGTTATACTGCACGCTGCGCGTACGGGAAAACTCGCATTGTGGCCATGTGAAGACGTAAAATGTTGTACTCAACACGGGCGGTGAAATCGTGAATGCCCCAGATCGCAGGTGTTTGTGGCCCGAACCGAAGGTGAGGATAAATATGCGCTATAATGTACTAATCCTGCCTGTGCGTATTTACTGTCATGCACAAAGTGGACAAGCTATCAAATCGGCGACTTACGACTTACGTGGCCGCGTTGACAAGTTATAAACAACAAAGCGTTGAAATCGTACCTCGTAATCGTACCAGATGCGGATGATCTTTCAAGTAAGGCGCTGGCTCTAGGCACCGCTATCATAGCTTGTTACAATTCAGTCGGTGTAACTTATATAAGTGAGTTGACCCCTTATTCAAAAAACTTAAAATGCCTCTGCTAAATAAAATGTGCTTTGTCCCTTTCTTACGAAAACAAATGCCAAAGTGAAAATAAGGACAAACGAAATTTAACGCCATTTTAATTAAAACTGGCTTGTAGTACGTTTATGAATACGGCCGTAAGTGTCTCGCCTTCGTATTACCGCCCTCTAGTCCTTGTAGTTGAGCTCTGGTTTCCACGCACCACTTGGCAGAGATTGGGAGCCGCGCCCCGGTGGATTTTACAATCGGATGCAGAAATAACAGTAAAGTTATGCAAGTCGTGTACATAATACATGTGTCCGGTATTCGCGTGTTTTCACCGAGTCCGATGAGCCATAACACATGAGTATCATTAGCAAATTATACTGTTTTGTCATAACTTTCAAAACTATTAATTGCAGCAGCTTTAAACGCTATGATATGAAATAAAATATTGGCGATCTCTACTAATGTGGTGTCTAAAAATAATTTGAGCTCTACTACTTTATGTATAACTTCGATAAAGAACATAATTATGTGTCACGTTTGTCAATTGCATATTTATTGTTATAACAAACTATGATACTATATATAAGAGTAATGGTATATATATCAATAATCCAAACAACAGGTGTTGTGCTCTCTTTTCAATTCAGTAACACTTTCGATAATATTTTAATTTTTCCATTTACATGTCGTGCATCGCCATTTCATTTGTGTGGACCATTGTAATTCTATCTTCATGTTGCGTAATAATAATAATAGTACATAATAGTATGCAGAAGTCAGTCAATAACCTATATATTTATCTGTTTGGCATGTGATTGAATGTAAGCAAATAGTGGATAACTCAACCTTCAGTCTTACCGAAATAATATTTGTTAGTAAGTTTCCATTTCTTAAAAGTATGAATGCAAATGAATCTGTTTTAACATGAACCCTGTCCTATTTTCGAGCGCCTTGTTTGAATTCACCCGTTTTATGAGTTTCGTTTATTCACTAGGAATTTTCGATTTTTGTTGTAAGAAATAATATGGATATACTTTTTCTCTACCATTGTTATTTGTATTAAACTCTCGCGTGTTATCGCCGTATTTGTTTGTGTGATTGCCTGTGTATTATAATAAATGCATGTAGAAACATCGATTGCTATGTGTGTGGAGAAAGTGAAACGCGTCGCATGTTTTTCTTCGAAGGTGTGAAATTTGACGGATTTGAAAGGAGAAATAATATCCAATTTAAAAATCCACTCCACTCTCTACTATTTGTGTTTATCTGTCAGGGGTGGGTTTTTAGCACTAAGTAAAATCGGAGTAGTTAGCGTGGTGTAAAGGCTAAGCGGTGTGTTCGGATGGCAGGGCCGGGCGTGGCGCGGCAGACGTACACGTACGAGACGCTGGTGCAGTACGCGGACTCGCCGCTCAGCAAGCTGCCGCCGGCCGGGCTGGCCGCCTTCCCGCCGGAGCTGGCGCGCAAGGTAACGCACGCGGCGCCGCGCCGCTACCCGCCGCCCGCGCACGCGCACGCGCACGCGCTCGTGCACGCGCACGCGCACGCGCACGCGCTCGCGCACCCGCACGCGCCGCCGCTGCGCGTGTGGGCGCCGCTGCGCCACCCCAACTACCTCGCGGCTTTGCTCTGCCGCAACTTCTACTGACCAGTAGAAGCGAGTGAGGCACCGAGCGTAGGCCGTAGCCGGAGGCCGACCTACTCGGCGACGACAAGATCGTTATTTTTTTACCGAGCTTTTCGGGAGGCAGTTCTCTCGCTCTATCGGGACGATAGTTTAGTTTTGTTTAGAGGTCGCTTCGACGGCGGCCTGATGAATGAGTGTATCGCGCGGAGCCTTGGTGGCGGGGTGGCTCAGTGGTCGGTCTCGCTGAGCGCCGACTGTTTGCCCGCAGCCGGAGCCGGCGGCCTGCGCGGGCGCGGGCGCGGGCGCGGGCGCGGGTGCGGGCGCGGGTGCGGGCGCGGGCCGCGGCGACGCGGACTCCCGCTAGCGCCGCTGAACCTCCCTCCTCTCCTCTCCCGTCCCGCTCGATCCATCCTGATCTCCCGTCGAGGCTGCGCGACTTCATCCAAACTTTTTTATACATTAATGCTCATTTTGTAAGCTAGTTTGCGATCCCGCGCTAGGAGGTCGTGTGTCGCCGGCGCCGGATCGAACCAAAAAAGTCGCTTGCATGTTTTCGGCTACGGTTTTGGTGTACAGTTTCGTCTTGAATTTTCTAGTTCCGTAGTCGGCAACTGAGATTAACTATGACGCCGGGTGAAGTTGGAGATGCGCTGGAAACATTCAAACGCTTTACCTATCTCACGCAACATTTAGTTTATACGCAGCTTACACACTAATGAATATATACCTACTAATAAACAAAGCTTGTATGTTTGTTGTTCCTCATACTAACGTTTGTACATTTTGGCTTTTGGGCTTAAAAATTCTGGTATATTTTAAAAACATACGTAGTTTTTAAAAATTAGCTCACGGCTGTGAATAAATAATTGTTTCGTCCAATATATTAGCACTCGTGCTAAGCATAAATGTTAATAATTACCTCAAGTGTCCTGTGATTTTAATAGAGTAATAAGAATAGCTTAGCGACATAAGACTGACTCTAGCGTAGCCTGAGGTGCCTGTGGGCCGATCGCGGTGGAACCGTGACGAAGATCGCTCGGTCACCACCTACAAATGCACACAAGTATTATTAATATTAGGGTACGTAAATTATCTGTTGATTAAAGACCTGATCAGAAATTTCAAAGACTGAATAAGAATTAATAAGGCCAGTTTTATAGGTTATTATTAGAATTAAATTAACTCGAGTGTAAAAGTTAGTGTTGTTTCGACTTGTTACATTTTATATGCATACGTTTACGAAATTTTTGTTGACAATGATGCTATGAAGCGTTTGCTTAATATGAATTGACCGATTCAATGTTTGTATCGTTTTCATGCTACTCGGACAGAATGGGTACTCGAGAGGGGTTCGTTAAAGGTAAAAAAGGATTATTCGAATAAGACTATCTCAGTGTGGTTCCAAATTACGTTGTTGACATTCTATTTAATGTTAATTTATTCATTATTGAGATTATTTTTTCATATGCTAACAAAATTATTAGTGTTATTTTCTTATTTCTTGTCAATTCGATTTCATAATAAAACATGAAGTAAATCCGTCTTTCCTTGCTCACTGCTTACTAACTTCCTTTCCATCTTCTATGTTTATATATCTATTTTACTAAGACCATGAGAGAACATGAATTAATAGAAAATATGGTTTTATTATTATTCTCTTTTTATTCCAATAAATGAATAAATGCTAATTTTTTAGTTTATTTCATGTATTGTCTATCATGGTTTTTGTTGTTAATCTAGTCGCTCTGGTTTGCTACTAGAAAGTTAATGGTGCTATTAATGATGATGATGAATTATATGCTACTAATGATGCAATACATCGCACCTATAGGACGGAACTGACCTAACTAAAAAAAGACGAATTGAGTTATATAATATATATAGATCGACTCTAACGACCTTTTGCGACTTAAAATCTTATACTTGCGTTTTCCCAAAAAATATTTTATTTGCATTAGATCTGTTCCGTCCTAAAGGTGCGACATCTAACACCATTCACGGTTGCACTGAAAATCACAACTAAAACTTCTAAAACGGAAATGTTGACTAACGAGAATTACTGTTACGTGCGGCGTATATCTGAAGAGAATTAATTATTGTCGTTAACATTGAGTTTGCAGTATAATCGTTCGTCTCACTTTCAAGTGCTTGTGCCCAAAATACGAAATAGATTCTCATTATATCAGATTCCCAAAATACAACATGCAATGGGTTCTGGTTTATTAAGTAACAATCTTGGTACTTCAAAAACTGCGTATGTTATGAGTATTCGGGGAAAAGCCTTTTTCAGCATCAGCACCATGGTAAAGGTTTTATTTATATGATATTTAAAAAAATCGTTGCATGTGGAGAAAGCATTAATATTTTCACCGCCATTGACTTGATACGAAGTCCGCACATTTCGTGCCCCACACGCCAACGACTTCATATCTAGTCAGTTTCTTTAGTCAAATATTAGGTCCTTACCTATGAAATCAGCGTTTTTTCTCAAGATATTATTTTGCACGTAATTAATTCATTTCTATTGCAACTTCCAAATTATTTTTTAATTTCAACATTAGACTAATGTAACAAAGGTTTTAAATAAAAATAATAGGTATTAAATTTTTTATTTAGTGTTTTAAATTAAAGCTTGAAGACCACCCTTTTCATGTGCTGCCGGTTCAAGTGCTTCAATTACGTATAGTTTTATGATGTGAACTATTTTTAAGATATGTGTTGCTACACATAGCTTATGCTACGCATAGCTTACAGTATTCGAGATTTGGAACTGGTCTTTTGACACATCGCGACACCCATATAACGTAAATTGGCAGTGCTCATCGAAATAATAAAAAAAGTTTCAATCGCTTCCGAGTTACAAAACAAAGTTCAATCTCCATGCACGCTCTTTTTAGCACTTATAAAATTATTGTCATATTTTTTTACGGCTTATTTGTATACAAATTAGCATTGAAAACTCTGTATGCAAACCATTACGTCCTACGACTTTTTATTTTTAAATTTAGTGATATACTGCTTTAATCGTTTGGAGTCTGTCAATTTAGAAATAAATCGATATGAATGAAATAATTGTGAATAGGAAAATAACAATGTATTATTTAATTACTGTTACGATAGTACGAAATAAAATCGGGGGCGCTTTGTTTCACCTATTTTTTTAAGTCCTATTATTGGAAGTCCGAAAATGTTCGTCATAAAATTTTACGCCATAATAATCGTTAGTCCTAATAATTCTTGATCCTAACGATCGTAAGTCATAACCATTCGAAGTCATAATGACAGTAATCATAAGTTTCACAGGTCCTAATTTTTATTTTCCTAATTTTTTTCGTCATAACACTCACTTGCCCGTTTTATTTCAATTCATAATGACACTAGTCATACATTTTTTAATCCTAAATTTGTTTTTCATAATTTTTCTCATCATAAATGTTACTTGGCGTTATCGAAGTAAATAAACGTGTGGTTTTTTATCGCTAGGTACAAGACGAGGTCAAAGGCTCTAGCTAGACGTCTCTACATTGACACATCGACTCTACATTGACTCTACATCGACTCTACATATAGACTCTACATCGACTCTACATATCGACTCTACATCGACTCTACATCGACTCTACATATTGCCTCTACATCGACTCTACATTAACTCTACATCGACTCTACATATAGACTCTACATAGACTCTACATTGACTCTACATTGACTCTACATATTCGCTCTATATCGACTCTACAGACTCTAGCCGACTGTCTGTGCGGACGTAGCCTAAGGCAGGTCCGTGTAGGTACGACGACGAGCGAAGCGAGGAGGAGTGTTAGTTGTACTGCTACCCTACGCGAGCCAAGCGAGCGAAGCGAGCGTGCCGCGGTAGCGGCCGGCGAAGCGCCAGAACCGATTTTTTTTTTCAATTTACTTAGCGAAAGCTTTTATTCATTAGGAAAAACAAAATTAGGTGTTAAAGTATGTTCTTAGTTATGATATTAGGACTAACAAAATTATGATGTATGTCGTTATGAAGAAAAATGTTGATTAACAAAATTATGACTTCAAGCAAGTTCTTAGTAATGAAATTAGGAAGAAAAATTTTAGGACAACTGATCATTATGACTTCCAATGATAGTGACAGAAATTTAGGAACAAGAAAGTTAGGACGAAAAAAATTAGGACTAGCGATGATTATGACTACAATACGTTAGTACAAAAAAAATTAGGATCTCGAATTTTATGGCAGCCAATATGGACCCAATAAAATCACATCGATCGAAACCGACATATTTGATTGTGCAAAATGTTGCCTTTGAAAATATGGCATTGATTTCTGCACGGCGCGCGAGCTCTCTCAATTTTTCTCGCACTATTAGTCTCTCCCTTTACTAACAGGACACTTGTGTTAGCAAACGACAGTGTATAGGCTCTCTATTTGATTTCCTAAAAATAATTATTACACAGTAATCAATCGATGCCTTCTATTAGCCATGATCAATCGTAATCGGATATTATGACAATCGATTTACTCTAGCCACATCACTCTTTACATCATATTGGAACTGTCCAAAGACCAGTCCCAAATCTCGTACACTGTAAGTGTTCTGTATAGCTTCTGACGTGCGTTGGCATGAGGTTTCATTTCGCAATTTTCGCATTTGACGTCTGTGGCAGTTGGCGTGTGAGGCAAAACTTTTTGCTTGTATCGTGGCGGGGAGTAGGTTAAGTTATGCATGCTGTCTGTTCATTATGACATAATATAAGTTTTTTGAATAGAGGGGCTACAGATTAGATATAGATCGAATCCGGCGTGTAAGCCTTTCAGTCGTGGTCTTCTGCACATAAATATTAAATAATTTCACCTTTTCATTTTGCAACCTATTAATAACTTAATAGCATACCGCTATCTGCTGAGGACGTACTCACCTGACCTTTTTCTTGGCTTAAGAACCTTTGTCGTTGTACTCAGTGACTATTTGCACGTCGCAGACTTTCTCGCTTTGCTTCGGACTATGGATTGGAATTGGTACCCATGGATTGACGCAATATGTTATTGTTATGCAAAGGGAGAATAAATTCTAATTTTCATTCCTTCGAGAGCCCTAGAATGAAGGTATAATATTGATATTGGTGTGTAAGGACTTGGTCTCCTGTTGACTCAACGTACCTAAACCGTCTCTTCCTATAAAAATGTAATTAGCAGCACTTCCATACAATTTGATGTCGTATTGTACATGGTGTGCGACGTCAACCGTAGATCAAGACCTAAATATGAAATAAAACAATCTGAATCGGAATTCCGTGCATGCCAACTGTCCAACAAAATGATCCATTAAAATATGAAGTGTAAGGTGAGGGGTTGTTGTGAGCACGGATAAACAGAGTGTGGTGTCAACAGAGCTGCCTGGAGTTCGACAGCGTCAGCTACTTGAAAAAGGTGCGCGCGGCGGCAGGCACCACCGTGGCGGCCGTGGACGCGCCCGACTCCCCTGAGCCCGAGTAACCGGGACCGACCTGCCTGCCAGCTCTCCCACACACCATACACACCGACCTAAAGGACATTACACACCTACCAATTTGTCACAGCAACTTGGTATATCTGGAATGAGACAACAATGTATGCTTTTCATTGTAACTATAGCAATTTGGTGTGACACATTACATCGTTTGTAGTGTGCTTATTCACAATATTCCACTAAATTACATGCGACGAATTTGAGATGATTAAAAAATACAATATTATCTATCAGCTTCCGGGTTAAGGACACAATTAGGTACCATTAGGCCAGACAAGTTAATTAACCATGTTCGATCTAAACTCCACTTGCTGTCCAGGATCAAAAAGCCAGAAAATAAAATCGTAATGTCAATGCCAGTGACCTACTACAACACCTATTTACACCTACCTTGTGAAGGATACTAGATATTAGGTAGGTATAGGTGTAAGATAAGAGGCTATTAAGTACTGATCCCATCATAGTATTCATGATTACATTGACTACGCATAAATTATCTAGTGTATCATAGTCTGCAGCAGAGGAAGCTACTTATGAAAATAGTGTTGTAAATGTTTATCTGTTCTTGACTCGTACCCCAGTGAGTCTCAAAACATTATCAACCAGCTTGTACATTTTGAGTCAGATTATATTTTATCAATGGCAGGCCCCAACAGCTGGTAGCTACGTAAACCCTGACCAATTTTGTATTAGCCCTATGTAGAACCTTGTCATAATGACAAATGAATTCGATCATATAGTGACGTAAATACGTCTGCTTGGTACGGCAAGGTTCTACGTAGGGCTAATATAAAATTGGTCAGGGTTTATAAGATAGAATACTCATTTAGTAATATTGCATTGGGAAGCTGCAGGGCAGGAGTAATAAGAGACTGTAGGTATAAGAATGATTGAGTGAAATGTAAAAAAATAATCCGATTAGAACTTACTGCCACTTCCAGTAGACACGCCAGCACTAAATCGAAGTCTTCCTGTTTATACGCACTTTAACGAGGTGTACAATTTTTTACTAAAAGTATTGACAAACCAAATTAGAAGGTATAACTATTTATTTTTTCCTTAGTGTTTTACCTCATAATCATATACTTGTTTTAAGAACGCTTTGAACTTGGTTTTGGACTCTGGCCAAAACGCTGTTCACAGCCATAGTTGATCTCCTGAGAATATATTTTGATAAATGAGCATCGCACTCCGCACAGATAAGTGGTACGGCTCATGTTTAAATGTCCATTGTGTTATTTATACACGTTGTTTTGGACGGTAACATTTCACTTAGGTACTCAAAATATATTTACCGCGCATAGTATTTCGTAAAAATCACCACATCTTGAATGCAAACATTCAAACTTGTGTCTTGTTATATGTACAGTCAGCAGCAGCTATATTTACGAGACCTCAAAACCGTTTGATTCGTAGGTAAGTCTAAATAGTTCCAGTATTCACATCTTCCAAGTCAGCCTACTGCTGACTGCGTGTATGCGATGACACCTACCACACAAGTTATTATTAATTTGCGTTCTACACACTCAATGGTAAAACGAATGCGTTTAAAGTCTTCAGAGTATCAGCTACGTGCCTAACTAACATTAGAAGTTTAACCTCTCGTATGCCGATGTAAAGAAAACCATTCAAATCATGACCTTGACGTTAACGCTGTAAGTTCGAACCGTTCGGACGGATCCGGAACACGGCATACGAAAGGTAGCATAGGTATGTTGTTTTACGCAAAGTGAGGGTGCGACGCAAATAGTATATTCTCTGACTACCTACGATATACATTTTAACTTTTGTAAGAGTCCATTTTATTTACTTTTGTATATATTGACTGTAACGGGCCTCGGTCCGGATGTCAGAGTGATTCCATTTACTATAAGACGAATGCATGCATTTCTTTTGAGTGTCTGTGTGATCATTTTCAGACTTTGTAATTAGTGTCTAGTCTCGACGAGTAGTATATCGATTCTCACTATTTCGTAAGTGCTACATATATTTGAAGGAAGCCTGCCAATTAATTATTATTAATATATATTATAATTACTGTTGGAGCTGGTTAGAAAAATAACGGTAAAATGTGTTTTAGATTTAGATTTATTTTAACCATTAGAGCTATATACAATTGCTGTGCACTAAACCAAATAATTGTTGATTCGTAAATTTATTTAAACTAACAATATTATTTAACATTGAAGTATATTGATTGTTATGGTAATTGGCAGGCTTTTCTTTATAATTTATATTTGTTTTGGTTATCTAAAGAAAATTGAATATTTTCATTTACATCAGCAAGATGAGTAGGGAAGGGACTGAGTATTTTCATCTTACCGAATCGGTATAGGCTAAAAGACTTAAAACTAATTTTTACCACATTCAGTAAGCCACAAGAAAAGTATATTTTAGGTCACACCTGGCCATAATGCGAGTTTTACTGCACGCTGCGCGTACGGGAAAACTCGCATTGTGGCCAGTTTAAGACGTAAAATTTTGTGCTCAACACGGGCGGTAATTCGTAAAGCCCCAGAGCGTATATTTATGGCCTTCACCTTCGGTTCGGTCAACAAACACCTGCGATCTGGGGCATTCACGAATTCACCGCCCTAGTTACGTAATGTACTATTACGTCACACCTGGCCATAATGCGAGTTTTACTGCACGCTGCGCGTACGGGAAAACTCGAATTGTGGCCAGGTGAAGACGTAAAATTTTGTACTTACCACGGGCGGTAATTCGTAAAGCCCCAGAGCGCATATTTATGGCCCTCGCCTTCGGTTCGGGCCACAAACACCTGCGATCTGGGGCATTCACGAATTCACCGCCGTACGTAATGTAGTATTATCAAAAGCCGGTGTATTTTTGTTCTTTCTGCACACATAACTACTCCAAGAGTCGCATTAGAGTACAGTCAGCGTCATATAGTTATTAGCAGCCAAAGTAGCCAAATATTTCGGTACACGACGTCTTTTATTACTGTCAGAATGAGAGTGTGTTACCATTATTCGGCTACGCTGGCCGCGCCTAACTATGGTGCTGACTGTACACTAGGAACATGACTAACAGTAGACGAATCACTTACTAGCCTTTCGGAAGCTTTGACACCACGGAATAACGATGAAGGAAATACCTTCATGAGACAAGTTTTTTATGTGCTGTTATTTGAACAGCTTTCAATAACGCAATACGGCATTTTCCTAAAATAAACAAATATTCACTCATGTCATACGCCGTGTGCGGTTGCTAGGTGACTGAAAATAATCTGTGCAAGAAGTATGCTTATTATTGCTCATGTTCGGCGACACGGGAACGCCCACTCACCACTTCCAATGGTTTCTTTATTCCGTGTTTGACTGACGTTGCTGAAGGATTATACATTTTTCGTCTCTAGATAAAGTCATCCGTCAGTTAAAACTATCACCATCTTTTAAGTCATACGAAAGAAAAGGACAGAGCTAACATTTATCTGACAGATTGGGAATTGATAAATCGGCCCTAAGTCAATTTTCAATAGCACTGACCAGTGCTAAGACATACGAAGCGCTAGATGTGATCCGTAGTCACAGGTTTACTTCCGTTTCCTGTCAGATACCGGTTGCAGTCCCTGATGACGAGAGTGGGGTTAAAGCTGTTATGTTTTTTTTCTTTTATTTTCATTTTTTTGTTAATCTTCTGGAAATTTCAAATGCAATTGCGCAGCATGTATGTATTGCAGTAGATTAATATATTAAATATGTCCTTTATATTCATTTACAATATACTCGGTGCTTTGAATAAGTATTATTGTCAACCAAGGCGTAATAGCTAGGTGACTTAAGTACCTATCTACTTATTTTAATCACCTCATGTATAAATATTTACACTGTTTTTTGTATTAATAAGGCAAAGTGTTATATTATGTAAATTACTACTAAATTTTCTAATAAAAGTGGGTTTTATTTAGTATAAATCAAATCATTGTTCTTCCCGAGTGGGCCTGCACCTACAGATGAATTAGCGAGTGACTCAAATACTACTAAGAACAGGAAACTAATAGGAGGAACTATTCGGAACATAAGAAATTCTCTGGTGTCGTTAATTCATCTACATGTACAGTTCGCTGTAGGTATAGATTATAGTTCAGATTATTTATATAGAGTTGCTTTTTGAATGGACTAGTATGATACGATACGATTCGACCAACTCAAATAATCTCCAGTATACATACTCGTAGTGAGTAACAATGCGACAAATAATCGGTACGCTCCACAGATATATCCAGGAAATAAGGAGATCGGACATGCCGCGCATTGAATATGCCTGTCGCAACTTCTTGAATTCGTGGTTTTATTTGAAATTAAAAGTATTTACCTCTGAAAAGTGATCCATTGGTGTGGAAATTAATCAAATTACTGCGATGTTTACTAGTAATTATTGCACAACTCGTCATTTTGGCAAAAGACTGAACTTTCTCGGTGGACAACGGACGGTAAATTTATGGCGGAGTATGCCCAATGACCTGACATGTGCGACACAGCCGCCGGCGGATTGTCCGCTCTATAGTATTTTATGCTCTGAGGTACGCTCCCTACCATACAAATGTTGGGACTTCGAATCATTGAATGACTTGTGCCTACATTCACCAAATAGTTTATTAAATAAAAATGTAACTTACAAGAGCTTTTGATTAAAACTGCCTGCACCTGATTATTATTAGTACTATATTAATATTTACAAAATAATTAACGATAAATACTTCCATAATTTACTGCTATACAATAAATCACTGATTACTCTGAACTAAGATTCAGCTAAAGTTAAAACATTTCAATTTTATCTAGCAAATGCATACAATATTGTCCATTTCATTTAGTTCAAATAAAATACTTACGTAAGATAAACAGATACGAAACGAGCTAAACACCAGTGTAAGAAATACAAGTATATAACGATTAGAGATTGACAAGTTGATGGCAAACGTTAGGGTGAACGTCCACCAGAAATGTATGAAGCTGCGTTTCCAACTACATGTCAAATATATACATATATGTGATATATGCGAGGGGCCAAATATATGAAAACACCCTTTCGGTCTCAGGCCCAGTTCCTGTTATGCCCAGTAACTCAAGTCTATTGCTTCGAACGAGTCATTGACGGAATGGACGTCCATGGAACGTGTCCGTGAATGTCTGTTTGGCACAATGGTCGATTGGTCGAGAATGAAGGATTTTCAAGTACTAGTTCAGCATAATACAATAGGATTTGCATATTTATACCTCCAATTCTATTGTAAAGATAGGTGGGTAAAACGAACCTACCTACGTCAGGCCCCGTATCACGCAATAAGTGACAAGATAGAGCGTCCGTCTCGTTCTATCGAACGGTGATGTGATAGCCAGTGACGGACGCTATATCTTGTCACTTATCGTGTGATAAGGCCGACCATGATACGGGGCAGGGATCTTCAGATGCCCGAAGGGCAAACAGACCAGAAATAGATGATGTGAATTAATGTATGGTATCCTGATATTTTGACAGTTATGACGCGGGGCTCCTTTTTCTAGTCTATGTGAAGATACCTAACGAACCTAACCTACCTAGTATTACAAGAAGGCACATATGGTGAGGGCGATTTGTCTAAAATAATACTGCGTAAAACTAATATTGTTGGTTCCACTACGTACCTATGTTCATTTTACTAAAAGGAATAAAATAGGAAATCTTTACAGGATCACTATCCGTCTGTTTGTGTTATCAGGTTTCTCTCCCTGTACAGTGGGCGTTCAAATAAATAGACTCGTACAAGAATAGAGATTCGCAGTAATGGGCTTTCGCTGAAATAGTCGTACTGGTATTAGACGTACCCAGGAACTGGACCTAACACGTCCTCGCACATCTATGGTGGATTTACACAACGATATTGTAAAATATGTTTTGGTTTTCTTTGGTATTCTTACTGACGTTTAGCTCATTTTCATCAATCCCTAGCACATAATCAGCGCTTATTATATTCACTGATAATTAAATTAATGGAATTCAAACAAATTAGCAGAATAAAAGTTAATGTGGAATGCCGGACAAAATGCATTCGACAATTGCGCATTAGGTATTAGTAATATAATAGCAATTATAGGTAAGTATTACTATCTATACAATGGTTACGTAGCATTCGAATGAAATAGTGAAATCGTAATTATGGAACCTTAGGCCTAGTCAATGTCTATACTATAGTGACTAGGCATTGAGTAAAAAAGCTATTGAATGTGATAGTGGTAATTGGTTACTGAGCTATGGAAGCATATACATATATGTTTTCATTTTTCGCCTTATTACAATGGGGCCAGGTGCAAAAGTGTAAACATATCTTTGAAGTAGACTGAACAAATGCGGGGTTGAGTAATAGTTGGCCATGCATACATTTAATGTTGATACCTACAGATGAAGTGAGAAAAGCTTTCGCAAGTCGAAGTCTCTAAAGGTTATAACTGTATGATGTAAATTATCTTGATTGCATACGATCAACGCAATGTATGGTCAAAAAACTATTTATCTCTTCATGTCCATAACACAACGAAAGTTGACTAGTTAAAATCCATATTTAAGGTGGTTCGTTTTCGATACTAAATGGTATTTGTCATTCGCAAACTAACGGCGTGTTTTTTTAAGAAACGTATGTAACTAACTTTCATAAATTAGCTTTCCATTTGCGCGAAATTCCCCCTTTCCTTGAATAAACGAGAATAATTTGAGATATTAGTTTGTGACGTCTTAAAAAGACTGGGAAAACCATAAAAATGGTTATGGCCAATTTATGAAAGTTAGTTACATAAGAACCTTAAAAAATCACGCCGAATGTCAAATAACGTTTAGTATGGAAAGCGAAACACCATAAATAGGTCAAAAATGTCCCTTTCATTGTGTGAAATACTATAGAACCCTGTCAAACGTCACTATACGTAATTTATTAAACAGTGGAGTGTAGTTCTTGTTATGACCGGGACCCACTTTGACTCAACAAAGTCGTTAATCGTAGATACTTTAAACAGTCGCTCACACAAGTGCACTCATAAGAGCCTCAGTAATAACATAGTGAGACTTTTAGCTAAAAGTTGCCAGTGACCACTATAAAATAGAACTGAATAAATAAAATAGTTAAACACTTTCAACTTATACCTAATATTGTACTAACCCGGCACAAAAGAAGTCACACGTAAGCCTTAATAAACCTTAAACTTGATGCTTTAAGGTTTATAATGAAATAGTAACTTAAGTGTGCCTGGCAATTGATTGATACAAAACTTCGGGTGATACTGTACCTTCGTGGACAGTTTTAAACACAAGGGAAATTGGCAACATTCGCGTAATTCAACAAATTATTACGTCTCAATATCAGTACATACACATACATGGTACCTGCATGCCTACAGCATTAGGAATGTCACAATACTCCTAAACAGTTCATTAGTTATCATTAAGCTCGAAAAATAAAATCCAAACACATAAAGTAATTACCCTTACTTATAGGTTACCAATCGTCAATTTTTAGTATGGCTTTTACCTCGCCTTTACCTTAATTAAAGCAGCTATTTGAGAGGCTCGTGATTGGTGATTGCATTTGCGTCATTAACTTTTAAACATTGGAATTATACCTTTGTTAGAGCTGCGGTGGTAACCAAAATATTTGCTGCCACGAGCTATTCAAGTAATGGCACTAAATCTGTGTTCCAATCCAATTCAGCCAATGATAATTATGGAACAATGCATTTGGTAACTTGTTTTTCAACGTCTATAATAAGGCACTAGCGTGCTCCTAAGAGAATTGTGTGATACATTTTCATAATTTAGTAAATATTGCTCGTTATCAGCTGATGTGATTTAGCTTAAAACTATTTTAGTGATTTCATGTCAGCCGACTAACAAGTACTTTTTCTCATACATGCAATGGAATATTGACGTTGTGTTCTTTATAATAGGCTTCGAAGTATCGCGTTTCGGGCGCGGCGTGACGAGAGATCAATAGTGTAATTTCATACAAAAATGGAGTCCTAGGCCTACAAAGCGGCCTTTTGTTTCAGTGTCAATTCATGACCCTACATCGGGGCGTTCAGCCATGAGAAAAGGAGTTTATTATTTATTTTATTGCATGTTTGAGAAAAGCACTACCTATACATATACCTCGGCGTGAAAAGGGACTGCCAGCCTCGTATCCCTATCCGGCCTCGCTACGATCGTCCGTCTATATCTACTTGGCCGGCAATCCCTATTTTCCCGGCCTCTACAGTAATGTACTATTATGTAACTGACACGCATTCGGCATCAGGGCGCACGACGGTACCTACTACTCCGATTCGGTAATCGTAGCCCGCACTCGAATCCCGCAATAAACGTAGTTATTATAGGTTAACGTTATAGGGGCCGCTCACCAAGATCACAAACCTTATATAACATTATCCGGGAACCTGACATGTGCTGCAAGTAGAAAGAACCGGTAAATTTGTTACGGCTTATGTATATGTGTTGGGAACATACTGGGCCAACGAACGGCAATCTCACTAACAAATAGCTATCACAATGCTACGCGTTCGTTTGGTCAGTGTGTACAGCATTCATATTTGCCACAATAAAGCAGGCATAACCAACTGACACGATTCCATTTCTTGGGTCATTTACGGAGCTTACGTGTACCAGGAGATCCAACTGGAAGACGACACTTGTCGTGTGGCTCTTTTTAATATAGGTAACTACCGTGTCTATACAGCGTGCGACATCCATTAGAACATACATTTAAAGTAACGATACCTTTAAGTGTTGAGAACCGTTTTATCAAAAAAATACAACAATTACCAATTATTTTTTTCTTAATTATCTCGCAGCAATGTATTTTTTAGACATTTATTAGACGTTTTAGAGAGGCAGAGCTAGTTTCAAAAGGCTTATACTGAAAGTAAACTCTTTAAAATATATGTTCTCATGAAAGACACACACTGTATACATACGTATATATTTTTAAGGGCAATTAGTGTGAGAGAGACACACTGAAGACAAACTGAGTCTCTTCCGGTCCGTTTCTCAGCTTAGGATGGTATTCCACTCGTCTAAGATTTTAGTCCTATGTACATTGCGTCTCAATCACTCTGTAAGCAAAACGTGAGACGCAAATATACATTGGACAAAGATCTTGGACAAGCGGAATACCACCCTTATTTATGATTAACATAAGTGACTCTCTACATAGAGTTAATATGTCAAGATTTGTTAGTGTGGCAAACGAAAGTTGAACCCACTAAAGTCAATTACGCGGCAACACTAAACATCATTCGCATACATTTTGATTAACAGTGTTCCCGTTTAATTATAAACGCATATTTATAAATATTATGTTCTAATTAGAAAAATCAAATTAGTTTTACAATTCATATTAGTTTTGACTTAAAATTCATATAAAATTATGTATTTTATTGATAAATGGGTATGATTAATTGAGTTTAGTGGGTTCAAGTTTCGTTTGCCAGACTCTAGTAGAGTTTCCCCTTCGAGTCCTTCAACTATCTCCATATGGCTATTAGGACGCGTCAGATATGTTTGTCCGCTCTGGTATGGCAGACATGAATGGTGGCGAGTGGGAGGCGTCTTTACCTATGGTGCAGGGTGTGCGTTGCACACGGGCGCAGCGGTCCTAGGGGGCGCCGAGCGACCCGACCATTCCCTTTTGACCGCGCGCTAGTAAGTTTGCACACGGGCGCTACATGGGCTAGAGACGCCTCTGGAGTGTGTATGAGTGTGGACGAGTCGACGTTGGCATAGTAGAAAGAGTGAGAAAATCTCTACTGGCGCACTGAGAAACGGGTCGAGATTTGTTTGAGTGTGCGTGCGCGACGCGTAGATACTAATGGCGCACACATAGAAGCCGCGCGCGGTGCGTTTGTACGAAGATAACCTAATTTACACTCTTTCTAAGATGGCGTTGGTGTCGGTGTTGGTGTTGGTGTTGGTGTTGGTGTTGGTGTTGGTGTCGGTGTCGGTGTCGGTCAGCCGCGGTCGGCGAGCTTGTCGGTGATGTTGGCGGCGCGCGCGCGCGCGTGCAGCAGCACGTCGGCCGCGAGCTCCTCCACGCGCGTGTAGCGCGAGCGCTGGAAGCTGAACAGGTCGCTGATGAACCCCACGATCTCCGACTGCAACTCATAATAAATGGTCTGATCGAACCGCAGCCAATAGTACTTTATGCAATCGTTATATAATGTATGCTTTTTCAAGCGCATGTATGTATGTATGTGGCATATTCTTTGGCACGCCCTGCAGCCTAAACTGTTTGAGTCAACTGAACTAATTAAACAAACTTTGTAGGTATATCTATTGAAAATTTAAGCCCTGCTGAAACGAAGTGCAGCCAGCGGCTTTTTATTTTTTGTGCGTTGATGTCTTTTAATTTTGACTTTTTCATGACGGAGTCCTATTGGTCAAATACATTTTAGTTCAATAGATACCAAATAAGTGCGTGCACCAAACCGTCTGTAATCGTAAGTGCGGTGTTTGTTAAAATCTGAATGTATGGAAAGTTTGAAAAGTTTGTATGGACTGACTGCCCGCGCCATACTTAACAATGATCGGTCTGTAATCGTAAGCTGGTGCAACTCGCTCCAAAGTGCGTTTTGTACAACAAAGCGTTACTTATAAACTTGATACTACTGATTAAGGAACCGATTAGCGCAGATGCCCTGATATGTTCTCACGCAGAGTATCTGCGGCCGACCTTAGACTATGGAACCCTGAAGGTAGGCGACCACAACACGCAGTTCAGCATTTGCCTGTGGCTGCGAAGTCCTTGTTTCACCTCTCCGTCCATCACAGTGTAAGGAGTCTTAAGGAGCACTAGTGTATCAAGTTTCTAAATGATAATCTAGCTGTGACTAGTCGAAAACGTGAAAATTCGGTAGTTGTGAGCTTCGCAGGTGCACTCCTGATGGCGTTTTTAGATAATCCTTTAGATCCCATAAAGTTCTGCAAGGTTTTACCGTTGTCAAAAAACGAACGTATACCTGAAATTGCATCATGTTGAATTTTGGCTTGGAGAATTTACTCGCAGACCCCAAATCGAAGCAGAGGTGGACTGACAAGATGGACTGATGACCTGACCCCGTATCATGGTCGGCCTTATCACATGATAAGTGACAAGATAGGAGCGTCGTCTCGTTCTATCGAACGGTGTGAACCAGTGACGGACGCTGTGTCTTGTCATGTATCGTGTGATAAGGCCGACCATGATTACGGGGTCTGGTAAAATGCCCGGCAGTGCGCTGGATGCGTGTGGCGCCGGACCGGGCATTGTAGCACTTCGGGGGAGCCCTATGTCCAGAACATGTTTCGGCTATGATGAGTGTACGCACCTGGAAGGCGCGGCACACGTCCCGGAGCCGCTCGTGCGGGCCGAGGAAGCCCCACACGAGCACGGGCAGCAGGTGCTCCGAGATGGAGTAGAAGTGCGCCATGAACCCGTCCGGGAACTGCAGGTAGCGCCGCTTGGCCTTGATCACCGACCACACCGCCGTCGTCAGCGCCTGCAATATCGCACATATTCATAATAGGACCGATCATTATGACCGATCTAAAGTAACTGATACAGCCCTTCCACTCGCTAAACTTGACGCACTGACCATTCGGACGGAAAGCTGAGAAGCTTTCCGTCCGAACAGGTGCGCAGAAGGGTGCGCCTTCTCGTGGTCGTCACTTTCTCAAGTGACGACCACGAGAAGGCGCACCCTCAAGATGGACTGATGACCTGGTGAAGGCTGGATACGGGTGGCGCAGGACCGGTCATTGTGGCATGGCATTCTTTGGGGAACTATGTGTGATGAAAAACATATTGGAGTCTGCTGTACACAGTCTACTATGGACGAATGTTGATGGGCCGTGACCGAATGATGGGTGTAGCGGATCGATATAAAGAGAGGGAGGGGGAGGGTGGAGAGCGGGGGAGGGGAGAGGGGGTGTTCTTTTTTAATACTGATAATTGAAGCAATTCGCATGTTTTCACTTCTGCCGGCACTCCCGGAGTGCGACCCGGTCTTTATTTTCGAGGGCAGCAAATAATGAATAAACTCTTGTGTCCTTACTTAGATTAGACTGTTCCTCGCACTGAAAGTGTCTGCCCAGATATGTAAAAGAGAAGTGTGTTGTAGTAATGCAAGGGCACTCACGCTCTCCTTGAACCCGTCGGAGAGCCAGCGGTTGCGCACGACGGCGAGCACGGACGAGGGCGGCGCCTCCAGGTCCTCGAACGCGTCCAGCAGGATGTAGTCCAGCACCACGTCGTAGAACGACAGCACCTAAGGGGGGACAATACGGGTGTACACTCGAACATCATTATTGCTCCAAAAGAAAGAAGGCAAAAAAGTTTGCCTATAGTGACGAAAATCCCATTCAGATATCTCACAGAATTACGAAGCTACAACCGTTTTAATATTGCTTGTTAGAGAGAAAAATCACAAACAGTGTGTGACGTCACGTTACAGGATGCTGCCGAGGGTTGCCGTATATTATTGACGTCACAATCTCCTCTCTTTTCGTTTCGCTCATTGAAATGAAAGAAAATATCTGATCTGAAATCGAAACAAGTATATGACGTAGGCACAAAAGTAACATTTTGCAGTCAAGACGGGTCACTAAAATCCAAATGTGTATGCCGTTTCGTCATGAAAAATTTACCTTGACTCCTTTACTGGAGAGTTCGCTTTCGATTGTTACCCAGTTCGCAGGATCCGTCGTCCACGTGACCATTTCTTCATACGCAACTAGAAACTCTTTGGGTTCCTGAAACAGCAAAAATGCAAATCTTCTGTAAAAAGTTGTACCTGCGTCAATGCCTTGGGGGTTGTGTTGTTCGAGGTTGCCAACCACGAATTGGACGAAAACTAATAGTAACACAATAAACTGGCTGCTGTCTTCGTAATTTTTGGAAGACTAAGAAGAGTTTGGAATTTTATCACTTTTTTGTCTGTCTGCCTGTCTGTCAAGGCCCATTATCTCGGGAAAGCGTGGAGATATCGAGTTGAAATTAAACTGTAACTGTGAAAAACCAAACTTTTAAGTTTTAAGTGAACGTCAGAATAGATACGACCGTTTATTCCTCAAAAAACGTATATTTTGAGACTCAAGAGAATCAAATTTTATAGGGTACTTTCCGTTGATCTAGAACTATGAAAGTTCTCACGTAATATCATCTCATACTAATAAGTAAAGGGAAAAATCTACATTTGTAATTAAGTGCGGAACCTCTCGGTGGGCGAGTCCGACTGCGACTCGCACTTGTCCTGTTTTAACTCTCAGCACCGAGCACAACTGACGCCGCGACATGACGTAAGACGAAACAATCTACCTCCTCCTTTTAATTTCTATACAGTGCGATTGATACGAGAGTCGTTTTTTGGCCTTATCCCACGATAAATTGACAAGATGGAGCTTCCGTCACTGGCCGACGCAAACGATGCTCCTATCTTGTCACTTATCGCGTGATAAGGCCGACCATTATACGGGGTCTGGAGTAATAATCCATACTATCCATATATATACTAATATTATAAATGCGAAAGTATGTCTGTCTGTCTGTTACCTCTTCACGCTTAAACCGCTGAACCGATTTGGATGAAATTTGGTATAGAGATAGTTCGAGTCCCGGGTGGGGAAGGACATAGGATAGTTGTTATCCCTGAAATCATCCCCTAAGGTGGTAAAAGTTTGTATGGAGCTGCGATATAAACGAGTTCCACGCGGACGGAGTCGCGGGCAGAAGCTAGTAAAACATAAATATGGTGTCACCTTGTCCGCGTAGAGCAGCAGGTCCGTGAGCACCTGGCGGCCCGCGTCCACGAACCAGGCCCAGTTGGCGGGCGCGCGGAACACCACGTGCAGCGCCAGCCGCAGCGCGTGCAGCTTGCACAGGAACTCCGCGTCCGACGCGCACGCCACCACCTCCGTGCGGAGCGTTCTGTCAATGCAACACACTCATCAATTCGCTTCCATACAGACTCAAGGCCTCCACACACCGGTCGCGGGCGGTGAGAACGCGGGTCGGGCGCGGGCCCGCGCAATTTGTAAAACATTGAAACTATACTTCAAACACACATCGAACGCGGTCCGAACGCGGGCCCGCGGCGCTAAGTTACAACTCGGGCAGCGCGGCCGCGGGTCGATTGATATCTCTGAGAGAGATATCAATCGACCCGCGGCCGCGCTAGTAGCGGTAGTGAGCTACCAATGCATTTAATATCTCTATCACACAGTAGCGCGGGCCCGCGTTGCTACCGCGGCGGGCCCGCGGCGGTGGGCTCACGGGACTGTGTGATAGAGATATTATAGAGACGCCATCCGCCTGCGGTTTGAATATTCAACCGCGCCCGACCCGCGTTCGATGTGTGAAGCCCTTAAAAGTATTTTAGGACTTGGTAAGACATTGAGCTTCGGCGGCAGAGGCAGCGGTGCGCCACGCGCGGGAGCTAGAGGCCGCGCTAAGGCCACTCGCTCACACGTATGGTGTATTACTGTCGCTACTGCCGTTCCTCGTCGAGAAGGAACCGCTAGACAAGCCACGCCTTAAAAAAGGGAGACGAGGTCTACGCATGTATGCACACTATCCAGTGATGAGGTCAGAGCAAATGAAGGAACTTGCAGTGTAACTAACAGAGGTTTGATTAAGGGGACCATAATCTAACGTTACCTATACTCGACCATGTCGCGTGTGCCCACTTGTTCTGTGTGTGCCCACGGAATACTTGTTCTGTGTGGGTGCCGAATATTCATGATGAACTTCAGTGAATACAAGCCAGGTTTACCTATTATAAAAATAAAGGGTTCGTATGTATAAAATTCCAGACTCACCTGTAAGGAATGCCGATGTCTAATTGTTTCACACCTAATTGATATAATTCTAAGTTTTCTACTTCAGGTAGATCATCTTTCAAGTCGTCGAATTCTCTTAAATCCGCCACCTGAAAGCGTATAAAAAAGTTCCATATGAGTTTTTATACGCCTGATGGTAATTATATTTCGGTGTCGCAGGATTTTTAAAAGTTTTTAAAAGTAATAGGGAAGATGCAGCCATAACATTTATTTACCATTATTTTGTGGCCAAAATGTTGAAAAAACATAAAGTAAGAGCCACTGAAACGGTTTTACTTTAGTTTATACTAGTCACTTCTGTTAAACGCAACAGACTTCTGGGGACGAACCACAAACAGATATAATGAGTGACGTCACAGGAACTGTAGATCCTTATAAGCGCGAAAGATTAAATTGACAATATGTAACAAGATTTTTTGACTATATACTATAGTATTTAGATTTTTTAATACTTTCGAGGTCTATTCTACATGCGATTCTTTCAAACGAAAGCAAAAATTAAAATATTGCATCTTTCCTATTGTAGCCAGTGTCCCATCGCAAGTATTTGACCGTAATGTCCGTAATGGAACGGTGAAAGAAGCACGCGAATGTGTGACCTGGTCCTCGGCGGAGGCGAAGGATTCGGCACTGGAGTGGTGGTCGCGGCGCGTGTGCGAGGAGCCCGTGCCCGTGCCCGTGTGCGTGGACAGCAGCCGCGAGCGCCGGCCCGCGCCGCCCGAGCCCGCGTCGCCCCCGCCCCCGCCGCCGCCCCCGCTCTCCGACCGGAACAGCACCGAGCGCTGGTCCAGGAATAGCAGCTCGCACCGCTCCTGCCATCGACCACTTCAAACGTCAAAGGTGCTTCAAGATGCCACTGACACAGTTGAGATTATTGAACAGAAATAGTACATTGTTGTAAGAGCTCGAAAGTAGGCAATAGATGGACGAGTGGCGAAAGCGACGATTGCATCTATTGCACTTTTGGCCGAGACATTGCATAGTGTTTTACACGCCTTCTGCGAGGAAATTGCAAATAATGATATTTATTAGTCAAAATCAAGTACCTAATTAAATATGAAACACTGTAGCGCAGCCGCTCGCGTGGCAGCGGGCACCACGCCGGGCCGCGCCACGCGGTGCCCTCCGACACGCGAGCGGGGCAGAGGCGGGGGCAGGGGGAGCTGAGATCGAGCGAATCGCTGTTCAAACTGTCCAACAATATCATTGTTGGACAGTTTCGAACTCATAGTGTAACATAGTGTAACTAACCCAGAGAAGTGGGTACACACTGTCGAGAACTAGGTACATAAGTTCCTACATCCCTGTAAGTTTTCACTACTTAGTTAGGGTAAAGTGACAAACTCTGTAGGCGGGACAGGACATACAAGGTTTTGGTTGGGGATATTCTGGTAGTATCAAATGGTATTGAGAGGGGTCCCTGGCTCCCTATATATTGTCTGTAGGTACCTGTAGCAAGTACGCGTTCTGCAGGAGGTCCTGTATCTCGCGACAGAACTCCGCCTCCTCCGGCGAGGTGAGCGCCAGCGTGCCCGACACGCCGCCGCGCGCGCCCAGCGAGAACGCGGCCAGCGCGTCCTCCCAGTAGTTGATGCTCGTCTCCAGGGCCTCCATGCCTGCAATGAGGGAATATACTTAAAATGGAACAAAGAATTTGCATCACAATACCACTGTGTCCACTTCAGGTAAGTCCTTATAGTTAAAGTACGGTCGAAACTGGAACAGTAAATCTTGTCAAAAAAACACAAGCCAAAAACGACATTATAGTCAGAGCACAGTCGTTTTTTGCTAGCGTTTGTTTGACAGAATGTATTCTTACAGTTTTAGAGTATACACACTCTCGTCTTAAAATAATGCAGTGAAGATAGGTTTTACTACACAGCACGAGCGCCAGGACCAACAATTTTTAATCTTTTATTTTGATACTCTATGTGACTACGCTTTGACTGCCACATGAATTATATACGGCAAAATTCTGCACTCGCCACAAGACAGATTATTTGACTGTAGGTACTTGCCGCGAGTATCCCTCTTCGGAATCGTTAGAAAAAACTTCCAGTTTAAGAATAGGTGTTATGAAAATTCTGTAGGTAAGAAATAGCGGCCAAGTACTTGTACTTTTGAACTCCCAACTTACTTTTATTCTAGGGCTGTAGGATATGGCGATTAAAATAAGGTTGCGAGTGGAGATGATTCTTTGCATGTCTTGGATCTGTCTCCTATACTATAATTGACGGTTAGCTTAAGTAACGTACTACACTGAGAAGCTTCAATAAAAATACTCTTCATTAACAAAAATGTTTAATTATGTAGTAAAAATATCTAGTTATAGTTCGTTAGTATTTTAAGTTAAGGTGAATAAATCAGTAATTATTGCAAAATGTTGCCTACACTTTCGAAACATTCATTTTAAATAATAGTAATTGCACAACACTTGTAAAAAAAAACCACAATCCACAAAGGAATAACCCTAGAAAAGAAGCATAATAATCATTGTCAAAGGACCAGCCTTCGATTGTTTATAATATAAAATTTTATAGAGCAATCATTAGTATCATTTCTTTATCACTCAGTCACAACTCAATCTTAATGAAAATAAAGACAAAATTCATAGATTCTACTATAGAACTAGACCTTGGTTGTTTTATAAAAACAGTCCTATAATGGTATCAATTAAATGAAAACATGATCTTTTATATCAGGCCCATTTGAAGGAACTGGATTTAGCCTCTGTAAGTGCATCACTGCTTCTTGTATTCCATTATTGAGTTCTTGGAAATTTCCTGTGACAGAAGTTAATGTGTCCGCTATCCTCTCTTCCAGCATCGACCTCCGTTCCTCCTGCAGCCTCATGATGGATGCTATAGACTCTAACGCTACAGCCATTCGCTCCTCTGCTGCTATCCTTCTTTCTTCCAATTCTAAAGCCCATTGCGGAGGTGGTGTCCCAGATCTAATTTCATCTGAAAGTTGATAAAAAAAATTATGAATAGTTAGTATATCCTCCAATATAAATAAACGAATTAAATGACAATTCTACTATAAAATTATTGCAAATTTATGTGAGTACATACAAATAATTCCAATCTCCCAAACTTATTTTCAGCTAATTAATTTACTTGCTGACTAGTCAAATCCTCTAATATGATTATTATTCTAGCTCTGATAAATTCAGAGTTTAGCATCATACATTACTTTTTTCACATTGAAAATGTTTTATTCATCACAATTACAGCCTCAAAGTTTAAATGTCTACTTCTATTTATTTGATAGTGACTTAGAAACATACCAGTTGCCGTGGATCCTTTCGCAGAACTCCTTGTTCGATGAACTTTATGTAAAGGTAGTGGCTCAGCTTTAATTGTTTCTGGTGAGTGGTGCCCAATGGGATCGCTATCCGAGTTGTCGGCCAACATATTCTCTAGTTCCTTAATTGGTTTTGACTTTGACCGGACCAAGTTGCTGCCACTCAATGATAATACTCTGACCTCCAAGTCATTGAGTGGGGCGAATCTGCTTGGCCCACCATTAGGATTTTCTTCATACCTTCTAGCATCATTTGCCTTTTTTCTACTTTTGTGTCGCCATTCAAACCAGTACTGTAAAGTCAAATATCATCACTATTATCATCATATTCTATAAGACAGATACTATAACAAAAATAATTAGGTATCTTATTTAAGTTTAGCTGGATAAGCACCTTTTTCCAACCGTCTGCAGTCTTCAAAGCGCCTCCCGGCACAGCGTTGAGAAGTTTGGACAGTTCGCTCCAAGTCTGCCGCACCGCGTTGTGGGCGCTGGTGGCGGTGGACGCCGCCGTGCCGTTCGAAGGCGTCCCCATGCACATCCCTTTATTCTGCTCCAGGAAGTCTATCATCACCTCCAACTGATCTCTTGAAATCCTTCGCGGTGGTGCCATATATGTTTTAACTTGCTAATTGTAGGAGTTCTAGGACAATTCTATTGGGTTTTTATATGTATGGACTCCTTATTTTAAACAAATCACTCTGTTTTGTACTCGTTATTTTACATTTCACAAATACAAACTAATCGCGCGCTATTTTCGTTTGACATAAGCTATTTCTTTCACAAATCGTTATTGAAAGAAATAAATAATTGTAATCGCGATATGTAATGGCGACCTTTTTGATGACAAACGACACGAAGTTAGCTACAAATAAAAACGAATGTGTTGATAAATTGAAATAAATCTAGTAACATAATCATATGTTTTATTATTCATATAATATTTGTTAATACGATACGGTATTTTAAGATTAGTTACATGAGAATATAAAATATCAAAACATCGCAATGGGAACTTGATAGAAACGACCGTATGGGTGACATCTAGCGCTGAGTAGCTGAACTGTCGGCGATAAACTTCAAAATAGTATGACTTCCTCCTATGAGTAAAGATGGCGCTAGTAACAAGGGTGGTTCCATATAGTAGCGCCACAGAATAATAGGGAACTTGCATTATGCGTCCAAAGTTAAAACGACTGTTTTTCTTTTGAGTTCATAGATCAACGAATCCAGCAACATAAAAACTAGTTTGATGTATTCACAAGGTACTTAAATACAAAATACAGTGTGTAGCGGCCTCCTTTTTTAATATCTATCGTTACATTTAAATAATCACAACTATTTACCAGTGGCGCTAGTGTGCACGTGAAAGCAGCCTTAAGATTTAAGGATTAGATAAAAGATAAAGATCTCACAAGCGAAAACGTAGAAATAAGTGAAAATAATTTATTTAATGCAAATAAAGGAATACGTGAAATTGTAGCGCGGTCATTCGTAAAGCCCCAGATCGCATATTTATGGCCCTCACATTCGGTTCGGGCCACAAACACCTGCGATCTGGGGCATTCACGAATTCACCGCCCCTGGTACGTAAATGTTCTATTACCTTCTTAGCAAATGATGTTATTTTATAGTCGGGTGTTACCGTATCCGAGACTATCGTCAGACAGACACAGATCGCGGGTGATATGTGATAGGTGATTAATTTGTGACCTGACCTGTCTCTTACGTTTATAAATTTTACTATTAGATATATATATATCTTTTCATCGCCCTTCAATTATATGTATTTCACTTATCCTATTTTAGCCTCCCTTAGAAATTGGACATGAATGTGTACTCAATAAAACTAGACTTCAAGATCAAATTATGTTTAAGTACGTTGATTTTGTAAATATATCACTATATCAGTATTAAACAAATTACTAATTAAACAAACAGTTTTCTAAAAGCCGGCCTGCCCGCGCCGCATGTAAATCGGCGGCACTCAAGTGTCGGCTTATGCGACCCCTTAATTAATTTACCCTGAATTTTATATCCCCGTGTGATAATTAATTTAACGACAAATGCCCACTAACACACACTGTAGTGTATCCATTATTGTGTTACTTAAACGAAATTGCAGACAAGAGCGACACTGAAAGAAAGAAAGAAATAAATAAATGTATTAGAAATAACTAACCGGGTGAGTGGTAAGTATTGTAAATTAGTTGTAAGCGATAAATCTTCATAAGTAGGTCTCATTGAGAATAACATAATCCAGTTATTTTGTTTAAACCATTTTATAATACTATGGGACGTGGTGTAGCTCAGGGTAGCGCCAGATGATTATAACTACTGGGCCGGAGACTACCTACTAAGTACTTGGAATGATACTTCAGACTTCAGCGAATACAATTATACCTAATAATATATTTTTGCCAATATAGGTACTTACCTAGTCGGAATGTTCGCCTTATAGTGCGTGAAGTTCCTCGATATTGAAAAGCGCAAATTTAAAACGTTAATAGTTATTTACGATACAAGTGCCGAAAATAGGAAATTCGCGACGAGTGGTGATAAAAATTAAAACACGACCGAAGTACCTATAGTTTTTTTTGCCTTTTTTTAACCATATGTTTTGACTATTAAGACAAACTACTGCACACAGCCAAATGCTCGTATGTTTAAATGCAACAACTTGCTATAGTTAGACTGGTTAGTTATGTATGGCTGTCTCTTTCCAACTATTGCAAGTTGGTGTGACAAATTTCACCAGTTTGTAGTATGCTAGAAGTTTCTCGATTTTTTTTTATTGACTAAGCGCTGACTTTTGTAAGCGATCGGAGTGACGTTTTAAAAAAGTCTAAGAGTTTTAAATGAAGAAATAAAAATACTAAGAACTAAAATTCAAATCGAACTAAAATACGTTTGGATTTCAATCCCGTTTAATCTTTAATATACTGTACAAGAAAAACATGCAATTTAATGCTAAGTACAGTACAAGGGCCCTGTTAGAGTGTAAGTAGCTATTGATGATAAAATAAATTAAGTTTAAATATAAACAAACATATGCTAAAATAACAAAAAGTGGTAGGATAATTTCGTAAAAAACAATTTTTAATTGTGACAAGGTCGTCATTAATATAAGCTGATAAAATGAATTTAGTGTAAATGGATAAAAAATAACATAATAAAATGATGAAAACATTGTAAAATAGTCATAAAATAATTAGGTATTAAATAATCTGGTAATTTAATGTAGCAAAATTTGATTGCATTGCAGATAATTTTTCATATTTTGACTAGAGACCCGCATAAAAAGCAATTTTAATCACACAAAACATTTAATAATGAATACAACAAGAATTATAATATAATTATAATTGCATTTTAATTAATCTTATCTTATCTAGATGAGGGCCCTTTCGGATGCACTTCGACCCAGTGGGATCTTTTGTGCATTTGCCCTCTCCTTATGTCTACTCTCAACTTCGCTCCATCATTTCCACATAGCGGATGATGCAGCTCAGCGGAAGTACTTTGAATTCCTTTTGTTGCGGATAGCCGTTACCAAAGTAATTCATTCTTTGTCTGGCAAGAGCATGACATTCACACAGTAAGTGTTCCATATTCTCATCCTCCTCGCCACACATTCTACAGTCTAACTAAACTATCCGATAGTCCCGTCCCATCTTGGCTAAGAGATCCTTGACCCCGAAGTGACCTGTGAACACCCCAGATATGATTCTGAGCTGCTTTCTACTAGACTTCCAGAGTTTGTTAGTCCAACCCCAGTCCACTCCTTCTATAAAGAGCTTAGAGTGCCTTAAGCCCGCCTCATTCCTCCACTCGTGTTGGTGTTTGGTTTTGGCGTGGGCTTTAAATGCCGAGTTTATGGTTCCCTGCGAGAGTCCCACAAATGGTTCTGGACCTACAAAGTGATTTGTAGATCCCCCTCTTGCAAGCTCATCCGCTCTTTCGTTGCCGATGAAGCTCTCGTGCCCTGGTATCCAAACTAGTTGCACCTTATAATGCCTTCCAAGCTTGTTCAGTGCCTGGACGCCATTATAGACTAGTCTAGATTCCACTTTCGGCGCCGTAAGTGCTTTAAGGACCGCTTGACTGTCACTGAGTATATAGATAGTCTGCCCTCTGGTTTGCCTGTCTATATTCTCCTGTGCACAGGCAATTATGGCGTATGTCTCCGCCTGGAAGACGGTTGCCAAACTGCCCATGCTTACACTACTACTGTAGTTATGCGCATAAATGCCTGCTCCCGTACCGGATCCCATTTTTGATCCGCCCGTGTACCATATACTGTCTTCGATACCAGACCTCGGTGGTTCTAGACCTTCGGTCCATTCAGCCCTGGATGGAACTTTTGTTGTGTAGTTCCTATGGAATACAAACTTGGGTAGCATTTTGTCGCTTCCCATGTTTGTTATTCTGTCTAAGAAACCATCAGTCTCCATTTTTGTGTGCTTAGTCTTTGGTTTGCTGTCGCTCCACAGTCCAAAAGTTCCTAATCTGTGGAACGATTTGCGCGCCCCTGTTATAGCCATGCATGCCGATGTCTGCACCTTCATCAGAGTATCTCTGCATGTGCTCATTAAAGTCCTTGGCCATAGTCCTTGGCAATTAGGCCCATATTATTGTACGGTAGCCTGGTATGGTTACCAGGTTAACCAGGCTACCGTACAATAATATGGGCCTAATTAATCTTAATATTTGTTTTTTTTTTATGTTTGCCAATTGATACTGGGACCACAAGCAGTGTTACCTAGCTGCACCGTGGAAACTTAGAATTATACCTACACTTTGCGCACCGAGGTCGGTACATTCAGCCATGGTTGGCACACGCGCTCACGGCCGGACGCTGCTTATGTGCACACGTGCACAGAGGTATTGAAAATGACTTCGTTGCGAATAAATACGGTTCACTGCAGTGTTGTGGGGTGTGACAACAATAAAACAAGTAGACACTTATCCTTTTTCCTCTGCCGACTGATGATGACAGATTAGTAACTTACCTACCTACTTTATATAGTTACCTAAGTAGTAATTATTTCCATTATAGGCACGAACTAGTGAGTTCTAACAATGACGTAGTGATTTTTACGGAACATTGAATCTTTAATACATAATAAATTTGTAAGGCCTTACAAATTGCTTGCTTGAGTTTCGGTAATTTAGTATACCTACCCCGAGCCTCTGACAAGTTTACTCCGCCACTGCCATGATGTCCAAATTATTTAGTTGTTTTCGTAGAATAGGCAAGATGACACATTTTGAAAAACTGTTCTATAATGTTTAGAAACATTAATTATGTACAACGAATAAGATTTTTCAAGAGAATATAACAGTTAAGTAGGAGTAAAATGCATTTTAGTTTTTAAATTTCAAATTGGCGCTAAAACGCTTGTCAGTGTCATGGCGTCCCGAGTGACGTCACGTATGTATAAAAAGAACGCAGACCTTTGACGTTTGCTACCTAGATCGCTCAATTGCTCATTGAATGAACATAAATTAAAAAGTTTACAAGTCTTGCGCGGCCGTGCGAGCGAGAAAGCGGGACAATGACGTATGAAGATCTGACAGATAACATGGTTCTATCCCTGTCTTACTATTCGTTCAGTACGTAAGTTTTCTCTGTAATCTGTGGTAATGGCCGCTATGGGTATTTGTTTATAAACACGTGACGTCATGCGCTCTGATTGGTGTTTAACATATCATGGCGGGCGTCCGTATTTTTCAGTTTAATTTTATCAAAATAAATAATAATCCCTTACTTAATATAAAATATGAGCAATTTTCGAATTCTATGATTAAAATGCACTAAGAAAATACCATATTTTAGTGATTTTCAATTACTGTCATCATGCCTATTCATGTTTGTGTTTATCCCTGTATAACAGCAATTAGTATAATAGTTTACTTAGTAACATTCGCACGGCAGCCTAAGAAAAAGCGTTACATCGTCGTTGCTATAGGGACATATGACTTTTTGGAAGGGCTGGAATGAAACACAAAAAAAATTATGCCTAGTAACTAGTTTCAATTACACTTTTAAACTTTAAACGTCTTAAACTATTACGTTATTCGTATACTTACGCTATAAATAACGAAGATACGAGTAGGTAGGTACCTAACAAGTACACAGTACACATTCAAACTAGACAACATAGACAGGGTGAGCGATAGGTAACATGGCTTCAATTGTATTTAACATGCTGCGTTGATATGCCTGTATGTATGTATGTATGTCATTGACTATGCAGTTCAGATACTAGCAGTATCTTGGGAAACCCGAGATATTTATATATACCTATTTGCTTATTAGGGTTTCCTTCTCAAAGGGTAAAAACGGGACAATTGCTTCACCATAGTGTAACTACTCACACATTATAATAGAAATTTATGTTTTGTAAAATAATTTTAAAACCGTTTTTTATGTCACTTAACAATTTAACAATAGTACATTAAGCGCCCGGGAAGTAGCAATATGTGGATGAGTTGATTTTGTCGGATGAAGCAAAGCTGAATCCGACAATAGAGACGAATCCACGAATTGCCGGTCCCGCCAAGGCTGATATAGTGCTTTTCTCCAAAAATGCGAGGAAATCAAGTAATATTTTCGATATGTAATCTTAAAATAGCGAGTATGTCAATAACCTACCAAGTTCCCGCTTCGCTGAAAATGTGGTCCATCGAAGTTTTTCCTGGTACTTACAAAAACGTTGTTATTTCACCTCTCTCTATCGAGAAGTCAAGTGATATAATTGAATGAATGGTGAATGGTTTTTTTGCGCGACGCAACGGAATTTCCACGGTCACGAATGGTGATTTTAAAACACAAAAACCGGTTGAAGGTGACGTCATCCGAAGCCCTGCCAAAGTTAAGCCTGTAGTTTGGTTGTTACTTTGCCAGACTTTGTACCTACCTCATATCAGTAGAGAGAGTAGGTATTTGTTTTGTTAGAATTATTCACTTCGTATAACCACTCAATTTTCCAATTCCGGTCCATTGATTCTAATTGGAAATCGTAATCTGAGACTTTAATCACGGCATTTTCGTATTAGGGTACTTTGAGCTGCTATTTTATCAAATAAACTGTGTTTTTCGACTACTAACTAAACTACCTCCCTAAACTTTTAATCTAATTCCATAGAATATATGTACCTACTACGAAATATCTCACAAATTTTTACGATGGAAAAGTATCGAGACTTGGCCTCTTTTTACATGGATTTTTTTTATGGGATGACGTTATCAGGTTATCACTTATCATTGTCGCCTAACAAGCGCACGCGACGTGCCGCTTCACTTCACGCGTGTGCGTTCGCAGCCTTACTACCATTCCAATTACTGGGAAATTTTTTAAATTTATAAATGTTGGAAACTATTCTAGATGGTACGTTGCTGACGAAAGAATACCTACATATATCTAAAGGTAAATGAGTATAAATGGAAACTTGCTTTAGATGCAAGTGTAGGATTCTAAGATGCATGTTATGATCCTTATGATATTATTATAGTGAAATGAAAACGTTGACGACGGATCCGTTGGGCGATTTCGCGAAGCGGGCGGACCCGCGGCGCGGCGCCGCCGCGGCCGTGTGCGCCGCGCGGCTCCGCCAGTCGAGTGGAGTCTCCGCAGTGCGGCGGTACACTACGAAACGCAACGCTCTGTAGACTTACACAATCATTTATACTCGATGTACCTCATCTGTCATACCCCCAAATCAAGGAATCTTTAGTTATTGAACATCAAGTGCTTTGGCGAACCATCGCTAGTGTAGTGAGTGACCGAAAACCCGCGAATTGTGTTTTCTTAGAGGCTTCATCTCATCCCGCGCTTATTGAGGCTGATTTGTATCAAATCAAATTACAGGTAAGGAACCTAAGGGCAGGGTTCTGAGCGTGAAGTCTTGTACTTTGGCTCGATTTCTATTTTAAATTGAGTAGGCGGTGTGGCGGGACAAACTAAATTTTGTTTTTTAAGTATTTTTAAACTATCTAAATACGCAAGCTTCTTTCAGCAAGTCTTCATGTTTTCGTAGTCTAATTAGTAGCAGAAAATATTGGTTTTCTTAGGAATGGATTTAAAATATAAGTTATTTATATAAATGTTAGCTTTACTTGTAAGTGTTATGTATAATTTGTTACCGGTATATCATTATCATACATGCAATGCATTACATTAGAGTTTGAGCTCTGAAGAGGACCTCCTAACACGTTTCTGTAAAACCGGTTCGACAGTGTTTCGTCGGTGAGACTTATGCAATCGACAAATAAATCGATTCACGATCTAATAAGCGGGTGTGTGCAGCCGTTAGTAGTTCAGTGCAACTTACCTGCAATCCTTGCGGGTAAGTTGCGTGAAGAATGCTTTACGCAACACACATAGCGTGAAAACGAAAGTTGATTAGAACAAGGACTATTATTGGTCAACATTACAAATGTTACCGAGTAATTGCCTCGCAACAACTTCTTGACTTAGCATCTAAATGTCATCTTTGAGAACCAGTTTAGACCGCGAGACGATAAAGCTGTTACAGGTGTATCAGATCGGCTTAAAGTTCCAGCCATGAATTAGAATCACTTAATATAAAATAGGCAACTTGAACAGATCTAGCTAATAGTATGAAACTACTTCGTAAATTATGAAAGTAATGCGTTTTTACGTTGCCTCGCATACTATTACCATAATAGTGTAGAAAAACATTGTCACGGATTAAAATTATTCTTGTATGTTGTCTTAAGATCAATAAATACATAACGGATGTGTTTACCGAAGGATTTATAGAGGTAAATCGCTCGATGTCGAGATTGTGATTGCACATTGTAAACTGCAGCTGCGTCGCCACGTGTGTCGGTCACAACAATACGTAATAAATAAAAAAATACAAGAAATAACGTACAGATAGCAGATACATTCCGCGGAACCATTTATCTCGGCATGTGATGCGCGTGAGTGATTGTCGAGAGTCCGCATTGTGTCGAAAATTTTGCATTTTATCCGCAACTGTGTTATTAGTTATAGTGTGTATCCAGGTGCTGGGGTTTGATTTATGACAATGCCTGTAACATCAGTTGACGGGCAGAATTCTATGAGAGATCAATCCCGGGTATTTATTGCGTTACCGAGAATCAGTCAGCAACCCCTCGTGACCTTAGCCCAGCATAAAGCTCGCGCGAGTGGAATTAATCATAAAAGGCAATAAATAGCAGGGAAACGAACCTATATTTACACACAAGTTGAAGGTCAGCGCGACAGTGTTGAGCTGGCGTAGCAATAACAAATAGCAACAGTTCGGATTGTTGAACCGTGTTGGCCGGGCCAGGACCAAAGCCATGTGACGGCGCCTCGTATTGATCCAGCCCATTACCGCCCACGCTATGGGGACATAATTCTCCAACAAAGTAAACAAAGACGATTTGATTGACCACCGCTTTCAGCACACATAGCCCCAAATGATTTGGTACCCTTTCGTTCCTTTCATAACACACATACCTACACCGTAATTATTCTTATGATTGTAATTAGGGTCGGTGGATAATCGTATTTCATATTTTATATTCCTATAGGCACACTGGCGTTTTCTTTTCTGCGCCACCCTCGTTTCAGGGCTGTAGTCGGATCGCTTTACCTGCTTCTCCCATTTCCCCGACATCACATCTATTTGCGAGTTCTAAGCGAATATAAATAAAGCTTACCCCCCAGACAATACGGCATTACGCGTATTTTTCGGCGTTCTTAAACCCGACGGCGCTCTAGGTAAACATAAAATGGAATGGTTCCCAATTCTGTTTCGAATACGAGTATTAATTAACATGAAAGTTTGACACCATGCAAAATGTTATCTTATTCTAAACGGATCAGATCAAATGACGCTTCCCAGCGAAGGTGTGCTAAATTACCTTCCTGCATCAACTCGTCTCGACAGTGTAGTTGCCTATTTCCGTAGCTCCTCTGATTCCATCATAGCTTTATCTGTAGCACAGTGTAATGTAACACATGATGTGTCATTTTCTTGTCCTGTGTCTTTCCAGTATGTCAGATTTTTTAAATATGAAAACTAATCTGTTTATATTATCGTTAGAATTCATAGATGGCTGGATTCAATCAAAAGGTTTCTTTGAGTTTAACGGTAATTCCAGTAAAACGGCAATTTGATCAAGATTGATTGCTACGCTTACTATCCTCCATCTCCATTACTTCATTACGTTGCATTGTATTGTATACTGCATGTATTTATGTTGAATTGTATGTTGCAAGTTAAAACAGGGTCAACTCGAAGTTTTATTGAGAGTAGAATGCGAGTTAAAACTGTAATATAAGTACAAGAAACGCAACGAAAACTTCGTTAGAATATTAATTCTTCAAGTTTAATACGAGTAATGTCACGCTGGGTGTCGGGAATTTACACGCTTACAAATCCACGGGACCCCGCTCGGTGTTCTTATTAGGCGGGCCCGGAGTGGGCCACGCGGAGACATTTCGCGATGCAATAAATAGGCGAGTTCTTGGCCGGAAAATTGCGTCAATTTTCAGGGCGGGCTCGGCCCCCGAGACGTTATCAGTTTAATAGCCTCGACAAGGAAAACTATGTTAGAAAAACTGAGGCGAGCGGGCAGAAAATTTAAATAAAAATTCTACCTTGATGGCAGCTCGGGATCTAAATAGTTACTCACAATCTTGGACCGCAATAGTAGGATTACCTGCGCAAGTATTGGATTGTTAAATATAATTTTAATTCAGAACTTAGGTAGGTACTTTCCCGTTTTTGCCCATGGCTCATGACGTCATGGTCACTGAGGCGGCGGGCGCTTCTTCAATATTCCCTTTGGCTTATCTCATAGTGTACCCGTGACCTCACCGTGGAGGGTGTTCAAGGTGAATGTGTTGTTCTTTTGCAATCTAAACGAGGCCGTGTCCCTTGCCGGGGAAATGGTAAAAGCTTTTTGTAATTTACCCTTGCCTACATTTACGCGTCACAACATTGCGACAGAATGGCTATGTCATCTTTACTTTTGGATATTATGGGCGCAATTGTTTTACTCCGTTTTAATTGGGTGTGGGGTTAAGTCACTTAGTTCGAATGGCGCGTGTTACAACTTAATTACATTAGAAGATACGTGACACAATGTCAGATGGCGGCGACATAACAATCAGCGAGGTGCCAGTGCTAACGAAGAGCTCAGGGTCTAGTGGTAGTTGATAGGGGGCTGCACGGGGGCGATTCTTGTATTCGTATGCAGGCCGCGCGGTGGCGCGATCGATACGCGCCCGCGCGACGCGCCACCCTCGCGACTTACCAACTCACAACTCACAAGTCTTTAAACACAAATACCTACACCTTCGAAAATTCAATCAGTATTCAAGCTCATTAAACAAACTAAATATGAAACAACTCACACTATGACTCACAAATATGAAAACACTCGTAAAACACCTTTACATGTCACCGCAAAATAATGAAAAATACAAATGGCTCACTTCACTTTAGCCATAAAAAAAAACAACACGAGAGTAGCACGACGTGTGGAGTGTGGAAAGCTTAAATCAGATTAATTTATATAGGTACTGATTTTCTTTCTTAGCGTAGCCGTAGGTATATTCAAATATTCAAAACATATCTATAAATATCTCGAAAAATTATTATTTCTATTTTACGGAATTGGACTTTAATAAGTATAAAAATGTTAATACATTTTTATACTTATGACTTATGTAGGTCCAATTCCGTCCCGCCACGCCACTTGTCAAGAAAGTATTATTGTGGGCATTACAAATCTAGGTAGCTAGGGTAACACACAGTACAGTAAACAGTCTAAATAAAATTGGATTGCAATTTGAACTTGGCTTCATTTTGTATACCATTCAAATTGTCAAGAGTTAACGAACTAATTTACACACGACAACATCTTTGCAAAGGCAGCGATTTATCACATTCATTATCTCGAAACGTCTAAACTGTGCAACTGTATAATTTTACGGCCATTAACCCGTCCAACTGAGGGTAGTTTAACTGATCATTTTGAGACACGGTTCCGGACCGACCAACGTGTGCGCTGGACCACTTACAGCGGGCATTTAAATATACGCTCCAAGGAATCTTGGCTTTTACCCGAAGATAATACGGAGAAGTCCGAGTAGGTAAAGTATTGTAGTGCGGTAACAGCCAAGTTGCGATAAGTAACAATACTTGAATGACATCATCGGCGACAAGACGGCGACTGGTCAAGTGAAAAAAGACGGTGCTGACAAGAAGCAAAGCAATTTTATTATGAGCATGTGCGGACTCTTCGGCCGGTGACCGCGTGGCCCTGATCTTGGCGAAATAAGCGTTCAAAATAAGATCGCGGCATTGCGGCCACGTGTTACCAACAATACTTAGGGATAATCATTACATAATTACTCAAGTTTCTCTTTACGTTTACGACACTAAAATAATAAGAACGATATGGATAAATTAAGAGAACGCCGTTTTAAGAGGAACTGAATCATTCCCTCCACTGTGATTCAATGCACTAATTGTCGACTAATAGTTTGATGCAATACCGGCGATGGCTGTCGGACAGACATGGAGATTGGGGAGAGAACACAAGGAGGGAACAACCGCTGGAGGGTGCCACCACACAAAATATGCATTGTTCCAGTAAATTTCACACAGAACAAGTTAAATTTAAATACCTATACGAGAGACTTGAGTGAGACATTAAAAAAATAGTTACTAGTTTACAACTATATATGATTATCGGGACTTCATCTGAATATATTGAATTCGAATGGCAACCACGTGGCGACATTTTTTTACCACCCACGACACCCACGTATTACATTGGAAGGAAATAATTATATTGTGCTCTATTTATGAAGCATTGTACCGGTTAAGAGAGGAGCACGTCGCGTAGATGTAGGTCGAGATACGAACTTGATGCATTCAACGATTACGATCTGGTTCTTGATTAAACCGTGTATGTTGCTTCGTCATAAGACTTCGAATTATCAAAAACAAGTTTTTGAAAGCGTGCAGGTACTATCGGCTGCATTAATGCATGGACACCTTACGGTCTAGTTTCGCTTGCACCGTTTGACATCTACAGCTGATATGATTGCATGCGTTGCGCACAAAATAAACTAGATGGCGCTGCTGGCCAAAAATATTGATATATAGACGAATATAACTTAATTCACTGATAATAATTGACTCCTGTAATCACCATAAAATTTTCTTGCGATGCGAGTACAATTATTGACAAGTTTAGCAAGGTTTAATCTACTGTAACCGTATTTGAGTGTGACTGAACTGTCATCCTACCTACTCGTTTATCAAAGGTATATATTTCACAGTTGAAATATGTATACCGTGATAAAACACTGACCAGTGTCAACAACAAGATTGGATGGGCTTGTGGATTAGCCTATTAAGTGCAAATGACACGGTGCTGACTGCCTTTTTAGTGTTTTTATGATTTCTGTTTTTTACACTATTTTGCACAGCCAAAAGTAGATTTTTTAAATATAAATCATCATCATTATATTTAAGATTCAAAATCTTGTCGGTGGAGCAATTTCCATTCCTCTCTGTTCTCAGCTATTGTTTTGACCTCTTGATACGACGCGCCGTTTACTTTTTCTTTTATTTGGTCCATAAAAGATCTTCTTGGTCTCCCTCTCTTCCTCTGAGTGAAAGAGAAAAGAACGTTGTTGAAGACCATTGAGAACAGGAGAGGCAGGATGTTGGGCCACTTGTTACGACACGATGATTTTATGAAAACCATAGTAGAAGGGAAGATAGAGGGAAATATAAATAACAGTAATTAAATAAAATTAAATAACTCAAAGAACTTTTCATTTTAAAATTATATTTATTCAGTAGTAGTATTAGTGAATTAGCCACTTTTTAACATGTTATCGAGGTTATAGCTTAAGTTTCATTTCCGAAAATCGGAAAAAGATTGAAGCTTTACCTCAATAAAAATAATACCTATTGTCAATTTTATTAATAATTTCAGACCGGGTTATGATAACATATATATCAGGCGAACGCATTCTGGTGTTTATTGGCATTTTCTATTTAAGTGAGATTTGAAATAAGTAATTAAACCCGCCATTTAAAATAAAAAAAAAATACGAAACAATCTTACAGTTCACTAAGGCTTTTATTATTGATACTAGTATTTCATAGATTATAATGGTAGGCTTCTACAGTTATCTATCTCACTCGATCTCGTTAATTAACAAAATGATTATATTCTATTATGATAATTTTCCTTAACGTAACACATCTATTACTAATAGTGTCTACAGGGATAAAAAAGCACGATGAAAACAATATTCTACTCATATTTTACTTTTGTCATTTGTTTATATATAACCCGGTCTGTCTTTCTTCAAACCCTACATGTTCACAGTTAGATATACCACCAGATTCCGCGTTAGGCACTACGTGATCACTGAACGTGAACTTATATGTCCTTATGAATAAATTTAAACACTTCTCACTTCTCATCACTAAACATGACAAAAATCCAGCTGTCCAGTGTCCAAATTGCGACAATTTGCTGTTTTATGTGCTTCTCTGTAAGTATGGGTTTAACAGCATGCCCATGATAATTATAAACCCTTCTCGTTATGGAGACACGACGAACTCCACACTTGTGCAATAAATCGACGTAATGACTTGTCGATTCAAAATCATTTTCTTTATAGTCCATTGTCAATGGCTGGTGGCCGTTCTTTGTCGGTGTAGCAGAGACGTTTCCTTTTGCTCAACCTTTTTCTAGCTGTAACGATATTATTTGAAAATAAATCATCAGAAAAATGTATGATAGTTCAGTAGTAGTTACTAAATAATTATATCACAAACGTGTAAAATAACTACTTACGTTTAGATCAGTTTCTGTAGCTTGTAGCTTCGTTACATATCGCAAATATTTGCGACCTTTTAACTAGATCAATATTACGTCGAAAACTAGTTTTATTATTCATGTTATCCAGAAAAAAATATGAATAACAAAGCTGAGTAGTCCTACGAACGAACACGTAACATCTTTGTGATAAAAACGAATAAGTATGGTAGTTTTGATTCATTCGTCTACCCTCATCGATTATTATATTAATCGTAGTAGTAATGGATTAATATCTGAGCAGCAAATTAAACTTATGATAAATTTCAACTGCCTAGTCAATTGAACCGATGGTCGAGTGGCCAACAAGGCAAGTAACTAGGTCGACACCTAGCTTGAGAGTCGTGGGTTCAAATCCCGCACCCAACCAAAAATATGTTGGGAAAGATGTGTTTTTGGAATTGTTTGGATATTCACTGGTAGTGAATCGGAAACATCGCAAGAAAAATAAATGCACAAAGGTAGCACATAAATAGAATACACATTCCAAATTGCGTCATAATACCGCCATTATCGATCGATAATGCGTTGGCAAGATTACTTGGCAATATAATATAGGAAAAATAATAACCCAAGAAAATAATTATAATTATATACAAGACGAAGCATTACTTTTTGTTTCCATTTTTGTTAACAACGCCATCTAGTGAAACCTTGCTGATCCTCTGTGGTTTACATTTACATCTATAATTATATTACACGTCGTGCACATAGATGGCGTTAGCGAGCGCGTCAAAGGAAACAGTTTGTCAGTTGACCATGCACTTATGCTGTCTAGTGTACGCCCGTAAAACTAAACGCGTGAATTTATCAACACATTTATCTCGAAATTTTACAAGGAAACCCAACTTTAAATGTAAGCAGAACATATAATTCAGTATGTAATGGAACATATAAACCGGTTTGAAACAAGCAGTGATTTCGACTTGATTGAGCAGACGCGAATCAATGGAATTGCGGTGCATTGTTCAATTATCAAATGCACAGGAGCCCGCGCAAATGTCATAAGTGAATTAAGCCGCATTGCAAAAACATTGGACGCATTGCAAAGAGTTAACTGGTCATTGACTACCCGCATGCAGACACGCTTTGTACAACCTATAGATAAATTCTTACTCGGGCATTGTTAAATGACAATTTTGTGTAGAAACTGTAAAGAATTCCTTCGTAAATTAGTCAAGGAATGACGATAGAAATTCGTTCGATTCTTCATTTAGTGGAATGTTTACAAAAAGTAGTCTAGGCAATTGTTGGTGGGTATGTCGTTTTTTGTAAACATCCCTTCTATTTGACGCAAATGTCAGAATAACAACATTTTGTTGAACAGCAAACATCTCAAATATGTACCTAAGTGCCTTATGCATCCATGATACTCACACGTTATATTTGGTTTCTAATATTAGGATACTCTCAACTTAATGATTACCTATAAAGTGAATATGTTTCTACTAAGGTATTCCATGCGTGGGTACCTGGATGCGTTCCCTTAATAAAGTTTTTTTTTACTGCGGCCATTACTCCCCGTTTTGGACGACCCTTTGGCCGAACAATGATTAGAGCGACCCGAGCAGAGGGGGAGCGAGTCGCGAGATGCAGCTGCTCTTTTATTTTTCCTCGTCGAGATGCTCAAGGAAGTTACTGGGTCGCAAATAGATGCTGATTTCATAAGGAGATAAAAGTTGAGTGCGGCTTTAGCAAAAGAAAATGCAATTTGTACAAGTTGAATGTTACAAAACTGCATAGATTACTTATAATTATTTGGTTTAGCAACTTGGCTTAACTATAAAATGCGTTGAAGGTAGGTAGGTAGGTACATTATGCGTCAACTAATCCACATACTACACATGTCCAGGACGTTAACATGAATAATTTAATTGCACTTCAGCGTGGAAAGCATTGGTAGATCACTTAATACTTGTTGTATGTGTTCTATATCTGAAAGTTGAAGCAGAGCGTTTCTCGCGACCACAAAAAGTGGTCGCGATGCGTTTGCGCAGCCTCCAACATTTATGATGCAACGTGAAACGCCGAGAAACGCAATGTGGTTTAGATTCCTAAAGTGCACAACTTTTTCTTAGGCGCCATCTCCTGCCTCGGCGCGGCGTCAGCTGTAGTTTCTATCTCATGAATAGTGCTAATTTTCTGGTCTATGTTGTCTTGTGACATATCTGGTTACAAATTATGTTGTTAAATACTGTGTCGCGAGAACCGCTTTTCGTTCGAAACGTAAAATTATCCTTTACTACTGTACCTACAGGTAGAACGGTGTAAATCTACTCGTAATCTCGCAATACTGCCTCTCGTAACTAACTTACCTGAAAGTGTTAACAGACCAAGTATCGGTTTGTGTCAATTCACTTAACCTCAGCATTGACAAACAGCCAACGATTTCCGTTTTTCATTATGTTATGGTAAAAATATTGCAATATATGAACAACAGTATCGTATAGAAACCAACAGGCTATCCATTTCACAATAATACATACTCGTAGCTAGGTAGATCGAGAACGTTGGGCGAGTGTTTTAGAGAAATGAGACCTAAGATTAATCTCTTCCGGGACTTCCGCAAATTGAAAACGGAGCTACAGAAACGTAATACGTCCTTCCTCCATTCATTCATTCGTAGGTACTGCTACGTTATACATAGACTAAGGTAATACAGTTTGTATTACAGCGGGTAGGTATATAGTTAAAGCTTATCGTTGGTTGACGGATATGCGTGAGTCATCAAAAGTGGAAACGTAAGCAGTCCTAAACCAGCACTCTAAGAATAGCCTTGTTACAAAATCTAATAAGATCTCTGCTCACTGTACTGGAAGGGCCCTTAACAAGCCGTACGGTTAATAAATATATAGCTATGCTCAGTAAAATTAATTACTCACATTGAACCAACAAGCTGGTATAGCGGTCACCGCGAGGAAATTAAATGAACACGCAGATGCCTCGCCGTGGACTTTTCTTATTAGAATGCAGACGGACTTAACGAATGATGCACTCTAACGAGAAATACATATTTGCCGAGGTTTCACGTGTTACCCGCAAATTAATTGATCAATCGGTGAGGCGGTATAGAATAATTAACAGCTTTCTTAGAATCCATGTTGTTGACGAGCGTATCCCATTTAACCATGGCCGGCATGGCCTATGGAAGACTTGATTCGCTTATTATAAATATTTAAAGCTTTGGTATATATTTATCTCAATCGTGGGTATGAGTAAAAGCTTGCTTTGATAACTGCGTTGGCGTAGTAAGCGATGTGTCGTGGCGCAAGTATTGGGCGGCGCGGAAATCCGGCGCGTGCGCAGTGCACCTTGTATCGCCTAATTGACGCGTGCCTACATCACACGTGGCTGCGTACGCATATAAACAACTTGCTTTATGACTCGTTCATTGTCATTACCAGTTAATACGAGAGGAAATGTTAATGGATGTTAACACTTAATGAAGGGCTACTATACTGCTACTAGAAATGTTTAAAACTAATTAGCGTTCCAGCCAAATGTGCCCCGTTGGATTATGTCATTGTGGAGTAGACACACGATTGGGCTTCAGGGAATCATTATTTGTACGGCTAAGGAAACGGATGCAACTCGAATAAATGCTGAGTTCCACCGGAATCCTAAAATAGGTACAAACCGGAGATGGAGCACTCTCTGGTACTTTCACATTGGATCACAGTACGGCGTTCCCAAATCCACAATGACCGTTCATAATTGGCTCGTAAAACTCCGTCCACAATGGAGCCCGCACCTCACCGTCCGGCTCTCACCGTCTATAATTTAATATCCGCCCGAAGCCCGAAAATAATCCTATTTCCTCGGTGATGCCCTTGACAATACCGGGTTAGTTCTGCTAGTCGGAATTGCTTCATATTTGAAACTTGTCCTGAGGTCAGAGATCGAATGAACTAAAATTCTTTATAGAGCGGCAGATATTTTCCGTTGCGAGTAACTCACTTCAGCGACGTTACAAAGAAAAGAAAATACTGCGACAGGAAGGATTAGAAAAAGGCGCGGCTGTATTTGTCGAGTACACAGACGAATGCGATAACATTTCCAAGACAATCGGTGAAGTCAAAGTGTTTGTGTTGACAAGTGGTATTAATCGATGAGAGCACTCCGTGTCGTGTATGATAGATGTCGTGACGAAAGTGATGCATCGCCTGACATTCGAAAACCGTTACCCAGCTCGAGAAGGCGCTAAAGCTGCCGCTAACTAGGAAAGGAAGCTACCCCACTAAGCTAATAATATCAAAATTGTTGGAGTTTCGATCTATCTTAAAGTCAAGGACAACGAAAATAATAGGAAAGCGTTTATATTGATTTTGCGCGCTTCTGCACTTTGCGTACTTTGCTATTCATGTTTGAGTGGAGGAATTTACTGGTACCCACCACTGGTACGGGATTGACACAATTAAGTTGTAAGTATAGATATCGAAAACAATGCATGTCGTCATTAAACAGAGATATGGTACTGAACTGATTGAAACACGGCCCATTAATCATTAAACTTGTCTGGATGGAAGTGCGTCTTAACTTCTCGTACAAGGTCGTCTCGCTACCATTTTCCGTACAAGGTTACACCGAAGGCCTCGCCCGGACTCAGCAATCGACGTCCTTGGCCTTTTCTAGGCTATCCGGGCTCCCTGCCGTAACACCTGTATCATTTTCAGCCTGTACTGTAGGTATATCAATTTCCTTACAATAAAGGATGAACATTTACGATCCGTACGTTCCGCCAAAACTTAATAAATTTTATTAGTATCACTTCGGTTAGTCGTCAGGTGTGTTGTTATTATTACTTATAGGTCGAGTTACCAATTTATTGCATACTGTAATTAATGAGTTGCTCAAGTATTGCGTGGGTGAAATTCCGGAAGCCATTGCAGTTCAGTATGTTACACTTCCGGCGTTACTACACGTCCCTTTTTGAGGCCGCACCGTTCGCTAACGGCATTGTATTATACTAAATTATGGCAACCACCTCTATTAAACACACAGATGAATGAGCCCTTGATGGTATATTAATAGCAGCTTCAAGTTATTTCAAAAGCCAGCCAGTCACGTTGGCGAGTTTGCCTTTTCGAGTCGGTCACTAAATAAACAACAATTAAACATGAGTTAGATAATGAAATCAGACACAATACGACTACAACACGGACCTAACTTAAGTAAAGCGAGGCTGCTTGCGCCAGACGACCTTTTCGTCGGTCGATAGAAGGGTTTGGGCGGGAGTGCAAACAAATATGTTTCAGAAGCTAGCAAAGGGGACTGCTATTTAGATAAGCAAATTGCAAGACTTAATTACACTGTAACATTCTCCAACAACGTAATCAAGTCGATATCGAGCAGGCAGCGAAGGGACGCTTCAATAAAATCCTGAAATCATGATCGATTTACACGTGAAATTATGTTCTTTTGTAGCACGTTCTTCTGAAACAATACCTGCAGTTTGAATAACTTTATTACCCAAACAATCGCTCGCTTACACCACGTTAAACGTATAGCAAACAACCTGATAACTTTCCATTAAGAGTGCATAAAGGAATATAACTAGCCGAGTATTGAAGCGGACAATGCGGCTTGGTAACGGGACCAGGCACTAATTGTGAACCGAGCTCTTCCGTTACCCGCGGCGCGTTAAGAGACTCCCGGCGGGAACAACCGGCACATACCGCACCACTACGACGCTTTTCCTTACTCGAATAAAGGTAATAAAGCACGCCTTATTAGATTCTCACTAGAATCAAGTCAAGTTTGTGCTTCAGAGTGCGTTCAGTTTATCTATTTCTGAAACTTTTAATGTACTCTGAGACTGTTATAAATGAATTTCGTTCAGCTAAACTTTTATCAACGTCGAGTCAACGTCGCCGCGAAACGTGCCACGACTACTGATAGACTTTTCTTATTTTCGTTGCTGAGCACGAATTAGGAACACAACACGTACAATTCTGTCTTGAAATTATACATAATCGGTTTCATGGGAACGGCATAACAGATATGAGAAATTCGTTAAGTAATAATGAACGATAATGGACCAACTACATAAATGGACGTGGTTAATATATGATAACAAATGTTTTTATAAACTCATACAGATATAAAATGTTGAAATGTTACTGGTTTATAAGAAATATTGTAGTAATTGTAATATCTTGTGTTCAAACGTATAGATTGAGTCATAGATAGTAGTGCACTTGGTGTTATGTTATATGGTGTTATCATGTTATGTAAGACTAAAGCGCAGGGTTGTGGCGAAGCGAGCTAAACGTCGTCCAAACCGCAACCGCAGAGGCGCCTGTCGTCAACGCCTCACGACAATTTATAAACACAAAGGCGATACGTACAGTGTTGTGTTTACGAGTATTCAGTCACATTCGAGGTACGTACCGAATTAATAAAGCTTTTTAAATTTACTGACTTCTAAAATGGATTCAAAAATAAAACCAACACTTTAACGGCATATCAATCAGTCAACATTCGGTTCATAATCAGAAAGTATGCATTAGAGCAGTGTTTTTCAAACTTTTTGGCGTCACGGCCCTTCATGACCATCAAAATTCCTTTGCGACCCCCCAAAACCCCATTTGTACGATTAAACGTAAAACCCAATTATTAACTTCACAGATTTGTATTGCACCTTTCTATCATTCAATCAGTCATGCGTTTTGGAACGCAACCTGTATTTAGGTATCTGAAGGTAGTTTTACTGTTACCCAACCTACCCCTTTTTAAATGTAAAATGAAGCAAATCTCTTTTAAGCTGTGCGACTGTTATTTTGGGGATTATTTCGACTACACTTGGCTATTGAAAGAAGCATATCTTGCAGATATTTTCGACCATTTGAATGGATTGAACAAAAATCTACAAGGAAGGGACGAAAACATGATTGCAGCAAAAGATAAAATTAATGGATTCATAGCGAAAACTGAATTATGGACATAGCAAAATTTGAAGTTTGAATCTTTTCCTTGCATGTCTCAAATTATTCAAGAATTTAGAAGATATACGAAATAAGTGTTTTTTTAGACAATGTTTAAAACAATCATACACAATTAAGTATTCATTTGTTTCAAAATCCGGTAGACCAAAACGGAGATAAAAGATTGAAGAACCGATAACCGTTTGACTTATACTTCTATCTGTAGTGCAAAAGTAGGAGATACGATTCAAAACTTGTCAAAAATCGATGAAAACCTCGGGTAGCCCCTTAATGATCGATATCAAAACAAAGAAGAGGAATAGATTGAATTTGGAAAATGATTTAATCGTCTGCGTATCGCAACAGGAACCTCGTTTTAATAAATTAGTTAAAATGAAACAAGCTCATTCTTCGCACTTAATTAAAAAAATACAAATGACATAAACGTGTGTATTTATTTAATTACGACTATGAAGTCGTAATAAATCGTCGTATAAATGCACACGTCTAAGAATTATTTCTGGTTTATTAAAATGAACATGCTTGAAAGAAATACCATTCCTTGTAGTCACGAGATTTTTTAGAAGCTGATCCTCGCGACCCCCCTGGATATGTGCCGCGGCCCCCCTGGGGGCCGCGACCCACACTTTGAAAAACACTGCATTAGAGTATTTGGTAGCTGTTGATTTTATTGGTCAACACGCACCTTTTAAGAGGTTATTTACAGCATTTGAAAAACTTATCCAAACGCCACTTAAGGTACGAGTAGGCCGATGATAAATACAATGGCACTCGCCCTTGACAAATAAGCCAAGTTCTACAGGTGTTCAAAGCCATTTAAAGATGTGATTTTTTACAACGCAAAAACGTTAACGAGGTTTGAACGATGTTGATAGTGGTCATATCTTAGCAGTGTACCTGTGTAAGTAAATAAATATACGCAAAGAAAAACAAATGAAAGAGACGCGTAAAGAAATCGTCAAGTGGTCTAGGCAGGTGCTCGTGCATGTCCCGACGTCTTCACTAGAGAGGTTGTTCAACGAACACCCTTCTTATCTTGAAGTTACTGCATGTATGGTGAACATGCTAGACAAACGCAAACACCACATAGTCTCTTTTTAAACAAACCCAAGACATTGAATACCCTCCAACATGCACGCGGTAGTTGCGGACTGTTATACAGTCAGAGTGCTATTTCCATGATAATCAATTAATTTATTGTGTAATTCCTATGGGTGTACTCCGGGTGGGTGAATTGATTTATTTGTGTTAGTATTCCTCGTAAAATTGCTCCACTTGAGATTCAATAGGTTGAACGCACGCAGGCCGCCGCCTAGCAATAAACCACATCTTTATGGTTGGTAATCATTATACAGATATTTGTTGTTACCTACGTCAAACTGAACCTTTTCACTGAATCAAATATAAATATTTGAAAATATTAACAGCGGACTAAATTATGTTACTACGAACTTATGCAGATAGTGAGAATTCCGCTGCGTTTTCCCGGTGAAATAGCTTGCTACTTAGGCACTAACCTCCTTACCTTATATAACTTTTTGCAGGGAAGGTAAATTACCATAGTCGCCAGAGATAAGTGCAGTCTTTTTCTATCTTTAATGCTCGATATCAAGTTACCGTCTCTCAGATATCAAATGCACTTAAAGTGTGTCTCCCGTTAATGCATGGTCCACCAATCGTCAGCTCGGGTTACGAACTAGTGCATCGAACCTTTTGTACTTTGATCGGCGTGTGAGTCCTAATTAATAATACAATTGTCATGTATCAGTAACCACGGCCCAATTTTGGAGATGTGAACTTGATGTCAATAGTAAATACAATGTAGTACATAATCTATAATGAATGAGACATTAAATTTAATGAAACACTGTAACAAATTATTTATGCCGACTGCCGACTTCTCACAGACCAGCTAAATTTGCGCACCTTAAATGGAGAGGTATGTGTAGTAGCTAATATATAAGGCGCAGGAACTGGGAAAAGAGTTGTTGTTCGTGTCGGATTTTCTGTCGCTATTAAATTAATACAACAAGTACCTACGAGTATCTATACATTACGTAATCGTAATAACAGACAAGAGTAAAACGAGTGTAACAAGTGTCACTCTGTTACGCTTGGTAATAGGCGGAGTAAATTGTTTGGCGACATGACCTCGTCCAAAGTGCTCGCAGTTACAATTACAATGTAATTAAATGAAATGATTAAAGGGAATTGTTAAAATACAAAAAAGTTTCATAAGCTATATACATTTCACTAATCTTTATCCTACTAAAATACGGGTTAAACGATTTTACCTTAAAATGAGACTATGCCATATGGAATTTTGGCCTCAGTAAAGACCGCAGCTTCGTAAATCTCATCAAAACCATCACATTCGTTTCCGAAAACCCCTTTACAAGATTTAATACATATATTTGTTATTTAATACGAATACTTAATACATAATGTACCTAATGAGTATCTTAAATGTTTTTCTAGAACCAGAGATTATTAGCGTACATATGTGGTCCAATAAAAATAAACTTGTTTTGGCGATAATGGTACCTATCGTAAGTTGAATATGCAAATTTCATGGCCTTCAGATAATCGTAACAATATTAAGGAAACACATACAATTAAAACAGCCCACGATAAGGATAAAATAAATGAAGTAAATGCATTAAAACGTGATTCGTCGATGGGTCGAACGCTGCATGAGAATGTGAATTGAAAAGAAAATGGGTCAAGTATGTATAACCCGAATAAAACACCGCGTGGAAAAAGCGCCCACTTTGGTAGCAGTTCGCTTCTTAGTGCTTCGTAGCAATTTTTATTGAGTCTAGTGCATAACTAGTAAAAATCAATATAACACCATGTTGTTTAATCGTATAAAGGCCTTTATCTCATTACTCATTACGCCAGCTATAAAAATGTTAAAGTAATTTTTGTACACCGATATTTTAACCTTTCTGTACAACAAATCAACACACATACTCAATTATCATGAGAAGAGATGTTTCAAAAAAGTCAGGGCGAAATTACATTACATTGTTTTTGATAGATATAACATTGCGGTCAAGGATACAGTAATAATAATAATTGGTTTGTTCGAGCTGTTCACGACTAATAGTGTTATTAATGGTCCAGTCTAGAGGAATGCTGCATGTTACGTCATTTTGCTATTGCTGTAGGTACTCAGTGTACCAAATGCAAAATTCATGCATAAACTGACTAGGATCCGATCTACGAAAGGTTAACTAACGAAGTTCAAATGCCTTCTCAGGTATGTGTTAAGTGTAGTGACAAAAAAAGATAATGTGCCGTTTGCGTGTGAGTGGCACGTTCATCATGAATTTATCTTAAGTACGTGACTAGGGAGTGTTTGCGCTTTCATTCGTCTCCCGGGCGTTCAAGCCGTTGCGTTTGTGCAAGTGCAGGGCCGCGCCAGGTGACCGGTGAATCAGCGATCATCGACCTGCATGCAGTTACCCTTAAAATTGCATTTGTATTTTTCATGCAAATGCAACGAGACTAATGTAATGAACTACGACTTCAGAATAAAAGTTACAATGCATTGTTATTATTATGAAAAGAAGCATTTTAAATCATTGAGCAATAGTCGTTAGCAAATAGTAAAAATGAAACTGTGCGAGCTCCGGAAAACCCGGAATAGATATGAATCAACTTACTTCAGGGAATGCCAAAGGGAGTAAATAAATTAATTGAGAAAATAGGCCTATGAAATTGTGACTGAGTCAACTCCTCGTTGATCTGACGTCATTTGAACCTTGACTGAGAGGCTGCTGATTGTACGAGGTGTATCATACTCTATGACTCATAACATACGTCACAAAAATAGAACATGATTGCTACAAAAATATGACTATAAGAATGAATCGGTCTGCTTAATGTATTTCATGTGGAAACGACCGCAAAAACTTAACGCTTTGCAAACAGCTCCGGATGGCGGAATAAAAATGCTCATGCTGAAATTCGCGGCTGAAAAAGCATTAAAACCATATTTTTTTCTTTTTTACGTAGGAATGAAGTTGTGAGAACGCTATTTATAGGAATTTCATTCATAAACATTTGTAATTGAATTATTTAGGGACTTTACTTTTCTGTTGCTTAATGGTGAGCCTATTAAAATTCCTACAAGAACATACGTCTCTTCTCTTGCATATATACAAGTTTGTCTGAGTAGAGGACCATCAAATTTTGGTTATTTTATATCATGACAAGGTAGTATAATTCTATTAAGTACGTTTTAGTTTTGGGGATAAAGTTTGTCGGAGCAGCAGTAGTTATGACGGAGTTTACCGTTCGGCAGCAAGTTCAACTTTTTGCGAACAACGTTCAATTCGCCAATTGTTCTATCGCTGCTGGCACTGTAAAACATAAATAAACTGAAATAGTATCGAGTGGAACTAGTAGTATAAATAATTGAATGTCTATTTTCTCGCTTTAAACAGTAAGGAAGTTTGAAAAGTTTGAAGGATTTTATTTTTATACAGTCGGAAATAGTCAAAATTCAAGAGCACTACCAAATTTCTCGGAAATGACGAAGAATACCAAACCTAAGCATTAGGAGAGCATGGCTCCGCTCGTACTGGGAGTAAATGTCATTAGTGCTAAAAGCACACAGCCCGATCCGACGGAAACGATAACCGCAGGTTCATTACTTAAGAATCCACCAATAGAATAGGCAACCGGCTTCTCTTATTATTGAGAACCTCTACCGACAAATTAACTATCGTCGTGGTCAATAGAATAAATAATGGTTCGCCTTCTATATCGATACGTGACTGGTTAGCTTTAGATTAAAACCAAGGGAATCGCGAGGTGCATCTGTATTACATTTTAAACTAAATTGCTTTTTAATCGTTGACCAGCATCGATGTTTTGAGATGCAAATGGTGCAAACCCGGAAGATTTGGTTTATAGTCAGTAAGCCCACTCCCAAACCAATACACCTACGTCTCATGACAACACGATAAAATCCATGACAGCACCTGACCTGCTGCTCTCTGCTACACCTTACCTGCTGCTATAGGTAGGTACTCAGTCCTAAGCGTTACAGGCACGATTTGACTTCTTAATGACAGGTGGTGACATCCCTAAGATATCACTACTTTTGGAATAGGCTAATTGTCAAATTAAAGCCATGAATCAAAGCAAAGAAAAATTGGCTACGTACCAGTGATATACCTACTCGTAGTTTAAATATACATGCGCTATAGTTTTTAGATAGAAGGCGTCATATGTAACCTATCTCATGCGAGCGCAGTTGTACTTACCTAAAGTTTAACTCTTCCGACTAGTGTTCTAGTTTAGTTTATTATTATTATTTGTTCGGACCGGTCTGAAAACCAGCGCTGGGCGTCTCGGCTTTTGATTATCGACGGTTTAGTTTTAATTGTGTTTTTTCTTTAAATAAGTAATTTTTGGTTTACATATTCTCTACTTTCGTGTTTACATGGCAATAAACTATTTCTATTCTATACTCATTTATTTATGGTATCGACTAATCGTGGAGCAATAATATTTCATAATTAGATAACCTTTCTCAATTAGAGACCAGAACTAGGGATATCCCTATGACGTCCCGGGGACGGGTCCCATTTCGAATGCCGAATGGCACCCAACTTGTTTGCTTGTTCTTCTAAAAATATGAATCATTAAACATGGAACTATTGGCGTCGTTATTAATTTAATTTAAATACTTATAAATCAAATGTTAAATGTAGCAACAGCTATTGTTGAAAACCGCATGTATTGACTAAGCTCAACAAGTAGAATTACGGAGTCATACATAATATATTGTGATAATTAAATATCAGCTTGAGCAATGAGCCGGTAATGAATAACTAGGTTGGTTGAATTATGATGAGAATAAAGCATAAACAAACTACCGGCGGCCCCCTCGGCCTGGTTTCATATACTTCTGGGATACTAAGGTGCTGAATAAATAAAATGCAATTAGACTAGGCCCTAGGGTGTGGCGGGCATAGAGCGTAAATCACGCCCCGCGTAACTACCGGCGTTTTATAAACAGTTATGAAAACTCTTATCACAATTGAAAAAGAGGGTGGGGTATAAAAAGAAATCAACGAACATAAATAGACGCTTGCTTGCGTAGTGTTGGTTTCTACAAAATACATTTTGGATACGGGATTGATTGGTACCAGGAATGCGATATAATACACTTGATGGAATACACGCGGTGTAATCGGCTGACACAAGGGTTTAGGGTTTACCCATGAATTGAAGACGCGTGGTTGAGTCTGCTAATTCGGAGGCGGCGTCGGCGGGTCACGTGCGGGGCGTCGCCATGGCAACCAAGGAAACTACGTCGTTTCAAGCCCCGGGCCCGTTCTACGTTCCAGAATTTTAGAAATGCTTGTATATTTTTAAACATCAATACATTCTAATTGGCTTAATACGGTTTACAACGTTTTAGGGTATCGAATATAATCTGTGTCGTTTATAACATCTGCTACAACAATAATATTGTTTTGAAGCTCCTCATCAAATCAGTGGCCCGTAATAATAACTCTATTGGACAAAGGGTCGCGGGATTTTGCCAGGCAATTTGAGAACGCGGGGGCGGGTTTTATACGAGCATATCGCTAGCCATATCAATCGTGTGACGAGACATAGGGAGGCGCAGACCGAGATTACGGGATTTGTTGAAACGTTGACCACAGGGTTCTGAACCTTTGATCGGATTTATAATTTTTCATACGGCAGCTCAGCTATCTAAAGTATTCACACGTGTGATATCAAGTAATTATGCGTGTTTCGAAATATTTTACTCCAGTAAGGTATTGAGTGAACACTGAATACCTACTTAAGAGGCAGATGTTAGGAAAAATACGGGTGGTTTGAATTATACTCCCCACTTTAAGTAGTATCGTAAAGTCCTCTGTCTTGAGACGGAGGCCAGGCAACACCCCCGGACCCCGGATTGCCCCTTGTCTCCTTAGTTATTTGACCCCTGTCAATATGCAACGAAGGCTTGTCCATGTCCATTAGCCTCCCCCTACTATTGGACATCGCTGCTCTTTGGCACGCTTGTGGTTAACTCTGCAATTTTGCGCAACGGGAACTCACCACAAATCGAAGAGTAGCTTTCGTATTATGAAAACGAACCCGCCGTATGCTACAAATAAATTTCCATTGAAAGGTTTGTTTTAGTGAAATCGACACGCATTTAAACACAGCATTACATGCATGTGTACACATATAATGGTAGTGGCAAAATAGAAAGTATTTGTAACTCGCAAATTTCATCCGGGTGGGATAGGGCCGTAACTGTCCATTAACTAATGAACCGCCTGATGCCGCCGCGTCCGGTCGGCAGCTGTATCACGTATAAATTGAAGGAATTGGCAAATCGATCATGACATATTGTACGCAGACGACATCGTATAATTAAGAGGGTATTATGAATACATCGCTTCCTGTGGGCATCGTATCCTAATTACCCATTAGTAGAGTTAAGACCCTGCCAGTCGTATACAGACAGTAGACACTGGTATCCAGTTTCCAAGTATTCATTGTAACAAGTGCATACAATGGCTCCGTTGCCGTGGCGAAGGACGACCTACCGCCGCATAACGGCTGCATTATTAACCCCCGCTAGCACCTACAACTGTGACGCAGTTTAGCAGATATCGGTCTAGAATCTAGAATACAACTAATAGCGATTGCATAACATAAATGCTTATATAACAAGTTTGAAGGCAAAGCTATTGAGTCAATTTGAGCATTTGAAGACGTTCCAGAGTGTAATCATCGTGAATTTTCAATTATGATCTTATCGAGAGTTGTGCGACTTGTGCGTGATTTTGATCAGTAAGTGAGATATCAAACAGAAGCCAAATACAATTTTCATACGTTACTAAAGTCCATTCGTATTAGAATTTCTATTTCAGTTCTCATTTATTGCAGTAAAGACCATAAAGTAAGTGGTAACTATAACCGCTTTCAAAAAAGATTAATTCCGCGATTAGGCTGGCAGCTGCCGGCTGATGCTACACCCGATACTGTGCATTGCATCTGTTGGATAAGCTCGTAGACGTAGGTGGAATTATCATTTAAGTGATGCACAAAGCGGATCACGTAGACAGCTGCAGTAAATTGCAACATATTTGCAGTGATTGACGTTAATAGACTCTTTGTTATAATTGAACATTACATACGTACGTACCGTTGGCCAACATATACTAAGTAGATACGCAGTTATTAGTTTGACATACCTATCGCCTGTTAAAATATTAGACTTTTTATGACTACCTCCTCGTACTTGAAATATGTTTTTTTCTACAATGAGGATCATTGAAATTAAATGATAGACGGCCGGTTTAGCCTAGTTGGTAGTAAAACCCTGCCAACGAAGCTAGAGGTCCCGGGTTCGAATACCGGTCTGGGCATTTTTTGTGTGATGATGATGAGCATGAATATTTCTTCCTAGTCATGGATTTTTTCTATGTATTTGAGTATTTTTTTTTAAATCTATAATGTATTTTTATTATTTTTTATCGTCGTCTAGCATCCATGGTACATACATGGTAGCTTTGCTTAGTTTGGATTTGTGTAATATTACCCGCAAATATTTATTTATTTTGTTTTTATTTATTTATATGGGAAAAATTACAAATGTGAGTGTAGAATATTATAAATATGTACTATTAGCCGAATATAATTAACCTACAACTATATTAATTCAGATTTAGACTCTACAAAAACTGGAAACTACTTATATTATAAAAAAGGTAAACTACATGACATCAATATCCCTAAGGTTTACGAATTACGAATAGCAATCTTTTAAATTTATCGCATTTCGCAATCTCACTCAGCATGGAAATAAAACATCCGGCCGCCTGTAAACAAAATGCGAGTGCATAGCGAATCGGTGAACCGAACCGAGGCGTGCGACGCGAGCCGCAAAATACCACTAAGTTAGTCGAAATTTTGCAGTCACCATCGTTCGACACAAAACTACACAATAAATCGCACGACTTCTCATTTAAAATGTCTATTCGCGGCACTTAAATATATTGCTTATCGGACTTTACCGTAGGTATAATCACGGGATTCAGAATCTCTTTGTCAACGTTTTGTGCATAATTGGGAAACCCCGGTTTTAGAATCCCAGAATTGGGGTCCTGGACGTGTTAGACGTGTATTTACCGGGAAACTCCAATCAGGTCTCGAGATAAGTGGAACTATTGAATCCCGAGATAATTATTCTGTTTGTGCGGGGAAGTCCTAAATCGTCACTACCGGGAGTCTTCCGACGATGTGTTGATAGCCAGCATTGTCCGGACTCCCGGCTGGGAATGAATCAAGCTCGTCTGAAACTCTCGATTGTTGGGCTGTTATTCGCTACGCGCTAAAGAGCTTACACCGCCGGTCACCCGTCACGAAACTAGACCTCTATCTACGCTTGGTTACTACACTTACTACGCATCCTGGAGTCAAGATATATTTGTGGGTGAGCGTTGAGGTGAGCTTAAAACAAGTTACAGAGTAGGGGGGCTGATAAAGGAAATGCAACACTGAGCTCGTCACTTACGGCGAGGGTTCGTGCAATCCTGATGCTATAGATAGACTAGGCACACGTCCGCAATAAAATTGGGCCAGTGTGTCGTCAGAGCATCGCTGGTGCTATTATCGACAATCAGATGTCGACCTTGCGGCTAGTTGTTGTTTGTCGCGCAATTCGTGGGGCGACGGAGGTCTCCATCCGCCTCGTCGCACTTCATTTTCATTATATAATGCCTGGTGTATGTCATCGCCCATCGGTCCGATTTAGGATTGAGCCAAATATGCTAGAATCGTCTAGGTAAATCTTTCTTAAGCACAGCTACAAGAAAACATATGTTCACTGATGGAGAATGCCCCATCGTATTCATTTTGCCTTTTGTACGTTTAGATCTAATTTTGTGCAATAAAGATGAAATAAATAAATAAGCATGTGTGTGTGTTTCATACTTTTTAATAGGTGTGTAAACATTAGATAAACGCAACACACACATACCAAACTTTGTTGCAGTAAAGACCCTTAACTCATGGCATAAGAATATTAATAAGTAATTCACAATATTATTACCTATACGACATACATACATTCATACATTCACGCCTTTATTCCCAAAAGGGGTAGGCAGAGCACATGAAACGTATGTTCCAGCGCCACTTTTAGCATAAATTTGGGTATAAAATATCGACAAAATGTGATATTGCAGTGATAGGTTGCTAGCCCATCGCCCACAACACACTTCAACCCTGGTCCCTTAGTCGACTTTTACGACACCCACGGGAAGAAAGGGGGTGGTGAAATTCTAACCCGACACCACACGGGGTCCCGGGGGGGGGGTATACCTATACGACAACAAACAATAATACACAAAGTGAGTGGTCGTTTGTTGTTTGATGTTTAGTCTCGAGGTCTCAATGTCAAAGCACAAGAGCGCTTTGTTAAACATCTGCAGTGTTTATTTATATGGTCATATTTACACCAACCCAGTCGTCATAGGATGAATTGATTTTGAATATCTATGGTCATATTAGCATTGCACTGTTTACTTTACTGTGTTGCAGAAAAGCAATATACGCGAAAAAATAGGATGAAAAATGATATGATTCAAGTTCGTTATTGAGTATAACATAACGAACGCAATTAGGTGCAACGATGTCGAAAGTAACTCTTGATTAATTCCAGTTTTTGTTCGGTACAAATGAAGTAGGTATAATCAGAATGTTCATGTGTAATGGATTGATTAATTGACGTTTTGCATTTAATGCCGTTTTATTTTTTGCTACAGCGAGGAGACGAGTTATTGATTCCTTCCAGTCCAGCGGTCGGGCTGGCAACAGGTGCGGGAGAGAAACTCCGAGCTGGTGTTAATTAGCCCCACGCTGCTTGATTTATAGCCTAACTTTGTCTTCTAATACTAACCAACCAACTACTTATACTTTCAGCCATGCGATATCCAATGATGTCGAGGCTCCAATAGATCTAGAATGATTTATTTTGATTTATCAGTCTGGTTGATATATAGCATACAGTACTTACTGTCTTCTAACGACAGATTACTATTTCAGCATTTCAGGGTCTTGATACGTAAAAGTTTTTTTTCAAAATTATTTTTGTTTGTACGCTAAACTTTTCTTTCTTTACTGCAAAAAAAATGGTAGCAATTTTTATAATAGTTTGAATGTAATTTGGAATCTAATCTGTTGGCGCTTTAAGGATTCCGATTGCTGAGCAACTTCGTACGTTCCCTAAATAGGCCTAAATGCATGTTCACAATGTCCACATTTGTCACTGTCCATTCGATAAATTAATGAAACTTCGATAAGGCTGTCGAGGGCGATCTTTCGGGTAACGGATCTAATGTTTTTTTCCTAGTGGAATTGAAAACGGAAACCATTGCGTGCGAGCGCGTGAGCGGTAATCACGCGACATCTCCGACACCGTCACGCCTCGCTCAGTTTACATTTTACATTTACAGTGGCACTGACGATTCATGATTCTGATTAACCTTGTTCGTCCACACGATCCCCTATTTCACATAAATAACGAAATCTACCGGATGTTGGCAGTTTAATCACATTCACGTACGTACGTTACAATAATTGCGATAACAACTCTCCGAAAGGTAAACTGTCGAGTGCACGCTCCACATAGCAGTCTTGGGGGCATGGAAGCGATTACACCATTTTATTACTTAACAGCAACAAACACAAGTCGTTTGCTGTGTAGAATAATCAAGCAAAGCTAAATAACCTAAGAAATACCATGATTATAGTTCCAATAGTACTAACCGCTCGGCCACGACTTTGGTCTTAAGCGACCTGCGACCAGCGTTTTATCTGTTCATTGCGCGGTCGAGATGCGCAACGCACTGTGGTTAGTTGGGATCACGCGCAATGAACAGATAAAACGCTGGTCGCAGGTCGCTTAAGACCAAAGTCGTGGCCAAGGCGTAAATCACGATAATGCTTTCTTCACACCGGTAGTCTCATCCATTAAGCCGGTGCAGCGACGCCGCGCCGACGTGGCACAATCTTAAACCGATAGCCCCTTTGCCGCTATGATTAGGTGAATAAATGTGAGTACATACCTACCTCTAATCTAAATAAGTACCGACAACGCGCTCAAATTCAACATTCGAACGTTTCTTATTTATTAGGGTTTCGTAGCCAAAACGGCAAAAACTGAACCCTTATAGTTTCGTCATGTCCGTTTAATTGTATGTATACTCTGCATGTCACAGGTATTTTACCTAGTCAACAACTATAAGGTGGATTTGGATTAAAGGTGTATTTTGTTAGTCGGTACATAGATTCAAAATACAAAAAAAAAAAATTAATAGACTAGAAGCCTAATAAAAATCATCACTGTAGGTCAACATGTAGCACATCAATCGATAGGTCTTTAAAAATAAATATAAGGTCTTTCAGACTTATTTTTGACAAATATATTCGGAGATAATCGCTCCGAATCACTAAAATTGTTCGCCTGCCTCTAAGTTTCAAACCTTGGAATAAAAAACACGAAAATAATCATGGACATAGTGCTTTCTAAATATTTACACCAAGGAAAATTATTTTGACCAAGATCTATTCTAAGTTTTTCGAGTTATTGCTGAAAACCTGCCTTCCTTAACGAAAAGGACGTCAGTTTCCTATGAAGATAAAGACTTTTTTTAACTTACGGTATAGGATAGTGATTCCTAATATGGGTTAGCTAGTAGAAGGACTAGAAGGTACGACGGAACCCTTCATTGTGCGTGGTCCGATGCGCACTTGGCCGTTTTTGTATTTAATCTCACAGAATGCGTCTTTTATGAAAGAGTTAACTATGTACTTATGATACACACACATACATTAAGAGTCACTGAGCAATAATTAGTTAATTGTATTGTCAAGCAAGTTGATGAGCGGTAGTCGAAAGAAGAGATCCGGCACAAAGCCAGCCCGCATTCTATTGTTTTTTAAGAGCTTTGAAGGCTCGAATGCATGCATGAATGGCGTATTCAGTGGTACCTACTGTGATGTGACTCAACACAGCTCGGTCAATGTCTGTTGCACTTGCGTAAACAATACTCACACATCCACAACTGAATACGGCCAATTAATTTTTTTTCATCATCCAATTAACAATCTTATATGTGCCACTGCTCCTCATTCAAACAGATGTGTGATTCTCAATGGTAAACATAGATGAGGAGACATTAAATGTGTGCCAATATCAACTCTGCGAAAATATACGACGCTGCAGATTATTAACATCCATCTCAAGGTATTATAAAAAGGCAATATTACAAACATTGCGAAAATATAATTCGTTTGATTTGACGCGAAAGATCGTGTAGCGAAAAATTAGGAGACAATTTACATATACGTACCTATTAGCTCCTCCGAACTAAAAAGGTAAATAAAATATACACGTGTTAATTTAATAACCACGCGGAGGCTGAAAGCGGTGGCATTTGTCAACAAACATCGAAGCTATAACTACAAGGACAAATACGTAAATCCATCTATCAAGAATGTAGGTTGGTATGGTGGGCATAAAGCACAGCATTAGGTCGGTCGTCTCGGGTTACGGTCTTTACGCATGAGGCAGTTCCCACGCTATCAGCTGCTCCACGCGCTGCTGCGCACGGGCAGGCACCAGCGCGCGGCCGCTCTGCGTCACCGGCGCCGACTGATAACGCAGGAACTGACTCCTCAAGTTCACACTGAATATGCATGCAATACTACTGTGATCTGAATTTAGACACGTCAGGTCATTAAAATGTCTGTAGGTAGTATTTCGCGTAAAACGAGATTTGTGTTGTAGTATTTCGCTGCGTGGGCTTGGGCTACGAGTTTGGAAAGGCCAGACCGTTAGGTACAAAATTGCACGGTTCGTATGCAACGTAACAAACCACTACGTTATCTATAAAAGGCACACTGCTGCCGCTTGTCGTACGTAATATAGCAGCCAATTTGTCAACAACATGAGCACGGGAGCCCCGGACAATGATAGAGAGTATGATTTATTGACAGTTAGATGGTACACGTGAGCGAGGCGACTAACGGCCGGCGCGGCGGCACCCGGGGAGCAATTTGCACAGCCACAAAAACTTACCACGCCGGTAATAACTACGCTACACGATGCATTTTGTATCTAGATTTTGCTATTGTGAAATTCATTCATTAGATGCAAAAACAGAAGGTAATGCGCACGAAATAAAGGTTCATGTAGCCATCATAATATTTTCCGTTGTCTCTGTTAGTCAGTAGCGTCTGCTTACTTCCTGTTACTGTTATTCCGTGGCTTTACCTCTCCCTGCCCGGAGTAATATAACAGAAACAGAATCTCTGGAGATGTCGGAGGAACATTGTTGCTTGGTAAAATATGTGGGATTTTAAGCTCATCTGGAACGGAACTTCAATCGGCAGCGAAATGACTGTATTGTGTACTGAACTGAAATGTTTTCGACTGGACAATAGGCTACCCAGTAGCGAGAAAGCTGGCACGTGCATCATTAGCTTTTGAGATGAGGCGGCAACTGATAACGAAGCCATTATGGCGATAATTGGCTGCCGGACTAGACCGCCCGCTTCACGCCTTACCTCACGCTCGGCTGTAGCGCGCCGCTAATACTAGCACAAATTAAGGACATGCTGACATCAAATGAAAACTTAACTGACTTAAGCTCGCCGTCGCATCGCTCTATTAACAGTTAGTACAAAATCGAAGAACACGAACAACTCGAGCCGTTACACTAACGGAGTTCTAAAACTGCGCGATTAGATAAGGGGCGTCAAACGTTTTTCCCCCGAGTAAGCGCTTTGCCACTATAAAGCTAGGTGGTAATCGTGCCCTGGTTAAGCGCCACTTGTGGTTGATGGCCTGCGCCGCAGCTGGCAAATAACAGCGGTCTGAACTTGGGTCAAAAATAACTGTCCGTACGTTCATCATGTTCTAACGGTAATAGTACTGACGTTTAGACAGATTAAATCGTCCAGGCCCTGGATCGTACTGCACATTACAGAGGTTCAAAATGAAATAGACAGAACAGAGCTATTAGCCTACATTCATAAAAATAAACGAATAAAAATATGAAGTAATTTAATTAGTCAATGTACTGTATCACTAGGGAGTGTCGCCGTGTTAGCTCTAATGGGAAACTTTGCACTGTGGGTAGGGTACCTAAATGTAAACAAGGTTAAAAGCATATTGCTGTTTAGTTCGGTCCGGTCGGTTTAGGATCACAACATTCGTGCGAAATACTCGCGTATATTTGGAAACAATACACTTCAGGAAGCAATGTTCCAGATTCTTTCTCATGAACACACAACATTAAACGCGCTCAAAGTTAGGTTTGTTTCGAAATTGGTAGAACATGCTCGTAATGTAATTATTCCTATTGTAGTCAGCAAGTATTTCCCCTCGGGCCTTATTCATATGTATAACAATTGACACTAATCCGATCAAGTATTATGGATTGAATGTAGAGCAGCGTCGGGCAATAGGATTACTGCGCGAGCAATTGCTTGCGAGCAGCTTTACGCCTTTACAATAACAGTCTTACACTGAAGCGATTGAATCTCACAGGCTTACACTATCTTTAAGGCTGCTCATCTCATTGTCCATGACCAATGTCGCGCCGTTGGCTGAGAGCAGAGAACAGGCAAACTGTGCTAGGAACATTACAACACGACTTTTTAATTGTAATTAAGCTACGTCCCGTGAATTAACTCTTTAATATTGCAATTTACTTTGCCTCTATTATTTGCAGTTCAAATATAAACTAAAATGTTATACCTTAGTATAAAAGGCTTTAGCTGAGAACGTTTCACTTTGAGTGTATTACGTTATTTACATGTCTCGTTGAATTTAGAAACAATAGTAGATAAATCATAAACCAACTCGTGATTTAAGTTTTAGTATCTACAGCTTTCACCGTTAATGTATTTACATACATATATATGAATGTGTTTCTGCAAAGCGTGCATTGTTAAAAGGACTGAGTTTTGTTTAGTTTCGAGTTCACTAAATTGCAATGCTAGTAACGACTATATAGACTAATCCTAATCACATCTAAATCAAACTATTTATCTGCCGCTTTAATTCTTTTGTTAGCATGTGTATTTGTAGTAAACAACATGATGATAAATGGACTGGCATAGCATAATGCCACAGGCAGCGACGGAACTAAAGATAAACTCAACAAAACTGTCATCTCATGTGTCAAGTCCCGCAATAATGACGCACATAAATCACATCAGTGAGACACTACGTACCACGACACACCTTCGCTTCGGCGTCTTTCTTAGTAATCACAAAACCAACCACCAAATCTTCCTAGTTCCCACGATGCCAATGTGACTTTTTACATTATTTCTACAAAAACCTTAAGGTTCTTCTCTTTAAACAGTCACATAGCAACTCTTCAAAGACGAATTGGTTGCCACGTCTTTTGAACTCAAAACATCTTTCGAACAAAATGTATATCTATATTTTCTACGGTTCTTCTAAATTCCTGTCGGTAGTTACGAGTAAATGAACGAAAGTGCTATTTTATTACTGACAAAAGTGAAATGTTCACAAAGGAGCATTAATTTAAGGCCTCCACCCACCGGACGCGTGTGCTGCGCGGCGCGTGTGCTGCGCGGCACACGCGCAAGTTGTAAAGCATTGAAACTACACTTCAAACAACACATCGAACGCGGCACACGCGCAGCACCCACGCAGCTGCAGCGCAGCACCCGCGCGGCACACGCGCAGCACCCGCGCAGCTGCAGCGCAGCACACGCGCAAGTTGTAAAGCATTGAAACTACACTTCAAACACACATCGAACGCGGCACACGCGCAGCACCCGCGCAGCTGCAGCGCAGCACACGCGTCCGGTGGGTGGAGGCCTTAAGGAATAAATTAATTGCCTTTTCATTTCAATGGGAGTAAGAACCTGCAATGTGATTCTATAGTAGTGTGAACTTACCGCAGTTATAGTCCAGATAAACATAAAAACACTTTCCCAATGTCACTATTTAGCCTTGGCGGCAATAAGTACCCACTTCATGACCATGAGTGTACTGTGTGTTGCAGTATATTTTTAGCTGCCCATAAAATGCAACCCCGGACAAGGCAGTTAGACCATCATAAATGTTTATTGGTCACCGCTATATGAATAGTTACGCTTAACGATTGTATCTTTTACGAGCATTTAATGTAAGAAAAACAATTGAACACGCATTCATAAAAAGGGTATATTATAATTTAATTTGAATAAAAGCCATACCTTTTTACTTAGTACCTTAGGAGTTGCGGCGCGGATATTGTTCTATTGGGGGTAGACAGGCGGGGAAACTCAGACAACACGTTTCCTTGTTTCATCTCAAGTGTTGTCTCCCCTCGTGGTTCGAGAGCTAGACGAGAGGTGCCAGGAATAATGTCGGGACATATGGGGCGTTTGAGTACGCGATGTACCGTACCGCTATTGTAAAGTTAACAACTTGGCCTGCAAGCGTTATCTTTGCTAATTTCTCGGGGGAATTTCTGTTGTTATTCCTATGGCAAGTGAAGGGTTACGTCTTCTCAAATAGAGTACTTCAGTACTGGACAATGTGATAAACATGAAATGTATTTGTTAAATAAAGCACCGTATCCAGTTTCCCACCAAACGCCCGCAATGGAATAAGGGGATCGATTGTGTTAGGTGTCGTATTGGCGAACATAGAATGCCCGGCTCGGACATGGAGCGTGCTCCGGTACAATGGGATTTGTTCTCACTCGTCGGAATGCGGTCAAAATTACAGCCTTTTATTCCGTCATACGGCACAAAAAAGCGTATTGTAAAACGGCCCAATGTGAGTTATAGGAAGGTATTTATTCGATAAGAAAAATATATTTCTTTACCACGATAACATTTGACCGGTATGGCCCAGTAATGATATCTAATAATATTTGAAACTATACGTTCATCATTCGTATTAAACAATTAACGCTTGTCTGACAGTAAGAATATGGTCTTTAAAGCAATTTTAGTAGGTGAATAATTAGTTATCATATACCTAAGCGATGTGATCTGACGCACACGCACCGCGCTGATAGTTTATCTGTAAACCCATATATCACTACTTGATCAAATGAAAGAACGGTCCGGATTTGTGTCGGACCAAATGGGCCGTGTCAAATCCCAATTGAACTTATTAAATTGAATTTGTTGCAACACTCATGATGAATAATCGTTTGGTCTGACAGTGGATTACAATATACAGTTATAAACTTACGATAATATAAAACGAAGCATAGGTTCTACATCAACTTACATACAGCATGATGGAAAAACTTACCTGTGAAATAAATAAAACAAAATTAGTAAAACGTAACATAACTGTAAGCCGAAATTAAATGCAAAACGAGAAAATAAGTTAGAAGACATAGACAAAGGATGTCTAATATTCATAACTACAATGAACGTAACGCAAACTGACGCCACTTCGAAATAATAACGAAAGAAAGGTAAACAGATATAGACAATTTTCAACCTGCAGGGTATTCTATTGATTGGTTTAGGCGCCTCTCAGTCCGCGCCTCACTGCCCACTGTCATGTGCGCCACCCACATTATTATTGTACTTTGTTGCCAATTCCTTGACATTGGCAGTGAGAAACACGAAGACCTTCAATACAACAGCTTTATCAAATTCCATAGTCGGCAAGGAATAAATGAATTAACCATGTGAAATAAATGCTGTCAAGTAATCAGAATAATAGGTAAAATGACTATCAGAATATTGTATTAGACACTATCAATTTCGATGCTAAAGCTTTTTTAAACAAAAAGCGTTTTGATTTCATATTTTGTGAATTGGTGTGAGATATAAAAGTATTGTGCATCAAAGCGTTATGGAGGGTTCGATCTTTGATGGTGTACCGTCCTCGAACTCGGCTCGGTAACTGCGTAAACCAAATTGAGTTTGAGCTCGATCGACATCACCACAGCTTATTGTGAACATGATTTCCAATATCTCCTATTTCCATAATATTATACTTTTAAACTCCATAACTGTAGTCTTTATATTTATTACTTTATTGTAAAGATGTTTAATTTGAAATCCATTTTTGTGTGTGGTACATTAGTAATCTCCGATTTCAACAATTCTTTAGTCGGTATCATGGGAATCAACCTTCGGGACAGACAAAGCCAAGATATTTTATCCTGCCGCTCCGCCTGTCTTCTTCATAATACGCGGGCGGAGCCGCGCGGATAGCTAATAGTGTAGCGGACAAGTTATTAAACACATTCCGTTTTGTTACAGATATCACAATGAAGAACAGAAATAGATTGTGCAAGGGATGGTGGCTAGTGGCGCTGGTGGCCATGCTGGGAGTTCCCGCCTTGGCCGACGAAGGCATGGCCGGGATATACAAAACGAAATTTAATTCAGTGGTCACCTCGAGCTCACTTAAGTGGTCAAATCTGAAGAAAGAAAACATGGATAACTATGTAGTCGCATCAAAATCGGATGAAGGTAATAATGGATTAAAACCATATTACTAATTTGCTTGTAAGGTTGTATGTATCGTATATTTATGTAAGTATATGTATTTGTGTAAATATGTTGTATAGGAGTACGGTATTATTATTTTATAATTTGTTATTTGCACTGCCCGCAATCCTTTCCGAAGAGAATGCCATATGGCATTAGTTATATAAGTCTGCCTTTTGTACGATAAGGGTTTCTTTAATGCAATAAAGATTAAATAAATAATATAATTTCAGAATATAATAGTAGATATACTATAACATGTATTTTGCTTGTTACAGAAACCATATATATATGTCGAGCAAAACTTGATGGCGATATGTTGCTAGGACAGTTAAGACCTGAATACAATAAATGCACCGTGTCAGAAAACAAATCCTACGACTCATTCGAGGTTCTCGAAAACATTGAAAATGCGTCTTTAATTATGTGGAATACGTGGAATAAATTCTCGTCAAAACCGGATGGCGCAATCGTGGTTAATCCAGCATCTGCAAGTTCCGTATTCATCGGCAAAGCCGACAATATTGCGAGAATTTCCTATGAAAACGACCTAGGCCACCTAGTTACTTTAAATGAACAAAATAAGGACGAAGGCGAAGTGCTCGTTGAAATTGAGCCTGTGAGTTACAAACTAGAAAACGTAGTGCTTGCTGTACCAAAGATCAGGCAGAAAGATCCCATCATATTCAAAGAATTGGTTCTTTCAAATGATGAAAATAGATACCCTGGAACAGTTAGCGAGGCTGTACAGTACGACTTTAACTACACTGTTTCTTGGGGTCACGGTCATGGCCTTGCGGCAGGTTTAAAAACAGTTATAAACATGCCTGATGGTGACCTTACAATAGGTTGGGCTAACCCGTTAAAAGAAAAGAGAACGGAAATATATAAAGTAGAAAAATTCTTGGAACCCGGTACATCGTGCAATGTTACATTCAGAGGAAATTACACAGACCGGGAGGGTACTTACTCCGCTCTGTTAATTACTTCTTATGGCGAGGGTCAAACCCGATCGAGGCCAATGCAAGGAGAACGCATTGAAAATACAGTGGACGTAGAAGCAATTTATGGTGAAGTCTATTTCAGCAGTAATTACAGTTTGGTACCTACTACCACTACAACTACAACGACTACGACCACGACTACACCGGCTCCACCGCCTAAACCTGCACCGCCAGCTTCAGAAGAAGAAGATAACGATAACAATATTGCTAGCGAAATGAAGAAACCTGATCATTCAGGGGAAGATATGTTAGGCGACAGTGGCGAAAATATGGCAAAAGCACCTCAGCCCAAGGAAGATAACATCAAAGCTGCTTCTGTAGGTGGATTAGGCAGCAAGCCCAGTGATGCCAGCAGGAGTGTGTTTGCTTTTAGCCTCCTCGTTCTGTCGGCAGTATTTGCGATGCTGCTTTAAGCTACCAAGATTATAGAAATCATGTAAATAGTGAAACGGAAGTAATTTGAAAATCACTCTGTTTTTTCAATCCAGCTTGATGCTATTGTTTTTATTATGTGTCATGAAGTTTGCGATACGATGTATGTAATGTAGTAGAGTTTTCTCGACATTCCCGTTATGTGATTCATTCCATGTATAATACGACGCCAAAATCAATCACATAACTGTAAATATGTATTGTATATAGTTATAGAATATCAAATCAATGTCGCCGAGCGGCAAAATAAAATGATTGTCAAAAGCAGTAGACGAAATAGAGATATCCAGCAATGTAGGTAGGAAACATTACTGATGCAGTATATAGTTATCCGACTATTACTGTTGTTACCAATGATACTTAGTATTTCAGCCGCACAGAAAATTATGCATCCAATAACAAACTACAAAAATGAGGAATACAACAATTAAATAAAATAGGTTTGCATAGCGTTTGACTTTTTGATCACAATAAGATTTTGATTGAAAATTGTTTTGGAAAATTGGTGATTTTAACACACATTTTGATGCAGGCGGATGTTGTATCTAGTGTTCAAGACTTTGCCACTCAATAAAGTAGAGCCTGTGGGGCAATTTGCAGGTCAAATCTATATATACAAAGATAATAAATATAAATCTGTATTTTTCTATTTTAGTCAACTATTGCACGAACTAGAACTGAAATTGTAAATAGTTGCAATATTTTTATAGATACACTTGGTAATCTGGATGATTAATACAAGAAGGTAGTTACTAAATTTCAGCTTTACCTGTACCTATATATCGATCCAAATTCAACTGGTAGTTCTCGTATAAACAGAAAGTATCACAGAATCATATATTTTACGGTAGGTACCTCGTTGTGTTGTAAGTTCCATATTCTTTAGTTGTTTTTTTTAGTTATTTAAGTTACAAGAGTTTAAAATCCAGAATTAAGAGATATTACTATTTTTAAATCTTTTAGTGTTAAATGATATTTAATTTATTTGTTTTACAGTGATGTATTACTTAAATAATTTAGTTTCGTCTAACGCAAGCTACATCTAGGTATTCACAAGGTTACTGTTATTACGGTTTGAATATAATATTACCAAAGTTGTGTAAAACTTATGGAGGTCCTTCAAAAAATCGAATTAAAATAATACTTAGTAAGAGCGGTCCTTCCACCGGTAAACTAAACTATCGTCCTCCGCAAAATTTTCAAATTCAACGTCTGTCTTACTTGGGATTCAAGCGCAGTATTTTGGTACGTGTATAGAAAGTGAACGATATTTTTGTATGAGTATATGATATCTATTGTAAGTGTTCGCCTTTAAAATAACTTCTCCTTAGGGTCACGTCATAGCCCACATACATTTCGAATGTTAAAGTAAAACCACTAACCAATCAAGTGTTTCTCAGTATTTTGTTAATAATTATTAGTTAAGAGATTATTCGTTAGGTCTTTCAGCGTAGTAGCAAAACAGTTGTATCGATACTTTTCGTAGGTAGATAAATGTCCCACCTAGTGTACCATTATTGTGTAAGATTTAGATCTATTTGAATCTCTTACTTGGAGTACATGATGCAAGCTCCAATAGTAACTACAAAACGCAAGAAAATGTTATTATAATTGTAAGATTCCACGCCCTTCTAATATATAGGGTACCTTTTCAATTACGTATCCATCATTGTTATAAATAATGAATGTTGCCCTGAATACATGTAGTTGGCTACAGAAAAATATAGATAGATGAGTGTTCACAACGGCCTTTGAATGTTCAACGTCTAATATTTCAAAATCGCTTATTGTTCTTTAGATATTTAGAAAATTTCTCCGATAATTAGCGATATTTGTGTACGTACCTAATGATAATACTTTGAATCTGTCTAATTAGTAGATGTCGAACGAAACTCTTTGACACGCCAACACTGTTTTGCGAAGCATAATTGTGATGTTAATTCCATGTAAGTTTTATTTGTTTAAACTTATTAAAGTGTAATTAATTATAATCTTTTTTATTCTCAAGCCTACTCAAAAATATTTTCAAGATATTGTAAAATTTAAGGGACGCTTGACTCCCGTACAAACGTAGTTTAGTTCCCATTTTAAAACTACATGCTAGACCAATATGAAACTTTGTACACACAATGACATCCGTCATATCTAGGTGGGAAACTAGTTACTGATATGCTATAAGAAAACTTTCATGTCATTTCAGTAGGCCGTTTTAAAATGTGACCTAAACTCCGTTTGTTTGGAGAGGACTTGAATCGACCGTGCTGGGGCCTCTTAATACCTCTTAAGGCCTCTTAACACCTAAATATTCCTAGGATCATAAAAAGTAGGTGATGCGAGGGGAAAAGCAAAGAGAGTACGACTCCACGTACCTATGCATGTGTAAGTACCGTTCTTCAAAATTCCACGGCGTCCCTTCAGTGAGGGAGGGGAGGGCTTACACGCAATTTATAGCCGAAGTACCCTGGACGGGACCGATGGGGCGTATGGGAAATATACGAATTGCTCCTATAAAACAAAGTTTAATGCAGACTACACCAAAAAAGCAGTGGGTGATATTTTGTAGTGGGGGGAGAGGTACTCGTAACTATGTTAATCGAGAATGAGATATATTATCGAAGATTCTAAATCAAATTATCAACATTTAAGGATTACCGTCGCCACAGTGCTTAGGTTCAATTTGAATAATAGCTTAGCTTCAAATAGGTGTCCACATAAAAAAAATAGGTAGGTCTGTACATTCAGCATCGTATAATTAGTAGCAGCCAGAGTAGCCAAATATAACGTAACGTTCGTAACACATCCTTACTCTTACAGTAATAAAGATGTGTACCGCATTATTTGGCTACTTTGGCTGCTACTAACTATTTGATGCTGACTGTACGTTACGGCACGTCTATCATGGGACGGCCGCGACATAGTGTCGATTTTTCTCGCACTATACCTCTTGTTCTAAGCGTTCTAATAAGAGAGAGACGGATAATGCAAGAAAAATCGAGGGAGCTCGTGCGCCGTCGCGTAGCCTATAATTCGGAAGCACATTATACGAGTTATGCTTTTTGAAAAGAAGCCTATATGAAAAAAACAGTAATCATATAATAACATATATATATAGGTACTGTTTCTCGTACGAGCAAGCGAAGCTAAGGTTATACTTCAGCTAGGCCAAAATTCCAATTTCCGGATGACCCGCTGTCGATCTCTCTACGAATTCTCGTGATATTTTGGAAGCTGGTTCAATAATATAAATATTATTTGCAATATTTTTATTTTGGAATTCCATAAAATCGAAAAGAAAAAAGAAAGGCTCGCTAGCTCATAGAGCCACAAGTTAATTTAATGATTTTAATAGTATAGGATCCCACTTGGTACTTATCATTGGATCGCGCCAGATTTGCAAACGGGCTAGCTGTTAATTCATTTACTAGCAAATTACAAGTGAGAACCTGTAATTGGCTCTGTAATTCTATTGTTGTGTATAGTAATATTTCACGCTGTTGGCTCTCCATACATGCTGGATAAATAAATAAATAACCTACATGGCAAAACTGTTAGGTCCATTCCCACTGCAATGGGCTAGGTAATAGGTACTTACATGATTTATTGAATGTAGATTCTACATTGTTTAAATACTACAAGAAGTATAATTATTGTTATGTTGTTCCACAAGTAGGTATACTTATTATTGACCATTGCATCACCTACAGTTTGCCTCATTATTTCTCGTTCGACAACATGTCGTTCGACACCCAGGTTCTTGTTAGCGCATCTCAGAAATAGAATAGAAATAGGTTAATAAATACAAGTGACTTGAGCTGTAAAACTAGCAAGCCTGTCTTTTTTTATAATTTTGAAAAGTGACTAGAAAAAAAAACTGTAAAATTAACGAACCTGCTCACAAAATTTCCCGAGAATCGGTTGAGAAATGCAACCTGTAGAGGAGAACAGATGGACAGCGGGACGGACACCGGACAGACGAAAAAGATTTTCGGCTCAAGCTGAAGCATAGAACTTCGTTTGCTTTGCTCGCTCGTTCAATAATACAATTGGACGTCATCAACATACGCTACATTGGCCAAAAACTTATTAAACCTTGATATGACCTAAATATATATCTTCATGGATTAAGAGAGTAGCAAGTATCATTTAAAGTTTTAAATGACATCGCACAGCCATAAATTGGGCGTGGACATACCGACACCGGACAGTTTGATCAATCTGATCAAAAAATTATAGGCACTAGACCTTCGGAATACATACTTCATAATTTTTATTTTCACATCACATTTAATATCCTACCATGGAAATCTATATACACCATTTTTCCTAAATATAATCGTTTATAAGTATACCTATATTAAACGTCATCAACGATATGCAATACGATACACCATTTTATTTCCACGGTAATTAATAAGGTTTGCCCAGTGTGAAAACAGTGTCCCTAAAGTTCATGGTACTGGCATTTTCATGGCCTCGGCGAAATTCGCCCGTTGCGCCATCAAAATACGAGTACCATTTCTGAGCCATTTCCACTTTAACGGCCACAACAAGGGGGCCAACAAATTTCATTATTTATTAAAAATTAAAATTAGACATGAATAGTAATGCCTAATGTAAGACACACTGCTCCACAAAACTATATCGATAGTTGGACTGTGGCGTCAAAATTACAGTATCATTTCTATTCAACATAATATAGTAGTGTCTTAAATATCTACAAATGTATAGGTACTTTATTTTACTATATTACTTACTTAAATATACATATGAGTAGGGTATCGCATGATAGAGATACAACGTAAAAGAAGATTTCTATAGGGCATCCGAGAGGTATATTTTTTTAATCGATTCTTCAATCTAGCTTGCTTAGGTTCCTGAACAATGTCCGCGGGCAGAGTGTTTACTCGAAGTATATAAGGTATGCGTTACTTTAGTGTCCTATCACCATAGTTGGACACTCTAGGTACTTAAAGCCTAAATGGCATCTTATAAGCCTTTTGTAAATAAATACCTACTTAATTAAAATTAAATTATGAGTTATGTTCGAATGTAATACATAGTTGAACTTTCAACTTTTAAATTGAATGTATAAGTTAATGTTTATTCCCTCCAAGTTACTTATTATGACTTCCCTTCAAATAAAAACGGGGTTTGAATAAAATTTATGGCGCGACAGATGGCAACAACGACCCTGGCTTCGTGAATACAACGAGACCGGAAAGCCTTGAGATACAAGAATTCGTAACATTTCCTTTACTTGGAAAAACACTCAGATTTAGAGTAAGGTAGGCACATACTATACCTACATAACTAAGGCTAAATATTATGTTAAACCGAAAAGAGAATTGGGTTAGGCTTGGGGAGGGTAAGTTCTTACTAAAACAGCAAAATATTTTCGATTTGATATATCATCAATACACCAGCCACCAGCCATCATGAGATCATGACACCATAATGTATAGTACTTAATAATAATAATTGATAAATCAGCCTTTATACGTCCCACTGCTGGGCACAGGCCTCTCATTGGCCTCTATTGTTGATAGCGTGGGGACTACTGCCAGTTCCTCGCACTAGTCCCCACGCAGGCCCAGTGCGGTTACATACGCCGTTGAGTTTCTTCACAGATGTAAGCAGGTGTCTACCATGAAATAAAATGAAAATGGAGAACGGCCGGCAGGATTCCCTTCATGAATCCCAAAAATTGCTCTTTATCAGAACAATTACCCCATAAGACTATTCCATATCGAAAAATGGAATTCACATAGCCATGATATGCTACTAGAGCGGCTTGTACTGAAACCTTTTTCGCATTTCTTCTTAGTGCTAAACCAATTCACTCTGCTGGAGACACTTTCCACATGGTCTTTGAAGTTGCAGTGAGAATCAATGATTATACCTAGGAATACCTAATGGATTTGTAGATAAATACGTAGGTGTGCCAAAGTTTGAAGAGATGTAGATAAAACAACCTGAACTGCAAGCTAAACATCATATAGTAAACACATGCACATGAAATAAAATAAAAAGTTAACTTTTTTTAAGTTCATGAGGAAACAGTGCAAGAAGTTTATGGAGTGAGTGTATTTTTTTGTAATAAAAAACGTTACCTCCTTTCAAAAGGGTATGACTATGCCGAGGATTAAACGCTTACAAAACCCTTCCGAGCCGAACACAGTTTGCATCCAGGTAAATAACACGTGTCCTTTCTACCGGCAGCATTCAGGCCTTTGTAGCATTTCAGCGACGAGCGAGCCTGCAGGCGCCTTCTTTATTTATAGCCGTCGGGGCTGCAAGGAAACGGAACAGAAAACCTCTACTTTGTATACGTCGTGTAAAAGATTGCGACTGAAAACCTTGTACTGCTTAAGTAGAATATAAAATAGGTACAGTAGACTTGTACTTAAGTAGAATATAAAATAGGTACAGTCGACGTCAAATATATGTTACGCTTTTGATTTGAAATTAAAGGATGTTTATAACCGACTTCAAAAAAAAGGAGGAGGTTCTCAATGCGGCTGTATTTTTTTATTTTCAATGTTTGTTACCTCAGAATTCCGTCATTGATGAACCGATTCGAAAATATTTTTTGTTGTTCGTATGTATAACCTTCTAGGTGGGTCCCATTTTTTTCAAAATTCAGTTAGATGATAGGATCCATGAGGAATTGAGGGGACTCCTCAATTTTATTAGGCTCGCGTGTAGTGATTTTGGTATTTTCTGTTATAACTCGTGTATTTACATCCGGAATCATAAATTTGGTGGCGAGGAATTGATGATGAAGACCACAGATGACTTATCGAATTCCTCAATTATGTACTTAAAAGTGCAAAAGTACGTCACAGGTTCTGATAAGATTCCGTTGAAATAGGAACTAATGAAGTGCCATTGGTGATGAATTGATGATCTTGGGGAATCGATGGAAGTCCTCAAATATTATCGGCCCACATGCAGCGATTCGGTTTTTTTCTATAGTAATCAACGCATTTGCTATCGGAAATCAGTTCATGTGGTAAATTGTAAAAAAAAATAGGAAATGTTCTCATGGCTTGGCGGAGTACTAAATTGAAGTCGGTTAAAACTTTGTTTTTAAAGTAAATTATTTATTTAATTTCCGAGCCGGATTCGAGCCGGCGACCACAGGCATACATGGCCCGTCGCTACTAAACAACTGAACTATCGGAAAAATCTGTCTCGGACACTAAATCTTTCAATCAGTTCCTTCTTACATCGCCCTAGGGAGGCATATGGTGACATCTACCTAAAAGACATAGGCTTTTTAACGAGTTTTCCTGTAATTAAAAATTTATAAACTTCGTTAGCATCGTTACTGCTTAATACAAAATTATTATACACTTTTGCACCTTGTTTCTTTGTAGTATGGCGAAAAATGTTGACATATCTTTGACGACGACTGTACACGTATTTATGGTTGGGATCAAATAATACCTATGCAGCTGTACCGAAAGAAATAGCAAAGTCAAAAGTTCCACCTACACCTCTTGTAGGTATCATCCTCTTGTGTCATCTTGTATCCGAGCACAGGTTAGTATAGGCCAAGATGCTTTACTTCATAGTTGTTGATGTACCTAGTTTGTTCCGATAAAAATCAAGAAAATTCACTTGCATGGGATTAACCAACATCTAAGTATTTTTGGTAAATATGATAGGAAAAGATAACTTAGGGCCTGTTTCACAATAGCCGGATAAAGTTATCTGCCAGTTAAAATTATTGCTATCCTTTTCTCCATATAAAAGAAAAGTGACAGCCAACATTTATCTGACGGATATGTTTTAACTGGAGATTGTGAAACAGGCCCTAAGAGACGTCATAAATCTGACCAGAGTGGGGCACGTGTACTGGATTATCTAATGTTTGCTCTATGGTTTATGCGTAATTAATTATTTTACAACCCTACTTGAAAATAACAATGACACACTAGATGTACTAATGGTTGGTTTTCAGTAGGTACTTTTCTTTATTGTATGTGCAACAAACTATACACATTTGTACCTGAGGATTCTGAGGGGCCCAAGATGTTTTACTTTACGAACACCCCGTTTCCGTGACTACATTGGCAATGGCATATACCTACATTAAGTATATTAATTGGTTATGTACAATGTGCCTACGCTCGCTAGTTCGTGTCTCATAGGGGCAATTTGCATGAGTCAACAGTTTCGCAGACAATAAAACGGCATACATTTAAAATATCCCCGAGACAAGTAACATACTAACAAAAATGTAGCTAAACAACACACTTTCGATCGCAAAAACGCACTTTATTAGGCAATTGCATCCGTTTGGGAGCAACGTGGGAGCTACGATGCCACACATGTTAAACCACACAAAAAAACAATTTGTCAATTCATAAGTCAATAATAAATGCGAAAGTGTATCTGGGGGCACGGAAGTCCCCCCGCCAAGTCGAGCAAAATAGCGGCATGGCCGTACCAAACCATCCTTTTCTCGAAGCAGTTCCGGCCATTTTCGATCCCCTATAACTTTGTTGTGGATAAAACTAGAAGCCTGAATTTTCAGTACTCAAGTAGGCCAAGTAAGTAAGTAGGTACGAGTAACAAGCACTTTCAAATCGTCAGGTAGAAACATAATCTTTAGCTAATTACTTAGAGTAATTTATTAAACATAAAAAGTAAAATTTATATGAAGTATTTAAACATTTTTATAAAAAAATACTAGTCTAGAATGTTTCTAGAAAGACAATCTAATGTCAAAAAATAAATAAAACGAGAATAATAAATTAAAATGTCAAAATTTTCCAAAAGGAATAAATAAATTATAAATCCAGTCAAAATTAGTCCCAAGAAGTTTTATCTTTCATGTAGTCTTGTGTGCTATAATAAACTTTCGAAATAAGTTTACGTTTCACATAGTTCTTGAATTTATTAATAGATAACTCAGTTACGTTTCCAGGAAGTTTGTTATAAAACCTTACACAATTACCCATGAATGACTTTTTTTTATTTTTTGGAGCCGAGTGGTGGGCACCGCGATCTTATGCTTATTTCTAGTATAAATATTATGTATGTCACAGTTTTTCCAAAAATTGTCAATGTTTTTATGTACATACACAATATTTTCATAGATATATTGACATTGCAATGTCATTATATTAATATTTTTAAACTTATCTATAAGTGAGTCTCTATGTTTCAATCTATATATCGCCCGAATAGCCCGTTTCTGCAGAACAAACATCTAATGAATGTCCGAGGCACTGCCCCACAATAAAATACCATATGACATAATGCTATGGAAGTAGCTAAAATATATTAATCGAGCTGTTTTCACATCTTTTCGAGACATTAGCAATGGGGACCCCATTGAAGCTTAGAATCTAACGTTAAACCAAGAAAAACTGTACTATCAACTAGTTCCAATTCCTCATCTTTCACAAAGACACTCCCTTGCTCGTTTTCAACGTGATTCGTGACAAATTTAATACATTTAGTCTTCTTCTCATTTAACAATAAATTATTAACATTAAACCAATTTACTACTTTAGAAGTAGCATTTTTTACGACATTGCAAGATTTTTGCTGTCTTATAAGTTTGAAAATAAGTAAGGTGTCATCAGCAAACAATACTATATCATGGTGGGTCTTTACGAGATATGGCAAGTCATTTATGTAGATAAGGAACAGGAAAGGCCCCAATATTGATCCCTGCGGTACACCCATCGAGACCAATGACCCCGGGGATCGCTGTCCATTCACTTCGATCCTTTGTATTCTACCATGTAAGTACGACTTTAGTAAATTCAGTGCTGATCCTCTGACTCCATAGAAGTCGAGTTTCCTGATCAATGTTTCATGACAAACGCAGTCGAAGGCCTTGGATAAATCACAGAAGATACCTAAAGCATCTTGTGATTCCTCCCAGGCATCGAAAATGTGTTTAATCAGCCGCCACCGCGACACCAGCGTCGGTTGTCGAGCGACCCCGGGTAAATCCAAATTGCATAATGCCGGGGCCAGACGAGTGTAACGTGTAATGTAACATTACGTGTAATTTAGCGTCAACAGTGTGGACGGCACACGGAGCGCCTTTGTGTTTCGCGAAAAACCGACAGCCGATGGATCAACACCGTAATGCTACATGTAATGCTCGTAGTGACGTCCACACGTAGAATTCGTGTTACAGTACACGATAGATTACATTACACGTTACACTCGTCTGGACCCGGCATTATGCATCAAATGTCTTACGTCAATCGTTTTACATTGCTACGCTACTCAAAGGGATTCGCGTAAAAACCGACAACCGAGTAGAGCACGAGGCGCTCGCGTCGAGCGGCTCGGTTCGCTGTACTGACTGCTGTAATGCTCTGGTTACATTACACCGAACAGTTACAAATAAGTCGCCACCTTAAGAGTTTCGAGACTCAGCCTCTTTTTTACATGGAATGTTTTTTATTAGATCTGTCTGTCTGTTACCTCTTAACGATCTTAAAACGCTAAACCGGTTTTGATGAAATTTGGTATAGAGATCTCTTGAGTCCCGAGGAAGGAAGTAGGCTAGTTTTTATCCCGGATATCATCACCTGACGGGGTAAAAAGGGGGGTTAATGTTTGTATGGAGCTACGATATAACCGAGTTCCACGCGGACGGAGTCGCAGGCAGAAGCTAGTCCTAATATAATGACGCAGTGTATGCTAGTAGGTACATATACTTATATACTATGTATGCAAGCATAATAAACAACATAAAATATGCGCTATCGAAATATAGCTTAGATACCCTGAATGTATGAAACATCCGCACACTGTAACCAAATTTAATTTACAAAAAAAAAATGATGAATATATGCAGTATGTATGCAAGTATAAAAACAACAAAAACATACAAACGTAACATAGCTTCCCCTGAATGTATAACCATAAGACAAAAATAAACAAAAAGATTGCTGGGCTCGTCCGGGATTTGAACCCGGGACCTCTCGCACCCTAAGCGAAAATCATACCCCTAGACCAACGAGCCGGTTGAGGTACCGCTCGAAATTCATCACCAGTTTTTAAATACGTTTATGTGCCACAAATTCAAACCGTCGAATAGTATCATTATTTCACAATGGACCTTAATCCAATATGTATGTTTGTTAAACGAATGTTTGGTGATTAATATGATGTATTTATTAGTCAAGTCCCTTTCAGCCTTTGTGTGCTAATATGAAATCAGACCATATCAATTGGGCAGTATATATTGATTTATCTAGCTGGATGTTGGATTTATACGAAATTATCGAGCATTCATACAGTTACGGTTGATTGGAACACCGCATGTCTAATGCGGTCGACCACAGCGCCATCTATTGCTGGATAGTGGAACTGGCGCTCGTATATTATTTCACGTGAGCAGTAATTTATGACAGTACAAAGTACACCGCGGTAATTTCCCATGATAACATCCTGTCTACTCAACTCCATGTTAGAAATAAATGGTATTTAAGGATCGATTGCAATAACTTTCTCGTTTTATGCCTTATTTGTAACGGCATGCATGGCTGGTAATTACAAAGTCGATGGCAAATTGCCAGTTATTTAGTATTTAGCCATATAGATAGAACACTTAACGGTGTTATGCCCCTTAGTATGGCATGATAAGTAATCAGTTAAAATAATTTGAAATCGTTTTAAGGAATTAATATCTGAAAATTGCTCGTACGACGTGTGATTACGTACTAAGTATGGTGTGTGAACGTTTTTCTAATGAATGAATTACGTAAAGTCTATTTTAATTTGCAATTAAATAATTTTTATGTATTGGTTCTTATCCTGTCACTAAAAGGAGTTAATATATAAATTCATTTCGTTTCATTTATTCTGTCACAATTTACAACGTATGTGAATATTAAACACACACACACACACAAGAAAGGATAAAAAGTCGAACTTACAATTACATTACAATTAATTTAGGTATGCCAATTAAGAAATTTTAACAAACAGGTGACATACAATTCTCTCTCTAATATTCTCTCTGTAAAACTAATAAAAAATACTCTTTTAATTTATTTTAAAGGTCTTTGGCGTTTATGAAGTCAATACAGCATAATAAGACATACTCGACATGGTTTGAGCCTTGCACTGATGAATACGCGAGAGTCTATGATTCATTTGATTTGAATTCGATTGGCGATTTGTTAAACAACTGCACGCCTGTCACAGGACTGCCCGCGGACTGAGTCGCGGCGACCGTATTCGTCTCTTTATAAGAGTTCTAATTAGAAAGAGACGGATAGCCCATCTCGCCGTGACACAGCTCGCGGGCATTCCTGCGATAATAGACGTGCTGGCTAAAGAAATTATACTATCTACTTAAGTACTTATTGAAAATTAAAAAAAATTGCCCGTGTGGTGTCGGGTTAGAATTTCACCACCCCCTTTCTTCCCGTGGATGTCGTAAAAGTCGACTAAGGGACCAGGGTTGAAGTGTGTTGTGGGCGATGGGCTAGCAACCTATCACTGCAATATCACATTTAGTCGATCTTTTATACCCACATTTATGCTAAGAGTGGCGCTGGAAGATACGTTTCATGTGCTCTGCCTACCCCTTTTGGGAATAAAGGCGTGAATGTATGTATGTATGTATGTATGAAAATTAAAACGCGTGTTAGTGTCGAAATATTATTGTACTGAGTATCATAATTTTCTTAATTTTCTATTTTTATACCTTGAAGAGTACCTACTATCCTACTAATCTTACTAATATTATAAATGTGGCAGTTTGGATGTTTAGATGTTTGTTACTCAATCACGCTTAAACGACTCAACCGATTGAACCGATGAAATTTTTCAAGCAGATAGATTATAGCCTTGATTAAAATATAGGATAGCTTTTTTCGCGGGTCCACGCAGACGAAGTCGCAAGGTAGTACAATTATAAGATTAAAAACGAATTATTATTTAGGCGACGAATCAGCGTGGCTCCGTTGCGTTTATGATTGGACGGAAGAGTTGCTTTTTGAATGCACTACTTTGATGCAAATCGGCCAACAGAAATAATCTCAAGTATACTACCGATGCACGTTATCCCTAGAGGGAGTAAAATGCAGTGTTTAGCAGAGGCGTCACGTCTCGATGTTCCATCAACTGCACGGTGTCAGTGGGTCGGGACGTGACGCTTCCCGGGGGAGCTAACGGGTGACGCCATTGTCTCGAGCCCTTTGAGATGCGTCACTGTTACAAGTACAAGTATTACGCCATCCGCTATTATTGAACCGGCGACGGTGCTATCCTAATTAAGACGTACTGTGGCCCATTTGACGAAGCTCAAAGTTACAAGTTTTCAAGTTAAAACTGGCAACACAAGTCAAGCGCCGCTTAATTAATGAAACTTACCTAATTAGGAAGATTTATGACCTAAATAAATGACTTGGGGAATGAAGCTAGGATAACACTTGCAGGCGATAAATAAAAATTGGTCTTAGTTGTGGAATTGCTTAAGATAATTTAGTTCGTTGCTGAGAGAACTTGTTATTCCGCTAAATGTGTTCGTTTAGTAAAAATAATAAATGTGTTCAATTAAAAATTGGCTAAGAATGATGACATGAGTGCTCTCGACACGCACAGTGCTGATGTAACAGAGCAAACGTATCATATTCATGTGTATATTGCATATTAAGTTTCAAAGTAATATCAAAAAGCGGGCTCGTCCGGGATTTGAACCCGGGACCTCTCGCACCCAAAGCGAGAATCATACCCCTAGACCAACGAGCCACACTATCAACAAGCGAATACCGCCATGCGGGCAGGCTCGCAGGCAGGACGTCATAAATGTCATAATGTGCGAGCCCGCGGTGAAAGGCTGCGGCCCATAAAGTTCATTTTCCACGCTCTACCCTGTTTAACAATAATGTACTAACTGCCTATCCTCTTCTAGCTAGTAATGGACTTTTTTTCTTTGAGCAACACAAAAAACTAGACCAAATGTTCAGCACCGATACTAATAGTGGGGCAGAGTGCCCGAACAAATGGTCGTAAATGTGGACACGCTGGACTAAAGCACCAATTTTTTTTCAGGTACTTGTTAGGTCCATAGCTTTAAGTTTTTGATAGGAACTAACTCCTCAGTCGGCAATTTTTTTTTGGTCCTTTTGTCCAGCGTGTCCATATTATCAACCCTACTATAATATTCTAAACGTGAAAATAACCGTCTGTACGTTACCAAGGTGTTACCTTTTCACGCCTCAACCGCTGAACCGATCGTTATCAAATTTGTGTACTTGTTGCACTTGTGGTACTTATGCCGATAATTTGGGACCCGGAATATACGTATAAGTGTCCTACGTCTATTAGGATAGGTACTTTTTGTCCCAGAACGGCGTAAAGTAGGGGTGGAAGATTCTATGGAAAAGCGAAAGTTAATACAACGCCTGTAGGAAATCGAATATCAAACATACCTTAAGACGATTAACGAGGTACTCTATAAACCTATTCTGCTATTCACAGCCTGCCTGACTGACCTCAACCCTCACTACTATAGTAACTCTAGACGCAGAGATTCATAAAAACTACCGACTCAGCCGAGTTATCGGCTTTGTTCTGCCCTAAAACTGTTAGGCTTGGGTAATTAAAACGGGACCGCAAAACCTTATTTTCAAATACAATATTCAGTAGCTACCTATGTTTACGACCTCCTTTACAAATTTTATGTTGTACCTACAGTGTACGAGATTTGGGACTGGTCTTTGGACAGTTCCAATATGATGTAAAGAGTGATGTGGCTAGAGTAAATCGATTGTCATAATAACCGATTACGATTGATGATGGCTATTAAAAGGAATCCATTGATTACTGTGTAATAATTATTTTTAGGAAATCAAATAGAGAGCCTATACACTGTCGTCTGCTAACACAAGTGTCCTGTTAGTAAAGGGAGAGACTGATAGTGCGAGAAAAATTGAGAGAGCTCGCGCGCCGTGCAGAAATCAATGCCATATTTTCAAAGGCAACATTTTGCACAATCAAATATGTCGGTTTCGATCGATGTGATTTTATTTCGTAATATCGTAACAGTAATGAAATAATACATTGTTATTTTCCTATTCACAATTATTTGATTCATATCGATCTATTTCTAAATTGACAGACTCCAAACGATTAAAGCAGAATATCACTAAATTTAAAAATAAAAAGTCGTAGGACGTAATGGTTTGCATACCGAGTTTTCAATGCTAATTTCTATACAAATAAGCCGTAAGAAAATAAGACAATAATTTTATAAGTGCTAAAAAGAGCGTGCATGGAGATTGAACATTGTTTTGTAACTCGGAAGCGATTGACTTTTTTTATTATTTCGATGAGTAGTGCCAATTTACGTTATATGGGTGTCGCGATGTGTCAAAAGACCAGTTCCAAATCTCGAACACTGTACTTATGCAGACCGCCTATATTATTTTACGACATTGTAATGTAAATATTTCCTATACTATATGATTGTATTTTGTTGGTGACAATGCGTAGGCAGGTATGATAATATTCAAATGTCTGCGATTTACGTTAAGAACCATGTATGGGATTTCCTGTTTATATTATTTAGAAAGCCGCGTTGTGGAAATTAAGTATAAGTTGCCTTCCGTTCCATAACTAAATAGCTACATAATATCGTATGGATGTAGTTTACAAACTCGCAGGAAATTCATGTCTCCTAAATGGCGTAACTTAGTTTCTAAACAACATACACACAGTAATTACTTCCCAACTAAGATATCAGTTTGTCCCCAATGCCGTTTAAATTATAATTTGTCTAAATAATAGTTTCACTTGATTTGGTTAACGACCTAGGCCTGCCTATTTAAGATAATCGTATGTTAATTGGAGTTTATGTGATTAAATCGTCAAAGTATATAATCGTCATAAAGGCTCGTCCAGAAAGAATGTGATCATATTTTGCCTACCTACTTCATTTCTTTTTCACCAATCCAAGTCTTTTGTAAATTAAAACATTTTTAATTCGTCATGATCGTATATTTATTTGATGAGGAATGCACATGTACGTTTATGGCCTACTATAGTTATAAATATATCATCTCCAAGCGGGCAAGGCAAGACAATGAAACACTGACATCAGAAATCGTGTAATATTACGATACCTTGAAGTGTATTCTATTGCCCATGTGGGAAGCGGCACTATACTTCCAGTGGAGGTCTAGGTCTCAGTAATGCGATATTAATAGCTTTATTGAGTTAGTAGGTGGAGTATGTTGCGAGACTTGCAAGTGGGTCTGATGCAGCGAGCACGCATGTGCACGGCGCTATGCGGGCGACAAGCGTTATGTATACTTCATCATCATAAACTTAAGAGCTATTATATAATCTGTAGCCGGGCTCTTGTCGGAGGAGTAATAGCCACTCTGTTCTTCTCTCTGCCACTGTTTTGAGCATTACATTCTCTTTGATCTCGATACATACATTACATACGACACATACGATACATTCTCGATATAAACGGACGTCTTGGTCTTCCCCTGCCTCTCCTTATTTCTATCTTTCCTTCAATTATAGTGTTATGTATACTTACTTAACATTATTTGTGTTGATCGAATTGCATCGAAGTAGTCCATTCAAATAGCATCTCTAACGTCAAATTCCAATGACATGTTTCATAAAAAGTCACCAACATTAAATAATCCCAAACACTGGCAATACGAGTATAATCGGGAGCTAACGGCTTTTTCATTGGCTTAGGTTTCTGCACTAAAGTGTACCCATTTACATATATTCATTTTCCGGTACCTTTGCTCCCACGTTTTTCTCGCAAAAAAAATCAGAACATGATATATTTATATACTACGTTGGCACGTCTATTAGATGTGGATTTTTCGCGCATCTCTGTCGAGTACTGTCGACTGCCTTTTGATTGCCTACGCTACACTTTTTTTTAACTTAGTTTTTACATAGGTACTAACTAATAACGTACAATATGACGAGTTTGGTAAGGGTAAGTACCTCTTGAAAAAAAAGGATAATATTAACTACTGTTGTCAGTACAGAGGTTCCCGATATAAATATGTGTCAAAGGTTACATCACCAGCAGGAGTGGGCGTCACTATCACGTGGGCGCAAGGTGAATCCTAATCAAGACAAATATACATCAACATCACAGCGCGAGTATATCACAGATTTTGACACATCACTAAAGTAGCAAGTGTTATCCTTACGGCGCAAACGAGATACGACGTATATTCGTATAATAGAGGAATTATTGTCAATATATTTAACCAATGCGGTGAACTTGAGATTTCTGCCGTTTACACTTTCTCAAGCACTGATAAAAACCTGTATAGGTACAGTACGAGTATGTCATAATTAATACGGAACCCTAAAAATTTGCATTAGTTACACTGATCCTACTTTAATAATTAAATATCGTAATGATATATTATCGAATATGTATATAATTTTTAAAACACTATTTCTCAGGCAAAAAGAAAACCTTTTTTACTGGACTATAATAGCAAAAGTCAAAAAATATTAAAGCGAACTCTGATGTTTGTGTAAGTACGTTATGAAATGTTTTAGAAATGTTGGGTCTGGAATGGAAACCAAAAATACGGTAGTGCAAGAGTGGATGTACTTAGGTTGTATTGTATTCATCATCATTAACTTCATGTGAAATACCAGCGGAGCTGGAGACACAGGTAGTTCATCTCAAGTTGATGATCGAAACGTCTGGTTGAATAACTGGTAAGAGCTATTAGCCGCTTCCTCGCTCAACGCATTCAGCATTGCAATTCAGCGAGCATGCCGCCAGCATCCTCGGTACAATGCCTCGGGGCCGTTTATTTTGTGAATGTTAATTATCATATTGTACATACTTTAGAAAATATATAATAGAGAATAATTTAATAGCGCAGCTATAAGACAATAACATTAATACGATATACCTGCATCAATATCTGAATATCGTTGTGGTTATAGGTTATGATTATAGCTCTAAACATAGAGTTTAGTCAGATTAATCATGAACACATATTCAAACCATTTTGCATGGTCATCGGCTGTTGGCGAAACCTAGCAAGTGTTTTCAAGGAATTTTCCATATTTCGGAATTGTTGTTGTCACATGGACCTAGCACTTATGCTAGGTACTTAGCATAGCGGAAAACTGCAATAGTGGACCAATTCGAGTCTGAGAGGGCGACCTAACAGAACGCTTCCTTGAGCAATTGACCAATAAAGCTTAAAGTGCATTTTTTCCAGTTATCAATAGAGACATTCTTAGATAGGAATCTGACCTAAACACGCGTCTTCCAGTGTGCATGTACAATTTGAAGAGTTCCCTCGATTTCCCCAGGATCCTTGACCTTGATCACCTGGGAAATCGCTTTCAAACAAAACGAGTATTTTCCAAATATCTGGACAGATTTCGAAAAATCATTTCAAGTAATCGGGGAACATAGTATTGAAAAAATAAAAGATTCCGACGAATTGATAACCTCCTCCTTTTTTCTAGTGGTTCAAAATGGAAAAATTATTCTAAGCATCACATGAATAAATAATAAAAAAGTACGCTACGTTTTGTTTTTAATTTGATGATTACGCCATCTGTACAGACCTCCAAACACTAATGAGCGACATCCCGCATTAATTTTATACTACGTTTGGCTACTCAACAAGAGATGTCGCTGTAATTATTTTAATACAATTCCACCGGATGCATTGCTATTCATATTTTGTATACTAACCCATTACTACTGATGAAAAACGCTGTAAACCTACGATTTTCGCTTTTATCACGTGATAAAGGCAAGATAAAGGCATATGTCTCTTTCCAACCGCACTTGATAGAAAGAAACTGATACTTTATCCCTTCTTTATCAAGTGATAATTGCGCCCAATCATAACCTACTAAAAACATTAATACATATTTAGCTTCAAAAATATAGGGAGATGTTTAAAAATATTTGTGAATTCTCAATAACTTTAGAGATCAGCACAAAAGTGGCAACTGTACTGCAGGGTATGTTTAGGCTACCCTTTGATAGATGGCGTCATCGTCATTAAGATGTGCTAACAAAAGTATCATACACATGCACTTACCCATAACACCAAGCTGCTGTGGTGAAAGTGGAGCAGCATCTCCTCCTCCTGATCCAATAGAACCTGAGGCCATAGAGAGACGCTCACTGAACCCCAGCGGACTGCTGCGGCCTCCACTACTTGCAACTGATCCCATTCCTGTGCAAAACCAACTTTTTATGGAGTGATAAATAAATACTAGGCATAGTCAAACCATGCTCTATCAACCATGACCACCTGCACGGGTATCATGCGACGGCACGCGAGCTCCCTCGATTTTCCGCCTCTTTCTTATTAGAACACTTAGAACAAGAGATATAGTGCGAGAAAAATCGAGCGTATGTCGCGGCCGTCGCATGATAGACGTGCTGGAAGAAGTCAATTGTTAAGAAATTCTATAATTATTAGTCTTTATGGAGAAAACTCAGTATATGGGGTTGTGAGAAGCCTTAGTCTTTATTAAGTTCTTTCTAGGGTTTTATTACCTCCACTGGGACTCCGCATTCGGGAGATTCTTTTGTTGATTGCCCTTTGTATCCGAGGGTTCAGAATGGGCTTGGCTCTCCTTCTAGCTAAGTATCTTGACAATATACCTACAACTACCGCACTTGTGCCCACCACTCCCAGGCTCCACAACACAACCTGAAAATTATAAAATAATTTTTTTACTGTATTACAACAAGATATTACCTTGTACCTGATTTTACAACGGTGAAACAATTCAGGTGTCCTGTACACATGTGGTATACAAATTAATAAAACATATGTCTCCCCGTGTGGTGTCGGGTTAGAATTTCAACACCCCCTTTCTTCCCGTGGGTGTTGTAAAAGTCAACTAAGGGAGCAGGGTTAAAGTGTGTTGTGGGCGATGGGCTAGCAACCTGTCACTGCAATATCACATTTTGTCAATCTTTTATACCCACTTTTATGCTAAAAGTGGCGCTGGAACATAAGTTTCATGTGCTCTGCCTACCCCTTTTAGGGATAAAGGTGTGAATGTATGTATGTATGTATGTATGTTTTCATAAACTTCGTAATAATGGGCATTGGATTTTGTTGAAGGTATTAAAATGACATTACTTAAGTATGATAACCCCTAAGGCATAGCTATGTAACATGTAGTTAACTCTCTACTATGAAGTCTATGATCGCACAGACAAACTGTTCCAACAGTTTTGTGGGACCCTGTTAATTATTTTTTTTTATACTCTATTTAATAAATGAATAAATATCCTACAAGACCTAGGTTATTTGGTGCTCATTGTAGCAATACAAATGCATTCTTTACCACTTTATGTTACATAATAAACAATATCATGGAAATATTCTTCATATTACTTATATTAATAAATGACATATTACTTTTTTCTTAACTAGTTATGGCAATGTTGGTTTATATTTGGCAAAAAAAACAATTTGATATGTTGTAAAGATGAAAACCCATTCATTTTTTTTAAAGAATGATGTGCATTCTTCAACATATTGCAGTTGACTCGAATATATTGAAATACCAAGGGTAAAGTTAGTTTTTTGATCATGACCTAAATAATGTTTATCAACAATGATAGCAAAGTATATTAGACATACAATTATCTAGCTATAGGTAAACCAGTGCAACAAACCTTTTGAGATGTGGTTAACTGCAGTTCATTAAATGAAAGTGCCTTTTGGCAGTGCTTCAACTTATCTAGCAACGCACTGGCTTGAAGCTGCATTGCTTATTTATAATATCATCCAATTCTGGAGTTATAATTTGCGGCCAAATTATGGTCGTGATAGGTTATCTGTCAAGCACTGTCACACCCCAAATAGTCTATTTACTTTAAGCCCAAGGTATTATAATGTTTTTATAGTATTCACGAATAGAACCATATTATAAATTATATTTTATTCATATTCTGATTTAACACTATACATTTACTTATGTACTACAAGACACTTGAAATTCCCGGTTATAATACGATGTGAACAGATAATACACAATATTGCACCCACTTATGAATACTTCAATGTGTTCTGATCAATCTTTTTGCCATCGAAAATATATAAAAGCACTAATACAAAATCTTCGAAAATAAAACTTAATCTTACGGCAAACAATCTTGTTTAACTTAAATAAAATTGTAATCACAGCATTTAAATTTACTAAATATAGACAAATATATTTCTTTTATTAACGTTTTTAAAAATAGCTCATAGCTAAATAGTACAAATCTGTTCAGATACTACCCGTTATGACACAAATACACGTAAAATAAAATAAGAAATGCAGCTTTAATAATAATAACAAAGTATTTTAGCAATACGTCACAGACTAATATTATGTATGTTAGTATAAAATTAAACACAAATGAAACGTGGCCAGCCTTACGAGGGGCAGCGACCTCGGAGAGTGCATGGATATTAGTAGTTAAGTAGATTTAAGTGTTAGTGTTAAGTTTTATATTATATTGTATACTTTTGTAATTGAGTTCATAATTGAAATTAAATTCACCTCTAGAACACAAATTATTATGTAGGCGACGGAACAGTGTGGCTATACGAATAGCCTACCCACTTAGAGCATACATGCTCTAAGCCTACCCATAACAAATATCTAAAACCACTTTACAGAGTTTCACTAGCGATAGCATAGCAGTACTCCATTTATAGTGGAAAGTTGTCTTGGCTTTGGCTACATAATTTCGTGATCTTCACTTGAATTATTTATAACTGAAATACCTACACTAGATTGGCAAAACTTATTTTATCAAAGTATTTACAAAGTTTTTAGTCACTATATTTTTATAAATCAGGTTCAAAAATACTAATTAACTGTTAAATTATATGAAATAATGAATCAATTTACATACTGACTATAAACTAACAAAATAATAACAAAACTACATAATATTTACAAATAAAAAACCGGGTCTAAATCTGTGCCGTGCGGCAAGGTGCCCATAAGGCTGGCGGCATTGCCGCGCTGGATAGCAATGCTGATCCGTTGCGCCAGATAGCCGCCAGCCCGTTGGTCACCACTTGCTTCCACGACACGCTTCGCGAGCTCCTTGAATACTGCGTATGCTCCGGGCCCCCACGGCCCAAGCGTTTCAACCCCAAACGGCTCAAACATGCAGCCAGAATCAATGGCTGCATATTTGCGCCGCTTGAGGTTTTCAGCTGTGTTAGCGGCAGCCCCAGCGCTGGTCGAAGTCCCTGAAAGATGGGATGGGGCAAGGGTATCCACACTTGAATTGAATATTTCCTTTCTTCGGTCGGATATATGAACGCAACATCGATGATAAATATATAGAAAAATACTCTGTGGATAAAATCAAATGTCAAATTTGACAATGTTGTCGTTTTCTGGATCAAATTCCATTTCATTTCCATGTAGGCTTTTTACGTTATGAGGAAAAAAGCGCTAATAAATACATAAATATTTAACGTTGTTAAAATCACAAGCCAGTGAAGTCAAAATAAAAATTTCCAAAATATGGATGTTATTCATCAATCTTTACGACAACAATCATTGAGAAGTGCAATCGAAGACCTTCCAGACGAGGTGTTGGAATTTATTTTAGGGTTCTTGCCTCCTTACAAAGATCTACAAAATTGCAAAACAGTTTGTAAAAGATGGTACAATTGTGCAGAGAGTGAGTCCTTAATCAAATATGTTTATTGTCAAGAAAAATAGCATGGACATGTTTTAATCAACAATATGAATAATTATTTTCTTTCTTACAGATGTTTTGCGTAAAACGTCCATGAAGCTGATTAAAGCTGTGGGAGAATTTAACATATTATGGAAGAAAATAGCACCTACAGATCTGTTACCAACTATAACACGAAGGTTCTCTCATGCAGCTTGCATATTGGATAATAACATGTATATATTTGGAGGCTGCACTACAAACGCTACATCATTCAATGACTTATGGCGGTTTGACTTGTCTAAGAGACAGTGGGTGAGGCCACTGGCAACAGGAACCTACCCGGTGCCCAAGGCATACACATCCATGGTGAGCTATAAAGATTTCCTAATTGTGTTTGGTGGGTGGACATATCCATCACTCTCACAGTACTATCAAAATGTTACCATGTTTAATGATATTCATTTTTACTGTGTCAGCACTAATAAGTGGATCTTGATCAATGCTACCAATAGTCCACCCCCAATGGCAGGGCACTCAGCATGCATCAGGGATAATGAAATGGTTGTATTTGGAGGGCTTGTAATGTCACCAGCACAAAATTTTCAAATTCAATGCTCAAATGATGTGTGGGTGCTGGACCTCACTACACTCGACTGGAAAAAACAAGCAACTACAAAGCCAAGGCCCTCTCCTAGGTATGCACAGTCACTTGTACCACTGGACTCTGATAAAGTGATGCTGTTGGGAGGAGTACAGACCTTACACAATCGTTTTGTGTACAGTGATTGCTGGATATTAACAATGAAGGGGCCAACATGGACATGGAAAGAGCTGGCTGTGAAAAATAAAGAATGGGCTGCAGCCAATATATGGTGTAATCCTGCGTGCAGGGTTGGTGACAAGATAGTCAGTTTGAGCAGAACCCGGTATGGTTGGAACTGTGCCAAGCCATTAGTGACATCAGCGGTGAGACTCTCGGCACTCAGTAGGCCTGAGGGAGCCCCAGTTTCAGTAAGAGTGGAGCAGAGTTTGCAAAGACCATTAGACAGAGACCAAAATATCAATGGGAGAAGAGGGATTTTGCCACGGCAAGCTTTAAACTCTGCCAGACAACAGCAGCTTAATCAAAATAATGAACCTGTGGCAGGCCCTAGCCATGAACCAGGACCAATTCCAACATTCAAAGCTAGTGATGAAAATGCCAGTTCAAATGCAAATAGTTCTGCCGCTGGTACAAGTTCAGACTCGAGGCAGCCAGGAAGTGCCTTAGACTTAGGTAGGAAAGAATCAATTCTGCGGAGAAATAAAAACAAGGTAAGACAACTTAAACTTAATGTTAAATCTTATTGTGCAATACACCCACATGTGCAAGTATGAACCAACTTATATATGCAACATGCAACCAGCTGCAAAATCACCAAATTAAGTCTGACTTATGTTATGAGATTAAAAGTAAATAACAATATTTATTTATTTATTTTTATTTGACTGAGGCAACAAGGCCACTATTTACAAATACCTTATAGAGTAACATACATATCAATATACAATATAGCATAAAATCAAAAACACGTTAAGATGGCGATGCTCGCGCAACTTCTGGGTCTCAAATAGCTGGCCTCGAAACCTCCGGAAAATTACTAAGGTTGACAGCTTGTCAGTTGGTACTCTCACCACAAATCAATTGAAACTCGCTTTGTGGAATATGTAAGCAATAAGATGTGAAACAATATTATACAAAAATTACGTCTCATTTTCAGAATAAAGGTATGAAAATTGTCCGACAATTGCAAGAGGCTAACAAATATAGGATGGCAGCATTTGCTTGTGATAACAATCTAACTACTGCACCACCAGAAAACGATCTCATCAATCAAAGACAAATTGCTCATCTAGAGAACAGACGAGAAGAACCTCCAGTCGACAATCCAGTCCCAAGGCAACCAGCTGTAAAGAAGATTAAACGGAACACATTGACAATGCATGTGCTTGATATATCAACTGTGCTCAATGGTAACTCATTTAATTATGTGTCATGGTTATGCCCTCGGCTCGGGGAGACCACAGGAGCTCCAGAGGAACTAGTCATGTATTCTCTGGTTAGAGGAAATGGTGAACTTATTATGTTTGGAGGTGTTCACAATGATATCAGTATTCTAAATTACTCTCAACACCAAAGCATGTATTCCAATTCACTACATTTTATCACACCACCAAGAGATATCATTTGAAATATGTTTGTTACTATAATATCTTGTATATTGTATAGTCTCATAAATAATGTTAGTGAGAAAAACAAACATAATCAGGTTGTTATTTCTGGGCGTATACTTGTATCATCAGGGCTATTTGTCAGTTGAAACAAACTAGAATAGAGTTTATTCTAAGATTAGACAACGAGGGATTCATTGACCCTCTTCACACTAAAGGCCTCCACACACCGAACGCGGGTCGGGCGGTATCTCTATCTCTTTCGCACAGTAGCGCGGCGTCTCTATCGCACAGTATCGCGGGCCCGCGCAACTGTGTCATAGACATACTGAGGGAGATATTAAATGCGTTGGTAGTGAGAGAGATATACCGACCCGCGCCGCGCACGACCTGCGTTCGGAGTGTGGAGGCCTTTAGCACCAGTTTTGAACGGTGACGTGAAGGGGTATCTTCTCTCGACTGCCGACGGGACCGCGCTTTCTCACGTTGCGTCCGCGCGTTCACGCAGTCTCCGGTACTGAAACGCCGGACAAGTCTCGTGTGTTCTCGGCCTAAGAGTGCTAAGATATATATTTTTTAGCATTTGCATGAATGCACTCAAATTTAATCAATCATGTCAATGCTTTACTATCTTTGATTATAGTAGTGGGTTAACTTCCTGACTGCTATTTTATGTTATTTCGAATATTTCATTGTCTAATGGATTTAACTGGGAAAATGTGTAATTTGACTTGAAACACCTACAACATTAGCTTAATGCGTCTTTGGCTATTTTAATAATTTCTTTGTATCATGAAATGCAATTTATTCATATTAGAAACTAGCTGAAGTGGTTTGACTTTAAGAGCGCTCACTTCTTACTCTGTCGAACATGTAAATATGTAATTAATAATAATATGTACAGACAGCCGCTGAGAAACGTGACCTCCCTGTGTACAAACTTCTATGCAGGGATAATATTCATCTGCAGCTGACTGCACATCATCATCAACTTATCTGTGTCCCTTCACGGATTTCGCCTACTATACAATTATACTAAGTCATATAAATAATCTTGCCAGTTTCCAAAATGTGAATCATCGCGTTTATATCGGAAATAACCGGGTCCACACTGGACGCATGCTTCGAGCGTGGGTGCGAGGCTTGCGGACTTTTTGCCGTTCCGTTTGCCGAAATTTTGCCGCGTGGTAGGCTCGAATCCAAGGTAGCCGCGCGCTGTTGGCGCCAAGTTGGCTCGGCCGAATTCACCTACAAACGCGCCGCGGGCCCATTGACAACTCTCAGCTCTGGCGGACGTGCCGCCGATCACGGGGACCGTTCGCTGTTCTGTTTGCCGAACGGCGTAGCTCCCAAGGCACGTCTCAACTGAGCGCGCACGCTCGGCCGAGACATGTGTCCAGTGTGGCCCCGGCTCATAGAACATTCATTCCTTACTAACGATGACGAGTACGTAAATGCGAGAAGAACCAAATATTTACGTTGGCCATAAACACGATTGTTAGGTACGGTAAATCACTCAATTATCTGTTTAATGTAGAATTAAAAAATATCATTATACGAACCTTGTTTGAATTCATATTATTCTCAGCACTTAGTTAGATCTTAGGTAGTAATTATTATGTTTTGTCCAGTACTGTACATACACAGTTATCAATGAAAGTTTAAAGGGCTTATTAAAAGATTCATTTATATATTAACCTAAACAAGAATGTATCATTTTTCAATCGCTATCTTTGCTAGTACTAGGCATTAGACCTCCAAATACAGCAGCTGGTATTTCTTTCTTCTGAACTGGGGCAACAACAGTGTCATCTTCTTCATCATTGCTGTTTCCAGATTCCTCATCAATATCAATTTCGTCAGGGTTGACCACCTTGTCTCCACTGTCTTTAATGCCCTGTGTTTCGCCCCGCACAAACATAATGTTCCCTTTGCTAGCCACAGCCATTTCAGCGGCTTTAGCTTCTAGCATTCTCATGCCATCCTTCATTCCAGGTGCTAAGTCGGAAATAGTGCCTGCTCCTTGTGCGGCAGAACTTAACATTTGCGCAGACATCATATTCACTTGTGTGTTGTATGTAGCTTGAACACTTCTCTTTATTCTCAGCATTTCGCGCATTGTATCTTCATTGCCATGGCGGACTTCGAACTCTTTCCATGTATTCCAAAACTCAGCAGTTATTCTAGGATCACACAATTGACTGCAGTGAGCGTATATGGCGCGGGCTCTATCTACTTCTCCAAGACGAGTTTCCATTTCTGAGAAACGTAGACACATTTCCCTCGCTTTTTCTTCTGGTAATGTCTCAATTGCCTTTTCATATATTTGACGTGTTTTTGGAACTCCATAAATTTCAGCAGCTTTCTTAATGTATATATTGAACATTTGAAACATTTGCTCGGGTAAAACGGCAGTCGTTGCACGCTCATAAACTGACATGGCGTGTCGAGCGAGGCCATGTTCTTCCTCTAATTTTGCATACAGCAAAAATATAGACTTGGCAAACTCTGCAGGACAGTGCTCAAGACATTGTTCAAATAAATCTCTAGCCCTCTCGAGTTTAGTACCCCCATATCTTTTTAAAAACTTTGTCAAATATGTATTCCATATATCATATACATTGGGCCATTTGAAAAGAGCAATGCCCTTTTCATAGGCTCTGAATGCTTCCTCAAAGTAATTATGTTCCTCTAAAAAGAGCCCATAATTAATTATAATCTGAGGAGTAGCAATTTTCAAATCAATAATGTGGTCATAGACAGCCTTGCAAGATTTGTAGCTGCCAAAGCTTTCTTCAAGATCTGCATACATAGACCAAACCTTCAATGATTTGTATAAACGCATTTGGACTGTTTCTGTATCATCATGATAAGCAACTTTTCTGCTTGGCAATACAGTCGCTTTTTGCATTAGTTTAAGAGCATCTTCATAGTTTTCATGTCTGATTTCCATTTCAGCCCATTCACACCAAACCGACGCCAAGTCATCCACTTTTGCATAACTTACTTGTGTTGCTTTTTCAAAGATTAATCTCGCATCCTCAATTTGATCATTTTCTTCATAAAATTTGGCAAAACCAACCCAAAGAGTGTATAGTTTTCCAACTGCTAGTTTTGGGTCTACTGTCTGCACCGCTTCAGTGTATGTGTCAATGATTTCATGAGGTTTTCCTTCATATAGTTTAACTCTTTTATGCCATTCTGCCACATTGTGTGGGTTCTGCCTAAGAAGAACTGAATTGAGCAGTAACAATCTTCTTTCCATCAGATATTCAAATCTTGCAAGTCTTAGTTCTAAATCTATATCATCATCTTCAGATGGATTAGCTTTTTTTGCTACTTCTTCCATTTTTTTGCTCAAACTAAGTTCTTCAAATTGAGCATATGCATCAAAAACTTGAGTGAAGTCACGAACAGTAGTCACAGTTTGAATAGCTTCCTCATAGATATCTCTGGCTCTTTCAAATAAGCCACTTCTGACATAATAATCAGCAAGTGAGTTCCACAAATGCCCCAATTGGTCTGTGTAGCGCCGCAGTCCACCCCTAATGATAGCATCTACATTTAGAGAATGGATTTTATCTGGGTTTTTAGAAATTAATTCACATAACTCATTCCATACCTGGTGATTTGATTTGCCATGTTTAGACTGAAAATTTTCATTGTTTACTATTTGTGCCAATTTTACAGCAGCTTCATCTAATTTTTTGATTGAAATGAGGTAGTCAATATATTCCTCTGTGTCTTCAGGACTCAATTTTAAATAACGTCTGAATACTCTTACTGCAGTTTCGGGAATATTGTGTTTTTTTAAAAAACTCAAGTATAGGGGCCATATTCTGTGATGCTGAGTAATGGGCAATGCCCGTAAAGCACTGTCAAATGCTTTTCTAGTCACAGTTATCTTGCATTGATCAGTCAAAAAGGTGCAATAATCCATCCAAATCCTTGGCATTTTGTGCATGAATACCAATGATCTTTCAAAGCAGTTGTTGACATGATCGTAGCATGGATCTGTGATGCAACGGCCACGTATTTGTGACCTTCTAAGTTTCAAGTAATTGTACCACAATTTAAAGGACCCTGGCAGCTCCTTCAGTGCTCGTTCATATATCATGTTGATTTCATGCTTGGCTGCTCCTTTTTTGTGATCTATATATCTAAGCCAATGTTTTACTGAAAATGGATTTCTCAATATTTCCTCTTCATAAGGCAAATCTTCTTCACTCTGAAAAGCAATCAGATTAAAGTTAAGAAAAACGGTACACAGGACTTAAAAAAAACTGTTCATCACATAACACTGTTGATCAAAATGTATGTGTATGACATTTAGTGTTGCCGCGTAATTGAGTTTAGTGGGTTTAACTTTCATTTGCCAGACTAATAGAATTAACTACATCACAGTTAACATGACTTTTTTTATACAACAATGGTGGCAAACAAGCTTACAGCCCGCATGATGGTAAGCGGACACCACAGCCTATAGACACATGCAACTTCAAAGGAGTAACATGGGTGTTGCCAACACTAGATATGTTTGAGGATTCGCCGTGTTGACAGCTGAAGGAACAAATGCAGTCGCTCTCAACACAATGCACCCTCGGAAGCTCTGGCGACCTTGCTCACCTCCAGGAACACAACACTGCTACAGAGCAAGTAGTAGTGTTACAAACAGAGAAAAAAAACCCAGTCTTATTTCTTAGGTCTCCAAATTAAAATAAGTTGTTCACAAAGATGGGTAGGGGTGTGCCGAAGGGTACACTAAGAAAGATTTAGAAAAAAAATAGTCATATGTAAATATTAAAAAAAAACATAACCCAAGAGTTTTGACAGGGCAGGACAGCAGGCAGTGACAGGGACAGGCACAACGGGGCTCCTATTTCTAGGCAATTTGCCCTTATGGTATTTGAAGCTACCTATTGAAACGAACCTATAGTAGTGTTTCCGGTCAGTTCATGTTTGCAAGGACGACTATGTTCTGTGGAATTGATATAAAGACATTTCACTGTCGTCACTTGATTGTATTATTTTATTACTTAGTTTTTAACACTGACACCCACCTTTGCACCACGGTAAAAACAGAACCATCAGTTCCAATAACCCTAGAGGTTAAATTAAAACTACGCCTATGGAATAATCACAAAGTATACTTACAAAGAATATTTCAATCTCTTTGCCATCAAGTAACGGCATTTTGATATTCTTGTGATGTCGATTTTCGCTGAATGTTTCAAGTATTCAAGTTTCACAAATTCCGAAGCCGAAATAATGCTACGCTACGCTGCTGGCTGTTGCAATTGTAGTAACATAGTTGTAAGTATGTCAATGTCAACATGACATGACCGACTTGAAACTTTTTTTTTTTTTTTTAAATTCGTCCATTCGGACAGGCTAAGACCATGGGCCATACTGCCTACCGACTTGAAACGAGTAGATACTGTTTCTTTTCACTCAAAATTTAATGACAAGCCGTATTTATATATTTTTTTATTCTTATAGGATGAGCTATGGCTATAGTGAAGTAGTCAATAAGTTATAAAAGATAAAATTTCTTAAACTAAATATATGTTACAGTGGAAATATACTATGTTTTGTCATATTGTTTTGAGCACACCGCTTAAATACGTGTAAAGGAACGTCATAAATTATTAAAGACCATGTTAAAACCGCTTAATTTCCATACTTATAGAACAGTACTTTAGTCTATGGTCTATTTCATTACATTGAAATTAAAAATATAACCGGACTTCCGGCCGAGCGTCAATCGCGTATACCCGCGTTCTTGATCTCTGTTGATAATAATTATTATTTGTAGTTCAGATCGGGGTTTTTATGTGGTGTTGGTTGTAAGAAGGTGGTAAGTTTTGTTTTGTGTTCGTCCTGTAATACTTTGTTGGTCTGGTATAATTAATCCGTAGTGTGGTCACGTTTAAAAATTAGTGCGGGTAGTTTCTACCATGGGGGATAACTCCCCCGGGGACCCGGGGGGGTCGAACGATGTTTATCTTTCGGCGCCTCCCTCCCCAGCGGCTTATGTTACGTTGTCTGACGTTGATGACGCTAGAAAGCGTAAGGATTCGATGTGTGACAAACAAAACAAAAGGAAGAAGGGTAGTCATAGAAGGCGTAAAAATAAATCACAGCGTTCCCGCTCGGGTTCCCGATCCCGGTCATGTCAGTCCGACTCGGACGGGTCACGATCGGACAGGGAAGCTGTAAAAGGTCCATTTAAATACTCAGCCAAGGACGTAAATATGTTAGACTCACAGGAGTCAGTGCTTCCACTGGGTCAAAATGTCAATACGCAAAACTCAGGATTAGAAATTAACACTCCCGCTTTGCAGGCTTCTCCAGCTGTGTTACAGTCGCAGGAATCAATGCTACAACTGGGTCAAAACTCAGTCACTCCACATTTAATATCTCAAGTTGATACACCCCCCACCCAATTGCAAGCTTCCCAACCGTCTTCACAATCGTCGAGCATACCAGCAACTGCCTCGCTTAGTATTTCTGATAGACAGTTGTATCAACGTAATGCCCAGGCCCATTTACGGTTCATGTGCAGTATGACAGTTTGTCACTAGGCGCTACGCTACACCCGGTAACCTTTGGTCAATTCCTCCATAGCCACCATAGAGAGTTTCCTAATGTCATCGATGGATCAGTAAAAGGTTTAGGACGAAATAAGGTTACGGTCAGTTTTCACACCGCCCAAGATGCTAACGATTTTCTTCTCTCTAATACACTGCGATGTAAAAAATACAAAGGTTTTATCCCCTCATCTAACCTAACAAAGGTAGGTACCATAAAGGGCGTCCCGACCGAGTGGACCCCGGAGGACATCTTGAACTTTGTACAGGTACCTGTAGGGTGTGGTAAAATTTTGAAATCAAGGCGACTGAATTTTAAAAAGACTAACAAACATGACGGCACTTATACATGGGTACCATCCGAAACGGTAGTACTCACTTTTGATGGACAAGTTCTACCATCCAGGGTTTTTGCCTGTTTTAATTCTTTTCAAGTGGAGTTATACACGTACCCTACCATACAATGTTATCAGTGTTGTAGATTCGGTCACACCAAAAATAAATGTCGTTCACTCCCACGGTGTTTCCGTTGTGGTGGTAATCACTCAGGTGACATTTGTGAAGAGCAGAGCGATGTTAGCAAATGTATAAACTGTAAGGGAGCAATAGGCCACTATGCGACAAGCAAGTCTTATCCCGAGTACACACGTCAATGTAACATTAAAAAAACGATGGCGGCAAGCAGTTTATCTTACGCCGAGGCAAACAAAGCTCATCCAACATTAGGTAAATCCTATGCTAACGCCGTAACGTCCCCGTCAACAACCACGACTTCCTATAAAAAAACGATCTTTACAAAACACCGTTCTCCCCCACCTCCTCGCCAGGGCTATGACAGAGCTGCCCATATGGCCATTGTTAATGAAGACCTGCTGCCGTCGGCTAACGGTACGGCGCTGAATAACCCTCACGCTCCTTCGCAAATAGATAATCTTATTGCCCTACTCACTCAGTTACTTTCGGCCATATCTAAAGTGAACTGGTCCTCATCTCACAATCTGATGTCCCACGTTGCCCCCCTGCTTTCCTCTATTATTTCTTCATTCTCCCATGGATCAAGTGGTCCTTCAATGGAACGTCCGGAGTATCGTTAGCAAAAAACATGACTTAATTTACTTATTAAATAAATATCAACCTATTCTCTTTGCACTGTCGGAAATTTGGCTTAAGCCAGAATCCATTTTCCGCGTCCCTGGATTTGTTGCTGTCCGCGACGACCGTTCCGACGGTTACGCTGGCAGTGCAATACTTATAAAAGATAACCTTTCGTTTAACATCTTACCAATCACTCCCATAGATGGGCTACATGTAGTCGCCATACAAATAAAACAATTTACGTTTGTATCCGTATATATCCCTCACCCTTCAAAGTCTATCCTTTGCGGTCTTTTATCAATATTAAAATCCCTCCCTCCTCCCTTGCTAGTCTTGGGAGATTTTAATTGTCATCACCAGGTATGGGGCAGTGGTAAATCTGATAATTTCGGGAAACAGTTACTGGAAATAATAGACAACTGTAACTTGTGTATTTTAAACACTGGTACTGCCACCAGACGGACACGCCCCACCGAAAATATTAGTGCAGTGGACCTATCATTGTGTTCCCCTGAATTAGCCTCTCAGTTAACTTGGGACGTTCTAGCTTCGTCATTCGGAAGCGATCACTTTCCAATCTTGATAGATTTTCCGCTTTTGTCAAGTAAAAAACGAACTCCCAATGTCCCCCTGCTCAAATTCAATCTCTTCAACGCGAATTGGGAGGAATTTAAGGAGAAACTGGACAATTTTACATCACTGTTAATACCTATTTCAGATGAAAATATTGAGCGCTGCGTTTGTTCATTTACAGACGCGGTATATAAATGTGCGGAAGCGGTGTTCCCAATTAAGAATTCAGTATCTGGCAAAATCCCTTCCCCGCCGTGGTGGGACCCTCAATGCACCAATGCGATTAGGGAACGGAAGAAGGCTGAAACGGAATACCGTTTCAATCTAAATCAGTACAATTACACTATTTTGAAGAGGGTGATGGCTGAAACGAAGCTTTTTCTCCACTCTAAAAAGCAGGAAGGGTGGAAATCGTTTTGCTTGTCAATTTCCCCGTCCACTCCAACCCGTTTCGTGTGGGGCAGTATCCGAAAATTTAGGGGCTCCCAAAAATCGACACCGCACCCCCATCCATCATCGATGGAATGGGCTGACTCGTTCATGGATACTCTTGCTCCTCAATATGTCCCTAATCTAATAGAAATAAACTTAGATTACTGTTCCGACTCCACGGACCCGCTAGATTCTCCCTTCTCCATGGTAGAGCTAAAGAATATATTAGGCTCTGTTCGGGATTCTGCCCCAGGATCTGATGGTATCCCCTACTCTTTTATCTGCAATTGTAACGACCATTTCCTACAATACTACTTAGATCTGATAAATTATTTCTTTATCTCAGGCTTTTTGCCTGTATCATGGCGAGCACAATTGATTATACCTATACTCAAATCTAACAAACCCCCCCTTGATCCTCAGTCATATCGACCTATCGCTCTTTCCTCGGTTTTGTTAAAGATTATGGAGCATCTTATTAAAAATCGGGTACAATGGTTCGTAGAAAGTAACAATTTACTAGCAAAATCCCAGTTCGGGTTTAGGAAGGGTAAAAGTACTTCCGACAGCCTCGGAATATTTACCACAGATATCCGAATTGCTTTTTCTCGAAACGAATCTGTGGTCGCTGCATTTCTCGATATAACAGCCGCTTATGACAATGTCCAGCTTCCCACTCTCAGGAAAAAGCTTCAAGAGCTGAGAGTACCGGTGAGGCTGAGCAATTTCATAATGCGAATATTGACTGAGCGAATTATTACTTTTAGGGGAAATGAAAGTGCTATTGTTCCATCTAGATGTATCTGGAAAGGCCTACCGCAAGGGTCGGTGCTGAGCCCTTTATTATTTAATATTTATACTTATAATCTAGAACGGGCTGTCGATCATGCGAGTATCCTTCAATACGCGGACGATATTCTGATTTATTCTGGCAATTCTGCGATTAGTAAAGCTGGCGAAATGGTGTCGAGATCTTTAGATAATCTTAATCTATGGTTAGAAGAACACGGTCTAGAGCTGTCTCCTATAAAGAGTAATATTGTTGTCTTTTCCAGGAAACGGTCTATACCAGCTGTTTCAGTCTCGGTTAACGGTAACTCTATACCAACAAAAACGCAGTTTAAATTTTTAGGTCTAGTCCTGGACTCCAAACTCACCGGATTGTCACACTGTGAATATATTGCATCGAAGTGCGAAAGAAATTTAAACATTCTTAGATGCTTGGCGGGGGTATGGTGGGGAGCACACCCGTTTTCCCTTAAACTTCTATACAATGCGGTCATTAGAAGTGTGTTAGACTACGGAACGTTCCTATTAGAGCCAGCTAGTAGGGCTGGTATGCGCAGTCTTGACCTCATCCAGTCCAAAGCTCTGCGTATTATAGCAGGAGCAATGAAATCAAGCCCCATCAATGCACTTCAGGTCGAGTGTCTGGAACCGCCCCTCGATATCCGAAGACAGTACTTATCTGACCGTTTTATGTTCCGTACATTCCAGTTTACAACCCACCCTATTTATCTTAAAATAAAGTTGTTAGAAGAATTCTTCCGTAACTCAAGCTTCTGGTCGAATAAATCCCCCCCCTTCCTCATCAACAGTTATCGCAGGTTTAAACTTATCAAGGACCCTACTCACCATTCATTATCTCTGCCTATGTACGAATATACTTACGAAATTGTTACTCTTCGTCCTCGGGTAATCCTTGATTTCAACATTGTGAAAGGTGATCCACTTGCCAATGACCACTCGCTATACCAGCTAGGAAGCGCATGGAACGGGTGGCATACGCTGTACTCAGATGCCTCCAAGTTGTCCCCTCAGGGTTGCGTTGGAATCGGAACTTACCACATGCAGTGGGATATTGTGCAGAAGGTTAAGTGCCCCCCGGAGTCTTCAGTGTTCACTGGGGAATGTTTTGGAATTTTAAAGTGTTTGGAGTACATTTTGTTGGCCAAACTAGGGCGTTCCATTGTGTTTTCAGATTCCCGAAGTGCACTGGAATCATTATTGTCAAATCCTTTTTCCTGTAAACTGCACAACCCTTTGGTTTTCCAAATCAAAAATGCCATTGCCCAATGCAACATGAAAGGCTACGAGGTGGTTTTGATTTGGATTCCTAGCCATTCGGGTATTACGGGGAACGAGAAAGTTGATGAAATTGCTAAGGAGGCAGTTGTCTGTGGCGACAAATACTGTTTCAAAAACTATTGTCACGATCTCTTGTCTCTTCCTAAGACCTATTTGCGTAAAACATGGAACTCTAGGTGGCAGTCCTCAAGCAAAACTAAAGGATATAAATTCGCTATAATACAGCCTGATATCCCTCGTAAAACTTGGTTTTCTAAAATAGGTCTTAGTAAAATGGCAACCTCCTCAATAATCCGCATGCGACTTGGACACTGTAGCTCCCCTGTCCACCTAGCGAAACTCAGAATCCGAGACAGCTCGATTTGTGAATGTGGATTGGAGGAGGGAGACCTTAATCATATTTTCTTGTCATGCCCGCTCTATAATCACTCTCATCTTTATCGTGGATTGATATCCCGAAAAATTCCATTGCCCACTCAAATGTCTACCCTTCTGTCATCGCTCGATGCCGCTATATACAGATTTCTAGCAATTTTTTTAATCGTCAATAAAATCAAAATTTAGTTTATTATTTAACCTTTATGTAGTTTCGTAATTGTAACAGAATAATCCTAATCTTTTTGCACTAATACTAACATACTAATCTAGGTTTTGGATTTTAGCTCTGGTCTGACTTTTTATCAAATATATTTTTAAGTAATCCGCCATCTTTATTTTTTTTTTTTTCAAATTGACGTGAAGCTGGCAAAAATGTCAAATGACGATTGCCATTTAAAAAAAAAAAAAAAAAACCAAACTAATAATGGCGATTGGCGATTGTTGGACGCCGGGAACGTGTTTTATTTCAATTCTGTTTCCAAGTGAGACCAATGTTTTTCCATTATAATGTCAAAACAAGGCAAAAGAAAAATTACTGTCGAGATTCCGAAAACAAAAGACTTAGCCAACAGACCTAGTGTTTTCGAGCGTCTCGGAACCAAGAAAACCAGTGCAAAAAAAACAACTGAACATTGCAGACAGTGGGCACAACACGGAAGTTGCGCTTACGGTAAAACTTGTAAATTTGCTGCCACACACACGTTGATTAGCCCTTCGAAGCAACGGGCGGCTAATAAAGATAGTGAACAAAAACGATTAGTGAAAGATGATGCTAAAAGTAGGCTTCATTCGGCAGTAGTTGTGAGGTCGGGCCGGAGTCCTGATGGTGAAATTGACAACTGGGATCAAAATGACCTAGAATGCGCGGACACAGATGTGCTGGAGAAACGAAGGCTCCAGCTTCAGCGTGAACTCGAATTGCAGCTAAAGATGGAATCTGGTAAAGACATGCGAAAAGATAAGAAGAAACCCGTTTCGAGCTCTTCGTCTTCGAGAAGCTCCAGCTCTTCAAGCGTTTCTTCTTCTTCTTCAGAAGGCAGCTCATCCTCATCTTCGTCTGGGCGGTAAGACATAGTTTTTTCATTTTTGGAATTTGAGTTCCATCACAATACAGATAAGTTAATGTTCATAATCAGAATCAAACATTTATTCGTAACACAATACAACACTCAATATTACAAGATAAAGACAAAAGAAAGAAAAAGTTAATCGGTGCAGTGTCACAAAATGGGCCCAATTCAGCATGATGCTGTATTTTATGAATTAGATTGTGCCTTTGCTTTAGGAATTTAGACACCATTTATTTAGGTCCCAGACTGGGGAATATATTGTCAAGGCCATTTATTTGTGTGAGCACAAAAATATAAATTAACATAGTTCAGCAAAAAGTAGCCAATCCACACATAAAATTATAAATTGCGACCTACTGGCTAAAATAAATGTCATGTTTCAATGATGATCTCTTGTGCGTCAGATCCTTTTTGCTAAACAACACTTGCTAAGTTTGTTGCAAGGTCATAATATAATCCCTACACAGCTCTAGTTATCCTAGGTGGGGTATCTGAAGCCATTCTATTATGATCTTCTGTTCTCATTCTGTCTTTTCTTAGTTATTCCTTCAAATTTCCACTACTAACTTTATTGACGCGTGTCAATCTTATCTACAGTGTACGAGATTTGAGACTGGTCTTATGACAGTTCCAATATGATGTAAAGAGTGATGTGGCTAGAGTAAATCGATTGTCATAATAACCGATTACGATTGATGATGGCTAATAAAAGGAATCGATTGATTACTGTGTAATAATTATTTTTAGGAAATCAAATAGAGAGCCTATACACTGTCGTCTGCTAACACAAGTGTCCTGTTAGTAAATAGAGAGCCTGATAGTGCGAGAGAGCTCGCGCGCCGTGCAGAAATCAATGCCATATTTTCAAACGCAACTTTTTGCACAATCAAATATGTCGGTTTCGATGATGTGATTTTATTTCGTATTATCGTGACAGTAATTAAATAATACATGGTTATTTTCCTATAAACAATTATTTGATTCATATTGATTTATTTCTAAATTGACATCGTAGGACGTAATGGTTTGCATACCGAGTTTTCAATGCTAATTTCCATACAAATAAGCCGTAAAAAAATATTACAATCATTTTATAAGTGCTAAAAAGAGCGTACATGGAGATTGAACTTTGTTTTGTAACTCGGAAGCTATTGAAACTCTTTTGATTATTTCGATAAGCAGTGCCAATTTACGTTATATGGGTGTCGCGATGTGTCAAAAGACCAGTTCCAAATCTCGAACACTGTAGATGGAAAATACATTATCCCGTCCAAATTGCAATCTTCGAAACTACTGGATAAATTTTAATCATTGATTCATCGGAATCATTGGAAGAGATGGTTATAGATTGGTTATAGGCGGCATTTAAGGCCGAAACGCTCGGACAGCGGTGGCGGGGTGGCGCGGAGGCGGTACCGGTTGTAATGGTCGAGCTGATATGAAATGATCCGCACAGAGCGGCGCGGCGCGGCGCGGTTTTCTGTGCGGACCCTTTCGTATTAGCTCGAACATTACAACTGGTACCGCCTCCGCACCGCGCCGCGCCGCCCCGCCACCGCTCTCTGTGCGTTTGCAGCTTTACCGCCGCGCTACGCCCGCCCGCTGGCTCTGAGGGCTACGCGTAGTCCGTAGCGCCTTAATATCCATATGTAGCGAAAAGCGCCCGTACCGCCCACATGCATGTATGTCGTGATTAGCGCCGGTATGGCTTAATAGGGAACAATTCAGGTTGCATTTGGAATCTTGTCCAATTCAAAGCTTTAAGCTTTACACCTTCTACTATATAATTACTCTTTAATTTCGAGAGAAAAAAGGTTAAAAATGTTTGAACTGCTTTTTGACCAAACAATTAAGAATCATGTGTAAATCTTTCTAGGGAAGCAAGGCGAAAAACAAAGAAAGCGAAATTGAAAAGGAATTCCAGTTCCTCATCAGAAGGTGGTGCACCACCTAAAAAGAAAATTGTGAAAAGTGACCCTAAAAGAGATAAAAGTGTAATTAAAAAACCAAGTGTTAAAAAAGATGACAGGCTTTTAAAAAAAACAGATGTTACCAAAAAAAAGCCCCTCACAAAAGCAGCTCTAGGCAAAAAGTCATTGTCGCCAGGGAAGAAATCTGGTGGCACTCCACCTATTTCTTCAAAGAGTCTATCAAAGGCCGTTGTTAAACATGGTAAGTCTCCAGCAAAGAGAGACAAAAAAAGTGCTTCCCCACATTCCATTAAAGACCGTGAAAAAGAAACAAAAGACAAAAAAGAAAAAGAGAGAGAAAAGGACAGAGAAAAGGAGCGTGAAAAAGAAAGAGACCGAACCAGAGGCCGTAGCCGATCGCCCAGAAAAGGTAAGTCTAGATCACCTCGACCTCATGGTTCGCATCCTAAAGACCCTAGACGAAAAGAAAGTTCCGAAAGAAGTAGACCAGTTTCACCCAAAAAGCAAGTAAGACGAGAAGGTAGTACTGAGAGACATAGAAAACGATCTCCGAGTAGAGATCGTGACAGAGGTCGTGATCACAAAGACAGGTCATTAGAACGAAGGAAAGAGAAACATGACGACAAAGATAGACACGATAGAAAGGATAGGGGACGCGAGAGAAATAAAGAGGGTAGTAAACGGGATGACGGCAAGCGCAGAGGTCGTGATAGGGGTTTGGGTAGTAGTAGTAGTAGAGGCCCAGATAAGGGTCTTGAAAAACCAAACAAACCTATGGAGAGACTGCTGCCTAGGCCTGAGGAACGCTTGGCCGCCCTAGCCGCTATTTCGAATAGAGCTCTCGAAACAGATAAGAATTCAACAAATTCTAAAGATCGTCAGGACACTCATTCTGACAGAGGTGGCCGCAAACAGGATAGGTTAGAACGTGATAGATCCAGTAAAAGGGATAGAATTGGTAGTTTAGATAGAGAAGCAGGGGATTATGAATTGGGTATGGAACGTAATTACGATCATGGTATAGATCAATATCAAAGAAATGACGATCGCTACGACGACGGTCCAAGAGATGACGATAGGTCGCCAGGGTATGGTCGAGATCGACACTACGACGCCGGATACGACATGCCCGGTCCGCCGAGAGGATATCCCGAGGATGAAGATCGGATGTATGCTGAACGCATGGGTGACCACCGTGGCGTTGATATGGGTAAGAATTTCAGCATTTTATTTATTAATAGTGAAGATAACTTTAACTGATTTCAGAACACCAACGGTTGTGCTACGGGAGTGCCCCCGCCTAGACGAGCCAAGCGAAGCGCAAGGGCACTACGTACCTTTTCTCGAAGTGCTTCGACGTATTTTTGAACCTTCTGAACTTGGGTTCGGATTATACCAGATAAACAAAAATTTCGAGCTATGATGTCAATGGTTGACTTATTAAAACTATAAAGTTTCAATTGCATAGCTCTTATACTTTAGATTTTATTGATATCTAAAATACCCCGATTTCGTCACTGACTCACTGATGATCATCAATATTCTTAAGGTTCTTCCTGAAGTCCTAGAAAGCTGAAATTTTGTATGTAAGCTAGTAATAGTATACAAACAACGAAAAAATCTTAAAACTTGAAACTTTTACCCCCCGAACCCCTTAAACTAGGGGGTGAAAGTTGGTATGAGACTTCCGCAAATTTTGATGCTGGAGGTCTGAAAATTGGTATAGGGGGTCCTTGTTATCCTTGTTATAAATAATAAGATATGTATATCCGGATTTTTAGTAAATCATCCCCTACCCTTTAAATTAAGGAATGATTTGTTTCGGTTTTCCCATACAAACTTAATTTCATGCTTGAGATCTGAAAATTATACATTGTACGTTCTTCTTATAAATTAAAACATAATTTAAAAAAACAACACCCCAAAAAAAGAAAGAAATAATGAACAACAGAAAAAATACGTATAAATATCATAAGCAACTTACAAAAAGAAATAAAATCCCACAAAACCATTTCATGTTAAATGTTGCCAAGACGAGACCATGTAGCTCGCACTGTCAAAAAGTAATGGAAAGAGTTTAAAAGATTGAATAGATTTTTATATTCAAGCCCATATGGCGAATTGCAAAAGGTTCCTGCGGCCCACTCGCCAGTTTAGTCCACGTTTTGCACGCCTACGAGATTAATAGCGGGAAAACGCTGCTACGCGCTACGAACTACTCGCTACGAGCTCATACTGTAGTATTTCGTCGCAACTTTAGTGTAAAATTAGGGCTTATAGATTTAGAGCTGGGCACGTAGCGTAGGGTTAGAAACTTGGCTCTACAAGAGATCTGATTACTTTTGACAGTGCGAGCTACATGGTAGTGGGTGTGCTATTCTGCCGTCATAACGAAAAAGGGCACATCTAACATTTTTTGTGAAATTGAGTTAGATACATATTCGGAAAGCGGAAAAAAAGGCGCATCTGTCTATTTTTTTATTTGTTTTTCCTATGGAGTTCTTAGGAATTACCATAAGCATAATAGGCACAACTACTCTAAATATCCATATTTACTAAAAATAAAAGGCATTTTGTTGTACGATTAAAATTAAAGGGCACATATTTACAATTGTGACTTATGACTTAATTATTTCTTCAAGTAGCACTTAGTTAAAAAGGCACTTTTTTGAGTGATTTTAATTAAAAAGGCATAAACGAGGCGACATGTGCCATTTCAGTTTAGTATTTAACAATTTTGAGTCGCTTTTCGCTTTTAAAATAAAAGGCACAACTACTGGAAAATGTATTTGTTATTTAATGCACTGAAAGGTGAACTGATTACGGAAAAAAGTAAACGCGTCAGTTGTGCTATTTCTACGCTCATCCGGGTTCCGGAAGTATCCTACGGTAGGGTTACCCGAAACAGTTACCAATTTAAAACGATATTGTACGTAATGATGTCAAATATAATAGAATGTCAGACCTAGAAAAAATAAAAAATACATACAGCTCCATGAATTTACATAAATGTCCAACATTCAAGAAAGTAAAACGGATATTACAGCAATTACAATAACAACAATAGTACATGTATTACTACAGAGGCCGGGAAGTAAGGGCTTGCCGGCCGAGTACATATAGACGTAGCATACCGCATACCGAGTCCAAATAGTTATGAGGCTGGCAACCCCTTTTCACGCCTAGGATTGTATAGATCTTTTCTCGAACATGCAATGAAATAATTAAATAAAAACTCCAAGAAATCAGACTTTAATTTCTAGAGAAACGAAAGGTACCGTAACTAGAGAAAAATATAACTACCACAATATTTCTTCTTTCGTCTCTTGCTTCGTCAGTGTTTTCGTCGGAACTCATATTAAATAACAAAATCAACAACGCACAATAAATAATCCAATAAAATAGAATTACAGGATAAAAAAATATCAATTTTGTTAGTAAGTAAATATAACCCTACCTTATTTGTTGTGTTTTTTTTACGCTGTATGGATATACGTTGAATGTCATCAATTGTTTTGTAGCGTATCTATATTTTGGCTGACGAGAGTTTTCAAAATACTTCAGTGTTCTTTTTTAAAGAAACACGCTTGCTTTTTTTGCGATTGAGGGTTGTTTCAAATTACTTACATCAGTCGGTGCGTTGTTAACAGTTCTTGAGTGTCTATAAAATATCACAACGTATTGCGTAAACAAAAACCTACTACCTACCTACCGACTCGCAACAAAAAATGTCACCAGACATTCGCATAATATTTACTTCGTAAGCCCAAGTTGTTTTAGATTTTAATAGATGCCTATCAAATCTTTAGAATAGTGAAATTATTTACTTAAATTGTAGAATATAAAGGCATAAGTAATGAAATATGCCTTATTTTCCTAATAGGATATCCAATGGGTTGAATATGTTAGAATCAAAAGGCTCATTTGGTTAGTTATGCCTTTTATATGTTGCAATAGTATTTTCGCTCAATTTAATTTACTAAGTAAAAATTATATATTCAATTTATCTACTAATTACTTTAATCACAATAAAAATGTATGTACACAGTAGCGCAGGTTTATAGTTTACGAAAACTTCCTCATCCAAAAAAATATTAGAATTGGACGTTTATATATCTTTATTTAGTAAAACACAAAAAATTATTCAATCTCAATTTTTGCGAGTTTATCCAAATGTTAAATGTGCCCTTTTTCGTTATGACGGTAGTATTGCTATCTGTTGTATGGGAACCTTGCACTTTTTGACTATGCGCTGAAACTTGGCACAGTTGATCCTTAGGTGGTCTTGAGTGGATTCAGACCGGGAGCCATCGAGAGCCGCCCCGAATTTAGGGGGGAGAGGGGGAGGGGAAGTTTGACTCCGCCGCGCTTTATTTAAAGCCATTTTTTTCTGAAACTATACACACCAAGGCAAGTATTATATCATTTTCGGATAAATAAAGGATGAGAAATCTATTTAACGAACCAAAATAATACATTTTGGAACAAGAAAATAAAATAAAGTAGAAAAACATATAAAGCGTAAATTATTTTTATTCAATATTACCAAATTATTTTTTAACTACATAAGATACATAAAAACAAAAAATACGGTCATAAAGCCACATTAATTCTGTTTTAGAAAATATATTATTTTGTACAAAAATATGTTAACAGACCGGAAATAAAAAAATATGCGTGAGTCAGGCCGACCTCAATGCATGTGTCGTCCGTGAAGGAAATGAAGGGGTACAATACAGTTTTAAAATACGATAGTTGTCAAGTATATGTGATTACTTTGGGTGTTCCGGTATTTAACATGAAATATTTTAAATGAAACTACGCCCTGTCAATTAGTTTATATGTGCGTATATAACACGCTCCACTGCAAAGGCACTGCAAGGAATCCAACGACACCTCATATATCAAAAACCATCAATCCGTTTGGACTGTAGCCTGTAAAATAGAATTTTCATGTCCACAATCCACATACATACATACCTACATGTAAACCTACACACATACATGTATACATACATACGCTCGAAAAACATAACCCTCTTTCGAATCGACCAATCAGCACGGTTATCACAAGACGGCGCGCGAGCGCTCGATTTTTCTCGTGGGATCTTTTCTGCATTTGCCCTCTACTTTATGCCTACTCCCAAGCTCGCTCCATCATTTCCACAAAGCGGATGATGCAGCTCAGCGAAACCTTGAATTCTTTTGGTTGCGGATAGCCTTTACCGAAGTAATTCATTATTTGTCTGGCAAGGGCATGACATTCACACAATAAGTGTTCCATAGTCTCATCCTCCTCACCACACATTCTACACTCTAAACTATCCGATAGTCCCATCTTGGCCAAGAGATTCTTCCTCTCGTTCCTTCCCCGAAGTGACCTGTGAACACCCCAGATATGATTCTGAGTTGCTTCCTACTGGATTTCCAGAGTTTGTCAGTCCAGCCCGAGTTCACTCCTTCTATGAAGAGCTTAGAGTGCCTTAAGCCCGCGTCATTCCTACTCGTGTTGGTGTTTGATTTTGGCGTAGGCTTTAGAGGCCGAAATTATGGTTCCCTGCGAGAGCACAAATGGTTCTGGACCTACAAAGTGATTTGTAGACCCCCCCTCTTGCAAGCTCATCCGCTCTTTCGTTTCCGATGAAGCCCTCGTGCCCTGGTATCCAAACTAGTTGCACCTTATTGTGCTTTCCAAGCTTGTTCAGTGCCTGGACGCCATTATAGACTAGTCTAGATTCCACTTTCGGCGCCGTAAGTGCTTTAAGAGCCGCTTGACTATCACTGAGTATATAGATGGTCTGCCCTCTGGTTTGTCTGTCTATAGTTTCAAGTTTCTTATGCCTGCTCCCGTACCGGATCCAATGTTTGATCCGTCCGTGTACCATATGCTGTCTTGGATACCAGACCTCGGTGGTTCTAGGCCTTCGGCTCAGTCAGCCCTGGATCATTGGAAAAGGCTAGGTATCAACATCTATGGCGAGTACACCACTCACCTGCGCTTTGCTGACGATATCTATGACGTCTTGGCTGAGACCATGGAGGAATTAAATACGATGCTCGATGACCTTTTCTGAGAATGAACATGGATAAGGCGAAGATCATGTTAAAAGCACATGTACCAACCGTACCAACTCCTCTAGCTTCGAAGAGTCAATTGGCGAATCCAACTCGGCTGCGCAGCATTCTGGAAACTACGGCACATATTCACTGAATCGTGGTCGCTTACAATGAGCCTCACAAGAAGGCTCAAAGTCACCCAAATGTCAAGGGAGAGGTTTATGCTGGGAGTTTCTCTGCGTGATCGCATCAGAAATGGGGCTACCGCAGCGGAAGCAAGGTAACCGATTAAGATAGCCCTTCGAATCGCTAAACTTAAGTGGCAGTGAGCGGGGTACATTGGACGTAGAACGCCGATAGTCAGAAAAACTATAATGCATCACATGAACAATCGTCAGTGCTGAACCATTTTCATAGCTAGAATCATTTCCATGGTACACTTTTGATGTCGATTTGTCGGTGTCGAAGGTAGACACGACAAGGAAACCACCCTAAAACATGCGAAACTAGAAACTTCACATTTGAGAATTAAAGGGTTATTTATTTAAAATAGATGCCAACCTGACCGTTGAATAATAAAACACATGAGGGTCGCTACACTCGCTAAGTACCGAGTGTGTAAAATAAATAGGCTACAATAGCGGACACGCCCGCAAAACAGAAATCGGCGCGCCGATGGTGCTGCGTCGGCGCCGGCGGCGTGGGATTTTCGTCGGCGGCGGCGGCGCGGCGCTCATAGCTAGTATGTAATTACGTATGCATGTATGTTTGTATGTGGATTGTGGACATGAAAATTCTATTTCACGGGCTACAGTCCAAACGGCTTGATGGTTTTTGATATATGAGGTGTCGTTGAATTCCTTCCAGTGTCTTTGCAGTGGAGCGTGTTTTATAAGCACATATAAACTAATTGACAGGGCGTAGTTTCATTTAAAATATTTCATGTTAAATACCGGAACACCCAAAGTAATCACATATAATTGACAACTATCGTATTTTAAAACTGTATTGTACCCCTTCATTTCCTTCACGGACGACACATGCATTGAGGTCGCCCTGACTCACCTTTGCCTTTTATTTCCGGTCTGTTAACATTTATATATAAAAAATAATGTATTTTCTAAAACATAATTAATGTGGCTTTATGACCGTATTTTTTGTTTTTATGTATCTTATGTAGTTATTTTTTTTTTAGTAATATAGATTAATAATAATTTAGGCTTTATATGTTTGTCTACTTAATTTTATTTTTTTGTTCCAAAATGTATTATTTTGGTTCGTAAAATAGATTCCTCATCCTTTATTTATCCGAAAATGATGTAATACTTGTCTTGGTGTGTATAGTTTCAGAAAAAAATGGCTTTAAATAAAGCGCGGCGGAGTCGAACTTCCCCCCTGTAGTGTTTAGCTATAGGGCTATAAAGTAAACCACCAGTTTGAGAGCAAGATCTAGACTGATTTATTTAATACAACACCTACCCTACGGTACACAGCTACCCTCATATGTCATTATAATATACAACATCTTCCCCCTTATGGATACCTAACTATATTAACACAAATGCAATACGGATATAATGCTGTATAGTTGTGATGAAGAGACCAGACCAGACAAGACTCGGTTGTTAATGTAACAGAGACTTGTTTGACCTGCTTTAACTACTTTTATTTCCTTAACTATGCAATACATAAGTTCTATCTACGTGCATGCTCTTTCATCGTTCCATATACCCATACTTGCCTACATGGTTCTACGTATAAATTTATTTCTTGGTTATTGTTTTTTCTGACGAGTATGTATACCACGATAAACAAAACATGCACTCACAACGCACAACAGCAGCACACCCACCTGACCACAATAATGGACCCTAAGCTGTTGATTTAAGGTCGGTACATACACGAGTGGGCAGTTAAGTGTGTCACCGATGGTATATATTTATTGATTTTAATTACTTATACTATTCAGCTTTATACTCCAAATTAATTGCTAAACGATCCGTTCTAACTGCATAATAAAACGAACCAATTCTTAAATTGTTTCTGATTCACATATTTGCCCGAAAAGCGAAGCAATTAACGAAGTAGGTACGTATACTTGAGATCATAATCGTCATCATAATATCGTGCACTCGTACTCTTAGCATTAGCGGCGGCAGTGTCGGGCGGCTGCGCCCGTATGATCTGCTGCCTGTTCCGGCGGTACCGGCGGCCGTCCGGCGTGCGCACCCAGTAGGAGCGCGGCTCGGCGGCGGCGCGCTCCACCTGCGCCCGCACCCAGCGCCCCGCGCCATTAGATACTCCCGGCTCTCTAATACGCACCTGCTCATTGTCACTTAATGGTTTTAGTACTCTAGTTCCTCTGTTGTAATTTTGGCTTGATTTCTCGTTCTTTACTTCGCGACTGATTTTAATCTCAATTTTCGAAGGTGTTTTCGGGTTTAGTAAATTACTTTTTACCGGTAACTTTGTATTTAGTCTTCTTCCCATCAATAACTGAGCAGGTGAGTATTGTTCTCCCGTTATTGGTGTATTACGAAAATTCAAAAGTGCTATGTAAAAATCAGTCTTATCTTCCTGCGCTTTTATTATCATTTTTTTAACCGTTTGCACATTGCATTCCGCGAGACCATTTGAACGAGGGTAGTGGGGTGAGCTTGTTACCTGTTCAAAGTCCCAATCTTTCGCGAACGTCTTAAATTCCTGCGATACAAATTGAGAGCCGTTGTCAGAAACTAATCTATTCGGTATACCATGACGAGCAAACATAGGTTTTAAGATACCTATTACCGTCGTACTCCTCAGGTCCATAATGGTCGCTACCTCCACATACTTTGAATAATAGTCAACCACGAGTAAATAATATCTGTCTTTTACCTGAAAAATATCAGCAGCTAGCACCTGCCATGGTCTCTCGGGCGTGGCGTGCGGTGCGAGAGGCTGGCGCGGTGGTGACGCCTGGCGCGCCGCGCACACCTCGCACGCCCTCACGGCGCGCTCCACGGCGGCCGCCATACCTGGCCACCATATCACGTCCCGTGCTCGCCTCTTGCACTTCTCGATACCCAGATGACCTTCATGTACTTTCTCGATCATTTCTGTCCTTAAACTGCTCGGAATGATCACAATGTCATTACGAAACACTATCTCCTCGACAACGTGGATTTCATCCCTGACCTCCCAGTAGGGCTTGGCTTGCTCTGTCACGATGCTCTTTGTATGCGGCCATCCCTTTTTGTAGCATTCCATTACTTCACATAGACCCTGGTCTAACCTAGACGCTTCTCTGATCGCCTGCATTTTTCTATCACTGAATGGTAGGTTACCTAGTAGAGTATTTATATGTAGGCTTACCTCGTCCTGCACATGTTGGTCCCGCATACCTCCCGCATCAATTGTCGCCCTAGATAACGTATCTGCCACGTACATCAACCGCCCCGGTACATAACAAATGTTAAGAGAATATATTTGCAATTTTAATAACATACGTTGTAGTCTAATGGGTGTCTCATTCAGCGGCTTTCTGAAGATAGCCTCCAAAGGCTTATGGTCCGATTCGACAGTTACCTGAGCGTGTCCATAAATGAACTGATGGAACTTACTGCACCCAAACACGATGGCTAAAAGTTCCTTCTCAATTTGAGCCCATCCCGTCTCGGTGGGCGTGAGCGTGCGCGCGGCGTATGCGACGGGCCGGCCGCCCTGCAGCAGCACCGCGCCCAGCCCGCGCGAGCTGGAGTCCACGGACAACGTCACCGGCTCGTTGGGCGAGTAGTACCTGAGTGTCGGAGCATGCGCCAGTTGCTGCTTCAGCTCCTGGAATGCTTTTGTATGCGCCTCATGCCATTCAAAATTTACGTTATTTTTTAAAAGCTCCCTTAGTGGCTCAACTCGATCCGCATACTTATGTATGAAACGTGACACATAGTTTGTCATACCGATGAACCGTTCCAATGCTTTTTTGTCCCCCGGAATTGGCATATTTTCGATACACTTTACCCGGTCTGAATCAATCCGTATGCCATTCTTATCAAAGATATGCCCTAAAAATCTAACCCTGTTCTGAGCAAAAACACATTTGTTTTTATTAAATTTAACACCGTATTCGGCTGCTAGTCGTAATACTTCCGTTAGCCTCTCATCATGCTCATCCCGCGTTTTGCCGTAAACTAAAATATCGTCGACAAACACCTCCACACCCTGCCTGGCAAACAATTTGTACATAATACCATGGAAAACCTCACTAGCACTCCGGATTCCGAACGGTAACCTAAGGAAACGATACCTACCGAAAGGGGTCGCAAATGTGCACAGTTTTGAGCTCGGCTCATCTAAAACACACATATAAAATCCTTTGCTCGCGTCTAAGACTGAGAAATACATAGCTCCCGAAATATTCGCTGTTATTTCATCAAGAGTGGGGAGTTGGAAATGGCTTCGCTTTATCGCTCGATTTAAATGCTGGGGATCAAGACACAATCGAATACTCCCGTCTGCTTTTTCCACTAATACTATATTTGAGACCCAATCGGTGGGCTCACTCACCGGAGCTATGATATTTAGCTTTTGTAGCCTTTCCAATTCCCCCTCTAGTTTCGGTCTTAATTTTATAGGTATTTTTCGAGATCCCCTAACAACAGGTGGGATAGATTCATCGATTATTAACTTATGGAGCCCCGGCAATTGTCCAATCCCTTCGAAAATATGACTATAAGTCGTAATTATGTCATTATTTTTCATGTCACAAACTTCTTTAATGCGCAATACTCGTATCAAATTTAAATCTGTACAAGCATTTCTTGACAATAAGTTACCACATGAAGTGTCTAGTACATATACTTTATGCCTTATTGACATACCATTATGACTTAAAAGTGCTTCAAAGTAACCTACTACGGGTAAAGTATGTTTACTGACCTCTTTTAAAACTGTATTTGTGTTACGTAATGCTCGCTTATCAAATCCGGCAGTCACATAACTGTTCAGCGACATTACCGTCGCGTCGGCCCCGCTGTCCAGTTTAAATTGCACAGGAATGCCATTCACACCTATTACCTCCTGCCAGCCCTTGATGCCAATACTCTCAACCTCGATCCCCCGTATCATGAACTCTTCTTCGTCGCTCATCTCTGCCGCAGACTGGCACGATAACTCACGAAGGGCACGATTCGCAAATCCTATGGAACGACAACACCTCGCGAAATGTCCCCTTCTGTCGCACTTGTAGCATACTACTTGAAAAGCAGGACATCTATTGTTGTCATGTGCGTAGCCGCAATTTCCACACTGGCGCGAGTGTCGGCTGCCGGTGGGCGGCGCGGCGCCGCGAGTGTGCGGCGGCGCGCGCGGTCGCGCGGCGGCGGCGGCCCGCGGGCGCGCCACGACGCGCTCAACGGCGGCGCTGGGCGCGGGCGCCTCCCCCGCAGCGCCGGCCCGCACGGCCCCAGCTTGCTCGCTCGCTACCTCCGTCACCCTGCACCACGATGCTGCCTCTTGCAATTCTAAGTCCGACTTCCTGAGCATCCTCTCCCTAAGCTGACCGTCTCTTATCCCCCTTATCATTTGAGTCAGTATCAAGCTCTCTCGCAAAGTTCCAAACTCGCATGATTTACTCTTGACTTTCAGCGCTGCGAAGTACTTATCGAATTGTTCAGTGCCTTGGTTACACTCGAAAAATAAATGTCTTTCAAAATTTATATTCTTTGACGGGTCACATCTCCGATCAAACTTCTGGCACAACACATCATAATCATCATTTTCGGCTTCCATAAAATTCAACTCTTCATATATTTCGCGACCACTTTTACCAATTATATGCAAGAACAATGCACACTTCTCCTTTCCTGGCGAGTTTTCGCGTCCCGAAGCTACCATATACCACTCGAATGTCTTTTTCCAATCTCGCCAATTGTCCGCCATATTACCGCTATCGCACATCGGCGGCGGCTGCTGTATATTCGCGTAAACATTATTTGTGGTGTTAGTTTGCTGCGCACTCGTCCCGGATTTATTATTTGTCTCGCCCGTCATTGTCTATTTTTCGTTTGTAACTCAATTTCACGATTTACACCTGACACCATGTAGTGTTTAGCTATAGGGCTATAAAGTAAACCACCAGTTTGAGAGCAAGATCTAGACTGATTTATTTAATACAACACCTACCCTACGTTACACAGCTACCCTCATATGTCATTATAATATAAAACACCCCCCTCTCCCCCCTAAATGCGGGGTGGCTCTCGATGGCTCCCGGTCTGAATCCACTCAAGACCACCTAAGGATCAACTGCGCCAAGTTTCAGCGCATAGTCAAAAAGTGCAAGGTATCTTGCACACACCCACTATGGTCTCGTCTTGGCAACATTTAACATGAAATGTTTTTGTGGGATAAGGATATAGGAATAAGGGTATTGCTTAAATATGTAATGCGTTTAAATTATTTATTTTATCAAGGTTACGATGAGCGGCGACCACATCGCGACCATTCGTGGGAAGGTCGCTCTGGTTCTATGGACAGAGAGCGTTACATGCACCCTCACAAAGAGTGGGATGGCGAAGATTACCGCGCCGCCGGAGATTGGGGCCGAGACCGACATTGGCCTTTACATGAACCACAGGTACATGGATATTGAGTGGGTTAACATCTTTTAACTTAATTACTTATAACTATTTCAATTTAATATCGGAGCTTTCTAATATTTATTTCTTATATTTCTGTTCCTAGGTGAGCATTTACTACCAAACTCTTTACCAGTACCAATCAATTGATTACCGTAACAGAACCTATGAAAATCCATGTTTTATCCTGTCCCATATTTTCCTTGGGTGTCCCTTTCGTCATTTTGGTATGTTTTAAGTTGCTTTAATTTTTTATTAGTGCAAATTTTCACATTGTAAATGAGTTTACTACATATTTTATGATTACAGATGAACGACTGGGGTGACAAGGAAGCGGAAATGGAAGGATGGCATCACAGAGGCCACCCATCGGCCCCTCATCGCGGTCGTATGCATGGTAAGATTTTTATAACTGCAACCGATTTATAGAATTCCCTGGTCACATTTCTCTCGGTGCGTAAAGCTGATGGTATCTCTGCGATTGTGCTGAAGATGTGTGCTCCCGAGTTGGCTCCGGTCTTAACGCGTCTCTTTCGGCTCTCTTACTCTTCTGGCGTAGTCCCGACCTCGTGGAAGACAGCTTTGGTGCATCCGATCCGCGAAGGTGACCGCTCAAATCCGTCCAACTACAGGCCAATAGCTGTTACCTCCCTTCTCTCGACGATAATGGAGTCCATTATCAACTGCCAGCTCCTTCGGTACCTAGAGGATCACCAGTTGCTTAGTGATCGACAATACGGTTTCCGTAGAGGCCGCTCGGCTGGTGATCTTCTAGTCTACCTGACACATCGTTGGGCACAGGCGATCGAGACTAAGGGTGAAGCATTGGCTGTTAGTTTGGATATAGCGAAGGCTTTTGATCGGGTTTGGCACAAAGCACTTCTTTCGAAGCTACCATCCTACGGGCTTCCCGAGAGATTATGTTAAGGTCGTAGTTGACGGTGAATGCTCCGACTCCATGTCTGTGAATGCTGGTGTCCCTCAAGGCTGTATGCTATCACCCACGCTATTCATTATGCATATCAATGACATGCATGCATGCGATTTTTTCAGTCCATAACGTTTTCCACCATATTTTTTTCTAGTCATATTGTCGAAAGTCATAAAAATTAACAATATACATTGGAGTTCCGATTTTTGCAGGTCATCATTATTGTTAGTCATAAAATTGGTTAGCCATAACGTTCAATGTCCCGGTGGTATGCAATTACATAATGTTACAGGCAATAATCTAGTTTGTAATAATTATTGTAAGGTATTTTTTCGCAAGTCATAATGATTGGTAGTCATCTGATTAGTTAGTCATATCATTCAATTTCACGGTGGTGTCACTCTTCATAATGTTAAAGCCCATAAACACACTCACAGAAAAATAATAAAATACATGTTTTTTTTACTACCGAACGTTACTGAACGCGTTCTTCCAGTCTGCTTTATAACATACCCATTAATTATAATTAATGTGGGTACTTTGGCAAAAATAAAGAGTGATGCGATTGAAAGATATTTATGCCGCTCACTGTTTTGTTTAGTGGTCAGAATACGTTGTATGTTTTGTTTTGAAACTTTTTTCTCTAAAATCAAAAATGGCTGTAATATTTGACCCGAAAGTTAGGAAAAATATGTACTTGTCAACATTTCGATGAATGTTGTGTCATTATTGGTTCTGGCGCTTCGCCGGCCGCTGCCGCGGCACGCTCGCTTCGCTCGCTCGGCTCGCGCGCTTAGGGGTCACGGTACAACTAACACTCCTCCTCGCTTTGCTCGTCGTCGTACCTACACCGACCTGCCTTAGAAGTCCAATATCTTGGCCATTTTTAATTTCAGAGAAAAAGTTTCTAATAAAACATGCTGCATGTACCCAAGAGATGGAAAAAGGAAGAGAGGCAGGCCATTGCGCAGATTGGAAGACGACATAAAGGCAGTTGCAGGACCGACTTGGAGACGGACTGCAACCGATAGGTTCAAATGGAAGATTTTAGGGGAGGCCTATGCCGAGAGGCAAATCGGCCACACCACCGATGTCAATATATAATAGATAATTGTTATGATACATTCAACTGTAAAAAGTCGAGAATAAAAGGCTATTTAAAAAAAAAAAAAAACATGCTTATTGAAACGTATTCTTTACGAAACAGTCATAAACCCTTCGCGCAGTAGTACCTAGTACCCCTTTCAAATGTATGTCTAGAAATGTTTCTGAATAATTATCTATATGACTTTGGATGTTATAGATTTGGTCTCTTAGACGTAATTCACTTTAGGCATTAAAACGATATGAATAGCAATCATTAGTACGTTGAAATAAATGCCTTAGAATATTTATGAATAATTATCGATAGACCTTTGATCGTTATGGACATCAATTTCTGACTTTTGTGATTATAATACTTAATATTATGGGTCATTAATGTTAGAACTACAAAACGTTATACTTAACAAAGATTATGACTACTGATTTTTATGTCTATAAATTATATGGATATCAATTTCTGACTATCGAAATTCGGAACAATAAGTTTATGGGAAACAAAGGGATCCCCATGCTGCAAATCAGCGGATTTCATTGTTATGCTGATGATAGTACAGGTGATGCCTCTTACACCGGCCGTATCTCTCGGGAAATCGTCATCGAGAGCCGCAACAAACTTGTGTCTGAAATTGAGACTTCCCTAAGTGAAATCTCTGAATGGGGTCGACTTAATTTAGTCCGTTTTAACCCTACCAAGACACAGGTTTGCGCGTTTACCGCGAAAAAGTTAAATTTTGTCGTGTCACCTCGTTTTGAGAGCACTCGCCTGACTGCCGCAGCCAGTATCGGAATCCTTGGCGTCGACATTTCGAGTGAGTCCAGTTCCGCGGGCATTTAGAGGGTAAGGCCAAATTAGCCTCAAAAAACCTCGGTGTGCTCAACAGATCGAGACAGTATTTCACACCGGCCCACCGCCTGCAGCTTTATAAGTCTTAGGTCCGCCCACACTTGGAATACTGTTCTCATCTATGGGCAGGGGCACCTTAATACCAGCTTCTCCCTCTGGATCGCATCCAACGGCGAGCAACACGAATTGTCGACTGCCAGCATATTTCGGATCGGCTCGACTCCTTGGCGCTGCGTAGAGATGTGGCCTCGCTCTGCATTTTCTATCGCATGTATAACGGGGAGTGCTCCGAGGAATTGTTCGGATTAATCCCTACCGCCTCTTTTCGCCATCGTCCAACGCGACAACATTACCATCCTCACCACTTAGATGGTTGGCAGTCCTCAACTGTGCGCTTCTCCAGAAACTTCCTGCCTCGCACAGCTAATCTGTGGAATGGATTGTCGCCTGCGGTATTTCCGGACCGATACGACCTTCAAACCTTCAAGAAAAGAGCGTACACCCATCTTAAAAGCCGGCAACGCACTCACAACACCTCTGGTGTTGCAGGTGTCCATGGGCGGCGGTAATCGCTTACCATCAGGTGATCCGTCAGCTCGTTTGCCTCCTATCACATAAAAAAAAAACATTTTAGTGATTCTGGTGTGAGACTATGCCTAACACTGACTTCGTTTTTCGTTGCTTTATAGTAAAAACAAATAAATGTTTTTTGGAGCCTTTTTGGAATCTCTGAATCTCTGGTAATTCTTCAAATATTTTTTAGATGATTACAATCGTGGGATGAGAATGGATATGAGAGAAGGTAATAAGCGGCGGCCGTCACGGATCGAGCCAGAGGCCGCCGCGAAGGAAACTGCGCCCGTGCAAGCCGCAGCCGCCGCCACAAGGGACACCGACGACGAAAAACCCATACCTGACGATCTTAGCGAAATTAGTGACGATCCTGATGATATTCTAAACAGAGAAGATGTGAGCCTTGGATTACTTTGTATTTATTTACCCCTTATTCAGACGAACTGTTTTGCAACTCCAGTTGGAAAAAGCAGTTGGCTTGAACTTTGATTGAGCTATAGCTCGAGTTTGACGTCCCTATCGCCGGCCGTTCTATCGCGAGTTAAACATTCCTAGTGTGACGTTTAACATAGCTATTTACGAGTATACTTTTTTCTTTCCAAAGATGATGGACCAGTCTATGGATGAAGACAGCCAAACTGCCCAACCCATGGATGAAGGTGCGAAACCGGATGGCTCGGAGAAAGAGTCTACACAGGTAAAATAAATCAGCTGCTGTTTCTGTTCATGCTAGTGAGTTTAGAAAAGGCTAAAGCGACAAATTTAATGATATCTTCCTATTTATGTTGTAATTACGTTTGTCAGCAAAAAAACTTTTAAATTTGCCAAAAACGCTCTACAAATTTATTTTAGTATGAATCTGGCAGCTTTTGTTTAAAATAGTGTTGTTACTTATACCATAAACAGGTTATTTTCTTTTATACTAAGATATTACAAGCTTTTATTCTACTGGTATACTCCTAGGAAGTTTCAGCTGCCTAATTTATTTCTCATATTTAGGATACCAGCGGTGCTGGCGATGAAAAGGAATCGCAAGGCGCAAAGAATGATGAAGATGTTACTGATTTAGACTTTGAAGAAATATCTGATGGAGAGCTTGAGGAGGAGCGAACTAGAGGTTTGTTTATTATGCAGCAACTTGAATAAAATTTCTGTATTCGGTAGACCAATATAGAATAAGAGTATTAAAGTTGAAAAATTTAAAGATGTTTTCATTATTTTCAGCTGGTTTAGGAGATGCTCTTGGAGTGGATTGGGCTAGTTTGGTGGAAGATGTGCATCGACGTGAACAAACTGCGCCTACCGGTGGTGCGCGCGACCGCTGGAAACCTGAACGAGTTCTAGCACGACTTGGCCTCTCCGTGCACATGGCTGGCAAAAATACGGTGCAAGACATTCTGCATAAGAATGCTAAAACTTCACAGACTGAAACTACCAAGGATGAACCTGCCTCTGAACAACCTGCTGATAATGCTTTGGATCAGAATGGGAAGGATGATGAGAACAAGCCAGCACCTCCGCCAGATGTGAACACTATGCATCCTGTTGCTGCTATTCAGGTGTTTATTATTTTTTATGTTTTTGTATTTGCCTGATCAAAAACAAATGCGAGTTTACCTCGCGCACCGAGGGTACCGTACAAACTTGTATGTAGAGTATCAAAATAATCGGTTGTATATTGTAGTCCTAGCGGTATGCAAAAATATGCTGCAAATGGTGTTAAAAGCATGAAAATCGGAGCGATTGATCTTTAGGCCATACAAATCCATTTGACCTGTAGCACGAAAAAAAGAACGTAAAAGGAGAGGAGTTATAACGCCATCTTTTTAGGGTTCCGTAGCCAAATGGCAAAAAATCCATTTTTACCACCATTACAGATTCGTCGTGTCTGTCTGTCTGTCCGTATGTCACAGGCATTTTACTCGAAAACTAAGTTTTAAAATTTTGAGGATAGGTGTATTTTGTTAACCGCTACATAGTTATGTAATGAAATTACAAAAAAAAACATTTTTTTAGGGGTGCACTCCATACATAAAACTGAAAGTAAAAAAAAAAAAATAATTGCATGCCCACGTGTGGCACATCAATCTATAGGCCTTTCAAAATAAATATAAGGTTTCATAACAAATTTTTTGATTAAGTGAATAGAGTCGGAGATAATCGCCCCGAAAGTCACTAAAATTGTGTCCCCCCCTCTAATTTTTAAACCGTGTATTTTAAAAATATGAAAAAAAACATGCAAATAGCGCTTATTAAATTCTATCAGCGAAAATTATTTTGAACAAGATCGGTTCAAAGGTTTTCGAAATATTTCTAAAAACTGCCTTCCTTAAAGAAAAGGACGTAAGTGCCATAAGATTTTAGTAACGATACGACCTTTTTAATAGGCACGGAACCCTTGTTGTTCGTGGTCCGACACGCACTTGGCCGCTTCTTTAAGTATGGGAAAAAATATTTTTTGTTCTGAAGCCTACCGTGTGTAGTATCTAATGAGTGGGCTTACTAAGCCGATTCCAAAAATATATCAAATATATCACATTATATTTCAGTCACTTATTATTAAATTAAAATAATAATAATTTTCTAAACATACCACGTTTGGGCTCCTCCAGATATATGATATGGTTGAATCATTATTTGTAAAATATACCTAAAATGATATGTAAAAGCCTCATATCCAACCCCAAGAAAGCAATTTTGAGAATATTTACATTTAGTATTTTTTTTAGATTCCTTTCGAGGAACCTTAGCTATAACGACTTTGTTTATTATTATTGTGAGCCTGCGCCTGTAGTGTCCCACTGCTGGGCAAACTTTTTCCAGTGCTCCCGATTCTGAGCAGTCTGGCCATTGTTTTAAAAAGGACTATAGCTCGTCTCTCCATCTCCGACGAGGTCCGCCACGTCTCCGTTTCGAGCTGTCAAGATGCCATTTTGCCATGCCAGTCCAACCTCGAGGATTGCGTTGCGCATGTCTTGGAGCATAAGTCGTAGCTCCGAAGCTGTTGATGAGAACAGAACTATGTCGTCAGCAAAACGAAGATTGGTCAATCTTTTATCACCGACGACCAAGCCCCTTCCCCAACTCGGCAGAAGATTCCGAAAGACGTGTTCCGTGTGCTGGTAAAAAGCTTCGGCGATAACGGATCTCCCAGCTTGACTCCTTTTTGAATTTCGAAAGATACATCAGATGACTATGACTCCTTATTGCAGCTGTACAGTCGCCATCAGATATATATTGGAGCGGCCAAACACCTGAACACGTCTGTACTGTTGAGGCATTGGCTGTGAGAGACGTGTTGTAATATTTATGAGCACCTTGGTCGCTCCGATATATCTGATGGAGATTGTACTATAGTCATAGATGGCGGTGATTAGGTGAATGTTGCTTCTTCGTTTATATCCTGATTGTGTAATGCTGTAAAGATGGACTCATGATGCTTTATAATAATCTACAAATGAGAGTTTGTTAATTAATTATAATATATATAATACATTAATATGTTTCACAGGTGGCAGTGGAGAAGCGGAAACGCCAGCGCGCAGTTCTTTTCGGTTCGGGTTGCGAAATTACGAGAGCTCTCAGTGCACGTCGGGATTTGGCACTAAGGCGTTATTTGTGCCATCTCCCTGCAGCCGAGCGCACTGGCCAGTCGAGAGTGGCTCCTCAGCCTTCGCTGTTTCACGCTGCTCGGGCTTTGCTCATGCAATCTCCCGTGACCGGCTGACGAAGGTATTAAAGTGATATTGCACTAAGAGTTATTTAGAAAAAAAGTGCAATAATCAAGAAAAATAACAAATGTGTTACAACTCTTGACTCTCAACCTAGTAATATGAACTGAAGTGAAATTAACTGTGAACTATGTGTGCATAGTCTGAATTAAACAATTTAAACACACTCTTGAGGGGTGAAGTGACTACTGTAACATTGAAAGTCATAGGTAATATTTATGAATTAGGACAGATACTTTTCAGTGGTTTGTTTTTAAGTCATTATGCTACTACTACTTTATTCACTCTCATTCTTGGTATTTCATGAATGTATTAAATATTTTGCATTATGTATGTTGAAATAATTGAATTACAGACAAATTATACTATGGTCTTTTTTATTGTAATCCTTTCTAAGATATATTATTCATATAGTACTTACAGTATCAAAACTTAAATATGTATACACAGTTGACTATGAACATTTGTATAATAAAATTAGAAATTCCCCTTATTCCTTTTATAGCTGATCATTAGAGCTAGTTAAAAACCAACCATTATCTTAATTTATATATCTTAAGCATCCTCGCAAAGGAATGAAACATCTGCACCGGCAGGGAATTCTATTTTCTTCTCGCCCCTAAAACAGAATAATGTTAGTTGTTTATTTCAGGTTTAACAATAAAATTAGTAACTAGTTACCATATTTTTTTCTAATGTAAATTATAATTCTTGTCCTCAGTACAACAAGATCATTACATCATTAGAATAAAGAAATGGGCATGTCAAGTTTTAGAGCATGTTTTCGGCTCTCAGAATTGGTATGTAAAAGTTGATGTATCTTCTTTCATGCAATAACAAAACATACAAATAAAAGAAAGTATATCCCTACACTTGGTGCTCAAAAATATCTCAATATGAGAATATCCTGTAACCACCTTGATCACTAAAATACATCTGTTACCCCGCAAATCTGTTTCATGTATAAAGTAAAGAATAAATAAATGGGGTAAATCTTCCCACAGTAAGCTAAATAAAGCATATGCTACTAGATGATTTATATATAAAAATACTATATATACATACTGTTTATGTATGCGGGATCTTAGATTAGCACATTAAAAACATTGAGGAATAAGTACTCAGGCTCATTGTAACAATATTTGCCATCAACAGGGTTAATGTTAGTTGTAATAAAATGGACATCTAGATATTTGCAGAGAACATCTGGAAAGAAGACGATGACAAAACCAATCTGCATAAGTCAAATAAAATATAGCACATCTTACTTTCGGAACAGAACAGCACCAGCAATTCCTTTGATTATTAGTTTGTTTGCATTGACATGCAAAATAGATCCTTCCCGCAAACCAAGGACAGGGCCAGCATGAGGCATTTCCAAGTATTCAATTATCCTCTGGTCTCTTGTCTCTCCTTTATGGGTCTCACTTTCTTCTTCAATATAATGTGGATTTATATTAAACGGCACAATGCCAATAGCATCAAAAGTTGGTGGAAAAATAATAGGCATATCATTAGTTGTGTATATACTCTTTGTAGCTACATTAGTTCCAGCACTGCTACCTATGTATAACAGATTGCCTTCATCAACTCTAGTTCTAATGAGTTTAACCAAATTGTTTTCATACAGCCGCTTCAATAGGAGAAAAGTGTTCCCTCCACCAACAAATATTGCTTTAGCTGACTGCACTGCAGCTGCTGCATCAGGATATGTGTGCAGACCCTTTACACAGAACCCCCACAAGTCTACAACTTGTTTTATTTTTGATGTGTAGCCATCAAAGTCATTTTGAGCATAAGGTACAAATATTACATCATGTACATTATTCCTGAAACCAATTGTATTTTATAATTAAGCAGCTAACTGCGCGGCTCCAACCACGAATTACAAAGAACCCAGGCAGAGTCAGGGAATAAAATATGCCTATGTTCATCCTGAAGAGACATTCTACATAGGAACATGTGATTTTATTTACAGGATGAGTAGTTAAAACCAGGTTTCCAAAAGCACAGAATACTATTTTATCCTTGGGAAATTCGATAATAGGACAACAAACTTACTTCTGTAAGAACGAGCATATCTCTTCCTTGGCAAATTCCAGCAAGGAATAACCATGGCAATTCGAGGAAGAAAGTAGCAGAGCTTGTCGACCAGACTCCATAATGGGCGTTACACCTACAATGCGGCTCAATGTTTGTTTGCTAACGACAATATGCGATAAAGAAAACAATGGAACACGTAACTGAAAAATTGAATACCGCATATATAACGATTGCGTATTCAATGTTATCTCTATGCTCCAAGCGATACTGAGCAGTGTGGCGTAATGTAAATTAAAGCTGAAATAGCATTATACAATTTATAAATGTAAAAACTAATCGAAATAAAAGTTTTGCATTACAATACAAAATAAACAAATCACGATTGGTGATGGTGATGTCATAAATGTCATTCATTCGCAGTGTTGCCAGCACTGGAGTTCGATTCGATGCGATCTGAGCCTTGAAAAGATCCGAAAATAGTGGCGACTTAGAGCATTAAACCAACCGGAGTGGCAATTGACAGGCGTTCCCCTCTGCCAAATACGTATGACCAGTGGTCATACGTATTGTATGAACTGACGTTTATCTGACGTAGCTATTTTCACGTTCCGCATACATTTGACGTTCCCCTCCCCCGCAAAAATCGGCAGACTTTTTATGTATGGAAAATGACACATGTGACCACTCCTGTTGGTTTAATGCTCTAAGAGTGGCGAGGATCCGCAAAGTACATTTTCATAATTTCTCGATATAAGTATTAGTGTTTAAAAGATATAAAGTTTTTTTTTTTATACAACGACGGTGGCAAACAAGCGTACGGCCCGTCTGATGGTAAGCGGAGACCGCAATCTATAGACGCATGCCACAGGAGTAACATGGGCGTTGCCGACCCTTGTTATATTTGAAGGTTCGTCGTGTTGACAGCTGAAGGAACAAGTTCCCTCGCTCTCAACACAACGCATCCTCGGGAGCTCTGGCGACCTTGCTCACCTCCAGGAACACAACACTACTACAGAGCAAGTAGAAGTGTTATTATGGCTGTGGTCTTCTGCATGGCGGAGGTACTTCCCCAGTTGGGCTGCTCCACATTCGAGCGGGATGACATTTCGCTGTGCCCAACCCAACTATGTCCTTACTAGCTTAAATTTGCCATGAAGCTAATTGTTCTAATAAGAGAGAGATGGATAGTGCGAAAAAAAATCGAGAGAGCTCGCGAACCACGCTGGCTCGTGATAGCCGTGCTGTTTGCATGAGCATTATCGTAGATTACAATAAATAACTTTCACAAGGCGTATTTTTGATCATCACGTCAGAGTATAGCAAAAGGCGGGCGATTTTCGGACATTATTTGCGTTTTTACTAGTTTTTTTATAAGAACTTTAAAGAATAAATGAAAATAAGCATCTTTTATTGATTTTTTTTGATTAACTAGAACTTTTAGAGACTATAGCGGTTCACAGTTCATTATTTTGTGGAGCAGGGCAATCAGGGACATTTCAGCACTTTCAATTTTTTGCCTAAGTGGTGTCAAACACGTATAGAACACGTCAAAATAAGCATTTTTTACTTGAAAAACTTTTGTCTAATAAAGTTTTTCCGCTCTTATAAAAAAAAACCACGAACAAGCTCCGCTCCTGCCACCATCTTCTAACCTATCCACCATCCGAGTCGGTTCACGATACGGAATTTTTTTAAGTCCCAGAACCGTTTAAATGAACCCAAATATCTAGGTAAATATCGATCTGAGAGAAAAAGTTTTACGCATAACACATACTTATTTTTACGTATTTTTTAAGATAAGAAGAGAAAATTTAAAAATAACAAAATTATTAAAAATGTTCTAAGTGCAAAAACCGCCCCTCCTAACCTAATCTAACCGTATCTTCTAATAATCGTGAATCGTCTGCCTAAATCTTAAAACAAAACAATAAGTTATTAGTTGTTTAAGACCTATAGGCTGTTCATTCGTGTCATCTCATCCATCTCATCGGGTATACAGATTAGGCCTGCATCACACTGGCGCGGCCTGCGAATCCTGCGATGGCGGACGATAGTAAACTTGTCCGCCGCTGTCAAATTTTCTATTGTCCGCCAACGCAGGCCGCGCCAGTGTATCGCAGGCCTTATGTGATTTTTCGGGTTCTACAAACCATACAATTATCACTTCTGATTTGTCGCATCCGATTTCTGACAAATTGTGGCAATTTAAGGATATCATTTAGTAAACATAATATTGCTTTACCAAAGCACTGTCTCATGATTGTGATATAATATTTTTTTCCTAAAGATTCGCTATTCGCAGTACGATGCAACGCTCGTTTCATAAAACCACACTCGTAATTATGGATCAGTCGCATAAACTACTACTAATAACACGGTTCAACTCACGTGTTCAATGTCACTCCGGGCGACATATTTCGAACTCTTCGGGAGTTCTTCTTTAGGATGAGTGTTTTCGCGGCGGTGTCGCTCGTATCACTGCCCGCGCCCGTTCCTCACGCCGACATTGAATACGTGAGTTGAACCGTGTAAGTAAAAGTATTATTCTAACATGTCTAACGATCTATTAACCTCCTACGATATCATATTACTAACTGAGACGTGGCTTGTGGATGGTATCGCAGATTCTGAGCTTTTTGATAGTCGTTATGTTGTTTGGCGGCGGGATCGCGACCTGCTACTGACTGGTCAGAGTCGGGGAGGTGGTGTCGTTATAGCTACCCGGAAGTTGTTGGCTGTAGTTCCTCAAACTGCCTATCAATCCTCAGCGGAGGACTTGTGGCTCACTTTAACAATAAACAATACGGTAAAATTACATTTATGTGTTGTATACTTATGTAGACAGGGGCAGGGGTACTCATTTTCCGAACAACTTTGCAACTTTTTGGATAGATTGGGGGAATTGACAAATATAAATCCTGATGATAAATACCTTATCATCGGCGATTTTAATTTAAGTAATATTGTGTGGACGCTCAGTAATCAACATTATCTACCTACTTATTATGCATCTACAGATGAGTGTAACCTGGTAAATTCCCTAGATTTGTGTCAATACAACGGCGTGATAAATAAGTTTGGTAAAATACTGGAACTAGTACTCTGTAATGACGTAGTAACTGTAAGTAATTGTCAAACCCCTCTTGTACCCATAGACCCATATCATGAGGCTTTAAATATATCAGTTTCATTTGCTTTTCGAACTTTTCTTAAACCGGCACCATTTACGAAATATTTTTACAATAAAGCGAACTATGATTTAATTAAGTTAGATATTTTAGACATAAACTGGGAAACTGAATTCTCAAACCGTACATTAGAACAATGTGTAGATTTCTTTTATTTGAAGTTTCGATATTTAAGAGATAAATATGTCCCGCATAAGCTTATTACTGTTAGCAATTACCCAAAATACAAATACAAATTATTTATTCTGCAAATAGGCCACAAGGGCACTTTTACATGTCAAACGGTAGTTTACAATAAAAATAATAATCTTACAATAAAAGATTATAATCTAACACAATAATAATTTAAAATTTGCACATTAACGACTGATATAACAACACACTAAATGTCACAAAGTAAATGAAAACAAAACAAAATACGACCATTACATTCGATTAGAATAAGGTCTGTGCATTAACAGAAAGTTAATGATATTAATTCAGTATTCCAGAGATGTATAAGGTCTCTGAGCGTCCAAATACAATCAATAATTATTCAATGTTCGTAGAGATGTATACGGTCTCTAAGCGTCAAAACAAAACAATGAAAAAAAGGAATATTAATGTAATATTGTCAGTGATGTACATGGTCAATAACAATAAAACGTGTCAAGATCGGAATGATGTCTCTCGTCAATACGATAATAATAAAATAACACTAGTATTTAAGAAGTTGGGTACTATGCCCTTGCAAGCATGAACAGTCCGGACTCCACAAACAGCACCCGATCACGAGTATGACGCATATCTCAGCCATCGCCTCCCTCAACCATATGTTAGGGAAGGTGGCGACCCGATCAACGACGCCACCGTAAGCAAAGCCCTTTAAGCGAGCATGACATATTCAAGCCACCGGACAATGTTAAAAAGCAAAGATTAATAAGCGACTTGCTCGGCGAGAAACAGCATTACGTGCTCTCTTCTTACATAAAATGGAACAATTATTTCAGGTAGATACTTATAATGTGTATTTAGGTATATTCCTAATAGAATTAGCCTACTACTGGCTTAAAGGCATTTTTGTACTTTAAGAAATCGTTGACAGTATAATACGCCTTGCTTAGCAAATTACTTTTAACATGAGACTTAAATTGACTGAACGGTAAATTAACAATTTCGGTGGGTATTTTATTATGAAAACGTATGCAGTTCCCCACGAACGACGTGCTAACCTTGCGGAGACGACTGGCCTTCACTGCGATCTTGTTTTTACTTCTGGTGTTGTAGTCGTGGATATCGCTGTTGAGTTTGAACTCGTGAAGGTTTTTTCGCACATACATGATATTCTCAAGAATGTATTGGCATGCTACAGTAAGAATGTTTGCCTCCTTAAATTTGTCCCTGAGAGATTCTCGAGCTTTTAGTTCGTATATGGAGCGTACAGCGCGTTTCTGTAGCACGAATATGGTCTGGATATCAGCTGCTTTCCCCCACAACAGGATTCCGTAGGACATAACACTGTGGAAGTAACTGTAGTACACCAGCCTGGCGGTCTCAACGTTTGTTAACTGTCTTATGCGTCTTACTGCATAGGCTGCCGAACTAAGTTTTCCGGCTAGGGCGGTGATATGTGCCTGCCATTGTAGTTTTGAGTCCAAGGTGATACCTAAAAACACTGTTCTATCTTCAATTTCCAGTTCATCACCCTTTAATTTGATCTTGGTATTGTTTACCTGCTTGACATTAGGTAAAGTGAATCTGATACACTTTGTTTTCTTGGAATTTAGCAGTAAATTATTTGCTGTAAACCATTTCACAACAGTGTTGAGTGCATCATTAATATCATCGAAGTTTTCCTCTTTCCTGTCTACCTTGAAGATAAGCGACGTGTCGTCTGCGAATAACACTATATCATGTTTATCTTGCAACATATTTGGTAGGTCATTGATGTAAATCAGAAACAGAAACGGACCCAGAATCGAGCCTTGGGGAACACCAAGAGCAACAGTTGTCCCTGCTGATTGGGTCCCATTGATGACTACTCGTTGTGTTCTCTCCGAGAGATACGATGTCACAAGATCAAGAGCACCGTTTTTAATTCCATAATGTTTCAACTTTCTGATTAAGTTCTCGTGATCAACGCAATCAAATGCCTTTGATAAATCACAGAACACTCCAATAGCATCTTGAGCCTCTTCCCAGGCATCAAAAATATGTTTAATTAGTACCACACCGGCATCAGTGGTAGAGCGACCCTTAGTGAATCCGAACTGGTTGGTATTGAGCAGTTTATTGCAACTAAAGTGGGACATAAGCTGATGGAGAATAAGCTTCTCAAAAACTTTGCTTAGTGCCGGTAGTATTGATATTGGCCTGAAGTTGGTAGGGTCAGTTTTCGTTCCTGATTTAAACAACGGGATAATTTTACTGTGTTTCATGAGGTCAGGAAATACTCCAGTATCAATACATTTATTGAAAATATTAGCTAAGAAAGGTGCAATTGATTCTACAATGGAATGTAATACTTTGACTGAAAGGCCCCAAAGATCTTCAGTTTTCTTTAAGTTCAACAATTTAAACGCTTTTATAAGAATAAGTGGGGTCACGTGACTGAATCTAAAGATTTCTGTACATTCCGTTACATTTGCTTTCAATAACGATTCAGCGACATCTGGTGATGAGTTTAAAGACTTCGTGGTCTCAACGGGTACGTTAGAAAAGAACCGCTCAAAATGATCCGCTACTTCGTGGTCAGAACTTACTAAAGTATCATCAATTCGTAGGCTGTAGTGCGGATCTCTTATCTTGCGTTTCCCAGTTTCAGTGTTGATAACTTGCCATACAGTTTTAACCTTATCCTTGGAGTTCTGAATCTTTCTTGACAAGTAATCGGCTTTAGCGGCGACACACATTAACTTAAAAGATTTCGAGTAGTTCTTAACATACTCTAGAAATTCCGGCCTCTTATCAATAGTTCTCGAATCGTACAAGTCGTAGAGACGGCGTCTTTTCTCGTGAATATCCGGGGTAGCCCAGTCGCTAAATTTAGTCTAGACCTTGCTTTGAACTTTCCTTAAATTAAAACAGGCATCAAATTCCATTTTGATACAGTTAAACAAATGATCACACAAACGGTTAGGACTTTCCTATGTAAATGGAAGATAACGTAATCGTTTCACAATATTACGATTGAATAAATCTAATCTCTTTTCGGAAATAGGTCTGCACATGGTGTCTCGTGAAACTTCGTCCGTTTTCCCGCTGAAGGAGACTTGTTGTCCGCAGTGGTCAGAACTTAATTTGTTTATAATACATTTATTAATTGCATCCTCATTACTGAAAACGTTATCTATACATGTTGCACTGGTTGCTGTAATTCGAGTAGGTTCACAAAACAGGTTCACTAAGTTGAACGATTTAAAAGTATTCACTAAACTCACACACAGGGGCGATTTCTCGGGTAAGTTAACATTGAAATCACCACACACAATAACACATTTAGTACTTAAGAAAATACTACTGAGCACTTCATCCATAACTGACTCTAATAGTCTGTAATCCGTTGATGGGGGTCTGTATACGCATACAATTATGAATTGATCCAACTCAACACAAGATAGTTCTATTTGGCGCTCGATGGATTTGTCAACAATATCTTTACGTTCTTTACTTTTCAAATTGTGTTTTACCATTATCAACGAACCTCCACGCCTACATGACTTTCTAGAAAATGAACTTACTATGCTATGATTGCTAAAATTAAACATTAATTCATGACCCTTAAGCCAGTGCTCGGTTATACAAAGAATATCGATATCTGAGCATTGTATAAACAAGTCAATTTCAAGTTCCTTACTAGGGAATCCCTGTATATTTTGGTGTACCATATTAATAACATTACTGTCTTTATGAATACTAGTGTTACAGCTATCAAGGGGTTGGGAGCCGGTGGAAGCACAAGCACGCGTTGTCGGAGTGGTCAGTTTAAATTACCCGCCGGCTCCGGCTCCCTTCCAGATCCCACGCTACTAAAACGTAACACGGGGTCCGCCTTACAACTATCAGTCATCGTGCTAATCACGACGGAGTCTACAATATTGTATGCTAACAGCTTAGCACAATCGCGCAAGTACCTCCTCGGTAGATAGGTACGTTTACGAGTCAGGACGAAATGTTTTATAAATTTATTCGTGTCAAAATACGAAATCGTACGGCTGTAAATGGATAGTCTAAAGAATATGGAATTGAAATAATCTACTTTTTTACATTTCTTTTCCGACATGGTCCCTGAAAAGGGCAGTGCGCAAAAAATAATTTTGCTTACTCCTAGTTGGTCAATTTCAATTAAAGTCTCGCATAGTTTGGTGACGTCCCGCTCGGTGCATCCTAAGGTATCTCCGATGAACACTACCAATGTAGAGAGGCAATCGAAGTCGTCAGCGGCAATACATGATGCCAAACGATCGACCGAGGCCCCTGGAAGACAGTTGTTGGTCACCTTCTGCGCCAAGTGGCCCGCCAGCAGCGCACCGAGGCCGGCGCCCACCTGGTCCGTGTACAGCACGGTGCGGCGCGGCCGGGCGGCCGCGGGGGGAGAGGGCGGTGCGGTGGGGCTCGACGTGGGCGGCCCTTGCTCCTCATGGCTCGTCGCTGGCGTCTTCGGTTCGGTGTGGCTCGTCGTCGGCGGCTCCAGCTCAGCGTGGCTCGTCGTCGGCGGCTCCAGCTCGGCGTGGCTCGTCGACGGCGGCTCCAGGTCGGCGTCGCTCGTCGTCGGCGGCTCCAGCTCGGCGTGGCTCTGCGGTGGCGGCGGTGTGGGCTCGGTTCGGCCCGACAGCGGCGGCCATCGCGCCGCACGCGGTGCAGACCCGGGGGTGACAGGTGCGGTGGCGTGGTATGACCCGGAAGGACGGCCCGGTGCCCGAGGAGACTCGAAGTGCACTGGTATGCCGCTCCCCGGTTCTAGAACACAATTCATAAAGCGTATGTACTCATGTAAGGCTTTATTTGAGTGTTCATGCTTGCCGCTAATGTCCTCCAGCTTTTTTTCTAATGATGTAAGTTCTTCGGAGCGATTACTTAATTCTATAACTGCCCGGTCTAGTTCTCTTTGACAGTTTAAGAGCTGCTCATTCAATTCTGCATAATTATATCTAGATGAAACTGCTTTGAAACATGATTTGTGGCGTTTCAATAAAATCTTAGATTTCTTAATGAATCTACTTAATCTCAAATATTTTTTTACTTTCTTTGATCCTCTCATCATAATATTTTGATCAATTCTACTCCCTATACAAACAGAATTGGTCAGATCAATAGTTTCAACTAAAGGGGGACATATAATACTATCGTGCATTATGTCTATCTCACAACAACTATTTAATTCAGCAAATATACTTAAATTGTTATCAGCCAGCCCGGAACAATACTTGCAATTGTCTGTCTGTTTTGCCTCAATTTCCCCCAGCTGCTGCTCCAGGTCCCGGATATGTTGTAATGCCTGTTCGTGTATATCCTGGCACTGCTGAAACCGGTCCACGGAGAGTTGAAGTTCATCCCGCTCAGCCATCAGGTCCTTGCACACAAGATCTTGCTTAGCAAGCTCAGTTTTGAGAGTTGTGTTCATCCTGACGACCCGCAAGACCTCCTCTTCACTCTCATCCCGTTCCTGTAGGAGTTTTTCATTAAGCTGTGTGGCCGATTTGAAATCTTTTTGAGTTTGCTGCAACTTGCTGATTAAAGCATCTCTGCGTGTAAACGGTTTGGAGGCGTTGGCTGAAAACATATTGAAAATGTTTGATATCTGGACTAGACCTTTATGTCGAAGATTGTACTAAGGACTAATAAACTTTACAATTGTAAAATTGTGTCAACAGTTAAAATCTAACTAAATCCTTAAATTAGGTATACAACAAGCACACTAAAATTACTGTATCTGTATATATATATATGTATGTAAATTGAACAAATGCACTAATTTGGTCTAGTGTTACTTTGTCAAGCTGGTGTTATAAATCTTAATTGATTTTCTAAATTTGGTTGGTATATAATCAACAAAGAGGTTATATTATATGGCTAATTATTCACTTATACTTAACTTAAGGCAATAGATAATGTAAAACAATACTCCCCTGCTTTAAAATTTCGCCGAGTTTCAGCATACACACAGTAGATCATAACGTATTTTCAAATTTTATACGTTATCCGTCGACATAACTGTCATTTCTTGTCTTCTCAATTTCTGACCTTTGTGGTTAATAAAACTACCAGATAACATTATCACAGCTAAATCATTCACTGCGGTTCACTTTGACTACTTATTCTTAACAAATTGTTAATAATTTACACTAATTTTTTTTTTTTTAAATTCGTCCATTCGGACAGGCCAAGACCATGGGCCATACTGCCTAGTCTTCAGTAAGTATAATTTCATTTGATCGAATCCAGTAATAACGTCTTCAGTAGTTTCAAATCAGAAGTCTCTAGTCCAATAAATATGTCTTCAGTTATTTCCAATTCATATGAACAAATCTAGATATTAAGTCATCAGTATTATCAACATATGTGTCAAATCCAAAAAATAAGTCTTCAGTTATTCCAATCCAATTCATGAAGTCAAATCCAGTAATAAAGTCTTGAGTATGTTCCAATAAAAACGTCAAATCCAATATTCAGCTCTTCAAAAAAGCTTACACCTCATCCAGACATTCCAAAAAGTCATTTGACCAACAAAATATAGGTACAATGCTTCAATAAAAATATATACAATTTTAAGCAAGTTTTAAATTTAGCATCATATTTACAGCATACACACAGTATTATGTACAAAATTAAACAAAGGTAAATAAGTAGACGACTCCTTCAACAAATCAGTTACTGAGAGCGGGATTCGATTAGAAGCTCCATAAATCTCAAGCAACTCATCCATCAGCACTAGGCGCTGAATGCCAAAGGATGAGCAACTAAACAGAATGTGATCTATAGACTGAACCTCTTGCTTTTGACAATGATCGCAATAAGGGGAAGAGACAAAGTTTTTACGATGGAGATGAAAATTTAAACGACAATGACCAATGCGCATACGAGTAATTATGGTGTAAAACCTACGATGCATGTAAGTTTTAAACTTACAAAACCAAGGCTTACTATTAACTTGGTTATCTAACAAAGCATACAAATGAGCCTTATTCTCAACTTCTGTAAAATGATACCAATGTCTTCCCCAAAGAACAGTCATACGCTGTTTTAGATTACTTATAATATCAGAATATGGCAAGGTCACAGCTAAGTCCCTGCTGTCGGGAACCAGGGACAAGTCAGATGCATTAGCAATAGTTCTAGCTAGGTAGTCGGCGTTTTCATTACCAGAAACTCCTTTATGAGACGGAACCTATACAAAATCTATTTTAATACCAATTAAAGATAGTTCTAACCATAATTCTTTAATGGAAAAAATTAGATAGCAAGTGCTAGCATTCATTTTGTTACTCGATAAACTTATTAATACACTCATACTATCGCTTACTATGACCCATTCTTTACTATATTGATTATGTTCTTTAACATGTTTCAAAGCAAATAAGATGGCAGTTGCTTCAGCAGTAAAGATACTTGCATTTTTATTGATATTAAACCCAATACCTTTATTAATTTCAGGTTGATAAATTGCAAAGGAAACAGCATTATTATTTTTGGCACCATCCGTATAAATAAATTTACAATTAGACCATTCTGACAACAATAAATAAGCCTCCTCTTTGGAAGTTAGCTTTGAATCTATTACAATTTTTATATCGGGATATTTACTCTTAAAAGAGCCTGTGTAACAGGGAAGAAGGTCATTATCAAGATGTATATTTAACTCCTGCAAAGAGTGAAAGAAAGAAGTAAAATCCTGAAGAACATACATGCGCCTTTGAAAAGGCGATGATTGGAAAGAAATCAAGTTGTGAAGAAGATCGTTCTTAGGCAAGCTGTATAACTTTAAAATAAATCTTTCTTTTAAATAACGAAATCTAATATGAATAGGAGGAAGATTCGATTCAATTTGCATAGCAGCGATAGGACTAGTTTTAAATGCACCCAGTATTGTCCGCATACATTTGTTTTGTATTTTATCTAATGAATTTACAATTTTATCATCTCCTGCAAAACATAGAAAACCATATTCAAAATGACTTCGAACTAGAGACTTATACAAGATTACCAAAATTTTGGGGTCTGCACCCCATGAAGTGGCGCACAGCGATTTTAACACATTGGATGCTTTGTTAGCTTTGGTTATAATACTGTCAGCATATTTTATCCAGGAAAGTTTTGAAGTAAATATAACACCTAAAAACTTTATTAGATCATATGAAATAGGCAGTGATATGTCATTGTACAAAACTGTGGGCAAACACATGCTTTTGCGACCAAAAATAAAAACTTTGGTTTTAGTCGAATTTACATCTAAGTTCAGATAAGCAAAGTATTTATGTAAGTTGATTAATGCCTCATTAATAGTCAAAGCTAATTGATTTAAATCAGATCCTGACACATAAACAACCAAATCATCTGCATACTGCAGATTTTTAACCTTTGTTCCTAGAATAAGATTTAGTCTCCTAATGTACAAAATAAAAATTAAAGGGGATAAGATACCTCCTTGACAAACCCCTAAAGAAGATAATCTTGGGCCATATAAGTGATTGTTAAATTTAACAAAAACCTTCCTGTTTGTTAAAAACATTTGTAAGAAATTTATTATTTTGCCAGGTAACCCTATCATTGACAGCTCTCTACATAAAACGGAAATATTGACACTGTTAAATGCACCTGCAATGTCAAAGAATACCGAAAGAAGATACTGATTATTATATATGCTGTTAAGTGCATCAAGTTGCAACTGACAAATACTCTCACGAGAAGACCGACCTTTACGAAAACCAAACTGATTGCAGGGTAACAGACCATTTTGTTCGACAAAAAATTCCAACCGTTGCTTTAGAAGCTGTTCAAAAACCTTTCCTACACAAGATGTGAGTGCTATAGGTCGATATGAGTCGGGTAACAATTTATCTTTATCAGGCTTTAAAATTGGGACCAAGCAATCTGTTTTCCAATCATCAGGAATTAAGTTTTCTTCCCACAGCTGATTTAATATGTTTAAAAAGGTCTTTAGATTTTGTGAACTTAAATTTTTCAGTAAAATATATGGTATTCCATCAAGACCAAAGGATGTATCTCTTCTTGAAAATAGGGCAGATTTAAGCTCTTGCAAAGAAAACGGTTCAGTAAGATACTTATCATTATCATTTTCTGTGTGAACATAATTTAAAGACTCATTAAGCACAAAATCAGGAGTGTATTTCTTAAGAAAATCTGATATCCAACTATTATTACTAGCGTGTTTTGAAATGAATGTTTTATTAAATTTCCGCATGTAATTCCATATTAATGTCAAAGGAGTGCACCGGTTAAATGAGTTACACAGATTTATCCAACTATTACGCCGTTCAGTCTTAAGAACAAGCTTTTTAAGGGCTCGAAGTCTTTTAAATTCTATATAATTCTCTTCACTAGGTTCACTTTTAAATTTTATGTAAGCATGTTTTGAATTAAGTACAGCTTCTGAACACTTTTGATTCCACCAAGGCAGCCGGGGAAATTTCAAAGATTTAGGTGTACACGTATTAGAACTATTCAAAGACCTATGTCTAGGGATGGACTCTACAGCAGTAGATCGCAAAATATTACAAAACAGATTGAGCGCATCTATCGAAGACATATTTTCAAAATCAATATTAGCCAAACAAAAATCAACTGATTGCCTGTACATTTTCCAATTCACCTGTTTGTAATTTGGGTGAATGGGCAAATGTACATTATTACATATTGGATTACTTTGTGAGCTATTTTCATTACCAACTATCATTTTTATCATTACAGGCAAATGATAACTGCTGCCAAGAGGACAATCCATAACAGACCAATCACATGAAAGTGCCAATGATGGAGAAACGAAAGTTAAATCCAGAGCATTAGGACGCCAAGAAGAAGAACCAGTTGTAGTAGTTTGACCATTATTTAAAAGAACCAAGTCATTGCCATCAATAATATCTAAGACATCTCTACCTCGAGGCAATGTATCAACACAGCCCCATGACATATGATGAGCATTTAGATCGCCTCCAAAAAGCATTGGCTGCGGAATAGATTTTATCAAAGCATCAAATTTACTTTTATTAAATGGGGGATCAGAATTTGATGGACTATAAAAACTTACTACACTCAACTGCTTGTTGTTTATAATTATTTGTACACAGATATTTTGTAGAGCATTGTCAAAATAAGTTTTAATATTAGAATATACTATATTGTTATGAATAAGTATTGCTACACCATTATGTTTATTACCACAGTCATTTCTAATGACATTGTATCCTTTAATTGAAAATTTTTGATGTTGTTTTAACCAGGTTTCAGAAATTATTGCTATGTGAATGTTATTTTCATATAAGAATCTAGTAAAGATTAGCCTATTGCTTATTATACTCTGAGCATTCCACTGCACTATGTTCAATATGTCCATAAAGAAAAAAATTAAGGTTGTTTCCTGAAAGTGTTTTTAAGTGTTTCTTTTATATTGTTAGAATTTATTGGCGTTTCTTTATCAGCACAAATTTTAACTATAGCTTCCACAAGTAGATTCATAAATCTGTCAGATTTGGTCAGATTACTTAGATGGGTGTCAATATATTTTGAGCCGAGCTGCGGAAATGCAACGTCACAAAACAAATCGGAATATTTAGCACTACGTGATTTTAACTTATTTTCCTCAATTTTCTGTTTTTTAATTGGACATGCAGCAGATATAGCCACGTGATCCCCACCACAGTTTGCGCATTGTGTTTTAACCTTATTACAATTTTTGAAATTATGAGGTTCAGCACAAATTGAACATACTTCATTATTTTTACAATACTTTGCTATATGACCAAATTTCATGCAACGAAGGCATTGCTTTACTGGAGGAATATAGATCCCTACTTCGTGCCTCCAATGGTCAAGTGTTACATATTCAGGCAACTGTACAGAGGCAAAAGTCACGGCAACCGTCTGAGTTGGAACCATTGAGACGATACCCAGCGTGTCTTTTACCCGCCGCATAAACCGTCTTACGCTTATCACCTTTTTACTGGAAGCTATTAATTGGAAAATCTTCTGGTTCGAATAATCAATCGGCACTGAAGTGAGAACACCCGTAACCTCGGTCTCAGATGCTGGGATTGAAGCATTCATGTGAATTTCATTTAATAATTTTTCATTTTTTAGGAAGACATTGGCGTGATTTGGGAGATCGAACATAATCCCAACTTTGTATGCATTAATTGTTCTTAGATGCATCACGCCCGACACGCGATGCTTTCGGATTGCATTGGACAAAGCAAGTCTATCTTTGTCAGAAAATTTGTGGTCATCCTCTCTGTGATTCAGAAAAACAATAAATTCTTTCTTAGCTGAATTTTCGTCGTACAACCTGTAATAACTTTTGGCCCTGAAAGGAGTATACTTCTCTTTGTCATCTTCTTTAGTCTTCTTTTTTGCAGGTATGCGCTCCGAGGGCGCACCTGTATCCGCATCAGAACTACTTTCAGATTGAAGATCTGGCTCCGGCTCCAAGCCCTCCAACCGAGAACGCTTTCCCGTACGCTTCCCCATGACTGGGGAAGCGCACCAAACCGATAACCAAATCAACTATGAATTTAAATTAAAAATAAGACTAAATATGTACAAATTAACACCTAAAATTAATTTACAATAAAATATTTTATCAAGCGCGCCTATCACTTTCAACGTTCCCGCCAAAAAAACCAAATTTACACTAAAATCGTATTTTTTACATACGATACTCTTTTTTGACGTTTACACCCGAGTGCGTTCGGATACTCTCTATCCAGTCTGGTACTCTAGCTCGCTTAAGAAAGCCCTTAAAGAAAAACATAAATATCATCGCAAATTCAAACTATATGGTAATAGGTGTGATTTGATCGCGTTTGAGTATCAGAGGGAGAGAGTTAAGCGCATGGAAAAGCGATGCTTTTTTAATTACACAGAGAAAGTTGAGAACAACATTAGTAAGGACCCCAAGCAATTCTGGTCTTTTGTTCAATCTCGTTTTAACTCTTTAGGAATACCGAGCTGTATGCGTTACGATGGTGTCACTATAAACTCGGGAATTGACATTTGTAATGCGTTTTCCGATTATTTTAAAACTAGTTTTCTAGCGCAAGCCGCTCCTTCTACCTCTCGAGCATCGAGGAGTTACTTCAACCTTGATGACTGTACCGATTCTATTAGTCACCTTCACAATGTTTCGGTCGATCCTGCTATAATTACTAAATTACTACTTAGTCTTGATCCTTGTAAGTCTGCAGGTCCGGACCAGGTGCCAGCTATTTATCTAATTAATTGTGCTAAAGCCTTAACTAAACCTATATTATTGTTATTTCGTAGATCTTTTGTTGAATGTTCTGTCCCGTTGGTTTGGAAATCGGCTTTCATTACTCCAGTTATAAAGAAAGGCCCTAAAACGGATGTAACAAATTATAGGCCGATTTCCAAATTGTGTATCTTGGCTAAGGTTTTGGAAAAAATAGTCCATTTGCAGGTTTCGTCAGTATTAAAAAATACTATAGATAGCACTCAACATGGTTTTGTTCAAAGGAGGTCTACAGTGTCTAATCTTGCTTTACTGAACGATTTTGTATCTGAGACAATGGATTCTGGCCACCAGGTGGATGTAGTCTACACAGACTATAGTAAGGCTTTTGATAGGATTGACCATGATGTCTTAATACATAAACTTTATTCAATGGGTATTAGAGGGGATCTTCTGAGGTGGTTTATGTCTTACATAGAAAATCGCTGCCAGTCGGTAGTGATCAAAAACTACATGTCAAGCTGGGTATCTGTACCAAGTGGCGTTCCACAGGGATCTTTGTTGGGACCACTCCTTTTTAACGTCTTTGTGAATGATATAGGTAGGGTCAAGTGTCCAACAATGAAACAATGGTACACAATGAAACATTGGGATATTTCTAAAATGCGGCGTTGCCAGTTCGTGCACTATATCGCGTAAGGACGCTCCCGAGTACCCCCCGCCCTTCCCCAGTTGGCAGCAGTGCCGCGTGGAAGAGGACGTGTTGACGGAGCATTTGTTGTTTTTGCCACGCAAAAGTAAGTATTTTTAGCATTTTTTTGTGATTTTTCATTAAATAATGGTTTGAGATTTAATATTTTTTACAATTACTTAGCTTTAAACATATTTCGTAGATTGACGTGGACTAAATCGCATGTTAAAATGTTGCTATTAGGTGGGAAAAAAATTGAGGTTAATCAAATAAGGCATAGGTAGTCAACAATGAAACAGTTGCACAGTGGACACATTGAAACACTGTTTCATTGTGCACTATGTTGTTTTATTGTGTACCACCTACATACCGTGCAATTTAAATATTTTTCTTGGCGGGAAATATTTATTATTTGTTTTTTTTAGGATGGGGCGTGCTAAAGCCCCATCCTAAAAAATGCTGAGTTGCGGCCGTTTCGTGACACTAATAATATTGATGTTTTATTTGTTTTTTTTTTGTTTGTTTAGTTATGTATATGTGTCACGAATAAACTATTTCTATTTCTATTTATTTTAAAGCATTAAAAAGAAAGAAAGGAGATCATTCAAGAGAAAATATGCTTCAGGCTATTTTAATGCACAGACAAGGACAGAGCTTGCGAAAAGCTGCAAAAGAGTGTAACGTACATTATCCTACGCTGTTTCGATACATCAAAAAATACAAGGATATGGATGACACATCTTTAACAGATCAAAGATTTACTCCCAACTATGAGGTAAATAGAACGTTTACAGCTGAACAAGAAACCGCACTTAAAGAATATATCGAGGAATGTGCTTTCAAATTTTACGGATTAAGCTCTAGAGATGTGCGCAGTATCGCTTATCAAATGGCGAAATTAAATAACATTAAATATCCTGATAGTTGGGAAAAAGAGAGATTGGCAGGTGTTGAATGGCTCCGGTCATTTAAATCAAGGCATCCAGAATTAACACTGAAAAAGCCTGAAGCATGTAGCATGGCGTGTGCAACCGCTTTCAATAAAGAAAGTGTCAGATCTTTCTTTGAAAACCTGAAAAATGTTATTGAGCGTCATCCATCCTTTGGTAACGGTTGTAAATGCTCATAAATTCGGAGCTTCGTTCATGAGACTAAAAGTCAAAGACAATATGAAATTTTGCATGCCATTGGAACCTGACCTTTCTGAAATTGACATGAATGAGATAAAAATGATTCTTCCTCCGCCACAAATAAATGGATCAAAATTCAGAAACTCTACTTACGATTTTCCTATCCGTGTGACACCAAATATGAAGTTGCGTTAATTTTTCATCTTTTTTCGAAAACTTTGGTTATTTCTCTTTTCATTCTTTATTTTTATTTGTGACTGTCGGAGAGCGGCATTTATTAATCGTTATCCATTACAAATATTACCAATGATTGGTAAATTTTTGGTATTCTTTTGTTAGTTTTTGATATTTTTTGTTATATGAAAGAAACGTTTCTTTATTAGTTTTTTAATGTGGGTAAAGTACCTAGGTACACCAGACTTTATTTTTTGTCAAGCTGACAGCTTTTGTTATTTGTGATTGCCGGAAAGCGGCATTTATTAATCGTTAATTATTACAATATTGGTAACATGTCATGTTCCTATTACATAACTTGTGATTTTTGTAACTTTGAGACTTATTAGTCGTTAAATAATCTTAAGTAAAGTGATCTCTGCCAGTTTTTATAGATAGTAACATAAGACTGATACGAGTTAAAAATAATAAATACTATTTTGATTGAACTTACGCATTTTTTTAAATCACCTATTAGCAATAATTAGGGCACAAAAAACGAGACAGACAAAAAACAAAATTTGTTTCATTGTTGAAATTGTGGTGTTTCATTGTGTACACTGGTGTGGACACAATGAAACATTTTCAACCTTTTGGTTTTTTATTATTTGACCAATAATTACGTAATAATTAAAAAATATTTAAATATCATCCAATACCCAATGAAATTGCCTATATACCTGTAAAAAATCATAATTTTATCTGTAAAAACTAAAGGTATATGAGACTTTGAATTTTTAGTGTTTCATTGTTGAACACATCACCCTACCTGTTTTCGGTTTTCTAAGTTACTCAGTTTTGCTGACGATATGAAGATTTTTGCCAAGATTGCTTCACCTGAAGATTCTACTGCGCTGCAATCTGATCTAAGCCGTCTGGATAGATATTGTGTTAAGAATAAATTGGATTTAAATCCCTCAAAATGTTTTACCGTAACTTTTTCTCGTAAATTAAATAAAATACCTACTTCTTATTCATTGAAAGGTAAAAGTATTCAGCAACTAACTAGCATAAGAGACCTAGGGGTTTTTCATGACTCGAAGCTTATTTTTAATGATCACGTTGATAATATTATAAGTAAAGCTTCTAAGACTCTTGGATTTATAATGCGTAGCTCGGTTTGTTTTACACATATTAAGACGCTGAAAATCTTGTATTGTGCTTATGTGAGAAGCAAGTTGGAATACGCATCTCAGATTTGGAATCCCCAATATAAAATTTACATTGACAGAATTGAGCGATTACAATCCAAATTCATGAAATTTCTTTGCTACAAAATGCATACACATTATAGTTCATCTAATTATTTAACCCTTTGTAAAAAGCATCACTTGATACCCCTTGCTAAGCGTCGTGAAATTGCTGATATATTATATTTGTTAAATATAATAAGAAGCAATGTTGACTGTCCTAATTTACTTGCTAAGATTTCTTTTAATACTCCCATAAGAAGTTTTCGCCGTTTTCGTCCTATTAGCATATTCCATGTTTCCACTAAATATAGAATGAATAGTTTCTTGTGCAGAGCAGGCAGGAGTTTAAACAAAGTTGTAGATCAATTAGATATAGACATATTCTGTGATAGCATACAGGCAATAAAATCTAAACTGATAAGTTTCTTCATGTGTGATACTCAGGTGTAGGCTCGGGTTATTAGAGTTTATAGTAGCCTAATTCATTAACTACCTGATTCTTGTATATTCCGCGTATTAGGTAGTGCGCGATTGGTTACTGTGCGTAATGTACGCTAAGTTTAAGTTTGGCTTCAGATTTCTTTGTTAGTTTATTTCTATAAGTGAAAACCTGTAATTGGCTATATGGTTTTATTATGGTATCTAGAAATATGTTAAGCTGTTGGTTTTCCATGTATCAATAAATAAATAAATAAATAAATGTCTCACGAAAGTTTAAATTCGGTCACAATAACACCTTTAAAATACAAACTCTTTAATAAATACGAGTTAAATTTGTGGAAAGGCTAATTACAAATTATTATATAATGGCTCCTCTACATGATGGCCCATCCTATGGCCCAGCGCTATGGCCATGCGATGGTTGAACGCCACTACACGATGGCGACATTATTGTCATCGTCATCTAATCATTTTGCGAGATGGACGTCGAAGCGTTAGCGGCTGCACCTTATTTTTAATCTTGTGGCCTTTGTGTTTGGGGTTCCATATTACGCTTTCTCTCACTTTATTGTTTCTTGTTAAGGCCCACGTACACGCCATTTTCGATTTCAAATAATTTACTTAAAAAACATAGTTTTAACCGACTTCAATTTAGTATTCCGCCAAGCTACGAGATCATTTCCTCATTTATTTTCCAATTTACCACATGAACTGATTTCTGAGAGATAATGCGTTGATTATTAGAAAAAAAACCCAATCGCTGTATAAGGGCCGATAATATTTGAGGACTACCGTCGATTCCACAAGGATCACCTTTGGCACTTTATTACTTGCTATTTCAACGGAATCTTTTTAGAATCTGTGACGTACTTTTTGTACTTTTGGGCAATCCACATTATCTGATTTTACCCCAATTTGTCAGTACAACATGTCGAAGTCAGAATTGGGTGTAGCGTACAGGCGTAACAACTGCAACTACAATTTCATTCAGTGTGGCCAGTTAACAGTAGGAAAGCGAAAAACAAAACACTACGTGATTTGTCCGCCCCAAAATCTTATTCGTTGTATAAGCCTGACAAGTTCCTATTTAGCCCTGATATAGTGTCGCTACCAACAGCTTACATATGGCAATAATACGTGTACGTCATGAATAGTCGAGACAGTGTGTATTGGCATCGTGCAAGAACGAGTGAGATATACAATTATGTGCTTGGAGATTGTGAAACTATGTTTTCAGGTAATCGGAAGAGCATGTCTAGTTGATAGTTAAATATGAATACCTTTCCGTCAAAATCCGATTCTGAATATTCGACATCCATATATTTATCAGATTCTGGCTCCGATGTATCTTCACTTGTATATATTTTTGATAGTAGCACTAAAGACACCTCGAATAAGAATAAGAATTAAAAAAATAATAATTATAAATTAATATACATATTTAGTACCAAGCTAACCAGTTCATTACAACCGCACTATGAATATCAGTACACGTCATGTCAACAACTAATTTCAAAACATTGTTTATTGGAAAGCTGCTTAATCCTTCGTCCTTTTTCTGCCGCAACCGTTAGAATGTATTGAAAATGATTTATTTACATCGGGGTGAACTTTTTTAGGCATTTTGATTGCGAAATCGTTTATTATTCTGAATTATTCAGAAAAGAGAAATGGCCTTTGCCAAAGACAGTGTACAGAAATCAGAAATAAAAAAACATTTCATATGCATGATGTACGGTGTAAGGCCTTCACGATGCACTGAGTGATAGCTGGAGCAGTACAAAGTATAATGGCGGCCGCGACCACGAACCGCTGAATGATGCCCAAGAATTGGTTATTCGCATTTCCAGGAAAATTCTTCATAAACTGTAGCCGTCACGTTTGCCATTTATTGCATAATACGCTATCAAAACTATACATTAAACAGCAGGATGCAGAAAATGAAAAAAAATGTCTGGAGCACGATCCGCCATATTCCAAGGATCATTCAAAAGCCTTGTTTTGTTTAGTTAGTTAGTTAATAATGAAGTGGCAGCCTCAGGGGCCTTTGCCAAAGACAGTTTTGATTTGACATTTGACGTCTGATTTGACGTTTAACATATATTACAGAATATATAAAAAACGGGCAAACTGCACAGAAGCAAGTTAGTTTTATATAGAAAAATACCGGACAAAAATGCAAATTTTACTGTTAAGTTCATTCTATACACATAAAATAAACTACTTAACTACAATCTAATGTTATTACAACTAAAAAAATCACATAAAATGGCGATGAATGGGGTGAAAACTAAACGAAGTAAAGATTTAGAGTTAACAGGGCGAGGAATATAGGGAGGAAGAATATCATATAAAGAGGAAGATAATCTACAGCATTCGAAAAGAATATGGTCTAAAGTACCCTCATCCAAACCACATTCACACAGCGAGGAATCTCTAACTCGGATTTTGTGCAAAAATACGGGAGTACACGAATGACCCAAGCGCAGCCTGCAAATTGTGGACGTTACTTTTTTGCTTGCCTCACGGAATCGAAAGAACCAAGGTCTTACAGGAACTCTGTCCTGGAGATCGGCGTAATGCATACCTTTAAACTGACTAGATCGTGACCAATCAACAAACCAGTCATCATCAAGACGACACTTAGCTAGTGAAAGCAAATCTTGGGCATAACATGTAAATGTTGAAATACAACCCCTTTCTGTGGCGTCTTTTGCACATTGATCTGCAATCTCGTTACCTGGGATACCAACATGACCAGGAATCCAAGCCAACGAGACCTTTACGTTCTTACAGGAAAGACAATGTTTGTAGAATAACAATAAATTTGATCTTTGATCGCAGTTGATTGGCTAATATAGCTTGTAGGGTACTTTTCGAATCAGTAAAAATTACACAATTATGTAGGTTATGTGAGTCAATATATTTAAGCGCTTCCAGAATACCAACCGCCTCACCTGTAAAGACAGAGGAATAAGAAGGTACTTTATAATTCAAAATTACATTAAATCTAGGGATCCACACTGCAGATCCCACATTACCTTGTACTAACAATTGAGAGGCATCTGTATAAATCGTGATCCAATTCGGCCAATGCTTATCAATAGCTTTATTTAAAAGAGAGTTCGCACAAACCGAATCCTTATCAATTCCCAAGTCAAGGAGGACACTGGGTCGGAACATAATTGCTTCATAAGGAGTTTCAAAGATAGGATTAAGCCTAGTCTGATAAATTGGGCAGGGAAGACGAGTTATTTTAAGATAGCTTTTAATTAAACATGGGCTATCTTTGTGAGACCAGTAATTTGAGGAGATAATTAATTGAGAAAGGGAGTGAAGTTTAGATATAAGTGGGTGAGTGGAAGACTGCATGAGTTTGAAAAGAAATCTGTCAGACAAGTACTGTCTTCTTAAGTTAAGAGGCGGGTCAACACATTCAATTTGGAGTGCATTAACAGGGGACGATCGCATAGCGCCAATAACAATACGAAGGCTTTTAGACTGAATTCTGTCAAGAGAATTTAAACCCAATTTATTACAAGGTTCTAAAAGAAATGACCCATAGTCAAGGTTACTACGAACTAAGGCATTATAGACTAATTTTTGACAATAAGGGTGGGACCCCCACCAAACACCAGAAAGGGAACGGATAATATTAATATTTTTCTCACATTTTTGAGCTACGTAATTGATGTGCTGGACCCCGGATAACTTTGAGTCTAAAAATACCCCGAGAAATTTAACCCTATCGGTAACCGGGATAGGAACCCCGTTACAACAAACAGACAAATCAGGAAGATTTCTTTTACGAGTGAAAGGTACAACTGTGCTCTTAAAAATGGAAAGAGATAAGCCATGGTTCTCTAGCCAGATACTTAAATAACTAAGGGCAGAACTAAGCACCGGAACAGTATCCAATATATTTGAAACTGAAGCATACAAACATATATCATCAGCGTACTGCAGAATACTACAAAAACAGTTCACTGACAATTCTAGGTCATAAGTGTAAAGGCTATACAATAATGGACTTAATACAGAACCTTGCGGAAGGCCTTTCCACACAGGCCTAGGAGGAAGGGAAATATTATTATAACTTACAAGGATTGATCTGGATAAGAGAAGGTTCAAAGTAAAATTAACTAGTCGCTCGGGAAGATTTAAATCGTGCAATTTTTGTCTAAGACGGGGAAGAAGAACGTTATCATGCAGAGGCAATATCCAAGAAAACACCCACTACAGACTCACATTTTGAAAATGCAATCCTAATATCAGTAGTAAAGATGGCTAGACTATCTATAGTGCCAAGGCCCTTACGAAAGCCAAATTGGCTCCTTGCCAGCAAACCCTTGCTTTCCACCAGCCACTCTAACCTGTTTTTAATAAGATGTTCAAGAATTTTTGCTAGGGTTGACGAAAGAGCAATAGGACGATATCCAGAAGGATCATTGCTTAGCTTCCCTGGTTTGAGTATGGGAACAATAATTTGAGTCTTCCAATCCTCCGGAGGGGTGCCCGACAAAAATATTTTATTAAGGATATCAAGAAAAAACTGTTTTGAATCAGAATTAGCATGCAAAATAAAAGAGTAAGGAATACCATCAAATCCAGGGACGAATCTTTAAGGTGGCTAATGGCTGTTAAAAGTTCCTCATATGAGAACGGACTATCAAATCGGTTAGTTATATTACGGAAAGGAGAGGGCAGAATAGGCGTGACTTCCTCTAAAGTAGGAGCTGAAGGGGGAGATAATTTAACCGCAAATGGCTCAACCCACTCAGTAGGATCGTTAGACTGTAATTTTGATTCAGAAACAAAAACCCCACGAAAACGTCGTAAATTCCTCCATACTAAAGAAGATGGAGTAGAAGGAGAAAGACTCTCGCAGAAATTTTGCCATCCTTTTTGTTTTTTATTCAAAAGAAATTTAGAGCATTCCTCTGCAGTTTTTAAATAATTATCATAATTATCTCTATTGAAGGATTGAGAAAGCAATACTTCGGCATTTTTTCGTTTTCCTATCGCAACAGAACACTCAGAATCCCACCACGGGGGGAGAGGGGTCTTTTTTCTATGCCCCGTCTTCAGAGGAATAGATTTGTTTGCCGCGGAAATAAGAGCGCCTTTAAAAACCTTATATATTATATGGACATTTTCGACAGATGGATCAGAAATACTGGAAATTTCGTTACCCAGTGACAAACTGAAAAGAGGCCAATCAGCTTTAGCTGTCTGGTATTTAACCCTAGGTGAAGAAAAAGTTGAAGACACAGGATCAGGGAAAGACAAAATGATGGGAAAATGATCACTACCAAATGAATAGGGGAGAAGGCGCCAGACAAGTCTAGAGGACACCGACGACGAAGAAAGGGATAAATCAACAGCACTACTAGGATTTTGAGAAAAAGTGACCCGTCTGGTGGGAGAACCATCATTAAGAACGCACAGATCGAAAGAGTCAAAAAGGTTTAGGAATAGAGGAGAAACAGAATCGCAATAGTGCGACCCCCACGATGAGTGATGTACATTAAAATCTCCTAAAATGACAAGAGGAGAAGGAAGAGCCGATAATATACACGAAAGTTCGGAGATCATTTCAGGATGAGGGTTAGGAATGTAAATGGACAGAAAAGAAATGTTATTCACTCTCACAGCAACAACACTAATGTAATCACTGTGAGGGCGAATTGAAAGTTGGGAGAAAGTGACGGACCGGGATACTAAAATGGCCGCACCGCCATGCCCGTCACTTCTGTCATCCCGGAGGCATGCAAAGCCCGCAACTCTAAAAACAGAGTCGGGCCTTAACCATGTCTCCTGGACAGCAATAAGAAATGGCTTGTATTTGTTAATTAAATAAATTAAATCAGATTTTTTATTACGTATGCTGCGACAGTTCCACTGTAGCATCGCTAGAGACATTTTGAGAAACAAGGGTTAGGAAATTTATTATCTTTTGGCGCATGCTGTTCGGTTCAGAGTCTCTTTGTAGGTATGTTGCTAAGCTTAAGAGTAACTCTATGATATTATCCTCTTTCATAACTGGGCTATTTAGAGCACAACCATTTGGTTGAGCAGAAGCAGGGTCTCTAACAATATTATTATGCAACCTCCTGTCATAACCAGGACTGGAGGCAGGAGATGGAGATTTGCGAGTGACGAATATAGTTTTTCGGTGAGATTGGGAGGGTGTTTGGCTAGGACTAGTAACAGGATGAGATGACAAACGTGAAGAGAACGATGGACGGTTGAGCTGAGACTGAGATGGCGAAGAAGAAGAGACAGAAGCTTCCGCAAATGGCCGCCTTACACTAGGATAACGGGCAGCAGCTTCCATGTAAGACAAGTTTTCCTGTGACATCGCCAATTTTATATTACGCTGTCTGTGATGTTCAGGACAAGCTTGATTATTAGCGCAATGGCTACCGGAGCAGAATAAGCAAGAAAATACCGTAGTTGTACAAGTCGCAGCCTCGTGATTTTCGCCACATTTGTAGCAACGCGCTTTCGATCGGCACTGAGCCTGAATGTGACCAAACCGGCAGCAATGATTACATTGTATTGTCGGGTATAAATAGCACTCGACATTGAGGCTATTGTAGAAACAATAAACATGAGGAGGCAGAGTTCGGCCAGAGAAAGTGAGTACCACCGACTGAGTGGGTACCCATTGCACAATATTGTTTTCATTCGTAATCTTCCTACTCAGTCGACGGGCCTTAATTACCCTACCAAACCCAGCAGGTACCTCCATGTTCAGTACAACTTCCTCCATTGTCCATTCGGGAGAAATATTTCGAACAATTCCCATTCTCGTTAAATAAAAAGATGGAATTACACCACAGAAATTTGCCTTAACAAGCGCAGGATGGTTTAAACAGTTATTTGCGTGTAAAGCGGAGTCGAATTCAACCGCAAAACGATTTCGCCCTATGCGTTTCACGCCGTCTTTTACTACCCCTGGGATGCTGTTTTTATACAAGAAATGTCCAAAATTTATAGCCCTCAAAGTAACACCCGAGGCTGGGTCAGTTTCGTTTTTCTGGATGTTTATAATAAAAGGAGCAATGTCCGAGTCTGAGTACTTGCTTCGTACTTCTTCAAAGTCCGGGTGTGTGTATGTGGACTGGATACTATTATTAGAAGATGAATGGTCTGTTGGTTTTTTTGGTGCCGAAACATCAACTTTAGCATCTGAAACACGCTTAAGTGGTCGAGGTATGTTATCTCCAGTACTATTTATTGGCAGGACTGATGGAGAAGAGTCCATAGCAGTTTCAAACAACTCGCCGCCGCCGGGATCAGGCGGGTCATTATTTATGGTGGTCATTATGACTGACCAAACAGGGGCTTGATGTAAAAAACAACACTACGGATAATGGAAATAAAAATAAATAAATAGGAAGCAACACAACAGCAAATAAGATAAACCAAACAATATACTAATTTAAAATTCGCGGACTTGCTTCTGACAATTACAAGATGGCGGGCCCGAATCCTCTTGTTTTGTTTACATCGGTGACATTCAATGACTTCCAACGTCTGTTGTCAAAAAAAAACATTGCCATTAAAATAAATTAGTTCCACTGAAAATCCGCAACATAGCGAGGGCTAAATAGGAACTTGTCAGGCTTTATGGGCCATCCACATTAAGTGATTTGTCAGCCCCAATTCATCAGAATCTGACTAATTGCTATAGTGTGGATGCATGTTCCAACCGTCAAACGAGTTGTACGGACTAATTGCATGAAAATCACAATTTGGACCATGGAATTTGCATGTTCTGCCAAGGTTTTTTTCCTCACAAATTTCATACAAATAAATTTAAACGATAATTAAAAAATATATGCTAAAGAACATTGTATTAATATTTTACACAGTAATTTTGTAATTTTTTTTAAACGGGTGTTTTGCAACTACAATTTTATTCAGTGTGGCCAGTTAACAGTAAGAAAGCGAAAATTGCCGCATTCAAACGGTCCTGCGAAGCAGACTGCAAAATTGTTACTAACCGATGAGATAAGTAGTTAGGTATTGGGAGTTCTGGACCACTGCTTCGTTTCGCTTCGCTTCACTTCGCGGACGCGGTCCAGTTCCTCCCAATACCCAACTACAATCATGAGTGGGGTAGAATCCATATGTGGACCAGAATACAAATAGTAGTTACAGTTGTATAATTGCTTTAATTCATCGTATTGAAGATAAACGCTGTAGCCATCAGACAAACCGACGGATTCGTTTAATTTATGTGTTTTGCATCGTGTTTAATAATCTGATGCAAACTCTCAATGCATGTTTAGGATAGTATCAGATTCACAGTTCGTACTCCGTTGCAGTGGAACAGAACTTCAAGTGCATTAACGGACTTTTAGCACTCATTTAACAAAAAGATGCAAGTTTAAAAATGCAAAAGGCTTAAACACAACGGGTGCTCTAGCTAGCATCGCAACCCGCCAGATCTTGTTCTTGGAGAACCAGATCTCGTAATGCACCATCATAGCCAGACTTGGGTAATATTGAGCTTTTAGCTGTGCTGGGCTAACCAGGATTATTACGGTGTTTGACACACTAATCACATCGCAGAATTGGCCAGAAACTTTGACGTGAGAAGTATGGATGAGATCACCGTTAACTACCGACCGTGTATAGTAACAGATTTCTCGTTGTGTGAGATATAGTAATTGCCCTGCCCATCTTAGGGTTATTAAAACCAAGCAAATACTATATATCAACGCCACCGCGTGTTGTGTTTACCCCCACCGGGTTGTAGTGTGTTGTGCATACTAGCCCTGCCCATCTTAGGGTTATTAAAACCAAGCATCGTATGCATACGCCACCGCGTTACCAAGTCATTATCACAAAGCTGGCCAGGCTTCGCAACATGTTAAGTGGTAGGAGTACTATGAACTATCGGTCGGTATAGCTATAGACACTCCGACAGTTCTAACAATGAAATTGTATATATATGAACCGATCACAAAAACTTCGTAAGCGCGATGCAGGCCTCGCAATCTGATTGGATAATTTATGTGACGTAGATATGAAGAATTACAGTAAACATAATAATTATAGGTACACTTGGGTATCAAATTGGTTGACTGTACGTATTAACACTCACTACGTATTAAAACGTAACCAATTGAACGTATGCTTCATCTGCAGTCTGACAAGGGTCAGACTTCAAGCATGTTGTATAAACAAACGAAAGACAGCTCATGCGAAAGGATAGCTAGTCGACCGCATGACGATAAGTAATATCAGGTCAAAGAATAAATTGAATGAACGGTTTACTGTTTCAACCTTTGCAGGTGGACCCTCTAAAATGTTTGTTCAGTTTATAAATATGATTTCTAATTCATTTCATACCTGATTTTATGAACAAAATACCTACTCGATAATCTTAATATAAGTATCAAAAGTAACACTAATAGGTTATACAGAAATTATCTTTCCTGTAGACAAGTGTTAATGGAGTTGTGTAAGAGAAGATATTTTATGTAGGTAAATTAATAGACTAACTTACATTATATTTCCATATGCATAAAATAACAAAAATGAATAAACGTGTTTTCTTCAATGCATCAACCTATGATTAGAAATGACGTTTCTGTTTTGTTAATCGCAAAGTGTTAAATTACAATCGTAATGCCGGTCGGCGTGCGAATCTTTAAAAATGCTTACGCTCTGTTTATTCACCTTGTCCCATGATACTATTTAACCAACATTCTAAATAAGCGTGTTATGTTGTAATACATTATTTTGTTTAATTTAGTAATGTAAAGAATTAATGCATACATGTGTTATAGGTAATTGCATCTATTAAGGAGAAACGTAAACAATGGCTGGTATAGGGGCTTGAAATTAAATGTTTGATTTTCTCGTAGATTACGATGGATATTTCGTGAGAAGGCTTGTTTCTTAGTTGTTTTTATATACGTTTAAAAAATATTAATTCAGAGATGAACTAAAGAAAATGATAGTAATGTTGATATAATTCAAAATGTTTTTCGACTAAATAGACAAGAACTGGTTGTGACAGGTTATTTACACGTGTTGCAACGTAGTAATCGTCGGCTTCATTCGATAATTCGATACTTCGGCGGCATTTCTTTGTGTTAATTACACATTGTAACAGAATGATGTAAAGTTTTGTGAGTAATCTGTTTATTTTTACAATCGGTGAATAATGGGTACATTACGGTTTAAAGTGGAATGCTATGATTTGCTTCTTATGATAAAATTATATATTTCGGAAAAATATTGAATCATCAACTAATTTATTATAAAACGAACAATCATACAGTTTGTATCCATTTATTTCCTAAATATTCGGGAAGTGCCTCGAAGTTCTCGGTGTTTCTTTGTTGAGTGACCTTCATTTAAAATGTTAGTAAGTACCTACTCAAATAAATCGTATTTGTGAAGATATGTTTAAAAAACTATATGACTAATTTTTGTTTCGTTTTTGAAGGTCTGACTCTGAATATTCTACACATGCGCGTACGCCTTCGCCAGAGCCGAAGAAAAAGACCATAAAGAAAAGGACCTCATCATCAAGGTAATTCAATTATTTTTAGATTTTTCAACAGTTGCGCTTAATATTTTGATCGTTTTAACTTTAAATTTCTTAGTTGGTTTATGTAAGTTCGTTCACTGAAAATCTCAGTGCGGGTTGGAGACCTTTGACTTTCTTAGCTGGTTTATACAGATTTCTTTACGATGTATTCCTTCACCGAATGCCTATAGTAAATATCTAATTATATTCCATGCATAAGTTTCCTAAAACTCATCGGTATAGTTCGGGTTTGAACCCTCAACCCACTGTTCGAAGGTCATGCGTCTTAACCTTTAGGCTGCCACGGTTTCCCAGCTTTGTTTAATATTTATGTTTTTTATTTTTTATTTCATTAGGTCTGATTTGAATTTCGTCGAACATCAAAGACAATCACCATCGCCACTGCCAGCTGCTAAAAAGAGAAAAGCAAATAGCAAGGTCGCAGCATCAACCAGTAAAGCCAAGAATTCCGGTTCCAGGTACTTATTTGTTGCTTTTTAAATTAATTTCATTATTGAGACTGTCCGCTTGTTGTGTCCGCTGGATGCGGGTGGCGCGGGATCGGTCACTTTGGAACTCTTTGGGGGAGGCCTATGTCCAGCAGTGGATGTCTTTCGGCTGATATGATGATGATGATGATGATGATTGAGACTTAAATTTGTGATGATTTGTATGAGTGTAATTAATTGTGTTTGGAAGTTTAATTTTCCGAAATAAAGATATTTTATTTATTTTATTTTTAAATGTGTTAGCTCGTAATAACATTTTCGTTTATTTATTTCAGTTCTTCCAAGAATTCGGTCACAACGGATTTATTCAAGATCATACAAGCAGAGGAGGAGGAACTCGGAGACGAATCGAAAACTATCAAGACCACGTCATCATTTACAAGTCGCGTGTCTGCGGGTACCTCTCGGCGTAGTACGATTACGGATGGTAAATTTTATATAGATCTTAGAGTGTATAATGTAGATGATTTTCTGAAGACCAACCCTGAAGATCGCTATAAAAAAGCGTTAGTGGCGGTCAAATTACAAAGTAACGAAAATTCCTCTGAGTGGAATCAATTACAAAAATTCATGGGTGAAGCTTTCCATAGCTTTGAAGATTGTGAACCCGTTTATTATACTAATTCCAAAAAATATTAGTCAAACAGGGTCATTAATCCTGCTTTTCGTATTTTTTTTTTAATAAGAGATTTCTAAAATATAAATTTCGTTTAAATACATTAACTTTTGTACTGTTGGTTAAGCAACTCACCTATTTACGTGTTAGTACTAATTACTACACATTCGATTGTCGTTGCATTCTTGGTAATACGATGTACTATTAATAATAATAATTATCTCGTCGTCGGCGGGTTATAGTGTCAAAAATAGATTAGGATATATACAGGGTGTTTCCTGCAACAGGAATAAATAAATTTAATACGAGCTCCGCTCCTCAAACTTAACTACTTTTGTTCGTGATACAGGAAACACCTGGTATTTATTGTTGAAAGCTCTAAGAGATAACATTGAAATAGTAGAATCAGCATTTCTGAAGCGTATTGTAACATATCGTGTATCGACAAAAGACGATCGAAGTTTGAGATCTGTAGATGAATTTATGAACTCGGTTAAAAATGACATAAAATGGGTTTTAGATGAATCTCTTACAAAACACACGTGCGTAAAAGTAAATTTTGAACTCTTTGGAATGTTCTTAATGTTTAAAGATAACAGTCAATCAATTAAGTCCTTTGGAACTAAAAATAAAATTTTATACTTAAGTTATGATTTTGAATCACTGTTTCGCGAGACCGTGAGTTGTCTCAAGACAAAGTTTGAGGAATTTCAAGATCGTGATAGTGGATGGGCTTTTGTTAATAACTCGCATTTAGAGATTAACGTAAACAAGTATCAACCACTGCGAGGATCAAGCTACGTTGACCTGCCAAAATGCATTAAAGTCAAGAAAGCATGTATAAATATACAAAACAATGACCAGTGTTGCTTTTTATGGAGTGTGACAGCGGCGTTGTATCCTTCTAACAACCACCCTGAACGAGTTTCATCGTATCCTAACTATCGCGACGTATTGAATATTTCTCAAATGTCTTTTCCTGTCACATTTGATGACATCAGAGTGTTTGAAAAGAACAATCCAAAGATATCAATAACAATTTTTGGCTTGAAAAATAATAAAACTGTAATAGGTCCTCTTTACAAGTCTGAGATTGTCCGTGATCAGACAAATAGGAAAAATATACATTTGCTCTTATTGGACGATGGCAGCCATCCACCGCATTATGTTTTAATTAAAGATTTGAGTCGTCTTGTGCGTAAACAAGTCACGAGTCATAATAGTAAGATATATTTTTGCGACACCTGTCTGTTATTTTTTATGAAACAGGATGAACTATCCAATCACATGTGTACGGGAGTAGTTACAGTTTTACCAGAAAAAGGAACAGTAATTAAATTTAAAAACTTCAATCGGAAACAGAATTGTCCATTTGTAATATATGCCGATTTCGAATCGTTGTTACAATCCTCAGATATTAGTGATAATGATAATACAGACACTAACCATTCGCCTAACACGACTACTCTGCATCATCATGTACCAGCTGCCTTTGCATACTACATTGTTAGTAATATAGATCAAAGCTACAATCATTACGTCTCTTATCGCGGAACCGATTGTGTTGACAAATTTATTGATGCAATCTATAAAGATGTTGGCAGAATTCATAAAGTTCTAACCACAAATACTCCAATAATATTCAACGAAAAAGACGAGTTAAACTTTTTGAATGCTAAACTATGCCACATATGTAATCATTTTCTATTCTCTGATCGGGTTCGGGACCACTGTCACATTACAGGAGCCTATCGTGGTGCAGCACATAACCTATGCAATTTACAATATAAATGACCTGGTTTTGTACCCATATTTTTTCATAATTTGTCTGGTTATGATTCTCATTTATTTATAAAAAAACTGGGTGAGGCGCCAGGAGCAGTAAAAGTTATTCCTAAAACCAAGGAAAACTATATTTCTATTACTAAATTTATTCCAATCGAGAACGAGTATTTTCAACTTCGTTTCGTGGATTCCTTTAAATTTTTAGGTACAAGTTTAGAGAAACTAACTGAAACTCTGCAGAAACGCGACTTTCTTCATTTACGTAAATATTTTTGTAACAAAAAAGAGTTTCAATTACTTACGCGCAAAGGTGTGTTTCCCTATGAGTATATGAATAAATGGGAAAGTTTTGAGGAAAAAAGTCTTCCATGTATCGATTTTTTTTACAATTCACTGACTAATGAAACCGTTTCTAGAGAAGACTATGAGCATGCACAATTAGTTTGGAAACAATTTAATATAAAAAATTTAGGCGAGTATACGGACCTTTATTTACAAACAGATGTTCTTCTGTTAACCGATATTTTTGAAAAGTTTCGTTCTACTTGCAAGCAACACTATGACCTCGACCCGGCTTTTTATTTAACTACTCCAAGTTTATCATTTGACGCAATGCTTTTGAAAACTGGTGTAGAATTAGAGCTCATAGATGACTTTAACATTCTGAAAATGATTCAATCCGGAATCAGAGGAGGAGTGTGTATGACCTCCCAACGGTATGCTAAAGCTAATAATAAATACTTACAGGACTATGAACCATCCCAGTTGGACTCATACCTTGTTTATATCGACTGTAATAACTTATATGGTTACAGCATGTGCCAATATTTGCCTTTATCAAACTTTAGATTTTTAGAAAATCATGAAATAAGTGTTTTAAATATTACAGAAGTCCCTAATGATTCAGAAATTGGCTATATCCTTGAAGTGGATATTATTTATCCAAAACATCTACATGATAAACATAACGATCTACCATTTTGTCCTGAAAAATGTATACCACCAGGAGGCACACAATATAAACTTGTACCTAATTTATATGACAAATACTGTTATGTGATCCATTATGTGCATTTGAAAACATGTCTAAAACATGGTCTAAAATTACAAAAGATACATAGAGTTATTACATTCAAACAAGCTCCGTATTTGAAACAATATATTGATATGAATACAAATTTACGACAGAAGGCTACGTCTGTTTTTGAACAAGACTTTTGCAAATTGATGAATAACAGTATATTTGGTAAGACTTTGGAGAATACCGAGAAAAGGGTACAAGTGCGTTAGTTAGTTAATCAGTGGACCGACAATACTAACAAAACAAAAAAGAAAATCTCGGCTGATAAATTGATCGCAAGCCCTAATTTTCATAGCGCTACAGTTTTTACAGAGAATTTTATAGCTGTCCAATTGAAACCAGACATCATAATTTTAGACAAGCCAATATACATCGGTTTTGCTGTACTAGAGTTATCTAAAAGCCATATGTATGATTTCCATTACTCAGTATATAAAAAACAATACGGTAAGCGTTTACAAATGTGCTACACGGATACAGATAGTTTTGTGTATTATATACAGACAAAAGACTATTTCGAAGATTTAAGGTTAAACTTTTTGTCTTATTTTGATACTAGTAATTATAGTGCCGATAATAAATACTTGTTACCAGTCCAGAACAAAAAAGTGAATAAAGAAATGAATGGGCAAATGATTACAGAGTTCGTAGGACTACGTTCAAAAGTATACTGTATTAAAACCATTAATGATGTTATCAAAAAAGCTAAAGGAGTGAAAAAACCAATTGTACGCGGTTTTCAGATATCAGATTATGAAAAAACACTATTTGAAAGGAAAGTAATAAAAAGAAAAAACATATTATTCAAATCAATAAAGCACGAAATATTTACACAAAGTGTTAACAAAGTTGCTCTTTCAGCTAATGATGATAAGCGTCTGATATCTGACAACCAAATTTTTACAAAGGCTTGGGGGCACACTACTATACTATTTGGTAGTTAATTTTCATGAACATGTGTTATCTGAGTTACCTTACTTGCAGATAAAAATTATCAATAAATCATTATTGTATGTTAAGTAAATAATGAAAAATATACATCCTTAGTTATTTGTATAAGACACGATTTTATATTATACCAATTCTTTGACTGACTGATTTTACAAAATTGTGTTTTATAATAAATAAATGATTAATCTTGTCATTCTGATGTTTTACTACTTATCTGCCACAAACCCTCATCAAACACATCATACAATAATTTATGAATCACCTAATTGGTCTGGTAACCTATCAACAAGTTGCGACTTGTTTTAGGTGTGCATTGAGGAACGTGCAAGTTAAAGTTATCATGTAACACTATTGCGCATTTTCATTTTTGCTGAACAAACAGTAACTTACCTATATAAGCGCATAGAAATTATTAATTTCTTACATTCGAATAGTTGCAATCACCTCTTCATTACTTACTCGCAACCGAACTTCTGGTAAGTTGATTAGCGAGCCTTGAAAACACGCTCTTATTTTACAAACCAAATAAATAATAAAATTTAAGGATATGTCCTTTAAAGTATTCAACATTCACGTCTTCTAAAATTATAATTATGTATGCACTGTATGTATGTATTGTATGTGTCTCTCTTGTTTTAGATTTCCAGAAAATGGCGGATAGCGAAGATATTCAAATTGTTTTCTCTCAATACGCACAAGATCCGTTCCAACTACCTCAAGAATTCGATGATAGTGACCTGTACAAAAAAGTTAAGAATACTATCGACAGTCAAAAAACGAAGCAACGTAAAGTAAACACTAGTAACAAGATAGTAAAGAAGAGTATTGGACGTCCACCATGTTTCGTTATAAACAACAAAGCCGGAAAAGGAAGCAGGCTCATTAAAATACAGATAATCGACATAAAAGATGGCGTTACGGATCAAAACGATGATCAAAATGAAAAGGTTCTCCTGAACGCGCAGTATGTAGCGAACGATGGTTACGACGACATAATTGACAGTACTGAAGAGGTCATCAACAAGATTTCGAAGAAAATGTGTGGTTACAGTGTTAATTTATAAAGTGGGTCTTAATCGCGTCAAATACATAATATATTATTTCATAACAAATTGTGCAAATCGTGAAAGTGTAAATCAATATAATTTATGCAATGTTAAGTATGTACACATACTAAGGTGTAGAAAATCTTATTAAAGGAATGTGACGTTTTATTAATTTCCTAACATTAATTCTAAATATATAGGTTGAAAAAAACATAAAAAAAAACAATCATATTTAACAACGTTTATTTACAAAATTACAGTTTAACAATTATTTAAATACCATTTTTTAATACATAAAACGTTTTTTAAAGCACAGTTTTTCTTATGATTCACACAATTAAAAGTACACTCAGGTAAACAAAATATTTCTTAAACAACTCCTTTAAATTAGGTGATCCTTTCTCGCCTAAATCGATAATAGTACAGTCTGAACATAAATGTTTAACCCATTCAATTTTCTCCACCCCCTTTACAAATATAGTCTTATCTTTTATATGGTTAACAATAAGTCTTTTAAATTCTCTATAATCAACATAACCTTCATGCCACATAATACCTAAATGTTTTTCTAACCATCTTGTCTGTACTTTTTCACTTTCCAATAATTTAGAAAATGTAGAGGGGGGTTTTATTAAAAAAGTTTGAGTGTACTCCAGCGTGCTGTATGCAAATTCTTTGACAATAAATTCATTCTTGCTGGTTTTAAACCCTTGAAGATCTACGAATAGATAGTCTTGCATTATGATATCTTTTTCGTTATGCTACTCAATGGCTTGTATTCAACAATACTGTCATTTAAGATAAGACAATACGCCGAGGTTTGGGCAGGTATATCTGATTCACACTCTAATTCAACCCTTACATCTACCGAACCTGTTTTCAAGGTTTCGTTTTGACGAGAACAGTCTATGACGAACAGAGGGGCTTTACTTTTAAATTCTTCCGGGCTCAACAAAGGTGCTTGACCACGGTTAAAGTAAGACTGTTGAAATTTAGCATACTGATCGTATAATATAGCAAACTTCTCAGCTGAAAAACTGACATCAAAACTTTCATAAGGAAAGTAACTAGAGTTTAAAAATACCTTAACATCTCTCAAATGACAATGATCAAAGTGTGTCATGTCTTTATCAACGACGTTTTTACGTTTCGTTTTCAATCCGACTATGATGTAACGCGGTTTTTCAATTTGAGATGAAGTTTTGATAGCCCAAGAATGCTTTGTCGTTTCAGGCAGAAGTGGATATTCATATAAATCCCAATTCCTGAACGCTATCTGAATAGCGCGATCACTTTCCAAAAATTTCAGTAAGCCTAATCTTTCACGGTCAGAAACCTTAATATGAGGCATGCGCCATACTATTTTAGATATAGTTATATGGTCTATGTATTCGTTTGCATTTAATTTAACACTATTCAAGTTCGTATTGGACCTTAAAAGAATAAGTTCATGTTTGCAATTAATAATAATTTTGTTATAATCCTCTGCAAATCCAAGAATCTTGTTTAAAGGAATGGATACAGAGAATGATCCGTGTTCATTTTTTGTACCGTTGATATCCCAACCCCATAATTTAGACATTGATGCTTCAAGCTCATTCATGGATACGAGAGATTTCATAGTTGTCGTAACACCTGCGTTTTTTATTTTATCTATTTCGATTCCATTAAGTTCATATCGAATATCTTGAAATAGGTGAAGTATAGGGTTATTCGTAAAAAGAACACTTTTTACCTCTGCTTTTGTTTGTCTGTTGAATACACTTATACTACCCTCTATGTATATAGCACTCGCTGATGGCAAAACGTAAAGATCTTGTTGGTTTATAGGTATGCGTATTTCATCATTGAAATTAAAACTGGTTACGTACGGCTTATAAGAATGATATTCAAAGCTCTCAATTGAGTTGTCAAAGGCAAAAGGCTCAGCTAAGTTTAATATACTCATTTTAAAAGACCAAGGTATTGGAGGAATTCTTTGTTTTCTTTTGAAAGTTTTACTTTACGTCTTCTTTTCTTGATAGCTGGATGTATACTAGTACTACTTTTAAACGCCACTGAAGTTTTATTAAAGTCTATCATTTTTTTCTTAAGTGTAAATATATTTGAATCTCTTCACCCCGTAAATTAACCAAATGATTGTTAACATCCAATATTCTTATTGAAATTGAATTTAAACTATTTTGAGTAACAGGAAAATATATCACGTTTTTCGGTGTTTCTATTATTCGATAGCCTGGAGCGACGGCCGGAATAAATTCGTGAATTATGTGACTAGGTTTTCCGTTAACAAATGAACCGCTCACTATGTCACATTCAATGCGGACTATAGTTGTAGATAGAATGGATACAGGAAAAGGAGATTCTGTTAATATATTGGCTTGAATACATTCTGCTCCAAAACCAAGTAAAGTCCCAATAGAATTTTCTTTATCAAAATAAATATTTTTGGTGCACAAAATTGATGTTTTTAAGGTATTATTATTGCATTTCAAGGTAAATGTGCATCCTTGAAGGTGTTCTTGTAGGTAATCATCAATATCTTGAAGTTCATACGAACCTTCTGGAATTTCAATTACTTCGTTTTCACCATAATAAAACTCATTATTTCTTGCATCAATATTAGGTATTGAATTAAAAGTTGATATATACAATAGGCCACATTCGTATTCACCATCTAGTTGTAAAGCTGGTGAATGGTTCGTTATTAGAGTAGCAGAATTTCCCGTTATAGACAAAGTGAAAGACATCGTGTGAATGATAAGATGTTTATTATGCAATACTATTTAAACGGTCACACCAATATTTTTTTAAGTATTTTAAACATAAATGACCGCAATTTACAGTGTTAAATTTTTGATACCTATTGTAGTTATAGCATATATTATAATTGCCTAAATACCTCTGTAACTCCATTGGCGGTGGAAGGTCACCATAACTATTAAAATATTCGCAATAACTTTTGTCCTTCACATAGGCTACCCAGTGAGTTCCATTGTTGACTGAACTATCCAAATTAAGGATTCCGCATTCTACTTTTTTGGCACGTGATGGTAAACTATCTCTCATATAAACTCCTCCAAAATGAGGGATATCAGATGAGTGCTTTAAAATATCAATATTTGTGAGAGCGCGTCTGGGTAACCTCTGATTTAGTTTTTTGAAGCTTTAATACATAAACCTTTCCCATTTTTGTATGGCTTAATATGCAACCCTTTTCCCAATGCAATAGATTCCATCAACTTATTATGTCGTTCTGATTCAGCTAAGTTTTTTTTGGCAGCTTTGTAATCTCCGACAGCTTTAGCGATGCCAGCAGCTCCTCCTGCTAGTGATCCTAACGCAGATAGTCCCGCGAAAATTGGTATCAGCGGTAATAAACCACCAGTTTTTGGAATCGGTATTAAACGTGGTACTCGTATCTTAGTATCTTTAGGAAAAAAATTTTTTGCGGCAATAAGTGCACGATCAACTACAGACCCTTTTGTTTTAGGTTTCTTTTTCATTTCAGCGCGAATTTTAGACACAAAATGTTTAAATGTTTTCATTCCTGCGCCAGCTTTAACTTTAGATTTCATCACTTTACTTACTAACCAGGAAGCAATTTTTTCGCCTCTCCCTGCATCTTTTGACTTTTTTCTTTGCTTGGCCATATTATAAAGTTCTAAATCTGCCCGGTGTCTTTCAGCTAAATCAGTATATGTATCGTAAGCTATGTCGTGTTTCATACACGCAGTGTCTAATGCATTAATTCCTTTATCACCTCTTTGTAATCGTTTGCGCAATTTTGTACCCGGACCGCAATAGTTATAACCAGGTAAATGTAGTTCGAATGGTAAATGATTAATAGCACTATTTAATAGTCCTCTTCCTTTCATTTCTCAAATCATAATGATCAATGCAGTTAAGAAAATGAACATAAATACGAGTATAATTATACGATTGCATTTTTATCAATCCAGCTGTTTTCGCTATCACTTAACCCCAACCACTTGACATACAACTTTCTACCCTTTTTTCTAATCACCTTTTCTACAAGATAAACGTTTGGATACTTAGTTTTCTGGAGTTCTTCTTCGTAAAATGTACCGAGAATAGTGTTTTTACGCTGGTCTTAAATGTGATACGTAACAGGTTGAGTGCGATTCACATGTTTAATAGTGAAAAGTTCTGTTGACCAATTAGGCGTATAACCTTTGTGAAAGACGCTTTTATACTTGCTAATGCGTACACAATCTCCAACATTGAATTTGTTTAATTTATAACGCAAATTGGATTGCGATTTTTCAATATTTTTTAAAACTTTAATTTCATTATCAAAATTTACATCAACAGGTTTAAATTTTCTTGTTCGATGTACTGTTTGATTATAAGATTTTACTACATCTTCTAACGGTTTGCCTTCCCATTTGTAATTGCCAATCAAACTAAAATATTTATAAAGTTTAAACTTAATTGTCTTTATCAACCTTTCAACAATAGATGCCTTCTTAATTGAATACGTTGAGTAGTGATTTACTTTCAACGATTTTAAATAACAATTAAATTCTTCATTATAAAACTCTTTTCCAAAGTCGGTCTGCAAGTTTTTTGGTTTTCGATTAGATGATTTTATAATTAGATCAAATGCATTTTTTACTTCCGTTTTTGTTTTTGATTTAATAGGAATACACCATGCATACTTTGAAAAGGTATCAATGACGATTAAAATATACTTATATCCCTTGTTCACTGTATGAAATTTCTGTATATCGATCAAATCAGCTTGCCATAAATCATCAATTCCTTTGAGTACAACTGATCTTCGCTTAAAGTTCTTTCTCGCTGATCGATGGATCTCGTTCACTATTTGTTCTTTTGTCATTATACTTTTCTTTTAAAATTCTATCTATCTCCTTATTTGTATAAAAGTTTAGTTTCAACTGAGATGCAAGATGAAGAATTTGTCCATTTATAGTATCAAACATGGAGTCTAAATACTTCTTCTCATACGTGTTTTGCATGTATTTGTCAACGTACTGTTTATTTACTGCATCATCGGGTGATAAAGGTTCGACAACTCCTTTTAGTCGCAAAGATTTTAAATCAAAATGTCCCGCTTCTGTACGAATCAAAGCCTTGGAATTGAGTTCAGAAACTTCGCTAACACGCAAGCGTTTATGAACATAGTGGCCAAATATGTCTATATTCATTTTGTATACTTGAAAATCAAACTACAACTGATAAAACTAATAAACTTCATTTATTTATATACTATTTGACTATTCCAGCTTCACGCAATTCTTCAATAATAGATATGATTTCATTTCCTAACCCGGTATTACCAGCGTCACGTGCTGCTATAAGCAGTTTTAATCTCTCCACTAATTCGTTCGGGTCATCCCAATACACATATGCAATGTCTTTTTTTACTTTTTTCATTGGTAGCCCATGACCGGATACAGGTATTTCTTCACTTAATGAACGTTGTTTAGATAATTTGAAAAGTGGTTTTATCACATATAAATATTTCATACCCTTATTGCTTTTTATCGGTTTATTTGGATCAAAATCACGTCTATGAGCATTTGTTTTTAACAACAAAGTTTTATATAATCGTTTATCGTCTTCAGTAACGAGACTTAAATCGGGTAATTTCTTGAACAATAAAGCGTATAGACCTGGCGTTAAACGAAAGCTTTCTCCACTTATTTTGAGTTCTTTGTCATTCACAGAAATCGGATAAGATCCTAGCATTAGCTTGTCACGCTCCATTCGTATACCAAAAGGAATATTCATGTTTAAATATTGTTTTTGCCAAACGGGGTCTTCACGAGGAGAAGCATACGACTCAGACGTTCTAAACGAAGCATTGATGCTAGTATCAGAATCATTTTGGACAACACTTTCATGAGATATGGAATCGTTTAGGTTAGAGCCACTATCATTTGACTCATGTTCGGTATTATTCGAGTTAGATTCTGATGATTTTCTCAGAAATCTTTTATCAACGAAACTTTCTTTCTCTTCCTGTTCGGATGGACTATATTTTAATGTTTTTACTGATTTATTCCATTTAAAATCTTCGATATTATGATCAGTATTACTAATATTGTTTTTTGCCATTTCATTGAGAGGATCTATAATTGGTTTTAGCATTGTTTCCAACATCATATTATCGTTCGTTTTAACGTCACGAATGAGTTTAACTTTTTTTCTTATGGCTTCGGCAGAACGGAGTACTTTTTGTTTCAATAATTTCTCCTCGTTCATTTTAAGATTCATGGCCGATCCAGATGGTTTCATCTTAAGTAATAAGTTTCAACCTAAATACAATCCTTTATATATACAGTTAATCTAGCACGATAAACGTATCAAAACCTTTCCTATAGCATCCAGATTTCTTATCACAATCTTTATTAATAACTAAGTAATTGAAGGGTACATCCCATACTTGCCCACACATTTCACGAAACTGAGACCATGACATATCACTCCCTACGTGTTCATCGTAAACATGTCGTAAATTAACATCATCTTGTTTAAAAAGAATGATTAAATTTGCATTATCTCTTATCAATTGTTTAGGTATTTTACTATACGTTTGATTCAGATAGAAGCTATCTATATTTTTATGCCTTCCCATTGCGAAGTAATCCCTTATATTATTTTGATTTTCACATGCAACATCATCAAATATCATTATTGAATTAATGCAAGCCATAAGAGGACTCAGTATTTCTTCATTTTCACTATATTTTTGAAATGACACTGAGGGAACCAACTTTAAAACTTGCTCTAGAAATTGATACATAGGTTGGAATAAGGTTTTAGAGTAAACATAAACATTTTGAAAGCGTAGCCCATGTTCATGTAGCAATAAACCAACAATCAAATTCGTTTTTCCACAGTTGGACGGTCCACATATTATGCATCGAATTGTGTCAGGTAAAAGTGATCCATGTCGGAAACAGCGCTTATTTTGCGAAGAACAAACGACATCCAACTGCAATCTCTCAGGTTGTTTTACAAATTTCATGTTACCAATATGCACGTGCAACAAACTCGAAAGGCATAATGTAAATAGTACATTTGTATTCAATATAGAGTATATATTAAATATTTAGACCATTACTTTAGGATGCTAAAATCTTATCATAACCATCGAAACACCTTCCAGGTAAAAGAAATCGTATATTATATACAACTGTAACTACTTTTGTATTCTGGTCCACATATGGGTTCTACCCCACTCATGATTGTAGTTGGGTATTGGGAGGAACTGGACCGCGTCCGCGAAGTGAAGCGAAGCGAAACGAAGCAGTGGTCCAGAACTCCCAATACCTAACTACTGAGATAGGGCGAGACAGCACGTCGATCATGAGGTGGCCGTGACATACTCTCGATTTTTGTGTGCTGCACGGCTATTACGCGACGGCGCGCGAGCTCTCTCAATTTTTCTCGCACTATCCGTCTCTCTCTTATTAGGACATGCGAGAGAAATCGAGAGTATGTCGCGGCTGTGTGTTAGACGTGCTGTCTTGCCCTATCTCATCGGTTAGTAACAATCTTGCAGTCCGCTTCGCAGGACCGTTTGAATGCGCCAATTTTCGCTTTCCTTCTGTTAACTGGCCACACTGAATGAAATTGTAGTTGCAGTTGTTACGTCTGTACGCTACACCCAATTCTGACTTCGACATGTTGTACTGACAAATTGGGGTAAAATCACTTAATGTGGATGGTCCATCACATAATAGATGTTTATAAACATTATAGAACAGTTTTTCGAAATGTGTCATCATGCCTATTATCTGACAGAGAACTTGACTGATCATAAATATTCCAGACGATAGCTACCTATTAGTCAGCTTCAGCCCCCCTAGCACACTAGGTTTTATGTCCGACGTGAAGAATTTGTCCCTCTTGCACTCGTATATTTTCCAGAATGGGAAGAATGCTTTAAGCCTGCACCACACTGGCCAACAATTGGCTGACTGCCAAATTTACGATTGTCCGCCACCGCAGGCCGCGATAGTGTGTGGCAGACCTCATGTGCGACACAAAACTTAGCATACTAGCCCCCCTGATGAGTTGGGGCTGACAAATCATGACATTTATATACCTCATGACTCCAGACTATAGCAACTAGTCGACTTCTGATAAATTGGTGCTGACAAATCAAACATCAATTACCATTAGGCCAGCCACACACTGGCGCGGCCTGCGGTGTCGGACAATAGTAAATTTGACAGCGGCGGACAAGTTTACTATTGACCGCCGCGGCCAGGCCGCGCCAGTGTGTGGCAGGCCTTATTTATTACCAATCATAGAGCACTAATAAATTGAACGTATCTGGTCTGGGGGCACCGTAGTGCCCCCGCCAAGACGAGCCAAGCGAAGCGCAACCTACTTTTTCTCGAAGCGATTCGTCGTTTTTAAGAACCCTCATAACGTGGGTTAGGTTTATATCAGCCCGCACTCTAGTTTTTATGATTTTTTCGCTTCCGACCGCTGTGCGAGCACGTTGTCGAACGCAAAAGAAAATTAATATCTCAGTGTTTTCTGTGTTTAATCACTTTAATTTTGTGTTTATTTGTTTTGTGCTGTTGTAGTTGTGCCTGTGTTTGTATCTTTAATCCTTGGTAAGTAAACGAACGCGGGGGAGGTGGCAATTACTTCCATGTGAGGTACTTGCCACCTTGTCCTGGGCGAATTATGTCGTCCAACAATATTTTTGACCCTGGGACGGACCCGGGGAGCCTTCCGATTGTTGATAACCCACCATCTCCCGGGTTACATGTCGAAGTCACGAATGTTCAGGAACCTTCTTGCCTTAAGAGAGACCGCAATGTTCTAGATTGCGCAGACGACAGTCCTAGCCCTACGGGTCTGGCTGCTCCGAGTAAAATTCCCCGTGCCGACTTTAATCTCTCCCCGGATGTGTCCCAGGATATCTTGCAAAACAAGTTTAGCCCTAATGCGCCTTCAGCCTCCAACCTTATGCTCAGTGAACCGGCCCTTATGGCAAAGGATGACCTTAAGTCTCAAAAGCCTTCCCATTTGACTCGGGCCCCCCCTCTTGTGTCTCAGGAGTTCATTCCTGAGACACAAGAGATGGTCCTTATGTCTCAAGAGCTTTCTCAAACTCAACAACCATCTGCAACCCTATTAACCCCCGCTCCCCACAGAAATGAATACTTATCTACGGATTTGGGTCCCTTTGTTGTCCATGTGACTAAGGAATCTCAGGAGTCTTACCTCAACCAAATCAAGTTTGGCCAGCTTCTTCACAACAAAAGTGTAGTGGGAATTAAAGAAGGTGGTGTAAAGAAGGTGGGCCGGAACCGAGTCTCGGTGGAGTTTAAAACTGCACAGTTGGCAAACAACTTCCTTTCATCCCCTCCCTCGGGGGATCTCAAGACTTTTATACCATCATTTCACATCACTCGGACTGGTTTTGTTAAAGACATTCCCAAAAACTTCTCAAATGAAGAGCTTCCTTCTCTCTTCTTGTCTCCCCACGGTTATGGAAAAGTTATAAAGGCGCGTCGCATCAACTACAAACAAAGAGATTCCAGTGATGGAGCCATTCAATGGGTTCCTTCAGAAAAAGTAGTGATTACTTTTGACGGTCAGGCGCTGCCGCCTAGGGTATTTTTATTCAATTGTTCTGTGGAGGTTGATCCCTATAATTTCGCCACTATTCAATGTTTCAAGTGCTGTAGATTTGGCCATGTCAAGGCTCATTGCCGGTCCCGTCCTAGATGTGCAAAGTGTGCGCAACCCCATGAGTCCTCGGAATGTTCTGTGGATGAGAACTCTGTGTCTTGTCTGCACTGCTCTGGCAATCACAGAGCCACTGATAAAAAATGTCCTGAATATAGCAGACAAAAACTAATAAAAGTGACTATGTCAGATGAAGGTGTATCATACTCAGAAGCTGAAAAACGACATGCTCCCTCGAGACGTCCAATCCTCCCATAAAAAAACTGTTTTTATTCAAAAAAAAGCAAGAGTGCCTCTCTCACCTAGCTATGACCGTAGGGCCCATAATGATATCATTGACGGCTTTAATGCCCCTTTCCCCGGAAATGGGACCGCTTATCCCAAAGACCCTCCCCAGTCGAGGTATATTCCTCAGGAATCTCAGAATCAATCATCTTCCCCTTCTGCCCCCTCGTTTGACCTCCCATCGTTTCTTTCATCGATGGTATCATCAATTATTGATTTTCTTATCAGCAATTCCTCCTGTCTACCGTCCAACGTTGCTGACATATTGAAAATTCTCTCTCCCCTCTTAGTGAGGGAGCCTCGCCCGGGGCTCCGTCCTAGTCATGGCTCACACGATCCTGCAGTGGAACATTAGAAGTATAAATAGTAATAAATCCGACCTCCTCTATTTATGTGGAGTGTTTAACTCCCCTTCAATTATTGCTCTCTCCGAGACTTGGTTAAGACCAGATTCGACTTTTAGGCTTTCTGGGTACACTTGTCTTGGTCACGATAGCTCGGACGGATATGCGGGTTGTGGTTTGTTTATTAAAAACGGTCTCGATTATTCCCGCATGGTTTTCTCTCCCACTCCGTCAATTTTTATCACGGCAGCGCGAGTCATAGATATTAGCGTGGTTTCAGTCTACATCCCTCACCCCTCCCCTAGCATTGTGTCCTCTTTCTGGTCCCTCTTATCCAATATCCCTCCTCCGTTATTAATTGTGGGTGATTTCAACTGTCACAGTCCCCTATGGGGCTCTGTCTCTGACGATTCCTCGGGCCGCAAAATGGTTGAATTTCTAGATTCTCAAAACCTTTGTATTTTGAATGATGGGCGGCCAACCCGCCGCGTCTCGCACCTACAAAACCCCTCAGCAGTTGATCTTTCTGTATGCTCTCCTTCTCTTGCCTCCGTTAGCTGCTGGGATATATCTCCTTCTGCGCTGGGTAGCGACCATTTCCCTATTATAATAACTCTCTCGACTGGTTCTTCCCTGCCATCTCCCTGCCCCCCTTTACAAAAATTTAATCTTATAAAAGCTGACTGGCCCAAGTTTATTTCTTCTCTAGACGAAAAAATTGCCGACCTCTCCCCCGTTTCATTAGACAACTGTCTTGAAGTATACTCTAGTTTTGAGAGCTGCATTATGTCTTGTGCTGAGGAATCCATTCCACTTAAGAATGCAGTTGTTAACAGACGGCCCTCCTTGCCCTGGTGGGACCCAGAGTGTTCTGCCCTGGTTAAGAATCGAAAGGAGTCTGAAAAACTTTATTGTACTCAAATGACTACTGAAAATTTTATTGCATACAAAAAAACGCAGGCCAAGTGTAAGCGAGGTCTAGCTGCTAGGAAAAAAAATGGTTGGAATAAATTCTGTGAATCTGTCTCCCCTACGACTCCGCCTTCGTTGGTTTGGAAAAAAATTAAAATCTTTCGATGCTCGAGCGTTGCTTCTCCGACTCCCTCGTCGTTTTGTACTAGGCCTATGTGGTTAGAAGACTTTTATGACAAATTAGCCCCTCCTTACGTCCCTGATTTATCAGAGTTACCTGCAGCTTGCTCGTCTTCTTCTCACAACACAGACAATTTTTTGTCTTCTCCAATTCTAATGTCTGAACTCCGTTGTGTCTTGGAAAACCTATCAGATTCTGCTCCAGGCCCTGATGGTTTAATTTACTCTTTTTTAACTAAAGCTGGGCCTAGGACGGTGGCGTACTTTCTAGAGATAGTCAACAACTTTTTCAACTCAGGATTGATCCCGGATTCTTGGAAGGAGCAATTCATCATCCCTATTTTAAAGCCCGGCAAGGATTCGGGCTAAGCGTCTTCTTACCGTCCCATCGCTCTTTCGTCTACCCATTGTAAAATAACGGAACATCTTCTAAAAAATCGTTTAGATTGGTTCCTGGAGAACCATAATTATCTGTCGCGTTTTCAGTTTGGCTTTCGCAAAGGCAGAAGTGTTTCGGACAGTCATTGCATCCTTTCCACGGATATCCGTCTAGCCTTCTCTAGGAATGAGTCTGTTGCCGCAACGTTCTTAGATATTTCCTCAGCGTACGATAACGTCATACTTTCAGTGCTCAGGACTAAAATGTCAATGCTGTGTATTCCTTCGAAGGTCATTGACTTTATCTGCAATCTCCTTATGGGTAGAAGGATTAAGGTGAGATGGCAGGGCAGAATTATTGGCGAGAGATGTTTATGGAAAGGGCTCCCACAGGGGTCAGTCCTTAGCCCGCTCCTTTATAACTTATACACCATGGATCTAGATAGGTCAGTCAATTCGCATTGCAAAATCCTACAATATGCCGATGATATTGCAATATACTGCAATGACAGGTCCCCTCAAATAGCCTCCGAGAAAATTAATTCCGCTCTTGAGTCTCTTCAGTCTTGGCTTTCCTCTCATGGTCTCTCTCTCTCTCCAACCAAAAGTTCTGCTATTGTTTTTTCTAGGAGCAGACAATCTCCACAGTGCAATATTCAGCTCGGCAATGAGGTTATCCCCGTTAAAGACTCCATAAAATTTTTAGGTGTTATTTTCGACAGACGTCTGCAAGGCGTCCCCCATCTTTCTTACGTGGTTAAAAAGTGTGAAAAAAATATTAATTTGTTAAGAGCTCTTTCCGGTGCGTGGTGGGGCGCCCACCCCTACTCTCAAAAACTCCTATATAACGCTTTGGTTAGATGTCATTTGGACTTTGGTACTTTTATTTTTGAGCCATGTAATAAGGGAACGCTTAAAGTGTTGGAGCTGATCCAAATGAAAGCCCTCAGAATTGTATCTGGTGGTATGAAGTCCTCCCCCAATAGAGCTATACAGGTGGAGTGTGGTGATCCTCCTCTCGACCTTAGACGCAAATTCTTGTCGGATCGATTCCTATTCCGCGCTGTCACCCTAATTTCCCACCCTTTGATACCGAAACTGAAACTGCTGCAGAGCTTTTGTTCTTCTAAACCTTATTGGCGGAATAAACCTAAGCCTAACCTTGTCCTCAGTCTTGAAAAGGTTTCTTCACTTAGAGCCCCGGTGCAGAGATGTTCTTCCTTACCTATATACTCGATCCCTTATGATGCGATTCCTCTTTTTCCTAATGTTTTTTTTAATACTGGTATATCCAAGAAAACAGTTAACTGTAATTCTGCCTTTAATGAATTTGTTCACTCCAACTTCCCAAATCATCTTTATTTTTACACGGACGCTTCTAAGCTTGCTGATCTGGGGTGTGTGGGCTGTGCTGTGGTCAGCCCTAGTATTAGCCTTTCTCTGAAATACAAGCTTCCTCCTGAATCCTCAGTTTTTTCGGGCGAAAGTCTGACTTTCTGGATCACTGTTAACTTTATTCTCGAAAGGAAATATCCCAAAACGGTTATTTTTACTGACTGTCTGAGCGTTCTGCAGGCTATCTCTACTTATCCTTTTAAAAACTGTGCTCGTAATTATATCATCGGTCAAATCAAAAAATCCATACTTTTATGTCAATTAGCTAATCTTGATGTATCTTTTGTCTGGATCCCCAGTCATAGTGGTATTCTTGGTAATGAACTCGCTGATCAGGCCGCCAAAGAGGCAGTTATCCATGGCTTCGATTCTTTTTACAAAATTCAACCTACTGATTTAGTGAACATCCCAGCCAAAATCTTGTCTAAAAAATGGTCGTCGCGATGGAATTCATCAAAAAAATGCTACTATTCACTTGTGCAACCAAAGATCCCCCCCTCGCGTCCTTGGTTTTTTAAAAATCGTTCTCTCTCCAAGAGACACACCAGTACCATCATCAGACTGCGCCTTGGTCGAGTTTGCTCGCCAGAGCTTCTTTTTAAATTTAAGTTAAGAGATTCCCCTCTGTGTGAGTGTGGTGAAGAGGTCGGTTATATCGATCACATATTTTTCAACTGCCCACGTAACTCCCCCTCCTTTAATCTCTACTCTATGCTGCCAAAATTAAATGTCCCCCTCCCAGCGAATGTAGCCTCTTTAATCTGTCTAACAGAAAACAAAAAAGTCTTCCGTTTACTTGCCAAGTTCGTAGAAAAGAATAACATAAAACTTTAACCTTTTAACTCCCGTAACACCCCATTTGTGATGTTTACCTCTTGTAACTTTTTGGTTTGCAGTAGTTTTAACTATGGTGTTTGGTAGTTGTTATGTGTTTGTGTTGTCCGTCTGTTCACAGGTCTAGAGCAGCTGTCATGCAACTTGATTCTGGCAAATTTGAGCCGACTTAGTTGGCCAGAACGCCATTAATAAAAAGAAGAAGAAGAAGTAGTTTTTATGTCCGACATAAAGCATTTGTCCCTCTTGCACTCGCATATTTGCCAGAATGGGACGAATGCTTTATGTACTAGCCTAAAACTACTGCTATAGTACTAGTATAAAATTTTACATGTCAAATATTAGTACACAATCAACAAAAAAAAATCGGGTTGCACTCCGGGAGTGCCGGCAGAAGTGAAAACCTGGATATTTAGGAATGGCTAGGGAATAATTTGGCACAAATTGCTTTAATTATCAGTATTAAAACTTCAAAGATCCAAAAAAAATAACGCTTGGTGGGTTAATCTCAAAAATATTGTACGTCACACAAAATAAACACAACAGAATATTGAAATTTTGGTCACACAATGGAATGTGTGTCACACAATTTTTTTTATAAGGGAGCATTCATACTGGGTTGCGTCTGTTGTAATGTATTGTATGTATGTGGGTAGGTTAGTAAGTTAGTTAGTGTATGTAAGTAGGTACCTAGAAAATAAACAACATAAGGATTTAACATGTTTTATTTAGTTTTCTCATAACATAAGTAATTATTAATTTCAAGAAAATTATCTCCAAAACTTAAAAAACGTTTCTCTTGTAATAACTTCTCCGGATTTTCTTCACTCAATTTTTGACGATACCCTCTTTGTCTCTCGACTCCAGTCAGAGGCATTTTCTACCATTCTCTGCAATAGAAAAAAAATGTATAGGACTTCAGGAAGTATCCCAGAGGTTTTGATGATCACCAGTCTCATCGGTGACTTATAAATAAAAACTTAATACATAGGCAATTTTGTTTAAGTACCTTCAGCTCTACCCATCAGGTAGGAAGATTACAAAGGTATTGTGCTCCTTTTTTCCCAATCTACATGCACCTTATGATCACAGTTCTTTTGTGTGACGTTACACAATGTCACACAACCGAATTAGAAATCAATGTGACAACGTCAACAAACATTGAAGGAACAACGCTATTCTACTCTATTTACAGTTTGAAAGGTTAAAAATGTTAGTGAATTATAAAACTTGTGTAATTCTAAACATTAAACTTACCTAAATTCCTGCGTCACACAAGTATAATTTTTCACACCCACAAAACACTCTTCCGCACTGTACAAAAACTAAGATGGCTGACCAGTGTTGCCAGCACTGGAATTCGATTCGATGCGATCTGAGCCTTGAAAAGATCCGAAAATAGTGGCGAGGATCCGCAAAGTACATTTTCATAATTTCTCGTATTATATTAGTGTTTATAAGGTATTAAGTATATTTTTATACAACGACGGTGGCAAACAAGCGTACGGCCCGTCTCATGGTAAGCGGAGACCACAGCCTTTAGACGCATGCAACTCCAAAGGAGTAACATGGGCGTTGCCGACCCTTGTTATGTTTAAAGGTTCGTCGTGTTGACAGCTGAAGGAACAAGTTCCCTCGCTCCCAATACAATGCATCCTTGGGAGCTCTGAGGCCCTACCGCGAAACGAAGTCGAGTTTCGTTCGTGTATCTCCCTCTCTGTTGCACTCGCTAGTTCGAGCGGCAGAGACGGAGATGCTCAAACGGGGTTCGTTTTCACTTCGCGGTAGCCCCTCTGGTGACCTTGCTCACCTCCAGGAACACAACACTACTACAGAGCAAGTAGTAGTATTATTATGGCTGTGGTCTTCTGCAGGGCGGAGGTACTTCCCCAGATGGGCTGCTCCACATTGGAGCGGTATGACATTTCGCTGTGCCTAAGTATGTCCTTACTAGCTTAAATCTGCCACGAAAAGACGTTTTAAAAGAACAATTTAGCTCTTTATTCACTCACCCAGCACGTCTATCATGAGACGGCCACGACATACTCTCGATTTTTCTCGCACTATACTTACCTCTCTTTCTAAGTGTTCTAATAAGAGAGAGATGGATAGTGCGAAAAAAATCGAGAGAGCTCGCGAACCGCGCCGGCTCGTGAAAGCCGTGCTGTTTGCATGAGCATTATTGTAGATTCCAATAAATAACTTTCACAAGGCGTATTTTTGATCATGACGTCAGAGTATAGCAAGAGGCGGGCGATTTTCGGACTTTTTTTGCGTTTTTACTAGTTTTTTTTTATAAGTACAAATACAAATTATTTATTCTGCAAATAGGCCACAAGGGCACTTTTATTGATATATTTTTTTGATTAACTAGAACTTTTAGGGACTATAGCGGTTCAAAGTTCATTATTGGGTAGAGCAATCAGGGACAATTCAGCACTTTAATTTTTTTGCCTAAGAGGTGTCAAACACCTATTTTAAATGATTGTTACGTATAGAACACGTCAAAATAAGTATTTTTTACTTGAAAAACTTTTCACTAAAGAAGTTTTTTCCGCTCTTTTATAAAAAAAATAACCACGAACAAGCTCCGCTCCCGCCACCATCTTCTAACCTATTCGCCATCCGAGTCGGTTCACGATACCGAAATTTTTTAAGTTCCAGAACTGTTTAAATGACTGACCTTTGAACCCAAATATCAAGGTAAATATCGATCTGAGAGAAAAAGTTTTACGTGTAACACATACTTATTTTTACGCAAATTTTACGATTAAGAAGAGAAAATTTAAAAATAACAAAATTATCAATAATGTTCTAAGTGCAAAAACTGCCCCCCCCCCCCCCCAACCTAACCCAACCGTATCTTCTAATAATCGTGAAATCTTAAAACAAAACAATAAGTTATTATTTGTTAAGACCTATAGGAGAAGCAAATCATTCATCTCCCTATGTCGCTTTTTTCATCAATTCTATACGTGCGGTCCAGCACGGCTGTCACAGGCCGGCGCGCGAGCTTTTGCGATTTTTCTCGCACTAACCGTCTAGCTCGCGCGCCGTCTTTCGGTGGCCTTGCTGGATTGCACGCATAGTATTGATGCATACAGATTTAATAAAAAAAATATATATACAAAATAACAGTCCCGTGGGATAGGATCCGAAATAGTCCGATTTGAGTCAGGATCCGCACAAGATCCGCCAGAGGTCTGAATTATCCGAAATCGGACCAAAAGATCCGCACCGGCAACACTGTGGCTGACGTTTTGTTTTGATAGGTTGTTTGTAGATCGAATGTTGCCAGATGTAAAAAGGTTATTGATGCGTTCAGAAACTTTAGGAACACCTTATAACGTCGTCACACAAGTGTCGTCACACAAAATAACAAAAACTGGAGACATGTTTTAAACTTCAATTTTCTTTATTAAATACAACATTTAAAAAGAACAATAAGGTTAATCTTATTGTCAGTGATCCGCCTCAAGGATATTAAGCTCAAGATAGAAAGCTTTGTGCTAAGTCCGCATAAAAAAAAGTTATTAATTTTTGTTTACTTCGGTGAAGCACGGAGACACATATTTTTGTATGAGAAGAAAACTGGACCATATATTTATTTTGAGATAAATTTGGTTAAATCTCTAATATAGACTTGAATATAAGGTATTGTTGCTATTGTTGACCGCAATATTTCATCATCAATACATATAATAAAATCGTAACTGATCGCTGTCTGTACATGGAAAATATATTAAAAAAACTTTTATGGGGTGCCTCCATAAACGCAAAAGAGCCCATAAAAATATTTTTGATTTTACTTTCTGTTTGTCTGTTTGTCTGTAAGTTTGTGCACGCTAATCTCTTAAACGGCTTAACGGATTTGAATGCGGTTTGCAGTACTATATTATGCTAGACTTCCTTAATATTAAGTGTTTATTTTATTCAAATCGGTTAGTAATTTATTTTATTTAATGTAATTATTTATTTGCAAAAATATACAAATCACTTACGGACTAGTCCAACACATGATATGTACAACAAAAAGATATTAGAATTAAAACAAAAAACAATACATCAATAAAGCTTAGCAAAACCTATCTACACAGTCATACTCTGCGAATATAAATTTACAAAATACATAATTGCCTGCTTGCAGCTTTAATAAAAAAGTTAAGTCAATTTAAGTCACGTAGTATAAGTAGTAGTATAAGGTATCGCATAGACTGGTAGTAATTACTCATACTGATCTATACATATAATATTGAATAATAGGTAAAACAAATACTGAGCTGAATTGGCTGAAATTTAGGTAAAATAAATATAGCTTCTGCCCGCGACTTCACACGCGTATAAATTATAGCCAGTGTCGCTTCAGTACCGATAGCTAATTTCTTCGAGTTCCGGTTTTCAGACGTTGGTTCGATCCCCAGCGTTTTTTTTCTTGCGTGGTTATTTTTAAATTTAATTTGTATTTTTTTTTTATGAACAAAATTTAGTGGTTTCTTTTTTTCTGACTGATTTATGTTTTTTTGTTTATAAAGGAACTGCATTACAATGCCTCGATAAAGATATCTGGGGGCACGGGAGTGCCCCCACCTAGACGAGCCAGGCGAAGCGCAAGGGCACCGCCGCCGCAGCCACATGGAAAGAGTTTAAAAGGTTGAATAGATTTTTAAGTTCAAGCCCATATGACGAATTGTAAAAGGTTCGTGCGGCCGACTCGCCAGTTTAGTCCACGATTTGCACGCCTACGAGATTAATAGCGGGAAAACGCTGCTACGCGCTACGACCGACTCGCTACGAGCTACTGCTGGGGCCGTAGACAAGGTTACAATCGACAAGCGCTAACGCCAATAGAAAACAAATAAATGTATGAGAATGACAGATGTCAACGAAAAGTGTTTCGTCGGCATCTGTCATCCCCATACATTTTATTAGTTTCTATTGGCGTTAGCGTTTGTCGATTGTAACCTTGTCTACGGCTCCTGTAGTATTTCGTCGCAACTTTAGTGTAAAATTAGGGCTTATAGATTTAGGGCTGGGCACGTAGGGTTAGAAACTTGGCTCTACAAGAGATTCTTCTTTGACAGTGCGAGCTACAATATGGTCTCGTCTTGGCAACATTTTACATGAAATGTTTTTGTGGGATTGTATTTGCTATGAAATCAGAGGTCACCTAAAGTTGTTTGATAGGTTGAGTTGAATACATATTTATCTCGAATTATCATAGTTCACCAACGTCATAGGATGTGGGTATAAAAGCACAAAACGGTATAGCGCGGAGAATTGAGTTTTTTTAAGACTCCACCGAGCTTTTGACGCGGGCACCGATTTGGCATTTGCACCTGTGTGTGCGTCATCACACACACTACTGCCGCTGCCGGCTCGCTCAATCGGTACGGTCGGTCACAAGCTAAAAGTTAGTAGCTCATTATTCTCTAATAATAAATCTTACCTCCGCGCATAAAACCATGGATGGTATAAGGAATAAAATCTTAATGCAATTATTATTTTTATTGAAATTTGACCGTTCACTAAGGAAAGTAATAATAACGCAGTGTCATCGGTGGACTAGTGTTGGAATTGATATAGCAGTGGCGTGCACAGAGTTTTTAGACAGGGTAGACAAAAAATATATATTTACCCAAGGCCACGAAAAGCGAGCTCTTGTTTCTCCAAAAAAACCAACAATATCAATGAGTCTCTGAAAATATTGCGATTTCGGTCTACTTTTGCATTATGTCTGTCTATATCTATTAGTACCTAGTTGTGAATTTAGACGCGTCTCGATTCGATTTATTCCTACCGTGTGATATTTAAAGTATGCCTCTAAGTGTTTTTGTAGCCTTTGTAAAGTTATGTACGTCGTTGTACACGTACACCGGCGGCATCATTCCACAATGTTTTGGTGTTTGCAAACAGTAAACACGGAAAACAGAACAAGCGATTGCTGTTGTTAAATTACTTGTTTTAACCCAACACAACAGAATTCAATTTCAAACAACGAATAAATTTTACACCAAGACTGTTATTACTAACGTGCAAGGATAATCAGCTAAATATGAATGTATGTTGGTGTTTTAGCGATTATCGTTAATCACGTGAACCGATTTCGATTACATTTTTTTTATTTTAAAGAGAGTACTTCTATTATAGTTTTATAGAAATTTCAAACAAAAAAAAACTTGTAAAGTCGATTAAATTGCAAACTTAACTATACTTACGCTACGCTATAAATACGCTAGATCCAGAAGGGGGGTGGTATTTTTTTACATTTTCCTTCATAAATCGAAATTTTACCAATGTAGAAGAAAAAGAAGAACTGTTTCAAAAAGTGCACCTCGAGCCCTTTCAAAATACATTACTTGACCTAATAGTTAATATTTTTTTGCCCGCTCATATTCTTAATTTTTCATAGAAAATTAAAAATATATTTAAATTTCTTATTTCCCATGCATGTGGATAACTCTTATTTAAAACCATTCCAAATTTCAAATTGTTAGCGTAAGTAGTTCGTGAGATATTTCACTTTGTGAGAGACAGACGGAGGACGGAGTCGCACCATAAGGGTTCCTTTTTAACCTTTTTTGGTACGCAACCCTAAAAATGTAATGGTAAGTACTGAAGATAACAAAGCAAAGGAGCCCAAACTCGACTATCTTAGCCCCTTCCATCATAGAGTTCCACCAGCCATCTTCCGGCTTCGTCATGAGACCCTCGCCATCATGTGTAAAAGTAAGTACTGGAAGATATTTAATAGGTTGCAAACGTTGACTAACAATTTACAAGTAAGTTACATGAGCAAAGAATACGGGTACACGTTATATTGAACTGTCGCACAAAGTGACTTCTGAGGGGCAATCTCGTAACGTTTCGAACGCGCGTCAGGTAGATCCAACTGTCATTTTTCCATATAAAAATTGTCATTTAGTTCTAACTGACACGCGTACAATGCGTTACGTGATCGACCTGCTGAACTAAGAATATCAAAAAAAATACTTACCTCGTTTTGCTGCGTATACTGCTGTATTCATACACAATTGACATCGAAGTATTTATAAGTGTCGCCGCGCCGCATTGAAACGTGCTCTCTCTCTGAACGCTCGCGGGCGACTGAACCACAGAGCACGGGGAATGCGTATTTACATCGGCGCGCGGCCGCCATAGTGAAAATGTATGGCGAATTTGAACCGCCTTTTGATGAATCTGGACCTCAATTACACGACGATAATTTAAATATTTTACGCGGATATATCGTAGTATAAACATTCATATTTCGTTTGAACTGAAAATCAGGATAGATTTCCACTGTCAAAGTATAAAAAATCACTTAACGCCTGCTTACGATTTTACAGTTTTCGTCCAACATTGCTTTGTGCTGTAGGGTAAAATATTAGTAATCTTAAGTTTTTTACACGAACGTATTGTTAACACATTCTTCTAAGTGCTAAATGTACAGTTTATACATGGATTAAACAAATACTGTTGACGTTATCTACTTAACGGCCACTGCCTGTTTGGCATATTTCGCTCGGTGCAGTCTAAAACCCCGTGACTTTCTGAAATATTATTGGGTCTTTCATTTCTACGAAAACTTCAGCCTTCGCTTCGCTTCTTCTTCGCTCGCCTCCCAGTTTACCTAAAGGATTTCGGCCCTCAAGTTTCGCTTGCAAGACATCGGAAGAGTGCCGTTAGGGGTCATTGCTCGCGTTGAGACCGCTCTCAGAAGGCTTGCGAAGGGCCCAATCCTTTCATTCCAACAAAAGGCCTTGCTTGCCTCGCCGCTCACCGTCGGAACTTTGGCCTTGAGTTTCTCTTGCAAGACACAGGGAGATACCTAATGATTGCAGTCCATGCGGGCGCATTTAGAGCGTTTTCTGAAGGATTCCTTCGAGCCTTTCATTCCAACGAAAAGCACGGCCTTTGGCCTCGCTTAACTCGCCACTCACCTACACGGGATAGTACATATGTGTCCATGAGGGCCCGCTTGCCTCGCCGCTCATCTACGGTACTTTGGCCACAGGTTTCGATTGCAAGACACCTAGGTATTGTAAGTGTCCGTGGGGGCTTGCCTTCGGGTCTTCGGCCCTAGAACTCGCTTAGGGAGCGCTCTCTAAAAGCATGCTATAGGGCTCAGCCTTCGGCTTCACTTACCTCCCCTTTTACCTTCGAGAATTTGGGCCCAGGTTTCGTTTGCAAGACACCCGAAGGTAATGAGTGTCCGTAGGGGCTCGCATTGAGAGCGCACTCTAAAGGGATGCTTTGGGCCTTTCATTCCAATAAAAAGCTAGGCCTTGGGCCTCGCTTCCCTTGCCGCTCACCTTCGGTACTTTGTCCTCAGGTCTCGCTTGCAAGACACCTGAGGATAGTGAGTGTCCGTCACTTTCATTGTCACGAAAAGCTCGACCTTCGGTCTCACCTTCGGGACTTGGTCTCCAGTTTCGCGGGACAGTGTCCGTGGGGGCCCACCCACGGGCCTCCAGCCCCCGAGCTCGCATAGCGACCGATCTCTAAAAGCATGCTTAGGGCCTTTCACCTACGAAAAGCTCAGCCTTCGGCTCCGCTTGCCTGCCCGTATACCTTCAGGAATTCGGCCCTCATCAGGTTTCGCTTGCAAGTTACTCGGAGATAACGAGTATCCGTGGGGGGTCGGCCTCGGGCCTTAGGCCCTCGGGCTCGCATTGAGACCGCTCTCTGAAGGATTGCTTTAGGCCTTTAATTCCAATAAAAAGCTAGGCCTTGGGCCTCGCTTCCCTTGCCGCTCACCTTCGGTACTTTGTCCTCAGGTCTCGCTTGCAAGACACCTGAGGATAGTGAGTGTCCGTTGGGCTCGCCCTAGGGCCTTTGGACCTGAGGCTCGCATAGGAATCGCTCTCTAAAATGATACTTTGGGCATCTATATAATATTATTGAAGAACAAGTTTATGAGGGTCTTTATTTAGATTCGAAGTGAACTGATACACGCACACACCACACAGTCTATGTAAATGAAAACTTTATTTTCAAATTTTGTCAGATGTAGTACCTACGTACGCGATACGGTTAAACATAAGAATAAATATCTTGTACTTAAATCATACTTTATACGCGTACGAAGTGGCGGGCAGAAGCTAGTATCTAATATACTTACGTATTAAATTGAACTTTTATTTCATACCATCTAAAACGATCGAGATCGAGATAGGTCATAAGTGCGCCTATTTATAATCACGCTACTTATTTAAGTTTAGTACCTACTTTATGGCATACTAGCTTCTGCCCGCGACTCCGTCCGCGTGGAACTCGTTTATATCGCAGCTCCATACAAACTTTTACCCCCCCATTTCACCCCCTTAGGGGATGATTTTGGGGATAAAAACTCTCCTATGTCACTCTGCATCCCTTCAACTATCTCCACTTAAAAAATCACGTCAATTCGTCGCTCCGTTTTGCCGTGAAAAACGGACAAACAAACAAACACACACATACTCTTCCCCATTTATAATATTAGTATGAATATCGCAATAACCGAAAATAAAGTGTTTATTTTCGGTCATGTGTGTATTATGTGGGTATTTTAACATTTTATTATTATTCAAATAAATTGGAATAAATAAAGTTTTATTAAATAGGTATAATTTCAAGATTCTCACTCTTAATAAAACACTTAACAATAAAAATTAGGTAGATGCGTATAGTTCCCTCCCTACCTATTCATACGTCTGAATGAAAATACAATATCAAAGTCTAGGTAACCAGGTAGTTAGAGTAGATATACGAATAAGAATAATCTCTTATTATAAAATTTGAACAGTTTTGTCTAACGTAAGGTCGGTCTCAATGTAATACGTTGTACAAATGTTTATCTATTGTACTTAATTATAAATATTTATCAAGCGTCAAGTATAAAGAACCGCTCTTCATGTGGTTTGTCACAGCCTGGGCCGAGGTAGCGCCTCCTCAGCTCGAGATCAAGCGGTGCGGACACGTCGCCTTGCAAAATGCTGTAGGCCTGCTCAATGGTACTTTCGATCTCTGGCTTCAACTCCTGAAAAAATTAAAGTTACAACAATTATTTAAGGATACAAATGCGGAAATGCGCCGACCCCAAGTAAATCGCATAAGCCCAAGCGAATGATGGAACTCAGCCTATGCCGCAATGTGAAACCTATTGAAAAAATAGTAAGTATGAGCAGTGCTAACTATCCCGGAGCGGGTGCATTGGGGTGCATAGAGGCGGTACCCAAGACGTGCGCCCGTTCCGTGTACCCGCGTCAGAGGGGCTACCGCGAAACGAAAACGAACTTCGTTTGTGTATCTCCGTCTCTGTCGCACTTGCTAGTTCGAGCGATAGAGAGGGAGATATTCGAACGAATTTCGTTTTCACTTCGCGGTAGCCCCTCAGCTAGCGTCGGTCCTAACGCTACCGTGAAAGTTCTGAATTATAGTAGGTTTTCTAAAATATTCACAACAGTCACGGGGTAAGCCCTTATTAGCTATACCCAGAGCATTTCGAACCACCCATATCGTATGGCCATGCATTTAGGATTTAGGTGTGGGCTGCAATATGTATTCGCTAAACGTACTGTTTTTACAGAATCACTTATTCTATTAGAAATCATTTAACATACAGTAATCGCGGATTCAATCGCCCGTATCCTTCGCGGGAACCGCTTCCTAAAATCATGGAGACAAAAAATACGATGTTTTGTACTCGTCAATATAGAGACAAAAAAAAAACTATATTTTTACATCTTTATGACATAGCCGACTCGCCATCATCGTCATCATCATCATATCAGCCGAAAGACGTCCACTGCTGGACATAGACCTGCTCCAAAGAGTGCCAAAGTGACCGATCCCTCACCACCCGCATCCAGCGGACTCCCGCAACCTTTACCAGGTCATCAACCACCTTGTCGGGGGCCTATCAGCGCTGCGCCTTCCGGTGTGTGGTCGCCACTCGAGAACCTTTCCGCCCCAACGGCCATCGGCCGACTCGCCAATATTATGTAAATTCTAAGTGAGTGTTGAAGAGCCTACTCGGATAAGCGACTTGCTATAAGTAAAGTAACCGCATACTTAAATTACATCCTGTGGTTGATGGGATACTTATGTTCGATTAATAGCGTTATAGAATTATTTCTTAGGCACGAGTTATACGCTACAAAATAAAATAATTAAAGAACAAATGAGCTCAAACAGTAGGCACCAGTTGCAAACCGACCGTCAATTTGATTCAAGACTCAGGTAGCGCCTGTAGGTGTTAGTTCGGGACAGGGTAAGTTAGGGATGTCCCTTGTGGAATGCTAGTGTGACGAATGTTCGTCACACTAGCATTCCAACCGTATCTCAGCTCAGGTGCACCAGTAGGTAAGTATGCGTTCTATTAGGTTTGGACGTTGAGGCGGATCTCCGGTCCCCTCCGCTCCAGCCCGGCTCCAAACGCGGGTCGGGCGGTATCTCTATCTCTTCCACACAGTAGCGCGGCGTCTCTCTCGTACAGCAGCGCGGGCCCGCGCAACTGTGTGATAGAGATAGTGAGAGACAGATAATAAATGTGTTGGTAGTGAGAGAGATATACCGACCCGCGCCGCGCACGATCCGCGCCGCGCCCGACCCGCGCCGCGCCCGACCCGCGTTAGATGTGTGGAGGCCTTTACAGTACCCACCTCAAACAGGTCTAGGGAGCGGCGCGCGCGCTCGGCCAGCGCGGCGTGCAGGTGATACAGCAGGAGCCCGCGCAGGTGCGCGTCGCCCGCGCCCAGCGCCGCCACCGTGCGCAGCGTGCCGCGGCACAGGCTCTCCTTCAGTGACAGCCGGGATTCCGACAGCTCTGTGGAAACCAATTGGTATTGTTATGGTCGTGTCTTTGTCTTCATAGTGTTAACGACAATATTTCTGTCAGGCCAATTTAATACGTAAGTCCTAGACAGTAACGTTTACATTCGAGCGCATTAGTTAACCGCCGCCTTATCGTGTCTCGAGTAGCGAGTGACGTAGGTCTCGCGGGGATTAAAGTGCATGGTAAATTCGCGCGCTCTGCTCATGTCTTGATGGCTCCGCGGTATGGAGGTCGGCCTAACGATCCGGGGAGCGAGAGTTCGAATCTCGGCAGGGATTTACTTTTTCTATAATTTGTAAGGACTTTTATTTATTTAAAGTAACGACATAGAGTCGACGAGTCATTCCAGCTCATGTCTTTAAGACAAACAGTACGTGTGTAAATATGTTACGAATAAATATGTACCCGTCATGTTGTGAATTGTGACAGCAGCATTTGCTTGCCGATGGGCAAATGAATTGATTTGCGAGATTATTTTCTATTACGGACATTTGTTTTGGTTAAATTGTGTGTGGCATAACCAGCGAAGGGCCTTTGGACATGCCCTTCGAGGTTTAGTTGAAACCTGAATTTGATTATAATCGCGCTAGCCGGCGTATTGGATAAGCAGGGATCCCGAACACAGTTGTCAAACCCCTCTTGGCGCTCAACACTTTTAGATATAGGTTTTTGTTAAGGGTTTAAGTTTTTAATATACTATTATATAGGTCAGTTATAGGCATCGTTTTATTTGCTACCCGGTCCAACACATAACAAATAGCGCCCAACGTTAAAATATAGTGTGTTTGGATAACGGTATATATAGCGGACTACTCATTAGTCATAACTGACATAAGTGTAGGAGTAGATTGTATTTTCTTTTCACATTTCATTTTATATTGTTATTTTTTCTGTTTTATTTTGTTTTACCTACGTTATGTTTTAATGTAATACGTCCGTCCGTGCGTACGAATTTGATAAGTATTTTACGTGTGTGTTTTGATATAGGTTGCATTATTGTGTCGTGGGCATTTATTTCGTTGTAACTTTATTTTTATTTTTGAAACGGCATAATATTGTAATGTCAGCTAAGTTTTACTTTTAATTGTGGGCATAAAGAGTGTTATTGTGTATGAGGTCAAAAGGCATTTCGACGCCGTAAATTTGTTACCATTAGTCAAGAAATAACGTGACAATAGTTTGTAAGTTGGATGGAAATTTAGTGTGCATGATAATATAAGTATTTAAAAAAAAAAAAAATCTCTTACAGATTTTCGATAACGAAAACGGTTTGTTCAGAATCCGTTGTGTATTAGCAGTCGTATTATAGTCATTTGTACTGTCTTTAGTCAATATGGATCCACAATATCTATTAAAGGATGAGCTGGAATATGAACTTGAGTGTCGTGGGGTGCGTATGCAAAGTACAGTCCCAGTATTAAAAAAGTTATTAAAGGAATTAATGCTCGCGGAGCAATCAGAGGGGCGGGCGCGCGATGTCAAAACACCAGCTCGTAAGGCAGAGGATATTAAATCAGAGTTAGACATTTGTGCGACAAAACTAAGCGTTCTTTCCAATTACATCGCAGAGATAGTAGGTAAGCCAGACAAAGCGTTGTTCAGGCGTCTGGTATCACGGCTGTACCATGTGCAGAACAGAGTGACTTTGGTGATTCCCGTGGCGGAAGACGACGGCATCAGCAAAGATGCACTTCAGCAAGAGTGTCAGATTTTACTCGAGAAGTTAGAGGGGTTGGATGATGAGGTCGAGGATGATAATTTAACTGTTAAGGATAAAGAGATACTGCAGCAAACATTAGGTGACTTGGGTGTAAGGATTGCAGATAAACTAGCCAGTGCTACACATCCCTCATCCAAGGACTCGGAGGAAACACCCCTGGGTACAAAATTGGGTAATCAGGGATTGACGGTACACATAACAGTATAAGTAAATTATAACATTCTTTATCTATGTATTCTAGCATACAGCATTCGTCTCTCTCACACACAGTTACTCATGAAGACTAGACCAATAGTATTCATGATAGCTTGTTAAAGGGGGGCCTTGTACAGAGTTAATAGGAAGTGAGAAATATGTTGTCTTCTCGCTTAAATTAGGAGCAGCCGCGCCGCGGGGAATTACCTCCATCGCATTTGACGGAGTGAGACAAAAAGGTACTTTATCATTAATCTGTCATTTTATGGAATTTGCTTACTATTTAAACAAACCTTCATACTGGAATTGACATTTAATGTAAATTTCAATACATTTTTTTTTTTTACATAGCAAATTCCATAAAATTACAATATAGGTACTTTTATAGCGCATATGTGACCCACATGTTACCAGGTCACGGTGTCCCCTTACCGCCTGTATAGTGCGTATAACAAAACTGAATACAATATAAGTAGATTAGTAGATGGAACAGAATTTTCGTATTGATATGTATATTTATCTTGGCGGTTGGTCACTTTTCGCCTCAGTCTTGCTAAGTCGAACTTTGGCGGTGATAGATTTTACGCATTTATACCTATGCATAATTGCATGTACCAAATTTGAAGTCAATCCCTCATTGGAAGAATAAAGACGAAGAAGGTAAAATTTGTAACTTACCTATACCTATGGAAAGTAGAAATGTGTTTTTTAAATTAAAATCTCGTGTGATTTTTGGGACACCCTAATCATCCTAAAACATGAGTGCAATTAAATACAATATATATAAGTGCAATAGCGAATTAGCATCCATATCATGGGAAGTCGAGTTTTCTAGCCGATCACTAGACCAATTACTAGATTTCTTTTACATGACCTTTCACAGGCTCAGAGATAAATTTGTACCTAGTATAAATATTAAAAAAGAAAATTATCCTGTATGGTTTAGTTTTTCTTTGAAAAAGGCTATTAAAGAAAAATATAAATATTTAAAAAAATATAAAATATACAAAAATATATCTGACCAATTATCATATAATGTTTTGAGGGACAGAGTTCGTAAATTGGAACAGGAATGTTTTACTACCTTTGTGCGTAGTTCTGAAAAAAATATTACTAGTAACCCAAAACAATTTTGGTCATTCATAAAGTCTCGATCAACATCTCACGGTTTGCCCAGCAGCTTGAAATATGGTAACCAGTTAGTTAATACAGGACCAGAAATTTGTGAAGCTTTTTCAGGGTATTTTTTCACCAACTTCTCACCATCAACTAACTCTACTACTAACCAGTCGTATGTTTCTAATACTGAGTCAATTGCAAATTTGAATTCAATTGAAGTCGACCCGGAGCTCGTCACCACCTTACTGCTTAAGTTAGACCCCTCCAAGTCCGCCGGCCCGGATCAGCTACCTGCGCAGTTTTTGATTCAATGTGCGAAAACCCTAGCAAGGCCGATAGTCTTACTTTTCCGACGGTCCTTCTTAGAGTGCACTATACCTTCGGTATGGAAATCAGCATTTATCACCCCTGTTCATAAAAAAGGGCCGAAAACTGACGTGTCAAATTACAGACCCATTTCTAAATTATGTATCTTATCAAAAGTGCTTGAAAAAATTGTATTCCGTCAAGTTTATGATGCATTGAGTAATTTGTTTAATGCTAATCAACATGGATTTTTGCGCCGCAGATCGACAACATCTAATCTTATTTTATTGAACGAATATGTAACTGATGCTATGGACAGCGGTTTCCAAGTAGATGTTATATACACTGATTATAGCAAATGTTTCGATAGAATTGACCATAAATTACTTTTATCAAAATTAAATTACATAGGAATAAATGGGGATTTACTAAGATGGTTTGCATCCTATATCGAGAACAGGTCTCAGGCTGTGGCCGTAAATAATTATATATCTAGTTGGGTCACTGTTCCTAGTGGGGTACCGCAAGGATCCTTATTAGGGCCATTGCTTTTTAATATTTTTGTTAATGACATCGATAAATGTCTCCGGCACTCGAAACTCTTGTGTTTTGCCGATGACATGAAAGTTTTCTTAAAAATAAAATCAAATGAAGATTCGATGCTACTGCAGTCTGACCTCGCGCGCCTCGACGATTACTGTCAATTAAACAAATTAGATTTAAATCCTTCTAAATGTTTTGCAATTACCTTTTCGCGCCAACGTAATTTAATTGATACCACTTATGCCTTAAAGGGTCAATTCCTTCAAAAAGTGCCATTTATGAGAGATTTGGGTGTCATACACGATTCTAAACTAATTTTTGACAATCATATTAATAATATTATTAGTGGGGCTTTAAAGGCTTTAGGTTTCATAATGCGTACTTCGGTCCACTTCACTCAGGCTAAGACAATTAAAGTGCTATATTGCTCTTTTGTCAGAAGTAAGTTAGAATATGCATCTCAGGTCTGGAACCCTTGCTTTAATACGTATATTGATAGGATTGAACGCATCCAGCAAAAATTTGTTAAATATCTTTGCTTTAAATTAAAACTTCCCTACAGTTCTTCCAATTACCTTAACATTTGCAAGCGTCATCACCTTGTTCCATTGCAAAAACGCCGTGAAATAGCAGATATCACTTATCTTCTGAATATCACTAGTGGCTCAATCGACTGTCCTGAATTGCTAAGTAAACTGTGTTTCAATACCCCCACACGTTCTAAAAGGTACCACCCCCCGATAGCAATAAAAAATGCATCCTCCAAATATCGTCAGAATAGTTTCCTAACGCGTGCCAGTCGAAATCTAAATAAGTTGTCAAATGAATTTGATATAGATGTTTTCAACTGTAGAATCCCTAGCGTGAGACGTAATGTAGTGCAGCGATACTTTGAGTCTTTTGAGTGAGCGTGTTGCCTCCGTTATGTAGGTAATTAATTATAATCAATAGTAGTGTAAATCAATTTCACTTACCTTGTTTTACTTACTTTATTTTATTAGTAACTTGAACTTCAGCGTTAGAAGATTTTTATTTTTATTTTTATTAGTATTCTTCATGTGCGGTTGTGTTAGTGCGCAACTTTAATATCTAAGTACCTTTAGTTAAATAATATGTTACTACCTGTGAGTTCCTTTAATTGGCTTTCTGTTGCCTAGTAAAATTTGTTATTGTTTATGTCTTAGCTGTTGGATCTCCAAATAAATAAAATAAATAAATAAATAAATAAATAAATTATTGAATGAGTAGCTTTCTATCTAAGTATGCAACGAAATAAAAATACTGCTATAAACAAGTAAGTACCCAGTATATGTACTGTACCAAATCTATTTTTGTGACGCAAGATTAGCGCGCGACCTTTATTGATATTCGATTCTTCATTCAATCTTGGCTCACTACAATAGAAATAGTTGGCTGTTGAAAAAATATATGTCTTCATCAGCAGATTTCAACGGCAACATGCCAAACTAACAAGTTCTGTTCGCGATAACCCGAATTGGGCTGTGTATGAAAATATACACGTTGTAGGTAGCTACACCTGCCTAATTTTAATATGGTCCCGTAGTGACACACGTTCATTGCTTGATATTTCCGCCCGCATTGATTCTGGCGTATCCTTATCAATCAAACAAATGTAAACAAACTCCGCCAGATGAATGATGGCTTTAATTAAGTACTACGTCAAATTTACTGAGCGACGCGACCTCGTATCTCACAAACGTATCTAATCGTCACATCTCAGCACATCACTCACATACGTAAATCATCGCACACGCCAAAATGACGAACAAAAGGAATTAGGGCGTTGCGCCGGGGATTATTCACAAAGTGCGGGGTTGTGATGATGAATCGGCGTAGTACTAACGGCACAGGTAGGCAGATCCACCTGCTGACGACTTGCGGGCGGGCGTTCCTCGCGGCGGCGCCCATGTCAACGGCGGTCAATCGTACAACTGCCCCTCGCGATATAATCGCCCCTGATTTTATTGACTTGTTGCGTAGTCCGACTGCATACCGTGATACGCTATTCTGAACGCGTGCTGTAACACTAACTAAAATTAATACATGCCGTCAAAATGCTGTTATGCGTATGAATACCACGGAATGGCGCATTTGTGCACTTGGAATATCATTCTGACAATTACTGTCGCTGATGTTTAGGGGGCGGGCATGTCCGTTCTCTCAGTGCTTATGTAATAAATAAACAGTTGTTAAATGTATATTAACATGATAATGCGTGGTTACGCAGCGGTCGCCCGGCCTAGATGCGCATCGCCGTAGCGCGTCCAAATGTGGCAATGCATTCGCTGGACATGACGTACCCTCGCCCATTGTTCTAACTAACACGCAGCTAGTGTGCCATATTGAGTTGCTGTTTTGTAAACTTTGGACCGGGATTTAGCTACTGCTACCGTGTAAATGTTTGAAGTCATTTGCTGATGCCAATAATTATAATTACCTACTGGCATCAAACCTAATTCAAAGGTACGTTGTCAAACGATTTAGTTAGGTGGACAGAGGGCGTCCACTTTTAAAATAACAATGTGATATTATTTAACAACAGTACCTAAACATAAATTATTAGTACGTTAACTTTCCTACCATTAAACGAATCTTACGAAAATAGGTAGGTAACACCTAATCGGAAGTAAGTTATCAATACACAAGCAATGTCAACAAAACAAAGACTGTAATGTAATAAAGTACAAAAATATCAATGCACTTAAACAAAAATAAACAAAAAATGAAAAATTGGAATCGCAATGCGTTACCAAATATGCCCTTGCTCGGTTCACATCCCTTTTTTGAGACACCGTGTATATGCCCAATATGACGTATTTAGACGGATCTTGGACTGGAAACATACCGCCTTATTCATAAAACTTAAAATGCTTCTGCTAAATAAAATATGCTTTGTCCCTTTCTTACGAACACAAATGTCAAAGTGACAGATAAGGACAAACGAATTTTAACGCCATTTTAGTTAAAACAGGCTTGTAGGACGTTTATGAATACGGCCGTAAGTGTCTAAAAACCCACAATATTTTTGAACATGCTCTCCAACGACACCCCACACCACGGGACGGGTTTAACGAGAAAAGATTACATCCCCACTTTAAGTGTACTCGTACCCAGGTGAGATTGTCTGCGTGATTGATTTAGCTTTGTCGAATTATAGATTTCTAATAGTAATACGGACACGCATAGACAGACAGACGGACAGACGGACCGACGGTCATGGCTCAGATATAAGTTGCCTTGTTGACTACGGAACCCAAAAGGAAGTGACGCTGTTTCATCAAATAAAGTTATTACGTCAATATTATTTTTAATTGCTTTTGGCAGCACGGTAACACGGTTACACCCGTTGTTTTATCATCACAATTTGTTGGGTAAACGTATTTTATCATCATAGGTGTTTACTAATAAAAGTTTCAATTGTGTCGAATACAATTAAAATCCGGTCAAGTGCGAGGCGGACTCGCGCACGAATGGTTCCGTACCATTATCGATAAAACGGCAAAAAGCGCGTTTGTTGTATGGGACCCCCCTTAAATATTTATTTTAATCTGTTTTTTTGTAGGTATTTGTTGTTAGGTATAGCGGCAACAGAAATACACATTTGTGAAGATTTCAACTGTCTAATTATCATGGTTCATGAGATACAGCCTGGTGACAGACGGACAGACGGATGGACGGACGGACAGCGGAGCCTTAGTAAGAATAAGTTTTTACCCTTTGGGTACGGAAGCCTAAAAACGATAATATTATTTGCATAATGATATACCTTACATAGCACGATTTTATTAGTGCAGCGAAAAAAAATGTTAGCATAGCAGAGGCGCAGAGCCGATGACTCAGTTGTGAGTTAAGTAATTAATCCTTCGCTTAATGCAAACCGCAAGGCGTCCACGAACATAATACACAATCTGTAAAGAGTACACCTACCTACTAATGTAAGCCATTACTGGTAATATCATTTTTGAAGTGGAAACTTCTTTAGCGGCGCTGAGCACTTTTCGGTGAGAGATTGGGGACAAGGCTTGGGGGGGTTTGACTAGGGGCACATAGTTCTAATTTGTACTTTATTGTTAACAGTATAAGGTCGTAACACTTTTTCCGTAAATGCATATTCCGTTTTGTTTTATCAAACTTTTATATTTTGCTGTTAGCCGATTCGACTTCATTCAAAACTGAACACTATTCGTAAGAGTATAAAGCCGTTAAACACTTTTTTCATATGCATATTCTGCAAATAAAATTGTATTTTTGTCCACGCGTCCTTTACCGTTTTGCTATTGAGAAAATTCGAATAGTTCGAATTTGGACGTTATTCCTCTTCAGGAATCCGTTTCCTCTTAGATAAAGCGTTGAAAAATATTTGGCAACGGCAAAAACAAATTGGTATTTTATTTCATCGTCTCCTTCATCAATTTTGCTGAGTTAAGTAAATTCGAATAGTTCGAATTTGGACGTTATTCCTAAAGAGATAAAGCTTTGAAAAATATTTGGCAATGGCAAAAACAGATTGGTATTTTATTTCATCGTCTCCTTCATCAATTTTGCTGAGTCAAGTTGAACTATAGCGTACTACTAATAAGGTTGTTATTAGATATATACTCGTATTGGCACGCAGGGGAGGGAGAGGGGAGGAAGGGATTTTTTTTTCGAAATTAAAATTATTCAACTTTTCACTTCTGCCGGCACTCCCGGAGTGCAACCCGGTCTATTTTTTCTAAACTTCATTAAACACTCGCTTTTTACGTATTGGCGACGTCACGGACATTGAATTCGCGGTTTCGCCGAAACAATACATCAGGCCCCGTATCATGTTTGGGCCTTATCACGTGATAAGGCCGACCATGACGCCGAGGACGCTCTGTCCGTCACAGGCTGACACCGTTCGATAGAACGAGACTGACGCTCTATCTTGTCACTTATCGCGTGATAAGGCCGACATTTCTCTAACGCCCCCTAGTAAGCGCGCGGTCAAAATGGAATGGTAGCGGGCGGCGCTCGGCGCCCCCTAGGACCGCTGCGCCCGTGTGCAACGCACACCCTGCACCATAGGTAAAGATGTCTCTGGGCGAGAAAAATCAATCGCGCGCCGTCGCGTGATAGCCGTGCTGACAGTGATAGCGGAGGTTTCAGTTCAGTCGCTATACGTACTTAATCTGTGCCGCACATTAGCAACTTTTGAAGTTTTATCTAACATCTTATCAACCTAATATAAGATATTGGGATTAATATGGTCCGAAATAAAATAAAATATATAAGAAATAAAACAGGGGATGGAAATTGATATGGGGGTTCACGCGGTCGAAGTCGCGGGCAAATACTGCCTACCTAGGCACATACAGTCGGAGCTCGTCAACGGTTGTATTATAGCGATTACCCGCTCAAATATCTTAAACTACGTAAGTACAATCAGCGTCATATAATTAATAGCATCCAGAGTAGCCAAATATTTCGTAGAACACACCCTTATTCTTACAGTAATAAAGACGTGTACCGAAATATTTGGGTACCTTGCCTGCTACTAACTATATGACGCTGACTGTACCTACAACAGATAGGATTGGTTCTACGCAAGTACGTACTACGAAGACGTATTAGGTATGTAGTACCTATTTTCTCCAAATCGATGTTACCCGCAAGGTACCCATCGATCGAAAATTCGACCTTTTACACATAGTACTATCTATTATCTATTCTGTGCTTTTACTTCAATGAGAAATTTACTAAGAGTAGAAAGGTACAGCCGAAGGTATGTATGACTTTGTTACGTGTCCAATAGTGACATAGAGCGCACTGAGACGTGATGCAGAATAGGTTCCGCTTCCGCTATTGCTTGAATTTTTACCAATTGTAAGTTAGGTAGTTAGTACCTAGTAGTAATCTCAATAAGTTTTAGCATGACATTTGGCCAGAAGCAAGGCACATTACTAGTACTTTAAATGAATAATTCAGAATAACTGCGAACTTGTAACTAATATGCATTAAACAAACTGTTTGATTGGAGCTAGTGTAAAATGTAACCCAGAATCCCAAAATAAAGTTTGATCGCATACAATCATGCGAGTACGGGACTCGCGCATGTTATGTATGCTTCACATAACTTTACCACCTAGGTATATCACTAGTAATATTGTAAGGTTAAAAAGCTGTATAAGAATACGAACCTCTAGGCATAAGATCATTCCCTTTTCTTGGCAAATAACAAAAAAGATGTGAGTTCGAGCCTCATTTGCGCCTTGTAGAGCCAAAAAAATAGTCTGTTACAAAAATACAAAAAGAACACCAAAAATTGTGTATCTTATAAGATACAATGTCAAGAAAAGGGTTTAACATCAGCGTTCCAGCGAGCGGGCCAAGCCAGACGCTACCTTGCATTTTCTATACGATAAGCCGCGACCATGGCGACATCCGCGCAGCCTGGCCGATCGTGAGAGCGCCGATCATTTATTAGTCCTAAGATATTATTCGAACATGCAACATTGTAACTGAGAAAATGTTAATTAAATGTAGTTAAACAAAGGACTCCTACATTTTTATTTAATACACTCACCGCGAGTGTATAATTGGCGCAGTCGGTAATTCTCACTGAGCTGGACAACCGAAAATCGTGTTCAGTGTCCGTTTTAACGGTTTATGGTGCGAACTATTTTTCCCGAAAGTGAACTTTTTATTTTTGTGGAAGCTGTGACGCCCTGGGGGACACAATTCGCCTTCGTGGGACTAATGACAATGAATGGTTTGCTGATAATACTGTGAGTACTCTTAGATAAATATGATCAGTTCATAACTTATCCTATCCCTCATTCCAAGAATATTGTATTATAAAGTGAAGTGAAAAGTGATAAAAATAAAAACTTACAATTTGACTTTAATGCTTTAAGTCGTAAATAAATACCTTAAATAAATAGTTTTTTGTTAATTGTAAAAACTTTTAAACCATGTCAGAGCAACAACAATTACAACTTTTTGATTTAGCGCTAAAAGTAGTGCCAGAATATGACGGTAACGTAAATTCGTTGTACAGATTTATCAATGCTGTCAGTAGTGTTGTAACGCAATATTATGATGAAAATAATGAACATAATTTTCAGAATGTGATTATTATCAATGGCATAATCGGAAAATTGCGCGGAAAAGCTCTAAACTTAATTGATGTAAATTCCGCCAATACCTGGGCAAGAATCAAAGCAGTTTTAATTGAAAATTTCTCCGATCAAAGTAATGAAAATTCCCTTAACCGTGACCTTGTAAATTTATACCAAGGCAACGAGAGCCCGCAGCAATTTTACGACAGATGCGTCAGCCTGTTGACGACTGTAATAAATTATATTAATATACATAACGAAGACGCGAACCACATATCTTGGAAACGTGAATTTTTCACAGCTCAAGCCTTGAAAACATTTTTGGCAGGTTTAAAAGAGCCCCTAGGCTCTACAATTCGCGCTATGCGACCTGATTCCCTTCCAGCAGCCCTTCAATATATTAAAGAAGAAGCTAATATAATGTATTTACAAAAACGCAACCAGCCGCAAAATCATCCTTCAAACCAAACTTATGGATATAACATCCCGAGGTTTCCTCCAAACCAGCTTCAACAAAGAAATAATTTTATGACCTTGAATGAAAACCGCCAATTCGGAAATCGTAACAATTCACAAAACTTTCTAATGCCAAGGCCAAATAACAACAACCAAATGCAAAGCCAGCAAAATAGAACTAACTACTTTTATCAAGATCCAAATACAACTCCAAAGCCAAGGCCTACCCCTATGAGTGGAATTTCGCATTCAAACGCGCCTAGGAATACGAGTAATATTAATGCTCCCCGTATGAGTGGGATTTCACATCAAAGCGCATCTAGAAATTACGCCCCAAGGTTCATTCCGAACCCAAATTTCCGGCTACAGCAGCCTAATCCGAGACAACCAAATTATTTCCAAAATGTAGGGCACTATCCTGATTTTGCTTTTGAAGAGATGAACCTGCATGAAATCGAAAATACCGATTTATCTGATCAAAACAACCCTAATAACTACCAACCGCAACCTATTCCAACCACATACGAGCAAGCCTACGAATGCGAGGTGTTGCCAGAAAATAACAACGAGACAGAATCACTCACCTTTACCGACCCAGAGGCCCGTTTCTCCCCTGTACCTCCTGATGATGATACCTCGTCACTCTACAACAACGTTTTTGAAACACCCGAAAAAGAGAATTTGGACTCTGGTTCACAACAATGTGAAACCATCCACACCAACCAAGAACAGCCAATTTTCGAAATTCCTATAGTGGACAAACCAATAAACAGCCAAAATAATCAAATATTTATCAAGGTCGTGCTACACACTTCTTCTAAGACAAGTACCAAAGAAATTTTTCCAGGTAAAACTCGAATAATGGCTCAGATTGGCTTAAACAACTTTCAAGAGGAAGTAATCGACTTCTTCAAAAAATTTATTAAACCTAAATTTAAATAAAGATTTCAATTATTTACCTGACCTTACCAAGACCCTGCAAGGAAAATTTAAGCACTCTGCATACGACCTTATATTCTGCAAAGAAAATTTATATGACGTCACGGACACAGATGAACAATACCGCCTAGCGAAAGCACATCATGAAGGCAAATCCAATCACAGAGGGATTCTGGAAACCGAAAAGCAAATAAAACGAAATTACTACTGGCCTAATATGACAACAGTTGTTACTTAAAAGTTATCAATAATTGCTCAACATGTCAAATTAATAAATACGAGAGACATCCAAATAAACAAGAACTCCAGGTAACCCCAGTGCCTACAAAACCGTTCGAAATCGTTCACATGGATACTTTCCAAATAAAGGGTCAAAAATTCCTCACGATAATAGACACATTTTCAAAGTATGCTCAAGCTTATCCCTTGGAAAGCGTGACAGGAATTAGCGTCACCAATTCACTCACTATCTGGATGACCCACCACAACTTACCTATCAACATCACGGTTGATCAGGGCACAGAGTTTAAAAACCTTCCCTTGAAAGAATACGCCGCCTTACATAAAATTAATCTGCATTTTACTAGCGTCAACAACCCTCAGTCTAATGGAGCAATCAAAAGATTTCACTCAACCATCACGGAGCACATTCGCTTACTCCAGGAAAAACATAAACAATTGACAATCACAGAATTAATGCTTTTCGCCGTATTAGCGTACAATAGCTCGATTCATTCAGCCACAGATAAAAAAAAACACTCGAAATCATTAACGGACATTTGGATAACAGAGACCCGTTCGACCTTAATTTAGAAAAACAGTGTCTCCAAATTACATAAATAGACATAAAGAACAACCGCGTTATGTAACAAGGAATGTCAGTAAAAATTACAGATTAAAAGTCACCGATGTTAAGCAAAACGAAGTTAATAAACGGAACATACGAAGACCTCTTAAAATGCAACATTCATTGTTACAGGACGACGGCGGCCAACCTGGCACAAGCCGAGGAAGCAATCCTGGCACCAATAGCAAATAACCCCGGAATATTACCGTTTAAATTGGGTCCAGCCAAAATTCGACAATCTGACCATGTATTCCTACACCTTATTGATCTTGAACCAATAAGAGAAAACATAAAAACAGTTGAAAACCAAATTATCACCCTAAATGCATTAGTCAAAGACTTAAATAATGAGTTCAAACTAAGATTTCTGGCTCTTCATAATTACATAACCGAGAAATATCACACTATTTCGGAGAAATATAATTCTTTAAGTAAGAACCGGTTAAAGAGAAGTCTTATCGATGGATTAGGAACTATAATTCACAGCATCACAGGCAACCTAGATCAAGAGGATGCAAGAAGATACGACCAAGCAATAAAAACCTTGCAGAAAAATCAAAATAAAATAACTCACCACATAAACAAGGCAATAACGTTAAATAAAATATTTGTAGAAAATTACAATGCTACATTATCGGCTATTGTATCGAATCAAGATCAACTTAATTCTAAAATATCTGAAATTATAAGACAAGTAAATATATCAGAGCAGGAATTTATTGGCTTTGTGAAACTAGACAGTGCGTACAAATTACTAGAAATTAATGTACAAATTTTATTCGGTACTCTGTCAGATCTTGAAACTGCTACATCTCTTTCTACCAAGCATATAACCTACCGGAATTTGATATCGTTTTCAAATCTTGAACACTTTATTTCCGTTCTTAGGAAATATTACAGTCCTGAACAGCTGATAACTTCCGACGTGACTGAATCACGCGTCTTTTATATTTTCTTAGATGTAAGTTCTTATTTTAGTGATAATAGGCTAGTGTTCGTAGTTAAGATACCAATATTCTTCAAAAGCATATTTACATACTACAATTTGTTCCCAATCCCCACATCTAACAACACCATTATTATTCCTAATAAACCCAACCTAGTTATGAACGAAAATGAGTACCAGTATCTCGAAAATAAATGCAATAGAATCGGAAATACTCACTACTGCCAAGAAGAAGCATCGATACAGGACCCAAAGCGAAGCCCCGATTGCGTATACACATTGATCAGAACCCAGCAGTCGTCACCGCAATGTCAATACCACCAAATTAAAATAGATCACGCCATATTTGAACAAATAAACGACGAGTACTACGTCTTAATCAGTCCCCAATCTACAAGACTGCACATACAATGCACCCACGATGAATACCTGAAAATAAATGGCGCACATTTACTGAAACTTCCTGAAAACTGTAGCGCAGCTACCGAAAAGGTCACTTTTACGAACATTCACAATCGCATATATGGAACACCTGTTAAACTCTTTACCTTTAACATTTACGAAACAAACGTGTCGAACCGGCTTCAGCCCCTGAAACTTGAAAACGTGAACCTGAAGGAACATCACAAAACAGTTGCACTCATTGAACGAGAACAGCAACCCATCCAGCTGGAAAATATAACTCATCAAGAACATCTATACTGGACTACACCGCTCTACATTATCATATTTCTGGTCGCCTGCTACCTCATATATGTCAAGGTGAAGAATATTAATCGAATAACTGATACAGAGACTGGCACTGCCACAGCTGCAGCTGAAGTGGAACCTCCGATTCCGATACAAATAGGAAACCTTCCTAGGTCTTTCTTGAGCTAACTTAAAGAAAAGACCTCAGTTTGTTCGGGGACGTGTTATGTATGCTTCACATAACTTTACCACCTAGGTATATCACTAGTAATATTGTAAGGTTAAAAAGCTGTATAAGAATACGAACCTCTAGGCATAAGATCATTTTAATAACATCAGCGTTCCAGCGAGCGGGCCAAGCCAGACGCTACCTTGCATTTTCTATACGATAAGCCGCGACCATGGCGACATCCGCGCAGCCTGGCCGATCGTGAGAGCGCCGATCATTTATTAGTCCTAAGATATTATTCGAACATGTAACATTGTAACTGAGAAAATGTTAATTAAATGTAGTTAAACAAAGGACTCCTACATTTTTATTTAATACACTCACCGCGAGTGTATAATTCGCATGACGGTTTTTTGTTGCTGTTAAATCGAAGTTAACTATTTAGGTGCCATTACTACAATAGAACTAATTTACTTCTCGTTGTATAAGGCATAAAGAGAAGAAAAAGCCGTTGTATTTAATTGTTCAGTGTAACCGCAAATTGTTTACGTCACACTAAGTAGGTATGCTTAGACACACTTAGCGGACTGCGGTGTATGCAAAAATCTCTTTGGGTGTATGTGGAGTTGGATTTGTCATTCGGAACAGCATCGCCCGATCGCTGCTAGAGCCTCCTAAAGGTATTAACTATAGAATCATGACTTTGCGACTCCATTTGGCACCAAGTAACTATTTGCATTTAATAAGAGTGTATGCTCCAACTATGATGGCATCTGACGGCGACAAACTCTCGTTTGGCGTAGATTTGCGTGCAGTTTTGCAGAATATTCCACCTAGTGACAAATTAATTCTGCTCGGTGACTTTAATGCGCGTGTTGGTAACGAACATAATTATATTGCCTGGAAGGACGTGTTAGGCAAACAGGGTGTGGGCAAGTGCAACTCCAATGGCATGGCTTTGCTTTGTGTTCGGAATTTAACATGAGTATTACGAATTTACGAATACCATCTTCAGACAACCTGATAAGTTCAACACATCTTGGATGCATCTCAGCATTGGCATCTCCTTGACTACATCATTGTTCGTAGACGTGATATACGATGATCCCAGATGAGACTGAGCTACAAGCTGCCGCGCAGAGGGAATCATAAAATCCCGTCAAGACTTAATTCTGTGAAACTGGTGCATAACGATGATGCACCAGTTTCACACACTGATGTGTGACCTGTTTCAGTTGATGACAAGCTTGTCTCGGAGTTCGGTGCGGCGATGTCCCATATATATCGTTGACATTCCTTCGGTTAATGTTCAATTTATTCATTTAAAGAACAAAAAAATATGTGAAGCCATGGTTTTTTAATTGTCATGACTCATAAGTGTATAAGATTAAAAAATAGATTAGATTTTGTTATTATAAATAATAGGCAATAGCTAATCAAAATACAATGCAAAATGAAACGAAGACGAATTTGTTCGTAATATTTTAAATGTTTTATGGAATGCGGTATAGGAATGACGCGTAGTTTCAATGTCCGAGAGGCAACTGAATGGCTTGCGGTATTTGTGAGAAAAAAAAGAGTAATGTAATTAACAACGTAACTTTCCCTTGTGTAAATCGCAGAATAAATCTGCTATCGTGTTATAAAGGTATTATAACTCTATCTTACTCCCCCCCACGCTCGTAACAATATTAATACATCGAAAAAAACATTTGTAATTAACTGGGCTTCGGCTCTAAGACGGTAAGAGGGATTGGGGCTGACAAATCATGACATGTATACACCCCGTGAACGTATTAGCCATTTTTTATTGTGTCGCTGGTTCTCGTTTATTGATATCGTTCTTGTTTATTAACAATCAGCTACACGCTTCAAGTTTACCGTTTATGAGGTGGCGCCCAATGAAACTTGAACGGGAACGACGAAAACATGGGCGGAAACCGTAAATTCTGATATATATAGATACGTTTGACTGATTCTATTGCATGAAGTTGTATATTATTTTTATACTACACACTCCGATGTTCTACTGTAGGTAGATATAAATAAAAGCAAATCTACGTAGATCAGTTTGAGTATTTTGATTGTATTAGGATTTGTATGTACAAAATGGTTCATTAAAAAAAGAGTTAGTGCGAATCACAATGAAATACCCATGCACTCGCAGGTTAGCCGTTAATGATTGTGCTAGAAATAATGTCACAATACCGAGCAGTTTCAAATCTTCAGCAAATCCAAGCTGCAGTGCGAGTCTCAATCGTAAATCAACAAAAATGTGGTTGGAGTAAGGGATTAAAGCCGCTAGTCTTTCTAACACGAAAGTTTCTAGCTGGAGATGATCATCCAGGTTGAGTGTGGCTACGAGGCTGCCCAGCACTCCCTGCACCACGTTCACGCGGGCAGGGGGCTCCAGGGCCCCGCAGTTGTCACACTGCCACTCGCAACGGGGGTCTAGAGGCGTTACCGGCAAGAGAACTCCGATGCATTCCTTGTCCAAGCATCGTAACGCCGAGAGTCTCGTTCCCATTTCAGAGGGGTCAGAACACCTGTTACACTTGCACCAGAAGCTTTTGGTTTTGTACAATTGGATACGCCTCGCCGGAGTACACCACAGCAGACCAGTGTAATTACTCACAATCTCTTCCCCAACCTTGATATCTTTGCTTGCGTAAACGGCCATTGTGTTATCATCATCGAATTCGTTTCTTGTGTTTGGAATGCAGCTGTGATTCAGGAATGCGGATATTGGATATATAGCGCGCAATGGTACCATTTTCTTTTGACTGTGTTTAGGTATTCTAAATGAATTAATTTTCAATATTTCTGAGCACAGCGTAATGAATTTCATTTGATGTTCAGGAATCATATTTTCTGGTATTAAAGTTTTAAGTTCCGCCCAGTCCAAATTACTGGAGTTACTTTTCTGCAGCCGAGAAAATACTTCCATCTGTTGATTTGATAGCATTAAACATTCCAAATATATCAGAATTCCACTCATAATTCGATCTAAATTCTTTAAATTTTTCTCAAATTTCCAATGTGTAACAATAAAACCGCACTTTTGATCATGACGTGCCTTTTTACAATTTTCAGAGCAAACCATTAAAAAACACTTTTCACATACAACACATTTTTCGCTTATTTGAAAGCAAGTGGTACAAAAGGTGTCCTGATTTCGATCCGCTCGAGGGCCAATTACTAGAGGTTTATTGGTGAAAATTAAGCTTCCTTGTTTGATCAATTTCGTTGCGAATATTCCTCTGCCACCCAGGTTGGAGCGTTGGATATCCCAAAAGGCACTTGTTGCCTCTGTTGTTTTCTGGGTGAGATTTTCTTTTAGAGCAACTAAATGGGGCAGAAGCGCCATGGTGAGGCGACGTCACAGAACTGCGAGTTACATAGTGGGCCCTCCCTGCGTATGCCGCGGCTGACTGACGCCCGTCCAGCCAATATCAGTGTACCATGACCCGATATGAAAATAGCGACAGGAGTATGTTTCAAATCTGATTCATGGGTCCGTTCCCGTGTCGAATCTCACGTAACGACGGATGGTTACAAATTATATTTATCTGCATGTCGGCACTGAATAGTGTCTCATTGTATCGTGCCCCTGGTGAAACGAAAACGGATGTATCCACAATGCTGAGATGACGCTTTGTTTGTTTAGCCTTACCTATTTTAAGTTTATTACGAGTTTACGAGTTACGCTCAAAGAGTGCCTGCCTACCCTACTTGTGTTTTATTTCATTTTGCTGCTAGTTTCAGTGTTGTTTCGTTTGTCTCTGAGCCGTAGTTGAAACAAATCTGGTATGAAGATATCAAATCGTGGTAGGTATTTGCTAAGGAATCAATCATCACGTTTAACTTAGCGATATCATATCACAGTTGCATTCTAGAATAGCCCCTTTGTTTCTGAGTCTTGAATGTTTTCTATTTATTCTTTTTAAGTATTTATACATGTTTGGTTGGACTTCTAATCCGCATAAAATAACCGCGGCGCCTGCTCTTATATTTTTATGTGATAAAAACAATTTATATCACATGCCCACATATTGACCACGGGAAAGTCGTTTTTTTATGTAATTAGGTAAACGCTTTTGCGTATAAATTAACAAAACAAACAGTACACTTAAAAATACCAGCTATAATAATGTGTAAGCCAAGAAAACAAAATCTTTATTTTCCGGAATACATGCAGGTTAACACGACCTGCGTAAATACGGGTGGAATTTCATAAAGTGTACATAATAAAAGGAAAATAAAATTAGCCAATTTTATCGGTGAAACGGTGTAATTTTTTTTTTTCTAGTCATTCGTTTTTTTACAGAATTTTTAACATTTTAGTGAACGCTCGGGTAGTACACCTCATTCAGACGGTATAACGTTTGATCCAATGGTCCTAAAATAAAAATAAAAAATGCTGCGTATTACCAAGAGACAGGTTAATAATTATTGATAAAAATTTGAAAAACAACCGATAGAATAAAATTGCCGAGCCGATAAAATTGGCTGAATTTTTTTTCCTTTTATTATGTACACTTTATGAAATTCCACCCATATAACTTGTATGTCCGTCCGTCTGTCTGTCTGTCTGTCCGTCTTCGGCTTAGCTCAGTAACCCTTACAACTAGAAAACTGCAATTCGGCGTGGGTATATAAACCAATCACGCCGACAAAACAGTAGAATAAAATCCTGAAAAAAATTTTTTTTTAGCGTACCTCCCCTACATGTAAATTGGTGATGTGTTAAACCTGTGGGGTATCGTTGGATAGCTTGTTCAAAAATATTATGGGTTTTCTAGAACTATTTTTCAACTCAGTTATGCGTTTGTGAGATAATGGAATTTAAAGCCCTAATTTTTGTTCTAGTCATGTGTCCCTCCCTCCCTGCCGGCTAAATGGCTACTACAGGGGACTTGAAAAAATTCGTGACATTTTATAATGAATTTAAGAGGAAAACTATCATAGTTAAGTAGACATAACTTGTTAACTAGTAGTAGACATAACTAGTTAACTGGTAAGAAATGCACTTAATTTCGGGTGCATATAAATTATCATTGGAATTTGAACCTTTAACCGTGTACGGTAGAGTTGCTTTTTCACGGCACGTTATCTTCAATAGAAAAAAACCTTGTCCTTCAGGTCGAAACGACCCTATACATTGGTGTGTTATAAAAATAATCATATTTACGATTATTTACGAGAGTAAGCTATAATAAAAACCCCAAAAGCCCCTTTTACGTCCGCATTCTGTGACAGACGGGCACTACGGAACCCTACCCTGCGCGTGGCCCGACACGCACTTGGCTGCTTTTTAATAAAGATGGTTATGTACCTACTAGGATATTATAGATAGGTTGATATTATTTATTGGTTTCCTTCTTATTATAATGAAATATGCAACACAGTTTTAGTTGCGAAGCTAGCAATCCCGGGTTCATTGGAGGTAAATATTAGGTACATACTCGTATTTCTTTTTTCAACGACGGCGGTAGACAAACATACGACCTGACTGATGGTAAGCAGACATCGTAGACAATGGACGCATACTACAGTTACGACTATAGAGAAATCGTTGGCGTAGTATGATAGTAAGTACATACCTAATTTAATTATTTTAGAAAAAAATGACAGCATTATAGCACATGCCAATAAGGCGCTGGTAAACTTAGATTTTAAACTACCTAACATAGCTACAGTATTCCGTACTTTCGTTAAATCTCGGTACCTACATTTTTATTACTATTAGCGTAAATCACTCATCATACTCGTTTTTAATGACGCGATTCACGTTTTCGGATTTAATCCAGGGTTTTCACGAAACAATAAAAAAAAACGGTAAAATTTGGGTAATTAAAAGGGAAGTAGGTTAGGTAAATGTCTTGTGCGTGACGTTGCGCTTTTTTTGTTATCCACATAGACTATCTGTCTCTTTCCAATTAGAACTGTTAGAAAGGGACTGATAGTCTACGTCGCATTGTCTACACTTACAGTGACTGATATTAGTAATCGTTGATACTTTAACTAATACAACACAGTCGCTGTGATCGGTCTGTGAAATCGGTCAGAACGTGGTATAAATAAAATCCAATAAATCGGTTGATTTGCGTGGTTGGAGAGTAACCTGGGGAAAATCCAGGGACAACCTCCGGCACAACCACGCGCGGCGGTTTAAACTCTGGAATACTCTACGAGATTGCGCTCCAGTGAAATTAATTGAACGGTTTTTACCGAATCTGGGGTGTAAGTTGTGTCGAACTACTGGGAGTTTTCTCGCTGGCTCGCTAAACCTGGCCTATCTGAGAAGAGTCCAGCAAGCAACTCGGCTAGGCCCGACTTGGGTCGGACTGACTCTACCCGGTGTGCAGCGGTACCGGGACGGATAGGGATTAAATTTGTCCGTGTTGGCGCAATCCCGTCCAAATCCCGCCGGTCCACCGCGAGGGACCGGCGGGATTGACGTCGCACGTCAGGACGAACGGACAGCACGTTCTTGGCGCATTCTACACGCGCTTATACACTTCACCTCATCCGTCACGCCAAACGAAACTAGACCTCTTACTATTACGAATCGCAGTGATTTGATACATTAAGGCTTCCACACATCAAACGCGGGTTACGCGGGTCGTTCGCGGCGCCAGTGTTGCCAGCACTGGAATTCGATTCGATGCGATCTGAGCCTTGAAAAGATCCGAAAATAGTGGCGAGGATCCGCGAAGTACATTTTCATAATTTCTCGATATATTAGTGTTTAAAAGATATTAAGTATATTTTTTATACAACGACGGTGGCAAACAAGCGTACGGCCCGTCTGATGGTAAGTGGAGACCGCAGCCTATAGACGCATGCAACTCCAAAGGAGTAACACGGGCGTTGCCGACCCTTGTTATGTTTGAAGGTTCGTCGTGTTGACAGCTGACGGAACAAGTTCCCTCGCTCTCAACACAACGCATCCTCGGGAGCTCTGGCGACCTTGTTCACCTCCAGGAACACAACACTGCTACAGAGCAAGTAGTAGTGTTATTATGGCTGTGGTCTTCTGTAAGGCGGAGGTACCATGAAAAGAAGTTTTAAAAGATAAACAATTTAGCTCTTTATTCACTCACCCAGCACGTCTATCATGAGACAGCCGCGACATACTCTCGATTTTTCTCGCACTATACCTACCTCTCTTTCTAAGTGTTCTAATAAGAAAGAGATGGATAGTGCGAAAAAAAATCCAGAGAGCTCGCGAACCGCGCCGGCTCGTGATAGCCGTGCTGTTTGCATGAGCATTATTGTAGATTACAATAAATAACTTTCACAAGGCGTATTTTTGATCATGACGTCAGAGTATAGCAAATGGCAGGCGATTTTCGGACTTTTTTTGCGTTTTTACTAGTTTTTTTTATAAGAACTTTATATAATAAATAAGAAGAAGCATCTTTTATTGATATTTTTTTTTGATTAACTAGAACTTTTATGGACTAGAGCGGTTCAAAGTTCATTATTGGGTGGAGCAATCAGAGACATTTCAGCACTTTAAGTTTTTTGCTAAAGTGGTGTCAAACACCTATTTTAAATGATTGTTACGTACAGAACACATCAAAATAAGCATTTTTTACTTGAAAAACTTTTCTCTAAAGAAGTTTTTTCCGCTCGCCGCTATAAAAAAAAATAACCACGAACAAGCTCCGCTCCCGCCACCTTCTTCTAACCTAATATCCGCCATCCGAGTCGGTTCAAGATTTTGTATTTTTTTAGTCCCAGAACCGTTTAAATGACTAACCTTTGAACCCAAATATCTAGGTAAATACCGATATGAGAGAAAAAGTTTTACGTATACATACTTATTTTTATGCATAAGAGAAAATAAAATGAAAAATAACAAAATTTTCAAAAATGTTCTAAGTGCAAAAACTGACCCCCCTAACCTAACCCAACCGAATCTTCTAGTTCTAATAATTGTGAATGGTCTGCCTAGATCTTAAAACAAAACAATAAGTTATTATTTGTTTAAGACCTATAGGCGCAGCAAATCATTCATCTCCCTATGTCGCTTTTTTCATCAATTCTGTACGTGCAATCCAGCACAGCTATCACAAGACGGCGCGCGAGCTTTTGTGATGTTTCTCGCACTATCCGTCTCTCCCTTATTAGAACACTTAGAAATAGACGTAAAGTGCGAGAAAAATCGAGAGGGCTCGCGCGCCGTCTTTCGACGTTCGCCCTGCTGGATTGCAGAGTAGGTATTGATGCATACAGATTTAATAAAAATAAAAAATATACAAAATAACAGTCCCGTGGGATAGGATCCGAAATAGTCCGATTTGAGTCAGGATCCGCACAAGATCCGCCAGAGGTCTGAATTATCCGAAATCGGACCAAAAGATCCGCACCGGCAACACTGCGCGGCGCGGGTCGGTATATCTCAGCACTCGTCACTTCTTGTCGTCGTCACTCCCATCGTATTCAATATCTCTCTCACTATCTCTATCACACGATAGAGACGCCGCGCTACTGTGCGAAAGAGATAGAGATACCGCCCGACCCGCGTTCGATGTGTGGAGGCCTTAAGTTGGTGACGGGTGAGTAACATACTATAGCGGGGCTTGTGACCAAGTCGGAGCGAACCGTATTGCCCACCGTGGCGTATAAGTCACTGAACCGATATTGCAAAGTGAGTCAAACGTTTATTAGTAATCTAGGCTTATTGATGACCATGTCGTCTATCCATAGGAACGCGAATAAATGACGATTGTGCAAAAAAAGTCGGCTACGTAGAACCGCTCGCCGGTAATATGTCGGCATATTGCTAAGATTTTGCAATGTACTCAGTTATTTATAGTTAATTTATAAATGAGTTCTTAAACTAATGTTTACGGTATCTTTGCGGCCTCGTGTATATAAATAAATTCACTAAGAGCCGTGTGAAGCGTGTAGTCAGGTGTAGCAAAACTAATTTGGTGCTACTTCTGGATTACATTTAGACGGCTGTGGTGTTAATAGTCTATACTAGTCATGAAAATCGATTTATTATTTGTTGTACTTACCGTGCCAACGAAGTCCATCAACTTCACCATACTCCCAAATAAGTCGGCATTGGAGATCAACTACTACTTGGTTCGATTTTGGAATGTATTTAGTAATCCGGGTGGCGACGAAATTTTCTAAAGCCTCCACATTTCCAAAGTCCACCGACCCCAGCAAGCGGCCGATAGCACCCTGTATGGCACCGATATTCTTCCTAGGTACTCGCAACCCACATTCCAAGCATTGCCATGCACTGGCTGCGTTCAAAGGTTGAATAGGTATTAAGCTGCCAGGACACTCCGTCACGAAGCACTTGAGCGCGGCTAAGAGAGTTCCCCTTTCCGTGGGGTCCGCGCACCGCTCACATTTGCACAGGAAATGTTTAGTTTGATACAGGTGAGTTTGTCGGGAAGGAGTCCCCCACAGGAATCCAGAATAACACGTAAATATCTCTGCTCCCGCTCGTATATGCTTAATAGCTCTGACTGTCATTTGAGCATCGCTATTGTAACTATATCTCGTATTTGGTACACAGTTATGATTCATCAAACCAGAAACAGGATATAAGCCCCTTCTACTCATTTCCTTCCGACCGTAAGCGGTTGCTATTTGATATGCGTTGGCATCAAGTACGCAGCACGCCAGCCTCATTAATTCTTCCTCGGCTTCAGGTATTTCAAAGTATTGCTTTAGGTTTCGGATTTCGGCTCCATGCTGCGGTAACATATGCGCTTGAAGGGCGAAAAGCAATTGTTTTTGATCATCGTTAAGCATTAGCGCTCGTATGGCAGTAAGCGTGCGTGGTATAGTCTTATCGTCGAACTCTTCAACGGGCACTATTTTATTCCACTGTGAGATAATGCTGCAGTCACTAAAATGCACGTCACCACTTTGACACTGTTCAGAGCACAGTAACAAACCACATTTCAAACATTTGAATGAATTTTCTGTGTCAGTTTTATAACACGCTGTACATCCGCTTAGTTCGTTGGACGCGGTCCGGGGACCACTGATGAGGGGATGATCTACGAAGAGTACTTCTCCTGGCATTATGTCTTCGGTGGCGATAAGCCCCCGGCCTGCCACCATCGATTCTCCGATGGTCCATTTGCTGGAATGTAGAACTCCGTCGACGGAGCTGTAGAGTCCTAAATGTTCCTTCACCATTTGCGACAATTGATCCAGCGACGACATCCTGCCGTGACGCGCCTCGCTCGGTGCCGGCACTGCACTGCGCGCTCAATGCGAATAAACACACCAATAGATTTTTAAACATTTAGTGTCCTACAATCGAATGCATCATTGCCAAAAATCAATGCAATATGTATTTCCGCAATTGATTAAGCCAAACTGACATTCACCAACTGAGCGACATGCAGGCCTCCGGTTAGTCAGTTTGCCAAGTGTGAAATACAGCAGTAGGCTAAACACGTAGGCACAGTAGGTACAAGCCTTAAATTGATAAACTCGCGAATCAGCCGGTTACCTGAGCGCGTCTTGGGAAGCGAGTGTGAAAGACGAGGCCGCGACATAGGGAAAAAAATAGGTAGATGAAAATATAGGAATGTGCACTAGTAGAGATCAGTAGGTGGTTATTTATAAAATTGTAAGTAAACATCCCAGTAGTAAGTGTAATGGCAGCTCTGGCCAGCTCTTATCCAAAAAAAAACCGAGGAACTAATTAATTAAACGTTGCGCGAAAATTTTATAAATATAGATATTGAGACGTGTTACGCAGGACAGGTGACAGGCGACACATCTATGATTCATTGTTTTTGTTTGAGACTCATATTTTCTTCTATGATTCTAAAATCTTCACTTCATGAATGTCCGTTTTGTGTAGGTACCTACTTACATTTTTTGATTACCTAGTCTTGTCTGTTAAATGGGAATAAATGGTATTACTGGCTCACACCTAATTGTAGAGAGTTGCCTTACAGTATTTTGCTTACCTCAGTCTGCTGAATGAGCATACGTTCACGCCCTCGATGGCGCACACAATGTGTCGACGTCGGAAACCCGATCCTGGCCCATTGTCGCCTGCGCTGGTTCGACAACCTACCTAGTCTCTGTGACCACTTGCGCTATGTGGACGTTCCGGGGACCCGTCGCCTAAATGCGCTAAGAATACCGGTGTTACACCCCTCACCTTGGTGCCAGTGCGATATTGGAAGCTGCAGCATGATGCAAAACTTGTACACTTACGAGCAAGACGACTGTCCGTGGTATTACTTTGATAGTTCCTATAAAACTTTATTGGGGAGTTGCCTTCTCGTTTTCGGTGAGTACTTTGGAACATTTCTTAACCACTTGCTAGTACGCTATGTGTCGTAGCGCGTAGCAGTTTTTTTCGAATCAGTAGCGGAAATCGCACTTGATACATGGCTCAATATGTGAGCAATTGGCTTCGAATGGGATAGCAAAAATGTCGTGTATTTATAATTGTTTCGGTTAATTTCATTTGGCACTTGTAAAATTCTCAATTTGAATAGCGATGGATTTAGTAATACCTACATTGTATTAAAGTGTCTAATAAAATGTATGTAGGTACGCGTCAGACATAACGTACGTATGATCCAATCCAATGCGTACCGATACATCAAATACGTATTCATTCATAGCCAGTTTGTGGATCAATTAATATTATCTGTTAATAAACGGTAAACAAGTTTTTTTTGTCTGCAGGCGTGTTTGGGGTGCTGCTAAACGGCTGGCTTTTCATCACTTTCATCCACAGTCACCTACTCACCTTCAGAAGCCATATTCTAGTGCTAAACCTTTGCTCGGCGTCTCTCGGCAGGAATCTACTCGGCGCCCCCTTTGCAGGCGCGGCAGCGCTAACAAAACGGTAATTATAAATAGGGACATAAATATAGAATTTATACATACACATTGTACATTAATATGATTGCATACGATATGCGATGATGCTGGTAAGTAGATCAAAAGTAGGAACTTAATAAAAGGTGAGCATTAGAATATATCGTCCGAAAAGTATAATTCTAACAGACTTAGTCGTACCTATATGTATGTTCTTGCTCGTGTTCATGGTTTCACCATACGTCAGTGATAATGATACCTAAAACCCAATTCCTCATATATCCCGGTCATTAGTGTAATGCTTTGTTCACTTCTAGTAACAATTTAGATCTCCTCAATATATCGTTAACACTTTCGCTGCCCTGAACCCACCTAGCGGGTGCCTACGCCGTAGTCGCTTTCCGCTACATACGGCGAAAACCACGGGATCGGCTACGAGCGTAGCACGTAGCGATACTTGGCAGTGAATGTGTTAAAAGTCGACCGAGATGTCGCGGCGTATATGGCAATTTCATTCGCACCAGAAACGAGCCTGAAATGTAATGAGTACGTAAATGGGAAGTGTAATAGATGTTCAAAGGTTCGTCTATTTCAGATGGATTTTCGGATCAGCGTGCTGTCAACTCTTCGCATTTTTAAATCAATTTTACGGTGTCTTTCAAATGACTGCGCTTCTTGTTATTGTCATAGAGCGCTACTTACTAGCAAAGTTCTACAGACGTGGTAAGCACTGTTTATTTGTCTACACTTCTTTGATTATCTAATAGAATTATATTTTATTAAATAAATGTTACGAGCCTTCAACAACCGGACTCTTCAAAATATGACGTTACGAGTCAAATGGCAATATTCCCATGGTCTAAATACATCGTGCGATATCAATATCAAATGTTTTAAGAGCAAGTAAGGTTTCAAGCCGGTCCAATAGGAGCCCGAATATCACTTAACCCTTTGGACGCCATGAACAACGAATGGTGTTGCGTGTGGCCCACGGCGTCAAGAACAACTATATGTGTAATGGTGTATGCTGCCTTAGTCACCTTCATGCTTTCAAGTAAGGTTCATACTCGTATTCGCACTCTAATGGAAATAAGTGTCTACCAAAAAAAAATTTTTGGTACTAGCTTTTATTGCCGACTGTACTTTTCTGTATACCATCATCAACTTACTCATTGAACGAGGCCAAACTCAACGGAGTTACGTTGGTTAAGTACTGCTTTCCCATGGCCACCTTCTGTCACCATCATCAGATAAGCTCGATGGTACCATAATATTGAATTGTCATCCAAACTATACTTATACCCAAAATTTCAGCTCAATCGGCCAGCGGGAAGTGGGTCAAATTGCAAGATTTGATTACAGACAGACGACGGGGCAGGTGAAACTAAATAAAAGCTTGTGAAAACAGTATCACTTTCGGACGTCAAGAATGGTGTCCAAAAGGCAAGGCCTACAAGCGGCAGAACAGACGCATTTTAACAACATTAATGTTTCAGAGAGGATTCTGCAACTACGCCTGTACTACATACTAGTGGGCGCATGTTTCGTGAACGCTGCGTTGTTCGCGGCCCCGCCTCTGTTCGGGTACGGGGTGTACTCGTGCGACCCCACCGGCACTGTGTGCACGTTCTTCTGGCCGTCGGGGACTTCCGGTGCCAAGCAGCTGGGGTACACCGTGCCGTACGTCGTGTTTTGTGGAGTGATACCGGTAATTGCTATGTAAGTATACGCATTCAAAATAAACAGACAGTCGTTCGTTGGGAATGAATGGACAGTGATTACACGTTTTATACTTACATTTCATTTTTGGTTCATACGTTTTCAATTCATCGTTTGCTATCCAAATTCCAAATTAAAACTAAGGATTATACAATACCCATAACTTAAGCCAAAACTTGAGTACAGTGAGTGAGTGAGTTGAGTACATCAAAAGCTCGATATTCAGCTCAAGTGTTCTGAAATTTTAGAAACAGAAGGAACTCGTTGTGTTGTGATGTTATGTGGTCGAGTACCCTTTCAAGGCTCATGACTCACATATGAATATGAGCTATGCCTCTTAGAGCGATTTCCGCTACGAGGCGGAAAAAAGCTGCTACATGCTACGGCGTAGCGCACGTAGCGTTGCTTGGCCTCGAATGGTTTATACATTCAGTGTCAAAAAACGCCCGTAGCCGATGCCGATAAGTAGAGGAAAACGCCTCCGAACAGAGCGCCCGCTCCTTGGAATGAATGTGTTAAAACGATTGAAAACCAACGTAAATGTATTTTTCAGCTTCTATTACACGGGTAAAGCAGTTCGACTAGAAACAATTTATTATAGAAGTGAACAACAAAAGGAACAGAAGAGATTAACAAAGGTAAGATAAACAATCTATTATATATCAGATATCTCAAAGAATCGAGTTAGAGATAGAAAAAGCAAACAGTGTGTGACGTCACGTTACGCGAGGCTGCCGGGGGTCACACTCCACCTTCATCGCTTCATATGAAGTTGCGTTTTGCGAAAAAGGGACAGAACATACTCCTTCTTAAACTTTGGCCACTAATTACTTCGTGATTATTTAACCTTTTGCGTTGATATTTTCTTCATTTGACTACATTTACTTAATCCTTTTTCGAGAAAATATGAGATATTGATTATTTTATTTCACAGAGTATTCACGTCCTCACAATTGCGACGCTAGCCCTGTGGATCCCCAGCGCAGTGCTGGCCGGCTATCAGTGGTTCCCGGCCCTGGCGCTGAGCTACCGCAACCATGTTCCGCCGACATTGGCACTCATAGCTCCAATAACCTCCGAGGTAAGTTTACGTGAATACATTTAAAAGGAGAATTGATAATAAATAATAATTAAGAATTTATTTAAAAAACGGTTTGATTTTCATAGTACTTGAGTGAATTAAGTACGCTCGTAGCCGCTCCCGTGCTTTTCCTTGTATGTAGCGACTACGGCGTAGGCGCCCGCTAGGCGGGTTCTTGGTTGCGAAATTGTTAATCTGCTTACTTAGTGTCTAACGGGTAATGAGCTGCGAAACAGCTGCGCATGTGCACTTTCACCAGAAATTCTTTGTGAATGGGTAATCATCTCAATCAGACAAGTGGAAAATCCCTCGCAAGAAAGTAGAATAGAAATTGTACAGTATAGGTAAATAATGATTACCATGTTAATATGACAAGCTAGGGGTTAGGAGTTTTCCACGAGTTTCCATTCGATATCGGCTTTGTTTTCTTAAACCTTCGTCTAGCAGTGTAAATCCTCGGACTCAAGACTCTCACGGTATTCTTAGATGCAATAGCCAGAGGCTCTAGTATAAGTTTTAACGAAACAAAACTTTACGATCGCGTTTGCGTTTTACCATCATTTTGTATAGCATTTGACAGCTAAACGCGAACGCGGTCGTAACGTTTTGTTTCGGTAAAACTTATACTGGAGCCTCAGAAGTTGATTAGTTTTATTTGTGGTAGGCGGCGACCAGCGTCCCCGTGTTGTGTTACCTGTTTGCGGACGAGCGTGTCCGCGCAGCGCTGCTCGGGCGCATGAGGCGGCACTACGCGCTGTTGCGGCCCGACCGCGCCAAGCGGTTCCAAGCTTAGGCAGCAGTGCCCTGACGTGGCCCTACCCAAACAAAGGCAAGCTCCATGTGCCCAAGGGAACCCCACAAGTTTTGGAGTTATCCGTCAATCACCTTGTGTGTTTTGACACGATCGTTGTTACGGCGCAAGAAGTAAACGAAGGAGTTTTGTGTACAGTGGCTCGATAAGACGTCTGAGTATTATGTGCATGTGACCAGTAAAGAGTGAGACTGATTACGTGAGAACAATGTTCCTTAGAAACACTGCCAATTTTACTATTAAGCTAAATTTACTACATATCCACCTAATTGTGCATTGATTATGTTACAATGACACCCTATTGAAATCTCATTTTTTTACCTCTTTAAAAATAAACAATAATTCATATCATCTTAATTTTTTATAGACTTATTTTTTTTGTGATAAGTATTTCCCGCATTATATGTATATATGTAAGCACTTTATTATACACAATAACAGGTTAAAGTACAAAGGCGAAATTATCTCTATAAGGGATCTCTTCCAGCTAACCTTTGAGCAATTGAGAGAACGAGATTATACCTATAAAAACACAGACAAAATAAAAACAAAACCTAAATATTATATATTTTTATTAATTCTAGAAAAATAAAAACGTGCTAATAACGTAACGTAATACATTGAAAGGCAGTAATGAGCTAGCACCAAGTTAGTAAGTACTCTGATATTGTACTCGTACTAACAACAAGTTTACTACGAGTATTATGTTAGAACAATGTTAAGCAGCAGAGCGGACCGGCAAGCGTCATCTCGGTGCAGGTGGTTTGCAACCCGACCCGGCCATCCCGCCGTACAATATAAACGACATATGTATACAAGTATACAGGTAGAGCGTAGTCCTTCTAGCCTCTGTACCCGCCGATTGCACCTCACTCTACGCAGTCGCACCGTAAATCTCCAGCGGCGCCCTCCGTTTTCCCAGTCGGCCCGGAGTGAATTATTAATTTAGATTTCCGCTCCGACGACTGCGTAATTTAAAATGACGAACGATACGTGCCCTTGGCCTCTGTTTGATGAACAAGAAAGAAATGATATAACTGATACGCTGCATTTTATAGGTAAGATTGTACACTTGTATATATTATTGTACATATTGAGTATTCCGTCTGCAACACCTATTGGAAAGAGAGGAAGATTGTGGTAACATAATTTACATGTCTCTTTATCCTTTCAGGAGGGTTTTCTTCAGGGATATTTCTTTGGCTATTATTAACCTATAATACACATACAGTTGATACTAACCGTAGTTACCAGAACATTGGATTTTTTATGATATCAGCATGGCTTCGGAGGACTACCCCATTTTTTATGACCTTTATCATAGACAGGAAAGATACATCGTAAGTTTATGTGTTATATTTATAGATACATAATATCTAAGTGATCGTTGAGTGAGGACTGACGTTTAACGGGGTCATATGTTCGTTCCATTCCATTTTCGGTTTTCAACCATCGCTCGGAATTATACCTGTTGTAGGTTCACCAGTGTGTGATTATTTGTGCATACTTCAGAGAGCATAGAGAGAAAACGTTAAAAAATAGTGTGTAATGTTTTTTTTTTACATTTAGCCGTCAAGAAATGCCTTTGTGTCAACTATTCGGATTCTTGGAAACTTTTATGGCGATCCATGAGGTGGAATGTCTCACGCACATTTGCATTGAAAGATATGTCGTGGCCAAATACATCATTAATGGTTAGTTATCTTTATATAAATAGATATTAAAGAAGTTTGTGTATTTTTTTTATTAAAGTGAAAATCTCTTGATGAGAAAAATGCACGCAATGTAAAAGGTCGCGGGTTCGACTCTCGCTCGTGGAAATACTTTTCAAGTTTTCGCTTTGATTGAAAATTATAATTTCGATAGCAGACTATTTAATAATAATAATAAATCAGCTTATATACGTCCCACTAATGGTCACAGGCCTCCTTACATCGATGAGAGGGAACCCGCAGTAGTCCCCACGCTTGCGTCGCGGGTTGGGGACGTCACATACACCTTTGAATTTCTTCGTGGATGTATACAGGTTTCCTCACGATGTTTTCCTTCACCGAAAAGCTAACGGTAAATATCAAATGATATTGCGTACATAAGTTCCGAAAAACTCATTGGAACGGATTGATCAGACGTTTTTGCTTGGTAAAAATGTATACGTATCTCACTAGATGGCGCTCAAAGCGTAATCATATGAAACGGCTGACATTTGCGGTATTGAAAATGTACTGTCTCTATTTGAATCCTATTTAACTTTTATACCAGATTAAGGCAATCTAAATACCTTTGAAGCCGGTCACGACTTCCAGGGTCAGCGGCAGCGGTAGGCCATACGAGAGGCCGCCACACTCCGATCTCTCCCACCGCTCGCTGCCGTCCCCGTCAGGAGTCGTGGCCGAGCAGTTCAAAAGTAGGTCAATACCGACCATAGAGCACCCAACCTTGTGTGAGCTCATCAAACACATTTCCTCAAACATGCAATGAAAAATTGACGTTGTGTTCTTTATAATATTAGACTTCGAAGTGTCACGTTTCGGGCGCAGCGAGACGAGAGATACGTAATGGCATTTCATACAAAATTGGAGGCCTAGGCCGGCAAGGTGGTCTTTTTTAATTTCCATCCCACAATTCGTGGCACAGGATCACGGCCATGAAAATTTAAGTTTAATTTCTTGGATATTTTTTAATTTATTTCATTGCATGTTTGAGAAAAGCACTATACATACCTCGGCGTGAAAACGGGTTGCCAGCCTCGTAGCTATCCGACCTCGCTACGCTCGGCCGTCTATATGTACTCGGTCGGCAACCCCTTTCTTCCCGGCCTCTGTAGTAATGTACTATTTCAGGCTGGCGCATGCCAAACAGACACTACTATATGTTCCGCCTCCTGAGCGTGCTGTTTGCCGGCGCGTACTCGCTGGCAGCCGCCAGCGTGAGTGGCGGGTACGGTTCGGACTTCACCTGCTTGAGCTGTACTATGAACGTGCTTTTAACTCAAGGAATGCGGAAGTATTTCATCATGGGCCTTTTCATTCTGAGAAGCATCAAGCCTGTGGGATTTATGTGAGTACAGGTTATTTTTAACCGACTTCAAAAAAGGAGCAGGTTCTCAATTCGGTTGTATTTTTTTTGTTTATCATTTTTTTTTCAATGTTTGTTAATATAATAATTTCCTCTGTGGTTTGTTACCTCAGAACTCCGTCAGTGATGCGCCAATTTGTAATATTTTTTTTGTTTGTAAGTACCTATATGCTTCCAAATAGTGCCCATTTAAAAAAAAAAAACAGTTGGATGGCGGGATCCATGAGGAATTGAGGGAACTCCTCAATAATATTAGGCACGCGTGTAGTGATTTTGGTATTTTCTATTATATCTCGTGTATTTACACCCGGAAATCATAAATTTGATGGAGTGGAATTGATGATGAAGACCACAGACAACTTATGGAATTCCTCAATTATGTACTTAATGTACCACATAATCTGTGACGTACATAATTAAGTACGTCACAGATTATGATAAGATTCCGTTGAAATAGCAACTAATGAATTGCCAAAGGTGATCCTTGTGGAATCGACGGAAGTCCTTAAATATTATCGGGCCACATACAGCGATTGGGTTTTTTCTGTAATAATCAACGCATTTGCTCTCGGAAATCAATCAGTTCATGTCGTCACTTGGAAAACTAAATGTGGAAATGTTCTCGTGGCTTGGCGGATTACTAAATTTAAGTCGATTAAAACTTTGTTTTTAAATGAATGTAGTTATTCTTCTTATTAAAATCGATGACATGGTTCCTAAGAACAGATCTTCGAATGTCTTATAGTTAATATACTTTTAAGACTTTCCCATACTGACCGATTTAAATGGGCCACCCTATATATTAGCATGCTGGGTCAATAACAAATTCACTACAGCCTAGTCAACAAAAATTGATAAATTTGTACGAAACGTTGTATTACCAGAGAGCCCAAGTATTTTTAGACAATGAGTTAAGTGAACTTCAATGGTTTCTGCATAGGTATCTTAGTCAAATGGGTAACTGGTATAATGTAAGTACTAAGCACTATAATAACGCTTATTCCAGGATTATTATGCTGACTTGGGCCAAACAACTCGAATGTAAATTCGCTGACGCAGCCTATAACCGTAAACAGAAGGACATTACTAAGGTAATCAATCTGATTAAGTAGATGAGCTCATGACACGAACGTTAGGAGCCTACACAGACTGCATTTATTAAGCGCGCCGTCGACGTGGGTTTGTGTCAAATCACAAGTAAATTGACACAAACACGCGTCGACGGCGCGCTGGTCAGGCCCTTACTTATCTTCATCAACATCGTTATCATCATAATCATCATCATCGTCATCAGCATCATCATCATCATCATAATAATATCAGCCGAAAGTGGACATCTTTGTCGTGCTGGGCATATACCTCCGCTAAAGAGTGCCACAATAAGCGGTGCTGCTCCACTCGCTATTTGCTCATAGTAAAAGAAATTTCAATGCTATATCTATACATTTTACTACACCTAATAACTTTTATCTTGACCGACAGTAGTTTGCGGGTTACATCGACCACACTTTACTGATCGATAAACGTTATTTTTGAAGTATGGCGCCGACAGCCTTCATCTTTTTGAGAACTGACAAACTTTGCATGCATAACGATTACGGACGTTACTTACGATTATCGTTTAAACTTTAAAGCAACTGTTTAATTGATTGATTATTGGTATGTATACAGTTTCACATATCTTGTAGGCTTCTGCCACCTCGTTTATACAACGCCATCTCTAGTAAAATTATTGACATACACCACCACGTTTACATTGTACTACACCACGTTTATTTGTTCTAAATTGGTGGTGACGGTTCAATTTATTTATGAAAATCCCAGTAGATGCCAGTTTTTTCGATCCCTAAGGTGCAGGTCTTTAGGTCTCGGTAAGAGGTGACATTTACTGTTGCTTTTATTGTTTTTATAGTGCTGTTCTTATCTTCTCCTCGGTTGATCCTTCATCTTTCAATTAAAGTGTTTGTATAATATTCCAGGGCGTTGTAGTGCTGACCGCGGTTAACGTGGTTTGCTGGACACCAATCGCCCTAATTCGGGCGTCGGTGATAGTATCGCAGCATTTCTTCGGCCCTACGATGTTTTCTCTGCCTGCGCCGTTCTCCGTTAAAGTGGCTTTACTGCTGCATTGGGTGACGTATTTTTTTGTATAATTTTCGGTTTCTAAGCCTGCAAGCCGCCGATAAGGTGCAACTGACGCAACGTTTCAACGGGTTCGGCAGTCGAGGCGGCTGACATTTGGACTACGAGTAGGTACACCCAAATTTAAAAGTCAACCGATCAACAGTAATTTAGTGGTGGTTCATATTCGTGCTAAATTGATGGGTTTAAGAATGGTTTTCAGTTTTTTTTTTTTTTGAGATTCAATTTTATGTATGGAGTGCACGCCTAAAAAAAACTTTTTTTGTAATTTCATTACATAACTATGTAGCGGTTAACAAAATACACCTATCGTCAAAATTTTATTCAAATACACCCCACAGTTTTCGAGTAAAAGGCCTGTGACATACGGACGGACAGACAGATAGACAGACAGACATGACCTTGCAAAAGGTAATTAATAGAATTAATGAACTATACTAAAATTCTATAATACAATCCCAACACATAATTTGGAAATGCGCTAATTGTTGCCAATTTTCATCATCATTCATTTTTGACCTTATATATGCCTTATATCTCGTAATACTCGTTTTATATATGTCGGGTGATCATGAGAGTGACGTTCAAACCCCAGGACAGTTTTAATAAAATCGACAGCTGATCGCTACTTGACTGTACGCTTACATTACATCACAAAAAAGAAAGTATTTAAAGTAAAGGCAGGGCGAAAATACAACTATTTAACAAACGGAATCTATTTCAAGGAAACTAAAATTATTTCTTTTTATGGACTCTGTCAGCTGTACTATATGTACTTACGGAAATCTCAACAATTGTTTTGTATATAATATTAGTACAAATATTTGAAACTGTTTATTCTCCACTTGTAAAATAAAGAAACCAGATGTATTTGTGCTTTCTGTTGAAATAAATAAAATTTATAACGCGACCATTCATTCGCTAAACGCTAAACGCTAAAGTTATGACGTGAGCAGTCAAGTCACATTATATGTCACAATAAACTAAAAAGTATTTAATCTTTTGATTTTGGTTTGCTAATATGGTGCTTAAGGTCTAAAACACTGAGTTCTTTTTTTATGAAACATATATCTTGATGCAGGTTATAAGTTAACGCTATTAGCAACTACTGAAATGTAGCTAGAGCTGTCATTCTGGGGCCATGAACCTAGAATACTATGGACGGGCTGGGCTATACGTGTTGCCACGGTGAGGGACGGAAAAGCTCTTATGCAACTAAATTAAGAACCGGTCCTAAAATGGCTGATGACTTGTCATAAACAACTTACTACGGGACGGGTAATGGTTTGTGTGGCACAACTTCATACTAAATCAGTTGTGGCAAAAAAAAAAAAAAAGCGGCCAAGTGCGTGTCCTACCACGCACAACAAGGGTTCCGTGCCTATTAAAAAGGTCGTATCCTTACTGAAATCATATGGCACTTACATCCTTTTCTTTAAGTAAGGCGGGTTTTTTAGAAATATCTCGAAAACCTTTGAACCGATCTTGTTCAAAACAATTTGCATGATTTTTTTCATATTTTTGAAATACACGGTTCAAAAGTTAGAGGGGGGGGGGATACAATTTTAGTGACTTTCGGGGTGATTATCTTCGACTCTATTCACTTAATCAAAAAATTTGCTGAGAAACCTTATATTTATTTTGGAAGGCCTATCGATTGATGTGCCACACGTGGGCATGCATTTTTTTTTTTTGAGTTTCAATTTTATGTATGGAGTGCACGCCTATAGAAAAGCTTTTTTTGTAATTTCATTACATAACTATGTAGCGGTTAACAAAATACACCTATCGTCAAAATTTTATTCAAATACACCATATAGTTTTCGAGTAAAATGCCTGTGACATACGGACGGACAGACAGATAGACAGACAGACATGACCTTGCAAAAGGTAATTAATAGCATTAATGAACTATACTAAAATTCTATAATACAATCCCATCACATAATTTGGAAATGCGCTAATTGTTGCCAATTTTCATCATCATTCATTTTTGACCTTGTATCTCGTAATACTCGTTTTATAGATGTCGGGTGATCATGAGAGTGACGTTCAAACCCCAGGACCGTTTTAATAAAATCGACAGCTGATCGCTACTTGACTGTACGCTTACATTACATCACAAAAAAGAAAGTATTTAAAGTAAAGGCAGGGCGAAAATACAATTATTTAACAGACGGAATCTATTTCAAGGAAACTAAAATGATTTCTTTTTATGGACTCTGTCAGCTGTACTATATGTACCTACTTACGGAAATCTCAACAATTGTTTTGTATATAATATTTGTACAAATATTTGAAACTGTTTATTCTCCACTTGTAAAATAAAGAAACCAGATGTATTTGTGCTTTCTGTTGAAATAAATCAAATTTATAACGCGACCATTCATTCGCTAAACGCTTAACGCTAAAGTTTTGACGTGAGCAGTCAAGTCACATTATATGTCACAATAAACTAAAAAAGTATTTAATCTTTTGATTTTGGTTTGCTAATATGGTGCTTAAGGTCTAAAACACTGAGTTCTTTTTTTATGAAACATATATCTTGATGCAGGTTATAAAGTTAACGCTATTAGCAACTACTGAAATGTAGCTAGAGCTGTCATTCTGGGGCCATGAACCTAGAATACTATGGACGGGCTGTACGTGTTGCCACGGTGAGGGACGGAAAAGCTCTTATGCAGCTAAATTAAGAACCGGTCCTAAAATAGCTGATGACTTGTCATAAACAACTTACTACGGGACGGGTAATGGTTTGTGTGGCACAACTTCATACTAAATCAGTTGTGGCAAATAAAATAAAAAGTGGAACTATGACAATGACAATGAATGATATTCCCCTTTCTGTCACACTTATAGTGATTTGTATGCTACCAGCTCGCTCGCACGTGGTATTATTATTACCATAGCCTGTCCAGAGTATTCTTCGTTCATGTTCTGGGGCACATTTCTTGGCATATTTGTTTGACATTGTGCATCTAGTTCTATATACTAAATCAAAGGTTACCTACTCGTACAGATAACGGTAGTCTAACTTTTTCAACTACACTGCGTGATACTGATAACGGTAATAGGACTTTTGGGATAGATATTATAAAGCATAATATAGTGCACAGCACTACGGTGGTATGGTTCAGTCCCACCCTACACCCAGGGGTATTGCTCGGGGTATGATGGGTCTGACATGAAAAAGGTCATATCGTTACTGAATACTTATGGCACTTACGTCCTTTTCTTTAAGCAACGCAGTTTTTTATAAATATCTCGAAAACCTTTGAACCGATCTTGTTCAAAACAAATTTCGCTGGTAGAATTTTATAATCCCTATGAGCATGATTTTTTTCATATTTTTAAAATACACGGTTCAAAAATTAGAGGGGGGGGACACAATTTTAGTCACTTTCGGGGCGATTATCTCCGACTCTATTCACTTAATCCAAAAAATTGCTTAGAAACCTTATATTTATTTTGAAAGGCCTGTCGATTGATGTACCACAAGTGGGCTTGCAATGAAAAAATAATTTTTGACTTTCAGTTTTATGTATGGGGTGCACCCCTAAAAAAAATCTTTTTTAGTAATTTCATTACAAAACTATGTAGCGGTTAACAAAATACACCCTATTCTCAATTTTTTATTCAAATACACCTTATGGTTTTAGAGTAAAATGCCTGTGACATACTGACGGACAGACAGACAGACAGACATGACGAATCTATAAGGGTTCCGTTTTTTGCCATTTGGCTACGGAACCCTAAAAAGTGGAACTATGACAATGACAATGAATGATATTCCCCTTTCTGTCACACTTATAGAGATTTGTATGCTACCAGCTCGCTCGCACGTGGTATTATTATTACCATAGCCTGTCCAGAGTATTCTTCGTTTATGTTCTGGGGCACATTTCTTGCCATATTTGTTTGACATTGTGCATCTAGTTCTATATACTAAATCAAAGGTTACCTACTCGTACAGATAACGGTAGTCTAACTTTTTCAACTACACTGCGTGATAACGGTAATAGGACTTTTGGGATAGATATTATAACGCATAATATAGTGCACAGCACTACGGTGGTATGGTTCAGTCCCACCCTACACCCAGGGGTATTGCTAGGGGTATGATGAGTCTGAAATGAAAAAGGTCATATCGTTACTGAATACTTATGGCACTTACGTCCTTTTCTTTAAGCAACGCAGTTTTTTATAAATATCTCGAAAACCTTTGAACCTATCTTGTTGAAAACAAATTTCGCTGGTAGAATTTTATAATCCCTATGAGCATGATTTTTTTCATATTTTTAAAATACACGGTTCAAAAATTAGAGGGGGGGGACACAATTTTAGTCACTTTCGGGGCGATTATCTCCGACTCTATTCACTTAATCCAAAAAATTGCTTAGAAACCTTATATTTATTTTGAAAGGCCTGTCGATTGATGTACCACAAATGGGCTTGCAATGAAAAAATAATTTTTGATTTCAGTTTTATGTATGGGGTGCACCCCTAAAAAAAATATTTTTTAGTAATTTCATTACAAAACTATGTAGCGGTTAATAAAATACACCCTATCCTCAATTTTTTATTCAAATACACCTTATGGTTTTAGAGTAAAATGCCTGTGACATACTGACGGACAGACAGACAGACAGACATGACGAATCTATAAGGGTTCCGTTTTTTGCCATTTGGCTACGGAACCCTAAAAAGTAAGAATTTCATGTCCAATACTATAATTAAAGAGTTTTATAATTACACATGCATACTTTATTTTCATTAAGGCGTCCAGTCTCCTGAGTTATAAATAATCACTTGGCATCTTTGAGGCATGCTTTTGACCAAATTGTCAGCATAACTCCGAGGTAAAGACCTCCACGCGGACTTCAGTTCTCGAGTTAAGTCAGAAAAGCTAACGGTATTTTCCCCCGTAATTTAAGCTTCATCCATGCCAAAAAAAATCAATTGGATTGGCGTCGGGTGATTGTGAAGGCCAATCCAAAACGTCGAGGCCATTTTGAGTTTTCCATACAGTACAGTACTGACTTCGGTGTTTATAGGGTCATTATCCTCTTGCAGAATCCAAAACGCGTTGTGCTTTGGGAACATCTTTTTAGCGGAATGCAACAAGGTCTTTTTATAAATTTTGGCCATTTTGTGGGCGTCCAGTCTACCGGTGAACAAATGAAAATGGCCGAAATCCTGGTTCGAGAAGCATCCCCAAACATGTACCTTTACTGGGTGTTTCACGGTTCGCACGAGCACTCTATTAAGAAGCCCAAAAAGAAGCTACATCGGAAAAAAAATATTATTCCAATCTCGGTTTTTGTTTTGTCTCGCCCACGATAGTCTTTTTTCTATGTGTTTTTCAGTAAGGAGTAGTTTCTTCACTGTACTGCGATATTTCAAACCATTTTCATTCAAAAGCCATCTGATTGTATCTCTTTAGATATCTCAAACCTTTCGTCTTCAATTTTTCTTGTCCAGAACGCAAAGCCAGAAGTGGATTTTTTGAAAACATCTGCAAGACGCGTTTGTCCTCTGTTATCCTTTTTAAACTCCATATATCGCCTCACTCGCTTAGTTACAAACGACTTCGATTTATTCATATATAGCAGCTTGATTTCGTGACATTTTGGGTCCTTTTGGGTGTGTACAAAGGAATATTGCCTAATAACGTGAAGCGTAAACGGCACTCATTTTTGAAAATGGAGTTTGGGCGGAAAACTGTCAATTTTTTTTTGTTATGTAGCATTGTGGCTAAGTAAACATTCTATTCAGCCCGTAACTTTTTTTTCTATGCCACATTCTTAAAAGTTATATATGCACAGGTTACGCTCTTGTCAAACACACTGTATGTATGTGTCTTTACTGTCAGAAAAATAACTTATCCGTTAATGCTTTTAAATTGTTTTCATTTCAGAGTTCACATGCGTGTTCCACTGTGGCCCTGTTTCTGCTGACGCCGCAAATACGAAAGGCTGCATTCAATCTCCGACTCGGACACCTGTCTGAACTCGTCTCGGAAACCCGTAAAACAGAATAAAATTCAAACCATTCTCAATTCCAGAAAATATATATTAATATGATACGAAGGTACATAAGAAATGTACAAGTTAATCGCATTCCATACTTTATCAAGACATTTTGTAATGTACTTAGACACAATATTTGTACGAAGAATATCAGAACAGTTCATTGTAAACGATATAATGTTAATCTAAGTCTTTCAGTCAAATACAGTATTTACATTTAACAAGTTGAACATTTTAACTAAATTCACTAGCCGAACGAGTAAAATAACATTGTCGAGATACTACCTATTAAAATAACATCCTAAACTACTGAACACAACTTGGAAGATCACATGGAACATAAAGTGCAGTAGTTGTATCTAACGGCTGAAGAAGTACAAGTTACCAGACTTCAGTAATCACAATAGGCATCCTAGATCGATTGCCAGATAGTGGTAGGTAGGTAGTATACGTGTTGGACCTCACCGTACAATCTAACCTCGATTGGTCCGCATTAAGGCCATGTGATTAAGTTAACCACACAATCGTTTCAACACTTCAAATGATTGTAGCTACTTAACTTATTATATATCATTAGTATTTAAGCTGTACGTCATACGTAATATAAATTTTAAATTATGTAGTACTATATATATGAACTCATCAAGTTGTCGTAGTTCATCTAAAATCCGAAATATATGTATATAAACATATCGGCACTTTACTCGTTTTATTCACAACGATAAAGTAAGATTAAAATAAAGTAATGTTATTTGCACCTTTTCGTTTAACACTATTCACATCATTTAACTCTCCTCATGCACTATATTCTATCTTTGGAATGAGTTCGACGATTCAGTCATCAAAACTTTTATCACATTCATACGTCATTAAGATAAGCAGTATTTACATGTTCCTAGCTTACGTAATCTGTATAAAAAGTATCATTTTCTTCTATTATTGTAGTCGAATATACCCTGTCGGTGAAGGAGTCATCCGTGGATGCGGTGGAGGAGGGCGGGGAGGGCGAGGCGGTGTGGAGCACGATGGCGGGGAGGCGGTGGCGGCGCGCCGCGGTGGCGGTGGCGGCCTGCTATATGTCGGCCAGGGCCAGCTCCTGCGGCCCGCGCGCGCGCCGCTCCAGCAGCGGGATCACGAACAGGATCAGCCCGCTCAGCGAGATGGCGGCGCCGGCCGAGTAGAACGCGGGCGCGAACGAGCCCGTCTCGTGAAGTAGCCATCCTGGAAAGCACGTTTCACCATTTTATTCATTGTGGACAGGGCCATTGGTAATTCGGAGTATTTCTGTTAAGAGGTTACATGGGAGGTAGATTGAAAATTTTCAGACCCTATAATGTAAATGTTGATGAAGAACCACTTTTATGCCTAGTTCTCGCACAACGCTCACCTCCACGCGAGCCATGAGCATGAGTGTATGCGAGAAATACAAAACCGTCATTTTTTTCACCCAGTTGCCTCTCGGACACCGTAATTACGCGTCATTGCTTTAACTCATCATCATCCTCCTAGCGTTATTCCCGGTTGTCCCGTATACGGGCCTAGGGTCCGCTTTGACACCTGATCCCAAGATTTAGCAAGGCACTAGTTTTCGAAAGCGACTGCCATCTGACCTTCCAACCCAGAGGGACCTGCCCGACCTTATTGGGAATAGACTGGTTTCCTCACGATGTTTTCCTTAACCGAAAAGCTAACGGTAAATATTCCTTACATAAGTTCCGAAAAACTCATTGGTACGAGTTGGGATACGAACTCGCGACCGCCGTGACAGCCGCATACCTGTACCACTAGGCTACCGTAGCTTAGAAACTCACCTGCAAGAGGTGGCCCAATGAGTGATGCGATGCCTTGAAATAGTAGCAAGAGACCAAAGGCATTAGTGAGTCTTTCCAACCCTAGCAGGTCCACCAGGACCACCGACGTCAAGCCAACGTATGCTCCGATAGTGAAACCAAACGTCGTCGCGTACATTGCCAGTCCCCAGAACTCCGTGCACACTCCTGCTAGAGCTGTACCTACAAGTATACATTACTAAATTAGAAAGGTATGACTATACAGGATGTATAAATATAATAAATCACCCGTATACGTCCCACTCCTGGGCACATACCTCCTGTTATCGATGAATATAGGATGTAGGTAAATAAAGCTATAAATCAATTGTATGCATAATGCGATACTAAACAGACTAAACTAGTTTCAAACATAAACTGCAATTAATTACTTACTAATGCCAGCTATGGTGAGGCACAGATTGTACGCCAGCAATCGATTCACCCAGGGCTTGTCGCTGATAAAGCCAAGAACTATCCTCCCGATCAAATTCGAGGCTCCAATGATGGAAATCAAATACTCTGGGTGCGCGAGGCCCAAGTTTTTTGCCATGTTCACAGTATAAACATAGGGTATGTAAAATCCTATACTTGTTAAAAAGTTTGATAAAGAAAATAATAAAAATACGGGGTCCATAAGCAGCGACAGGTCCAGCATTTCCAATAACGCTGATTTAGACTCTGAGGAGCATGGTAGCCATACACATTTCTCTTCATCGACTTCGTCTTTAACTGTGATATTGTGAATTCTTTCTGGTGATGACGCTCGGAATTTCGTGAGGCTTGTCATACTTCCTTGATAGAGTACATCTGGTCTGTGCATAATGCCACTGCCGTGTCTAGAATGAGGCTGCTGCTTATGTCCTTGAGATTTGTTCAAAGCAGGTTGCGAGAGTGTTAGTCTGGCCACATCACCATCTTCAGCATGTCCGTTCGCTCGAGCCACGTGCTCAGTACTTTGCGACCTTTTCAGTGGAGATTTTGTTTGTTTCGGGAGCATCGGTTCGCTGACCGGTGTTCTTGGCACTTCGGGTACTGGTCGGAACATGAGTCCCAATGGCACGCAGTTTAAAATAAGGGCACCAATAATGGCTATCGCGCCGCGCCAACCGTAGCAAGAGATTAGAGCCTTGGTCAATGGCGGAAAGATAAATGTTCCAAGCCCCGCGCCACATACCGCAATGCCTGAAATTGAGAGATACAAAAAACTTGTATCAGCGAACATTATATTTAGGTATAGTTATTCATACATATTACTTAATTAAATTATTATATTCGTAACTACATATTTATATAACACGTCGCGTCGTGTTCTGGCTCATTGAAATCCTTTAAACGAGTAGTTGATGATTGTGCAAAAAAGTGAATCCGGCAATAAAAGCTCTATGCAAAAAGTGAAATTTTCGAAAGAAGCCTATTTTCACATATAAAAGAAAAGAAGTGGGTTTACAGTAGGAAATAAACTTTTAGAATACATTCTGCCAACCGAATGCAAGCAATTCATTTAAAGTATGAAGGGGCAGTATGAGTTTTACCTGTAGCAAGACTTCTATACCGCTCAAACCAGACTGTGACACTGACGATGGCGGGTAGGTAGATGAGGCCGCAGCCGAAGCCGGCGCCCACGCCGATCGTGAAGATGAGCGTCACCACGTTGCCCGCGAAGGCCGACACGGTGACGCAGGTGGCGGCCAGCAGAGCCCCGCCCACCGTCACTAGGCGGCAACCCCAACGGTTCACCAATGAACTTGACATTGGACCTGGAATGTATCGAACTGTAATCAGATTGCGTGTTCTGCGCCGTCCACCATGTTAACATTAAGATTGTGGGATTCATTTATCATTAAATATTTCGGGCATACCTAAGTTACTTATTATACAAATTGTACCATCTGGCCGGCTAGCACAATAGGTTTTACGGCCTAAATGTAGTGAAACGTCACGTCAAACGAGACCCTGTCATCATATCATGCCACCTGGGCCTAAGATGGAGATTCCATAATCGCGTTAAAATGGCAGTACCGTAAACATAACGTAATCAGATTCTTACTCGACTAAACAAATTAAACCCTTTTTGTCAATAAATTGACTATTTATTTTTGTATGTGATATAGAAACGTTTAATTTGGTAAAACTAATCACTTTTGATAACATTTTACATGAATTAAATACAGATAACATTTTAAAACGAAAATATTATTTTATTTTGTATTGGCTGTTTAGAGATTTCTGTGCCCGCACTGCGCAAACTTCACGAAAAAAAACTGTTGCGCGCCATTATAGGTTATTTCACAATTATTTGTAAAATTTGTTTATGCGTGTTTGGTTATTATGAAAAATGTTGACTCGTGGTGCTTTGAAAAGTGATAAATAGAATGGATGCCACTGGGAATTCTTGGCGATGTGCAATTGTGAGTAAAAACCTGTTATCATCTTAATGATTTACTTAATGTAAAGAAAATAATTTGGCAGGCCTATAACATTTTCATCTTATAAAAATGTTTTTTCCTCGCAAAATGTGTTGAAAAACGTCGTATGATACGCGTGAGCTTTGATAATTCCATGCTCGGCTTCCTTATCACGCTCACCTGGGGTTCATGTGAACAACTTCGCCTCTATGAATTATCAACATACCTCACTTGTATCACAATGTACTAGTAAACGTTGTTAATGCGTGTTTGGTAATTATCAAAAATGTTGACTCGTGGTGACTAGAAAAGTGATAAATAGAATGGATGCCACTGTAAATTCTTGTCGATGTACAATATGTGAGTAAAACCCTGTTCCCATCATTGAGTAAAGAAAATAGCTTGATAGCTCTATAAAATTTACATCTCATGAAAAGGAATTTTTCCTCGCAAAATGTGTTTAAAAACGTTGTATGAAACGCGTGAGCTTTGATAATTACATCCTCTGATGTAGGTAATTATCAGCATACAGATGCCGTCAAACTTCTTGAACATTTGACCTTGCCTGCGCAAAGGCGAATTGTACCTGCGAGCTGCCCCCCCACTTCGTCCCGCCTGTTCAAGAAGTTTGACGGCATCTGTACCTCACTTGTATCACAATGTACTATTACGTTAGCTGAATAATTCTGATTTCATTTCCTTTGTAATTTTGAATGAATGAATTATATATTTAGTATTCTTACTGTTACAGGTCAACACATGTAAAAAGAACCCTGGCGGCCATACATTTTATATGGCCGCCAGGGCTCTTTTTACGTGTGTCGACCTGTATCTTCATAGTTACCTGAACTGAGTGTGACGCCGACCAGAATAGAGACGATCCACGCGGTCTTTGAATAGCCCTCTTCGAAGTAGTCCAGGAACTCATCGTAAAAAACGCCGAAAGAATAGGTCATGCCGTCCGCTGGAAAAGGAGAAAAGTAATTAAATGTCGTAGGTACTTTGTTATTAGCGGTAACTCAACTTTAACGTTTTGGGTTGTGCCGGGATGGTAGCCATACGACAGCTGTAGCTGTTACCACACCAATTCATGCTAAATAAATTGATTGCTGAGACTTCCTAGCATAAACTACTTTCAGCACTAAAAAGTTATTAGATCGTAAGGAGGGCGGAGCCTCCTACTCCACACGGCTCAACTCTACCAGCGCTGCTCTATAAATTGTACATAACGGCTGAAATATCTACCCAAATTAATGTCTAACTATACACAATACTTACAGACTGTCCAAATTTACGGGTGCATATGGTTGTAGAACCAAATTACATTTTTTTTATTATTATGTCTTTTATGGCCCAAGTTTAAACTGCGTACTTTATTGATCGTCAGTGAGCGACGAAATCGATGTAGTTTAGGTATCGATTAAATCTAAAGTATAGAAGCTATATAAACAAAACTTTGTAGTATTAATTAGGTTGCTAAGGCCACTATGAGCTTGCTAGTATAAACCAGACTGATTCTGTGAAGTTATGATTATACTACGAAACGCTTCGAGAAAAGGTGTACCTGTACTGTCCCACTTTATCATGTGTTGGCGGACACTGACATTATTGGGGCATATTTATTCGTTATAAATGTACTAAATAATAATTATTTAGAGTGCACATAGCAGAAACTACGTTGAAAATCTTATCACGTTACAAACATAATTATTACAAACTAGGTTAACGTGATCGGTTCGTATCCGAGTACCTATTCTCTATGCCTTGACAATAACGTCGCACGGCGGCGAACTAGGGGAGAGGACACGTGACGGCGACAAAGGCTGCACCATTTATGAAGACAAAAGATCCACGCCGTCCCCGTCGTGTCAAGAGGGAAAGAATGGGACGTTTGATTTAATAAAGGAAATCTGACATTAATTGAACCACCGTTGAATTCAGATTTCAGAGAAAACTTTTATTACCCCAAAAGAAAAGAAAGAAGGCGAAAAAATATGCCTAGTGACGAAAATCCCATTCAGATATCTCAAAGAGTTACGAAAGTACAACCGTTTTAATATCGCTTTTTAAAGAGAGAAAACGCAAATAGTGTGTGACGTCACAATATGCGAGGCTGCCGCAGAGGGAGCCGCGCGAGCGGCAGGCCGCGACGATGGCGGCGCCGAACACGATGGGGCACGGCACGTTGCCGTCTATTAGTGACGTCACAATCTAGAAGCGTTGTCTATCGTCATCAATTTGAGAACATTGTCGTTTTTGTTGCTCGAAGGCTAGCTGGAAGAGATCTCTTAAAATAATAACCTCGTCTTTGTACTTCTTTTTTTGTTTGTGTTTTTATTTTGCAATGTTTTATGTACAATAAAGTAATACATACATAAATTGTACGGAGATGACAGCTGTCATAGGGATCAAGATTCCCGTCATACGTATAGTTCCGTATACTGATCGTTACGGCAAGTCCGAGTATGACTGAACTTAATCAGTCGTACTCACTTCAGAAAGTTTATGGCACGCCGATTCCACTTCCAGGAGATTCAATCCTTACTAGAACATTGTAAGGTTTAAGATAATCGTTGGGAAATCGAATATGTCAACTCTGCAATCCTCATATGTCTCGTATGACAATGTCAACGGTAGTGACCGGCCAAGTTCGAAGAAAGACCGAACGATACTGCACTGTTTATCTACTCGAATCTACTTGACATACAGACGGACCAAGATTGAAAGTAATAATTTACCTAGGTAATCGTAAGCAAGACTTTAATCCATATTGTTAATTTGTGAATAATTTTGAAAGAAAACAATCAATATTCATAATTTATCATTGCATTAACTATCGCAATGTAATCTCTACATATATTTTTTATCAGACAATCATTATATTTTTAATTTATCAATGAATATTGTAACATAATCTGTAGGTACACATTTTTTCAACAAAACAATCAATATTATCACAAAGTATGCCATGGTTTTGTTCCGTTTGGTTTACCTAAAAGGCGTTTGCTAATTCTGGGCTCGCCCGTGACATACTAATACTACCAGCCAGCGGCGGTCACGGTGCCGATGCCGGGGCTCCGCTACGCTTATACGTCTAATAATACAAGCTCTGACTACCCACGTGAAGATCTCCAAATAATAATCTCTCTCTCTCTCGTTGACAATATAATTGTAATGAATATAGTTCGAATCGGTTGGTATAGCCACAGAACAGTATTGTCGAAACGCAGAATATCTAAGGATTTGCAAGACACCGCATACCTACTTTTGACGACCGCTTTAGCCTATAATTTTAGCTGGTATTGACCCTGCCAACTAAGCTGCTACCCTCACTTGTATTTATTTGTAGTGCGCGTACACTACATCGAGTCATGGATATTTCCTATGTATATAAGTATTTATTTATGTATATAAGTATGTATATCGTCGCCAAGTACTCCGTAGTACCCAGTAGTTCAAAGCTTTGCTTAGTTTGGGGCTAGGTCGATTTGTCCAAGATTGTCCCCACATATTTAATTAATCATTCATTATTTAGCTACAGTGTCTTTTTTGAGTGCAATAAACTAATAAATACATTGACCTTCAGAATAATTGGCAACAACATCAATGTACTTATCAGTGTTTACCATGTCTACAGTTAAATAGTGTAGCGTTAAATTGGTTAACATTCACTGACCATTAAATGTAAATGGGCCTCTGAAATAAATGATGTTTTACTGGTTTATAATGGTAATAATCATTATAAACCAGTAAAACTATTCATAAAAGTTACATTGACTTTGAAAACAAGCTTTGCGTGAGGGATGTTATTCATCATTGGGTGTTATTAAGTTAGGAATCGCAGACAGTTTATACCTAATCTAGATTAGGACAAGGCTAGTTGCAGTTTCCATAATTCGCAGTAGAACGGTCTTATTGGTTCAAGGAATTCATGCCCAACGCACAACACTTTTCCAAAGATCAATCAATAACTAGTATTTCCACATAAATGCAAGTATAAATATCTACATCGAGTAAGAAACTAACATTTCAAGGCAAAACTCTATTCATTCTGCGATTATATGGGTAAGCAACTATCACGAGATACATATAGATAATCAAAGTATAGGTACACAAATCACGATAGAGTGCGAAGTATATGTAGCATGTGATTTAGATTTAGATTTCTGTGACTATGACTTGAATGAAATGTCACAGGTACAATACAACATTATTACATTATTATGTAAAATACTTACACTGAAACTGTTATCTAATGATAATGACTGACAGCTCATGGCAACAATATATTGATCATGAGTTCTTATCGCGCAATATCTTTAGTTGGGCAGATCAATACATGTGTCCTTCAATAAAATCACAACCAGTGACGAATTAATGTAATATAAGATAGAGATAATCCGTCACTACAATTGATATGGATAAACTGGTAATAGATACTTAAGATATGGTTTTCTAATCAAGAAGAAGTATTGCTTCTTTTATTAAATTAAGGAAAGAAACGATATGATATCAGTAATTATTTTCAATTAGACATATGGAGTGAGTTCTGTATTAAAAACTACGGTGTTTTACCAAGGATCGGTTGTCTCTCCGTCTGTCTGTCACTGGACCTATTGGTGCCCTCAAGGAGGATCTTTTGAGTCTTAATAACTACTTATTTATTATATACCAACATATTCGAAATTCTTGTATACATTATACACAGAATGTGTATTGTTTAAGGCTGCGATAACGTCAAATAATTTGTTTATTTATTAAGTAATAATAGTAAGTAACTGAAAAAGTAAAACGATACACGGACCATGTAAGAAACTGTTTGTTCATCAATCAATATTGTCGTGCCACATGATTGGCATGTCTATGATCGATCGTGGATCGATCTAAGAGGAGGAATAAATATGCCAGTCAAGTACGAGTATGGACGTTTTTACTGAAAGTGTACCTTTTGTACGGTGTAAGGAGAGAAGAGGGTTATGTTTTTCTGAGATACGTATACTGCGGAGTTTTTTATTTTTCTTGTCAAAAATTTAGAGTTGTGATTTCGATTTTGATGAAAAAGCAGGATATCCCCAAATATTTTATGTCGCTAACTGTAAATGGAATTTACGATGAGTTGCTATTTTCTTATCCATATAAACACTATACTGTGTAAGAAAATTCTACATCAAAGAAACTATTTTTGTTCTATAAGATATGAGGAGTACAAACCATTCCTAATTGTAAAGCTCCAAGGACAGAGGCACCCTCTATGCATATATATATATATATATATATATATATATATATATATATATATATATATCAATACCCAGGCGATGGGACGAACCGATCCATTTCCATCGTCCAAAGGAAGTTGTATTCCTCGAAAGTAGAATTAATTTAACAAATCGGTTCTTGGCACGCGCGCTCCAAGCAGTGCTTATTTACGAGTATATTTATAAGCATGTACACAATCAAGTGCTTTATAAAAAACAATCTGTTACTCAAGTAATAGTCTAAAATGCAGGTTTAGAGAAGTTGACCAAGTTATAAAGCCAAGAATGCTAGTAACAAAGTTTCTAATAACACCCATATATCAAGCAGAGCGATATGACACGATAGTGTTTGTTTATGATGAATTCCCAACCCAAATCGAGATTATTCTAACAAACCTGAAAGAATTTAGTGCGTGTAGTTTCTGAGTTTTTACTGCCGCCGTCTGTTTTCCACATCAGATCAGCTTGATGATATCATCATTTTACATTGTCATATGGTTTACATAAATGTGCACGATCGCAACTTAATTTTTATTAAGGAAGTAGGTCGAATTTTGGTGACAACTTACATACGAACAGGGAATTTAAGTAAAATCATTAAATTAAGGTGTTGTGTGAATTGGGTGGTGAGCGAGGGCGTCCGAGCACCCGAGGCTGCGCTGTGTTGAGAGCGAGTGTCCTGCATTTGTCTGTAGCTGTCTGGAAATAATTATTTTTCCCACAATTGTGTTATTTGCAATCCTTTCCTTTTGTATTACTATTGCGATATACCTAGGTATATAATGAGTAAACTATGTTATGTCGTTATGAGCATTATGAATAAATTTCTTTTACATGGCCAGCTCTATATTATATATGTTACTTACTCGTACTTCGTTATACGAGAGTGCGGTATGCGGTATTTGTTTTGTTTTCATGCAGTGCGGACTAATAAACACCCAATACATAGACTTATTAGAACTAAAATGGCTGCGAAGATTATAAAACTATATTGGATAATCGTTAACTAATTGACTAGACATTATTTAAGTAACAAAATGGTAACGAATTCAGATATAAGCTAGAGTCTGGCAAATGAAAGCGTGACCTGGACTTTTTTAAAAGTGGCAACATTATAATCTGTCAAAGGCACGTCAAATTTTTTGGTTAGAAGTTTTAGTATTTTGTTTACACAATAATTTTGCATTAATAATTGCCGTAATATGGGTAAAACAATAAAAAATAACGTGCGAAAGCTGCTACATACTATGATCAGTAAGTTCAAGCAAAAACAAGAGGAGAAAGAAGTTGATTTCCAAGAGAAACAATAATGTTTAGATGCGATGTCGGATTTTTTAGGTTAGTATGACTTTGTAATCTTAATCCTTGTCGGCTGATTATTTGTTATAATAATACTGACGATAATGATGATACGTTTCTGTTTACAGATAATCTTGAAAATATTCAAGGAATCCGTAAAAAACAAAAAAAAATGTAATACCACATGTATTTTTTTTTAATTTGCCGCGTTTTCTCACGTCACGCTTTCGTTTGCCAGATTCTAAGGTACTTAGCGAAGCTAGGAACCTCACATGTTAATGAGTCATTTAGGTAGGTATTACATTTAGGTAGGCATACCATTGAACAAATTTTGCCGAAGTAGGTTAATTTTAAATTAAACACAATGTCTAAAGCACAACTTGCTGCCCAGCAGTCGCGTCGTGCGTCACTTGGTGTCTCTTGTCTCACTCGCACCGTGCAACTTAGAAAGAGGTGGGTAGATTTTACTCGTCTCGCGTCGCGTTACAGTCACCGTGTGCTAGCCCCGCTGCTTTTTTACCGTCGTACCATCGCCAACACAGTTAACTGACCATCCGTGCACTTTATGTACATTGTAATAAGGTTCAATGTGAATACAGAGGGTGTTCAGTCAACTGTGTTGGCGTTTGTACAAACGGCAAAACAGTTATCTGACCATCCTGTGTAACAAAAACCAACGAAATAAAAATATAAACTCTTTAAAGTTATTGGTAAGGATTAATGTAATGGCACGTGTCTTTTTAATATCTCCAGTACTACTGACACCAGCTCGAAGTACACGTGGTCCTTGGATTTTATAAGTAAAGTGACACAGCGGCGCTACCACGAACTTCGAAAGTCGAAGTTCGTAATACATGCATCCCTGTCACTCGAGTATGGGAGTGCGATAGAGATGGAAATACCCGAACTTCGACTTTCGAAGTTCGTGGTAGTGCCGCAGGAAATACTTTAGTGATAGGAACAAGACGCATCATATCATATTTTTTAAGTGTGTATGTGTTGTTGGTTGTTGTGGATATTTTGCATTCAGATTGTATTTTGTTTTCTATCTTTTGAAGCCACAATTATCGCTGTTAATATTCTACATATTGTTTTGCGAATATGTTTGTTTATAGTACAGTCAAGTGTAAAAATATGGGTGCATACAACTTACTCATAAATATGTCCCATAACTCTTATGTCAGCGGATTAAGGTTTTGGTACTTATTTATGAGAGGATGTTATCGATACATATTTTTGCACTTGACTGTACCTATATTATGCCTATTGAATATGTTAGTTCGTTTTGGTTAAGTAACGCGATAAAACTAACAGTATGCAAGAATTAGGTCACCGTGAAGATGTCATTAATACGAGTATGTTGGCAAGACATAACCACAAGACGAACTGATTCCACGAGATTTCTGAACTTTGCGTACGTCTAATAATAATAAGGCCCGGCGTATTCCTCATTTAGCCGCGAAATTATAAGTACTACGGCAACCGCATGTCCGGTCTATTTTCAAAGGGCACATCGCCCATGCTGAACGTTTTGTTTCGATATGCAGGCATGTAAATGATATTGAGTATGTGGTGATACAGGTTTTGTTACATTACATTATGTGACGTGGACAACAAAAATACAGGATTCTATGTATACAGTTAGGTAGTTATGACTCAGGCATTTTGAAGCGTATGCAAGCATTTTCAAGGGTTTAAGGTAAGAGACGGTAATCTACCATACTTCAGTTGAATACTATTAATTTATTCTATCATAATATAAATTTATTCAATAATGTCATACATTAGTACTTACTGTTCAGCTCTAGTACTGAGCAACCCACAAATCTGTGAGAGGCCTGACCCACTAAGTTTTATGTCGGACATAAAGCATTGAGGGACAAATGCTTTATGTCCGACATAAAACTTAGTGTGCTAAGGGGTCTGGTATTCAACTTACATGATGTGCCGTGCCCTTTTTAGGGTTCCGTAGCCAAATGGCAAAAAACGGAACCCTTATAGATTCGTCATGTCTGTCTGTCTGTCTGTCCGTCAGTATGTCACAGGCATTTTACTCTAAAACCATAAGGTGTATTTGAATAAAAAATTGAGAATAGGGTGTATTTTGTTAACCGCTACATAGTTTTGTAATGAAATTACTAAAAAAGATTTTTTTTAGGGGTGCACCCCATACATAAAACTGAAAGTCAAAAATTATTTTTTCATTGCAAGCCCACTTGTGGTACATCAATCGACAGGCCTTTCAAAATAAATATAAGGTTTCTAAGCAATTTTTTGGATTAAGTGAATAGAGTCGGAGATAATCGCCCCGAAAGTGACTAAAATTGTGTCCCCCCCCCTCTAATTTTTGAACCGTGTATTTTAAAAATATGAAAAAAATCATGCTCATAGGGATTATAAAATTCTACCAGCGAAATTTGTTTTGAACAAGATCGGTTCAAAGGTTTTCGAGATATTTATAAAAAACTGCGTTGCTTAAAGAAAAGGACGTAAGTGCCATAAGTATTCAGTAACGATATGACCTTTTTCATGTCAGACCCATCATACCCCGAGCAATACCCCTGGGTGTAGGGTGGGACTGAACCATACCACCGTAGTGCTGTGCACTATATTATGCTTTATAATATCTATCCCAAAAGTCCTATTACCGTTATCAGTATCACGCAGTGTAGTTGAAAAAGTTAGACTACCGTTATCTGTACGAGTAGGTAACCTTTGATTTAGTATATAGAACTAGATGCACAATGTCAAACAAATATGCCAAGAAATGTGCCCCAGAACATGAACGAAGAATACTCTGGACAGGCTATGGTAATAATAATACCACGTGCGAGCGAGCTGGTAGCATACAAATCACTATAAGTGTGACAGAAAGGGGAATATCATTCATTGTCATTGTCATAGTTCCACTTTTTATTTTATTTGCCACAACTGATTTAGTATGAAGTTGTGCCACACAAACCATTACCCGTCCCGTAGTAAGTTGTTTATGACAAGTCATCAGCTATTTTAGGACCGGTTCTTAATTTAGCTGCATAAGAGCTTTTCCGTCCCTCACCGTGGCAACACGTACAGCCCGTCCATAGTATTCTAGGTTCATGGCCCCAGAATGACAGCTCTAGCTACATTTCAGTAGTTGCTAATAGCGTTAACTTTATAACCTGCATCAAGATATATGTTTCATAAAAAAAGAACTCAGTGTTTTAGACCTTAAGCACCATATTAGCAAACCAAAATCAAAAGATTAAATACTTTTTTAGTTTATTGTGACATATAATGTGACTTGACTGCTCACGTCAAAACTTTAGCGTTAAGCGTTTAGCGAATGAATGGTCGCGTTATAAATTTGATTTATTTCAACAGAAAGCACAAATACATCTGGTTTCTTTATTTTACAAGTGGAGAATAAACAGTTTCAAATATTTGTACAAATATTATATACAAAACAATTGTTGAGATTTCCGTAAGTAGGTACATATAGTACAGCTGACAGAGTCCATAAAAAGAAATCATTTTAGTTTCCTTGAAATAGATTCCGTCTGTTAAATAATTGTATTTTCGCCCTGCCTTTACTTTAAATACTTTCTTTTTTGTGATGTAATGTAAGCGTACAGTCAAGTAGCGATCAGCTGTCGATTTTATTAAAACGGTCCTGGGGTTTGAACGTCACTCTCATGATCACCCGACATCTATAAAACGAGTATTACGAGATACAAGGTCAAAAATGAATGATGATGAAAATTGGCAACAATTAGCGCATTTCCAAATTATGTGATGGGATTGTATTATAGAATTTTAGTATAGTTCATTAATGCTATTAATTACCTTTTGCAAGGTCATGTCTGTCTGTCTATCTGTCTGTCCGTCCGTATGTCACAGGCATTTTACTCGAAAACTATATGGTGTATTTGAATAAAATTTTGACGATAGGTATATTTTGTTAACCGCTACATAGATATGTAATGAAATTACAAAAAAAGTTTTTCTATAGGCGTGCATAGGGCATACATAAAATTGAAACTCAAAAAAAAAAAAAAAATGCATGCCCACGTGTGGCACATCAATCGATAGGCCTTCCAAAATAAATATAAGGTTTCTCAGCAAATTTTTTGATTAAGTGAATAGAGTCGAAGATAATCACCCCGAAAGTCACTAAAATTGTATCCCCCTCCCCTCTAACTTTTGAACCGTGTATTTCAAAAATATGAAAAAAATCATGCAAATTGTTTTGAACAAGATCGGTTCAAAGGTTTTCGAGATATTTCTAAAAAACCCGCCTTACTTAAAGAAAAGGATGTAAGTGCCATATGATTTCAGTAAGGATACGACCTTTTTAATAGGCACGGAACCCTTGTTGTGCGTGGTAGGACACGCACTTGGCCGCTTTTATTTTTCCCTGGCGTCTTCATATTTCAAGCCGCGCCCTAATTTGACTTCCACGTTCAAATTTATTTGGATCCGTGGCTGGGATAATCTCGCGTGACTTCAGCTCGTATGGAGCCGGACGGAGATCACGGGACGGACCACAATAATGCAATAATGCTCCATCAACGTAATGAAACCTAATCTTCACGTAACTAATCCGGTATTATACAGAATTTTCCCGTATTATAATCTTGTTTGAACGGGAGCTTTTAAACACCATTTTACGGGATAATAGTAATAGCTGTAGTTTTAGTTGTAATATTTTGTATCGACTCAAGTCTATTATTATTAAAGGGATTATTGACAAAGGGAGTTATTTCCTGATGATGATGTTATTTATCGATGTTAGCTTACCCAACTTTAACTACTTAATTGTAGTCTACGTACCTACTTGTTAAGTTCATTCCAGTCTGAACTTTATTACAACACGAATTCCGACTTCGAGTATACGAAGGTTTATTGCATTTTATATTTGAGTTCACTGAAATTAATAATGAAAATTAAAAAACTTGATATTTATGCATTGTAGTGTTAATTTAATTTAATTCCATATATCAATATATAGATAGCTACCTACGTATAGTAACAAAACTGAGATAGATACATTCATATACATATGAATCATATTTGTTTTTGTAGGTAGGTACCTTCGTTAAATCATTATGCAAATAACTAGGTACGTACTTATTACAATCAGGCCTGTTTCGCGAGGCCAGCCGAGTTCAGAAGCAATCAATTTTTATGCAAAATGGTAATATTAGGTTAGGTTCTGTCACAATCATCAACGATTGGCATAAAAACGTATTAACTAATAGCAATAAATGTGGGCATTTCGTTCAAGTACAATCGGATCGATGATGTTCAAAAAGGCACCACGCCACAAACCCGTGACACCGCGTGCCCGCGCTTTGTCGTGGATAAATTGGATTTATAAAATTAGAAGAGTTACGGACGTTATTGCCAACCGTCCAACTGGCATTTCCAATTTGTTTGAAAATCAAACGTAGAAACAACTGTTTAATGCAAAACGATTTAAAGCCATAGTTTAGATTAATGTACCTACTACCAAATATTGTAGTAAAGGTAGTTTCAAATTTATTTTAGCAGTGATTATTGCAATGGGTCTTATTCGGAGAATAGCTAGCGATGCATGGTTAAAAATCCTAAAAGATGGCTCTGTGAGCTGAAGAAGACGCGAATCAGTGTTTCTTTCAAAAACTCTATATCACGGTTGAGTAATGAAACCAGAGGGGCTACCGGGAAGTGAAAGTTCGTGTATCTCTCTCTCTATCGCTAGTTCGAGCGACAGGGAGGGAGATACTCGAACGAAGTTCGTTTTCACTTCCCGGTAGCCACTCTGTAGAGGAGCACAGCCGGACATCCGAACGCATTTCGCCCAAGCTAAAACGGAGAACTGCCTTCGCTTCGGTCGCTCGTTCAATTAGGATATACATTGATTTAGTTAGGGAAGGGAGTCAAAGTCAAACTGATAAGTAGCTCCGGTTACTGGCGGAGCTGAACAATATTTAAGTGTCCTCGCATTTCGCCGTTTATTCATCCCTGCCTCGATTCACAAGTCACTTACAGGAAGCGAAGATTTACCTCCCGAGATACTTAATTAGCAGTGAACAGTGATTCTGATGAAAAACCACACTGGACCAAACATGAAACCTTCTCTCCCATGCAGTTTTTTAAACTTTAAGAGAATAAAAAAATAATGTGATCAATTCAAAGAAAACATGTCAGGTTTCGCAAAATTATGAGAATTGATTAACATAGAATCTATAAATTAAAAGAAGAAAATGGAAAAGTAGACTTGAAATCGTTATACTTAGTCTCCGAGGATTCATACTCGTAGGGTAGGGCTTGAACGAATATGTTCTGATTGACGTATAATTCAGAGCAGTTGCACCCTTATCAAGAAAGACGGGGACGGGGCCGTTGGGACGTCGTCTCGCTATCAGTTGCCGGCGGTGTAAATGTGGCGTGAACTATCGGTATTGACATGATTATATTACTGCGCCAATGTAGGTCACGTGTCAAAAATTCAGTTATAAAAAAAAACATCAGTGAGTTCTACACCATCAAGGACACGGAGTATAGCATGATATTCAACATTTGTCAAATTATCTGTAATTTACATCCATTCTGTAAATGTATACGAACGTTACGTACTTTTATGTCGATATATAGTTGACAATACTAATTTGAAAAGTAGGAACCTAGTCAACAAATGTATGTGATTATTTATACTAATAATATTGTAGTTACATTATACCTAACATGTTATCTGAATTATAAATAACTGAACAACCTACTTTAAAACTACGTTATTTACTTCTACGTTATTTATCCTGTGAACAAAGTGTAATTTACTTTATTTAATTACAGCTCACTGTAAAGTTAAACGGTGCTTTGTTTTACACATTTAGTTAAGTTTACTCTGTCAGAGCGTTTGCTGAAAATAAACACGCCAAGTCGAATTAAGTCATCAAGACGACACGTGGACTGAAGAGTTTACGTAAGTTAATGACAGCCTAAAATGGTGACATGGTAAATATTGAAGTCAAGGTCGTCGTCACTTACAGTAGGTATGGTAATGATTTGTAAACTTACCAACTTTACCAACGGGACTGCTCTATGAAGGAGAAATAATGTACCTATAACAGACAATCCCTGTGTGACCCAAGGGGGTAGTAGAGTGGCATCTGAATTTATTCTACCACTACGGCTGGCTGGCCATGACCATGTATATACAATATTTTGTCGATTTCCAAAGAAACCTATTTAATTTTATTAGATTAGAAAGTCTCACGTGTTAACTTTCACCCTTAATTTCGTCGCTTAGGAGGAGAATTTTCTTAGGTATTCTATGTTTTATTCAGGTTAGAAACAATGACTATGACCAATTTTATTGTAATATGTCGAGCCGTTTTGCGAGGAAACCGATCTAATCCCAATAAGGTCTACTTTTCCCTCTGGGGTTGGAAGGTCAGATGGCGGTCGCTTTCGTGGAACTGGTGCCTATGCCAAATCTTGGGATTGGGTGTCAAAGCGGACCCCGGGCTCCTTAGGGGCATTGCCGGGAATAACGCTAGGAGGATGATGATGAAACATTTAAGCATCCAAAACGTTATATGTGTACCTATTATATAATATAAAGTAGAATACCTAAGTACATATGTTAAATATCTTCATCCTCTTATGGCTTAAGTGAGGTAGGGCACAGCGAAATGTCACCCCGCTCGATTTTGGAGCAGCCCAACTGGGGAAGTACCTCCACCTTGCCGAAGACCACAGCCATAATGACACTACTACTTGCTCTGTAGTAGTGTTGTATTCCTGGAGGTGAGCAAGGTCGCCAGAGCTCCCGAGGATGCGTTGTGTTGAGAGCGAGGGAACTTGTTCCTTCAGCTGTCAACATGGTGAATCCTCAAACATATCAAGGGTCGCCAACGCACGGTTGCCATTTTATAACTTATGTTGTTGTGGATAAGATATCCGTCACTCTCGCAATCGCATACTCGTACTTGTCAGAACGTGACGGATGTCTTATCCACAGCGATAAGTGATAAAACGGCAACCGTGCTACGCCTTCTGGTTGCCCCAGGTTCGCTTTGAAACCTAATCCCAAGATTTGGCATAGGCACTAGTTTTACGATAGCACTGTATATTGGAATTAAATTTCGATCGAACGCATTTTAATGTGTTTTAGGCCTTTTACACACTGCGACTTTTAGCAGCGATGCAGTCGCGATGCTGTCGCGATGCAGTCGCAAATGGCCCAACTTTATATTGCTGGTGTCGCGACGCAGTCGCGCGATTCCAAAAACGCGCGACAGCATCGCTGCTAAAAGTCGCAGTGTGTAAAGGGCCTTAGGTATATATAATTTATGCGAAGTAGGAATCCTCGTAATTCTACCCGTTCGTATCATGTTCGAGCAACGATTCCCTCAGCGCCGTGCCGCCGGTACGGGCAAGTTTAGAGGTCTATCTATATGTACAAATTCGATTGCTGTTTCGTCTAGTTGAACAAAATAGGAACTGGTTATGTCAGGGTCGGTATTAATAGTTAACACAAGAGTCTATAATCATTTCTTTGTGCATGCTTCATAAACGATACTACTTGTAACAATAAGGTATGTAGCATGATTGCGAGATGAGATGCGCAGAAAAACAACTCCTTTTGTGTAACGCTAAGGACTCGTATAGGACTTGGGTGACTGTCCGATAGCGTAGTAACGTGTTTACATATCCTATTACCTTGGTATGTATGTGACGACTGCTAGGTATTAACATGATTGGGGGGGGGGTACGGGGGGGACGCCGCCGTGGTAGAATGTTCGATCCCATGGCGCCCCCTTGCCGGCAAAGCGGGAATACGCCGGTGTGTTTTAGTGGGTATGCTATGTCTAAGTGAGTGAGATAGATAGATATATGAATCATTTATTTGGCATTTTGCAACATCTAACAACAAAATAAATAAAAAAATACAAAAAAAAGAAACGAAGAAAAAAGATAAAAAAACAAGTAAAAACAACTGTGTTACGAAGACAAAAAATATTAAAGACACTGTGCGTTGCAATAATGCCAAAGAGGTCCTAGGTCAGTTTTGCATCGCTCGCATGAGCAACCACTGATATTCTGCATACTAGTCATACTGGTATGTACCTCAGGTCACGATGCAGGTGAAATATTAAAATGAAAATAATAATAAAGAAATAAAGCTTGCAAATAATATTGAACAAATAAAATATGTAGATCTGTGTGACAGGTGAGTAGTAAAAATGTCAATATATAAAGTGTAACTATGTGTCGACATTTTTCTTCAAAACACTGGACAAATTGGTAGATAGACACATAAGGGGATGGCCCTTTAAGGAGACATCCGCTGCACGAACTACAATGTGCATGACCAGCCAGGGAAGTCAACAGAAACCGCAATTCACCTGGTGACAACCAGGGCTGAACAGGCTAAAGAGAATAAAGAACTATGTCTGGCAGCTTTCTTAGACGTGGAGGGAGCGTTCGATCGTACCACGTATAAAGCTATCAGCGAAGCAGCTGCAATACATGGTGTAGAGCCAACCATATATAAAAGGAAAACATGGTAGGCATCTCTTGGGGGATGTCCACAAGGTTGGGTACTCACACCAACTCTCTGGAGTTTGGTGGTGAACTCCTCACTCCCGTTATAACTCAATAAAGGTCCCATCCACACAGTAGGATATGCTGATGATTTAGTGATATTGGTTAATGGGAAGTTCCCAGGCATGGTATCAGACATCATGAACAAGGCACTGCAGACAGTGGAGAGATGGTGCGACCAGCACCAAATATCCGTTAACCCAAGCAAAACTGTAGTAACATCCTTTACTAGGAAAAGGACGTACAGCAGTTAAAACTGTACGGGAGAGTAATAGAACTGTGTAAAGAAGAAGCGTACAGACCTCGCCATTACAAAGGCATCACTTAGAGCAGTGGCGTGCATAGGGTTTTTAGTTAGGGTAGGCAGTTTTTTTTTGAGGAGACCTACGTACGTCACCTATGTGTCGTACTTGTAGAAAAGAGAAAGAAAAATGCATAATTAAACTGTTATTAAGTAAAGTAATGTTACGTACGTGTTGTGTAAGTTACTAAGCCTTAGGCTATTTCGACTTTCGACAAAGTGAGTCTCCGTCAGCGTGCGTTGTGTTAGTGATACTATCTTAGGATACTATACCTACATGAAATTGACGAGTAATATTACCTCGAGTTCAAACTTATTGCAACTGTGTCTTACACCTACCTTTTACTTATTATCGAACTACAATAACTTGCTAAATTCATCGAAAGTTAACTTCTGCAAACATACTAGGTCAATACACCGCTCACAGCTAAAACACATATTTGTGGCTTAATACACAAGTATAGAATAGGTCAATAAACAAAAACACACGGAAAATTCAATAGAAAACGTAAGAATATCGCTTCTAACCGAACTATGTAATGCAACTGCAACAACACGAATCTAGGTATTTTTTTCACAACACAACTCCAAATAGGACATTTAAAACAAATTTTCGCAAACAAACAACCCTGACAAATTAGAACGCCCCACGTTACAAGTAATAATCACAGCAAAAGGGACTTCTTTCATTTGCCGCATGTAACTTTGTGCCGCACGATCGTTTAATAGGCGAATCGTGATTACAATACGCCGATTGGCTGAAATTCGGCGGTAGCGCAAGCGTGATTGGTCACAATACGAGTATTTGTGTCCAATCACGCACAGCGCTGACGCTGACCGACGAGGTCCGGCGGCCGGATTTGGAAGCATGTGTGGGTGTGAATTGCGTAAACGTGTGCGCACTGAGCAAATCCGTACATAGTTCACGGACGATATTTACACAAGCGCACTGTGAGAGTGTGTGCCGTGGCTTAGGCGCCGTTCGCGGTGCCTGACCTGCTGTGAGCCAGTCTGATTCGCGCGCAAATTTAAATTGCAGCGCGTGTCGTTATGTAAGTTAAGAACTAGATTGTTTTAAAAACTATTATAGTATCATCATAGAGAAGAAAAATATATGTGGTGGAGTTATTTTGGAAGGTAGGCACTGCCTATTTGCCTATATGGTACGCACGCCACTGACTTAGAGTATTTGGAATGTGTAGATCAGCGTATTTCAAAACATGGGGACTGAACCCAAAGGTACGTAAGTGGCTCTACACCATGATTTTGAGACCTATATTATTGTATGGTAGCCTGGTATGGTGGCCAAGAACTTTAATTCGCACATACAGAGATGCCCTGATGAAGGTGCAGATATCGGCATGCATGGCTATAACAGGGGCGTTTCGTACCACGCCTACAGCGGCGCTAGAAGTCCTATTGGACCTAACGCCACTTTAAATGGTGATTAAGTCATAGGCGCGCAAATGGCTCTTCATATTAAGAACTCTTGGACTTTAGAGCGACAGCAAGCCAAAGACTAAGTACACAAACATGGAGACTGACGGTTTCTTAGACAGAATAACAACCGTCAATTTGGCAACCGTCTTCCAGGCAGAGACATACATCATTATTGCCTATGTACTGGAGAATATAGTCAGGCAAACCAGAGGGCAGACCATCTCTATACTCAGTGACAGTCAAGCGGCTCTTAAAGCGCTCATGGCGCCAAAAGTGGATTCTAGACCAGTCAGTTATAACGGCGTCTAGGCACTGCACAAGCTTGGAAAGCACAATAATGTGCAACTAGTTTAGATACCAGGGCACGACGACTTTATCGGCAACGAAAGAGCGAATGAGCATGCATGCAAGAGGGGGTCTACAAATCACTTTGTAGGTCCAGAACCATTGGTGGGACTCTCGCAGGGAACCATAATTTCGGCCTTTAAAGCCTATGCCACCCACGGAACGGGTGGAAGAATGAGGCGGGCTTAAGGCACTCTAAGCTCTTCATAGAAGGAGTGGACTCGGGCTGGACCAACAAACTCTGGAAATCCAGTAGGAAGCAACTCAGAATCATATCTAGGGTGGGTAAGGACTATCCGCAACCAAAAGAGTTCAAGGTGCTTCCGCGTAGACTGCGAGTGGGCATAAAGGAGAGGGCAAATGCAGAAAAGATCCCACAGGGTCGAAGTGCATCCGAAAGGGCCCTCATCTAGATAAGATAAGATGTGTCGCCATGGAGTGTACATATATATTATGATCGCTGTTATCTACTAAATAGGTGGACATCTAGTTGTGTTGTCAATACGTTTATTGGTACGTCAAAATGAAAGAAAGCGAGGCTTGTATATCGTCAGTAGAGATTGCATTCCGGTATGATTTTTAATCCGGCCAGATCCGGTCAGATCCGGCCAGATTGGTATTACGCTACTGCGTATATTAAAAATTAAACATTTTGTCAAGTTTGATGGCAAGGAGGTGAAAGAGGGCTGGTGTAAATAGAATATTGGTTTGCTTTAAAAATATTAATAAAACAATCACAATCATCCAAAATGCAAAAAAAAAACTACTTCTTTTGAAAGTTTAGTGAAACAACTCGTTTGTCTATTTGAGATATGAGATCAAATCATCGTTTGCGATTTAAGATCCTCTATTCAAACTCAACTATATAGATTCAACTATAGTTCAACTCATCTTGTACGCGGCTGTACGTATGTGCTTATTACTGCTTGCGCTTATGAAAACTGCCGTTTCACTGCCGCACAAACCAAAACTGTATAGGTACAAGCGCTCGTGACTGACGACGAATAGACTTGAACTGCCAAAATGTTATTAAAATTATATAATCGATAATCAATGAATGTGAGTAAACATAACGAAATTATATAATCAATAATCAACATACGTAAACAAAAACATAAATAATGAATTAAACTTGATTGAAAAAAAAATGTGACTAAAGAGTGACAAACATTAAAGGCCGAAATAATGTATGCCGTACGATTAAATAAATGAATGAATGAATGAAATGAATTTATTGAATATTAATCAGGAATGCCTGAATTTATGTTACTAATATAATATAATCACCGTAAACATAACGATTGAACAAATTTAAATAACTTCTAATTCGAGATTCAAGGAAACTATCATGAGATTGGGGTTGGGAATAGCAAGATTTGTAAAACAAGACTTATTGATGCTGCGTTGTAGCAATCTTTTTGAGTCTAGGCACCGGATCCGGTGAAATATTACCGGATCCGGTGCCTATCTAAATATACTGGATCCGGCCGGATTACCGGATCCGCCGGACTGGATTGCAATCCCTAATCGTCAGTAATAGCAAATTTGAGATAGACTAGTATAGATATAAGGAACGGCTGTTAGGGGGAAGTTCAACGCAATTTTTGAAGATTTTTAACCCTGTTTCCTCCCATGTAACGCACCGTAACCATTTTCTGGTACAATGAAAAAATCCTTTACAAACGCCAGGTGAAATTTTATAGTATGTCAATGCCACAAAGACTTTGTTCAGGAAAAACTCATCTGTATAAGGAAAGTACTAGAGTATAAGTGGTATGGGTCACGCCTCCTCGTGGAAACCCTGTCCTGTCAAACAAATGATTGCAAGAGGAGATAAGTGGTCTGAAATACTCACTGACTATGTGTATCATGAAGGAGGCGAAGACCACCATCCAGCCCCAGCCGCCGTCGGGCGGCGGCGCCAGCGGACTCTCTGAGCTCTCTCGCGACGCCGGCGCGTGCGCACTCTTCCCATTCGCGCTCTTCACTCCACCGTGAGACATCTTTCTCTAGCCTTTTGGCACCACTAATGCTTATCGATTTATAAGGCAACTCAATTTTAGATATGATTTTCGAAATGCAGTTATATATTAATATAAAATCTAACGTGTATAGATGTGTACTATAACAGTGAGACTTATTTGAAATATTAAACCAATCGGTTACTATATAAATGCAACAGTGGAAAGGACTCTAGGGAAGCACAGTAATAATACGGAAACAAACAAAAGGGAATACTAAAATGTAAATAATGGGTATTCTACTAGTATTATCTAATTTCAAAAACCATCGTAAGGCCTATCTATGGTGTAGGATGAAGTCGGTGTTTTGTGTCCCCGTTCTCCGGCGCATACAGGGCATGTTTGACGTTAGCTCGGATCTGTAACAAAGTAGAACCGTCTATGTTAATAAATCATAGAACATACCTAAGCATACTGTTAATTTGTGAATGTTCTCATAAAGGTTATTTATGTATTTAAACTTTATTGCACAAATATAAAAAATGTATTGCCTTAAGGCATTCTTTACCAGTGAACCATTGGGCTAAACAGAAACTTTAGTGCTGCAGGATCCTAAATACTGAGACTCGAAAAGAAAAAAAAACAATTAATTACATTAATATACATACATATATAATGCATATAATATAAACTTACTTATACATACTTAAATACATTTAGTAATACATTTAATAATAGTTAAATAAAGCTAAGGTTATTAAGCATTAGCTGATGTTAGAAATAGTCTTATACCTGCCTACTTGTAAGTATTTCCACATATTTAACAGACACTCTAGCCAACGAAAAAAGCGTAAATGAGATTTCATGAAAGTTAAAATTTCACCTTTACTGTATAATTTTAATTTTCCTCGCATGATGCATTGTAAAATGTTGTATGATACACGTGCGGATACGTAATTTCCAACTCGTGTCGATCAAAATCACTCCCTCGCTGTTGTTTTCTGGTCATCGTCACTCGTTGGGAATTACCTATTTTCCGCACTTGTATCATAAATAATTATTGCACTTGTACGATAAGTCTACTTCGCACGTTTTAGGCAAGTAAAATATCTAGGCCGCGTTGTTCTCTGATAGTAGGTATCACATTTCAAACATATTTGCGAGGCAGCAGCTGTGTTATTACCTACGTCAGTAAGCAGGTCTATAATTTACCTTATTTACTAAAGCAAATTAAGTTATCGTTGCACATGTTTGCTATGATTGTAACTCGTATTTAGTTGGTAATATTCGCAGTAGATATACTTACTATACGATTTCCTTCCTTGTTACAGATTTAAAAGTACCAGAAAATATTACTGATTCCGCCTTAAAGGGTTTGACTACCAAAATGAGTCATGTAGTTGATGATCACTTAGCTTTTCGAAGGTACGCAAAGATCATTCAACTGTTATTTATTTATACTAAAAGTGACATTTTAGATCTAACTGAAGCGCGTACAATGCGTAACGTGATTGATCTGTAGCAGTAATCATATGTAAGTATATACCGGCCTCTGTGTTTCAAAATGACAATGACACGGGATATGACATAGTTACGTCACATTTTGAAGTCGAATATCGGCCCTGATGTTTTCTGGTATTAACTGGGTATCATTATCATCATTATCATAGCAGCCGAAAGACGTCCACTGCTGGACACAGGCGTCCCATAGTCGCCACATAAATACTAGGCAGTAGGGGCTTGGTGCGCTGTAAAATTCGCGAGACTATTTAAAAAAAACCAATCTGCTCACAAAATTCCACGAGACTCGGTTGAGAAATGCGACCGGTAGAGGAGAACAGCGGGACAGACACCGGACGCCGGCCGGACAGACAAACGATTTTCGGCCCAAGCATAGCTTCGCTCACTCGTTTGATAAAATAATGCGTCCGAATTATTCAGATATTAACTTTATTTGTAATGAAGAATGATAGATGTTGATGATATTGCTTGTCGATGCGATGATAACCCGATCGATACAGGAAGGCCAGATAGCGAGTTGTTGCGGGATCTGATTTTGCTGATACATTTTTTCATACTACACACCTGTATGTTTTGGGTTATCAGATTTGCCTATAAATACATTTCTCTGATGAGATTACAGCAGGTGTGTTGCTTCAGGTAGTCGCCGGTATTTAAATTTATTGACACACTATTATTGAAAAGTGGCATCTTATTCTATTCATAGACTTCGATGAATGTATCAACCCCTGTACCAAAAGATGTCGTTATGTGTTTGCCTTAAGCAGTTAATGTTAATTTCGTATCCCTTTGTCGATATGCCCTAGCGAATGTCAGCTGCGTCCTTTGAAACTCAAGAACGGTAGGTACAGTGGACGTCCAAGACAGGCTTACACCTTTTCACCTCATTGTAAAGGAATAAGGTAAAAAAGTGAACACATCTCTTTAACATCGACTGTACCTATTACATAACAAGTAAAAACAAACGATTTTCAATTCCTAGGCCTATGTCACTCCCGCAATGATGAGCAATACAACGACATATCATATTCCAAAATCCATCCAGCCGTACGTAACTGTAGTCCGTGAAAGAAAATTTCCTTGTCAACATACATATACACATAAATGCTCGAAAAACATAACCCTCCTTTTCGTCGTGTCGTGTAATTGATCCAATAATCTTAGGTAGCCCAGAAAAACGACGTATAAAGGGTAGCGTGACCTCTAAGGTAACTACTTAAGTTAAGTATTCTAGATTAATAATGCCAACTAGGTATTAGCTATAACTGACGCACATTCGATGAAACTAACTAAGAACTCCTAGTCCAAGTCCAATTTAGAAGTGCACATGCTTTTGATAACTTTGTCGTTAGTAGGTATCTGGCAATATATCTTTCACATAGCAACCTCGCATTATTCACCTTTTCGGCCAAATTAAAATATATGTGCAGCTATAATGTTCATATTATATGAAACACGTTATTCAGTACACGTTCCCGTTATCTTCATATTTCGGACCACGATAGGTATGTCACGAGATATCTGGTGGGCTGGGCCGAACTACGTCAAAACAAAAGATAGGAGAATTTAAACGTGGAAACATCGAAGTTTTGATAGGTAAGTACGTTCGATAATCCCCAAGGACCACTTCTCACGGAACGGAAAATAAACGAAGATCGAGTAACACATATCAGAAATCAAGTAAAAAAACTGTCAGTAGGTATATAGTGATGTATACTGTACTAATGGGCAGTATGGAGTTCTGCCCTACCATTGAACTATATCAATTGCATTTAACGGTCATTCTCCAGACAGGCATTTTTGTATGTCCTCGCACTTAAAAAATATAAATGTATTGAATTTAGCAAATTTTATATTTTTGGATCGTAGAAGGTACTTGTATTGAAGTATACATGAATTTTCAAGTACATATTCAATAACCTTCTTGGACAAAAAAATACCAATACCCCCTTCTCCTCATTAACACGTGGTGTCCCACTTCCGAAATCACTTACATACTTATTTTCCCTGATGATATACCATAGGAAAGTTGAACGAAAGTATTTTTATTAAATAATAGATTAGATATCCTCTTTATAGAAAAAAGTATTACATATATTTAATAATATATAATTAAGATATGAAAATCTAGAACTGTGTCCCGAGACCCGTCCTCATGCGCGCGGCGCGTTAATTCTTGTTCATACGAGTCCATTGAAGTAAGATACCTACGTCGCTAACACATTTCGCGTAAGCCGTCAGTCGTGCCCAGACCCCCGTGGTGGAGAGACGGGTGAGTGTTGTGCGGACCACAGACAAAGAACGTAAGTATCTCATTCACGCATTTTGGTATTCGAGAATTCTCATTAACACGTTCAAGTTTTAAAAATCAACCAATAACTCTAAAGCTCTGTGAATTATTGTATACATTAAGAAACTCAGTATTTACCAGCTACTAGATCTTCCAGTTTATTACATCTACCTACAATGAGTTATATTTTTTTTACTACTATATCCTCATTCACACGTCTCATTCACGCGTAAAAAGTGAACGCGTTAATGAGAATATCTAGAAAATATTCAGTTTAAAAAGGTTTTTGATATATAATAGTAGTTTATGCAAGTGATGATGATAGGAAGGAGGCGTTTAAGACGCTCAAATATTCACCCTAGAAAGCCAGAAATTCTCATTAACGCGTCGAATTTCTCATTAACGCGGCTGAAATTCTCATTAATGCGTCGACTTTCTCATTAACGCGGCACACAAATTTTAAAACCTTTATAGTTAATTATCCGCTAATAATAATTAAGTGCCACATGAACATTTAAGTTTGAATGGTTGATTTATTACTACATTTGATATAAATTTTATCAAAAAGCAATTGGAAAAAAAGCGACGCGTTAATGAGACTGAGAACACCAATCTGGAGAATGACCGTTAAATCAATTAAAACACTTACGTAATATCGAAGTAACGTTATCAATTAAATTTCTTCTCATTAAGTTTGACTTTCTATGTCAATTTCACACTAGTGGATCCGGATTTGAATTTTGCTGACAATAGCCACTCTTTAGAAAGAATGTATTTCAATACGATACCGTCTGATTAAGGCGTCGTTGTCATGGTCTCCTCTCCCTCTCACTGAGCATAAGCGTGAACGCCGTGATGGAAGTGCGTGCTCGGAAGCGCGGATATCATGTTTTTAGGGTTCCGTAGTCAACAAGGAACCCTTATAGTTTCGCCATGTCCGTCCGTCTGTCTGTCTGTCCGTCTTCGGCTTAGCTCAGTAACCCTTACAACTAGAAAACTGCAATTCGGCGTGGGTATATAAACCAAAACTCGCCGACAAAATAGTAGAATAAAATACTGAAAAAAAAAGGTACCTCCCCTACATGTAAATTGGTGATGTACTTTTTTTTCTTGTTAAACCTATAGTGTGGGGTATCGTTGGATAGCTTGTTCAAAAATATTGTGGGTTTTTTAAAACTATTTTTCAACTCAGTTCTGCGTTCGCGAGATAATGGGATTTAAAGCCCTAATTTTTGTTCGAGTCATGTGTCCCCCCCCACCCTGCCGGCTAAATGGCTACTACTGGGGACGTGAAAAAAATCGTGGCAGTAGTACATATAATGAATTTAAAAGGAAAACTATCACAGTTAAGTAGACATAACTAGTTAACGAGTAGCAGACATAACTAGTTAACTGGTAAGAAATGCACTTAATCGACCCTATATACCGAATATACCGATTCAATATACATATACAATATACATATACAATATATTATTCAATATACCGAAATAACCCAACTTCAAGCTGATAAGCACCTTAAGTGTTTTAAATCACAGTTGAAATTCAATAGATATGGGGTTCCGCAAGGTAGTGTATTAGGACCCCTTCTTTTCCTCACATATATTAACGATCTCCCAGATATCATACCACATGATTGTATTTTATTTGCGGATGATACGACAATCGTTATCAAAGGAAAGGACCGAGATAAACTGCAAAGCGATGTTAACTTAACCATAAATATAGTAATTGACTGGCTGGAGAAAAATAACCTAAAGGCAAATCTCTCCAAAACTAAGTTTATGAGTTTTCATACTCATCGAGCCTCTCCTATTGAATTTAATATTCATTATAAAGACGAACCGATATCAGAAGCCACTCATACCAACTTTCTTGGAATAATACTTGATAGTCACTGTGACTGGAAATTACACATAGACAGCGTTTGCAAAAAGGTTAGTAGTTTCGTATTTGCACTACGGCACTTAAGACAAGTGGCATCTGATGAAACGAGTGTCACCGCATATCACGGTTACATTTCGTCCGTTCTTCAATACGGTTTGCTATTGTGGGGAAATTCAACACATGTAAATAAGCTGTTTATTCTTCAAAAAAAATGTGTTAGAGCTATTTGTGGTGCATATATAACAGATTCATGCAAACCACTATTTCTAAAATTAAAGCTGCTTACTCTGCCATGTCTGTATATCAAACAACTAGCAATATTTGTGAAAGCAAATCCAGAACTATTTACTAAAATTAGAGATAATAGGACGCAACGAACAGTTAACGAAGGTAAATTAGTGTTACCAAAAACTAAACTGTATTACTGCAGAAGAAATGCTTATGTTATGGCCATCAAAGTTTTTAATAAACTGCCCACAAATCTGCGTAACTTGCACTTAAAAATATTTAAAATTGAACTCCATAAATGGCTCACTCAAAGAGTATTTTACTCGGTGAATGAATTCTTTACTTATAAAGAAGATATTGTGTAACATAGACGTTAGTTAGGATAGTAGCATGATATATTTAATGTGATCATGAATTTTAGACATTAAGCATTTATTAATATTCGCACGCCAGGAAAGGTGTAATATGTAGATCCTATAATGTAATTGAAGACCTCTGTAACCATATTACTGCGAATAAACGATTTTTATTTGTATTTGTATACATTGGTGTGTTATAAAAATAATCATATTTACGATTATTTACGAGGGTAAGCTATAATAAAAACCCAAAAGCCCCTTTTAAGTCCGCATTCTGTGACAGACGGGCAACTACGGAACCCTACCCTGCGCGTGGCCCGACACGCACTTGGCCGCTTTTTTAATTTAAATTTTTTGCCGTTTCAATAAATATAAAAGTAATCACTGAGAGAGAACTTTTATATTTATTTATGACATGATATTGCCGATTTTTAGAAGCAATATTAATATTTTTTAGCTTTTGTGAATAATTTGTTACGAATATTTTTAGTGTATTTTAGACTTATGTTCGTGTTATTTTTCTATCAAGCGAAATTTGCTTAATCATGTTTCGAATCTCTGATCTCACTGTAGAAAAGCCTCAAAATTACTATTCGTATTTTTTATATTGTTTCAAAATCTCTGATCACTTAACTTCGCTGAACCTGCAGCGCCTTAAGGCGCCGTAGGCTCATGCAGCGAAGTTAAGCAAACAGAGTTTTTGAAACAATATAATGCGTCTGTTTATAATAATATGGTTTCAAAAAAATACGAATAGTAATCTTGAGGCTTTTCTGCAGGGAAATCAGTGTTCAGAAACATGATTAAGGAATTTGCGCTCGATAGAAAAAAATCACGAACATAGGTCTAAAAGGGTCTAAAATACACTTAAAATATTTATTACAAATTATGCACAAAAGCTAAAAATATTAAAATGGCTTCTAAAAATCGGCAATATCATGTTTGAGAGAATTCAGTGTTTACTTTTTTATTTATTTAAACGGCCTAAAAATTAAAATTAAAAAACATGATTTCCGCGCTTCCGAGCACGCACTTCCATCTCGCTCACGCTTATGCTCAGTGAGAGGGAGCGAAGACCATGAACCTACGGCGCCTTAAGAAGTACGTATATGAAGTGTGTAGTGAGGGTAATATGTATACTTCCGTACTAATATTATAAATGCGAAAGTAACATTGTCTGTCTGTTTGTTCCACTAACCGAATGAGATAAAATTGGGTATGGAGATAGTTTTAATGCTGGGGAAGGACATTGGATACTTTATATCCCGGAAATAATCCCCTGAGGGGGTAAAATGAGGGATGGAAGTTGGTATGGAGGTATGATAAACGAGTTTTACGCAGTCGAGTCGCGGGCAAAAGCTAGTTTATTATCGATGAAATAGCTTGTGCAGATCATTTGGACACGCCGCCCACGTAGCTACTTCTGAAAGATTAGATATTCCCCAAAAAATTAAAGAAGTTATTCCAGGATAACATTATTTTGGTGAAGCTAATCACCTATTTGAATAATGATTGTTTCATTTAATTTCACTTGCAACTCCAGACGTCTGTTAAACAATATTGCCTAACAGACCTCTAGCGAATTCGTTTATTCACGTTCATTGACTTCTGTTTGTGAACATGATTTACTTGGATCGCTTTGTTTATCGCAACGCCGAGTTGTTCTCCGGGCATCTAGATCATCTAAATCATACTTTTTTTTTATAGTCCAATCCTTACGCAGTACTCGTATTTCGCCTCCGAAACAGCCATTTACTTGATTTCCCACAACGATTAGTACAAATAGCAAACTGTGACGTCATACTTTTATGTCAATTAGTATGAAGATTAGTATGAAGCGTTTCGGCTACCGCCAGCGAGGTCCGTCTTTGACTATATTTTTTGGGTATTTATCTTTAATTGTCTCTCCAAAAACTGGTTCTAAAGGCATCGTGAAAAATCTTAGGTCACAATAATTTAAATCAGACAAATGGTATGAGTGACACTGTGTCCCCATCCGCATTCTATCACTTATTCCACTTTGTTTTGTGTTTTTTTTAGATATTTCACATGGACGGGTCGGTCAGACAGCGGAAAACTGCAAAAAGTATGAATTAGGTAGGAAAAACCAAAGAAATATATAATCTGTAGAAGTCTGAATATATACTACACAAGTAGCTACGTATGCATATACATTTCTACATTTATTCCATGTAAGATAAGCAAAACAGTACGTTAAGGGGTAAAAATGCGCTTTCAAAGAAAACAATACTTAAACGTCAATTTTTTTTTGATATTAGCAAAACACAACATTTCTCTTTGATATTTGGTAAGTAACAAACCGTAGATGAATTAGTCCGTTGAATCTAAAACTAAATCAATTCGTGTAATGTTGTAAGGGTGTAGACATATCATTATTATTCGTGACCTGGTTGATTGGTACCCACGGTACCTGACACATTGATAAGTACCCTCTTATTGCAATCCATGTTTCGATATCATCGTCCACTGACATGTGGCCATTCCTTATCACGTGTTTCAATTCGAACTTTCTTATCGCAGCATGAGATTCATTTCATATCAGGGCGGTCTGTGTTCACAACATGTGTCACTGGTAGGTACCTACGCAACTCTGGGCCATGATTTATTACATCATTTCATTAAATCAATTGAACTCTATTCAATTGTATTGCGCGATGTTATATTTATGGCATTGTTGACAAAGAGTAAAAGTTTTGTTTACCATTTCATTACATTTTACAATCACACTAAGCAAACAGAAGCCACATTGATGTATTCCGTGGAGGAAGCATAAAAATTGGCATTTAAAGAAGATGTAATTAGGTAAGTAAGTAGTGCTATAATTAATTTATTGGTTTCTACTTATGTAAATAAGCAAGCATGCTTACGGCGGCCGCGGCCTTACGAAGATTTCTGAAGTGTGTAAATATTACATTTCACCCAATGTTTACCACCCTGCGGCGTTGTAGAAGTGTCGAAAATACCTTAACTAATGGGTATCTCACTAATGTGTTTATGTTTTCCGCGCTGAGTCAGCGCGCGTAAAATAATATATACTAACTAGGTTGCCGTTGCCGTTGAACGACGACTTCTTTGTGACGTGTAATGAAACAAAACAACACAACCACGGTTATTTCGTGCCTTCGTTTAAGTCTTACTTTAACTTTATGCGGACACCACGATTTCATAAACTTTTTGCTGGAGCGCAGCTTGTTGAGGAGTAAACGAAATTGGTACATTGATTATTATTGGAAATTATGAAATAGAGCTAATCATAACGCATTTACTTATTTGTTATGGTGTTAAATTAAGTATTACAAATTGCAATAACTCGATTACATTATAAAATGAAAGTGACACGACAGTCTGAACTACTTAAGACTATACTTACTCGTATATGCACCTAACATTTCAAATAATAAAAAATTACAATACTTACAAAATTGTTTATATGTTAATAAAACTGTTCTACTTCCACCAAAATGCACGATCACCGAAACGTTTGAGAATATATCGTTCTTTATTCTTTAGACGAGCCAAAAATAATTCGGAACACCGCGTGTAATTGCCTCAATGCACCGCACGAGCGTGGCTTGGCGGGTGCTCGCGCGCGATGTGACTCGCAGACTGGCAACAACACCAGTATACGGAGAACACCTCACTATGAAAACTTTTATCTATACACTCCAAAGATCATCAGGACTTTGATATAAATCACTGTTCATCAAAAATATACCGTAATTGTATAGCGCTTCGAACTAATTTTGAGAAGCACTGTTCGCTTTTCTCCTTGAATCTTGATCTTAGGATTTTAGGGTTCCATAGCCAACAAGGAACCCTTATAATTTCGCCATTTCCGCCTCTCCGCCTGCCGGCTGTCCGTCTGCGTCCGGCTTAACTCAGTAACTTTTACTACTAGAAAACTATAATTCAGCATGGATATACACGGTGTTTTTTTAACCGTCGTAGAGCCGAAGCCCAGTTAATGTATAGATTACAAAGAACTTTTAAAAAAAGTTTTCTTTTTGTATTTTTTTTAATGCATTAATATAGTTTTTTTTTGTATTAATATTAATTTTAATCCTCCAGCCAAGTGACCGCAGTGTCCGCTAGCCGCCATCTTATGTAGATAGGTATACGAAGTCTAACCGGGTGAATGAACTACGATCCGCGCGCCATAGATAATTTTTCAAACTTAAAAACCTTTTATTACTAAAAACTTAACATAAAAGAATGTTTTTTTCACGAATGATTGGTACGTTTTGGATACTTTAAGTGGGCTTCGGCTCTACGACGGTTAAAAAAACACGTTGTATAAATCAATCGCGCTGACCCAGCAGTAGAATAAGATGTTGAAAACAAGTTTTTTTGGGTTTTCTCCCTTACTCCTAAATTGGGGATGTAATTTTTTTCTCGTTAAATCAATAGTGTGAGGTATCCAGAGGGATAGCTTTCTTAAAACTATTTTTTTACTCAGTGATTCGTTTGCGAGATATTGAGCTTTAAAGCCCTAATTTTTGTTCGACTCATCTCCCCTCCTTGTCGGATAAATGGTTACTACTGGGGATGTGAAAAAAATTGTGGCAGTAATACATAATAATGAATTTAAAAGGAAAACTATCAAGGCTAAGTAGACATAACTAGTTACCCAGTCATAGTCGACCGACTTAAAACGTACTTAGAAAGGCTAATTCACGTACAAATTCGGCCGACGCAACCGCAACATTCAGTTGGCGCGCGCGTGTCGATATTACTATATAAGAGAACCCTACACTGCCCGTGGCCTGACACGCAATTGGCCGATTTTTCCATTTTAAATATTGTCAAAGTGAACTCTTGGGTAAATTTGTAAGTACGTTCTTTTCTTTCTAGCTAATGACATAAGTACCTATACAATTTTTAGTATTCGTGATCTTGAGAAAAATGACGATGCATTATTGTTATTGTCATGAGCAGCAAAACGAATTTACGTCACACCTGGCCATAATGCGAGTTTTACTGCACACTGCGCGTACGGGAAAACTCGCATTGTGGCCAGATGAAGACGAAAAATTTATACTCAACACGGGCGGTAATTCGTAAAGCCCCAGAGCGCATATTCACAAACACCTGCGATTTGGAGCATTCACGAATTCACCGCCCTAGTTACGTAATGTACTATTCAGGCATAGTAGGCGCTATCTCCTCTTGTTCCATCCAGCAATGTCCAACTGGGCTCTATGACGGGCATGACTCGATCTTCGCAATACTCATTACCAGTTGATTGTTACTACTGGGGATTTCTGTTTCAATAATTATTTACAAATGAACTTTAAGCATTTCAAAGAAATCGTTTTATTTAATGTGTGTTGGTTTAAGAGTCGCAGATCACCTTTGTGATGATAAGGTCAGATAGGAGCTGTCATCTAGCGTGTCACGACTCTTATCATATAGGTAGTTTGTATATGTTCGGATTGGTTTGAAAACCTTCTTTCCATTTGTTTATATTATTCTACATAAATAGATAGGTATTTAACCTTTATTAGGCAGTCAGTTTTAAAATGGCAATCGATTGTCTTACCGATATAAATAGTGGGTGAAATTAAATTCGTGAATCAAAATAGCAAAATGTAATCCATGATTCTGAGAATCTTTTACTATGGGACCAACTTTGTGTTAGCGAATGTCTATCGCATTTTTAAATAAAGATATCCAGACATGGTTGAAATGTAGATAAATATTTATGTAAGTATACATATATTATACTCGTAGTACATACTTGTGTACCAAACATCTTGTTTTTATGAGACTCTCGCTTCTATTTCTGATCACCAGTGCTCGGCTGAATAATTCGATAGAATCTTGACACGTGATTTCAAATTATTCTTAACTAAGTCAGTAGGTACATGCTATAATAGCAGTTATGAATTTCAACGAAACCAAGATGATGCAACTCTGTTGCTTTTAAATATGAGTTACTTATTTTCCTTTGAATATAATTTGGATTTTTCTATTGAAGGTTCGGCCTCGGTTTGAGCTCGGGAGGCTAAACTTCGTCCACATCTAGCTCGTTAATCGCGATCTCGTGCAAATTTCATATCATTAGGGGATGATTCACGGGATAATATGAACTATACCTGGCGCGGACCATCCCGCCAGCACTTCGCTCTGATCCAGCCCATTTGTGACACTAACTGCCTACTACTGAGTTTTGTATGCTGACTTCTGGCCGAGTTCTGTTATCGTCGTGAATAAACGCATATTTTATTATATTTTATATCCTTCGTTGGGAACAACAGTTTATATACCAGGTTTTTTTGTAAAGCTATCGAGTTCTGGTCCGAAACCGGAAAAATATTTCGAATGTCTTCTGTATGTAACTAATTACGGCTAGGATAGGATTGTGGAGAAAATATGTTCCTACAGACTCAATCAAATGTTCAAGCAGACGTCAATGTCGAAATCGCTACTATTATTGTGTACACACTCGTACCGCATAGTAAGCGAGTATTCAAACAACGATTCGAGGTCTATCGGCTCGATTTGTGTGTACAAGGCAATAAGTGCGCGTGCCCCCATTCCGATTCAACAAATTAATTTCGAAAGCTCATATCTCATTCCATCAAGTGGTCACTATCTTCGTATTGTATAGTAATAGAGCAACCGTTGCTCTATGCAACCGTTTTAAGACATTTCAAAAGAGCCGCCCAAGCTTGCGGAAAAGAATTGGTCGAATGTTTTTGTCTATCTACAGGGTGGAAATAGATTTTTCACACCTTTCATTCGGAAAAGTAAGTTTTGCTCCACGACGAGAGGGACCAAAACGCTACTTTTCTGTTCAAGCTACTTTTTTAATTTATACATTGGCATTGGAACATTTGTACGCAATGTGCCAATTGAACACAGATGTTAATAAAATAATCGATTGTAATTTCATCGTAGTCGATTCAAAACGAACATATTTCAAGTTTTAACTATAACAATGTTGTATAAAAATTTATAAATATTTCGTAATATTTAAAAATTAGTAATAAAAATTGAGATAACTTAGATAATATATTTTAACAATAGCTTTTTTTAAATTTCCTCATAGTCGGTGTGAAAAATAGTATGTGTCACTCGGTAGCAAAATTATTTTCGTCTCGGGCGTAAACACTTGTATCCCTCGCTACGCTCAGGATACTACGTTAGAGGAACTATTGTAGGATCCCTCGCTACGTTCAGGATTCAATACACCGCCCTCGCCGTAAATATAGTATTTTGCTCCCTTGTGACACAAATAACTATTGGGTCAGTGAGGACAGCTACCAGATCCCGTGTTGCTAGGTGAAAATGGTCTTACGAGACCTTCCTTCGATTTCAAATTAATGAAGATTGGCGTTTACATATTTTGGATAAAACATACATGGTGCGAGAAAATGGTCATTTTTGACAAACTTTTTTTTTGATGCCAATCTATCCCATTCCTGTCCAGGATCAAAAGCTTGTATGGGACCAAAAAGAAATTTCCGGCTAGAAAAGCCATTAATCGAGAAAAACATTCCCCATACAATTTGTATGAAAAGGAAAAAGTTTTCTTTACATGTATGTTTTTATGTCAATCGATTCCATTTCTATCCAGTATCAATAGTTTCCTTGGGGTCAACTTTCGGTAATGTACAAAAAAGCCAAAAATAAAGAAAACTGTTTTCATACATTTGCTATGGAGAAAAAGTAAAACTTGAACTTACTGAACAGTGGTCTTCTTTTTCAGAAACGCTGGTAGAATGTTGACTTGCAGAAGTGCCATTGCGACTAACTTGCAGAATATATTTTTTAATTCATTTAACGGAATTAACTTTAGGTACTCGTAATTCAGATTTAACTGTTGCCAATTGCAATATAGTCAGCATTGTCAGCAATTGAGTCTATTTCAAAACAAATCGGTATTTTAGATTATTCTGTGAACGGCAATAAGGTATAATAATATGTTGGTAACACGTTTCTAAAATTACGCAAGTCTCCTCTGACGTTAATTTTTTTTACGTTGGTTATTTAGAGTAAAGATCCTGCCAATGATACGGGCAAATGGTCCATTGAAGAATTCTGTGTTACTAAACTTTTTTGAGACTAGTTATTTATTATGTTGTTCATTAACCTTGTGAATGATTTAATCAAAGATTTCTTTGGTTAATTATGTCATACGGATGAGTATTCAAATTACTGCATGTTATTTCATGATCCAGTCTTTTTAGTTAGTAGCTTTGTGCATTATATCCAGCACCAGTGCCAGCTTTTAACCCGGCCGAGAGTGCCTTTGTTTCTTTGAAGAAACTTATTTCGAACCTTTTGTGTTCACAAAAACAAATATGTTTTGGACTCATTCCAGGTTTTATCGTAGGATTGCCGAATATATCTTCGACCGATGCTACGTACCAGCAGCAATGAGCATTAATTTAATGAGGGACAAAGCCCGCAATGATGATGACGTACGACCATGTACATTGTACTTAAATTAGTGATTTGTTTAATAAGATACTATAGCTTTTCTAACTGTGAAAAATAGGTACAGCTCATGTTTTTACTAAGTTACCTACTAAGACAGCTTATGATATCATCGTTTCTATAAATCTCAGCTACTTTCTATAGTAAGAATCTATTTTCTAGTGCAATTTTTATGTTGAAACAAGTGAAAATACGCTCAGTCATACTCATTATAGCGGAAGGAAATATACATCCCTGATTATTCTATTCTTTATACAACTTACTAGTATCCAGAAAATATGTTATACTACGAGTATACTAGGTTTTACCCGTTTTGTCCGCGTCAACACTCGTATCTAATTCCATTCCATCCAATGTGTAGATAAAGCACAGTTCATCTTTTATGTAAGTATATAAAACAGTAACAGACATCCTTACTTTCACAATATTAGTTGGATTATTAATGTACGTCTCCTCTCCTCTCAACCCGTTCCATTTAGAAGTATTTAACTATACTGGACTACCAAACAACATAATCGTTGCAGTTTAGTCTAGATCTTGAGGAGTTTAACTTGTAGTTCGTTTCCGCAGTTTTATATTTTAGGGCGCTTAGTCATCTACTATTACGCTTACCTACGCTTCATTAACCGAAGATTGCGACACGTTACGGTGCGTCCGTCCCTACCTAAAAGTCTCCGTTTTAACAACTCATCATAGGATTCAAATAAGACCAGAAATATCCTAGTTCCCATTATCACGATATTTTTGCAAACATTACCTTTTGGCAATCTAGTCGTTATTGAGGGTTATACGTCACACAACCTGCGACACTTTTTCGCCGTTTCTAAATTTAAAGACAAACCGCTATCTCTACAGACAGAAGCATTAACAGGATCTCGGCTATTAAAAGACGATATTTATGTCGTTTAAACTGAGCGATAAGGTAGGTAATGTTCCGTTTTTTTCCAACCGTACTGCGACACGGAGGTCAAGGCTGTGGCATTTGACAACTATACAAACTCACCATGTATCTTCGTTCATAATGAATGATGTAAGAAAGAGAAGATATAGTTTTACGACGTTGTAAGATAGAGTTAGAGTTAACACAATATGAAACAGTAATAATGAATTATATTGAATACTCGTATACCTACCTGAGTAAATGCCATTACTCAGTTAGGTATGTTTGGTAGTTATTTTACTCGTACCTTGGTACATTCCTTAGGCGTAGAGGAAGTATCGCGTTGAAAATTATCAGTTTGTTGCTCTTAACGAAACAATTAAATTATTTTAATAAATATTTTTGTTACCACGAGGATGGTAGGTTATTTTTCCATTATATTTGTTCTTTGTATCGTATCGTTTACTTTGTTGATTATTTCGGACTAACGTCTGTTAAAACCAGATAGGTATGGAATATTTGACAGTTATCTATAAGATGACCGCTGCCAGTGCCATATTCAACGTTTACCGGCCCATAAAGTGTGTTTGGTGTAACCCGCCCCAAATATGAAAAAAAAACAGGCTAAGAGCGTGTCGGGCCACGCTCAGTGTAGGGTTTCGTATTTTTCCGTCCGTCACAGTAAGTGTCCCCATTTAAGCGTTAAAAAATGGGCTATTTGTTACATTGAGTTGACATATTAAGTACAGAACCCTAAAACCCTACAAACAATACTTAGCGAACAATTTTATTATTAGACAACGAACGACCAAAGACAACTAAGACAATTCGAGCACGACAAATTTTCGACCTAATGTATGGGCGCACCTGCTCCGACTCCATTAAATCAGGAAAAATCTTTACACCGCCATGTACGATATGAGCGTTCCGCGTACAGTGACATCTATCGGCAAATTAAGTAAACTATTGTGCGCGAGCTTAAAGTATGGAAGATGATTCTCATGGGATAATTCTTCATTGCGTGAACTGATTTTCACCGTTTTTACTTTATTTGAAAGCACATCATTTCATTGCGATTTTATAGAATTACAGGTACCTACAATAAACACCTGCTTATACGGTTAAATTACAAACTTAGTTCACAAATTATTTTGTAATTTTTTCAAAAACTATTCAACCTATGAAGTTCAAAATAATTTTCCAATAAAGTTTTTATAAAGTTCTACTTTTCGGACGGACAGACATGGCTAAACTATAGGTAAGGGTTCCTAGTCGACTACGGAACCCTAAAAATGCGTTTTTTCTACTACAATCTAAGAGAACAATATCTATTACATAACTACTGACTGTCTGTTGTATTTTAACGATAACTAGTTTCATCTCGTAAATCGGCCAAGATGAGTAAGCTCGACTTAGTTCGTAGTACACAGACGAACAGCGGATATTTGTTAATTGTAACGTAGGTGCAGCTGCCCACTCGCTCTCTAGTTGAACGAACTGAGAACGGTCACATACGTGCGATGTCCGATGAGTAAGAAACTGAGCTCTTCAAATAACTCTTTATGATATCGATTAACTATACCCATACTAACTAAGCCATAGTCTAAATATGATATAGTAGAACACAAAAAATGTTGACGGTAAGTGATCGATTGGTACGTATAATTTGGAGTACCTCGGCTTTCATTATTATTTAAAGTGGCCATTATTAGCGTGACAGCAACATATATAATTAAACTTCTGCTTAAAATATAATAAAAATGTACTATCCATAAAAAATAAGGGTCCTTCTTGGCCACAAAAATAATATTTTCGGACAGGTATTGACATACCTAAAGTTTGTAATAAGTTTTTATAGCATAGGTAAATGTTTTGCAGTATATAGGATGAGAAATCCAAATCGGCAAGTCAGGGTGCCTAAGTCTTAAAATATAAGAGATAGAGAAACTTGTGCTTAGGACAGATAATGTCAATATTAGAATAAAGAAAAGCGTATTCGAATTCATAAGCCGCTGGGAATCAAACTCGGAAAAATCTATCAACAAACTGGAAGTTGTAATTTTTTACGAATAATTATAATTTATTGGTAATGAATACACTTTGCAAGATAACCGTATCTGCAATTACCAGAAAATGTTGTATATGATTTTTGATTGAAGCTTCTTAAACTTTTATGTAGCTTTTACAAAACCGTATCAATTTGATTATAATCTATCCATCCGTGGAGCCGTAACTCATTTATGTTTTTTGTATCGTTTCGTATAGCTTATTCGTTTAATTTTTTATAGGTCTACTTATAGGCTGCTCATATACATATTATGTTATCTTGCTTGTCAATACATTAATGTCGATAGTCGATCGAGTCGAGCGAGTTGCGCGCTGTTTATTTACTCCGTCTGCCAAGAGAACAGTTTCTTTGATATTAGCATACAACGTATTTTTGAGTTTATCATATTGTGACTCTTTCTTATCGATGTAGCGTAAATAAATTTGCTTAATCATTAGGGTAAAATGAGCCATTAAAATATAATGAAAAACTAATTAAACTAACGATGCTTAAAGAAACTTAAAATCCCTTTATCCTAATTGATAATTATCTGGCAACAAAGTAATAAGAAATAATACTAATAATCACACGGTTAAACTCACGTATTAAGTGTCACTACGGGCGACGTGTTTCGGACTCTTCGGGAGAACACTCATCCTGAACAAGAACTCGATGTTTAACCGTGTAATTATTAATAAGTATTATTTCAACATGTGTCACGAAAGTTTAAATTTGATTAAAATACTTTGTAAGGCACGTGGATTAGGCAATACTAACCTTTCGATCTACCTTGCTCAGGTTTAATCAACCCATTGAGTTTTGACTGGCGCAATAAATATTAATTGTGTGCTCCTTTACAATAGAAATTGATTAAAAGTTTTCTGTATGGAGCGTAGCTCTTTTGTGAGCTATGATTTGTTTCATTTTTCTTTTTCCAAGTACATTTTGTAATTGGTGAAGCCCAAAATTTCACTACTTAAAAATGTTATGGCGCCTTCATCACAAGACTTGGACTTGACTTGTGATTTTTGCATGAGAATAATTATTGTATAATATAAAATACTAACATGTATACTCATCGGCTACAAACACACAGTAAATATTATTTGTGTGTTGCGAGCTTTGTACGTTCCAAATAGTAAATTCATGTTCGCTGAAGGGAATTTTACGCTGAATAAAACCGTTTTGCAAGCTATATACAGCGGCGTTAGTATTAAATAGTAATAGAGTAGAAACATTGCTGAAAAGAGCTTGAAAATAGGCGCATACTGTTATTAGTGGAGAATAATTAGAATATGAATAATCTACTAAGATATAACGACATAAATCAAACGTCAAACACGTCCTAAATTCTTGATAGCCATTTTCTACATAAAAATATTAAATACGAGTAGATGTATTTAATAATTTTATGTAGAAAATGGCTACATATCAGGAATTTAGGACATCATCACAACTGATTTAAATTCGCCAACCGTTATTTTTGGTATCGTTATTTTCTGTTACATGACGGAAACTCTTTTAAATTGTTTAAGTTGGTAAGTAGGTATATTTATCGCAAACTCTAGCTGGGCTGAGTCAAATGGCTGTAAGCCTATAATCTAATAAGCAGAAAACTTTGTTACCAGGCTCCATTGAAACTGAATCCAGTGAAACCGCAGTGTTTGCATTTGCCGATACACAAGTACCTACGATAAAATATCCAAGCAATTGATTTGTACCGTCAATCTCAAATGCCTCAATATACTTACGATAGGGTTGACAAAAAATATAGTAGGTTTAGTTGAAACTAAACTTCTCATTATTCGCTCATAAATAATGTACCTACTAAACCGACGCTACGGTAGCCCAGTGGTTCAGGCATGCGGCTATCAAACGGCGGTCGTGGGTTCGAATCCCGGCTCATACCAATGAGTTTTTCGGAACTTATGTACGGAATATGATTTCATATTTACCGTTAGCTTTTCGGTGAAGGAAAAACATCGTGAGGAAACCTGCATACATCTGCGAAGAAATTCAAAGGTGTATGTGAAGTCCCCAATCCGCACTGGGCCAGCGTGGGGACTACTGCCCGTTCCTTCTCATACATGAGAGGAGGCCTGTGCCCAGCAGTGGGACGTATATAGGCTGATGATGATGATGATGAAACCGACGCTGTGTAGAGAAGCAAACCTTTTCAACGGCGATATTATTATTACTAGGCCCGACACACAAGTATAGCGAATTTATACCTAGTTTTAACTTATTGCAATAGGGGCATCGGTAAAGTAATTGGAATGCCTATCTAATCGCAGTAAGATACCTACTTGTATTGTACCATTTCTGAATTTGCATAACATGCCTTATTTTTCGACAATATTTGCTCGTTTCGTTTCAAGGATATTTTTTTCACCGCTGGTGGCCAAAATAGAGATTCTTGTTTTGCTGATAGTTTAATTAGGATTTATCCAGTATTTTTCAGAATTTGCTTCACTTATTGACAGTAAAATACAAGTCAACTTAAGTAACTAATAAACACTACAAACACATAAAAAATATAGCTTTTAATGAATGCTGGCAGTGATAATGTAAAAAAGGTTGAAAATTCAAGGAAACGTTTAATTTGGCAACAACTAAAAACCGTGCAACTTTTACTAAGGTCATGTCAGGCTGGTTGAGGTCCTGTGAAGCTGACCTACCTCCGGTGTCTGTGACGTGCCATTTAGACGCCACTGATACCTCAATATGTGCTCGAATATAACAATAAACGCTATGACCGGCCTACGACCTTTGAATTTTAGCCTTATTGACTATCTGTCAGAAACATGCTTCTATTCATATTGTTTACTCTAAAGCTGTAGTGTTTATTTTTATCAAGCAGATAAGTTGTTAATAGCCGTTATATTTAGCCCAGCCTCGGCGGACAGCGCGGATACTGCGATTATTTAGGTATGCAGGCCTGTGAACGCTCCACATTCTATGCAAATAGAGGTCAGCGGGGTGCAAGGGATTATGTCTGGGCTGTATTTAACCTTCCTAATGACACTGGCTAGGATAAAACGTCATTTCTTCAATAAATAGCCGTTATGTAATGTAACGTTTCAGCAAGAATGACACGTCTTAAGGTAACAATACAGTATTAGGAGAACATTAATTGTAATTACTTAGTAAAAAGCGAAGGCAGTTAAAGTGACACGTTTAAAAGTAAAATATAATGGAACTCGTGTAATTTTTCAGGTAGTTAATTGTACCTACTTTATGTTACTAGTTGAACATTGCACGTATGCATAGTAACTGCAGGTATCTCAGTAACAATTGTACAATAACACGTGTACAATTAGTGAGCCAGAGAATAGACCTATCTTGTATCCGAGCCCGAGAGAGTTCAAGGTTGAGTGTTGAATGAGGTAGTTCTGCCGCGTGTTTTCAGGAAACGGTTATAATCGATTGTGACACGCGTACATTAGGATGGGAGGACTTACTTTATATAATTAAGTATTTATGAACATTGGTGCTTAAATTCATGTACTTAAATAAATACCTATTATATTTACGAAGAATTATGATAAAACATAATGTCCGTATATTTATGGATTAAACGAACTTACCCATAAGTAAAATTCTATTATAATAATTGTACCTACATCGCATGATGACATGATGAGATTAGTATTTGGACTTAATCTGATACCCACAAGTAGATTACTTAGCAGCTATTATTTACCTATGCTGGATATTTTGGCCGATAAATAATCGACCAGTGTAATAACACTAATATTTTAAATGCCCACAGAACTTTTCAATAGTAGATAAAAAAACAGTACTTACCTACCTAATTGACACTGGTAAAATACCCGAAAAGTGCGAGTCGGACTCGCCCACCGAGGGTTCCGTACTTAATTACAAAAGTACATCTTTTAAAACCATTAATTTGCACGCCTGCATGCAGGCTGGATACACCGGACTTCAAAATATTGTACACCTATATAACTGTATTCAGCAAATAAACAATTTAGTATTTGTATTATTTGTATTGTACATATATTTTAAACAGTTTTGTACAGATTTTTCCCTGTACTTGTAGTATACGACGATATAATATTACTTGTCATATTTCAAAGTTCTAGGTCAACGGAAAGTAGGTACCCTACACATTTTGATTCCCTTAAGAGTGACGATAAATACGTTTTTGCGGCATAGGGCCGTATCTTTTTTTACTTAAAACTTTTATTTTTTCACAGCTTCAAGGGACTGTAGATATGAGTTGTAGTTACTTTCGATACCTCGACGTTCCCGAGATAAAGGGCATATCCATGAAGCCTAGAGCGCTATATTTTGATCCGCTAACACAAATGTCTTCAGCTCGCTATCCTAAATGTAAGTTTTCTGTGACCCCCTTCACAGTGGATGTTAGTTGACTCAATACATAGGCTTAGATAATACATGTACAAAGGCTGCAAGTGGGCTGTAATTTGAAACTTACCATGTATTGTACTATGTTCGTGTATTAATAAATAAGGAGACTACTGTCGAATTTAAAATGTTATTTATATTAGTGAGTACTGTGCACAACCCTAGCGGAGGCAGCAGGCGCGGAACGCGATTAGACCCGGCTGATTGGTCGCGCACTCGCCTCCGTGGTTCGCGATTGACTCACAACTCACTTGAAGGCTCAATCTCGACGGCCCGTCTGAGACTAATGTTGGACAAGTATTGTTTGCAATTTAAACAAGTGGTTTTAATTGGTGGAAACTAAGCATTGAACTAATATTATTGTTATTTATAGTTAAGTACTTACTTAAATATCCTTGCGTTTCTACTTTGCAGTGATTTAAAAGAATGAATTGCATTACATAAATAAAGCGACTACCTACAAATAATAAAAATTAAATGGTAAAGTTGCATTAGCACTTTAACCATTCAACCAAGAAGGCGAAACGAAGTTACACTATGCATACTTCATCATATCATATAAAAAACCAAAGCGCTTTGGGAATCAGTCTGTTATCAATGTACGCTGTATGTTTCAAACCGTAGTGTCGGTAATCGTATTTTACGTCAGGTAATAGTACATTGTGATACAAGTGAGGTAGGTTGATAATTACATCAGAGGCGAAATTGTTCACGCGAACCGCAGGTGAGCGTGATAAGGAAGCCGAGGATGTAATTATCAAAGCTGACGCGTATCAAACGACGTTTTTCAACACATTTTGCGAGGAAAAAATCATTTTCATAAAATGAAAATGTTATAGGCCTGCCAAATTATTTACTTTACATTAAGCAAATCATTAAGATGACAACAGCTTTTTACTCACAATTGTACATCGCCAAGAATATCTAGTGGCGTCCATTATATTTATCACTTTTCTAGTCGACACGAGTCAACATTTTTGATAATAACCAAACACGCATAAACAAATTTTACAAATATTTGTAAAATAAATAACCTATAAGGGCGCCGATCAGTTTTTTTTTCGTGAAGTTTGCGCAGTGTGGGCACAGAAATCTCTAAACAGGCAATACAAAATAAAATTATATTTTCGTTTTAAAATGTTATCTGTATTTAATTCATGTAAAATGTTTGAAAAGTGAATAGTTTAACTAAATTAAACGTTTCCATATCATATACAAAAAGAAATAGTCCATTAATTAACAAAAAAGGATTTAATTTGTTTAGTCGAGTAAGAATCCATTTGCCGAAAATTAAAAAAAAAGCTGTACATTCTGTACAACCCGGTTAATTTAAGAATGCACCGTGTTCATGCATATATCTTGCTGCAAGGTGCCAACGTGACTTAATCGGGATATAACCATAACACACAAGTGTTGTATTGTTATAAAACACGCGTTTTTAATATCCAGGATTATGAGCCTAACAGCGACACAATAAGAGGTACGTTACGAGCAATTGTGTTGAAAAATCTGTTTAAGTACAAGAAATTTGATAGTTCTCTGTGAGATGACAAGTACCGGCGCCATTTTTAACGTTTTCCAGTCAGTTAAGAAACACTGTTCGTTAGGAGACTCCTCACAAGGTGGACTGATGACCTGGTAAAGGTCGCGGGAGTCCATTGGATGCGAGAAGCGCAAAGCGATTGCTTTGGCACTCTTTGGGGGAGGCCTATGTCCAGCAGTTTATGTCTTTCGGATGACGATGATGATGACGAGTCAGTTAAGAGCGGTCGATGCGGTGATCTTCCTTAGTCACTACAAATCCCAATGCAATTTGATAGTAGGTATAGTATCTTATCTTATCTAAAATCAGTCAGTGTGTTTTTAGTTCCGTTAGATACTCTATCACCATACTCATTGGTCTCATCGTTACCCTATTTATTTTGATTCAAAAAGAAACAAAATAAAAATATATCGATTTGCAAAAAAAAAAACCTGTCCTCTGTGCTACTTCGAAGAATGATATAATTCATGTCCATACTTACACGTTACTTGATACTTTCACGGAGAATAGGAACACAGTTTTGCCTTTTTTAATATCCTATTACAGATTTCGATTGTTATCTAAATATAATGTTTTTCACTTCACATGCTCGAAAAGCATGTCATAATAGGCTTAGCAGGCAGGGCTAAAACGTACATGAAGCCCCTAGGGAAAATATGCATACATATTTATAGTTTTTTAAACATTTTAATTTAACCAATCAAAACATTAGCGTAGTTATTAAATCCACCAATCACAACTCTTCAAAAAACATTTGCAATTGCTTTCAACTAACCAGAATACAGTTAGTTATTAAAATAGACCAATCAGAGGAAACAAAATTAATTTCAAACATTAGGAGTTTTTTATTTATTATTGATTGTGGATGGATAACCTTTGTTTTTACTATTTTCTCGCAGTCTAAGTGAAGAGTAGAGTGTGTAACTCTGGTCTAAAAGCCATATTACCACTCGAACAATTTTCCCTTACTTCGCTCGGGAAAAATAACCATCTCGTGGAAATATGACTTATTTTGTCATACAATCTACTATTGATGGCAATTTTAATTAAATTTCAAGAAACCCTTCTTATTAACCCAACTACTGCATCGCTCTGCTACTCAAAACATATTCCATATGTAGCGAAAATCCGTAGTAGGGCATTGATGTTGGTAACGCGTTTGCGTCATGCGCGGTGAAATCGTTAAATGAGTGTGCCCATTGTTGATATTTCGAAGACAGATGAAGTGCGGATACTCTCCATACGGAAAAAGACACGCGTGTCAGACAATGGATACATGTGCAGTCTACACTGCTACGTCACGTGTTCTACAGTCCGCATTGCATGCCACACTGCTACCGAAACAATGCCAAAAATCAAGCAATTATGTGCCTTTCCACCACGTAAGAAGAGCGTTGGCGTGGGGCTGGTTGCTTTGGTTTGATAGTATTGCAAATATTTCTCACACAAAAATAAAAACTGCGGAATTCGTCACATTGAACTCCTTTGTTTGAGAATTTGATTCGTGGATGATAATCTTCGTAGTCGGGAAGGGAGTACAACCGCAAGGTTTTTTATATATTTGTGTTTCTTATTTATGACGAAATATACCTTTACTTTAGTTTCAAAACCTCGTACGTCGTGTACGTCGAGAAATATCAATTTAAAACTTATATAGGTAGTTAGCGCATTTTTTCAAACTGTAACAATGAGTTAAGTACCTACGAAATGAATATTGCTTACCTTTTATTCAGGGTTAAGGTTGCTCTGTAGAGCATTTAAAGATATTATGATCACTTTCACTTTATAACAGCTGTAATCACTGAATCGATATACACATTTGTTTTGATTTGCCTCGCAAGCTGACTCGTCGAAAATTGTAATGATTCTAAAATAATGTGCCTGTTCACCGTATACCGTTAGTCATTATATTTTGGGGTGGTGATGTTGGAGTAACAATTAGTAAAAGGTTTTAAGGTAAGGGGTTCTTCGGTAGAAGGTTTGGTTGTTTAAGGTTATGTTTAGTGCGCGGTGAAGCCACGCGCGGCGCTGTTGGCGACCGGCGGTGTGCGACTGAGCGCGAGGGCGGGCGGCTTCCCGTTCCACCCGTACTGACTTACGCTTTTACAATAAAATCATCCGTCCCATTTTACTCCCAACGGATAGCACAAAACAAATGGGATAGCAATACCATTTACACTGTAATTTACACTCGATTCACATTCTGGCAAATGGCATATTTCAAAAAACGTTTTGAATTCGAGTGGATTTGGGACAAATAAATCGTTTGTTTTTTCTAGGTGGAGTGCTAGTTTTGTTTTTTAATTTTTTACTGATTTTCTTCAACTTTCAAGGATAAAATAATGCTTTTTCGTATAATAGGTCAATCAAGTGTTTCACAAAACACTTGATATAAATTACTTAGATACCGAAAAAATTACATTCCATACCTTTTTATATACCATGTTTACAATAATTATGTACTGTATCAAGGATTTGATTGAATATTTGAAGAACGTGCTTGTCGTATTTTATCTTTTGGCCACTTGAGTGATTTTACTGGACTATAAAATCTACACTTAATGAACTACAACGCGTCAGTATCGACGTCTATACGCGAACATGCATCGACCCGTTGACATTACGTATACGATGATGATTTGTTTCCAAATCAGTGCCATTATTTGCCATGTGAAAGATTTAGGAGAAACCAACATAAATTTAAATAGAACAAGACTATTAATATCTGGCGGAAAACCTGCGAGATTGCAATCTTACCCATATAACGTTCAGTTCATTAACATGGGTGGCATGTGTGCAGCTACCATTCTAACATTAAAAACAGTGTTAACAGCAGCACATTGCTTCGATTTTAACAAAAATATTGGGGATATGGCGATACTTTCAGGTAGAACTTGTTTTACGCTTAGGTACCTACATTCGACGTTTTAGTACATATTGTGATACAAGTGAGCTATGTTGATCATTCCGAGGCGGAATTGTTCGCGTGAGCCGCAGGTGAGAATGATAAGAGAGTTGAGGATGTAACGCATTTCATAGGACGTTTTTCAACACACTAGAACTTGGTTAATCTAAGAATGCACTCATACAACATGACAACCGCTTTAGCCTAGTTGGTAGTGACCCTGCCTACGAAACAGAGGTCCTGGGGTCGAATCCCGGTAAGGGCATGTGTGATGAGAACGAATATTTGTTCCAGAGTCATGGATGTTTTCTATGTATATAAGTCTTTATTTATCTATATAAGTATGTTTATCGTCGTCTAGTACCTACCGATAGTACAAGCTTTGTCGACTAGGTCGATTTGTGATAGATTGACCCCTAATATTTATTTATTTATGTATAAATAAACCTTGATGCAGGGCGCCAACGTATCTAAAAATCAGGATATAACTATAAACCACGAGTGTGTTGAAAAATATATGTTTTATACATACATTTTACGCCTTATTGTAAAGAAATAAGGTACTACAGAGTAACCATAACATTTGACGTCAACGAGAGCGTTCATTTCAGTACCTAACTTTTGAAATGAAAGTGAAATTTCAGCATCTCAATATGTGCTGGACCACCACAGGCAACACCACGAGGTCTGGGACTTCAGACTCCACCCGAACTATAATACAACAGCGATATTCTCAGACGACATAGCAATCGTCCTCATACATGATATCTTCGTTGTGGGTCGCGACGTTCAACCCGCGACGCTTACCGACACTCTTGAGTGGATGAGAGAAAATGAGACGACGTTTGGAGTTAGTGGATGGGGAGAGACTTCGGTAAATATTTTTTCATCGCTTATACTCTGAAAGTGGGTCATTTTTTATATAAGTAGCGGGTTGAAAGTGATGCGTGTCGCCACTAGGGCTGAAAAGTAATAAGAATAAATTAAGTATTTCATGACTATTATTGCTATTTGAGGACTTCTGAATACATTTTTTAGCATTTAGTACCTATCTGATCTATTTATACTCGTAAACTTGTTTTAAGTAATAATCAGCGCATTTTTAAATTCTCCAAAGCATAAAATTAAATGTAGGCTAAGGCTACATACTCGTACAACTGTGAGGATGAAGGTGAACGCCCTGCTCGCTCCTCATTTCAACCTCCTCTACGCAAATATTATTATTTGATTACAGTTTTTTTATGCCCAAAATCTTCAATTTAAAATGAAACCAGCCGTGTTTTAGTGAATACAATAATATTATGTTTGTTAATGAAAATATTTAAATACTTATTCATAATCCGTCTATATTTTTTCTTCTTTAATTCTCTCCACAGATTGAAAGGGTATTTTTTGGGCTGGCGTTGAAACACGTCAGAATACCACGCCATAAAAAAATGGGTTTATTCTATTGTTGTAGCTACACTTACCTAATTCGTTTCCGTCGGCGTCGGTTGCGGTTCACGCGCTCAACGCTCTTGTTTAACGAAATTAAAAAATATTTCCTCCATTCAGGACGGTGGTCCAGTATCTTTGAGGGGTCTCATGGAAACTAATTTGCGCTACGTTTCACGTAAGAAATGCATGGAAATATATAAAGGAGTACCGTTCAGTCGTGAAATGTTCTGTCTCTACGGAAATGGGACAAGCGATACTTGCAAGGGGGACTCGGGGGGTGGCGTCCGGTGGAAAAAGTAAGTAGACATAGATACTTTATTGGTAATAACGCATTACAAGTCAAAAAATAATAATTATTCATATTTATCTACAATATAATGTTATTACAATAATTATCATAAGTAATTCGATTCTAAGCGTGTTACACAGTAACACGGAAGTAGTATTATACTACATTCGGTTAAGTGGATGCCTTGATTCGAGTCGAACGCGCCCGCTTGACAGATAACTGCTTATGCCTTTCAAGTCTCTTCGGGAATGGCTTTTTTGGAGTTTCGGTAAATACCTAACTTAGTGAAGTTTTATTGAAATTTCATTAAGTGAGATTTAGATGAGATAAAATACTGTAGTATTAACTTGATTGTGTCGTAAAATATTGTATTGTTTGAGTACGCTGAGTAAAACTTTGGATTTTTTTCTATTGAGGAAATTTTAGGCAATCATGAATCGATTAAATCAGATAAACAATCATACAGTCAAGAATCATATATCTGTAAATCAGACCTTATTGTTTCTTAATCTAGTCAGAATGGCGTTTCAAAGCATGCGACAATGCCATTTTCAATGCACCCCTTAATTTAGAACTGTGTTCATAATACGGCTTTCTAGATTCGATATCTACTTTATACTACCTACCATCGGTGTAGCATAGGAAAATATGTGCCACAAAAGTAAATATGATGTGAATAATATTGGGCCACGTCAGTAACCCCAAGGGTATCCAAGACCGACCGACTATTTAATCTAACTATTTTTATTTCGCTTTTTTCGTGTGTGTGTGTATATGCTGCTCATTTAGTAACAACATAGCAAGGTCAAGCGTCGGCTGGCAATCGTCCATTAATAATCTAGATGTACCCTTTCTATCGACCGAGGGTAAAATTAACATTGTGTTGTGATTCCAGCAAGATTGTGGGCATCGTGTCACACGGCCGAGGCTGCGTGACTTACCCTGGCATTTATGCCAATGTCTACTACTACACTGCCTGGATAAAGAACATTACCAATCAACTGTTTACATTACATTGTCATTTTTATAATTTTGGCTAGGTCATAACGGGGGGTTTATTAGACAATTTAGACATACCTACTTACTTATTATTTGCTGCTTTAATTTTTCTTTTAAAATTTCGTCTCAATAATTGTTTTACGATAAATATTAATAATGTTTCAACGGTCAAAAATAATTAATATAGAAAATAAACTAACCAAGGTGTATATCTAATACTCTATATGTAATATCCTTCCAATAAACACATACATATGAAATGGGATCACGACGGTTATAGTTGAGATAACGTAACGCCTTTTATAAAACGACTTACCTTATGTACGGTTTATTTAATTTTACCGTTAACTTTTCGGTGAAGTAAAACATCGTGAGGAAACCGGTCCAATTCCAAGAAGGTCAGATGGCAGTCGCTTTCGCAAATCTTGGGGTTAGGTGTCAAAGCGGATCCCGGGCTCCTTAAGGGCACAGCCGGGAATAAAGCTAGGAGTATGATAATTTAACCAGTAGGGTTCGTTTATTTTTGCATTTTGAATTTCCGATTTTGATGATCTCAGACATTCCAGTCCTATCTTGGTAGCAACTTTTTCTTCCACATTCATCACTCATTGTATTGCTATATATGTAAACAATCTATTTATCACAACAAAATATTTGATTATATTTCATTGACAAATTGAAAAATGACAAATCTATTCATAATCGTAAACTATGTAAAAAACAAAGGTAAAATTAAATTAAAAGGTAGTAGGTCTGTGTCCTGTTGCACCTAAACGCAATATGTAAAAAAATACAACGTTTATTCATATGTGCCGACGTCTACGTCGTGACGAAACAGTTGGTTTTCAATTAGTGTAGGCTGTTAAGAGAGCTCTTTAACCGACTTCAAAAAATTAGTCGGAATCTTTTATTTTTTATCTATGTTCCCCGATTACTCGAAGGAGAATGGACCGATGTGGAAAATTCTGTTTTTATTTGACAGTTAAATGGATATCGTTCCCTGGTGGATGGTCCCATGTTCCCTGGTCAGCATCGAAGATAAGAGCTCGGAGAAATCGAGGGAACTAACGTCAATTTCCTACGGCAAAGTTGAGTTTGTCCCTTGATTATGTGGGAAAAATCTTTAAGTCTGTGATATGACTGATTACTGTGAACGAATCTTGTTTTCCAGTACTTTTAGTGGGTATAAAAGATCGACAAAATGTGAAATAGCAGTGGCAGGTAGCCCATCGCCCACAACACACTTCAGCCCTGTTCCCTTAGTCAGCTCTCACGACACCCACGGGACGGGATGAAAGGGGGGAGGGTGGTGCTAATCTAACCCGACATCACAAGGGGGTAAAAAATATTAAACATACATACATACATTCACGCCATGATTCCCAAAAGGGGTAGGCAGAGCAAATGAAACTTATGTTCCAGCGCCACTTTTAGCATAGATGTGGGTATAACAGATCGACAAAATGATTTTTTTGCAGTGATAGGTTGCTAGCCCATCGCCCACAACACACTTCAACCCTGCTCCCTTAGTCGACTTTTACAACACCCACGGGAAGAAAGGGGTTGGTGAAATTCTAACCCGACACCACACGGGGTTCAAAAATATTACAGTACATATTTATTCATTTTCTTCATATCGCAATGTGTTACAGAACGCACTGTCTCATTCTGCCAAATCTTGTGTATGTTCCCGCTGTCGCCAACCTATGAATTTTTTAACTCAATTTCTTAATCATAATTTTTCTCTTATTTTGACATTTATTGGAGAGTAAAGTGTATACCGTGGAATATTATGGTAGCATAAAGAAGAGTCAATATCAAGAATCAAGAAGAGTCGAGATTTTCAAAATATGTTTGCACAGATATAAGTATATTTTATTTATAATTAGGTACTTGTTTCATTTTCAAGCATTTCATAAGTAGGTATGCAGTTATTTTATAAGCACTCACACACTCCGATCTTTAAATAGAAATAAGTTTTGAAATGGCGGCCTTTGTTATTTCGTTCAAAATCGATATCGATACGAATATACGAATCCGAGATTGGATTTCGAAGAAGTGGCTGGCATCTTGAAAACCTTTTTAATATGGTCCGATTTAGACGACGAGAGACGAAAAGGGCCGCCCTTTTTTATCTGAGCTCGGAGTGGGATTTCGAACGAAATCGGACCTCACTTCAAGAATTTCATGATGACGGCAACTTTTTGAAAATCCAACCTTGGATTCGTACAAGCCCCTTGGTTGGCCCGCGCAGCCCCGAGCTTGCAGACTGTATGTAGTTAGACTGTAGTTATGCCAAGCCCGCCAATTTGACGTCACTGTTGACAGATGCTGCAGATAGGAGGATCTAACTAGGATTTCAAGAAGAAGAAATGAAAAATTTAACGAGGTCAAATGTTTCGGCAAGTCAATTAACTGTCGCAGTCGGATATAAACTATCCTAAGCGGAAGCTAGAATAATAATATACTTATAAAAAAAAGACCGGGTTGCACTCCAGGAGTGCCGGCAGAAGTGAAAACTTGAATAATTTTAATTTTCCAAAAAAAAAACCCTTCCTCCCCCTCCCTCTCCCCGCGTGCCAATGTATCTGATAACAACCTTATTAGTAGTACGCTATATGTAAATTTTTAAATGAAAGGAAAAATTGAAAAATTTAATGCTCCGAGCCGGATTCGACCACAGGCATTCATGGCCCGTCGCTACTACCAACTGAGCTATCGGAACAATCTGGTTCGGGCACCAAATCCCTCAATCAGTTCCTTCATATAACGCCTTAGGGAGGCGAGCTTGGTTTTCTTTAGCAGCATTACTGCTTAAAAAAACAAATATTAACGCTATATGTAGTCCACCTTAACTTAGCAAAATTGATGAAGGAGACGATGAAATAAAATACCAATTTGTTTTTGCCATTGCCAAATATTTTTCAAAGCTTTATCTATTTAGGAATAACGTCCAAATTCGAACTATTCGAATTCCTCAATAGCAAAACAGTAAAGGACGCGTGGATAAAATTACAAATTTATTTGCAGAATATACAATTGCAAAAAGTGTTTAACGGCTTTATACCCTTACGAATAGTGTTCAGTTTTGAATGAAGTCGAATCGGCTGACAGCAAAATATAAAAGTTTGATAAAACAAAACGGAATTTGCATTTCATTTACGGAAAATGTGTTACGACCTTATACTGTTAACAATAAAGTACAAATTAGAACTATGTGCCCCTAGTCAAACCCCCGTTTTCCCCCCGCCCCCAAGCCTCGTCCCGAATCTCTCCCAATTCTACGGTCACTTGACCTCCTGAGATCTCACAAAATCTGTCGCGAGTTAAACAATTTTTGCCCATCCCAAAAAGTGCTCAGCGCCGCTAAAGAAGTTTTCACTTCAAAAAACGATTATTGGACGTTCATGGGAAGCTAAGATCCTTCTTGCCAGAATAATTTTTGAAATAATACTGATATATTATTTTTTTCATTCAGAGATTTATTATAAGTGTAGATCACTGACGTTTATTTGAATTAGTAATAATGAGAATGAGTACCTACCTAGTCATAAAAACAAGGCGCAGTAAAACGATAATTAGAGCTAGTTCCACTTAATTAAGTCGTTTTTTAATGATGTCGCAGCGACGTCTTTGAACATGCCACGTCGACCAAGTTACACGTTTTTTGACATATTTTTAATTTTATTGATACAAATAGTGACATGTAGGCAATACAACACAGATATGACAAAAATTGAGGGTAAAATCGTTGGGGGTAAACCAGTTCCTATAGAGAACTTCCCTCATATGGTTCAGCTGTTCAACAGCGGGTCGCTTTGCGCGGGAACCATTATATCGAGCTGGACCGTGATGACCGCGGGGCACTGCTTTGACTATAACCAAGACATCGATGAAATGGAAATTCATGCAGGTAAGGATACGAGGATATTCATATTTAAAGTCGCAGCTCATTAGCTATATCCATCGCTTTTTGTAGCAGGGATGGTCGGGCTCGAAACACTTAATTTTAGGCGTAAGTCCCATCTCGCCTTACATTACAGTCTCCTGCTGTGGGGACAAATGACAACCCTGTAGCGCTGGAAGGCAACGGACTGTTCGTCCCCGAGCAGTATTCGCGGGCAGGGCGCCGCCGCCGTCCGCTGTTCGCGGCGCCGCCGGCGGCGGGCGAGCCGGGCCGCTGCACGTGCCGCGCCGGCAACGCGCCCGCGGCCCGCGTGCGCCAGCTCTACTCAATGCCGACGTGTTTGCCGATAGCTGGCAAACCCTGCTCACTAAAATAAGTGCCCTAAGCAATATGTATTGTTAGTATAGGTATAGGTAACAACGTGTCTAGATTAATTATACTCGTAATTATATACTTATGTAAGTTTTTCGTGATGTATTCATTTAATTTATTAAACACAGTTTTAAATTAAGTCCCAACATTGTAGGCGCCTTGGTACTTTACTGTAAGCCTATAAATGTAATGTGCAAGAAATAAATAAATAAATTAATTAGAGCCACCCGGCGCCCGACCCGCACCGCCTCGCCTCGAGCGGTTAGTATTCTTTATATGGATTTGCACGGGCATGCGCTCACTTTACTACACCTACTCCGTAGTTAGTACATTTACGAGGCGAGGCGGTGCGGGTCGGGCACCGGGTGGTTCTAGTGAGCTGTGACCTGAAGGCGTAGCACGGTTGCCATTTTATCATTTAAGCTGCAAACGCACAGAGAGCGGTGGCGGAGCGGCGCGGTGCGCCGCGGAGGCGGTACCGGTTGTAGGTAATGTTCGAGCTATTATGAAACGATCCGCACAGAGCGGCGCGGCGCGGCGCGGTTTTCTGTGCGGACCCTTTCGTATTAGCTCGAACATTACAAACGGTACCGCCTCCGCACCGCGCCACGCCGCCCCGCCACCGCTCTCTGTGCGTTTGCAGCTTAAATTATGTCACTGCGTTCGGCCTTTATCGTTGTGGATAAGACATCCGTCACTATCGCACTTGCATACTTGTCAGAACGTGACGGATGTCCACAGCGATAAGTGATAAAATGGCAACCGTGCTACGCCTTTTGAATTCCCACCACAAGTTTGTGCCATTGTCTATGACAATGGCATATCAAGCATACGGAATACTGATATGGTCAGTGATTTGCACATTCAAAGAAATTAAAGTGCGCATTTTGACAATGACTACCATCTCAGCAGAAAGCTCTCGCAACGCAGCAAACCGGCGAAAATGGAGAGACGTTGCCAGCACGGCTATCACGCGACGGCGCACGAGCTCTCTCGATTTTTCTCGCACTATCCGTCTCTCTCTTATTAGAACACTTAGAAGAAGAGGTATATAGTGCGAGAATAATCGAGAGAATGTCGCGGCCGTCTCATGATAGACGTGCTGGAAAGCAGTTCAAGCCGTAATAATTTACGATGATTAACCATGTACGCGTACCCTCAACCTCGTACGCAATCTGAACAACCATCAACCACGACCACTCTGTCAAGAGTATACGACTGAGAGGGGGAGGGCGGGCTGTCAGGCGAGCATGAAAATGCTCTCGCCGGTACACAAACACTCCCAATCAAAGTTTTATTAGTATATAATGTTACATTCGTTGGGAATTGCGCGTGTTCCGATGCGGGCCCCGCGCCGCTGATCGCCCGCTTGTTCATAAACACGGTGTTATGCTATATCTACGTAATACTTCGTTACTTTACTTTTTGTAAGTCTAATCTTAAAACTAAAACACTGAAGAATCAAACAAGTAATCAAAATATATGTACTCTATTTAGGCATACGAGTGTCGATTAACAAGTATAGACAAACACATTGTAAAAAAAAAGGTAATAAGCTTGTTTGTATGTTTGTTGGACCATATATATATTTCTATTCGTATAAGAAAGTATCTATTATCTTTCGCTAAGTGATTCTATAAACATTTATTGGCTTCGATAAACAGGTGCTTTATAGTCATCCTTTGTTCTAAAAACTTAGTTAAACGCCCTAATCCCAAAAAAAGTATTACTGTATTTTTTTTAAACATTTGTATATGTCACATTCTTACAGCGATGATATTTTAATCCTATTATTTGAAAGAGGCGTGATTATATGTATATGTATGTATGTTATGTATGTATGTATTTTAAGATGTTAGATACCTACTTTTGTACCCGTTGTAGTGTCTATAGTAGTCCGTAGGTATCTAAGTTCTATTCGGATTTCAGGAGCAAGATATACATACGACACGAATGCTGACATATATGATGTATGGTATTACATCAAACATGAAGATTATAATAAGGTTATGCCTTTTTCTTGCGACATCGCGCTTATATTTGTAAGAGTACCCATTGGATTCTCCGTGAAGACAAAAAAGGCGGTTATTGCAAACACAAACGCGTGGATGGTACAGGGCACAACCAACTTTTCAGCGACTGGATGGGGCTGGGTACACGTACGTATCCATATATGATACTAGACAAGCTAGTTATTTGGGTTTATTGTATTATTGGGATCAGATACACAATTCGGGTAATAAACTCATGATCATGACTGTAATAGGAGAATAGGCTGAATAGGTACAATGAATATATGACGAACGTCAAAGCACTTATATTAAAAGACAAACTAATTTAACCACATCGTTAAGTATTTTGACTAATAATCGAAATTGCCTTTTTTTTGGGCATTGTCACACTTGCGAGTTGCGATCGTGATTCGAAGATCTATTGGTAGTAGTCGAAATATCATCATCATCCTCCTAGCGTTATTCCCGGTAATGCCCCTAAAGAAGCCCGGGTCCGCTTTGACACCTCATCCCAAGATTTGGCATAGGCACTAGTTTTACGAAAGCGACTGCCACCTGACCTTCCAACCCAGAGGGAAAACTAGACCTTATTGGGATAAGACCGGTTTCCTCACGATGTTTTCCTTCACCGAAAAGCTAACGGTAAATATTCCGTACATAAGTTCCGAAAAACTCATTGGTACGAGCCGGGATTCGAACCCACGACCGCCGCTTGACAGCCGCATGCCTGAACCACTAGGCTACCGTCGCTCTGTAGTAGTCGAAATATATTCTCTGATAATAATGATAGTGTATGTAATGACGAAAACGATTTCGCTCACAAATATTGATGTGAAAAAGTCCAATCCTTACTTAGTACTATATACTAAACCTTATAAAAAATACGTAGGTACCTACTTAGTTACTTATTTTCGCTCTTTGTTGTATGTGGTCAATGTTGAACGACATCGGTGGAAACTTCTGTGATGCCTCTGCATCTGATCGTTCACTACACGAGGAAGTATTCCACTCCTTCTTGTGTACTATTTAATTGATGTTTTGACCAGAGTGGGTTGGTTATTCGTGAATTGGACAAGCTATTCACCATTATGCTGCTAACGTAAAAACTAGTGTTCAAATTTTGTCACCTTGTCTGGTACCAATAAATTTGGACTGACTATCCAAAGAAAAGAGGGAACGAGCGTTCGGACAAAACAACTGTCATTTCTCTGTTTAAAAAATATATTTAGGTTAGATCTAGACTAACCAGACTCGTCGCGGCAATAATAACACCAAGACCAAGTGAGATGGATAAGTGTGAAAGAGAGATATTTATTTTCTTGTCTTTGTCTGTCAGTTCCAGTGTTTTTTGTTTGCCGTAAACGAGTCAGTATGAGGATGCAGCAAATAAACCATTACCTGCCCCTATTATGAGGATTGTTTATGGTAAGCCCTCAGCCATTTTAAGACCAGTTCTTAATATAGCTGCATAGGCCTTTCTATACCTTAATTACGGTGGCACGTTAATAGCGACTCTGTAGAAATATATGGAGAGTAGTCTAAGCATTTAGATCTATAAGTACCTAACGTACTTACGTACGAAGCGTTACGCAATCGACCAGCAGGTTAAGTTATGCATTTATACAGTAGGGTATTATATATTTTAGTACAACGGCCCGCTTTCCTCAAATGGTTTAATGACGACCGGACTGCATTTCATGCCATTGGATAAATGCGGCAAATTGCATAACTTGACTATGTCTAAGGATATGTTCTGTCTATATGGGAACGGCAAGTTTGATACTTGCAAGGGCGATTCCGGAGGAGGCATCGAGTGGCACGGGTGAGATCATTGAATGTGTCAGGACAGTTACCTACATTTAATTGCCAATGCAAAACCCTTTTACAAGCACTAAAGTATTGTTATTTTTTCAGGATGATCGTAGGGATAGTATCACACGGCGATGGCTGTGCTCAGGAAAATAAGCCGAGTGTGTATTCCAACGTCTGGTACTTTAGGAACTGGATAAAGAAACAAATCTGGGATTTCCGTAGTCACTTCTGCAACAGGTCAATCGTTGACGGGATCCGAAAACAGTGTGGATCGGACTTGAGAATCGGCGCTGAAAATATCGAAGTTACTGAAATATAATAATATGCAAAAAATATCAGTCAAATGATTTTGGACAAAAACACTTTCTCAAGAAATTAGTTTTATTTTGACCGTTTAATACCCAGTTGCGTATAGGTACATTCAAAATACTGCACGCAGTGCACGGAAGTCAACTCAATTTAAAGTGGAAAATACAACACTATTTTTGTTTAGTTAAACAACGATCAAAGCACAAAGAAAAATGTCCATTGGTGAACACGCACTGGGTTTTTCACAGTACTTACAATGACGATGATGATCTATTACAATGACGTGGCTTAACTTAACCGAATATATATAACGGTAAGTAAACAAATGTTTTGACATAGGTACTGGTTAGAGCTCCCGTTGCAAGAAACCCTACCTCACAAGGTGGCAGAACAGAAATGCAATATAGTGATAGATACTACTTAGGAACACTGGACTTTAGTTGGTTGCCATAAGATATCCTGGAAGAACTATTCTTTTTTTCTTCGTCGTATCTCTTTTTTGATCGAAAATTACATCATAAGATGGCAGATTGAAACGTTTACTCATCGAAAGAGACACATTTGGAGATAACAACCCGCATTGGTTGTCAGCCCAAACCCTGGCAGGTTTCAAGATCAGCCACGTTTTATGAGCCCCAAAAATGGGGTCAATTACCTCATCAGGTGGTAAGATGAAACTGATGCAGATCGATTGCCCTAGACGTGCCGTTCACGAATATACAGCGTTGCCTGCCTTCAGCTTGGCAGTTTTTCTGGTTTTTATTTACCCTATTATTTCAACACCATAAGACGCAAGTACGTTGACTTTAATTTAATTTCCTGGTTTTTATTAAATTATACCCTGAATCATAGCATAAATACACGAATTTCTCGTTATTCCAAGATTTTCACATATAATGGTCGCGGTGGCTGACCAGAAAAACTGCCAAGCTGAAGGCAGGCAACCCTGTATATTCGTGAACGGCACGTCTAGTGCAATCGATCTGCATCAGTTTCATCTTGCCACCTGATGAGGTAATTGACCCCATTTTTGGGGCTCATAAAACGTGGCTGATCTTGAAACCTGCCAGGGTTTGGGCTGGCAACCAATGCGGGTTGTTATCTCCAAATATGTCTCTTTCGATGAGTAAACGTTTCGATCTGCCACCTTATGATGTAATTTTCGATCAAAAAAGCGATACGACGAAAAAAAAAATTGTTCTTCCAGGATATGCTATGGCAACCAACTAAAATCCAGTGTTCCTAAGTAGTATCTATCACTATATTGCATTTCTGTTCTGCCACCTTGTGAGGTAGGGTTTCGTGCAACGGGAGCTCTAACCATAACGATTGTTCTACCGATAGCGGAAACATGATAATTTTCTTTTTAAACTGATTTCAAAGAAAAGGAGGAGGTTCTCAATTCGGTCGTATTATTATTATTTTGGTGGAGTGGAATTGATGATGAAAACAACAGATGACTTATGGAATTCCTCAATTATGTACTTAAAAGTACGTCACAGATTGTGCTAAGATTCCGTTGAAATAGCAACTAATGAAGTGCTAAAGGTATTAAAGTACGTCACAGCAACTAATGAAGTGCCAAGCAAAGGTAAATAGGTACCTACGTATACCTACGTCACAGCAACAACTAATGAAGTGCCAAAGGTGATCCCTGTGGAATCGACGGAAATACTCAAATATTATCGGGCCACATACAACGATTGGGTTTTAATCTCAATTTTTTTATTTTTTTTTTATTTATTTATTGATAGTAACAAACGGTCATATACATAAATGTGTACAAAGATGCTTGATGTTAACGACCTACAGTTTCCTTAAATTGTAGTTGTGCTCAAAAAATGTTGAAAAAAAAAATTTACATTTATACGTAAGTATACTTATACGTAGTTGTGTACATACATATATATATATACACCAAGAAGCACACATTCAATGACACATAGTTACATTTTTGAATAGTACCTACATTACACAGTATGTTACAAACTAAGTAGGTATAGCTACAGTACAGTTAGATATAAGCTTAGAAACAGTGTTGAAAATTACATTGCTGATCATTGGAACAATTTCTTCAAAGATTTTTGAATTTAGTATTTTATAGAGTAAAACAGAGTCTACACAGTCACGCCGATCGCTCAGTGACTGCATTTTATGGCGTTGTAATGACAAGTTCTAAAATCAAGCGACTTCATAAATTTCTTTTGGGGCCTTTCATTTCTTTCAATTATAATCAAGGCATTTGCTTTTGGAAATCAGTTCATGTGGTAAATTGGAAAATAAATGTGGAAATGTTACGTGGCTTGGCGGAGTACTAAATTGAAGTCGGTTAAAATTTTGTTTTTATTAGTAAATTATTGTCGTTTCTTCTTTTATAAAGCCAAATTTCCACGTTCAGGTACTTTACGAATACTTAGGTGATGGTTAAAGCCTGCAACGCACAGGCGCGGCCTGGCCGCGGTGGACCTTAATAAACTTGTCATTAGCTGTCAAATCTACTATTGACCGCCACCGCAGGCCGCTCCAGTCTGTGAGAGGCCTTATAAAGCTAGCTAGCTAGCTAGCTAGCTTACACCACAACGCAACCGCGATTCATCCAACAGCGTGTCTAATATGGGGGGATGGTAGTGCGCGCAACCATGCTCCCGCCTCGAGGCGCGCTATATTAACCCCTGCTGCCTCCTAATAATCCCGCCAAAATTCTTTTGCACAGAATGTCGTCCCAACCTCTCTGCACAACAAGGCGTTTAGGCCGTTCATCCCCCTGCAGCAGGTGGTAGACCATTTCATCAATTGGTAAAATACGAGTGACAAGACCCAAAGTCTCATGCGCCGAGGCAAGGGAGGCCACCACGCCGACATCCTGACAACGACGTACTCCCCGTCCGCCGTGACGGACTGGAAGAGCCGCCTCACGTGCTGCGTTTTATCCAAATGCACATTTAATAAGGACTACAAAGCTCACCTCAGACCAGATTCCGTAACAGTACGAGAGAGACGTGCCCAGATAAATTACTCAAGCGCTCCGAAGCCCTCACAAACGCCTAACGTTTCTCTTCCAACGCTGAACCGACTCCTTCCGGGAACATAGGAGCCCCCAGGAGAGACAATAGTTATTTTTGCAACAAGAGAGCAAAGTTTGTTTTTGCTGCGAGTGCTAATATTGAGTCCTGAGGAAGCGAAAGATTCTTAAATTTGAATCTTGAACGCAGCGAAGGACTCAAAAGCACGAGATGCAAATACTTGCTCTCGAGTAACACATACAACTTTTCACCTCAGCAGTGAGAACATATTCACATCAAAAAATATATCATAGTATCACGTACCTGTTCGTCTCAAGATTATTCAGGAAGAAAACTTAATTAGGCGTTAGTTACTGCTTGTTTTAACTTAGGTAGCGCCGGCCGCGCCGTTATGAATTCAACACTAAAAAGGCGAGACAAAGGCGCGAACAACCAAAGGATATTTCAGTATGTAAGTATACGAGTGTCGCTTGACACTAACACATCACTAAAAACAAACCGTGTTATTGTTAAAATTCACAGATTTTAGATTTTATTTATGAAATATTTATGATTGTCACAAAGGGCACACATTAGCATATTACGTGTATCTCGCGTGCACACCAAAAACTAGCCGTACTGTTGTTAAAATACTGTCTAAGTCACGTCACTGACTTCACTATATTTCCTAGTTAGATAGAGAATTAATAAAAACTACTAGGATAAATCTCCTAGTAGTTTTTATATTTAAAACCAATATCAATAACGCAAGAATGACGAATAATATACATAATAAAATCTCAAACAAATTAACAGCGCGCAACTTTTTAAAAGGGGCGGGCCCCGCGCTTGCTTTTGGAAACTGCATCTGTGGTATCTATACGTTCATAGAATTTAAATTGTTAAAACTAGCATAATAAAATTCATAAAAAAAGCTAGCATAATAAAATTCATGGTTACCTAATTCTTATATGAAAAACGGAGTTTATTCTGAGATCTTTTATTTGAATATTCTTCAATTTATAATTCCTTCGTATAATTATTTAGGTAATTTAAACTTGTTAATTTGATAGTTTTCGAACGTTTTAGTTGTTATCCGCTTTTTTGGGGGTCTACTTTGAAATTCGATGGTCGAACTATGGAACCTATATCTGCAATTTTCTTTTTTCGTAATTGATTGAAAGGGACAGTGCTAATAAATTTCAAATATTCTGAACTTGTAATAGACCCCATACGACGAAATGTCAGTGCTCCGCACGAACATTAAAAAGTTACTTTGTCTCACGGAGTACATTTTGCACACTGTTTTCACGCAGCAAAATATACTTGTTCGAGCTGCTGAGGCGAAAAGATAATTTATGATGGCGCCGCACCCCAGGTCACACCAATTCGAAGCCTGGTGTCAACATTGCCGTGCTCGGCGTCAACTGCAAAGTGACTCATAAAGTGACAATGTTATTTTAAGGGTAAGTACTAAATAGTAATCATTTATAACCGGTTGTTTTTTCATCGCAAGTGACATGAATTATATTTTATTTAAAACGTCGTTATTTCACCATGATAAACACCTTTTATTTTAAATACGTTACACTTTCGTTACGATTAGTTACACCTACGTTATATTTTAGGAACTTTTTTGGCACTGGGAAGTATGTACACACAGAAAAATAGAAACTTAAATGAGATGTTAGTACCTATAGTATTTTCAATGACAAAACACAGTATGAAATTAAAAGTTATTGAAACTTAACTCGAATTTAATAACATTTATCTATTCGTTTGACTTGAATGTTACGTGACCGTGACAAAACATTTTTTGTTTTTAGATAATAAAAACATAATTTAATTTTATGTTGTGCATTTTTTAGCTACGTTTACAAATGAGAATACTCAACCAGTATGATCTAATCTTTATAAATTATGTTATGTTTTATATAGTAACGTCACGTATATTTTTATGATGAAATTGTATGATGCTATTAAAGTTAATGAGTTTGAAATTCAATTATGCTTTTCATTTGATTGTTAACCATGTAAATTGCTACATAAATAGCTTGTGGAGAATGACACACCTAAGAAGTTTGTCGTGTTTTGGTATTTTGTTTCTGTTCTTGTTTATAAGGTTACCGTTATGCATAAAGTCTAAAGAGGCAAAAATAGTTGGAGGTTTTGCAGTTCCAATAGAGCAGTTCCCACACGCTGTGCAGGTTTTTAACTTGGGTTCGATGTGTGGCGGCACGATCCTGTCCAGCTTTGCCGTCCTGACTGCCGCACACTGCTTCACCAACAACAAGAACGTTCGGCATATACATGTGCGTTTTGGTGAGGATACTCGTAATATAGTGTAATGTTTTTAACTTGAGCTCGATGTGTGGCGGTACGATTCTGTCCAGGGGGCCTAGACAAGGTTCCAATCGACAAGCGCTAACGCCAATAGAAAATAATAAAATGTATGGGGATGACAGATGCCGACGAAACACTTTTCGTTGACATCTGTCATTCCCATACATTTTATTAGTTGTCTATTGGCGTTAGCGCTTGTCGATTGTAACCTTGTCTACGGCCCCAGGTGGACCATCCTGACCGCCGCGCACTGCTTCAATAAGAACAAGAACATACGGCATATACGTGTGCGTTTTGGTGAGGCTACTCTCAATATAGTGTACTATTTTTAACTTGGGCTCGATGTGTGGCGGCACGATTCTGTCCAGGTGGACCATCCTGACCGCCGCGCACTGCTTCACCAACAACAAGAACGTACGACACTTACATGTGCGTTTTGGTGAGGATACTCGTAATATAGAGTAACGAAATCTTGACGCCCCCCCCCCCATCACGATCACGTACGCTAGGACAACTCAACTGTCATTATTCCATACAAAAAGCGCACAATTGCAACCAAAACTTCACGTAAAACAAGACCATAAAACCTATCAAGTCAGCTGCCCAGGTACATCTAGTATTTTTTTGTATTGGAAAATGACAGTTCATTTGGCCTTACGCGCGTTCGAAAAGAGAGTTACGTAATTAACCCTCTGATGTGAGTTTACCTACGTCAGTTCTCGTCGTCTAAGGTACTGCTGTACTGTACTGCTTCATTCTTAACAACTTGCAGTTAATTAATTTCACTTTTAACCGGACCATGTTTATGGACAAACGATGCGTAAAAAAACGCTCACGCCTGTACATAAACTACTAGGCAACGCCATACGTTTGTGTTCAGGCGAGTTTCGACGCAGTACCCACTTCGTCGGACGCGTCGCTAGTTCGGATCTACTAACTATCGGATACTGCATATCTGGATAGTGTGTTCACATGGCTTCCCAACACCTTCCCACTTTTTGGATAAGGATCTATTTTTTTTGCAAAGTCCTTCAGTTGCAAATCCAACGACCGGACCGATTTGCTGTCGCAAAATCGGATGACACATTTTGCAGTATCAGTTTTATTGCCGATCCTGCAACCGTGTGCTTCTGCGAACGCGTGCATTGAAATACTTACTGTTGCCACTAAATCGGATCCTACAAAAAAATGTTACCGCAAAGCATCGGATGTCTCCGTGTGAACGGGTTCTTGGTGTTTAGAGTAAGCATCGGAAAAGGACAGCAACTACAATGGTCTTTATACTTACAGGTGCTAGATTCATGCATGACATGACCGCTGTTACACGCGATATATGGTATTTTATCCAACACGAAGATTACAACAAGGAAGCCCCGTTCGCTTGCGACATTGCGTTGATATTTACTAGGCAGCCAATACAGTTCACGAAGAGGGCACAGAAGGCTGTCCTCGTAAACACAAACCAGTGGATGAATGAAAGAGAACAAAATTTTATTGCAATAGGTTGGGGCTTAACGTCGGTATGTAATGTTTAGACATCATAATTTAAAAGACAACATTTTATGACAGGTAGGGCTTTCCTAAATATTCGGCGATAAATTCAATTATGCTTTTTCCATATACCGTATGACCACGACCCTTGGCCAGAAACGCGAGCACAGAAAATGGCCCTGGATGAGTCCCGATGGCATGACTAGAAACGAGATCGACTTCATCATGTCGATATATTCAATGATGTTTTTGTGATCAATACGTTTAAAAAAGGGAGTGATCACCGCCTGGTTGGAGCGCTCTCAGCTGATGAAGTCTACACTTCGTCCAGCATCCAACAAAATCAAATCCCCGAGAGCTTTCAGCTGGAACTCCAAAACAGTTTCGATTGCCTAGGCGGTGATGTGAACGAACTCAACGACGGGTTAGTGGAAGCTGTCCGTGCCACTGGGTCTAAGTTCTTCAAGCCCCGTGGGGTAATATAACTAAAAGGCTTTCTAGTTCCACACAGAAGCTCATGAAGAAAAGGAATAAAATGATTTTGCAATCTTCAGCCAATGCGACTTCATACCGGCAGCTCAATAAACAGATCTCCATGTCCCTTACCCGTGATCTGCGTCAATTCAAACGAACTGTATTGAAAAGGCCATCAATCGAAATAAGGGCTCTAAGTGTTCTCACGAGATCTATCTATTGGGCAGAGACAGCTCGTGAGATTTTAAACCGAAGATGGGAGAGACGTTTCTTCCAAACCTGAGCTTTTGGGTGAGATATAGCGTTTTTACGGACAGCTATATACAGTTGGTTTGGCGGAAGACCCTAGAGTCAGAGACTACGAGTAGTTAACCCTACATTATGAGGACATGTCGTAGATCAGCCTGTACGAGATTAGAATGGCTCTGAAACAGCTTAAGAGTAGCAAGGCAATCGGTGAAGATGGAATAACAGCTGAACTCCTGAAGGTGGGTGGAAAACCGATCCTTCCCGAAGAAGTTGTTCGACACCGTCCTAATGAATGGGAGAAAGCCAAAGGCGTGAAACAGATGTGAGGTGGTGCTGCTCTTAAAAAGGGTGACAAAACTCTGCTGAAGAATTGCCGAACCAATTCACTTCTGAGACATGTCTATAAGCTGTTTTCAAGAGTCAACAAATCGTCTCGCACGCAGGCCTGATAACTTCCAGACTCCTGAACAAGCCGGTTTCCGAAGAGATTTTAGTACCATAGACTACATTCATTCGCTCCGTCACTTCCGTCAGGCTACACAGAAGACTAAGACGAAGTTGTAGACCATTATACATATATACCTAAGTCAGACTGTCCAGTTAGGTAGGTCGAACTTTGAGACAGAGGTTAATCGTCGAATCCGACTCGGTTGGGCAGCGTTCGGGAAGCTACGGCACATCTTTTCGTCCAATATTCCGCCCATCGTCCATTTATTATTGACATAGTTTGTCCTGAGTATTATAGGTTCATGACCCGAAAGAAAAGGACTTTTAAAGTACCTATGCTTTCTATGACTCTACTTTTCTTAGACATGGTTATACTCAATTTAATTAACAATCTCGGCAGCAAGGAGGTTCGACGTCAAGAGCATTGAAGGAGGCGCTTCTAAGCTTTGTGCCACTAGAAACATGCAAACATAATTATAAAGGCCGCAACATAACGAAGGACATGTTTTGCTTGTACGGAGACGGGGAGCGCGACACGTGCCAGGGAGACTCAGGCGGAGCTGTTTTGTGGAACGGGTGAGGAGCTAAGAAGATCATCAATAGATATCCTCTTTTTTAACCCGCGCCGCAAAGAGAGGGGTGTTATTAGTTTAACGTGTCTCTGTATCTGTGTCTGTCTGTGGTACCGTAGCTCCCAAACGGATGGACCGATTTGAATGCGGTTTTTTTTGTCATACATAATTTTATCCCGAGTGTTCCTAGCCATGTTTAATGAAAATCTGTTCAGCTGTTTTTAAGATATTGGATTTTGAAATGAAAATGTGGGGGGTTTTTCCAACGTTTCTAAGTTGTAATTATTAGTTTATCAAAATATCTAAGTGAGCACGAAATAGAGCTAAAGAAATCCAGTTTAGCCTTCGGCAATTTAAGTCAACCATTTCCTTCGTTCTTGTCGAACTAGTCCGGAACCAGTCTGTGGGATAAGTGACCATTATATGAACCCAACATTTTATAAGTCAAAATAAACTATGTACCCTACCTAATCTAGGTATTCACGTTAACTCAAAGAGGTTTAGGCTAAATAAAATAATGCAAAAAAACCTGTTCAAGAATATTGGCAGACATCCTTAATTTATTTACACACCGTAGCATAGTTAAGCCGGGGTTATATTAGAGCCACACCGCGTGTCACAACGCGTATTTTGTATTGAACGTGGCGACACGCGGGACTGAGCGAATGTATTAACTACGTTCATACAATTGCGTTGCGACACGCGGCGTGGCTCACATATAACCCCGGCTTTACACACATTAGGGTTCCGTACTATGTATTAAAAATACGTTAGGTAGAGGTATCGTTATATTTTTATTGTAATATTTATGATAATCTTAATCATATGACAACATTTCAAAATGGTCAATGGTCAATCTTGGCATTTCTGTCATAATTTTTCTTCATGATTTTGTCTAAATTAAATCCCTGTAGAAAAAGAAAAATTAATAATGGTTTCAGAATATGCAAATCTTAACTTTTCTCGGACTTAGAAGACCCCCCCTTATAGTCGTCATTTCCACACGTGTAGGTTAGCCTTCTTTACAAGGATTCTAAATTTCACATTGATAGCGTAAATAGTTTCTGAGATAATTAACGCTGTGACATACGGACAGAGTCGAACCATAAGGGTTCGATCCTTTTTTACCTTTTTGTTTCGGGTCCCTAAATAGGGTTCTCAAATGATACTTGCTCATTCCTGTTCCAACCCTGTTCTATTTCTTCAGGATGGTGGTGGGGCTGGTCTCGCATGGCGACGGCTGTGCCAAGAAGGATACGCCAGGCGTATATACCAATGTCTATTACTTGTGGTCATGGATAGAGAAGAAAATAAAAGAAGCTCGTAAGATGTTCTGTACATACTTTCACAGATTAAGCTTTAACAACAGCACGGAAATACAATATTAAACACGTTGGTAATTTAATGTAAAACTTCATCCCACATTAACTCACTATTTATGCTCACTCTCAAGTAAAGACACCTCCTATATAAATATATACCACCTGGTAACTACGGTTGTTTAAATTTTTTCATCACACTTGCTCGAAAAGGGCTTCATAATGTGCAGACATACAGACTACAATAGCCTATGTTACACCCACGGGCGTAATTGTATCTGTCTCCCATACGGAAGTTACAAAGCAAAGAGGTTTTATATCAAAGACGATGTCTGAAAACGTATTTATAAATAAATTTAAACTTGAAAACACTACTAAAACCTGTTTAACAGAATTATTTACAGATTTAATATGTAGTTATGTAGTGTCTATGTTCAATGTTTTTTAAGTAGGTATTTTAAATCGTGGCTGTATACCGAAGTGTCTTTGCTATACGCGTCTCACGTCAAATTCAACAAAATGGATGACTGACATGCTCAGACCAAGAAAAAAAGACAGACGGAGCGTTACGAACAGTCAAGTGAAGTCAAACCACATACAAACAAAACCAAGCTACTTCAAGTTTAGCACACGCTCATGCACGCATATACAAATAAAATTGCACTAAACTCTTCAGCACGTGTCGCAATGCTGTCAAGATCATTTATTTCGAGTTTTGTGCGATTTAATTTGTTTAGCGTGTGCTAAACTTATGGGGCTTGGTTGAAAACCGGTTGGCTTCACTAGACTGTTCGTAACGCTCCGTCTGTATATTTTCTTGGTCTGAGCTGACATGTTGCAGTTTTTATTACGATTTCTATTAATTTCATCTAAAATGTATTTGTTTCCTCGCAAATGTGATAACAACACTAAGTGTGGCGTAAGAATATTGCAAAATCGAGTGAGTGCAGAGGAGTGGAGTCCTTTTCTCTGACGCCCTTGTAAGAGGGACACTTCGCGATTGTTTTAAACACAAACGTTTATTTTCAATGGGATGCGTCCCACGAGATATAACAACGGTCAATTAGGTAGAATAAAAATCAATTGACATAATATTATATAACGTTTTTTCTATAATACTCAAATTAAAAAATGTCATTACGTATAACATACAATAAAGTATAACGATCATAATTTCATAACACATAGTATATTTTTGTATAAGGGTTATAACATAGAAAATCAGAAAAAAGGGGGAAGTGGGGCGGAGCCATTCACAAAAGGAGCTCGGGGGGCGAAGCCCCACGCAGTAAAAAAACAAAAAAATACTCTAAACAATGGTGTAACATCATTACGTTTACTCGTAATAGAAACCCAATATTATACATGTACAGCTTAAATAATCACCAGTTGAATAGGGTTGACAAGATCCGAGACCTTGGAGTGATAATCGACAATAAACTTACTTTTCACGATCACATTGATACTATTGTTCAAAGGGCTTACAAGCAGCTTGGCTTCTTATTGAGGGTTTGTAAGCCTTTCCAACACGTAATGACATACATTATACTACAGTTTAGTCAGATCAATTCTGGATTTTGCGTGTATTATTTGGAGCCCTTTCTACAAATGTCACATCAATAGGATTGAACAAGTACAAAAGAAATTTCTAAAAGCTATTGATTACCGTATGGGTCGCGGTCGTAATTCCTATAGTAATAGTCTTTCTCACTATGGTTTGTTGCCATTAGAAGGTCGTCGAATACAGTTTGATGTAATGTTTCTTTATAAAATAGTTAACAACTTTATCGACTCCCCGTCACTTCTTGGTAGGCTTTTATTCAAAATTCCACAGCGCACTGCACGTCATAAGAAATTGTTTGTTATACCATACTCTCGTACAAAATACGTCTCGTATTCCTACTTCAACCGTTGTCTAAATTACTATAACACAAACATGTCTCACGTTGATATCTTCTCGACTAGTTATTGTCAAAGTTTCAAAACTCAAATTATTTGTCACTTAAAATCCAAGTTATAACCACCATACTTAGAAACCATCTGTACTGATATTAAGTATTTATCCTTTTAGTATTTATAAGCCCTTTTGAGTTTAGTCTTGTATAAGCCCTTCGAAATTGACTGCATTTAAACGTGTAGTGCGTGTGTGAACGCAAGCACTAACACTTTGATCTTTTCCCTTTGCGACAAAAATTTTGCCAAAAATGCACTCGATTTGCGAATGGCTTTCGCTTCTTACCGCCCCTAAGCTAGATTAAGTTAAAATATTTAAGTCATTTTATGTTATGGCACTCAAAGTCTCTTATTCAACATATTGTAAACTTTATTTTTTTTGTATTTGACTGTTTGTTGCCTAAATAAAAAAAAATAATAAAAAAAAAAACAATGGTATTATTTGTAGGTTAGGTTAGGGTTATCTTGTGTCCCTTAGAGCGGAAATAGACACCCCGCGAAGCGGCGTGACGTCGACACGCTGGCGGTTAGGTTAGGTTAAGGCCCTGCCAAGCGATAACATTAGGTATTTTAAGCCACGCCCTAACACCCGCCCGCGCCCTGCACCCCGCATTAAATAAAAGTCTAGTATTTATACATGTTACACACACAAACAGGCGTTCCGCTCACGTCGCGTCACCAAGCGTGACAGTAAAGAACGAGGTTACTACGCATGCACGATGCACAGGAAATTTATACAAAAATAAGATAGATGGCGTACTTACATTCATCAACACGAATTCTAAAACTTATTATTAAACGATATGATACAGAGAGAAATAATATAATGGAAAAAATAAACCATCTTCGTCTGTAGCCCCCGACAGGATAAACAAAAATATTTAATTAAATAATTTCTTTCGTTATAAAAAGGTATAAAATGTAATATTGTTCAAATTGAGCATTAAAATAAAAAGCAATTCTAATTTAGCTTGCAAGATTTGACCTAAACGAACATACTGAGAAACATACATTGCAAGTTAAATAAAAGCGTTCAGAAATATTTATGGTTATCTTGATAAGATAACTGGCTTATATTATCTTAATTTCGTTATCATAGTCATATGACTCAATGGTGTAGAGAATAAATTATTGACTACCAATCTTGTGATAGTGGGTTCAAATCTACCGGGACTGAAATGCGTTTAAAGTTTTTTTTTCTTTTTATATTAAGTTTTTACTTTGAGTAAAAAATCTTTCGTAATGGAGTTTAACAAAATCAGTTTTGGTTTCAAATTACGAAAACATTGGAAGCGCATTCACAGCGCACAGGTTCGAGTAATATACCTGTACTGAGCAATATAGGTCCGGGGCTGATACTGCTATGCACGACAAAAATGAGATTATAGTGCCGTAGGGGAGACCGGGGCAAGACGCTTAAGAGAAAAAGCGTCATAATTTGAAAATTAAACTGTTTATTATAAATCTCTTACAACAAAAGCAACACTCATGGTTTTATTTCAGTTCCCCCTGTTTTTTTAGGAATAATTTTATTTGTCATAATGTATGTAGGCATAATTGACTTTGCGCACAAACTGTTTTGGCAGAATCGAGATTCGCATAGTTCGATTACGCCGAATTACAATAGTCCGAATATTATTTGTGCATAATTTTGATGCTCCGAATCATGTACACGCATAAAATAGATGAGCATTTTTTTGTTAATTTCAACCTGTCAAATTTCATAAAAATATAATTATATTGATGTTATATCTCGTGAGACGCACCCCGTTTTAAGTACACTTAGTAAGTTTCAGACAATCGATAATATGCTTAACCAAATCATGCGTAAATATATTCGGCCATAACTATAGTATGCAAATTTATATTCGGCCAAACACATTTTCGGGATTTTAGAAATTATATGAAGTAAGATTCGGCGAAAACCGAATATGCGAAGTCCGTTTTGCGAAAAACTTTCCGGACAGTCAAAGTTACGCCAAATAGAGGGAACTCTTTTAATTCGTATAATTGTTACCTTTTACGGCTCTAAATCACATATTTTTGAAAAATAGGAATAAACTCATAGTAGAAAGAGTGTAAAGTAGGTTATCTTCTACAAACGCACCGCGTGCGGCTTGTATGTGTGCGCCATTAGTATCTATGCGTCGCGCACGCACACTATAACAAAATCTCGACCCGTTTCTCAGTGCGCCTGTAGACATTTTGTTTGAGTGTGCGTGCGGCGACGCGTAGATACTGGCTTTTCATTTTCATTTTCATAAAAAGCACAATTCAAAAATCCCGTCTTGCCCTATGACCCGGGGCAAGACGGGAAACACGATGGGGCAAAATGAGTACATATTTTAATCAGGTTGGCAACGTTCACAAATATGTGCCTCTTCATCGTCATCGTCTACACCTGCGAAGGAATAATGGACCCAGCCATGGCACACGCTACAAATTATAACCCTTCCTTCAGTGGACTGTGAATATCCTTAACATAAACACACAATATATGTAAGCACAACCATTTTCATCGTCTTCAGATGTACTAATATCCGTGTCACTTTTGCGTTTTTGTTTGTCTTCTTTTTTATTCGTTTTTTTTCATTCATTTTCTAGTCAGGTCATAAAACAGGTTAACACACAAGTATGAACATTATTCTAACTACACATACGAGGTAAGACGGGATAGTATCCCAATATGCCCCGACCATTCTGCCCCAACAGACACATTTTACAAACTTATCAACAGTTCTATCCAGGGTCTGATTTCGGCTACTGTTTTACCGGTATGCAACCGGTATTCCATTACGGTGCTGTAATGGTATAAAGGGGAACGCCCAAATACTCCGAAATATTTAATTCCGAATTTTCTAATTCCGATTTTCAAAAGTCCGAAATTCATAATTCCTAAGACTTATAATTACGATTACTAAAAAACACGAATTTCATTTTACCGAATTTCATAATGTCGATAGTTTGTTTTTCCGATTTTTATAACTCCGAACAATCAGAACCGCGAAGTGTCACTAGCCCGAAAAACAGTACTCCGATTATCAAATTTCCGAAATTTCATTACTAATTCGGATATCTGATATTCGGGATAATGAACTTCGTGTTTTCAATATTCGGAATTTTATTTCTTAGGAATTATGAAATTCGGATTTTTGAAACTACAATACAATACAAATATTCTTTATTGTTCACCAGACATAGTAAAAATAAAATAGAAAAATAGAGGTAAATTAAACATATACTGTAACTAAATAAAAAATTCTAAAAATATGATTTTTATTTCCCGTAGATAATAGGGTTCTGCCTTTTCTCCGAAGCCCCTCGAAGTAAAAAAAACAACAAATAGTAACAATGGTATTATTAGTAGGTTAGGTTAGGGTTAGCTTGCGTCCCTTAGAGCGGAAATAGGCACCCCGCGAAGCGGGGTGACGTCGACCCGCTGGCGGTTAGGTTAGGTTAAAATAATTGGCGTGTAAGTCTGCCTTTATACGCCCAACATTTTATATTTTTTTATAATCTTCTTATTCTTAATCTTCTTTTTATTATATATTTACGAGGATAATACACATGATGTTGTACACAATTTGCCCAGAATATTCTGTTTAGAAAATGCTTGTAATTCGTTTTCCATCTACCCATCTTCCCATAAATAGTTAACTTGTCCCTTATGAATGATGTCGATTAATTGTGTATTCATGTGATTTGCTATTCAGTTTCTCCACTCCAGCCGTTTAAAATGCGAATCTTAGGTACTTAATTCGTGTGTGTTAGCTGCGTGAGTGATCTTAGACGTTGGGCGTTGTTTTAATGATTAATTTGATAATAATTAGTAACAGGAATTCGTAATTCAGATTTTTCGGTTTTTTGTTTATTTGGGTTTATAATTTGTCGGTGTAATGATATTCGGATTTTTGAAAATCGGTATTTTAATAATCGGAATTCGGTTTTTTGATATTTCGGATTATTATTCCGTCGGACTTTTTATTATTCGGGGTCTTGAAATTCGGAATTTTGATAATCGGAGTTGTAACCGTTAGACTTTTTGATATTTCGGATTTATGAAAATCGGATTTATGAAGAATCGGAATACTTATATTAGGAGTTTTAAAACATTCGGAATTATAAAAAATCGGTATTATGAAATTCGTGATTTCAACTATCGGAATTTAGTTTTTCGTATTTATGTAGTGTACCCGGTATAAAGGTTACGCGCACCGTGCCAATATAACGGTATCGTAACGATTTGGAAATATCGGTTACCGTTATCGATTTAAAGGTAACCGAAACCTTTGTAAAACCGGTTCAAAACCTGTATAATAAAGGTTACCTATAAAATAAACGAACTTACACTTACACAGACAACTTATTCCAAACATATATACAACATACCGGTATTTTTCGGTTATGCAGTCCCTGGTTCTAACCTACAAAATAATTGTACGAAATAGCAACCAAAATTGGCAACAAGTATGTGGTAAAGTATTACAATAGCACTTATACTTACCTTGGTGCACATCGATTCAAAACGGAAAACTTCATAAGAATCCTCCAAAATCAGTTTTTACTTGCCACGCAGCCAAAACTGGTAGTGACACGCACGCGCCGCTCTGACTCGCGTGAGGTGACTGAAGTTCGCGCGAATGGTGCCGTGTTCGGCTCTGTTGTGTTCACCAGTTACGCACTTCATCTAGCCCCGGTCTCCCCTACATTACTTGGCCGTGCATTATTGAATGTTGATTTCTTCAATCAAATCATTCTTCTGTACATTCGGTACTCAATTCTGTGGTTTTTAAATCAGATTTTATTTTACTTATTATCGTTGTCGGGCATATTTTAATTTTATTACGAAATAACGATAAATGAACTACGACAATACCTGTATATACTTTTTACTAAATAATGAACAAAAGGTAAACACTGGTAAGTAGTACCTATTCTTTTCACTTTTTTGAAAAAATATTTACAATATTTTTGGATAAACATAATAGGCGGAAGTGACAAATAAAACATAGAAAAATAAAAGTTTTGTGCAATTTTTACATATTTGGTTTAAAAAATATATTCGAAAAACTCAATACAAAAATATAAAAACTCTTTTCAACCACGAGATTTGAACCCGATACAGCAGGACACATATTGTTACCGATACGCATGCACCACCCACAGGACTACAAGAACGCTACCCATCATGTCGAAAATTGTAACTGCTTAGTACACATTATAAATATTATTATGAAGGGAGTATATTTTATAAAATGAGATTCAAGACGAGTAATAGATCATCATTTCAACTAAGTTTCGCCGCTTGATTTCATGTTGCTTACTCACACTGGTTAAAAATCTAAAAACTAGGACGCAACTTTGGATTTTTTTTCTATCGAGGAAATTTCAAGCAATCGCGTATCGATCTAGTTGGAAGAACAAACATATAATCAAGAATCATACATCTGAAAATCAGGCCTCATTGTCTCCTAGAATGGTCAGAATGGCGTGTCAAACAACTCGATATTTTTCGATACAGCCCCTTAAAATAATGGCCGTGTTTGATTTAAAAAAAAATATTTAATTTCAATGTTATGTTATGAATATTATATGCTTTAATCGATATATCAATTGATATTATTTCTAAAGTACGTTATATTTTACAAAAATATATATTTTGACATTATACCTTTCGTTCATTATGTGCTATGAACGTTATACTAAACAAGCTTATGCAAAGTGAGCGTACATATTATGACCGTTATATGATAAGTTGTTATACCTCGTATTACTTACCCTTTTCAATGTCTAGCTAGACTAAGACGAGCTTAGAAATATTAAAAATAAATATTAGGGGACAATATTACACAAATCCAGTTATCCCCATAGTAAGCTATAAATACTTAATAGATATAAATACTTAAACACATAGAAAACATTCAAGACTCCGAAACAAATAATCCTGATCATCACACAAATATTTGCCCTTACCGGGATACGAACCCAGGACCTTCAGCTTCGTAGATAGGCAGCGTCACTACCCACTAGGCTAACCGGTCGTCGATATGGGTGGGCATAGGCTACAGTTAATCCTGTGGCTCCACCTGGGTTCTTTGCAAGATGTATAGCCATCCGCGCCAGCATCTAGACTTTGACACTTCGTCGAACATAACTTACAGTTTCACCACAGGTCTTTTTTTCCCGCTCAACAACATATCGTGATCGCGTGCTGTACCATCTGGGGTCGTATCCTGTTCCTTTGAACAATGTTTTGTCAAGAGCCTTTGAGTGTTCAGTTTAATCCACCTGAAAAATAAAATATAAATTAAGTAAGCTCGATCGATCTGACGATTCAAAAGTTAAAGTTTAGTTTAAGTCTCTATTGACTTTCAACCGTATTCATAAACGTTCAACAAACGTATCTTAGCTAAAATTCCGTTCAAAGTCGTTTGTCTTTATCTGACACTTTGACATTTATGTTTGTAAGAACGGGATAAAACTATTAAAATCGTTGTATTTAAAATCGGAAAATGTGATATCATTTACTGTCAACCAGACGACCTGACGACATCCTCACGATAGGTTCCTATACTAGCCACGGCAGACATAAATTAAAGTAAGAAGGTAATTGTTTTTCCGTGCCATACTCTTATCCGACCGATTTTAATGCAGGTACTAACAAACTTCGTGCTGTATAAACATACTTGTAAAAGTAGGAAACGTTGGTGAACAAGGCGAAGTGAGGCGCTTCATCGACGTTGGCGCCATAAGACAGTATGCCCACGACCAGACCATTATGTAAGGCGGCACCACCATTGTCACTCAGGAGATTTGCCTGCAATTTATTCAAAATTTTGGATCTTCACATTCGCATCTTGATTGCATTATGATTATGACGCAATAGCACGGCACTTGTGCTAGGGAGTGTGCGAAACTCATTGAAATAAATAAATAGATATTTGGGGACAATCTTAACAAATCGATCTAGTCCCAAACTAAGCAAAGCTTGTACTATGGGTACTAGCTAGACGACGATATACATACTTAAATAGATAAATAAATACTTAAATAAATAGAAAATATCCATGACAAGAACAAATGTTCATGCGGTAATGTATGAATTAAACATGAAGGTTATTACTATTATATAGATTCACTGTGGAATAATGCAACTATACAATGAATCAAATCATTTACCTACCTATTTTGTAAAATCGATATGTATTAACTGTAAGTTACAGACTATCCAAAACAAAACGAGGAGATTATATCTAATATAGGTACCTTGCACTCAGGTTATTACGGTTTTAATATTGCAATAAAATCAATATAGGTCCGTAGCTTTGACCACCATTTAAAGTATTTATAAACGCTTGTGGCGTTGCACGGCGCTTGTAGTCAGACTATAGCCGTGCTCCGAAGAAATAAGTAACAGTGAGTACCTATAGTAGGTAGTAGTAGTACTCACTCGGTCGAATTTAGCGCAAAATATTGAGGCTGTGAGTATGTCAGGGTACGTGCTGGTGCATTCCTGGGGGGTTATCATCGTCATTTCTGATTGGAGTAAGTAATGTGCTTGGCTTTGCGAGATATCCTTAAATAAAGCGTACATTTTTTATTCATTATTGAATGAACACCGCCAAGAAAACTATAGCTTAAAAGGATCTGCACAAGCGCACTACACTTAAATAATATAGTCATAAATCATACATAATTTAATTATACAGTATTTCGTATCCTTTTCGCTTAGAACTTTCTGCTGTCAACTATACAAACGCCAACACAGATAATTGACCGTGCTGAATTTATAGAATCTTATTACAATGCTCTTAAAGTACACGGATGGTCAGTTAGCTGTCTTGTCGATAGTACCTTAATTTAATTATAGCGCCATCTCTGCTTCTATTCGCGAAGTATTTCATTGGCTAAGCATGGTACGGTCACGCGATGCCAACCAACGCAGTGTATTTATAATAGATGGCGTATTTAGGTAAATAATCTCACTTTTTCATGGTGTAAATAAGTTTGGTCAAAAATGATATTTTAGAGAGCAAAATTGGGTTCCTGACTTTACGTTACATAGTAACTAAACATCAAAACGGTTATCCTAAATATTACTACGCTGGATGTAATTTACACGTCTTCCGTTTTTTATTATCGTAACGCCACAACACCACATAGTAAATACTTAACTATGATATTGCGTTGTGACCGAACTGACTGACAGTAGAGTACATATTATCTACTTACTTACGAGTGCATCAAATTCGCGCGCATATGCGTTTTACTCCCAATCATCTTGATGGTGCCAAATTAGTTCAAGTTTGGTCATCCATACATCAGTTTCTTTTCAAGTTTTCACTTCTGCCGGCACTCCCGGAGTGCAACCCGGTTTTTTTTTGTCAGTCACTTAACCCCGGGCGATAACTTGTCAGAAGGTTAAGAATGTTACAGTATTATGAAGCCAGGTGGACGTCAGCTGCGGCTCCGTCGGTGGGTTGCTATCTGCTGATCTGCTAAAGTGCATGGCAAAATATCGCGCCGTCGCTTTAACCGCGCATATGGTAGGAATTTATTTTTTAAGACGTTCGTGTGGCCAGCTGACGGGTTTTCCACCACCGTACAGTCAGTTGACGACTTTTTCGTCATAATATTGGATTAACTAACTTTTCACTTTGGTTTTATGTATTTGGGAGGCTACTGCTGGTCAACCCCACCGACGAAGCCGCAGCTGACATCCAAGGGGCTTCAAGATATAATATTCTTAACCTTCTCACAATTTATCGCATGGGGTTTGATTGGTCACGAATATCTGTTGCTAGGTCACGGGCTATAAGGAACGCATAAATTGGATACACCCTGTTATGATAAAATTGTACCTTCCTCCACCCCGTTACCACGATGTCGCTAAAAGGATGCAGGGCCAACTCGGGCTTGGACAACACAACTTTCCTTACAGCTACATCGAACGGCACGTGATTCTACAAACACACATTAAAATGTAGTCAGTTTTATTATATTGTTGTCGCTTGTTTTTAGTCGGCTGGTAGATATGGATCGAAAAAGAGTAACCTAAACGCTTATGAAGGTATGTCCGTAAAAGAAGACACATCTCTATGGATACATTCGATATCCATAAATTCATTAGCCATAATCATTATTTCCCATAAAACTGAACTTCTCTGAAATCGTAACATTTTCAGGACAAATTCTACTATAAACTTTATATAGTAAGACCCCGGTTAGATTAGGTTTGTTTTATAAAAAATCCAGAAATGTCGTCAGTTGCTGAGAAGATTAGAAAAACTAATCAGGGCAAACGTTACATTTATGGCAAAATAAATTATGAATTTCATTACTAAAATAACCGGTGGAAAGCATGTAACTTTCACGGAACAAATAAAATGGGAATAGTGTGTGAAAATTTAATTGAAGTTGTTTCCTGGCGACATGACGGCTATGACGCTATAAGTTAGGTAGCACTATGTTAGCTGTCATCTCAGTATGTACAGTCAGCATCAAACGTAACTGGGCAAACGAAGACGTCAAAAGTCTTTAAAAGCGAATAAGAGCTTTTCAAGACGTCAATTGCGCAGTTTATTTATTTATTTACAATAATACAATGCAAGCTTACAGTATAGACACCAAATCGCTTACACGCTAAAATAACAAAAAAGATAAACATTCACAGGTAAAAAGGTCACAATAGTAGTTTATGCAACTTATCCATAATGAGAGGCCTTAAAACACGAGTTACTTTTGATGCTGACTGTACTACGTTTTACGTTATCCTACTAATCCTACTAATATTATTGTTACGTCCACGGGGTGGGTATCAGTGTCATGTTTTCTGTCGAAAATACACTAATTGATCACTAATTAAAAGGAATGCAAACTTTATTACAAAATTACTAATTAACAAGGCTTACTTTTACTTAATAAATCACTTCACTATGACCTATGACGCACTTTTCACTCGCTTGGCTTTGAGATTCTCACTGTTCGCAGTTTAATTCCAAACTGACTCCGCTGTTTTTTTTTTTTTTTTTTTTTTGAACCTGACTGTTGCTATAATAGGACGGACCCAATATAGCGGTCGAACTGCGTGGTTGGAGGGTGGCCTGGGGAAAATCCAGGGGAAGCCTCCGGCACGACCACGCGGGGAAGTTTGTACACTGGAATACTCTAAGAGTTTGCGCTCCAGTACTCTAAGAGTTGAACGGTATCAACCGAATCTGGGGTGTGAGTGGTATCGAACTACTGGGAGTTTTATCGCTGGTTCGCTAAAACCTAGCCTAGCTGAGAAGAGTCCAGCAAGAAACTCAGCTAGGCCCGACTTGCGTCGGACTGACTCTACCCGGTATGCGGCGGTACCGGGACGAAAGCGGACTGTATGTGTCTGTGTTGTCTCGCGGTGGACGTCCCCGCCGGCGGGAACGCTGAAGTGTACGCGATTTGTTGGACGCCGAAAGCGCAGCGTTCCATCTTTCGATGGACGCTGTGATTTCGTCGTCCGGGTCCGTGAGTGTGTGCCTAGGACGCCGGACCGTGCGGCCCCTAATCAGTGAGCGCCGAGTAACGACAGAGGGGGGAGGGATGGGGACGTAGTCAGCAGCCTTCCTAACTAACGGATTCCTATGGTGTGACTCCGCTGCGTTGGCGCGCGGCTTATATATCCGGAAACCTTCGCACTAGAACATTCCGGAGAAATCTTGAATAATCGGTCGAAGGTCCAATTCTAGGAACGGCGACCCCTCGGTTTCGTGAATGTTCCAGAGCGTCTAGATTGTTCGATGCTCGTTCGACCCGACGACTGGGACATTCCCGAATATGCCGTCCCTTTCTAGTTGTCTCTTTCACACACTTCTCGAACCTTCTTAATCTAGATGTCTCTCTCTAATAGTGCTGTCTCTTTCACACACTTCTCGAACCTTCTCAATCCAGATGTCTCTCTCTAATAGTGCTGTCTCTTTCACTCCTTCGAGAAATTTCGCCATATACTGAAGTGTACTTCAAATGCCCATAAGGGGTCCTGAAAACGCCTGAAAACGAGTTTTCAGGTTATTGCGCCATCTGTTAGAGGCTGTCCTGAAACGGACTGAAAACATTTTTCAGGCGCCTGTAAACAACGGCACCGAGGGTGAATTCTGGTGAATCTTCTAGTATGTGGAAGAGCCAGCTCTGAAACGACCTGAAATCACTTTTCAGCCTGCTGAAAACGCTTCTAAAGCATGCAAAATCAAGTTTGAAGTTTATACCACCGGCGCAACATTATAAATGCGAAAGTTTGCATGTTTTGTTACTTAATCACGCTTAAAGGGCTCTACCGATTTGGATGACATTTTGCACGAAGGTAGTTAGATTCAAATATAGGAAAGTTTTCACCCCGGGTTCACGCAGATGTAGTCGCGGGCGGCTACCACCGATTCAACAGATTCGAATGAAATTTTTCGCGAAGGATAGTTTATAGCCTGGATTAAAATATAGGGTAGTTTATATCCCGGGTCCACGCAGACGAAATCGCGGGCGGAAGCTAATAAGGTTATAAATTGTACGGAGATGTCATCTTTCATCGGGACCAAGATTCGCCGCGATAGGTATAAGTACGAGTAAGTAAGGTCTCTTACCTGGAGGACCAGTAACGCGATGTCATTATCCAGTTGACTACTGTATTGGAAATATTCGTGTTCTTTTTTTTCCACCACACCCATATTTTCTCTATATAGGGTAGATACCAATCTTATTATCTCAGCATTTATATCTAAGTACTTACAGGACATTAAATATTTCAAACACCATTACCATACCATTTATGTACTTACCCGCGTTGCAAAAAATTACGAATTCCAAATTTGACGTAAATTTCATACGGAGGCTTTTCATTTAGAAAGCAACTGGCGACTGTCAGTACAATTCTGCTTCCGATGAGGGATCCTGAGCAGAACGTTTGTTTGTAGGCGACGAGTGTGTGGTGCGCGAAGGCAGTGTCCGCGGAGGCGCCGGTGGTGAGGTGATTCCACCGGGTCATCGACTCTTCGGATTCCTGGCTTATGAAGCTGAGTGCGTGCGACAGCGAATGGAGCACCAGCAATTGTGTGCTGATCGGAAAACACATTGTTCAACTTTGTCCTCTATACCAGTCGCATTCTAAGAAATTATAACTTACAAGTCTTACAGCGTGTACTGGCATTGCTCACCGACAATACAAATAAAATAATCAATAACCCTCGAATTGAAAATCTACGACAAAACGCAACGAACCTACTCTTTTACCATTCATTGAATGGATATATACTTTACAGTACATATGGTGCTACTTTCCCGCACTAGTGCGGAAAAGAGCACTTTCGTGCATATGTCAAAACTTTAAGGAGCCATATGTACAGTAAAGGGGGAGGGGTTCTCACAGAAACTTGACTGAAATTAAAAATTTAGTTATTTCAAAACAATAAATTTCAATAACAATGTATTTCAATAATTAAGAATAATTAATAATTAAGAATATTTTTTACTGAAATTAGGACATACACACTTAAATTGGACTACTGTTACTAATTACCACTGCATTGAATGTTACTAATTATTAGAAATAATAATTGATATTAAGTAGTGTATTTTATGGAAATCAAATTATCATTGCATGTAAAATAATTATATAGAATAAGATAAGAACAATTAGTGTAACTTGAAGTAATCCGTGAGAAATAAAAAGGCTTTTTATTTTATTTTTATTTAGTTATTATGTACAGTAAAATGTTGTACGATACACGTGCGAATAGGTAATTCGCAACTCGTGTCGATTTAAAACACTGCCTTCGGTCGTGTTTTAATTTATCACCACTCGTTGCGAATTTCCTATATTCGGCACTTGTACAGTAAATAGGTAATTTTGTAGCATATGAAGTGAAATATTTCGTATTGATAATACGATAAGTAGGTTGGTATGTGGACATTTACGTTATACGAGTTTTTGTTTTTAAATAAGTATGGACATGCGCGAGCATTGAAAAATTATAAATAAATCAAGAGTAATATATTTACATTCGTTTTAACTCATAATGTGCACAATCATACAATCGATTTAGTTTCTTAACCACATCATTATAATCGTTTAGGTAGGGTAGACCGGGGTCAATAGTACCACGGGTCAATAGTACCATCGCCTATAACTCTGCAACCACATCGAAATATGCATGTGTGTGTATATACACCAGTGTGCCTTGAGCGTGTTTCTACCTGCTCACTAATCGGCCACTCGCTGCCGTGCGAAAAGCATGTGCTACACGACCATTTGCATTTTTGACTGACCAAAGTAAGTATTTACGATTTACGTTTTGTACTAGTGTTTATAATTTAATAGTCGTAGTGTGAAAGTTGTACTGAATTGTGATTCTCTAGTTATTAAAGTTTTTAATGTGTCACAGTGTGGGGGTCAGTTAGATATAAAAATCGAGATTTGTGAAGGTTAGTGAGTGCGAGTAAAAAAGGACCATTGTATCACAACACTCGGGGTTAATTGTAACGTTACAATTGACCCCGTGCTACCATTGACCCAAATTTTTTACATGACTGCTAAAATAAGACAATTGAAGCCAATTATTTTTGTAACAAGTTACATCTCAAGTAGATATTTTATGTTATACCTATGATTCATACGATACTTCGGGATGTATATACATTATAATACACGCAATGCCATCCGTTTCAGTGGTATTATTTAAAATTTATTTGTGGTGAAGGATGGGGTTGATTCTACCAGGGGTCAATTGTAACTGTATGGGATTAGTAATTGTTAAGTAATTCGTTATTTTGTTGCATTGAGATGTTGTTTTTGCTTGAAAGGTGTGGGCTATGAGCACCCCTAAGTATTTTTTTTATAATAAGTCATAATATGTTTCAAAAACTTGGAAAATAGTATATTACATTTAGTTCAACTGCAATGCTACCTTTGTTTATTGTAAATACGAGTCTCTATAACTAAGACTGATGTAACGTAACAGACTGATTCGTCTTAAGAAATTAAAAATAATTACTGATTGATGAAAACATTATTTATGGTTTTATTTACCTCTGATTATCTGGTACAATTGACCCGTACTAGGGGTCAATTGTAACACAGGGACTTCATGAACAAAAACTCAATTTACACCATTCTGATGCTATTAAATGAAAATATTTTTCTAGATTCTGATAGCCAATGAGTCGAGAATGTTATATCCTACGCGATTTTTACGTCGTAGCATTAGATTCTGAGTTATTTTTAAAGTGGTACCATTGCCCCCGGTCTCCCCAACGTCATTGTGACATGCTCAAAAATCAAATCTTAGGATTCGACGGGTGTAGCAAATGCGTCTCACGATATTCAATATCACTCGAAATTGAAAAAGACTTTGTATTTGTTTACTTTCGTGCGATTTCGAATCAAAAATAACTCGTATCTATTTTCTTTGACAGTAGATTCAGAGTGTAATTTTTTCTTGTGATTATGGCGGCAAGAGGTTAAAGATCATGCAGGCTTTCAGTAAGTAGTTAAGTACGTGATAGATTGGTGAGATTATGCGTATATATAAAAGATCGGTTCATAATTAGTTTTTTAGTAAATGAATTTCAGGTAAATTGCCAGTTTGCTCAAATTTTTGACTTTGTTTCTCATAGTTTGTTTTAATGTACTATCGCCTGCAAAAATGCATGGACACCTTACAGCATAGTTTCGCTCGAATCGTTTGACATCTGCAGGCCCCTATTTCACCATATCGACAATTGTCGCACGACAATGAAAATTCGGCTTACATCGCTACGACGACAGGTTAGGTTGGTAGCTGGACAGCTTATTCACCCAGCAATGTACACGTGGAATTGTCTTTTTCAGGTGACAATTGTCAAGATGGTTAAATAGGGCACAAACTTGCACGTCGTGCGCAATAAATAAACTAGATTGCGTTGTTCCCGAAGCTATTTGGACATAGCGGAACATAAGCAAATTTGCTAAAATGAAACCTGTTACCACCAGAAGTATTCTCCTACTACACTCCTGAGCAAAAGTTTCGGTCACTAGCATTTACTTCAATATCGACGAAAACGAATTAATTTATCGTTTTCAAATAAATTGAACCTTATAGACAATTATTCATTACACGTAAAAAAACTTAATGGTTGCCGTGAAGTAATGGTACGCAACTGTCTTTGTGTTTGTTTTTGTTCTGTTATAAACTGTACTTATAAGAAATGTCCCAGGTATTCCATAGTCTTACATCTGAGGAAAAATTTAAAAATTTGATGCTCCGAGCCAGATTCGAACCCGCTACCACAGGCATTCATTGCCCGTCGCTACTAACTAACTGAGCTATCGGAACAATCCGGTTCGGGCACCAAATCCTTCAATCAGTTCCTTCATACAACGCCTTAGGGAGGCATGTAGCGACATCTACCAGAAGACTTAGGCTTCTTAACGGCACCAACGTCTCAAATTATATTGAGAAATCGTCAGTAACAATGCGCCACCCCATACTAAATTAATTTTGTTTTTTTTCGCAATTCATCACCATACATACCTAGATATATAACCTGGTCTACTAGATCCTTCTGCTTGTGCCCATAAAACAACTGTTTTTTCTCTTTAACAACAATATTAGTAAATACGTAATAACAACAATATAAGATAGGATTACCTGGGTAGTTAGAGTTAGGTATCATTAATATTGCAAAACATGTAAAACTACATACATTATATAATAGCAATTAATTGTGATATTAATTGCTATTATATAATGATTAAGTATAGAATTATATGAATGATATATATGAATGATAGAATTAAAGTTATAGGCAATGCGTTAGAGTTGACTCGATAAATATACTGTATTTAACATAATAGGTTACTCAAGAAAATACAAATTTCAAAATAGCGTACGAAAACATTGTTTATAAAATAAGAATCAAGCTAACAACGCCATCTAGTGAAATCTTGCTAATCCTCTGAGATTTATATTTCCATCCGTAATCACATTACCTACACGTTGTGCTGATCGGTGGCGTAGGATTCGGCGGACAAGCGAAACTATTTCTGAAATTGACCATGCACTTTTGCTGTCTACTGTACGTACACTGCATGAGTGAGACACTTTTTTTACATTTTTAATTTAGTTTCAATCTACCTAAAGTGGCCTTTACACCTGGCTAAATGCAGTTCGTGTGAGCATGCAGTTAGTGCACTGCACTTAGCTAGGTCCAAAAGCCGCTTAAAAGTCTTAAAACCCACGTTTTGTTAATGTGTGCTGCACATAGGTTGACTTAAAACCAGTACCTATAAAAATACCTGCTTATTGTATTTATAGCAAATAGTTAGCCAAATTTTTCGACGAAAATTCGCATTAAATATTAAACTATCAAAAAAAAATCTTCAAAATCTTGTATTTAAAATATTGCGATTCAAAATGATATACTTACGGGCGTTCAAACTTTAAAAGCCCTTTAGCATACTAGCTTGAATCGAATATTTTTTAAACAGCTAACTATAAACAACGTTTACTGAACTACCTCGAAAGATATTATAAAACTCACAAAACCAGCATAGCGGAGTCGGTACCGCTACTATTTCAATAAGTACTTGACTTAATTCAGGGTGGGTGGACGGGCCCGCATATTACTGAATATCCGAGGAAAACTCGTCAACGCTACTCCGCGACTGACGAATAAACTCGAGCTATAAACAAAGCAAGTCGTATTTGTGAGTAAAATTTGCAATCATACTTCAACGCTCCGAATAGCCGATACGACGTTATTACCATTTTGGTAAAGACTTCGTGTAGCCACTACTACAGGACTGGTATTCACAACTCTTACCAACAACCTGCATGACGCGAACCAGTCTAATACTGAGCTCCGATTAAGTGCTGTTGTTGAATGTGTTGAGTGAATTTCTAGTGTCAAGACAGGCTAGGGGACCGCCTAGGCGTATCGAGACAAATTGTGAATAGTATAATATAGCATAGCTTCAAATATTTACCTAGTTCCCTACCATGATATTTTCTGTCTTTACACAAGTGCTTGAAAATGCAAATTCATTTGGCATTTTCTATTTGAGTATGACTTCATAAAATAGTCGCGATATATTTACATGTATCTGCTATTGCAACGTTATAGGTAAGTATAAAAGGGTGGTGTTATGTGTATGTACATTTTGCCGCAGTGTTAATATCGCACCGTACACTTTCGATTCGATTTGCATTTCGGTCACGTTTCGGAGGGAAGTCGCAGAAATGGACTTCGCCGGCTGTTGTTATCTTGCGCCGTTTAAAGGGTCAGAAGGGCCATTATCTCTTGACTGATGTATACCTACAGTGTTATTTTCGGTTCAATATCTATGTATTTAAGTACTTATTTCTTTATCTATATCCCGTGCCTCGGGCGGATTCCATAAAATTTTAACAGTGTATTCCTGAGACCCTACGGAGTAAAAAGTGAACCCGAACTCAGCTTTCTTTATACGACATTTTTTACTCCTTAGGGTCTCAGAAACACATGTTTAAAAAGATTATAAGAATCCTCTCGAGGCACTGTATATGAATGTTTGTCGTATCCTAACCTAACCAGAGCATTGCTTAGTTTGGGACTAGATCGATTTGTGTAAGATTGTCCACAAATATTTATTTATTTCATTTATTGACATCTAATAATTTATTTTCTAAAGTAGGTATATAAAAGATGATAACTATAACATTAACTAAATTAAATTAAAGCTAAGTTAAATCTAAAAAAGGCCCTCGAGGCATGGTACCGAGGATGCTGGCGGCATTTCCTCGCTGAATTGCAATGCTGATGCGTTGCGCGAGAAAGCCGCCAGCTCTTCGGTCACCAGTCAACCAAACGTATCGCGATTTCCGCAAATAGCTTTTGCGCACTGGGACCCCATGGACCGAGGGTTTCATTTATTTATTTATATCGTGTTTGGTCGTAGTAGGACTGAAGGTACATCGTTTATTTTACTTATTGTTCTTAAGGGGCTCCCATACGCCAATGGCCTTCGATCTGAATCCCTTAGTTTTCTAATGTTTTTATGGCTTATGATATTACTTAACAACAAACGGCTTTAAGCAATATAGAATCCCATATTTACTTTAAAGTTCATTGTTTTGGAGATATTTGGCATCGAAGTTGAACAATTTTAGGCCAAGAAACTGGTTTTCTGGCCATAGGTAACTTGTGTGTTAATTAGTTTAAAATGAAAACCTTAGACACGTTTTAGAGGCGTCATAGACGAATCCAAAGATGTAGTTTTGTATATGTTAGATCGTTCACGTCAATAGAGATACGAAATAAGTGTTTTTTAGACAATGTGTATTTCAAAATCCGGTAGACAACAATGGAGATAAAAGATTGAAGAACCGATAGCCCTTTGACATATAATATTCTATCTGTAGTGCAAAAGTAGGAGATACGATTTAAAAAATCGATGAAAACCGGTAACCTATCGAAGTTTCGAAAAACACTTGCCCGATTTTCACTTGTCCGAAAACGGTAAACTGAATTCTCATAATCCATATACTTCGTTCACAATACTTATGAAATGTCGCTGGTTTGTTTTCCCACATTATCGTTTTCCTAAAACTCAATAACCAGAAGAACGATTGCCAACTTTATTATTTTACAACCGAATTGTTAACCACCTTTTTATATTTCCGATGCTACCTAAAATCGAAATATCATTTTCCCTAATTTCATTTTACTGCAACGATTAAAAAACATTTAGATATGCTAAAAACCCTACAGATGCGCCCTTTAATATTGCGATGCGAAAATAAACTTTCGCTAATAAGTTGGGTTAGGTTAGATTTAAAACTGTGACCTTACAAAATAAACAATTGATAGAAAAGGGGATTAGATTAGGTCAAAACATTTAAGCAACTCGAGTGCTGCACAAGTTCTTAAAAAGCCCATAAAGGGCTCGGGGCTAGCCCCCGCACTAAAAAAACAACAAATGATCGTCAATGGTATTATTTGTAGGTTAGGTTAGGGTTCACTTGTGTCCCTTAGAGCGAAAGTAGGCACCCCGCGAAGCGGGGTGACGTCGACACGCTGGCGGTTAGGTTAGGTTACATGCTACAATTTAGATTTTTTGATATAGCGGGATATTAACATTTCGGACTTAATACTTTTCGGTAATAAAAACTTGTTGGCAACGAATCCTTCGGAATTTTATTAAGTGTCTATTCGAGTCTCAAGCGAAACAAAATTGCAACGACCTGCGAATTGGGAAAATAATAATATGGGAAATGTGCTTTAGGGCAAACAAAAATTCGGCCAACTAATAAAAAGGGAAACGTTTTCGGGATTTTAATATTCAGAATAACGATTTTCGAGCTTATGATAGGTAACCGATGAAAACCTCAAATAGCCCCTCAAGTGTGCCGTGCGTAGCTTTATTTTTTCCTTTATGAGTTAAAGTGGAGTTCACTGTATTTTTTTACTGCGGTTTTTTTCTAAATCTAATGCTTCGTTTTTCTTTATCGTGGTTAACACAAATCAATTTCTGGGACCCTGAAAGGGCTTTCACGGACATGAATAGAGACCTCCCTTGAGATATTATGTCATCGAAATATTAAAATTGAGGCCGCCATTGGATAGCAATTTTTCATGAAGTTGTATGATATGTTGTTGACTTTTTGTACCGATACCAACTTCAAATGGACACAATTTACACAAGTAGGTATAAAGTCTTATTGTTTCAATAATATATAATATATATGCTGTATGCGAAGCCCCCCGCAGTAAAAAAACAAACAACCGTAACAATTGTATTATAAGTAGGTTAGGTTAGGGTTCACTTGTGTCCCTCAGAGCCACGCCGACACACTGGCGGTTTGGTAAGGTTTAGGTTAGGTTAAAATAATTGCCATAGATCACTGTGTACTTATGCCAACTATTTTAATTGTAATAATTTGTATGTTAATTAAAAATACTTACTTGAGATAATAAATGACAAAACGTTTTCCATGTCATAATTCATCTTTTTAATGAATCATCCGACAGTTAAAAATACACGATTTAAAATTACTTGTAGTGACCATTCCACGAACTGAACTGTCGACGAAATGAAAATACATGAAACGTTGACTTTGCAGTGAAATTCGATGATATTTGATGATAAACCCACAACCACAATGGTTTAACTCAACAATATTATTAAGCGAGACAGGTAGGTTATTTATCCCTCGTAAATTTAGATACCTGAACTAATTTCCAGGGTAAAAAGTCCTTATAGTTTTCTATTGAATTCCTTATTGTGGGACAAAAACCTAACTACTTTTATCAATGGAATTGACAGTAGGTATTTCACAACAAGTGAGAACATAGGTACTGGCTTTCATCCCTGCCTACAAATTTGAAATCTAAATAAGTTAGAGATAAAGAACGCCTTTTGTATTCTAAATATATTCAATTATAAGCCATGTATCTCATACAGGTAAATAAGGAGAGTGCATTATTGATTCATTGTTCGTACTGAACTCCGTCGAAATAAGTTTAGAAACAGTTCACAAAAGTGCGGTTGTTCGAACTTGGCCCGAGCACTCACGCGCGTCTGTATTAGTAATGCAAAAGCTTTTAACTGAGCAGCGAATACCAAAATGTTCGCTGTAGAATATAATGTAGTCTTTTATTACTTAACTTTGTGAGTATAATCAGCATACGAGGGTAGTTTCACAGTAGAAACTGCTACGGAACTTTTAAGCCATATTGCATACGAGGCATTAGTGTTTAGCTGTGCCTGTAGCTGGCCCCTGCAGCTGTATGTTATAATAAAATTATGCGCTGTTAGTTAACGTTTAGGATACACCAACGAACTAAAAATTAGTCTATGTTACGGGTTGGAAATTCATTAGAACGAAGTCTCAACGAGACATACATAGTACTATTAATAGTTAGGTAAGGCCGTCAAATTAAGGGTTTTTTAAAACAACATTCTGCTCTTGTGCTACGTTACTACCGTTGCCTTAGGTCTCGCCTTCCTGCCGGCGGCTAATCTTATGTTTTGTATGATTTTATATATTTTCCTTTCCTATATAACTGAATTTAAACTTTCGTGAGACATGTTGAAATAATACTAACAATTATTACACGGTTGAACTCACGTATTCAATGTCACTACGGGCGACATGTTTCGAACTCTTCAGGATGAGTGTTTTTGCTGAAGAAGAACTCCCGAAGAGTTCGAAACATGTCTCCCGTAGTGACATTGAATACGTGAGTTGAACCGTGTAATTATTAGTATTATTTCTTATATAATTATTGTAAAAATCTAGCCTAAGACAAAACATAAATAAAGATAATAATAATAATATTAGGGGACCATCTTACACAAATCCGTTAGTAAATCATTTACCTCATAAGCATAAATTACTTGTAGTTATTCACCAGATTGCGTTTCGTCGCGATCTCAAAAATTCTAAACAGATTTTTTTATTGTAGTACTTGTCGCCAGTCACAACGGTGTATAAAATTCATAGGCCATTTACTTTTCGCGTAGTTTTTTACTTGAATCGCTTTTCACCGCAATAAATATTTGTTTGTAAAGCGTTGTTACTTAACGCAATATTTCATTGAAGCACTATATGTATGTAGTTTTGTTTTTTAAACGCATTTCGCAGTAGTAGTTTATCTCCTGAATCGCTTTTTATATAAGTAGCTACAATTTGCAATATCAATATTTGCCTCCCTTTCTAACATGCATGTACAGTCAGCAGCAGAAGTAGCTAAGTGTGTCAAGTGGTCACAATTATCGGCACACGACTCTATTGTCAACAGAGTAAGGATTGTGTAGCTCATTGTGAGCGTTTTATTCTGCGTAGCTACTTCTGCTGCTGACTGTACCTATTCACGACGATATGCTAGAAAAGAAATAACCGAAAAAGGTACATTGCGACTATTGTCTAATACAAAAATAAACGATTAGGATACAAAGCGAAAACTTAATACATGTTCGATGTGAAATGCGACTAACACTAATAGCGACAAAAAAAAAACACGATCGAGGTGAAATGCGACTAGAACGACTAGAACTAATAGCGACAAAAAATACGATTGAGACAACGCCATAGTTAAATGTATGATCGAGGTTTAATGCGATCCGGTGAATAACTACAAGTAATTTATGCTTATGAGGTAAAGTACTAACAAACTCACAAATCGGCCTAATCCCATAGTAAGCTCAATAAGGCTTATTGTATTATGGGTACTAGACAACGATATATTTAATAGCTAGAAATACTTAAACAGATAGACTAAAACATCTAAGACTCAGAAACAAATATTCATGCTCATCACACAAATATTTGTCCTTACCGAGATTCGAACCCAGGACCTCAGCTTCGTAGGCAGCATCACTAAGCACTAGACTAACTGGTCGTCACATGGATAATGTAACGCAAAAGCAGATATCGGTAACAAGAAAACCTTAATTTCGCCAGTTATTGATAAGGTTCCGTCCGTATCTCAAAAAGAAAATATGAAATTTCATAAGATCAATACCCTTTTCAACACAATTGCTCGTAACGTACCTCTTATTGTGTCTTTTAGGCTCATAATCCTGGATATTAAACACGCGTGTTTTATAACATTACAACACTTGTGTGTTATGGTTATATCCCGATTAAGTCACGTTGGCACCTTGCAGCAAGATATATGCATGAACACGGTGCATTCTTAAATTAACCGGGTTGTACAGAATGTACAGCTTTTTTTTTAATTCTCGGTAAATGGATTCTTACTCGACTAAACAAATTTAAATCCTTTTTTTAATTAATTGACTATTTCTTTTTGTATATGATATAGAAACGTTTAATTTAGTAAAACTATTCACTTTTGATAACATTTTACATGAATTAAATATAGATAGACAGCATTTTAAAACGAAAATATAATTTTATTTTGTATTGGCTGTTTAGAGATTTCTGTGCCCACACTGGGCAAACTTCACGAAAAAACCAAACTGTTGCGCGCCATTGTAGGTTATTTCAGAAATATTTGTAAAAATTGTTTATGCGTGTTTGGTTATTATCAAAAATGATGACTTGTGGTGACTAGAAAAGTGATAAATAGAATGTACGCCACTGGACATTCTTGGCGATGTGCAATTGTGAGTAAAAACCTGTTGTCATCTTAATGATTTACTTAATGTAATGAAAATAATTTGGCAGGCCTATAACATTTTCATCTTATGAAAATGATTTTTTTCCTCGCAAAATGTGTTGAAAAATGTCGTATGATACACGTGAGCTTTGATAATTACGTCCTCGGCTTCCTTATCACGCTCACCTGCGGTTCGCGTGAACAATTTCGCCTCTGATGTAATTATCAACATACCTCACTTGTATCGCAATGTACTATTATCTCAAGAACGCGTACACATATTATCAATTTGAAATTGATATAAAATACCTACTTATGTACCTATGTACATATTTATTCTCTTACCTGTAATATTTATCCCGTATATTTTCATACTCAGAAAGGAAGCATAAACTATAGGTATATGTTACTTCCTAATAAATAAAATAATGCCATTGCGGCTTACTTGCAGAATAAAATTCATTTATATCAATATGACTGATTTACCACGAATTCAAAGAGCCATAGGATGGACTTTCTGCAGCGAAACAAATAAGCATTTTCAGCATTTCTGTGGGGCATAGCTGCATTATGCGTTGGCAATTAGGTACAAGCATATCATCAATATCATCATCCTCCTAGCGTTACCCCCGATTGTGCTTCTAAGGGCAGGTAATTAGGTACTAAGCATATAAGATATAATAAAAAATAATTATTTTAATTCAACGCCTAGCGCAAACATGCCGTGATTGGAAACACATGTTAAGGTAAATGCTCTGATTTTCATCAGGCAAAATATTTGATGTTCCAAGGAGCTCGTTACAGAGTCGTGTCACGTAAGCAGTAGGTTATAGCTCGAGATCCAGTACGTGAGATCAGGGCGCCGCCCAAATTACGTATCAGACATCAAAGTAACTACTGAAATTGCTTTTAATGTAACCGTGATAAATATTACAACCAAATTATTGGAACTTTCTAAGAAATTATTAAAAAATATTGCGGATTCTTTAACTAAGGTTCTTTTCAAATTTTATCTTTGGTTAAAAATAAAACCCTATCTTTCATAACAACTACGAAAATTAAGTAATAATATTCCAAACTATGATGAAATATCTAGTGAAGCGTATGATTAAATCTCCTTTTAAATTAAATTAATAAATCCGTCGTATACAAATTGCTCGTTGAAAATTTCAATCATAACACCTAACTTATTTAATACTCAAACTGTAATTGGAATTGTTTCAGAAATATTTTACACCGACCAAAAAGTGTGGTCGATTTAATGAAAAAAGTTACAGCGAGTGAGATAGGCAAACGACACGAGGCGGCGTGTCGCGTGCGCGGGCAGAGCTCCGCGGGTCCGAACGGCTCTGTGAACTGTATATAGCACTCGCAAGCCCGTCTTTCTGCTTTTAGGATTCGGTACCAAAAAGGTAAAAAAGGAACCCTTATGGTGCGACTTCGTTTGTCTGTCGTCCGTCTCTCTGAACTTACTTGTGCTAGCAATTTGAAATTTGGAATAGTTGTAAACGAGCCTAAAGCACGTGTATGGAAAAGGAAAATATTAGAAATATATTTATTATTTTGATGTGACACGGCCTTTTAAAAGGCCTCTGGGCGGCTAGAAATAGAATTATATATAATTAATGAACCCGTTTACAAAATTCACGATAATCGGTTGGGAAATGCGACCTGCAGAGGAGAACAGCCGGACAGCGGGACATCTCCGTTCGCTTCGCTCGCTCGTGCGACTAGAAAGATCAATTCGCCTACAAAATTGTAGAATAAAATTATGAAAAACATATTTTTTAGGGTACATTAAGTGGGACGATTTTTTTTTCTCGGTAAATGTGGGATGTTCTAGATAGCTTTTTCAAAAATAGGATGGGTTTTTAGAACCGTTTTTCAATAGGGATGTACACACTAAATAAAATAATCCATTATGTTGTATTTTCTCGAAAAAGGATTAAAATGTAGTCAAATAGAGAAAAACGCAACGCAATAGGTTAAATAATCACAAAGTTATAAGTGTCCAAAGTTTTAAGAGGGGCCATGTTGTCTGTCCCTTTTCCGCAAAATGCATCTTCATATGAAACGATTGACATTTACTATGACGCTCACAGATTGTTACGTCACACTATTTGCGAGCGTTTCTGTCTCTAAAAAGCAATATTAAAACAGTTGTAGCTTCATAATTCTTTGAGATATCTCAAAGGGATTTTCGTCACTAGGCATATTTTTTGCCGTCACGACCCCATTCATTCGTGAAAAATGTAACAGCTCGAAGAGTATCTAAAAGTGGGTTAGTAGAAGTTACCGTGGTACAGCGCCAACTGTATTTTGGTACTTATCATTTGCATCCTAGTATTTTCATTTTTCCACGATAATTCTTTATCCCGTGTACCGAGTACGATAATTCTTTCTTTTATGCGAAATAAGCTATTTTAACAATAACCGCATAGAAATTTGTAGATAAAAAATACATACATAAGTTATTGATAAATAAAATAAAAAAGGTGTCGTTATATTTTTCCTGTACGTTACTTTTAATCTTACCTAATTTTTTTTTTCATTTTGCGTACACGCGCGTTAGCTCTCTGTACAATTATTCCAATTTGATAGCATAAGCAGTTCCTGAGATATTTCACGTTATGAAAGACGGAGAGACATGTTATGGTATGGACATGTTATGCGGAAGGATGATAGTCATGTAACTAGAAGGGCATTAAGTATGAATGTGGAGGGTTGTAAGAGAAGAGGTAGACCAAGGAAAAGGTGGATGGACTGCGTGAGAGACGATATGAACTGGAAAGATGTATGTGATGAGTTGACGGGCGATAGAGAGGTATGGAAGAAAAAGACATGCTGCGCCGACCCCAAGTAAATGGGTTAAGGATAATAAGCGAATGATGATGACAGACGGAGAGACGGATACAGTCGCACCATAAGATTTCCTTTATAACCATTTTGGTACGGAACCTTAAAAATAGTGCTCACAAAACACATTCAAGTAAATTATTTTTCTCAAACAATATAAGTACTTAAAGATAATTTTTCTTTTTTTTTAAATTATTCATGTCATGTTCCAGATCAGAACTCTAGATTTAAAAATCTGACACAAATATATATATACAAAAATGTATTTAAATCAAAATTATCTTTCTAAATACATAGGAAAATACTAGACAATGTATCCGCAATTTAGTTAGTAATTATTCGGTTAGATTGCCGCAAGTTATTGGTTGGTGCGCGATAATTACATAACATCATTCTGAAACAAATAACTTGTGTAATAACATACCCTTTACCAGCTCACGTACCTACATGGCTTTAATATTTAGCTAATGCCTAGGTACACTATGAGTATATGTTTACAGGTCTCATGTTTGTTTATCTTAAATTATCGTTCTCTGCGGATTGAAATTATAACATTGTTTTTCGGGGTTATAAACAACAAACATGGGGTTAGCTCTTATTGTCCCAATTAGTGATATTTGAAAATGTGCCAAGTTTGGCACTAGAATGTTAACATTTAAACCAATTTATTGAGACTGAACGTAGTGTTCTGTTGCGTTGGAAAATATTGGTGTCTTCGTTGATAATAACATTATTTCATGATTTACCTAAGTAAGTATACTAAAGTGGTAAGTCCTAGGTCCTAATATCAATGTATTCAAATACAGTGAAATAAGGTTCACACATGGGCTGCACTGCTGAGCTCAAAGTTTTCTTTGTAGTTTAATTCCATTCTTTAGGTACGATTGTGGAGTGTTGCTCGACCAAAAAAAATTCACATAGACTGGGCGTCTATTTCAGTTACATATTAGATTGGAATCGTGTTTGTCACATTATCTGGTACATTCTCATTAGGTACACAGCCATAAGCTCATAAGCCCCTAATTTGGCATATATTGCGTCAAAAACTGAAAAATTAACATGTCTATAATCGTGCCAAGTTAGTATCCAAAGGTGCTAACTTTTTAGTAATATTATAGTAGGTAGGTACTCGTCCTTAGTATCGTCGAGTATAAATATAACTACAACTTAAAAAAGTTGAAAAACCCCCGACATATTCATCTCAGAGTCCAATATCTCAGAAACGGCTGAACAGATTTCCATGAAACATATATGGCTAAGAACAGTCGGAATAAAATTATCTATGACACAAAAAAACGCATTCAAATCGGTCCGTTCGTTTGGGAGCTACGATACCACAGACAGATACACAGACACACAGATACACAGACACGTTAAACTTATAACACCCCTCTCTTTGCGACGGGGGTTAAAAACATTGAAAATATAAAAAAACAAAGAGTTGCGACGTGAAAAAACCTTGTTAATTTAAACTGGCCACTTCACTTAAAAAAGTGGAATAAATAAATGTCAATGCCATGCTTTCATTTTGTGATCCTTAATTTATGTGTAAGTATGTCTCCTATGTGTGTGATTCCGATTGGGCAATAGAATTTAATTTATTTATTTCGTTTAGGGAATCAAACAAACTAATTTATATTTAAGGTATTTTTTTGTGTCGTAAGGTATCGAATACTCATTCATCCAGCTCCTAGCGTTTTTCCCGGTTGTGCCCTAAATGAGCCCTAGGTCATCTAATCCCAAGAATTGGCATAGGCACTAATTTTACGAAAGCGATTGCCATCTGACCTTCCAGCCCAGAGGGAAAACTAGACCTTATTGTGATTAGACCGGTTTCCCGACGAAGGTGTCCTTCACCGAAAAGCTAACGGTAAATATTCCGTAAAGAAGTTCCAAAACGAACGACGAACAAAGTTCGAACCCACGACCGCCGCTTGACAGCCGCAAGCCTGCACCACTAAGCTACCGTAGCTTCTGAGGTATCTAATATTATTGGGAACGAATTTACTACCACCTTGTTTGTACGTATACATATGTGTATATGTATACGTACAAACAAGGTGGCTATTGAAGTGGTTCCATTAATAGGAACCACAGTTGAAGGGTATAGTAAAAAATATACTTAAAAATGTATTTTCTTTTTTATCAAAGAAATAAATGGCAAAAAAAATACAAAGTGTATCACCATCTGAGTACCTAAGTGAACTGAGTAAGTGGGCATTATTATACCTTTATGGGTAAGTCTCCTACTTACCCTACTTACTTAGAAAGAAAGAAAAAACATTTTTTTCCATAGAGCACACAAAACAGGATTAATACCACAACATTACCATGCTCACCACTTAGATGGTTGGCAGTCCTCAACTGTGCGCTTCTCCAGAAACTTCCTGCCTCGCACAGCTAATCTATGGAATGGATTGTCGACTGCGGTATTTCCGGACCGATACGACCTTCAAACCTTCAAGAAAAGAGCGTACTCCCATCTTAAAGGCCGAAACGCACTCACAATGCCTCTGGTGTTGCAGGTGTCCATGGGCGGCGGTAATCGCTTACCATCAGGTGATCGTCTGCTCGTTTGCCTCCTATCACATAAAATAATAATAATAATAATAACAATATCGTGTCCTCCTGCAATTATCTGCGAAGAAATTCAAAGGTACGTGAAGCCCGCACTACGATACCGTGGCAACTACGGGCATTCACCCGTGAGAGGGCCTTTCGGAACGTTCTGTCCGTTTCAAATAACACCCTCTCCCAGAACACCCGTTCCAAAATATCAGTTTCTTTAAATTAACGTAGCCCCAAATTAATGATGATTCCCTTAAGTTTAGAAACTACCGTGCTTGAGACTTAACGCACGTTGAAGCGAGCACGCAAAAAACACAAATGCGATTCAAATGTAATACTATTCTGGAATAGAGCCCCTGTAATTTATATCTCCTTCGCCGGCGGCACACCTCGTCAGCGCATCGCCTTTGTCACGGCACGTGACGTCACGTGTCCCGCAGCGTTGTCTTCTCGGCAGGACTCGTTTTACTAACGGTAAAATAGAGAGAAGCACGGCCTTTTAATACCACGTTGGTGCCAAACAAGCTTAAGGCACCTTTCAACACATTCGCTGAGAGAGATTCAAGAATCGCTAGGCGGGTTCCCGGCAGTGAAAGTTTTAAAGAACCCCTTACTGTATTCCAACGGAAAAACCTCGGCAGGGCATCCATACTCATTCAACATGAGTTGGCACCTAGTTTACGCCTGATTTTTCATATGCAATTTGCATTTTAAAGTACTAGGATGAAGGCGCCTGGGTTCGATAAAGACGAATTTAAATTGTATTAAAAACCACGTGGCGGGGTTGACTTGGGTCAATGCCTTCAGATTCCAATTAGATTATGATTTGATTTCAATGAACGCTCGCTTCTTCGGCTACGAGAATAGCGCGTAGCGATTGTTGGTAGTGAATGTGTTCAAGATACACTGCCAAGTATAGGGTTAAAATATATAGTTGGGATGACACAAATATAGGTCCAAATTGAAAGTGTGCTCTGGTGGTTTACGGCTAAACAAAGCTCACTAACAGCTTAGGAGCTATACCATTGCCACCATAAGGGACGGAAATACTCTTATGCAGTTAAATTTAAATTAAGAACTGCTCTTCAATTGGCTGACAGCTTACCATAAACAACCTACTTAAGTGTGTAGTGATTTTCGGAGCGATTATCTCCGACTATATTACGCTCTTATTAACACTCGATAGGCTCCCCAACACACGCCTGCGCCTGCGGATGCCAGGGATTGGCTATCAAACCTAGATAATAAACTATGAATGTGCATATAATGTTAACCTTGGTAAATTTCATTTTTCAAAATAAAGCCATGCGATAATAATATTAACTAAATCAAAAAAAAACTGACAGACCTTATATTTAGTTTTAAAGACCTATCTATATTGATGTGCCCCATGTTGACAGTGTTTTTTTTTTTCAATGCTAATTAGGTACATGTATGTAGTGCCCCCTAAAAAACTATTTTTTGCTATGGATTACCCACGAAAATACCTATAATCCAAATTTCATTCTCTCTCAAATACACCTTATAGTTTTTGCGTAAAATGCCTTTGACATACGGGCAGACGGACATGATGAAATCATGAAACTATGAGTGTTCAGTTTTTGCCATTTTGGCTACGGAACCTTAATAAGGACAACGAATGATACATCCCTTTCTGTCACACTTACTGAGGTTTGTATTCTACCATCTGGCTCGGTCGTGGAATTATTAAATATTACAAGACATTACATTTGTAGCATTTTCGCTGCAGCATGGTTGTGTTAACGAAGTAGGAAAATACTATATCAGGCAAAATTGTTAATTAGCGTCAAATTAAGAATTGCGATTGAAATAGTTTTCACCAATTCCCTTACCAGCACTACACTGCACCGAAAATGCTACACATTTTACGATATCTGATCCACAGCTCCTCTGTAGAAATCTATACCTACTTCACAACCATTAAAGTACCACTTTACAAAATTATTTATAATCCGTAAAAATGAGAGGTTTTTCATGAAACAATTAGTCTAGGAGTACCTAGCGTCGAGACGTTACGAACATTTCTAGCGGCGTCGGCTGCCCGCCTCGTGTGACGGGACGACATCACGTATTCAGCGAGTGCACGCCGTCTATTTCACTACCCGTATTGTATTGAAATTAAATTGATATTTCATGTGTCTATACCTCAATATAACATTAGACTTTTGACGGACAAATTCGACTACATTTCTATGTTTATGTAGGATATAAAAGGAAATATTGAACTAGTATTGCTTTTTTCCATCGTTAAGTGCTTTTGAAATATAACAATACCAAAGATTTTGCGTTTCACAATGGTTTTCCTTGAAATCGTATGAAGATTAACGCATGATTTTTCTAATTTTATATAGTATAGGACCATTTTGGGGCGCTACTTAGACTTCTATGGCTTTTTCGGTCGCTGGTATAGGGTATAGCGATATCGAGGCCAACCTTGATAGACCCGACTACGACTTGAAAAGTTACTGAGCTGAATGATTTTTTTATCTAGGTAAATGAGAGGAAAAACAGGAATAGACAAGACAGTGCTTGACCGATAGCCACACAGCACAGACAGTGTTCGAAAGAATGGCAAAGAAAACAGAAAATACCTTACAAGCGTGACACTTGTTTTTTATAAAAGACTGTCCGGTGATTACCCTAGTCTCAGCTGATGGTAAAGCGATGGCAGAGCCCAAGATGAAGCTCACTGGTCCAGTAATAGCCTATTCACTCTTGTTTTGAAGGCACCCAGATCGCAGTGCTCAGGAAATAGGTACAGATGAAGGGAGCGAATTCGATTCTTTAGCAGTTCGCATTAGGAAGGACGAGGCAAATCGCAATATATGTTGTACGTTGACAACAAAGGATGCATTCGCTCTGTACGCCTGGTAGTTCGGTGATGGTGTTTTATGTTGTTTCCCTATGTACCTAGGTCTAAATTTGGCAGGGTCATTGTCAAGCCGAATACTAGACACCTGGGGCCTATATCACAAAAAAATTACAAGCGTATAATTTGAAAAAATTAACAGTTTTTGCTATGGAAAACTGTACAATTTTTTCGAATTGTAGACTTGTAAAGTTTTGTGGTATAGAGGCCTGGTCAGTGCAATATTACTAAAAAGGCGAAAAAAATATGCTCATTGACGAATATACTATTTCACTTCAGATATAATTTTTAGAGGCTTAGACGGGAACTGAATATTTTTGATATCATAACGTACAACCCCTTCTGAAGTAATTTCTTCGTGGCATAAATTAGACAGCTAACGTCAACACTAAAGGAGAAGGCCTTTTGTCTAAATTACAAACTATTGCTTAATCTGTGCTTCCACACGCTCTTTTACAAGTCAGAATGAGAGGGTACAACGAATGAAAATTAGATTTCAATTGATATATCGAGTCAGATGGATCCCTGTTCGTCGGGGCATTTCTCATGTTCGCAGTAACGTTAAACTTTTAGAATGACTCCTGCTATGAAAAATACTTGTACTTGTACGGCGGACGCGATACGAAATAATACCAATTAAAGTATTTTAAAATTTACTTATCTATTCTATATATGACGACCGGTTAGCCTAGTGGGTAGTGACGCTGCCTACGAAGCTGAAGGTCCTGGGTTCGAATCCCGGTAAGGGCAAATATTTGTGTGATGAGCATGAATATTTGTTTCTGAGTCGTGGAATTTTTCTACGTATTTAAGTATTTCTATCTATTATATATATCGTCGTCTAGTACCCATAACGCAAGCCTTATTGAGCTTACTATGGGACTAGCTCCATTTGTGTATGATTGTCCCCTTACATTTATTTATTTATACCAGTTACCCGCACGGCTTCGTTCGCGTTTTGCAAAGGACGCAGGAAAACTCCAGAATATCATTCTAAACGCAGGTGAAAGATTTTTTTAAATAAGATAATAAGCGGTTCCGGAGATTACCCAAAAATTCAAACTGACAAAGCTACAATCTCACAGACACTTCCTCTGTATAAACATTACTATAAACAATAAAGCGATTGAAATATCTGTACTACAACATTACTTCCCAATTAAACTTTCACCACATTATGGAATTATTCGTTGGATACTTATGTATGCATAGATGTCTCGTTATAATATACGAGTAGATAGATGCTTTCCTTAAACTGACTTTCTATTTTATGTAAAAAAGCGTTATGGGAACTCGTCTGAATAGCGTGGATTACATAAAGACACGTAAGGTAAATAATTTTCTGTTGATGCTTAGCACGTCGTTTTCCTATATTTTTTGTTGCAGATCAAATAAATTAAGTATTTATTAGGTACAAACTCGTCATTCAAATATACCGATACAATAGAACACTAAGCCTTGTAAATGTTAATGTCAATTAGTGTTTATGTGGAATATTAATTGGATCATACTCGTAAATATATGTCAACCGTCAACTGCTAATGATCGACCACAATAAATAATCCACACTAATATTATAAATGCGGAAGTGTGCCTGTCTGTCTGTCTGTTCTAAATCGGGACCGCGGACCCGATTTAGGTGAAATTTGATATAGACATAGTTTGAGTCCCGGGGAAGGACATAGAGTAGTTTTTATCCCCGATATCTTCCCTAAGGGGGTGAAAGTTTGTCGCGCGGCCGGAGTCGCGGGCAGAAGCTAGTATGTTATAAAAACAAAAGAAAACTAATAATTCACAAAAGTAATTTGTTTTGCTCGCTGACCTTCGCTTCGTGCAAACAAAATAAAGAGGTACTTCCACATTTTAGTGTCGAATACTTTGTTTACATAATGTACAAGGAAGGTCCGAGCATCGAGGTCGGCGGAGCAGCACGCCACACGTAGCGCTCGTAGCCGTCGGCCGTAGCGCTAGCGTCAGTGCCGCGAAGGCGACCGCCCCAGCCGGCCGCTACGACGTTACGCTACGCGGCTACGAAATGTTGTGGTTATCCGTTACGCTTTTGGCGCTTTTCGCCTCAGTCCAAGGACGAGCGGTAAGAATAAGTTTAAGTTTCATTGTTTAAGAATACGAATGAAAACTCTTGATGCCGTAGTATTTGCTTAAAAATGTCTGCAATCTCTTGTGTTGGTCCGTAAAAGTAAAAAATAAAAATTATAAAAACCCTATATTTTTAAATAAGTTATCTTAACATTAAATTTGAGTTCTTGGCGAAAATACGTCGCTCGTTTGTTGTGTTACAGTTTTGAAATGTTCTCTAAATTAATTATAACTTAAAACTCTCCTCGTGTTCGGTTATCTTTCACATTATCTCGGTAATATTTGAACTTGGTACAGTAGCGGTTGTGTACTTCTCAATATGTTAATATGTTTAAATTATAAATAATTATTTTTAAACGAATAATCCCTTCACGCAAGTCTTTACTTATTATTTAAATAAAAAAAAATATAAGTGCCAACCGCTGGTCAGTAAGTATTATAAAAACATTAATGCCACCGTCGTCAATCGAATACATTGGTAATAAAATACTATAAGTACCTACGTAATATACTTTGCGTCGCAGAGCGGATTAATCAGTTATATTGAAAACCTAGTGTTCATGTTTAAAAATAGGAGGATCTTAATAATGATGAAAAATAGGACTAATAGTGATAACACGTTGGTATGCCTTACCTCTAATTTGAATTTTCTAACATAATACGACTACAGTGAAGAAAAAATAATTAATAAAATTTATGTTTAAACTTTTTACGTCCAATCTCTGTTTAGTGAAAATGGTGCGATTTTATTATCTACTACTCTGACATTGTTGTATATGTATGAAAAAGATAAAAATCTTAAAGCCACTTTCGCAATTATCGGTGCGGGGTTGGTGCGGTACCAGTGCGGGTCAAGTCAGTACAGATTCTGTACTGCGCACTGTATGCATACCGCGCCACGTCCGCGCACTATAATATATACTACTGCACAAATGTAGCACTCACTGACTGTATACCGACAAGTGATAGTTATTTACGATACAAGTGGCGAAAATAGGAAATCCGCAACAAGTGGTGATAAATTAAACTAGTTGCGAATTACCTATTCGCACGTGTATCGTATGTTTTACTGTACATATGGCTCTTTAAAGATTCGACATATGCACGAAAAAGTGCTCTTTTCCGCACTAGTGCGGGACAGTAGCACCATATGTGCTGTAAAGAATTTTAGGGATCATCAGCAAGTTCTCGGTAAAATACAAAATATCTGATGACGATTCCGCTCTACCAAATGCGGAAGTGACCTTACTAACAGAGGCTTGTTAAGTATTTATATAAGGAGGCAGTAATTATATGGCATCAATGACCAGACTGTGTTCATGTTGCAATACATGACGAGTAATTGCTTCACTTAAATTGAGCCATACCATGACTGGGGTAACTGGGGACCGAAGAGCTGGCAGCTCTCGCGCGCAACGCATCAGCATTGCAATTCAGCGAGGAAATTCCGCCAGCATCTACGGTATAATGTATCGAGGGCCTTTTTTACATTAAACTTAACTTAAATTAAATTTATTAAACTGACTTAAGGAGATATATCTCGTATTTACGTTTCCCTACCGATACTGCCAACGTGTGTATATTGAAACAGGTTTCTCCGCACATAGCACCATGAGACTGTCGGTTAGCAAGCAATCGCCTCGACCACATTTCAAGCGTGAGCGCTCATTAAATGGCACACGCGCTCTCTGGCCGCATCCACCGCCGGGGGGTTAATTTAGCCGCATCTCCACATACGATATATAATTACCTGACTTGAACGACCCGGCAGACCGCCTTAAGTGCTATCTTAATTACTCTAACGGAACATGAATTATTCCTTAAAATATTATTCGAATAGAGGGATAATTGCTTTAATCCAAAATGGACTCAAATCTCGTGATAACGCTCAGAAAACAAAGATTGTAATTAATTAATTTGATTGAAAACGGTTTTCTCGGTAAACTCGATTGTTTGGAGTACAAAGTCAAACGAAGGGTGCGCTAATTAATTATAGAACCGGGTTGTTTTGTCTACTGAAGTCACATTCACCAATTATAAGTTTGCACTGAGTCACTGGTTTTGCGATTCCACGTCTGACGCAAGATATCATACTCAAATAGGACCCCAAAGTTAACAGATAAAAGCGAATATGCAATGAGTTTCAACGGAGGTTATACGGAACGAAGTTGGCAAAACAAGGCGACTATATTGTAATTGCGGTGTGGGAGAAATGAAACCGCAACTCGCAGCATCCTTCAGTGAACTAGTATGTTCATATTTCTCCACAGACACGGAATATTAAATCATTAAGTTAGCGATAGTTCCCAAAGCCGGCTAGTGCAGCACAAATCATTATCATTTCCTTTTCCAAATTTCCAGTCCAAATTAACCATATATGTGTGCGCTATAGAGGCTGCGCAACTTGAGACATAGCTTTGGTTTGAAGAGCGCTTTAGTGGCATTCCACTTAACCGAGCAGTCCGCCCGCGGTTATGCATGTAACTCCCGATAGGTATCAGGGTGCGCTCGAGTAGCACTGACTTCAAAACTTTCCTCTTCGCCGCAACTCCACCTAACTAAGTGCGGCGACTTTGTCGTCCATTGCTAAACAAAGTGGGATTTGTATTGCTTCGCTGTTTGAGTTTTACATGGAAATTTATGTCATTGTTCATATATTCCGGAGTTTCTTGGAATTTACAAACAGCGAATTACTTGGAGAAGCGGTGTATTTCTAGAATCAATGAAACGGTTAGATGAATTCACGGAATTCACAGTATTTCAAGTGATAATCCCACATGCAAAATAATAGATGAATCAGCAATGGAATTATTGGTATTACTTACCATGTTTATTACGATAATAGTATTTATCTAACTCTCAACTCGTAAATTCTTCTTCGTTTTTTATTGTCGGACAATATCATCAATTATTCCAGCCATGAGTTTTAGACGCAATGTCATTGTCATTATCATACTGTGATGAGAATATGTGTTGGTTCAGGTGAACATCAGCAACACGTGGGTGTTGCCGGAGGAGGGGTTCCCGGTGTTCTACCGCTACTTCAGGGACCGCATCTCCTGGTACGAGGCCGACGCCGTGTGCCAGTTCCACCACGCCAACCTGGTCACAGGTCAGTCAACTCTAACAGGATTATTTAATGGGTCATGCTTCGATTTTAGGTTCGTTTTTTCTTTGGACATGGCCAAAGTTAGGGATTATAATACCTAATTGGTAGAACTCACAGTCCGCATAAACGGCGTCTCATATGTTGTGTGAGTCAATCAACTTTAATGCAGATAAGCCGTCAACTCCTGAACACAGCAAACACTACTTTTTTTCACTCTCTATGACCCTAATGCAGCCTAACAAAACTCAAGCTAGTAAATAAGATGTTAATATTTGTGCTAAACGAGACCTTGTTTTATCTGCAAATAATAAGATGACGTACCTTTGTCACAATATTTCTTCAATTTGTCTAACATAATACAACTGCAATAAAATTGAAACTAACTTAATTGATAAGTACCTAAGACATATCGTCGCAGACATCAAGTTTAATCGTCCTAAAGTTACTCAGCAATTTCAAAGAATAGCAATTCATATTATAATGAATAAACATAATAGCTTGAATAAACACAAAAGAATCCACAATAGAGTTATTAAGAATTCCTCAGTTCAGTCGTTTTGTTCCTAAAGCTGGCACGAGAATGGTGGATGAGGTACATTTCAATATGGCAGGGTAATCGGCGGCAATTCAGTGAGACCCCATTACCGATGATGGCGCTCTCGACCCTTGCGCCGCCAGATACCGACCCATCAAAAATGAATGTTTCTCCGGACGCCCCAATATAGATATATAAATACCACACCGCCCGTAAAGTGCTAGCGTACTAATGAGAACGCGATATCGATTTTAATGAAATAATAATAGCAGTCAACATTCGGCGGTAAGTAGAACGACTCACTTGTGATGTCTAGATAGTCGAGTACATGTTGTTTTATATTAAATGTGCGCTGCATGTTAATTACCTACTAGTACAGTTACGGCTATTAGTATACGTACATAAAAACGTACATAAATATCCTGTACACGCCTTTATGATATTGACAATAGAGACATACTCGTATACAGATATTTATGTCCCTAATTATGACTGTACTGACGACATTTTGAGCCAAAAATAAATAATTTTACAAATATATTTATATAATATTTAGACGTATAGAATTTTGGACAATGTTTAATCGATATTAATTCAGACATGCATGGGTACACCTTTTTTATTTATTTACATCGAAAGTCGAACTTAATGGTGTACGTGCTGTCAAAAATTTATATCTTTAAGTCATCCTCAGTACTCCCTGATTCTGAATTGACATTATGGGATAGATATCAGAAACGTATTCACCGAAGATAAGAAGGATACTTTAATGGGCATGAGGGTTGCTGCGGCGAGAGGGTTGCTTCCGGCAACTCCTACTGGCGGAGGAGTGGAAGCCGCGATAATGATTACTTCGATCAATATTCAATTATACTGATAGAACAGATTACGGATAAAAAAGTAAACGGCCAGTTAAAATGGCATCCAGTACTGGTTACTAACTAGCTGGCCGCGCGGCTCCACCCACGTATAAAATGGCCATCAATAGAATTTGCTAAATATGTAAACAAACCGCCATATTGAAATTGTGTTCCACTATGGCGGTTTGTTTACATAATTAGCAAATTCCATTGACGGCGACTTAAGAACCCTGGCGGAGCCTACGCCCATCCTATATAATGGTGAAGGATTTTTGAAATATGGTGAGTTGTTACGGAAACCCTCTACATAAAAACTTACACTACTACTCACAAAAGTACAGCTACAAACTTAACCCCTTTATTATATTAGTATAGATAATATTAAGTTGATGCTTCGATTCCTGTAAATCACGCACCCGTGCAAGAGACACGTCTGTCTTATTCTGCGCAAAAAACGAGTAGCAACACTCTTCGGCAATGTTTTTTTGGACAAATGTTTATAAATATCCAAGTTCGTGAAGCATAATTAATATTCGTTTCTATGAGGTTTTAGATATGGTTCAATACCACTTTATATTAGGTAAGTATGACAGGGTATATCGAAAATACGGTGTGAAGCGCATATTCGGTAGGAGAGTGCGATTCCGAATATCAGATTTCCTTTTATGTTTTAGACAATTCAAAAATACACATGTTAAACATTTAAAAACTGACCAAGTGCGTGTCGGGCCTCGCGCAGTGTAACTAAACGCTGCGGTTGCGTCGCCCGAATTTGTACGAAAATTACCTTTTCAATCCTACATTAAGTTGGAAGTTTACAACAAAAACATTTGCACATAGGTATATTGGTGCGTCATGTCAAAAAATAACAATATCGAACTTATATAACGTACCTAAGTCTCGAACATTCACTAACCTAAATTCGAGAATGTTATTTTTTTTTCATGACGCACCAATATATTTTTAAATGTTTTTAGTAGTATACGTAATTGACAGTAGTGACTAGTCAATATTTTTTTAGTACACACCGTTTGCGAGAAGTGCCAAAAAAATAGAAGCGAAAAAAAGCAAGTATTTTTATCTAAGTTTAAGGACAGGAATGTCTACGAATAACCCCATAATTAACAGGATCCCACAAAACTCTCGGTTCATTTTTGCACTTTAGCTATAAAATGGTATTGTAAGAGTTTGTTTTTCGCCATAAGGGCGCCGACACAATGTTGAACCTATGGAATCAACAAAATAGGCATCAACATTTCTATATAAAACATTTGATAAATATCTTGTTTTGTTGATTTACAGCCTTATGAAAAACTTGTAAAGTGTATTAGAATATACAGCACGGCTGATTAGCACATGCTGTCTCGCGCTCACTCTTGTGATAGCTGTAGGTACAGATCTATATAGATGTTTATGTATGTATAAATACTGTAATTTGTTGTTTCATAGACATTTCGGCTTTAATTTTATGGCCCAAACCTTATTTATATTGATTGATAGCACAAAGGATTGGCAATCAGTCAATGTCTATCACAAATATAATTTGAGATCGGTAAAAATAATAAACCACTCGTATTGAAAATAAATACCGTTGTCTGAGAAATAATTCAGCTTTGGCGAGCGAATATATGACGCGGGCAATCAGTTAGTAATTAGAGAGCGCATTGGAAATAATTACTAGGCGCGATATTCGCCTGCTTGCGACCTTTTTTGAAAGAAATGATTTATTCTGGGAGCAACAGTATTTAACTAAGGAAAGTCTTAATCATTGGTTAAAAGGTACCCTCACGCACAGAAATAGGTACCTACTTTAAACATTTCACAATACAGCACTTGATTTCTGACGTAGTTAATATTTTGAGGGCATTTTTTTTTATACAAGGTCTCTCGGCTGGTAGGATGCTAGCTGCTAGCTAGGTATGATGAGGGATAAAGTATAGGTTCACCGAGTAGTAGTGGATATTTAAGCATTAAGCCCACTAATATTACAGTTAATGTTAAGTATTTTTACGTTTGATGATAAATTTTCACTCACATATAGAGTTTATCATCAACTGCGAAATGAATGTTTGTAAAGACAGTAGTTGATGATGTTGTTGTGTCGCCTGCAACTGAATTGAATATACGCTTCAAGAAGAAGCTTAGCGAAAGCCTCTTTGTAATATAAGGCCTATTACTGGAAACTGGAAACTTTAATTAGCTTAGGAATAACAAAGCTCGAGACTTTATTTAATGCCTTTCGAATTTTCGAGAGCCTAATGGTTAAGACGTTATCAAGCGCTGTTCGAATGTCACCCCTCGATGTAACCTAAAACGGATTACTATTCAAAGATATTTACCCATCAAATGAAATGGGAATTTCGCAAATGAAAAACCAATTTTCGGCACGAGTTAGGGAACTTAATGCCGTGATTTCATGAACGTTGCCTCGGGGATTGTTAATTTATCCAATAAATTGTTAACTTTTCAATAAGTTATTTAGAAAATAAATACACTTAAGACGCTGTCAACACCAAAGTGTCCTTGTGGATTTGGGATAACGCGCACACTGTCTATTTGTATAGGAGTAAACGAGAGCGAGTGTTACTGGGCGGCCCGGATTTGAAGATAATATAATAGATAAATATTGAAATAAAACTGTGGATTATTTGTGAAATAAACCTAAACCGCTAACGAGTCACGTTAGCGGTTTAGGTTTATTTACTTTACAATACGTAAACTATTCAGAATATGTTGACTTCTTGTTTTTAATTGCAGACCCATATGTCAAAATAATAAAGACCGTTTAATGATGATTTTAAGACCATTCTTTGCAATTATTTTCTATCGAGCCGATTTCGTCCAATTATGTATCGAGTCCGTTCACGGTCTTTAAAATATGGTGACTACATATTTTTTAATGTACTAGAACAAATAGTTTTTCTTAAACAATTGCTTAATTAACATAAATTTCAACAAAATTAGGTCTTGTCAGCCTCTTAAGGGACGGCTCCAGTTTATTACTCTGAACTCTATTTATTGCAAAAAAATTGTGTCTTGGGCTCAAAAATGCTTGGTTACATATTTTACGCAAAAGAGAGAGTGCATGATTCAAGGTGATTAGCAACTCGAATCACCAAGAACGTTCTAAAATTGGGCAAAGTTGATAAAATCTATAATAATAATACATTCTCAAAATAAAACAGATATATACCTACTCCAAATAATATGTTTGTGTTAACTTGATATAAAATAAAGAAGCCGTATTTTGTGGCTAACATACACTTTGCATGGAAACCCAAAGGCAATCGTAAGTAAATTGAATTGGAATAATCATTATGAAAAAGTAGTATAGTATGCAAATAATGGGCCAAAATAATCATCTCCAATATTTAAAAAGCATACTTTTTCCATTTGGTGCATTATATGTGATACATTTTAATGTTGTACGTTGTATTGATAAGTGAAATAGCAAAGGGTCGCGTTTTGAGGGTTTCTTTGCTTACATTATTCAAGCTCCGACCCTTCGGATGGAACGCTTGTGTAAATTGCCACTCAAACTTTGAATATTAAGTTTTGGGATCAAGTTCGCCGACAACATTTTCTAAACTTTTATTTCGTGAGTTTTGATTGACGACTAGCTTGCTTTGAGCAAAACTGTCTGAATTTAACACGTTTAACGAGTTCAATACCCACTCGCCAAGATTTTTAGCTTGAAATAAATTAGAAGTTCATTAGTTGATATTATTTAATTGCAAATTTTTGCGAATATACAGAATGTGTAGAGCGGGGGCTGGTAGTGTTATGCTACTTGAAATCAGATATTTTTTTAATACTTACTTATTAACAATTTATGAAATAAAGAATTATGTACAATGACTTACAAGTACATACATCATAATAATAAACCAAATTACAAACATGATTTGCCACCCCACAAAAGTGCCCTAAAAAGCGATATTATTCAAGCAATTTTTCAGATATGTAGAAAAGACGCGACTTGTAATCGTGGAATGAGTAAAGAATCGTTATTCGCGCATTGTATGTAGCCGGGCGAGCGAGGCGACAGCTGACCCCCCGGCCATATATCACCGCGATATATCGACTTGGTGGAGATTTCATCTGCGTAGGTGCATACTTTTTTCTTCATATCCGTTTTGTGGTGAAGCGTTATCATCAAAGTTATTTATAGAGGGTGTTCCGTCTTGAGTCCGTCGCTTTTTTTGTAGTTTTATTTCATCACCGGACCGGCTAATCTATTACCAACACAAAATGGTTGAGCTCCAAACTAAGCAAAACAAATAAAAGTCCCGCAGGCACCTGCTGGGCAGTTGTGCCCGTCTTTTGACTTTATCTCGGACAACTAATTAAATACATTGTTCACATTTAACGAGATTCGAAGAATAGTAATTTTGTATCGTGAATTTACGTGGTTTTTAAGAGGGCGCTTTAGAGTAAGAATCAAAACCAAATCATCGAAATGTTCATTGTCTTGCGATTCGAGTTAAAATTCTTAAATCCTAAGTCTCCCATAATTGTTACTAATACGTAGGGTTCGAAGACTTAAATTTGAGTTCTTAAATCTTTACTCTCTTATCCAGCCCATTTGTTGGCTGGTACACAAGCATAACGCAACGAGAAAATTACCACAGAATATGGAGTGCACTTACAAAATTCGGCGAATGAAAGTTAATGAAGTTCCTTTGTACAAATGTTTTTATGGACTAGTTAATACAAAAGTCTGGGGTGGTGAATAGATTCTACACGATTTCAGATGGCAGTCACATAGGAGTCGTGTGTTTTGGGGGCGGCCATAACTTTTTCACAAACATGATCGCCGCGCCTGCCGGGATGAATGCGAACGTGATACGCTGCCCTGAGTTTTATTTATGTGCGTCGTAACTGTTTATTCCTCAGGAGTTATTTATATAAGCCAGTTTATAATAATAGTAATGGGGAGAAATTAAAAAAATAGACTCACATATTGAACCACACACTCGTAGTTACCACGGTCAGAATATGCTGTCGTTGATGTTGAATATGCAGGCATGCACACTTTATATTATGTACATACGTACATAATAATCTACCTAAGTTTGCTTGTCTACAAATTCAAAATGCCAAACATTCTAATGCATTTCTGTAAGCATTTATAAATTGAAATTGAAATGGTTGAATGAGAGGGTCAAAGGCAGGCTCAATATGAAACAGAAAAATAACTAGCCAAGGATATTTGGAATGGTAAAGGATCAAAGCAATATTGCTACATAAACCTCCGAATGTATCCTAATTTTGATATAACCTCCGTTTTGGCATGGATTCGGTATTGTCTAATAGAGGCACTCAAATCATGCTCGCAGTGTGCGCGTACGTTCACCGTTGATTGCTCCGTGCAGCGTCTGGTCTGCGGGCACAGCCAGGCTTTGATAACATTCGCGTTTGATACTGGCTAGATTAAATTGATCACAAGTAACAGCATATGCAGATGCGGGAAAATATTTTAATATAGGTATGGTAAATTTTGAAATATGCGGCCATGTCCGTGGTTCCAAGGTCGGTAGGTAAGTAGTAGTTTGATGTATGTCATGAAAGTGGGGATAATTTAACATCCACGATAGGCAGTCAACTATCGCGGCTTGATCCAAATGATATCGGCAGTGCAGAATAATCGCATAACAATTCGGACGCGCGTAAAGACACATTAACTAGCATTTTTTTAAAGCCAAGTTGACATAGAAGGTGAGTTTGACACAAGAGCCGCTTAAATTCTCTGTAATCCTGATTTTGAAAGGGAGATACGAGATTGGGATATATATCCTTATGGCATGCCGGGAACGTCACCTCGCAATCTTGAATTGAGCCCTATTTTACATAATTTACATTGAGATACAAAGTCAAAGCGTTCCTAATTGCGTCGCGGGGAATACTTGGTGCATTGACTAGGTCCGTGAGAGATCGTTCACGAGTTAGCTGTCGTACCTATATCTGAGTATGTAGTACTGAGGGTGAGCTTACCTTCAATGCATATAAATGAATGTAGGTAAATGTAGGTCACATTTAGTTCTATTTATTCTGACCAGGTGAGTTGTTTAAGAAGTCATGTCCAATCTATATGTGTACATATCCTGAAACTAACTATATATTTTAATCTATTTTGCATTACTGACTACTGACAATTCCTTGTCTATTTTGCCGTATAGATACCGTGCGTGGATCGCTAGGACGTGACTGCTCTATGTTATACCTACCTATAAGGCTTTCGGCAGCTACTCTTTCTTGTCGTAATTTCCCTCGAGGATTCACGTCCTATACTTTTCTTAGTTGGCGGGATAACTTAAGCCGAATAACAAACTTCACTGCGCTACCAATCTGTCTGATACTCGCTAAGTTGGTACAACAAACGAAACTTAATCAGCCAAGTCACGTAGGCGGGAACAATACACTAATAATTACGCAATAAGGAAGTTATTCTGATAAAATATTCCTTGCTAAAGTAAGCTTTTAGTATTCATTCCATTTTTATAGAATTTCTCACTTGTTATGTCATAATACTTAGTTTATAATATATTGACATATAGATAGAATAAAAACATAGAGGGCTGAAGAAATGTAGGTAACGTGTAATTTATACCATTTATCCTGGTTTAAAATTAATGATAAAGAGTTTCTTGATAATTACCATTTTGGATATTTAAATGTTAAATTTTATGTCAATAAATATTTGCTAGAAATGTGAAATAACAAGATGCATCAAGCCATTTTTCGAGGTAATATTTGCATCATTTTCGAGATAAAATTACAAAGTAGCAAAAACGGCGTTAACTCGCCCTCGACAAGGATGGGTGACATGGGCAGCGGTCACAAAAACTTTCGAGGGAAAATCTGCCAAAATGGTTTTTCGGTCTTTAGCTTAAACACATTATTCAGTTACTTTGCAATTCTCTAGGCTATTTGGTCTTTAGAATACCACCTTACTGTCACTGCAGATAACTTATTGAGAACCATAGTGGCATTAGCGGTGCTTCGTATTTTATTCAAATAATATTTTAGTAGCTGCAGTAATGTGCTAACTCGGTGATGATTATAATTCTGGCAACGTCTGCGAGCCAAACTTAAATAAACTTTAACGAACAGCCAGACGCACCGGCCAGACATCAAGAGAATGGCAAATAACAAACATTTCAAACAGCGAACAACACAAAGATCCTAATTAAAATGTTATATTTATATTTATTTAAAAAAAAATCATTTTAGTCAGTAGTTGAATTGAAAGGCTGTCTGCAAGAGATCGCTGTTTAGTGACAAGACCGCATGTTATCTACGTACCACTTATTATGCATAATGTTCGTAGCCCTAACACGTACCTCTGGGTAGAATTTGAGGTAATATTAAAAATACACACTGTATGCAGTACAACTATATATTATTTATTATCATTCTTCTTTCTCTGGCCATGACCACAACACGATTAAGAATGTAACTATAATGTCATTAGGTCAATAAGAAGTTAACGTGACGGCGGTCTCTTTATAAACCTTTACGCAAACTTCCTAACTCGTAGAGAGTTTGGAATGGTACCCATTTATTATTTAAATCCAACTGGACATAGAATTCCAATCCGTTTATGTAAATCGATGCTAGTGTTCACCGAGGCAGTGTTACCCTTTATACCGCCGTGTCGGTTGGCATCTTTCTGGGGATCTGCTTATCAGTACTTAGATCTCTCTTACATCCATCTTTTAATATTGAAAACAAGTAAAACCATTGATGTTACTTTAGCTAATTAGATTTATAAACGAGAGATAAAACGACATATATGGGCACTCCTGATCTGGAATGCATGATTTGTTTACGCTGTGATCTATAAAAAGGATTATGTTTACTTTTACTCTGGAAGGAAAGTCACCCCGAAGCCGCTCGCTCGAAAAGGGGTTTATCGTGCGTATAACGAGGGTTATCGATGTCATACAACTTGTTGTTTTTTTTTTTCAATTAACGCCTAAGAGAAAACTTAAACTTAGTGGGCTAAAAATAATTCCATCCATTCCAGGATCCATTTCGTGACACGGCTTAGGGCGTTTTTTGTCCTTGTCACATGTGTTTTTATATGTATCTATTGCTGTCACGAATAAATGTTTTGATTTTGAAACAACCTTTGGTAAAATACATGAACAGTATGAATATTTTGGTGCTGAAAAATAGTTTTCCATACGATTGGATTATTAATGGCATTCCATTTATTACCTGACACGTCCGGTTTTAATACCCTGAATGAATAATTTTTTGAAGATAAAATATGTTAAATAACGCCAAATTGCTACTACTTTCCACTGCGGTATTTATCGCTTGTTTGCCACCTACGTGGTATAAAAAAATAAGGCAATTGACGAAAATAGTCTGAATTGTCTCAGTAAACCACCCACAATATTTCAAATACTTGCCAAAGTATCTGTTTATTTGAACTTGTTATCAACCTAACTTAAGTTGGTGTAATTGTGGTGGGTAAGTTTGTTTAAACCGAGCGCGACCTTATATAAAAAAACGATATTTTAAAAATCGGTCTACAAGTTTTTCTTAAAATCATGCTTCATTAATGTTCATGTTGCAGAGCCATAATAATTCGGCCTAGTTTATCGTCGGTAAATCAGCCATAATCTGTTTTAGGGCTAAGGCGAGGCGCGGCTTTATTAGCCCGCGTATTAGCTGGCCACTCCACGAGGTGTGCCACATATCGATCGTTTCAGGTATCTATTTCAGTCCCGTACACTCTGCAGGGTAGCTTTAGCTGTACATCTTAGCCGAATATTCTGTAAACTGTAAACACGTCTGTTTCTCGCAGCCTCGTCGAACTAAATGGCTTCGTGAGGCAGCGCGACTCGCGCTATGCTGCTGAAGGCTTGGGTATCCGACGGCACAGGAATTTATATAATTACTTACATTATTAGGAAGAAATAAAGAAATACATTATTTATTCGTGACAGTAAAACATTAAATTGTGGACACATACAGATCTTCATATTTGTCACTAAATGGCCGCAGCTCAGCGTAATGCTTGCAGAGCCAGACATTAAAAATGACGTCTTATCCGTTCACTTTTTCACTAATTTATTTTGTTTTACCGATGTTACAATTAAAATTGACGACGCGGTTTACCCTAGTTCGGTCAAATAAATGAAAATATCCAATTAACTTTAAAAAAACAGTACGTATTTATTTGCCAAATATGTACCTACCCAAAAAAGATCAATATAAGCATTAGAGCTATGTTGGTGTATTATATTACACAATAGTAATTTATTTACAAAGTCAATTAATCCTTACGTTCCAAGAGAAAACATAAAAATCCCATCCCAAAGGGAATTTGCACAAGCGTTTTCTCTCAGCCCGTTAACTAGGCTTACATACAATGTTGACAACCGACAGACTTTAGCAGACGGCTGAATACCTTCTCATATATTTTATGGCACTATTATTCATTACTGACTACTGTAGGAGCTAAGGGCACACCCTCGTGCGCCGAGTTATTACACGTCATTAATTCAACGACATGAATTGAGAAGCCCCTCAGGCACTTTTAATGATACCCTATTACTAAGGAGCAATGTTAAGGAAATGAGGTAAAGTAAAAAAAAGGTACATTTAAGTTAAAAGCACGTTGTTGGTTACTACCCATTAATCCATAATGTTTTTCACGCGCCAGTATTCAGTACACTTAAAATGTGTACGGCTTCTCCAATGTAGCCAAATTTGATGTCTTTACACGTTCATTGCGGAGCACTACAAATAGAGTACGAATAAATTACATAAAGCGATATTAAGTTACTCCATAAAATGGTTCATTGTTATTTACTATACGACAGCAAAGTGCCAGAGATGTGACTAACGTTGGCTCTCTTGGCCGCAGATACGTCGCAAAGTTCTGAATTATAAATAACTACCTGCCAAGTTTGGTAAGGGCAGTTATTTTTTTAAGGATCATTGGTTGACGTTACGTTACGACACACGTTACGCATTACGACCTATTTGACGGTTATTTTTGCCTTATGTGCGCCTAAAAATATTTTATTGGGGTTTCGTAGTTTCGTACCTCGTTGATAGACCAATTCCTAAATACTTTAGATCATTTGAAGGAGACGCTAACAATAGTACATTACTGCAGAGGCCGTGAAGTAAGGGATTGCTGGACGAGCTTTGGGGTAGACGGCCGAGTCGTAGACGAGGCCGGATAGAACGAGTCCAGCAATCCCTGTTCCGGCCGAGGATTGTATAGTGCTTTTCTCAAACGATGTGAGGAAATATTAAAAATGAAATAAATACCTACAAGGTAATCAATTAAATACTAGTTTGTTGAAATTACAATCGAAACGAAAGTTCAGAAAACAAATGTGTAATTTGCCGCCTTTTTTATTTTTTAAACATGACATTTCAACAAGCCGTTCAAGCACAATGTTTAACCGCACATAAGTAAAGTACCATAGATTTTTTTTATGTCGCAAGTCTGCTTACAGAGTCTAGTGGTGGTTGGCAGTATGTAATTTTTCCTTTGTCAGTTTAATATTAGTAAGCAAATTTAAAAAGTTAGAGTAGCGGACAATAATGTTTTTAGTGAGGGTTTTCATACATTACTTCTTGGCCTGAGGCCAAGAAGTAATGTAGGGAACCATAAACAAGAAACTTCTTGTCTTCATTTCGTGATATTAACGCATACATTTCAGAGCATGTTTGAGAAAAAGTTGTATATTCTAGGATAAGTAACTTTGTTGAAAGCAATAATTTACTTAAGAACGAGCAAAATGGGTTTCGAAAACACAGAAATACAAGTCTTAGTATATTTCAATTAATGAAAACTGTTACAGATTGCCTAAATGAGCGACTGCCAGTAATTGTTCTTTTTATGGATATGAATAAGGCCTTCGACTTCGTCTGCCAAAAACGGTTACTCGAAAAAAATTATCGGTATGGCATTCGTGGCTCGGCTTACAATTGGATCAATTCATATTTATCGGATAGGCAACAGTGTACAGAAATTTCCCAATTTTGCTCAAAGACTAAATTTGTTATACGGCACCAGTCACGTTATGTACTTAATAAATATGGAGTACCGCGAGGCAGCATCATGGGACCATTACTGTTTCTTCTGTATATAAATGACTTGCCAAATGCATTATCCCAGCAATGTTACCTTTTTGCCGATGACACAACTATTGTCATTAAGGGAGATAGCTTAACAACATATGAATCCCAAATTAATGAATCGTTGCAGAAAACGATCAGTTGGTTAAATTTAAATAATCTTAAGGCAAATCTTGACAAAACTATGTTTATGCAATTTCATACCAAAAAAAGGGAGCCGCTTAATCTTAACATTAGTTATAATATAAATAAATAAATAAATATAAGGGGACAATCTTACACAAATCGACCTAGTCCCATAGTAAGCTCAGTAAGGCTTGTGTTATGGGTACTAGACGACGATATAAATAATAGAAATAAATACTTAAATACATAGAAAATATCCATGACTCAGAAACAAATATTCATGCTCATCACACAAATTTTTGCCCTTACCGGGATTCGAACCCAGGACCTCTTGCTTCGTAGGCAGCGTCACTACCAACTAGGCTAAAGCGGTCGTCAAAATGGCATAAAATTAAAATAAAATAAAAATTAAAAATCATATATAAATAAAATTATTAAATTATGCATGGGCATAAAATTGAAGAAGTTACCAGTATAAAATTTTTAGGTATTACACTAGACCGGTTTTGTAGTTGGAATGAACATATTAAGGACCTGTGTTCAAGAATAGACCGTTTTGTCTATGCTCTAAGAAGGATAACTCAGGTAGTTTCAAAAGAAGCTGCTCTCGCTTCTTACTATGTCTACATAAACTCCATATTGCAGTATGGGACAATAGTATGGGGTCGATCTACAGACATAGATAATGTTTTTGTAATGCAGAAGAAATGTATTAGAGCTATCTTTGGTCTCAAAGTGTTGGATTCCTGCAGGCCATACTTTAGGGAGCACAATATTTTATCACTTCCTTGTATTTATATCTTCGGTGCATCCTTGTTTGTATACCAACATGGCCATCTATTTCGGAGTGTTAAAGAAATATATCGTAATCCCATACGTTCAGAGTACCGCAATAAGCTATATGTCCCAGCAACAAATCTTTCATTAGTTACAAAAAACGCATACCTAATGTGTATAAAAATTTATAATAAAGTTCCAGATCGAATAAAAGACCTGCCTTTTTTACAATTTAAGAAGCCTCTAAAAAAATGGTTGATAGATAAATGTTTCTACAGTATTCAAGAGTTCCTAGAATATAAGTAGGTAGTTAGATCTAAGATTATTTAAAAATTTGCATGCCTTTAAGGTAGATTTTAGTGATACCTCTATTGTACCTCTTTGTGATCTGTCTTGACCTAAAATCGTGCAAATAAAGATTTTACTTACTTACTTACTTAAAACGCTCGTGGCGTCTTTAATTGCGATGCTCGCCAAGGCTCGCATCGCAACTCACCACGCTCGCGTTTTAAGACCCTACTTATACAACAGTTGCATAATAGTACATTACTGCAGAGGCCGTGAAGTAAGGGATTGCTGGATGAGCTTTGGGGTAGACGGCCGAGTCGTAGACGAGGCCGGATAGAACGAGTCCAGCAATCCCTGTTCCGGCCGAGGATTGTATAGTGCTTTTCTCAAATGATGTGAGGAAATATTAAAAATGAAATAAATACCTACAAGGTAATCAATTAAATACTAGTTTGTTGAAATTACAATCGGAACGAAAGTTCAGAAAACAATTGTGTAATTTGCCGCCTTTTTTATTTTTTAAACATGCCATTTCAACAAGCCGTTCAAGCACAATGTTTAACCGCACATAAGTATAGTACCATAGATATTTTTTATGTCGCAAGTCTGCTTACAGAGTCTAGTGGTGGTTGGCAGTATGTAATTTTTCCTTTGTCAGTTTAATATTAATAAGCAAATTTAAAAAGTTAGAGTAGCGGACAATAATATTTTTAGTTAGGGTTTTCATACATTACTTCTTGGCCTGAGGCCAAGAAGTAATGTAGGGAGCCATAAACAAGAAACTTCTTGTCTTCATTTCGTGATATTAACGCATACATTTCAGAGCATGTTTGAGAAAAATATGTTATTTTTATTCACCATATAAAGATCTAAAAAAAAACGCAAATAGATCTAAATGTCATTAAAAATAAACGTGACTAGACTAGATATATTCTATCCTTGTACCCTTAATTTATTGTCAGTCTGTCTGTCTGTTAAGAGTATTTTTCAAGCATGAGTTGAGTAAAGTAATCATTTTTTTACGGTGCCCTGAACTTGTCAACATGCATATATATTTTTATTAAATTGTAAATACAAGAGTAATTTCAAAATAACTAGATGTTCTATGAAGAAACGTAATGGTCTGTTCCAACCATAAACAGAATCACGTCATCAAAAAATCAACTATAATTAATTGTATTAAACACCTATCAAAAATGTGCTTTAAAATAATCTTATTGAAACAACAAATGACCGTGACGTTAATTTTGCAAGTAAAAATTTGTTTAAATTTCATTGCAAATCCAACTGATTAATGATTATCAATCACACTTAGCACAATACTGGCGTTTCGGAATCACACGCCCGCACTGATTATTTTCATATAGGAAAAATCAAAGCCAGTAGATATCGGTTCGCGATGTTTTGTTTGGGGCAATCCATCACACAGGGCATTGTTGTGGCTTTACAGCTCGTAATAGAATTTCAGCTGAAACTGATAAGCTCATGCATCACCATAATGGCGGTGGCGGGAAGGTAAACTACGTATGTGGTCTGTCTGCCATAGATAAAGCTAAGTACCGTACTTAACACAACGTCTTCTAAATTGTTTAATGCAACAGCGCGCCGTAACACTAAAATTAAAGGTATGTTTCAGGAACGTATTCAAGTTCTTGACTAGTGATAGCGTCCACATACTTGGTTGATGTGGTAAGTTTGTTAGTATTTATCTATAACTGGAAATATTTATAAAAAAAACCTTAACTTTGACTCGTATTAATTCAAAAGATGTTTTAGCTAGTCAAACTTGGCGAAATAGGTACATAGGTTGACGACTTCTTTAGCCTAGTTGGTAGTGACCCTGCCTACGAAGCAAGAGGTCCTGGGTTCGAATCCCGGTAAGGGCATTTATTTGTGTGATGAGTACGAATACTTGTTCCTGAGTCATGGATGTTTTCTATGTATTTAAGTATTTATTTATCTATATAAGTATGTTTATCGTCGTCTAGTACCCATAGTACAAGCTTTGCTTAGTTTGGGACTAGTTCGATTTGTGTAAGATTGTCCCCTAATATTTATTTATTTATTTATTTATAGGTATGACATGTGTGACTAAATAAAGGTAATCGTCCTAACGCTTGATACTCATAACATCATCATCACAATCATATCAGCCGAAAGATGTCGTCCACTGCTGGACATAGGCCTCCACCAAAGACGCTGACCGCCGCGACATCCGGTAGGTACCTTAGACTTGACACTTCACTGACCCAACTGACCTGACACTTAGAATCTTAATTCATAACATTAGAGGTGAACAATAGGTGTCAACGATTAGCAAAAAGTTGTCAAAAATAGGGACGTTGGTCCCGAAGACTTGTATTTTTTTCGGAAAACTTGCCACATTTCTGTGCGAGTAGGAATGTTGAAGCCTGTTGTGTTTAATATCGTAGACAGGACGAATAAAGTAAGATGTAAAACTGGCTCATGAGTCTGCGCCATGCCCAATAGGCGCATAATGAAAAGTCGCACAAAAGCGGCGGGTCCGGCGGCCTATATTGCTTCCGCTAATAAATTGCAAGCCGAAAATTCAATAAGAAATTTGACAACTTTCAACAGACCGTTTGTCTGCTGTCTTGTAAAAATGTATTACGTTAAAATAAACTTTGGACACCGCAAGGAATACGGCCGAAACTATTATGAGACTATACATTTGGAATGTATTACTATGAAATGTAGATAGATTGACGTACAGTCACCGGCATCAATATCTGCCGAAACAAAGCCGGCAAAAATATCTGACACGTCCTTATGGCATTAGACATAGAGTCGTGTCAGATATTTATGCGTGCTATGTTGTGGCAGATCTTATTGCTGGTGACTGTACCTATATTTTTTAAAGACTGGCCATCAGTTCCAAATTTTATTTTAAAATGTGGTGTTCATTTTATCAAGCGTTTTTTTTTAACACGTCCGTAACGGATGTCCTCTTTTTAAAGTAATTTAACTACCCGGCTAACACTGGTTGTAATGAAGTTTTAAAATGAAGTTTTACATCCTCGTCTTCTTGTAAAATATTAGTCTACACTAAGGCCCATCTAGAGTATGTTAACTTTATTTTCCGGTTCATTGGCTTCGCGACGCGTGTCGAGGCGAAATTTTTCATTACATTTTTCATTCTGACCCTTATCACGGGTTAAATTTCAGAAAGCCGGTTACCCTCCACGCGTCCTTGTACTTAGTAATAAAATAAATTGAAACAGCAGCCGGGATCTTCGCAAAATTGATAGCACTTGCCTAGAGGCAAATCCGACTTGACATTTCTCATTCCAGTTTGATACCAATGTTACACGCACTCACGTCGACGCCAGCTGAGTTAGTGTGCCAGTCAGGGCGCGCAACACACTGTATCATGTAAGACTGTGAAAAGTCGGGTCAGATACACTTCGTTATCCTAGCCGAATGTAAATAATGTACTTACTTACGAGTCATATGTTCGAAGCTCGGATAAGTATTAAGAGAATGAATAAAATTATGTTCGTGTTTTATCAAGCAACACACAACAGGATTACCTACAGGTAATCAACCGAGTTTGCCCAGGTTGGGAAAATATTTTCTTTAGAATTAAACCGGATACATAATACAGTAAAATGTTATTCTTACATAAGTACACATACGTACTTACATACAAATTTTGAGTTAGGTATTGACGTGTTGAAATTGAAAGGAAATCTTAGTGGGCGCATAGACAAGTGTGTGTGAGCGATATGTCTAAAATTATAAAGGAATGGGAATGAAAATGTAATAATTCTGATATGGAGCCCTAGATTTCAGAATCACGATTCTAAAGTACATAGTAAAAACAAATTATAGGTAGACCGCACAAATCGATCCTCTCCTCCGTGGCGCGCGGGCGCGGGGGTAGGGCGATAACGGGGCGCACGCGGCGTCCGGAGCGCATTAAACTTCTCGGCAGTCGGGTAGCCCCATACTTTCGACTACCCACAGGCCAGCCACGATCAGCCGATACAGCCTCCGGGCTTTGGCATATAGAACAGGTCCAAAAAAAAAAAAAACCGGGCTTCGCCTCCCGCACATCTGGACTTCCGGACTAAGTTAAGCGGTCTACCTATAAACCTAAATAATATAAATAAATATACAACTATATTATATAAGTGTGACAACAGGCAAACGAAAAACTTACGTTCAAATACTCCTGAGCACTTAGGAGTATTCCGGGATAACAAAGATAATATGTTGCAATTAGGATAAAAGGTAACTTGAACATATAGCATTATATAACAAAGATCAGTTACGGGTTTCTTCATTTTCCCGATACACGCGCAATTTCATACCCGAGTAGTCAAATATCAAGAAATATATTTCACGTAAAATAATAAGTTCCAGTTACGTTTCCAACGAGGAAATATAACTCGGAGAAATGTGTCCGTGAAAGCTAATAAATCATTTGAGTGCGAAGTATTTCTAATAAATATACTCCGATATTATGGGAAATAGGAATAGCTTGGGTATGGTATTTTTTCGACATTACATTTTTCATAGTTTGGCTTATAATTTGATCAAGTTAATGAGAAGCCGTCTTTGACGCATTTTTTAGTTTGACACACTAGACCGATTAAAATAGGTACATTTTGTACAGAAGTTCTAAACAAAAAGAACCGTTTTTTTATTGCTGTCGACTAAAGAACCCGCTGTGGGTTTCCATAGGATTGGATTTGACCTCTGTCGTAAATAGGGTAGGTTTTATTTCATTTCTTATATGAGGCAGGACTCGCGTGCAAGGGGTTTTGTCCGCTCAGTACCACGCTTCCCGTGTAGACGTGTCAGACCTAGGGCACACTGATATCAACTCATATCATGTTAGAATGAAAATTGTAAGTATCTGAGCGGTATTCTCTCTGCGTTGCACGTACATGCCATAGAGGTATAACGTGTACGTTGAAATTTGAAATTGAACAAAAAAGAAATGGCAATACCAAACTGCGAACGGGTATGAATTGCAACTCTTATATTTCATTGCAATAAATCTGCCTAACATAATTATAATCTGAAAGAGAGCAAATATCTAGGTAATAGGTACCCTGTCTATTCCACTAACAGTACGAATACTTATTCATCGAAATCAGTTTCTTGGTGCAAATTACCGTAGCGCCCGAAAATGCACGTTCTCGGCTACGAGCGCAGCGTGTCGCATGCACTGCCGCTGAATGTGTTAATTCTGATAATTTTACAAAATCCCCTCTATTAAATAACTATGATTTTTAAACCGGGACAATTTGCTTATCGGCCGGGACGCCAGGACGGCATGCTTCAAACCGGGACATGTCCAGGCGTACCGGTACGTATGGCAGCCCTAGACTACCGCGAAGTGAAAACGAACTTCGTTTGAGTATCTCCCTCTCTGTCGCTGTGTCGCTCGAACTAGCAAGTGCCACAGAGAGGGAGATACACGAACGAAATTCGTTTTCGTTTCGCGGTAGGGCCTCGGACACGTAGGCTCTCCAATCGTGGAAGGTTGTCTAACGCGCGCAGATAAAGAATGGATCTGAAAATGGCGTCCTGCTCGCATGCTATCTCGCTCACACCCTACTGCTGTCTATACTCACACTTTAACGGTGTATAGCATGCGAGCGGGACGCCATTTTCGGATTCATTCTTTATCTGCGCGCGTTATACTACAAGTATGTCTTTCAGTGCATACCTGTGTACTTGCTTGTACGTTTTGTACGACCACCTTAGCCTAGTTGGTGCTTACGAAGCTATTGGGCTGCTGTTCGGATACCGGAAAGGTGTGATGAGTATGAGTATTTGTTCATACTCATGAATTGGATGTTTTAAGATAAGCAGGTGTCTTGTCGGTTATTGCACATAACACAAACCTTAATGAGCTTATTAGGCCCACACTAGGTCGATTTGTTTAAATATGGCCTAATTATTTATTTTTTATATAATAACTAACTTCTGCCCGCAACTTCGTCCGCGTGGAACTCGTTTATATAGTACTGTTCAGCCTTTTTACTACTTTACAAACTCTATAGCTTTTGAGATGAAATATTATCATGTCATGTGTCAAGTCAGTCAATAAAGTCATGTCGATATAAACTACGTTTTCTTGCAAACAAACCTAAAATAAATCATCAATAGCGTGAACATGGTCCTAACGGAACCGGATTTTTGAGATAATCAGTGACCTAAATATATACAAATATAATTCGCGATCGTAAGTTTAATAATTTTGTCCGAAAAATATAAATTCGCATACAAGATGAATTCGACAGAGAAACTCATGGCGCTTCAAAAAGATAGCTTGGAAATTATAGAAAGGGCCCATGTTAATTTCAAGAAATTACCAAAAGAAAGAATCACATTGGGATATGTACAAGGTCGGTTGGAAGCTGTAGATAGTTATTTTCGAGAATTTAAGAGCATATGAGAAAATTGTGACAAGCGTTTCGAAAGACGAGAAAAGCAAGCTGTCATATTTTACGGACGATGTATTTGACAGTTACGAAGAACGTTTTTATACTTACAAAGGCGAATTAAAAACGCTTTTACAGAAATTTAGCACCGAGACGAAGAGTAACCAAGGTATACAGGGTGGTCGTGTTTCGCAACCAATACAGGGAGGTAATGGTTCAGGTACCAGTGAGATCAGATTACCACATGTGACGATTCCCTGCTTCAGTGGAGATTATTCGGAATGGCAATCGTTTCATGATTTGTTTACCTCCCTGATTCATAAGAATAGTTCACTGGACGACGTGCAAAAGATGCATTACTTCAAAGTGAACCTGAAGGGTGACGCGGAAGTTCTTTTACGACAATTTCCCATTACTGGCGAGAACTACACACGAGCATGGACCATATTGAAGAAACGTTATGATAATAAAAGGTTCATTGCTAATTGTCTGTTTAAGAAGTTCTTCGCCCAAAAGATAATCGTTCAAGAATCCGCCACCGCCTTGAAACAACTGCTAGATACATCCGTCGAATGCTTGAACGCACTAAAAAATCTCGGCTTACCAACACGTTAATGGGATGCCATCGTCATATATGTGGTCGTGTCAAAACTGGATCCTGGAACTCATAAGCATTGGCAGGAGTTGATTAGTGGAGATGAGTCTGCAGTTTTCCCAACGTTCGAGAAGCTGAAGTCGTTCTTGGAGACTCAGTTCAGAACCCTAGAGATGGTAGAACCGGTCAGCAAGAGTTGCAAACCAACTCAACCTAAGACGTTCCATGTCACGGCCAACGATACTGAATGCGCATTCTGTAAAGACAAACATTTAATATACCATTGTAAACAATTTGCCAAGCGACCAGTCGAGGAGAGATACGACTTTGTTCGTAACAACAATCTCTGTTACAACTGCCTTATACCCAATCATGCAGTGTGGAGATGTAAGCAGAAGACGTCATGCCAGGTGTGCAAGAGGCGACATCATTCATTGCTGCATAGAGATACAAAGGAACTTGAAGAAAGGCAAGAAAACAAGAAGGCAGACATGACTAAGGAGGACTCAAAAGTGGTTGCACTTGTCAGACCAAGTGGAGAGGAAGATGAACAAAACATTTTGTTGGCCACAGCGTTGGTAGAAGTGGCCTCAAAGTGTGGACAGCCACAGGTCTGCAGAGCGTTGATTGACCAGGGATCCGAAGCTTCCTTTGTCACAGCTCGAGTGGTCGAGTTGTTAAGGTTGAAGAAAACGGCAGTTAGCGGAGTGGTCTCTGGGATCAGCGAAGACAACAACGTGTGCATCAAAAGTAAGGTGGAATTACAAATCTCGTCGAGGTATGAACCAGATTTCGCCCTCAAGGTAAATGCTTATGTATTAAAGTCTTTGACTCGTAGTTTACCTGCTAGGGAAATCAATTGTTATAATATGTGGCCTCAACTTGATAATATGAAGTTAGCTGACCCCACCTTTAACACTCCGAGTAGGGTAGATATTCTTCTCGGGGCTGATGTTTTTGGCAAAATAATTGACTCTGGGTTCATGAAAGGGCCGGGCGACGTAGTCGCTCAGTATACACACCTAGGTTGGATTTTGTCAGGTGACACTAATACAACTTCTTCCAGCTCACGTAGAATCACCAGTTTTCATGTCACACGTCAAGTGGAGGAAGACAACAATCTCTTAAAGAGATTCTGGGAGATTGAAACAGAAGGTTACACAAACATGAAAACTTGGTCAAGGGAAGAAGAATTATGTGAGGAAGTTTACAAAACTACTACAACAAGGGACGACACTGGAAGATATATAGTACACATACCGCTGAAGAAAAGCGTCAAGGATACAGTGAAGTCATGCGGAGAAACAAGACTACAAGCGATATGGAGATTCAAACAGCTGGAAAGAAAGTTTGATAAAAATGAAATGTTGAAGAAGGAATATACAAAGGTTATACACGAGTACCTGGAGTTGGGTCACATGAAAAAAGCTGACGTTGAGGATGGAGCTGAAACTGTATGGCTTCCACATCACGCTGTGGTGAAAGAAGATAGAGATACCACCAAAGTACGCGTGGTCTTCGATGCATCAGCGAAAGGCTCTAATGGCATCTCCTTGAACGATGCCATGATGATAGGACCCACACTTCAGCCAGGCTTACGTAGCCTTGTTATTCGCTGGAGAGCTCACAAGATCTGTGTGATTGGAGACGTTGTTAACCCTTAACATGGCAAGACATGAAGGAATGTAGCCAGCTATCACTCGGAATGTTTTTTGTGATAGTTAATGGATAAAAAGAACTATAGTAAAGAAAAAAAATGAAAACCATTCTGAAAGTTAGTTTTTCAGGACGTCCGTTAAAACGGACATTGCCACGAATCGTATAAAATGATTGCCTTTGATGTTGTTCTAAAAAACGGACAATACTGTCATGCAGGTCAAGAAAATAAAATAAAAAAATTGTCGTCAACCAAAAATAAGCTTGAATACACCGAATAAAATCATCCTGAGCATCATCATTATAACAGCCGAAAGACTTACACTGCTGGACATATGCCTCCCACGAAGAGTGCCAAAGTGACCGGTCCTGCGCCACCCGCATCCAGAGGACTCCCGCAACCTTTACCAGATCATCAGTCCATCTTGTCGAGGGTCTACCCGCACTGCATCTTCCGGTACGTGGTTGCCACCAAAGTATCTTTCCACCCCAACGGCCATCGGTTCTACGTGCAATGTGCCCTGCCCACTGCCACTTAAGTTTAGCGATCCGGAGGGCTATATCGGTTACCTTGGTCCTGCTGCGGACAGCCTCATTTCTGATGCGATCACGCAGAGAAACTAACAGCATAGCCCTCTCCATTGCCCTTTGGGTGACTTTGAGCCTTCTTATGAGGCCCATAGTAAGCGACCACGTTTCAGTGCCATTAGTCATCACTAGCAACACACACTGGTCGAATACTCTTGAGACACTGCCGAATATTGGACGAAAAGTGAGATTGGTCGGTAGTTCGTCAGCAGGGTGGTGTAACCTTTTTGAGGAATAGCACCACCACACCTCTGTTCCGTGCTTTTGGCATTTTCCCTTCCAGTAAGACGGAATTGAACAAATGCTGAAGAGCCGTAGAGACCGGGTTTCCACCCGCCATCAGCAGTTCGGCTGTTATTCCGTCTTCACCTGGTGCCTTGTTGTTCTGGAGCTGTTGAAGAACCTTTACAAGCTCGTACAGGCTGATTTCCGGGATGTCGTTGGAATAGAGTTGGGTAAGTCGAGCTAGAGGGCCCTCCACGAGACTAACCTCGGGTCCGCGAGTTGATGTGTATAGCTGTCCGTAAAAGCGCTCTACCTCAACCAAAAGCTCAGATTTAGAAGAAACGATTCTACCATCTTCAGTTTCCAACTTGGCGAGCTGGCTCAGTCCAGTAGTCAAATCTTTCCAAATTCCAAAACACTTTAGCGTCCTCGTTACACGGGATAGCCTCTTCAATAGCTTGTATTGAATTGGCGCAGATCGCGGGTAAAGCAATTGCAGATCTCTTTATTGAGCTACTGGTGTAAAGTGACATCGGATGAAGACCTAGGCAACGTTTCGCTCCCTTCCTTTGTGAGCTTCTAACAACTCGGAGGCTTATGGGGGAGGGGAGTGAGGTGTTGCTGTGTGAACATAACATGTGAACACAACTGGAGGGCTCTCTAGCTCAACAGCTAGAGAACCTTTTAGTTGTGTTGGTTCATTAGGCGTTGAAGAACTTAGACCCAAAGGCACGGCGAGCTTCCACAAACCCGTAATTGAATTCGTCTAAATCGCCGTCTAGGAAACGGAAACAGTTTTGGAGTTCCACATGAAAGCTCTCGGGGTTTTGAATTTTGATTGGTGCTGTATGGAACAGCTTCATCAATCGAGAGCGTTCTTGCTTGACACATACATTAAATGTGCCTCTTACCAGACGGTGATCGCTCCCGGTTTTAATTGTATTGATGATCACAGAGACAACATTTAATGTATCCCTCCTCGTCGACAGGATGAAGTCAGTCTCGTTTTTAGTTGGTCCACTTTTTGTGCTCGCGTTTCGTTTAATGGCAAGGTCCGTTTTCTGTCACAATGTGAAACAAACTATGTATCCATAAAAGTCGGCACTGTCCGTTTATTATGACATGCTCAATGGTACGTAGCCACCTATACAATCGATAATGTCACAAAAACAGGACCAGCTTTAAATCATCCTTTTTGACTTAGAATTAATTGAATATTTAATGAAATTTATATCAAAACCGAAAGTTTAACTCACCTGAAGGTTAATTCAACAAAAAGAAAACCATTTTTTTTTTCGTTATTGTTTTATGGGGCCAGAAACAAACGCCAACGCAAATTTCGAAAATCATTGATTTCAAGTGACGCTTGCGCACAAATTGAACGTTGCACACTATTGGCGTATTCCAGAAATATATAGTAATATTCTCGCTATTTCGTTTGGCGTATTTACTTTTCTAGCCAGAATGCGCGTTCAAAATTTGCGCGGCATTTACTAACTGTACTAAAAAAGTGACAGGAAAGCGTTAAGGGTTAAAATGTATCGTCAAGTATGGATGACAGACACGCACACTGATTTACAGCGAATCGTTTGGAGAGATGAACCTTCCGAAAAAATAGAAAGCTACAAATTACTTACCGTGACATTTGGAACAGCTGCCGCTCCTTACCTGGCGGTACGCACGTTGAGTCAATTGGCCGATGATGAAGTCGTCACTTACCCCCGTGCAGCACCTGTAGTGAAAAACAGCTTCTACATGGACGATCTGATGACAGGGCATGAAGATGCATCTGAAATAAAGAAACTCTGTCATGAGATTAACAGTCTGTTAAGGGCAGGCGGGTTTGAAATGCAGAAATGGTCAAGTAATTCTGAAGAGCTGCTGGACTTTCTTCGAGACGGTAAAGCAAATGAAGAACCTGAAAACAAAATAGAAATTAAATTGGACAAGGTCATAAAGATATTGGGACTTACATGGGATAGAAAAGAAGATGTTTTCAAAATCACAGTCAACTTACCAGAATCCAGGACTCCGATAACGAAAAGACAGATTATATCTGAAGTTGCCAGTCTCTTCGATCCTTTCGGTTGGATGGCTCCCGTTGTCATTACAGCAAAGGTGATGATACAAAGACTGTGGCTCTGCAGTCTTGGCTGGGATGATGAGCTACCGCCGGAAGTTGTCGAAGAGTGGAAGAATTACCGAGAAGAGTTAAACGAACTTCAGGCAATACAGATCCCACGTTGGATCGGAATGACGTCGCGAAGCAAGGGTGTTCAACTGCATGGTTTCGCAGACGCATCCTCGGTAGCCTATGCAACGGTGGTCTATCTCAGAGTTGTGGATGAAGATGATGTCGTTCATGTCACTATGCTCGCAGCCAAAACAAAGGTAGCACCACTCAAACAACTGACGATACCGAGATTAGAGTTATGCGCTGCGGTATTAACGGCGAGACTGTTGCGCGAGATGTCCCATTTGCTGAACATTTCAATGGATCAAATATATGCTTGGACCGATTCAATGGTGGTGTTGTCTTGGTTACAATCCCAACCAAGTCGATGGCAGGTGTTCGTCGGAAATCGAGTGTCTGACATAATTCAGCAGATAGACAACGACAAGTGGAGACATGTACATTCAGCAGATAACCCAGCAGATCTCGCCTCAAGAGGTGTGAAATCAAGAGATATGGCAAGCAGTGATCTATGGTGGACTGGACCTGGATGGTTGAAACAGAAGGAAGTAGAGTTCGAAAGAACTAGAATACCTGGGACCAACCTTGAGTCAAAGAGGACATTTCATGTAAGATTGGATGACAACCCTGTTTGGGAAAGATTCTCTTCGATGTCAAAATTGAAGAGAATATTAGGACTCTGTCTAAGATTTCTAACACCCATCGAAAGACCGAACAGAGAAAAGTATTTGACAACCACGGAATTAAATGAAGTTGAATTTAAATGCATAAAGTATTACCAACGTTTGGTCTATGGTCAAGAATTAACGGATTTGACGGAGAACAAAAGGATAAAGAACAAGAGCTCTTTAATCAGTCTTGCGCCATACTTAGACGAACATGGTTTGATGCGAGTCGGTGGGAGGCTTAATAATGCTGTTATATCGGAAGATTAAAAGCACCCTATTATAATTCCTTGCAATCAACATATCACAAAGTTATTAGTACGTGAAGCTCACATGAGAACATTACATGGAGATATACAGGTGATGATGAATTACATCCGCAGCAAGTATTGGATTATAGGTTTGAAATCAGCTGTCAGACAAGTCACAAGGAATTGCAAGATATGCATAATAGATAAGGCGAAAACGAAACAGCAATTTATGGGCCAGCTGCCACCTTCAAGAGTTACACCTCATCGCGCCTTCTTGAACAGCGGTGTCGATTATGCTGGACCCGTGCAGTTGAAGACTTCAAAGGGCAGAGGTTATAAGACTACGAAGGGATATATCTGCCTCTTTGTCTGCATGTCTACACGTGCAATTCACCTGGAAGCTGTAACAGATCTGACTTCACAAGGATTCATCGCAGCATTTAGAAGATTCGTTGCCAGAAGAGGTTCTTGCACTCACTTGTGGAGTGATAATGGTTCAAACTTTGTAGGAGCTGCAAAGGTATTGAAAGACATGTTTGCTAAAGGAAGATCTAATGTAGCAAGTGAAATAGCAGAACTCTTGGCGAATGATGGTACCAGCTGGCACTTTATCCCACCTAGAGCACCAAATTTTGGGGGCTTATGGGAAGCAGGTGTGCGGTCAGTCAAGAAACACCTTAACAGAGTTATTAGTACCACTAAATTGACGTATGAAGAGATGTCAACACTATTAGCTCAAATTGAAGCTTGTTTAAATTCTCGCCCATTGTGTAAGATGGATGAGACGTTAACAACGTTGAATCCACTCACGCCTGGACATTTTTTAATAGGAGAACCTGTAATTAACGTTCCAGACACCAATTATGAAGACAAAAAGGTAAACTTGCTGACTAGGTGGCAATTCATACAGAATAGAATGCAAGATTTCTGGAGAAGATGGAAATCGGAATACCTTAATTCGCTACAACAACGATATAAGTGGCACGACACGGTGAGGTCCCCAAATGTTGGAGATATCGTAATTATTAAGGAAGACGATTTGCCGCCGACTTAATGGATGTTGGGGAAAATAACGACGCTACATCCTGGCTCCGACAACCTGGTACTGGTCGTGACTCTCCAGTACAAGGGAGGTAACTTTATTAAAAGGCCCTTATCAAAATTAATCTTGTTGCCCAGTCAATCCGATCTACCGTGAGTTAGTTACGGTGGGCGGTTAGCTTCGTTATGTCAACAGTAGGCATTCTTTATTTGTTTATTGCCTGGTCCTTCGAATTGTTATTTAAATATGAAAGTTATGTTTTATGAATACTTAGTGGACAAATTAGAACACTTATGTTAATTTCATTATATGTTGTGATGTACTTATATTATGTTATGTTCAGGAAGTTAGTTTGTGTTGTTGCGACATAGATGTGATATAAATATCTAGGAGTTATGTTATGATCTGTATGTGTAGCTAACACCACCGATGTATAAAATAAGTATTTTGGTGGGCGGTATGTTCAGCCTTTTTACTACTTTACAAACTCTATAGCTTTTGAGATGAAATATTATCATGTCATGTGTCAAGTCAGTCAATAAAGTCATGTCGATATAAACTACGTTTTCTTGCAAACAAACCTAAAATAAATCATCAATAGCGTGAACAAGTACCTCCTTACAAACTTTCCAAGCTTTATCCTGGGTCTAGGCAAACGAAGGCGCGGCCGGAGGGAAACCTGGAGAATTACCTAGTACCTAGTTATTTGCATCCGTCGGCCGCCCATTACTGATCACATATACAAACTTGACGACCGCTTTAGCCTAGTTGGTAGTGACCCTGCCTACGAAGCAAGAGGTCCTGGGTTCGAATCCCGGTAAGGGCAAACATTTATGTGATGAGCATGAATATTTGTTTCTGAGTCATGGATATTTTCTATGTATTTAAGTATTTATATCTATTATATATATCGTCGTCTAGTACCCATAACACAAGCCTTACTGAGCTTACTATGGGACTAGGTCGATTTGTGTAAGATTGTCCCCTTATATTTATTTATATTTATATTTAAACTTTCACATTTATAATACCAGTGTGATGGGATGGCGATAACTAATTTGCTTCGAGTAGCGTGACGCGTTGTTAACGATAATGACTCGCCTCATCCATCGTAGGGCTCCGGGGACAACGACACACACATGGTCTTATTCAATGTGTTGTTGCTTGTTATGTACAACATAAAGATTTGGGAACTTAAATAGCACAAACGATGCATAGGCACTTCTAGATGACTTTTAGTAAAAACTGGAGTCTACATTTTATATGCATAATTGCAAATATTATAATGTAGACTCCAGTTTTTACTAGAAGTCATCATCATCATCATCATAATGTTCAGCCTGTAATCGCCCACTGCTGAACATTGGTTTTTGGTGAGATAGGGCACAGCGAAATGTCATCCCGTTCGAATGTGGAGCAGCCCAACTGGGGAAGTACCTCCGCCTTGCAGAATACCACAGAAATAATAATACTACTACTTGCTCTGTAGTACTGTTGTGTTCCTGGAGGTGAGCAAGGTCGCCATAGCTCCCGAGGATGCGTTGTGTTGAGAGCGACGGAATTTGTTCCTTCAGCTGTCAACACGGCGAATCCTCAAACATATCAAGGGTTGGCAACGCCCATGTTACTCCATTGGACTGGCATGCGTCTATACACTGCGGTGTTTGGCTTACCATCAGGCGGGACGTACGCTTGTTTGCCACCGTCGTTGTATAAAAAAAGACGTCAGAGGGCCATAAATCTTAATGTTTTGGCTGAGAAAAAAGGGCGCCTTTTGTAAAGATAAAAGGAGTGTCCCTTCTATACTTGTACTATTTATTATCTATTCTGTGGTCATACCAAATACGGTATTTGACAAAAGTCATATCAACTGCTATTTATGATACGTCAAAAATATGCTGTGTTGGTGTGGGATTTGTAGGGATTCATGAACCTATAATACTCAGGACAAGCCATGGTAATAATAATACCACGTGCGAGCTTGTAGCATACAAATCTCGATATCCTTGTCATAGTTCCACTTTTTATATTTGCCACAACTGACTTAGTATGAAGTTTTGGCACATAAACCACTACTCGTCCAAATTAAGTAGGTTGTTTAAGGCAATTCATCGGCCATTTAAAGACAGTTCTTAATTTAGCTGCATAGGAGCCTTTCCGTCCCTCACTGTGGTAACACGTTTAGCCTGTCCTGAGTATTATAGGTCCATGTAGGTAGGGATTACTTGCTTGTCACTTCAAAATCAAACAACATCCTAATTGTTCGTTTTTATGAATTTAATAACCTTTAAATAGCGACCATAAATGAAAGATTGATACATTCCGAGTATTGTCATAATGTTTATCTGTTGTTAATGAAAAACCAATTTATTTCCACTGTTGTCAAATACCCTATTAGCTGTCCTATATGACAGCAATTAAGACATTGTGGCAACGCGGATGTACATTTGTTACTAAATACAAGAGTTAATGGCCTGAAACCAATTACTAATGGCGATGGCGGTGTTTGCCCGCTCCGGGCTATCGCATCGCAATTTTAATTGCTGTTAGTTGATCCCACGCCCCATCGTGTTATATTCTGCCGCAAATGTAATTGGGCTAATACCCAATAAATAAATTACTTTTCAAACTCATTTTATATCGTAACTTTTAATCAGTTTTCATGGTGAAGCTATCATATTTATTAGCTAACCGTTTAAATTCGCAAAACCATTTCAAAATAAACGTATAAAGGAACCTTGTAGTTACAAAACTTACAATAATTACCGAACTGAACTTTAAAAAATATATGACACTACTATTTTCAAACATCTTACACCATTACAAAATAAAGATAGCTCACTACATAATAGGACTAACTCGCTAATAACATGACAACAGCACCAGTGTGTATTTTATATGTGCCTGTAGGCACAATCGTTCACATTAAAGATAAACTTCACGAAAAGTAGCAACAAACTCTAAAGGTATCGCCTGAGCACTGATCCGAATAAGACCATAACGAGATAAAGGTAATCCTTCCAATTCAGGTGACACGTCGCCCCGCCAGTGACGGGCTAAGTTTGATTCTCTTATATGCAATGGAGCCGTTACGTTGACGGTATAAATACAGAATAATACCTACACCGTAATCCAACCTTTCCTTTTGTTTACGCAGAGTTTTGAAATAAAGCATTTCTCAATTACAATGAATGCGGTCGTTATAAAACTGTGTTACAAGTACTTCTTCTATCTTTCTTCTCTTTTTGTAATAATTTTTCCCCGTGTCTGGGGTGGGTGTCTGAAAGGCACAATGCACACCCAAACATTATAGAAGCAACGCATATTCATAATTGAAAAGCGCTAACGATGTATGCCATAGGGATGTAGTTTCTATATTTTTCATAACATAACGTAACATCCGAGTTTAGTTTATAATATGCACACGAGGAAACAGAAAAGCAAGCTGTTATATCGAGCTTCGGAACTGTGCAATTGTAATATCCTTTAATGGCTTGGAAGCTCGTATAATTACTTTAAAAGGGTCGGCCGTTCAATTCATGTAGTGTTTACGGCTGATAAATTGGTTTTAAATTGATGGCATTTGGTTGGAGTGTCTACCTTTACGTTGTGTATCTAACAAATTTACTACCACTTTGAAGCTTTCGATAAATAGAGCTGTGCTTTATTTTACCGCGCAAGAATCATAAAAATGTTGGGAGGCAAAAATAAATTATTGTTCCCGGAAACAGGTGTAATTCAGGACCAGAAGAGGCGGTTTTCATATGCAGCCTTTTCGGGATCTCGCCTAAACTTTTCCGTGTAAAAAGTAAACCGAACTTAACATCAAAATTTTGCACGACGGTTTATTCGAAGATTTTTTAAGGTTTCGTCTCCTGATCAGCGCATTTCAAAATTGTGCATTTAAGACTATTACCGTTTTTTTCACCCATATGGTTTACAGTCGCGGTTGGAAAAGGTTCGTCACTTTTGGACTTTAACAGCATTCAATTAGGGTCGAAAAGTAGCGAGAAAGGTTTTCACTCCTCGACTATACACTTGTACAGTCAAGTGTAAAAATATGGGTGCACACAACTTACTAATAAATATGTCCCATAAGTCTTATGTCAGCGTATTAAGGTTTTGGTAGGTACTTACTTATATGAGAGGATGTTATCGATAGAAATTTTTGCACTTGACTGTACAACGATCCAAACAAGTATGAATTTGAACTGGAAATGAAAGCGTACGAAAACTACGCACTACGCATACAAGAAGTAACAATGTTTGGATTCCGTGAAAACCGCTTTCCTAGAAACTAAATAAATATGTCAAACAATGATAGTAAATATCGAGCTTTCAAATCCTTTGTCACTCCACCGCAGCGTATTTATTGAGAGTTCTCGACTGTTTCGTTTTAGTTGGCGTCGCCTTATCTGAAGAAGACGTAGTAACCGAATACGTCAATATAAATCAGGACGGTTTGAATTGAGTTAATTAATGAAGCTGGTTTCAAGCGCCTGTTTAATAACTAATTTCGCCGGCGGATCGACGCCTGCGGCGACTTGCCTTCGCGGAAACTCGGAAAGTCGTGAACACCGGAGTTTTTGTTCCTATATACTGTTCCTATATATTGTAATTTTTTGGAAATGTTTTAAATAGCTGTACTAAAATGTATAAGACACGAACTGCAATATAAAATTGCTAATGGCCTGAATAGTTTATGGACTGTTGTGGAATCGAATTTAGCAGTTTATGCTACATAGCTTTGGCACGTGTATACTTTGACGTAATAATTATAAATTGTTCGTTTTTAGACTCATACTTATGCTTACATGTTCAACATATTTTTTAAGGTACTCAAATCTTATTAATTAATTGATGCACTTACTTACTTCGTTCAGCAGTATTCGTAAACTGAAAAATATCTTTATTCAGATGTAGGTAGGTTTGCCCACACAAATTACTAAACTATTTATGAACGGATGTGAAAATCAAGGCACAGTTCATGAAAAGGTATTATAGTCCGTGTCAAAGCTGAACACTTGGGTACGTAGAAGCCTTCGATCAGTGGTTTATCTCTGCTATGATATTCACAACCAGTCAAGGAGCGTCCCAAAAAATCTGGCATATCTTGATCCTGAGATTTGCAGCATATATGCGTAGTCAGAGCAGACTTATTCAGGCTGTGGTGAAGCGAGATGCTACTAAGGTCTGTGAAGACTGTGAATAACCTTCCAGGGCGGTACATCGATTTACTCGGTGAATAGCTCCGGCTCTCGCGGTCGGTGCTCGTGATACGATTAATTTGAGGCCTATTCATCGCCGGCTCCTAGCCCCCGACTCATCAACATACTGTCTCATATAGTCAACTGGTAACTGGTGACTGGGCTCTTACGATTCAATTAGATGGGTTGATCAGTTAACAAATCATATTATTTTGACTTATCCGTTGAATCTGATTGACATGTTATTGGGCTTGGCTCTTAGCCAATATTGATATACTTATGCCTGGTTTCCCAAGCTGTAGTTTGCATAAAAATAACATAATATTGTTGGGATGTTTTGGTTATTGCCACTTTTTGTCAAGTTGTTGGTAAACAATGTTTATTTTCAATTATCTAATAGGTATATTTAACGTGATTGACCAGAGATTAAAATATCTGCTAGGGTATATTTTACGATATCGCACCTCTAAAGGTAAAAATAATCAAGTCATAAGTCTTTATTGTATATTAGATCAGGGGACTGATTTTTGACATTCGAGCGCTCGACTCTTTCACTCGAAAACTGATAAAAATTATAAATGGTATTTTGAAGTAGCGATGGAAAATTCAAAAACATAGATAGAAAATAAGTGCCGGCCATTTTGACACTACAACCGTATTTACTTTTATTTGATTTTCGAGCACTCGAAAATTAAAAATCGGTTCCCGGGTCATGCAAGACGATTTTTGTAGGCACTTTAGTTTATACCTACTAAACCTGCACTAAAAGCTCGTAAAATTAATATTGAATTTGCCTGTAGATACTAAGTGTGCGCTACGTAGGTAAGGACAAGATGTCTTTTCTTAATCGTTAAGGTAGAATTATGTGCAACTAACTATAAAAAATACATCGTTCATTACAAACTTATATGTCCAGTCGGATTTTTTGTAATCTTTACGACTCCTTTATTTATCGCGTAAATATAATTCAAGATGTTATCTTTGCTTGCCTCAGGTAACTGATAAAAAGTGAGTAAGCTAGTTAAAAGTAGAATTTTCTTATTTTTTAATAAGACAACAAAGGTTGTCATAAGTATGATGTAATGTTTTTGTTTTATGTATAAAATAAAAGAATGGTACAGCCAACCGCAAAATTAGCTTCGCGGGTGCTCAAATGGCTTGTAATAAAGACTTGAGTAGATCATCTTGACACTTTGGAACGCGTAGCGTAGCGTTTATTTTATGAACTTCATATTTACATATAACTTCCATCGTCAAGTGGCTTGTAACGAAATCCATTAACACGGCAATAATGCTTGCGAACTAAATTCCCAATAAGTAGACATAAATATTGATACAAAAATTGGCGTTCCAGCAATATAGCAGAATAAATATTGGCATCCGCGAGAGAGATACACCTGCGAGGTACAAACGTCGTTACTGCCAGCCTCCGGCAAACATGCGTGTCTCGGTACTCCGTCCGTAGGCAATTACATAATATAAACGATGTTCCGTTCATATTCACTACCTAACATTATAGAAGTTTTGCGGTGGTGTATGTTCGCGGCTGACACGTATACTTAGAGGTACATACCGGGTTTGATGTTCGGTCTGCTGCGCCAGCAAACCCGTTTCCATTTTTCATTTGTTTTGACGTTTGTTTTATAGTATTTTATGCAACTGTTGTATAAGTAGGGTCTTAAAACGCGAGTGTCGTGAGTTGCGATGCGAGCCTTGGCGAGCATCGCAATTAAAGACGCCACGAGCGTTTTAAGACCAAGTTATACACCGTTGCATACAATATTTTTTCTACGACTATTTTAAATAAATAGCATAATTTGACTTTTCAGGCAGTAAGTTTTCCGTTAGTTCTATTACTACTCATGCAATTTCATCAGCGGTGCAGTTATTTTCTTCTTCGTCCATTTTAAAAGGAACGTACACATTTTTCTTCACTTCACAAACACGAATCAAATCTTAAGAAGTTATTAATAACGAATAGTTATCATATTTGACATATTTCGTCTTTTAATTTTGAACTGGAACTTTGGTGGGAAATTGGAATCATGACACATTGACACCTCTTGTTTATGGTCTGTTTTGTTCTCTTTGTTCTAAGGTTTTTCTGAAGTTGGCAGCAATGCCTTTAGTACAATAATTTATTTGAAGTAAATACATTCAGTGGTTTGTTAAGTTGGTAGTACCTAATGTATTTTATGTTTCGGCATGGCCCTCTAGATTAGTCGCGTCGCGGCCTACTCGATCGTGTCTAGTAGGCCGTGGCACAATGTAGCACTACCCAGGTTTAGAAGCGTATGGCTGCTAAGCGTATCGTTTTGGCGACAAAACAGCACGGTTGTGCCGTACTGTTATGGGGAATAGAGTATAGACTTTTCTGCAGACTTATTTTGTATGTCTTTATATTAGTGTTCGGGACTATGTAAATGACAGATAAAAGTACAGGAGTAGAAAAAAGATTTAATTAGAGGTGTTTCGGCATTATAATGAAAAATGTTGGTGGGTAAAATCTTTATTTACTCGGAGGAAATCAGGTTTTGCAAATTCGGGATTAATAATCCCAATATAAAATACGGGTTATATTTCTTATTCAGTTCGTAGTAACTTGTAGTAGTAGTGATGTCATCACGCTTTACGTCGCGAATTCATAGTCTAAAAACTAGATAAAAAAAAACAGACAGTAGTCGCAACACTACCAGATGTCACATTCATTAGAGTTTTTCGCGCTGAAACGTAACGCTGTATCTGGGAGGAAAAGTGATTTTTAAGTGAAAATTTTTGCTTTTCAAGATCATTTCAGGCACCCAAAGGCGGTAAACAATAACAAAGAAGCAAGAAAGTGAAACAGTGGTTTGATTTACGAGCATTCAATATGAAAAATCATTAATTTGTAATTGCCAAAGAAGGCAGGTAAGACGCCAAAATTGTCGTATATTCACATGTGATGCTCCTATTACTGGCATAATATGTTATATCTGTTTTGTTGTGTCTTATAATGGTTTTCTTTTCTTTGAGATTAAATGAAACATATCTTAATCAACGCCATTTTCTTTATTTTTGCTTTCACCTGGTCCATACACAAACACCCGTCTTCCACAGATTCACTACAAAAATGGTCCATACACTAACACTCAACATCCTCCTTCTTAAGTTTTACATCAAGTATCTAGAAAAGGACTAATCATCATACTTTTTCGGCTTATGTACTACACGACCTGCCCTAGTTACATAAGGTTCCAAATTATCATTACAATCCTGATTCATTGCAGTGTTTTCCAGAGAGTCATCAGTTAAATCATTTTCACAGATAACCAAATAATTACTGCTACAACTGCTAGCAACATCAAAAACATCATTTGTCTGTAGCTTCATCACACAGCTGTCATCTGACCTTTGGGATAAGGAATGATACGATATAATTGAAGATTCTGAATCAGATGACAAGGCCTCATCTTCTTTTTGCACTGTTTCTAGAAAGTTTACTTTATTTGCTGTTATTTGATCCCTAAAGCTTGACTCTATTATCCTATTGTTTTCACTACCTTCTAATTCCTCTCTTGTTTCATCAGACTGGCTATTTCTATGATCTTCACTTGGCATAGGAATACAGAGTTTCGCCATGATGTGTGACATAGGAACCAAGACTGTCATAGACTTGTCAATATTGTGATTTGATTTTTTTTTTATGTTGTTTCTATCATGCTCATCTTTGCATGGGCCTACATGCTCTTGTTTATATGTACATTTTATTATGTGCCTACGATTCCTTCTATATTCTACCCCATCTTTAGACTCTATAATATATGATCTAGGACAGTTCTGTAGATCTGCCTTTACAATGCCTGGCTCCCATTTACTATTAGGAGTTTTCTTATACATGATCAAATCATTTACACTCAATTTAGGCAGTTCCCTTGCATCCTTGTCATGGTATTTTTTATAGTTTTCTTTATGTTTGTACATTCTACATTCCTCCTTTCCAAGATTTACTATTTTCGGTTTAAGCATGTCTTTGGAGATGGGAAGATTTGATCTCAATTTTCTGGACATAAGTAACTCAGCTGGAGACTTCATATATTCTTTTTCATTGCTGTTATAATGTAACAGAGCTAAATATGGATCTTTATTTTCTTCAAACGACTTTTCTAATATTCTTTTAACTATTTTTACAACGGCTTCTGCTTGCTCATTCGACTGCGGATAATGTGGACTAGATGTAATATGCTCTATATCCCATTCTACACAAAAACTAGCAAATTCTTTGGAATCAAAAGGAGGACCATTGTCTGTCATTAATATTAATGTACTACCATGACGAGCAAGCATTGAACCAATTTGAGCAGTAACTTGTTTAGCAGATGTTGCTGTGTTCAAACAAACTAGCTCTATATACTTTGAGAAGTAATCTACAATTACCAAATATTTTTTATCTCTAAATTGCAACAGATCTGCTCCTACTTTCTCCCACGGATATGAAGGAGAATCTGAGATTATGAGCGGCTCACTTGAATTAGAAGCTCTATATTTTAAACATATCATACAATTTTCAACAAGTTGTTCAATATCTTTGTTCATGGATGGCCAAAATATGACTCCTCTAGCTAAATTTTTACATCTATTTAAACCTGCATGACTGGCATGAATTCTTTCTAACATTTCTTTATGCATCGAAGTAGGAATGATCAAGCTTGTATTTTTAAAAACTAGATCATCAATTACATGAATTTCTGCTCTATAACTCCAATAACATCTAACACTTACATCTGTTTGGTTTTTATTTCTTGGCCACCCATTATAATAATATTCTATTAGCTTTTGTAACACAAAATCTTTTGAAGTTTCCTGTTTGATAACTTGTAATCTATTTTCTGATACTGCTAATGACATTTTGAACATGTTAGCATGAATTGTTAGATCATTGTCTATACTATGTTCTTCACTTTCTGGCAATGCTGCTCTTGAAAGTGTATCTGAAATATACATTTTAGTTCCAGGAACATATGTTACATTTAAGTCATACAGCCTCAAAGTGAGCATCATTCTTTGCAGTCTGTTAGGCACTTGACTCAATGGTTTGTTGAATAAAGACACTAACGGCTGATGATCTGTTTCAACATCAACTTTTCTGCCATACACATACTGATGGAACTTTTGACAACCAAATAAAATTGAAAATAGTTCCTTTTCAATTTGTGCATACCTTTTCTGACAATCTGTCAATGTTTTAGAGGCATAGGCTATGGGTTGCTTATCTTGTAATAAAACTGCCCCTAGAGCTTGACATGAACTATCTACACTTAATGTTAAAGGTTTTGTATTGTCATAGTGACGCAAAACTGGTGCTGTCTCTTTTAATCTCTGAAATGCTTTGTCATGATTAGCATCCCATAACCACTGTGTATCTTTTCTTAACAATCCTCTTAATATTTCCGTTTCTGAAGAAAGATTTTCTATATAACTACCTAAGTAATTAATAATGCCAAGAAATCTTTGCAGACTTTTCTGACTATCTGGGGTAGGCATCTCTTTTATTGCCTTTATTTTATCATAATCAGGACACATACCTTGTTCACTAAATATCTGGCCTAAAAATTTTACTTTTGTTTGGTTAAAAACACACTTGTCTTTATTGAATTTTAAGTTGATCTCCTTTGCTCTTTGAAGAACCTTTTCCAGAGTCTCTCTGTGTGTTTTTTCATCCGGAGCAAAAATCAGGATGTCATCAACATATAACAGTACATTAGGAATGTCAGAAAATGATTCTATAAGTATTTTGCTGAAAATTTCAGTTGAACAAGTCAAGCCATAAGGTAACCTCAAATATTTGTATCTTCCATAGGGAGTGTTAAACGTGCATAAATCAGAACTAGATGAATCAAGCGGAATCATCCAGAAACCTGAAAAAGCATACAAATGCGAAAAAAATTTTCGCTTCATTTAGTTTGTACCGAACATCTTCTATTGTGGGTAGTGGAAAGTGAGATCTTTGGATAGCCTGATTCAGGTTTCTAGGGTCTAAACCAATTCTTAATTTTTTGTTTGCTTTTTCTACTATTACAATTGAACTGACCCAGTCAGTAGGTTTAGAAACAGGCTCTATTACACCAAGTCTTGTCATCCGATCCAACTCATCTTTTAACCTCTCCTGAAGTGCAAAAGGAACTTTACGCTGTGCATCAATCTTCGGTTGCACCTCCGGACGCACGGTCAGATGACACTCGTGTGGTAAACAGCCCAGACCCTGAAATCATCATATTCACTTAATAAATCATTTAATTCTTTATGTTCTTGGGTCATATTACTATATATACGTTTTACTAGACCCAATTCAGTACAAGTTTTTGCACCTAACACCGGCTGACAAGGTATATCTACAACCATAAATTGAATCTTGCTTAAATTATTATTTACTGTACAATTTGGAACACACCTTCCTCTTATTGGTATTTTATTGCCATTGTATGCTATTAAATTAGCAGAACTTGATTCTAAATTATTCTCAGTTAGTTGTAATTGACAAAATAACTCATATGAAATGCAGTTAGCTTTAGCTCCCGTGTCAATTAGAAATTTTACATTGTTACTCATAATTTTGACATCAATTAACCATTCATCTGACAGCATGAAGGAACGCAACCTGTTATCATTATAAAGTCTAAAATTTCCTATGAAAAAATCTTCATCAGCATTACCTGAAGTAGCATCAGACTCACTCAACCATATGGAGCGGATTGGTGTCATGCAGACTTTAGCGAAGTGTCCAGGTTTGCCACACTTGTTGCATGTAACACCATAGGCAGGACATTTTACCCAATTTGAATAATGCACATTACCACATCTGGTGCATTCCTGTAACTTTCCATTAAATTTCTCATTGGTGGATCTGGTTGGTTCTATTTTAAACAATTGTTGTCTCTTGTTTGCAATTCTAACCGCCATTATTTCCTCTTGTTGTAGATATGAGTTGCCTTGACAAGATATCTCCATGCTGCGATATATGTTTATGACCTTTTCAAGTTCTATATCATTTTCGGCTAGTAATTTTTGCCTGATGTTGGAATGCCGCTTGTCCATGTTACATATAAACATATCTCTCACTAAAGAGTCTTGCAACTCCTTGAATTCACAGTCCTTAGCCAGCTTCTTTAATTTGGTTAAAAACATATCCAACGTGTCCTCTCCTTGAGTTTGTATAAAAAACTTATGCCTGGAAATAGCCAAGTTCTTCTTGGGCACAAAATAATCATCAAATGATTCTAGAACTGTTTCGTAGGTTGCTTTATTTTTTTCAGCAAATGAGTTATATATATCTAGACATTGCTCACCTAGAAAATGCAAAAGAATTGCAATTTTTCTATTTTCATCTTCTTTATCATATTTCATAGCAATCACAAAATTGCTGAAAATTTGTTTCCATCTCATCCATTCTTGAGCAACCTCTGCGCTTGCACAATTAAATGGTTTTATAATGCTAACTTGAGCCTCCATTTCGACAATCTTCTTTCTTATTTAAACACTTTTGCTTTTAAGTCACTTTTCCGCTGCCACCATGTTTTGTTGTGTCTTATAATGGTTTTCTTTTCTTGGGATTAAATGAAACATATCTTAATCAACGCCATTTTCTTTATTTCTGCTTTCACCTGGTCCATACACAAACACCCGTCTTCCACAGATTCACTACAAAAATGGTCCATACACTAACACTCAACAATATCAAGTCATCTGTCCCGCGGGGATAGAGATCTCTTGAAGATATTCAAATATTTTGTTGGTTATCACTGTTATCAGCTCTGAGGTTTTAATACGGTCTCCAAGGTTTGGAGAAGCATGAATCTTGACGCACTATGTTATAGTCGGTCCTCTCTTTTCCGTTGGAAAAGAAAGATCAATGTTTATAACGCTAAACCTTTATTCCCAGTATCAAAGACCATGATTTGTGCAATAAATCATCAGAAGGTATGAAAGAGGACTTTATCATACGTTGATAAGGTGTCACCTATTCCGTTGGAATATACATAAGATATAGAAAATCTGGATTTATTATTATAATGACACTGAAAGTTGGTCATATGTACACAATATTTTCATTGCTACAAATCGACTTCTACCGCGGGTGGAATTTTGATGTATATTACAATTAATATACGAATATTAATAATAACTTAATATGTTTATGACTTTCCGTTGGAAATGTTTTGATTGCTACAAATCGACTTCTACCGCGGGTAGAATTTGATATATATATATTACAATTAATATACGAATATTAATAATAACATAATATGTTTATGTTGGAAAGTTACTCTGAACAGTTGGGTGTTGTCCCAGTGGAATACGAATCATTATGCTTATATCTCAGTAAGCCTTCGGAGACTCTATTTTGCACTATACTACTAAGTGAAGACAAACTTCAGCCTTATATCCAGTAATGCATGATAAAAGACAGTGTTTAGTAGATACACAAACACACTGGAGAAGAATCAAATCAGTTCTAGAGGAAAATAACTGCAACAAAGGGAAGCGTTCATTTCTTCTTTAATTCAGAAGATCTTATCAAACTTACATAAGAACAACCTCAAGATATCACAACTCTTTAAAAGTGGGATCCACTTTCAAGGTCTAACAATTAAACAGGATGTCCTACTTGGCTAGAAGGCCTATGTCCAGCAGTGGAAGTTTTTTCCAGCCAATATGATAAGTGCCTACTAAATCTTAGAATGATACTTACCGGCGAGTGTTAAATAGAGATACACTATGGAATGGGGTTTTGTGATTTAAAACATGCAATCCAGCAGAGCTGGGCAAAAGTTATTATCAATGTCTCAAACTACATACCATAAATACTGAGTTATTCAATACCACCACAAATGGATACATTTTATAAAAAATAGTTTGTTTGATAGTTTGAACAAGTCATTGACACAAGTTTAACAATTAATAAAGACAAGATCATCATAGTTATCAATGTTATCATGAAAGAATTATAGCTTTCAATAGAAGAGTCCCAACATAAGATACTCATAGATACATATTACATTCAGGACGAATTAATTATCTACATAATATGGGTACACAAAACAATGTTTATTGTTTAGGCAGTATGCTCTACTGTATATACTAAATGATTTGATGTATCAGGTATCTTAATCACAATCCATTATATTATTAGATTATTCACCTAGTCAGGGAAAAATAAAATTACAACATTGGATGGTGGTATCATACCTACATACATCGTATGCAAGTTTGCATTCTTAAATATAGGTACCTATATAAAATTATAATAATGTAGTTTGATTAAAATTGATTCTTGCAATATACTTATATTATAATATAACACATACTTATATGTTGCTTCAATGGATTGCCATCTTCCATATGAACACGTCTACACGTCTGAACATGAATTTTATTTTATCCTTATTTGTCTTATGAAGTGAACTATGGAAGTTTTTTGTCCTGGTGATATTTTGATCACCTCAATCTTATGAGATTAGATAACAACCTTTGAAATAACTCAAACTATCGTACAACGGTTATTTTGGATGTTCATATCTCTGCACCCTAGGACAAATAGGAATTCAAAATAAGAGATTTTGTGATTAATCCAAAAATACTAGAAGAACAACGTAAGAGTCGTTGTTTAGTCTCTATAAAAATAGTGATACAATATACTTACTTACACATACTGTCAATATCAAAATAATGATATATACTTACCTACTTAAATTACAAATACCTACTTTACCAATTTCCAAGAACAGTTCTAGTTTATTTTGAGTTTAAACTGTATGATTAATGTCTTCGAGAACAGATATTTATTCCAACGTTATTCCTATTATCCCAATAATATTTGTGTGTTTAGGCACTGTATTGTTTAACAACAGTTTAAAACAATATGTATTAGTGAGTACCTACCACCATAGACTATTAAAGTTCAAAGGCAAACTTATTTTTGTGGGTGGTTTTCTTCCAGCTAACCTTTGAGCGTCGGATTAGAATAATCAGCAATCATACGAAAATATTATTCTGCTGTTAGAACTGAACACTGATTACAGTTAATTGGATCATATACCTATTACACCAAAATTAAGTTATAAATTATAAGATACGATCAGTTGATGCTAATTCCAACCCGATAATAACCGTACCGTAAAGATGTTTCTTAAATCCTTTTGAGTGCTTGATAAGAAAGGAATATCACCAAAAGGAAGACTGGACTGGTGTTAATATTGGGTGAATGATTTTTTATAGGTTTGTGTCCGCCAAACTTAGGGTTTTGTAGAAAATTTGTACCCGTTAGCTTTTATGGGCCATTTTTACGCATGTTTAAGTCCATGTAAACATAAGAAACTCTGTTAGATTGTCTCCTAGCGGAAGAGGGACATAATAAAATATCTACCTAACGATTAACAACCAGAATTAGTAATAAACCAATATACATTACAACTAGGAGGATTATTGCTACGGGGTTGTTCAGTAACTAATACATAGTAAGAACTTTAGGGCTCAGAACACCTGTCCTATAGAATGACCGCATCCCTACGTCAGGAACGGTTGCAAGATAGATATTTTCAATAAATTTCCTTTAATGCCTCTTCAAAACACTCAGGACGAGCCATACAAGATTGGAAATAAGAGGGTGAATTTGGTACTGTTTCCTACTAGACAGGACCCACTATGAAAATAGATCTTATAGAGATCTCAATGTGGTTATATGATAGCATATTAAGAAAACTGGTGTAATTTGATATTAAAAATAAGCGGTAATATTGAAATCTTGTTATTACCTATTACTATAATTAATTATTTCATGGATGTATTTATATCCATACCAATATACCTATTTATAACATAAATATTACTTGTCAGCATATTATATAAATGCCCTATTTTATCATAATGCTAGACTACAGCTTCATAAAATGTTCGCAGCTGTAGTGTACGTATACTTTGGTCATGTAATAAGCCATTACAAACCAGTTAGTACACACATCACCATCAGAAGCATTAATAGGACTGATGAGGCGCTGGATAAGACGAAAAGAAAATGCGTTTTTTCAGTACCTAATCATGTATTCTTATAAGAACTTTTAAATTTTGTATAGGAACAAGTACAAAATGATATAATATATTTTTTTATTCCTCTAAACATCTACAAGTTACTACGAACTGAATAAGAAATATAATTACAGGATTAAACGAACTTACCTGAAGTGAAGTTCTATCCTGATTATATGAATTATTCAGTTCGTAGTAGGTATTTTCCTCCCTCCCAAATATAACCATGATACATGTTAATATTTCCCTTATTGGTTTCTTTATTTAGCTCTTAACTTAATGAATGTGACATCTGGTAGTGTTGCGACTACTGTCTGTTTTTTTTATCTAGTTTTTAGACTATGAATTCGCGACGTAAAGCGTGATGACATCACTACTACTACAAGTTACTACGAACTGAATAATTCGTATAATCAGGATAGAACTTCACTTCAGGTAAGTTCGTTTAATCCTGTAATTATACTCGTGATCGAGTGCTGTTTTATTTGCGGCGTCCAGTCTGTTCATGTTTGCATAGGCTTACTCGTATCACCTAAACACTAATATAAGTATTTAATAATATTTTAGAATTGACATTATAAAGACGTCATTTTGTTCATGAATGGTCCTAATTATTGACATTCACTTTTTTATTCATGAACAGGTGAAACCTTCTATTTATCTCATCAAACAATCAATAAATTTTTGAAGTGAAAACTTCTTTAGCGGCGTTGAGCACTTTATGGGATGGGCGAAAATTGTTAAACACGCGACAGATGTGACTCGCGATGTGAGAGATTCGGGACGAGGCTTCGGAGCGGGGGGGGGGGGGGAAACGGGGGTTTGACTAGGGGTACATAGTTCTAATTTGTACTTTATTGTTAACAGTATATGGTCGTAACACATTTTCCGTAAATGCAAATTCCATTTTGTTTTATCAAACTTTTATATTCTGCTGTTAGCCGATTTGACTTCATTCACAACTGAACACCATTCGTAAGAGTATAAAGCCGTTAAACACTTTTTGCAATTGCATATTCTGCAAATCAATTTGTAATTTTGTCCACGCGTCCTTTACCGTTTTGCTATTGAGCAAATTCGAATAGTTTGAATTTGGACGTTATTCCCAAAGAGATGAAGCTTTGAAAAATATTTGGCAATGGCACAAACAAATTAGTATTTTATTTCATCGTCTCCTTCATCAATTTTGCTGAGTTAAGTTGAACTATGGCGTACTACTAATAAGGTACCTTATTACCTATTAGATATATTGGCACGCAGGGGGAGGTAGGGGGTAGGAAGGGATTTTTTTCTTGCAAAATTAAAATTTTTCAAGATTTCACTTCTGCCGGAACTCCCGGAGTGCAACCCGGTCTTTTTTTATTAAATTGGAAATTGCAGTTAGGCATGTAAAACGTGCCTTTGTTTTCGGTTTTCGGAATTAATATTTGAATTCGAGTAATATCTGGTGTGCAAAGGTACAGCTGGATTATTATTTTTTTTATATAACTTGTGCATACAGCGGGATTGAATTGAACTGGAAACAACCTTCTATATGCGGAAGTTTCCGATCATAAAAGTTGCAGCTGCAGAAGCATTATGAAAATATTTGTCCGTTCTGTTAGAGATGTTCAACATTCGCGTCGTCTTGCAATGGAAATACAATTTCTGGGTCAGCACGCTCTACACCGCTTCTGTTCTACACAAACATAAGCAGACACTTTGTATCCATATTTGTGTTTGCTAGGTTAGTAAAAGAGAAAGTAGTATTATAATCTGACCAAAAAGGTGATCATTAAAGTAGTCTGTAATTTTTCTAAGACCAGCTAAGCGCCAAAACCAGTTTAACTTTCGACTTAAGTTGATGTTGCCAGATAAGCAAGCGATTAATATCGTAAGTAGCGTGTGTTGGGACAGTTAAATGGCATCACAAATATTGACTCGGCGGTCCCGGAGTCGCGCCGCGGGATGCTTGGCGCGCCGCCAACGCCGCTTGTGTATAACTACGCGCTGTGTCGACAAAGAAAACATCAAAACGTTCTAAAACTCCAAACATTTGTGCAATACAAAACTTTTTCCGACGCCCAAGTTTTATTAACAGAGCTAAAGTCGGCTCTGAAGTGTTGAAACACTCAGTAGTTGCGCGTTTAGTATTCATATAATGCTAATGAATTCTAGCGATTTTTAAAAGTGGAGTATATTTATTAGCGCCTGCAAACCACAACCAATTTGCGCCAGTGCAAGCGATAGGGCGTTAACCCGGACCAATCCTATAGTCTGTACTTTTAGGTATTTAAAAGAATGTAAACAAACAAAACCACGTGACTTGGTCATTCAACCAATAAGAATACTAAGATAATACCATAGATACAAAAGGTTGCTATTCACAGCAATCTTATTGGCTGAATGACCAAGTCACGTGGTTTTGTTTGTTTACATTCTTTTAAATACCTAAAAGTACAGACTATAATGAACCATTGATATCAGTACGTCAGTACGTCAGTTCTGTAGCGTGTTGCACAATTTACCCCAGCTTAAAACAGATAAAAATAATTCATCTCATCTAGATGGAAAATAAAACACGGTTTCGTGGCGGATAATACCACAATGTGTTATTACAGACCAAGTTAATCTCTTTTGTTATGAGTTCTGATAGGATTACGGGATTTTGCTTTTTTCTTCTGATGCAGCCGGTTCAATGAAGGCTCAATGCCTTGGTTGCCACGCCGGAACACCAGTCAATAGACCAATTTAACGTTATCTAGATGCCAGGTAATTATATTGAGTTCACAATCTTTGAAAGGGAATAGGTATATACTTTCAAACGTTATTAGTGGGTTTCACAGGCGCTATATCTGGTTTACGTAACTCGAGAGAACATTAATTTTATGGCGGAACTCTCTCGCGCGTGTATAAGTAATTACTACTGAAAGCTAACAAGTTGACAAAAGGTTTCCTTGCGATTAACCCGAGAAGATTTTTGCAAGGTAACTTATGTACACATCAAGTCACGACATGTCTAGGCGGCGTGGGCCCGAATTAATGGTTTAAATTTGAATACAGTGTACTTGACGTGACGCCTTCTCGCAGTAGCTAATGCAAATATCCGTCTCTGGTCGGGAACTCTCTGGAGTCGACCATATTAGTGTGATACCAGCTGCACGGCTATCACCCGACGGCCGCGACATATTCTCGAATTTTCTAGCACTCTATCTCTTGTTCTAAGTGTACTAATAAGAAAGAGACGGATAGTGCGAGAAAAATCGAGAGAGCTCGCGCGTCGTCGCATGATAGCCGGTGCAGGTCGATCACGCAACGCATTGTACGCGCATCAAGTAGATCTAAATGTCACTTTTGTATGAGAAAATAACAGTTGAATTGACATAACGTGCATTCGAACAGTTACGTGATCAGAGTTTACCTGTCAATATCAATAGGCCCCCTATCATGGTCGGCCTTATCACGTGAAAAGTGATAAGATAGAGCGTCCGTCACTGGCTGACACCATTCGATAGAACGAGAGTGACGCTCTCTAGCTAGGGGGTCGGGGGCTAGCACAACTGACACCGCGCCTTGACACCAGTCTACTCTACTCTCCTCTTTCTAATTTGCACGGTGCGAGTGAGACAGGAGACGCTCCGTCGCAGACATATGCAGGCACCGCCGTCAACTCTTAGAAAAGCCATTTTAGTAACCTGTGCTGGTGCGAAGCACAAGAGAAAACAAATTATGCCTACAGAACAGGGATGTTGCAGATATTCGCATCCGCATCCATAACCGCGGAAGTTCCGCATAAGTTTCAACATCAGCATCGGCATCCGCATCCGCAAAATCCATGCGGAGTTTTTGTAGATGCAGATGTAGTGCAATTCACGATAAGAAAGAACGCTTACCACGCGCGTTTCACATATTTTCGCCATTAGAACAAACTTAATTTCGTTTTGTCAAGACCACACACGCCTTTTAAATTATTCGCTATTATTGTAAATTAGTCTCAATGTTTTTACGTTTTTTTAGTGAGCGACCCCAAACTCCGCATCCGCATCCGCGGATGTGTACCCCAAAAATCCGCATCCGCAGTTGTCAAAAACTGCATCCGCGGCATCCCTGCAACTTGATTATTCAGTATACAAAATATTTAATCTAGTTAGGAATTTCATATTAAGTTTAAGTAATCGTTAGGTACTGTTTAAATACAATTATGAATCAGTATAAAAGTTTTATTAGTAACTTAAACAACTAAGTACCTGGACCAAAAACGAACTTTCTTTCTGTTTTTCTAATTAAAAAGAAATCTAAAGTTGTAAAACATTTTCAACAAATTTTCAGCAGTCGCTGTTAAACTCACGATAAGAGCCGCCATCAAGTGGCTCTAGAAACGCTCGAGAGGACATCCATTATAAATGGACAAATTGCACTAAAAAAGAATTCACAATATTTTCTTATGGGTAGTTTTGACAGACCAAATCCTAAGAAAAGTTTTGGATCGCGAAAAATAATCTCGCATTTACTTACTTTACACTGCTTAAAAATGAGGTTAAAGCTATGAATTTATGCTGAAAATGAACATAGTGAAGGAGAATTCATGGATTCGATAGAATTCTACAAACATTACCGCTAGAATCATGCATATAGCGTCATATATTTGGAATATTTGGATATATATTATTATAAAATTACCAAATGCTTTTGCACTCCGATGCTTTACGTGGTGGATTGACATTTTAACAAAGTAAGTATCTACCTTTTCCGTAAAAGATACATATCTATTTGTTTTATATACCAACCTCAGAAGATTATCCCAAAAAGTTTCGGTATGAAAATGAATCAACCGTTATCCAAAGTTACATTACCATAACTATAGTTGTATTTTTTGGAGTGGTGGAATGACATAATAAAATAAAAGTTTTAAATCAAGGTACAATTCTATAGAATTCAATGCTTCAATTGCAACGTGCAACATTCTTTCAAGTATATACTTAAGTAGACTTCGTTTATAAACACGATTTGTTTGTAGATGTATCATATTTCATATATCTATTGTCATAATTGTGCTGGGCACTTACGTTTTTCGTAGGAATTATTAAGAAAAATATTTTATTATGAAAGTTCTCGTGGGCATTGGAACTTACTTAATGTCCCACAAACGTGCCTACATTACAACCTACTCCGAGAAGCCCTAACTGATTCCTAAGACTAAATTTATGATATCATGCAAATACGACCTCGTAAACTCGAAGTTATTGTTCGCACACAAATTTGGCACTCAGCAAAACTATATTACGAAAGAGGTAGAGTTTATTATTGTTACTGAATGGGACTTAATCGCGTTTAATTAACATTTAGTAAAAATAATGTTAGAACATCGTGAGAGTTTAAATCAAGGTAGAGCTTAATTAAAATGATGACTATAGTTAACGTCAGCTGTAGTGTCCTTTCAGGTTTGCGGTCGTGTATGCCGCTCTCGCATTGGCTTACAGCCATGGAAGACGTTGTCTCCCTTCTTGACACTGCGTGTATAGTCTGTAATAGACTTAAAGGCCATTGATAAGTGTCCTTTCTAAATAGAGAATATTTCAATACGAGAAGAGGTAGATAATGATATTATAAATAAGTTTCTGTCAAAAATTTCATTTTTGATACAAGCTCTTATCGCCGACTGTATTTTTCTGTACTTACACACATTCATTGAGACGAATCTTTCGAGCGTAAACTCAACGGGGTTACGTCGGTTAATACTGAATTCCCACGGCCACCACCACGGATCATCAGATCAGGTCGATGGTACAATAATGTTGAATTGTCACCCAAACTACCTCTTTACCCAACATTTCAGCTCAATCGTTTGAAGATCAAAATTCAGTTGCAAGATTCCACCCGGACAAACCAACATTGCAAGTCAATGAAAAGCTTGTAATAAATAAATAAAAGAAAGAAATGATGTTCTTAAACTAAATTTCGCATGCTTGAATGAAATTTACAAGCTGCTTGAACATCATAAACTTGTTGGCATACGTTCAATGCTCTCTCATCATTGGCGCCGGTATAGCCTTAGTTTAAATGATGAGGATAACCTCGCCAATATTGGTTACAGTGGATACAACAGCGCAGTACGACGCGGTGCGGGCTTATCTCAAGGAGCTAGACATTTCCAGTGCTGTCTGGGTCGGCCTCATCCGCAGTAATCCCGATGGAGACTTCACCTGGACGTGAGTTATTTTGCTTGTAAATATTATTTTGCAGGAAATAAACACTAAAGCCACTTGATTAAAAAATTACAGAGACGCTGCGGTATGGTATACTTAGGCAGAAATATATCCTTGTTTTTTGAGGAGATTAGTCACTTTTACGAATCCGTTGCTCTACATGCTGCTCACAAATAAAAATAAAAAAAAACGTTTATTTCAGAAAACTTGTTCCATACTTTTGTTAGTAACAATTGCCTTAAAACTATGTTAGACACACAAACTAAATAAAAATTTAATAATAATAATAATAGAAGTAACCGGGCTCCTCCCGCGCCTCATCTATCCCTATTGACGTGCAGTTCTATGAAACGCGCGAGGATGCCCGAGTCTAGCCTATCGGCGACCATCTGCATGATACTGTTGCTCGCATGCTACGCACACGACGTATAATGGACGCCAACTTCTTGCGTATCATGGCATAGAAGTCGTCCACGGCTGCGTCGGCGAACATTCCCGACGCGCTGCAGTAGCGGGGGAGCCGCAACAGGGCCCTGAGGACATTATTGTATTGCACTCGCAGTGCATTGTACGCTCGTTGCGTAAAACTGACCCATAGACTGCTCGTGTAGAAACTTTGGCAGTAGGCTCTAAAAAGAGATAATTTTACAGGCACACTACAACGAGCAAATCTATGAGCCAGCATATTGCCTCTCACGGACAGTGACCTGCGCTCACGTTCGATGTCCTTATCATCCCTAAGCTCCTCGGTTAACACATGTCCCAAATATTTGAACAGTGACACCCCCTTTATTGGTAGATCGTTTAAAAGAAGTGGTGGTACGTAATCTGGCAGCTTATTTTTACCTTTGAAAATCATGAACTCACTCTTTTTAACATTGTACCTCAAGCCATGTGTCTCAGCATACCCACTACATACATTTATCAATTTTTGGAGCCCATAAAATGACGGACTGAGCAGCACCATATCGTCCGCGTAACTTATGTTATTTACGCTAACATTATCCATACGACATCCGACATGCATGCTACTCAGTTCGCCTAGCAGCTGATTGACATATAAGTTGAACAAGCGTGGTGATGAAAACCCCCCCTGTCTCACACCACATTTAAGTGAGTACTCGTCAGAATAAACATTTGCCGATCTCACTTTATTTTTTTAATAATACATAGCGTTTTTTCTTGCGTAATCTCATTGCTTCAAAACAATAAATAAATATACAAACATATTGCACCATCGTGGGTTCGCTAGAATTAGATTTTTAATCCCCATCTTGTAACCAAATTAACATCCCGCTTATGATATTTCTTATCGCGTCCCTGACCTGAATTAGACGCCACACTGGTTTGCATGAATTAATTACCAAAATAATTGACCCAATTCCAAAATCGTGTATCACATAGCAGGGACTACCGCGGCTTAAGCGGAGACGGGTATTGGAGTTCGGCCCCCGACACTCGCGCCGCCCCGCTATGTGCCGCCGCGGACCCCGCTGCCGACTACCGGTGGGAGGCTCGCGCCTGCGGCGGACCTACTGTAGCCTCCTTCATTTGTGAACTTCCTGGTAAGTAACAACTCCATCACAGAGCGACTATATCCCAATTTTATTAGTTTGTTGTGGACTATACTGCGATCTATTGTAGCAGCTCTTCAAAGTTCACTACAAAAGTGTATCATGTACCTAATCTAACCCTCATAGTACGGTGGCAAAATCGCAAAAAGTCGTCTCCTTCACGATTTTCGTGGACATCTCTTCTATATACCTAAAACTGGTATGGATGTGTTCCTTGTTGTCTCCAGGGTACGAAACTGCCGGTTTTAGTTAAGGGAGAGAGGGACGGACATAGCTGTGACGTCACAAATATGGCCGCCTACGGTGAACGAATTTTGTTCAAATCTCGGGTTCTATTTTACTGATTGCTTCGTGTGAGGTGTCATTTGAAAGCTTATTAAACGTACTATAATTGATTTCTTGAACGCTATGACGTCCAATCAACAGTTTTTTAATTATTAGAAAAAATATGATTTTTTTACCCCGCGCGTTTGAACGAGTACTGATAAAACATGCTTGTAACTCAATAAATAATAACTTTAGCGTTATAAAAGTTATTATAAAAAAGGTAAGTAATTTTATAAGCTTTCCAAAAAATATAGATTTTGTTGGTGTACACAAATAAATAACCAAGTAATAATAAATTTTGTGAATTACGCACCAATTAACTATCACCACGCTCGTCTCTGCTAGCGATCGCTGGCGTCACATCGCGCCTTTAGAAACTCTTTTTTTGTTTTCTGTGTAATTATACGACTCAGACGGTCATGATACGCACCTAAAGCAGTAAAATAAAGGCTACCTCAGGAACCTTGTAGCCCGAGCCGAAGGCGAGGCGAGTGCACTGAAGCGTACTTTTTCACCCCCCACACACAATTTTACGTCTTCTTTTGGCTGACAACTAAGATTGTTATTACTAATTTACGCCCAGTTGATGCAAAATTAGTCTAGTTCCTAGTATTAAGTTGAAAACAATTAATAAATCAATGAACGCAAGCAGCTTTATTAGACAACTAGCTTCCACCCGCGACTTGGTCTGCGTGAACCCGGGATAAATTGATCACCTAACTGACCTATATTTTAATCCAGACTATAAACTATTTTCGTACAAAATTACATCCAAATCAGTTGAGCCTTTTAAGCGTGGTTGAGTAACAAACATCTAAACATCTAACATCCAAACTTTCGCATTTATAATATTAGTAGGACTAGTTTTTGCCCGAGGTTACCTGTGTTGTACTTTGACTTGTACTTTCCAAATCTGACTTGTTTTGGTTATGTATTTCCACGCAAAAGAGAAGTGAAAAACAGCTATAGGAAAAGCAGCAGAGAGATTTGTAACTGAAACGTTGCACGCACCGAGTGTGTTTCCGCTTGGTGAGTGTTTGAGTCTTTTATGTGATAGAGTAAGGGGAGTGTGTGGCCGCTTTGGCTTGCCGTACGGGTCTTTGGCCCTCAGGTTCGCTTGTAAAACACTCGGCGGGTATAGTGTCCAAGAGCGCGCCCTGAAGGGACGCTACAGACCTTCGTCCTTATACGGAGAGCTCGGCCTGCCGCCTCGCTTACCATGCCGCTCTCTTTCGGGTCTTCGGCCCTCAAGTTGTCCGCGCAGGCTTGCGTGGAGAGCGCGCTCTGAAGGGACGCTTAAGATCTGCTGCCCTACGGAGCCCAGCGTAGGAGTAAAGTATCCGAGAGCGCACGCACTCTGGAGGGTCGCTTCCGGCCTTTGGCCCTCTGACTCACGTAGAGAGCGCGCTCTGAAGGGACGGTTCGGGCCTTGCTCTTAGATTCGCTGGTAAGACACTTAAGAGTAACAAAGTGTCCGCGTGGGCCCGCCTTTCAGGCCTTTGGCCATCTGGCTTGCGTGGAGAGCCCGCTCTGAAGGAACGCTTCGGGCCTTCGACCCCACGCAGAGCTCGGCCTGCCGCCTCGCGTGCCATGCTGCTTTTTCGGACCTTCGGCTCTCAGGTTTGCTTGTAGGACACATAGGAGTACTAAAGAGTCCACGTGGACCCGCCCTTTGGGCCTTTGGCCCTTTGGCCTGCGTCGAGAGCCCACTCTGAAGGAACGATTCGGGCTTTCAGTCCTACGCAGAGCCTGGCCTGCCGCCTTGCGTGCCATACTGCTCTCCTTCGGGCCTTCGGCCCTCAGGTTTGCTTGTAGATCGCTTAGCAGTAGTAAAGTGTCCATGTGGGCCCGCCTTTTGGGCCTTTGGCCCTCTGGCTTGCGTGGACCGTAGCGTAGGTACGCTTCGGTCCTTCAGCCCTCAGGTTTGTTTGTAATGCATTTAGGAGTAGTAAAATGTCTGCGTGAGCTCGCCCTTCGGGGTTTTTGGCCTTAGTACTCGCGTGAAGAGCACGCTCTTGAGGGATGCTCCGGGCCTTTGGCCTCGCGAGCCTCACCGCTCGCCTTCGGGCCGTGTTGGTCTGTTCGAACTTGTTGCCTGCGAAACTGCTACTGCTTGCAGCTGATGAATTATGGAGCTCCATAGTTCGCAACACATATCAGTCGACAAGCTATATATAAAAATATCTATACGCATCTCCAGAGAAAAAATATGTTTACATATAGCTGTTGCTAGAAAGCTGATGCCTTCCGCTCACGAGCAAAAGAGATGTAACACTTTTCGGGAATCGCTGTTGTGGACTCAATAAATATCTAAGTTGGTGAAGTTTTATTAAAATTTCATAAAGTGAGATTTCAGATGAAATAAAATACTAACTACTACTACTAGTAATAACTTGATTGCGTCGAAAAATAATGCATCGTTTGAGTAGGCTGAATAAAAAAAGGAAAATACAGACCAACATTGGTTTTTTTTTCTATCGACGAAATTTTAAGCAATCGTGCATCGATAAAATCAGATGAACAATCATATAGTCAAGAATCATTCATCTGAAAACCTCTTATTGTTTCTTAATCTAGTCAGAACGGCGTTTCAAAGCACGCGATAATTTCTAATGCACCGCCTTAAGCACCACGTGGATGCCCTAGGGCAACAACAACAACAGCAACACCAATAGAAACAACAGTACCTTTCATTTGGGAACACCAAAATTGAACTCTCATAGTATTTCAATCATACGCATCGTGCCGGTTCCCGCGGACTTGCGTTACGGAATTGGCCATAAATGACAGGTTTATTATTTAACGACAACAAATTGCATATTATTGGAAAGCTAATAAAATGTTTGATATTTTTTATAATGACATTTATCACGCTAAAGTACCTCTTTCTCGAATTATGATGGTAAGAAAGCAGTACGTCTTAGGTAAAAAAATCTATTTTTTTAATTATTTTCCAAACGGTTGCATGCACGTTACAGATCTTAAAGAATGAATTATAGAACATTTAATACGCATTCAAATGACACCTCACAGGAACCGATCAGAAAAATAGAACCCGAGATTTGAACAAAAATCGATGACCGTCGGCCGCCATCTTTATGACGTCACAGCTATGTCCGTCCCCCTCTCCCTTAACTAAAACCGGTAGATTCGTACTCTGGAGACAACAAGGAACACATCCATACCAGTTTTAGGTATATAGAAGACGTGTCCACGACTTTTATCAATATTGGCCAATTTCCGCCGTACTTATCATATTACGTTACGAATATCGAAATGGCCTGTACTGTTCCCCTGGCCTAAGTATTTAAATAGCAGCTCCAATGGAAGTGCTGGTAGCCGACTGAATCAGGCGTGTGACTGTCAAATTGAATGTTAACTCTTACCAATGATTTCCTCGGGAATTAGGTGTTTACTCGTAAATACGAAAATGGCTTTTCAATTAAAGAGATCGTCGATTATGTTATCCACCGTCATTTTACCTATTTTTAACTGCAATATTACACTATTCACTGCAGTGGTTTCTGAACTTTTCAATATCGTTGCCCCCGTTACCTATTAGGAAAACTATCTATTACCCCTTTAAAGAACGGCTAAAACCACATCTATTCACCTATTTTAGATACAAACGGAGAGCCTTTGACCAGTGTGTATTGCCAGCGATGACGTATGGCACGGAAACGTGGTCGCTTACTATGGGCCTCATAAGAAGGCTCAAAGTTTTCTAAAGGGCAATGGAAAGGGCTATGTTGGGAATTTCAGAACCAAGGTAACCGATATAGCCCTCCGAATCGCTAAACTTGAGAGTCCGCAGTAAGCTCGATTCTCCATACAAACGTAGTTACGCTCTCATTTTAAAACTACGTGTTGGATTGTAACGAAACTTTGCATGTTTAATGAAATGAGGTATATCTATGTCTGAAATTAGTTTACGTTGCTTCAGATACCACAATAAAAAAAATACAGCGAATTTAAGTTTTTCATACAAACTAGTTTTTGCTGTATTTACTTTGTTTTATAAATTGGAACCATATAAACTAATTACAGACATAGATATACCTCATGTCATTGTATATGCAAAGTTTCGTCACAATCCAACACGTAGTTTTAAAATGAGAGCGTAACTACGTTTGTATGGGAAGGTGAAATTCGGCCGAGCTTACTGCGGCCTCGTGGCAGTGCACTGCCCACTGGAGTGGGCGGGGCACATTGCACGTAGAACCGATGGCCGTTGGCGCAGAAAAGTTCTCGAGTGGCGACCACGTACCGGAAGGTGCAGCGTGGGTACGCTTCCACAAGGTGGACTGATGACCTGGTAAAGGTGGCGGGAGTCCGCAACATTCGGGTGGCGCAGGACCGGTCATTGTGGCACTCTTTGGTGGAGGCCTATGTCCAGCAATGGACGTCTTTCGGCTGATATGATGATGATGATGATGAGATACAAACAGATGCTTTAGTTTAGAGCATTTAAATATGCATAGTCATATAATTTTCCGTTTACCAGTGCCTCAATGGGCGCTCGGCAAAGAGGGGTGTATGGTGCGCGCGCTTCCGGCGCTCACCGCGCTGTACCTCCCGGAGAGCGCTGCCGTGCAGCTCACCGCCGACTGCGGCTTGGCCGGCGTCAAACGAGTGCAATGTACTGGCAATGTGGTAAGGCCCGTGTCAGTAGATACGTAATTTCAAATTTGTTACCGATTTTTAATTATTATCTTATGCAAATTTAAATCCATTACTTTACTACCATCAATTGCTACTCGTTTTTGACTATTTCTTATCTCATTGCATATGGGTAGGAGACACAGATTATATTCATAAGAACTAAGTATTTCTATTGATCGAAATGTGGAGAGCTCGAAAATAATTCTCTACTAACCATTTGTTTGTTTCTTTTAAACAGAAACGAGAAGAGCTTCTTAAAGATTTGTCCTGCAACGATGAAGATGATCCATCGAGTACTATAAGTGTAACGTCAACAAGTAACATATGGCCGGCAACAGAGACTACTTTTAACGATCAAGAAACATCTACTGATGATGTTTCCACAGCAGGAAATGTCGTTACCGAAGAAAGTACAATAAATAGTACACCAGCACCTAAAACTGAAACTCCTTTCCCGTATACTTTACATACAGAGACAGAAATTCCTACATCAACAAAAGTGAATTTGAACATTCATAATTATATTAGAATACCTCTAAATAAAGACATTTACCTTGAACAAATTCACAGTAATGATATCCCACAACCAGAACACCAAGAAAATACAGTATATAATCATCATCTTACAACAATAGAAGAAAACAAGAGTTATCATCATCGACTTCTACATGATGAGATGACAAGGCGCGGAAATTTAGAAACTATATTTACGCAGCCTACTGATCATTTTGTACCACCTCTTGTCATGGCAAAAGCAAGAATCAGCGATGATATGACTGTTTTATCTCTTGAAGAAAAGCATGCCCAACAAATAGCTGAACATCGCTTTTATAAACATAATAAATTAGTCGACCATGTCAGCATAACCCCACTAGATACCAGCACTAATTCTATCTTGAGTAGTACTCTTAACCCAACTATTTTATTAATTAAAGATCAGGAATCAACAGAAGCACCAACACTTAATACAAGTACGAAAAAAGATCTGAAATCAAGTATGCCCAAAAAATACATCGATAAATATAGCACCCTCAAGGCAAAATCATGGAAAACGACAGACAATAAAATACAAAAAACATCGAAAATTGACGTAGCTTCCACTACGCAAACATTAAGTTTGAAGAAAGAAATAGAAGCAGCACGTTCAAAATTACAGACAGAGTTCCAAAGTTCTTCAGAAGAGGATCCAAGAATTGATCTCACCGTGATTATAAATGAACCAGGCGTGGGTAACGGGCAACAGATATTTTATTCCAACCATACGAACACTTTGTTAGGAAGTGAGCAAGTAACCAATTTGACAGATGCAACTACAAATCAACCAGATGTCAAGTCCACAACTGCAGAAACTATATTAACAACAAATTCCGTAACTGCGGAAGAAAAATCACATGGGACCTCCAGCGTTACACTTAATCACGAAGTTATTAAAATAACAGTTGTCAATGATAATAGGAATAGTGAAAGTTCATCTCCGGTTGTATTTGAAGTTTCAACTTTAACACCATTCTTCCAAAATAATTCTGCTGAAGTTATGCCAAACTCAACTGCGACCGTCAGCAATAATACTACATCTTCAACCATCAAAAATTATTCTGTGTCATACACTACAATTTCGCCTATAAGTAGTTCAAGCACTCAAACTCAGCAGCTTGACTTAGAAGATGATGAAAACTCCAGCTCAGTATTAACTTCCTCAAATAATATTGTTATCAACAACGAAACTGTTATTTCAACAACACAGTCGTTGGTCACAACACACGAAACACCAACAGAAGCCGCCAATTTAGCGACGACTACGTTAATGGGAAATGTTAAAGTCACTGAAAATGTAACTGCCACTGTCTACACCACTGCTGCTGCTACAATAAAGGAAGTTTCGACAACAGAAAAGCTCTTATTTAATCACACTGATAATTTTGAAGAAGAACACGATCACGAAGATCATAATACAGAAATGATTGATGATTACCAATCGCCATTACTGTCTGCTGCTAACGAGCCACTGCATCGACCGAACCGGTCCAGAAGACCCCTCCCTCCCCCGAACCGAATTAATAAATTCAATCCTTTCCGCATTTTAGGATAGAGTGCAAACATGACAATTTATAAACGACTGCCATAAGTGGAATTTTACTGGGCATAATGGTGACTGAAGTTATAAAAATATACACTATATGATTCCGTAGAATTAGTAACCTGAAACGGTCACATAAGAGTGATATGAAACCCGTTACTGTAAGTAGTTGTGCGAACGGTAATAGCCCATGAACTTAGATATTAATACGTGTTTAAGTAGGTGTACACAGTATGCCATTTTAGAATGCACGAAATGTTACATGTTGATTTTGTTAATAAGGTCAGATTTTTTTAATGCCCGGTCCACTGATAAAAAATACTTTTTCATCTACCGATAAAAAATCTGACCGATCTGAATGTTTGTTTTAGTGTCTCTTGGAATAATACATAATTAGAATAGGCTAAACCATACACTTCGTACTAATTATAGCCGAAGGTAATTAGTCAATTCTATTGATTTTAAAATATAGCATAGCTATAATTACATTTTAGGACCGTAGATATCCATCATAGTATTCACAAGAATTCAGTTGTACTGACACGAATCACACAAAATTTTATGATTGCCAAATACACATAAATGAAATATTATCTACCGTATATAGAACATTAGATAGTGAGCAACTTTATTTTACTCGTAATAGACGAATATAAAATCAGTTGCTACTTAGAAGTAAAAAAATAGGAAGCCTTGATCATGTTCATGTTATGATGTAACTCACAATCATATCATGTAGGTTAAGGTCTGTGTTTAATAAAATTATTTTTATGTAAGTACATATTTGGAGTTATAGATGTGCACAAGTGAAATTATTTGCGGAGACTAATCTGAAAAAGGGCTGTGGCTTTAATTGAAAGATGGTTCTCAATCATTATTCTGTGGAGCCAAACATGTTTACAAAACTACCCTCCGTAGTTCCTTTCCGCTGTTCAAAGAACTGTGTTGGTGAAAATCACCAGTCGAAAAATTGCTTATTTTTTCGCAGATACGGTTAGAATACGCGAGGCACAATGAATGTTATTGTTTGTGTTCAAATCTATTTGTCATGTAGCGATTTTAGACTATAAAATTTTTTCAATAAACAAAAAATGTTTTATTATTCTTCCCAAGGTTCGATAATCCTACAATTCTGCGTCGCTAGTAAGTAAGTAGGTATGTATATTACAATACTTTAATCTTCAACTCAGCCGTATAGTAGGTATTTCTATTTAAGTAATGCAAAATGCCAATATATATAGGTACGAGACATGAAATGTTCTTTGTTATTTGTTGGCGTACAGCGCGAAGCAGTACAGTAAGTTTGCGGTAAGTCCTAAGTTTCGGGACACTCCGCCGCAGTCAATATTTGGTAAGCAATCACGACATCTCACTCGAGAGCCAACTCCAACTCATCTGAAGGATGCATGCTCCTCGTATCTATTTTCTATTGCAAACTAGCTCTTAAGTAGTTAGGTCCTGTCCGTACATTGTTCAGTCAACATCATCCAAGGTTACGTATGCATAAAGTTAGAAGCGTACCTTACCACAGAGAGATGGAGGGCTGGGATGTACTCTTTGACATATTATCTAGTACAAAAGAAAGGGAACTCCATTAAACGATAACAAATTGACAGCTAGTAAGACATTCCGATTTAATTTATAATGGCGCTATGTAATAACGGCAAATAGTTTAATGTTGGCCCAGGGTTCAATTTGGTTGGCCGTTTGTCTTTCTGCAACTTTAGGGATTAATATAACTTTGCCCTGTGCTCTACGAATTGCATCCTTAGTCTATATTACGTTGGAGTTCTTAAATTGTTAATTCATTTATATTACAATAATATTCTAGTCAAAGAACTATAAGTATCACTACATCGCCTGTGAGTTTACACTCTACTGTAGATTCCACAAGTGTAATTCGGTACTTACCTAAATAAGTGCTATACTCCAAACAAAGCTTGTGTAACGAGCGCTAACAAAAACATTTCCAGCGTTTATGTGTTCATTCATCTTAATGTTTCGCGAATGGATATATACGCGGCTGGCTAACGAGGCAGGTACATGGAAAGCCCATAAAACCGGGGAGGTTCGGAAAAGCCCGCACCCGCCTCAACGAGTGGTTTAAACTGCAGAGCTGATGCAATCCAATCGAATATATAAATGCATTCTGCGGTTTCAAAACGTCTATATATTAGGTATTGATAGTTGTGTAATGTATATTCAGGCGAATGAACTGGCCGGACTCAAAAATTTGACTCGCATTTCATTGAAATTTATACCCATGTATAAAAGCAGTGAGTGTGCGCGTTTTATGTAGCTCGACGCACTGCTCTATGTTATACATTTGTCCAATAAATAAGCTGATGGTGTTGGTGACTCGTTGCGCAATCAAGAATTCGCGACTCGCCCTAAATCAAAAAACCTGTAAGTATACAAAATAATATATTCTACAAATTATGTAGAAGCAGATCCGAAATAATAGCACACCGGAGATAAGATCTAGATCAACTAAGATGGATTCAAGCACAGAATAACTATTTCGAGGATTATATAAGAACCGATGTTTGACACAAAAATATAATCATAACTTCCCCTCTCTCTCTTTCTCTCTCTCTATGATTAGAATACTTTGATATTAAGGATCGCTAAGCTTGACAGTTTGTCATCCGTGTCAAACAATGTACGTAAAGAGAGACAGTAAACATGTCAAAACATTTGCAAAACTTTGAAATTAGACTTAACTACAGCGGTCGGGTCCCCAAAGTAATTGATGTTTCGCGCCAAAATGCGAAGGGGGCCTTAGTCCGGCAAGCCCTTATACATTTTACTAATATTATACAAACGGGAAAATTTAATGATGATGATTATTTTATTACCCCTTGCGCTATATAATAACTACCTATTTAGTGGGTTTTGATGAAATTTCAAGTAGGTAATATAGCTTATACTTTAGCGAGCGTACCTATAAGCTGAGCGGACTTTGTTACATGACAATGACAACGTTTTCGGCTCTTTAGTTCGACGTTTGATTGAAAGTGATGGATGCTTTACCATCTCTTTATTGGCGTGATATCGATCCTAGAAGAAAAATTGTGGGGACCAAACTTGTAGAGAATCAAATTTCCTACAATTTTTGTCCTCACGGTTTTACTGTAAAATCAAAAATGGCCGAGTTATTCAAGAAAAACCTTTTTTCGAATATACGCAGAAGCCCTATTCGGTCTACTTTTTTAATGTACACTCCCAGTGACCCCCTCGAGGGACCTATGAAAAAAAAATCCAAGAACTAATTATTCACGGGTCAAAATCTATAATGACTGGCCTATTTCACGCAACTGCTGAACCAATTGAGATTAAATTTGGTATGGATAGTTTGAAATAGAAATAAAAAAAAAATAGTTTATTCGTGACACATATACATAACTAAACAAACAAAAAAAAATCAAATAAAACATCAATATTATTAGTGTCACGAAACGGCCGCAACTCAGCATTGTTGCTAGCGTAGCCAGCGCTGGTCTTCCGTTGCGACCATTCGGTGAAAAGTGCACGGCGATAACGACCCGGTTACACGCACGGATCACAATCACAATTACATAAATCCTTACATAACGTACAACTTTAAAAAAAAAAAAATAAACAAAGAGAAAGAATAAAAAAAGAGAGAAATAAACAAAAGTAATCAAAAACTTAACACAAATTAGTGCGTACAGGTCCTTATTTCACTACCTTACGACCTGTGCTGTGACGATTGAGCAGAAACAAAACGCCATGACCGTATTGTCTGTGCTGTGGCCATGTTGTTTATGTTTTGTCACAGAGATTAATTGGGTCAAGGACTTTTAAATATTAACATAAGTTTAACGCACATTTTAGCTTTCTTTGCTATTTAACTAACTAATACTATAAAAATTACACATTTAAAATTAATCTTAACATTGCACAACGAGCAAATAACAGAAATATGTAAGAAACAAACAAAATGAGAAAAATGACGTAAGAAACAGACAAATTGCGAAAAATTTCGTCCTTACTACAAAAAAAGCAGACAAGAAAACTCCACAAGGACCACAAGTGCCACGACCACGACGTTTATGGGACACAAAATGCAGGTATGCCACTTTGCATCGCATTTCAAAAGCAGCTAGTGTCGTGCCTCAGGTTTTCCTGTGCTGTCTGATGTCCAAACAAAAACTGTTTCAGTTTGACCTTAAAACTATAAATGCTTTTTAGGTTCCTAATCGGCGGTGGCAGGGAGTTCCAACACTTGGTAGCTACAAATCTGAAGCTTCCACGAAAAGCAGCAGATGCGTGTCGGTGTGTCAGCAGCGGTAACCCACATTGCCGAGCACCACGTGGCTTGCGGACTGACAGTTTCTCAAAGAGATATGCCGGAGCCTGATGGCGCATTATTCCAAAAAGAAGACATGCCAGATGGAGCTTGCGTCTATGTAGCATCTTGAGAATATTACACTTGTTTAGAAATGGGGTGACATGGGCCCTCAACGGAACATCAAAGCAAAAGCGAGCACAGGCATTTTGAACTCGTTGGATGAGCCGTTTTGTTTTTGTGAGTAGACGTGGACCATATACTATGTCCATATAGTTCAATTTTGACAGGACAAGGGACTCCACGAGCTGAATTCTCAGTTTTTCACTTAAGAAGGACCTAATCCTGTACAAAACTTTTAATTTGTAAAAACAGCTACTGACAGAATTTAAAATGTGTTTCTCATACCGTAGTTTTTCATCCATCAAGAGTCCTAAGTTACGCGCTTCACAGACACGCTCAATAAGTTCATCCATCAGCTTGACACCCAATTTAGGGCTAAGTCTGGACAACTGTTGTTGGCTTCCAAATACAAGGTACTTAGTTTTAGTAGGGTTTAGTAGCAAGCTGTTGTTTGAAGCCCAGGTTGCTATTCTAGCGAGGTCCATATTGAGTTTTTCAATGGTACTATCAATTTCAGTTGGTCGACATGAGATGTACACTTGTATGTCATCAGCATATATATGATATCTACAATGTGTGATGTGGTTCTTTATATCGGCAGAGTATAAAATAAACAAGATTGGACCGAGAATGGAGCCCTGAGGTACACCTCGGGTGAGCTCCTCCTTCTCTGAGACCAGAGAAGAACCGTCGCTAAGTGTCAACTTCACACACTGGAAACGTTTAGTGAGGTAACTTGCAAACCACTTTAATGTTTCTGTATCGATTCCGTAGTAATTTAACTTGGCCAGTAGTAACTTAACCTCTATACAATCGAATGCCCTGGAAAAGTCAAGCAACACTAGCAATGTACACATTCCTTGGTCCTGAGCGCATAGGATTTGATCAGTGACATCCAACAAAGCAGTGACAGTACCTCTCCCCTTCCTGAAACCAGACTGGACATCTGGTAAAATCTTGTTTGCCTCAATATGTTGCGAAAGTTGTGAGCAAACTACTTTCTCTATTATCTTAGACATGCAGGGTAAAATGCTAATCGGTCTTAGGTCTTTCAATTGAGTTGGATTAGATATTTTAGGCAGAGGGCGAACAATAGCTAGCTTCCAGATGTCAGGGACAGTAGATGTGGTAATTGAAGCATTAATTAAACCAGTAATTATGTTTAAAGTGTGTGGTAAGGTTAACAATAACATATCCAAGTTTATGCCATCCCAGCCCTCAGCATTTGATTTAAGATCTTTAATTATTTTCATGATTTCATCAGGGCTTATTGGCTTCAGCTGGAAAACAGAATTCCAATATTTATTGGACTCAAAATAGGTTAGCTGAGACATAGAAATATCCAAAGTGCTAGGTAAATTTAAAAAATGTTTATTTATTGTATTAGGATTGTTGAAACAAACTGGTAGTTGAGCATCACTCTTCGGTAGCAATATGGTTTTAAGATTTTTCCATAGTGTTTGTGGATCCTTTATTTTACTATTGATGCTGTGTTTAAAAAAGGCTACTTTTTCATTGTAAAGAGCCTTATTCACAACAGACTTCATATCCTTGTAATATTTTTTTTTACTGTCAGTTTTGGATCTATGATATTCTGCTGCGGCTCTGTCGCGCAGTTGCATCATGAGCTTTATGATGTCTGTGATCCAGGGAGGGTGTGGAGCCCTAACTACTGTCGTCTTTATAGGTGCATGGAGGTCAAATAACATGGTTATAAGCTGGTTGAAGTCTCTTACCATATCATTTGCATTTCCAACCAGCAGCAAATCCCATCTCACACTCTGCAAGTCCCGCTCGAAATATACCTGATTGATATTGGCAATAGGTCTTCGCCTCATAGTAAACGGCTTCGGTTTTTCACGCCTAATGTTAAACTCGCAACTCACAAGGCAGTGTCCGTAAAGGGACCCTAGGTGGTCAACACTAACGCTTTTGGCATGCAAGTCTGTACAAACAATATCAATCACCGTCTGGCTAGTGTCTGTGAAGTGCGTGGGCTCCGTGACCAACTGCTTAAGTTGGAAACACGATAAAAAACTACTGAGTTTTGCAAACTTGTTGTCATTTGACATCAAAGTGTTTATATTAAAGTCACCTAAGACTATCATGTGATCATAGTTACGTACGGAGCTAATCGTGTCTGAAATGGCATCAAAGAAAAGGTCCACGTCCATCCACGGTGGCCGATAAGCTGTCCCGATGACCAACCTTTGCCCGTTGAGGTTCAATGAGACCCACATTTGTTCGACTGAGCTGCGCTGTGGGTCCACTGGGTGGGACAAGGTGCGAGCGCCGACGCCACGTTTAACATAAAACCCTACGCCGCCGCCGCGGGCGCGGGCCCCCGGCGGGCGCGGGATGTGCCGCAGCTTGTAGTCGGGCAGCACCGGCGCTCGCCCCTCCTCCCCCGATCTCAGCCACGTCTCATTTATTGCCAAGATGTCAAATTCTTTCTGAGTACAGACTGCAATGAAGTTATCATGTTTGGTACCAAGAGAGCCTGCGTTCAACAAACCGATCCTAAGATTTTTATAAGCCATTAGAGAAGATAGTTACTTTATTACAAAGGCAAACAATCAAGTTAACTATTATTATTAAAATTATAAAGAATAGGACTGTCTGGGCACTCAATCGTGGCATTACGTGAACCCAACAATGCAAGATAACTGTACCAAACATAAGTAGATCCTTAAAATATTTATTCTTTGTACATACTCGTATATTGCTGTGCCCTATGACGTTTAGGATTGTGTAAGACATACAAATAAAGAAGACAGGTAACAGGCCGTGACTTTTTTTACTGAAATCGTTAAGCATCAAACCTAAATTTAACCAAAAACCTTTTTTATATCGTCCACAGAGCGAATACGATTAGCTGCCTCACCACTTTGACGGCGCACATACACACGGCCGTCCTTAGACCATGAGTAACGCCAATCGAGTCTCTTGCACTCTTGACGGGTACTGTACAGTAGCGACCGATTTAGTCTCGTCAGCCGCTCGTTGACGTAAAACCGACTGCGTACCCCGGGCAGGCCGAAGTCAGCAGTGTCGGCTTCACGGCGCACGCGCGCAGCACGCAGCAACTCCATGCGCGGGCCGCGTCGCGCCAGCCGAATGACAAGCGGACGCGGCCGCGCGCCCGCGGACGCAGGAGTGGCGTTCTCTGCAGCGTCCGATGTCGCCCCAGCAGCCTGAGCGGTGTGCGCCTGTCGCCGGGGTCCTACTCTCTTGGCAAACACGACGTCACGCTCGTCCAGTCCGACGCCGAGCCTCTGCGCAACCAGGCTCATGAGATGCGCGGGGTTCTCATTCGGGTACTCGGGAATCCCCGTTATCTCTATGTCGCTTTGTAGCAGGTCCTGGTCACGGTCGCACAGCTCCAGCTTGAGTGCAGCCACAGTAGCCGCTAGTTCACTATCGGCGGCACTGCCCGACTCGCGCACCTCCATCCGCTCCTCCAGACACTGCACCCTGCTCTCTAGCGCCTGAAAACGCAGATCAAAACTCTCAATGAGTCTGCGCAGCTCCACCATCTCGTGCCGGAGGCCCACAATGTCGTCCCTAGTTGCGCCGAACTCCATTCGGAACAGCCGAAGCTGCTCTGCGACGTCCTGTCGTTCCCTAGGCGACAGGGCCGGCGCGTCACCGGACTCCTGGGCTTTAATGGGCGTATTGTCCCCATTGTCCCGCATCCCGTTTGAATTCTAGGAAAGGGCAAGTAATAGCTTTAACCCAAAAATCATCCCTTAAAGGGTTGAAATGTGGGGCAGAAATTTGTATGGAACTACGATATAAACGAGTTCAACTTAAACGAAGTCGCGCGGGCAAAACCATGTAACATATAAGGCTAAAATTAACGCTCGTATGTGAAGTCAAACATAAATAGTCTAAATTATTATCGTTTGCAATATGGCATAACTAACCTTACTCTTGCTGTACCGTCTAAAAAGACGCGAACATACTCCAGATCTTTGAAGCTGGGTCAGCAGGGCGCCAATGTTTTCGATATCTTTAAACATCTAACATGTTATCCATCAGTTTCGGCAAACAAATGGGGTATTGTTTTGATTGACAAAACATTTTTGACGTTTAGGTAATTACCACGAAAACATGGCGCAGCGGACGCGGCTACACCGCGCGAGCTGTTAAGTTGTGGAATGAATTTGAAGAAGTTGTGGCTATCCAATGACAGTGAATTAGTTGAATATAGTATTTATTTATTTACGGAAATTCAATTTATTATTAATCATTTTGGTTAACAATTTACGACTAATATCAATTTAGTTATAAAATACAATATAAAACAAAACCACATATTTACAAATAAAACTGTAGATCCATAGGTCACTGGTTCAGATCCGGTTCGAAGGACCAAAAAGTAAGGGCGAGCCTTAACTATGATATAGAAAGTTCTAAGTGAAATCTTAATGAAACTACTACTTCGAGAACTAGCTGATAACTGAGTTTATTTGCTATGCTTAGCTAATATATACAACAACTTAACGTGAGTACGAAGTTACCGCCCTCACGTATCATGAACAGATTATTAATTCTAAACTATAAACTGTGCACTTCCTAGCACACATGTTACGTTGCTGATTGAGCGATGGAAGTACGTACGCTTGCCTGTACAAACCGGCTCTAAATTTGTGCCGTGTGGCAAGGTGCCACACGGCACAAATAAGGCTGGCGGCATTGCCGCGCTGGGTAGCAATGCTGATCCGACCCAACTTTCAGGGAAAAAGGGTCATGCCATCAGGCCTCTTGCCGTCGTCCAGCGCGAGACCTGATGCCCCTGATGGTTCTAGAACTGCCAGCACACCGGCCGTGACGAGGGTCCGGAGTAAAATAGCGTTCGTTTATTTATTGTATATTTGCGATATATATATTACATATTATAGTGTGTATTATATTTTATAGTGTGTATTAAATATAATATATTTTATATTATAAGTATATATGTTTTGACATGTTTTTATTTATCTAGAATAAATACCTATTAGGTTTAGTTTTTATTTTCTTTGTGTGTTTTTGTACACTGTATAAGTTTGCCGATCTCATTCTACCTACCTTCCTCTCAATCGCTCAAAGGTTAGCTGGAATGGAAGAGATCCCTTATAGGGATAAGTTCGCCTTTGTACTTTGATCTATCGCGTGACATGTGTATTCTTTAACCCGTTATTGTGTACAATAAAGTGGTTACATACATACATATACCGACCGCATATGACGACCGCTTTAGCCTAGTCGGTAGTGATCCTGCCTACGAAGCAAGAGGTCCTGGGTTCGAATCCCGGTAAGGGCAAAAATTTATGTGATGAGCATGAATATTTGTGTCTGAGTCATGGATATTTTCTATGTATTTAAGTATTTATATTTATTATATGTATCGTCGTCTAGTACCCATAACACAAGCCTTACTGAGCTTACTATGGGACTAAGTCGATTTGTGTAACATGTCCCCTTATATTTATTTTTATTTATTTATTTATATAAGAATGCAGTAGGTACTTAAGATAAAACGGGCAATATTTATCCTGTTCGAGCTCACGCTCCCGGGGTCACGCTTTCGTTTGCCAGACTCTATATCCATACTGAGCACATGAGTAAAAAAAAACTGCTGCAGCCACAAAGTTCAGCAACAATCATGACACATCCAACGCAGCATACCAAATGACCTAGTAATTTACAGGGGGTAAACGTGTTCTGATAAGAAAAAACTGGTCAAGTGCGAGTCCGACTCGCGCACCGAGGGTTCCGAACAAACTAGCAATTAGCTCAAGGTAAAGGTAAATGTCCCAATATTTGTTAAATTATTTACTTATTTTAACCCAACACAACAGAATTCAATTTAAAACAACGAGTAACTTTTACACCAACACCATCAAACTACCAAGACAATTGAATCGCGATTTTTTAGACCTGCTATTGAAAGATATCCGACCAAACTCCATTCATTCTAGAAAAATCTTAACAACGCGAATGGGGTCAGCGCCGTCTATCGACCCCATTTGGTACTAACGTGCAAGGGCAATCAGCTTAGTATGTATGTTGGTGTTTTAGCGATTATTGTTTATCACGTGTACCGATCTTGATTATTATTTTTTAATTTAAAATAAGGGTATTTCTATTATAGTCTTATAGGAATTTCAAAACAAAAATACTTATAAAGTTGATTAAATTGCAAACTTAACTAGAAAATGATTTTTGTAAATAAAACAAAAGATATGCTAGATACAGAAAAAAAACATTTCCCGTAATATTTATGTTTATCTTAATCACAAGTAATTATTTCAAATTTTTCGCTATAATAACTTCGGAGATAAGGGGGGGGGAATGGTATTTTTTTTTACATTTTCCTTCATAGATCAAAATTTTCCCCGTGTAGAAAAAAATAAAAAAACTGTTTCAAAATGTGCAACTCAAGCCCTTTCAAATGATACCCCACTTGACCCAATAGTTGAATTTTTTTTTTGCCCCCTCCTCATATTCGTAAATTTTTATGGAAAATTAAAATATATATTAAAATTTTTCATTTTCCATGCACGTGGATGACTCTCATTTAAAACCATTCCAAATTTCAAATTGATACCTTAAGTAGTTCGTGAGATATTTGACTTTGTGACAGACAGACAGACGGACGGAGTCGCACCATAAGGGTTCCTTTAGTACCTTTTTTGGTACGGAACCCTAAAAATTAAGAGAATTATCTTGGACGCCATTTTTTCTTACATTTGTATGCAGCGTTGGCCGCCTGGGGCGACCTGATGCTCCATACAAATGTAAAAAAAAAACGCGTCAAAAAAACCTTATCAGAACACAATACTTGTTATGACCTTGATCGGATCGGATCACATCCCATTTTTGTACAGTCGTCATCACATACATCTGAGCGGTCAAGGTGTTCACAAACATCTGAACACGACTTTATTGTCAAAGCCATAGAGTGCATGTTCAGATGTTTTTGAACATCCTGATGAGTACAGATGTATGTGACGCTGACTGTACACTCTGTATATTGTCTATACATAATATTACAAAGAGGAAACGTCTGTGAGATTGTTGTTTACTAAGTTTATAAATTTGTAAGTATGTGTTGGGTAGGTAATCACTAATCAGATTTCAAATAATCATTCACCTGCGTGAAGAATGGACTTTCTAGATGGTTATTTATATAGGCTATATATGTTATCCCGCGCGTTTGTCTGCTTTCTTTGCAATACGGGGGCGAATCCGCGCGTGCGGTGCGTTTAGTACCTACTTACTGTATTAAGAAATATGTATATGTCGCAGGGAAATGGCCAAAATAGAGATTAGAACAAATCTCTAAGGGATATGACCAAACCACGCAAGAAGTTAAAATGACGAATCCAGTTTTATCATTTGCCTAGAAATAATCAGTCATTTGATCAAATCCCTGCCTGTTTAGTGATATGACGAAATCAGACTTCATATCAATAAACGTGTGATAAAACGAGTTGACTTTCCCCGTTCGTTTCGTCAACTCACTGACGTGTTTCAGGGATTTAATCAAATCGCTAAACAAATCTGGTTAAATGAAAAAACGAGATTTCATCTTGGATTCCCCAATGCTATTCATATTCACATTATTTGCCAATGATTATTATTTATTACTATTTTTCAAAGACTGTGGTAAAAATAAAACTCCGTTACGCGATATCCGTGGTAATACGAGTACGTATCCGAAATGACATCTTGGTTAGTTAGCGCGCTCGGACACTCCACTACCAAATAAAGGGCAGAGGTCACACGAGACCCGCCATTCTCATCCATTATTCAGAATTTTGTCGTACTTGCTGCCATGGGTATCCTACTCAATTTGTGTTAATGGAGATTAAGTGTTTATTGAAGTAAACTCGCTCCCGGTGCGGCCGAATCGGTGTAGTTTGTCATGTTGCAATTTGCGGTGCCCATAGGTAGTCAGCCAATATCTTAAATTGAAAAAATAAACCTTCAGGAAACTTTATTGAAATCAAAAGAACACTTTGAGCACACTTTTCATAATTTTTGATAGATCTAAAAACGTAACATCAAAGCCGAAAAACTTTGTTTATTTTGTTGAATTTGTTTTATCTTATCTGTAGTAACTTTCATGGCAAAGTACGATAACTGTGTTTTATGTTCGTACAAAAATTATCTATAAAAATCTTTTGGTCCCCGGCCTGCAAATATAAATAATACATTTAAATTTAAGCGCTCCTCTTTTATAGGTACAGGAAGCTTACAGAAATGTGAGTTTAAGCTTTTATACTTCTATATTACTAGTCCCGTCGATTCACTTTGCCTTGAATTTGGATAATATATTGTATTAAAAGCATAAATATCACTAAGTACCTAACACATTGAATATGCCAACGACATTTTAACTACCTAGTTACGCATAAATTGGTACCTAACAATATATTAAATGAGAAAGTATTTCGTAATAGTTATGTTTAGGTACTTCTGATATAACATCGCCTATAAAGACCGCGTACCTACCTAGGTACTTAATGAAGACGGTGCTTCCGAAAATGTATTAATCAACTATATTATCCTTATCCAGTAACTCATTTATCCAGTATTTATGATTAAAAAAAAACCATTTGTTCTGAAAATAGAAATATTTTTTGGAATTATCATTTCGTTAGGCAATCCGTGCGTGGCGAAGAGGCCCAAATCGAGCTTTAGCAAACGAGTGGGATAACATTTTGAGGCCTACAGTCACATTAACTGACTGCTTTCTAAGGAAACAGTCAAGTTTGATAGAGGCAGTTGGCAGCGGCACGCATTATGCAAATCATACTATTACCTGTCCAGCCCGTGACGTGACCCGCTCGAGGCGCACTAATCACTTCGAGTTAGCTCTCCGGATTACAGCGGTAACACTGTCGGGGATTAGCCCGAGACCCCTGGCTACTGCTTATACTGCCCTAAGTTTTACTACCGCAATTAGGCCCACTAGGCTACTTCGGATAATGACTTTGCTTTTAGGAGACTGTGCTTGTACTTCTACAATTCACTGCATTTTATCTATAAGTACTACCTTTAGTTGTTTACTTGAAACAGAAGCATTAGAAAAGTAAGGGTGTGCAATACAGGGAATAAATGATTTAGATTCCTAGATTAGGAATTGTTGAAGGCAATGCAAGCAATGGCATGTAGCCTCGTGTAAAATAGAAGAGTGTCTGCCTTCATGTTGTGCAATCAAATATTGACATTTGTACTTTTGGCACTTTTTATCACACAGGTACCATTCTAATTATTTTCATGTATAGACACTTATATAATAAATACATAACTATTAGAGATAGCCTTCTACACAAATCAATCTAATCCCACAGTAAAAGCTCAATATAGCTTTTATTATGGAAACTAGACGACGATGTCTATGCATATGCATATAGATAAATAAGTAGGTATGCATGAGTACTTACGAGTAATACCTTAGAAAAAATTCTAGACTCGGAAACAAAATACTCATGAGACTTTTCACGTAAATATTCGTCCTTGTCGGGATGTGAACCCAGGACCCCTATATGATTTCACAACTACATAGGTTAAAAATGACGTTATTATTGTTACTTATACTTTAAAATTATAAGTGAAATAAGTTTCTGTCAAAAAATAATTTTTGGTATAAGTATAGTATAGGATAAACTTTGATTGCCGACTGAACTTTTCTGTATACCGTTATCACCTACTTACTCATTGAAACGATTCTAACGACCCCAAACTCACCGGGGTTACGTCGGTTAAGTACTGAATTCCCATGGCCACCTTCTGTCTCCATCATCAGAGAAGCTCGATGGTACCATAACCATAATATTGAATTGTCATCTAAACTATACGTATATCCAAAATTTCAGCTTAATCGGTCACCGGGAAGTGGGTCAAATTTAACTTGTAAGATTTCATTACACCACCGTGGCAGGTGAAATTAAATAAAAGCTTGTAATAATAAATAATAATGTCTACAGCGGACGCATGCCCCTACCGATCACGCCTCGTCCGATAGTGCATGTGCGCGCTCAGTATAGATGTGGCTCGGCGGGCCACGCGGTTCGGCAAACAGTTCTGCAGAATTACAATAATGGTAACGCTTTTGGAGGATTAGCCCGGGGGTGCCTGGCTGCTCTCTCACTCGCATAGTGCCCTCGATTATACTATACTGCCGCAATTAGACACGCTACTCGACTCGAAATAATGACTTTCCTAATAAGGTACCGAGATTTTTATACTGACAGAATTTTCAGTATACTATGACTTAGAACACTAATGAGAATTCAATGCTATAGATTTCAGACCGTTAAAGTAGTACTTCTAATTCATACAAAACAGGAACATTCATATCAAATTATTCAGGATAATGGTTACCCATTCTATAAGTGGATTTTTCAAGTACCTAGCTAGTAATTTCACTTCAGAGCTACTATTTTATTTTGATAATTAAGTATTATCTTTTGGTTGAACGCTATAAGTATATTTATTATTTTGATGTTTCAATAATGCTGTTGGGATAACTTACACTCTCCTTATACTATTGGTCAATGGTACACCGTCCTCGCCTAACTTCGCCTATCGATCTACTTCGAAAATCTCTCGTCAGACCGGTTCAATATTTGAAAAACAGGTTTGCCGCACTTAGGTATCACTGGTTATCCCTAGTTTTATTACTGTTCACCTTAAACTGCTGTTTCCGTATTTGGTGGACTCAACAACGTCATGGAAGCCGACTGCTTCGATATTTCGACTTGTCATAACTTTGATTGCTTTTGACATTTCTTTTTCGTTAGTTCAGTTGGTTTTTCAAAGAGGTTTTAACTAGAATTGTAAGGTGCCCATAATAGGGACGACGCAATCTATCTATACATATAAATGCCTATATCCTGACTGACTCACTCATCAACGCACAGCCGAAACTGCTGGGACTAGAAACTTGAAATTTACACCAGGACTTCCTTTTATGACGTAGGCAACGGATAAGACGGAATTTTTGGAAATTCCACCCCTAAGAGGGTTAAATAGGGGTGCAATGTTTGTATGGGAGAAACTTTATTTTTTGAGCTAGACACTTGAAACTTTGTAGAAAGATTACTTATTAAGATACAAAAAAAGCAATCTAAGCGTTTAAGAAAATTCCACCCCTAAGGGGGTTAAATAGGGGTGCAATATTTGTATGAGGGAAACATTAATTTTTGAACTATGAACTTGAAACTTTGTAGAAAGATTACTCATTAAAATACAGTGAAAGTAATTTCTGCGTTTAAGAAAATTCCACCCCTAAGGGGGTTAAATAGGGGTGCAATATTTGTATAGGGGAAACCTTATATTTTAAATTAGAGTTTTGTAACTTTAGGTTACTTTTATAACGTGGGTTCGGGATAAGACGGGATTTTTGGAAATATTTTCCCCTAAGGGGGGGGGGGGGGGGGATGCAAAGTTTCTATGGGGAAAACATTATTTTTTGAACTAGAGACTTGAAACTCTGTAGAAAGATTACTGATAAAATACAAAAAAAGAAATTTCTGCGTTTTGGAAAAAGCCACCCTAAAAGTGGTCAAAAAGGGATGAAAAGTTAGTTTAAGGGAAACTTTTTTTTGAGCCAGAGACTGTAGAACGATTACTTATTAAGATACAAAAAAGTAATTTTTGCATTTTAGAAAATTCCACCCCTTAGGGGGTTAAATAGGGGTGCTAGGTTTGTATGGGGGAAACATTATTTTTTGAACTAGAGACTTGAAACTTTGTAGTAAGATTACTTATCAGAATACAAAAAGAGTTATTTCTGCGTTAAAGAAAATTCTTCCCTTAAGAGGGTTGAATAGGGCTGCAAAGTTTGTATAGAGGGAACATTATTTTTTGAGCTAGAAACTTGAAACTTTGTAGAAAGATTACTTATTAAGATACAAAAAAGTGTATTCATCGTTGAAAAAAACTTCACCCCTAAGGGGGTTAAATAGGGGTGCAAGCTTTGTATGGAGGAAGCATAATTTTTTAAACTAGACTTGAAACTTTATATAAAGATAACTTATTATTAAACAAAAAAGGTACTTTCGATGTTTTAGAAAATTCTACTCCTAAGGGGGTTAAAAAAAGGTGCAAAGTTTGTATGGAAGGAACTTTATTTTTTAAGCTAGAAACTTGAAACTTTGTAGAAAGATTACTTATTAAGATACAAAAAAGTGTATTCATCGTTTTAGAAAATTCCATCCCAACCAGGATTAAAAAAGGTTGAAGGTTTTTGGTTTTATTAGCTAGAAACTTGAAACTTTGTAGAAAGATTACTTACCAAAAGACGACTGTCAGCGTTTTAGAAAATTCCATCTCTAAGAGGGTTAAATAGGGGTGCAAAGTTTGTATGTGAGAAACTTTATTTTCTTAGCTAGAGACTTAAAACTTTTAGAAAGATTACTTATTTAAAAAACTCCTAAGTGGGTTAAAAGGGGTGCAAGATTTGTATTGAGGAAACTAATTTTTTTTGCTAAAGACTTGAAACTTTGTAGAAAGATTACTTATTAAAATTTTAAAAATAACAGCGACTTAGAAAATACTATCCCTACTTAGAAAATTTTACCCCTAATATTATTATAAGTTTCGCTATTCGTCAGCAGGTGGCGTTAGTGTAGCAAATGAATTTAATTATTCCTTAAGGAATTTGCCACACTGGACGCGTTCTGCGGTCTGCGGTCAGGTCTCCCATACAAAATTGTTGATTATTATTGAAAGAAAACTAACTAAGAATAGAATTCTCTTACCTATTTTAATATCTTTGTCACCATCAAAAATCTACGCGGACGAAGTCGCGGGCGGCCGCTAGTATTTTCATATTTGCTTTCATTTGTATTTATTTCTTTAAAAAACCTGACAATTTAAACTTTCGCGCCTAAACGGATCTACCATTCCTGTGACGTCACTCATGTGTGTCACTCGCCATATTTGTTTGTCCGTGGTTCGTCCTTAGATGTCATTGAGTTGCCTAAGTTTTGACTTTTAACCTTCTTTTGACATATTTTTTAATAAACAAATCAAAACACTATGAAACTGAATAAAATACAAAATACACTGTGTTGTAGTTCCTTTCATTTCTGCACTTGCATAATCGCCACTTTCAACAAAATAATCTACACTAACTTTTGGAATGTTTCTGAGCCTGCTTTAGTAAAGCCTACTTCCATTTTTAATCGAAATTTGTTACCTTCTATTTTTTGAATGAAACGAAGTTTGCCTTTACAATTATAACCTTTAATTAGTTGTCATAACAGGAGTGTCGTCACCAGACCAGAGTTCCACATTACTTCAAATCGTAATTATTTTTTGAAATGTGTATAAACTAAGTTTTTAACGTTACAATAGCTATTATCTGGGGGCACGGCAGTGCCCCCGCCAAGTCGAGCGCGAAGCAAACACTGCCGTACCATCCTTTACCGGAACCATTTCGCCGTATTTTCAGGCCCCTATTTGAGAACCTCTGAATAAGACCAGAACGTAGAAATTTTCGTCATCCAGTAAGCTATAATCACATACTTAAAATCCAAAATTTCAAGTCTGTGGGTCATTTAATTCCAAAGTTAAGCGAAAGCAAAATTTTGCATTTATGACACACACTCAAGATCATAAAAATAGAACTAGTACCTCTCATAATATACTCAGAGAGCTGAAATTTGGTACAGAGTTAGGGTTTAATGGCCACATAAAAGAAAAACTATAAAAACTAGGATAATCGAAGATCTGGAGTACCTGGTGACCCTGATTAGAAAACACAAGCGCCCAACCAAACTATTAGAAATATATCTATACCACCTTTACAAAAAATATTCAACTTTTTTTATTCTAATAAAATAAATCAATAACCACGTTTCTACAAAAAGAAGTGAAATCCCATCAAAAACATTCTGTAAAAAACTAGCCAAGTCTCGATGGAGCTGCTTGTTTATCTCTAAAAAGTAATGAAATCTAGACAAAGTCTTGCCAAGTTTAAGGTTCCTTACTGGGATTTCTTTATTATTTATAGTTAATGTTGTGTGACTTGGCCGTTGAACCCACTGACGTATAAATACATTATGACTAATACATTGTTAATTGTTTTTAAACCTTAGGCCATTCTTTATACAAGTCAACGGCCAAGTCACACAACATTAAATATAAATAATAAAGAAATCGCACTAAGGAACCTTAGACTTGGCACGACTTTGTCTAGATTTCATTACTTTTTAGAGATAAACAAGCATCTCCATCGAGACTTGGCTAGTTTTTTCAGAATTTTATGTTTCTCAAAATATAATAGTAGATATTATAGCTGCATCTTAAAGGGAATGAAGTATTATGTGTATGAAGTACAATGTGTCCTCAGCCAATGGGCATAGACAAACACTACACGTTTATGAGGGTATTTTTTACTAATAAGCAAAGTCAATATTATAACAATCTGTCTAGTAATTTACCGAGGAAGCAATGGTTTTAAACATAGCCTTCGGAGCAGTATCTATTTACGTAAGTATTACTAATAAAACAAGAACTGAAAAAAATATAAACAAAGACAAAATCGCTGGATATTAGAACTTTTTGTAACATACTCAATAGGTACACGTAACAAGTAAATACAGGATGACATTTTAATCAGTGTCCAAATTTTTTGTAGGCATTTGGTATCACTAATAGACTCCATTTGTGAAAAAAAACTGGTAGGTATTTTTAAAATTATAATTTTTCTATCCCAAAAGAATTATCCGTACTGCGTGGTTACTGGGCATTCAGTACCGCGCGGAGCGGGGCGGGCCAAGGGAGGGGAGGCGTGCCGTGCGCAAACCTTACTACCCGCTGAGGTGCCCGCGCGGTAAAGTTTTTTTGGGATAACTTTAAGCAGCAATTACTAATTTTTTTGTACTGAATTATATGAAACAAAAAAATATATAATTTTGCTGAAGAATCTTATACTTGAATTTGGACACTGATTAAAATGTCACCCTGCATGTCATTTTATTCCTATGGTTCAACATTGTCATTATTCAGAAACTTCATAGTTGTGCCATGTGCCACAATAATCAGACGATCAAACAAAAAACAACTAAAGGTAGTATTACTAATAAAACAAGAACTGAAGAAATTATAAACAAAGACATAATCGCTGGATGTAAGAACTTTTTGTAACATACTCAATAGGTAACACGTAACAAGTAAATATGTCATTTTATTATTAACATTGTCATTATTCAGAAACTTCATAGTTGTGCCATGTACCTACCACAAACGAAAAACAAAACGATAGGTACCTATATCTCAATGCCTCATATATATTTTTTTACTTTAGTTGCTTTGCGTGAATTAGTGTTCCAAAAATTAAGTGTCCGTGCTTTTTACTACTAACTACTACGGACTAACGATCCGTGTGTCCGTGCACGCTCGCCGGCGCTCGCTCGAAAGTCGAGATACCTTCTCGACTGCCGTGAATTTATCGAGTTGCGGAATGCAGCGCGTAAGTGCCCCAATAATTGGGTTGGCGGTGTCGATCCGAGCCACGAGCCGGTGCAGCGGTATTGATCTAGCGTTAGACGCTTCGGCAGGGTTAAAATTCATTTAGCTTTGCGAATCCATTTTGTAATTCTTCGTATGGCTTTTTCGTGTTTATTCCTGCATACGGCGCAATTGTACTCGTAGGCTTTATTTAATTTTATAACATACTTACAACTAACTATGTTGACGACTTGTAAAATAAACCTCGTTAATAATTCTACTCTTAAAAGCAAATTGGCAATAATGTAGTCAAGTAACATCAAATCATCAGAGCTGTCGCATGAAAAATTTAATTTGAGGAATCCAATATACAATTCATTATGTTTTGTAAGCGATTGTTTGTTCATTCAGTTGATTCAGTTGCCTCTACTTGACTTTCAGAGAGTTTCAGAATTGAAATTCTCATAAAATGCGAAGTCAGCCGGGCGGAAATTAAAAACAGAAAAGGAGAGGAAAGATTTAATTAGCGACGATCAACAGAGCGCCCTCGTCCATCCGCAATAATATCGTTAGTTATAGAAACGGTTACTTTACGCCAGACTTGCTTTTATACCTCAACTTTTTAAAGCAGATTTGAGAGATTGGCAAAATATTTAAAAAAAAACTTGAACTAGCGAGCGAGACGAATGAAGTTCTCCGTTTCAGGTTGGGGCTAAATTATTTTGTATGTCCGTATATCCAGCTGTCGGGCTCTTCTCCCTTATAAGTCACATTTCTTAACCGATTCTCGCGTAATTTTGTGAGTAGTTCATCAATTAGGTATATAATTGTTAGGTTGATTCAGATTTACGAAATTAATATTATGATAAATGATTAAAGACAGGCTCGCGAGTTGTACGGTCGAGGAAAATAAATGTTTGACACATGTCAACTCTATTTGAATGACGATAAGGTCCAAAAGTGCTAAACATTCAATTTTCTCGACTGTACCTACAGCTCACGGGACCACTAGTAATTATTGTTTTCACACTGCTTGTCTACTCGTAGTAAAAAAAACACGACTGCAAGTATCTCCAGAACTGCATTTTGTTCGCCTTTAACATATCTTAACATAAATTAAAGCAGCTGCGGCGACATTTTCATGAAAGCAGTAAAATGTTAGAGTAAATCGCATCACATTAAACGTAAAACGCCTAGTGTCTCTTTCAAAGGCAATTCAAAGGATTATGTCATTTTACTTCATCCTTTGAAAAGGCTAGCGGGAAAGGGTAATAAATTGTAATAAAAGAAAAACCAGATCCGGCTCGAAAACGTTTAGCAAATTGTGGCATTATAAATCATTCTTTGTTATTTTCTCAAAGAGCACGGTCCCGACTAGTAAATGTGGAGAAACGAGAACTTTAAGGAAATGTGAACTTTTATAGTTCTGCTACACATTTCTAAAAACGAATGCATATGTAAATCACACAGGTATATAGAACAAAATACGCGTTTAGTAAATATAACATAGGCATGTAATTTGTTTGTAATTAATAATTATACTTGTTTAAGTTACCCTTGTTTTTTAGCTTTTCTGTGTTTTTCATAGATCACTTGACCTAGCCTACCCCAATTGGTAATAGCGCAGGCGTTTCCGCAAAAAAGGTGCCAATACTTGGGATTAATTAGCAAGCCGATCCCGGGGTGCTTTAAAGTGCAATTAGGATAACGCTAACATGAGGATAATTTCTATAGTCCGCTCCGTTTTCTTCGCTTTAGATCTCCCTTGTTTTCAGGTTTATGCCACGGTGGGGGTGGGGCGAAATGTCTCTTTTACAGGGCCTAAGGCTTTTTAATTAACCATCTAAAAAATAAATAAAAAATGTCTCGCCAAAAAGTATTATTAGGTATTTTCAACTTTATATATTCAGTTTCTTAACTATTACTTATATGTTCTGTTCTATTGGGAAAATAATAGAATTAAAATGAAAAACTGTTTTTAAACCGGTTTTCACAAATTTTTATCGAACTAACTAACTAGCAAAAGAGCTAGACAAAACTTCATTCGCCTTACTTATTAGTAATTTTACTTACATATTTGTAATTACAACCTTTTACAATTTAAATAATATATTCTTTTTAAATTCAAATCATCAGTCTAGGTCGAGAGCCTATCGGCGACACATAACACAATACAATACAATACATTATTATTATTATTATTGTGAGCCTGTAGTGTACCACTGCTGGGCAAAGGCCTCCCCCCACTTTTTCCAGTGCTCCCGATTCTGAGCAGTCTCTGGCCATTCTTTTAAAAAGGAGTCTAGCTCGTCTCTCCATCGTCGACGAGGTATGCCACGTCTCCGTTTCGAGCTGTCGGGCTGCCATTCAGTGGTGATCTTGGCCCACAGCTTACTTGGCATGCGACAGACATGACCAGCCCAGTCCCACTTCAACTTGGCCGACTTTCGAGCTACATCGACTATTTGAGTTTTGGAGCGCAGCGTGGTGTTCCAGATGCGATCCACAATACAAATATTCTTTATTGTTCACCAGACATAGTAAAAATAAAATAGAAAAATAGAGGTAAATTAAACATAAACAATGGTAGACAACAGGCGGTATTAACGCTAAAAAGCGATCTCTTCCAGACAACCTTTGGGTAGTGGAGACGATGCAAGAAGAGATAAGATTTGAGTAGGTGAAAACAGAAAAACAGAATATAAGAACAACTTAACTATAAGAAAGACTATACACTTACATAAATACATATATTATATATATATAAACCTACATACACATACAATAACTAAAAGCCATAGAAACAGTATCACTTACAGCCGCAAACAAACAGCACACACCAGGTAGGAATGACTAGTTACGTAAGAGAAAAATAGTAATCCTTAGGTCTAGTTTTGAAAATGGGAAGAGACTTAGCACGTTTAATCTCAATAGGCAAAGAATTCCACAATCAAACAGCTCGGAAAGTAAAAGAATTGTAAAATTTAGAGTTTGATGGGGGAACACTCCCAATGTCTGTAGCTAAATCTAAATCCGTTTTAGGGACCCTCGTCACATCCGTCTCTTGCTCCTTAATAGGAATACCAGTCTTCGAATTTGCTTACAAGAACTGATGTAATTATTTATGGAGCTTCTAACTTGCTATTGTGTTTTGGAGACAATGGATTAAATAATGTCAATAGAAAATTATCATCGTTGATTCTTGGCTTTATCACCGTGTGCTTACATTATTGTTGATAGCAGACAGGTCAACGTGTAACTTCATAAAAAAAAATAAGTTTCTCTTTTATACAATACCTATGACTAAACATAAAACGCTCTATACTTATAAGAAGGGTACACAAAGTACACAAAAAAAATTAGGTACATATTAAAGTACCTACACGTTATGTTTTTGGAATCGTTCTTCGTGTATACGGCCTTGAGGTAACACCCGGTCAATAAAGAATCCCGTCAAAAAATGGGGTTGTTCGGCAGGGTAAATAGGTACATATTTTTTTAGGCACTCATATAAATTAATTTAGCGCTTGATAATACGGTTTTATACAAAACCTCCTCGTTAAAAGTTCTTAACTGAGCAGATATCTAGATGGTACTTTCTTACAAAAGTACTTATTGTAGATCCATTTTAGCTACAGTTTTTTTTCATTGTTGGCTTGTTCGGTTCGTGTGTAGTCATTCTGCTCGGTGTGGATTGGAACCTTCAAAGTTTTTATCTCACTTGGAAGCAGAACGATTAGAAGTTTTAAGATTGATGATTCTCCCTGCCCTAAAAGTATTTTACTAGCTAAGGATTTTTTGGGGATGGTTGAAATTTACTGACCGAAGTTGAATTACGGCGTAATCTTAAAATGTTGACCATCGTTGCTTAATATTTAAGAACGGTCGTACACGGTTTTGTTTTGCCATAAGAGATGACATCATGAAGGAAAATGATCTGCATACTGAACTAATCATGAAGGTATATAAAAAAGGTGAATAAAGCCGATTACATTGTAGACTGTTAAGTAAATTGCTGATCTGTATATAAATATCAACCTTCGGAAATTACACACAGTTTATAGTTATCATTATCGAACACCAAAGTAATTCTCAATTTGCAAGCTAAAGTTTGGCTTCGCTACGCAGAGGACAATAATTACTGTACCACCGCATATAATCGTAATATACAACCACTATGCAAATTTTATGGTCTGCCCGTGGTACAAATGTGACCGCACTTCGACGACCCCCGCCTATTACGGATTACCTACTTACATAATGGATGCGAACGACTATCGGTCCAGCCGTAGGTGCGGTGCGGTGGTTTGTATGTGGTTATGTACTTTTGGGGTTGTAAGACTCATCCGCCGTAAATTACCCACCAAAATACAGTTAGTAATCCTTGCGAACAAGGACCCTTTTAGAAATCCAAGGACGATAACACGGCATTGTTTCGGTGCTGAATTGTACCTACCTATTCTTTTTATCACACCGGATGACGCTTACTTAATACTCATAAATAATTCACGGAATTAGACCACAGTAGAAATAAATTATGACATTACCAGGAAACAAAATTCACGAAAATACTCTCCCACTTTTTGATATTTTAATATTATTCATAAAGTTAAAAATTAAGCTACATCGTGCGGAAGCACGGTGTCTATTAATATAAGTATAATTATTACTTAGAAGGGCATACCTAATCCTGTTTTTTTTTTACCTCTTTGAATACACAAAATTCAAATATAGACGCTGTTTGTAGTTTGTAAGAAATTGTGACGTCATTAGCATGTATATGTCGCAGTGAAATGGCCAAAACAGAGATTTGAACAAATCCCTAAGGTATATGATCAAATCACGCAGGATGTTAAAATGGCGAATCCATTTTATCATTTACCTAAACAAATCAGCCATTTGATCAAATCTCTGAATCTGTTTGGTGAAATGACGAAATCGGACAAAAAAGGCAACTCATTTTTCATTTCACTAGATTTGTTTAGTGATTTCATAAATCCCTGAAACGCGTCAGTGAATTGACGAAACTAACTCTCAGATATTGGCTCCTAAATCATTAGTCATTTAAACGGTTCTGGGACTTAGACTCGAATGGCGGATAGGTTAGAAGATGGTGGCGGGAGCTCAGCTCCCGCCACCGTCTTCGTGGTTATTTTTTTTATAAAAGAGCGGAATAATCTTTATCGCGTTAGTTTCGTCAACTCACTGACGCGTTTCAGGGATTTTATTAAATCACTAAACAAGTCTAGTGAAATGAAAAAACGAGTTGCCTTTTTTGTCCGATTTCGTCATTTCACTAAACAGATTCAGAGATTTGATCAAATTACTGATTTGTATTAGGTAAATGATAAAATGGATTGGCCATTTTAACATCCAGCGTGATTTGATCATATCCCATAGAGATTTGATCAAATCTCTGTTTTGACCATTTCCCTGCAACATATATATTCCTCCTACTAACATTTTACTAACAGAGAGCTTTTCACGTTTCATAAAAGGCCTATCAATCTTGGCTATCCGTCAAATACCATATTGTGCCACTAGAAAATCCATTATACATTTGTTACAGCAAAGATAATCGCGTACGTCTTGTGGTGGGAAGTGTACTCCAAAACGCCATTCATCAAAGCTACATAACTACACAATTAAGACCGAAAAGCACATGTCAGTAGTTTGTAATTAAGTGCCTTCCCTTCCCTTTGATACTGTTCCGTCATTTGGGGGAATAGTTCGTCCTTCAACGACGCCTTATGTAATGGTACCAATAGCGGATGAAGCCTACTCCGTTACTCATGTATCTGAGAAAAAACTTACTTTGCTAGAAAATATGGTATCGCGTTTTGTTGTTCACACTGCGCACATTAAGGTGCAACGTCACTGATTCCTGTCGAGCTGATGCTAACAGATGTCGCGATATATAATTTTGATGGTTGCTCATCGTTTTACGCAAAACCGTGACGAGTACCAACATGTGTTTCAAACTGCGGAAGCCGAAGAGCTTGCTACGTATGAATCGCAATCAATCTGCACTGAACAGTGTTTCTTTTTAAAATGTAGTCCGAAAATATGCATAAAGGTGCTTTTCCGTGAATTTACGCAGACTAACGTAGCTAAATGTCACTTCCGAGTCAGTCATTGTCAAACATCTTGCATAAATCAAACTAGAGGGCGCAAAACTAAATCTATAGTAGCGCCTCTATTAGGAAATAGTGAAACTAAATGTACTTGTGGCAGGCACTCTAGACTACAATATGAATACAGCTGACTTTTTTACTCGCTACCTAATGTCATGCGGTAGCGCAGTGCGCATCTCTTTTGCTTAAATCTGTCTGTAACGCCATCCTTGAACCGGGTTCAAATCCCGACGGACATACTACTTTTTTGTTTTTCTATTTGGTTTTCTAAACCAATATGACCGTCTCAACTAACTTAGATTTACTTATAATGTGCAAAATTATATTTTTTTAACTTAAACATGTTTATAAATTCTTGATAAGCATGATTGTATCTAGATGATCCACAAAAATACCCTACTATATTTATGGCAGACCCATTCTTACATGTTACATACTACATAAATACTATTTTGGATCGGTATATCACTTAAAAAGATGTTACGCCTTTCATTTAATTACAAAAACATGATTCATTAGTATCCGTAGGTTTACTGTTGAAAAATCAAAGTACTACCTTTATCTATTCTATACCCTATTCCACATAAGATTAGACAAATCGTGCGTAAATCTTCAACTCATTCGCGTCATGAAAACCATTTTGAGAAACAAAAACATTTACATTGTTCCATTTGAAACACATTAAATAATCGAAATAACACTAGTAAGTACAATATTTATAAAGGAAGATAAAAGAGGTATTTTTCCTCACAAAAATCTAACGTTATAAGGAATAAGGTACCTATACTTAGTAAGTATATTAGTACTTTGATTTGTTATATCCATATTCACCCGCTCGCAGTTGGGGTACTACATAATTAATTAATTACAATCAGAGAGGCTACGTATTATTCACAAAATGTTTTGTATTCGCCCGTGAGTCGCGTGAATAATGACCTCAAAGTTGGTAACAATTTTGCGTTACCGGACGGACGAATTTAGTAAGCTTTGTGAATAACAGGCGAGTTTGTATATCAAAACTCTTAGTGGCCAGTCTGTCGAATCCGGACCTAGACCGCGTCAGAAAGAGAGAAATATATCATTTGACAATATGGTACTGTTTTCGATGAACGTCAAAATTCAAAATTCGAATTCGCCTTTTTCACGCGTTTACGTTTCTATACGTTTATGATGCTTTCACTCATTCATTACTAATCTTCAATGGCTGGGTTATGGGCATTTGCTTACAAAATTATTGAATGTCTTGTTTAGGTAAATATGAGATGAAACTTATCTGTCGAACCCACGACCGCCGTTTGACAGTCGCATGCCTGAACCACTATGCTACCGGAACGATTATTGTAAAGTGATATTTTTTGTATGTTTGTATGTACGGTATAACCTCCGATACCACTTATCCGATTATAAAAAATCTTTCACTGGTGATGGATGACTGAACTTACTGGGGGGGGGGACATAGCCATGCTTAGCCATAGTAAGTATACTTAGGTACATTTTATACGCAAAAAACGAACTCTGATTTTTAGACAGATTTGACTGTGTACTATGTTAAATGCAGTTTTTATTCTTTCTAAAATCGGTCTGGGTGACTCCTTAGATCAAATTTCTGTGTCCCTTATAGTTTCGGATTGAATGTCACTCTGTATAATCTTCAAATCAGCTCACAAAATTTCCCGAGAATCGGTTGAGAAATAGCTACCTACTACATATATAGGAGAAGTCTAGACAGCCGGACATACGAAAGAATATTTATTTATTTATTTAATCTTTATTGAACAAAAGAACAACATATCGTACAAAAGCGGACTTAAAGCCGTAAGCATTCTCTACCAGTCAACATTTTGGGCAAAGCAGACAAATTGTGGGCGGTGCAACTACAGATATAAACACACAGTGGTTATACATACATAATAAATAACGACAATAGACAAATAAATAAAATACATATAAATACCTTCATACAATATATATTTATATATATAAACAGACGAAAATAGAGAACAGCAACACTAAGAATTTACGGCTCTGCTAGCAAACAACTTGCATAAAGAACTTTTAAACGCGAATCTGGAAATCTGGAATAATTGCCTAGCTCAAATGAAAATATCCCCGTTCGTCTCGCTCGCTCGTTCAATTAAGTATATGGATATTGTTATCGATTCAGTTTTTAACAATTGGCCAACAATTTTGTTTTTAAAGGCTGACTTACGAGCATGGACTGATTTCGGTTATGGTTATACCGGTATGGAATCGGTATTCCATTACAATAGCGTTATATTGTAAAGGTTAGCCGCGCCGCCAACGTAACGGTACCGGATCCGGAACCATGTAGAAATACATATCGATTACCGGTATTTATTTTTAATTGTACTGAAACTTTTATAATAGAAGATCAAACGAGCTTCGCAAGCGAAGTTCGATCGATATTATATGAGTAAGCTTCATTCGAAGATATAACACACATGTAGTCCTTTAATCTACCAGGCAACATTTCGCAAGTTTAAAGTACGCAGTAAAAACCATAGCTCAAACAGTTTTATCCCCACCTTTACCCCTACCCTACTTGGGGACCTCGGCTTGCCACCATTTCTCATTCTTTTTAGAGACAAAACTTTCCTAGGGGTATAGGGGCGGGCGGGAAGTTATATCTTCGAATGAAGCTTACTCATATAATATCGATCGAACTTCGCTTGCGAAGCTCGTTTGATCTTCTATTATATTTCGAAGCTTCATTCTTCAGATATAACACACATGTAGATGTTTAGAGTTGAAAGTTTTGCTGCCCTTTGTAATTGTAAAACATCATAATCATGAAATGCAATAATTATGTTTTGACAACAATCTTAGATACTCCCAATTATTAATCAAAGAGTACAATTGTAACTTCACATAATTCTACCTATACAAAAGGCAGATTGATCTGGCACAATGACCTTCGTCGATTAATTGACGATGGTAGAAACGAGCCAAAGTTTTCGATGTTCTCGACCAGCCTGCTGCCTTCCGGATAGCATCTAAAGAAATGCCTGACCGGTGTGCAGCTGACGTGGCGGTGTGGCGCGTGCTGTGAGCGCTGAACGCCGCCATGTCTTTACCGCTTTCGCCAAGCACTCGCGTAATGCACCCCGGCTAATGGATTGAGCAGATGCATTTTTATGGGGACTTTTGAAAGTCAACAAAATATGTTGTGAGCTTTTTCAGTCCTAAAACATCATTATAACAGTCACCGGGCAAATATTTCTATTAGGTATCTTCAAAATATGGAAGGCACAAAATCGGTTGTAGACGACCTACACCTGAAGTCTTAACTATATCATCAAAAATTACTTTAATACAATTTGGGCATGACTTAATATTATTCCACTTAATAAGTGACAGTGTTTGTACCCTGTGGGCAGGACATATTGCTAACAAAATCGCCAGATTCTTTGTTAGTTTTTCCAATGAAATTTCTCTATTAGGGTACCATGTTGTTATATGATTTAATACCACTTGAGGATCCCAGGTATGGCTATATTTAGGAGTTACGGGCTTTAATTTGTAAACACCTTTCGGTAATCCTTTACTTTGGTCATCTGAGCTGATACTACTCCCCCGTAGGAGCGAGGGTGCTGACCTATGATTATTTAATGAGCCATACGACGATCCTTTATTAAATTCGTGCGTTAGAAATAAAATAACAGCAGAAATGAAGCCCTTATAGAAATTGAATATTTATATTATCTATGCTAAATTTCCAGCACAACTTGTATTTAACACACGTTGTACTGTTGTAAAGTGTTGTTTGAAATTGACGCTAACATGAGATTAGATACTTTTACTAATCTCAACAAAAGCGGAAACCACGGTTGGGATGGCCATTAGGGAAATACTACTATTCCTGTGGCGTTGTCATTTATAATCTTATGTAAACACTTTAGTACGAGTGCGAGTGGTGGAAACGCTTAAAAATATTTATTATAAATACCAGCTAATAGTGAATGCGACGACGGTAAGAGCGTCCGAGTCTGGCTTCCACGAAATATATATTTCACATTTGGCAGAGGTACGAGAAGCAAAGAGGTCAATTTCGGGCACACCAAAGTGTTTACTTATTCTTTCAAAGGCTGCAATACTTAAATTTCATTAAATATCAGGATTTAGCCTTCTGGATTCTCTGTCTGCTTCTACATTATTCTTAGTGTTAATGAACGAATCGAATAACCATATGTCTCGTTCTTCACACCACTGCCAAATAGATCTAGGTAAGCTATTTAAGTGGGGAAACTGGATGTCTCCCATTCGATTAATATAGCTTATCGCGGTAGTGTTGTCGATGCGGAACAACAGAGCACAGTTTGATTTATTTCGCGCAAAACATTTTAATCCTAAGAGCGAGCAAGCTCTAAGTAATTAATATGGAATGCTAATTCTTGCTCTTCCCATGCTCCGTTTGCACACACTCCGTCACAAACTGTACCTCATCCTGATCGGGACGGATCTATAGATATTTCTGCATCGAATTTCGTGATTCCAAAATGACAAGACGTTACAAATAATATTATTAGTCCACCAAAATAAGTCAGGTAAAATTTCGCGAGGAAGTTTTACTTTTGATCATAGACATCGTATTCCTGAATAGCTCGGAATTTATATCTTTCTAACAACTTCTTGTACAACCAGCTGTATCTAGCTGTCGGGCATGCAGTGGTAAGAACTCTTAAAAAGTGCGCATACCCTGCATAAGAAGGGATATAGACATGATAATTGAATTGTAAACAAAACCTAAGAATTTACAGCATTGTTGGTAATTTTGGGATTGTATCGAGCTTTTGGTATAGTTTACCACAAACCGTATATTAAAACTTACCGTATGTATGTATGTATGTACGACTTCTTTCATAATTTTGGTGAAGGTTCTAGGCGCCACGGAAAGTCCATAGACTAATAGGGAACAAAACTCGTAAGTAACATTGTTATGCTCGAATCTTGTCAATGGTAGCCATAAACCCGTTTTTAGGGATTAATTTAGAAGCAGTTCTAGTCTTCCTTTTTAAAATGGGACTTAGTTACAAATTTATTGAGCCCTTTCAGATTCAGTATGAATCTATAGCCACCATTCGATTTAGGAGTCAGAAAATCTTTGATAGAAACTGATCATTAGTCTGTTGGCATCCAGTGATGCTTTCACTGAATGCCTAGGTTAATTAAGTTCTGTACAGCTAAGCTCGTTTCATCATGCTCTTGGCATGTGAAAGTATTTACAGGTTTGACAGATTGCGTAACATGTCCTAAAAAGGAATTGGAAAGCCATTCTGTATACAGTCTAATAAATAAAGTACGATTATTCGTTACATTAAGCCAACACTTATAAAAAGCTTTAAGGCGACCGGCATGTACCTGCGTTACTGCCGCAGCGTCGCAAGTGGCTTGTTGTAGGCTGCTCGCGGCCGTATGATGGTCGACGCTGTCGGCCTACTTTTCAGTAGATTTGGAAGCTTTAATTTTCTCTGAGAGTTTGCTTCCAAAGAGAGTATCATCTCTCTCAACGTATTGTATGACTTAAGGAATACTTCGTCTAGTCCAGGAATGACTAGTTTTATCTAAAATCCGACTTCAATTAGATAGGATTTTTATCGTTAGTACCTATACCGACTCCCAATTGCTGTTGAGATGATTCGATTTTCTTGTCACGGCCTCTTTGGATGTCTGTAACTGCCGCCGAAATTACGGCGTTTAAGGACGGCGCCCATAATAATTTGCAATTTACAGGTACTCTTGAGTTTATCTTTACTCTTTTTATCAATACCTTTGTGTAATATAGGTAGCCACCTTTGCGCTAAATTGGGATGAATTTTCTCCCCATATTTTGGGACATCATCAGTGGCGTCCCCTAGAGCGGTTAGTAACTCGGCATCTATTACAGGGGTCGTTTTGTCATCACAGGCCTCCACGGGAGGTGCATTTTCTTCATTTGAACGTGGGAGTGAAGTTTCCACTGCCTCATACACTTGTTCGTGGTTTATAAATTAAAATATAATATTTTGATTTTTCTAATTGAGGGTAGATATGAAATGCATTGTAAAACCACTCGTCAGGAATTTTTATGCATATATGTATCTAATGCCCCGCATCGCGAACACGGCATATACTAATCTCGATTAATGGTTGTAGAAATTGCTATCGTGTTGACTCACGGTCAACCGCCAAGCACGAGATACCTTCGTGACGACTCTCGGTCGCCTCCCAGGTTTAGTTACAAGACGTGGGCTCACGGCCCGCGCGGTATTAAATGCATTTATTAGCGATTAATATTGTTAGAAATTGCTATCGTGTTGACTCACGGTCAACCTTCAAGCATGAGATACTTTCGTCACGACTCTCGGTCGCCCCCCAGGTTTAGTTACAAGGCATGGGCTTGCGATTAATATTGTTAGAAATTGCTATCGTGTTGACTCACGGTCAACCCCCAAGCATGAGATACCTTCGTGACGATTCTCGGTCGCCCCCCAGGTTTAGAATTACCAGGCGTGGGCTCACGGCCCGCGCGGTATGAAATGCATTTCTTAGCGATTAATATTGTTAGAAATTGCTATCGTGTTGACTCACGGACAACCCCCAAGCATGAGATACCTTCGTGACGACTCTCGGTCGCCCCCCAGGTTTAGAATTACCAGGCGTGGGCTCACGGCCCGCGCGGTATGAAATGCATTTCTTAGCGATTAATATTGTTAGAAATTGCTATCGTGTTGACTCACGGACAACCCCCAAGCATGAGATACCTTCGTGACGACTCTCGGTCGCCCACCAGGTTTAGAATTACAAGGCGTGGGCTCACGGTCCGTGCGGTATTAAATGCATTTATTAGAGGCACCACAATGTAGAACTATTTATTGAAACTAATTGCACTTACCTGATTTATCTTCGGAACCTGATGAATCAGATAGCACCGCACTGTCATAACTCGTTTATAGTTCTTTGTTGCAATTTCCGTATATTAGCAGAATAATACTCTATTTTTTCCTGTGCCCTGCGTTTAGGCATGATTAAATATTTTGAATTATTTTTTAATAGAATTAGTTCGTGCGTTCGTTGCCTCGCAAGAAAAAGAATGAGAAATGGTGGCAAGCCGAGGTCCCCAAGTAGGGTAAAGGTGGGGATAAAACTGTTTGAGCTATGGTTTTTACTGCGTACTTTAAACTTGCGAAATGTTGCCTGGTAGATTAAAGGACTACATGTGTGTTATATCTGAAGAATGAAGCTTCGAAATATAATTCCTTTTCCAAACCGGTATAATTATGGTACCGTTATTTTTTTCATTTCATTCTCGGTTATGAGAGGAGGTCTGTGCCCCGCAGTGGAACGTAATATAAACTGATATATTATTTATTATGCCAATTTACATGAAGTCATTATTATAATCGTCAAACACGAAATAGATTTATACCGTCAATATCAGATGATCCTCAATGCTGGTAGTATTGAATTGTGATATTGGACCTCAATGCTGGGATTACCGGGGCTTCGATAAAAATACCTATCAACATTTGGTTGCACATTATAGTGCGTTTTTTTTAGGATTAGAAATACGTTAAAAAAAGAAGAAGTCGTCGTCAACCTTTTCTGCTTGGGATAAATATTGAACAGACACGGAAATTAATTATTGCTGCAAAGTTCACACACCAACTCGTAAATGTTGAACACCAACGTTTCTCATTTGTTGTTAATAGAATTTGTTTCTGTCTCTTTGCTTTTGTTGAAGGCATAACGTTCGGGAGAGAACGAGTCGGTCTTTTTTGCAAGCCACTTGGGCCTGCCTCTGGTAGCTCCATCGCAAGTCCGCACACCATCACACACAGCGAAAAATAAAATCTTAATATGAATTAACAAATAGATACTCGTTTAATAATCTCGTGATCTGAATTCAATAATTTGTTGATTAGCAAGAAAACAAGAAAAAGAACGAGATACGATTGTCAATTTTGAAAGAAAGAAAGAAAAATACGAACCGATCGTTTCAAACCTCTTCTTCCTTAGGTTTTTTATTTAAGCAACCTTTCGAGAACTGTATAAAATAATAACTGAGTTAAATAATAAATACATTCAAAATAAATATATTGTTGTAAGTATTATTTAGATATAAATAATAAAAACACTTCTATCATTTTAGGGTCAACAACAATGATCTAAGTCTTTTTTAATGGCGGTTTGACATACTTTGACGGTATCCTGCTGTTTCGGCAAAATATTTTTCGCCATTTCCCAAACGAACAAATAGCACATTTTTGTTTTGCATTTTGTTCATTTGGTCAAAATATCATCTGGCATAATTTTGCTTTGTCAAGTGTTATTAAGACAAAAGTTTATTAAGCAAACACTTTGTTCGGGCTAATATTGTTTTCCAAACAAAACATTTGTTCAAATTTTCATTTTGCACATTAGGTATCAGTGTGGAAAAAATGGCTTGTCATAAGCGAACTCTGTTTTTCGGTCGGTTAGGTTAAAGTTCACTTGTGTCCCTCAGACCAGAAATAGACACCCCGCGCAGCGGGGTGGCGTCGATTCGCTGGAGACTCTCGATGAAAAGGGCGAAACCGACTTGGGGCTTGCTTGCATGCATGCTGCTTATTTGCATTATTATATATTGTTACCTAAGTACCTATAGTACAAAAGAACATATAAACTTACCTATAAATTATATACTTTTGTTTTTTAAAAACTACTTGCTTAGCAAAATATGTAATAATCTCACTGAAATAGATTTCGTATGAACTACACAATTAAGGTCTAAATCGTATGCCATGCAATAATTTGGAAAACGAATGTTATGCCAAATAATACGTTTGACCAAATGAAACTTGACTATGTAAAACTTTGCCAAACAATAATTTTGCCATAGGAGATATTGCCAAGTGATAAAATGCGAAACAATAATTTGACTACCTAGTGATTTTTTGCCAAATGATCATTTGGGAAGTGACACTTTGGGAAATGATTTTTGCCCATACAATAGAGAACCTACTTTGACAGCTGTGTGGCATAAAGTGTCTTATATAAAAGACCTCGTGCTTTGTTCTTTTTCCTTCTTTCTAATGCTAAAAAACGCACTAAAAAGTTCACTTTTTCTTGTAAAATAAGTCTGAAATTAAAAGTGTCAACAATGCATTTGTGTTTTTGTGTTTTGGTTTTACAATATTGGAAGTTTTACAGCTTATTTTTTTTGTCAAAACATTACTACACTCACAGCAAAACCAACCTATTTACTTAAAAATAACTATGGGGCTGTTTTTGTCTGTTCAGGGAGTCATTGTGAATTTGGAAACTGTCTATACAATAGAATTAGTGCCCTCCCTGAACCGATAGTAGTAAGAGTATAGGCATAATATTTTTTTAACATTCATGTTTACAACCAAAGGTTTAGTAAAGTTTTATGTCAGGTAATGTTTGTGTAATCAGTTAACAAACCTAAAAACTACGTTTTTTTGAGAGATAAAGAACGAAATTACCAGAAAAAATAAAATAAATCATTTTTTCCTACATTTCCCATTTACGGCGTTCTACGTTCATTCATAGAAGTTACCCATTCTAGTGGAAGCCTTTTTTACCTTCTAACAGTTCAAATAGTACCACCAGCATCAATAGAGCGGAAAAGCGATTATTCTTCAGTAGAAAAAATTACGTAGGACAGACAATAACAACTAACAAATAATTTTAACAACACTAGATTATGCTTTCCTTTTTTTACAAATCATGACAATTTTTTTTTTAATTAAAAACTAGATTCCACTCACGGTTTCGTCTGCATGAACCCGGGATAAAAAAAATTGTCCTATATTTTAATCTAAGCTCCTCCTAAGGCTCAACATATATTACAAAATGGCATTGGAATTGGAATCGCGTTGTGTTGATAGAGTTGACTTTCGTTTGTTTTGAAAAGTTCCCGAAACAAAACGAATTCAGCTCTATTCCAATTGAATATAATTTAAATGCCTTCGACAGAATAAGTCCCATGAGTAGGCCCATGGGCCTTAGGAGGTTAGGCAGGCAAATACGTTGCGCAGTTTAAGCGTAATTGAGTTACGAACATCCAAACATTTTAAACTTTCGCATTTACAATACTAGCAGGATAAAAATAATAATAATACCGGTAATGTAGAACTTATTTCGACATTGGTCCTTTTAAATTCTGGTATTAGAATTTTGTGAAAATCGGTAGGGGATTCCGGTATTTCGGGATTCCATGATGGTGGTTTGCATTCCCTATATGTGGGTCAATTTTTGAACAAGACGTTTTTTCGACATTTGTATGGTTTTTTTTATTTTTTGGAATATTAGATTCGTACCGACAGCGAGAGGTAAGGTTTTTAAAAAGAAAAAATATGGTGCATGAGGCACCACTGTGCTTCTAATGGTTAGCTAGATATTGATGCTTTAAAATCACCGTGCCATACCAATGTCGTCAGCGCCATACAAATGTCGACAGCGCTATACAAAAGTCGATATAATGCCATACAAATGTCGATTCTGCCATATAAATGTCGATAGCGGCATAAAAATGTCAACGAGTGCCATCAAAATGTCGATCTTGCCATACAATTGTTGAAACAGCTTAAAATATTTGTACAATAAAAAAACTCACTATTTCGATATAGTATCTCCGGTTTATGGTTTATGATGGTCGTTATATTGTACTATTACTTACTCTGTGATTATATTCCAAAATATTAAAAATCACTTAGATTTTGTTTTGAATCGACATGTGTATGCCACGTTCGACATTTGTATGGCCAAAAAAGCCGTACAAATGTCGCCATACAAATGTCAACATGAATGTTTTTTGGCGATCCTTCGTACACTATTAATTGAATTCACTAATTAGTTAAACACGAAACTCTTACCCCATATTGCTAACCTTTGTTATGAAAGACACATTTTTATTTCAATCGTATATTAATAAATTAACGCCCATACAAATGTCGTGATAGCCGTACCAAAATACATCGTATCAAGAAAACCTGTTTCCTCCTTCGAAAATACCGGCTCTGCGTCCACTCCCGTTGCTGGTTTAAGCCCAACTAACCTGTCTATCGTATCGTAAAGTAAATGTAACGGTGGGATAATAAAAAAACAGATTTTAAGGGTTTTGAGCTTGAGTCCTAATAAATGGGTCGTGCGTGGGACAACTACAAAAATACTTCACAGGTTTTAATTATTCACGCATTAAATTTGCAAGATATATTAATGAATACGCTAATAAATCTTCTTTATAACAGTACAAGTTGTTTATATATACGTTGCCGTAGTCCATAGTTATGAATTTTTGTTTGAGCAAAACCGCAAGTGGGACACGCAAAAAAGCGGTAGATTTCGCTGTTTTACGATTCCAAATACATTTTTTTTCAGAATCAATGAATATTTAAGGTATTGTTATATATATTTTAAATACTTTATAACACACGGAATACAAATATATATGAATCAATACTCCATGTTAATCTGACTTGAAATTATGGCCGTGGGACAGCAAAAACAGCTCGTTTGAAAATTGACCCATGTAGTATATTAATAATAACAAAATTAATTAAATATGTCGGTTTTCTCCGGGACATAGCTGGCTGCAGCTTTATATTTTATGTCGGTACCGTAAATACGGTTTAATAAAAGTAACAAAAGTAACCGATATTTCGACTTCGGCGTGGAGGGCAAGGTCGACCTGCTTAAGAACAAAAAAATATCTAAGTAGGTAACCATCGAAATAATACCGGTTTTAAACCGGTATTAAAAAGATATCACTAGACTTTAAAAAATACCGGTAATGGATATTTCTAACTGGTTGCGGCACTGTTATGCTGTCGCCTAGCCACATTGCCTAACCACCGGTCGTAACTGGCATCAGTCCCTGCACCGAAGAATGCCTACGAGTGTACAATTCTACCCTCACAACATTGTACTCGTAAAGAAGAAAAATTATGACTTAGATAATTTACATGTTGGGGGTAATCTAATATTCTAGTTGAACAGTCGATTCCTAAATACGTTGCAGTAGGTAATTTACTGTCAATCGATGTGCAGTCTACTAAAGCGAATGTTTAAATTTATCAGGTACTTACTCCTAATAATTGTCTGTAATATTTAATGCTACATTACGTAACATTCACTCAATCGAAACTTGCTTATAATCTGCAAGTTGGAAATTCAAACGGTTCATTAGATCAACAACACCCCTTTCTTCCCGTGGGTGTCGTAAAAGTCGACTAAGGAAGCAGGGTTGAAGTGTGATGTGGGCGATGGGATAGCCACCTATCACTGCAATATCACATTTTGTCGATATTTTATACCCACATTAATGCTAAAAGTGGCGCTGGAACATACGTTTCATGTGCTCTGCCTACCCCTTTTGGGAATAAAGGCGTGAATGTATGTATGTATGTATGTATGTCATTTGATCAAAACCGTTCGGTAGCACAGATTACGTTTCAATATTGGATCTTACTCCTTTCTAATAAGACGCAAAATTTACCTATGCATAATTTATCGTTCCGTGGACTTTAGGCAGGTCTACATATAGCAAAGCATTGAAATTCACACATTGTTGCTTGAAATTCAGTCTATCAAAAACAAATGACATTGCTCTTACGTCATTACCAAAATGAGCAGCGTAGCAAGATAAAATGAATGCTATCTCTTTCACCACAAACTAAAAATGTTTGTACGATGGTGTCACCGTCTGGTGAGTATAATTACTACTATTCACTCCGCTATCTAACTAATCTTCTTTGATATTAAAGACATCAAGTGAAGGTTTTGGGCAACATGCTGTCACGTGACGCGGCCATGACATTTACACGGGCAGTGTAAAACTCACGCACACATACAAGGCTAGGAGTAAAATTTGATGAATTTTAAATGGCTATATTTTGAATATTACCGGTTTTTACGTGTATTTATTCAAACTGCGGGAGAAGAGGGTCATATATTATCTAAATGTTACAATTTCAATTTCTTGACATCGATAGATTAGACGTCTAGTCCGAACGAAAATTGTATGGAATTCGTCAGTGACGTTGCACCTTAAATTTGTCACGTTTTGAATAATACTTGTGTACGAGAAAGACGGGTAAGAATCCAGTGCGATTCGCTATAATAATCCTCATGGGATCGCAACCGCAAAATAGAAGCTGAATCGGCCGCCGCCGCACATGCTCACCAACTCGATTTGAGTGGAATGATTATAGTACCTACTAATTAACGAAAGAGCCTACTAGACCGCATTAATTGAATAATTATTGACGCTTCACAGAACGCTCCTATAACTTAACAAGAAGTTTGTAACACAGTTAAGATTATTACGGAGTTTGAACAGACCTTAATATAAAATCTCTTTTTAGGGTTCCGTAGTCAACAAGCAACCCTTATAGTTTCGCCATATCCGTCTGTCTGTCCGTCCGTCTTCGGCTTAGGGCGTACAAATCAATCACGCCGACAGTACCTAATACAAAAAAACCGCACCGCACGTCAATGTAACAGAGACACACACGCAACTACGGAACCATACACTGCGCGTGGTGACAATCACTTGGCCCGTTTTTTTAATAATTATCATAGTCACAGTTTTAAGCAGGTCGGCATCATACAGTATGTATCTGGAATAATCTTGGATTAAACTTTATATTTCTCTGGTCTAATTAACACATACGTAATGGAGTAAATTCATCATCATCATTACTTAAGAGACGTGCTCTTGTCGGTGGAGTAACCGCCACTTTTCTCTATCTATTGCCAGTCTCTTGGCTTCCTCATAGATTCAGATTCAGATTTATTTATTATCATAATTTTACAATTTAAATCATTTGTACAGTACATATACAAGATAAAAATTTATAAAAATTATGACTTATCGGTTACAATTGACGTGTACAGATGTGTACAGAATTGTTATTATTTTGTAAATAATAGTAATGAATAATTTAATGTCAGATTAATAATATACAATATATATAACGAAGTGAAAGCAAACATAAAATAAATATGTATAAAAGCGTCAAGCTTTTAAGTAATTTTCTTGTTTTCATAGTCATTTGAAAGAAACTCTTGTAAACTATACAGTGTTTTTTCAAGCAATAGTTGCTTTACATGGTAGCGAAATGAGTTGTCGTTCGTTATGGTTTTAAGATTTAAGGGTAGCCGATTAAAAAGTCTTTGTCCTATTAACTTCGGAAGTTTTGTGCCTATTTTAAGTCTGGACGAGGTGGTTTTTAAGTCATTAACATTTCTCATAGGCCTGGAACTATTTTCTCCTCTCCTTTTAAATTCATTTGGATTCCGTTTAACAAACATCAAAACTTCCAATATATAAGTCGAAACTGATGTTAAAATACTAAGTTTTTTAAAATGTTCCCGACACGAGTCTCTGTACTTGGCATACGCCAGTACTCTAATTGCACGTTTCTGCATCTTTAGGATACATATGACTCGACATCAGCTTTTTCTTTTATTTGGCTAAAATAAGAGTAAATTACTAGAACAAAAATATTAATCTACACCTAGTTCTCTACCCGAGGTTAAACTCCATCAACACATTCACGATTATTCGGTCTCCTTACGCTTCAGCATGTAATTGATATCACTTAGAGCCGGCACACGAGCGTGCTAGACGTGTGCGGTCTGGAACGCAGTCACGTAACTCAAACACGACGTATATTCATTGAAATTCTCGAGTAGACGTGCTCTTTTTGACTAAACTAATACCTACAGGCAGTTCTGTCGCGAGCAATTTAGATGGCTCTTAGTGCCGCGCCACTCCGTCACGGCCGGTGACGACGCCTCGCTACCAACCCCGTGACGAGTAATCGCGTCGTGTAAGCGCGAGCAAACGCTTAATTTCTATAATGGATGTTTGATAAATACACCATTAGGTAAGAAGCCTAAGCAGCAAAATAACATGTATGTACAGATGTTGATGTGTTATGCAGATTAATTTCTTATTGTAGTTTGATGCTGAATGAAAATTGTGTTTCAAAACAGGCTGAACGTTGAAATGATAAAGCATTATTTCTGACACGAAGCAAGGAATGCAATATAAGGAAACAGTCATTCACAAAATAATCTCTTTTACTTCTAGATAGGTAAGCGTAGGTATGAGTACAGTAAGCTTTATAAGTTGGCTTGGAGAGGGTTCCTCTAACAGGCTCTGAATGACTTTGCAGTATTCTTGACTGGCAAAAGAAACACACGAGATATTTCGGGTTTCCCCTTCCGCAGGGTGCTGCCATTTTATTACAAGAAAGGGTCGAAAGACGTACATTTAGAAAATAGAACGAGCTCGTTTTCTGTACTTTTTTTTATTAAGATAGAAGAAATATTTAATTATATTTAAAAATGACATAAAAATCTTGATCAATTAATATCACCCCCGTGCCAAGTGAATTTATCTGTGATCCGAATTGCAAAGAGCCCGCCAAGAATGGCAGTTAATCAAGATGATGTCGGCTCAGCGCCATTAACGATTACTTTTTGTACAAAATTCTTGGGGCAGGGTGTGGTCGCGAGACTTTTGGAATACTTGCTTAGATTTAGGAAAATTAAACACTCCGTGGGATTGTTGATGGGGGATGGCTTTAAGGAAATTGTCAGTAACTAAAAATGAATTTGGAAACATTTCCGATTAGGTACGATGATGTGTAAATTCTTTTCATATTTAAGTTTAGGTACCTAATCAATTCATAAGTAATTCTAGACGCGTTTTATGATCGTTTTAAATCTATAAAAAGTTAATTACGACAGCAATCAATGGAGAGTGTGTTTTTATAAGATGACTTGACCTTTTCCACTTGACTTAAGATTTTTGCGGGATGAAAATACGATGAATTAATAATAAGATGGCACATAAATCTCTTTCCTGGTAATATAGAGAGTTATTCAAGGGAATATTGTTTTAAATTCAATTGTACCAAAATGTATTTGTTACAACGTTAGAACTTTGACTTGGCCCTTATCCTTCCTTTCTCTCAGGAACGCGTTTAGGTTTCAAGTTGAATGTCTTATAGGTAACACATGTATAGAAATAAATCCGAAAACCACAAATTCTTCAATAATAAGTAAGAGTCAATGTGACACAAACAACATCTTTTCCAACATAACAGTGTTTGTAAAGTAACAGAGCCCGTATCGCGTATTATATTCTTGTCAAGCAGCAAGTCATTCACCCACATGGATACGATACGAACTGAGAAATACTTACTCAAAGTTCTTTTTAGGGTTCCGTAGTCGACTAGGAACCCTTATAGTTTCGCCATGTCTGTCCGTCCGTCCGCGGATAATCTCAGTAACCGTTAGCACTAGACAGCTGAAACTTGGTATTGATATGTATATCCATCACGCCGACAAAGTGGTAAAATAAAAAATGGAAAAATATGTTTTATTAGGGAACCTCCCCTATACGTAAAGTGAGGAGTGTTTTTTTTTCATTTCAACCCTAATGTGTGATATATTGTTGGATAGGTATTCAAAAATGAATAGGGGTTTACAAAAATCATTTTTTGATAATGTTAATATTTTCGCTCCAGAAGTAAAAAATAATGTGTGTCCCCCCCCCCCCCCCCCTCTAACTTTTGAACCATAAGTTTCAAAAGTATGAAAAAAATCTCAAAAGTAGAACTTTATAAAAACTTTCTAGGTAAATTATTTTTAACTTGATAGGTTGAATAGTTTAAAAAAAATACTAAATAATTTCTGAACTAAGTTTGTAATTTAACAGTATAAGACGGTGTTTATTGTACCTGTAATTTCTACAAAATCACAATGAAATGACGTGCTTTCAAATAAAGTAAAAACGGTGAAAATCGGTTCTCGCAATAAAGAGTTATACCATAAAAATCATCTTCCATACTTTAAGCTCGCGCGCAATACAGTAGTGAGCTTTTTGAATCCTCATCAAGCTGAATTTGGTGAAATCCAGATGTAGCATCTATTTTCGAAAAATATTTTGCTCCTTTTAATTTTGCTGAAGTGTTTTCTACTCTAGGTATTGGGTAAATAGGCCTCTTTATGTTTTGATTGACTTTAGTATAATCACCACATATCCTGACTTTATTATTTTTGTATACCACTACAATCGCGGAGACAAATTATTAAAGTGAAAATTATGTTTGAAAACCCCTAAGTCATCAAATATTTTAGGAAACTCTTGCTCCCCTTGCACTGTAGTTTCCCTTATGTCCTTGTAATTTATCTCATTGGCAGAAATAACACACAAATTGACAATATATTCATATCTTTAATTGCTGGCCGTCCCAGAATAGCACACTTTAATCCCTTAATTACATAAACTTTACACTTTATTTTTATAGACTAACCTTAGCTGAGAGGTTCCAATCACATTTAAAAGTTTACCGTCTGGTCCTTTTAATCTGTCTTCACATGTCACTAGCTGCAGCCCGTTGAGATGATCGTCTGGTATAGTTGTCACATCGGCGCCTGTGTCAATTAGGAAATTTGTGTTATTTATATGAGTTCCATTGTTGTACACTCTCACTTCTATGGTATATTTGTCATTGACTTCACCCACCTGTTTGAGCGACATAAATTAGCAAAATGTCCCATTCTGCCACATTTGAAACATTTGGCCTTAAGAGCGATGCACTGGTTCTTTGGGTGTCTTGCTCGCCCACAAAACCAACAGTTCTGTTTACCCTAGTTGTTTTCCTTTATTCTATTAATATCTAGGTCTCCTGACGGTTGGAGCATCAGTAATTTGCTCTCCTCCTTTTGCACTTCGGCCTGCTTGCAAATTGTAATGGCATCTTTCAGCTGCAAGTTGCTCATTAATTGTAGTCGCTCGCTTGTTATTTTATTTAAGATGCCTATCACTATTCTGTCCCTGATAAGTTCTTCCTGTAGCTCCTTATAGTCGCAAGCAGGGGTAGGGGTCGGGTTGCATAAAGTTTAAAGGCATATTTTTGATCGGCATACGTGGATTCGTCATACTCATCAAAGCAAAGCAGCACTCAGCAAAGCTCCCGCTTTCTTCTTCTAACCTATCCGCAATCCAAGTCGGTTTTGCCACTAAGTCCCTGTTCTCTCCTGCCTACGCGAAAAGTTGAACTTTGTACACCACTATCTTGGCGTTGATTGATCTCAGAGAAAAGTTTATTTGACGCCCACCCTTTGTATTGTGTTTTGAACAAATCTCAAATTTAATTATCATCAATATTATTGCTTGATAAATGTATGACATTTACAATTATTACTAAAAAATATTATAATTATCAATATTATGACTAAATAAATGTATGACATTCTACATTATGGTTACACCAATTATGACTCCGCATAATTATGACAGGGAACAATTATGCCAAAAACATAATATGAGCATCAACTTTATGCGTAATGTTGTATGACAATCGATATTATGACAATAGTTGTTATGCAACTAGATGGCCACCTCGCAAGCAGCCACCAACTTATATAGCTCTGTGACATACCTATTGCTCCATACTTTCTCCTTCTCTTTGGTTTCGAGAATTAAACATGAATCTTTCAAACACGACGTTCCTCTTCGGTATGAAATACTAAGTGAATTTCTCCAGAATTTCAGCATAATTCAAACCTTTTTGGAATTGTAGAATAATAGCTTCGACCCGGTCACCCATACAGAACAGCAGGTAATCAATCTTCTTTCCCGGCGGTCATTTCCAGATAACACCATATAACTTACGAATCTATTTTTCCATTTTTCCCATTCTGAAGGCACACACGAGAACTTTTCTGGTGCGGGAATACTTGGAGGAACGGGATCCGCCATTTTTTCCTCCCCCGCGTGGTTTCACTCGATTTTATTTCTTTCTTCTGTCTGGAATGGATGCGCCTGCCACTTAAAATGTATTTTTTTCCATATGTCACTTTCTTTATATTTCTTCTGTCTTCTCTATTTTAATGTTTACCGCTGCCACCATGTTACATTATGTTCATAATAAAAAGTACTCCGTTATCAATCATAGCTTTATTCTTTCTGAAGTTTGACATTTACCATGGTCACGGACAATCCATAATGACTGCGTTTCGTTTACGCATAATATTACAACACTAAGTATTGCTTATATTGTTCGCTAAGTATTGCTTGTTTAACGCTTAAGTGGGGACACTTACTGTGACGGACGGAAAACTACGGAACCCTACACTGAGCGTGACCCGACACACTCTTGGCCGGTTTTTTACTTTAGCTAAGGGCCTGTATTCACTTTGATTAGTGATTAGTGCGAGTTCATACATTTGCATTGTTGCGAGTGCGAGTGCGAGTAGCTTTTGTATGGACTCGCACTAATCACTAATCAGTGTGTATCCAGGCCATAACTCGATAGTTCGTATAGTTTACTCGATAGACGCGTATACCCTACTAGTCAAAACGTGACGGATGTCTTAGCCACACCGATATAAAAAAGTAATTTACAAAAAGCAAGAAAGTAGAAAGAAAGATACATTTATTCACAAACATACAGGACACATATTAAACAATAGAATAAACTAAAAACAGATCAAACATGAAACAAGTGTGTCTTTGCTGCTGTGAACCGGACCTGGCCCAGCATTATGCTGAGGTGTCAGACACCTGCAGCGCTGGTTTTCAGCCAGCACCGTCGGTGACTCACGGAAACGTCATACAAATGTAATGAATAAACTACCTACATTATTGGGACAGGTGAAAGAGAAATAAACATAAATACAAAGTGAGATAATACATGTACAATCACCGGCAGCAATATCTGCCGAAACAAAGCCTGCAAAAATATCTGACCCGTCCTTATGGCATTAGACGTACAGTCGTGTCAGATATTTATGCGTGCTATGTTGTGGCAGATCTTATTACTGGTGACTGTACACACTACCTAGATGCAGCTTCAATAAAATATTAATATTTACAGTACACATTAAAAACAAAAACTAATTTAAGTAGATAAAATATGAGCAATTGGCACATTTATTGCAATCACAGTGCTGGGATTACGATTATTGCAAGTTCATTGTTCATGGGAAGCTGAGATCCTTCGTGACAGAACAATGTTTGAAATGATACTGGCTGATTCTTTTTTTAATTCAGAGATTTAATATAATTGTAGATGTGGATTGAACTTATAAAAACTTACAAAGGACCATGCGTCAAAATGGTCTACAACGGTCTCTAATAGATCAGTATCACACTGACTAAAATATGATTGTCTCAGTTCTGCGATGGAATTCGATTTAGAGCGATTAATATATTCGATTTAAAGACCTAGGTATTTAATGACTTAACTCACCTTTAGATTTATTACAAAGGTATATTAAAAGTTCTGTTCCGAATCAGACTAGATTTTTAAGTATAATGTATCATAATCACGGGAGCATGCAAACAGTTCATAAAAACATGCAACGGTTCTATCAAATAACAAAGTTTTGAATATACACTATAATTAAAGAGTCGCAGTGTCTTGGAGTAATATTTATTCTGAGGTAAAACAGCTGATTGACGGTTGATTGTACATAGTAGCCACACACAAGATAGGTAGCATAGCAACCATCTACTTAACACTTCCTCTCAAGCAACCGTTCATCATCAGAACACTCATAGCATCAAGTGCCACGGTCTAAACCTAAGCCAGACGCACATCTTTCAAACTTAACGCGGGGCAATGGCTTTGTAAAGACATCGGCCAAGTTATCTTCAGTTGAGATATACTCCAACTGAATCAGCCCTTCATTGACGCAATGGCGGACGAAATTGTATCGAATGTCGATGTGCTTCGTTCGCCTGTGGACAACAGGATTGTTAGCCAATGTGATGGCGCTCTGGTTGTCAACGAACACCTTGACTCTCTGAGAACCCTCACTTTTGACTACTTGTCTTACTAACCTCTGAAGATATACTGCTTCCTTGGATGCTTCCGATAAAGCGACGTATTCACTCTCAGTGGAAGAAAGTGAGACGCATTTCTGCTTTCTGCACCCACTCTAAACCCACTTTAAACATGAATCCAGAAAAGGACTTTCTATCTTTTATGTCGCCTACCCAGTCAGCGTCTACGTAACCTGTAATTAAATTATTATTACGTTCACCTTTCGACTTTCGAAACGTAAGGCCTAAGTCCCACGTTCCTTTTATGTCACGTAAAACACGCTTAGCCGCCTTCATGTGTACAGTCCGGCAACATGAATTATATTGAGCTAAGAAGCTCACTGCTGCGGAGATGTCGGGCCTCGTGTTGCAGGCTAGATAATTCAATGCACCAACCAACGACTGGTATCGTAATTGTTCTTGGCGATTCAACTCTTCACCACCCCCATCTGCCAAAACTTTATGCAGATCCAGTTCCAGCGGTGTTTTCACTGGTTTACATTGATCCATTCCATGGTAATTTAGAACGGTTTCCACGAACTTTTTCTGATGTAAGAATAACTTACCTTGTGTTCCTCGTTCTAAACACATACCTAGGCACTGTCGAGCTTCTCCTAAATCCTTGATATGGAAGTAATGTCTCAATCCATTCAACAATTCGACTTTTCCGTTAATATTTTCAAAAAATATTATAAAATCATCCACATAAAGACATATATAAATATCGTCTTTAAAATATAAACAACTATCGATGTCAGAACGTGTAAACGACATTGACAACAAAACGTCATTTACTTTTTCGTTCCATGAACGACTTGCTTGTTTAAGGCCGTATATTGCCTTTTGCAATAAACAAACTTTTGATTTCTGGCCTTCTTCGACGTAACCTTCCGGTAATTGCATATAAACCTGTTCATGCAAATCGCCGTTAAGAAAGGCTGTATTTACGTCGAAGTGATGTACCTGTAAATCGTTTTCAGCAGCCAACGCCAGCAACAGCCTCAGGGTTGTTCTTCTCACAACGGGTGAAAATGTCTCAAAGTAATCCACACCGTACGACTGCGTAAAGCCTTTTGCGACGAGTCTGGCTTTGTACGTCAGGTTTCCGTCAGCATCGTACTTATATTTGTATATCCATTTGTTTCCCACAACTTTGGCTCCAGGAGGTTTCTCAACCACCTTCCAAACATCGTGCTCCCTCATGGACTCCAACTCCCGTTGCATCGTTGCTTGCCACTCATGGCTGTCATGTCTTTGTAGGACTTCTTTGTACGATCGTGGTTCTTCCTCTAAATCGCACGTATTATTGTAGCAATATAGCCCACTATGTTCGCTACGTAGCCTATTTCTTAGAGGGTATCGCATGATTTGCACATCACCCGGATTGGCTTCTCCATTACGATCCTCAGTGTTAGATTCATTCAGTTCCGCTGGATCCGCTGTATGAGCAGTTTCAGCGCAAGGCTCTGCATCAGCTGTATCCGAGCTCTCCACCGCATCTTCATAAGAATCTTCTGTCACTGACGTAGATGGATGATATAATTCCCATATGACTGCATTCTCTTCCTTATCTACGGTCTGACTTGTACCTGCCTGTAAAGGAGATGGTATTATATCATTAGTGCCAGATTCCGATACCTTCAAATCACAATCTTCAGTAAATATTACGTCTCGTCCTGTTATTATTTGTCTCGGATTGCCAAGATCTGCAAAGCGATAACCCTTGGTATCTTCGCAATAGCCCACGAAGATGTATTGCCTTGCCTTAGCGTCCCATTTCTTTCTTTTCTCTTTTGGAATGTGAACATAAGCCGTTGAACCAAATACTCTCAGGTAATCCAATTTCTGTGCTTTCCCTGTCCACAATTCTTCAGGAATCTGCCCATCATTTGCGCTGTGAGGTAGCCTGTTTTTCACGTACGCCGCTGTATTGCAAGCTTCCGCCCAAAACTTTTTATTCAGGCCTTTATCCAAAATCATGGTTCGTGCCATTTCTGTAATGGATCTTAGGGACCTCTCTGCCACGCCGTTTTGTTCCGCTGTGTAGGGAACTGTCAATTGATGTCTTATTCCTTTACTAGAAAGAAATTGGTTAAACTCTTTATTAACAAATTCTGTCCCATTGTCTGTACGTAGACATTTAACTGTCAACCCTGTCTCATTTTCCACATGCCTCACAAGGTCTTTGAAAAAATGCAAGGCTTGAGATTTCTCCTTCAGAAAATAAACAAACAATTTCCTTGTGAAATCGTCTACAATTACGAACATGTAATGAGCACCCCCATACGAGCGTTCTGACATGGGACCGCACAAATCAGCGTGTAATAAACCGAGTTTATCCTTAGCTCGTCTTGCTTCACCCTTTGGAAAAGGTAATCTATGTGCCTTACCTCTAATACACGCGACACATGGTTCCATTACTCTTTTGCTTCCAATCTCGATGTTAGGTAGCTTGCGTAAATCGTTCAAATTTACATGCCCAAGCCGCCGATGCCTAAGCGCCAACAAGTTCTCAGCTTGAACCGTAGCCAAAGCCCCTTCTACAACAGGAAAACAGTCATCCAACTTATAGATACCTGAGACTTCACTAGCAGTAACCACAAGTTTACTCGTAATCTCGCCTATCGATTGGTGAAACATCCTACAACCATCAGAATCAAAAATTACTTTCCAACCGTTCTGTACCAACTTAGATATTGACAAAAGATTAACTCTCAAACCAGGCACAAAGGAACAATCTTTAATAGGTAACAAAACTCCTTTCAGACTTACTATAATGTCACCTTTACCTTCGCTTGACATTTTGTCATCATTCGCACATGTCACAACATTCTTATCAGTAACCTTAAAGTCTCTAAACCAGTGCTTCTGAAAACTCATTTGGGTCGAGGCACCACTGTCCAGATAAAACGTTGAGGGGCTGAAGGAACTGTGCACTGACAGCGAACAGCATAGCGCAACTTTCTTCGACTTCGAAGAAACCGTTGATACACCTTCAACATCAAATTCCTTTATCAGCTTCCTGCAATCGGACTTCTTGTGACCTTTCTTTCTACATTTAAAGCACTTGAGCTTTAATACTAAATGCTGAGCTTGTTTCTTTGCTACTAATGCCGAGTTGACAGACGAAGAATCATTCGAAGAGCTCTGAGCGCAGTCTTCTTGTAAAAGCTTTTGCCGAACATTTTCTGAGGTAAGTTTCATTCCTGAGTGCTCTAGTGCCATCCGTAACGGACGATAAACATTAGGCAAACCTCTCAAAAGTACCACAGCAACCAAATCGTCATCGAAGCTTTGATTAATTTCCTTTAGATTTTGAGCGTGACCCATGACACCAGCTACATAATCATGCATCGAACGGTGATTCTCCAGCTTTTCATCCAAGAGAGAATTCATGAGAGTTATGCGTCTATTAATACCTTAATCTTCGAAAATGGCTGCCAACGCATCCCACACTTCTTTCGTATAAGATAGATTTTGTACGTACGGATAGAGATGAGTATCCAGGTGTAGACATATTATTGTAAATGCCTCTTGATCCTTCTCTATCTGCGCAGCATCATCTTTCTTCGGAAGTGTTGACGTAAATGTAAAACATTTTTCGCGAACTAGTAGCAATTTCATTGCGAATTTCCATGACGAGTAATCTTCTAGTCCGGTCAACTTGGCAACAGAAAATTTGTTATTCTGGGCCATAACCTTTTGAATATACACTATAATTAAAGAGTCGCAGTGTCTTGGAGTAATATTTATTCTGAGGTAAAACAGCTGATTGACGGTTGATTGTACATAGTAACCACACACAAGATAGGTAGCATAGCAACCATCTACTTAACACAAAGAGGTAAACACACAAGTGTAGTGTAGGTTGCGATATCAACCACATGCGAGTAAGTACCTACTTATATAATAAACGAAGTTAAAATAAATGTTAGGTACGAGTATTATAAAAAGATCGGTCTAAGCCACAAAAGTGTACCAATAATTTAATAATTTTCTATCGCAGAAAGAAATTTTTGCTATTTATAAGCTGTAGTTTTAATCCGAATTTTACCTCGGAAGGCTGTAGGAGCAGGGCTAGAAGACGCCATAGTGGCACATAATTGCCACTATCCATAAGCCGTCTTATAGAAGCCTGCAGGATGTTTACCCGGGCGGGGCTGTTTGCCTTCTCGGTCACAAATATTGACACAAACACTGAGTTATGCGCTAAAATCAACTGCCGCACTTCACTTTTATTATTATTATTTTCAACAATGTTTAACCCCGAAGATAGTCATGTATAAGGTTTAATAACTGCTATGTATTGGATCTAATAATTAAACTTGAAATATTTAAAAGATATAATCGTGCTTTGTTGGAGGCGATGCAAGCTATCTAACGAATTCCTGAACGATGCCTCTCCACAAATGTAATTGGGTCATTGTCAGATTTAGGTTCGCGTCTTTTCGGTGGACATTGCCAAAGTTAAGGGCCATAAAGCCTAATTTTTGATTGAACTCTGAATCCGTATAAACGGCTTCTCCTCTTCTATAATTCTATGCGATAAGATAGAACATATTATTATATATAAGCATAAGCCCTTCACTATTGCCCACTGAAAAGACGATTTTCGTTTTACTGACTGACAATGACCCAATTTACAATGGATCCAGAAACAGATAAGCCACATAATTTATTATTATTAATCATGAGTTATCGTCGCTCGACACCTTTTGCAAGATACTTTTATCTCGAGAGTTTTCGTAAACCTTAAATTTTTAAACGCTTTTACATTTTGACCAATAACTAAGTCATGTCCTGCTGAGGAGACTAATTGAGATTCAGTAACTGGTATTTGCTTATTCAAATAAAATTAAAATTAATTATGTCAATTACGCCGTCGTCGTTCCTTCATTTTAGTTTAGGTACTTGGACAGGATTTTCTTTTCAGGAAAGCAAAATTATATTATCTTGGGCGTGAGATGTTTTTTTTGGTAGCTATTGTAAAACGATGGTCAAAAAAGTTTGAGTTATGTTTGTTTATAGGTAATTAATTATTTTATTAGAATTGGTAGGTATATTTGTAAGGTAAGGCACACTTTTAAGTATGAGTACTTATATGTACTAGTTTACATTGAGTTTTGACATAGTAAGAAAAACCAAAACTGATGAATGTAGATATATTTGTTGTTTTTGATTATATTTGTTTATTTACTAGCTTCTATCCTCGATTCCGTCCGCCAGAAACTTTATTCGTTTAAAGTTTATGGGCATTTTCAATAATTCGTGCACCCAATTATATTTCTTATAGTTATTAAGTCTGTTTGCATGTGCGCTCGTTAACGAGCTATAAAACTATTTTGTATTTATCTCATGTAAAGTGAATTGTAAATTCTTGTGAGAATAAATAATCTTAAACCTAAAAAAAATACCGTGAATTGTTAAATAAAAATTAACTCAGTGTCAGTTTTGTAAGGGCAATCAAGCATTGAGTTTGTATAAAAACTAACTTTTTCTGTTTAATTTATGAATGATATGCCTATACACGTAAATTACATGAGAGAAAAGTTCATTTTCACATTATTTGTATGCTTAATTTTCGTTACAAAACTGACACCGAGTTAATTTTTGTTTAACAACTTACGCTAATTGGGTGCACGAATTATTGAAAATGCTCTTATATCGTAGCTTTCACTACAAGCTCTCACCCCCCATACAAGGGGGTCAACCCCCTTGATCGATAATTTCAGGAATAAAAACTATCATGTGTCCTTCCCTGGACTCGTACTACCTCTATAGCAATCAATCAATCAATTTCATCTAAATCGGTTCAACGGTTTAGACGTCAAGAGGTAACATACAGATAGATAGACAGCCAGCCAGCCAGACACACTTTCACATTTATAATATTGGTATGGAGTATAGATATTGATTTATTTTATACCTACAATGGAAATTCAAATGGACACGCTATGCGAGATTAATTTTAATGTAAAGTTTAATTTAGTTGGTGTGAATAAAAGGTAATGAATATTTTTGAAAAAGCGAAGTGTTCAATAAAGGTACATACATATTTTCAGAAGATTAAAAACACTCTTCCCATTCCCTCTCATACATGAGAGGAGGCCTGTGCCCAGCAGTGGGACGTATATAGGCTGATGATGTGTGTATGTGTGTGAAAAACACTCTTCATACACGGACCGGTTTGCAGTCCGCCGCAGTCACTGTTTGTTAAAAAAAAACACACAAACGGCTATTTGCGTTCGGGACATCGAATTTCGGACGTGGAGTTGGAAATTGTTCGATCCACTTGCAGTGGGGCGACTTGCGACTGCGTGTTCAGTTGAATTTCGCCTGACTTGTAACACCTTTCTAAACCGGATTTGGATTGTAGATATCTTTTGGAACTCGTGCATACGGGGTCGACTCAAAACCTGGTAAGTTATGTACCGGGAGTTTTTATAATGATTTCTTCTCAATTTATTCTTCCTAAACTTTAAATGATAAAAGCAAGAATATCAATATAAATACGTTTTAACGAATATACACAAGGCGAGCATCGCGTACGTCGCACCACGTACAAAATGCATTCTATTTCCTACTGAAAACAATTTTGTCGCCTTTCAAATAAAATGTACGCTCTTTTTACGTGACAACGGCACAGTAAATTCATTTCAGAATGAGGACGTAATTTTGGCGACTGGGAACACTGTAATGGCGGCGTAGCAGGTACTAATTAATGAGTACATATTATGTATAATTAGTAGGTTAATAGGGTGTGTGTCAGTACGTACCGTCTACGCTCGGCAGTAAAAATGGGTCACGGAAAATCGTCTTTAGTACCTATTTTTCCACGTTATTGTTTTATTTCTAGTATTCTGGTATGTGTGAGAAATACAATTTAGCTAAGCTCTTAAATTGATGCTGGGTTTAATTAAATGCGATTAGTGAGACACCATACTCGTAGTATCTTTATTTTAGTTTGAGACCAGGCCCCTATTTCACCAACTTGACAATTGTCGCCTGACACTGACAATTCGCCATACATTGCTTGTTCTAGAAGTTAAGCTGGTTGCTAGGTTACTTGTGGATCCAGCAATGTACGGAGCATTGTCGTTGTCAGGTGACAATTGTCGAGTTGGTGAAATAGAGGCCAGAAAGAATGCCGGCGACAAGATTATCTCACAAGCACATGCTTACATTGGAGGTTAATGTTTTACCAAATCTCGAACCGGCCACCTCTGGGAGTAGAATACAGTCATTAATATGCCGTTTTTTTGTTTATTTATGTTTATACTGTTTTCTGTACTAAGTAGCTTATCGTAAGGATGTGGTAATAAGGTAAAAAATATAATATGTAGGTACTTACTTACTTACTACGCTGACTGTGACTCAGCGAGCAGAAGCGGATCTTGGCCTCCAACATTAGGCACGCCGCTGTTTGAAGCTGGCACAGGTCTTGCTTCGTCTATCCAGCAATATATTGGTTGGCCGATTGGACGTCGACCATTTTGGACGCCCAAGGTACACTATTAGCCGCACCATCCTCTTTTATAGAGCCAGCTTAGTCGAGCAGATTTGCTCTTCCCGATGATTTTGGAATTAACAACCAGTGCTTTCGCTTCCTCATTCTTCCTTACTCTCAAAGTACCATCTTCTAACAAATATACCTTATACAAATTATACATTACTCTATTCCATTTTCTCGATTTATACGTACCTGGGATTTATTGCTCTATCTAAATCTTGTAAATATTTATTAAACTTTGGTAGGTGTACGTCCGTACCTATAGCTTGTTGTAGAACTATTTGCCCGAAGCCTCGGATTTCGATTAACGCCTATAACTATATTAGATCTCGATTACTCTATTTATGAAATTACCATATTCATTCCGGCGACGGAAAATGTGTACTTCAAGATAACGAAATTTTGCGTGACTTTTGACGACACTAGTAGTAGTATTTTCAAAGTCCCTTTCCTCTCGTTAGGACAAAAGTTAGTAGGGCAAGTGACAGGACCTGACCTACTAACTTTTGCTATAAACTAATGTTTCACACTTTCACTGCCAAGAATCGCTACGGGCTACGCTTTTAGGCGATTCCGCGGTTTTCCTCGTACGTAGCGAAAAGCGACTGCGGCTAGGCGGGTTCCAGTAAGTGAAAGTGTTCACTAGTCACTTGTTTTTTTTTTCTTAAATACATCGTCCAGATCAGTTTGGAAGTCCATGGAAGAGGCTATGTCCCGCAGTGACGCATTTATGCCAAGAACAGAGAGAGAGAAGAGAGTTAGATCTAACAATGGACATCCGTAATTATTATTTGAAGAAGTAGAAGTAGCTCAACCGGGGAAGTACCTCCAACTTACAGAAAACCGCGTCCGTAATAACACCACTAGGTAATTGAGCTGTAGGTATGTCATTTTGGGTTTCTCCAGGCACCTATTTCACCAACTTGACAATTGTCACCCGACACTTACAATTCGCCATACATTGATTGTTCTAGAAGTTAAGGTTGTTGCTAGGTTACTTGTGGAACCAGAAATGTCCGGAGAGTTGTCGTTGTCATGTGACAATTGTCAAGTTGGTGAAATAGGAACCAGGTCAATTGCGTAGCGCTTCGCACGTACGTCAGATAGATCTAAATGTATTTTTTTGTTTAGGATAATAAGTGTGGAGGTCAAACGCTCGTTCGTAAAATTCGCTATTGCCCCTTTAGTAATGAGTAAGATCGCCAGCCCTTCGGATAATCTGTTTGTGATTTTCGAGTGAGGTACCTGCGTTTGTTTACAGCTGTCGAAAAGAGAAATGATCAAACCAATTAGGATCGGCAACGCGCTGGTCACTTGTGTAGGGCGTCCTCGAAAGCGTCAATAGGATATTAGCATGTGCTTATCATCAGGCAGGCCGCATACTCGTTTGCCAGAATCGTGGAAATATACGCGTCTCTAATCATGACCAGCCTGTTGATGAGAGAATAAATGATTGCGCTTCCTATTCTGCTGGACGCGGGAAATGTGGAGGCTTTCATTTAAATTACGAATTTAATGGCTGCGCTCCGCTGCGCTGCGCTCCATACCTACTGTGTTGAAGAAATATAATCTACAGTCAGAACTCTATACATTGAACGGATATTGAAAGAAAATGTCTATTATTAACTTCATAATGAACCTAAACATAAAATTAAATCACGAAACTTTTATCATAAGTAGGTTGAGCGTTGTTTACCACACATAAAAAGTACGAAAACATTCCTGCGAAAATGTAAGAAGCAACTAGCCTACCCGAAGAATAATCAATTTCCATTATAATTATGAGTTAGGAAATAGGGAGTTCTGACCGTCCGTCCCTTCTTTATGGCGGTTAAGCTAATAAAATTATGTGACGGCGTTGGTTACTTTCATCCGTCATTGTTAAATATTTTCTAGTTCACGTACGCGTTGGGCAGTTATGACGTTGGGAATTGTCCGAGTTCATTTATCTGAGTGCGATTCTGTAGTAATAACATTTAATTACTTATGGTGATAATTGTGAATCGAGGACTATGCATAGCATTTGATAAAAGTCAGGTAGTTATGCTGAGAAGGTTTAGTGTTATGGTTCTGGGATTAGAACCAAATACGCTGACTTCCGAGTCAAAAATGTCGTGGAATTTGGCTCCATGAATACTTAATTACGGTGATTGAAAGCGACATTAATAACAAATGTCTCTGGGATTAATAGATTAGGCAGTCTTTGTCTAATTAGTGGCCACGAGTATGGATGGATGATATGGATTTGTAAGTATCATTCGATATTTACTTAATGACATTTAATTTCCTTATTAGGTACATATTGCTGCTATTCTAAAAAATACTGAAATACTTGTGAATGTGAATATTTGGCACCGGCACCTTATAGTTGACACCTATAGTTTTCATCTCTATTGTAATGCATTTAGATTGAAAGTGTCGAGTGTTAGGACGTTTACCATATTTGAAATTGTATCTGCATCGACCCCGACTTGGTTTGTATTAACAGTTATGTGTCTTAATACGACATTGCATCACAACCTTTAATTACAAATTATACAGAAGAACCTAAATCTGTGACCCTAATAGCAAACGAAATGCATATCCACGTTGTCAGTACACGGTATGAAGGTTACCCTTTCTGCTCATTTGTAGCTTCTGTTGAAAGAATAACAAAGTAAAAATATGAAACTCAAGATCTCAGCCATCTTGTTATGACAGGCTGACGCATTGAATTCCGCAACTTTCCTCAATAAAATATTTGGAAGCCAATTTACTTCCGGAAAATTTCCACAAGACAATTGATAGGTACCCATAAATCTCCTGCTAGGTAATAAATTATTAGTTGTTCATTGAAATTTTACTTTTTTACATTATTACCTACCTAATTTGAGTTTGTTTTGTTTTGAATTACTTGATTTAAAAAAGTAGAACGCACTTACTAGGATACCTTTTAAGACGTTATCTATGAGGTACATTTAGGAGGCCACGAGTAAATGTACCAAGAGTGACAGAGAGGGAGATACACGAACTGATAAACAGAGAAAAATATGCTATAAATCGAGCGTGGTTCGTATTCGTTCAACCGCTGGATGAATCAAGAGAAATCAAAGGAAGAAGTAGGTAAATACCCATTTAGTAATGGCCAGTAAGTTCATATCGATCAAAATTTATGGTAACGATTTTGTTTGTTGTCCAGTGAAATGTGATAATATGAAAATGACACAAATGAAATGACATATAGCAGCAAATTATTAAACATGGCCGCCAGACGAACTTCACACTTTGCTTCATTATTTTTTGGAATCATTCATACCAAACAACGACCATGCTTGTACAGCAAATTATTTCTCCACACGTGAAAAGCAAAGTGACCTACACAACACGTCCGCTTTTCGTGGCAGTTTTCGGTATGGTGCCACGAAGTGTTGGAATGATCTTCCACCACCTATCAAAAACTGTACATCCACTGCATCATAATACTCATACTCATCTATACATATGATATTGAATAATAGGTAAAACAAATACTGAGCTGAGTTGGCTGGCTAAACACAATATTAAAATGTATGTAATTAATAATAATATATTAATAAATAATAATATTAATCCACCTCCAAACATCAAACATCTAATGCGTAAGCGGACAATCCACATAGCTCTTAATTTCAATATTTGTAAATTACATCTTACTTACACCTAGACCTGATTTGTAAACACATGATCGACCATTGACCTCTCTTTCTCATATATTAAGTTCTGTTACGTTTAAGTTATAATTATAAGTTATATTTTACGATCTTTATCTGTACTCGTATCTCTCTCTGGGTGCCCTGAAAACCAGCGCCTTCAGCAATGTATTGCTGGTGGCACATGCTGAGTGGCATCCATTTTGGTGAATACCAACTGTATGAATGAATGAATGAATTATTTATTTGCTAGAATACGTCACAATTGGTGGTCTTAAAATAATTACAGAATCAGTATTCAGTCAACTTAAAGTCAATATGCAAAATGTAGTTACAAATATTTTTTACCTATGCTCATAATTATTATTAAACAGGATGTAAATAGTAACATGTCTTGATTATAAAACAGAATGAAAATAGTAACATGTCAAACTTAATTACAGTGCATTAAAATTTAAATAGTCCTTAACATTATACAAACAATGAACTTGTAGCTATTTACTTTTCACACCACATGCTCGACAATGCCGAATTATAGGTCATGTAAACCCTACCGAAAGCAAGACATTAAATCCCTTGGTATTAGCCGGGTTATAATGTTGTACTGAATTTCATTATAACCCGCTGGTTAATAATATGATTTCACTTTTCATAATTCTTATTACTATATGCATAAAGTTTAATTTTGCTAAACACAATTTGTCCTAGGCCATGGCCTACTTGATTTGACAAAATAAATGAAGTTTGCCTCCGTGTGAACCCCGGTCCGGAGGAGCGCGGTGTTCGAAATTCGAATTTCGAATCTAGGACCACGGCTTGTGCTTTCGAATTTGGAACGTCGCGCGCCTTCATTTGTTCACGCGTGACGAACAAATCGAGTTCTTGTAGGTGCCTATAGAAGATTTAATTTCAAAAATAATATTGAAAATGTCGAGTGATGAAAGTGTTTTGACTCCTGAATTTATCAAATTAGACAACTCAACCTCAATAAACGTACCAAATAAAAACATTACCTTATCTTTCCATAATTGGACTAACGTGTCTAATGTTACTATGTACTTTTAATTTGCTAAATAAACATTATTTATCTACTGAGCCTGTTTTTTTGTCTCGCATAAGGTGTGAAAAGTAGAGTATACACCTCGGGGATAAGACTGTTTTAGTCTTGGGCGGTTGAACCCCTCACTGCACTCAATTCGCTCACTGCAATTCTCTCCCGTGACATAAAACAGTGCTTTATCCCCTTGGTGTATAATCTACTATTCCCGTGCAACGTCCTCAAATCATTAGGGAGTTTGTTGTATAAGACAATACACATGTTGTATGCATTTTTCTTGTAGATACCAGAACTGCAAGTAGGCTGATACAACAAATTTGTATACTATGCTCTCAGTTCTCTAGTGAACATTTCCTCACGTTTTTTAAAATAATCTGGGTGGCTTCTAACAAACAGACAGGCTTTATAAATGTACATGGAAGCTAAGGGAAGAATTTGAAATTTCTGGAAAAGAGGTCGACAACTATCGTCAAATCTAACGCCACCTAATGCTCTTAAACATTTTTTTTGCATCATAAATGCCCTCTGGACATCAACAGAATTGCCCCACAGCAAAAGTCCGTAATTCAGAGTGGACGACACGTATCCATGGTAAGCTGTTAACGCGGCTTGAATTGAGATAGAATTTTTAAGGCTTCTTAATGCGAAAACAAACTTTGATAGTTTAGAACAAACAGCGTCAATGTGATGTTTCCAGTTAAGATGTTTGTCGAAATGTAGGCCTAAGAATTTGGCATTATGAGTTTCTTCAACTGAAATATTATTCGACAAAAGTAATGTAAGTCTCTTAGTAGATGTAACATGACACCACACCAAATAAATATATTTCTTACACACAAATAGTCTTATATAAGGCGCACTCGGCAAATTAACGTAGGTTAAAGGAGGTTCCATGCATATTACAAAAACTTGCGTATTTGTGCTAGCTGTTCGGTGTACGCAAGGTGTCCTCGTATTGAGCTCGTTTGTGTAATTGTGTTTGTATACGCGGCGGGGCTGTCACCGGCCGGCGTCAATTCCATCGGGCTGACGTGGACAAATTGACATGTCCTTCCCTCGCTGCTTGACTTATTCCAACTCGCTTTTTCATTCCGTAAAAGGGAAATAGGTCAATAAAGACTTTTTTTTTCATATATGCTCTTTTTTACGGAGTGTTTTGCCACTGTAGGGTTAGGATCTTTTTTAGAGTACATATACATGAGTCTAGGTATAGATACCAAATGTAATTATTATGAACTTTACCCGTATAATATTTTCTCCAGATAATTTAGTGCCCGCCAATAAGATTGAAACTAAACTCAAATTGCGAATCCAATTGAATTCGTACGTCGTTCTCTAGATGCGTCTATAACAGCGTTGTTTAATTAACACCAATCACACTTTTATAAGTGTTGTTTAGTATAGCTAGAATGCGTTAACGCGCATAGGCCTCCACCCACCGGACGCGTGTCGTGCGCGACGCGTGTGCTGCGCGGCACACGCGCAAGTTGTAAAGCATTGAAACTACACTTCAAACACACATCGAACGCGGCACACGCGCAGCACACGCGCAGCACACGCGCAGCACACGCGCAGCACCCGCGCAGCACCCGCGCGGCACACGCGCAGCACACGCGCAGCACCCGCGCAGCTGCAGCGCAGCACCCGCGCGGCAGCGGCGCGGCAGCCGCGCTGCACACGCGTTGTTACACGCCGCCCGCTTCCGGTGTGAATATACCGCTTCAAACGCGCCCGACACACATCGAACGCGGCACACGTGCAGCACCCGCGCAGCACCCACGCGGCACACGCGCAGCACCCGCGCAGCTGCAGCGCAGCCCACGCGCGGCACACGCGTAGCACCCGCGCGGCACACGCGCAGCACCCGCGCGGCAGCCGCGCTGTACACGCGTTGCTACACGCCGCCTGCTTCCGGTGTGAATATACACTTCAAACACACATCGAACGCGGCACACGCGCAGCACACGCGCAGCACACGCGCACCACATGCGCAGCACACGCACAGCACCCGCGCAGCACCCGCGCGGCACACGCGCAGCACACGCGCAGCACCCGCGCAGCTGCAGCGCAGCACCCGCGCGGCAGCGGCGCGGCAGCCGCGCTGCACACGCGTTGCTACACGCCGCCCGCTTCCGGTGTGAATATACCGCTTCAAACGCGCCCGACACACATCGAACGCGGCACACGCGCAGCACCCGCGCAGCACCCACGCGGCACACGCGCAGCACCCGCGCAGCTGCAGCGCAGCCCACGCGCGGCACACGCGCAGCACCCGCGCGGCACACGCGCAGCACCCGCGCGGCAGCCGCGCTGCACACGCGTTGCTACACGCCGCCTGCTTCCGGTGTGAATATTCCGATTCAAAGCCGCCCGACACGCGCAGCACACGCGTCCGGTGGGTGGAGGCCTTGAGCTATACTTATATCTGCACGGCTATCACAAAACGGCGCACGAGCTCTCTCGATTTTTCTCGCACTATACCTCTCTTTCAAAGTTTTCTAATGAGAGAGACGTCTCTCTATCCTATGCTATCTTATCCGTCGATAGTGCGATGAAAATCGAGAGAGCTCGCGCGCCCCGTCACAGAATAGATAATAGTACAAGTACAGAAGAGACACTCCTTGGATCTTTACAAAAGGCGCCTTTTTCTCAGCCAAAACATTAAGATTTATGGCCCTCTGACGTCGTCGACGACGACCTCGACGTTCATCGCTACAAGTCTAAGAGCATTAAACCAAAAGGAGCGGCCATGAGTAATTTTCTATACATAAAAAGTCTGCCGATTTTTGCGGGGGAGGGGAACGTCATATGTATGCGTAACGTGAAAATAGCTACGTCAGATATACGTTAGTCCATACAATGTGTATGACCACATGACTGGTCATATATTTTTGGCAGAGGGGAACGCCTGTCAATGGCCGCTCCGGTTGGTTTAATGCTCTAAGCTACAAGTACATGCCGGTTCCCCAACTTTGGGGCACCGGCATGTACTTGTAGCGATGAACGTAAATTGCGGAGTGTCCCGTGCCTGGCCCCGTCTTGTGACAGCCGTGCAGCGCTGGCACAACTGAAGCTTCGACGCTGCGCCAGACGAGAAACTATATACATACCCTCTTTCTAATTTGCACACAGAGAGTGAGACAGGAGCCGCAACTCGACTTGGCAGCATGTTGTACCTTAACTTAAATAAGTACCTACTACAGGCACTACAGGTCGATTCAGAAGAGCTGGCGCGTAATGTCTATGAAATTAATGAAAGTTTCATATATTTTCCGCGCCAGCTCCCGTGAATCGACCTGTACTTTAATAGATCCTACCAAAATCAGTTCCGTTTATAACTGGTAACCATAGGGCTGGCTCGTTCCTCGCTCAACGCATTGGCATTGCCATTCAGTGAGGTAATGCAGCCAGCCTTTTGGGCACCCTACCAAGTGTAAATGATTTTGGGGATACATACATACATACATACATACATACATATAATCACGCCTTTATCCATAAAAGGGTTAGGCAGAGCACATGAAACTTTTGTTCCAGTGCCACTTTTAGCATAAATATGGGTATAAAAGATCGACAAACTGTGACATTGCAGTGACAGGTTGCTAGCCCATCGCCCACAACACACTTCAACCCTGTTCCCTTAGTCGACTCTTACGACACCCACAGGAGGAAAGGGGGTGGTGCTATTCTAACCCGACACCACACGGGGATTTTGGGGATATATGTAAATATAGTGTAAATACGCCATAGGTTAAGTTAGTTTTAGTCATTTTTGTAGTTTTATTGTTGTTGTACCATATCTTATACTTATATTCTGTATTAATAAATATATCTTGATAACTAAAGCTTATTAAGAGCAAATACAACTAAGAATGGTTGTTAATAAAAGACCCTTTCGATAACATTGTACCTCTAAAATGATGAAATCCAAGCATAAATTCGGTGTTGATTAGTTATGAAAAATACGAAAATATCCATAGATCCAGTGTTGGCTACAGGACAGATAACCCGGCGACCGGGACCCTACATTTTGCATAACAAATCAATGTCATAATCCCCGATGGTGCCGCCCCGGCCATCGATATTTCACCCTGTGAATGGACCGGGATAACCCGTGTACTCATTGCTCAAATACCGCATCATTTCGTCGTTGGCACATTTGAGGCTCATATTTGCCCTAGATAAATTTTTTTACGCTTATGAGTTAGATATGCGATTATGTTGTTGTCCAAAACTTTTACGCACTGTTACGGCAAACAGAAGAAGCTATGGTAGCCTAGTTCCTACATACTGATTTCCAATGCAAGTCAATCTAAGTCTTGGCTTTTTAGGAAAAACAATATCCTATATTTTAATCCAGATGGGTAATCACGCACCGTTATAACCTTACACCCGTACGAACAATGCGTTACGTGATCGACCTGCAGTTATAAACTATTAATCCTTACGCTAAATTTCATCTAAATCCGTTCAGCCATGTTTGCGTGATTGAGTAACAAACATCGAAATAAATATAACATTTTTATATAGTGTACTTGCGTAATTAGATGTATGTTGTTTTTAATATAAGCTATTGATTTTCCTAATCGGAATTCATCACAATAAAATAAACAATAGCTTACGCGATTTAAACCAAACCCAAACCCACGCTAGATTTCCGGGTAACTCGTTATTGTAGGTCTCTCTTAAACTCTGAACTTATTCTAAGTGTCTGTGTCATCTGCAACTGCGAGGTCCGCGAGTGTCGTTTCTCTAACAGTAAATATAACGTGGTACAATTGTCAGAGAAATACACAGAACTAGGTATACTTACTTACAGTAAGTATAAAGTAATGCAGAGCATATAATGTAGAGCTGGCGGCTACGCCTACTCCACCTTCACATGATGCAGACGGTAACTACGATATGTTTTTTTAAATATTTTTTTAAATAAATAAACAAAATAAAAATACTACGTACATATAAAGGTTGTACTGTCCATGTACGTGGTGGATCTAGGATTTTGGTTTCGGAGGAGATTTATGACGGGGTTTTAGTTCGGAAACCCTATCATCAGCGGCATACCCCGCTGATGTATGATTTGTTACGGCAGGGCTCAGGTACTTTTGAGGGGCTTAAGCCCCATCGCCTTGGATCCGCCAGTGTGCTTGTGTGGACTGAATGTTCTAAGGTCTACGGAATCTGTCACTTACCTAACCACATAACATTCAAACCATCGTACCTCGTAATTATTCATTCATGCAATTTTTTTTAATCTGGTCAAAATGCATGTTTTTTTAAGATATTCGCATAAACTAATCATTTTCTGAATGTTTTTTTGCAATAACCTTGGTACTTCAAGTACCTTTTGAGATAGCTAACAACTTAATACGAACTGTTATTACAATTTGTATCATCCACTTTAATCAATTAAGTCGATGTTTTAATGGATATATGTGTAACCTGTGTTTAACTGTCTACGAAAACCAATAAGTAGTACATTTGTGGGAGAAGTTAAGGTACTGATTTATGATTGGTAATTCAACTGTGATTTGTAGTCCCGCTCTGAATCAGGCACTCGTTATTAACAAAGCCATTGAGGCAGATAATGGGGCTCAAAACAATTTGCAATTCAATGAGAGTCGTCTTGCTCCTTAGTTAGCTGTCAGGATTATCTTTTTGGATCAGCTACTCGGAATAATTACAAGTGGATGAGTATTCTTAAGGATTATTCCGTCTCCTTGACCTAGATTGTCGTTGTATCTAAACTTTACAAAGAGCAAAAACTTTTTTGAAAGTCGCACTGTTTAAAATTGAAATGTAAATTAGGAAAATACATACAGCTACTTACATACTTAGGTACGTAAACTCCCGCCTGTATTTCGAAATTAGGTAGGCAGTGCAATTTTCAATGAATTCTAGAAGTGAGTGAGTAAGAATTAAGAAAATATTAAGTTTAAGAATATTTGCAAAATCAAGCAAAGAAGACATTACTAGAAAAAATGGATAACCACTGTATGGATAAAAAAAGAAAATCCACCCTTCACACAAATCAAATTAAATGGGTTCACAGTTGAAAAAGTAACTTCATTCGGATATTTAGGAAGCCTGATCAGCGCAAACTCCAGATGCACCATATAGATAGAAAAACTACCTTCCACAGCAAAAAACATACTTAGACGTAGGCAGCATACCTATTAACATCAAAAATATGGAAATAAACCCAAAGTAATTTATTAAAACACAAAATATGGAGCATCGCATTGTAAGGAAGTGAAACATGGACCTCAACCTACAAAGATTCCGAGATATTAGAAGCATTTGAGATGTGGTGTTGGCGGCGAGTGGAGAAAATTAGATGGAGAGAGAGTAACCAATGAAGAAGTTCTGAATCTCTATTATGGGGCAAACCAAGCAGTTAGTGAGAAACTTAGAAAATAGAAAGGGAACATCTTCCTAGGGCACCTCATGCCACATGACAACTTTATACTTAACATAATTGAAGGAAAGGCTCCTCCCCTCCCTCCGCCTTGCGCGCAGGGGGTTACGGGAGGTGAGATCCCCACATAACCCCCCACTATGGCCTTCCCCGGGGCGGGGGTATGTGTAACGCATTTCTCCAGCGTCAATAAAAAAAGGTCAAAGAGGTGGCGAGATAAAGATGGAGGGCCTACCTTGAACTTACACCGACAAGAGCTTAGCTCTTAAATAAGAGAAGAAGAAGAGGATTACTAAGTCGAATATTTTGGATAATTCGGTATATTTAATAGGTGTAGATAACCTAAAATATACAAATATTAAAAAATAAACGAACACAAGAACATTTTTACGAGATTTGTTTAAGATACAAATCTTAAGTAGACAGACAAACTTTTTAGTGTTAAAGGTGACCGATCGAAATAAACCTAAGTAGAAAAATATCCACTAACAAAAATACAGTACCTAACTAAAGTAAACACTGAGATTAAATATTAAATTAAATTATTATTGAAAAATTCTAAATAATCTTCTTTTATTAGGGTTTGAAATGAAAGTAAAAAAAGATACCTAAATATAAAAAGATATTGGGCTCGTCCGGGATTTGAACCCGGGACCTCTCGCACCCTAAGCGAAAATCATACCCCTAGACCAACGAGCCGATTGAGACGGAGGCCGAAAATTGGTATCAAAGTCAGCGCTGTATGTAGTGCGTATACGCACAAGAGAAAGTAAATCATTAATCTCGTACCTGATACATGTTATGTGTGTTTTATCCGTCCAATAACATTGTAATCTCTTAACAAGCTGTATGCCGATAAATATATTCTTATTGCAGCTTATGGACATAATCTACACCTATATTAATGTATAGATAGATTGTAACTTTGTATGTTTTGGGTAATCTCTGGAACTAGAAATTATTTCACTTACGTTTAGAATGGACTTTCTGGATTGTTATATTTTTCCCGCGGGTTTGCTTGCGTTCTTTGCAATTATAAATAAATAAACCATTTATTTCAGGCATCTAATGCCCACACCAACAAATACCTTAAAGCCTTTAGATATTAAATCGTATGACAAAAATAAATTAGTGGAAATATATTCTACGGGTAACCAAACGCATGTGAAAAAAACAGATTCGTGAAAAATTGCATTGGTAAAGATGCGTGTAGCCAAAATAACGACTGGAAAAAAAGGCGTGTGACGAAATTATCTGTTGGTAGAAATAATATATAGAGAATAAAGAAAATGGGGAAAAACGTGAAATGAACTAAAAATACCGGAAAAAATTTTTTTTTGGTCATTCATCTATACAGTCCCCAAGATAACAGTCGGTGGAAAGATTGGCATGACTGCTGTGTTTGATAATATGATAATAAACGATTGCCACACTATGCGGTTTCCACTCCGGTGTATGAAATGCGAGCGGGACAGCGCAGCGCTATAAGACGTGCATAACATGAGTATTTCGGTTCCGTAGCCAAATGGCAAAAAACGGAACCCTTATAGATTCGTCATGTCTGTCTGTCTGTCCGCCCGTATGTCACAGGCATTTTACTCGAAAACTTTAAGGTGTATTTGAGTAAAATTTTGAGGATAGGCGTATTTTGTTAGCCGCTAAATGGTTTTGTAATTAAATTACAAAAAAAATTAGGGGTGCACTCCATACATAAAACTGAGTCACAAATAAAAATTTCATTGCAAGCCCACGTGTGGCACATCAATCGATAGGCCTTTAAAAATAAATATAAGGTTTCTATGCATTTTTTTGATTAAGTGAATAGAGTCGGAGATAATCGCCCCTCTAATTTTTGAACCGTGTATTTTAATAATATGAAAAAAATCATGGACATAGGGCTTATTAAATTCTATCAACGTGTTTTGAACAAGATCGGATCAAAGGTTTTCGAGATATTTCTAAAAAACTGCCTTCCTTAAAGAAAAGGACGTAGGTGCCATAAGATTTCAGTAACGATACGACCTTTTTAATAGGCACAGAACCCTTAATATTATAATTATTGCGTATTCGACAAAAAACTTATATTAGTAAAAACGTTATTCGGTAATGTGAGGATTAGTTAAAATAATATTCAACAAAGTGATTTTTAGATAAAATAATATTCGACAAAACAAGAGTTAAGTAAGTATGTAAATCGTGATTCAGGGTAACGTATTTTGAACATACAATCATTATGAAAAATTAAATTATACAAATTGACTTTAGACAAACAATACCTACATGAAACTAAACGTTGTTAGACAAACTGAAATGAGACAAAACGTTATTAGGCCAAACAAGGGAATCCCAATTCCGCCAACTTAAATAATCTCTTAAGTGTTCTAGTACTTAACCGTATCCCTTATCTTACATAGGTAGTACCTAGAAACCTAGGTACTTGCCAACATTGTATATTGTATCCACATTACACCTAACTGACAAGTTAAGCACGTCATAAACATTGGTTTTATCTTATCTGATCATAGTATTTGATATTTTTATGCATAATAAATGTATATTATCGATGTTATCTTTATTGATAAGTACCATGCATGTCCCACTTGCCGCTTCGACTAAACTCGGCACCCGTTCATGTCGAGCATTAAGCGTTTTTCCCTTACTGGCAAGTATGTAAGTGCGAGAAGGACGAATGGTTTATGTCCGACATGATATACCTACGTATATATGTATAAACGATCATGCTATTAGCTAGGCAATGGCAGGTTCACAGTGACACTCATCGACAAACGGCCGTCATCGGTATTTTGAGTCGCAGAAAGATTACGACCCTAACTAGATGAAAGAGCACAAGGTATGCCGTAGAGCGGGATGCCATGATTTCTACAATATTATTTAAACGTTGTCATTTATAAACCCACTTAATTAGATGATATTGGACATGAGTCATGTCATCAAAGTCTTGTAATTATCATCCTTGTAAAGAATTTAATCGTTCCAATGGTCCATGTATTTTGATATTTAAACTCAGGTTAGTGACGGTGAAACTTATTCATTCTGAGATGAAGGGTAAACTGGTTCTTAGGCCATCTCATCTATTGGACGTACAAAATACTAAACACTAAAAATATAAATCGTATAAAATGACAAATAAAACGACAAAAGTCGGGCTCGTCCGGGATTTGAACCCGGGACCTCTCGCACCCAAAGCGAGAATCATACCCCTAGACCAACGAGCCGAACGGCAACTGCGACGAAATTTCAATTCACAATCCCTAATGGTCATTACCATTAGAAAGCCATAACAGTATCAAAATCACCGTTACACTGTTACGTCACGCGAACTCACTCCGCTATCGCGCCATAGCACGTGTGAGTGTGAACAACTCATTAGACACGTCTGAAGAATTGCTTTAACATTAACGTTACCTACCAGTTATTAAACAAATTTGGATCAGTATTGATTAATCTACTTTTATAGTTAGCTAATACCTACATATTTAAGAGTGAGTTGTACTCTGATGACTCTTGACTAAACGAAGAATGGACGAATCTTGAGGCTGGAAAGTCTGGAATAAACTTTTTGGGTTAACTCATTCTTATAATCTCATAATGTTTCATCGTTAGGTTGCGTGAGTTAAAAGACTATTTTACCCGGCGTCATCCATAGTAATAATAATAATTATTTAATTCGGACATTAATATCCATTTGTTGTTAGTATACATAAGTACAAGCACGATCGCCTTATCAACTACAGTTGTTCATACAAATTACAAATTAATAGACAGAAATATAGAGGTATGTAAAATTTAAATTGCAGTTGTATTATTATTTGGAAAAACTAAAATTATCGAAAATTAGTGGGTAATGACAGAAAATATCTAAGCTAGTGCATGGGTAATTATTATTTTTACAAAACTGAACTTGATCGCGGTCGGATGTGCTGAAAACATCTTTGGTCGCGAGAAGACTGGCGTATCTACCTAAGCGTAATCCATTTATAAACATGTAATAATATAGGTACTTGAAATGTTATTGCCTAATCCGTTGTATTTACTTATGCATCTCTATGTACAAAAACTATGTAGTACCTACCTATAGTCAGCCAGTAACGAAATACAACGTAAAAAAAACTTTCCAAACGAAACCATACCGAAAAGTGCCTATTCCAGTTAAAAGTTATTCAAATACGTGTATTATCTATTTGAATTCTGACCAGAATACGAATGCTGTGTACGCTCAATGGAAATGCGCTACGTAGGAGGTTGATTCATAAAACTCCAGACCTGGGCGGGCGGCTATTATCCAAACAGTGAAATTTGTGTCTGGGTATTGATTCGAGACGTACATTATGCATTCATTCAGTCTTGAGTTAATTTCAACGTATATCGCTCGTATGGGATATTATGAGCGCGCGAAATACATTGAATAAAAAAAAAAAATACGAATTAAAAATAGTGCTTAAAAACCCTGTTATGTAGGGTTTATAAAATAATGTAAATGACCTTTGCAAGGTTTAAACTAAACTACTTATACATACATATTGTATTTCAAAAGAAACATGTGTATGGGTGGATGATTTCGGCCATTGCTATCATCATCATACGAGTATAGTACATTAACTATATAAATATAATTTGGGAGTGTTTCTACTTTCACACATTCAATTTGCGCTCATGATTATAGTCGGCACGCTACTGCGGTAAGATAGCCCTGCGATTCTACGGGTGAAAAATACTGGACTTATCTAGTTACATTCAAGCCCCGAGTTTAAATCTCAGGGTGAAATAACTACGTACTCTGGTAGCCAGCCTGATGCCGCACGATACCTCAAAAAAATTACAACTAACGATTCAAACATCTGTATTGCCGATTTAAATGCATCGTTTTTAGGGTTCCGGTTAGTTTCGCCATGTCCGTCCGTCTGTCAGTCTGTCTGTCAGTAACCCTTACAACTAGAAAACTGCAATTCGGTGTGGGTATATAAACCAATCATCCCGACAAAACAGTAGAAAAAATCTTGAAAAAATTTTTTTTTAGGTTACCTCTACATGTAAATTGGTGATGTATTTTTTTTTTCGTTAAGCCTATAGTGTGGGGTATCGTTGGATAGCTTGTTCAAAATATTATGGGTTTTCTAAAACTATTTTTCAACTCAGTTATGCGTTTGCGAGATAATGGGATTTAAAGCCCTAATTTTTGTTCGAGTCATGTGTCCCCCATCTGCCCGCTAAATGGACTACTGGGGACGTGAAAAAATTCGTGGCAGTAGTACATATAATGAATTTAAAAGGAAAACTATCACTGTTAAGTAGACATAACTAGTTAACGAGTAGTAGACATAACTAGTTAACTGGTAAGAAATGCACTTAATTTCGGGTGCATATACATTGTCATTGGAATTTGAACCTTTTACCGTTGACGGTAGGGTTGCTTTTTCACGGCACGTTATCTTCAAAAGAAAAAACCTTGTCCTTCAGGTGGTCGCTAACCGAAGGTGGTCGCGTAACCGGCGAAACGACCCTAATACATTGGTTTGTTATAAAAATAATCATATTTACGATTATAATCGAGGGTAAGCTATAATAAACACCCCAAAAGCCCTTTTTAAGTCCGCATTCTGTGACAGACGGGCAACTACGGAACCCTACCTTGCGCGTGGGCCGACACGCACTTGGCCGCTTTTACACATTTATAAAGCGTGGACATTTCGAATGTTTCGAGAATAGCGAGCCCCTGTCGAACAGTCGTAAAGCCCGAGATACCGCGACCACCGCGGGAGCCTCGAGCCAAATAAATGTACCGCTCGATTTATTCATGCGGCTCGCTGCACTGAGCTTCAAACTGGTTTTACCTATTCAGTGTTCCGAGGTTATCTTGTATCGGCAGAAACATTAAAACCCTACCCGGAACTCAACCCTGTTCATTAATGTAACAAGGATTCTATAAAACGGAACCTACGGTGGATGGAGGGTAATTAATACAATAATACTTAAGTATAACGAAAACTAGGGGAGGATTCATAGTGGGTACACCGTTCGTAGCCCCTTCCAAAACCGGCCAGCACTAGACTCTTATCAATGCATTCGCCTTGCGAATCAATGCGTGCGCCGGTCGGCAAACGAAAGGGTGACACCCGTCTAAATTGCGTAGGAAACACTATCTATGTCAACAACTAATTGGCGAAATATATGTAACTGTGACGATCACTTTATTTAGTTAGGTTAACGTTACGGTATCGGCCCGAAACACGGAAACATTAAGTATTGAGATGTCATGCCTGCTGCTTTTAGAATTGTGCTAAGGTACAACTAAACCTGCCACAACAGCTCACGGTGCTCGGCCTGCCTGCCTGTTGTTAACATCTACATATATTTTTAAGTTGTTATGTTATGTCTAGATATTTGATTCATGTTTTAAGGTGTTAAATAGCTTTTATGATTACAATCAGTTGTATTTCTTGCGGAATAAGGGCATATCATACCGTCAGCTTAACTGTAACTTAGAATATAATTTATATAAGGTTATACCTACCGCCTATTACGCGCCTATTACCGTGGTACGCGAGATAGTTTTCAAATGATTATAAAAAATGATGGGTATGAAAGCTCCTTAACGTCCTAGATTATTTTTTTTATTGAAGAGTGTTTATTTAACTTTCAGAGTCGTAACTTTTTGGACCAATTTTAGTTTATTATATTTGATAAAATAATTATTGAAACCATGAAAGGAGAATCTTCTATTACCGTGGTAATGGATGGGATGTGATTCTATTACCGCGAAATTAGCTTTTATTATCGAGGGTACAAAAAGCAGCAATTTTCTACCATCGGTAATAGTAACCTGGTACACAATTCGGCACCCAATATCGAGGGTTAAAATAATATTCATGACTTTGGTTCCGTACTATATAAAAATAAAGAAAACATAAAACATACTTAAATCAACAAAATGATGTCCACTGGTTATAAGAATAACTACTACTTGCATATATAGCAGGTAAAGACTACCTTTTATTAAATCACAGTTACATTACATTATACTATGGATTCGGTATTTTGTATTTAAAGATTAAATAAATAAAATACGGGGTATTATAAAAAAACCTAATAAGTACAATACTGAGGATACTAACAGGCTAAATGACTCGAAAACCATATAATACAATAAATTTTGCGTTTTGTGTAGGTAAGTGACACCTTTATCTATACTTATGTGTCGTTTGCGGGTTGTTTGAATGTTTTAGGACTTTATTTAATTTACAAATTTTGCTGAGATATGTTATTATCTCCGTTCACCACACATCTTAATAATACGAACCAGAGAAATCAATTTTATCAAATGAAATTGTACGAACGGAACCCTAGATGTGATTTATTTTAAGAGAAAACTAAAATGTCACTCGGTAATAGATACTTCTTTTTAACCTATTACCGACCCAAACAAATATTGAATGGGTCGGTAAAAAAATCCCATAGTTACTGTTAACGCTGCTACCAACTCCAACTACGCACGGGAGGAACGGTGCGGGCGGCGCGGGCGCCGGTCCGCGATCAGCTCGCGGCATTCCCCTTCCACCAGACTCAAAACGACACCGCGCAAGGCGCACGTCACTCGTCAGTAATTTTGTATAGTATTCGTAAGCGAATAAACGCTGTTATAATTTTCTGGAGTCAGATTCATTTATCACCACCAACATCTATCACGTCGGGGGGGGAGTATGTTAACGCTGCTACCAACTCCAACTACGCACGGGAGGAACGGTGCGGGCGGCGCGGGCGCCGGTCCACGATCAGCTCGCGGCATTCCCCTTCCACCAGACTCAAAACGACACCGCGCAAGGCGCACGTCACTCGTCAGTAATTTTGTATAGTATTCGTAAGCGAATAAACGCTGTTATAATTTTCTGGAGTCAGATTCATTTATCACCACCAACATCTGGAGACCACGACGTGATATTGAAGCACGGATACTATCGATTAATGAACATAAATAACGAAATTTCAAGTATACAACGAACGAATATATTTTTTGGACCTATTTAGTTATTATAATTTTCTCTTTTCTTTCTAAGCATGACATTGATACTTACCTACTATTATTATTCACTATATTCTTGATTATTATTGACATTTACGCGCAACACACATTTCAAAATTTGAGAATAAAATATGATTAATGACATGCTATAGAATCAAATTATTGTACGCCAACCACTGGCTGATTGTGAAGATCTTACCTTTGTATTATAACTATTTTGTACTCGCTTTCATACAATAAATTATTTTGTATTTGTATTTTCTATAACGATGGCGGCGAACAAGTCACATAACGGTTAAGTTGCAACTTCATACAAAGGAACAAAGGGATTATACGAAGATACAAACTACATGTGCAAATACGAAGGAAGTGTGCCCGTTTCTAATTTATTTAAAGTTTAATGTAATTTAACCTGTGTTTTGTGACAGCGGTGATAGTCTCCTTTTTTTAGATTAAATTGTTCTTTGTGAGTAGTGTACGTAACTACAGTTTATAATATCTACGTTACCTACTCAGATAAAATCATGCATTCAAATTAGTTTCAAAGCATTTCAATACCGTTTCTTACTTTTTATGAAGCAATTATCATTTCATTCTACAAGTTACAGTTCAAATAATATAAATTTGTTACGTAATTAACCTTTTACTTAAGATACGAGAATCATTAGTGAGTATCAAAGTGCATTGTAATGCGAGTAGTTACATAAATAACTTACTATAACAAACGTTTTAAAGTGATTTGCCGACTATTTCAGATTTACTTGGGAACCTGCAAGTCGGCGAGAGCAAACGTGTATGAATAATAACCTCATATTTGGCTTAATAAGTGATACTGAGCTAAATTTAAGTATTTGAGGTATGGAATCATCGTCATTTCTGAACTAGAAACCGTAAGTACTTACTTATTCTTTTTACGTGCCTGGTTGATAATTGCCACGTTGCCTACGTTGCTTGCGCTTACAAGATGAATGATATAAATGAATTAATACATCAGAGAGGAGTAGAGAGAACGCGCTTAACGCTATTTAAAAGATTTTTGTTGTCCATATCGGAGATAGAACCTAATGATGTTACTAGGGCCCAAATTAACGAGTTGTCAATGAGGTTAGGTAAAATGCAAAGCTCATTAAATACATTTGATCAGATTCAAGATAAGATAGATGGGCTTGATACCTCTGGTAAACAACTTAAACAAAGGGAAGAAACAGAAAGTTCCTTTTATAGTAGCATGAGCCAAGCTCAGGAAATTATTGATACATGGCAAGAGACCTTTCAAAAGGAGAAGGTTTTAAGCACAGCTAGCCGCATTGGCCACAATAAAATCAAACTTCCTCCTTTGAAACTTCCTCTTTTTAATGGGAATCCAAACCTGTGGCTTGAGTTTCGTGACATTTATCGGTCACTAATTCATAACAATGACGACATGGATGATATATGCAAATTTCATTATTTGAAATCTTATTTAGAGGGTGAAGCCAGTGTCGTCATTAAATCGGTGACTGTCTCTGCTGATAATTATGAAATTGCTTGGTCCCTTTTGTGTGAAAGGTATAATAACAAGCGCTTGTTGGTCAGCCAACACCTTAAGTGCTTATTTAATATCGAGCCTTTGTTGAGGGAAACTGATAAGGGTATGCGCAATTTAATTGATTCAATTTCCAAGAACTTGCAAGCGCTTAAGACGCTTGGTGAATGCACGGACAAATGGGATACGCTTATTATTTACATGGCTACGACAAAGCTTGATAACGCTACTGCACGCAAGTGGGAAGAGTTTAGGAATGATATTAAAGATTCTCCTACTTTAAGTGATTTTTTCAAGTTCTTACGTAACAGGGCTGACGTATTGGAAACAGTAGGTCCTACAAGGTCGGAATTTAAAAATGAAAAACGTCAGGTATTTCCTAAGACTAAATCTTTTATTGCTTCTGTTTCCGACGCACCGTCCACTAGTTACCAGTGCATGTCCTGTAAGCAAAATCACAGATTAATCGAATGTCCTAAATTTAAATCGTTATCAATCGATGATCGTTACACACAAGCTATTCAATGGAAGTTGTGCAAAAACTGTCTTCGTCCTGGGCATCATACTTACCAGTGCCGCTCTAGTGGTTGTAAAATCTGCAAAAGAAAACATAGCACTATTTTACATAAACAAACAAACAACCAACAATTGCTTAGTAATGAAAATGCTAATGCTTCAGCTACAATTAACACTTACCTTCCTGAAGCGACAGCATCTTCGTCCAACGAACCCGTGGAACAGCAAACTACTGCTCAAGCTCAAACTTCTATCACGTTGTCCACGGTATCTTGTGACCAAGTCTTACTTTCCACGGCACTCCTTGAGGTGACATACGAAGGGAACAAGCACGTGCTACGCGCTTTATTGGACAGCGGCAGCCAATCCTCTTTCATCTCTGAAAAGGCACAAACAATTATTAATTGTAAAACAATGGAAGTTAATCGTTCAGTATCGGGCATTAATAATTCAACATTGCAAATAAATAAATATTGCGATTTAATAATAAATTCAATGCATAGCAATTTCTCTATTCCAGTTAAATTCTATGTAGTGCCTACCATCACTGATAAACTTCCAAATATGAAAGTTACAACACAATTAAATATTCCACCGAATATTAATCTAGCAGATCCTCAGTTCTGCCATCCGTCAGAGGTAGATATTTTAATCGGCTCAGATGTATTTTGGGACCTTATTGGATCCAATCAAATTAAGTTAGGGCGAAATAAACCCGTATTGACGGAGACAGAACTGGGATGGATAGTGGCGGGCCCCACTGGCCGCCGCAGTGGTTCTGCGAGTTCACAAGGAATTAAATGTAATTTCTCACAAGATATTAAAGATCAGCTAGCAAGGTTCTGGGAACTCGAAGAACTACCCGCGAAAAAGGTTGTGTCACCTGAGGATAGTTACTGCGAAAATCTATTCAATGACACTACCTACCGCGACGCAAATGGAAGATTTACAGTTACAATTCCATTGCGAGAATCGCCAGATGTCCTTGGAGATTCATACAAAATGGCAGAAAAACGATTTCTTAACATTGAAAGGCGACTCTCTAAGGATCAGTCTCTAAAAAAAGCCTATTCCGATTTCATTCATGAATACAAGAATCTAGGACATCTGACAGATATATCAAAGCCCGAATTTGGTTCATTTTTTCCTCACCATTCAGTAATTCGACAAACGAGTGAGACAACGCGTTTACGCGTTGTCTTCGACGCTAGCGCAGCAACAACAACCGGGAAGTCATTCAACGACATACAGTATGTCGGTCCTGTTGTGCAGGATGACTTACTCTCGATTTTGATGCGGTTTAGGCAACATACGTACGTCGTAACGGCTGATGTCGAAAAAATGTACAGGCAAGTCCTTGTAGAGCCTAGCCAACGCTACTTACAACTTATTCTCTGGAGAGTTGAAGTTTCAGAACCTATTAGAGTTCTACAGCTAAATACAGTAACTTACGGAACAGCCAGTGCTCCCTACTTAAGCACCAGATGCTTATTACAATTAGCTAAAGAATGCGAAGACGAAACCATTAAGCAAGTTATAGAACATGACTTTTACATAGATGATCTTTTATCAGGATCACAAACGGAAGTCGAACTAAGCCATATCTGTGAAGCAGTTACTAATAAACTCAAATCAGCATGCTTTCCTCTTCGCAAATTCCATACAAACGCCCCTTTGGTAGTAAAAAACAGTCTCGGTACTATGATACCGAAAGACTTAGACATCACTTCCCAATCTAGTGTCTTAGGCCTTATATGGCATCCGGCTGGTGACAAATTGCATTTTTCGACACAGTTAGATCTGACGCCACCAGTGACGAAACGTACAATATTATCAAACTCAGCAAAAATATTTGACCCACTAGGTTTGTTGAGTGCAATCACAATTACACCAAAAATAATATTACAGCGGTTGTGGCTTACTAAACTAGACTGGGACGATTTAATTCCTGCAGAATTATCAAGAAAATGGCAAGACTATGTAGGAAATCTCAAATATCTAACGAATATTGATATACCAAGATGCGTTCTATGTCCTAAATATAAAACAATTACCTTGCACTCCTTCAGTGATGCATCCCAGGATGCGTATGCTGGATGCATTTATTTATCGTCAATAGACAGTGATTGTACGTCTGTTGTGTGCCAAAGCTAAGGTTGCTCCTTTAAAACCGACTTCAATTCCGCGCTTGGAGTTACTAGGAGCTTTATTATCGGTACGTTTGTCGGTTAAGGTTAAACAGGCGCTACGATGTCGCATTCACCAAGTTTTCCACTGGAAGGATTCATCTGTGGTCCTGAGTTGGCTCGAGGCCGAACCACGTAGCCTCAAAACTTTCGTCTCAAACCGCGTAGGAGCCATTCAGGAACTGTCTCCTGGAGGTATGTGGAGGCATATCCCGGGAGATCAGAACCCTGCGGATTTGGCTTCCAGAGGAGTTGACCCTCAGCAGCTATGTAATTCAGCTTTGTGGTGGCAGGGTCCCTCGTTTTTGGGTCATGATATATCAGCTTGGCCACAGTTGAATAAGTCTAGCACTAGCAGCGATGTACCTGAAATCAAAACATATACTCAAATAACAGAAAACAAGAAATCAGCAAGCGCTCTTTCCAAGGTTGTGGACTTCACCAAATATTCAAAATTATCCACCTTGCAAAGAACCTTTGCTTTTGTAAAGAGATTCATTTTTAACCTGAAGAATCCAAATTCTAAAATGGTAGGTCATTTAACTGCAGATGAATTAAATAGTTCATTAAACTTCTTAAGTAAACAAGCTCAAGAAGAAGCTTTCACAGATGAACTAAACAACCTACAGAACGATAAAACTGTACCTGTTAAATCTCGTATACTTTCACTTACACCTTTCATCGATGAATCCGGACTGCTGCGTGTCGGCGGCCGCATAAAACACTCTCCCGAAACATACAACAAAAAACATCCTATTATAGTGGATTCAAATCACCCATTTACAAAGCTAATTTTTAAGCACATGCATCTAAAATTGCTACACGGTGGACCACAGTTATTATTAAGTACGATCAGGGAACATTTCTGGCCTTTAAGAGGCAGAATTTTAGCAAGAAGCACGGTGAATAACTGCAAAACATGTAAAATCATGAAGGCAAAAAATATAAACCCTCTCATGGGTAACTTACCCGAGCCAAGAGTGACACCAAACCTTCCCTTCCATGTTTGCGGCGTTGACTTTGCAGGTCCTTTTCTCATTACCGACCGCAAAGGACGCGGTTGCAGAATCACCAAATGTTACCTATACCTATTTATCTGTTTTTCGACAAAGGCATTGCACTTAGAGTTGGCTAGCGACCTCACAGCAGATTGTTTCATCCAATGTCTGAAGCGGTTCATCTCACGTAGAGGGAAACCAAGCAAGATTTTCTCAGATAATGGGACTAATTTTGTAGGCGCAAGCAACGAAATCGGTAGATTTCTCAGGGCTGATGGTGATTCCATAGCGTCGTATGCAGAAAACGAAGGTATACATTTTCAGTTCTCGCCTGCTTTATCCCCTCATTTTAATGGATTAACGGAGGCCGGAGTTAAGTCGGCCAAATTTCATTTAACTAGGGTGTTAGGTAATACACACATGACATTTGAGGAGCTATCAACGTTGTTCACTCAAATCGAGGCAATTTTGAACTCACGACCGTTAACACCGTTATCATCAGATCCGAATGATTTAGAACCTTTATCTCCGGGGCACTTCTTGATCGGTAAAGCACTGTTGTCACTACCAGCACCGTCTCTGATCGATATCAATCCTAACCGGCTCAGCAGATATCAACACATCGAAAGGATGCGGCAGCAATTCTGGCTACGCTGGCACAAGGAGTTCCTAAGCGAAATGCAACAGAAGACAAAGTGGCGAATCAACCAAGAAGGCCTACAAATCAACGACATGGTCGTCCTAAAGGAACCAAATGTTCCGCCAATGAAGTGGCGCTTAGGGCGCATTCAAAAACTATACCCTGGGGATGATGGCATCGCCAGGGTCGCCGGGGCATCTTTCGTCGCGCTATTCACAAGCTTTGCGCATTACCCAAAGATCCAACACCAGCTACGACGAAGCCTTTTTCAGCATCGGATCCAACGTCAACAGCATCTTCACTCCTCGAAGCCCTACCTGCTCGAGGGGGGGGGGAGTATGTTAACGCTGCTACCAACTCCAACTACGCACGGGAGGAACGGTGCGGGCGGCGTGGGCGCCGGTCCGCGATCAGCTCGCGGCATTCCCCTTCCACCAGACTCAAAACGACACCGCGCAAGGCGCACGTCACTCGTCAGTAATTTTGTATAGTATTCGTAAGCGAATAAACGCTGTTATAATTTTCTGGAGTCAGATTCATTTATCACCACCAACAGTTACTATTACCGATTGTTGTGGGATCTTACCATCAGTAATAGACTTAATTTGGAATTTTGTAAAATCTAATTCCGATCCATAAAAACTTTAGGATACAATTGTATTTTCATTACAAATCAAACATACGTATTACAAGCTTGATATAAAACCATAATCACGTAACTGGTAAGTAAATATAGTTAATTATTACAATATTTAAACGACATGACAAAATAAGGGTTTCCATAGAAACTGCAGATTCAGTACTAAAGTTTTGGTTAAAAATTCAGGGTTTGTTGCATACTTTCCATACCACGGAAATAGTTCTTTAATAGTGTAACGGCGTAATATTTTAATTTATTGGCATCGTGTAGCACTGCCTCTAAACATCAACACAGCATCTAAAAAGAAGTCTTAAACAGCTTTAATTGTGTTGTAATGAACCTGTGGTCTGTGTTGTCAGCTTAGGGAAAAATCCTATTTTTAAATATAAAATTGAGTTTTTAATGCAACTTGGTAGCAATCAAGATCTAGATAGGTATATAGAATTTTGTTAGTGAACTTACAAATTCCATGTTTGAAAATGGGGCTAATTCTGAATTAAAGGAAATTACAAAGAATTAGCAATCCCCAATTTAATTTTCATATAAATTAATAGTAGCAGGTTTCAATTAGGTGAGATAAAAAATTAAAAGACAGTATTCAGGATTGGATAATTTATTCCACTGCAATACCAGAGATAAGGCCTGAGGGCCAGTGGGTTTCCCAAGATGTTCATGGGGCCATTTTTGAATTCGCGGCTGACACAGCAGCATCAGGTTTCTGAAGAAATCTTATTTCTGACCCATTGGTGGTCACCATTTTGGGAGCTGATTCCGTACCGGTGTCCTGAAAGGGAGAAGAACCGTGAGTATTAATTGTGATGGATTGAGTGTAATTCCGCGTGGCGCGAAACACGAGGAATTAGGTAGTAATCTGTTCTCTGGTCTTTTCAGGAGAGGAATTCAGCGAGGAGCGAGTTTCGCGATAGGAGGAACTATGAAAGTTATATAGTTCACTATTGGTAAGATAAACTTACCCATTTTGTGAAGGTTTCATGTCGGCGTGTAGTAGGTACCCACCGTTCACTAATTAATCCAATTTAATTATTTTCAGTGAACGGGAAATTGAGAAAGAAGGAGAAGGATTAAGAAAGTGTTTGTTTGTTGGAAATGCTTCTTGTCTAGCAGCTTCGGCATCGGGTCCCTCTAGCGAGACGGAGGAAGCTACCCAGTTTCAAGGTCCGCCTGCTGTCCGGTCGCCTTCCACAGCAGTAAATTCAGGTGTGTTCGCTCCAGTTCGAAACAGGCGTACCTAAAATAAAGATATAATTGTGTAAATAATTATAGTTAGAAATTTTATCCCTGGTGCCAATCCATTGCCATATTAGTATTTAAGAAGTACAGTGTAATAAAGGTGTAACTTACTCATGGTAGAGATTCCAGTCCTTTGGACCTAGTGTTACACGACCCAGCTCTATCCTTAGCAATTGAAATAGGTCAGGATTCATAGATTGAAAGGTTGACTGGTCTCGCCATGACATGCAAATTGGTGTAAGATATATACAGCTTCCGTTACAGTTACGGTGCCTTTCTGTGAAATAAAGAGTATAATAGCATTTGGCAATTGTTTCTTTCATATCCAAAGCTTTCCCAGGGTTTTAGCTTCATTACTGACCTTATTAGTTTGTTCTTATTTTTTCTTGACAATTTTCTGCGACAGTGTTTTGAAGGGGCACATAGCCGGGAGAAAGCACTTGTTACAGTGGCGCCCAACGTTAAATCTTTCTTTTTTTTGATATATTTTCACCCAGGGAAAGTTTTATGGCACTAGAGGTTTTGTGTAATTTCGTATAGGAATCACCTGTGAACTCACCTTGTGTACATAATTGTGTTCTTTATTTATAAACCCCTACTATTTACCACATTTGTGGCTGGTTTTAGGCAGTATATATTTAGTAATATTTGATAACACATTGACAAATTTTGGAGGTTATTATAATTTGCTGACACTAGCATTTTGACACATGTACTTAAGCTTTTTTCGTTTTGCGACGTTACGAAATTCCGAATGTCCATTTGACATTTGACTAATTAATCCAATTTAATTATTTTCAGTGAACGGGAAATTGAGAAAGAAGGAGAAGGATTAAGAAAGTGTTTGTTTGTTGGAAATGCTTCTTGTCTAGCAGCTTCGGCATCGGGTCCCTCTAGCGAGACGGAGGAAGCTACCCAGTTTCAAGGTCCGCCTGCTGTCCGGTCGCCTTCCACAGCAGTAAATTCAGGTGTGTTCGCTCCAGTTCGAAACAGGCGTACCTAAAATAAAGATATAATTGTGTAAATAATTATAGTTAGAAATTTTATCCCTGGTGCCAATCCATTGCCATATTAGTATTTAAGAAGTACAGTGTAATAAAGGTGTAACTTACTCATGGTAGAGATTCCAGTCCTTTGGACCTAGTGTTACACGACCCAGCTCTATCCTTAGCAATCGAAATAGGTCAGGATTCATAGATTGAAAGGTTGACTGGTCTCGCCATGACATGCAAATTGGTGTAAGATATATACAGCTTCCGTTACAGTTACGGTGCCTTTCTGTGAAATAAAGAGTATAATAGCATTTGGCAATTGTTTCTTTCATATCCAAAGCTTTCCCAGGGTTTTAGCTTCATTACTGACCTTATTAGTTTGTTCTTATTTTTTCTTGACAATTTTCTGCGACAGTGTTTTGAAGGGGCACATAGCCGGGAGAAAGCACTTGTTACAATAGCGTCAATAGATCAAGATTCGAATAGCTGTAAGAGATTTTTATAATCGATGACATATAAAAATGATAAAGCACAAAGAAGCAAATCGCCGACTTAACTATTACCGTGGTATGCCATGGTATTAGTTTCCCCAACTAAAAATGGCGTCTATCACCGCTGTAGTTTTTATTCCATTTTAAATGAATTTCCAGGCCAAAAAATATATAACGAGTACGCGAAAGTTGTGCAGAAAACTATAGATAACCATTTAAAATCCATAGCATTTGTTCAATTGTCATAGGTATTGCGTGAAATAATAAATAAGATTCGGGTATACTTACCAGTGACGCCATGCGTTTGTATGACACAACCTCTTCCTACGCCGCCGTCGCAGAAACTGACGGATTGCGTGTTTGTTATTTCATTCACACACATTTGCGTAAACAGGACCGTTAGTCAACTAAATTAGGCTTCATTTGTGTAAAGTATGTTTTATTGTAAATCGAACGGTTTGCTTTTAAAATGCGTATTTGTAAATGCCGCGGTAATGGTAGCCGAATTTGATACCCCCGGTAATAGGCGCCGTTACCTTAGTATCGCTGCTTCAAAATTAAAATTTTAACATTCATCGCACACTGCTCGTGTCAAGAATGCCCAATTTCTCATTAAATCAAACACGACTTACGTCGCAATTCGAGGGCGGATCTCTCCCAAAGGGTAAAGCAATCTTACAAAACAATTACGGAAGAAGCCGCGGCACGCAGCTTCGCTGTCGATAATTTGAGATAATTCAGATATGAGGGGCAAACTTTGCTGTTCGGCGAGTACTTAAGATAACTCAAATTAATTGAAATTACTAAAGATTTACCCAAATTTAATATTGGCAAGTAAAATTTAACTTTTTATACTTTCATACTCATCATAAGCGTTATTCCCGGATGTGCACCGAAAGGAGCCGGGGGTCTGCTTTGACACCTAACCCCCAAGATTAGGCTAAGGAACTCGTTTTACGAAAGCGACTGTCATCTGACCTTCCAACCGGATTAGACCGGTTTCCTCGGGTTGTTTTCCTTCACTGATATGCTGACGGTAAATATTTATTTATTTATTTAAGGATTTCCAACGGAGTTCACAATATTACATTGTACGTGGAAACATAAACTTACTTATGGTCTAATCGTAACCCTTATAATAGGCAACCACAACATGCGTTACAATTTTTGCATTAATGCACTAAACTTTCTAGGCTTAAAAACTTAAAACTAAATCACATCAGTTAGACTATGGTTCGAGGTTCAACAATAGATCCCTGATCTTGCGTTTAAAGCTGTTAAGAGAATCGCAAAAAATATCCATATTTTCCTGTTTTGTAACGAGATCATTGTAAGCACGCGACAGGCGAGGTACCTACAGGTGAGTGCTTGCCAAAGTTGGTCTTACAAAGAGGAACGTGAAATAAGGCACGAGGTATGCGAGGTATTCTAGTTGGGACGCTTAAAGTGAACTTAGCAACAATTTGAGGCGAATCAATTAGATTATTCATGGTTTTATACAAGAAAGACATACTAAGCAACGTTCTTCTGTTATTCAAATTTTCTAGTTTAAAATGTTTAATTTTGTCTGGATAGGATCTTACATGGCTAGGTACTTCATATCGGTACGACAAGTGCTTTAGCAATTTCTTTTGAGTCTTCTTTATTCTATTAATGTTGACTTTGTAAACGGGTGACCAAGCGGCACAGCAGTACTCTAATTTACTTCTAACATAACTATTGTATAGCATTATTGAGGTAAAACTGTTTTTGATTTCCTTTCCATTTCTAATAACGAATCCTAACGATTTATTAGCTGTTATTATATTATCGATATGAGTTGTAAATTTTAGTTTTGTATCAATAACTACTCCCAAATCACGAATGTGAGTGACTTCATTCAGTGCCGCACCTGCAATGTTGTAAACACTTTTTGTTATGTTTCTCTTCATTGTGAATTTAATGTGAGAGCATTTGATTGGATTCAAGTACATCTTGTTAAGGTTGCACCAGTCATGTAATTTATTGATATCTTCTTGCAATAATGCTGCATCAGTCATACAGCTAACAGGACGTATTAGTTTGAGGTCATCCGCAAAAACGTAACAAGTGGAATGTGAGAAAATGTTTATGATATCGTTAATGAATATGTTGAAAAAGAGTGGTCCCAGATTTGACCCCTGGGGCAGGGGCACACCAGAGCTAGCTACATTAGGATCAGAACTACAACCATCAAGTACTACTTTAGAGGGTCGATTGCCCAGGTATGTTCGCACTATTTCAGCATAGAGCCACCGACTCCAAAATTACATTGTTTTTTTTATGTTATAGGAGGCAAACGAGCAGACGGATCACCTGATGGTAAGGTATTACCGCCGCCCATGGACACCTGCAACACCAGAGGTGTTGTGACTGCGTTGCCGGCCTTTAAGATATGTTTGAGGATTCGCCGTGTTGACAGCTGAAGGAACAAATTCCCCCGCTCTGAACAAGACGCATCCTCGGGAGCTCTGGTGACCTTGCTCTTCTTGATAATTTTTTTACTAAAATGCTATGGTTTACCTTGTCAAATGCTTTGGCAAAATCTGTGTATATCGCATCAACTTGTCCGGACTTATCAACGATCTGAGACATATCATCGACATAATGAAGAAGATTCGATTCAGTAGATCTTTGCGTCATAAATCCATATTGGTTTTCAGATATCTGATTTCTAACATGCTGATAGATATCTGCATACACTAATGACTCAAAAACCTTTGCTATCGAACATAAAATTGAAATAGGCCTATAATTTGTGATTAAGTCTTTTTTACCACTTTTCAAAATAGGTACAATGCGAGCTTCTTTCCATCTATTCGGAAATACACCTGATGATAACGACTTATTGAAAATCATAACTAAGGGCGACGGCTGTCGACAGCTGTGAGGCACAATTTTTGAGAAATATAGGTGGTATGTTGTCTGGACCAGCTGATTTTGTTGGGTCTAATTTACTTAATTTAGATTGTAATGAATCGGCGCTGATATAAATATTTTGAATACCCTGAGGTGCACGTGAACTATCTTCTCGCAGAGAAACATATTGACTGTCGACATCCCTTTAGAAGACATTACTTTCAACATTATAATATATAAGGTCATAGCAGGTGGGTAATTTGAACTGTTTTTGCGTTTATTCTTAATGTATGTCCAGATTTTTTTGGATTTTTAGTTATTAGCTTCTCAATAGATTTAATATATTTATTGTAACATTCATTCATGAGTTTGTCACAGTCATCTCGCAAGTAGTCAAATTCTATGTTATCAAGTGGGTTGCCATACTTTTTAAACTTAGCACGGTATTTATACTTAAATTATTATACTTAAATATTCCGTACATAAGTTCCTAAAAACTCATTGGTACGAGCCGGGATTCGAACCCACGACCGCCGCTTGACAGCCGCATGCCTGAACCACTAGGCTACCGTAGCTCTCACTAGGCTACTGTCATCATCATCATTTTCAGCCCGTAATCGCCACTGCTGAGCATAGGCCTCTCTTCGAGTACGCAACCCGTCCCTATCCTGACCTAATCTTATCCAGAAGTGACCCGCTATCTTCCTAATATCGTCCACCCATCGAGCTGGTGGACGGCCGACGCTCCTTTTACCTATAAGTGGCCACCAATCTGACACCTTTTTGGTCCACCTACTATCATTCTGCCTGGCAGGTGTCCTACCCAGCTCCACTTGAGTTTGGTTATAGTATCTCCAACGTCGCGCACCTTAGTGCGACGTCGAATCTCAACATTCCTCAGTCGGTGCTGTATTGCATGGCTCGCTCCGTGGCTCTCTGTGCTACTCGTATGTGCACAGCCTCAATTGTTAGCGTCCATGTTTCGGCACCGTAAGTCATGGTGGGCAGGACACATTGATTAAAGAGGCGAGTCTCCAGGCATTGTGGAACTTCGGTGGACTTGAGGATGTCGTCCAGTTTATTAAATGCCGCCCAACCCAGCTGTATTCTCCTGGAGATCTCTTTATGTTGGTGCTCTTTGTTAAAGGATAGAAGCTAAAGTACCGCATACTATTGAAGGTAATATTTAAAAATTGGCTTCTGTACAATTTCGCTTTGTCTTGAAGTAATTATATAGTCGCAATTTTTGGTAAAAGCAGTTTGCGAAAATTAGTTTTTAGTGTTAAATCGTTATTTTTATCTCGCCATATATTCCGTTTTTATTACATATATTTCGCGAAATAACGGATTACGCTATCCAACGCCGACCTACCAAGCAACCATACTGTACCGATGCAGACAAATATTTTTTTACGGATAGCTTTAACATGACTTAAGTTAGTTAGATGCGAAAGAATAGTTAACGGCTGCTGAGAAATAACCAGAAACCATTGTAATTCTGACCGACACACAGGTTGCCGCTCACCAACGTACCTGATCGTGATCGGGTTATTTACACAGTGGGAGAACTACGGTGCCTACAGACCATTATTAATTGGCGTCAAAACCGCAGATGGAGCCGTTTAAAAGGGGGAGTCATCATTATTCAAACCATTTGTCGCAGAGAGTTGGCAGCAACTAATGGGGGTCATTAGGGCGCGCCTCATTTGTTATCGCTCCTTTGATTTTATTTAGTGCTTGTTTCTAGATATTGCGCTATTCAATTGTTTAGTACTGTGAAGGTGGCCAACAGGTATATGGCCTGCCTAATGGCAAGCAGACGCCATCGTCTATATTTTTGCGACTCCACGGGAGTCATAATGCGCGTTGCTGATCTTTTGAGGATTAGTTGCGTTTCGATCACGTAACACATTGTACGTACGTTAATCCAAATGTTAATTTTTATAGGGAAAACATACAGTTAAATTGTCCTTACGTGATTACCCCTCAGATCCCTAACTCCACACGGCGCATCCTGGAGTTTGTATGACTACGAGTGTTATTGTACTGAGCACCCATTGCCACTCGTATGGATCAAGGCGTTTTTCAATACAGAAATGGTTTAGTTTTACAGCCATCATGGAAACCTTTAGCCAAAAATAGAAAATATATACATAGGTATCTACTTACAATCCGCTTTAAAAAATATTTTAAAAAATAGATACGCCAAGTTACGTTGTCATTTTATAAAAATAGGTATCTATATAGGATAATTTCGTTGAGTCTGTTGTCACATAATAAATAATAGTGATTTTGTATCTTTTCTGGTGTTGGGTCACGGTAAATATTGCTTCAGATACTATAACCAAGTAATAAAGCTTTAATCAAAATATTTTAATCGTTTAACGGTTATCTATTACAAACCCAAAATCAAAACCCGATAACAGCAAGCCTTTAAATTCTATCCAACTCTCATTAACACACTCTTAAGGTAATTTAAAACTAACTTAATTAAATGGTAAACTTCCTAAGTCCTCAATAAGTTTGTTCGGAGTTCTAAATTCGAATCGCGCATGACGTAATCTGCGGTAAGCTATTATATCTGTCGGGAAATCTCATTTCCGGTCGGAAAAACGGATTGAGAGTCGCGGGCGGTTTGGAAGTGGGTCGCGATTCGAGCCGAGGACACTTACTTATATACCTACCTACCCCTACGCGGATCCACACCGATACTTCTTGTCAAATGGAAAGATGTAGATATGGATCCCATTTAAATATTTTTTAAAGGAGATTAATAACTTGAAAGGAAACCCCTTTTTTTGATCTTCTAGGTTTAGTCTAGGTGCTCAGTACGTATCTACTAACAATTTACCTGTACCTGTGTAAATTACCTATTCCTAATAATTTAACAAACTTCCCGAGACTATAAAATGTGCCGGTAACTAACTCAACTTTATTAAGTTGAATCGTGGTTTCCCACCCACTCTTTTTATGTTATCAATAGTTATTTAAATATTATGCCAGGCTGTTTGTATTTAAAGCCAACCTAGCGAAGGAGGATTGTAAGATTGAACCATGAGCGAAGCGAAAGGTTCGTAAGTACAATCCTGAGCACAGCGAGGCTTTCAAATCACGAAATGCCCAACAACTTTGCTGCCGAACGATACACACAACTTTTCACCTCATCACCGCGCGGAAAAATGGTAAATGTAGTGAAATTCATTTGGACGTTGCTAATTTCCAATAAAGGTTTGTTTACATCTCGTCACAATCGAAGCATTTAATAATTATTTAAAGTAACATAAACATTTTTGCATCTTCAAATAGTCAAAGTATTGCTGAGGCTCAAATACGCGTAACATATTACTTTTTCCGCTAACTTACCAAGCATTTGAAGTTCATATGTTCTGCACTAAAATCTATAAATAACTTAAACTAAAATGTATAAGAGTTTTTTAAGACATATTAATATATAGTTACACGCAATAGTTTACGACATTATATTATATGTTGTAACTATTAAAATAATACACACAGAGAACATACACTGTATGTATCTTTTGTTGTAGAAACGGAGAGTGCAAATGCAAAGGAAATAAATCCTCGTGTTTAGAATGAAAATAGTTCCAATAATGCTTCTACCACCTAATTTCCTACTTCGGCAGTAGAGGTGAAGGTATTTTCTTACAAATTACCTAATTTTGCTCCTCCGAGGCATCGTCGCAGTGTCATATCAATCTGTCCGCGGATTTTCTTTGACGTGAATTGATAGAACCTGTCGGCCGTGTGTGATAGTGAACTTTAACTGTTACTTTCGGCCCCGCGCTAAGCTCACGTTTTCGTAATTCATACACAATTATTTATAACAACCATTTGCGGCGGAATCCGTGTTAAGAACCATTAAACAAACAAAAGCCTACGCATCCTTTTCATAACGTCCCGTCCCCACCATACTAATTATGTAAGAAGCGCGAGGCAGGGGTTTATGTTAATTTGACTTCGGCCGCTTATCTCACTTTAACCTCTCGGGTCGCCAGTAATTACGACTGTAGACACAGATAATTGCCTGGAGATTCAACCTGGCTTACTGTTTTTTTTCGAGCCTTTCCTTTGTGCTTTGCCTACTCTTTGTCAGCTGCATAATCAATACGTAATAACAAGTCCAGGGCGAGGTATTTGTTTACTAATACAGATACAGATACAGATACAGATACAGATATATTTATTGATAAATTGTAGAAATAATTTACATGTCAATTCAACCATAATCCGAGTATACATTGTCAATTATCTAATTATAATAAATTTGTATTATTCACATTTCCTTAAAATAAATTCATTCACACTGTAGCAACACAGGTCAATTAACATTTTTATAATCTTATTTTTGAATATGTTATCGCTCGCCGAGGTAATTATGTCACTAGGTAGGGTATTATAGATCTTAACACCTAGGACAGTGAGTGACTTTCGAGCTTTAGCGAGCCTGCGGTGCGGGATGAGTAGCAGGTGTGCACCCCTGGTATTTCTACCATGGCACTGACCGCGCGTAGTGTATTGGTCGAGATTTGACCTCACATGTTGGCAGGCCATCAATATGAAGATACAAGGCAGAGTGAGTATTTTATGCTGCTTAAATAATGCTCGGGCTGGATGATCGTAGGGCTTACCAGATATGATTCTAAGAGCCCTCTTCTGTAGTTTAAACGGTCTGTCACAGTCTGCTGAGGTACCCCATAGCTCAACACCCTGGGTTAAGATTGAGTGGAAGTACCCAAAATAGGCGGTTCTGAGGTTGTCAGGTGTCAGGGTGGGTGCAAGTCTGGATAACGCAAAACAGGCAGATGCTAACTTGTCGCAAATTGCGTCTATGTGGGGGGACCATGTTAAACCTGAATCCATCGTGAAGCCCAGATATTTCACCTGATCGACTTGCGGTAAGTTAATGTTATTTATAACAATATTAAATTGAGATTCGCTACTTTTACGCAGTTGGAAGTGCATAATGTTAGTTTTGTCAATGTTCAGTTGCATGCCATTAGATAAGAACCATTGGGCAATCTTATGCATAACCTCTTTGGCCTTTATTTTCAAATTATTAAAATTATCTGCATTAATTATTATGCATGTGTCGTCTGCAAACATAATGTATTCAGGTTCCGAACATGCAGTTGTTATGTCATTAACTAACGTTAAAAAAAGGTTATTCCCCATTATGGATCCCTGGGGGACGGAACAACCCCCGATGGGCTCAAGAATTGATTTTACGCCAAGAACAGAAGTACTCTGCTGTCGATTTGACAAGAATGACGCAATTGTGTTCAAGAAGTGTCCTTCGAAGCCGTAGCGATTTAGTTTTTTTAAGAGCAGAGCATGATCGATCATTTCGAAGGCACGCGACAGGTCGCAGAATATCGCTGCGACCTGCCGCCCGCCCTCGAGATGCGTCATCACCCGGGTGAGCACATCGCAGGCCGCGTCCCTCGTTGATCGACCCGCCTGGTAGGCGTATTGCTGCCCATTTAGAAGGTTATTTGAGGTGAGATGCTGCATCAGTCTTGCACTCAACAAGCGCTCGAAAACTTTAGATACTACAGGAATGAGCGATATTGGTCTGTAGAATTTTGGTAAATGCATTTCTCCCTTTCCCTTGTAAATAGGCTGCACTTTCACCAACTTAAGGATGTCTGGGTACACGCCGGCACTAATACACTCGTTCAACAAGTACAGGAGCAATGATATTACCACAGGCGGAAAAAGGTCTAGGATATGCGTAGTCGTAGTGACTGTATTATGAGTTTACAAATTAAATTCATTTGTGGGAATACTATACAACACGTTACTGCACAGTTCGGTGATAATTCGGCTTGAATGCAGGACATAAAAGAGCATTTCTCAAAAAAAAATGGCACTATTACTAATTGTACTTCTAGGAATTTTATCTATTACCACTCAGAATCAGGAGCTCTTTCGACCCTGGTAGGACCAAAATTTGTCCCAAATAATTATTTCCTATTGTGTTACCATTTACCTTAGACTTTGTATGGCGTTGGCGGTAACACAATAGGAAAGTTCAAATAGTACAAAAATGTATGTAAATTTTGGGACACTTTTTTTCTCCTATGTGGATGGAAAGACATCGTGATTTTGAGTAGAAATAACATAAAAGTTGGAGAAAATCTCCCAAAAAATGTAGTGAATAAGAAACATTTTTATTGAGAAACGCTCAAAAGCCGAATTCCACTGAATGGCTTTGTTTTTCGCTACTATTGTAAGGTAAACGTGAAAACGTGCCATCAGTGCTCAACTTTGCCAAATACTGAGAACAGGTGTCAGCTATTAGAAATTAAGGTGTTAAACATTGGGCCGTTTACCTTATGTACATATAATTAGAGTTAGTATTTTGAACAGGTTAATAATGTTTTTGACAGGGGAAATAATTTGCTTAGCGATATATCCTACCAAGTCCACGAAAATTAAATCACGTTCATGTACCTTCTCTCTTACCAACAAAGAACCAACAAGGCAAGTGCATGCATGTATATGGAATAGCATTCGCAGTAAATGAAACAGTAGAGAGCCCCCGTCACGTACGTGCTCGATTCATCATCGCTCGCCACGTCAGCACTCCCACGTTTTTCCGATGACGAACACTTTCGCACATCGCCGGCGCTGACGCGGCAGTGACTACTACGTGTCGGTTTCCCTAACTTGTCGTGTTGACCATTTACTGGCGATTTGATAAGAGCACGATGTAGTATCCGCTTCTTTTTAGCAAAATGTGCCAGAAAGTGACGAAAGACCATGAGTACCATGACACACGATAAACGCTACCTCAAACCCGTAGCAAGTTATTATAATCAGTTCAAATAATTAGTTAAATATATTTAAAAACTATCCCATATTTTAATCCAGGCTAGAAACTATATTCGTGCAAAATATCATGATGATGAATCGGTTGAGCCTTTTAAAGCGTGATTGAGTAACAAACATCAAAACATCCTAACATCCAAACTGTCGCATTTGTAATATTATAGTAGAATTGCTCAATGGTTTACACTAGACTCGAACCTTAACTGGAAGTGCCATGTTGACCAACTTTACGTATTTGCCCTAAAAAAGCTGCAACCATTGATATCTCAAAATTCTTTAAAATCTGTTTATTTTTCTCATTTTCACTCGTTGATGTCATATGGTACAGTCATTTGGGGTAATTCAACCGATGCTAAGCGAGTGTTCTTACTCCAAAAACGTGCGCTTCGATTGCTGGCTGGAGTAAAACCCAGGCATCCGTGTAAGGAATTATTTGAAAACTACCGAATCATGACTACTCCCTATACATGTTTGAGGTACTCATGTTTGTGAGAACCAATATACGAACGTTTAAAGTTTAAACGGGTGGAAGTACCAGGTAAACAGCTCCGATCCACTGGAAGGCTAAGAACAGTACCGCGTCGCATGGCACTTTCAGTAAAAAATCCTAGGGTAATTGGCCCAACGTATTACGAGCGTCTACCCGCCAAATTGCGAACTGAACCATCTGACGAAACATTCAAACGTCAGCTGAGAATCTTTTTATTAGAAAATCCATTGTATTCTGTTTGTGAGTATATGGACATATAATATATTTGACATGGTTAATTTAATTTAAATTGTTCTGTATTTTGATAATTTTCTAGTTTTTATTTTGACGATCATTACGAGATATAAATATCAATATCTATATTCTTTATTTTGACTTTATGATTAATCATCATGTATTATATCACAATAATAATGTTGTATTGTACCTGTGACATTTCATTCAATTGATATTAATTATTTGACGATCATCAAATAAATTCGTGTAAATTAGCTTAAAGTTAACTTATAATGTAAATTTATATTATGAAATAAAGAAATCTAAAATCTAATCTAATCTAATGCGCAACATACCATTGAACAGTCGAGTTCACCAATATCTACACGGACAACCTTTCAACAACATCTATAAAATGCTTTTAACACTAACAATAAAGCCTGTGTATAGCTATTTTGAAATGTAGCCTTTACGGATATTGGGGAACTCGATTGTAAGTACATAAGACGAAGTCGATAACATGTAAAAGTGGATCATCATGGAGACATAGTTTATTATTTAGCAGATATGAAATGAAGTTAGAGTAGGATCAAAAGTATATGTTAAGAAAAAAATCTGAAATATGTTTATGGATAAGTACAATTACAAATATATAAAATGGAATTGGTTGGATATTTGTCATCATACCTAATCAAATAACTAGAGATCATTAAAGAAGGAGAACTTTTCGTTAAGTGTTTCCTCAATTGAATAGAGTTGAATGCGAGACGTATTACCCCCAAGCGTGCCTGAGGCTCCGTCGTAGTCGCTGAGAAACGGGTGCCTTTGCACCGGCAACGCGCACTGAAACCCGTGATTTTATCGCTACGCGAAATATTTGTAGAGTCAATCACAACTTTGGTCCGTAATTATTTCATGTTGTGTAATTCTTTTTCATATCTCATGCTGTCATGCTCTGAAAGTGGATCGTTGTTGTTCCAAAAAGTGTGCTGAAAGTGATACGTTTCTGCTCTAGTGCAGAAAAGTAGTGTATTCCAGTTAGTCCTCGCCTTGTTAACATTATCCGGGAACTAATTCTAATAAATATCAATACATACCCCGCCACTGACAAAGGGAAATACTTTCTATTCTTACTACTCGTGGTTCATAAAATTTATTATATTTAATATAAAATAAGTTTATATTGTAAATTCATAACTTTTATTTTAGCCAAAATTTTCACTAGGGTGTATGAGGTGGTGACAAATGGAATGGAATTTTTTAACTCAAAGTTGTGCATGTGAGCTAAGGCAGAAACGCATACAGCCACTCTTCAACTAATACTAATAACAAGTACAAATAGTATGAAAATATTTAAATTGGCTATTTTCGTCCATCACAATTAAATTATGAAACTATGTTATTCATATAGTTTTAACTTTAGGAAATACGAATATAATACTATTTGGTTATAAAAAAGTGAGCAATATTTTTTTAATTTCAAAATTAAAATCGTAGTTGTTATTATCTGTATGTCACGTGACCGAATTACACTATAGAACCATAAGCGCGAGCGAGATAGATATTTGCCTCTCTCTTTAGGACAGGTGAGATGAAACTATTCTTTCGGCTCGGATGACGTCACGATAATGGCGGCTGCCGTATTTGAATTGCATACTTTGAATAAACATATTGTTTAATTTTCCGTCCGTGTTTTTTTCACTTTCCTCGTATTCGATATGAAAAGTAGAGTGTTTAACTAGGGTGAGAGTCACCCACTTCTGACTCGAACCATTGGCGCTCTCACTCCGTTCGAGCGCCAAAATATCTCGTCAGAAATGGGTGCCTTTCAGCCCTTGGTTAACAATCTACTATTGCTCTGTGGCAAAAAATAACATTTTATTTTATTTCAACTAAAGCGTACGAACGATTTTTACCTTTTTTATTTCAAATTGTTAAAGCACAAACACACACCTTTGCAAGAATTGGCATAGTCTGTGTGACTACATTAGATGGATCAGTCCCTAGCTATATGGAGTTATTTATACTCACCATGTACCTAAAGTGTACGTTTGTATCCGTTTAGTAAACATTCCATTACTTATACAACAAATTGAAATTCCAAAAACAGAGTAAACACTCAATTCAACTATATTTTATCTCTTTATATGAGTGTGACATGAAATTCCCGGAATGATAACAATATCTGGGGTATAGAACTAGCAATTTTATATTAATAGTGTTTTTGAGCAACGCGTGTCAATCAAGCGGCCTTTTGTTTATTACGGGCTTTCAACGACTAACAAAGCCCGCGAGGATACAACAGAAACTGCTCGCAATAACAAACCTTTTTTTTAAAGCGATTAAAATAGTAAAAGCAATCATATTGAAAAACAGATATTCGCTAACATGTTGTAAAACTCTGTTTGAATTTGAATACGTTATAAATACAACAATAGAAGGCTTAAAAAACATGCAGCAGAAATATGATTACAATTTACAATACTGTCATTTCATGTGTGTTTCCTGGTTACATAAATAAAACAAGTACTCGCACAACAAAGGCTCCATACGAGCAATTTGAACCAACCTATATAAGTAAAATATTAGCAACAGACACTGAACCCTAAATACAGATCATTATACGAGATAAATGTGTATTCACCTATAAAATTCCCCTAGAGCTTTTACTTGGCATAACGACCGCTCATTCACACCATGTGTATAAGTTACTACATATGTCCCTACATCGTATAGATATAGGGTGCGAACGTCGGCATATCTTATGTTTTATTGCCGAAAATCGCTCCCGCACATCCGTCATTGTGGTGACAAAACGCGAGACACAATCGTTAGCAATAAAAACACATCGGCTGCGTTGTTCAATCCATCATGTGTGTAGATAAGAAGATTTTGCTAGATATTCCGCAGGAATATACCTAATATTAAGAATATTTATTTATTTATTATGTAAACAAGAACGGTTTACATCGATTACACTTATTAAATACTTGAATATTCCTGCATTTATATACACATGCATTGCTGGCTAGAGCACGCAGTTTACTATGAATTTTTAAATCAAACTAAAATTTAAATACTTAAATTCAGTATATAAAATAATGGGGGTTCTGCCTTTTCTCCAAACTTGTTAAGTATGTCCGAATTTCACTTGCTCACCAACTTCTCGCCGATGATTCACCTTGACAACTAATTAATGTCAATTTTTTGTATGACAACGTTTCATTTGGTAGAATAATTGTTAAGTCGATTATTATAATGAATTAAAAAATTTGGCATACCTATCATTTGGCAAATCTTTCAGTTGGACAAACAACTACTAACCGAATAACGTTTTGTCAGTGCAACAGTTCCCTTTTCTTACATAAACCAACTTTTTACTACAAAGAACAAGACAGCATAACATAGTCAGACTTTTATTTAACGTGTTCTTATATGAGTTACAAGGAGGGAAGTAGGGCTAGAGAGACGAAGTTACCCACAAAGATGGTACGGGGGCGTAGCCCCCTTATTAAAAAACAACAAAAAATCGTAACAGTGATATTATTTGTAGGTTAGGTTAGGGTTAGCTTGTGTCCCTTAGTGCGGAAATAGGCACCCCGCGCAGCGGGGTGACGTCGACACGCTGGCGGTTAGGTAAGGTTTAGGTGAGGTTAAAATAATTGGCAGGTGTTTGTTTACAAAAAAAAACACATGTACACCTACATACATACATTCCACCAAGCAGCAGTCCAAAAGTAATGATGTAAACACTTACTTATCTCCAATGATGCGATAATTCAGGTACCATCATTGTCAAAAAAAGTGAGCGGTTGCGCTTACTCACTTTATAAATACGTTGTCACGTTACGTGGACTTCCAATGAGGTTGAAAGCCCACGGAACAGATACAAAGGTTAGCGACTACATAAAAAAGAGGTATGGGTCAGGGTCTTTATTTTAATTCTATTCTTGACAAGTGTAGGATTACCAGGACACGCGGTAATGAGGATAGAGTAAAGGAAGTTTGGAACCGGAGGGTAGCCCAACGACGCGCTGAAGTGGGTACGAAGCTCAGGACACCAGGTGGCGCGTGGTTAAGTTCGCAGTGGCGTGCAGTAAGGTACTCAGAGGTGCACAGTAAGGTCCGCGGTAGTACGCAGTGGTGCGCAGCAAGGTACGCAGTGGCGTGCAATATGGCACGCGGTGGCGCGCAGTATAGCACGCAGTGGCGCGCAGTATAGCACGCAGTGGCGCGCAGTAAGGCACGCAGTGGCGCGCAGAATAGGCACGCGGTGGCGCGCAGATTAGGAACGCGGCGGCGTGCAGTAAAGGCACGCAGAGGGCACGCAGTAGAGGACGTAGCGGCGCGCAGTGACTCGTAGGAAAAGCACGCGGTAGCGCGCTTTCGGACGCAGTGGCGCGCAGAATAGGCAAGCGGTGGCGCGCAAATGCACGCGATGACGCTCGAAGGCACGCCGGATTAGAGACAACACTGTCGTGGATCCCTCTTGAGTTGCGGGGCCAGCTGTGACCCCACAACGGATCAATTTTGATGTCGACTATTTTGAAGTCGAAGTGGAACTGGTGTTTCCGTCCGTTGTACGGCTTATATACCCCTGGGGGCCCATATTCCAGAATTTCAGTTTTCAAATTCATAATTTCAAATTTACAAAGTACCAGGATTGCATATTTTCATAAAATTATTACAAGCCTAAAAGTATACAACCTTAACTTCATGGCAGCGCGATTGACAAAATCGACGTATCTGTCGATGTATGACAGATTGTCAAAAAAATAAACAGTACTTAGATACTCCTAACCGCGACACCGTAGGTACGTGTATAAATTATAAAATGCTATAACATATTCTAGAAAATGTTCTTAGAATTCTGTTTCCATAAAAATGTAAAAACATCCTCAAAAACTATATATATTATCTCCATTATTAGTACTTAGATACTTCTAACCGCGACACCGTAGGTACGTGTATAAATTATTAACTGCTATAATATATTCCAGTAAATATTCTAAGAATTCTGTTTCCATGAAAATGTAAAAACATCCTCAAAAACTAATCTATATCCCCATTATTAGTGCTTAGATACTTCTAACCGCGATACCGTAGGTACGTATATAAATTATAAACTGCTATAGGTAATATATTCTAGAAAATATTATATGAATTCTGTTTCCATGAAAATGTAAAAACATCCTCAAAAGCTATCTATATCTCCATTATTAGTACTTAGATACTTCTAACCACGAAACCGTAGGTACGTGTATAAATTATAAACTGCTATAATATATTATAGAAAATATTCTTAGAATTCTGTTTCCATGAAAATGTAAAAACATCCTCAAAAACTATCTATATCTCCATTATTAGTACTTAGATACCTACTTCTAACCGCGACACCGTAGGTACGTGTATAAATTATAAACTGCTATAGGTAATATATTCTATAAATATTCAATGAATTCTGTTTCCATGAAAATGTAAAAACATCCTCAAAAACTATCTATATCTCCATTATTAGTACTTGGATACTTCTAACCGCGACACCGTAGGGTGGTACGTGTATAAATTATAAACTGCTATAATACATTCTAGAAAATATTCTTAGAATTCTGTTTCCGTGAAAATGTAAAAACATCCTCAAAAATTATCACGTTAACAATAGTCGGGATAGAACATAGAAAGTACCAAGTGGGCCAACACGGTAGAGCGCCAATACTAATAGGCAGGATTCTCTGGCAATTTCCAATTGAGGTATAAGGGTGATTTGGTATTCACAAAAAAATAAACATCGATGTTTGAGAGCTAGGTATCCGGTACATAAAAACATAGATTCACATCACGTTTTGGTAGATAGGTATTCATAGTGTACCCTAAAGTTGCCTGTCTAACCGTAAAAGACAGCTAACTGAGCTTACAAATTAGTATGTTGCACATGTATGTAAATAGAAATATGGATGGAAAGTTGAGTTGAAATCAACTTAACTTTGTAGGATTTCCTTAGTTTACTTAGATATTACTTAGATTTGATATTTATTCAACTAGGGTATGTAATTTAAGCTTCAATCAAGAAGTTACGTCCTTTTAGTGTCATTGCTATAAGAGTAAATATTGCCATTTCATTAGTCGGTATGGGTAGTTGATGCAAAACATCATCGTATTTCAATCTGCGTGGGCATAAAGGTTTTCTGTATTTAGTACCTTTAGTATCGATAGTAAAATGAGGTGTAAAATTCATCACAATGCACATTGGTGAAAAGATCAATAAATGCAAATATAGCGTTTAAGCCCGCGCAGTAAGGCACAGAAGCGAGTGAGGCAGCGGAGCGCGGAGCGTGAGAGCGGCTAACGCGCCCGCCTGTGAACCGAACGCAATTAGAACGACCGACTTGCTCAGAGGATCAATTGGGTTCGTAATTTTGCATTGCAATTTAATTTCAATATGTTGCGCATACTCGTACGCGCATGCCAGTGAACCCGCGAAATAACGAACAAAAATTGCTATCCGGGCTTTGCGAATTCAATACACTTACCGGTGAAACGAGTGAGACAGCGCACTTATGCAAAAACACCTGGCAAAATAGGACACTGCGATTGAAATAGATTAATACAAATGTATTACCTATCAAGTCACTTAAATCTAGTCTGAAGAAACAAAGGCCCTCCCACACGTGTGGTCGAGTGTTTACTTAACCTACTGAGGGCGTAGGATACTTAATATGCTTATCATTGTTTGAGGGAACCAATTTAAACTTCATACACTTTTTAGCTAATATATTATTTACTTCTTTTAGTAAAGTGCTCTCTTTCAAATGGCGAGCCTTTCTAATTACGTAAGCACTCCAATGAGACAATATGTCATCAATATGTGCAATTGTGCACTGGTTAGTTTGGCTGTGTTTTATCCTACCTACTCCGGATCAATTTTCCTACTCCAGATAGTTACTTTAAGTTACAAGTAGTGTTAGCGTAGTACGGTGGACAACACTAGCGGCGTGGCACATCCCTATGGCGTCATGGCGGCTGTCAAGATTTGTTCCCGCTCTGTGACAAAATCTAATACCTAAGCTCTGTCTGTTTCCACGATCTAAATGTATTAAATCTTGTTATTATTGAAGAGTGGTGTTTTTCTGGCTAACAGTAGATAGGTACTACATTTTGTCAGTCAGCACAGTAAACACAATTTCGTATGAAAAAAAAACAGTGTGGTTATTTTACATACTTAACTTATGTAAGGTAAACGTCCTGGTCCTCGATATTGCACTAGTGGATGATATGGGTACTTTATGTTAAAGTGACACGGTCTAAATTCGAATGAAAAAAATCCTTTCATTTCGAATTTGACATATAGTGCCATCAAACACTAGTGCACCGTCGGGAAATAGGATGTTTTCCTTACTCGTACTTTCTCTCCTTTATAAAATTAGCTCTCTTTCAAATTAACATCTCTTAAATACATGTTCATCGTTTGAATAGCGTCGCGGGCGTTACAATGAATACAAACCTTTCAGGACACCGTAGAGCCTCCGAACAATGGCGTCGATTTACGCCCTTGGATAACGTTGAACATGCCCACAAACTCACAATCACATACAACAATGTTCTTCTAAGCATGCGATTCCAAGTTCCCTCATTACTCCGCCTCTTCTACCTACTGTATCTGATTAATTTCCTTTCGACGGCTCAAATCAGATTAGGACCTAAGCAAGATTAATTATCTATGTTGCTGCCTAAATACCTAATTAATTATCTATGTTGCTGCCTAAATACCTAATTAATTATCTATGTTGCTGCCTAAATACCTAATTAATAAACTATGATTGAAGCATATTTTAACGTAATAATATTTAAGTTAGTAGTCTACTTACTCGATAGGTTACATCATACTTGGTAAGAAATTAAGGAAAATAACGTAATAAAAATACAAGACCAAAAAAAAATTTTACAACATTAAATAAAAACTCCGCAGCAGAACCAAGGTAACCGATATAGCCCTCCGGATCGCTAAACTTAAGTGGCAGTGGGCGGGGCACATAGCACGTAGAACCGATGGCCATTGGGGCGGAAAGGTTCTCGAGTGGCGACCACGTACCGGAAGGCGCAGCGTGGGTAGGCCCCCGACAAGGTGGACTGATGACTTGGTAAAGGTTGCGGGAGTCCGCTGGATGCGGGTGGCGCGGGATCGGTCACTTTGGCACTCTTTGGGGGAGGCCAATGTCCAGCAGTGGACGTCTTTCGGCTGATATGATGATGATGATGATGATGAAATGAAAACTTACTACTAAGTACTACATTACATAAATAAATTGTGTCTGAACAATTAAACTTAATAATCAAATCAATTTCAGATAATATTAATAACATACGAATGTCACAATTATCTATCGTATTATACATACTGACTATTGAATTCGCCAGCGCCATGGTGTATGGTGTCCTAATCGGGACAAGCCTCCTTACCGTAAATTTTCCTTATTTTCCTTTGAACTAGGTACGGAGTTGCGAGATTACCTCTGCATTAAGATTTGTCAGATTCCAACGCTGGATAATACGCACATTCTATAAGTACCGACGTGAGTCCATTAGGTAAGTTACTTGGTGACATGCCCGTTCAAGGAGATTAAAAGTTAGGTAGTGCGAAAGAGGATTACTGACGCTTTTTCGAAACTTTTTGTCATTGCCAAAATTGGACTAAATACCTGAGCAAATTAAATTACATACCTATGTGAGCCAGCCTACGAGTATATAGTCTTAAATGGTCGTATGTCAAAATTTCATGTATCCTTTTTTAGTTTAAACTAAGTTTTGTTACAAAGCCAAAGTGAAAGTATGGAAGGGTTTATGGTATGAAAGCCTTTTAGGAGGAAAAGTAAGTACCTATTCCCCTTTGAAACAACCTGAAGGCGTAGCACGGTTTCCATTTTACCACTCATCGCTGTGGATAAGACATCCGTCACGTTCTGACAAGTATGCGAGTGCGAGAGTGACGGATGTCTTATCCACAGCGATAAGTGATAAGATGGCAACCGTGCTACGCCTTCTGGACGTAAATGTCTCACAAGAACGGGCCTTAATATAGCTATATAGTTTGTAACACACAGTTTATAGAGTAACAAAGCATATACTCCAAAACTTACGTGTATAGTTTAGTAACTACTTAGAAGCATATTAACAGCATAGAAAAGAGCGCAGTGAATAAATGCAGGAATATTATTTTTATTCCGTGTAACCATGGACGCTTTTCACCAAAATAATGCAGAATTATAACTTAACAAAATTTTAATTCAAACAGCAAGCATGCATGCGCACTCCTCACTTTAATTTAAATGCCTTCATAAGACTCTGTACATTGTTTTTCTTAAATTAGCGTTCACTGGCATTATGCAAACAAAGGAATACCTTGGCAAATGCGAGTTATGTCTTGAGGATTCCGTTAAATTTTAATCTTTAAATGAAATCAACAAGGTCTCGTTTCCTTTGTATAAGACGGTGCTTGATACGAGTATGCGAATTTAATTAATTGAATTGTCCATCATGTGCTTTCACAACAATTTTAATATCATTAATTTCATAAGTAGATGGAATGCCATCTTCCTTCTTCTTATTAACCGCGGGATAATATAACCTATCTATATGTTCATCCTGACGGTCCATTATACGTATATATATGGTTTTTTTAGGTAAATTATCCTCTATATATACAAACTTACAAAGCTACAACCTTGCAGTTTCTCTTTATTACATTCATTAGTATAAATTACGAGCTACCCGCGCAGTATTACAAATCTGCGGCTTGAATTAATATAGTCAATGTCTAGTTATCCAGAAAGTCCATTCTATGCACACGTGAAAGTTTTTGAATCGTAACTATGTGTAAATCTGGTGATAAGGGTTAGTCTGCGCACGCAAACTTTCATTGCAACTTACATAGTTTACCCCTTTATAACACACACTAATTATTATAGATTTTGGTATAACCGATCAGTTCCAGATAAACCTATTTTCGGTAAGTTTACCTACCGACGCTGAGGGCAGCTCGTTTAGTTTATCCTTCGTATTCCTTAGTGTGGTCCGATTTTCTTATGCAAATGGAGAACGTTTATTATCTCCGCAAATATTTCAACCGTCTACACGAGCTAAGAAGTATACAAAACGTTATAACTTGATAAGATTTAAACTTCTACGGATGAACTTATAATACTTCAGGTTTTACATTTAAATAAGTGAAGGCGATACTTTTACTTACGATCGTTCGTTAAACGATCTGATCTGCCTTTATATAGCATTGAAGCAACTTTTTTTTATCATTGGATAATTGACGTATACTTCGGTCAAAATACATAAAAAATAATTATGGCGAATATAGAACTTCATCTTCTTTGACTGTGAAATACAGCTGATCAAAATAACCTTTATAGCCAGTTGCTACGAGTGCTACGCCGTAGCCCGCAGCAGGTTAAATCTAGTTTATGAAATAACACATTTTGTAGCTAAATTATTCTCCATTATAAACGCACCATTGTTAACAAGTTATTTTAGAAACATCGTATTTGTTAAGGAAGTCAACAAAGCATCGTGTTACAAACCCATACTCATTTGCAAACGGCCTTTTCCGGGTCTTTCCAATAACAATAACGTCTTATTAATACATCAATTAATGCCCCAATAAACGAAACGTTTGGCTAATTTAATAAGTAATTAACGAAATTAAACGTTACCGTTGCTTGCATTCCATCCCCCACCGGCACTTAAGAAGAAGTGATTAAATTAACGTCGTAATATCTTAATGGTAAATTGCATTAACGCTCTACGCATATTTGAAGAACCCGGTCATTTTAATCTACCTGTATGCGAACTTTAAGCACACGTAGTACTAATACTACCCTGTAAAGTTATTTTTTTATTAGGTGTTACGCATCAATGTTCAATATTCAATCGGATATCAAAGATACGATAAGCCTTAATAGTGTCATAGTCAGTGGCATAGCTAAGACGCATTTCCAGACAACTGCAGCCTACCCTAGCTATAAATAAATACATCCAGTCCAGCAGTAAATTAACGATAAAAATAAAACTTGATATTAATTATGGGGCTCTACATCTATCACAATGTCACAAACACAAGGCAGAAAGACAACGCAATTTCATTATGCTAATACGACAAAGAAGCAAAGAATTACATTGGCCTACCTACGTACATTTTAAATTAAGAAAAGTAGGCGAGACTACGTACACGTAATTGAGGACGAACTCATCTTTCCCCGGACGATTTACAGACGACGAAAAATTATCTCCAACATGCATTTTTCTTTTCAATGTTTTCTCGGCGGAATTTCCAGAGACAATTTGTCAGACGTAAGCCGGGTAAAGTCTTCCGGTCAACCGTGAATGTTTCAAACGGCAGTTCCTTCTAATATAGAAAATGAGGAAAAATGTATCACTTTAAGATCATTTCCGTAAAAGGCTTTACCGAAAGTTACATCTAAATTTAATTACGAATTCTTCTCGTCAACCGTGAATGTTTCAAACGGCAGTTCGTACTCAAAATAGAAAATAAGGAAAAATTTATTATATACTTAATCATATTCATATCATTTATTGCGTTTAATTTTGTACATTAAACTATTCCAGGAACATGAACCCTGCAGGGGCACAGCTCTCTTATAAATATATATATGGAATGCAATTAAATTAAGTATTAGAATAGGTATAATAAGACTAAGATTATTAAGTTTAATATTAACAGTATTACAAAACAAATACGAGCAATAACAATAATTTCTTTTGATACACAAGCCCTTTGATACACCAGTTTAAAACATTAAAAGAAAGAGTAGTACTTAATATGATTAAATTCCTTTATTCAAACTAGGTTGATTATATTTTGTGAAGTTTTCGGATCTTTTGTGGTGTAATAGCAATAGCATTTCTGAAATAAGAGGGCCCCCTCAAATCCTGTTTGTGATTTTGGAAATTTGGTGCGAGTTTAATTGATACTGGTAGTTTATTGAATTTTTTAGACACATTGCGAGTGGGCGAGAATGAACCATTTGTAATTTTGATGTTGGTCTTTCAAGTTTATCGCGGGGTCTCAAATTATCCGCTCGCGTGTGTTGAGGAAATAGGTTCACGTTGTTATTTACAAAAATGCAAGCTTCCATGATATATATTGAAGGCAGAGTTTGAATGTCTTGTTCAATGAAATGATGATAGAAATTCTAACCATGACTAGTCTTTATATTATGAAACTTTGTACAGATTTGGTAAAAACTCTGGCAAGAAGTGAATCGGAAGAGGCTCGGGTGGCAAGACTGGCAACGAGGACAAAAAACCTAAGCCGCCCCTTTACTCCAAAGCTCAAAGTGACACAATACTGTCCTCGTTACCGGGCTATAAAAGTTTTTAATAAGTTACCAACCCACATACCTACTTTTAAAAATAAATTAAGGCAATATTTGCTAACAAAATATGTTTTTATTCTGTTGAAGAGTTTTTCCAATGCTATCATGAATGAATTTAATCTGACATATCTGACATACCTACCTATGTATCTTAAAATTTATTATTTATTTGTTATTTCTATTAATTAATCCCTTTTATATGGATTGACATGCGAATGTCAATGAATTCTAATGTGACACAAATGTATTGTAATATTAATTGTTCCCTTTTTTATTTTATTGTTTTTTTTTATCTTTTCCTTTTTGTTACCATTTATAATTATTTATTTTGCCGTTATAAAAATGTATTTGCTGACATGTCCTGATCATTATTTAATTATAAAATTTTAAGCATGTAATGCGTTTTTAAGATTTCTGACACAATGTCATATTGTTATAGAAATAAATGAAATGAAATGATGTTTGCAGCTTTCCATCATCCTTATATTGATTGACTAGAATTCTGAAACAGCGTTTTTGTAATATAAATACTTACACACTCATAAATCCTCCAAATCCTCGGCTTACTATAACTACCTACTTGACAAACGTGTTTTTAACTTACCAGTTCCAAGAACATTTTCTACCTTTGGCAAACGCTTCGGAGAATACATCAGGGTATCCACATATAATGCAATTCTCAAGCATTGTAATCTAAAACAACCTTTTAATTTTTATTTTATTACTTTTGTTCAATTGTACGTAAGTTTTAAAGCTCTGTTATGTAATTTCAACTGGCTCCCCGCGATACAAGCGAAGCCTAGTGCGGAGACCCCTGTCAAAAATTGTAACAAAATGTCTTTTTCAAGAAACGATTATTATTATCTAAATACATAAAAGAAGAAGTCCTGATCTACCATCAACGCACAGCCGAAACTACGGGAACTTGAAATTTACACCAGGACTTCCTTTTATGACGTAGGCAACGGATAAGATGGGATTTTTGAAAATTCCTTCCCTAAGGGGGTTAAATGGGGATGCAAAGTTTGTATTGGGGAATAATATTTTTTTTAACTAGAGACTTGAAATTTTGTAGAAAAATTACTTATTAAGATACAAAAAAAGTGATTTCTGCGTTTAAGAAAATTCCACCCCTATTGAAACTTTGTAGAAAGATTACTAATTAGAATACAAACAAAAGCTATTTCTGCGTTTCAGAAAATTCCACCCGTAAGATGGTTGAATATGGGTGCAAAGTTTGTATGGAGGGAACTTTATTTTTTGAGCTAGAAACTTGAAACTTTGTAGAAACATTACTTATTAAAATACAAAAAAAGAAATTTCTGCGTTTTAGAAAATTCTTCCCCTAAGGGCGTTAAATTATGGTGCTATATTTGTATGGGGAACATTATTTTGTAAACTAGAGACTTAAAACTTTGTAGAAAGATTACTTATAAAAACACAAAAAAAATGATTTCAGCGTTTTAGAAAATTCCGCCCCTAAGGGGGTTAAATGGGGGTGCAGTGCAATGTTTGTACCTATGGGGGAAACATTATTTTTTGAACTAGAGACTTGAAACTCTGTAGAAAGATTACTTATTAGAATACAAAAAAAGCAATTTCTGCATTTAAGAAAATTCTACCCTTAAGAGGGTTAAATAGGGGTGCAAAGAGGGAACTTTATTTTTAGAGCTAGAAACTTGAAACTTTGTAGAAAGATTACTTATTAGAATACAAAAAAACGGCATACAGCGTTTTAGGAAATTCTACCTCGAAGGGGGTTAAATAGGGGTGCAAAGTTTGTATGAGGGAAACTTTTCCTTTTGAGCTAGAAACTTGAAACTTTGTAAAAAGATTACTTTCACGGTTACGAGAAATTGAAAGAGCATTCAAAGCTCAAAATAAATGCATAAGGGCATTAAGTGGTATTTCAGCTAGAGAGTCATGTAAGCCTGTTTTTAAAAGGCTCAATATCCTCCCCTTGCCATGCATGTACATTATAATAAATAGATTTGCATGCCTACTTTTATAAGGTATTGACATTATATGGACATTATTTACCATTTACTATGCCAACTTTATACGTACATAATTTTAAGCAAATAAACAAATTTCATTTCATTTCATAACATACAAAAAAGTAATTTCAGCGTTTTAGAAAATTCTACCCCTAAGGGGGTTAAATGGGGGTGCATATAAACATTTATATGGGGGAAACATTATTTTTTGAACTAGAGACTTTTAACTTTGTAGAAAGTTAACTTATTAAAATACAAAAAAAGTTATTTCAGCGTTTAAGAAAATTCTATCCCAATGGGAGTTAAAAAGGTTGAAGGTTTTGCATGGAGAACACTGGATTTTGCAAAGAGATGTACTCTTCATTAACCTGTCTCTATTTCTCGATTTCCAGTGCTGAGTTCAAGATTGTTTTAACAGCCTTACGATATTTAACTTTTTTTTAATCTCACTCATAATAACTAAGATCCCCATTTTCTAGCTCCAAATCCATGCGTCGCTCTATATCTTGCAGAGTCATTTTTGCCAAAGATAAAAATTAGATTAAAGCATCAGGTAACTGACGGAATAAGTACTAAGCATTCTGCAAACAATTCTCGTAATCTGATTGGAAAATCTTTAAAAATTCTTTAACAATGGCATATCAGTGTCTGCCACTGTTTGAAATGTAATATGTCTAGACCATTTTAACTAAGAATAAAATTCACTTACTTATTTTATATCTTTGTCATCATCAAAAATCTACGCGGACGAAGTCGCGGGCGGCCGCTAGTTATTAAATAAATGCATCAAGTCTGTACTGTTTCCCCACAACACTATACCGTGCTTAAGCCAAGCGTGCGCATAGGCGTAGTACACGTATGCACTTGTGGCTGTTTTAATTATTTGTATATGTTTTAGTTTATAGAGTGCATAGGTAAATCTGCTTAGTTTTAACATTACCTTATTTATATGTTCTTTCCAGTTTAATAAAAGAATCAATTGTGATAACAAGCAACGGAAAAGTTTCGACGCATTCTAGTTTTTCATTTCATTCAGTATTTTGTATGCTAGCCCGTCTTTAATATGACCGAAATTGGTTTGATTTAGTGTTTGTAAAGTTCACTTTTAAGTTATGATCGGCTAACCAGGATGTTACGAGTATATTAAGAAGTACCGAGTCTAATTGTTTTTTTTACGTCGTCATCATCTTTACAAGTTATTACAAGTGATATATCATCCGCGAATGAGGTGGTCCGGAGGAGGTCGTTTCTGTATACCAAAAAAAGGATAAATCCAAGAACAGTTCCTTGCTGTATAGATTGGGTTGACTTTAACTTCCCGTGATTGAATTTTTTTTATACTAGGTATCAGTTCATCAAACAGCAGTATTTTTCCGTAAATGACTAAACCGACAGTTACAACTTATCATCTGTTTCCTTTTGTGACTTAAATGAGCCGCAATGTGCCTAAAAAACTACTCGTACTTAACTATTTTTAATTTATTTATAAATTAAATAGAACACGTTATATTTACCCGCGTTATTGTACCCGTGTGGTGTCGGGTTAGAATTTCACCACCCCCTTTCTTCCCGTGGGTGTCGTAAAAGTCGACTAAGGGACCAGGGTTGAAGTGTGTTGTGGGCGATGGGCTAGCAACCTATCACTGCAATATCACATTTTATTGATATTTTATACCCACATTTATGCTAAAAGTGGCGCTGGAACATACGTTTCATGTGCTCTGCCTACCCCTTTTGGGAAAAAAGGCGTGATTGTATGTATGTATGTATGTACGTTATATTTATTTTGAACAAAGTGCTGTAAATTCATTTGTTTATTGTAGTTGCAAATTATACCCGTTATAGTAATAATTTGCAGTCGCCTCGTACACGAACGCACGAATTATATTAACTCGCTGCCAGGCAGGTGGCTGGGCGCTGAGATGTACGATCTCGACGCACCATGCCACGCTTACAGAAGCCCGGAACGAGCTACGTTTTCCTCCTTCTGTAATTAGGTGAGAAGAAAATTTACACCAAGGAGACTTACTATAGTGCATTCATCCTTACTTGTCTTATTTGGTAAACAACGTTCTAACCTCAAAATGTATCTTTTTAGACTATAGCAGCTATTTTATCGTAAAAAAAGCGTTGCTACACAATAAAATCGTGAAGTAATGTCCGAAAAGTCGTCTCGGCATGATCTAATACTCACAAAATTGCTATTCTATCCTAAAAAGATGCATTTTGAGGTTAGAATGTGTTTACCAAATAAGACAAGTAAGGATGAATGCACAACAAGGAGATAACAATAACTGTGAACTAAATCAAAAATTAAACACAATATTATACTATCGTGTGTTTTGCCTCTAAGATGGGAAAATGCTTCACGCACTTACAACCCGTTTTTAAATTCAAGAATACCCGTAGTCAACAAGAAACCCTTATAATTTCGCCATGTCCGCCTGCGGCTTAGCTCAATGACCATTACGAATAGAAAGCTGTTATTCGGCATGGGTATATAAATAAATTACGCCGACAAAATGGTAGAACAAAATCTTTAAACGTTCCTCCCCCACGTAAAGTAGTGTTTATTTTTCTCTTAAAGAATGTGGGATATCGTTTGATAGCTTGTTTAAATATATATGGGTTTCTATAAACCATGTTTCAACTTAGTGGGCCATTTGTGTGATATTGGGTATTAAAGCCCAAATTTTTGTTCCAGTCAAAACCGGCCGGTGTTGCCGGCTAAATGGCTGCTACGGGGAATTTTGATAAAATCGTGGCAGTAGTACATATAATGAATGTAAAAGGAAAACTACCACGGCTATGTATACATTTCTATAGTTACCGAGGTATAGTCAACGAAATTAAAATGTACTTGAAAAGGCCAACTTTCCCACAAATTCGGCCGACTCAACCGGACCATTTCTTTGGCGCGTGCGTGAGGATGTAACAAAGACAGACAGAACTACGGAACCCTAGACTGCGCGTGGCTCGATACGCACTTGCCCGGTTTTCTTCGCGTTAAGATTGAAAACGAATATTATTACAATACCTGCACAAAAGTAAAGCATACACTTGTATTAGAAATTTAATGGACTCGTTATAACTTTTCCCCTGGACTCGCAAATGTAGGTACCTACTACACTCGCGGACAAAGAATACGAGTCGGTAAAATACCGTCGCATTCCCTAAAATGACCTTTTAATTAATATGAAACAATGAATATGATAATTTGTATTTAATTTTAACTACAAAAACATAGCACGTAGAATCGATGGCCGTTGGGGCGGAAAGGTTCTCGAGTGGCGACCACGTACCGGAAGGCGCAGCGTGGGTAGGCCCCCGACAAGGTGGACTGATGACCTGGTAAAGGTTGCGGGAGTCCGCTGGATACGGGTGGCGCGGGATCGGTCACTCTGGCACTCTTTGGGGGAGGCCTATGTCCAGCAGTGGACGTCTTTCGGCTGATATGATGATGATGATGATGAACAAAAAAGTACTTAACATAAATAACGTTACCGTTTAAATCGGACTCGTAAAAACCTATAGGAGCTATGCACTTTACGGTGGCCCACGGCGTAGGGATAGGGACGTAGTGCTCTAGTGATGCGCCACAAACCCATAGAAAGATGTGGCAATAAATCTTAATTTTTGGATATTGAAATCTTTGCGATAGAATCCCGAATAGTGCTAATACAGTTGGGTATTATAAATAATAGTTTATTATATAAATAAAACTAGTGTTATTTAATTTGAATGAGCCGAAATTTTTGACCGCGATTGTATTTCGTTATATGTGGAAATTATCGAAAATAGAGGATACTGAATACCACAAAAACTGATGTGTCGGTCATATTTAAAAAGAAAGCTTCGACGATCGGGAAAATCAAATTAATAATTTTCTTTCAACCGGAAACCGTTAATATTTATTACCACAAACATAATCTTTTACTTAAGATTTAAGATCGGCTTATATTTTGGTTGGACATTTTGTTTATCGTAGTCTGTTTAGGGTTTTCCTTATTTATATTTCTGTTTTATTCTACAGTTTATGTGGGTATTTTATTTTTCTATGTTTACTAAGCTTTTATGGTCGAAAGTATTTTTTATCGCCTTTCTTAATGATCACTGAAAACCTAGTGTATTTTTTTTATTTATTTATTAAGCTAACTACAACTTTACATTTAAAACACAAAAGCGTTTTATACAGTTTGTCTGCAGGAAAACCTTTAAAACAACTTTGTGTAATTTTACAAATACTAGGTTAGTTCGACAATTGTACTACACGTGGTCATCAACATTTCCTTATTTATTTAGTAATGCAAGGTGTCGTGAATAATTTCAGTTCATTCAGAATATAAATCTAAAAACAGTTCGGCGGGCCGCATATAAAAATAGCATTGACATTTCCCTGCAATATTTTCCGCGAGATAAAACATCCAACGATTTTAAATAGGAATATAATTATTTGGATATTCCCTTTTCCACTGTAACTTCCTTACGAACATGAGGTAATAACGCAAAATAATAAAAAGCTATTCATTAGAGAGCCGGCGGAAACATTGCTGGCGCAGGTATATTTGAGTTGGAAAAAGTTGATTGCGAGTTTGATATTTAATTTTCATGAAAATACCTGGGGAGTCACTTGGAAAGTCCAGTATCTTATAACAGTTCACTTGCATTTCAAGCATGTATAAACAACGAAAGTAAATGTAATAAAAAGTCTCGACGCGGGCCCCGGGCTTCTATGGATGCAACTGGGATGATAAAGAAGACTTTAACTACCGTAGGAGATGTTCAACTTTAGTTTATTATAAACAACGTCGTGCCAAAACGGATAAATCTATACATATGATTGATTATACATTACTGTAGAAAACTAGAAACCCACAACTTTACCTGTGAAATAGAACAAATAAATGATCGGTAGAGCCGTTTAAACCTGACTGAATGACAAACATCTAAACACCCAAACACCCAAACTTACGCATTTATAAATATTAGTAGGATAAGTTGGTGAAACAGTGCTTACAAACAGTGTCGCATTCCCTGCTGCCCCGCTATTTTGTGACTAGTTTTAAGCTTACCTCAACATTCACTCACAAATATATCTTGACGCCGCGATTTGTAGTAACTAACCGTAGGTAGAGGTCTAGTTTTGTTAGGCGTGACGGGTGAGGTGAGACGCAGTGAGCGGGTAAAGAATAACAGGCCTGCTGGGATATGTCACGTAGACGACGGCACGCTCGCGGTCGCCAGAGATAGCAACGTGAAACTGAACCCAATAATGATACGATGGCATCGAACGTTATAATATAGGATATGAATAATATATTAAACGGTTTGCACGTATCGAGTAATATGATATGAAACATCGTTCACATAATGTGCTATCAGATGTCGTGATCAGTTTCACAGCTAATAGCGAATAAACGAAGTACTTGCTCATAAAGGGTGTGCACGACGTCCGCTCTCGGCGGCGTCGACCGGGCGAATGAGCAGCGCCTAGAGCTGCGGCGCCCTCCACCCAACAATCACCTAAGAAGTGACTCGTCCGAGTCACGCGGTAGCGACACGTAGGCTCCGCCCCTGCACTCGGACAGCCACCAACGCAGAATAGGTGCGGCCCGGAACACCGTCCGGCCGTCTCACTCAGCTGGCCTACGACAGCTCGCAGACTCAATGCCCGAGTTGTAAGTTCGGGTCGGTAAATAAAAGATGCTTTTAAACTGAATTAAATATTTATTATAATTTACTTTTCCAACAATAACTGGCCCTATCACTTTCCCTATCACTGTCCCTAGTTCCTACTTGTTCCTTTAGTTGCTTCTTCCGAGAGGCTTCAGCTGACACAAATTGCACTGGGACAATCAGCGGCCTTTATACCAGTATAGGTCCGCCACCTAGTGGGGACAAAAATGCGGGCGCATATGGCGTTACAAACGTATTGCGGTGCGTAAAGCCGCTTGGCTCTGTGGTGGGGTAAGCCCCACCCAGGCTGGTTTCGCTTACTTTCACTATGATTTTACTTTACAACTTGAATATCTAACTTGGATTAAACTTACTGGTATCGAAACTTATTAGAAAATGTGAAGCTGATTCTACTTGACGTCTTACATACATTTTTGCGTCTCTTATTGACTTCTGGTATGAAATATTCTAAGTTGAATGCGGGATTTCCACAATATTGGCCCGTCATGAACTACTTATATTAAGTTTATATAAAAACAATGATAATTGGACCTGTTCCCTGGTATTACTCAGACAGCGCCTACATTGGCCGACCTATCTATACATGACTTATTAATGTGATATGAGAATTGAATGAGATATTTAGCTGAAAGCTTTACAAGATTGGCAAAGTGACTCTACTTAGAGTTAAGTTTTACAATTTAGTATGAAATAATTATAACCAATAAGAGCAATGTTGCTAAAAATGATCACGCTTGACATATTGGTCGTCGTTATGGGCGTGCCTATTTGATATACTCGATTTACATGAGTTTAGCTTTGCCAGTCTGGCTTATGTACTTGTACTGATCACATTAACTATTTCCTTATATGCTTTTATATACTTTAACTGACACAATTATACAATGTTAGGGGATTCTACCTGCCTACTTTAATACAGTTTTTAAGTGAAATGGGGTACTATTTGAGGACATTATTTATTTACTTATATAATCTATGCGGTATTTATATATTACGTTTCTTCGCTTGTAGTCCTGATTGTCCTTGCTCGTTCTGTCGTTCACAAAGGGCATAGATTTTATAGCCAAAACAACGTACATTTATCTCTAACTTTTTTCATTCCCGGTTATGGTTATATATGTCAATATGTCAAAAAGTATCGAGGACCCGTATTCTTGAGTTAGAATCTATCTAAGATTCAAAGAATGCATGATTGTACCGAAAAATGGGCTGAGTAGGGACACAACTGACATTCAGACCTCGATAACCAACATTTTATTTTTACATTATATGCAAACTGAATGTTGTATAGTAGTTTCGGCTGTGCGTTGATGAGTCAGTCAGTCAGGCCCCTATTTCACCAACTTGACAATTGTCACCTGACACTGGCAAATCGCTATACATTGCTTGTTCTAGAAGTTAAGGTGGTTGCTAGGTTACTATTGGTTCCAGCAATGTACGGAGAATTGTCATTGTCTTGTCAGGACTCCTTCTTTTATATTATATAGATTTGATAATGCTTCCAGGCCCCTATTTTACCAACTTGACAATTGTCACCTGACAATGACAATTCTCCGTACATTGCTGGAACCAATAGTAACCTAGCAACCACCTTAACTTCTAGAACAAGCAATGTATAGCGATTTATCAGTGTCAGGTGACAATTTTGAAGTTGGTGAAATAGGGGCCAGAGCGGAGGTTTCAAGTTTTATAGGTAGGTAGGTACTTTTAACTCAACAGCTGCCAGCCAATACCATGCTGATTTTAGGTAGACATATTCCTTAGGGCGTGTTACGAGTACATCATTCAATATATATTTTATGGGTGTCCCTTGTTTTGTCGACAAACTTTTCATCGAATTTTACTTCATCGAAAACGTTTCAAGTAACATTTAGTTCACGAATTATTATTTGGTGTAATTTTATTTCATGACCAGATCATTCCAATTTTTATCATTTCATGGAATAATTGTTCGGGGAATATTATTTGGCAAATGATTTATTTTGTATAATTTTTAAATGGCAGAATAACAAAACAACGAATTTCATTTGTTCGAAATGTTATTACAACATTACAAAAACAAACAATAACTGATTACAGGGGTTCAACTAGACAAGTATAGGTAGAAATAGGGGGCACGGGGGGCCAAGCCCCTCGCAGTAAAAGAACATACAACGGCAACAATAATTGTATCATAAGTAGGTTAGGTTAGGGTTCACTTGTGTCCCTCAGAGCGGAAATAGGCACCCCGCGATGCGGGGTGACGTCGACACGCTGGCGGTTTGGTAAGGTGTAGGTTAGGTTAAAATAATTGCCATAGATAACTGTGTATCAGGGAACCGCCCACCACTTCCCAGAAAAAAGCCTTTGAACGGGTTAGTCGTTCGTTTAATAGCCCAAATCACTTGCTGTCCTTTATTGATTGTAAACTCATTGATTTTACTTAGCCGTATGAAGGGCTTCCCTTACGGGGCGCTACCGCTACTGATAAAAAACCCTTTCGAAAGGCTTTTTTAAGCGCTTTTTAATGGGTTGAAGCGCTTAATCGTATTGAAAGCGCTTTAAAAGCCAAATAAATGGGTATTGATGAGCATCGGCTTTGGTAAGCAAAGCATTACGAAAAACCCTTTCAAAAACCCTCGAAGGGGATACCGGGCGGGTCCCTGCTGTGTATGTTAACTATTTTAATTTTAAATAGTACTCCTTGTAATAATTTGTATGTTAATTAAAAATACTTGAAATAATAAATCACAAAACGTTTTCCACGAAATAATTCATCTATTTAATGAAACATCCGACAAGTAAAAATACACGATTTAAAATTAATTGTAGTGACCATTCCACGAACTGAATTGTCGACGAAATGAAAATACATGAAACGTTGACTTTGAAGTGAAATTCGACGAAGTGAGTGTCGACAATTTGATGATAAACCATTTTTTTTTTTGCCTGAAACACAGGGTATCCTAGCTCAGGCACGTTTTATTTGACTCCAATAGTAAGCTCCTAGTCTATAGTAAACAGATGTACATTATGATTTATCAATAAATTATTTGTATTTGTATTATTCACATTTGACAGACCGGTTAACGATAAATATTGCGCCGGCAGATATGTCATCTTATAGAGAACTATCAAACTTCCTATAAGTCGAATCAGATTTTAAGTAACGGACTTTTGATTAACGATCGATGGTTTAAAATACTGAGCCATAAACCATAAATCCATCAGAAAATGTTGCCGAACATTTATCATGGAAAGTTAGTTTTAGCTCAGTTAGCTCAGACAAGCTGCATGCAACACGTGTACGTGCCTTGTAAATCGCTTGCATTAAATTCGAGAGTTTAACCGTAAGCTCGAAATTCGAATGCGCGTGTGGGATATTAAATTCTCATCCCGTAATAACTTGAAGCTCTTCTGAAAGCATCCAATTTTACTTGTTCATGCGAAGTTAATACCTACTAGATTAGGAGAACAATATTTCTTTGCTATTCCGCTAAAAAACGTGCTGGTCTATTAGTGAAGATAAGATGCAACTATTTACGTAAAAACATGCAAAAAATTACAGCAAACCACCACCAATAATGACAAAAACCTCGACACGTGTTTCGCCTCTCTACGAGGCATCATCAGGAGATGCTGGCAGGAGATGTTGCTTGCGCCACGTCCACTGAGCAAATGACCCGCCCGGAGCCATCCGCCAAATTTATATTCTGTCCCCCCATACTACCGTTCATGCGTGAAAGAGATGGAAGAACACGTAACAACGGTGATGACGCAACATTCAATTGTTCGTTGATAATAACGCCTCTATTGCTGTACCTAATTATTTCTAATTATTCTAGAAAACTTAGACGCAATCCTTTTTCGCAAACATGCAAGATGTTGAAAGAATGATTGTCAGATAACGCATGATTATTCTCCAATAAATGTTTTGCGAAATTAGACTTGTCCGGGTGATTATGCCGATACGACGCAACATGTTCCTTATACCTTGTGCTAAAACTACAGCCTGTTTGTCCCACATAAACTTTATTGCAATTATCACAGGCAAGTTTGTAGACTCCCGACTTTTTGGCACTTTCCACTTTCTCCTTGCCATTGCACAGTCTAAAGCGCAAGGTGTTATTCGTTTTGAAAGCGACGTTTATGTCGTTAGACTTTAAAATATTGTAGATCTTATCAGACAACTTGCCAACATAAGTTATGCTTGCTTTGTACTTTTTAGGTGGGTCCGAAGATCGTGCAGCGTACAGAAGATAGTTTGTCATTCTAGCCCGTTTTTTCCTAATAATACCATCCACATGAGACTTGTTGTAACCGTTTGAAATTGCCAAATGGTATATATTATTTAATTCCATTTTATAATCAATATCAGAAAGAGGTACTGTCAATAACCTATGTGCATAACAATGAAAAGCAGCTAACTTATGTTGCCATGGATGAGCGGAAGAAGCCGGGATAACAGTATCTGTATGCGTAGGCTTACGGTAAATTTGGAATTGATGTTTGTTATCCACCTTAGTAATCGTTAAATCCAAGAAATTCAGTGAGTTATTCTGTTCTAATTCCTTCTTAAACTTGATTTTAGGATGCTTGATGTTGATTTCATTTACAAAAGTAGGTTTATCATCAAATTGTCGACACTCAATTCGTCGAATTTCACTTCAAAGTCAACGTTTCATGTATTTTCATTTCGTCGACAATTTAGTTCGTGGAATGGTCATTACAAGTAATTTTAAATCGCGTATTATTACTTCTCTGATGATTCATTAAGTAGTTGAATTAAGTCATGGAAAACGTTTCGTGATTTATTGTTTCAAGTATTTTTAATTAAAATACAAATTATTACAAGGATTATTATTTAAATTCAAGATAGTTGTCATACACAGTTATCTATGGCATTATATTGAGAACGGAACGCGATGCAATAGGAATCCACGCGCTAAATGTGGGTACTTGAGATTTTAAGTTGTTGATCTTGACACATAACTATTCATTGGAGTTGTTTTGTTGTTATTGTGTTATTTATTATTGTTATAAAAATGAGTAATTCGAAAGAAAATATTGGTTGTGAAGTGTTTAAATCTAATAGAGGAGCATTGAAACTGTTTGTGGAAGGATTTACGTACAAAAAAAATAAATGTACGAAACATACTTTTTACTGGTACTGTGAATTGTATCACAATAACATTTCCAAGTGCAACGCAACTATAAATACAATAGTTAATGTTGATGGTCAGCATATCATATCAAAGCGGGCTAATGATCATAACCATGGCCCTGAGCCGTTGCGGAAAGACATAGCTGATTTTAAAGAAACCCTTAAGAGCGCATCAAGGTCATCGGATAAAAAATCATGCAATATTGTTCAAGACGCTAAATCAACTGTGGATCAAATTATATTACAGGAATTACCATCTACATCGGCCCTGAAACAAGTCGTATATCGTGAAAAAAAGAAAAATGCTATGTCCCTAGTTGAGCCGGATAGTATCGATTTTGAGCTGGATGCGGCGAACACTCAGATTATGGGTGATAATTTTGTAATCAAAGATCGAGTTTTCGATAAAAATAAGATAATATTACTCATGTCCACCACAGTGCTAATGAAAACATTGAGTAAATCAGATTATTGGATATTAGACGGCACATTCAAGATAGCACCCTTAATTTTTAAACAACTATATACCATACATGGAAATGTATTTAAGGAAAATAAAAAAACTTTCCCATTACTCTTTTGCTTATGTACGCATAAGGACAAAAAAACATACGATATGATGTTTGAATTAATTGTGGAATATGGAGTAGACAATGAAATTAATATACATCCGAAAGTTTGTATACTTGATTTTGAGAAAGCGGCAATTTTAAGTCTGCGCTCTAATTTTGAAAATATCATCTTACAAGGTTGCCATTTTCATTTCGCGCAAATTATTTATAGGTATTTTTTTATTAATACTATCATTACTAAGAACATGTTTGAACTAATTTTTTTTCAGAACTATTTCCTTCATAACAGGCAGTGATCATATTTTTTTATGAATACTGTGATTTCTAAGAACATGTTTTTACACACGGCAATTATTTTAACCTAACCTAAACCTAACCTAACCGCCAGCGCGTCGACGTCACCCCGCTTCGCGGGGTGCCTATTTCCGCTCTGAGGGACGCAAGTCAAACCTAACCTAACCTACTTATAATACAATTTTTACGGTTGTTTTAACCTAACCTAAACCTAACCTAACCGCCAGCGTGTCGACGTCACCCCGCTTCGCGGGGTGCCTATTTCCTCTCTGAGGGACGCAAGTCAAACCTAACCTAACCTACTTATAATACAATTTTTACGGTTGTTTGTTCTTTTACTGCGGGGGGTTTTGGGGGGCTCCGCCCCCCCTTTTTCTGGCTGCCCTAATCTAGTTAAGCCCCTTTAATCAGTTTAAATTATAAAATTTCAATAATGCGGATAAATAACACTTATAATTAAGATTACATTTCTAATGTTGTTTCAGGCGAGTTCAAGCTTTTCAACTGGCGATAAAGTATGCTAAAGATGCCAAATTCAATCGAGAAATTAAATGTTTGGTAGCACTGAGTTACTTGAAAGAATCCGATATTCCTAATTGTTTTCAGAAATTTATGGATAGCTTACAAGATGAAGACAGTGTAATGATGGCAAAGTGGTTTGAAGAAAATTACATTTTTGGCACTGTTTCAGTCAGCCAAAATATCCGGCAGAATTTTGGAGTTGTTACTTAATTAATTCAATGAAAATACCGAGAACCCAAAATTCTGCAGAAGCCTGGCATGACAAAATTAATATACTGATAGGCAAACATAATCCGGGAACATATGCTCTCATCAAAGAATTGATAAAAGAAACAATTTCTAACTTAGCGGACATAGAAAAAATTCTGTGTGGTTCCCCGCCAAAAAACAAGAAAAGGAGGTTTTTCGACAAGGATGCTGCAATAGACACAATTTTACAGCATCAAGCGGAGTATTCTGAAATTGAGTTACTAAAATCCATAGCCAAAAATATAAAGTTATAATTTTTTTTGTGTTATTTTGTAATCTTGTAATAAAATTTCGAACAAATGAAATGTTTTGTTATTATGCCTTTTAAAATTGGCAAACGATTCAAAATGAATCGTTTGCCAAATAATATTCCCTGGACAGTTATTCTATGAACTAATAAATATTGGAATGATCTGGTCATGAAATAAAATTACACCAAACAATAACTCGTGAACTAAATGTTACTTGAAACGTTTTCGATGAAATGAAATTCGATGAAAAGTTTGTCGACAAAACAAGGGACACCCACAAAAGTATCCAGTTGACTCATACTACCCGTCCAACAAATAATCAAATCATCAACATACCGAAAATAATATAATATATTATTATTATCCACAATGTGTTGGTTCTCAAAATGATCCATGAAAATATCTGCCATCAAAGGACTAAGTGGGGAACCCATTGCCAAACCATCACCTTGCAGATAATATTGCCCCCCAAATCTAAAATAATTCTGTTGCATACAGACTGTCGCCAATTCTATTAATTCATCTACCTCCCCTGGGTGCAGCCTCTGTTTTTCAAAAAGTGCCCCGAGAATGTCTAAAGTATTCAAATATGGTACATTTGTAAACAAACTATCCACATCCAGCGACAAAAGAATAGCATTTTGTGGCATGTTGATGTCTTTGATCCTTTCGATTAAATCCAAACTATTCTTTAAACAGTATTTTGGTTCAAAATTAGACTTCTGTCTTATGATACCATTCAACCTCTTAGCCAATTTATAAGTCGGTGCACTCAAATACGAGACAACTGGACGAATCGGGATATTGTCTTTATGAATTTCTGGAAGACCATACAGAATTGGTGCTTGAGGATTCATGGATATGACCGTGTTTTTCTGATGCTCGGTTTCAAAGACAAACATAGAGTTCTTGACAACATTTCTAAGATCTTTCTGGAAACCAGGCGTTGGGTCCTTCCGTAAAACCGAAAAACCATCACCCTGTATAAGATCCATTACTTTCTGGTTATATTGTTCCCTACCCATCAGTGTTGGGCAAAACGTAATTGAATTACAAATTACTAATTGCAATTACAAAATGTAATTGCAATTACAAATTACAATTACATGGAAAAAGTAATTGAAGCCTCAATTACAAATTGCAATTACAAAATGTAATTTGTAATTTCAATTACCAATTACATTTTGTAATTAAAATTGGTAATTAATTACTTTTTCAATTACAAATTACTTTTTTCTAACACAATGTTCGAGTATATTTTGGACTTGGAGATTTTTCATAAAAATATTTCCTCACATTTTAGAGTTTTTTTAATTCGGTCGTACAAAATGCTTAAAAATAATCACAAAATGTCATATAAAGTTGTCCCCAAAATCACTTCTTTCAACGATATACTTCAACTCGATGTGTTAGACGGCGCGGTGCTATCTAGGACAGAGAAATTTCTAACAATAATTTTATTTTAACGTTTTGCTGTTTTTTTTCAATTGCGTCGTAAAGTATGCCTAAAAAGAATCATATTATGTCATATAAACTTTTTCCCAAAATAGCTCTTTTCAACGATGTACCTACTTAACTTCGATGGATCAAAGGACAGAGAAATTTCCATCAAAAATGTTTTTGTTAGTTTTCGGTTTTTATTTTTATTCCATTGATAGCAATGCTTAAAACAATCACAAGATATCATATAAAGTTTTCCCCTAAATCGCTCCTTTCAACGATATACTCGATGTGTTTTAGACGGCGGTGCAGGTGCTATCAAGGACTTAAGAGAAATTGCCATAAAAAATTTTTTTCTTACTTTTTGGTTTTCGTTCCGTTGAAACAATACTTAAGGAGAAACGCAAAACGTCAAATAAACTTTTTACCTAAATCGCTATTTTCAAAGATATACTCAGTCACAATGTTAGAAGGAATCGATTCCAGGACTTACGAAGAACAAAAAAAACGAGAACAGAACGAGCAAAAAAAATATTTTTAATTTTATTATTGGTTTCCAGTTCAATCGTAAAACACACAAAAATAAAGACAAAACGTCAAATAAACTTCTTTCTACGATGTATACTTACAGAGATATCGAAGTTTTAGTGAAAAGTAATTGAGCAGAAAGTTGCAATTACAAATTATATAACTAAGCAATCGGCATACCTAGTCAATTACAAATTTCTTTATCTTAATTTTTATTTTAAGTGCGCATCAAAAGAATCACAAAATTGTAAAATTATATTTTAAACAAATCTCTCTTTTCAGAAATATGCAATACCAACTCTTAAACTATCAACTGCCATCGGCAGTATCGGCACACGGTTTTTAGGACTTTTTTTGACGTTTTGCTGTTTTTTTCAATTGCGTCTTAAAGTATGCCTAAAATAAAGTATATTACGTTTTATAAACTTTTTCCCAAAATGGCTCTTTTCGATGATATACTTAACTTCGATGGATCAGAAGCGAAATTCTCAAGGACGAGAAATTTCCATCAAAAATTTTTTTCATAGTTTATGGTTTTATTTTTATTCTATCGAAAGCAATGCTTAATAAGCATCACAAAATGTCATATAAAGTTTTCCCCAAAATCGCTTCTTTCAACGATATACTCGATGTGTTAGACGGCGGTGCTATCTAGGACTTAGTGAAATTACCATAAAAAATTTTTTCTTAGTTTTTGGTTTTTGTTTTTTTCTATAGAAAACAATGATTAAAAACAAGCACAAAACGTTACATAACTTTTTTCCCAAAATCGCTCTTTTCATCGTTATGCTCAACCACAATGGTCGAACGAATCTATGGACTTAGATAATTTTGGACGAAACAATATTTTTTTTTTAGTTCACTATAAAAAACGCGCAAAAATAAGCACAAACTGTCAAGTAAACTTTTTTCTAACATGTGTCGTTAGAGAGATATCGAAGTTCCAGTTAAAAGTAATTGAGCAAAAAGTAATTGCAATTACAAATTACATGTAATTGCAATTACCAATTACAAGTAATTTCAATTACATGAAATTTTAATTACATTCAATTGAATTAACGTAATTGAATTAATAATTGTGTAATTTGTAATTAAATTACAAAAAGTAATTAATTACGCCCAACACTGCTACCCATGATGACTATGCAATTCCCTTTGTCTGCTTTTGACACCACTAAATCGTTGTCATCGACTTTCTGTTGAATAGACCTCAGCAATAACCAGTCAGAGTCAGGCGCACTCCTCCTCAATGGACATGTCTTTTTTAATGCATTCGCTATGGTGAGCTTTGCATCCATATCATTATTGTTAAGAACTATCGCAACCTCTGCATCCACAGCTACATTTTCCAAAACTTTTTGAGACATCTTAGGCCTTAAGTTATACTTCAATCCCTTATCTAACAGTTTGACAAAAAACCTAACCGGCATTGAGTTTTTGGAAGATGAGGATCTTCCAAAAACTCAATGCCGGTTAGGTTTTTTACACGAGGGTGGAAACTGTGCTGAGTCGTTAGGGCATCACGCCTTTCTGTTAAGTCAAAATCCGAACCCGACCTAGTAAGCCTATGTAGTTTATCGGTCTGCTTCACATACATTTGGTGCGCAAGCTCAGAGGCAAAATATCTCGCTTTTTGGTCTAAAATATCAAATTCAATGTTGTGCAATTTAAAGGAAAGCTCAGAATACAAAACTTTAAGGTGTAGCTTTAAGTTATCCCTGATTGAAAACCAAGATCGTGATTCTCCATTCAGCCATATTTTCCGAGCCCTATTAATAGCCGGGTTACCTTTGTTTTACCAAAAAAAATTTGACAAATTATCACTTCCCAAAACATTTTTCGTAGAATTTCATTTGCCAAATAATCGTTTGCCAAATTAACACTCGACAAATAATTCTTACGCAAACCTTATGTTTGGCATATTCACCTTTAGGCAATATCTCGTTTACCAACTGGTACTTTGACCAAATTTCATTCAGTCAAATATATTAGTTGGCATAATATGTTTTAACCAAAACAAAATAAGGCAAATGATTTGTATCGTCAATATTTAGTTGACCATTTCTATTCCGTCGGTTAATCAGCAGAGGAACTCTTCAATGACAAATCATTTGCATCTTTATTTCAATGGTGTATAAGATACACAATAAAATAACAACTTTTTTCGTTATGTGGGTAGGGAAAATTAATTTGTGTAGAAGTCGCAATTCTAACCTAACTGCCAGCGTGTCGACGTCACCCCGCTTCGCGGGGTGCCTATTTCCGCTCTAAGGGACACAAGCTAACCCTATCCTAACCTACCAAATAATACCATTGTTATGATTGTTTGTTTTTTTACTGCTAGGAGGCTTCGCCCCCGAGCCCCCCCTTTTTGGCTGCACTAACCTAATTTTACGCCTTTGCCTACCGACCTACTTAACCGTGCATTTTTTATTTAAGGTACCGTTCCGTTTTATTAATAGTATTTTGGTAAAACGTCATAACCCAAACAATTCTGATTTTTGTCTTTTTATAGTTTGCCATAACATTAACTTGACGAAGTGTTTATTGTCTAATGTTTTTTTGCCTTATTAAAGCATTTGCTAAAAGACCACATGCCATAATGTAATTTTTCGTAATAATATTTTGCTGAATGAAAATTTGACGTAATGAAAATATTCGTATTAAAATTGTGCCAAAGTTTGCATTGTCAAACAAAACAGTTGCTAAAATTTGTTTGGGAAATGAAATTTGACCAAAATAAATTTGGTAAAACAACAGGATCCCTAATAGCCACCTGAGATGCCCTACTACAACTATTACAACGTATGTTGATATAATTAGGTACCACATTCAGACGTTTACACTGTTGATTAAACCAAACGTTCTGGACAGCTGCTCGGTGTTGTTTAGTTAGTTTGCCTTTGTACTTTGATCTATTGTGTGACATGTATATTCCTTAACCTGTTATTGTGTACAATAAAGTGCTTACATACATACATACATACATAAAGTCGTGCCTGTTCGGCTATGCTTGCCGTTTTCAAATAATTTATTGAATCAGGCGTTACTTTGCGGAAGTCCATGATATATTAGGAGAAAAATATTTCTTTGCTATTCCGCTAAAAAACGTGCTGGTCTATTAGTGAAGATAAAATGCAACTATTTGCGTAAAAACATGCAAAAAATTACAGCAAACCACCACCAATAATGACAAAAACCTCGACACGTGTTTCGCCTCTCTACGAGGCATCATCAGGAGATGCTGGCAGGAGATGTTGCTTGCGCCACGTCCACTGAGCAAATGACCCGCCCGGAGCCATCCGCCATATTTATATTCTGCACACAGAATCCCCTGGGTGCACAGAGGCTGCACCCAGGGGAGGTAGATGAATTAATAGAATTGGCGACAGTCTGTATGCGACAGAATTATTTTAGATTTGGGGGGCAATATTATCTGCAAGGTATGGTTTGGCAATGGGTTCCCCACTTAGTCCTTTGATGGCAGATATTTTCATGGATCATTTAGAGAACCAACACATTGTGGATAATAATAATATATTATATTATTTTCGGTATGTTGATGATTTGATTATTTGTTGGACGGGTAGTATGAGTCAACTGGATACTTTTGTGAATGAAATCAACAACAAGCATCCTAAAATCAAGTTTAAGAAGGAATTAGAACAGAATAACTCACTGAATTTCTTGGATTTAACGATTACTAAGGTGGATAACAAACATCAATTCCAAATTTACCGTAAGCCTACGCATACAGATACTGTTATCCCGGCTTCTTCCGCTCATCCATGGCAACATAAGTTAGCTGCTTTTCATTGTTATGCACATTTAAATAATACGTATATACCATTTGGCAATTTCAAACGGTTACAACAAGTCTCATGTGGATGGTATTATTAGGAAAAAACGGGCTAGAATGACAAACTATCTTCTGTACGCTGCACGATCTTCGGACCCACCTAAAAAGTACAAAGCAAGCATAACTTATGTTGGCAAGTTGTCTGATAAGATCTACAATATTTTAAAGTCTAACGACATAAACGTGGCTTTCAAAACGAATAACACCTTGCGCTTTAGACTGTGCAATGGCAAGGAGAAAGTGGAAAGTGCCAAAAAGTCGGGAGTCTACAAACTTGCCTGTGATAATTGCAATAAAGTTTATGTGGGACAAACAGGCCGTAGTTTTAGCACAAGGTATAAGGAACATGTTGCGTCGTATCGGCATAATCACCCGGACAAGTCTAATTTCGCAAAACATTTATTGGAGAATAATCATGCGTTATCTGACAATCATTCTTTCAACATCTTGCATGTTTGCGAAAAAGGATTGCGTCTAAGTGTTCTAGAACAATTAGAAATAATTAGGTACAGCAATAGAGGCGTTATTATCAACGAAAAATTGAATGTTGCGTCATCACCGTTGTTACGTGTTCTTCCATCTCTTTCACGCATGAACGGTAGTATGGGGGGACAGAATATAAATATGGCGGATGGCTCCGGGCGGGTCATTTGCGCCCCCGCGTGGTCGTGCCGGAGGCTTCCCCTGGATTTTCCCCAGGCCACCCTCCAACCACGCAGTTCGACCGCTATATTGGGTCCGTCCTATTATAGCAACAGTCAGGTTCAAAAAAAAAAAAAAAAGGGCGGGTCATTTGCTCAGTGGACGTGGCGCAAGCAACATCTCCTGCCAGCATCTCCTGATGATGCCTCGTAGAGAGGCGAAACACGTGTCGAGGTTTTTGTCATTATTGGTGGTGGTTTGCTGTAATTTTTTGCATGTTTTTACGTAAATAGTTGCATCTTATCTTCACTAATAGACCAGCACGTTTTTTAGCGGAATAGCAAAGAAATATTGTTCTCCTAATATATCATGGACTTCCGCAAAGTAACGCCTGATTCAATAAATTAATACCTACTAGACCTAAATTTTGCAACTAAAAATCTGATTAAATTATCTTAACAATCACATCTCAATATCAGTGCGTCGCGTCACTCACACTTGGCTTTGCATTTACACAAGGGAGAACATGTAACAATATAATTCACGTAATGAATTCAATACGTCAAAAACGTGTTTTGGATTGCATATCGGAGCCAGATATTGTTTCATACTTGCTTGAAGTTCGAATGCAGAGTTTCTAAAGACGTGTCTGATTAAGCCTGTGTGTCAGAGGTTTGTTTAGTGTATGCCATCTGGAGTTTGAATTTCAGGTTTTAGGAGAACGTCTTTTTTATATAACGACGGTGGCAAACAAGCGTATGGCCCGCCTGATGGTAAGCGGACACCGCAGCCTATAGACGCATGCCACTCCAAAGGAGTAACATGGGCGTTGCCGACCCTTGATATGTTTGAGGATTCACCGTGTTGACAGCTGAAGGAACAAATTCCCTCGCTCTCAACAAATTCTCGGGAGCTCTGCTCTGAGCAAGTAGTAGTGTTATTATGGCTGTGGTATTCTGCAAGGCGGAAGTACTTCCCCAGTTTGGCTGCTCCACATTCGAGCGGGATGACATTTCACTGTGCCCTACTCTGTGTCTCGTGGTAACCCTTAAGGTTTTTGACTCACATTTTTGACCCACATGGTCATGAACCATATTATATACTGAAAAATGGTCATGAGCGATATTATAAACTGTCGAAAAATTGTGAACTTCCAAAACTATTTACAATTTAACGCATTTTTTTTCGTAAGATTATAATCTGTCGAGTAGAAACCGTCAAATTGTCAAATGGCTATTTGATGGTGTATCGTAGGCAGTAAGGAACAGAGGCCCAGTGGCAAAACCGACTCGGATCACGGATAGGTTAGAAGACGGAAGCGGGAGCTTAGCTCCCGCTTTCGTCTTCGAGATTATTTACGAGTATTTTATAAAAGAGCGGAAAACTAACAATATGAGCCCTCATTTACAATTTGACGGTTTCACGTCGACGGATTATAATTTGCCTTATTATCTTTCGATAGTTCATAATCTCGCGAGTTATATTGTAGTCTAACGGCATTTATAAAATTACGGTGACATATGCATTTACAGAATACGCACAGGAACCTGTAACACACACATTTCAGTAGTACACTTGTTTTCTGTACTCAAATAAAAATGAGGACTGTGAAGAATTACGAATAGGAAGAAACGTTTTCGTGTAAAGCTTAATATAGTTCCAGTAAAGTATCATGTGCGTGCTAGGGAAATTGTAGGTGGAATAGGAGCCATTACTGCAGCTATTTGCAAGACTCATTGTTATTCCGCGCGCCCTCGGCAAAAACGTCCGCTGCTCTCGGCGAACCAAGCGCCGCGCGGAACACTGAGGTATCTACTTTCATTACTTTGAATGTGTAGTTTGTTTTAAGTATTAGTTGTCTGTGCAACAATGTGCTGTTAACAAAAAACACAGTCAAGTGTGATGAACGGAACGGTCATAAACGGAATTAGGTTAGTGATTGTCGTTCTTGTTCTAGAATTATTAGATTATAGGAGTATATAACGTGTACAATCTTGGTACAAGTTAATACTACATCGGGAACGCTTTATGCGGATACATTTTAAAGCCAGAACTTTATATTTTTGTCAAGTCGAGTGTGATCCCAAGTTGGTAATACATAGCCTTATGTAGATGCTTCCAGTCACTTTTTGAAATTTATACTGAATCTAATTGCAAGACTGATGGATTATTTATCTCCGGCGATAAACGCTTCAAAAGCACGCCCCGAAGTCATCAATTAAGAATATCGACTTTACAAACAGGAGTAACTTTTCAAGTAATTCTTAAACCAAAGAAAAGTGTCGTTAACAGTTTGCAAAAGAATGTCGTTAAAAAGACTTAAATTCAAGGCAGTAATTTCCTATACTCTAGTCGGCCCAGTTTTTTGTTTCCAGCCGGGTGCCGGTGCGCAATTAGAAAATTTTGAATGAGAGCGAACCAGCAGAGTTGTTAAAACAAGTTGTTAGCGTTCCTACTTCCCTTGCTCTCTATGAACGAGTAACCGACATTCTGGGTAAACCATTAAAACGGGTCGTTTTCACGTGATAAATGAGCGTGTTTGACCTGAAATTATTTTGTCTCGTTTCATTAAGATTAATCTGACCATAGCTTAATTTATTAAACTGCAGACGTAGTGTCAGCCTACTAACAGGGCCAGGACCCTTGGGAGGTCAGCGGGTAAAGCGGTGTCAGAATAGAATGAAGAGGGCTAACCATTACAAGTATTTTCAGTATAGTTTACTGTTTTGTAGAGGCCTTCTATTTCGATATCTGGTAAAATAATATCTTCTTGACTTGAGTAGGTTTCCAAATTCATAACAAAAAGAATATGGTTATCATTCCTACTACCGGTAGGAAACCAAAATAAATAGAGTAAGAAATAAGTAAAACGTTAAACTTATCACTTTCACGCCTACGCCGTAGTCGCTTTCCCCTACATACGAGGAAAACCACAGGATCGGCTACGAGTGTAGCGAATAGCGATTCTTAGCAATGAATGTGCAAAACGTTCTCCCCCATTCGTTAGCAATTTGTCGCCTTTCAGAGCAATAAGCTAAACAAATTGCTGGCTTCAAATTCGTAAAGAACATCATTTACACTTATACTAAGAAATAAGATCTTATAAAGGAACAAAAGTGTTAACATTATACAGGGTGATCCAAACAGCGGCGTCAATATTTTTTTGGGATTCCTCCCACCCAGTGGTATCCGAAAATAGCCCATGAAATTTGAAGGCCATACTAGGTACCTCAAAAAATCATAACTTGAAAACTACAAAAAATCGCGGAACATACATGGGGTATTTTCGAGTACAGGGCCCAACTAACATGTTGGTGTCAGCTAAGGATTTTATTATAACCTTAACCTTTATAAGTGAGTTATATTTATCTCAGTTGGAGCTAATAGTGTTATAGAGGAGTTAAGAAAAAAAATACTCCTAAAGTGTTACTAGAGCTTTATTGAACGCTGCTAATAAGGTTTCAGAGTTATAAGAGTGTTACTCAAAGCAATTATACTTAAGATGTTAAAGCTTTAACCTGTTTGTAAAGGTGCTGGTCATGGGTAATTGTCGTTACTCACATGTGAAATGTTAAAGCGTAGATTAGATTAAGGCCCTTAACTATATTGCTTTTTAGTTGTTGCAGTGGAGTGTCTAATAAAGCTTAAGGTGTTATACCTGCTATAAGGTGCAGGCAGAGACTATATAACAGAGTTGGTCAAGAGTGTTGTAACACAAGATACTAGAAGTGTTGAACAACACCGTTATAAAGGCAAAGCCTGCACAATATTCTTGACTACAGTTGTTGTAATTCAATAAGCGTTATAGATGAGTTAACTGACGCCTAAAGCTTTAATGTAAGTTCGCCATTGTTTTGGTGAACTCTGACCTACAAATTGATTAGTTTATTCAATATTTGACATCAAAATACTTCACTATTTATGTTACTCTTGCCCTTCTATAGATGCCACTTAATTTAACATGCCACTGGCCAAGAAACAAGAATAGAAAATGATAAAAACTTTAGGTGTCTATTTTATTCTTCATAAGTTTTATTAGAAATCTATAATAAATCCTGGGCGCGTTAAGATTGTGATGGGAAACATGGTATACACTTACCATAAAATCACAAGGGCAGATTGTATTAACTTAATTTCCCATACACATCCAATTGAATACACTTTCAATTAGTACGACTCCTGGCACATTTATTAATAATCTTCGCCATTTTGTCGGTATACTATATTTGTCTCATAATTGTATAGTAAAGAAAAGAGTAAGATATATGCTCGCTTGAAACTGGGTAAGCGCAAGTGTGTTACAACACTCTCAGCTAACACCTTAAGCGTTACTACGGTGTTTGTAGAGCGTTGGTTAACACTATGGGTGTCAGATAACACTGCTCTAAAGGCTTTCTAACACCTTAACCTGTAAGACGTGGGCCTCTTTCGCGGTTATACGAGTAGGTATAGGTGTTAGAGCATGCTCTAAAACACCTTTCTTGCAGGCATTCTTAACACCGTAACACTTGGCTAGAACCGATATAAGAATGATATAAGGGTTATTTTAACGCTAGTGTGCTAGTTGGGGGGTACTCGAAAATACCCGTGGTAAATACCGGGTGGGAGGAATCCAAAAAAAAATATTGACGTCGCTGTTTGGACCACCCAGTATACACCAACGTAAGTGTAAGATTGTTTATGAACTCAGTTTTGTAGGTAGATATGACCGGTAAGGCAATCCCGGAGATTTGCGACAACCCATGCAAATAATACGAGATAAAGGCTACATTTTAAGGTATACCCTCGCCTGCGCATAGGTATATTTCGTTTACCTTATCTACTGTATCTAGATAAGCATGACTTTCTGGAACAAGTTTAGAGCAAAACGATTCCCGCGGGTGTCTGTTCGTAAATCCAGGTCGAGATGCTGGCTCGGCTTCGATAGGCGGTAATTTCACGAGAGGCGTAAAAGAGGTAATGCTTAAACAGGATTCATTGCAAGACACTTCGAAGCGGTGTTACGACGGTGCAAGTGTTAGCAAATAGTTATGTGGGTACGAGCCACTAAAATTCAATGATTGACAGTTGAGGGTAGAATTGAAACACATTTGAGTAATGTAATTAACCGCTTATAATGTTCATTGATATTATAGTATAAACTAATTGATGTTATGTAATTCTTATATAAATCTAAATAATAATTAGCAACTAAAGCATTCTTTAAATATTATTTAGTATAAAATGTATTTCAATATGAAAAATGTTATTTTGGTTGGCAACATTGGTGTGTACCTTTTTAAAAAGAGGAGGTAAGGAAAATTATTCCTTACCGGTCACGAAGAGAACCTTACATGTTCATTAGTAATTATAATAAATTATCCTATTCAACAGTAAAAGTGTTATTATTCACGGGACGGGGCAGAAATACGCGTTCGTTAACATTTCAGAAGTGTAGATCCTGCTGGAAAAGCAGCCCACGTCGCCTGGAACCGAGGTATTTGACTCAGGAAAAAGGTCAGTGATTTGAATTTTTGTCCATAACTTCACGGCTTTTTTTTTAATGATTTGATGCTGTGAAAACTGCTGAATAGTGAAGTGATAAAACGCGAGATACTTGTAGATGGTTCATTGTTCAAGGATTAACTGATTACCTTTAAAAGTGTTCACTACGGAGTTATCACCTAATAAAACCGGTTCACAAAGAAATTCCTTCGGCTGACAAAATGATTGTAGTACGAGGATATTTTGAAGGACACTAATAGTTAAGTATGATTGTTGTTTACAATAGAAATTAATGTTGCGTTTTATATAAATACCTTAAAATGATAATGTGGTTAATTACGTAAGTTACAAATAAAAGTCACAGGATATCATAACGTAAATAGATAAACGTGTCATGTATTTTTGCTATAAACGTGTCATGAGCTATGGTTAACATCACGTGGATTATCGTGTGAGGTATGCTTGTTTCGTGAGTAACGTAATAAGTTTGTTGCAAGGCGATTACGAAAACGTTGTACCAAGTCAATAACAGATTGCTAACCATGGGATCAGATAATAGGGCGTCCAGATCACGTAAGCGTCACTTATCTAGACGTCGGCATCGTCGCTATTCTTATTCCTCGGACAAAAGTGTGTCTAGTGTATCATCAAGTAGTTAGAGTACCTCGCCCTCGCCACCGCGTCGGCGAAATAAGAAACAAAAGAAACATACCCATCACAAGAGTAAACGAAGTAATGATAAGACGAATAAACCTGGAAATGAGCAGATTAGAGTCGGGCCTAAAAGTTTTACTCCGCCCCTGCCCGCAAGCAGCTATACTAACAAAAATCATGTATAAGCTACTCATGCTGTCAATAATTCTGAGGCGAGCCAATCGAGTACGAGTAGTGTCGCAGTAGGTAATATTTTGCCAGGTCATGCTTATACCGCTCACATTAACGTGGTTCCTGAGTATGACCCTAATGATGGTGCCCAAAATATCGAATGTTGGATTCACAAGGTGAACGAGTGCGCTCAAATATATTCATGTACAGATACTCAGACGTGACATTATGCCTTACCTAAGCTATCTGGTTTAGCGAAACGCTGGTATCAAGGACTTCCATCCCTTCGGTATACTTGGCCTGAGTGGGTGGAAAAGTTAAAATTAGCTTTTCCCTCGACAGAAAATTATGGCGATCTCCTTCAGCGAATGCTTAATGTACTACTACGAAAAAATGATTTTGATAAATAAATGTGACGTAACAGGCCGTAAGGCCGTAGGATGTTTAGTGCATGGAATAGACGACAAGTTTGTCAGGATGAGTGCAAATTCGTGCCGTTTTGAGGAACCTGAACAATTATATTCATATTTGAGAACCTTGTCTCAGAACGATAATTATTTAATGGCACGTAAACGCAATAAACCATGGATCAAAGATCCCAGACCAAATCAAAACGCCACGAATACAACGAGTACTAGAGTATAGAGCCAGTGAAACCTGAAATAGTTTGTTACAACTGTGGAGAACTTGGGCACATTCGGTCTAGATGCACTAAACCTATGAAGAAGTGTAACGTTTGCCGTAGGGCGGGTCACATGGCTAGTGAGTGTCGTAATCGGATGGCCACAGGTTCGTCAAATAATTCTAATAGTGGCGGCCTGTTGCAATTTTCTGCTCCACCATCAGATGATAAAGACGTTAGACGTATCGAAACGAGTGATACTGAAATACCCCATGTACAATCATCGGAACTTGAGAGCGAAAAGTATTATAAGGATGTCAGGCTTGAGGGCGTACTTACTCGTGCATTCGTTGATTTGGGTAGTTCATGCACATTAATCAGGGAAAGTTCAGCCAAACAAATATTTGGTACTTGGAAATATTCTGACAAAATGCCAAATTTAAGAGGATTTGGCAACTCGACTGTTAGGTCCGGTGACTGGTGCATTAAGTGTTGATGACGTTGAACATGCAGTCGACTTTGTTGTCGTACCCGACCATCTTTTGCCAAGCGACGTCATGATAGGTCAAACTTTCACAGAATTACCAGACGTTGTAATTATAAAAACTGCGAAGGACTTGACTTTCTATAGAGCTCCAGGGGAGGGATGTAATCAATCTGTACGGGAGGTGCGGGGTTGATTATAACTGAAGTGGATAGGTAGAAATTAAAAAGCAAAGTGAACTGATAAGACTCTAATACTTAATGGAAACACACAAACTAAAAGAACACAATGGGTAGATTAACAACTTAATAGCGAGAACATCATAATTTACGGCGCGAAAGTAAGATCAATTAGCAGTGCGGTTGCTAGGCGCAGACTAGCTCACTATAGCGGCGGCGCGCATCAAGCGATTGCCTCCGCCGCCCTCGCCCCGCGCTCGCCTTACCGCGTCAACATTGCCTTGGGGCCGGCAAAGCGCGCGCGAGAACAGCATTATCAATTACAATTCAAAACAAATAAATCCTAGTAAAAATAACAACTAAAGAAACTTGGATAGTCGTGCCATCTAATTAACATTACCAACCCCCAGTTGGAGGCTTCAACCGATAAATGTACCGTCAGTAGGTAGCACGGCTATCCGAGCAACGGGACGACGCAGCGACCCAGTGGGCGTTCTTACGTCTACCACACGCACATGACCATCACTGCCCGGAAACACTTTTGATATTATGCCACGGGGCCACATGTTACGCGGTTGATTCCCGTCACAAAACACCACCACGTCACCGACCTTGACAGAGTCCGTTGCCGTGGCCCACTTTTGCCGTCTCTGAAGAGTGGGCAGGTATTCTCTGGTCCACCGTCTCCAGAACATCTCAGCAAGCCCGTTCGCCTTCTTCCACTGGCGGCGAGCGTCGACATCCGAGGGATCGTAGGTCGTCGAGCGTGTATCACCTGCCGCTGTGCCAAGCAGCAGATGATTAGGTGTAAGTACAACTGGTTCGTCGGGGTCGGATGCAACATATGAGAGCGGGCGGCTGTTGACAACTAGCTCCGCTTCCAAAAGCACGGTGTGCAGCACTTCTTCGGACGGCGCTCGCTCCCTCAGCGTGGCATGGAGAGCATTCTTCACGGAGCGAACAAGCCGCTCCCAGACACCGCCCATGTGTGGCGCTGCAGGCGGGTTGAAGCGCCAGTCGATGCCCTTAGTTAAAGCTTCACCTTGCAGTCGTTGAGCGTTCAGGCCTCGCAGCGTGGCACGTAGTTCCTTATTTGCCCCAACGAAGTTCGTGCCACAGTCGCTCTGGATCGTCGCAGGTTGCCCGCGACGCGCTATCAAGCGGCGCAAGGCAAGTATTGCAGAGTCACTACTGAGCGATGCAGCCAACTCAAGATGTACGGCGCGTGTAGCGAGGCAAGTAAACAACACGCCCCAACGTTTCTCCCGGCGCCGTCCGATGGTGATTTGCATTGGACCGAAATAATCGATCCCGCAGTTGACAAATGCTCGCCGCGTCGTGGTGATTCTGACGAGCGGCAAGTCACCCATCTTCGGTGGATTGGGTCGCGCGCGCTGTACGCGGCAGTACTGGCAGCGCGCAACGACCGCCTTCACAGTCGGCCGAATGGAGGTCACCCAGAATCTCTCTCGTACGTTGTTGACGACTGTCTCGTGGTTGGCGTGCAGCGCAAGGGTATGGTAGTGCTGCACTAGAAGTCGAGTGATGTGACAGCTACCATCGAGAATCACGGGGTGTCTTTCATCGAAAGATAACTCGGTAGAGGCCCCAAGACGTCCCCTGACACGGAGCAACTCGTCATCGTAAAGCATCGGGTCGAGTTTCATCAAACGGCTCGACTTAGGCAAAGCGCGAGCAGCCTGCAGCGCGCTCAAGTCGTCAGGAAAGGAGCGTGCCTGTGACTGCTTCAGTAGAAGGCGCTCGGCCTCCTGCAGCTTCTCCGCTGTAAGTTCGCTTACCCCTGTCTTCTGCTTGGCTCTGCACGCGCTTATGAAGGTAAGTACACGCGCAGTAACGTGCACGGCTCTTATCCATGTGGAGTAGCGCGTCACGTCGATTAGGGGCTGGTCATCTTCAGCCGCCACTAGCGCCCTCTCCAAGCGCTCCGGGTCATTCGTAGGAGACTTCTCGCGGCTCCAGCTCGGCCACGGCACCTGTGGATTACAAAGAAAGGGGGGACCCGAAAGCCACATGTTTTTATTATTAGGCCAGTCCATCCTAGTTGCCTCGTCAGCAGGGTTGGACTCGGAAGGTACCCAATGCCAGTTACTTCTCTTGCTCAAATTATCTATCTCAGCCAATCTATGTGAGACGTATTTTTGATAGTCCCTTGCGTCTGAGTTGATCCACATAAGGACTGTTTTAGAATCAGTCCAGAGGTAAAGGTTGGTGATAGCGAAGTTCACCTCAGATTTTATTGTCATTGCCAACCTGCATGCCAATACAGCCGCCTGTAACTCGAGACGCGGAATCGACACTACCTTCACGGGTGCTACTCGTGCCTTACCAGCTACCATGGTACATACCCTATTCCCGTCACTACCAGTGCCTACTAAAAATGCTACGGCAGCATACGCCTTCTCGCTAGCATCTCCGAAAACATGTAGATCGACGTTTGCTGTTCGTTGCAGGCCGTACCATCGAGGTACAGCTACGCTCGATAGTGTTTTTAATTTGTTCAGCCACTCAAACCAGACAGCGGCCTCGGAGTCTTTGATACACTCGTCCCATTCTATTCCAGACTGCCAAATGCGTTGTATAAGGACTCGTGATTGTATTATGCATGGATAGACTAGGCCAAGTGGATCAAAAATACTCATTATAAACCTGAGGAACTCGCGCTTAGTAGGTTTGATTTGGCCATCAACTATTTCAATCGGTAATCGCTTAAATGACAAGTCAAATTGCATGCAGTCATTTGTTGGACACCAAATCATACCTAGCGTGCGCTCGTTTTCAGACTTATCTAATTTGACTCGACCCGGCACAACAGCTGGTAGCTTTTCCCCCAATTCAGGTGAATTCGTCACCCACCCCCTGATGTCAAATCCACCCGCACGGTGAATGTGGGTGACGTCAGCGATCAACTGTTCCGCCGTATGGACAGAGTCTACACTATCCAAATAGTCGTCTACATAGTGCTTAGTTTTTATAGCTTCCACCGCAGCGGGATGCGTGTCCTTGAACTCGTTTGCGTTCTTGTTCAAGACATAAATGGCCGAAGTGGGAGAGGAGGCGGCGCCAAAGATCATCGAATTCATTACGTAAATTGAGGGATCCTTGTCCCTATCTGGACCCCGCCATAGAAATAACTGTGCCCCCTGGTCGGCCTCACGGATTTTGACGCGCATGAACATATCCGCAATATCGGCGGTGAAAGCTATACACCTAGATCTAAATTTAATTAGAGCACCCAACAAGGAATTCATTAAATCGGGCCCACTCAATAAATTACTATTCAACGATACCCCCTGGTAAGTGGCAGCCGCATCATAGACAAGGCGCAATTTTCCGGGTTTGTTAGGATTGAACACCCCAAAATGTGGAAGGTACCAAACGGGGCTCGCCTGAATACCGTCGACTTTGCGCGCGTAACCCGCGGCTAACAATCGGTCTACCTGTTTTGTGTAAGCGTCTGCAAAACTAGGGTCCCGATCCATTTTTCTTTCTATTCCGGCTAGACGCCTGAACGCATAATCATAGTTATCAGGCATCTCTACGTTATCACGAGCCCACAACAAGCCCACTTCCCACTGGTGGGAGTTATCCGACACGCGGCGACATGTCTTATCCAATATTTCTAAAGCGCGTTCCGAATTAGAGTTTTTTCGCAAAACATGTGAAATACCTATCGCTTCCAATTCAAATTGACCCTTCACTAACGCGTGTAAATCGTCAAGTGGCGTAGATATGCAGTTGGCTGAATCAACATCGCTACCACCAACCCCCCCTAGCGGGCCATGGACGACCCAGCCTAAGCGGGTAAGAGAAGCAACCGGACGACCGGATTTACCTTGTCGAATCTCCCTGCCGACGATGAGCTCCCAGTTGTCCTGCCCCAATAACAGCATGGGTTTCGCCTCCCTCATTTCGCTGCAGTCCAGGTCCCGCAGGTGTGCGTTGTCCTCGAGCACTCGCGCCGGCAACGCTTGCGACGGTAAGTCAAAATTATGTAAAGTACGCACTGAAATGTCATGACACACACCGTTCGGTCCGCGCAATACGATTTTAACACTTCGCGAGGTGTTATCAGTTACACAATGTCCGCCCGCGGTCTTTAACTTAAGCGGCTCTACGGGTCCATCCACATCACTCGCGAGTTTCGCATCTAAAATCGACACGGACGCGCCATCGTCTAAGAGTGCGTACGAAGGTCGTTCAACACCAGAGTTTGTCACTAAAGTCACAGGTATCACTTTTAATAAAGCACGCGCACGGCACCCTCCAATGTTTGTCACAGTTTCATATTTCACAGGCGCCGACGCGGGCGACGTAGTGGCCGGCGGCGGCACGTTAGGCGGTGGTCCCACCGCGGGCGCGGGCGCAGGCGCGGGCGGCGAAGCGTTCTGTGTCTCCTTATGTAGTAACTCGTGGTGTGACCAATTACACTTACTACAACGTTTAGCGCGGCAGAACCTACTCGAGTGAGTCTTCAAAATGCACTTGAAACACAGTCTGTTTTGTTTGATTAAGTCCCAACGTTCCTCAATAGAAAGACTTTTGAACTGACTACACTCATTCAACTTATGACCCGCTTTACACTTAGCACACACACTTTGATTACTAATATCAGTCTTAGTAACAGCAGCTACTGTCTCAACCTGAGTATGAACACGGTGTCTCTGTCCGCCCGCTCGCACTGGCACCATAGACCTGTCCTTATCACGTCGGACAGCGCCGGACGAAGGCGCACATTCCGCACTTAAGCTTATCGGTGTGTAATATGACGATGCGCGTGAGAGTTGACTGAGAAAATCGACTAACATGTTTAGGTTTGGAGACACTCGTAAATCAACACCACTGTTATTGTCCAAGCGCAGCGCAAATTCTCCGTACTGCGAGCGTTGATATGGAGTTAATTTATTTAATAGTTCGCTGACTAATTGTGGGTTATTTAGATATCCGTCCGCATGTATACTTTTTAACACGGATACGCAATTCCGTACTGTTGTTGCAAATTTACGTATCTCGGGTCCATTTTCAGTAACTGTAGGTAAATCACGCACTTTCTTAATGGCACATTCTAGAAGGCGATTAGGGTGTCCGAACTCGTCCTCGAGCGCTCTGAGGACCTCCTCAGGGTCGTAGGATGTTCTTAGCAGGTCCGCGACGGCGGCCTTCGCCTCCCCGACAAGCGCCATCCTGAGGCGCGCCATGTTCTCGAATGGCTTGAAGTTGTGAATATCACTGGTACTCCGGTAGGCCTTCTCGAAGCTGAGCCAGTCCGCGGCGTTACCATCGTATATCGGTATCTCGTGCACCTGTCGCGGTACTCCTCTCGCCTGTCCTAGCTTGCCGATGGCCTCCGCCAGCCGATCCATATCTGTTAGAGCCTGGCTCTTCGGCGGCGGCGGCGGCAGCGGCTCGGCGGCCACGTGCGGCAGGTCCGGGGCGGGCGCGCGGGGGGCGGCGGGCGCGTCGCTGAGCCAGCGCGCCACGCGCGCTGAGGCACCGCTCGCGACGCTCGCCGGCGCGCCGTCCTCTTCCTCTTCCTCTTCCTGTGCCGCTAACTCTGCCATCTCAAGTGCAAGCTTCTTCTTTATGAGGCTCTCTCTGAGCTTAGCCACCTCTAGCTCCGCCTCATATTCCGCGCGCATTCGAAGCGCTTCGCGCCCGGCCTGGCTAAGTCTCGACGTGTGGCTGGCATTGCTCCGCGCTCTCATGGTGCGCTCTGTAACCGGCGTACTGATCTCCAACGGCAGTCGTTTCTCTCCGTGGTCACTAAGACCACCTACCTTGGAGGCATCGGCAAGTTGTTGAGGCGGCGTCGACTGTAGTCCGGGGCACGACGGAGTATTTATTCCCGAATCTGCGTGTACTTCGGCCTTTTCCATCGCATTTCTCGTTGCACTACGTGTCCTTGGTTTCCGATCACTGTCACTCATAATGACTACCGATTACTTCATCCGGCTCGAAGGACCACAAATTGTACGGGAGGTGCGGGGTTGATTATAACTGAAGTGGATAGGTAGAAATTAAAAAGCAAAGTGAACTGATAAGACTCTAATACTTAATGGAAACACACAAACTAAAAGAACACAATGGGTAGATTAACAACTTAATAGCGAGAACATCATAATTTACGGCGCGAAAGTAAGATCAATTAGCAGTGCGGTTGCTAGGCGCAGACTAGCTCACTATAGCGGCGGCGCGCATCAAGCGATTGCCTCCGCCGCCCTCGCCCCGCGCTCGCCTTACCGCGTCAACATTGCCTTGGGGCCGGCAAAGCGCGCGCGAGAACAGCATTATCAATTACAATTCAAAACAAATAAATCCTAGTAAAAATAACAACTAAAGAAACTTGGATAGTCGTGCCATCTAATTAACACAATCAAATGCAAAGTATGCACTCAATACAGTCACCGAAGTATGAATTGAGGCAGGCTTCACCTCACCTATAGAAGTGAGCACTACTAGCAGTTTTACCGGATCACTTTATATACCTGCTTCATTTTGCAATGCACCGCAGAAAGATTATATTGTTTTGCCTGGGTTATACAGTTTTAACAATAGTCAAGGGTTTGTCATGATTTCAAATGTAGCTGAAGCAGAGCTGAGGTTTAAAAAGAACCAAGTGCTAGCTAGGGGAAGTAGCTACGAGGAAATCAATGAACCAATGGTACGATATACCACAGTCACAGATTTAATTAAGCAAGCATTGCCAATAGGAGATGTCGAATTAGGTACGAATCTGAACGAAAACCAACGCGAAGTATTTCATACGCTTTTGTCAAGATATCGTGACTGTTTCGCACTAGACTTGTCCGAACTAGGTAAAACTGATTTAGTCGAAATGGTAATTCAACTTAAAGACGACAATCCTGTAGTTTACAACCCATACCGTATGTCGCTTAAGGAAAAAGAGCAATTGTCCGCGATTATAGAAGATCTCCTTCAGAATGGTATTATCAGAGAAAGTTCATCATCTTACGCGAGCCCTGTGTTGTTAGTCAGCAAGAAAAATGGTCTAAAACGCCTATGTGTTGATTATCGTGCGTTGAACCGGAAGACCATCAAAGACAAATAGCCATTACCTCGGATTGAGGATAAATTAGATTGTCTCGGGGGCAATAATTTCTTCACTAGCCTTGATTTGGCTAGTGGATATTACCAAGTACCGGTCTCTGAAAGCAGCAAGCACTTGACAGCGTTTGTCACCCCGGACGGCCTCTACGAGTTTAATCGGATGCTGTTCGGACTGGTGAACGCTCCAAGTGTCTTCCAGCGCGCAATAAACTCGATGATCAATGGCGTTGGTCAGAAACTGGTGCTTGCGTACATGGACGATCTTTTAGTCCCGTCAAGATCGATCGAAGAGGGCCTTGAAAAGCTTGAAAAGGTTTTCATCATGCTCCGTAAAGCTAAACTCACGCTAAATTTAAAAAAGTGTGTGTTTTTTCAAGACTGTATCGAATATCTCGGCTATGAAATCTCCAGGGAAGGTATAAGACCGGGATCGTTTAAAATCGACGCCGTCAAGAAATTCCCCACTCCCAGAAACGTACATGAGGTCCGTCAGTTTGTAGGGCTAGCGAGCTACTTCCGAAAGTTTGTTCGCAATTTCTCGTTGATAGCTAGACCCCTTACTGTTCTTACAAAGAAAAACGAGCCCTGGCGGTTTGATGCTGAACAGGAAGCTGCATTTAATCAATTGAAGGATATATCGATTAGCAGGCCTGTTTTAGCTTTGTATGAACCTCATGCACGGTTAGAGGTTCACACAGACGCGAGCAAAATGGGACTTGGAGCCATTTTACTACAGGATGCTGGTCAGGGTCTCCAACCCATCGCGTTTTATAGTCCGCAAACCTCACCGGAGGAACAAAATTTCTCTGCTTACGAGTTGGAAACCCTGGCCGTGGTAACGGCACTGAATCGATTTAGAGTATATTTGCTTGGTAGTAACAACACAAAATAGTAACTGACTTGTTCCAAAGTCCGTACGTTGGCAGATACTTAAAAGCCATCACGATGACGTCGGGCACTTTGGGTATGAAAAGACATACGAAAGAATACGCAAAGTATATTGGTTCAAAAAGATGCGGAGGTTTATTAAAAAATATTGTGCTGCTTGCTTGCATTGTGCATATAATAAAGTACCTGGCGGTCCTAAGGAAGGCTTGTTGCACCCAATTCAAAAACCTGACCGACCATTTCACACTTTACATGCGGCCCGTTTCCTATGAGTAAGAAGCGAAATTTGTTCATACTAGCAATAATTGACTCTTTTACTAAATTTATATTCATAAAACCTGTTAAAAATTGTAAGACTAGTACCACTATAAGCGTCTTTGAAGTTTGAAGAGAAGAAGAAGAATAGTTTAGCTTATTTGCTGTACCGAGACGCTTGATTACGGATAGAGGGACTAGTTTTACTAGTCATTCTTTTGAAAAATATTTAAAAGACAAGGGATCTGTTCATATACTAAACGCGGTTGCCTGCCCTCGCGCCAACGGTCAAATTGAGCGCTACAATCGTTCCATATTAGACTCACTTACGTCAATGAACCATGGCAAACCTGATAACGAGTGGGACGTTTGTGTTCCGAAGTTCCAATGGGGGCTGAACAATACCATCAACAAAGCCACTAATAAAACACCAGCTCAGCTACTATTTAGCTTAAACCCCACCGGTAGTTCTGATGGTGTTATGAACGAAATAGTTTCCGAAGCTCAGGAATATGTGAATCCTGTCGTCATGCGGGCTGAGGCCAGTGAGAGGATGCGTATCGAACAAGGAAAACAAAAAGAACGATTCGACAGCAAGAGAAAGTATCCACGCGTGTATGATGTTGGTGATCTTGTGCGTGTCGAGAGGGAATTGAGTAATCCAACCGGTCAAAGTAGGAAGTTGCAGCCTAAGTGTAGCGGACCCTACAAAATGACTAAGGTTTTAGGTAATGACAGGTACGAGGTCGAAGACACGCCTGTTACAAAAAAGAATGGTAAATCTACGTACAGATCGGTTTTTGCAGTAGATAAGATTCACCCTCGGTTGGTGTTCAGAAAAGATCCCATGGAGAGCGATTCTGACGCAGAGTCTGTTGATGTAAACTTATTAAAATCGCGTAGTTATAATACAAATGTATAAAGATCAAATTTATGATTATTATGGTTCTATGTTCGATGTGTGCATTTGTGTGTCGATTTAAATCTAGCCCTGCGTGGTGTTACTAATGTCTGTAGTGTTAATTGCCCTTTGTGGCGTTGCTAGCCCTAGTGGCGTTACTAGCCCTTTGTGGTGTTACTAGCCCTTTGTGGCGTTAATAGCCCTTTATGGCGTTACTAGCCCTTTGTGGCGTTACTAGCCCTTTGTGGCGTTACTAGCCCTTGTGGCGTTACCAGCCCTTTGTGGCGTTGCTAGCCCTTGTGGCGTTATTAGCCCTCTGTGGCGTTATTAGCCCTTGTGGCGTTGCTAGCCCTTTGTGGCGTTCACAGGTAAGTACTAGCCCTTTGTGGCGTTTCCAGGTAAGTACTAGCCCTTTGTGGCGTTCCCAGGTAAGTACTAGCCCTTTGTGGCGATGCTAGCCCTTTGTGGCGTTACCAGCCCTTTGTGGCGTTACTAGCCCTTTGTGGCGTTCCCAGGTAAGTACTAGCCCTTTGTGGCGCTGCTAACACTTGTGGTGCTAGTAACCCTTTGGCGTTACAAAATAAGTAAGAGTATCAGAGATGCCGTGTGTTGTGAAGAACTTCTTAAATTATATTAACAATTGATTGAGACTATGTTCGATGTAAAATAATTTGACAAATAATTTGAGAGGACGCTTGCGATGTCAGAAAAGGCCGAATGTTAGCAAATAGTTATGTGGGTACGAGCCACTAAAATTCAATGATTGACAGTTGAGGGTAGAATTGAAACACATTTGAGTAATGTAATTAACCGCTTATAATGTTAATTGATATTATAGTATAAACTAATTGATGTTATGTAATTCTTAAATAAAACTAAATAATAATTAGCAACTAAAGCATTCTTTAAATATTATTTAGTATAAAATGTATTTCAATATGAAAAATGTTATTTTGGTTGGCAACATTGGTGTGTACCTTTTTAAAAAGAGGAGGTAAGGAAAATTATTCCTTACCGGTCACGAAGAGAACCTTACATGTTTATTAGTAATTATAATAAATTATCCTATTCGACAGTAAAAGTGTTATTATTCACGGGACGGGGCAGAAATACGCGTTCGTTAACACAAGCGTATTCAGCCGCAGAGAGTTTAGTCTGCTTCAATAATATATGCTTTAATGCTTGTTTTAATTATTAACATGCTAATTAAATCCAACTGTAGGTAAATAGATATGGGAAAACTTGCGAATTTACTGCACGCTTCACAATTCAGGGCTAGAAATAATAACAACTGTCGCTGTATGCGGGTGGCGCAGGACCGGTCATTTCGGCGCTCTTTGGGGGAGGTCTATGTCCAGCAGTGGACGACTTTCGGCTGATATGATGATGATGATGATAAAAAATAGGTAACAACTTGAAAAGTTGAAAACCCCCGACGTTTCAAACATTTCACAGTACAATATCTCAAAACCGGTAGAACCAATTTTGTTGAAACGTAACTAAGAACAATTTCTATTACTTTAGCTTTCGAACAAAAAAAACATAAATCGGTCCGTTCGTTCGTGAGCTACGATGCCACAGACGCTTCAAACTTAAAACACCCCTCGTTTTGCGTCAGAGGTTAATAAATATGTGTGGATTTATATTGGTAATCACAAAGATTTGTCATACTTGTTGAACCCACTAGAATCTAGTATAGGCATGTTTGGCGAAATTTCCCGCGCGATCGATTACGTCAGCACTGAACCATCAAACACATTCATTAACATGAGGTCAACTGACGATATCATAATGGAAATGGCGTATTCCAGTGGAATCCGAATGCGTAATGCATATTATTGACGAATTTGAATGCGATAAACGTCGCTATAATGTCGGTGATTACCACAGCCAGTCAGACGTATATCGAATTATCAGGTAACAATTACGTAATTATTCCTATTCCACATTAAATACTAAAAAATATTAACGCAAATAGTGAACAGAAAGGAGCTTTGACAAGAGGTAGTGTAATTTACTGTAAGTGCAATTTCCTACGGCGTTCGACGCGTTCCATGTATAGTCTCTAAATAGTAAAATGTATAGCAAGTTAATAAAAGGAACCATTTACCTGAGATTTTTATATCCGCCGCCGGAGCCAACAGCGAGGGTGGATAGTTAAGTCGAGGGGTAACATTGCTGATTTATGCCCGAGTCATACACACTGCTTTTCGCTTCGATTGCGAGAATAGTTACAAAATTTAATGAAATAAAGCTCATTCCCACTACTTAACTTTTAAAGTTTATGTTTAATTTTTGACACGTGATAATAGACATAGGTACTTCATACCGCCAAATCATTTAATGTTTCGATAAATTTTAAAATCATAATTGAATTCTAATTTATTTGGCATATTAATGTAAAACTTTGTAAAATAACAAGTTTATTCTACAAAGTTTTACTGTCCCTGTCTTAGTCTTTTTTTTTGAGGGACTAGAAGAATGAGTTACTTTGTGCACTAGAGTATAAAAATACAAAAGCGAACTTTGCCAGCATGAGACGTGAAAAAAAAACAACACACATGTGATTATCCGATCATTTCCAGCACGAGTGTCACCTCGGCGTGCCGCCCGTAATCCGCCGGCCATGAATCACGGCGAATACCACAATTTATCGTCCAAGCGGCGCGCGGCGCGGCGCGACGCGTACGCATCCCGTCTTTTATTATCTCCGGCCACCGCATGACCTGAATAATGAGGCGTCTGATTATCGCGCGGGAAATCTAATACAATACACTCGATTTGGTTGCTGAATTGTTTTAAGGATTCATTAAAACTTAAACTTGCATAACCTATTACAAGTTCGAAAATCATCGATTTGTAGGTCCGGTACGGAAAAGAATAACGCAAATCGTTAAAGAGCATTTGTGGATTTCTATATTTCTGGATTTCCGTATGCTAAATATGATTTTCTAGAAAATGGTAAGAGATATTTTTTCTATATGCTACTTATGATAGTATACTTAACAATATCCAATCCAAAGTTCCAACGTTTGTAAAAATTGCAATGTTTTGGAGTAAAAGGTGATGAATCGTATATTCATATATTATATGTCCTCTCGCCTATATTTATAAACTTCACGTTACGTAACGGGGACGCAATTTTGTAATTCCATCAACTTTAGGTCATCGATGAAAAGGTAATGTAATTTTATTTACTTATTTGTGTTACTCACACTGCCTTATTTCGGATTTCACAGAAGGATACTCGTGTTAAATAAGTCACCTTTGTTACATTTCTAATGGCTCTGAAAGTTAGCAAATATCGACAATGAATTTTGACCACTCTCTCTTTAGTGTCGTAACAAACCCTGTATGTAAACAAACCTCTCTGGTCTCGCGGAGCTCATGATTAAACATGGCATATTTGCTCTAACGTCGGATCCCGGTCGCGCTGAGACGGCGCCGATCACCGCAATAGAGCGTCGATTGAAAGACCTCAAACGTTCGCGCGTGTCCTCCTACGCTTTGTACCCGCTCTTTTGATCTCGACTAAATGTATAGGTACTTTCAGTATTCCCTTTTACCTTTTACCAATCTTTTACTTTTATTTTCACGCTGCGAAGTGAGAATGTGTGATTTCGGGATCCGTTCAATCACGTTGGCGCATTCATCTACCTTTTCCTTTATTATTCTTCATCAAATACGAAATCAAATATATTATGTGTCCTGTTCTGTAAATTGTACTTTATTTTAATTGCATGTTACTGTTACAACCACTACCTTCACTGTTATCTACTTTTAGCAATTTTTCTGAAGTGCACCTATAATTTTCATTGTATACCGTTGCTTGCATACGGCTTTTACCCTTGCTAATGTAGCGAGTTAGCATCGCTTCGGAGCACCTGCGCGGAAACTAGAACAACCAGTGTGTTTGACTAAACGAATTTAATTTGAATTGATGTGATATTTATCACGCGTCTCGTTCTGACAAGTTAGGCTTGGCACGTGTGGGAATGAACGCGCACGTCAAATACAAAACCGATTACAAATCAATGTGTTCAATTGAAGAGACCCTGTCAGGCGCTCCATGCTAACCAACTGTGGGCGTAATTTAACAAGCCAAGTTAGTATAGGTATCGTAATGAAAGTAGGTAACATGAAAGTTTCAGTAAATCCTATGGGATTCAGTAAAAACCTTAATATTAGAAAAAAAAACTACCATATAGCGACAACGATATGTGTTCATTTAACAAAGGAGTTTTACTTATACATTTAATTAAAGCTGATATTAAATTAACAAAATCTCTTAATTGTAGATATCGTAACAGAGTTTATTGCCAAGTTATTACATCGTAATCTCTTGTACAACCGTTCTCTATACCCAGAGATACGAGTCGATGCGAGCAGATCATTAGTAACTCTATCTACTGTTCCTCATTAGCCAATGTTTTTGTGATACACAACGACAGCGAATAATTGGCAACATTATCCAGCGAGTTTGCTTGGGGCCTCGAATCTTACAAAGCCACGTCGCTGCGTCAGCCGCGCTGCGGTCAGCTTGACAGTTTCCTCGCTTAGGAGCCAGGGAGACTTAAGGGTGAGTTTACACCGTATTTATCTTACAATATCCTATATAGTTAATGGTGATATAAGGTATACATAAAATGGTACGAGTATGTGACTTGTCATTACTCCGAGATCAAATCCTGCAGAGGACTTTTGTTCGAATAGCCGATATTAACCGTTCTCATTTTCATTTTTACTGCATGGATTTAGTAAGATTTGCTTGGTTTTTATGTGAAACTAGCTGTTTCTGCGACTTCGTTTGCATGTTAATGGAGTTAACGCATTTCTTAGGACATATGCAGTTCTAATTTTAATCTATCATGTAAAACTTTAAACATCCCTTTATATTTTAGTTAAAATGACGTTAAAATCTGACACTCTGATATTAAAATTATTAAGAAAGGGACAAAACACGTGTAATTTATCAGAGGTATTTTAAGTGTTAGCCAACATAATGAATGTGTGTTGCAGGCTTTATGATAAAAGTATTTTCCTGTATGTTGGCCAATTTCTGTGTCTCTATATTGGCTGAATGTCAACTTGACGCCGCATTAATACTGACGCGCTTGATAATTAATGTTTATAAAAGGCCCGTTCTATAGGTACTGATTTAATACATACTGTTTATTGCTGATTGTGACAGCCGTGCAGTATCGTGACAATTTAATGCGTGCGTGTGATTTAATCTTGCGGAAACTCAAATAGACTTTATTGCTGAACGCAAGAACAGCGCTATTGCCATGCCATTAAAAAAAAGGAAGAGAGTCAGACTTTTGACGTTCGACGTTATTTTGTTGAAATTTGTTGATACAGCTATTGAAATTACGCCTCAATACGAATTTATCGCATATGAGTTTCCATATCAGAATCAATTATATTTTTACGCTTTAGAATTTAATATGCGTTTTGTGAAGGTCTATCATCACAACACCGGATCGAAATTATTAATATTGGATAGTTATGGCAAGCCCGCCATTTTGACGTCACTGACAGTTGACAGATATGGCGGCTACTATTTCAAGCAGAATCAAGAAATGAATAATTAAATGAGGTCAAATGTTTCCGAAAATTAATTAATCGTCGCAGTCGGATAAAAACCATCCTAAATGGAAGCTAGAGTAATAATGTGCTTACAAAAAAAGTTATATGTTTTTCCGTTCATGGGAAGCTGAGATCATCGGGGGATACAAAAATGGTTAGTTTGATACTGGCTGATTCTTTTTTTAATTTAGAGATTTATTATAAGTGAGAGATGAGAGATGAGAGATAACTTACGGTAGGTAACCTGTAGTCGGTACAAAATCCCATACCATAGATTTTCTACGTTAGTAAGAGGTTTATTTTGGTGGTAAGCCGTGTTAACTACCATAATGTCAGCAAGACCTGACGGTCAGGGCAAGACGGACGGACAGCTTGCCAAAGTCGTTAAATTGCTATCCGATAGCAAGTAGGTATATCACGTTGTTTTCTGGAACACAAAAATTCTGCACGGATTTAACAGGTTCTAGGTACTAAAACGTGCTTATTGCTTATTTCGTTCTCTACAAAGGACAGGGCAAAACGCTATTAAGCGTTGTTTAGTGTAATTAAAGTCGTCCAAGTATTCTGAGCTTGAGTAGTCTTTATCTGGGCCTTTAATTGAACAAACAATCCCCTTTTATTATCCCCAGTTTGTTTGAAAGCTTCTAAGAAGTGCTGTTTAGATAATTATCGCGAGTAAACTGTTCGATGCGAATAATTTCGGTCCAGTTAAGCCGTCGTTGGCGGCGGATCCGCCGCCACCGCTGCCCGCTCTCTTGGGATAACGAGGAATTTTTTTCTCACTTTCCTCCAAAATGTTATTTTTATTTTCAATCATTAATTAGTTTACGAGAATGCGGCGCCATGGTATCTTTTTCCGCGTAACTTTTTAAAGTGTTATAGTTAAATTGAGGTAAATGTTGTAATTTTTCGTACTTGGGGAAAAATGACATATATATTCGTTTGAAAATGGCAATCTGATTTCTAATTTTGCTTATATAATGTCAAGACGAACGACACTTTGAAAGCAAATAACCAAATTTTAGATATGCAAGGGACATACAGTTTGGCATAAGAGAAAAAAGGAGCGAGGTAGGAAGGAATGACGTGTTAGACAAAGATGAAGTATATCTTGTCTCGTTGACTTTACTTAAGGTGTGCTTTAGTAGGCAAGGGCAAAGCCAATAAGCATTGTTGCATTAAAGACCAGTTATTTCAAACCATCGGTAATCGTAAGAAGCGTCCGTTAAGATCTGTTAGTATGGGAACTTGGGAACCGTTTAGAATGAAATGCCAGCGCCATATTTCACGTTTCCTGGTCAGGAAAGTGTGGTTATTGCAAGCAAATTTAGTCGCCGGCATTAATATATGCTATAACAAAGAACAATTTATACTCGCTTTTTTATAGCAGATATAATTGCTGGTGACTGTACTGTATGTTGTCTATGGATCTCCGCCTTAGATTTTGCGGCTGCTCGCCGACTCGGGCTGACACTTTGATACTAATGCCGTTTAGCGGGCTGCGCCTCGGGAAACAGACGTGACACTCAAAGTACACTTTAGCGCTAACGCCGATTCGCAAAGCCGATATTTTGCGTCGAAATACAAAGATACCCTCGAGAGCGAGCCGAAAACCTTTTAAAGTATTTGATTGCTCTTGTTAGGCAAAATCGGCTTTTGCATTATAACACAGAGCAAAATATTATAACAGTTAGAGTATATAAGCATACCTACTCGCAATTGCGACGTAACGAAGGCCCCAGAAATAATGAAGAAAAAATTATGTACTTTTTGAAACTCGACTACTAAAAGGTGTATGCGAAGTCCCCAACTCGCACTAGGCCAGCTTGGGGACTTTCGCCCGTTCCCTCTCATCCATGAGAGGAGGCATGTGCCCAGCAGCGGGACGTATACAGGCTGGTTTATTATTATGATGATGATGATGATGATGATGATGATGATGGTGATGAAATTGATGATGATTATTATTATATAAATGTTATGGCCTATATCACCCCCACGACCGTGAAGAATCTAACGACACCATACTGTAGTATGCTAAAATCGATTAAGCTGTTTAAGTTGCAGAACGTGCCAAGGAAATAGACATAGGTAGAGACCTACATTCTAAAACCATAAGCCCCTTTCTGCCGCAATTGGGTAAACAATAGGAGGGGTCCATTCACTTATATACCTACTATCTACACTTCGTAAAGAGTTCTCAGTTGTATTGTATCGGTGTACACATCAGTGCATCACTGTTATGGTTGACTATTATTTCGGGCCTTATACATAGGTATATTAGAGGGAAAACCTTTCCTAGAAGACCTTTCCTAGAAAACCTTTCCTAGTAGATACGAGTATCACATCATGATAAACTATAAACTAAATATAAAGGTCCGTACAATCCGCCAATGTTTAATTTAAATAAGAGTTGAATAACGAAAATGTTAAACTGCATTAAACTAAAAGAGGAAAGGAATGTTTACCCGTTCCAAGATAAAAACGATTTCTCATGCAAATTCTCCTCAGTAAAAAACTGCGACGGAAAATTCACGTGAAACAGTGCCCTGGCTTGTTTTAATTTTAAAGTGAAGATATTTAAAGCCGCCATAACTTAAATAGTGCGGTCACGTCCGGAGCGGCGACGTCGCTAAAGACTGCGCGGTTTTCTAACTCGGCAAATATCCATTTTGCTCCTTAGCCCACAGTTCCCATAAGATACTAGCTAAGCTAGGTTCCTATGTGAATTTTCACGTTAAAGGTGCTGAGCTCGTTTAGTTCACTTGACACCTACTCGAGTACATAATTGGTAATATTGAGAAAGACTTTGAAGGTGTATCGAAAACTTTGACATTGATATTGAAATTAATTAGTATTAATGAGGATTATTCCTAAATGCACAAGTTGTCGGTATTCATATTTAATTATAATTCGATCCACTGTCATCTCGTGAGATTTGTCTAATCATTTTGAATAAGTTTATTTATTCCAATAATTATTTGTGAATAACATTTGACCGTCTACAGCTTTGAAACGCTAAGATCTATACTACGAGTAGCTTCTGGTTTACCTTAAGTATTCTGTATAGAATCGATCACCTCCGAATATTACTAACCGAAATTCTAGATTACCTTCTTAAGTTAGATGCTAATCTTATAATGCACACTGCAGCGTAAAGGTTAATCGACTTAGTATGCGCCTAGCAAGCCCCGGTTCACGATGTTTTATTACTTTTATACCACATTTGCTTGCTTCCTAATTGCCCTACTTCAACCATTTTGTTTGGAAATTGTATAATGCTCACATTTTCTACTCTGTGTGTGTGTCGGTCTTGCCTCCTAGTATACTAGACGGCTACGTTTGACCCTATTAAAGAAACTTCGTTGTCAAGATCTTATAAATACAAGAGGCGTGATGCGCTGCATAATATTTTAGAAGGCGCCTTTAATATTTCCAGTGTTTTATTCACCACCTAAGAGAGCTTGAAGTAAAGTGATGAATATTGAAGCTGCCGGGTGGTTAAATAAAACATTGTGGCGTGGCTGAATATTACAAGAGGCGCATACCCTCGGGCCGACCCTTCCGCACCAGAACAATACACGGATTGTGAATAAAATTAAAAATATATCAAGTATCCCAGTGTTTTACGAAACGGCGCTAGTTTACGGAGATTAATCTTCGTTTACCTCAGATACGTACGTCGTACAGCTTGTTGGCGCGGGTCACAAACGGCATGTTTGTGTCAGTTGCACAAGTCAATTTCTGAAAACATAAAAGTTCCAAACCCTTTGCACTCTCATTACTATTTTAGATACAAACTGTACGTAATACGACTGAAATTTGAACGCGTTATATTTTCGATTTGATGCAAATACTGTGTGCTGACATTAGGCATTCCCACGTGCGTCACACTCCGGCGTAGCACGTAGCAGGAAGGGAGGCCGATAGCTACGAACCGCACCGTCTCATTCTACATTTATTTTAGCTGAATTGAATATTTTAGTTTCAACTACTACGGTTTACCATTTTTAGATACTTGCTACTCATATGACCGACCAACCTCAGTTTAGTGGCCAGATGGCATGAAGAATGGTTAACAAGTCAAAATACAGGTCCTCTCTTCTTCCTTTCATTAGAGATAAGACCCAAGACAAGACAACTAGACAGAAAAACGAAAAATTGGGAAAATTTTTAGAAAACAGTTTTATAAAACGTCGCAGAAAGATGTTTTAATTCTGATACCACACGCCGTGACAAATCGAAACCAGTCATTTATGAAAAGAATACTTTACTCTTAAATGTTGTATCGAATCGTAACGAAACCTGAACGAGAAAGCCCGGATACTTGATTCCATACAAATATTTGTCTTTGCACGATAATCAAATCGGATCCACGGGAAACTTTCATACCAAATGGGTCGTGCGGATCTCTATATTTCATTTTCTCCGGACGGGAAATAATAACATTATCTACTGCGGCAATCGAGCGTGACTGTACCGGCGAAAAAACACATAGGTAGAGTTTAACTAACTTTGTTTGTCTTTTATGGTTAATTTAATGAAACAACAGAGTAATTTATACTTATTGGTGGCTTTTCTGGCCTCACGTTTGGATCTGGGCTCCCAATCAGTAACTTATATGTGCCTTATGTAGGTTAGGTACCCGAACTCTACAGTTCGGTTACCTAACCTACATAAGGCACATATAAGTTACTGATTGGGTAGTATCTACATACTACGTTAATTTAAGCTATAGCATATATGTTTCTTTTAGAGTGCGCCAGGAAACTCTGTGATCACAAATTGTGAACAAATGGTGTATATTTATTACAGAGGAAACGTTAATTAAAAATCCTAGGATTTTTAGAATTGCCGTGTGGCATTCATTGCTATTGTACGTATTTGACCAATGCAATATCATTTTGAGTAAAAGATACTAAGGACAAAACACTATCTTCCAAACTCCAATTTGATTTTATTGCAAGCGAAACTGATGCAGTATATCGTGGAATACCTTACGAAATTGCTTTATAAATGTCAAACGTTGTTATAGTCGAGCGAGATATGAAACGAAATGGAAGGGAGAAGAGCACTGGCCGTGAGCTAGATGGAAATTGCAATATCCGAGCAGTCGAATTAGCCCGTCTGGAAATGGCATCGAAAATGTGTACCTGCCTAAATCTACCGCGGATTGAGATACACTGGATGATGCCGCCCGGAACGTCAAAGGGAGACAACTACCGATGGTTTCCCCAGTCATGCAATTCATTTGCAAAGTGTACTATTATGTATGTATGTATGTATGTAAGCACTTTATTGTACACAGGTCAAGGAATATACATGTCACACAATAGATCAAAGTACAAAGGCGAACTTATCCCTATTATATCCTCTGTGACTGCAAAATGGAAGGAACAGGGGTTTGGGGACTCCTAACAACGCCGTCAACGACCTCAACAATTGTTCACCCGTCCCCTCTCACCGAGTAAAATGAGATTTAACTCAATAAAAATCATGCTACGCCTTAACCTGTAAAACCCGTTACAGGTAATAAGTAAGTTACAGGGTTGTAAGTCATGATTATGTAACAGTACCTAACCTTTTGACTTATAAAATGTATTTTTTACCAATAAAGATCTGTATTCTGTACAGGTATTTCTCGTCATCTAACGTAACATCATCCTTACTGAAAGGTTAATTGGTACCGTAGTTCCACCGTCCCTGAATATTCACCTAGCATTTCCAGGACCCAGCACATACATCCGGGAGATTAGGCCTGGTGGGAGATTGGATCCACGATCCGGCTTAACTAAACTTCATTAGTCAAGTTTGGATAACAGTGCGATGGCGGATTACGTCGTTAGTATTGCGATGGACGCACGCAAACATTATCATTAGGGGACGTGTGTCCTCCACGTAAGCTCTGCGTTAATAATGAAAGCCTGAATCCATTCATGAGCGCTGTGACATTCGGTGCGATCGTGTTTCTATTAACACTTTCACTCCCCGGAATCCGCCATGCGGGTGCCTACGCCGTAGTCGTTTCCTGCTAACTGTCGTTTCATGTTTCTGTCATTCTGATTTTTGACAGAGACATGAATGTAGCGATATCTCTATGACATGCCGAGGACTTGGCTTGGAATAGAGCCTCAATATACCGTTTGATCCTAGTCAGACTAAAAAGCCATTTATAAGGTGCAACAACTAGCATCCGAGTTTTATTCCATTGCTGGGTTTGATTGAATTCATCGGTTTTCGCTAACCCGGCAATGAAATGAAAATCGCATACGAGTTTTTGCACCATGTAAATCGCCCTTAAGTTCGTTAAAAGTTTCCAATAATCGACCTGCATCGAAAACGCGCCATACGTGTGAAACAGAAATGTAATTAATTATTCAGTAATTCAATCTTATAATAGTCATCATTCAATTAACCGCGCACTGGCTGTGCGAATTGGCGATTTTATTAAGGGCGGGTTGCATCGACTTACGATTACAGACCGATCAATGTTAAATATGGCGCTGACAGCTGTCAGTCCATAGAAACTTGTCAAACGTTCCATACATTCAGATTTTAACGAACACCGCTTACGATTACAGACGGTTTGGTGCAACTCACCCTAAGATTTCGCCCGCGACTTCGTCTGCGTGAACCCGACATAAAAACTATCCTATATTTTAGTCCTGGCTTTAAACTATCTCGTGCAATATTTCATCCAAATCGGTTGAGCCACGTCAGCGTGTTTCAGTAACAAATATCCAAACATTTAAACATCGAAACATCTAAAGTGTAGCTTATTAGTAGGATAGGATTTTAAATGTGTGTTTAATCTCATGACTGTAGTGAACACTTAGGTACAATTTAATTACACACTTACAATTACGTTGGAGAAATGACCAAAGGACTGGTTGCACCAGCTTACGATTGCAGATCGATCAACGTTAAATATGACGCCGGCAGCTGTCATTCCATACAAACTTGTCAAACGTTCCATACAATCAGATTTTAACGAATACCGCTTACGATAACAAACGGTTTGTTGCAACCCACCCTGACCTGTACCTACACTGAAATTTTGGGTTAACTATAACTACTCAGTATGTGATGTGATGTGGCTGAGGGTGGTATTCCACTTGTTCAAGATCTTTGCCCAATGTGCATTTTGTGTCTCACATTTTGCTTAAATAGTGAGTGAGAGGCAATGCACATTGGAACAAAGATATTGGACAAGTACCACCCTGAGTAACGTATCGCGGTGAATCTTGATCCCTCCCTATGAGAGCTGTCATCTCAGTACAATTTTACGTTTTAACGCTTAGTTGTTGACGATTTCTCAATGCAATTTGACGCATTTGTGCCATAGTTTTCGGGGTATACCTAGATGGAAGTATTAATAATTCTGAGACAAGTAAGACTTCGATAAGTACCTAGTTGTTCCGTACTCAATTGTTCCAAACGATGAATCTTTATTTGTTTCCACTGAGGACTGGTTGCACCAGCGTACGATTACAGACCGATCAACGTTAAATATGGCGCTGGCAGCTGTTATTCCATACAAACTTGTTAAACTTTCCTATACAATTAATGACGGTTTGGTGCAACCAACCCTTAATCTATCGTTTCCCGAATATATCTTCATCCATTCGAATCCTGGAGACTTCGCAGCAGACGGCATCGGGGCTGACGTCAATGCAGTGGTCGTTGTTCAGGTCCAACATCTTGTCTTTGGGACAGGCTGCGCTGGAGAGACACACGCCCTTATCAGCGAAACACCACGAAAAGTTGAACAATTTCGCAGTCCGTGAGGTCAAACTTGAATGCTCTGTAACTCAAAAACATGATTATTAACCTTATCGAATCGAGTACTAGTTATTTATATGGTTATTATTATACCAGATATTATGTGTTACAGCCACTGTCGAATATATGCTACTTATATATTTTCGCCTCATTGCAATGGAATTATATACAAAAATTTAAACACTATCTCTGACATCGACTTTACCTAGCGGCCGCAGCGTTAACTCCTTGTAAACGACCACTTTAGTTGACTACCTAAATAAGTTCCAGACAAGAATTGAATGGAATGCTTATATGGAGTCTTTTTAGGGTTCCGTACCAAAAATGGTAAAAAAGGAATATATGAAAGCGCTTTGGGCTATTGCACTTTTTGAAACACTTTTTCTTTTTTTTTACATTGGTAAAATTTTTATCTATGAAGGAAACCGTAAAAAAATACCATCCCCCCCCCCCCTTATCTAAGAAGTTATCAAAGCGAAAAATTTGAAATAATTACATGTGATTAAGATAAACATAAATATTACTGGAAAAGTATTTTTTTTTCTGTATCTAGCATATTTTTTGTTTTATTTACAAAAATCATTTCCCAGTTAAGTTTGCAATTTAATCAACTTTATAAGTATTTTTTCGTTTTGAAATTCCTATAAGACTATAATAGAAATACTCTCTTTCAAATAAAACAAAAATAATAGAGATCGGTTCACGTGATAAACAATAATCGCTAAAAGACCAACATAAATACTAAGCCGAATGCCCTTGCACGTTAGTACCAAATGGGGCGGATAGATGGTGTTTAGTTAGTTACATTTTATAGTGCACCAATTTCATAATAGATGGCGGTGTTACACTCGTGAAACACGCTATCGTTGTTTTCCCGTGGATTGTATAAAGCTCCCTTCGAAATCTGAATTATACGAGTATTAAGTTGTCATCAAAGTGTTTCATTAATAAGTGCAGTGATAGGTAAACATTGGACCTTCGAACCAAGGATAATCGTGAGTACAGTGACAGTGGAAATAAAAGTGATGTGTCAAAGACTTAGTCGATTTTCGCGGTAACAAACACTTAGCAAACACTTCGCGGAATTATTAACTTAGTGCAATTTCGTGATTTAAGGACTTAGAAAAAAATCGGTGAAAATAGACTTAGAAAATTCGCGTCAAGTTTGGACTTAGTACAATTTGTGAATTCTGGGACTTAGTGTAATTTCAGTTCAAAATGACTGAAATATTATGATCTTTGGGACTTAGCATAATTTTACTGAAAATAAAAAGACTGAAATTTAGTGATCATTTAGCGAATTGTAACAACAATGGCGAACATAGCGTCACAAGAAGAGCTTTTTAGTCAGATTAAAAGACTTCAAACGAACTACAAAAAAACATCACCATCGCGATACTCTGCAAGCTACTTGAAGATACGGATAGAGTCACTTGAAGAGTATTGGACTCAATTTGTTTCTCAACATCGAGAATTCCTTAAAACTGCAGAGAAATTAGACGAGAAAAAGGAATTAAAGGCTCTCTACAATGATGTTGAAGATTTATATATGGACTTCAAAACTAGTTTATTGGAACTGACGGAATCTGTCACAAAACAAGAAGTGGGCTCACCTCATGCACCTCAAGCATCTCAAACTGTAACGCATACCAAGTTACCACCAATAAATATCCCCTCATTCTCAGGCGATTATCAAGAATGGATGCATTTCAAGGATTTGTTTCTTTCTATGATCCACAATGAGCAGGGACTGAGTGATATACACAAGCATCACTATTTGAGATCGAGCTTGAAAGGTGAAGCAGAACAAGTCGTCCGTCATTTCGAGATCACAGCTGACAACTATAGTAAGGCTTGGAACGCCTTAGTCTGCCGCTATAGTAATGATAGAGTTATAGCTAATACCATACTGAATCGTTTGCTCAATCAAAAGAAACTCACATTCGAATGCTCTAAAGGCCTCAAGGATCTGCTTGATACTACAAACCAGTGTCTCAGTAGTCTCTTAAATTTGAAAATAGACACAACTACTTGGGATTCTATTATCGTGCACATTGTGGTATCCAAGTTAGATAACGAAACTCACAAAGCTTGGGAGCATTCACTTGGTCCTTCGACGGAGTTACCCACTTATAAGAATCTCACCTCATACTTGGAAGGACGATTCAGAGCTATGGAGATGGTGCAAGTGTCACAAAAGAAAGAAAAGAAAGAGTATACACTGCAACCACAAGCTATTGCACCTAAAATGAAGAATTTGAGATCCTTTACCACAGAAATTGATACGGAATGCTCATATTGTAAGAAAAGTCACTACATCTGTCACTGCACCGAATTCGCACAACTCGACGTAGATCAACGCAAAGAATTTGTCCGAAACAACAACTTATGCTTCAATTGCCTTGTCAAAGGACATTCCATACGGAACTGTAGACAAGTCACAACATGTAGAACCTGTAACCGCAAACATCATACGCTCTTGCACTACCAGACTATAACAGCCAAGCCGCTTACAACGGAGACACCCACAGAGCCTGATGACCCACAATCTTCGCAACTCACTAGTCTAAAGGTTTCACTAAGCGACAACCAAGTTATTCTGGCTACAGCACGGATTGGTGTGATGGATAGCAGTGGTTCTTTCGTGCACCTCAGAGCCTTAGTTGACCAAGGTTCACAAGCTACCTTCATTACGGAGTCGGCAGTGCAACTACTGCGACTGAAGAAGATCCCACAGTCAGCTAATGTAACAGGCATCGGGAATCACGCTGTACAGGCACGACACGTCGTTAACTTAGATATTTACTCACCGATAGAAACTCACCACGTAATGCAAGTTAACGCTCACGTACTTTCGAAATTAACACCATTGTTACCCACAAAAGAGTTTGACATCACACAATGGCCTGCCCTGTCCCAATTGCAACTAGCAGATCCTCACATGCACCGACCGGGATCTATTGATGTTCTACTTGGCGCCGATGTCTACGCATGTATTTTACTCAAAGGACTTCACAAATACGACACTCTCCTGGCACAAAACTCCAGACTGGGATGGTTAGTCTCTGGAGCGACGAAATCATCGAACGATCTGCCACCTCACAACATAACAGTAAATAACGCACTCATTGAGGTAGATCAACTCTTGCGCAAATTCTGGGAGACTGAAGAATATAAGCCACACGAGAAACCTCAAACCCTTCTCGAAACACAATGCGAAGAGCACTATAAGAAGACACACACCAGACAAGAAGATGGTCGTTACGTAGTACGCTTACCTTTTAAAGACAACCACGAGGAAAATTTGGGCAACTCCAGACAAATTGCTGTGCAAAGACTGAAGCACATGGAAAGGAGATTTGCACACAAACCGAAATTTCGGAAGGATTATTCGGACTTCATCGAACAGTATCAAAAGTTCAACCACTTGGAAGATGTAGACCCACAACAAGTGCCAACTCACAAAGTCTACCATCTGCCTCACCACGCAGTGATTCGCGAATCCAGCACTACAACGAAGCTCAGAGTGGTTTTTGATGGAACTGCACAGCCGTCAGGTGGTTCATCACTAAACGACGAGCTGCTTGTTGGCCCATCACTATTGCAAGACCTGCGCGATTTGGTTGTTCGATGGCGTACTCACAAGATTTGTCTACTCGCAGATGTAAAACAAATGTATCGCCAAATACTCGTCGCTAAGGATGACGTCGACTATCAGCGCATATTGTGGCGCTCTTCTCCGCACGATGAGATTATCGAGAAGCGTTTACTGACCGTAACGTATGGCACGTCATGTGCGCCATTTCTCGCCATTCGCACACTAAAACAACTTGCACAAGACGAAAAAGGGGAATTTCCAGATTTGGTAGATGTCATCAGTAACGATTTTTACATGGATGACTTGCTCACAGGTGCGAATGACGTGGAAAAGGCGGCTGAGTTACAAAGTCGTATAACACAAGTAATGGCTAAAGGTAAATTTGAAATGCACAAATGGGCATCCAACAGCCCTGACGTATTGGAAAAGGTTCCTAGCGCGGAAAAGACAAATCAACAAAGTGTCGAGATAAAGCTTGATGATACTATCAAGGCTTTAGGTATTAGATGGAACTCACATCAGGATGTCTTTGAGCTTAAGGTTGACATTTCGGAACCCACAGACCGCTTCACCAAAACGTCAGTACTGTCGGATATTGCAAAGGCATTTGATCCTTTAGGTTTTTTAGGACCTGTGATTATTACTGCTAAAATGTTTTTGCAGAAACTATGGTTGAGTGGTATTAGTTGGACTGATGAACTTCCCCTCGAACTTGCTTCTGAGTGGTCAAGTTATAGAGACCAGCTCTGTAACATGCCGACCTTGTACTTAGACCGTTGGGTTCACACACAACTCCAGGGCAATGAAAGAGTGGAAATTCACGGCTTCAGCGATGCTTCTTGTTTAGCTTACGCAGCTGTAGTATATTTACGAGTTATCACGTCACAAGGGATCCATGTATCTCTGATTATTGCCAAAACTAGGGTGGCACCAGTGAAACAAGTCACTGTGCCTCGTTTGGAACTTTGTGGCGCGGTACTACTCTCGAAATTGCTCAAAGATGTGCAACATAGTCTTCAACTCTCTGAGGAGTCTGTATTTGCATGGACTGATTCAATGATTGTTCTAGCTTGGCTTCGTCGAACTCCAAATACTTGGAAGACTTATGTAGCAAATCGTGTTACTGAAATTGTGAATAGTGTAAGTAGTGGACGGTGGCACCACGTCAAATCGGCAGAAAACCCTGCAGATGTTGCGTCACGAGGCATTCGCCCTGACTTGTTCAAAGACTGCGATTTGTGGTGGCATGGACCAGCTATGCTTCACCAAGATAATGAATTTGATGGAGATCGCTCGCTCTCTCTCGACATACCAACAACACAATTAGAAGTCAAAGAAAAGTCGAAAGGAAATGATAGTAAAATCACTGCATTACAAACTGGTGTATCGAATGAGAGTGACGATCGACTCACATATTTGGCTAGATATTCTAGTTTGACAAAATTGATTCGTGTTACAGCTTATCTGATGCGATTTGTGAAATTGTGTAAGGCACGTATTGATGCTAAGCGTAATCAGACAGCACCTGAGACTTTTCCTCGGCATCTGACAGTTAGTGAACTGAGATATGCAACAAACATTTGTATTCGACTCTCTCAAGGACTTTGGTTTCAAGAAGAATTACAAATGCTGAGAAAAGGCCAAAGGTTTCCAAAATCGAGTCAATTAACTTCTCTTACTCCCTACATAGATGAAAATGGTATCATGCGAGTAACAGGACGTATACGTAATGCTAAAGTGCACTTCGACACTAAGTCACCTGTCGTATTGGTCTCGAAATGTTACTTAGCTGTCTTAATTGTAAATGATGCTCATGTTCATTGTTTGCACGGAGGTCCTCAACTGACTTTAAATGGTATCCGCTGTAAATATTGGATAATCGGTGCCAAGAATTTGGTTAAAAAGGTTATTCACAAATGCATTCCTTGCTTCAAGCAATCTGCAGCACCAATTAATCAATTGATGGGTCAGTTACCGACGTGTCGAGTCACGCCCGATAAACCCTTCCGTAAAAGCGGAGTTGATTTTGCGGGTCCAATTCAGTTAAAATTGTACCCTGGCAGATGTAAACGGACATGCAAGGCCTACATTGCTTTATTTGTTTGCACCGTTACCAAGGCCATTCACTTAGAGCTTGTAAGTGACATGTCCACGGCTGCTTTTATTGCGGCATTCCGTCGATTTACTTCCAGACGCGGTCATTGTAGTGATCTGTGGAGTGACTGTGGTACTAACTTTGTGGGAGCCTCTAAAGAGCTTGACACTATGTTTAATAATAGAAAGTCAGAAGTAGTTGGAGAAATATCCGAGATTCTCGCAAATGACCAAACTACATGGCATTTTATTCCTCCTGGTTCTCCACACTTCGGTGGACTCTGGGAAGCCGGCGTAAAGTCGATGAAAGCCCATTTGAAGCGTGTCATAGGGCAGACTTTACTGACATTTGAAGAGTATACTACGCTGTTGACTCAAGTCGAGTCTTGTGTAAATTCGCGGCCGTTAACTCCAATCAGTAGTTCCCTTGATGATGCTTCTCCAATTACGCCCGGACATTTTCTTATAGGTGAAGCTCCTATCACTATTCCGGAAGAAAGTCTCGCAACAGTACCAGTATCTCGTTTAGATCGCTGGCAATTACTCCAAAAGATGTTGCAATCGCTTTGGGTCCGTTGGAGTTCAGAGTATTTAACTACGCTCCAAAACCGATACAAATGGAATATAAAAAATGCAGATCCTGATATCGGAACAGTAGTTCTAGTCAAGGATGAAAGACTCCCTCCCGGAAAGTGGTTGTTAGGTCGAATAATAGATAAGCATCCTGGTAGAGATGGTTTGATAAGAGTTGTTACCTTAAAATATAAAAATGGTACTTTTAAAAGACCTATTGCCAAAATTTGCCCTCTACCTCTAGATTCTTAGCTATGATCTGTTATTAAAGATTGTTTTGTTTCTTAAAGAAGTAAGTTGATTGAGTTTACTGTGTATCTTAACTTTGAGTTTACAGATTAATGTCGAGTTTCACTAGTAAAACTACCTTTGTAAGGACAATCCGTCCTTGGGCGCCGATAATGTTTAAAGTAGGTACAATGTTTAGTTAGTTACATTTTATAGTGCACCAATTTCATAATAGATGGCGGTGTTACACTCGTGAAACACGCTATCGTTGTTTTCCCGTGGATTGTATAAAGCTCCCTTCGAAATCTGAATTATACGAGTATTAAGTTGTCATCAAAGTGTTTCATTAATAAGTGCAGTGATAGGTAAACAGATGGCACTGACCCCATTCGCACTGTTAACATTTTTCTAGAATTAATGGGGTTGGGATTGGGACGCGTATATTTATTCTCAATAGCAGGTCAAAAAAAGATCGCGATTCAATTGTCTTGGGGTAAAAGTTACTCGTTGTTTGAAATTGAATTCTATTGTGTTGGGTTAAAATAAGTAATTTAAAAAATATTGGGACATGTTCTTTACCCTGAGTTAATTGTTAGTTTGTACGGAACCCTCGGTGCGCGAGTCAGACTCGCACTTGACCGGGTTTTTTTTATAACAAGCCGGTGGCAAAGTAACGTACGGCCTCAGGCCAAGGAAATAAGAATTGCGGAGCATGGCGAACAACCTAGTGAAGCCGGTTATCAATCAAGCCAAATAGTTTAGCACACGCTCACGCACACATAAAGAAATTAAATTGCACAAAATTCGAAATAGGTGATCTTGATAGCATTGCCACACGTGCGTGTTTGGTGCAATTTTGTTCGTATATGTGTGTCTCTGTCTCTATCTTTTTTCTTTAAGCGGTTACCAACCGCATGCGCGTTCCTTGCGGACCCTTCACGCAAAATTTCAACTCAATCGGATTCCGGGAAGTATACATTGATACTAACAATGCAAGAGAAAAAAAGCTCAATTTTACTTAGGCCTTTAAAAAATGACGGACTTCAAAAAAAAATAGGGGACAATCTTACAGAAATCGAAACAGGCATAAGCTAACCCTGGTAAGCTCAATAAGGCTTGTGTAATGGGAACTAGACACTTACATATATATATATAGAAAATATCCAAGATTCAGAAACAAATACGCATTAATGCTCATGACACTAATATTTGTCCTTACCGGGATTCGAACCCATACAAATTAAGACTCGCCCTGAAGTACGAGTTAGTAGGTACTTACCCTGGTGTTTCTTCCAAATAGTTTTTGCATCGCAGATTGCTAAACCAACAAATATTATGAAAACACCATAGACCGGCACAATAATATTTCCTAATGGCATTCTCGTCATAACTCGTCAGCAAGAATCAATTACAGCGTCAATCAAATGTATTTTCTCATTAGTGTGCAGAAAATACCAATTACAGGAAAACATTCCCAATTATGCAATTATATGGTGGTACTTGTTAAGAGAGCGGTGATTGCTTGGCGTACAGTCGATTTCGAAAATATGTGCATGGATAAAGTGATCATAATAACTGGAACACGACTTTATTATTAAAGGCATAAGGTTGCTCGGATATATTTGAACATTGGAAACGTACACAATATTTATGAACTCGACTGTACTTCAGGTGGCGATTATATTACGATAGTAATCATTTTTGGTGTAATGTGTGTTGCATAATGGGGATTACGGATATGAGAAGGTATAATAAAGAAATAAATAAACATTTATTCACAGCATAAAAAATCACAGGAAAATTAATAAAAACTCAAAAATATAATAAATGTGCTATGAAATAGTCATTGGCGACGTCTTCCATCGTGCAACACAGTTTAATATCAGACAAACGAAAACAGAAAAAGAAAATGGATGAAATAAAATAAAATTCAAATTATGTATTTCTGTTGCCACTATAACAACAAATACTAAAAACAAAATCCCATACAGGGTGCTTCCTGTGAACTCAGAATCTTGAAATTTGGTACGAAACAACGTCTATTAGCACAAATAAAGGAAAAATTGCAAAAACTGTAAATTTTGTACGGAACCCTCGGTATGCGAGTCCGACTCGCATTTGGTCGGTTTATAAAAAAACATTCTACTATTTGTGGCACAGGCTCACGGCGTTCAGACATGAATATTAAAGTTCGATTTCTTGAATTTATTTCTTTGCATGTTTGAGAAAAGCACTATTACCTACATACCTCGGCGTGAAAAGGGGTTGCCAGCGTCATAACTATCCGACCTCGCTACGCTCGGCCGTCTATATGTATGGTCGGGAAGGAAGGGGGTTGCCGGCAACCCCCTTCCTTCCCGACCTCCGTAGTAATGTACTATTGTTGTTCACCCATACAAGGTCACTGGACGCTACGTGTGCTACGCCGTAGCGGGTAGAGGCATGACTCATATGTGAAACATTGGCCTTGGAGTGGTATGTTTGACACGTAATGTAATATTTTTCTACTCCTGTACTTTTATCTGTCATTTACATAGTCCCGAACACTAATATAAAGACATACAAAATAAGTCTGCAGAAAAGTCTATAACTCTATTCCCCATAACAGTACGGCACAACCGTGCTGTTTTGTCGCCAAAACGATACGCTTAGCAGCCATACGCTTTTAAACCTGAGTAGTATTACGTGATCAACACTAATTTAACAACAAAATACATTAGGTACTACCAACTTAACAAACCACTGAATGTTTTTACTTCAAAGAAATTATTATACTAAAGGCATTGCTGCCAACTTCAGAAAAATCTAATTCTTAATATAACAGTACTGGCAAGTTGAATTAAGAACAAAACAGACCATAAACAAGAGGTGTCAATGTGTCATGTTTCCAATTTCCCACCAAAGTTCCAGTTCAAAAATATGCTAATGCTATTTATTTAAAATTAGTCGTAGAAAAAGTATTGTATGCAACGGTGTATAACTTGGTCTTAAAACGCTCGTGGCGTCTTTAATTGCGATGCTCGCCAAGGCTCGCATCGCAACTCACGACACTCGCGTTTTAAGACCCTACTTATACAACAGTTGCATAAAATATTATTATCAACCGATATTGTAATAATTATACAGTTATTTTATACCATTGTAAACTTGAGTATCTAAGTTCCTGTTCATGTAACTACGAGTATATACCTATACGCTAGCTGAATAGCGACAATCATTATCACGTAAGATTCCGGAAATCACATGTTCATTGCATATTCATGCGTATAATTGAAAACTGTTTTTGCAATCAAATACGTTAATGGAATGGATAATTATCAATAGTTGCAATAATAAAACCCATTAGCGCGTCCTATATAGTGGAAGTAATTTCAAATAATGAGAATATATTTCATTACGTTCACTGCTTACTAATCAACTGATGGATCCCTTTGTCATAATATATATATCTCTCTCTCTCCTACCTACTAATACCACCTACCTACTAATACTACCTACCTATAAAACATTTCAATTATCCGTTCCTCATGGCGCTGTGAATAAATAGGACATTTAATACCTTTTAAAACCACAAATGGCCGCTTTTATAATTTCGGCACGTTTTTGCCTACACGTGCCGTGCCGTGAGGTTTGACTGCTTTTATTTACTCGTAAGTATATAGGTATTGGGTTGTGTTTGGTATTTGTGTAAGTACCTCCTAATTGTAGTGTAATAAATAATACTAAGAAAGGTATAAGACAACGCCCGATGACTACACCCTCATATCTTCTCATCTCTCTCACATGTACAGTCAGCGGCACAGAAATGTGACCACCATTTCCCTCATTATGTGGTTCGACGACCATACATAACGTCTTTTGACGTATGTGACAATCTTTCATAAATTGGCTTTCCATTTGCGCGAAATTCCCCATTTATTGAATAAAATTGAATAATGTAGTTAATGTTATAATTAAGTACTTATTCCCTAAAATACAGTAAGGCTCTTAAAAATTTTCATCAACATCATCATATCATCACGCATTATAAACGAAACATTACCATAATTGTTTCAGCATCGCGTTCGAAATAAATGTTGATAGCGAGCGGAAAACAAACGGCAGGAACATTTGCGGAAATTAAATGGTAATGTTCATAAATCCCCTTAAAACAATTTAGGAATGTTTCCGATTCGACGCTGCTATAATTAGCAGGACGCCTAATGAATTCTTGATAGATTTTTCCGCGATTCGGATTTACCGTACCTACATACAATACAATATATGTACGTTTTTGGGTAAATATAATGTACCTAATTCTCGACGATATTGTACCGGTTGGATTATTTGGAATTTTACAACTTTGAATTGATGTTATTAAACTTCAATAAAATAAATGATAAATACCAAACACAATTCTATGAATATATTTTAAGACTTAGGGAAAATTAACATCTGCAAAATATACTCGAGGCTGCGTGGGAAAAGGCGTGCCGAGCCCTGTTTATAGCATTTTTCAAGACTTTTCGCATTTCTTCAGTGTATCAGCAGGGGAAGGGCCTACGGCGACTTGACTTTTCCGGTTTTACTGTTTCAGCTTATTTATTAATATGTGAGCACAAACACGTTATTATAGGTAGTCCTATAAGTGTCAGAATAATATTAGTACCTATTTACTCAACAAAAAAAAAATGCAAAAACTGAAAATAACGTCATAATTGCCCAACCTGTGTTACAATTAGGGAATGCAATCCGGGGTTAACTGAAAAACCGGTTCATCGGAACTTTTTGAGCTCGGTTAATAACCGGTTTTGGACACTATAAACTGGTCATAAACCGAAATTAGTAAAATTTATAAAATGCCTGATATTGTGAACCGAGATCATTATTTTGCCAAAAAATATGGAAGCAAACCTGTAAAAGAGTCACTCCACAACTATTACTCCACTCTTATTCTATCCCTCAAACTTACTGATTCGCAACGTTCTCATTTCCACTACATTCAATATTTTTATACACTTACTAAAAGTCATCAAGTGACAACAAAATAATGCAACTTTAATGACTAAAAAAGCCAACTACCATAGATTAGATAGATTAGATTATTTATTTCATGATAAAAAATTACATTACAGATTTGCATACATGTCAAAAAAATAAGAATTTTTATCACGATCGTCAAAAACAGAGAAAAATAAAATATAATATTAAGACAATGTCAACAAATGTCAGAACACAATAACAAGGAAATATAAAAAACAAATCAAAAGCAAAAGAACACAAATATATCAACCTCTAGGTATCGTCATTCTTTACAATATTTACATAAACTGTAGAATGTGTAATCATAAACAACTTTGTTATTTTAACATAATTTGTGTGTTTGGGTCAACTTCTAAGTATTCAGCGATTAAGCAATATAGGTAGGGTTTGCAATTCGAATATTCATATTATTCGAATATTCGTCATATATATTATTCGAATAATACAACACGAACTATTCGAATTATTCGAATATTATGTATACTATAAAAATTAATTACGGTTACACTTAATAAAACCTTAGGAATCTGTTTTTGCAGGTGAATGGTACACTAGATATATAAGGAATTGATATAAAACAGAAATAAGAAACCCCTTAATAAATTTTCTTCTTATCTGGAAGTACTCGTAATGATAATGGGAAAGTCGGCAACTCGACGTGTTAAAATTTAAATGCATATGCGAGAATCCCGGGACCCTTTTTCTATCTGCTAAATAATTAGTATTACTTTAAGTTTATCATCTTCTTCTACCTAGCGTTAACCCAGCCTTTGCCAGGGTCCGCTTTTCTACTCGCTTTCCTCCACTTTGCACGATCCTGGGCGTCTTCTTTTGCGAATCCGTTTTCGCTCATGGCGGCCTTCACGACATCCAGCCATCGCTTCTTAGGTCTGCCGCGGGATCGAGGGCCGTCGAGAACTAGGCCAAGGCATTTGTTCCCTGCGTAGTCCGCTGGCCTGCGAGGGACGTGACCGAACCAACGAAGGCGACATTCCTGGAGCTTATCCGCTACGTCACGAACTCCGAGGCTGCCACGGATGTACTCGTTACGAATGCGATCCGCACGCGTAACGCCGCACATCCACCGCAACATCTTCATTTCAGTAACGCGAAGCTCCTGAATGTGCCTTCCAAGAACTGGCCACGTCTCGCTGCCATATAACAGGACTGGTCGTATGACGCACATGTACACTAGCCCTTTGAGTCGAAGTGGTATTCTGCGATCGCCTGTGACCTCTCGCCATTTAGACCAAGCCGCGCTGATTCGGGCTCGGATGTCGTGATCAATGGTCCCGGACTCATGCAGTACTGATCCTAGGGTACTTGAATTTGCCATTTTTCGTGGCAAATTCGTCACTTATCTTAATAGGGATCCGTACTTCCGCAGCCATGTATTCGGTCTTTGCGACATTTGGTTTTAGACCGCCGTTCTCTAGCGAGCCCTTCCATTGGTTCACCTTATGCTCTATGCCTGTTTGCCCTCGTCTGTTAATGCGATGTGATCTGCATACATGAGCAGCCACGGCGGCGGATCTTGTATTTCCGATGTGACTGCGTCAAGCACCACACTAAACAGAAATGGACTTAGGGCCGAGCTTTGGTGTACACCACTGTAGGGTTTTGTGTCGCCAACGGCGGTCCTCACTAGAGAAACCGAGTTACGGTCCATATCTCGGATGATGTGAAAATTGACACCTAATAGACAATACAATTTCAGTAATGTTAATTTGTATAATGGTCTTAAATGGACTACTTTTTTGAAATATAATTTTATCATTGATATTACATGACTTCAAATCAAAATTTTGTTTCGTTTTCTCAAATATTCATATTATTCGAAATATAGGAATATTCGAATAATAAAAATTTTATTATTCGAATACTAAAAACGGACGAATAATGCAAACCCTAAATATAGGTCATTCACAGTTCACACACGGCACAACACATCACAAACACAATACTTTCATGAACTTGTTAGGGTTCCGTACCAAAAAGGTAAAAAGGAACCCTTATGATGCGACTCTGTCCGTCTGTCACAACATCCAATATCTCAGGAACTACTTACAAGTATGCTATCAATTTGATATTTATAACAAGAAAAAGGCTAATACACGTATGGATTTTTTAATATTCATTTTAATATACTGTAAGTGAATGAAGTAAGAAAGATTTCTCAAAAGTGGAAATCCATGATGTCTGTCTACCCTTCCGGGAAACGGGTGTGATTTCATATATATGTAATATGTATATTTATAAAAAATGCTAGTATAACCACACCTCGCCTTGTGTGTCTAAACCCGAAATGTTTAGCTATTCTTAAAACCCGGTGCAAACCGGTTAATCAGTTTTGTGTTCATCGAGGCGGTTAAAAACCGGTTTCGAAATTTTATCGGTTTTTGAAATTCCCTAATTAAAACTGGGTAGCTGCAGCAGATTTGCTTGCTGCAGTAGATGCATCACTATACGCAAGCATAAGGAAAGGAAGGCGACTGTCAGAGAGGAATGGCGGTGTGTTGTGAAGCTTGCACAGACACCTGAAATGATGATCACAACCACTCTGTCAAAAGTGGGACGGCCGGACGGACATAATACTAATAGATATATTGAGTAACACAACTTGGCAATATAAAATTAGATTATTTCTCGACCGAAGGCCAATTCATAGGGATAATTATGTAAGTAAACTGATATGATGAAAATGTCTTACTTTATTTATATTTGGAGAGAGTCCTCGCTTTCCTAAATATATTGCCACTCCAAAATCTACCGTCGAGTGTTGTAGGTACTGAAGTCGAGCCCCTTCAACCGCCGACAAAGGGAGCCAACAACAAGAGCCACCTTTATTAAATTCAGACTTAGATCCGAAACGAGTGGATCGTAAGAGTCATTCAGGATATTGAGTAAATCCTTATTGAACAAAATGTAAAACACAATTTCCCAACATTTACTTGTATGAACCGTGACGAAATTGAATGATTGCTGTTTAATTAAAATAGTAGTTTATGCGACTGATCCATAATGAGAGGCCTTAAAATACCTGTGTGGTTTTATGAAACGAGTGTCAGCGAGTTTCATAATAGGATCACACGAGTGTTTTAAGGCCTAATTATGTACAGTTGCATACACTACTTTATCTACACATCACACACATACATACAGTAGTAGTAAGTAACAGCAAAAAACCAACAATAAAATGACAACAGCAATGGCGGCAATTCGATCATCCGTCATGGCGAATGGTTTTTTTTAAATCATAGACAAACGAATGAAATCCCTATACTCATATCTATCTATATCTATATCTCATATCACCCACGCGGACACACCCGCCGCCGCCGCACAGTTTCACAAGCAACACGAGCGAGTTCAACGCGCCAGGACTAATCTCAAAATGCTTTTCCTTTCCCATGGCGGATTTTCACTTTCCTTTCCCTCGATAATTCAAAAAAAAAAAAAAGTTGAAGACCACGAAAAAAAAGAAAAAAAAACGCAGAAAACCGCGGTGCGCTTGCGCACCGCGCCGCAGGCAAAAAACATATGTATTAAAAAAATATTAAATATTAAATAGGTTTGTATTAAAAAACGTACTGAATTGACGTTTCGTATCGATAACTGTTTTAATATCTATGGATACTAGAATAGAGACCCACTTGAGTTTTGACAGCTATTCCAAATTTAAACTCATAACGATACAAATTTATCAAAAATCTGTACTGTAATGACATTACAGTACAGATTTTACCTACTACCACAGACAAGAAAGTTCCCATAGTAAAATCGGTTGTAGTAATGCTGGTCATTTCCTACGGTTTCTGAACGCATTTTAGAGCGTATTAGATATGTGCGTAGATAATAGTACATTACTGCAGAATCCAGTAAGTAAGCCTTCCTGGCCAAGTATGAGTTAACCGTTTAGTTTTGAACATTGTTCTATTTTTACATTACATGATTTTTTTAGTAAAAAAATGTAAATTATTGTTTTTGAAACTCCATGTTAATTTTGGAATGGAAAGTTTTAATCCAGCATGATTTATAAACTGGAATTACTAAATCCCAACATAAAATCCCACACTTATACATCTACAACATTACTAAGTACAAAACGCAACGTGCATACTTCTTCTGCGTCGCGTTAAGTGTCACAGTCTATAAAATGGCTGTTTAAGGCTCCAAAAATATATCTCTCTTAAATGTCATACCTAAAAGAGAGATAGATATATATTTGGAGCCTCCCTCCTATAACCATGTTATAATGGCTAAACTCTAATCTGTGTCTGATACTGTTTTTTTAAACAGATCTAAAGAGGATGACCTACTGTCCAGTAAGTAAATTACATACTTACTTTAGGAGATAACAAATTTAAAATCTCGCTTCTTACTGGACAGTTGTGAATCAGTCTCCGGTAGAGTTCACTTTCTGGATACTTTTTACAGATGTTATGGCAACATTACATACCATTTTTGAGAAAAATATATTAGGTACTTGATTGTTTTATAATTATATCTCGATATTTTTGATAAAGGATGGGTTGCACTAAACCGTCGGTAATCGTAAGCAGTGGTCATTTATATCCGAGTGTATGGAACGTTTGACAAGTTTCTATGGAATGACAGTTGGCGGCGCCATCTTTAACGTTGATCGTTCTGAATCGTAAGTTGGTGCAACCCACCCTAGCGTTCGATTGTATGCCCATGACTGAAAAAATTACTTTCATAAAGAATATCTAATCTACATCACAAAGGGCAATTATTGCACGAACTATTTTGTAGAGAGGGTAGTCGGAAGACGGATGCGGTTGCCTATTCAGGGCTCCGTAATACGCACTTACTTAGCAAGTTCTGCCCATCTCGACAAAGTTGTGGCTTTTATATAAGTTTGATATTAAATTGTTATTTAACACAAAGTTCTTCGTTCTAGTTTGGTTACCGCCCCAAAGTATTATAATAAGTTCATTTACCAAGACGTAAAATGTAAGCTTTGGAATATTGCGAAATTCCTGTACACTCGGTAACTTTAAGAGCGCCTGTAGGTAGGTACTACGATTCCTACATGCCGCGCCGACCGCCCCGCTTATCGCGCGGCCGCGATTTCTTTGGATTGACGACGCTGGCGTAAACTAGGCATATAAAGATGAAGTCTGATGTTTATAGAGGTGCTTGAATTTAGCGACGCGGGAGCAAAGCAGGGAGCAACGAGGCATCCTAGTACTAGTAGATTTGCTGGTGCGAGCCGCGACCGCCGAGCCGTGGCCGCACTACACCGCTAAAATAACCGCTCGACGATGTACCTACAACGCTTGTGCAGGTAAGTAAAACGAGTTTAAGGTAAAAACATTTTTGTGCGCCACGTTAATACGAAAAAGTTGCCTCTCGACGCCAGGCAGTTGTGGCAAACAAAGTAGAACCCGCAAATACGCGAATATCCCTAATGCGTTGATACCTATCGGGTATTATTACAACCCCGTCAACGCCAATCGTAGGTAATACAAATCCGTCAGTGTGTAACGGGCGCTTTTCACTGCATATGACGTTTAATGCAATCACTGCCAAGACGCTATCGTAGCCGATCCCGTTGTTTTCCCCATATGCAGCGGAAAGCGACTATGGTGTAGGAGCCCGCTAAGCGGGTTACTGTCAGTGAAAGTGTTAAGCTGTCGGGACTAAGGCGTAGTACCACGAGCGTAGCGTTGCAGAGAATGGGTTATTAATTATTATATAGGTGTGTCGTTGAGTGTCTAGGGACAACTTGACAAAAGGTTAACAGCTATATGCACAATTGCAAAGTAATATTTTTTCAAAATGGAGTTACGTTGACCAGGTCTGCATCGACCCATTTTAAATCCATATTGATTACTGACACGTCAACGAAGCCTTAGCAGAAAAATACTGCTACTGTATAATACATATAATTCAGTGGCTACGAGTTTCGACGTACGCGTAGGCTTGCCTGGCCACATCATTCACGTTTGAGAATAATCTCCAGTTGAGATCAAAGATCTATTGAATCTTGATTAAGTTGGTAGGAATACTTAATCTAAAATACGACAGGAAATACGACATTTCCTTTAATCACTCTGAATGACCCTAAGTGAGTTGTCCTTCAGTAAGCTATTTTTCAGGCACTTGCGCGACCTAATTGAGCTGAAATTTGGCATACCTACTTATGTTAATTCCGTGTGCATGACGGTGCAATATTACTGAGTATCTCATGATAAAGACAGAAGAGGGCCATAGCAGCTCCGTTCTAAACTAAACAAGAAAAGCCAGTCGTGTTTGACTCATTGGACAGCTCGCAACAAGTAGATACATGATGTCTGTGCCAACAAATACAGTAAGGAGTAAAGTTTATGAAAAATGGGAATCTTACCTATTTGAATATGAATGCCGAAAACATTGAAAATAAAAACTATTCAACGCTACCCGTAAATAATAAAAATCGTTGAACGAAAAAGGTCGCAATTTAGAGTAAGATATTCAATCCGCACAAGTTTGAACGAGTTAGATAGGAAAGTCGGATCGAGAGAGAACGCTTCCATTCCACTCCAGTAAATAGCCCCTTTAACTGCCTCGCAAATGGACATCAAATAAAATACCTTCCTATTTATCTAGAAAGGTGTTTGAACTCTATTTGCTAGTTAATTCAAATAATTTCTGATTAAATTAATTGATGTATTTGTAGATACATTTATAAAAACCCTTTTTCCAAATGTGTCGGCGTGTGTTGGTGAATGATTCTCGTGAATTTTTGTGAGCAGGTTCGTTGATTAAATTTTTTGTTTTGTAGAGTCACTTTTTGATAGTTCTTCAGCTGACGGAGTCACTAGTTATCTAGGTAGGTGTTTCTTCTTGGTTTAAAGAAATCCTCCTTCTTAACTTTTTACAAGTGTATTCTGACTAAGATAAAGTTCTTTGCATTTAAAAGTAATTAGAGACGTAGTTAGGCTCAGGCCGTCGCTATCAAGACGTGCATGCAATTAGTCGGAGGAAAACTATTCAATTTTTACCCTAACTCTAATGAAGATATTTTCCTTTTACCTGAGAACTTAGGTTTATAAAGAAAATGTCATAATTTTAATAAATAAATAAGACCGATAATGTTAGGAATAAATATGAAATCCTCATATTTTGGGCGATATTTTGTCTTATGTTTTACGACCGTACAAATCTGCCATCGGCATTTTATACACACGCTATAAAAGTAAGATGGCTGCCACAAAATAAGCCATTTTGTGTATCATTCATTTTATATCTTTTTTAAGCGGATTCGTGCAGGCACCTAGACAGAATTTATCGGCGATACAAAGCGCAGTAAAGATAACTGTATAACAAACTTCTATTCTGACTAAGAGGTGAATGAAGCATGAATGATGTTCAACTTCGTAGTTACTTCGTGCTTTAACATATGCACTATGGGAGTAATAGTGCCTGCGAAGGTAACGCCTCGTCTCAGTGGTCGTTAGTTAATATTTGAACGGGGGCGCACTGCGCAGGGCCTTAAATAAAACATGGCTACCGACCGAACTGAATATTTCAGGCGAGCTGGTGGCCCTACAGCCTCGCTGGCTGAATTTCAGAGTAGACATGTGCCTGAACCTAGTGCCGTGTCATGTGTACCTAACTCACTTGTAGGTTGCTAACCTGTGGGAGGATAACTCAATTTGCCTGTAATAGGTATTTGAAGTATTGTTTATTTATTTAGTGCGCGGTTTTCATCAATTTAGCTGTGCTATTTCGTTATGACATAATTTGGCTTAGGTTTTGATAGTGTATCTAGCTTTCCATAAATCAAATCAAAAGTCAAACACTCACTATACAGGATGTTTGTTCTCAAATATATATTCAATTATCTGATTTCGCTAACACCTATACACAGCTGATAACCCGATAGAGTATAGACGTAAGTACTGCTGCATGCTGCACTCATTTAGCTTTGTTTGAATTGTTATATATAAGTTTCACACACTTAGGTTGTATTTCTAGGTAGATATTATGTAAGTGTTCCCCAGACTAACTTCACGGAGTGTTTCCTTATGAAACATTTCGCGGCTCGCGTATGAAACGCCGAATAATGTGTGTAAAGCTACGTTTCAGACGCGCCTCGCCACTCCTTAAGCGGCGATTTACATTATTTTTCACGGACTTAAAATAAGGAGTACGTAAAATGCAAATTCGTGGCTCTTCTGAATATAAAGCTCACGCTTGATTTTATTTCCATGAACCGAACGAGGGTAGAATTTCAAAAATCCGTAATGAGCTATAATGAAATTTTATGGGTTCATTGTGCTTTAAACGGTAATAATAGTAACTTTTATTGTGCCGCAATCAAAACAACCCATTTCAATTTAATAAAAACGGACTTATGCGACTCGTACTCGTGCCGAGTACCTACAAGTCGCATAAGTATAGGGATACATAGATAGTTCGTCCATTAAATGATTACAGTCAAGACTATTTTTCTCACTCTTTCCTACTCTAACTAAAAATAAACTGGATTGAGAGTCAATCAAGCTAACTTTCCCGATGGAAAACTTATGTAATACATCGGCATTGGTTGCGGTCAGTTTATTATATAGGTAACTAGGTACTAAGCATACATACTGCAAGTGTAAGTTTATAATCATTTTTTTTTGTGATACCTATCGATACAAATTTATGGATTTATTCCTGCATCTACTTGTGACCATTGACTTACTATCACTAAGTACGCATATGCTGGGTACATGGAACATTTATGGATTTATTCCTGCTCACAGAGGTCACTGTATCTAAATGTATGGCTTGCTATGCAAAGGGTAGGTAAGCATGCCTACTGTCGGCACTCGTCCAATTATACAGCACGCTCAACCTTATTACTATCTGTCGTAACAATTCTGCAAAAACTGGTGCCAAGATGTGGGTTTGCCAAACGGTGGATGTTTTACCCCACCCACAACTCATAATGGTACCTCTTTGCGACAAAAATGTACTATTGTACCTACTTATTTAATACAATCTGTTATTATTTAGTAATTCTAATATGTATTTGTTAACAATTGCATCGTGTTGTGGGCGGCGTGAATCAAATCGAGATAAAGCAATCCCAATCCAATTCCACCAACAGGTTCTTAGTAGGTACTGGGTTATCGAATTTGCTCATGTAACTAAAATTTAACTACCTAGGTACGTCATAATTTTGCAACGCACTCCTTTAGTTATTAAAATTCATTTTGAAGGTTTTTTTTATTATTCTTCTAGCCGGATTCGGACTGGCAACCACAGGCGTACAGTCACGTCTATAAACATGTACACGTTTATGAACGTATGTCAATGGAATAACGTTGAAAATCGTATACATGTTTATAGACGTGACTTTAAATGGCCCGTTGTTTTTCCTTTAGTTAGATACATTTGCGAGAACATGGTTGCAAGCAAAGAATTTAAGTTACATACCTACGCTGTAGTAGATATGTAGGTTGATACAATAGGTACACTACAATACAAATATTCTTTATTGTTCACCAGACAGTAAAAGTAAAATAGAAAAATAGAGGTAAATTAAACATAAACAATGGTAGACAACAGGCGGTCTTATCGCTAAAGAACAATCTCTTACAGACAACCTTTGGGTAGTGAAGACGATGTAAGAAAAGATAAGATTTGAGTAGGTGAAAACAGAAAAACAGAATATAACAACAACTTAACTATAAGAAAAGCCGGTAAGGGCATTTATTTGTGTGATGAGCACGAATATTTGTTCCTGAGTCATGGATGTTTTCTATCTATTTAAGTATGTATTTATCTATATAAGTATGTTTATCGTCGTCTAGCACCCATAGTACAAGCTTTGCTTAGTTTGGGGCTAGGTCGATTTGTGTAAGATTGTCCGCAAATATTTATTTATTTATTTATTTATTTTATTAAGAAAGACTATACCTACACTTACATAAATACATATATATTTAAACCTAAATACACATACAATAACTAAAAGTCACAGAAACAGTATCACTTACAGCCGAAAACAAACAGCACACACCAAGTAGGAAAGACTAGTTACGGAGAGAAAAATAGTAATCCTCAAGTCTAGTTTTAAAAATGGGAAGAGACTTAGCACGTTTAATCTCAACAGGCAAAGAATTCCACAATCGAACAGCTCGGAAAGTAAAAGAATTGTTGTAAAATTTAGAGTTTGATGGGGGAACACTCAGAAGCAACTTCTGAGCAGACCTAGCAGAAGAAAGAAATTTAAAGCGTTCCTTGAGGTAGCGAGGAGTTGCAGGGTTAAAAAGAATTCCATAAAGGTGGGCGAGAATTACGGATATACGTCTAGACCGGATAGGAAGCCACTTGAGTTGAGAACGGAAACTGGATACGTGGTCGTATTTGCGTAACCCAAATATGAACCTGATACATAACTTTTGAATACGCTCAAGCTTGTTAAGTTGCTCCTCAGAGAGATCAATATAGGACACGTCAGCATAATCCAAATTAGGGAGGAGAAGCGATTGAGCAAGCGCAATTTTGGTGGCAATAGGAAGGAAATTACGAAGCCTTCGCAAAGAACCCACAGCTGCAAACATCTTCCTGCTAACTTCATTCATCTGTGGCACCCACGAAAGAGTGCGGTCCAAAATAACGCCAAGGTTCTTAACTTGCAGAGAGTAAGGGATCAAAACGCCATCAAACAAAATCGGTGGGAGATTAACAAAGTCAAGTCTAGAAGTCATCTTAGCACTACCAATGGTGATAGCCTGGGTCTTTGCTGGGTTAACATTGAAATGCGTACTAGATCGGAATTCGTAGCTGAGCCTGAGATGACTATAATGGCAGATCGCTGACCTGAGCCTGGGCATAAATTTGAAGGACATCGGCATAAAGGTGATATGATGATGATAAATTACGAGTAATGGAATTTATGAAAACGGAAAATAAAAGTGGAGATAACACGCCGCCCTGCGGAACGCCGGCTAACGTGCTACACCATGAGGAGCGGGACGTATCCAGTTGATAATTCCATCGTGGTTGTAAAATTGATACGTAGTACCTAAGTAAATTGTCAGGAGATCAATTTGGTTTGACATTTCACATAGGAAATACTATCGATGCGCACGTCAAGCCTAAAGCATCAGGCAATATTTGGAATTTAACAGAACTATTTACGGACTGACCCTATCTCCTTGAAATACTACCCCAAAGATAAGCAATAACTTTAATACCTACCTTATACGTGTTTTGATATTTATTTATTTATTTATTTATTTATTTCAAACATATGCAAGTTTACAGTGCAAGACCAAAACACTTACATATTATTACAGTTAGTCATGCTTTCATTACAGTCATAATATTACATTACACCATAAAATGGAAATTCATAAGTCATTCATTGGGTACATTATAAATAATTTAACACTCATTACATTATACAGAAATTCAATAATAAAATAAATAAAAATAAAACATTAATGTCAAATACTAAATAACGTCAAATATCAACTTTAATACTTTAAACTTATTAATAAGTCAAAGAAAAAACAAATTATTTATATTTATATTTCACTTGGCTTATTTTAGCTTCCCTATAATCCCTAAGTACGATATTTTCCCTCAACACTCAGTTAAGGCGCCGTAGGTTCATGGGCTTCCCTCCCTCTCACTGAGCACAAGCGTGAGCGAGATGGAAGTGCGTGCTCGGAAGCGCGGAAATCATGTTTTTTAATTTTAATTTTTTGCCCGTTTTAATAAATAAAAAAGTAAATACCGAGTTCTCTCAAACATGATATTTCCGATTTTTAGGAGCCATTTTAATATTTTTAGCTTTTGTGCATAATTTGTAACGAATATTTAATAATATTTTAGACCCTTTTAGACCTATGTTCGTGATTTTTTTTATATCGAGCGAACATTGCTTAGTCTCTACGACTGATCTCCCTGCAGAAAAACCTCAAGATTACTAGTCGTATTTTTTTAAACCATATTATTATAAACAGACGCATTATATTGTTTCAAAAACTCTGTTCGCTTAACTTCGCTGAACCTACGGCGCCTTAAGTGCATGAAGTAACCTGCTCGATGCTGGATAAATTGGCATTACACGGGTCGCGTCCGGCGAAATGCAATAACAGGCCCGAAGCGTCATCAGCCCCTGCATCGTGCTATTTAATCAATAGGTCGGCACGGTACGTTGCTGTGGATATGCCTATATTTTTGTATATACCTACCAATTCTGTTGAAAAAATGCCTATTTTAACGGATTACATCGGGGATATCATGTTATTAAGGGCTCCCCCACATCTAGCGTCTCCCGAACGTCGACGCCTCACCGACGCCCGCGCGGAGTCGGCGCCGCGCTCCCGCAGCGCCGACGCGACGCTGCGGCGCTTCTCGAACGTCGACGTCGCAGTGACGTCCGCGCGGCGTCGGCGCCGCGTTAGCGCCGCGCCTCCTCGACATCAGTGGTGGCTATTGAGCGTCGGAGCGTCTTGTCGGCGCCCACGCAGCGTCTCTCCCCCCGCTCCCTGCCCGCCGCGTCTTACTTGACTTGACTAGTCTTTACGTAAGCACCACAGGAAACACGTCATGTCGGAAACGCAGTCACCGCCACCGTCGGAAGACGAGTTAGATATTGAACTTTTCATACATGAAATTCAAAATCCATGACTTTTTTGATAATCGAACAAATTTCGAACAGTAAGTACGTGTATCCTATTTGGTGCCTAATTTACAACTGATATTGTTGAGACGCGGTGGGTTGCGTGCTCTGTCCTTCGCAGTGACGCTGCGTGGGCGCCGACAAGACGCTCCGACGCTCAATAGCCGCCACTGACGTCGAGGAGGCGCGGCGCTAACGCGGCGCCGACGCCGCGCGGACGTCACTGCGACGTCGACGTTCGAGAAGCGCCGCAGCGTCGCGTCGGCGCTGCGGGAGCGCGGCGCCGACGCCGCGCGTGCGTCGGTGAGGCGTCGACGTTCGGGAGACGCTAGATGTGGGGGAGCCCTTAAAGATCCCAAATTCTATTCTCATCGTAACTCGTGGCCACGGAGGCAGTGAAATGGTCTTGATTAATACCGCTTTTGCTGGTAGAATAGAAGCCTATTACCTAGACTGAACTATAGTGCCTGCACGGCTATTTACCACGCGATGGCGCGCGAACTGGGTTGGTACCAAAACGACTGGATTCTCAAAACGACCAGAACCACATAAAGACTTGATCGCAAAACGACCACACATGCAAAAAGCCTTTATCTCCTAATGACTTTCTAGTAAAACGACCACTTAGCATAAAGTCTGAATATCAGAACGGCTTACTATCAAAATTACTTGTTCGTAAAAAGACCACCTCGCAGAAGGTATACATCTTAAAATGCCCTAATAGCAAAATAACTAGATCGCAAATGAACTTAATCTCAGCATCGCATGGTAGCAATTAGTCTTGTTAGTAAAATAGCATGAAATCATTCCATCGTAATAAATAAGTACGTCTCGTGTTTCAACATTATAAAAGAGCCTGGAATCCGCTTGGCACCTTATCCCAATTTTACTTCTACACTAGTTCTATGAAAATGACTGCTCGAATCCGGCTCGGAGCATTTTTTTTTACAATTTTTCCTTTCCTTAAAAAAAATATTTTTCGTTAGCAGCGTTACTGCTTAAAAAAACAAATATTAAAGTGACTGCTGTTTACCATCATTTCTGAAACTTAAAAAATGTTCCCTTTCCCTCTTTTCTCTTCCAGCATAAACCCACGCTCATCTTGTTTATGGAGACTAAAAAAGGAAGCCGAGTTATCCCTCAGGTTACGGAAATCTATACGACAAACCGCAAAAAAAGATATAATTTTTGACCGGAAATACAAAAATGAGCTCAACTCGCTTAATGAAGGAGACATAACTTGTTTCCAATTTCTCCAAAACATTTCGGAGATCAAGTTTTTAAAAATGTGTACTACAGTACACTTAATATAAGTCTAATTATATTTTACGTTCAGGAAGTACTATAAGTTATTATGCATATTTCCCTGTTATATGCAATTTAAGTTATTGTCTAAGTTTATAAAAACCAGCAATTAAAAGAGAAAAGAATCTTGTTTAGAACGCCTTTTTCATTCATAGTTTACTTAGTTATATATAGTTCCCACAGCCTACAGCTTAGAGGTAGTGACCCTGCTCACGAAGCACGATATTTATTTAATAGTACTCTATGGATGGATATTGTTGCTATGCTGATAACTAGTCGTTTTGCTACCATAAATTGTAGTCGTTTCACTAGGAAGTTGTTTTAAGATCTAGTTATTTTGCTAATAGGGCCTTTTAAGATGTATACCTTCTGCGAGGTGGTCTTTTTGCGAACAACTAATTTTGATAGTAAGCCGTTCTGATATTCAGACTTTCTGCTAAGTGGTCGTTTTACTAGAAAGTCATTAGGAGATAAAGGCTTTTTGCAGATGTGGTTGTTTTGCGATCAAGTCTTTATGTGGTTCTGGTCGTTTTGAGAATCCAGTCGTTTTGATACCAACCCCGCGAACTCTCTCGATTTTTCTCACACCTCGTACTATCTGTCTCTCTCTTATTAGAACACGTAGAACAAGAGGTTATAGTGCGAGAAAAATCGAGAGTATGTCGTGGCCGTCTTATATTATAGTAACAGCACGTCATGATGTCTATCATCATGCTGTTATTATATTTGCGGGCACAGTGACTACGGCGTTTTATGCCTGAAAATAAAACTTTTTTTTATCCTAAGGCATCATTAGTTGACGATCGGCAAAGCGATTCTTTGCCGCAGTTCACAGAACAACGCTGGCGCAAGACCGCTGGGGCTTAGACGAGGTTACTAAAATCGCCAACGCCTTCTTGTTAGCGTTCCCAATTAGACCGTGGGCCCACACCCAATACACTTAAGTCACATGTAGGGTTTCTCATTTCTCGACCTTTTTTATTTCCCGGAGCACGAGAATTCTCGACCACTATTTCCCGGGAATTCCCGGGTTGTCGAGAAATACGGAAATTTTTAAAAATATGTGTGATTTAACAATAAATCTTCGCTTTTTATGCAATATTCAACAACATTTATTAATCAACAACGTTTATTTTTAATGTCATGTGACTATAACTATAGAAAACTTTAATAAAGCGAAATAAACTCTAGCGAGATCTTTTAATCATTATTTCTACAAACAATTAGAACTAACTAAATAGTATTTTTCTTTGGAATAAACAAATAAAATATCTTCTAAAAACAATGTCATCATGTCACCTCACCACAATAAAACTTATTACCTTACATACTAAATAATTAATAATCTTAGCCTAATTACAATCACAATTTAAAGCGGAAACTGCTTCAAAATCAAAAGCTAGCCCACTATGTCTTGTTAGTAAGGAAATAAGCCTTTAAAAATACGAGGGCATTTATAGCATCATCTGACAATCGGTTTCGTATTTTCGTCACAAAGTTTCCAGACAAGGAGAAAACCCGTTCATTTTCTGTCGACGTAGGCTTTACTGACATAACAGCTTTATACAAGTTTTCCAGATTTGGTGTTCTTTTGCCAGTTGATTCATATAACTGAAACTCTTTTTTAATCAAGCCTCTTGTTAAAACAGTTTCAATATTGCTCGTAGTGTCTGTGGCTGCCATTTCAATAGCCTGTTTTAGTTTCAGCTCAAAGGATGTAGCTTGCTCGAGTTGCTCGTTTTCTGATGTCTGTATTAGAGTGTCATCTTCATCTAAATTAGAGCTGCTAGGAAATAATCTATTGTACAGTTCTTCTGTAAATCGTATCAAAGCTGTCTTGGTGCAATTGCGTGTACCACTTTCATTATAGTTCTGAAATATGGTTGGCAAAGCCGCGCGCAAGCGCAAACGCTTTATTATGTTTTAAATTTTTTTTACTGAATTTCTCGATTTCTCGACCACTTTTTTCTCGTCTCGAGTAAGGCAAAATTTCCCGGGAATTCTCGGTTCGAGAACTCTCGAAGAGAAACTCTAGTCACATGATAACAAGATATAATGCATGGCAGCAGGTCGAGAAAGTTGTGCAGAGCAAGAAAAAAAATAAGCCGAAAGTTTGAAAATCCTTCGTTTCCGAAAATTTGCATGGGTAGGTATATTTAAGTCATGTGACAACAGTACGAGACATTTGGCATCATTTAGCACTTTAATCGTAGAGAGATTAAAGGTAAGTCTGTCAGTACTGAAATCATGAAATGGCCGGAATTACGTGGCAGACAGCGTCGAGGTTGCCAGCTTGGACCGGAATTGAAGGATTTTATAATGTTGTCATATGGGGTTCCCTTTATCTGGCATAATATCGATTGTCCGAAATACACTCCGCATAACAGTTATCGCAGAAACATTTTTAGCCGAATGATACTGTAGCATAATTATATACTTAGCATACCTATCATGTCGCATAACACTCATTTGGCAGAATTTTTAATCACAGAATAGTAATATGGCCGAATTTACTTCGCTGAATTTTACGTAGCAGAACGTATATTCCGCCGAATTTCTTGAAGCATACAACTAATATCGCCGACTTTATTTTTACATAATTTTATGTGCCAGAAGATACGTTTCGCCGAAGCCGTACGAATATTGAACCGTGCTGCGTGTGCGGAAAGCGTTCTAACTTCTAAGGCAGGTCGGTGTAGGTACGACGAGCGAAGCGACGACCCTAAAACGCACGAGCCAAGCGAGAAATTGTACAATGCGGAATTTACTATGGAATTTCACGAATCACGTAGACAGTAGGGAACAGGGACTTAGTGGCAAAACCGACTTGGATCGCGGATACGTTCGAGGTTGTTTTTTTTATAAAAGAGCAGAAAACTTGTTTAAATATCAAAAAACATATTAAAACAAGTTTTCTGCTCTTTTATAAAAAAAAGGAAATGACATTATTTTTGGTTTAACTTTTAAATATTTTCACGAATCACGTAGGCAGTAGGGAACAGGGACTTAACTAGTGGCAAAACCGACTTGGATCGCGGATAGGTTAGAAGACGAAAGTCTTCGAGGTTATTTTTTTTATAAAAGAGCAGAAAACTATGACTATTATTCTTAACAACATTATGCCATTGTACGATTCTGCCAAAGAACGTTGTGCCAAATTACAGTAGGGTAGACCGGGGTCAATAGTACCACGGGTCAATAGTACCATCGCCTATAACTCTGCAACCACATCAAAATATAAATGTGTGTGTATACACCAGTGTGCCTTGAACGTGTTTCTACCTGCTCACTAGTCGGCGACTCGCTGCCGTGCGAAAAGCATGTGCTACACGAAGATTTGCATTTTTGACTGCCAAAAGTAAATATTTACGATTTACGTTTTGTACTACTGTTTATAATTTAATAGTCGTAGTGTGAAAATTGTACTGATTTGCGATTTTCTAGTTATTAAAGTTTTTAATGTGTCACAGTGTGGGGGTCAGTTAGATATAGAAATCGAGATTTGTGAAGGTTAGTGAGTGTGAGTAAAAAAGGACAATTGTATCATAGCACTCGGGGTTAATTGTAACGTTACAATTGACCCCGTGCTACAATTGACCCAAAGTTTTTACACGACTGCTAAAATAAGACAGTTGAAACGAATTATTTTTGAAACAAGTTACATCTCAGGTAAGTATTTTATGCTATACCTATGATTCATCCCGATGATTCATACGATACTTCGGGATGTATATACATATAATACACGCACTGCCAACCGTTTCAGTGGTATTTTTTAAAATTTATTTGTGGTGAAGGATGGGGTTGATTGTACCAGGGGTCTATTGTAACTGTATGGGATTATTAATTGTTAAGTAATTCGTTATTTTGTTACATTGAGATGTTGTTATTGCTTGAAAGGTGTGTGCTGTGAGCACCCCTAAGTATTTATTTTATAATAAGTCGTAATATGTTTCAAAAGCTTGGAAAATATTATATTACGTTTCGTGCCACTGCAATGCCACCTTTGTCTAGTGTAAATACGAGTCTCTATACTTAAGACTGATGTAACGAAACAGACTGATTCGTCTTAAGAAATTAACAATAATTACTGATTGATTAAAACATTATTTTGGGTTTTATTTACCTCTGATTATCTGGTACAATTGACCCGTATTAGGGGTCAATTTTAACACAAGGACTTCATGAACAAAAACTCAATTTACACCATTCTGGTGCGATTAAATGAAATTATTTTTCTAGATTCTGATAGCCAATGAGACGAGAATGTTATATCCTAAGCGATTTTTACGTCGTAGCTTTATATTCTGAGTTATAGGTCATTATTTCTAAAGTGGTACCATTGCCCCCGGTCTCCCCTATGCCAGCTAAATATTATGCGATACAAATTTCGGTGACACGATTATTCGACCATAGGACTATTATTACGATCGTCATTATGCAAATGTGCTTTTCTGCCAAAGGAAGTTATGCGAAATGACTGTATGCAACGAAATTTATGCGAAAAGTAGTTCTGCGAAATGATGATTCTGCCAAGGGCTGTTATGCAAAATAAAATTATGACAATCAATTTTATGCAACACATTAGTAACCCTGTCATATGACGTAGGTGTATTGGGAGTGGGCCCACGCTCTATATACCCTATAGCTGTGTCAGCGCACGATTCGTGCGGCGATAAGAACTCCTTGATGAGCTCGAAACATGTTACGGTCAATTTATACTTAACTCGCGTAAGTATTACGTGTTTATTAGCTAATTTAGCTATGATTAACTTCCAGTGGTATGTTTCTCTATCATCCTCAGGACTGTGTGGAACAGGCACAAACCTTCAAGCTTAAGCTCTGGTTTCCTAGGATAGCGGAGCTGTCATATGCCGGTGACATAGACTATTCGTCTCTTTCTAATTAGAACACTTAGAAAGAGAGGGACAGTCTATCTCGCCTCGGTATTTTCTGTTTACGCCAAACTAAAACGCTACAGGTAACACCTATAGTCACACCCAGCTAGTTTAATTCGCTAGAGTGGACGTGTGGAGCTCCTTGCCTCTGCGACGCGTCACAGGCCGGTGCCCAATAACGCGCATGATTGGGTTTAGAGGCCCCCCTCGGCCTGCGCTCACTGTTTCCGCTCTGCTCGGTTATCGGTTATTTTTACTTTGAAAGTGCAGGTCGTATTAATCAGTTTGTCTATACGTGGTCTATACTAATATCACTAGTGGATTTGTTAGCTATAGAACTCGCGAGCCTGTCTATTTAAAAAATAATACAAACATACATTCACGCCTTTATCCCTATAGATAGGCAGAGCACATCAAACTTGTGTTCCAGTACTAGTTTTAGCATAAATGTCGTCCTTTTACACCCCGTAAAAGGTCGACAAAATGTGTTATCGCAGTGACAGATTGCTACCCCATCGCCCACAGCACACTTTAAAATAAATGAATTTAGAAAAAGTGAATCGACAAAAAAAACTATAGATAAGTAACTAGATTATAGAACCTGCTCAAAAGGTTACCTACACGAAAATCGTTTGAGAAATGCGACCTATAGAAGAGAACATGATGTCATAATGTCATTAACTCATTATGAATAAACTTTGACAACGTAAATGTACTAAGATTTTTTATCATAGACATTTATATATATATTACTTCGTAAAGATAGGCCCAACGCGCGCGAGTAATTCGTCCAATGCGGTGGCTCGACACTGCCTTAGTCTTCAGCTGTCACAGTGTGTCACACACAGTATATCAAGCGAATATTGTTCGGACAGGCGTATCTTTACTTTCAATATCATTGTTTTTTATCAATTTCTGTGTGCATGTACAGATAATTGTCAAAAGCAAACATTGTGTTATTTATTGTTGCAATATTTTAGCGCTAGAAAACATTATATGTTCCCTCTCAGGGTGTCATGTACCAACTACCTATACCTATATTAATTAACATCCCTTGTAATGCGCATGACTTATGATGTTGAATAAATAAAGACATACGAAAGCATCGTTCTCTTCGACCCCCTAGTTTAATAAAGGTCTGTAAGTTTGTATGTAGCTAAGGGGTAGTCGCCGGAACCACTGGATAATTATTTTTTTACTTGGGTTTATACTGGCTACTTATATTTTACCTGTGAGTTTGCCATATTTTTTTGCAATACTCGGGCAGAGAAGTACTTATTTATAAAACAAATAGAACGAAGAATCTAAAACTAAATACCCCAGTCACGAAGTTACTTAGTGTCTTATACAGGATGGAGCGTGTTACGTACCTGTAGCGTTCAGGCAAATTACGCGACAAACTTATATTTTTGAAAAGGTCGGTACATAGACAAAATTACTAGCTGGAGGAGCGTGCGGCGAGTGCATTAGCGTATATCGACTGGTTTAAATTTGCAACGATGAGGTAAAGTAACGGTTAGACCCCTCCCGCGCATCTCGCTCTCTCCGCGCGCCCCTAGCTTTGACAAATAAAAAAAAGGTAGTTTTAAATACTGTAATTGCGTCGCTCACATGCCCCACCCCAGTGCTGTTCTAGCAGCACTCTTCTCCAATAGGTATCCGAGCGACGCGCGCGGCGGATCGGGTAAGGACGCCTGTTTTCGTCCTTATCTTAACCATTCTGGTTCGCCCGTCTCTGCCGGGTAAAGTTTGCTCGACAATGCCTCGCGGCCAAATATTTCGGAGTCCATCAGGGTCAACGACAAAAACTAGGTCTCCCACTTGTAATGGCCTTTGCTCCTTGTTCCATTTCTGTCGTGGTAGCATATCGGGCAACACTTCTCGCACCCATCGCTTCCAGTATGAATCGGCAAGCCTTTGAGCGATCCGCCATTGTTTTCGTAGGTAAAACTCAGAGTCATCGAAAATGCCCATCTGAGGTAAGTTCGACGATGACCCCAAGAGAAAGTGGTTTGGGGTCAGTGTTTCTTTGCTTCCAGCTTCGACAGAGACGTGGGTTAGAGGTCGGCTGTTAACAATATTTTCCACCTCAGCGAGGAAAGTGTTAAAGGTCTCTTCCCTGGGTGCGCGTTCTTTCAGGACGACTTTCAGTGAGCTCTTCACGCTTTTAATGAGCCGTTCCCACGCCCCACCCCAGTGTGGGCTTGCGGCCGGGATGAATGTCCATTTAGTCCCACGATTGATGGCTGCGTTATGGAGCTGCTCGTCATTTTTCAGTTCCTGAATCGCCCTTTTCAGTTCAACATCGGCGCCACGGAGATTAGTACCGTTGTCAGAGAAAATTTGCTTCGGCCATCCTCTCCTTGCGGCCATACGTCGAAGGGCCATAATTAAGGAATCGGTCGTCAGAGAAGCAACCGTCTCTAAATGAATGGCTCGTACGGTGAGGCACGTGAATATCACTCCGTACCTCTTCTCCCGTCGCCTCCCAATCGTAACTTCATACGGCCCAAACAGATCAATTCCACAGAAAGTATAGGGTCGCTGGTGATGAGCCATCCGTGCTTCAGGTAAGTTACCCATTCTTGGGATTTCAGGCCTACTTTTCTTAATTCTGCAGATCATACATTTAGAGGCAACATTTTTAACTGTAGGACGAATTTTAATAATCCAATATTTTTGTTTTAGGTTATTCACTACAGACTCCTGGTTCTCGTGAGCAGCGCTGACATGGTAAGATTTAACGATCAATCTGGTTATGTAATCTCGCCCGTCTAGAATAATCGGTCTTTTAGTTTCAGGTGACACTTCGGCGGCAGCATCGATTCGGCCCCCGACACGCAGGACTCCGTGCTCATCAAGATATGGTGATAAGGTAAGTAGTTTACTACACTTCTGTATATATTTACCATTTTTTAGGTTATTAATCTCATCGTTAAATGTCTGTGCCTGTGAATATCTTATTATCAGGCGCTCGGCTTCTTCCATTGTCTCGTAATTGAGGTGATCGGTAAGTTTTCGACACTTCTTTATAAACTTCAGAAAAGTATAAGTACTTCTTAGCAGGCGCAACCAGGATGAAAATCGTGTCGGCTCAGGTACAGGTAAGCAATGGTTATTTACCGTTTGTACAATAGATATGCATTCTAATTCAAGGTCGTTTATTGCAGGTTGCAAAAAATCCTTTGGCCAGGTGCACTCATCATTGTATAAAAATACCGGTCCGTGAAACCACTGATTTTGCAGAATCGTTACATCGTATGCCTCCCGTGTTCCTACGTCCGCTACATTAAGGTGCGTCGGAATGTACCTCCACTCGTCACTGCAGGTAAGTTCATCAATTTCGCCTAAGCGATTGGCTATGTATGGCTTGTAAGTGCGAGACTTATTTCTTATCCAGTGTAATGTTGTGCTCGAATCGCTCCAAAATATTTTACGATCTGCCTTTATTTTGTGTTCTTTTATTATAGTGTCAGCCAATCTAGCACCAATAATGGCTGAAGTTAATTCTAGTCTCGGTATAGTCTGCAATTTGTTAGGCGAAACGCGGCACTTACTAGCCACAAACGCTATATTTACTTGTGCGTTATTCTCCCAGCGCCAGTATGAAACGGCGCACATGGCTTTAGAGGACGAATCGCAGAACGTGTGCAGTTGCAAGTTGCTATAGCAGGCGACGGTCGGAGGCTGTGACGTAAGCGGGCGCATCGGCGCGGGCGCGTTATCTCGCTGACTGGAGGTGCCGGCCGCCAGGTTCGAAGCGGGCTCGTTCATTCCCTTGTTCGCTGCATTGTAGTAATATCGGGGTAGCCTTATGTTGTGTAACGATTTCAGACAACTTATCCACTTGCACCATTTTTCGTATAATGAATCTGGTATCTGGTCGTCCCAATCGATATTTTGTTGCCAACATTGTTGTAAAATAATTTTCCCATTAATAGTAAACGGAGATAAAAACCCGTAGACGTCAAATATGGACATAACAACGCGTAACATGTCTCTCTTTGTCGGCCGTTGTGTTCCGTTAATTATGCTTTCAGGGATCTTCTTAAAAGAAACATCGAACCCCAGTGCATCTTCATGTGGAAACCAGATCAACCCAAGTGTTCGTTCGCTTTCGTATTGCTCTCCGATTTTGAACTTTACTGCCGCTTCGCCGAGAGTTTCTTTTGGCATAGACTCGAGAACTTGTTTACTATTAGAAGTCCAGTTACGTAATTCGAAGCCACCTTGCTGATGAATTGTTTTTATGTCTCTTATCAACTCGATTGCAGTTTTCTCGTCCGGGACGCTGTCTATATAATCATCAACGTAGTGTTGGTTGTATATAGCTTGACATGCAGCCATCATCGTTGGTTCAAAACGCTCTGCGTTTTTGTTTTTAATGTATTGGGCTACAAAGGGACTGCATGTAGCTCCAAATATGAGAGAAGTCATGACATATGTCTTCACTGGTCCCTTAGGTTCGCTTCTATATAAAAATCGTAGCGCATCTCGGTCCTCTTTTCTTATCTTCACCCTCAGGAACATATCTTTTATGTCGCCGGTTACACCAATTCTTTGCTCTCGGAACCGTAGCATTATTCCAAACAGTGACCTCAGTAGGTCCGGGCCCTTGAGAATGTAATCGTTCAGCGACAATCCGTTAGTTCGGGCAGAACAATCAAATACGAGGCGCAGGCGCTTCTTGTTTTTATTATCTACTCCAAAATGAGGGAGGTACCATGTTTTGATAGTTGCCTCAGTATCGTGCAATTCCTGTGCGTAATCATTGTCGAACAAATGCTGGACGCGATCGTTGTATCTGTCTTTGTACCCTTCGCATTTCTCCATCTTTCTCTCCACTGATTTGAGTCGTGACAGTGCGTGAGGAAATGAGTCGGGCATCACGCAGTCTTCATTCTTCCAGGGTAATCCGACGTACCATCGCCCATTAACCAGTTTAGAAGTTTTGTCTAACTTTTCCAGGGCACATACGTCGTTATGGTTCTCACGTGGCTTGCTAGCGACGCCCAATGAGTCGAATGTGAAGGACCTACGAACTTCTTCATGTAAATTTTGCAGCAATCGTTTGTTCTCAGCCACGTCTTCGCTGACGTCACTATCGCAGATAAACAGTGTTGAATGAGGCTGAGGCGCGTGCGCAGATGACGTCATACGCAAAGGAGCCTTTCCGTGCAAACACCAACCAAGCGGCGAGCGTGTGGCACAAGGTTCGCTAGGATTGCCAGTGACAACCTCCAAAGGCAACAGTAGTTGGTAATTGTCTTGTCCTATCAAAATCTCGGGTTTTAATTGTTCACAACATAAGTCATTTTTTAATCTTTGCAAGTGCATAAAGTTATCACAGTTCACTAAATTCAGGCCTTGACTAGAAATGTAACAAGCGATGATGCGCCAGGCCGCAGTTATCAATATCGCACACGGGTGCCGGGCACATCTGTCTATCTTGATGACGTAATAAGCACTTATAACATAGTCCGAACCGTTTAACATAACTCCAGCGATCTTTTCTTAATGACTTCTTGAATTTTTTACAGTCAGATAGATTGTGATTAGGTCCATGACAATAACGGCACTTTGAATAACTTTGTTGACTTTGCAGTAGGATTGTTTGTGAGTTAGCAGTATTGTCCGCATATTTACGCCTATAATTTTCCTTTGGTGTGTTTATTAACGAGACACTGCACTTAGATATTTTAACGGCTTCTTGGTTTAGGAAATCCGATAGTTGGTCGAGTCTAGTCGTGGTACTTGCAGTGTTGTGTGAGTAACTGTAGTCAGCCCATTTAGACAACAGGATTGTAGGCAGTTTCGATAACACAACGGTAATTAGACTCGAATCTTCAAGGTGATTTTCACGGCCAAGGGCTCGCACAGCGGCGACGTAATTTTTTATTTTATTTGAAAACACAATAATGTCTTTGTGATATTCTGTAGACACTGGATTTAACTTCTTGATTTCTTGCCTTATACGAGACAAGATTCCATCTGGATTCCCGAACTGCAGTTCCAGCGTGGATATAAGTATTTCAGGAGACGTAGCCGTGATAAGTAACGCCTGGACAGCATCTTTGGCTGCGCCACGAAGGCACTTTCGTAGGCGCCACAAGTTCTCCGAATCACTAAACTGACACAATCGAGTGGATTCTTCGTAGGCCATTTTAAACTGGAGCCATTCCATTGAGTCACCAGCAAACAGCGGCAGATCCTTGGGTGTGCTGATGCGGGTAAGTAAATTATTATTATTGTTGCTGTTGCATGCAGAGGTAGTTATCATATCCTCAAGTACACAGGCTAACTGTTGAATTGGACCATCAGTGTCGGCGTCCGTGATCGCCGGCGGGCACAGCACGCCTGAAGTTTCTTCCTGCTTGGTGGCATGCTGCGACTCCAATTCCATTTGGCTGCGTTCTACCCATCTAGCAACATCACTTTGTTTATCGGTAACTGAAGACTGTGGACTGTATTCTTCTTCTAATTCAGCAAGGTCCGCTTCTAAGCGTTTATCGATAAGCTGCATTTCAATTCGTGCTTTTGCCTCGGCCGCTTGTAATTCCAGCTTCTTTTTGCGTGCTGCGACGGAGGATGATGAAGATTTTCTTGACAAAGACTTCTGGAAGGTAGGCTCATTCGGTTTTGGCATCTCGGACTTAACACTTCCGGCATCTATCACTATTGTTTTGTCCGGTTGCACTTTTTCTTCAACATCTAGAGCTGCACTTGTACTTGCCTTGCCTGGGTCGACCTCAGTAGCAGTAACTTTATTTTCTTCTTGTTCTTTCCTCACGGTGCTGCGTGTTTTAACCATTTTTTTCGACGGCGGCGTGAAATACATCAAGATTCGGTTCGAAGACCACTTTGTAGCGTTCAGGGTTCGTTTCACGATGAAAAAATAGGCAAATTACGCGACAAACTTATATTTTTGAAAAGGTCGGTACATAGACAAAATTACTAGCTGGAGGAGCGTGCGGCGAGTGCATTAGCGTATATCGACTGGTTTAAATTTGCAACGATGAGGTAAAGTAACGGTTAGACCCCTCCCGCGCATCTCGCTCTCTCCGCGCGCCCCTAGCTTTGACAAATAAAAAAAAGGTAGTTTTAAATACTGTAATTGCGTCGCTCACAGTACCTATATGAGTAGGTACATAACATGACTATGTGTTGTTTGGTTTCAAAATATATACATCAGTATGCCTCATAGAGTGAGTTTCAGATGCAACCACACGCGCTATTACACCCCAGACAGTGAAGAGTCCCCAAGCGAGTGTTGCCGAGCGATCCTACTCTGAGTAGGTACCTATGTGCAGAATGTGTATTACAGCAGTAAGTACCACTGGGTATATACAGCACTGAAAACCTTATTTAATTGTGTAGGTATTTATTTAAAAATGAGCCGAATGAAAACATTTTCACTTGTTATCAATGCATCACATTTCCAAAACACTTGCCATATTTAAAAACATCAATAGCAATAGGTATCTCAATTTCCAGAACCAATATACCTAGTGACTAGATATTTGCTTTGGACCTAAAACTTTAGGTTAGAGCTAGGTCTAATCTAAGGAGACCCGTAAGAGAGTATTAAGTGACGAACTTTTTTGTAAGCAGTCCTTCTATAGGTAAAAAACTCAAGAAAAGCTCTTCTTGTATGTAGTGGTTTCGTATTCGAATAGACATCACAAATTTAAATTATGTAACGGAAACATAACAAATGTCTATTCGAACACGTCACCCCTACATTCAAGAGTGGCTCTAAGTACTTAAGCATTTTTACCTACGTATAGAGTTATTCCATTTTCTGGTAGGTATACGACGCTTAAAACTACCAATTAAATCTCAAACCTAAAGTACCGCAATGCAGCTATCGAAGTTACAGATATCCTCGAATCTGCTGTTGTATTTAAACATACAACTACTCGTATTATACTTAAGAGATATATAAACATTTAACACACAATGTTAAATTCGCGGCAGAAGTTCTCAAAGCCGATTGTTATACCTGGCAGTGAAACGAGTCGTGTCCTCGCAGGCGGGCAAATTGGCTCAAGCAGCTCTCAACTTCGCTAAGTAGGGCTCGCCTAGGTATCATGAAATTCACAAAGCAGGCTGAGGGTCGAGAACATGGCTTCGTAAAAAGAATAAACAGAATCGAGTTGCAACTTTTCCGTGGGGATTTTCCATTTGAAAGTTGTTTAGGCGTACAAGTTTATTGCTGAAGGCATCGGAAAACCCAGGTTAAGTAATAATGTACGTACTAAAAAGTAGGGACAGAATGGGAGAACAGCAACTTAAAAGCAATTAGAACTTAAAGTTATGTTTAGAAAATTCACATACTCGTAGAATATATTTCTAAAATGGATCAACTTACTTGGTTCGGCAGTTCCCTTTATAAATTATCTTTACTTAACGGGATTTAATCGCCTATAATTAAAGTATCAGTAATGTATTTATTTACCTCACTGATACTATTATGGCGCTTAAGGTCGTGTTTAGTAAAAATAATGTGTGAGATTCGTGAAAGCTTGATTCCTATATAAATTACAGAAATAGTGGAGAAGTAGGTACCTACCTAATTGGAAAATAGAAATTACAGAAATGTATTCGATTAAACATTCTAAATATCTAATATATTCGCTACGTAAGTGTTAATCGTATGACTGGTAAATAATTAGGTAACTAGGTCCCCTATTACCCCTGGTCCCACCAACATGTCCTCCTGGTGGGTCCACGGGTATTTTTTTTACCCGTTGTCCTGCCGTTCTAAGCAGTGTTCGCCAGGGGGTCTACGGGAAATTTATTTTTACCATTGTCCACAGCACTAAGTGCTAAACGTAATCCGTCTCTCTTATAGAACACTTAGAACCAAAAGGTATATTGCGGTAAAAATCCGGAGTAAGTATGTCGCGGCCGTCCCATGATAGACATTTTGGAGAACTCTTATCAACTTCACTAGTGTTGCAGTAATAAAACTATCCCAGAGTGCGTGTTTTATAGACCTACGGCACTAATAACTCTCTCTTAATGGTTTTAGTAGGTGCTACCATGTTTATAATAGCATACATGAAGCTTATTTGCGATTCTAGTACGTGTGTTCTTATAGCTTATAACTTATAATCGCTAATAGGCTTAAATTAACGCCACAATTTATATTACCTTACCCTATTACCTTAATAGGACACCTTAGCTTATGCTAAGGTGTCCTATTAAGGTATTGAAAAGGTGGACACGTACTTGAGACTATTCACTATGGTAAGCAATACTTATTATTGCCTACAAGAAGCAATATACAACCCTTATAAGTAAATACGAGTAACAAATAAAACCAAATGTATTAGATACTGGAAACCATTTGAACTTATAACTTACATTTATAAGGGTTTATATGGCTACTTTGTGGATCCTTTATAAGTAATTTAAGTGCTTATTCTAAGAGTAAATGTAGTTGTTCTTATTGAGCATTATCGAATGCAGCTATAATCTTAATGTGTTTATAAAGGTTTAATGAATTACTATTATTTAAAAGAGTACGATTGTTCTTAATGGTCTTGGTAATTCTGTTATGGTCTCATCACGGACATGTTTAATATCTGGTGTTAATTTTATAACAGGCAAAGGACGTATCACAGAAATTGACGCGGGTTCTGCACAAGATTTAGACAATGGAAATTCATGATATAATGTTATCGATGTTTCTATAGATATCGATTTAGATTAGACCACGAGGAGAGTATTAGCCATGAATCTTAATACGATGACGAAAGTGATATTGAAGGCTATTCCAATAAAAAATAAGTAAGTACCACTAAAAAATATAATAATACTTTTGGAATCAAAAAGATGCCCTGCCTCAGGACGACTCAACGCATCTTGACATAAATAAAAATAAGACAAAACCCAGACAGAACCCTAATGCCTAACAATACGGCGATATTGTAGTTCTGATGAAGAACCATTTGCTCCTATAAAGCGATGGTAACGTTCTTCAAAATGCTTGCTCTATTTCTTATTGCAACCTAATTTATTTGAATACAACTCATTAAATAAGCTGGTTTCAATATTCGGTAAAGCACCGAAAATAAACGTTCGCATGAGAATGCACGTACATCTTATATTTATACGTATTATTATGTAAGACTTAAAATAATAGATACTTTGTTTAGGAAAATGGCTTACCTTTAGTTTATATAATGCAGGGAACAACTCACAAGTCTCACAACACAGGCACACAAAATTGCAAAATAGCAAATAGTTTTGCGAAGTCCAAATATATAAGTCTACTATTGGCTTGATTGCTTGGTCACTAATTCTACTATTAGTCCTTTATTAGGACAAGTACGCCTATAAATAGGGCCCCTTTCCATGGTTATAAGTGCTTACTAATCCCGTTGTAGTCCTGATAATATGTTGTTCTAGGACAATTACCAACCCACTTTTTGTTACTCCACGCAAGAGAACCGCTGCAAGCGTGTATCGCAGCACGTCCTGCATGTCTTCAGCAGTATTTAATGCAATGGAACTTTTTTGTTGATCGCTGCATCTTCAATCATTGCTTCAATCTTATTATGTTCCTGCTGCTTCGAGTAAATTTCATTATTTTCATTTTGACACGTGGTGTCAAATGTAAGTTCCGCGTTTTCTTCTTTTTTCTGTTCAAAGCTTAGCATAACATCCATCAACGTTGACAGTTCTTGCGCAAAGGGCTGCGCGTCGCTGTCGTGTGTCAAGTTCTCGTCGTCAATATTGTCATCTTTATGATTTTCAGGAAAATAGTCCTGATCATGATTTAAGGGGTCGTCGCTGAATTCGCCGTTGCAGAATTCTGGTTGTATCGCATGCTTCAGTTCTTCCCACTCGGTGAAAGGATGTTTAGAGCGTAACCAGGGAGCCGCCGTGCCGCTTAACCTCTTTTTGGCGATTAAAAATTGCTGGCGCGCCGTCCACTTGTATAGTAGAGACTTCTCTTCGACTTTTTCGTTAAAAGCTTCCACCTCAAAGCCATCCTCCGCCATAAACAAGGGCAACGTTAAAATTTGATGATAAACACCCATCCATCGTCTTCTCCATTTTCCGATGTTTTACACAACTTTCGTCTTAAAAAGTCTTTAGTCGTTGTCGTATTACATATTTCGTTTCGTCTTTGCCGTCGTAGCTATCTTCGTAATCACGTAATTTTCCCTGGATCCCTGACGAGCCCCCAAATGTACAGTGGGAAGGCAGCGAATCTCGAGAACTATATCAAATCGTATATATTGACATAAAATGTAAGTCTTAATTCGTAACGATAGTCTTACAAACTGAATCATACGATAAATCATTCACCGTTCTAAAACTATTCAAACCACGTTCGATCGTTCTTTATTTAGCCCAAGCACTTTATTTTCATTAGTATGGAAAAAAATGGAAATTTGGAAATAATTCATAACAGCAGCTTTTTTGTGTGCAACTGATATATTATCATTTTAGTAATTACGTAGACTCAAAATCCACCAAAAAATTAGTCGTCAAAAAAATCGATATTTAACCAATTCCTAAAAGAAGAGGAATAATATTAATAGATATTTTAATTTTTGTTTCGGTTAATTTCCAGAAGCTCTTCAAGAATAATAAATAACTCACACAAAAAACATAATGGATGTCTCGTATATTTTTATATATTTACTTCCCGATGGAAATTTTGGTGGATTCGCGGATAAGGCATCATATAACAACATTTGAAAACTAAACAAACAAAAATAACGCTGTTATAAATTAATGTTTGAAAAAACCGTAATTTTGCTGGGGTAATTCTATTTATCCTTATTTCTATCTAACAGCCAGCATCATGCAAAGTCATCAAAAAGTACCAATCAAAAATACATAGTATAAGAATAAGATTTGTATAGTTTGACGGTAGGTCAAGTTGTTTACGATTGTCCCCCTCATACTTTTTATAAATAGGCAGTAGCTTCGTTTAAATCATAGTACCCTGCCCAATGATGTAATATAAAAAAGCGGTAGATATGTTACAAGCGCTTCATAAGTGGCACGCAAAAACTGAGTCAATTGCACCAACTTGCGTCAGTTTCACGCCGTCGATGGAAACGCATGGTGTCAGATTTAAACACGGCATTTCGTATAGACCACATATTGAAGGCCCGCGAGCTAGCAACAGATTTTCGTGACCAATCGACCCCCGTGCGATAAGTGGTGAGAAGAAGGTTCAGAATGTTATATCATGAAGCCCCGTGCACGTCAGCTGCGACTCCGTCGGTGGGTTGACCAGCAGCAGCCTCCCAAACACGCAAAAAAGAAGATTTTTTTGCTATTTACCCTCGATTCATTTTATCATCAAATGATAGTTAATACAATGTAATGAATAAAAAATAATCGTTAGCTGACTGTACAGTGGTGGAAAACCCGTCAGCTGGTCACACGAAAATGTTAAAATATATTCCTACTATAAGCGCGCGGTTAAAGCGACATCGCGATACTTTGCTATGCACTTTTAAGCAGATTAACGACTGCTATAAAAAGCTTTACAGCCAGCTGACGTGACGATTTTGCTTTGTCATAATATTGGATCAACTATCATTTGATGATAAAATGAATCGGGGGTAAATGGCAAAAAAATCTTCTTATTTGCGTGTTTGGGAGGCTGCTGTTAGTGAACTCACCAACGGAACCGCAGCTGACGTCCACGGGGCTTCGTGATACAACATTCTTTACGTCACACCTGGCCATAATGCGAGTTTTACTGCACGCTGCGCGTACGGAAAAACTCGCATTGTGGCTAGGTGAGGACGTAAAGTTTTGTACTCAACACGGGCGGTAATTCGTTACGTAATGTACTATAACCTTCTCACAAGTTATCACCCAGGGGTAAGTAATTAACAAAAAGAAGCTCCTAGCTCGCGGTCTACTTACTTACCTCTTTTTATATTATTTCATTGTACCTAGGTATCTATAAATTGTTCCAGAACAAAAATAAGATACAGATGTACCTACCCATATTAACTACTCACCTCCATGAGACGAGAGAGTATAAGCTGTCTGCGAGACAGCCGTGCCGCTATTAGCTACCTACGTCAATATTGTAATTTAGCAGTCTTGCTCGAGGCTTGGAAATGTAAATGAATTGTACATAGACTGTGCCCCTCATCGGGCACGTACATCTACTTTTAAATTTATTGTTACAGCAAATGACTGCGAGCGACGGCGCGGCACGGCGACTATAATTTAATTTTAAAATATTGCTCGCTCTGCCGAAACTGAAAGGCGAATATTTCTTGTTCAGCTATATCGGCTATGTTACTCCGCTAGCCGGAAATTGGAATAATTGGAATAGCGCCTATGCCTTTTTTATACATTTTATTAAAATGACGGTTTCACTCGAAAAGTGAGTTATAAGAACTTATAAGGTTATAAGTTTAGGTAGATATACTCACTTGTTTATCCTCCTAAGTAAAAAAGTAGGTTTTGTTATACGTATTACGTACTAAATATGGATTTCTTGTGTATTTTTATAACTTTTATAAGACTTTAAAATTGCAAAGTGGCACTGGAACATACGTTTCATGTGCTCTGCCTACCTTTTGGGAATAGAGGTTTGAGTGTATGTATGTATGTTTATAATTAAATTTGAATTGGTACCTACTAAGATGACTCAACGGGACAGGGAAAGGTTGCAAGCCTTTGAGATGTGGTGTTGGCGGAGATTAGAAAAGATCAGTTGGACGGAGAAAAAGACTACCTAATGAAGAGGTTTTGCGTATAGTCAGTGAAAAAAGAACTTTATTAAAAGTTATTGAAAACCGAAGAGGAAAAATGATAGGACATCTTCTTCGTCACGATGACTTCAGTAAAGTTATAATAAAGGGAAAGATAGAAGGAAGAAGAAAAAGAGGAAGACCACGAAGAGCTTACATGGAGCAGCTAAAGGAAAACATTGAAGTTGAATCTTATAGAGAGTTGAAGTAAAAAGCAGAGAATAGAACAGAATGGAAATTACTCCACCGACAAGAGCCAAGCTCTTAAATAAATGATGATGACCTACTAAGAAATATTATTTATAACTGCAGGATTCAGTAGGCTACCTACAGGTAAACCGGTTATGTCCGTAGATAACTATACCTAATTTGTATGGATTGCCCGGTTGGGAGATAGTCATTCATCTGAAACGTTAAGGCTGTTACACTACCCAAATGAAATCTAAAATCGAGCCCCTCCACACGCCACCCGTCCCGCCCCTCGATACAGTGACGATACAACAGCGCCACGTAAGAAGTGGCGACTTAATGAACTAACAGGACACTGATTTGTAAAACGTAGTACTAAAGACCGAAAAAAAGCATAGTGGTTGTTATGAGGGACCACACCTTTGGCTGTATAACTTTTTAGTGAATTCTTTACGAATTCCAGGTTTTTTTACAAAGTAATTCGCTACTACTACTAAATTTTCCACTTACTAAAAGCATTAAAAACCAAGTGGTCCCTCAGTCCACACGCATACGTTGTTATAGATGGCGTTAAAGTTAAATTGGAATAATAAAATAAAACCAAGTGTATACATTAAATATTCATTTTATTGAAAACAACTCTTATTTCAAGAGCATTAAAGTGTTTAAAGGGTAAATAATAACAAAAATGAAACTTCTATAAGTTGCTACAGTTTTCATTTAAACAAATCGGCAAGTTTTATATAATATCATTATTAGGTATAATGATATTATATAAAACTATAGGTAACCTCTGCAGGCATATCGTCGATATTTATAAAAAGTTCATCAGTGGGCATCAATAAATCTAGTATTTTTTACGGTTCCTAAGGATCGTAGGATCACTTTGTTGTCTGTCTATTTGTCGGTTCAAATAACACAGTTAATTTAATTACATTCTACTTATTTAATGTGGCCCTTCCAACGAAGCTTAATATCAGGTAAATATTGAGTTTTGATATGTTGATATGCATGGTTTGATAAATATGAGTTCTTTATATCCCGTATTATTTAATTTAGTTTTGTTATAAAGGAGATTCTGTTAATAATTCAACATAATTTGTCCAAGGTATAGCTTTTTAAGCATAAATCCCAAAAATCCACATTAATATCGATATCCCGGGATTGGCACTCAATATCGGAAATCAATCCCTAGTAACTAGTTACAATATTTTCGTTTTATTTTTATATAACATCATTGTCATTATAACTGTTGGTACCATATTGACAATAACTGATCTACTACCTAGTACTCTCAAGGCGTCTGGAAGTCTACAGATGTAGTTGATGGCGTCTACATCTGTACCATCATCGTTACGCGGTAAGTATCTACTTTATAATTCTGAATACATAAGTACATAGTTAATGCCCAAACGGGCTCTTAACATTAGATCCTAACAATTTGTTTGGAGCAAAATTGTCGAGGCATTAGTGACGTGTTCAGATATCTGTGAGCACTTTGGCCGCTTCGATATATCTGATGGCTACTGTACATAATGGGTACGCATGACAGGCGCTTGGCTAGTTATAATTTAGTAGGTAATGTTCAGATATTTTTACACGATTTCCGCTTCAATATAATTTACGTCGATTAGGCAGGAATCTGCTAATAAGAGAGGTTACATAACATAAAGATGAAACAAGAACCAAATATCCGGATAACAATTTGAGGCGTTAAATACTTAGGACTCTACATTTATGGTTGCTCTCAAAGGCATCTACAGTTAACCACTCGCCGAAAGTTTCCCATATAAAATGTATGGGTAATTGTCGTTACACAATGTAAAAAGTTAAAGCGTAGGTATGTACGTACCCACAAGTATTTTGCAAAAGAAAACTTTTACCTATTTAGTGAGGTGGGTCACAGAAATCAAGTTTGCGGCGGAGCCCATTTTTGAAAAAAAAGGCTTTCGGAGTTACCTAGCTATAATCTATAAAATCATGAACCTTAGCCATAAGGAAGGGTGTAAAGGGGGGAGAAAGTTTGTATGGAGTTTATAAAACGAGTTCCGCGCGGACGTAGCCGCGGGCAAAGATATAATATACCTAACTCTAAAGCGACCTCATAAGTTGAAGTCAACAAAGTTAAGGTTGTGTGGTTGTATCGAATGCCGAAGACAAAAGCAAAGTTTTCAGACATTGTGATTAATCACTTTATACCAGCCTGAAGGGTCGAAAAGGGACGAACGCCAGCGGCGCGGTAGCCGCGCTTGACGAGCGCTTGACGCGCGCGGGACGGCCGGTCACACAGAGCACTCGCGCATCGCGCTGGGCTCCCGCCATCAACAAGCCAGCAACGCGCGCTCGACGCGCGCGCGTCAAGCGCGTGTCAAGCGCGCGTCCCGCGCGCCTCGCGCCATCAACCCGCCAGCGCTTCCCGGCATCGCGGACCAGCTCGCTGTCATTTTACGGTTTCGCCAAACATTAATTTATAATAGCCTGTGTTTTTTTTTCCGTCAATAAATACATATTTTAAGATAGTATATTCACGAATCTTAAAAACTTTCGACCCGGAATTAGGTATAAAGAAATACTGTCAAATAAACAACGATTTTTTTAAATAAAAATAATAATAGTTGTTTATAATCGTCAACATACCAATATTATTGTCTTTAACCTGTAAACGATGAAATACGACATTTTTTTACACGTAAAACCAATAAATTAACAATATGCATGGTCCTGTTTAATTCTACAAATCTTTAATTTCTACAATTGAACTTGAACTCTTTCGGCGTGTGTTAACGATCAGATTCGCTCGCAGCGGCGGCACGCAAGCAGTGCTTTGTAGAGTTCGCTTTCAAGGTCGCGCTTTCTGTGCCCCAAGCCAAGATGCGTATTAGATAGGTACCTAAGTACCTACATTACCTACGCAGATTATTTATTTTGTAATATGTATATCGTCTTCGACGATGTGCTAGTAGGAAAATGCGACTTTTAACGGTGTAGGTAATAATGGCGTGAGCAGGAAACGATTAATTAAAGAAACATATTTTAAAACATGCCAAGAATTAAGTTCTATGTTTGATGTCTCAATGTTTTATAATGATGATAAATATCATCATTATAAAACAATGACGACAAACAGATGATTTCCTACTTAAAGTAGTTTAGTGTCCGTTTAGCAGAGCAGAGTAAGTAGTTTGTAGTACGAGATATATCTACAAATGATTGTAGTAACGAAAGTAGTTAGGTACTTTATTTTTGGTATGGGTAAGAAATAAAACTCTGCTAAAATACTGCTAAGCTAACACTAAACTATACAGGGTGGAAAAATCTATGGGCCCTGAAAGAAAACCACCGTAAATCCTTAACATCAGTGGCGTGCACTACATAAAAGCAGAAAGACATTGCCTACCCTACTCAAATCTGTGAAATTTGTTTATTTGTTTACAATCACAATTAATACATTCCAAAATAAAACAATTGCTTCATCTGTCAGGCCACTAGACTATTATTTATACGGGGCACCATCGGGGCACACATAAATGTTACTAATTCATATGTTTGTTTATGATAATGGTTGTTACTGCATTTTCAATATTTATAAACATTAGCAAAAAGTTTGAAATTAAACTAAGTTTATCCTCCCAAAGCTATGTTTATGGTAAAAAATGTATACAAACAAGTTTATACTATTCTATTATTACTTAGGTATATGTGTGTTCTTTAAATACTTAAATCGATTCTGAATAATTACAAAATTTTGTTTATCAAGTTATTTCTTCCGACTTGACCCTTATTACTAAGGGCCCGGTATTTTGCGTGCGGTTTTGATATACCTACTATACGAAGGGAGAGAACACGAATGTTTATCGATATATCGATAAATCGGTCGTGTACTCAGTCATTGAGATTAATTTATATTTAATTAAATAATAATTGCATTCTTGCAATCAAATACCTACTCGGGTACCTACTAACTATGATTTAAAATACGAGTATTATAATTTATTTATTTTTTACATATAATCCGTCTTATAAATCGTAACTTTCAAATCGAACAATAATGATATATGCCACCATTTGCATACCATACAGTACAGTAGAGTACAGGGTAATAAAAATTCAGTAGGTATCCTATTAAAGATCAAAATACTCTTTGGGACCGACTAAGGTTTGACTACTAGAACGCCCAGAAATCAAAGAAAACGTTTTCCATACAGTTAGTATGGGAATCCCAAAGTGCAAGTAGTCCTTTAGTTAGACGATCATCAAATTGTATGGAGACGGAGATAACTTAATTGATTTAGATTAGAAATGAGAGAATTAATTCCTTTGTTAAAAAAAACTAACGATAATAGGTCAACCCGTATTCATAAGGCCTAAAACACACTGGCGCGGCCTGCGCTGGCGGACAATAGTAAATTTAACAGCTAATGACAAGCTTACTACGGGCAGTGGGCGGGGCACATAGCACGTAGAACCGATGGCCGTTGGGGGGGAAAGAGGTTCTCGAGTAGCGACCACGTACCGGAAGGCCCCCGACAAGGTGGACTGATGACCTGCTAAAGGTTGCGGGAGTCCGCTGGATGCGGTTGGCGCAAGACCGCTCACTTTGGCACTCTTTGGGGGAGGCCTATGTCCAGCAGTGGACGTCTTTCGGATGATATGATGAAATGAAGTTACCTCCGTCTCCATACAATTTGGTGATCGTCTAACTAAAAGACTACTTGCACTTTGGTATTCCCATATTAACTGTATGGAAAAAGTTTTCTTTGATTTCTGGGCGTTCTAGTAGTCAAACCTTAGTCGGTCCCAAAGAGTATTTTGATCCTTAATAGGAATGGGATCGAATGGCATTAAAAAAAAATCGGCAAAATTGATGATTTTCTCGCTGACTGTACTTTTTTCAAAAATCTGTGAATGTAGATTGTCATCACTCAAAAAGTTAGGAATGAAATCCCAATGACATTTTTGCGTGGCGGCAAGGGATCTAGTAGCTGCCTTTACTGCCCCGTTTTAACTTTCCACCCTGTATATATAACAAAGGCGGCAAGGCGTTTTTTGAAGAAATCTGCTAATTATTTCTCAAACCAGCAAAAGTTAACAAAACTTAGTATTGTTTAAGGTGTGGAATGTGTAATTAAATAACAAATAATATTACTACCAAACTATGCGGCATTTTTTTTATAAAACCATAAGGCTTTCCATGACCCCCTGAACCGGTTAGTATAGGTACTAACAGTCGCCATCAGATATATCGGAGCGGCCACGGTGCTCAAAAATATCTGAACATGCAATCTAACGCCATGACAATAGAGGCCTGCTCAGATGTTTGTGAGCACTCTGGCCGCTCCGATATATCTAATGGCGACTGTACATAACATACCTCAAAGATAAGTGTAATACACTAACCTAATTATAATTGTAATTTATTTTTATAAACTAAAAATAAAAAGACTATATCAATATCAATATAGCTTGATATTAAATGTATCGTCCACGTTCCCGTACCCGTAAACAAATGTGTCGCGTCTGCGACGGTGACATCGTACAGGTCGACACATGTAAAAAGAACCCTGGCGGCCATACTTTTTATATGGCCGCCAGGGCTCTTTTTACGTGCCTGTACGACTAGTTAGCCGCACTCCACCCCCCCACTGCCGTGCTTGCTACCCAGATTTTGTTTGTGCCGTCTCTATGTATGTACGTAGTACATTATAGTTCAATGTTTTATGTATGCAAAGTATTTTTGTGACAGTTTAATAGACAATATTGTATAAACAAAGTAATAATATTATGGATAGTTAGGTATGTGTTTTTAGGTTCCCACTTCATCGAATATTTGAATACCACTATACTATGCCTAAAATATACCTTATAAGTATGATAGTTGCTAAACTGCATTAGGTTAGTAGGTGCTTAGTTACAAGCTTATTCGGCTCCTTTTGATATCGTGGCACTGGCAGCTCGCCGTCTTCATACCTACGAGGCGGCTTCCTTTGACGTAGCGAGTGAGAGCGAGCGAACACTGCAACGGCGCGGCGCGGCCCTGATTGAAGCATTCTCCATCATTCGCGAAGTATGTGTGCGTGTGTACCGAACACTAATTTATTTACTCTCCAAATTTGGACACCATACCCAATTTATTACCAGGCCTACTATTACGTCGATTCATTATCGTCATCACTGATCATTGTGAATGTCGGCATGGCTGGGGGATGGGGGGTGAAAGTTTGTATGGAGCTGCGATATAACCGAGTTCCACGCGGACGGAGTCGCGGGCAGAAGCTAGTAATATATATATATTTATATATATACGAGCCGGGATTCGAACCCACGACCGCCGCGCCGCTGCCCGCTTGACAGCCGCATGCCTGAACCACTATTGGCTACCGTAGCTAGCCAAGAAGAAATGTAGGGAGCCTTAAACATGTCCTCATTTCGTGATAGTAATGCGTCAGGTACATTTCCGAGCATGTTTGATTACATTAAATATTGTAGATTACAAAAATACCATTTCACAAGGTCTATTTTTGACCATGACTCTATAGTATCTTCTAATAAAGCGCATACCCACGAGCGTTAGAGCGGAAAACCGAGGTCATTCATCTCCCTTTGTCGCTTTTTCATCAATTCTATACGTGCAATCCAGCACAGCTATCACTTGTCTTGTGCCGTGCAGGATTGCACGTATGGAATTGAAGCATTCAGATTTACTAATAAGTTTCTGTCAAAAATTTCATTTTTGGTACAAGCTTTTATTGCCGACTGTATTTTTCTGTATACCATCATCAACTACTCATAGAGACGATTCTAACGAGCCCAAACTCAACGGGATTACGTCGGTTAAGTACTGAATGTCCATGGCCACCTTGTCTCCATAATCAGATCAGCTCGATGGTACCATAATATTGAATTGTCATCCAAACTATACTTATACCCAAAATTTCAGCTCAATCGATCACCGGGAAGTGGGTCAAATTTAACTTACAAGATTTGTCCCATACTAACACGGAGTTCCTATGGCCACCTTCCAGCTCCATCATCAGATCAGCTCCACATCATCAGAATATTGCATTGTCACGCGATTTGCATATTCGTGCAAAATTTAAACTCAATCGGAAACCGGGAAGTGGATCAAATTTAACTTGCAATATTTGTCCCATACTAACAGGGCAAGTAGAATAAAAGCTTGTAATAAAAATAAAAAAAATACAAAATAACAGTCCCGTAGGATAGGATCCGAAATAGTCTGATTTGACTCCGCGCGCCCGCGGCGGTCGCGCGGCGCGAGCGTCGCGGGCGCGCGGCGCGACCGTCGCGGGTTGTTGGCGGGGCGTGGCAGAAGCGGGGCGCGTTGCCGGCGGGGCGCAGCCTGTTTGACCGCGCTAGCGGTTTGTAGGGAAATATCACGCGGCGCGCCCGCGACGGGCGCGCCGCGTGCCCGCGACGGTGCTGTGTGTTCGACCTTTAAATATTTCTTACTCTGTCTCACATAAGATTTATTACATGCTCGGTATACCGAATGGGATCAAATGCTTTCGAGGCTCCATTCGTGAATTTAAGCTGACTTCGGCAAAAAATATGGAAAATTCACGTGGATATTATGGCGATAAATATAGGTCATTCGGACCCCTAAAATGTGTTTCGTACACCAATTAATTGCTCGCTGCTATCGAGAGTTAAATCTGCCGCGTCAGAATGAGTATGCGAACAGCGGCACACACAAGACTTCAATGGAGTATTTAAGTGGTACTTATATCTATATCGTCTGGGCTGCAAGAGCGCGTGTTCTTGTATGTTGGTAATCTCATCAATAGGAAGATTTTTCGTTGTTTATGCAGTTGTTTCGTAAAAGGTTCGCATTAATGTCTGAAACCTTACAGGCTCTAATAAAATATTCGTTGAAAGTGTTGCTTATTATTTTACGTCACACCTGGCCATAATGCGAGTTTTACTGCACGCTGCGCGTACGGGAAAACTCGCATTGTGGCCAAGTGAAGACGTAAAATTTTGTACGCAACACGGGCGGTAATTCGTAAAGCCCCAGAGTGCATATTTATGGCCCTCACCTTCGGTTCGGGCCACAAACACATGCGATCTGGGGCATTCACGAATTCACCGCCCTAGTTACGTAATGTACTATTAGGATCACCTATGATCTCGTCATGAACCCGTAATTAATTCATACATTTTGTATAGGTATCCAACTTTTTGGGTTTCAAGTCACTATTTCGCGGAACAATTCGTATAAATATCGAACATGTTTAGGGTTCCGTAGTCGACACGGAACCCTTATAGTTTCGCCATGTCCGTCTGGACGTCCGTCCGTCTGTCCGCCCGTCTTCGGCTTAGCTCATGCAGTAACCATTACTACTAGTAAACTGTATAATTCGGCGTGGGTATATAAATCAATCACGTCGACAAAAAAAAGAATAAAATCTTAAAAACATTTTTTTGACGTGACCAGTGGTGGTAGGTATTGAAGGGTGGCCAGGACTGAACACCTTATATTAAGACGAATTCAATTGCAGGAGAACAGCGTTCATTTTTAGTATGAGGTGGCCATTTCTTGAACGAAAGCCAGTTACTGGCGATATACCCTATATACCTATAATGTATAAGACTTCATATTAGGTCCTTACCTATGAAATTGGCGTTTTTTTTTTCACAGATATTATTTTCCTTTGTACGTACTTTTTTATTTTAATATTAGACTATATAAACAAAGGTTTTAAATACAAATAGGTTTGATTTTTTTATTAAGTGTTTCAAATTAAAGCTTGAAAACCACCCTTTTCATCTGCTGCTGGTTCAAGTAATAAATAAATAAAAATAAATAAATATAAGGGGACAATCGAAACCGTAAAAATTAATCAATAATAGTTAATTACATTAATCTCAAGCTACCTATGGAAGAGCGGTGTCTCCCAATACAGACAATATTTTGCCAGGCACGGGACACTCCGGGAGTTATGTTCATCGCTATTAGTACCTAAATGCCGGTGCCCCAACGTTGGGGAACCGGCACGTACTTGTAGCGATGAACGTCGACGACGATGTCGTCGACGACGTCAGAGGGCCATAAATCTTAATGTGTTGGCTGAGTAAAAAGCGCCTTTTGTAAAGATCAAAGGAGTGTCCATTCTGTACTTGTACTATTATATATTCTGTGCTTTTGCTTACAGGGAGCCTCCATCCCTTGGATCAAATACCTCATGTATTTAATGTAATAAATAAATTTGTATGTGTAATACAGTACTCTGTATTCGACACCTCAATAGTATTACAACACGGTATAGACACGTCGAGTATAAGCAGAGACAAACAACAGACGGACTTATCGCTAAAGCAATGCCTTCCAGACAGTTTTCAATCGAAAATGGAAATGAGAGACATTCAATGTGCGGGAAGGGAGATGTGGAAATACTAGGTTTTGTTTATTCTTGAGTGACGCGTGGTGCCAGCGTAAAGCGAGTATAAAAACGCGCACGCTTGTGCATTAATACATACCCTCATACTAAACAAGCCTTTCAAGACATGCATATACAACTAATTGAAACATTCTTATATTTTTGAAAGTTAAAACTCAATTTATTTTGGTAATTAAAATTTATTATAGTTTGCAAAATCCTTCCAATTAGTTTAAAACATAAATACTGGTATCTACTTATACTAGTTTACTAAATTTTATTTAAAATTGTAATTAACTAATGACAATTATGGTACATCATAAATACTAAATAAAAAATAATGAAACAAAAAAATTAAAACTAATTACAAAAAAAATAGACCGTCCAAAAGTTCTGCCTGCGGCATGGACCCCATGACGCTGGCGGCATTTCCCCTTTGGACCGCAAGGGCGATCCTTTGTGAAAGGTACGCGCCAGCTCTGGGGTCCCCTGAGGCGTGGACCAGCCGCGACGACAGGGTCCTCATGAAGGCCTTCATGTCGGCTGACCAGGGTCCCATCGTTTCAACTGCAAGCGCCGCAAACTCGTAGTTCTGAACTAGAGAAGAGTATTTGCGGCGCTTAAGTAATTGGGCCTGATCAGCCGCAGCGCCGGCCTGAGACCGTGTTGCCTGTATGTGGGACATTCCCTCCACCTCCTCATGGTCTTTCCTGCCTTTCGGCTTACAGACCGAATCATGGGCACTGCATGCGCTACTTGCCTTCGGCTCTTTCACGCATGCAGTTTCTTGGTGCCCTACAAATTCTTAAATACGTCCCGGCCTTTCTCCCTTTCTGGGCAGGCCATACCTACTTGCTGCGTTCTCCCCAAATGGGGCTCGACAACACGACACGTCGCTCGGCGTCATCGGTACCACGTCCTGCTGTCCTCACTCTTCGAATCTTCTCCGCTTGGTGTGCCATGAGTGCGCAAACTTGCGCAACGCCTCGAAATTCTGCTCACAGGAAACAAGCTCCTCGTGGAACACTGGGCCAACCGTAGTTCTCCTCAGAGCATCCAGCATTTCCGATCTCTCGTCCGCGTACAGCCTGCATTCCCAGAGGGCGTGATCCCGGCTCTCGCTGTCCTCACCACATGGGCACTCCGCAGACTCGCACAGCCCTAGTCTGTGTAGGCGCTGCCTGAAGCAGCCGTGCCCGGTGAGTACTTGGGAGACCACGAAGTCCGGTTCTACCCATTCCGAGCTTAGCCTCACGCCCACGTCTGGGAAGAATCCGTACAGCTCGCGTCCGTCCGTACTGCCCTGCCATCGTTCCTGCCACTGAGCTACGACGTCCGCCCTAACCACCGTCTTGAGTCTCCGGTGCTCCCTGGGGGCCAGTTGGTGACGCTCCTGAGCGATCCGTCCTGCACGACAGACCTCCAGATCGGCAGGTAAAACGCCCGCGAGCACAGGTAACGCTGCGGAGCTGCACGATCTGTAGGCCTTCGTAAGTAAAATAAGCGCCGGTCTCTGCGTTCGTATCAACGCCCTTCTGACCACGAAGTTGGACGAGCATCGGCACCATACTGCGGCAGCGTACGTGATCGTGGCCACGTATGTCCCCGAGTACAATACTCGGAGAGCCCGGTACTTGACGCCCCATCTGGTCGCGGAAACCCGCGACATCTTGCCGAAACAAGCGGAGGCCTTTTCCCCTAAAAAGTTCGCATGCGGCAAGTAGGACCTAGCCTCGTCCAGAGTGACACCGAGTAACGCTGCCTGCGACACACTCCTGATCGGCGCGCCTTCGCATCTGATAGTTGGCGCTCGCTTGAACCTACCCTTGTACGTCATGGTCAAGGACTTCGCGGAAGAGAATCCTAAACGGTTGCGGGATCCCCAACCGGATATTTCCTTGAGCATGACGTCGGCTTTCCGTTCGATGTCCGCGCGCGAAGACGCCTCGATCACCACCGTCACGTCGTCGGCATACGCAATCAAATGCACTCCCCCGGGTCGCGGCAGCAGCAGAAGATCGTTGAGGAGGACGTTCCATAACGTCGGGCCCAACACTGACCCTTGTGGACATCCCATGGTGCTTGTCTTGGAGCAGGTCTGACTGCCCACAAAGAAGCTGACTTTGCGGTTGCAAAAGTAGCTGACCAAGATATGGTAAAGGTTTGGCGGGGCTCCGCCTTGCTTTACCTTGAGAAGTATCATTGGCCACCACGCGTTGTCGAATGCACCAGAGATGTCCAGAAAGATCAGCTGTACGTACGGAGCCAGACTGGCATTCGTGATGTCGTTGATTCGGCACAGCGCCGATACTGTCGAACGACCCCGGGTGAACCCATATTGGGCATCCGAAAGGTTACGGTACAAGCAGGGAGCACAAGAGACTATTACGCGTTCCAAAAGCTTACCCAAAATGGGAAGTAGCGTGATTGGTCTATACGCCTTCGGGTCGCTAAGCGGCTTGCCGTTGCCCTTTGGCAGGACGATGAGTCGGCCTGACTTCCACAGATCAGGAAACACCCCTTCGGCGATGCACTTCCTCAGCATGAGCATCATCTCGTCTGACGTGGCCTTCCACGCCCACTTGACCATCGCTGCCGTGATACCATCAGTACCTGGAGCCGTGTTAGGCAGGGATCGCACGATGCGCTCGACCGTCTCCTTTTCGGGAGCTGCCATGTCGCGGCCGGATGGCGCGAAGGCAGCTGCTACACGGACAGACTGGTGGTAGATGGTATCCCTCTGCGGCTGGTCGTCTGGATACAGCGTCTGAAGGAGGCCTGACATGGTGTCCCCGGTGGTTTCCGTGTAACCCTCGATGAGCTTGGTGCCGTTGATGATGTTCGGCGGGGGGCGCAAGCGTCCGCAAGCCTCTCTGTAGGCTAAGCCCCAAGGATCGTCGTTACCCGACTCGGCAATCTGGCGAAAGAAATCCAGCTCTGCCTGCTTCATGGCTCTCTTGTATCTTCCCCGAAGGGCACGAAGGTTGTCATGAAGTCGCTGCTCAGTGGTCCCTCCTACGCGTCGTGACTGTTGCCATTCTCGCCGAGCCCGGTTGACCATAGGTCGAAAGGCATCCAACTCCGGGGTCCACCACTCATACCTGCCATCGTCTCCTTTGCCGCAACGCCCCAAGATCTCCCGGGCAGTGCGCAGCAAGATCTCCGAATACCGTTCGCAATACCTGGTGGCGGGAAGGCCTGGATGAATCCTGTCCATTCGAGAGTGAAGCGTCGAACAAAAGTTGGCCCAGTTAACTCCACGCGTCCGAAACGGCGGCAGCAGAAGTCCCGAAGACTCACCGGCTCTCGAGTCTGACCTCCCGAAGACAGTTTTGAAGGTGATCAGCTGGTGATCGCTGATGCTGGCGCCTTCATGTACTGTCCAGTCACACACGTTAACTCCTCTGGTGGAAATTGTCAGATCCACGTTTGACGTACCGTTAGGCCCGCTGAACGTCGGAGGCTGTCCCGAAGTGTTGTGCAGAAGAAGATCTTTGCCGAGTATGAAGCCCTCCATCTGGTTTCTCCTGTATTCTGAGTCCGGTCCACGTCCAGTGTACTGTCTCCTATCGCAGTGCCACATAGGCGAGTGAGCGTTGCTGTCAACTCCTACGAGAGTAGGTTTGCCTGAGAGGCGTTGAAGAACCGATTCTAGGTGTGCTATGTGGCGACCGATATCGTGACTGTACTGGAAGTACGCTGATACCACGTGCAGGCTGGTTTCTCCGTGTGCGACATGGACTACCGTGCAGTGCTCGTTGCTCATGTGGTGTAGGAGCGTGGCTGCCATCGCGCGGTTCAGTACCAAGACGCCAGCTTTAGGGTTGATGCCACACTGCAGAATTCCGGGCCGACCATTGTACTGTTCCTGGACCAGTACCAAGTCGAGTCGGTGCGAACTCGCTACCACTGGAAGTTCTGCGGTGGCTGCTTCCGAACCCTGTAGGTTGAGCTGCCCGAACGAAATACCGTTGACGCCCTCATCTGCTATCGATACATCGTCTTGGCCGCTTCCTGCTGCTCGGCATGGAGCCGGGCGGGGCAGTTAGCGGCTGCAGTGGTGTGGGTCACCGCCTCAGATCTCTTAAACCGTTTGCAGGTAGCGCAGCATGTGGTCTCCGATTTGCAGTCCGTGTGCCTGTGTCCTACCTCGCCACACTTTCCGCAGGTGTCCTCTTTTGAGCGGCAGTACTTCTCCGGGTGCCCGTACTGCTGGCACTTGGAGCAACAAGTTGACCGAATATGATCGCAGACTTCTGCTTCGTCCCAGCCTATGTAGACGCGGCCAAGTCCCACCAGCTTGTCCCTAAGGGCCGGGGAGCACTCCAAGACGGTGAGGTACTTAGGGCCCAGTTGCTTGGAGACCGCAAATTTGCACTCCTCCCGGAACCGGGAGGAGGGCCAATCCGGGTCGTCAGCCATGTTGATCCTGTACAGCTCCTCAAGGATTTGCTCCCCGGTCAACTGTGCTCGGATATAGCGTAAGGCCACCCTTGGCAACCGCGTCTTGGGCTCCGCCACACGTAGTCCCGATGGTACTGCTTCCCGCAGTTTCTGTGCCGATTCCGCGGAGGCAGTCCTGACGACAACCCCGGAGTTGCCCACTCTGCGTACTTGTGTTACCTTGATGCCTGACTCAGATGGGTTGACCGCCGACTGCAAAGCCTTCTTGGTGTCGTCAGACGTCTTGATGGTTTCCGACCCTGCCACTGGGTAGAATATGACTGTGGGACCCTGGTGCGGCACCTGCATGGGAGGCTTCCCTTTCGGCATCTTCAGCGCGTTTGCATAGCAGGGGGTCATGGTCTGTAGCTGGGGAACGGGTGCCGAGGGTGACCCAGACTGCTGTCCTGGAGTCTGAACCAACCGGAGCTTGAGCGCGGTCACCTCATGTTCGGTGTTGCTGAGCCTGAGCGCAAGGTGTGCGACCATAGCCAGGATGTCCTGGCCGTGGGCGGCGACGGATGCCTTGTCCGATATATTAAGCTTGTTCGAGCTGTTGGTGACCACGCCTATGCCTTTGACTGCCTTGTGGACGGCATCGATGATGTCATCAGAAGCTAGGTGGGACCTGGCTGCTGAGGGGACGGCGACTTGTTCGACCTGGGCGGTTACCTCCGGATTCTGGGATGCGGCAGCCGGCGCGGGAGCAGCAGCGGTGGGAGCAGCAGCGGCGGGAGCACCAGCGGGGGCCAATGGTAAATGGTCTCGCGTAGGGCGGGCGGCCGACGACAGTATGCCGCCCACTGGAGGAGCAGTGGACGGCCTACTGCCGACAAGCCTCCTGCGGACCGCTTCCTGCACCTCCTCGGGCGATGTCAAAAGCCTCTTCTGAGAGCTTGCCTGCATTACCTGTTGTGCGGTCAAAACTGGGGTGCCCGGGGGGGGGGAGCGGACCAGCGAGAAACGGGGCTTCATGGGGTTCGCTGATGACGATTCTTCCAGCATCTTTTCAAGGGCCAACAGCTCCTCCTCTTTGCGGGCCATTTCTTCGGCTATGAGCAGCTGCTGCTGCTGCTCCGCACCATCCTCCTCATCCATCCTACTCATCTAAGTCCCAGACGACCGGTTCTCGTATATAAATAAAAAATAATAATAATAATAATAACTTACTTTGACGAACGTCAAACAACCGTTCAAATCACGAGTGAAACGGAACGCAGTCAACCTGATAGACGTCAAACGTCACCTTGACAACTGACAGACGTCAAACGTCAAAAAATAATGAAACAAAAAAATTAAAATTAATTACAAAAAAAATAGACCGTCCAAAAGTTCTGCCTGCGGCATGGACCCCATGACGCTGGCGGCATTTCCCCTTTGGACCGCAAGGGCGATCCTTTGTGAAAGGTACGCGCCAGCTCTGGGGTCCCCTGAGGCGTGGACCAGCCGCGACGACAGGGTCCTCATGAAGGCCTTCATGTCGGCTGACCAGGGTCCCATCGTTTCAACTGCAAGCGCCGCAAACTCGTAGTTCTGAACTAGAGAAGAGTATTTGCGGCGCTTAAGTAATTGGGCCTGATCAGCCGCAGCGCCGGCCTGAGACCGTGTTGCCTGTATGTGGGACAGTGCGAACGTATCGACGCATGTTGCGTCCCACACCAGGGCCCTACCGAGTTTCCACGGTACCAAAGTTACTCCGTCCGGGCGCTTGCCATCGTCTCTCGTCATACCAGGAGGCTCTAGTGACGAAGGTATGGAGGCAGTGGCGAGCGCCCGACGCAGCAGGTCGTTTATAGTACCATGGCGGAACATGCGGCCGGCGCTTCTGTTACATGATAGGCCATGTCTACCCAGCCGGTCCACACCTTTGCCGCAGACACAAGTATGGGGAACACATATGTTGGATCCCAACCTTAAACAGATAGCTATTCTTAGCGTACCTGGGTCAAGAACTGTGCCTATGTTGCGTGAGGGAAGGGCATTAAGCCAGTGGCCTGACTCATGTGAGGAGACAGCCAAGAGCCGGGCGCGTTCTGAGTCGTTTGGACTATTTTCGACTAAAGAACCGTGAATGGATTTGAGCCGAGGAGTGTCCCATACTTTCTGGATGTGTTTCATAACAGGGACGTCCGCTTCCGGGCACAAGGCGCACCAGGCTCTCTCGGCTTCCGCCAAGTTCGCGATCTCTACGACCGGTATCTGTTCAATGTTTAAAATAATACCGACGAGGGACAACGAACTGCACGCAGAAGACAGGAAAGCTGGTAGTGCCACATCGGAAGTGGCGCGAACACCCAGACCACCGAGTCTTACAGGTAGAACTGCTTGGGACCATGAAATCGAATCGAAAGTAACGTTTAGAATTTTGGATAAAGTTGTTTGAAGAGTATTATCGATTGACAAAAGTATAGAGGGGTATTTCCAGATCGGACAGCATCGGAGTAAATGCATGAATTTAGGTGTAAAGAGACGAAAACGGATAATAAAAAGTGCCATATGGGGGTTTATATCAAAAAGTAAGTCAGATGTACAGTTAAACAAGTCTAACTTGCAATTAATAACTGAACTGATCGCTTCATCAAAAATTGGAGACCCTAAAAGTGTGAGTGATGAAGTGGAATGAACGGAGATGTTGGGTAATATCGCATTAAAGTTAGTCAGTATTTCAATTTTTCTATCCGGGGAAAGGCGGTCAGGCAGAAAAATTTCACACTTCGTGAAATTAAGGGAAAGCCCTATTTCTGCAAATTTGTGAAATGAATGTCACATTTATTAATATTTTCAGTTCTTTAACAAAAAAAACAAATAATTATTTATACTTACAGTTTACCTTAGTTTAACTTAAATGTGTACTTATGTACTTACGCTTACGCGTATTTGTAGCACTAAAAGCTAATTCATTGTTACCTATCTTATAAAATACTTTTTTGGCTAGTTTTCCTAGTGTGAAGGGTGTCCACAAATCGCCCCTTGGCTGATAGATTGCCTTGGAACGTTAAATTTGTTCTACGAATAAATCAATTTAGTTATATACATGTACAACACGATCTTTTGTGCAGTAAAGATTAAATAAATAATTAAATTAACATCCGGTAGGTACTATAATAATTAAAAAAAAAAATTGTTGAATGGATGTGATGAAGGAATCAGGAATAACTATCATACAATACTCGTTTGCAATTTTACAGTAAAACACATTTGTCTAGAACTTGAAAGAGATAAACTAGTGGCCCGACAAAGCCAGGATTGTGTTCCGAAGAATTCGTGTTAGCGCCATCTATGACTTCAATAAAAAACTCCTATAGATGACGATAGTGAGTCAAGCGTCTAAGCTAAGTGTGCGTACATAGATCTTGCTAAGGTGGCGCCATCCACAACAGACTTTTTATTTCTTATTTCATGGCTTCATATAAGTTTGGGAGGTTCTTTTGTATAGATTGCTCATCTGCAGGTTAACTCATGCTGGGTCTTTAAAATCTTAGATTCCAAAACTTGGACAGTATAAGTTGCAACCATAAGTTGTCAATCTCTCTCTACTGATGGTTGGTCAACCTTAAAAGTATTATCCACCAAACATTTGGTTGCCAAACGTCAAACCAAGCCCTTAAGCCCTTAAACTTGAAAACTCGCCTCAGTGGCCTCATTACAAGACCATTTATTTTCTTATTATTGAAGACAATTTTTTGTTTCTAGTCAGTGCAAAAGACGCAAAGGAATGTTTTGTTTTTAGTCAATACCTTGCTTGAAGCACAGTTGAAATCAAGGTCATAAACATAAGAAATCTGCAATATTCTTGTTACCAAACTCAAGAATGATGTATTGGTGAAATTATTGGTTCGGTTCATTTCTTTTTAGATAATTCTTCCAACGCACTGGCTATCCTGAAACCAAAAGTTATATGATTCAGTAAGAAACTAGCCATAAACTAATGATCAATCTGCCATATATATCAGGGTCTGCATTCTGTGACAATCATTCCAAAGGACATGGGCGTATTTCGGTCTGTTTTCCAGGGAGCAGGGCAGGACAGCATTGTCCGGACTGGCAGGTTTTTATTTTTTTAAGTGACAGCCGGCACCTCAATTGGTGTGGGCATCAGACCCATCAGGGATGGACTCGGCCCAGCCGGCTCCCCATCAATATACGCCCATGCGAAAGGATTTATATATACATTTAATTTGTTTATAAGTGAGTCCTACTCTTACATGTTACGTTAGATATGTATGACTTGGAGTGGGACAATGTATGACATGTAGCAGTACAGATTAAATATCATCATAAATTATCTTACCAATAAAGAATTTAAACATATGAATGTGCAGTAATAGAAATATACTAGCATGACATATAACATAACAGTAAGTATATCTAACCTAGAAAGAACTTCTATCTTCTGTGATTTATATTCTCTTTCCACTTCCAACTTGTCTCTTTCTATCCTCAGAATTTCTTCATCAAATGAAGCTGAAATGAATGTCACATTTATTAATATTTTCACTACTAATAACTATAAACAAACAAATAAAAGAAACCACATTCAAATTTAAAAGTAATCAAACTTTAAATTTATAGATCCCACCACCACCTACTCTTGAAGGACTCAATAGAAATAGAATTTTAACATTAGTTTATAAGCAAAAATGATATTCAACCTTTTTGGTAGATATTAATATTCTAGTGGAAGCCCCACAAGCCCAATTTCATAAGAAAACCGCAAATCGATGTACAGTTTAGCCGTTTGGCACACGCATACTAGAGGTCAAAACTATTTTTTGACCCGCAGTTCCTAAAAAAATTTCCCTTAGGGGGGGAGTGCCGAAACATTTTTCTTTTTTTATGGAAAATTTTATTCTTTTTTTATTTTTTAAAAAAAATATATTTTTTATAAACCTATCGTGTGTAGTAGTATCAACTACACAGGTTTATAAAAAATAATTTTTTTTTATGACTTAATGATTGAATTTTTTTGTTTGATCGTGTCACTTGGTAATGTTGAAAAATTAAAAAAAAACACTTGATGGAATTATTTTCAAAATTGCTTTTTTGAGGTTAGATATGAGGATATCACGTATCATTTGTGGTATATTTTTAGAATCGCCTCCAAAAGCTCTTTCATATGATACTACACACAATAGGTTTATAAATTTTTTTTTTTTTTTCCATACATAAAGAAAAATGTTTCGGCACTCCCCCTAAGGGAATTTTTTTTAGGAACTGCGGGTCAAAAAAATTGTTTGGCCCTATAGTATGTGCGTGCCAAATGGCTAAACTGTACATCGATTTGCGGTTTTTTTAAGCGTAGGGCTACCACTATTCTAACTGTTTGGAATTTCTAGTCCGTGATAGCAAAGAGATCAAAAGTATGTGCAGCTTCTTTTTAGGCAAACTGAATATTAACCTTCATTCACTATGTCAGTGATACAGGAAAGAATAAAATTACCAAATCTTTTCTTTGGAGGCGCATAATCACTATCATTCTGTGGGTCGGAGCACTGGGAGTTGTCTGTGCTGGGCCCTATACTGGTATCGCACAGGGACTGCTGATGTTTCAGAGCCCGTTTCTTAGTGTTTGACTTCAGGTCACGCCATGTCTGAAAATATTAATATACAAGTGCAATGGGATTCTTGTATCTGAATAGACACAGATTAGCGAATACACATTTCAATAACATACATATCCTATACTAACGAGGAATATTTGTATATACAGGGTGTCCCAAGAAGTAGTGATATACTGAAGCTGGGAGGTAGAGGACCTAGAGGGCTATCTGAATCACCCCCATTTATGTTCCGCAATTTTTCGGAGTTATGACTTTTTTTTAATTTTCACCTATTGCCGAGTACAATGAGATTTTTATTTATGGCGACGTGAATTATTGCGGTAGATGCTTGATTTTTTTTGTGTGCTAAGCTGACAGATAGGCCAATTCAGTATGGTAACATTTACTATTGTTAGATCTTTGATGGAATAAAAATAATAATTAATTGCCAAGAAAGATAAAATTACCCAGTATGTTCACAACTACAAGGGCCCTTAAAAAATAAAATTATTTTCATTATCTTATCGTACCCCGCGATAGGTGAAAAATTAAAAAAAAGTTATAACTCCGAAAATACGAAAAATCGCGGAACATACATGGGGGTGATTCAGATAGCCCTCTAGGTCCTCTACCTCCCAGCTTCAGTATATCACTACTTCTTGGGACACCCTGTATATTTGCATACACATTCTCAAAAACGGTGGTAACAGTTTCTATGAAATTGGGAATATAGAAGGTTATAGGGACGAAAAATCGACGTAGCTAGGTCAAATGTCTGGAAAAATTCGATTTCTCCATATTTTCCCTATTTTTACCTGGGCAGAGCTCTGCCGCCCAGGCACTATTTATTTATCAGGGACCCAGAAATATTAATCAAGTGAAGTTATTTGGAGCTTCCCCAATCTGTGAGGTAAACTTTATGGTAGTCTTGGAAGTACCTATATCGATAATATATTATGAATCTATTTATTGTTGGAACTTCATCTTGCTTTTACCTGTTTCCATTTATCTGTAGATTTGACAGCACCTCCCATAGAGTTGAGCATTGAAGTGAGGTCCCGCCACTGAGCCTCGATGTCCTCCCGCTCCATTCCTGAACTCATGAGCCCCTTGGCCACTTCCGAGTGTTCTTGCATGTAATCCATTAGAGCTGACACTTGAGCAGCGGTGGCATGCCTCTTTGTAGTATCCATTCTGTCTATTATTCAGACCGCTTATCATGTAAACAAATGTGAAGCTCATCTAGAAGTATTTTTCTAATCTTTCTGCCAGATTATCAGAGCATTAGGTATGGGTGGATATATACATATTCTTATTTTTGTCTTAGAACTTCACCGCCGAAACAGAAACAGATTACTGTTAGTACTTAGTAGTATTTTGATTGTGGTCATATATCAATAATACCTTGAAATTTTTATCGCGTATTGCAATTATTTACTGCAATGCAAATGCAAACCAAAATCGAACAAACTCATGTTAAATTGTCATTGTCAACTTTGTCAATGTCATGTCAAATCCTGTTTTTTTTTTAATTCACACTTCGCACGTTCGCACTTCGCTGCTGTTTCACAGATAAATAAATTATTATTATTATGCCGCGTTTATACGCTTGCGATGGCTTGGCGCGTGAGCAGGACGCAGCTATGTAAACGAATGAGATCGAATTATAGCCCTCTCCCTCTAACGCATAGCTGCGTCCTGCTCACGCGCCAAGCCATCGCAAGCGTATAAATGCGGCATTAAGGGTGAGTTGCACCAAACCGTCTGTAATCGTAAGCGGTGTTCGTCAAAATCTGAATGTATGTAACGTTTGACAAGTTCCTATGGACTGACAGCTGTCACCGCCATATTTAACGTTGATCGGTCTGTAATCGTAAGTCGGTGCAACCCGCCCTAAGCTTGATACTACAAGTGTGCTACAAGTTCCTGGAACTATTATATAATCTGTGCTACAAGTCGTTCGACGCTTGTTCGACGCTGTTCGAAGCATTTATGTGACAGCTATTTGTTAGAATGAGACATATACTATAGCCGTTCGTTGGCTTGTTGTGTACGCACCTTTAGCCAACGTAACGATAAGTATGTGATGTTTCAGCTCTTTCAGCTATAAGGGTATGGGCGCACGAAGCAACTTTGTCGCCGGCGACAGTGCATCTGTCTAAGCAATAAGGAATAGTGATGCGCGACTTCGAATGATTTGACGAATCGAATAATTAGCGATTACTAATATCAATAATTGATTATGAAATTAGTAATATACTAATGTTGATAATCGAATGACAACTACTAATTAGTAACTAATGTCATTTTTTTTCACCCCACGGCCCACCCGTCACGCCTAACGAAACTAGACCTCTACCTACGTATATTTACTACGAATCGCGGCGTCAAGATATATTTGTGGGTGAGCGTTGAGGTGAGCTTAAAACAAGTTACAGAATAGCGGGGCTGGAAATGTGGGAAAATATCCCATCATGTCAAGAAAATAATAGGCATGATGACAGTAATTGAAAATCACTAAAATATGGTATTTTCTTAGTGCATTTTTAATCATAGAATTCGAAAATTGCTCATATTTTTTTATTAAGTAAGGGATTATTATTTATTTTGATAAAATTAGACTGAAAAATACGGACGCCCGCCATGATATGTTAAACACCAATCAGAGCGCATGACGTCACGTGTGTATAAACAAATACCCATAACGGCCATTACCACAGATTACAGAGAAAACTTACGTACTGAACGAATAGTAAGACAGAGATAGAACCATGTTATCTGTCAGATCTTTATACGTCATTGTCCCGCTTTCTCGCTCGCACGGCCGCGCAAGACTTGTAAACTTTTTAATTTATGTTCCTTCAATGAGCAATTGAGCGATCTAGGTAGCAAACGTCAAAGGTCTGCGTTCTTTTTATACACACGTGACGTCACTCGGGACGCCATGACACTGACAAGCGTTTTAGCGCCAATTTGAAATTTAAAAACTAAAATGCATTTATTTTCCTACTTAACTGTTATATTCTCTTGAAAAATCTTATTCGTTGTACATAATTAATGTTTCTAAACATTATAGAACAGTTTTTCAAAATGTGTCATCATGCCTATTATCTCCACGTCTGTCGCACTTGCTCTAGTTCGAGCGACGAAGACGGAGATGGAGCTACACGAACTTTCGTTTCGCGGTAGCCCCCCAAGGTCGAGCATGAACATTTAATTGGAATCGTACTAAAACGTTCATACATTTTTTATTCGAACAAAATCTTATACGGACGCATTGTATCATCAAAACTCCAGTGAATTTTGAATTTTCATTCTCGTTCTCTCTCGCGGCGGCAGCGGGCAGGGCAGACTAGGCAGAGTAGGCACATCACAGCATTGTACCTAGGTATATAATAATATATACCCTGTCCCGTTCCGTCCCGTTAGTATTATTGCAAATTGACGAATATACCCGAATCATCCCGACGACGTTCCGACCGCATCCTTTCGGCACAACTCGGGCGCTATTGTGTCGACTTGGGCTCGGGGCAGGCACTCGGTCGAGTCAGTCGGGCGCTCCGCGTAAGTAAAATTAGCAATAGTAATTCGACTTGGGTCGAGTCGAGTAGACTCTGCGTTGACGTTAATTAGTAGTTAGACTAGTAATCGAATGATTAATAGTAATTCGACTAAAAAAATGAATGATGAATGATTATAAATTGAGTCGAATGATTACTATAATCGACTAATCGATTTAGTATCATTCGAAGTCGCGCATCACTAATAAGGAATACTGACTGAAAGTAAACAAACTGTAAAGTACCTCAAAGTGGATAGCATAGCAGAAAAATACAATCGCCTCCTGTCAAATTATAAGTGTTACAGTGTTAATAATACTGTTATCAAATTATGAATATCTTGTCTTGGTCTTCGTTATTAAGAAATTTACATTTACAAAAATAGAAATTTATAATAATTGTGATGAAGCTCTGAAGACCAACTGGTGATCAAATCAATCGTCAGTCGGCTTATTAGACTTCAAGTCATTGAACATGGCACTATGGTCATGGGTAAGGAAAAATCTTTTAATTTGAATTGATTATTCTTAGGCGAAAAAGATGTACTAATCATTCACTTTTTAATTCACACAGGGTGCAAACTCCCACGGTCAATTAAGCTTAGACATCATTAATGAGCAAGTCAAAAGCCCTACCAAAATAATATTTGATTCATGTAACTGTGATGGAGTACAACAAGTTGCGTGTGGAGGTGGTCATACTCTTTTGCTAGACAGAGAAGGAAAACTGTTTTCTTGCGGCTGGAATTTAAAGTTGCAACTAGGAAAGGAAACTGAAACCCAAATATTTGAGAGGGTATGGAAATTAAGTGGTATTAAATTCACTAATATTGTATGTGGCTGGGATTTTAGCTGTGGTGTAACTAATGACCATTTCCTGTTTGTGTGGGGCTCAAACAGCAACGGGCAACTTGGTCTACCAAAAGAACATTTTACCGAGGTTGTGAAACCGATTAGGTTACAAGTGAATGCATGTGTGGTGTCCATGGGATTGAGACACACTGCTATAGTCAACTCCAAAGGAGAAGTGTGGGTGACAGGCTGCGGGAGACATGGCCAACTTGGATTAGGTGAAGAAACATTAAACTCTGATCGATTTCAAATGGTTAAAAAAGTTGGTAAAATAACTCACATTGCATGTGGCCAAAACCATACTGCTGCCTGGTGTACTGAAGAGAAAGCTTTATATGTCTGGGGGGACAATAAGCATGGGCAACTACTACTCAGCACTGACAAGTATAAAAAAATTTACAACCCACAAAAAATTGATATTGATGTGAAACAAGGAATTCAAAAGCTCCTTAGTGGCTGGACTAACATGTTGCTCTGGCTTGAGAATGGAACTTTACTTTGTTGGGGAAGGAACACTTATGGTCAACTGGGCACCGAGCAGCCTTTTGTAGGAAAAATCATCAAGGTCAACTTACCAGGTCTGTCCTTGCAAAACAACTGCTGTTTAATTACTATAACATGCACTATGTATGATGGGTTAATTGTGGGTCTGGGATATTCTGTGAGATTTAATTGTGTCATGTTTGGTTAACCCTTTGTACACTTTGTGTTGTAGTTATGGTGTATGCTATCAAAGTCACCTTCATACTTAAAAAATAGTTGGTGCACATGAAGAATGGTGTCCAAAAGGTTAATTCATCAGTTGGTGTGACCAATATATGACAAGATAATAAAATATCACTATTAAATCTCCCAAAGTGTTCCAAACTCAAATTATAAAGCATAATCAATGTATTTCCATACTTTTTCCAGGTGATAGGGTAGTTAAAAATGTAGAGCTTGGTTCTGAACATACAATTTGTTTGGCCACAGACAACACCCTCTGGGCATGGGGCTGGAATGAGCATGCCAACACAGGGACTGACTCAGGGGAACATGTGTATCAGCCAACACAGGTCATATTGGATGTGGGACCTGGTCAAATAATTACACAGATATATGCTGGAGGGGCACATAACTTTATCTATATTGAAGAAACAAAACCAGAAGTTGAAGCAGTAGATGAAATTGCATAAGATGGAGAATAAAGTTCACTGAGCATGGTTAAAAAACCACTAGTCATATGTATTTTAATTTGAATTCAATTGAACCAATGGTGCTGATATGTAGTTATTTAGTTATAATGAATATTATAATGTGAAAGTGTAAATACCATATACAGTTGTATTGTATGACAAAAATAAAATTTTGTTTACAAAATACTTTTTATTACAAAATTACTTACATGTTTTATCATAATAAATAACAGCTATTTAGACTAACAAAAGCACTAATGCAATAATTTTATTTAATTTCGCTATTTCAATACAAGGTCAAAATACTGAGTGTTACATAAAACCTTCTGTCTACCGTATGAAAAAATTACATTCAATCATATTTTTTTCATACAAATAAAATAACAAGCTTTACACAATACTTCTATTGGACTGAAATTGTTTACCAAAAGACTTACTACTCGACTGCAAATAGCACTTACAATCCTTTTCTGGAACTCCTGTTCAGGTCAGAAATACAACTGTTATGTATTACTACTATACAGACTCCGCAATATCATGTCATTATTTACACTGGTTCCTACTATGAACTTGAACAGTAAATGGTATTACTGTATCATTGATTGATGATACAACCAGATGTGGTTAAGACAAATTCTGATAGCTTTCATAAATGCAGTTTGGTAAGATTTAACACAATAGAATCATATTTTTTTACTGAATTGAATATCCTGGAAGTAGCTTTGTAAAATTATTATCTAGAACTTACTTAGATAATTAATAATGTTATTTAAAACAGCAAATAAAATTAAGTAGTAATTGCTACTGAAGGTAACACCAGTAGATTTGTATTGAGGGGCTTACTAATTTAACATTAGAAATACTTTACACAAATAAATAAATTATCAGTATCAATAAATTGATGATAAGCAAAATAGATAAGAAGTTTGCTGTTAATAAAATCCAGGATATTTCATCTATAACTAAGTAATTTGGAGCACCCTAACATCTCTAACAAACCAACAAGTTGCTACCTCTTCCTCTCTCCCTTTACTGTCTTGCGCTTTTCCTTCTTGTCTTCCTTTAGTTGTTTTTGCTTCTCTCTAAAATTAAGATAATTATATAAAGACATAAATAATTATCAAATACTGTTTTTTTTTACATTTTATAGTCTGATAATCAGCAATGCAGGGAACTAAGGTAGAAAAATTTAACTCAGATAGCCCGACCAGGCGGTGTTATAGTTATAAGACCACCCATTGTTTTTTAATAATTTACTCTATTGCTTGGTGCAATCTCAGATATTGCAAAATGTTCCAAGTGCATTTAGGTGAAAGTGGGTTAATGTGAAATGGAAATCAGCTTCACATTTTATAATGCACCAATTTCATAATAGATGGTGGTGTTACATTCCTGAAGCACACTGTTGTTGTTTTCGCATAGATTGTATAAAGCTCCCTTCGAAATCTGAATTATATGAGCAATGAGTTGTCAAGGTGTTTTTCATTCAGATAAGGTAGTAAGTGCAGCGATATAGTAGGTAAACAGACATAAAAGACAAATTTTGTTTAAAAACAAACCTGTCTTCTTTATCCTTTTCTTTTTTACGTTGTGCATCTTGTCGTGCTTGTTCCCGGCGCTCCCTGGCAGCAGCAGCCACATCCAAAGCATTTGTGTTCTTAACTAAGTTGTGGCTATCAGGCTCTTCTACATTTTCGGGATCAGCCTGAAAAGTAAACACTTCCCATCAAAATATATAACACTTGGTAAAAAGTATAGGGGTGAAAATCAAAAAAGGTGCTACATAGTTAAGGGCTTAATTTAATCTCGCTTTAACTTTCTCATTTTCGTAAAGAAAATTACCCATACATTTTATATGGTACCTATAGGTATCTCATTAAAAAAAACCTGAAATATTTTGCCATGGTCTTTATAGCACTTACGTCATTGTCCGACAGTTGGCTATACTGCGATAGTATAGCTTCTCGGATTTTTTTCTCTTCATCTGTGTATTCTCGTCGCGTGGTAGTGGCGAGAGACTGAGATTCCAATATCTTTGTTAGCTGGATGTCGACATCTGCTGCTCCTCTGGGAATTTCTTCCAGGGGGCGACTTGATTCCCATTTATCTAATATTTCAGTGACGTGATTGGATATATCATGCTCCTGTTGATTACATCAGAATGTAATTTAGAGTTATTCATTGAAGTATGTGAAATAACCCTCAAGAAGTTGAATTTCCATGACTTACCACAATCTCAGACAGAAGACCCTCCAAGGCATCTCTTTTTTCATCAACGCTATCTTCGCTTTCTAAAATGCCTGATATATAAGATCCAAATACTCCTTCATCGGTTTTTAATGATTTTAATTTATCATTTAACCATGGCTCAAAGTCGCTTACCGCTGCCGCCATATTGTCTAAATGTCAGTCTCAGTTTGACAATAATTTTCGAACAGAAAGCCAGTTTTTCAGGAAGCATTGGAAACGCTAATAACTCTGTCTTGAACGGTTTAGAAGCTACGAAAAAGTTCGTAGTATAATACTATGGACGGGATGTACATGTTGCCACAGTGAGGGACGGAAAAGCTCTTATGCAGCTAAATTAACAACCGGTCCTAAAATGCTAATGACTTGCCATAAACAACCTACTAAATTTGGACGGGTAATGGTTTGTTGGGCACAACTTCATACTAAATCAGTTGTGGCCAACAAAAAAAAGTGGAAATATAAATGAATGAATGATTTTTCCCATGAGATTTGTATGCTCCCAGCTCGCTCGCACGTGGTATTATTATCACCATCATCATCAGCCAATATACGTCCCACTGCTGGGCACAGGCCTCCTCTCATGTATGAGAGGGAACGGGCAGTAGTCCCCACGCTGGCCCAGTGCGGATTGGGGACTTCACATACACCTTTGAATTTATTCGCAGATGTATGCAGGTTTCCTCACGATGTTTTTCCTTCACCGAAAAGCTAACGGTAAATATGAAATCATATTCCGTACATAAGTTCCGAAAAACTCATTGGTACGAGCCGGGATTCGAACCCACGACCGCCGTTTGACAGCCGCATGCCAAAACCACTGGGCTACCGTAGCCGTACCATAGCCTGTCCAGATTATTCTACGTTCATGTAGTATAATTATTAGTATACACTTCATGATATCGATGATATCTTATTAATCTTAATATGAGGGAAAGTTACTCAATTCAATTTATAATTATAACATAAACATATTTTTGATAAATTCGCGCTCAATTGGAAAAAAGAATAATGTAATAAATGTAAATAATTAATGGAAAAAATCATATATATATTCAGATGGCAACTTGATGGCAACCATTATACTTGTCAAATAAGCTTGTTCGAAAATTTCGTTGTCATCTTCATTGGCATTTGGCATTACGGTGTTGAAAGTTTTGTTGTTCATAAACGATTTTCATTGTTACTATAATAAAATGGCTAGATACGACAGAGCTATTACTGTATTTTCGCCGGACGGCCATCTCTTACAAGTAGAATATGCACAGGAAGCTGTTCGGAAGGGATCTACTGCAGTACGTATAGCTTGCATACAGGCGGCTTTTTATTAACCATCTTTTAATCTAATTGTTTAGATTTCTATTATATATGACTTATGACTAGCTTTTTCTTATCTACGAATTAACAATTACTACAATTACGTGAACTAAGTTGGTTACTAATCATTTGTCGTGGTCACTTTTAGGTTGGCGTTAGAGGCACCGATGTGGTTGTTCTTGGTGTTGAAAAGAAATCGGTTGCAAAATTGCAAGAAGAGCGGACTGTCAGGAAAATCTGCCTACTTGATGACCATGTTGTTATGGCATTTGCTGGGTTGACTGCTGATGCCCGCATCCTGATCAACCGGGCTCAAATTGAATGTCAATCTCATAAACTGACTGTTGAAGATCCTGTTACATTAGAGTACATAACTAGATACATTGCTGGCCTCAAACAAAAGTATACCCAGAGTAACGGACGCAGGCCTTTTGGTATTTCTTGTCTTATCGGTGGCTTCGACTATGATGGGAAACCACACTTATTCCAAACGGAACCATCTGGTATTTACTATGAGTGGAAGGCAAATGCAACTGGACGATCTGCCAAGACTGTTCGTGAGTTTTTGGAGAAGAACTACAACAATGATGAAGTTGCAGATGAGAAAGGAGCAGTGAAGGTGGGCTATGTTAACATTATCTTTGGCTTAATCATATACTAGATACACTGTCTTTGCTACAACAAAGAAATATAAGCATTTAAAAAAATGTTCAGGTTAATTTTAAACTTTTTGACACCTCATGTATGAAAGTAAAAAAATGCGCACTGCGGCTTAACAGCAAGTGTCTTCCGCTACACGCTATCATAGCCAAAATGTATGCTGCGGTGCACGGCTTGGTAATATAGACTTTAAATACTGTGTACATATGATTTAATATTGTTTAAAGATTGTAAAATCTGTTCCAATCTGATGTAATGTGTGCCATTTGGTGGGAATTATCCTTTAGGCGACATCCTTTTTAAGGTATATAAAGACGTTATTTGATGTAGTTAGCAATGTATATTAAATACAAATAATTAACAACACGTGTTACCTGTATCAGGAAGCCCCACTCCTCCATAGGGTTGTTTCATATTACAAACCTTTAAATGGAATTAACATAGAACCTACAATGTTCATGCACTCTCATGCATAAAGGTGTGTATTTATTACTACCCTTAATTTTCATGCAAAAAAAAAATAGAACACCTGCCGATAGGATTTCAAACCTTGCATAATCAAAAAAATTGTACCTAGTTAAGAGCCTTAATCTAAGCTACGCTTTAACTTTTCACATGTGAGTAAGGACAATTACCCATACATTTTACATGGGTAATTGTCATTACTCACATGAGAAAAGTTAGTGTAGATTAGATTAAGGCCCTTAACTAGGTACAATTTTTTTGATTAACACCCAATATATTTTATTTATATATCAGTATGTTGAGCACAGTATGCCGTGTTTTACTAAGAGGGTTATATTTGTATATTACTTATATCCTCAACTTATTTTACTTTTTCAGCTTGCGGTGAGGGCTCTTTTGGAAGTGGTGCAGTCTGGCCAGAAAAATCTGGAGATTGCTGTAATGAGACGGGGCCAACCAATACAGATGTTGGATGCAGACACAATCAACTCTTATGTGTCAGTTATTGAAAAAGAGAAAGAAGAGGAGGCTGAAAAGAAAAAACAGAAGAAGTAATAGAAAATGCATTTTCTTACAATATTTTATTGGTTTCTAAGTAAATATATTTGAAAAGTATCTTCATTGTGTCATTTAAGAATTAAGTAAATCTATGGTTCTTGAGATCTGGGAATAGAATTCCTTCATGTCGGACCCACAGTCATGACCGGAGTTCTTGTTACTGATTATGTCATTAAGCATTTGATCCCATTCTCCTTGGTAGTGGTGGCTTGAGTCGTCACAGTCCTTCTAAATTGTCATAAACATTAAAATATATAGTTAACTCTGTCATAACAATTTTATTTAAGGAATGAATTTTGATACATACCTCAACTATGGATACATCGTCAATATGGTCATTGCCTATTGATGGTAGAACACAGTTTAAAGAGTTGAGGTCATTCTCAGCCCCACCATCTTTTTTGATAGTTATGCCTTCATCATTGTCGTCGTTAATATCAAATTCTGCCAGTAACTCCACACCAGCGTTGTCTTGACATTGTCCCTGATCATCCAGATCTGGCATTGATAGGAATTGGTTAGGGAAGTGATCATTGTGTCGCTGGGAAGGGCCATCATGGAACACTATTAGATTTTCTTCACTTTCATCTCTGTAATTGGAAATATTTATGTTCATATTGATATTAGGTCACTTTTACCTAGATAGTCCATCATGTCAGTGGGAAAGGCGGAAAAATCGAAAAGGTTTTAAGTAGAGGTTTCCAATGAAATTTATTTCAGCAATTGGATGGAGTTGTTAGCTCATGATGTCTACGTTAATAGACTAAAATGTGCGATTATCAATCTCTTTAGATTAAGGCCGATTAACGGCAAATCTAATATTTGGTTATTATTGTTGATTAATAGGCCTTAATATGCCGCTTTGACCAGCAAGTGATCTAATGTGGCAGTTCTTATTAGAGTTCACCGTTAACTGCCGTTAAGGCCTGTTGCCTGTAGGAAATTCCAGATTCTTTAGGCGGTGATATGTTGTACCTTTTCTGTGTGAGCAGAGTATGTTCATTGCTGTTTCCTATGTCTCCTGGGCCTGGCAAAAGGTTCACACTGTGTCCTGTTTCATACCCATTTGAAACAAATAAGTATACAAGTACTTACTCATAATTATCATTGTTTGCTGTTTCAATGGCACTCGTAGTTGGAGTAATGTTGTCTGGTTCTGGTTCTTCGTTAGCTATATAACCATGATGAAAGGAAGTATTAGGGATAGGAATAGGAGCATACAATCAAGGAAGTTGTGAGAATGGAATAGGTATGGATGGACACCTGGTTGTGGAGAGGGCGTTTCTTCGATCAAAATATTATTTGCGGCCAGCCAGTCAAACTCAATGTTTTCTTCGCCGTCGGGAAAACCTTCTGCACAGTCATCTGAAAAATCTTTTCAGTATAAATAGGTATAGCGTCACACGATTGAATCTTATTGAATAGATTCAATCGTGTGACGCTGTTTATACACGAAACTATTACCTAAATAGTACTTCAAATTAATTTTAAGAAGCCTAACATTTGAACAGATAGCTGTTACATGCTTAATATCTGACATTATAATATCGAACACATCCTAACAGATCTACAATGGACTTGTATATTTTTGAGTGCTTAGTTTTATTCCTAATCCTATTATTGCAGGTACTTAATAAAATCAAGTACTCGGTAGTGTAGCAAATAAGTAACGGCGCCAATGATGTAATATAGAAACCGGCCAAGTGCGAGTCGGATTCGCGCACGAAGGGTTCCGTAACCATTATCATTAAAAACGGCAAAAAGATCAATTTGTTGTATGGGAGCCCCCTTAAATATTTATTTTATTCTGTTTTTTAGTAGATATTTGTTGCTCTAGCGGCAACAAAAATCGTCATAGATCTGTGAAAAGTTCAACTGTCTAACTATCACGGTTCATGAGATACAGCCTGGTGACAGATGGACGGACAGCAAGTAATAGTAGGGTCCCGTTTTTACCTTTTGGGTACGGAACCCTAAAAAAGAGGTAGATTAGATTATAAGCGCTCCGAAAGTGGCACACTAAAACAAATCAAATGCACCATTTTGCCTCAGTTTCGCCTCGTCAATGGAAACGTATGCTGTCAGATTTGGTAGCCATTTTTAAACACGGAATTTCGTATAGAAAACGTATTCTGCCTCTTTTTTATCATTGTACGGCGCTGTGTATTAGTACAGTGGACGGTAATAGTCTTAGTGGTCATCAAGAATCATACCGCTTGAACCAAAATTGATGGTGCATAAGTTTGGTGAATGTTGTATAAACAAATCCTGCGCCGCTTTTTTTAGAGCTAGACGTAGGGCGCGACGAGCTTTTTGTAGAGGAGTCAGTAGGGGCTGATCGGCATAAGTATTAGGACTCTGTAAATATCATTTGTTGTTAAGTAGAATACAATACAAATACACACCTACTCACACAGATAAAGGTGAGGGCCAAATTCTTGGCCATTATAGGTAGTTAGCCATTCTAACTGAAGAAGTGAACAAAGTTCCGTTGTGACACAAAAATTAACCATAGAATTGAATGGTTAATTTTCGTGTCTAAACGAAAAACATTCATAGAAAATTTAATTGAGTGAGTTAAGCTAAGAATTTGGTCCTTACCCACAAAGCAGTAGATAGTAAAAAAACGGGCGGTCTTATTGCTAAAAGGCGATCTCTTCCAGACAACCTTTCGGATAAGTAGGCATTGGAGAATTATAGTACCTAAAACTTAGTATAGGTGGTGCAGAAACGAAAGTGTACCTGCAGTAACGAATCTTATATACCCAAAAAGTGTGTAAAAGCTCACCTTAGGCTTGAAACTTTTCTTCATAGTCAAAGCTTTTCGTGTTATTTTATTCAGTAACTCTGGCATACCAAGTTGAAAGTAGTCGTGTACATATTCATGCATATAAGGATTACTCGAGTTACACAAAGGATCTTGGAGATGTGAAGTTACCTTCCTAAATCCATATAGATTTAACTGTCTCACAAAACTAGAGATATTTGTGGTTTTAAAAACTGAGTGGTCACATTGTAAGTAATTATGCAGAATTCGATAATTTAATAAAATCGTCCGACCCGTCCCTCCCCATAGAATTGCATCAGTTTGTAAATTTAGCAAATACCATAGCTTTTGCGGAAATCGCATTTGTAGAATTGTACTTTTATCGTCTTGCATATTTCTTACTCGAGTGACTATATAGTCTAAAGCCTATAACAGTTTCAAATTATTTGCGCCATCTTGCACATAGACTTTAGGAAATTTAAGCATAGACAATAAAAGTTTGTTTCTTCTACTTGATGGGCTCTACAAACCATACAATTATCATTTTTGATTTGTCGCATCCAATTTGTTGACATATTGCAGCAATTTAAGGATACCATTTAGTGAAATATAATATTGCTATACTTTGGTATTTGGCACTGTCTCATGATTGTGATATTATTTAGTTTTCCTAATGGGATTCTATCTTTCTTTGATCCTAATTACAGCAACCGACTGAGACGGAGCTACTGTTGGAATGAAAAAACAATTAAGTTGTTTCATTCTAAAATCTATCAAATCAACTTTCAATTTGGCGCAACAAACAAAAGAGAGAGCTCATCATCATCCTCCTAGCGTTATTCCCGTGTAGTGCCCCTAAAGGAGTCCGGGGTCCGCTTTGACACCTAATCCCAAGATTTGGCATAGGCACCAGTGTTACGAAAGCGACTGCCATCTGACCTTCCAACCCGGAGGGAAAACGAGACCTTATTGGGATTAGACCGGTTTCCTCACGATGTTTTCCTTCACCGAAAAGCTAACGGTAAATATTCCGTACATAAGTTCCGAAAAACTCATTGATACGAGCCGGGATTCGAACCCTCGACCGCCGCTTGACAGCCGCAAAGCCGCATGCCTGAACCACTAGGCTACCGTAGCTCCAAACGAAAGAGAGAGCTATAATGAAAAAAATATAGCCGTACTTATCTGGATAAAAGACTGAAAAACTATCATTGTAAACATAGATGCGTCTCTGTCACTTGCTACGACAAGTTGTAAAGTTTATTATGTGCTTTAGGCTACGAGTGCACTAGATAACCAGATTGATTGGACGTCTGAGCTCGGCATGGCATGGTATGAGTACGTAAAGTTAGAAGAGGGATGTATAACCGCGGCCAGCCGAGCGAAATCCGCGGGCTGCATGCAGTCCGCCGCGTGATTTCGGCCAGCACGTCTAGAAGTCTGGCAAACGAAAGCGTGGCCTGAGAAAACGCGGCAAATTCAAAAAAATTACATGTGGTATTACTATTTTTTTGTTTTTTACGGATTCCTTGAGTATTTTCAAGATTATCTGTAAACTTAAGAAACGTATCATCATTGTCGTCGATATTATTATAACAAATAATCAGCCGACAAGGATTAAGATTACAAAGTCATACTAACCTAAAAAATCCAACATCGCATCTAAACATTGTTGCTTCTCTTGGAAAACAACTTCTTTCCCCTCTTGTTTTTGCTTGAACTTACTGATCATAATATGTAGCAGCTTTCGCACATTAGTTTTTATTGTTTTACCCATATTACGGCAATTATTAATGCAAAATAATTGTGTAAACAAAATACTGAAAACTCTAACCAAAGAATTTGACGTGCCTTTGACAGATTATAATGTTGCCACTTTTAAAAAAGTCCAGGTCACGCTTTCGTTTGCCAGACTCTATCATGAGACGGCCGCGACATACTCTTGATTTTTCTGGCACTACACTTACCTCTTGTACTAAGTGTTACCCCCGACATTTTCATTTCAAAGTCCAATATCTCACACACTCGGGATAAAATTATCTATGACACAAAAAAAACCGCATTCAATACAGTCCATCGGTTTGGGACCTACGATACCACAGACAAATACACAGACACACAGATACACAGACAGACACGTTAAACTTATAAGCTTATAACACCCCTCTCTTTGCGTCGGGGGTTAATAAGAAAGAGACGGATAGTACGAGAAAATCCAAGAGTATATCGCAGCCGTCTCATGATAGACGTGCTGTCTGACTGTATAAGTGCCACAAGCACAAGGACGGTGTCCACCGATTTCGCTCGTCTATATGCGGCTTAAGACAAGTTGGTGTGTCAAATTGCATCGTATACAGTGTGCTTTATTAGCCTTCATCACTGTCAATTTGACACTTGTCGTGACAAAATAAAATAGCGCCTTCGACCGAAGCGAGCGAGCCTTTCATTCACACTTTCATTTTATTCGCACGGAAACAAAGCACGGCAATCAAGTACGAAGGAAAGAAAATCGTCTGTTTATTTTTGTAATGTAGTAGACATACTTTTGGGACGATTGTTTAGGAAATTACGGGAAGGAGTTATTCCTAATTCTAATAGCACTGAAAGAAAGTGAAGAATATTGTTATCAATTCAAAAGTTTGGATACACTCTGATGGATAAATCAAGGTATTTATGAACTCTTTGTAAACCGATAATTTATCTCATTGGCGCTATGATTCATGAAATGACAATTGCTGAATAAATTCGTCACCATGTGGTATATTCTATTAGTAATTTTCATTACCAAGTTAAAACTTGCTTACAGGTTTTCGATGCTCCTTTTAGAGCCTGGCGAAATTTATTTTGAAGATTATTCCTGCACATTCAATGATATAGAATCATTAAATGATGGTTATTCCAGGCAAGGTAGATTGAAGCTTTGCTCAAAATCCCTTGTGTTTGAACCCAGAGACTGGACATATCCTTTAATTAAGTTACATTTTAGAGACTGCACTAACATAGATGTGATACGGCCCCGGACTACAGAGAGCCCACAGAATGTTAACAAGGTAGAAATCAAGCAGTTTGCAGAAATGCTTGAAGAGAACATATTGGCTCCATACAAATTTCAATATGAAAAGAAAACATTTTATATCTTTTACGATTTTGCTTCGGCTGAAGAGACTCTATATCAAATGCATCAGTTGCAAAGAGCATCCACTTTGAATGCACCTGAACACAATAGCATGGTGGCTACCATCCTGCACTCTCGGTACATGCGGATGGTATTTGACCCTGTTATGATGGATGACTTCACCGAGGAGATAGTTTGTGAACTGCAGGCTGAGAAAATATCACCCCTAGTGAGACATCAAGGCAAGCTGGCCCTCACTCCAACAACATTATATTTTCAACCTTTCAGCAATGTTGAAAGTGTGAGTTTAATGATATGAGTCATATTTGATTTTATCAGAACATTTCATATTAAATCAGTGGGATTGCTAGATAACATTACTATAACTATACTATCCGCAAAACCAAATGGACAGTCAGGCAAAAAAATTAGTACTATTGTTGCATGGCCTGCTCCAGAACTCAGTACAGGTGCAAAAGAGATAGCATGATCCAATGATTTATGACAAGACTTGCCACTTGGTTTTGTGGATACAATATTCCTTATTGCTGGTGCAGCATTGGCACACCATTGCTTTATTTAAATATTAATCAAATAGATAAATTAGAAAGATGAGTTTTTTTTTTGTGATGGACCAAATTGACAAAAAGACTTTTGTTGTTTTATAACATTAACAGTACCAATCTTACTTTTAAAGACGGTATAAGACTTTATTATCACATTAATGACTTCAGCAGTTTGTGAAGTGCAATTTGGAATACCTAAACATGACATAGCTTATGAGTTATGATTCAATCATATGTATTTAAGTATATATTTATCTATGTAAGTAGGTTTATCGTGGTCTGGTACCCATAGTACAAGCTTTGCGTAGTTTGGGACTTGTTAGTTTTGTGTAAGATTGTCCGCAAAGTGTTTATTTATTACTTAATTCTTTCTCATCTATTTTCAGAGCCCAATTTTGAAGCTGAAGCTGAGCCACCTGAAACGGTTGTACAAGCGCAGATTTTTACTAAGGCAAGTTGTATGTATCAGTCGACATTGTTCAGTTATTACTTATCACTATCAGCTATGCATCATAATAATATTTGCATAATGTCTATTGCCTGATTCACACAGGCGCTATCCAACATGTGCATCCTCTCTATTTAGTTAAGAAATCAATTGTTTCGACATCATTTCAACATTGGATTTTATCCTAATGCGCATCAATGCTTTAACTGTGGGTTTTCTTTTATGGGCTCTGACCTTGTAACCACTCACTGTAACTTATTACCACTGTTTACAAATGGCGGCTGCCATTGTAGTTCCTTGCACAACTTCCTTATAATTAAATATTCTCAACACTGTTACTGAAAACTTGACGATATGGTTTATGAATTAAATTATATTCATGAAAAAATCCTTGCTATCAATGCAAAAGTGACTATATTGATACTCAAGCTTAATTTATAATACTTAAACTGCTCAATTCAGAAGAAATCTGGTATGGTGAGATAATTTGATAAAATAATCTCCTAAAGAGGTGAAATTATTTAGTGAGTGTTATTATTAACCAGTTATTTGGGGGTGAAATCACAGACAAAGGATAATTCGTAATCATTACTTATTAAAAATGATTAATAGCACTGTCATTGAATTGGGACTCGTCATATTGTGTTAAATTTTCTTGATAAAGAATCATAACACCCTCTTTAATAAAATATTCCATCTATCACTCATTATTTATTTATTTATTAATACATGGAAAACCAACAGCGCAACATATTTACAGACACAATAGTAAAACCACATATATATGTGGTTCTCAGTTATAGAAATAAACTAATACTACACACACACACACTACACACACTAACGCGCGCGTGCACGCTCGTACACGCACCCATGATCGCACACACACACAGACAACAACGCGCGCACGCTAGCACACACACACGACACGCTCTTATGTAACTTTTGTTTTGTCATTATTTTTTGTATGCACATTTGAAAGCACGGCTTCCAAAGTACTCCGTCGCTTAGGTTCTGGTACCGACCGAGCCCCTAATAAGGCCCAGGCTGAAAACCAGCGCTGTACTCTTGTTGTTCAGCACATGCTGAGTCTGGGACCTATTGCCCCAAAACAATTGTACTTTTTATATTTTTTAGCATATTTTTATTCTGTATTGTCACTGTTGTTTATGTCTGTACTTTGTTTTTTGGTAATAAATTATTATTCTATTCTATTCTATTCTACAAAGAAATCTCTAGCCAAACTTTTTCTTAGCGTACATTACGCACAGTAGCCAATCGCGCACTAATTGCAAGCATGGCAATGGCAAAATACCAGTAAAATGTCGTTAATAAATTGAGATATTTAAATAAACTCTAGTAACCTGAGCCTGCACCTGAAGTATCATCCATGAAGAATCTCATCAGTATAGTTTAATTTAATTTTGGGTTGTTACTATGCATATATTTTGTTCTATTGCAGGGTTTGGAAATCTACAGTGCAGAAGAGAGTTCAGTAGCGCACATTTACCTGACCTTCCAGTCACAGGATGACAGAGACAGAACATATGATATTTTGGAGCAGTCTCCCAGTGTTAGCCTGGAAAAAGTCCATGCTGAAGAAACGACACTACAATGGCAAAATGGAGTAGTCTCCAATTATGACTACTTGATGCATTTAAATTGGTAATTCTACTTTACAGTAACCTTATTAAAATCATTGTCATCCCAGGCAAGTACTATAAATCTAGGGACATTAATGTTTAAATTGAGCTATGGTGGTTTAATAATTAGTATAATTACTCATATTCTCTACATTGGTGTGTGTGAACTGTGAATGAGGTTGTAAATATAGATCCCATTGAAATATATATAATTATATTGTCACACAAACTTGGATTGATCATACATATATATATGCGTAAGTTCGAGAGCGCCGGTGCCATAATACTCTTACAAAACAATGCAATACAAAATATTCTTTATTGCTCACCAGAAATAAAAGATAAATAGAGGTAAATGAAACATAAACAATGGTAGACAACAGGAACTCTTAATTCAACAATACTTGTTAACACATTTAACTTAAATTGTCTCTTTGTTTTCCAGCCTTGCAGATAGAAGTAAAAACGATCTCACTCAATATCCAGTATTTCCATGGGTAATATCAGATTACATTTCAACAGAATTGGACCTGGACAATGTTGATGTGTACAGAGATTTGTCCAAACCCATGGGGGCACTGAATCCCGATAGATTAGAGAAATTAAAGGAAAGATATCATGAGATGTCCCATCCTAAATTTATGTATGGATCACATTATTCTGCCCCAGGTCTGGTGCTGTTTTATCTAGTAAGTTCTCATCAATATACATATACATATACATCTTTATAAGCAACATATAACACTTGTTTTATTTTGGATGAATATAAACATATCTTCAATTTCTAGGTCAGAAAATACCCAGAATATATGCTTTGTCTTCAAAATGGAAGATTTGACCATCCCGATAGAATGTTTAATTCAGTGAAAGACGTGTATAACAATTGTTTACGGAACATGTCGGATTTTAAGGTAAACATTCGATTGTCCTGTTCGACTCGTCAGCACTATAATTATACTTTCATAATCGTAACCTTTGTGTTCCTAAAGCACTTCTTAATTCCAGGAACTAGTTCCCGAATTCTACGACACGGAAGCGAAAGGCGATTTTCTAGTAAATAAATATCAAATTAATTTTGGAGATCGGCACGACGGGACCAAAGTAAACAATGTCGCGCTCCCTGCCTGGGCCGACTCGCCGGCTCACTTTGTGACTAAGCTTAGACAGGCGTTGGAATCCGAGCATGTTTCTCGGCACTTACATTTATGGATCGATATCATTTTTGGCTACAAACAAAGAGGGGAGGAAGCCATTAAGGCAAATAATGGTTGGTTTGTATTGTAACTTTTTCTTATAAAAGTTTTAATAACGTATAAGTTTCGTTTAAGTTTGATTTGTTTTATTTTGTTTTCAGTGTTTCATCACGTGTGTTACGAAGGCTCAGTAGACTTAGATGATGTATACGACATGAATGACAGGCACGCGTTAGAAGTGCAAATAATGGAATTTGGTCAGGTACCAAAACAGCTCTTTACTAAGCCGCATGTCCGAAGGGTCACCCATGAAATACCCAAGAGTGTACAAGACGAGATGGAAGAGAACGATGTTGTATATAGTTTGGAATGCATTGACAGTATTCAGCTTCACAAGGAAGAGGTCACTTGTGCCCTGAGACAAGGGCCAAGACTGATATCCGTGGGTAAAGACGGCACTTTAAAAGTGTATGACACGGTACAGAAAAAACAAATAAGAAGCGTCATATTGAGTGCGACTCCGCTCAGCTCATGCGTCATGATCGACGATAATATAGTCGCAGCTGGTTCGTGGGACAACGAAATGTGAGTATTTATTTTTTACATGCAATGAAATGTCGTCGTTACGTGCGTCATATCAGGCTTCGAAGTATCACATTTCGGGCGGAGCAATTCGAGAGAACTGAAAGGAATGTCATACAAAATTGAAGGCCTAGGCCGGGAAGTTTTTTTTTAAATTCTAAACTAAATATGGCGTCTGTGTTCATGAACTGGCTAAACAGCTGAATTCGAAATCGGACCAAAAATATCCGCGTTAATGCCTATTACACACGAACTGATTTAAGAATATAAATCTGTATGATTCAATGTGTTGATGAATAAATTTAAAATATTGTCTATTCGTAAGTCAGCAGAGACCATAGACAATATTTAAAATCCTCTGCATTTATTTTAATTATTACAAAAATTAAGATTCTCATTATCAGTTTGTGTATAATGGCCCTAATAGGGTCTATTCTAACACTACACACGCGTAATACGGACGACTTCCGTAAAAAAAACATTACGGAGGAATTGGAGGGAAAATTAAAAGTCTTTTGTTGTGTATATTTTTGGTTGATATTTCAAAATAAAATTTCAAAATGAGTTACGATGATAACAGCGACGAAGAAACTAATTGTACTTTGCCTCAATTCCCTCAATTCCGAGGATGGAGGCCGAATTCTAATGAATAACTTGTTACCGCCAAAATCGAAGGACAAGTACTTACATAAATACAGGTTGGTTTTTTGAGTGGTGATATTTCTTATTTCATTGCACTATACATGCCTAGCCGTGAAAAGGGCTTGCCGGCTTCGTATCGTATCACTATCCGGGCTCCCTACGGTCGGCCGTCTATGCCTACTCACCCGGCAAGCCCTTCTTTCCCGGTGGCTGCAGTAATTTACTATTAAAATAATAAGTGGCATCATTGCATGTGAGGTTAAAATTAAACTTGTTTTGATTCGTTTTCTGAAACGGTTTTCCTCTTTATTTTCTACTAAACAACAATTGAACAGTGGGCAACAAGTTTATTGATATTAAATAAAAATGACACGGTATTTGTTTCAGATATCTGTACGACGTGGATTACGGCCGAGTGGTGGAAAACTTCCGAGCGCATGATGACTGCGTCAGTTGTTTGTTGTGGTTAGAAAAAGGTACCCATGTTTTGTATGTTCTGGCTAGCGCTTGAAACAAATCACTTTTTATTTTTGTTTTTGTAACTTTGCACAATATTTTTATATCGCAATTTAATTGAACTACCCCTTGCGATCAAATGATCAATATTATCACGCAAAAATTGCGCAATAACTTTGATGCGTCCTCGTGGCGGCTAAACATAGGTAGACTAAAAATATTGTGCAATACTGTTCCTTGACGGTACAATAAAAAAGATGGTGCCATTAAAATTAAACTTGCTCAAACCTTTGTTCAATCACTGCGCAATCTTCAATGCTAACCCTAGACTGTCAAAAACATTGCATAATCCGTAATTTTGTGCAATTTAATTGATCGTTTCGGGCCGTTTATCATATCAAATTTCCACGATGTTATTTCATGATAACGGATAAATGATTTGATGTTGTTTTTCTAAACTTTTCTAGTCTTAGTTATCAAATTGTTTTTCTAAACTGACACTGCTGTATAAATAATACAGAATAAAATTGTTAGATGTATCGGTTCTAGATGGGCTGTGTAATAAAGTGTAGCCGGCAAATAACTTGCGCAACGTGGGACGAAGTGGGGGGGGGGGGGGGGGGAGACGGGGGGGGGGGGGACCGTTACCGTTAATATTTGGTTAGACAGACCGAGAATGAGTGTGTACATGATGCTCTCACCTTGTCTCGTTCGTTCGGGTCTCGTCTCGGTCGCGTGTCGGTTTTTGAGGCCGAGTCAAATTGTTGTTCCGCTGTTCAAATGACGCAACGGCGGTGGTATACCTCGACACATTTAATAACTACAACTTAGAAACGTTGAAAAACCCCCGAAATTTTCATTTTAAAACAAAAACGGCGGAACAGATTTTCATGAAACATGGCTAAGAACACTCGGGATAAAATTATCTATGACACAAAAAAAACCGCAATCTAATCGGTCCATCGGTTAGGGAGCTACGATACCACAGACAGATACTCAGACAGACACGTTAAACTTATAATAGGGGAGACCGGGGATGGTTGACCAAATTTCAGCTTAAGCATTTGTATTTTTATTTCTTTAGAGTATATTAACTTGATATCGATTTCAGTTAATAGATATACTATTAAGCTTTAGAAAAAAGTGGCAAAAAGCACGATATTCATTACGATATAGTGTACCTACAGGATCTCGTAGCATAGGAAAAACTAGTCAACCTACCCCATGTATGGGGTAGGTTGACTTGTCAGCAGGGGTAAGTTGACCTATGAAGTTGTTAGAGCAATGTCTACGAAGACATAGGATAAAAGATACAAAAACAGGCAAACATTTTTTTTTAATGAATCAAAAAAGGGATCTTCCGCCATTCTAATTAAACATAACTATTTATTTATCGTATGGCAAATCAGTATTTAGAACCGTGAGATCTTGGAAAAGACAGTACGGTTGCCAGGTTGTTGCACTTTTAGCACCACCCAGGGGTCACGTGTAGGGTAGCGGTGTCTTAGGGGGTCTAAGTTGCACCACGTCCGTAGGAATTAAACATAATAGACTTCCAATAACAATAAACAATCAGAAAATTAAACATTAGGCAATTTGATTACCTAAAATGTTAACCTGGTACACGTTGTACTTTCTTATTAAGTATTTAAAACATAACTAAACAACTTTAATCATTTGGTCACAAATCGTGCCTAACAAATTTAATTATTTTTAATATTTGGTAACAGTCTTGATAGGTCGACCAGCCCCGTTATAAATTAGTCTACTAACCCCGAACCACGTTTTAATTTATAATCACGTGCCATAACCATATAACTGCGACGAAATCAATAAGAATGATAATGTATAGAAAGACCATGAGTCAAACTTTCGTTACAAATGCTTTGATAATCAATAACAACAAATAATTAGGCGCCATTACAAATAATATTACGACAAAAATAATTACTTAGGTGCTTTGTTTTTCAATATTACGCTCCTTCTCTCCAAAGATATGCGTGCACGACGTCACGTTCCCGGTGACGGAGCGGGGGGAGGTGACGGACTCTCGTGGCTTATTGGTTGGCTCAAGGCCTTTGCGTCAGACGAGTTTTTGGTAGTTAGTCTACCTACCCCTATAGTCAACCATCCCCGGTCTCCCCTACCCCGCATTTTGCGTCGGGAGTTAAAAAGAGCTCCAGATGCCATATGAAATGTATGGCTGCCAAGGCTCGTGGGTTGACTTGTACATGGTTTACGTTGGTGTACAGTCGGATGCAAAGCAAGCCCTGATCATAGTAGTAAGAGTGCAAAGTACGTTCACTTCATACAAACGCGCCGCGCGCGGCTTGTATGTGTGCGCCATTACTAGGTACGCGTCGCCGCACGCACACTCAAACAAAACCTCTACTGGCGCACTGAGAAACGGGTCGAGATTTTGTTTGAGTTTGCGTGCGCAACGCGTAGATACTAATCGCGCACACATGCAGGCCGCGCGCGGTGCGTTTGTGGAAGATGGCCTACTTTACACTGTTTCTACTATGCCCTGATGCTGGGTGTTTACTGTTTGTTTGATGTCGGCAGAGCGCGTGCTGGTGTCGGGCGGGCACGACGGCGTGGTGCGCGCGTGGGGCGCGGCGGGGCGCGGCGGGCCGGCGCTGCGCGGGCTGCGCGCCGAGTTCGACCACGACGGGAAGGTCACCACCGTCACCTACAGGTACGTGCGCGGTGGAACATACGAAAAATCCTATTGGTGGGGGGTGGGGGTGTAGACTAGAAAATTATTATTACTCCAAAAGAAAGAAGGCAAAAAGTATGCCTAGTGACGAAAATCCCATTCAGACGCCCTATCGCTAAACGAACACGAATTTAGTTCGTGTATCTCCCTCTCTGTTGCACTTGCTAGTTCGAGCGGCAGAGACGGAGATGCTCGAACGAAATTCGTTTTCAGTTCGCCCCTCAGATATTTCGAAGAAACACGAAGCTACAACCGTTTTAATATTGCTTGTTAGAGAGAGAAAACGCAAACAGTGTGTGACGTCACAATACGCGAGGGCAGGCCGCGTCGATGGCGGCGCCGAACACGATGGGGCACAGCTCGTTGCTGTCTATTAGTGACGTCACAATCTACAAGCTTAATCGTTTCATATGAAGTTGCGTTTTGCTAAAAACGCGCCTATGAGCAGAGAGTCCACCTAGCGGGTTCATGGCAAACTGACTGAAAGCGTGCAAACAGTGAATTTAATAATTCAGAGACCCCTTCCCAGATAGCTCCTAGAATAAGGCACTCATTATTCAGAAACCCTGTCTAAACTCTCCCAGAAAAGAGGCTTTCTTTTTATAGCACATCGCCCGTATACACGGTTTCGCCCTGTCCGTCCGTCTGCCCGTCTTCGGCTTTGCTCAGTAACCCTTGCAACTAGAAAACTGTAATTCAGCATGGGAATATAAATCAATGACGCCGACAAAACAGAATAATAAAAATTTTAGTTTACCCCGCCTCTACTCGTAAAGCGGGGATGTATATACTTTTTTTCTCGATAAACCTATCGTGTGGTATAGTGTGGTGGATAGCTTGTTCCATAGTATAATGGGTTTCTTAAAACTATTTTTCAACTCAGTGATTCGTTTGCTAGGTAACCAACTTAAAACGTACCTACTTCCATAGTCCAACTTCCGTACAAATTCAGCTGGCGCAACCACACCATTTAGTTGGCGTGCGCGTGTCAATGTAACTAAGACAGTTTCCGTAGTTGTCACTACTGAAGCCTATACTACGCGTGGCCCGACTCGCATTAGGCCGATTTTTAGATACGATGTCGCTCAGTTAAGTTACAAAAGACCGCCAGAGGGCTTAGCACGCTTGTCTCTGGTATGTAAGTGAATAGTATAATTCCATAAACAAATGATTATGATCGAGTGTACGGATAAAGTGGTTTGTTCAATTTACTTTCAATATAAAAACGCTTCCACAGACGCCGCCGTCACAGCGTGGATATAATCGCAGGCACCAGCGACGGCGAGCTTTACGTGTGGGATCTGATGGCTCGCGAGCTGCTGGCCAAGATGTCCGTGCACTCGTCGCCCGCCGTCGGCGCGTGCTTCGTGCCCGCCGGCGACCGCGTCGTCACCATCGCGCTCGACGGTGACATGAGCGTCACAGACCTGCTTGTTTGCGATTCCGTGAGTGATTTACAATAAACTTAACTGGCAAAGTCCTCCAGCTGTTCGCTTATGAAACCCTTTTAAACGTGTGGGTCTTGATGGCTCACGAGCTGCTCGTGTATACTGTACTATTATTTTGACCGTCATGATATTCCCTCAGGTGTACCACGCGCAACTAGCTGCGGGCGCGGCGGCGCTGTGCTGGCAGGGCCCGCGCGCGCTGTGGCTGGGCGCGCGGCGCGGCGCGCTGCTGCAGTGGGACATGATGCGCGCGCAGCCGCGCGCCGAGCTGCAGGCGCACCAAGGTACGCACTCTCTGTACTCAGGTGTACCACGCGCAACTAGCTGCGGGCGCGGCGGCGCTGTGCTGGCAGGGCCCGCGCGCGCTGTGGCTGGGCGCGCGGCGCGGCGCGCTGCTGCAGTGGGACATGATGCGCGCGCAGCCGCGCGCCGAGCTGCAGGCGCACCAAGGTACGCACTCTCTGTACTCAGGTGTACCACGCGCAACTAGCTGCGGGCGCGGCGGCGCTGTGCTGGCAGGGCCCGCGCGCGCTGTGGCTGGGCGCGCGGCGCGGCGCGCTGCTGCAGTGGGACATGATGCGCGCGCAGCCGCGCGCCGAGCTGCAGGCGCACCAAGGTACGCACTCTCTGTACTCAGGTGTACCACGCGCAACTAGCTGCGGGCGCGGCGGCGCTGTGCTGGCAGGGCCCGCGCGCGCTGTGGCTGGGCGCGCGGCGCGGCGCGCTGCTGCAGTGGGACATGATGCGCGCGCAGCCGCGCGCCGAGCTGCAGGCGCACCAAGGTACGCACTCTCTGTACTCAGGTGTACCACGCGCAACTAGCTGCGGGCGCGGCGGCGCTGTGCTGGCAGGGCCCGCGCGCGCTGTGGCTGGGCGCGCGGCGCGGCGCGCTGCTGCAGTGGGACATGATGCGCGCGCAGCCGCGCGCCGAGCTGCAGGCGCACCAAGGTACGCACTCTCTGTACTCAGGTGTACCACGCGCAACTAGCTGCGGGCGCGGCGGCGCTGTGCTGGCAGGGCCCGCGCGCGCTGTGGCTGGGCGCGCGGCGCGGCGCGCTGCTGCAGTGGGACATGATGCGCGCGCAGCCGCGCGCCGAGCTGCAGGCGCACCAAGGTACGCACTCTCTGTACTCAGGTGTACCACGCGCAACTAGCTGCGGGCGCGGCGGCGCTGTGCTGGCAGGGCCCGCGCGCGCTGTGGCTGGGCGCGCGGCGCGGCGCGCTGCTGCAGTGGGACATGATGCGCGCGCAGCCGCGCGCCGAGCTGCAGGCGCACCAAGGTACGCACTCTCTGTACTCAGGTGTACCACGCGCAACTAGCTGCGGGCGCGGCGGCGCTGTGCTGGCAGGGCCCGCGCGCGCTGTGGCTGGGCGCGCGGCGCGGCGCGCTGCTGCAGTGGGACATGATGCGCGCGCAGCCGCGCGCCGAGCTGCAGGCGCACCAAGGTACGCACTCTCTGTACTCAGGTGTACCACGCGCAACTAGCTGCGGGCGCGGCGGCGCTGTGCTGGCAGGGCCCGCGCGCGCTGTGGCTGGGCGCGCGGCGCGGCGCGCTGCTGCAGTGGGACATGATGCGCGCGCAGCCGCGCGCCGAGCTGCAGGCGCACCAAGGTACGCACTCTCTGTACTCAGGTGTACCACGCGCAACTAGCTGCGGGCGCGGCGGCGCTGTGCTGGCAGGGCCCGCGCGCGCTGTGGCTGGGCGCGCGGCGCGGCGCGCTGCTGCAGTGGGACATGATGCGCGCGCAGCCGCGCGCCGAGCTGCAGGCGCACCAAGGTACGCACTCTCTGTACTCAGGTGTACCACGCGCAACTAGCTGCGGGCGCGGCGGCGCTGTGCTGGCAGGGCCCGCGCGCGCTGTGGCTGGGCGCGCGGCGCGGCGCGCTGCTGCAGTGGGACATGATGCGCGCGCAGCCGCGCGCCGAGCTGCAGGCGCACCAAGGTACGCACTCTCTGTACTCAGGTGTACCACGCGCAACTAGCTGCGGGCGCGGCGGCGCTGTGCTGGCAGGGCCCGCGCGCGCTGTGGCTGGGCGCGCGGCGCGGCGCGCTGCTGCAGTGGGACATGATGCGCGCGCAGCCGCGCGCCGAGCTGCAGGCGCACCAAGGTACGCACTCTCTGTACTCAGGTGTACCACGCGCAACTAGCTGCGGGCGCGGCGGCGCTGTGCTGGCAGGGCCCGCGCGCGCTGTGGCTGGGCGCGCGGCGCGGCGCGCTGCTGCAGTGGGACATGATGCGCGCGCAGCCGCGCGCCGAGCTGCAGGCGCACCAAGGTACGCACTCTCTGTACTCAGGTGTACCACGCGCAACTAGCTGCGGGCGCGGCGGCGCTGTGCTGGCAGGGCCCGCGCGCGCTGTGGCTGGGCGCGCGGCGCGGCGCGCTGCTGCAGTGGGACATGATGCGCGCGCAGCCGCGCGCCGAGCTGCAGGCGCACCAAGGTACGCACTCTCTGTACTCAGGTGTACCACGCGCAACTAGCTGCGGGCGCGGCGGCGCTGTGCTGGCAGGGCCCGCGCGCGCTGTGGCTGGGCGCGCGGCGCGGCGCGCTGCTGCAGTGGGACATGATGCGCGCGCAGCCGCGCGCCGAGCTGCAGGCGCACCAAGGTACGCACTCTCTGTACTCAGGTGTACCACGCGCAACTAGCTGCGGGCGCGGCGGCGCTGTGCTGGCAGGGCCCGCGCGCGCTGTGGCTGGGCGCGCGGCGCGGCGCGCTGCTGCAGTGGGACATGATGCGCGCGCAGCCGCGCGCCGAGCTGCAGGCGCACCAAGGTACGCACTCTCTGTACTCAGGTGTACCACGCGCAACTAGCTGCGGGCGCGGCGGCGCTGTGCTGGCAGGGCCCGCGCGCGCTGTGGCTGGGCGCGCGGCGCGGCGCGCTGCTGCAGTGGGACATGATGCGCGCGCAGCCGCGCGCCGAGCTGCAGGCGCACCAAGGTACGCACTCTCTGTACTCAGGTGTACCACGCGCAACTAGCTGCGGGCGCGGCGGCGCTGTGCTGGCAGGGCCCGCGCGCGCTGTGGCTGGGCGCGCGGCGCGGCGCGCTGCTGCAGTGGGACATGATGCGCGCGCAGCCGCGCGCCGAGCTGCAGGCGCACCAAGGTACGCACTCTCTGTACTCAGGTGTACCACGCGCAACTAGCTGCGGGCGCGGCGGCGCTGTGCTGGCAGGGCCCGCGCGCGCTGTGGCTGGGCGCGCGGCGCGGCGCGCTGCTGCAGTGGGACATGATGCGCGCGCAGCCGCGCGCCGAGCTGCAGGCGCACCAAGGTACGCACTCTCTGTACTCAGGTGTACCACGCGCAACTAGCTGCGGGCGCGGCGGCGCTGTGCTGGCAGGGCCCGCGCGCGCTGTGGCTGGGCGCGCGGCGCGGCGCGCTGCTGCAGTGGGACATGATGCGCGCGCAGCCGCGCGCCGAGCTGCAGGCGCACCAAGGTACGCACTCTCTGTACTCAGGTGTACCACGCGCAACTAGCTGCGGGCGCGGCGGCGCTGTGCTGGCAGGGCCCGCGCGCGCTGTGGCTGGGCGCGCGGCGCGGCGCGCTGCTGCAGTGGGACATGATGCGCGCGCAGCCGCGCGCCGAGCTGCAGGCGCACCAAGGTACGCACTCTCTGTACTCAGGTGTACCACGCGCAACTAGCTGCGGGCGCGGCGGCGCTGTGCTGGCAGGGCCCGCGCGCGCTGTGGCTGGGCGCGCGGCGCGGCGCGCTGCTGCAGTGGGACATGATGCGCGCGCAGCCGCGCGCCGAGCTGCAGGCGCACCAAGGTACGCACTCTCTGTACTCAGGTGTACCACGCGCAACTAGCTGCGGGCGCGGCGGCGCTGTGCTGGCAGGGCCCGCGCGCGCTGTGGCTGGGCGCGCGGCGCGGCGCGCTGCTGCAGTGGGACATGATGCGCGCGCAGCCGCGCGCCGAGCTGCAGGCGCACCAAGGTACGCACTCTCTGTACTCAGGTGTACCACGCGCAACTAGCTGCGGGCGCGGCGGCGCTGTGCTGGCAGGGCCCGCGCGCGCTGTGGCTGGGCGCGCGGCGCGGCGCGCTGCTGCAGTGGGACATGATGCGCGCGCAGCCGCGCGCCGAGCTGCAGGCGCACCAAGGTACGCACTCTCTGTACTCAGGTGTACCACGCGCAACTAGCTGCGGGCGCGGCGGCGCTGTGCTGGCAGGGCCCGCGCGCGCTGTGGCTGGGCGCGCGGCGCGGCGCGCTGCTGCAGTGGGACATGATGCGCGCGCAGCCGCGCGCCGAGCTGCAGGCGCACCAAGGTACGCACTCTCTGTACTCAGGTGTACCACGCGCAACTAGCTGCGGGCGCGGCGGCGCTGTGCTGGCAGGGCCCGCGCGCGCTGTGGCTGGGCGCGCGGCGCGGATAAAATTAATACACTCTCGTTCGACTATCGCGAGGTTGAAGTATGGGACCTGGGCATCTTACATGATCCTAAACTTCTTTTTAATAACCATATTGATAATGTCATATCTTGAGCAACAAAATCACTAGGTTTTTTGTTTCGTTGTTCAAGGTATTTTAAACGGGCCAAATGTTTTAAGATTCTATATTGTGCCCTTGTTAGGGATACCTTGGAATATGCATCTCAGGTCTGGAATCCTCGTTACAAACGCTATGTAACGAGATTGGAAAATATCCAGAAAGAGTTCTTGAAGTTTCTTTGCTTCAAATTAGGTATTCACTACGACTTAAATAAGTATTTGGATCTGTGTAGGAGATTCTATCTTCTCCCACTTGAGACCCGTCGAAATATAGCCTACATTACATATCTACTTAAAGTTGCATCTAATTTAATCGACAGCCTCACCTTACTTGGTAAATTTAACACCCGTATACCCAGTAGAGCTCGGCGTAAGCCGCCACTATCCGTGCCATTATCATCCACTAACTATAGGCAAAATAGTTTTATGATCAGAGCGAGCAACGGTTTAAGTGATGTGTCTCAGAGGTTTGACGACCTGGATATATTCAGTGCAAGTGTTCCTTCAGTGAGATGACGCTTATCCCGACAATTTTTCGGTAGAGGTAGGGAAATAGTTTAGGTAACTCTTTTTAGTCTATTTAGAAATAAGTACTCAAATTATGTAGCTGTGTCAAGACGAAAAGCGCTGTTTTCGTTTGGCTTTTGCTCACTTATTTTTTACATATTTATCACGCTATCGGTGAGGATCTGTTATTAGCTCACTGTCACTACTAGTACTGTTTTATGCCGCCCTGGCCGTTATTTTGCTCCCTTGAGACATTATCTAATTTATCGCTCGCACTCGCAAAAGTGTTCTTTCCGAATCATCATAAAACATCCCTTCTAGAACTCATTTAAAGCAGTCTTCGGAACTCAAGCGCAGTTTATAAAAATACAATAAGGAGAATTTCGATATAATCGTTAGCACAGATAATTCCTACTATACCCTAATGGTACATCTTCACGACCTGACTATATCCCCAGTAGTCCTGAGTTGGAACTAACGTTTTCAAGTTATCTTTTTCGCCTTTTACGTACTCGTGCTTCGAACCTTACTTACGTTCGACGCTGTCACGTCAAATAAAGAAATGTGTGAATATCCTCAGCTACTTCGATCCAATCACACATGTGAGTTAAAGTAAAGAGCAAGCAAACATTAACACCGTATTGGCGCTTCATAAACCTAGTGGATGCCACGCCACTGGCGTCTATACGAATAAACACAGTCCAATCTTCTAATTGAAATTAGAATCAATATTCCGGTACCATAACGTGATGATCTTTTCGTGCGATTAGGATCAGGGTGTTCCTGACATGTTCCAGTTAGATTTCCTTTTGGTTTCAAAGCTACAGTAACATTACATTGCTTATAAAAATAAACCGTTGTTGGCGGCGTTAGGCCATCCCGCTAATCCCATAGGTTAAATTTAATCAATTTGTTAAAATGGTTTTAAAGTGGCTTGCATAGTTCAGGACGTTACCCTCTGCATGCAAACCTCTTTATAATATTAGTGTAGAATGACTTGAAGATAGGGTAAGATTTTTCTTTTATTTTAGTTAAAAAATCTCCCTACTGGTTCTTTGAACCTGGGCAAGTAACTAGGAGACAAATCTAACTTACATACATACATTCACGCCTTTATACCTAAAAGGGGTAGACAAACTAACTCACCTACCTACTTATTCAAATTTGCTTCAAGGATCAATCAAAAACTATGAGAAACGTTACGTATCTCGTTTCCAACTTCTGTTTTATTTTTTTCTTATCATACAAATGAAAGATTGAAGAAGAAAGTGGGAAGAATCACCCGAGATTGAAGAGATGAATATTAATGGCTGCTGATTTGTATGAGTGGGAAAAATAATAGACGTATGCACTGCTAACTCCAAGTAACATTACTGCAACTTACAAGAGAATGATTATGGGTGATTATCTCATTATTTTTATGTTATGTTTGTTGTAGAAGTAGTAAATAGAATTACTTGCAGCGGTATCGCCTGGTGTTGAAACACAACTACGAAACCGGGAATATTATTACACGAATGATCCCGACCTGCCAAGTACCTACGTCCTACGTAGGTACTTGTTAAAATATTTGGGAGTAAATTATGTACGGAATCGCGTGTAATGTTCTACTGGTCTAACCATGGTCTAACCTAGAATTGGATATTTAACAATAGTTACATCCTCCTAATCCTTTTCCTCAAACGTTTTCTATGATAGAATTGTCGGTTTGCAAGTTTTTATTGCATAAAGATGGCGATTATTGTGAAAATTGCGAGTCACCGTAAAGCAACCCATAGAGGGTATACATAGAAGAAATAAGAGGTCAATCTGAATCGACGTTTTGCATTACAATACGATATCATTATCAATGTTTTGCGCGCCCTCATTCTGGCACATTAGCCCGGCGTGCGTGAAGGCGAGAAGTTATATTGGAATGAGAAACGTGAAACGTGGAGTCAGATTGGTCCCCAGTGGGTTGAACGAGGTGATTAATGCTTCCTATATTGTTTCAGATGTGATCAACAGCGTTCACTACGACGCGGCTACAGAAACGATAGTCACGGCTAGTAAAGATAAAACAGTGAAACTTTGGAAAATGATCTCAAGCTCTTGACAAAAGAGGCTTAATTTATTAAAGAGTCCTATTAATTCTACCGTATTATTCTTCTTGTAAATTAGTTATTTTGAAAACGATAGTATTATTGAAATCTGTTATAGATCTTATACTGAACAAAATTGTACTGATTTAATTTATATTCGGCGATCAAAATTAGATGATTTACTTTTATTATAAGAGGCCCTGTATGAAGGTAGAGTAAGATTATATTATATTGTATCTCATGAAACGTCCAGCCAGTCCTAGTAGAATAGTGACTAACTTTAATTACAACCGTACTATTTTTGTCATTTGACTAAAAGTTTCGAATAAAATTTGTGAAATGTGATAAAATTCAAGGTTGTTCACGAGAGTTATTTTAGAATAGTAATTTCGCACGTGTGTTACTGTTTGCTTTTAAAAATATATTAATGTATAAAGACTTCTTGTGATATGCGTAAGGTACCTGTATAAGATCCATTTTAACGACAATAAAACCTATCCTATACGATCTGTTTTAATCTCTTTATTCCACTATGCCAAACCATAGCGTGAGGAGGTTACCATACCACTTGATTGATTGTTATACCTAGTTGGCCAGTATGTTCGACCTCGATCGACGGATTGAACATGGATCGGTCCATTCGTGTGCTTACCCCTTGTTTTATCCAAACCATCTCCCAATTTTGCAAAGCTCAACGAGAGAAAGTATCATTCTACATGCTGCACAATTAAGGGAAGGGTAATCCGGCGGGTAATGAGTGAGCGGGGGAGGATATAAATTATATTTATATTATAGTCACTCATTAAATTATAGTCGTATAATTAAAACTTAATAACATGATAATAATTAAGATGTTAAAAGACAACAAGAATTCATCTACAATTCTACACAGTAACAGATTCTACCATAGTTTTCTTAATTAATTCACCGAAATTGTCTGTAGATTCGGCAGTATTGGTCTCGGGCGGCGGCGCGGCGGGCTGCTGCGGGTCGGACGCGTCCTGCGTCGTTTGGTCCGAGTGGTCCAGGTTCAGCAACGTGTTGTGACTGAACCAATTCTCGTCGTTCTCCGTTTGCAACTTATTGCTAGTCTGATATGGCAACATCATGTTGTAGTGCGAATCTGGTTTGCTCTCAGTATTCATACACTCCGTGGTATTTTTGTATACGCCATAATGGTTCTGAGATAATGAGTACTGTATCGAATCATGCTCGTGCATGCTTGTGCTCGGTTTGTGACTGTAGTCGGGGACGTACATATGGCCGTAATGACTGAACATGGAGATATGGGAGTTGTGGGCAAACTCTTCGAAACTGGTCGCAGAAAAACTAGTCTGCAATCCCTTGAAATGATTATTATCAGAGTGCTGGCCGTAAGCGTAGTTGAGATCGTTGTGAAACCTTTGTACATTGGTCGACATGTCGAACCCTATGTTGTTCGCCATTGAGTAAGGAGCACCCTTGCCCTGAAGTATGTTGCATGTATAAGAAGCGGTGCGGTTGCTATGTAGACTTTCGTCAAAATGCATAACACTATTCTCATTCATGTTTCTATGAATTAGCGGATTGTTTGTGTAATTGTAACTTTTATTATCCTGAATACTAGTGCTTTGGCTGGGAATATTGTTCATGTCGCAGTGCACATTATTAAAACTTCCAGCGTTTACACACGATTCTACTTCCACTCTCGGAGTTAAATTGACGTCACGTAGCAATCCATCTTCATGGGTTAGACATCGCTCTCTGTCATAGGATGTGTTTGGAACACAAGATAATGAATTAGTATTGTGAGCTTCGGCCCATTGCCTTTTGGCTGTTAGGTTTTCTTCGTTTTTCTTTTCAAGGCCTAATCTCATAAGTGTATGAATAAAATGTGTCCGAACTCTTACAGGGTTGAACTCTATTCGTCCAGTAGTATTGCCGCACCCATCTTTAGTACATCCGCAGGGGAAGTTTAATCTATCAACTTGACATTTTATGCCGGCCAAACTACATAAGCAATTCTCTGGATTGCATACACCTTTGCAGGAACACCCACAGAATTCACGCGATGTTCTAATGTCTCTGCATTCGTCTTTTTCGTATCCTTCAATTTTACGAACTCCTGCTGCGCGTAGAAGAGCTCGTCTTTGCCGCGTAGGTACCGGCTGCAAGAAATAATAGCTATCTAGATCTAATTCAGATTCGGATATATCGCTTGCTTCTTCTTCTGTGTCGCTGTCCTCACTGGAAGACAGGGCTGCTCCTTGCAGTGAATGTCTCTCACTCTTCAGTTGTTGTAAGATTTGTCTATGTAGTCGTCTTTGTTCTATAGCATGCTCAGCCAAAGTAAATTTTTGGGTGTGAGTGTGTTGTTTTTCCATTCCTAAAGTAGAGCCGCCTTGAGATGGAACACAGGTAAATCCTTGAGTTCTAGGGAAATAATAAACAGTAACGTTATCAAATTGAATACCACCCTCTTTTGTTTTTTTCATTGGTGGTTCTACTTGGCTTTCGACGCTACGCTTTCTTTTGAGACTACTTCGCAGGAGTTTCTGGCTTATGGTTTCCGTAGTTTCTGGATTTTCTTCTCTGTATGCATTATTAAAAGTGTCACTTAGACTTGGTGGTTTTTCTTGACTCCCAGCATGGTTTAGGCCGCTTGTGCATGGGAGTTCAAGATTGAATGTTATAATATTCCTTTCTTCCGCGGTCTCCGATCCAAGACCAGAGTCGCTTCCATCTGAACGGTCCTGCGCTTCTTCATCTCGGTCATTGCTGGTGCTGTCTGGTGGCAGGCTGCCAAGCGCCGAGTCTTCGCTGTCGGCTGATGCAGTGTCTGTCTTAATATCATCTATATCACTTAGTGTGTCATTATCATCACTCTTAAGAGCATAATCTGCTTTGCTATCGGTGGTCTCATAAAACTGAGAATTAATGCTGCTGTCAACGTGATTTTGCTCATCATTGGAGCTAAGATCGTCACTGTTAACATCACTATCACTATTTTTGTCGTCCTTAATAAGAAATAAAGATTCTTGTTCTACAGTTCTTGCTGATTCCATTGTGTCTGAAACCTGTTCCTGATCACTAATCTGCTTTGATATTTCTGGAATATCGCCCATATAACTTTCAAGTGTTGTTGTGTCTCCCATGGCGAAATTTCTGTAATAAAAATAGTTACTAAATTAAATAATGTAGATAGTGTGTTACTTACTTTTCTTACTAGAATTTGAGTTGAGCACATTAACTTAATTTAATCCTAGTACCCGGTAAGTCCTACGTTGATACATTATAATTATAATATATTCAGGAACATTTAGCATCGAACAGTATGGATACAAGGCACCTTGCACTCAGGAGAACGAGGCAACGTTATAAATCAAACAAAATGATAATTCAAAACCGGTACCTGTTCAAAAGGCAGCGGCCTCGACGAACTTCACCGGTATTGGCGGGCTTGCCTTCGGACTCTCCAGTCCATGGTGATGACGCTCACTGTACTCGCGATAACTCACTGCTCATCACCGTCCGACATTCTCAAACTATCACCACTGTTCGAACAAGTAATCATAATTATTTCTTTCCATAATTCGGTCACCAACTACAATTCCTTTGTTCGAGATTCGCTTTAATGTACACCACAATAAGGTTCACTTTTAATCACTGATCACTAGGCGACGTAGAGTTTTAACCCTATTTATTTATTTTCCGCCTTATTGTGACGGCAATATTTTGCTCTTTTTATCGCCGCCCTGCTACATTTCCAGCCATCGATCGTATGTTCTCCTTTGTAGGATAACCACTTCGTTCCGAGGAAATTATTTACACGCGTATAGAGATCAACAGTCGCACTGAGCCAGCTACTTTTACTACACTGATCTCGTTGTTCCCACCTCGCCTAATCGCGTTGGACGACTCCGTCAGCGGGCGGTTCGGACGAACGACGCAGGCAAGTATTACCCTGCTAAATTACGGAGAGCGTTCAACATGACTGCCGAGCGAGCTGGGGGCAATTTTAGATTAAGCCGTGTTCGTGCGTTGTTCGACGTGACGTAGCCCCGCCCCGCCGCGCGCCTCACTCCGGCCTTGCGACCCTCCGCGCCGCTCTGCGTTCACCGTTGGGCTCGCGCAAGCGCGTTCCGTCTTTCGAATGCTGTGATACCATCTTCTAAATATACATTCCCGTGAAATTGCATTTATTATGATTGTCAATATTACAATATACACTTTACGCAGTAGTTTAACCCTTTCGTTCCGGATGACGAGTTAAATCGTCTTGTGGGATGTGCTCTCAGATCCGGTAGACTCGTTTTAATCGTTCGGATCTGGAAAACTGGGTAGATTTTCTGTATGACTTTGCCGGAACGAAAGGGTTAAGTATGTTATTGTATTTCATACGCAAATCGATATCAGATAATTGTGTGATAGGATAATTATATATATCAGCTTTATTAATCTTTCATTGCAATGCGTTTGCAATAGACATTCCTTGCGTAAGCGATAACAATGTCATATAATGTGTATTCATAATAGGGGTGTACATACTAAAGTATGTGCTACACGGTTTAAAACCGCGGTTTCTGCCACGTGACCTTGGTAGAAGCGACGTAGAAGCTCTGCCGTCTACACGGTTTAAAACGGCCCCAAACTTTTATGTGTTTGAAACGCTTGTGCGGGGCAAACGTGCGCGGAACACTTACTGAGACGCCATGGCACCTTCCTTGTCGAGGTTGGAGTTTGTTTTGCACTTTTGTGTGCAATTGATTAAAAAAACAAAAGTTTTTTTTTGGCTAGGGTCCTTATAATCCTCACTAGTTAAATCCCAAAGACACGGAAGGTCTCTATGCAGTTCAATTAGTTGGTTAAACCACCTCTCGTTCGTTCGCCGACGCCATTTTGAACCTAAACCTGCGCGGCACGTCTACACTCGGTGCGTGCGGCGTGCGACTGTCGTTCGCGTGTTTAAAACCATGCCACATGGTTTTAAATCACCGTTTCTGCCAAATGGTTTGCCGAGCGCGCCTGCCTGCCAAGGTCATGCGAGATTTGGTTTGAAACCACTGGCTACATGGCTTACAACGGTTGTTTTTTTACAAAGGTCACGTTGCAGGAACCGCGGTTTTTTAAACCGTGTAGTACTGCTTAAATAAAATAATCAAAAATGACATATTTTCTCGAAAAAGGATTAATAATGTAGTCAAATGGAGAAAAAATCAACGTAAGAGGTTAAATACAAATACCTAATCACGAAGTTATAAGTGTCCAAAGTTTTAAGAAGGTGTATGATCTGTCCCGTTTTCGCAAAAGGCAACTTCATATGAAACTATGACGCTTGTAGATTGTGACGGCACTAATAGACGGCAACGTGCCGTGCCCCATCGTGTTCGGCGCCGCCATTCACAGTTCGTCACACGCTGTTTTCTTTTGCTCTCTCTAACAAGCAATATTAAAACGATTGTATATATAGCTTCGTAATTCTTTGAGATACCTGAATGGGATTTTCGTCACTAGGCATACCTATTGTTTTGCCTCCTTTCTTTTGGAGTAATATTGTTAGAGTCTACATCCTGTTGTCAAATATTTTAAGTGGTTAATTTTCATAGAAAGTCGGTTATTTCGATGTTGGCAACCCCGGCACAAAGGCTTTTGCTGTTACTTGCTTGGGCGAGCTCTACATAACCATACTCTCGCATCCCGCCAGCAGCAACGTCATTGTCGTTCTATATCTATATTATACCTATACCTACGATTTGAATACTTATATCCATATCTACTTTAGCATTCGCGTCCTATTGCACACCCATGATCCCTAGTTGTACCCATTACCATAAGTAATTCTGTAGCTGTCTTCTTACTTTCCTTAATTGCACTGCTGCACATAACTTAGCTGCTCGACTAGACCTGTATTTAGGAAGGTGCCAAGTCATGTGGCTAGCTTGTACCTCAGAATCACATGTACAAGAGTCTTTTGTACCACAATTTTAGTACCATTGACAGATGTTTCATGATTTTCATGAATAATAAATTTAATGTCCAAAAAACAAGGCGGACCTCCGATTACGCAATATTACGATTTTAGGGTTTAAATCACTAAGTACCTAGGGACGAGCTTACAGCCTATTGTACCTACTGTAAAATATTTGTCAATGCATATTGATCCATGTACAGTATTTAAGTAAGTACGTATATTAACACCCCCGACTGTACACCTACCTACCTACTTTCAAAGTTTATTCTTCTTTCTTAAGTTGGGACGAACTTACAGTGTATGTTCCTTTAAAATATTTTGTCAATAGATAATCTGATCATGTACCCTTATAAATCCCAGGATGTTTTTAAATTTGTTACTTTATCGATTAAAACACTCATGAATCGCACACATTATCTGTACTAAACGACATTGTATGTACATGTACGTACATTTCCGAGTCCAGTCCAGAATGCCAACTCACACGCAGTGAGCGATCATCCGAACCACGAATGCCCCGCCCCACAAATAAAAGAGCAGTAGAAGTACCTACACTCTCCTTCTTAACTTCTTATAGTTTCTAACGTCGAACAAACGTTAGCGAAATCTATTTTGGAGACTTTGAAATTATTACAAAAAGTTTTTGTATAAAGATTGTGTTTTTATTTTAAATCCATATATTGAAATACTCGCTTAACACGGGCCTTGTCGTTGGTTCAGTATGAACCAACTCACAGCAGTTTCTAATTCAAAAATCTCCAAAAGTACAGAGATTTCGGTATACTCGTAGCCACCATACAAACTTTTTTTCGTATCGCTGAAACATATCTAAAAACAACGACATCGCCCGTTCTCGTATGTGTCACTGACGACTAGGGATTGCAAATATGAACGAAAATCGAATATCGGTTTTTATTCGGTTAAACTCGAACTCGAACTCGAATCGAATCTCGGTTAAAAACCGAGTTTTTCTTTACTATAGAAAACTTCCACGTGGGTCACTTCAGAACAGTGAACCGTTTTGGAGAAACAACATCATCAAAGAGAGCAGTCGTCCGTCAGTGACGACTGCTCTCTTAAACTAGTTAGTTGGATATAAACTCTGAAACTACTCAATGGATTTTGATGCGGTTTTCACTCAAGTGTAGAATGATAATTGCAAATAGTCTTAATATAGAAATTGCGTCTTTAATTGCAGGCATAGCACGAAGCGCCTCGCTGGTTCAGTAATGAACCAACTCATAGAAGGTTCGAACTCGAATATCTCCGAAAGTACAGCGATCCGGGTCAGACCATCATAGTAACTTTTTTGTCTTGAAAAGACCTATGCAATGACACCACTTTCATCTCTATTGGTCAGGGTACCAAAATGCCCATTGTCCTTTCAAATTGATAGCATCAAAGTATTTGCTGAGATATTTAACTTTGTCACAGACAGACGCACCATAAGGGTTTTTACCGTTTGGTCCGGAACCCTAAAAACACCAAGTTGTTTTCTGGTCTTCGGCCGAAGGAAGAGTTCCCTTACTTAAAAATTGTCTTGCTCCCCGTACAACCTTCCAACTCCTTTTATGCCCTTTCGAGGATGAATTTATACCCCCTTATTAAATCAATTTCATTTTTTTAAATCTCCATCCATTCAAACTTTCAACCCCCTTTTAACCTCCTTAAGGTGTGAATATCAAAAAACGCTGAAATTTGTTTTCTAGCCTTATCAAACCGTCTATGACTCATGTTACATATCTCTCACTTATCTTGCTTCTCCATATAAACGTGGAGCTTCCTTTTATCCCCCCTTAAACGATGAACTTCAAATAACGCTAAATTTTTTTTTTTTTTCAAACAAACAAACCAGTCTAAAACCGATGTAACAAATCTCTTTCTTTAAACATATCTTGCTCTCCATATAAACTTTGAACCCCCTTTTAACCCCCTTAGGGCATGCATTTCAAAATACGATAACATCAGTTTCGCAGTAGTTGTAGTTTTGTCATAAACAATCTAAGACCGCAGTTACAAATCTTTTACTTTAAAAAAGTTCTTGCTCTCCATACAAACTTTTAAACCCTTTAGGGGACGAATTTCAAAAAACGCTGAAATTAATTTAATACTTTTTTAATCAATAGACTAAGAACTACCTAAGTTACGAATATCTTACTTTAAAAATGTATTGCTCGCCATATAAATTAACTTAGAACCTCTCCTTTTAAGGGGTGGAGTCATCCAAAACGCTAAAAGTTATTTTTAATAAGTAACCATTCTACAAAGTTTTAAGTCTAGGTCAAAGTAAAAGTCTAGGTCAAGGTAAAAAAAGAGTTTCCCCCATACAAACTTTGCACCCCTATTTAACCTCCCCCCCGGAGTTTGATTCCCAATGCCTTCGTTATAAAAGGAAGTTCGGGTGTAAATTTCAATTTTTTTAGTACCAATAGTTTCAGCTGTGCGTTGATGCTTACTCGTACTAATATTATAAATGGGAAAGTGTATATGTGTCTTTGTTTGTTGGTCCGTCTTTCACGGCAAAACGGAGCGACGAATTGACGGGAAGGAGATAGGATAGTTTTTCTCCCCGAAATCATCCCCTAAGGGTGTATAAGGGGGGGGGGGGGGGGGGTAAAAGTTTGTATGGAGCTGCGATATAAACGAGTTCCACGAGGACGGAGTCGCAGGCAGAAGCTAGTATTATATACTTTTATATAATACTGAGATTGAATAAACCTCTAAATACCGGTAGGTGCATTCACTCAAAAGTCCTTTCTGTTATTAGTTGTGGTGCTTCTATGATAGATTTAGATTTATATATTACACGACAAAAATTACAATATAAATTTGTGAAGATTATAAAAATGTCTACCTTCGTCAATTTTAATATTAAAAACTTGATGAGTCAATTGTAAATACGAAATACTATATTATTCTATCTCCCGAAAAGGATCGTCATTCATTAGTTCATTACACACAATAACATAATATTTTCTGAACTATTAATATGTCAAAAACACATAGTCATAATAGTTCATAACATAATCCTCTGCATACCTAGATGCAATATGTAAGCACGTGTATTTTCAATTAGGTTATCTGTTATCTAGAATAAACGAAAATGTGTACGTAGTGTGATAAATATCTTCATGACGGTAAATCTGAGGATCCCAAATTAATTTCAATATGTTTCGCGCTCGCCTTAACGAACGAAGCAAAGCGACCGAAGCTTCAGCTTGGACTCAAAATCGTTCGTATGGACCGGTGTCTGCTTTGCGGCTGTTCTCCCCTACTGGTTAATGTGCTGGAAAATTTTACAAGTGTCTGAGAAATGCGTCAACCCACACTCGTAACATTTTGAGAGCAGGTTCGATGATTACACAGTTTTTTTTGTCAATTCTGTTTTTGGAATTTTCCGAAAAAAAAAGAAATAAGAAAATCACAACGGCGTGTTCCGTCAGCTCACAGACCCAATAGTCCAAGCAAATAAGAAGTACCATTGCTGTCATTAACGTTGAAAAAGCGCAATGTTTCAAGCAAATAACTTCAGAGCGATAAATACGAGTATAGCAATACTTTGGAAAGCTCTTACTGCTGTATAGACAGCTATCAATCCTTAAAAAAACCTGGGCTGTTATTCGCTACGTGCTAGAGCGGCTCACCCCGCCGTTCACCCGTCACGAAACTATACCTACGCTTGGTTACCTCGCATCGCGGTGTCAAGATATATTTGGGGGTGAGTGTTGAAGCGAGCTTAATACAAGTTGCAAAATAGGGGGGCTGACGGTTGGAGACTACTTACTCATCATTATTTTTCTAGTTACAAATACACGGTTACATGTTGTATTAAATTGCCGTACAAAGTGTACGCATTATTTTGCGCTTGAGTTTATTCTGGATTTCTCTATATAGAGTTGTAATGTCGCCAGCCCGCGGGCGGTTAAATTGAAATATTAATTATAATTAATTTATATTTTGTAATTTAATAGGTGGTGCCTATTTACTAATTTAAATTATGAATAAACGTAATAATGACTTTTCTCTTTTAAATACGTAATGTTTTGTATTTTTGTCAATTTATTAAAATCATTGTGTTTACGGTAGGTTTGTGGCAGATGTAACAAAACAGGTGACAGTCTGTTATATAATAACTAAATAGTGAATAGTGACCAGTATTTATAAAATTTACCTATTCAGTCTTTAATAATTAGGTTAAAAATCGTTAGTAATTTAATTAGGTTCTACATAGAAAGTATGTCGATAACTATTAATATAATTTTCATGAAGTATATATGTAACGGGCAAAGCCCCATATACTGGGTTTTAATTTAGTGTTACCCAAGGCAAAGCCACGAACGTCGATCTTGCTATTGCCTTCACTCTCCACGATTAAAAGCATTCCTTGAAAGAGACGGCGCGAGTGTAGCAGTACAGAGCGGTTTTAAACGGAATAGACTTAGAATGGGGTAGGTGTAGGCAGAAAATACTTTTTTCTGGTCATAGTTCAATAACACCAGTTTTGTAAATATGTAAATACTAATTCGGCCGCGCAAAACTGTATCAAAAATAGCTATTTTTCAACATCATCAGAACTATTTTTAACTTGAAAGCGCTCGTGGGAGGCTATGTCGTTTCCCGTAGCCAGTGCAGCGAATAGTTAGTTCGAGTTACAGCATGTACTTCATATAAATTGGCACTCCGCGGTACCGCGGGGCGAAGAGCCCGCTATACGTACCGCCTTACACGTATACGATAATCAATAGATATTTTCAGGAGGCATTCGCGGAGGGCGAGAGCGACGCTTGCATAACGCCCTTCTCGCTCACTCGTCATTTACGTGAAACGCGGAAAGCTCGACGAAACATTTTCTGAAATTGGTTCTTGATTGCTCATGTGATATGTGCTTGGGAATAATTTTGTAAAAGTGAGAAATCACATAATTGTGATTACTAATAAGTTCTCATATAATAAGTAATAAAAAAGTATTATTTTGATCCTTATACATCGATATCTTACGTTAAATACTTAATTCACCACCAAAAGTAGCATTCCGTTAGTTATCACAAATAACAATGTTTTTTTATCTCACTCGTAACAGTAAGCTATGTCGCTGTTGCCTAGCTGTTTGGCTGGTACATATGTAGGTGCGAGCTGTGCGCGTGTAGTGGTTACCGTCTCATGTCTACTAAGTAGGTATAACGCGGAAGTTTAGTGTCATTTCGCCACGCCATATAGAACAAGTGAGGCTGTGTGTACGAATCTGCATGGACTTATCGACTTTAAGCTGTTTCATGCTTAAAATACATGGCTGGTGTTTAAGCGGTCGTTGATCAAAACAGTCTCTCATTGAATGCTTCATCATCATCATATGAGCCGAAAGACTTCCGCTGGACATAGGCCTCCCCCAAAGAGTGCCATAATGACCGGCCCTGCGCCACCCGCATCCAGCGGACTCCCGCGACCTTTACCAAGTCATCAGTCCACCTTGTGGATTAGTGAATGCTTACAAGCACGTAATATTTACATGCGGTACAGACAGGCACCTTTAATAATATGGGAAAGAAGAAAGAAATAAAGTTGTGTCAAATATTTTTGCGCGCTTCGACGAGACGGGATGTAGATGGATGAGCACCAAATTCTTGGCCAGGAGTTAGCCTGGTTTTCCGTCTTTTTTTTTTCGGGCTAACCACTGGCCAAGAATTTGGTGCTCATCCATCTACATCCCGTCTCGTCGAGATACCTATCCTTCAATTGATCCGCTCTAATTATTTGTGTACTTATTTTACGAGTATATGACACGACATACCATTTCATTAACATAATTACTTCGCAGTCAATTGCTATGCTAAGGTAGGAGGTCCTCCGAGTCTACGCGACCGAGGTCACATCAAGCTTAGCCCCCCTATTCTGTCACTTGTTTTAAGCTCACCTCAACGCTCACCCACAAATATATCTTGACATCGTAATGCGTAGTAACTAAGCGTAGGTAGAGGTCTAGTTTCTTGACGGGTGACCGGCGGGGTGAGCCGCATTAGCGCGTAGCGAATAACAGCTCTGCTCGCTAGCTGATAGCTAGCCAGCTAGAAAACGTAATCGTTCACATGGAAACGTTGAAAACAAACTCACCGTAACCTTATTGAAGTAATAACCCTAGTAGACCTGGCCACAAACATGAATAAATTATTGGAGAGTGCACAGAGCTCGTATGGTAGGTATATCTAATCTATTATGTGTGTAGGTAGATCGTAGCTAGGTCGTCGGGCGGGGAGGCAGGGCCGCGTGGGTGGCAGACAGGGGGTAGATTAAATTTCGTACCGCACCGCTAGCTGCCTCAAGCTCGCTTGTATTCATCACCGTTAGGGTTGCAATTGCTTCCCGGTATATTCCAGCACAATGGTCCTCGTATACTACATTCGTACCTACATAGGTACGTCAGCCTCCGCGATGCAAGCTTCATAAAGGTGCCTACATGTTGCAGCTGCAGCAATTTTACATAATTAAGATTTCGTACTTCTGTTAGTCGTGGCACTTATTGAACTAAATATTATATATACATACGTATAACATACATATTACACTATAAGTACTAAGGTCTTCTCCATTATTTTGATAAACACACTCATCTAGTCACTAAAGAATACTAACTTAAGTACAGTAGAGTCCAGCTACACGGGTTTTCCATATTTAATTAAAATAATCCCTTATTAGTTTGTCGTACCTATAGCTGCTGTCGTATAGCGTCCTAATGTGTTTTTGTGTTATGTTACAAGTTTTGTATATTGTTATGTATGTTAGTCTGTATGTATTTGTATACATATATGGACATTGTCGCCTGACTTAAATAAATAAATAAATAATTTAATGAAAATGTGCGTGTTACGAGAAAGCAAAAAATATTTTTTGCATGTACAATGTTCGCTTATTTTCGTCACGTTGCCCAATTACTGATGCCCAAAATTTTTGTAGGAGTTACGGACGATTGAGTTCTGCAAACGCAAGACCTCCGATTACGCATAACGTTACCAACTTTCGGATCAAGTTATACTAATGGAGTGTGTGTAGTAAAGAGAGTCGAGATAAGTTTTAAATTGAACCTGAACTGTAATCTTTTTGTATAATCTAAATAATCCTCGGCTCTCTTATCACCCTCACCTGCGGTTCGCGTGAACAATTCGCCTCTGATGTAATTATCAACATACCTCACTTGTATCACAATTTACTATTACCGATCGTTAAGAACTTGATTGGGTGGATTTCAATAAACAAGACATGGTGGTGGAGCAAAAATTTTACGTCACCGCAGCCGTGCACGTCACTGGAATCCATAATTTGGTCAAAACAAAGTTAAGGTCATATATATATACGGTAAAAGACAAGTGAAAGTCGTTGGATTCAGTAGACAAGCTCACTATAACTACAACTTAGAAAAGTTGAAAAACCCCCGACATTTTCATTTTAAAGTCCAATATCTCAAAAACGGCTAAACATATGTTATGGTTTTTAAAATAAATTGGACTGGTAACATTAAAAAGTCTTTGGACAGGTTGATTGAAATGAACCAATCACGTGCAAGAATCGTTGGCCAATCGGATTCGAGTTCCGGTCCGGTAGTTTTTACGCGCCTAGTCGATCAAAAGGCGGGCATTCTAGAAACGGCACTGGAACTGAGCGGTTGTCTTACTGTCAAGAAATAATCAATGTTAAATATATTAGCGTAGCATAAGCAGTGATTTGTCGAGATGTTAATAAAGTACTTTAACAACAGTGAATGAGTTTAAATCGTAATAACTCAGAAGTGGGATTCTTACAAGGCTATAACCAGCCTTTCTGCGCTCGCAAGCTCAAGAAAAAAACGTAAGTACAAATTCAAACAAAAGTGGAGAGTTTGATAAAATAAATGGAATTAACGGTTAAATTTTTGCGAGGCCCAACGGGAACTACTCGGTTTTTAGCCCTCATTATTAGCTTGCAACGTAGGGCGATAACAGCTGCAATGGTTAATTGGTTTGAAATTAACCGTTAGTTTTCGAGATTACTGAATTTGTAGGATTAAACTGTATTTTATCGTTACGGAGTAATTCCGGAGATTTATACGGTTGATCTTGCATAATTATCTTGCTAGGTCACTCCCTAGATGGGCATGCTAGATAAAATTATAGTTGGAATAGTTTCAGGATTAAAGGCTATTTATCATTACGGAGTAATTCCGGAGATTTATACGGTTGGTCTTGCATATTTATCTTGCTAGGTCACTCCCTAGAGATGGACATTCTAGATAAAATTATAGTTGCAATAGTTTTAGGATTAAACGCTATTTATCATTACGGAGTAATTCCGGAGATTTATACGGTTGGTCACTCCCTAGAGATGGACATTCTAGATAAAATTATAGTTGGAATAGTTTCAGGATTCAACTGTATTTATCGTTACGGAGTAATTCCGGAGATTCATACGGTTGGTCTTGCATGTTTATCTTCCTAGGGCACTCCCTAGAGATGGACATGCTAGATAAAATTATAGTTGGAATAGTTTTAGTATTAAACTGTATTTATCGTTACGGAATAATTCCGGAGATTCATAGGGCACTCCCTGGAGATGAACATGTTCGATAATTCAGTGATTAATTATATGTAGAGCCGATATGTAGAGCGGATATGTAGAGCCGGTATGTAGAGCCGATATGTAGAGCCGATATGTAGAGCCGATATGTAGAGCCGATATGTAGAGCCGATATGTAGAGCCGGTATGTAGAGCCGATATGTAGAGCCGATATGTAGAGCCGATATGTAGAGCCGATATGTAGGGCCGATATGTAGAGCCGATATGTAGAGCCGATATGTAGAGCCAATATGCAGAGCCCCTTTATGTTGACTCCTGAGGCCATGTGGTGAGGTTACCCCTGATAATGATTTACGGTAAATTCCAAAGCCGATATGTAGAGCCAATATGCAGAGCCCCTTTATGTTGACCCCTGAGGCCATGTGGTGAGGTTACCCCTGATAATGATCTACGGTAAATTCCAAACCACGAGTTTAAAATTTAACCAGTACATTTAGTCCATAAGCTCAGAGTGGCTAAGCAGGCTAGTAGTGCCTGTTTCAGTCATGTATGGCGTGTGTTGTTTAATTTATGTAGATGTTTGTATTTTAGAACAGTCTAAGTATCTGTTAGATTAGAACGGGCTAAGTATATGCCTGTTAGATTAGAACGGACTAAGTATGTCCGATATATCGGGCTAAGTATGTCCGATAGATCGGGCTAAGTATGTCCGATAGATCGGGCTAAGTATGTCCGATAAATCGGGCTAAGTATGTCCGATAGATCGGGCTAAGTATGCCTGTTAGATTAGAACGGACTAAGTATGTCCGATAGATCAGGCTAAGTATGTCCGATAGATAGAGCTAAGTATGTCCGATAGATCGCGCTACGTATGTCCGATAGATCGGGCTAAGTTTTTCTGATAGATCGGGCCGAGTATGAATTAGATTATTTTATTTCATGAGATAAATTACAGTATAAAGTTGGCTTAGTCAAAATTATAAGAATTTGTGTCACAATCGTCACAAAATAACACACAGCGCTCAACAAAGTCATAATTGTTCGAATCTAATTTAGTGTGTGCGCTCAGCTGATATTTTTAGGCATTATGGTCGCTTATCGCGGTATGCACGGCGATACAGTCGCTGCCTAAGTTTGTAATATCACAGTCGATACTCGAACTCGACTCGGCGATTGCACGAGTGGGAAAATCAACTATGTTTTTACATCCAAAGCTATTCAGTACGTCATCTATCCGCTGTTTCGCACTGTTATTTTATTAGTAATCTACATTGTGGTCATCAACTATCAGATACCTTTTATTTTCGTCATTAAGACTACTTAAAAATAATTCCAGTTTCTCCAAATAAATATCAAAGTCACCATTTCTTGTTCTATCTGATAGAACGGGCTAAGTATGTCTGATTAACGTGTCTTAATGTCCGTACACATATCAAAATTTCAGTATAAGTTACAGCTACATACTTGAATAATATAATTCAGTAGCAATTAATTACAATTTCAAATGTACCGATCTGGAAGGAGGTACAGGCCAACTATGTCCGTTAGATTAGAACAGGCTTGGAATGTCCGTTAGATTAGAACAGGCTAGGTATGTCTGTTAGATTAGAGCTGGCTAAGTATGCCTGATTGAATCACCTGTGCTTGCACTATGTAAATGTGTAATCATTCTGCAAACACAGGTATGGCACAGGCTAAGTATGCCTTGTCAATTATAATTATGCAATTACCACTACCGGGCAAACAAGCATTTATTTAGATGTACGTACTTTAAATAGTATCCGAAATTAATGCCTTCTAGTAACTTTATTATTTTAAAATTCAAAAATGTAAGTGCTTGAACATGGTTAAGAACAAAGATCTTAAAAACTAGAATAATTCATGCGTATCCAACCTGCATGCAGTTGTGCAAAGATTTCTGTAATTTTATGACTACTTAGTAGGATTAGGCTCAAAGTGAGACGCTTTATACCACAGAGTTCCAGTTAACGGGTCTGTTACATGGCAACCCTCAGAAACTATAGTAATTGCTTTTGATGGTCAAATCCTCCAAAAAAAGAGTATTTTCTTGTTACAATTCCCTTCCTGTTGAACTGTACGTATTCCCAACCATTCATTGCTTTAACTGCTGTGAATTCAGTCGCATAAAAGAAAAAAACTGTAGATCAAAGCCTAAGTATGCGACTATGTGTGTTGCTAATTACTATTAGTATTAGTAGGCCAGGTGTGCCTGTAATGGGTTATCGAATTACATAGTTAGTGCATCACCATGTGCGTACTACTAAACGGGCCATGTGAGCCTATGATATGTTTTATGCCAGCAATCTAGAGCTTCCCGAATTGTACAACTTGCCCAATAGTAAATAATGACAAACTCTAACGCATGCGTATTTCATATCGTTAATAAGTTAATAACCTTGAGACTCTTGGACATATTCGTAGATTGCTAGTGTCGTTGAGCGATTTTTCTTAAAACCGTTTTGGTTATCATTCAGTAGGTACTTTATATTTTTCATAAAAATGGTATAGTTGTTTTATCATAACCGTTTCATATAATTTAGTACATGTTGGCAGAAGGTTGGCAGTAATGGTCGGTAATTATTTACATTAGATATTTCACCCTTTTGTGAACGGGCTTTATTAAAGAATTTTTTAACGCGTCTGGTAAATTGATTAACTAACTTATAATATCGTATAAGTTAGAATGTACTTTATGGGTCAACGTGACTTAAAAATTAGTTAAGGGCGTTTTACTGGCAGTCATTGTAAGGGAATTTCCTATGGAGTAGAAAAATATGTTGAACGAGTTCGCAATTTCCTTAGGGTTAGTCTGAAGTTGTTCTGTTTTTTTTTGTTCTCTAGAACCCAACCTGTGCCTCGCCCTTCTCGCTCGTATTCTTGATTAATGATTTTTGTTCTGAAATGAAAATATATTTTTCAGAAACTATTCTACTACAGGAGGATCAAAACATTTATTTTGGCAGCAAATTTGATATCCACAGTGAATAAGTGACACGTATAAAAAGTAAATAACAGTGAATGTTTACTAAGCAGAACCGTCCGCTAAGGAAATTCAGAATTTCTACCATAGTGGTAAATTTTAAAAAATATTCGCCACGAGCACGACGGACGGACGGTCTGAGGGACGGTATGGACGGGTTCCAGAGGTCGCGGATTCAAATTAAAATCCCGCTTGTGGCCAATAGTTTTTAAATTGTCCACTTTGATCGAAATTTAATTACAGTGCTGGTATTATTTTTACTCATCGTCATTGATATGTGTAACCAGATTAAATGATTTACATTCACACATACCTCTACCGGGGTTAATACCCAGAACCTTCAGCTTCCTAGGCTAAACCGGTCGTCAAATCATACACACGCGTATGCCATATGTATATGCATAACTAAAACACGGCAGATTAATAGAAATATAATTTACCGTACATCCTACATAAATAAATTATGTACATAACCTTCCTTTACTAGCGCAATCAAGTAAACATGATGAAGGTGACAACCCTAAGCCTTTTTTGAGGCTGGGCAATGTTTACACTCATAGGTGAAGAAAATACTACATAACATAGCCCAGCATTGTAACTTTTGTTGTAATAAGTATATCATGATTAAATTATAAAAAAAAATATCCGCCGTTCTTATTTTATTAATAATAGAAGATTCACTCACCTGAGGCTTCCCAATTTTGTAGAATTAACATTAACACATCCGCAAGAATTGGCCCGCCGAATCACGCACCTTATTCGACGAGTTCCGACACGTTACTGAATGGAGTTAGATGCCAAGGTGATTCGTAGTGATACCACAGATATAACCTATTTTCTACTAAAAATAGTGGTGTTGCCACAAACCTTTTTTATTTTTCTACATTCTAGGATTTGTTTAAAAGTTGCATTTTGGGCAAAGTTCCCCCTGGTGGCAAAGTAGGCATGTTTCACGGTACCTATAACACAAGCCTTACTGAGCTTACTATGGCACTAAGTCGATTTGTGTAAGATTGTCCCCTTATATTTATTATTATTATTTATTAATATAGAATGTTATGGTTGTATAGATCGAATTTATAGAGAATGTAAATGATACATTGAAATACTATATATGTAATTACATAGTGATGAAATATAAGTAAAAATGATAATAATAATAATGATATATATATCCTTAGGTAAGAATAATTATATGAATAACATTTCAGTAGAAGTAATCACAGATCAGTGCATTCTGCGATGTGAATTCAATACCTGTAAATGTTATTTCTCTCAGTATAAGGATCATAAACTTAATTTATGTAAGGTGAGTGCACCGGGACCAAAGGCGGGCATTCTAGAAACGGCACTGGAACTGAGCGGTTGTCTTACTGTCAAGAAATAATCTGTGAGCGACGTCCGCTCTCGGCGGCGTCGGCTGGGCGAGTGAGCGCGCGCGCTACCGGCCGCGGCAATGCTCGCCCCTCACAGTCACCTAAGAATGACCTAGTGCCGAGACACAAGTCGGCGACGGACGAGCTCCGCCCCTATGTGCTCGGACAGTGCGTCGACCACGCTCCGTGACACAAGTCGGCGACGGACGAGCTCCGCCCCTATGTGTACGGACAGCGCGTACTACCACTCGGCGCCCGAATGGTGTGTTTGGGCTTCGCCCGTGTCCTCAGACACTTTGGGTAATCGATGTTACCAAAATAAAAGAAGGAATAACGAGAAATAGACTTTTTATTTACTTTTCCCTAACTGCCCTATCACTGCCCTAAGTGACTTGATTTCAAGTCCCTAACTTCCTATTACTTTGTAGTTTTCTTCTTCTTCTTGTTGTGACTTCCAGGAGGCTCCGTTTGACACTGATTTGCTCCGGGCCGTACCTGCTATTTATACCTGCTAGTGGGTGAGCAAGACGTGCTGAGTGAGACAATAAAGGTTACGCCCACTTTGACTTGACTAATTTACATTGCAAGATGTTATTGGGATGTTATACATTTAAATGGGCGGAAGACTAAGCTGATTTACAAAGTTCTAATATGGCTTGAGATCTTATAAGTACAGTAGGGTTCGTAAATATATTCTTATCTGAATAATCGTACATGGAAATCGGGCAAACCGTAATTCGGTCCCTTTCTTAACACTTATTCATCATTTGCGCTGAACCTACTGAGTTTACTTATTTGTAAGTTTAAACATTTAATAGAACTTTTAATAAGCTTTCTAACAATATATAAATCATTCTGATACGATGAGCCGTTGTAAAGGTATAAATGTAAACATATTAATTACAAAGTGAAAATGCGCCGTACTAAGTTCTAATTCAGGCTCGGTGGCCGCGGCTCTCGTTACGGTCATGTTGGCGCGATACACCCCTCCCCTCCATGGCGGCCAGTCCGCGCTGCGCTCGCGCATAGGCAACATCTCCTCTCTCTTTCTAATACAATTTGTACTGGGATTTTACTTTAATGTTTACAATATCAAATGAATGCTATGAGAGGGTGTTTTATATAAATAATTACTATGGGGATTCTAACTACTGGGTTCTTTATTTACTCTAAACAATCTAAGTCTTTATAAATAATCACATATTTCTCTTACGTATAATCTTCGTATGACGCGATGCGTAGCTCTGCCGTCGCGTGTTGATGTTGTCGTCCATATAATCTATGTTAAATATATTAGCGTAGCATAAGCAGTGATTTGTCGAGATGTTAATAAAGTACTTTAACAACAGTGAATGAGTTTAAATCGTAATACATATATGGCTAAAAACACTCGGGATAAAATTATCTATGACACAGAAAAAACCGCGTTCAAATCGGTCCATCCGTTAGGGAGTTACGCTACCACAGACATATACACAGATACACAGAAAGACACATTAAACTTATAACACCCCTCTTTTTGCGTCGGGGGTTAAAAACCCATGCTGAAGCCTGTGATTTCCTGGGGTTACCTTTGTTTTACCAAAAAAAAAATACAAATTATCACTTCCCAAAACATTTTTCGTAGAATTTCATTTGCCAATTAATCGTTTGCCAAATTTACACTCTACAAATAATTCTTACGCAAACCTTATGTTTGGCATATTCATGTTTAGGCAATATCTCGTTTACCAACTGGTACTTTGACCAAATTTCATTCAGTCATATGTATTAGTTGGCATAATATGTTTTAACCAAAACAAAATAAGGCAAATGATTTGTATCGTCAATATTTAGTTGACCATTTCTATTCCATCGGTTAATCAGCAGAGGAACTCTTCAATGACAAATTATTTGCATCTTTATTTTAATGGTGTATAAGATACACAATAAAATAACAACTTTTTTTGTTATGTGGGTAGGGAAAATTAATTTGTGTAGAGGTCGCAATTATAACCTTACCGCAAGCGTGTCGACGTCACCTCGCTTCGCGGGGTGCCTATTTCCGCTCTAAGGGACACAAGCTAACCCTAATCTAACCTACCAAATACCATTGTTACGATTGTTTGTTTTTTTACTGCTAGGAGGCTTCGCCCCCCGACCCCCCTTTTTTGGCTGCCCTAACCTAATTTAACGCCTTTGCCTACCGACCTACTTAACCGTGCATTTATTTTATTTAAGGGACCGAGCCGTTTTATTAATTGTATTTTGGTAAAATGTCATAACCCAAACAATTGTGATTTTTGTCTATTTATAGTTTGCCATAACATTAACTGGACGAAATGTTTATTGTCTAATGTTTTTTTGCCTTATTAAAGCATTTGCTAAAAGACCACATGCCATAATGTAATTTTTCGTAATAATATTTTGCTGAATGAAAATTTGACGTAATGAAAATATTCGTATTAAAATTGTGCCAAAGTTTGCATTGGCAAACAAAATAGTTGCTAAAATTTGTTTGGGAAATGAAATTTGACCAAAATAAATTTGGTAAAACAACAGGATCCCGATTTCCTGTCTTATTGACATGACATGTGTCGTATGACTAAACCGGACTTAGGTATTACAATTTTCTGCGACGACATTAATTGACATCTATTGCAAATTAAAAATGTAAAACTGATGTTTATTATTTTCTTTTCAGCTGCTTTAAAAAAAATTTGTATATCTATATTATACCCATTTTACAATATCGACGCAGAGATTATAAAATATCTACCTGCCGTGCATTAGCTACTCATCGAAGGGCTTTTTTTTTCACTATCCCATACACAGGTAGTAGAATCTGCCGATTCCACCGTTGATTTAGCGCACACCGTTCAAATGTGTCGAATACTTTTACTACTTATAATGCAAATTGTACTATGCGCGTATTTATTTAAGCATTTAATATGTTTAATAAGACGCATTCTCTGCTTTACGATCGCTCACTGCAATAAGTATAAGTTGACTGATCATCAATTAATCGTTAGCAGTAGCACCGATGAAAATAAGTAATTGTCGTCGCAGAAAATTGTAATACCAAAGTCCCGTTTAGTCATACGACATATGTCATGTTAATAAGACAGGAAATCACAGGCTTCAACATGGGTTTTTAACCCCCGACGCAAAAAGAGGGGTGTTATAAGTTTAACGTGTCTGTCTGTATATCTGTGTATCTGTCTGTGGTAGCGTAGCTCCCTAACGGATGGACCGATTTGAACGCAGTTTTTTCTGTGTCATAGATAATTTTATCCAGAGTGTTTTTAGCCATGTTTCACGAAAATATGTTTAGCCGTTTTTGAGATATTGGACTTGGAAATGAAATGTCGGGGGGTTTTCAAATTTTCTAAGTTGTAGTTATAGTGAGCTTGTCCACTGAATCCAACGACTTTCACTTGTCTTTTACCGTATATATGACCTTAAATTTGTTTTGACCAAATTATGGATTCCAGTGACGTGCACTGCTGCGGTGACGTAAAGTTTTTGCTCCACCATGCACCGTGTCTTGTTTATTGAAATCCATCACCCAATCAAGTTCTTAACGATCGGTAATAGTACTTTACGTCACACCTGGTCATAATGCGAGTTTTACTGCACGCTGCGCGTACGGGAAAACTCGCATTGTGGCCAGGTGAAGACGTAAAATTTTGTACTCAACATTAAGTAATTCGTTAAGCCCCAGGGCGCATATTTATGACGACTGATGACTAGTTACGTAATGTACTATTGTGATACAAGTGAGGTATGTTGATAATCACATCAGAGGCGAATTGTTCACGCGAACCGCAGGTGAGGGTGATAAGAGAGCCGAGGATGTAATTATCAAAGCTCACGCGTTTCATACGACGTTTCTCAACACATTTTGCGAGGAAAAAATCCTTTTCAACACAATTGCTCGTAACGTACGTCTTATTGTGTCGCTTTTAGGCTCATAATCCTGGATATTAAAAACGCGTGTTTTATAACATTACAACACTTGTGTGTTATGGTTATATCCCGATTAAGTCACGTTGGCACCTTGCAGCAAGATATATGCATGAACACGGTGCATTCTTAAATTAACCGGGTTGTACAGAATGTACAGCTATTTTTTTAATTTTCGGCAAATGGATTCTTACTCGACTAAACAAATTAAATCCTTTTTGTTAATTAATTGACTATTTATTTTTGTATATGATATGGAAACGTTTAATTTAGTAAAACTATTCACTTTTCATAACATTTTACATGAATTAAATACAGATAACATTTTAAAACGAAAATATAATTTTATTTTGTATTGGAACTGTGCCCACACTGCGCAAACTTCACGAAAAAAAAAACTGTTGGGCGCCCTTATAGGTTATTTATTTCACAAATATTTGTAGAATTTGTTTATGCGTGTTTGGTTATTATCAAAAATGTTGACTCGTGGTGACTAGAAAAGTGATAAATAGAATGGATGCCACTGGAAATTCTTGGCGATGTGCAATTGTGAGTAAAAACCTGTTGTCATCTTAATGATTTGCTTAATGTAAAGTAAATAATTTGGCTGGCCTATAACATTTTCATCTTATGAAAATGATTTTTTCCTCGCAAAATGTGTTGAAAAACGTCGTATGATACGCGTGAGCTTTGATAATTACATTGCATCCTCGGCTTCCTTATCACGCTCACCTGCGGTTCGCGTGAACAATTTCGCCTCTGATGTAATTATCAACCTACCTCACTTGTATCACAATGTACTATTTCAACACATTTGCTCGTAACGTACCTCTTATTATGTCGCTTTAAAGCTTATAATCCTGGGTATTAAACACGCGTGTTTTATACTATTACGATGCTTGTGGGTTATGGTTATATCCCGATTAAGTCACGTTGGCACCTTGCAGCAAGATGTAGCAATTGTGTTGAAATAGTACATTACGTAACTAGGGCGGTGAATTCGTGAATGCCCCAGATCGCAGGAGTTTGTGGCCCGAACCGAAGGTGAGGGTCATAAATATGCGCTCTGGGGCTTTACGAATTACCGCCCGTGTTGAGTACAAAATTTTACGTCTTCACCTGGTCACAATGCGAGTTTTCCCGTACGCGCAGCATGCAGTAAAACTCGCATTATAGCCAGGTGTGACGTAAAATACATTGCCCTTTAATTTGGTTTACCCGCAATTAGATAACTGTTTACTGTAACATACTTTTTTCGATTTCAAATTCTTCTTAGCTTCCCACTCAGAGAATCTACCCCGAAAGGAGGTTGAGGGGAAATATAACATGTGGAACCCTTTTTTTTTGTTAAAGTGGTGTACTATTATAGATTTGTGCATTATCATGGAGAACGTATGTGGTTTTCGCAAAAGACGCGAATTTTGAACGATTGTAGTATATTCGCCAAGATGGCGGTCGTTCTAAAAGGTCACGGTGCACGGACTTTTTGGGGGTGATAACAGGGCCCACAGGGCCTCCTTATTTTGAGGTATGTATGTACGAAAACGTCAACTGTATTATAAATCCATTAATCCACTTGATAAAAAATAACTTATTTATTGTTCATCATCCTCTTAGCGTTATTCCCGGTGATGCCCCTAAAGGAGCCCGGGGTCCGCTTTGACACCTAATCCCAGGATTTGGCATAGGCACTAGTTTTACGAAAGCGACTGCCATCTGACCTTCCAACCCGGAGGGAAGACTAGACCTTATTGGGATTAGACCGGTTTAACTACAGAAAATTTGACTATTGTTTTTAACTCAATCTGACCCTCATAAGCACCGTAGGCACAGTATAGAAGAATAATACAGTAGGTAATCTGAGGCCGTATAGGAGCGTTCGTTGCGCAGGGCTGTGTCACGTTTGTGGCTTGGCATGCCTATAATACTAATTTTGCTTTTAAGTATGCAAAGTATTTCTGTTACACTGTTCTGTTCTGTTAGACAATATTGTATACACACGGTAATAAAATTATAGATAGTTCGGTATGTGTTTTTAGTTTCCCACTTCATCGAATATTTCAATACCTACCACTAATACTGTACCTAAAATATTTCCTTGTACTTACAGTTAGCAACTATTATAAGTACTTACTTATAATAGTTGCTAACTGCACTAGGTTGGTAGGTGCTTAGTTACAAGCCTATTCGGCTCCTTTGACTTGCGGCACGTGCCGCGCGGCGGCATTCGGTAAAATCCAACTTAACAATTGTTTTTACGTTTCATTGTGATCTAAATGAATACACTAAGAAAAGTTACGTACTTCTCGGGATTCTATTTGGAAAAAATAGCTCCGGATTTGTTATTAAGGCAAGGAGTTCGATGTTTATTTACTGTCTTCTATGCTGTGCCGTAGGTATGGACGATTAAAGAAAGAGTTATGATAGAAATTGTAAATATTTAAAATAAAACGAGCGTATCATCACTTGTACAGTACATGTTATGCTGTTGCCAATGTGAGAATATACGGGTGTTAGACAGGTAATAATTCTCTTGTCAAAGAAATGCTGATAGTCAGCAGACTCGATATACCTAGTGTCTAGCGTGACTCGGCGCTGCGCGCTGTGCGTGTAGCAGTGACGTCATCGCAGAAGCATGCAACAGACGGAGCTCTTGTTTTTGTCCACAGACATTCATGCATTCGTTATTGAGGCTCTGAAGCCTTTCTATCTTTAAGAATTCAGGTGGTACCAAGGTATACCACATCATATTTATAACATATGAATTTTATAGGTTTTTAGCACGACAGCGGACCCCCTTTGAAACCTCTCTGGAGCATTGGAACATATCATCGAACGAGCGAAGCGAACGAAGTTAGATTGTTAGTTACTGTTAGCTTCGGCCGAAAATCGCATGTCCCGCTTTTCTCCTCTACAGGTCGCATTTCTCAAATGATTCTCGTGAAATTTTATGAGCAGGTTTGTTGATTATATAGCCGACGTCATTTCCGAGTAATTTTTACGCAATAAAAATAATCTGAAAATGTACAGTTCTACAACTCGCAAGGCCACTAAATGGTTGTGTAGGTTCTCGAGCATTTGGAGTTATGCAATAACCGAATAGTCAAATCCATTGAGCTATTATTACTTACGTACTGTGAGGTCTAAAGGCCGCTAAAGATAGCGTGGTTGTGGTTATATTGGAATATTCAAAATATCAAGTTGCAAGCCCTACACACAACCCTTTCAAAATGCGATTTATAAATGGATGCTTTACGATAGACAGATGTGGTAATTCGTGTCATAGCTTTTAATAGCAGTTTACACTTCCATATTGGATTGTGATAGCGCCGCAACACGCAACATTATAAATGTTTTGTTATTGTTAATTAGTGATAGGAATCGCGACCGCAACGTAACCTTTAGTTACTTTAGCAAGACCCTTATGATAACGGAACGTTGCGTAGGGGCAAGTCCGGCGATACTAGTAATATTGACGTCACCATTCACGTGTAATTGTTTATCTCTTATCCGGGTTATCATAAGAATAACAAAGAAATTGACGCAAAATACGTTTTTTTCACGAGTTTTCGTGAATCGTCTCTACAATTGGTTCAAGTAATTTCACCTTAGTCCGAGAGGGATAAACGGTTTTGTATATAATGTTGAGTTGCCATATTTATAGTGAGTTTCGGGGTAAATTGTGCCAGTCAATGTATGGTGTATATAGTGTATATTATGATATCGATGGCATAATCTTAAGTAAAATAAGAGAGAGAGAGAGCTGTTCATAAACGGAGTATCATATTCATACTTTTCGATACGTATCTATAACAGGAGAAATAGCTGACGGATTATAAAAACAACAATGGTGTTTTTAGAGCGTTTACCCCACAATCGCTCTAATAAATGCCTCTTGATATATTAAATTACGTATAAAATGGGTCAAGGGTTTAGCTCCATTTTCTTTCTATTTAGAATAAGTATATAATATAGTGTGCAAGGGTCACAACTTCACATTTCCTTGCATGTTCCTTGGTTATGATAGAATTTGGTTTAGTCTGTAGGTATAGGCTCTAATTCTAACTAACACACACTGACTATAAATAGTGGCATGTGAACCCTTCATGCAGTAGGTGCATTGGGTCGACAGCAACATCATAGCTGTAAGTGATATAAATTGGTAAATGTTTGTGGTTCATTGCTTTACTATTTACTATTACCCTATTCTTTCCCAATCAATTTATACCAGATACATATAACATCCCAATGATTGTTTGCCTCCGCATCCTATCGGAGTATGGCGTTGGGTCTCGAATGTTTCCCTATGAGTTAAACTTGGGAATTAGGCCAGTGATGATTGCATTGATGACTCATTATAACATAATAACATTCTGATGCTGGTGAATAATGCATATACGTACATACATACATTGATTCACGCCTTTATTCCTAAAAGGGCACATGAAACTCATGTTCCAGTGCCACTTTTAGCATAAATGTGGGTAGGTATAAAAAATCGACAAAATATGATATCGCAGAGAAATGTTAGCAGTCTTAAATTATTATAGTTATGCTTATATTGCTTATCTTTTATCTTTTTCTATCTTCATGACAGCCAAGGCAAGAGGTGTCAAAAGCACTCAATATGTATATACGGCAGTCTCAAAAATATTTACACAGACCTTATGTTATGTCTTCAACAATAAGTTTGTAGTGTACATATTTATGAAACTTTGAGTGAATACATTTTGGTGCCTTTGACTGTACTTGAAAGATTTTTTTGGATCATGGATGGATCGCGGTCCAGTTAACGTTATGGACAAATGCATTATAATAATGTTTAAAACACCAACTAGTGACAGATAGGTTTTTAAAGTAGCGATGATTTCACTCATTGCTTTGTTCAGCTATTGATCAACACAGGGTGTTCCATGACAGCACAGCCTGGTGGCGCCACCTCTCGATAGCAGCTGGAACTTCACAACAAAGTACGTGCAGCACATGGAAAGATTGGCTGGTGGTCTGGACCTTGTTCACTGGATGGCGTGGCAGTAAAGAGATTACTTTTTATTAATTCGCACTCGCATACATTATTATAGTGCATTTAAATATAAATTAATGTTTATTTACCACTTAATCTGGCTTATTGATTGTATTTTTGTAGACATCTGTTAATAGCTACTGTTTTCGTTTTTACTTATGTGTATTATTGTAAGTATATATGTGTTGCTGTTTATATAAATAATAAATCAGCCTGTGCCCAGAAGTGGGACTGCTGGGCACAGGCCTGCTCTCATGGATGATTGCTGTTTATGCTGCAAATAAACCCAAAAAGTTACTAAAATTTATTTAACATGCCAAAACGTAATATTAATATGTCGGCAAGCTACAGTAGTATTTATTTTCATTTGCGATTGTGAATACGTTATACCTTTTTATCTGTCTGCTTATCGTTCTACTTCAACATATACGTTAGATAATACCTACATGTGAAGGTTTTTAGGGTTCCGTAATCAACAAGGAACCCTTATAGTTTCGCCATGTCCGTCCGTCTGTCTGTCTGTCCGTCTTCGGCTTAGCTCAGTAACCCTTACAACTAGATAACTAAACTGCAATTCGGCGTGGGTATATAAACCAATCACGCCGACAAAACAGTTGAATAAAATCCTGAAAAAAAAATGTTTTTAGGGTACCTGCCCTGCATGTAAATTGGTGATGTATTTTTTTTCTCGTTAAACCTAGTGTGGGGTATCGTTGGATAGCTTGTTCAAAAATGTTATGGGTTTTCTAAAACTATTTTTCAACTCAGTTACGTTTGCGAGATAATGGGACTTAAAGCCCTAATTTTTGTTCGAGTCATGTGTCCCCCTCCACCCTGCCGGCTAAATGGCTACTACTGGGGACGTGAAAAAATTCATGGCAGTAGTACATATAATGAATTTAAAAGGAAAACTATCACAGTTAAGTAGACATAACTAATAGTTAACGAGTAGTAGACATAACATAAATCATCGAGTACTTGCGTTTGAAGACCAAGCTCATCCTGAGGGTTGAGAGGTTGGAGTCCCGCCACAAACCGAGTTTCAATTCATTTGTGGTGAGAGTACCAACTGACAAGCTGTCGACCTTCATGAAGGAGGAGATCTGGCCGAAAGGTGTAGTTTTCCGGCGATTTCGAGGCCGGTTATTTGACACCCAGAACTTGCGTCGCGCGTCGCCGTCTTAACGTGTATTTGTGTTATGTTATAAGTTTTGTATATTGTTATGTATGTTAGTCTGTAAGGTATTTGTAAATATGGGCCTTGTTGCCTGACTCAAATAAATAAATAAATAAAATAAAATAACTAGTGAACTGGTAAGAAATGCATTTATTTTCAGGTGCATAGGTATACATTGTCATTGGAATTTGAACCTTTTACCGTGGACGGTAGAGTTGCTTTTTCACGACACGTTATCTTCAGTAGATAAAACCTTGTCCTTCAGGTGGTCGCTTACCGAAAGTGGTCGCGTAACCGGCGAAACGACCCTATACATTGGTGTGTTTACAATTGTAATACAATTGACAACATTTTCACTCAACTTTCACAAAACCCTTACAGTTTTCTGATGTTCGTGTACGAGTAAAGTACTATTTCCACCAAACGGTCAGCACCGGATCGGATCGGAACGAATAAGAACGGATGTGGCGACAAACGATCGTGTCCGGCAGCATGTCGACGCATACGATCAAGCGGTAACAGCCGTTCGCGGCCGACAGGATGTCGACGCACAGGATCGGCACCGTACGTGACCGTACGGTTGCTTGCTAACGTATCCGTACCCAGTCAAATATGTAGTTTCGTTCGGCATCGACAGCCGAAAGGTGCCGATCGCACATGACGACAAGCGAACGGGGCCAATCGCAAGCGAACGGAGCCGATCGCGTGTCGCGGTATACTTTCAGTTACAATCACATGTCGTGGAAGACGCCCTCGGTCAAGCTGTTGTGCGCAGCTTGGTAATGTAGACTTAAACACAGTACCTAAGATCTAAATCAATGGAATTTGCTAACTATGTAAACAAACCGTCATACTGAAATTGACTTTATCAATACATTGTTTGTTTACATAGTTAGCAAATTCCATTGATTTAGATCTTACATTATGATTCAGTATCGTTTAAAGACTATATACAATTATTTCTGTTCCGATCCGTTGCGGGCCGTTTTGTGTGAGAACACGACTTACTTACTTGCAAAATAGACAGAATTTGAATGAAAGTTTAATTTAAATTAATTACGTGGTCGCTGTTGCTTAATTAAGTGTTCTCGTGTTCAGAAAAAGGATTAGGCAGGGTAAACTAGTTCGAACGAGCGTTAGGTTAGGACCTCATCAATAATCGTGTTCATCATTTGAACAGTTGATCAATTATCGTGCCAGTGCCGGTGTACCGTTATTCCGTAACTTGTTGTAACCTCACCTCGCCACTTTAAAATATAAGATTAAAAAAAACCTCACCTCACTATGTTCTAGCTAGCGCTGCTATTCTGCCCTTTGAATAGTTTGTCAAGAGAGATGGATTGTATTTAAGTGCTCAATCTGTGAGGCGAAAACGAGCATGTCGTTTTTAGGGTTCCGTAGCCAAATGGCAAAAAACGGAACCCTTATAGATTCGTCATGTCTGTCTGTCTGTCTGTCTGTCTGTCTGTCCGTCAGTATGTCACAGGCATTTTACTCTAAAACCATAAGGTGTATTTGAATAAAAAATCGAGGATAGGGTGTATTTTGTTAACCGCTACATAGTTTTGTAATGAAATTACTAAAAAGATTTTTTTTAGGGGTGCACCATACATAAAACTGAAAGTCAAAAAATATTTTTTCATTGCAAGCCCACTTGTGGTACATCAATCGACAGGCATTTCAAAATAAATATAAGGTTTCTAAGCATTTTTTTGGATTAGGTGAATAGAGTCGGAGATAATCGCCCCGAAAGTGACTAAAATTGTGTCCCCCCCCCCCCTCTAATTTTTGAACCGTGTATTTTAAAAATATGAAACAAATCATGCTCATAGGGATTATAAAATTCTACCAGCGAAATTTGTTTTCAACAAGATCGGTTCAAAGGTTTTCGAGATATTTATAAAAAACTGCGTTGCATAAAGAAAAGGACGTAAGTGCAATAAGTATTCAATAACGATATGACCTTTTTCATGTCAGACCCATCATACCCTTAGCAATACCCCTGGGTGTAGGGTGGGACTGAACCATACCACCGTAGTGCTGTGCACTATATTATGCTTTATAATATCTATCCCAAAAGTCCTATTACCGTTATCAGTATCACGCAGTGTAGTTGAAAAAGTTAGACTACCGTTATCTGTACGAGTAGGTAACCTTTGATTTAGTATATAGAACTAGATGCACAATGTCAAACAAATATGCCAAGAAATGTGCCCCAGAACATGAACGAAGAATACTCTGGACAGGCTATAATAATAATACCACGTGCGAGCGAGCTGGTAGCATACAAATCTCTATAAGTGTGACAGAAAGGGGAATATCATTAATTGTCATTGTCATAGTTCCACTTTTTTATTTTATTTGCCACAACTGATTTAGTATGAAGTTGCGCCACACAAACCATTACCCGTCCCGTAGTAAGTTGTTTATGACAAGTCATCAGCCATTTTAGGACCGGTTCTTAATTTAGAGCTTTTCCGTCCCACACCGTGGCAACACGTACAGCCCGTCCATAGTATTCTAGGTTCCTGGCCCCAGAATGACAGCTCCAGCTACATTTCAGTAGTGGCTAATAGCGTTAACTTATAACCTGCATCAAGATATATGTTTCATAAAAAAAGAACTCAGTGTTTTAGACCTTAAGCACCATATTAGCAAACCAACATCAAAAGATTAAATACTTTTTAGTTTATTGTGACATATAATGTGACTTGACTGCTCACGTCAAAACTTTAGCGTTTAGCGAATGAATGGTCGCGTTATAAATTTTATTTATTTCAACAGAAAGCACAAATACATCTGGTTTCTTTATTTTACAAGTGGGGAATAAACAGTTTCAAATATTTGTACAAATATTATATACAAAACAATTGTTGAGATTTCCGTAGATAATAGCTGACAGAGTCCATAAAAAGAAATCATTTTAGTATCCTTGAAATAGATTCAGTTTGTTAAATAATTGTATTTTCGACCTGCCTTTACTTTAAATACTTTCTTTTTTGCGATGTAATGTAAGCGTACAGTCAAGTAGCGATCAGCTGTCGATTTTATTAAAACGGCCCTGGGTTTTGAACGTCACTCTCACGATCACCCGACATCTATAAAACGAGTTGTGAGCGACGTCCGCTCTCGGCGGCGTCGGCTGGGCGAGTGAGCGCGCGCGCTACCGGCCGCGGCAATGCTCGCCCCTCACAGTCACCTAAGAATGACCTAGTGCCGAGACACAAGTCGGCGACGGACGAGCTCCGCCCCTATGTGCTCGGACAGTGCGTCGACCACGCTCCGTGACACAAGTCGGCGACGGACGAGCTCCGCCCCTATGTGTACGGACAGCGCGTACTACCACTCGGCGCCCGAATGGTGTGTTTGGGCTTCGCCCGTGTCCTCAGACACTTTGGGTAATCGATGTTACCAAAATAAAAGAAGGAATAACGAGAAATAGACTTTTTATTTACTTTTCCCTAACTGCCCTATCACTGCCCTAAGTGACTTGATTTCAAGTCCCTAACTTCCTATTACTTTGTAGTTTTCTTCTTCTTCTTGTTGTGACTTCCAGGAGGCTCCGTTTGACACTGATTTGCTCCGGGCCGTACCTGCTATTTATACCTGCTAGTGGGCGAGCAAGACGTGCTGAGTGAGACAATAAAGGTTACGCCCACTTTGACTTGACTAATTTACATTGCAAGATGTTATTGGGATGTTATACATATTAATGGGCGGAAGACTAAGCTGATTTACAAAGTTCTAATATGGCTTGAGATCTTATAAGTACAGTAGGGTTCGTAAATATTTTCTTATCTGAATAATCGTACATGGAAATCGGGCAAACCGTAATTCGGTCCCTTTCTTAACACTTATTCATCATTTGCGCTGAACCTACTGAGTTTACTTATTTGTAAGTTTAAACATTTAATAGAACTTTTAATAAGCTTTCTAACAATATATAAATCATTCTGATACGATGAGCCGTTGTAAAGGTATAAATGTAAACATATTAATTGTAAAGTGAAAATGCGCCGTACTAAATTCTAATTCAGGCTCGGTGGCCGCGGCTCTCGTTACGGTCATGTTGGCGCGATACACCCCTCCCCTCCATGGCGGCCAGTCCGCGCTGCGCTCGCGCATAGGCAACATCTCCTCTCTCTTTCTAATACAATTTGTACTGGGATTTTACTTTAATGTTTACAATATCAAATGAATGCTATGAGAGGGTGTTTTATGTAAATAATTACTATGGGGATTCTAACTACTGGGTTCTTTATTTACTCTAAACAATCTAAGTCTTTATAAATAATCACATATTTCTCTTACGTATAATCTTCGTATGACGCGATGCGTAGCTCTGCCGTCGCGTGTTGATGTTGTCGTCCATACGAGTATTACGAAATATAAGGTCAAAAATTAATGATGATGAAAATTGGCAACAATTAGCGCATTTCCAAATGATGTATTGGGATTGTACTATAGAATTTTATTATAGTTCATTAATGCTATTAATTACCTTTTGCAAGGTCATGTCTGTCTGTCTGTCTGTCTGTCCGTCCGTATGTCACAGGCATTTTACTCGAAAACTATAGGGTGTATTTGAATAAAATTTTGAGGATAGGTGTATTTTGTTAACCGCTACAATGTAATGAAATTACTAAAAAAGTTTTTTTTTAGGCGTGCACTCCATACATAAAATTGAAACTCAAAAAAAAAAATGCATGCCCACGTTTGCCCACGTGTGGCACATCAATCGATAGGCCTTCCGAAATAAATATAAGGTTTCTAAGCAAATTTTTTGATTAAGTGAATTGAGTCGGAGATAATCGCCCCGAAAGTCACTAAAATTGTGTCCCCCTCCCCTCTAACTTTTGAACCGTGTATTTCAAAAATATGAAAAAAATCACGCAAATTGTTTTGAACAAGATCGGTTCAAAGGTTTTCGAGATATTTCTAAATTGTTTCTAAAAATCCGCTTTACTTAAAGAAAAGGATGTAAGTGCCATATGATTTCAGTAAGGATACGACCTTTTCAATAGGCACGGAACCCTTATTGTGCGTGGTCCGACACGCACTTGGCCGCTTTTTTATTTTCATAATAATTAACAATCTAATTTTTAACATTGATAAATTGCAGGTGTTTATTTGTTCAGGTGTGTGTGAGTTTGATCAGGAGTTTCTTCACGGTTTGCATTGTAAATTTGTTTTAGGCCAATTAGTTGCTAGGTTGTTTTAATGTTTTCTGTTCTTTCTGGTGCACTATTCTGTATTAGCAGTGAACACATATATGAAGTGCGATATTGTTTGCTAAGTGTGTCAAACATTTTTCATTTTTCTGTCATTTCTATCTGTCAGTTCCTTTAATTGGCTTTGAATTACTATGTAAAACATCATGTTTTTGCAGCGGTTGGTATTCCTCAAGTAGATATAAATAAATAAATATTATCTTGACGCTGCGATTGGTAGTAACTAAGTGTAGTAAGAGTAGTAGTAGTAAGCTGTCTGGTTTCGTTAGGAGTGACGGGTGAAGTGAGGCGAGACCTATTTGGACGAGTTGTATAGAAAATTAATACAAATGTAGACATACTTTTATTTTTTAATGTCACCTAATTTAAAGTAATATAATAAATAATATTATTGCTATTAACAATCACAATTTACTTTGGCTTATCCACATATTGTGTTGAGCTTATAGTATGTTACTACCCTAAGGATGACTTAGAATAAAAGTAGGTATGTAATTAATTAATCTACTTAATGCAAGTAATATACAATCCATAGTCTCGTAAGCTAACACACATATTACGTAGTCTACAAAACTATTGAAATATTTTACAATAGTTTTAATCTTAGTTTACGATATCTAAAAGACTGTCCTTAATTATTTTGGCACGTTGATTCACAGTCCTCTCTTGTGTTCAAGAAGAGAAATAACATAAATTACTCGTATATCTACGCTATTTTTTTTATCTCCAACATTTTGAAAATATAAATATGAAGAGTACATGCAAGTATTGCTATTTGACTTTATCAATTAAGTTTAGCTTCGCAATAAAAAAAAAATTACAAATATTACGCGTGAAACATAATGCGTGAAATATCACGCATGTTGCCTATAAAAATCATTGTAAGTAATACATTAAAAAAATCTGTTTCAATATTAATCATACATACAGCCGATTCATGATGGGAATAAAAAGTTTATTTAAATCTTTTGTCATCTTATCTTCTTATCTTATCTAGATGAGGGCCCTTTCGGATGCAATTCGACCCAGTGGGATCTTTTGTGCATTTGCCCTCTCCTTATGTCTACTCCCAACCTCGCTCCATCATTTCCACATAGCGGATGATGCAGCTCAGCGGAAGTACCTTGAATTCCTTTTGGTTGCGGATAGCCGTTACCAAAGTAATTCATTGTTTGTCTGGCATCTTTTGTCATAAAAATGTACCTACAGACTAATGAGTAATTTAGAACTTGAGTAAATTTTCTTAACTTTATTACCAGTAATAAAATCACTTACCTACTAGCTTTAAGTAATTATGTTTAGGCAACAAAGTCGTACATACCTCATCTACCTAAACAATCATTCTTACTGAGACGGTTTGGATTAATTCGAAAATATTCATGTAGATCTTAACCGTCTATTCTATATCTATGTAGACTAGGCTAGTACGTCCTTATATTTTTCGTCGGCAAGAGCACAATACGACTTATCTAATTAAGTGAGGCGCCCAAACATTTTTACTAATATTAGGTAAACTACATAGGTACGTTTTTTAGGGACTTCGTTCGGTAGAGTTCAAATATACAATAAATTATATAGGTACTTTCGGACAAACAATCAGGAATGATTATTTAACAAGGTCATGGACGAACGGGCATTATTTTAAGTTTTAGTCTGCAGCACAGAATAGATAATTCCGCAGTAAGCTCGATTCTCCATACAAACGTATAGTTCTAGTTTTCTCAGAAACTTAGTACTTATAATAAGTTAAGGTATATCCAGGTCTGTAATAGGGAGTATTTCTGCAATGTTCTGCCGCCAGAGTGCAGCACTAGCACATACCGTAAACAGTTTTTTGAAAAGTCCTTCAAAGCTCTGTAGGTATTGAAATTACCTGCATCTTTTTTACTACATGAATAATAATAAAATTATTATAATTTAACATATTTTCACGAATTATTTCATACCAATAAATATATATGACATATGCCATGATATGTCAAGGTGCTTTGTTTACGGTATGTGCTATGCCCTATTAGTTTATGTAGCTTCAGATACCGTGTTAAAAAAAAAACTGGTAATTACGTTTTTCATACAAAACTGGTTATTGCTGTATTTCGTTTGTTTTATAAACTGGAGTCATATAAACTAATTACAGACCTAGATATATCTCATTTCATTGTATATGCAAATTTTCGTTACAATCCAACACGTAGTTTTAAAATGAGTACGTAACTGTTTGTATGGGAAGGTGAAATTCGGCCGAGCTTACTGCGGACTCTTAAAAACAAATAATGGATTACTTAAATTGGTATCAATATATAATTATATGTTTTTCCTTTAAACAATAGCTTCGTGTCATATCGTCGCGTATGGTTGAAATGATTTTTTGTAACCGACTACATATTTATGAAACTGTAAATGGCATCTTCGACCTTGGACGGTAGAACAGCTTTTTGTCCATACTTCGATCCATTTCAAGTATACACTCATACCTATGCTTATATAGGTAATAGTATTGGCATGAACTATCTAGATTTGGAAACACTAGTTAGATAATAGTGCCGTCCTCATGACACGGAATACTTATAAAATGAACTATAGAACTCTTGTAATCTAACATCAAAGTATACTGACATTGGCGTTTTGGCGCCACTATCCTAGTATGTTGTCACTGGGATGTGATGCTATGGGTTCTAGTTTGACGGGCACGGGCGGGTCTCAGGACGGCGGGTCGGGCGGGGCCGGCAGCCCAAGCAGACTCAGATTTGGTGGCTGCAGCAGCTTGGCTGCCGCTGGCAGGGTGGTCAGGTCGAAGCCAGGGGGCGGCACTATGCCTGCTGCGGTCGCTGTGCCTTGCAGGTATGCCACTAATCTAGAAAATATTATAATTGTCGTAAATAACCCGTTTAACTCATGTGGTGTCGGGTTAGAATAGCACCAACCCCTTTTTTCCCGTGGGTGTCGTAAGAGTCGAATAAGGGAACAGGGTTGAAGTGTGTTGTGGGCGATGGGCTAGCAACCTATCACTGCGATATCACATTTTGTCGATCTTTTATAAGAACCCACATTTATGCTAACAGTGGCACTGGACACAAGTTTCAGGTGCTCTGCCTACCCCTTTTAGGGATAAAGACATGTATGTATATATGTGTAAGTATGTATGTATGTTGTCCTGAATGATGTGTAGGTTATTTCGATATTTTAATTATGGAAACAGTTTTGAATCGCGCATCATCTGCTTAGGTAGTTAATCGTCCCACGGTTGGACACAGGCCTATTCTTATGGGTTTTTGGGTTTGTTTCTTCACGTAAAAGTAATTTTGAGGCTGTGGCACGAAATATCTTGTTGTTAGGAATAGTAGCTCGACATGTATTATATAATAACATATGTATGTATATACATATCGATCGACATCGTTAGTATGAAGAAGTTTTCCACTTATTTACGTATTTTGCTGTTGATCATTTTAGACGAGGGTAGTCTTATGTTTAAACTTTCTAATATTTTCATGTCGTGTCAGAAAGATCCTCTAACATTGAAGTTAGGTTAGGCGAAGACATTAGCATATTCTATATTTCTCTAATGGTTAAAAATAAGTTAATACTCCACGGTCCCGACACACATGGTTCGGTTTTGATTACATGACATGTGAATGTTGTATACTTTTTTTAATAAAACCCTGCTTAGTACCCCACAGCTTAGTCTCGTCCAGTTTAATAAATTATCCTTCGGTTTGAGTAAGTACATAATTGAACGAGCGAGCGAAGCGAACGAAGCTCTTCGTTTCAGCTTGGGGCGAAAACTCTTCCACGTATCTGTGTCCGGCTGTCAGGCTCTTCTCCTCTACAGACCCCGTATCATGGCCGGCCTTATCACGCCATAAGTGACAAGACAGGAGCGTCATCTCGTTCTATCGAACGGTGTCAGCCAGTGACGGACGCTCTATCTTGTCACTTATCGTGTGATAAGGCCGACCATCATACGGGGTCTGGTCGCATTTCTCAACCGATTGTTGTCTGTACGCAAATTCGCATTTTCATTTTAAAATCCGCGTTTTGAAGCGCAACTCCCTTTTTGTATTCCGGCAATTGGCAACACTAAATCCTACGCTCCTACACGTCACGTGACCTCCAACGCTCCTACACCTGTCGCGAGTTTAACAATTTTTCCCCAACCCAAAAAGTGCACATCACCGCTAAAGAAGTTTTCATTTCTAAAATATATGTATAAAAAAAGCCCGCGACCGTGTTGTTGGTTTACCTTCGCAATTCGTCCAAAGCGCTAGCCTGCATGAGGATGTAGTTCTTGGCTAGGAGCAGCGTGGCGATCTTCGACAGCTTCCGGACAGACGGCGAGTGCGCGTATGGGATCACGCTGCGCAATTCGTCGAGGGCATCATTCTGGAATTTGGAAAATTTAACCTTAGTTTTTCCTTTTCTACGAAGACTAGTAAGCCGAAATCACAAGGGGCTGAACACTATTGTACCGTGTCGCTTTAACGTCATGGTGGCTAGCACAACTGACGCCGCGCCGCGACGTGAGTCGAGAAAGGTCTACCCTCGTCTTTCTAATTTGCACGTTGCGAGTGAGACAGAGACGCTCAGTCGCGCGGGAAGCAACTGAGCAGAAAGTTGTGCTAGAGATACATGTTTGAACTGCCTTATCAAGTTGGAGACGTGGAAGGGACAAGATATTACCTAAAGTTTATGAGTGTGACTGCACAATTGCACATGCACATCGTGTCAGAAAGAAAACGAAAAATACTTTAGGCATTATTTGCCTTTCCATTCTTGAAGTGCAAGTTTTTAGTTTAATGTGTTAGTTAATACTATTTGTATCTCAATGAAGAATCTTGGATAATCAGATGGCTGTACCGAATGTAGAGGAGTAGAATAGAGATACCGTTCTAAAAGCTGGTTTTCCATGCGCGCGCGCGGTGGAAATAGGTAGGTAGTAAGTAGTAAGTAAGTGTCATACGATTTCATTTCTCGCCTCGTCTCGTCTCGCCCCTCCGGTGGAAAATCCGCTTAATAGTGGAGCTACGGTAGGCAGGTGTTATATTTTAAAGGTTTTTGTGTAGATATTGGCAGTGATCTGAATATTATGAATAAACGAGTCCCAAAATGTAATGTAAGTATAATTATATTTAGTAATTTTAATTGATAATTATTAAATGTAATAACTATTTCCTCGTAATTTAAATTGATAATTGTAATGACATTTTGTAATTGTTATTTTTAATTTGTATTGCAATTCGTTTTTGCCCCACACTCCCTACCTATCAGAAAACTTACCAAATCGTGCATTCTTCTCCGTTCCCTAGCGTTAATATTAAGTCGTACTGTTTTTCCTTGTCGCATTTTCTGTTTTGACTTGCCTTCGCCCATAGGTCTGAAAAAACAAAAAAAGTCGTTCTCATAAAGTTAAACCCTACAAGGGTTTAAAGTTTAAACACTTTATAAAAGGAAGGAATCTTTATACATTTACATTTAAAGGAAGTTAATAATATCTAAGTTACATAATCGTTAAAAGAAAAATTATAACCCAGAAGAATAGAGGGTCCAATTTTTTGCCATAAAATGACGCCATTTGTTCAGTTTTAACTTTTGACAAAGGGTTTCCGTGGCCCGGGACAAGTGGTCGGTTCTCGCAGTGAATTATGGGCGAGTGCGTAGCTAGGGGACAGAGGACAGGGGCGTAAATGATCATTCTATGGGCAACCCTCAAGCTCTGTTAAAAAAGTTTTAGCATTGACTTCCACACTTTAAAAAAAATGTTCAAATTAATGGTGAAGTATATTTTTTATTATTACATATACATATAATGTAGTTCCTCGGATATAGGGAATTTAGCACGCTTATCCTTCTTACCAACACACATACATACGAGTAATTGCAAATATATTCATTCTTAATTCTAATTGGATATTTTGGATAATTGGTACGCTATATGTGAGTGAAGGTTTCTCATAAGAATTGGAAAGCTCCATTCACATATTTATATAACAATAACGTTACTTTTGTTTAGTACGTTTTTAGCGAGTTCCAAAAGTTAGCCCGTGAGCTTAAGTAGTATTAAATGGTAATTTAAAAATAATTGACGCACAAATTCCCATATGCGTGAATCTGTATGTTCTCTCTATGATGTTTCCTGGCAGTATTGTCACTACGTAATCTGGCCAGCACTTGACAGGGGTGCCACGGCCGCGAAGGGCCTTTGTGTACAGATGCTACTCCATTAGAAGTAGCTACCTACATCATTGTGTGCCACCGCCACCCTTTGTATTTGTACCACACATGGGCACATGTGGTACAATTTACAATCTGTGCATATTTATTGCATATCACGGTCATATTGAATACAACTGTTTTGAAAAGTAAACTAGTCTGTAAGATATAATTTCCTTTAAAAACAAAGTTTTAACCGACTTCAATTTAGTACTCCGCCAAGCCACGAGAATATTTCCTATTTTTTTTAATAATTTACCACATGAACTGATTTCCGATAGCAAATGCGTTGATTACTATAGAAAAAAACCGAATCGCTGTATGTGGGCCGATAATATTTGAGGACTTCCGTCAGTTCCCCAAGATCATCACCAATGGCATTTCATTAGTTCCTATTTCAAAGGAATCTTATCAGAACCTGTGACGTACTTTTGCACTTTTAAGTACATAATTAGGAATTCTATAAGTCATCTGTGGTCTTCATCATCAATTCCTCGCCACCAAATTTATGATTCCGGATGTAAATACACGAGTTATAACAGAAAATATCAAAATCACTACACGCGTGCCTAATAAAATTGAGGAGTCCCCTCAATCCCTCATGGATCACATCATCTAAATGAATTTTTCACTTCTCATGCTCAAAAAGTGCATCATATTAGACTTGGCAAGCGGGGCTAAAGTAGTACATTTAGCCCCTAGGGAAAATATGTATACATATTTATGATTTATAAAACATTTTAATTTGACCACTCACAACAGTTCAATATTACATCCACCAATCACAACTCTTTAAAAAAACATTAGTATTTGCTATCTACTAACCGGAATACAGATAGACATTAAAATCGACCAATCAGGAAACAGAATTCAATTCAAACATTGGGTGTTTTTCAAGCGTGGTTAACTGCATACATGAGTCATGTATGCAGTTAACCACGCTTGAACGTTTGGATGCAGCTATAGTCGGTCAGAGGCGTTTATTTTTTTAATTATTGTAAATTAGGGAATGAAAAACTCCTAATGTTTGAATTGAATTCTGTTTCCTGATTGGTCGATTTTAATTTCTAGCTGTATTCTGATTAGTAGACAGCAAATACTAATGTTATTTTAAAGAGTTGTGATTGGTGGATGTAATTACATGACATAAGCTATGAAGATTGAGCGGGATAGACTACGCCGCTATTAGACGGTCAGAGGCGTTTATTCGTCTTGTGAATATTTTGTATCTGTGTCAAAACAGTTTATTAAAAAGAATGGCGCCAAATTGAACAATAGAGTAGAGTGTATCAAATAAAAGTAGAGTGTATAACTCTGGTCTAAAAGCCATATTACCCCTCGAACTATTTCCCCTCACTTCGTTCGGGAAAATATCCATCTCGTGGTATTATGGCTTACTTTAGAGCCTTGTCATACAATCTACTATTGAAAAAACGGGACCCACCTGGAAGTATATACATACGAACAAAAAAAAAAATTTTTCGAATCGGCTCATCAATGACGGAGTTCTGAGGTAACAAACATTGAAAATAATAATAATAATTAAAAAAAATAGAGCCGAATTGAGAACCTCCTCCTTTTTTTTGAAGTCTGTTAAAAACAGAATCTAAATGACCTAGCACGAATTACGTCGGAGATTGCCCTACCCGGATAATTTTTACTATAAAAGTATACAATTAACAGAGGTATTAGTTTTATTCTGCTAACTATAATTGCTAGCTCATATCATCTTTTCTCGAGTTGCAGAAGACGTTTATTTAGTAGCTGCAAGATATGGTACTGGTTTACCACACTCTAACCTTTAGGTTAGATACGTGTACTATGCAGAATGTATACACGTACATAAAAACGTGCTGATAGCATTATTATTAATTTTAATACAGTCTAACGCTATTGTATATTTGTATACCAATGCTGGTTAGCAAATGCAAACACTGTTATGGTGGTTAGCAAATGCTAAGTTCCCATAAAACGCATGCGCAGATTAATGCTGGTCTGATACAACCAGACTAGATGACACCTTAAACTACATATACATAAGGATGAATGTTGGCTGCTAAGTGATGCTGTTGTTTTAAATGCCAAAACGGATTCGATTATGCAAATGTGGAGTAGGTATTATCTACCTATGAGAGTAATAGAACAAGAACAAGCCAGGTAACGGTTTTGGCACTCTGTGATTTCAGATATCCTCTAATGGTCTCGGCTATCATGCGATAAACGACAACATAATTCAATAAATCGCTTTATCTCAAGTGATCTGAGATGTACTTTAACTGGTCATTGTCGCACTATAATAAAATAATAGAGAGCGCAGAGTTAGTACTATATATTGTATATGTATGTCATCATCATCAATCATCATCATATCAGCCGAAAAACGTTCACTGCTGGACACATATCCAAATTCCAAGTATTTGCATTCATGTTGTTATTGTTTACCAATTTATTTTGAAATCTACTTAACACTGTATCTACACTGCTCTCATCACTTCGTGAGGCTGTTCTACGCACCTTTGAGCGTAGCTGGTCCCCGGTTCCGGCTGATTCTCGTCAGTCGGGTAGCAGTGCTGCGGCGGCGGCGGCTGGCCACCTTGCATGTAGAATCCTCCCAGTCCCACAGCTCCCAGCGGCGTCCGTCGCCCCGGCACCGACTGTGGCGGGGAGTGCGACTCCACTGGCACGCCATCCCAAGCCCTTCGCCCCTCCATCATTCAAAAAAATTAACACATAACACTAACGCAAAATTGTCGGTCACTAAAGAAACACGGAAGAATTCCCGGACTATCTACGCCGGGTGACGGTACAGGTTAAAGAAATAAAAGATAAATAAACACTGGTTGAAAAAAGGTTGATTCTGTTGGACCGGGACGTTTGATTTGGAAGCCGTGTATTCGGATAGTGCAGCGTGGCGAGTTGACGCGGTCCATAATCGATCGCGGTACGCAGCTGGGGCGCGCACCCCTCAGATCTCGCACTGAGCATTGTTCCGAGATGCGATTGTGATTTGTTGTCGCGTGGCCGACATCCAATTGGTTTTAATCGCTTATGATATTGATCGGTGCGTGATGGCCGTTAGTGAATCTGGCCATTCTGGTGATACATTTTGATTTAAATTAAACCGATTTTATTTCGTTAACGTTAGTTAAAACAACATAAGATTTATCAAAGCAAACTTGGGATAAAGTTAAACAAAAATCTTTGTAATACAGATGTTCGTAGTTCGTACTATTCAATGTACATTATAATTGTCAAGTCAACATGCTTCAAAGATAAGGAGGTATCTATTACCAGTAGGTAATAGATACCTCATTAAGAAACTAGTAAGTTTCTTAATGAGGTACTATAATTTTGAATTCAAATAAAGTGGGGTCAACCACCATTTCACCCCCTTAGGGGATGATTTCTGGAATAAAAACTATTCTATGTCACTCTTCCCCCTTCTTCCCTTCAACTATCTTCACTTAAACAATCACGTCAATATGTCGCTCCGTTTTGCCGTGAAAGACGGACAAACAAACAAACACACACATACACTTTCCCATTTACAATATTAGTATGGATTATTATTATTATTATATAAATGTAGATTCACGATAAATGATACAAACAAAGACATTGAATGTTTAATTTAAATCTATATAAAACTTACGGGTGCTAAGTTTGTTGAATTCTTGAAAAGAGCATAATAACGGTTTAAAATGAAACAAGCAAAAAAAAACCTTATTTTTTTGAGTGGTTAATAGGTAAGTACACCATACCAAATTCACTGTTTACTAACAACCTCATTAATTAACACCCCCTAACACTACGGTAATACAAATATACATCTTATATTTGTATTAGATATGAACCGAGTACACACACATGGACACGTAACTTTTTCGTCACGAGAATAATATTATTGGGTCTTAAAATACCACCGGTAAACCCAGCAGTTATCTCAAAATGGCGCGGTCATTGCCCCGCAGCGCGTTCATCTCTATCGCAACATTATCCCGGAGGAATTTATGAGCAAGTGGGTTAACTCGGTATAGCCCATCAGCATATATCTTGGCGTAATGATAGCAATGATGTGAAGTAGTAATGGGATATGGATGTTGTTTTTATTGCTTACTTTCTATGAGAAACGTGGCACTGAATCATAGTTGCGAATTCTCAAATGACAGGTTGAGCAACGTGAAAATACTTATATCGGCTGATATAATAATTTCAACCGTAAGACGTCCCCTGCTGGACATAGGCCTGCGCCTGCCGCATCCAGCGGACTCCCGCGACATTAACCAGGTCATCAGTCCACCATTCATTACCATGCTACCCACGCTGTGCCTTCAGGTACGTGGTCGCCACTCGAGGTCCTTTCCGCCCCAACGGCCATCAGTTCTACGTGCAATGTGCCTCGCCCACTGCCACTATAGTTTAGCGATTTGGAGGGCTATATAGGTTAGCTTGGTTCTGCTGCTGATGCGATCACGTAGAGAAATTTCCAGCATAGCCCTCTCCATTGCCCTTTGGGTTATTTTGAGCCTTTTTATCAGGCCCATCGTACGTGGTCCCTTACGTACCAGATATAATAAAGTGTAAGAATCTCGTTTAAGAAATCTTCGTGTAGAACTAATAAACGTACTGGACGGTCGTTTTCCCAAACATGTATAGAACACGAGAACACAAAGTACCTAAATGATTCTGGTGTCTGTATTTTTTTGTTTGAAGTGTCCTCTTTCAGTAGTCTGACGGTAGTTTTGGTTGAATCAAGAATCGTAGCGCGGGGTTACACCATCAGACCGATTTAGGTGCTAATCGTCTTTCCTGTTCTTGATATTAACCCAATCGAGGCCACGCATCGCTACGCCGTAGCGCGTAGTAGCGTTTTTCCATATGCGAGTTGGTCCTGAATGGGAGATCATAAGATATACTATTACATATATTTAATATTTACTAATATAGACTACTTTTTTGGATATAGGTATACTTAACTAAATGAAACATAATCAAATATTTCAGTAAAGTTTATTTTTAATATATGATATTAAAGCTAGACAACTCAAAATTATTTACAACTTATCCCAATCAGTTCCGACCATTTAGTCATAATATTTTTTAAATCATAATTCATAATATCAACATATAAATGCAAAGCACGCCCATGGAATATGCGAGTACTGGTGGTGACCTAGTGACACCATAACTCTGCTACCAAAGACTATCTTTAGGTAAAATTCCATCCCAAATCTCAACAGAACGTAGGAACAACCAAAGAGATCAAGAGAAACCCAAACTGTTAGGAAATTGGGTATTATCAAAGGCTAGTCAAGCCAATGTCAACAGTTTTAATGTGGCTCACTGGCAAACAGAATATGTGAAATTGTGACCTTGCCACAACTCCCTCTAGGGAAATGGTTGGCCTCGGCAGTTCTGTTATGTAATTAGGTGTTAGCCCTTGGTTCTATGTTGAGTGATAAGTTAATAAAGGTAAATATCATTGATGCTTCAGGCATTGTGAGCCAAAACCCTGTACCATGCCCATGGTATCGGCCTGCTCAGTTTAAATTAAGAGAACCCAGCACCGCTTTCACATTTTCTACCACCGATTCAGGCCATCTTTATAAACATTCTTGCCTTCTACTTTCTTCATCATAACTACTATACGAGTTATAACAACAATCACTAGTTTTCTTGCTTTTACTAACATGTAGCGATAACTGATACTTATATTTAGCGACAGGTAGTAATGAATAAGTCATTTTAAGAGCAAGGTTATGGTGAAAATGCCGCCGAGGCTTAGTTTATTAATACTTTGCAAAAGTAGAAAACTAGTTAGAAAGAGTACAAGACAAGTACCTACTAAGATTCATTTAGGCCATTATTTAGATTACAATACATATATTCTTAGGTATATTAGGCTACCTATTCGAGAATCAGAACACTAGGACTCCGATACAGCACTTAGTGTACATTATCACGCTGGTTCATTTCCTTTTAGTTAGTGTCTGACTAGTGACGACTTATTGGCACAGTTCTGAGCCTAAGTACCTATCAGAAACAACGAATAACAAGATTCAAGTTTCGCATCGAGATACGATATATCCGACAAGATGTCCTTAATTCAATACATCAAATAGGAGTTAGGGGTATAGAATATACCTATCTCTAACGTTGTATGAAGATCCAACAGTAACATCTATTCTCACTTTTGTAAAGCTAATAAGTATACCGGTTGGTACTTTATAGAACTTTTCGATTATAAGACCCGTTCCGTACATACCTACTATCAATTTGTGGATCTAAATACAAAACATAAGTATCCTATATTATACTTAAAATAACCAGATATTATACAGACATATAGAGAGTTTTGCAAACACCAATGACATTAAAATCTCTTTTTATTTTCATTATTTGCCATTGGAATAAAAAAATTGTACCTACAGAGGACTACAAAAAGTTGTATCTATATATTTTTCACTTTATAACGTTGTAATAAGGTGAAATAATTGATACCTACATCGTTTTGTAGTCCACTGTAAAATGGTATTATAGAAAAGAATGTCCAAGTACATTAGGTATGTAGGTATATATAGTGCATTAGTTTGACAATGACCAAAATAGTTATGGCATTAAAACAAGCATATAAATGTCAAATACTTTTTATACCAATGGTGAAAATATATATCTATTTGAAAAACTATTTATACTTAAAATGATTTCATTGGCCATGATGGCGACAATTATTGTCATATTTATGTATAAAACTTTTTAAACACCACCTTTACTATCAATGGTTATTTTCATCACTAGTTTAATATACGTTCTGTGTCATGATCAAGATACCATAGACGTTGGTTTAGTAAAAAATTAAGGCGGCATTTGTCATTGATACAACGATTAGTATCGAGTATAAAAGAGTAATACTCTATCCATGCCGTTGCGAAAAACTCGGCCATCATAAGACTGCAAAAAACACGTTTATATATTTAAATACCTACCTAACTTAACTTTTGGTAATCTTTAGTGTGTATCTAGAACTAAGTACAACAATTCTATTTACAATGTCATAATTTATTAATGTAATACTAGGAATTTCCAACTTTGGTGAAACATCCAACAGTTGAATTCAACGGCTACTTTTCATTCTGGTCCTCAGACTTCCCCCTGCACCATACAGAATGGTAACTCGGTCAGTTACTCGCTTATGAAATAAGGTACAACATCAATTTGGAATATATTCCGAATAAAGTGGAATTTCCAAGTTGCAATATTAATGTATTATATTTTTTTTAGGACGCGGACGACTAATTAATTCTGCTGGTTGTCCTTCGTTAATCGAGATCAGCACCATTTTAGAGGCGCACCATATTTATTAAATTTCAACAGCACGTGTCAGTTATTTTAAGTCCTTTTACTCCTCTAAAACAGAGTATAACACGTTAAAATATATTAGGCCGATTGAAATGCGGTAACGAGTAGCAAATGATCACATGGTGCCGGAGAGCGGCGCGGCCGTAAAGCGGGTGGGCACGGGCAGGCAGGCCAGCCACATGGCTCCCGCGCCGGCGAGGCATCAACGCGCGCGGTGCGCGGGCGCCGCTGGTGGTCAGGGGGCCGCCGCAGCCAGCGGCGGCCGCGCGGGCGTGGGCACGCGCGGGCAGGCCACCATCGACCCGCTACGGCTCGCTTGGCTGTTGTTCGTAGCTCCACCTGCGTAAAATACTTCTGTTGAACATATAACTGTTTTACATCCGGAATTCGCATTAAAATATTTAAGCCAGAAAGCCCTGATTAAGCCAGAAAGGACTTATTCGAGCCATTGTCTACGTGTCATTCGATCAGAGTTGTTCTGCTTGGGATGATTTAAAAACTACGTATCACTCATATTCACGTCTGACTGTAGTCACTGTAAGCAGGATCTCACCTATTAGGGATCCCAGCATCTTGGTGACGGAGAACTTGCGGGTGCGCAAGGGCGTGCGCACCTCGGCGAGCAGCCGGTCCACGCAGCGGTACAGGTCGCCGGAGTTGTCGGCCACGCTCGCCTCGCTGAACGAGGTGTTGTGGGCGGCACTGAGGCTCTGACCGTCTAGAGTAGTCACCTGCAAATAAATGAACAGTCTCCTTTAAATCAAGTATTTATTCAAAGTATTCTAATAGAGCAAGATTGCGGGTCACTTCTGGATAAGATTAGCTCAGGATAGGGATGGTGGCGTACTCGAAGAGAGGCCTATGCTCAGCAATGGGCGATAACGGGCTGAAAATGATGAATGTTGATGATGATTGTTCAAGTCGGTAATGTCACATAATCACATACTTAGGTATTTTTTTTCGATCCTATTAGCACATCAATGAGAAAAGTTAATTTTTGAAACATCAATAATCTTTACACTTTGTCAAATGTGACTGTGTGAATCCGTGCATTATCTACTTGCGCAAGTGGAAAAATGCGTGAGCCGTAAGACGAACATTAAATAACACAGTTCACGTTTTATGAAACAGGTCACAATGTCCAATTTAATTCGAACGTGGGTTATCCCTCTTCTTTAATTATAATTGGAGGAAAGTTTTTCGTTCCGTTCAGCCCAATTCCATTCGGATAAGCCCAATTCCCATTACATAACTTTTCATGTCCCAGTTAGGTCGTAAATTGGATGAAAAACAATTCACGAGTTTGTTTCAGTATTCTTTGCAAAATTTGTTGGTTTCTGCTTTGATTTATAGGCCAATTAAATAACGTAAACGAAGAATGCCCCAAGCGCAGTTAGTATAAGAACACCTCTCAAGACAGCGTCAGAATAAATATTGTTGATTACTTTCATAATTTAACAAGAATGCAATTCTTACGCAGATACTCGTATTTTTAGGCAACTGGGTTGTAATTAGGTACTGTTACTGTTAACAAATGCATCTTCCCAGCCTTTGTGATAGTTATGATGCCTCATCATACTTGTCATTGCCAACTTCACAATAGATACGACGAGAAAACAGGAACTTTCACAGATATGAGTCTCTAAAATATAAATGGAGGCGGTTCATGAGGGTTGTACTATTGTCTGTGTACTGAACGCTGTCGGCTTGTTCCATGGAAATGTGAGCATTGTCATTTGTACCTGACTTGACATGTAGGTACATAATATACGAGTACCTATGTGTCGTATACTTGTAGCGCTCGATACCCAGCGTGTTCTATGACAAGCAAGGACTTGTATCCATCCAACATAAACACTCATACTGTGCTTATATATTACAGAATATAATGTAAGTTATTTTTACCGTAAAACATTTGTCAAAAACAAATGCCATCGATTGAACCTTTACCTTTTGATAGTATCAATCAACTTGATTTTTCACATTATATCGCTACTTTTTTTTGCATTTTCTTCTATCTTTCACGAATTGTTATACCTATTTGACAAACGCTTTATCACAAGTGGATGCTGATAAGCAATAATGCGTCAACCAACATTAACACCATTATATAGTATTAGTATAGATTTTGCCGCCCACATAGCAGTGAGTTATCCTTAACAGACTATAATTAATCTTTGCGTTGGAAGGCAAATTTACCCTAAATTAAATTTAAAGGTCTCGGCACGATTTATAATAAAGTTGTTGTATGTATACCTTGGTATTTCTACCTAAAGCTAAAGGTCAACATTACATTGCTTATGATAAATAACACTTAAGATTTACGAGAGTTTAGACGGAAAAGATGCATTTAATGAAATAGTATTTTTCACAATTGTGTTGTAATAGAGAGCTTTTTAGTCGAGTACTTAGGCCACGAAGCTTGCTGAGGGGCCTTAGTAAGGTACGAGATTAAGAAGCTTGATTATGACAGTATTGTGAACAATACTTTTTGTACGAGTTCATTAAAATTAATAATTTAAGTCATTAATACGAAAACGGAATATCGTAAGTACTATATTGTCTAGTTCTACATGAGTTCTACTATCCGACTTCTTTTACACAAGATAATCCATAGATAATCACACCACCGCCGTCCGTAATGTTGCAGTACTGTGCTATGATTGGTCAATCACAAAGCGTAGTTTTTTTTTTCATGCCCTGGATACAGCAGCAAGTTTAAGTAGATTTTTGACAGATGACGCGACGCTGCTACGTTCCGTAACGCCATAGATAGGCAATTTTGTATGGGACAAATTTATGGGACAATCTAACACATTTCGACCTAGTCCCAAACTAAGCAAAGCTTGTACTATGGGTACTAGACGACGATAAACGTAATTATATAGAGAAATAAATACTTAAATACATAGATAACATCCATGACTCAGGAACAAATATTCGTGCTCATCACACTGATCTAGTCTCCTTAAACAAGGACACATATTATTGAAATACGAAGTTCTATTTTCATTTTTTTTTCGGTTGCCTAGAGCGTATCGAAACAGTTATTTCGGTTGTTTCGGAAGTAACATAGACTATTCAACGATGAAAAGAGTGACGTTGCGGTATTCTCTATGAAATCTTAATGCACAGATTTTAATCGACGAGTACAAAAACGCTTTTTTTATCTTAGCTAGAACTATTATATAATCTGTGTCTTAGCTACAACAGTTCAAAACGATCTTGTACATTATTTCAAATAACCATATTAAGACCTATGATAAGGCTTATTTAAGATTGCCTTTTGACCACCTCAGAATTTCCAAATATTGTGCGCTTTTCATCGCGTTACTTGGTCGCAAAGAAGTTCACATTATAATACTTTTTTACTAACCTGTCTTAGATGGTCCAAGTCTGTCTTATTGCCTAAGAGGGCTAGGGGCATGGGCGTCGTAACGCCAGCGGGCCCGTGTGCCAGGCTCGCGGTAGCAGGGGCTCTCCGCAAGGCCTTCAGGACTTCGGTGGCGTATTCGAAGCTGCTCCTGTCAGTCACTGAGTAGACGACTAGACACGCGTCCGCCCATTGGATCTGAAACAAGAAAATAGAACATTATAAATAACAACCACTGGTATTACTATCTACTGGTATAACTAGGTACTATTGTAGAGTTTGTAAAGAAAAATAACGTCTGACGCATTGTAGTGAAATCCGATAATAATTTTCAATCACTGCCGTGTCTTTATATAAATATATATACATTTATATATTGATCTGTTAAACGTGGGAGTTAATGAATGATTCGTTAAGATAACGTTGGTAATTTTGTGCCGTTATTAATCGTTCAAAAGATTATGATTGATTATTTTCTAAAGTCTGAGGAAGTACAGGCAAACTGTGCTATCCGTAAAAAGCTCAGAATTCAGACATAAATGATTAATTACGGGGTCGAAGCCAACATTCCGTGATAAAATTAGAGTGTGGCAGTTCACGGGCGCCCCCGCCGTCGCGCCGCCGGACCGCTGTGGTTGGCGATGCTCATTGCTGGGCCAAAGTAAACCGAATCGCTATCCAGCTCTGATCACTCACTCCTCTTTTCGGAAATAGCTAATGACCTCGCGGCTCATTCATGAGAACATGCTGTTATTGACGCTCGGATCCAGTCAAACTTTTCGGATTAGTATAAAGTACCTATGGATGTAAAAATGGATTAAATAGTTTCGGGATTTGTCTCTTACCTACTCGTTACCTATCGTTTGTTTTAAACGGGTTTATTTAACAATGACAATGAATGAATGAATGTGATGGGTTTACACAAAAGAAGCGTTACTTCCTAGTCGCAGTTACTCGTGAAAACAATTTTCACGACAGCAATTAATCACAGCCCCTATTTTTACAGAAAAGCGTTTTCCTATTCGCAACTTTTGACGATGGAGATTTTCTGTTGTGAATAATTGCGAATAAGAAAAAACGCTTTTGTATTAAGTCTAGCATAATTCAACAATAAATAATAGACAATACATTTACTAATTTAAAGCTCTTAGCAACCCTACTTCTTGAGGAAAGTGGAGTACTTAGCTCAAATGTCACCACGGTGACGACATTAAGTACTCCCCATAGGGTGTAAGTGTCAGAAGATAATGTTACATTTACACAATGTCTATTGTATGAATAACATTAATGATATAGTTACTAAATATAGAGATAATAGTTGGGTGTTCATAACAAAATTACGGACCTTCAAACGACAGTTGATAAGTCATAGTGTGTATACCTAATGCACTTAGTACAACAATTACCCGATCCAAAGTAGTTTGATGCTATGCAATATGTCTAATAGGTAGCGTGGGCAGCATAAAATAGGAGTTGGTAATGGATCAGTCTTATTTCCATCGATTAGACGTCTAGCCAAGTCGAATGACAAAGGCTTTCCTCTCTGCATTGCTTGATGTTTAATCATAAACACTTCGTAAATATTATAAAATGGGCGGTTTTGTCGCCCTTATAATTCTCGTTATAAGGCTAAGATTACGTACCTACTAAATTCATTTAGGATATATTCCATTTTGTCCAAAATTATAAAGGAACAAAATTCACGATTTGATGACTAAGACAGACTTGAGACCAGTTAATGAAAACTTAAAGTCCAATTACGTAACTTTTATGTGCACAAACCTAAAATAAAAGGGTTTACGAAATCAATTTGGAAACAGTTACTCCGGAATTTACTTCACGAAATGTGAGATTATTTCATTTGATAACGTTTCTAGCAGTGTATACATTGTGAGTCACGGTGTACCAGCCTAGCTGGTCACTGGAGCACTAGAAGCTATAACTCCACTCGTATTATATTTGCGACATTAACCTAGTTGCTAACTCATAAAGAGCGGTTTAATCTTCAGTTAATCTCCCATTTTGTTTGCGGAAGGCGATACGGGATCGTTACTTCGATCCATTGCAGACAGAAGCCAGGTGCAACTCGGGAGCGTATCAAAGAAATTATTCATCATAAAGAACATCAGTCGGACACAGTACAATGCCATGATTCACGAGACCTATAATTATAACCGGGGCATATTCATTGAGAAGGCTGATATGGGAGTTAACTAATGTTTTAGATGTTCTTGGCACATCATATTATGCATTATGAATATTTATTAAACTACGCCGTAAAGCAGATCCCACCATCTATAACGCAAGATCAAGGAGATGATGGTATTTTCGAATAGGGCCGCCACTAACCTTCCAGTTATTTAGGATGTATTTAACTGTAACCTTCCTTTAGTAGTTGAATTAAGCTTTTAATTTGAAGGTGAAGTCTATTGGACTCGCGGCAAGATCTCGTAAAGAACTGCATTAACCTACTTTTTCTTCCAATTAGGTAGGTACACTGGAAAAACTCAGCTGGAAATACTATCTTCGTATTATTTACTTATATATAGCAACGCTCTTTGCAGATCACTTACCTGTTCCGCAGGGAATGTGTCTGAGTTTGAGCCCGAGACATCTATTACTTCTAATTCAACCGGTGTACCATTTATTGGTACTGTCTGTCTGTACAGCAGATCTGCAATAAATACGTTTCGATTAGCTTTTTATCATTTCAAATTATAAAACAAACTAAATTGTGGTATTTATATAATTTCTAGTACCTGTATTAGAATGGTATTCTCCGATGTATCGTCTTGTTAGGTATCTGACGATTAGAGCTGAAACAGAAAAAAAGAATAAATGTGTATGCAAGAACAACGAGTACGGTGAACGGTCAGTGCAAATTGTGAGTCAGGATATAGCTACTGAATATAGATATAGTACCTATTTCGGTGCGAGTGGACGACTTTTAGAAACATTAAAGTGCTTTCAATTTGTCAATTGAAATATATAAACGCATCAGCAGCAACTCCAAATTGATCACCAGTTTTTTTGTCCGTTTTAAATACTGGCGTTAAATGTATGTCTACGTCTTGTTTTATGAGGTACCTAGCATAGACATGATGTCTCATCGAAATGAAATGAAAAGTCGAGTCTCAACCATTTCGATGATTCATCTGTTGACCGACTTAAAGCAAGTTGAAGTACAGATTCACTTCTAGTAGAGATTGATTGGATGTTGTTAAAGAAAACAGAATTCACGAATTACATCACCAGTAGAACGGGTCACTGGAGTATGTCTTGCTGTTTATGTAACGCGGAGTGGGTCAGTTGTAACATTTCTACTAGTTCTTGATAAGAGTATAAAAGCGTTTTATTGTGTTTTCACAAGCCTCAGACGCCCACGAAAGTGGGCTTCGTAGGAGTGGTCATCCTTTAATAAGACTTAGTTCGCAAGAAGCGCTATCCAGGCTACATATGCTGACATTGCTTACTACAACTAGGAATAGTTTACAAAACCATGCACTCCTAGTATTTAGGCCACTAAATGTAATCAACGCAAACACGAGGATGTAATATATTTTTGACATGACACATTCTTGTACGCTCGTTCTAAATACCTCTGGCGAGTGTTAATTCATCGTGTCTTAGTGATTTTTATTTTTGTGTGAGTCAGTGTATTTATTTACCTGATTTTCCCACTCGGGAGCTGCCGAGCACAGCGACACGCACGCGAGGCGGGCTGGCACGTTCGTCCTTCATTATTGTGAATGAAGAAATAACTGAAACAATGAAACAGAGTTGTTAGCTAAATAGGAGCTTATTTCTACTTATCTAAACTCAAGAACAAAGAAAACCGAAACAGTTTTGCCCTTATTCATAAACGCCCATCACACCCATTTTAGTTTCAAATCATTAAGTTCTAATCAGGCACTTTGATTTTAATGTTAGTGAGAAAGGACAAAACACATTTTACTTAAGGTTTCGTAAGATTTTTTGAATTAGGATGTCAGAATATAATACCTATCGTAAATGCTTCCGTTTTCACTATTATCGTGTGCCTACAGTTTAATATGTACTTTTTGCGTCTAAAAGCTGTCGATGCGATTTTATAGGTAGGTATAGGTAGGCTAACCTACCTATAATTAAATTAGTCCCTAGTTTCTGGACGCGAGGTGTCCTATACGCGGCATCCCAGTGTATGTAGGTAATAGGTATACTTAATATTTAAAACCCAGACAATTAGTTATGTCACATTGACCTGTTTCGATGATGCAGGTACTTCGATGCGTCAAAATTAGTTGATACAAGGGCGAACAAAAGGGTGTGTAATGATGGGTATAAAAATAAATAATATAATTTCATTCGCTATAACAACATTTGACATAATTTCAAGGTATATAATCACTCATTGTATATAATAAACGTTTGTTATAATATCAAAATATATATGTTTAGATATAACACTTGTTTTGTATAATCATTATATGGTATAATGCTCATGTTACATACAAGTTATATGTCATAACTATCAAGTTAAATAATATTTTAATATTAAAAAAAAATGTAGCTAACGTAACGGTTCGCAAATTGGACTATGTAAGTATATATTAGGTAGTAAAAAGTGTTCGGTTCTGGCGCTTCGCCGGCCGCTACCGCGGCACGCTCGCTTCGCTCGCTCGGCTCGCGCGCTGTAGGGTCGCAGCTCAACCTAACACTCCTCCTCGCTTCGCTCGTCGTCGTATCTACACCGACCTGCCTTAGAGTCTACCAAAAAATATTATGCTAATTGTGCATTAGAAGAAATTAGCATTATATCCAATGTTCAATATAGCAAATGTGCATTATACTTAATGTAAGTTATACCAAATATTTTTATATCAAATGACTGTTATATTAAATGATAATTATGTCCTATGAAAATATAATAAGTGTTGTTATAGAACTTGAGAATTATATCAGATGAGCGTTATTGCGAGTAATATTATATTATAAATATTTATAGCCATCGTTACGCACCCCGAACAAAAATGACATTTTTCAAAACATAAAAAGCACTCACATAATAACAACTCCCTAATTGGCGCGCTTGGATTTCATTTATTACTTCATTAGACGTGATTTGCTCCTAATGACGTCCGTCATCTAGCTAAAGACGCAGTGAAAGCGCGTCAGAACCGTAAAAGATACAAATAGCTCTTCATTCGGCTCTCTAATATAAAGTTTGAAGGCTTTTCCTACTGACTAGATCATTTTTTTAAATTAATTTATTGAAGTAGTGTCGTTTTACGACGTTCAAACTTTCATTATCTTGAAAATTCCAAATGTATATTTTTGAAAGCCAAGGTTATCTACTCGTTATTCAGCGTTACGCAAAACTGTGGCAAAAACAAAACATCTATATTTACAACGTGGATGCGACAACCTGCGTCAGTCAGCGCCGCGGCCGCGCGCCCGCGAATAGTTGAATAACCCTAGAATACAATGAATAATACCATGGAGGCGGACGGTTTGACAACAGTGCTGACACTGACCACCCATTATTCATAACAGGTGCATGTGCTTACTTATCGCTGTTTATTAGGTATTTAGGTGTTTATCGTTTGTGGGTAGGGCTGAGCGGCAGGCTACTACCGGGGTCCACAGGCGGCGGATAGTGGAATGGCCATCAGATATGATGGTTAGCTGCGAATATACTGAATAAGCAGTCCCCGACCACGCAGCGGCAGGGTTATCAGGATGTAGTGGGTAGGCTTGTAGGATGGGCTACTCTATAAAAGCTACAATATCCGACGACGATTCTGTGACATGGCGAGTAGTTGCCGCCATTAAATAAGCAATCCTCTAGTGTCAGGCAGCAGTAGCACTATTACCGACTGGAGAACGAAGATAGGAATCTGGAAAGGCTCTTGTTCACACATCACGGAGCCGGTGAACCTCGGTTCGTGTACTGCGGTGTAGAAAGGAGGAGGTGTACAAGGGGGAAACCACCACACTATGCTTCCTCAAAAAAGGAGTAATGGATTACTCCACCGACAAGAGCCAAGCTCTTAAATAAATGATGATGATGATGATGTCGTTTGTGCCCCAAAAGGAGCCCGAGTTCCGTTTTGAAAGCGGCTGCCATCTAACCTTCTAACCCAGAGGGTAAACTAGACCTTATTGGGATTAGACCGGTTTCCTCGGGCTATTGTCGTTTGGGTATATCAATACAAAATAATTCAAGTTAAATTATTTCAATTCGAACAATTCTGGTAATCAATCAACATTGATTGTTATGTTACTTGTAAACTAACTCTTCGCAAAATCATTTTTAAAACACATGAGATTCCAACACTACTCGTTGTAATCCCATGTGCACGCAAGAAAACAAAATATAATTTTGATAGCTTAAACACTTCACTAGATAACGTAGGTTCGATTGTATAAAATAGTTAATATAGGTTCGAACGTTATAAAATTTCGCAAAATATGACTGGCTTTTCCGACACAAATTACGAGACATTCGTATCCAAATTACCTATGACTCTTTGGATTTGGATTCGTTGTCAAACATATATTACCGCTGGACCAACTAATCTTTAATCCCTGACTATTTGTAAAGAATAACTACAACTTAAACAAGTTGAGAAACCCCCGACATTTTCATTTCAAAGTTCAATATCTCAAAAACGGCCTAACAGATTTTGATGAAACAGCGAGAACACTCGGGATAAAATTATCTATGACACAAAAAAAAACCGCATTGAAATCAGTCCATTGGTTTGGGAGCTACGATACCACAGACATCTGTCTACAGATACACAGACACACAGATACACACACAGACACGTTAAACTTATCTTAAACGTTACACCTCTCTCTTTGCGTCGGGGATTAAAAATAAGTTACTAACACCAATTTGTTGTATATCTCAGTATTATTTCGACAGTGACATACATCGTGACAGTTATACAGTGTACATTGAAATATCTCTAATCCGGAATAGTGATAGAGCCGTCTCGCCGACGACGCCAGTTTATTTACGTTTGGCGCCAAAATTAATAAAATTAATCTATCAACCGGCTGCGGTCGAAAGCTGCCAAAAAATCGCACATTCTACGCAGCGAAAAAGGGAGCCAAAATAATTTTATTACTTACATGTTTCCCGCGTGACGTTGACGATCGTGCAGCAGGATGTGCACGAACTTGATAAGTTCTTAACGAAGCTTTTCCGTTCTTTACTGAGTTATTTCCGGGTCATGATCCAGAATGATTAAAAGCGAATAATATGATAATAAGTACTACCGCGAAACGAAAACGAACTTCGTTCGAATATCTCCCTCTCTGTCGCTCGAACTAGCAAGTGCGACAGAGACGGAGATACACAAACTAAGTTCATTTTCGTTTCGCGGTAGCCCCTCTGAACAACTTTTCCCATTGGGCCAACCATGAAATCGCGAAAAATTAACAGCCAATTAAGAACTGTGAATTAACTCACAGTTAACCCTTAACATGGGAAACGTTGTTAAGTACTTATTATCATCTTATTCGCTTTTAAATATTCCGGATCATAACCCCGAAATCACTCAGTATACGTTGTTGCACATGTGAAGGGTATGTCTGTATGCCTATCTCGTTAGCATGTGTCGATGGGAAAAAAAACTTGTTTATCGGCGGATTTTTCCGCTTCATAGCAATCATAACAAAGTAGAGAGTGTAAAACACTAGGCACAGCTGTTTTGTTATGTACACGCACTATAAAACTAATCCTCCTAAATCTTTGAATCCAATGCAAATGCAACTGATAGCGTAAACAAATGTGTTTATTTATTTCGATTGCTAGGGCGCATCCGATTCTTGTCTGAAATTATTGTTGGCAATTACAACGCCATAGTCAACAGCCATATTTGATAATGATAACGTCCTAACAGGCAGCATGTTAGGACGGCCCGTGGCGAATTCGTCACGTGACGCTCTGCTCTTGAAAGGATCGACACAACATATATGTAAGTATTCATCGTTTGCTTACATTTTAAAATCTTTCTGGAATTTATTCATTTATAAATAGATGTAGGCACCTAATAATATCATTACACCGAAGGTACAATATTATCTAAGATTGTGTTTTTTTTTCGATATACAATTATGTAGGGATTAAAACCCTTTCGTTTGTATATATATTTATACGGGCAAGACTGAATCTAAAAGTTCAATGTTTCAATGCGAAGAACTGTTTGAATTCTGTTAACAATAATTATTAATTTCATGAAAACCATCTCGAGGTAAGTAAAATGTACTTAAGTAATGACTTTTAATCACGGGTTCGTCAATCTTAAAATAAACTTCAACGCAAATACGAAATATGATAAGTATATAACCTCCTATACTTATTATATTATGTCATCAAAGACGTAAAGGTTGTATGAAATGAACCCGAAGGCTTAAGGCAGCAGTCAAAGACATTCAGTCTAAGAAGGAATGTTGGTTTGTTTTTCCTTACCTAAGCGTATTTAAAAATGATTACAAAACGCCCTTTTCCGCTTCTAAGATAATGTTTATATTATTTATTGTTCTTTATCTTAGGCGGCGCTTACTACATAGTTAGAGGCCACGGCCCTTGTATCAAATTGGCTCTAAAGGAGTTTCCCCACAGGGGTTAAAGGCTAGAGGCAAGAGACAAGGACACGTGCCTCCGCAACTCTACGCGTCACGCTGACGTGGCGACACTACCCAAGGTCAAGATTCGCATGACAAGCAGCCCTCAGCCTTGGTCGAGCCGAGAATAACTAATGATCGGATTAATCACAGTTATCCGTGAAGAATGGCGGTCGGCACCTTGGACGCGAGTCAATTACTGGAAGGAATCAAAGCTGGGATGACGTCGTATAATGCTTACCTGCCGATATTGTAAATACCCCGAATTCATTGCTATTAATTAGTATTAAAGTAAAACAACAATTACTTCAAATATTGTAACTGTACACCAACCCCAATTTTCTTTGTGCGGTAATGTAAAGTAAAAAATCGTAAACCTACTGATCGAGTTCAAATACCACAGTTCATGGCTCAAGTTATTTATTTAGGCTTCCATGTGCTGTGTTGTTTGATACAATACGTGAAACCTTGGAGCGTGGTCTACTTCGCATCTGCAAAATGTAAGTACCTAATGTTTACGGCACCGCAACATTTTACGACCACTTTCTTGATATCATAAGATTCGCACACTGTGTATACAACGACGTAACAAAATGGGTGCACGATTTAATGATTTTATGACGGTAACTATGACGTTGAAATAAAATTGCCGTGCCTAGATTTAATTTATAAATTAAAGCGCATGAAATTGGTAGTTTCGTTCATGATTGATTCAAATTGATTCAATTCGGTGCGTTAGGATACTGGCAAACATAGATCAAATGGAATCGTGTAGACCCCATTTCATAAAGTACAAAATATTGACTGTCACGTCCATGTACATTTTGGAGTCGAGTAATTTTGTTAGAAAACATATAGATTTATATTCACAGATAATGCAAAACAAAAGAAATGACCGAAATTAAAATAAACTAAGATCACCTTTTTCAAAATTAAAGTTCGTTACATCTAGCCCGCACTATATGACAATATGACAATATAAAATTATAACCACTTACCTAATTTTATAAAAAATGAGACCGAACTAAAATCGTTCTGTACAAAATTAAAAGCTTATTTAGTCGATAAATGCTACTATAATATAGACGATTTCTTTAATGATAAAGTGTAGAATCTGAAGTCTTAAAAATGTGTATGTATAACTAACTTAAGAATAACAGCAATTAAGCTGTAGATGCCCTCTCATATTGCTGCGCCCTATGCAGGGTATCACATGTAAAACCGCCCTATATTGTACCTACCTTTATAGCTATGTGATATGCAATAAACGATATTACTATTACTATTACTATAACACGACAAGATTTAAGTGGTCGTTTGCTACCGGTAGAGTTTCGTTAACATATATGTCTAGGTTTAATCTGCCGTGGCCTGTCGGATATGACAGCACGGCTACTTTGTGCGAATCTTGGAGTTTTAACAGTACCTTCTCTCTACATATTCGAGGTTAGTAAGTATGTTAGAAGAAATCACGAGGAGTTGTAGGAAAGGAAACCTTGTTCTAGAGTGTGTGTTTCTCTTAGTGTAATGGGTGCCAAAATTTACAATAAACTACTGTATCCAATAAGAACTTTAGACACCGAAAATTAAGTAGCTTCACACACAAATTTAAAATATTTTGCGCAGCAAAGGCTTACTACTCTGTGAAAAGGTTCCTAGATGAATAAATATGTCGAGCTGAACACTTAATTAAAAATGTAATGCATTTTAATTGCATCATAATATTATAATTTTATTCTAAGGACATTCTAACCCAGAATTTTTGCTATTTATTTAAAATTTTTTGCTATTTAAAATCGGTGGGTTTACAACCACCGAATCTAAATTGATGTTTCATATAGTTCTTGGGATATTTAACGCTATGACAGATGATGGACCGAACGGTTGTGAAGTTTCTTTTAATATTTTTGGTACGGTGTTTGCTAAAAACGTCATTAATACATATTAATCATAGTTCATTTGAAGTTGTCCTGACATACGTTTAATAATGTTGTCAGGGTATCTTATTAAGTTAAGTGTTTGGTGCCTGCTTTTGTCATTCAAGTAAATCGGCTTTGACAATAATTATATTTCCTTTCCCATTCCGCTTTGTCTAAAGTTGTTTGTCTGAGCGTTAATGAGAGCAGTGACTCCAGAAGCCGTTGTTCTGTAGAGTACCTGTGTTAGCATTTTATAAATGTAAATGGTGGGACCCCGAACTTTGTTAAGATCCTTTATTGCCCATCTTCACCCTCTTAAAGGAGGAAGAAAGTTAATATTTTTACATAACTATGTAGTTACAATATCAAAATAGCGGCCAACCCGCTTCCAAAGGGCTTCTTACAATCATTATTTCAGAAATACTTCTGTCTTAATAACGCTTGTTTTCAGTTATCTCAGGTGAAACAGACATAAAACGTCCTCCTTGATTAGTTCAACAACCTGCTAAAACATTTTAGATACCTATTTTAAACGGACTAAAATAACCTCATTTATACCCTCTTTCTTAAATACAATTTTGTTGTTGTAGAACTGATTATCTAGAGCTTTGAATTGTCACTAACTTTTTTGAGTGATCTCATAAACAGATTTAGCTCAGTGTCTGAGTACCTGGGACCCTCTGAAGAACCCTTATACTGCTGTTACATTCATAAAAAGAATTCCGATAATTTTAGAAACAAGAACATATCCAGGATATTTTATGTACCCCGGGAATGCACGAAATTTAAAAATGTTAGTTATATAAGGTGTTAGGTACGTAACTTCTCTTTTTTACCAATAAGCAGTAGGTAGGTTTATGTAATATGTATTTTTTAGATACAATAACCACTTTTGCCAATATTATTCTTATTTCTGGGCAGCAATAATACGAACCAAATTGGGTCAGCCTTTCCCTTAGGCCAACGAATGGAAACTTCGGGTAAAACGTCTCTTTGTTACAAGCTTTTATAAGTATATATCACATAAATATTTATCTCATGGTTCTATTAACTTTCTGTTCTTATTATGTTGTCTTGATAACTTTTTATTTTCCTAGGTTTACTTTTACGTTATTAAGTTATCATCAAACTGCGTATTCCTTAAAACTTATTGATGAAGTCAATTATGAAAAGTTACTAACCTAATTTAGGTTAGGACACTGAATAAAATAGAGCAAAAACGGCGAGCAGAAGTATGCCGCTTGCCTCAGTGTGTCTAGAATGAACATGTCTCTAGTTCAAACATTTGCGTTTTTTAGCCTAATTTATTTCGAGGGTGTTTCTACAAACAACCCGCAGCCTGGGCTGGCAAGAAATCGCGCTTACTGAGTTCAAAAAAACCATTTATTCGGGAACAAATTGAATTTATTCACTGAATTGGATTGTAAGATTCATTCAAAGCAGTCTATTTATATTTATAGAAAACCGTGAACCTCAACAAACGTATTCTAAACATTGGAATTTTTAGACGGGTTTTGTTTTTTTCTACGTATAATTTTACCATTGACTCTGTTCTTTGGTACTATAATTTTCTAGTGTAACTATTTAGGCTCTATAAGTAGCCGTGGGGTCACCCCCACTTAACCTAATATCGTTTTTGCTAATTTCATTACACCTACCAACGTTCGATATAAATTTCATTAGCCCTAATATTCGGATAACTAATCTTATATGGCATAATTATTTGCTAGGCCTAATTTCATACGTCCTTCGTCCATCTTTGCTAATACTAAACATCAAGTGTGCTAATATATTTAAAACTAATAATGATTTTTCCTAATGACTACTAAGCCTATTGATTATTGTGCCTAATGTTTACTATGTTTAATGTTCACTACACCTAATTTCGTCAAACCTATCTGTCACTTGACCTATTAACTTTTGCTCTAATGTTTCACTAGACCTAATTAATGCATATTTCTTCGAAACAGTGAACTTTTCGGGTTTTCTTTGGATATCATCACACCTAATCTCGTCCAAATGGGAGCCAATAATGCACGGCCTTATATTCCGTGTCCAAATTTTGTGGACGCGGATTATCGGGTCGTGCATTATTAAGGCGGACAAAAATGGTTTGTCATAAGCAAACTCTGTCTTATGTCGGTTAGGTTAGGTTTCACTTGTGTCCCTCAGACCAAAAATAGACACCCCGCGCTGCGGGGTGGCGTCGACTTGCTTTAGGGCTATCACTAGGCAGCGCGCGAGCTCTAGACTTTTCTCGCACTATACGCCTCTTTCTAAGTTTTATAAAAAGAGAGAGACGGATAGACATCGGATTACCTACCTATTCTTCTCTTATCATCAGCAGCATCTCTTATCTTATGGCAGGTCAGTGTAGGTACGACGATGAGCGAAGCGAGGAGGAGTGTTAGGTAGAACAGCGACCCTACAGCGCGCGAGCCGAGAGAGCGAAGCGAGCGCCAGAGCGCCACGCAAAGCGCCAGAATCAACATGATACGAAAAAAGAAAAACCCGGTGAAATAAAATTAGTACTACTGACAATTCGGGATAATGACATTAGGGCTAAAATACTTAGGCAAAATGAAGATTCGGTTTAGTGATTTTAGAGACATTGATAATTAGGTGTAGTCATTATTAGGGTTTGCAATATTAGGCCTAGGAAAAAATCGGTTAAATAAAATTAGTCTTTGTAAGAATTCGGTCATGACAAATTAGACATTATGAAAATTCGGGATACTGAAATTAGGGCTAATTAATAATTAGGAACATTGAAAATTCGGGTTTGTGATTTTAGGGTTAACGACATTAGGGCTAGTGAAATTAGGTATGAAATTATTCGGTCTAACGGAGGGGAACCGTAGCCGTGGGCATAAGGATCGTGACCGAGTCATTTAGGACGTCTGGAATGGAAACCCTAAAATGGTCCGCACAAAATGTTAAATATGTTTCAGATACTGAAATCAATGATTACCCACTCCATAAAGAGCTTTTGTTGTTATAACTTTCAGCATACTCACTATAAGTATTTTCAATCCATAAAATCAAGTACTGATAAGTTAACAGGTTTCAGTATAGATGGTGGATCGGTGCGGTTCAGCTCGTATGTATGTAGATTATTCATTACTCTGTACTAGAGCAACCATGTTGCAACGTTTCCCGAAATGACTCGTACTTGACCTAATATCTCGTTATAATTATTAATCTTCGGACCGGCAGCACGAAGCTTACAACAAGTGTAGGGTACCTAATCATCGGTTGCGTTGCGAAACCATTGTTATGCGCCGGTTGGATTTTTTAACACTCCTTGTAGTTTATCTTTTAAACGTTCGACCTTGACTGAAACGGTCATACGAACATCTGGTATTGTTTATGTGCCTACCTTTGTTGGTTAGCTGGAAGAGATCCCTTATAGGGATAAGTTCGCCTTTGTACTTTGATCTATTGTGTGACATGTATATTCCTTGACCTGTTATTGTGTACAATAAAGTGCTTACATACATACATACATACCTTTATCTTTACAAAACAATGTTCAACCCAGACATATTCAATTGTTTCAAAGTCAAAATAGTAAACGGTAACTTTATAAAGAGAACTTTAGAACGTTGTTGATATTTTCTCATCAAAATATTTGTCATAACAGACACTCTTGCGCAACTGGACCATCCATCAATATCAGTTTTTCAGGTAAACTTGACCCAGTTCCCTAACAATGTTATGAATGTTGGACAAGACTGACTCATGAAGATCACCGGTTATATAATTAGACTAATGAGGATCCTCGGTAAAGCAGATAATTCATTTTCTTGTCCTTTTCCCATGAGCACAATGAAGGTAAGGTAAGCCGCAATCGCTGTAATAAGACGTTGGGACTGTCACACTCGGTACGGAGTGCCACTCACATTCTACGTTCCACAAGACTCATTGCCGGAGACATGCTCACAGCAGGATTCCGAATGGAAACAATTTTGTGCATCGCACTTTGCCTGCCATTCGCAGATTGTTTACTTCGGGTTAACTGTTCGTAACATGTCAATATTGTAAGCCATTGTATAAAATATATAGCGGTCGGCTTTATAAACTTCGCTCCCTGGTTTTCCCCAGATTAAATTGATGTCCGATTTCAATCAATAAATTCAGTCTTAGTGGATGGAGGAAAAACCGCAATTGTTCAATAATTTAAGTTAGCTATGCAGATATATACATTACGACAATTTGTTTTTATGTATACGAGTATGCATTTGCACACATCCACGCGCGCTGCGAAATCAAATTTCAAAACGTAAGGTATGTCGACGACGAATTGACCCCTTGATTTTTAATTGGTAAACTTTTTCCCATGTCGTGTAGGTAAGCCTATTAGCTTGTTCATCATATCAGCCGAAAGACTGAACTCCACTGCTGGACATAGGCCTCCCCCAAAGAGTGCCAAAGTGGCCGGTCCTGCACCACCTGCATCCAGCACACTCCCGGTTTTTCATTAGTTTCAAAATGAGGTGAGTAGAGTTTCGATTTCTACATTAGGTACCTACCTATTTAATAACATACACTTCATTTCCTTCCATATAGAATTTTAAAGGTGATATTCGACTATCTTACTTCGATATTAAAAAAAATTATTAAGCGTAATGTTCTTGGTTCTGTACAATTTTTTTCATAATGTGAATCGGTGCTGCACTGGAAAAGCGATCTAGAGAAACCAATCAGACAGTAGAACTCCTAGTATCAGTTGCCTTGTGCAGTTGAATCTAGTTGGTTATCCTGGGCATTTTCCTTAAGTCGATATCCATCGTTCCCATTTCGCGTGAAAAAAGGGGCAGCCGGAATGGTTAGAGTAGCGCAGACGCTACTCTAACCATCCCGGCTCTTACAAAATGTTTGTCAGTGCCTTGACATTGTTGACTGCCTCCTGTAATACTAATGTATTAGGAGACCATAAATGTCTTCTTCTGTATATTTCTGCCTGCTGGTCTATCGGGTTGTCCGCAAACCGACTGGCTTGACCTCGTGTAGTCACGGCACACATGCGACGGAGAAGAAGAAAATAGATACTGTAGAATAAAAGTGCAGATATCTTCAAACCTAATGATCCTCCTAGCGTTATTCCCGGTTATGCCTCTAAATAAAGGAGCCCGGGGTCCGCTTTGACACCTAATCCCAAGATTTGCCATAGGCAATAGTTTTACGAAAGCGACTGACATCTGACCATCCAACTCAGAGGGAAAACTAGACCTTATCGGGATTAGACCGGTCCTCACGATGGTTTCTTTCACCGAAAAGCTAACGGTATTTTTCTTCTCGATTGTACCTAACAATAAACTAATGTTAATTCAACTAAATCATACGACTGCTTACAGCTTTTCGGTTGGTGGACCAGAAATTTCGGATCCTTAAACTCTGTAGGACCCGTGTTCGTCTCTAAGTAGCTGCCAACACAATAAATGCTCAAATCAATAAGCGGTCGGCAACGCGCTAGTGATTCTTCTGAAATCGCAAGCGTCTATCCATATAGACGCTTGCAATTTTAGTAAGCCGACTCCATAGTCGGCTTACTATCAGGCAGACCGTATGCTCGCCACCGTTGTAGTTTTTTTTTGTTGTATATGACACGTCGCTATCGGGGCGAGTCGAGATGAATTTTTGAATCGGATGGAAGTAACGATAAGATCAAAGCCCATGAACCGTAAACCGTATTAGGCCGGTTTACTCACGATGTTTTCCTTCACCGAAAAGCTAACGGTACATATCCCGTTCATAAGTTCCGAAAACTCATTGGTATGAGCCGGTATTTGAACCCACGACCGCCGCTTAACACATGCCTGAACCACTAGGCTACCATAGCTTAAGATATCTTAAAACCTACAGATCTTATAACTACTCCTAATACTTATATTGCTGCAAACATTATTTCTTGTAACGATCATTCAACTTATAAGAGCAATACCATAGCACTTTGTCCACGCTCAATATCGGCGCATCGCATCCGTTGGGGTAGAACGACGTTCATCGAAACTAAAATTAGGTGCCTTCGACTGTTAATGATCCTACGTGACTAGCGTACTTGGCAATGTCAAGATCAATACAGTGGAGTAATTGCGTAATACATTTTCAGACAGTTACCTAGATCGGTAGGGTAATCAAATCACATGCATTTTTGAATGCGCGTTATGAAAGATCAACTGTAATTCTTGAAGGCGAAAATGACAGTTGATTTGTCCTAACACTCGTTACAAAGGTTACGAAATTAATCTGGTAAAAATAGAGCCAGATAGCCAACAGCAAATGTTTTTTAAAACAATACCAATATTTAGAATACTTTTTTTTTACTGTGAAGCATGGTTTAATATGGTAATAATAACTAAAATTTATTGATATTGTATTACACCTTAAATCTCAAATTAAAATCTAAATGCGAATCAGAGGATCATGAGACGAATGACTGATCAACGCTTGATGAAAGTGCAATGCCTTTTAAATAAGTTTAACGAAAGTCAATGTACATTCGATTTCATTGAACTTTCCTAAATAATAAGTGAAGCCTGCTACACACTGGCGCGGCCTGCGGTGGCGGTTAATTCAAAATTTGACAGCTATTGTCAAGTTTACTATTGACCGCTACCGCAGGCCGCGCCAGTGTGTGAGAGGCCTTAAAGCAACAATAGTTGCTTTTGCATTAATCATCAAATTGACTGGTTGATGAATGATGACACATAGTGATTGAGAACTTCTAGTAATGTATATCATTACGACGTCAACCGGATGTTTGTTTGGAATTTTACTGCAACGGCTGTCTATTGAACGCTGATCGTTTATCACATAATGATCACGATGAAGGACATTCTCGGCCCCTAATATGTCCATAGCATCGACTATTTTTGCAACTCATATAAAGAATAGCACATCGATTGCGCTAACACTAACCAAAACCAATACTTTCGATTACCGTTCGCGCCGCAGTGCACCAAATAAGTATTATACCAGCGTAGTACGAACAAAAACCCTGTTAGGAATTATAACTTTGAACTATCGTGCTCAAACCCGGCTCGCCAGACACTTTTTATGGAGCGGAAAATCACAACCAGTGTGCCCACAAAATATTCCACCCGGAAAAAAATCCTCGCGGTGGGGCAGGTAATGAAAATGGATGAATTCGCGAATCGTCCCATAATACGAGGTTGCTAGGTCGTTCTTTTTCCGCGGTAATAGAGACTTTAAAGGCTGTCTTAAAAAAATACATTCGATTTCGTTTTCTTACAATGGTGTTAACCTTTTTGTTTTAAGTTTACAAAGGACATTTTTGCTATGAGATCAACGTATCTATAATTTCCGTCCTTTAATTAACATCCCTTATATCTATGAAGGTCACTGACATCTTAGAAGATGTCTATACAATAAATTGGCCATGGGCGGGTCCTTGGTAAGATAGGTTCGGTACTTTAGCGGATAGTAACGAGACAAAGGAAGGATAGCCACTACCACTTGGGGTGATAGCCCGATCGAATGGCTGGAAGTAAATGCAAACCACGTCTGAAATGTTAGGCTACCACGTTTTCGCTACTCTCATAAAAATGCTGACACTGGAATCTTCATAATTACTCACAAAATTGCTATTCTATCCTAACAAGATGCATTTTGAGGTTAGAATGTTGTTTACCAAATAAGACAAGTAAGGATGAATGCACTATAATAATTAATATTTCAAAATAACGTACCAATGGCCATTGATACCTATGTCAAACAGGATATCCGAAAATAACGGAGTCTGACAAATACAAACTATTAACGCCGCCGCGGGCACGCTACGCTGCGCCTACGTCTTTTGCTCAAATCATAAATTTCTCGCATATTTGCGTGATTACGTCCAAAGTCACTGTATGTGCAACTTATTCAAATTGTTTCAAATTAAATACATTGTCAACGTCGTGTCGTCGGTCTATTGGAAAATACTATTATACCTCTAATCTCTCCTAAAGCGCTTACGCTCAAACATATATGGTAGTCCACATTAAGCCGTGTTTGGTACGATTTCATTATGCTTTATTAACGGATGTCCTGGAGAGGTCATTAATTGCTTCAGAGCCCGTGTGACGGAAACAAACTCACTTAGGGCGAGTAGCACCAACTTTCGATTACAGACCGATCAACGTTACCTAAATGTGGCACCGGCAGCTGTCATTCCATCGAAACATGTTCAACTATACTACTCAGGTTATAACGAACACCGCTTACGATTACAGACGGTTTGGTATTTAGTGGTACGTATTTTTCACTTGAGATAATCGCAACTTTAGTAAATTAACTACTCTTTTTAGGTACCGAATGGCTTAAAGTTTTTCTTTACTATGATTATTAGGGTTTCGTACCCAAAGGGTAAAAACGAGACCCTATTACTAAGGCTCCGCTGTCCGTCCGTCCCGTACGTCCGTCTGTCACGAGGCTGTATCTCATGAACCGTGATCGTTAGATAGTTGAAATTTTCACAGATGATGTATTGCTATTGCCGCTATAACAACAAATACTAGAAAACAGAATAAAATAATATTTAAGGGGACTCTATACAACAAACGTGTTTTGTTTGCCATTTTTATAGATAATGGTACGGAGCTCTTCGTGCGCGAGTCCGACTCGCACTTAGTCGGTTTGCTTAATAGTAAACAGACACCGTTACCTATGGCCGCCAGCTCCACAAGCTCGAGCTTTATTGACGATTCGTTATATTGACAGCTAAAGGCAAGTGCAGGTGCCCTACTCTGGAGCTCTGGCGACCTTACCCCTCCACCAGGAACACGATGGTTGTAATCAAACGCGTGGCCTACCTGATGGTAAAGCCTGTACCGGAACCGTAAACTATTAACGCCTGCATCTTCAACGGGTTACATGCACGTTTCCGAATTGATTTTGATTTTACGTTTCACTGTGTTGAAGTTAAAAGATCACGAGTTGTTTGCATGTGATTTCCCTCCCTGGTTCAACCATACTAGTAGATATAGAAAAACATTCCAATCGAAAGAATCAAAGAGATCGATGGAAAATCACTAGTTTGTTTATGCCAAAATACCGATGGACTGATAATGAAAGCTTTAAAGCAGACGATTTTTTTTCATAACGCTTTGTTCTCTGATGAAATGGAGAAAGAGAAGATGGAATAATTTGTTATTTTTAATCTTGATTTCGCTTAACATGCGTTTTGAATACATGGCCATATCAGCTTAAAAATAAAAAACGATTTTATGAATGGCACCAATATTTCGGCTCTCATTGTAAAACTGACTTCATAAAATCAAATTTAAGCTTAACAAATCAAAATATACTATGCTCGTTCGCAATGCACATTGTGAACGAATTACTAGTTTAAATCATAATCACCATTGATTTTAAATCATCTCCTAAGATAACGTTCATAAAATGAGAAAATCGTATCGAACGTTTCCAGAAGAGTAACGTTAGCTGCAAAACACAATGTAATGAATGAATGCTCACCTGGCAGCGTGAACAATCGCAGACCGGGGCCCGGGCAGCCACAGGTCGGCAGCACCGGCGACTCACAGCAAACACTCCCAACCTGATACGGAACACACGAATGTTGCGCGACCTACACAATCAACTGCAGTCTTTGCTTTCCAATAGTAATTTCTGAAAATCTATTAGAAATACTCGTATAGTTGTCACAGCGCAAGCTCCGACGCGAGGCGCTAGCGAGCGACGAGGAACGACTGGGCGGCGCGCAGCCGTCGCGTCTATATATACGGCGGTGTAGCGACCAGCGCCGCCCGCCCGCCCTCCGCGCTTTTTGTGCATACAATAATTTCAAAGGAATCCGGAGCCTAATTTTCGCTGTCACTGCCTTAATACCGGCACAATGAGAGCGTTGATCCCCGAGACGCCTGCAACCAGACGGCTGACCAAATTCCTTGTAGTTGAGTGATGGCCGGCTGCATACATCATTCGTGAATACAACTCTACACTTTGTACAACCTTGATTTTAATCGCATTGCATTTAAAACAAATGAATAACTTTTTAATACCTAGTAAATCATCATTGTTTAGATTCATAACAAGTGCAGGAACGAAGAAAGTAGGTAACTATAAATCTAACCAAAAAGAAACCAGCTCAAGGACTGTACCTATTTGCAATCAACATGAGATTTACCCCGATATTTATTGTTATTACCAATACGTGTACCTACCGTATAGCACGAACTAGAAATCGACTTGTGGAAATCTACTCTATTCAGTCTATTTCAGGTCAGGGGTAAAAATAAGAAAATATTCAGCATCCTTTAAACGGATTAAAGCAACATATCTTTTATTCTTATTAATTATTATTGATTACCAAATGGGATTTGAGAGTCATACTCCAGTCAAAATACGGTTTTGAAAAACATTAATTTATAATAGCGTTTTTTTGTTGATTTCATTACAAAATGTTATTCTCAGATGCTTTATTCAAGAATCCGGAAAACTTTTCAACCGGAAGTAATTAAGTAGATTTAAATAAAGCATGCGTTGTCGTTTTTTTGCACGATTTATCTTGAATATTAAAGAGCAAATGTAAATGAACCAAAATACAGTTAAAAATATGTATTAATATTTTTTCTGACTTTTCTGTAGCTAGTTAATTTATCATTTTTTTGATGTCTGAAATTTTGTCGGATTCTGTCGATGGGTGACTATTTAATTGATAATAAATCTGTTACACAGAAAAAATAAGGTATTATAAATTATTTCCAAAATTGTCATTTTTCCATACAAGTTGTCAGTTCATTGCCTGGACTATCAAGTTACTCGTAGTCACCGAAAGTCAACCCCGATTTTTTTTGTCTACGTTCACTGAACAATAAAAATATATAATATATAGATTCCTATTTATTTTCCTGTGTATTGCTACCTACTCGTATATGTGAACTACTATCTTCGATAGATGACCTAGGTATTCAGGCCAAGAACGATGTATTTTTTTACCTTGGTATCGATTGATACGTATTTGATAGCTTCCCGATTTGTAACTGTAAACTGCTGCCAATTAATATATTATAGCTGGAAAGGAAGTAACTAACTAATTATGCCTCGATAAACGGGCACATACTCGTAGCATGGTTTCAAGAATCAAAATTCCTGAAGAAATTCCGATGTACCCTCGAAAATCAAGATAATGAATAGGTATACGAAATTCTACGTTCGTTCGAAACTAACTTCAATAATACTAACGTAGGCTACTCCTACAAGAGCCTACTTATCTTATAATGGTTATACAAATCTAAATAACAAGTGTCAGACACTGCTAATATTATCTAGTGGGTTTTACGGGCGTAAATGTTTATTGGAACGATAATAAAATGAAACGTTTCTTGATTTTATTATCACTTCGTCATTTCGTACAGAGATATTTTTATTTTCAAATAAACGAGTGTTAGACAAAATATGTAATTAACACGCCAAATGGACGCCATTAGAAACCGTAAGTGTTGGATAGTCCTGTAAGAAACTTCGGGCGTAGTTATTTTGATTTTTGAAATTATTGGTACGCCCAAAAAACGTTCATGCACAATATATGACATCATAAATAAGATTGGAAGTGGATTTAAGTTTCAGGCCATTCTGATGTTACAGAATACCTGATTCACTGATATGCTACACCGTAGCGCTACGCTACGCCGTCGTCCGTAGCAGCCTAATCTCCATATGAAGAGAAAACTACCCGTAGCCCTCTGAGGCAAGTGTGTCGTGTTCAACGCTGAATGGGATACCACAAATACGATCAAAAACACATTAGGCGTAAAAGTACAAGATGCACTTTAAATCCTCGACTCACAGATACGCACAACCTTACGTCTTAAAAGTTGCCTAAAACCCGTAAAATATGGCTTACAAGTATATTATGCAATTGAATAGACCTCACCATTAATATCCTTCTTATCTTATCCGTTTGGCGAATGCCTTCTGAATGAAATATTTTCACAATAATACCGAGTTTAACCTCAAAGTTCAAGAGTCGCGTAAAGTGATATAATTCAGAAGTGCACTGAAACCATTAGTATGTCGACGATCTCGATGATTTTTTAAGTATCTTGTATAGTAAACATGCGTCCCATTCATTAGTAGGTACTTGTATCCGTGATTCAATACGACGCAATTCCCGTACAATTTGGTCCGAGCCTCGCTTCGGAGAACATACGGAATAAAGCATTTCCAGTTTATTTACATTTGAACATTTGCCGTTGCTGGATTGTCGGAATCATTGTTTAACTGTAACTAGAGTATCTTTGAATATAGAAACGTTATCAGTAACTGAAATGAATTATAGTAAAGGAAAATATTAAATAATACGATTCCGCTAAATAACTTCGTGCGTAAATTGATTTTGAGCATTAATTCGGAGTAATTTGACTTATTTTTGGCTGTTCTGGCAGTCGATATATTTTTCAATTATATTTAAATGTTCAAGTTACTTAAAAAACATTTATATTTAACTAGAGGCTCTGTGACCTGTAGAAATCACGATCCCGTTTTTTTTAAAATTGACTAACACTCAGACAAAAAAAAAACTATTGTTTGAACCTGAAAGAAAAAAAGCACCGGTTGGGAAATGCAACCTGTAGAGTAGAACAGCCCGAAATCTAAACGTACTAAGGAATGTTGGCCCACGACGAGCTTCGTTCGCTTCGCTCGCTAGTTCAATAACCAGGAGAAGAGGGTGAAATCAAATAAACTAGTGTACACGTAAGTACTTTCCGCACGAGTAACAGTCTCATCTCAGTTTGCACACACAACCCACCCACGTAATTAAATTTAAAATGGTCACAATTTGAATCCATTGAGAAAGGTACGAGAGTTAAATCATCCGGCTAAAATAACAGCAATACTCTACTGATTAGTTTATGGCTGCTGTTATGCCAGTGAGGCTTCATCGTCGCCTCGCAAAAATCTCATTTAAAGTGACATAAATAAATAAATATTTGCGGACAAGCGTCGACCCAGTCCCAAACTAAGCAAAGCTTGTACTGTGGGTACTAAGCGACGATAAACATTTTTTTATTGATGAATTAATACTGAAACATAGAAAAAACCCATGACTCAGAAACAAATATTCGTGCTCATCAGACAAATAAATGCCCATACTGGGATTCGAACCCAGGACCCCTAGCTGCGTAGGCAGGGTCACTACCATCTAGGCTAAACCAGTTACTGGCGTGTGGCGACACTCTTGCTGGCCACACGTAGACTAAGTGAGAGACACCCCAGAGAGCTGCAACTTCTGCTACCCTACATTTGTCACTCAAGCTGCCACAGCAAATTATGGTATTACACCTTCAAAGGATTGCAAAATCTCAATTTTTGAACTAACAATTTCATTCCTACTTATTAAGCAATTCGAGATCACGCAGAGCTACGCGTGCAACGCTTTAGCACGTGGCAGCATTTTCCACTTTGTCCAGAAGGGAAGAGCCTAGTCTTAAAGAAAAGGCCGCTAGACACGGCAGATGTCTTATCATTACCTCTCTTCAATATCTACGTCTGATAATAGGGTTGGAGACTATAGGACCATAGACTATATTTTACTTTTAATCCAAAAGAAAGAAGGCAAAAAATATGCCTAATTACGAAAATAAAAAAATAGGATTTTCAAATATCTCCTAAAATTACGAAGTTTTAGGAGATATTTGAATAATTATCAGGTTTCATAGCGATTCGCAAGGCTATATCGGTTACCTTGGTTCTGCAGCGGTTAGCCTCATTTCTGATGCGATCACGCAGAGAAACTCCCAACATGGCCCTCACCATTTGCCCTTTGGGTGGGGCGGCGTGGGTAGGGGCCCCGACAAGGTGGACTGATGACCTGGTAAAGGTTGCGGGAGTCCGCTGGATGCGGGTGGTGCAGGACCGGTCACTTTGGCAATCTTTGGGGAGGCCTATGTCCAGCAGTAGACGTCTTTCGGCTGATATGATGACGATGAACAATTTTAATATTGCTTCATATAGAGAGAAAAAGCTTGAGCGCCGTGACGTCACGGATCTCAAGCGTCATAGTAAATGAGTATCGTTTCATGTGAAGGTGCGATTTGCGGAAAAGGGACACAGTATACCCTCTCTTAAAACTACGGACACTTATAACTTTTGGATTATATTTTATTGTTTTCTGTTACTTTTTAGGGTTCCGTACCCAAAGGTTTTTATTACTTCTTAAGACTTCGCTGTCTGTCCGTCTGTATGTCACCAGGTTGTATCTCAAGAACCGCGTTAGCTAGACATTTGAAGTTTTCCCAAAGTATGTATTTCTGTTGCCGCTATAACAACAAATACTAAAAACAAAATAAATTAAATATTTAAGGGGGGCTCCGATATAGCTTACGTTTTTTTTTGTTGCTACTTTTATAGATAATGGTGTGGAACCCTTCGTGTGCGAGTCCGCCTCGCACTTGGTCTGTTTTATCTCCATGTCACTATATTTTAAATCCTTGTTCGAGAAAATTCAACATTATTTATAAATTTTTTGGCGTCAACATTTTATTTACATTTATATTTTATATACGTACCTAATAAATGGATATAATTTCAATGCATTTTTTCGTCACAGCTCACAGGGCAGTTGGTTTAGTATGCGCAGATGGTCTGATGGGGCGGGGAGGCGGCACCCACGCGCTTCTATAGGATCACTTAAAAGCCTCGCTTAATGGAAATCTAGCACCCGTTCCCCACTATTTTTAGACTCGGAACGGTTATGCCAATGGGGCGGCCAAAGTTACACCATTTCAATGTAATGAACATAAATTCAAAAACATACAAATGATTTCTCGGAGCATTGAATTTACATTTCAAACTTTAAATTTCTTCACTGCTGCTTAATTTGCGTAACTACGAGTAAGCTACATTATTTATTAAGTACAATTAGGTCGTAAAATTAATAAAATGGTGGGTACTAATAAAATGGGTCATATAAACGGAAATTTGTACCCAGTGTGTTTGTTTTCTAGGCTCTGAGTATATTTTTTTGCAGAGTATCCCTCTAATATCATCATATTAAGTGAATCACTTAACGAATTCCCTTGCAACTGTCAGATGGTAATTCCGACACAATCAGCATTCTGTTGTATAAATAATCTGTATAACTGTATTCCTTTATTATTTTGTTACAGATGTATTAATTTGAAACAACAAGAAATTACATAAAATGGAGAATATTAATGTATAGTCACGAACATAAAAATTATTCTATGTAGTGTCACGATTCCGAATAAAATAAATAAAGCTATCAAATGATCACGATTAATTTAGGTACAGAGCTATTTATGTCGTCCCAAAATAGAGTTATCTGTGGGACGTACTAATTGCACGTATTAATTACATAGTTCATCAGATTGTTTGTTGCCTTAACACTATATACTGACAACTGTGTCCCTAGTGAGTTACCAATATGCATACTTTTGAAAGAAAAATAAGTAACGTATATAAGTACATCGTCCAACGAGTAAGCGAAGCTAATGAATATATCCTTCAGCTTGGACCCAAATTCGTTAGTCCGGATGTCCCGCCATTCGACTGTTCTCCTCAAAAAGTCGCATTTATCAGCCGTTTTCGTGAAATTTTGTAAGAATATTCGTTAATTATTATAGTATTTTTTTGTCGATTCACTTTATTTTATCACAGGCTCCCCCATTCATGGCCAATAACGACACATATGCGTCAGACCGCCGTAGTCGCTTTCCGCTACATACGAGGAAAACCACGGGATCGGCTACGTTCGATTCTTCGCCCTTAATGGGTTATACAGCTCACAGAGTTACATACCCATCGTCGTAAATGCTCTTGATGATCTGTACACAATCGTAAAGTAGTTATTTGACTGATAGCAATTGCTATTTGTAAAATGTTTACATTTAATTTAGTTACCACTTTAATACATATGATAAATAGAACATTCTAGGATCGTAGCATTCGTAGCTACTACAGGCAGCCTCCCACGGCCCCGTTACCAAGCCTCCGTAGCGGTGCTACGAGGCCCGTAGTGCGTAGTCCGTAGGCGTCAAGTCTACGTTATTACAGATATTAAAATGTCACCTTCATCCTTCATCAAATGTCGAGAGCATTAAGTTTGTGGATTTATGTAAATAATGAACTTTGCTTAACTGTTTCACTCCTAGAGATAAACACAATGATCACATTCACGTGGCATACTTTCACGTAGCTATACGTGTAAAAGTAACCGTGGATGATTAATTTGCCTTAACACATTCACTGCGAAGAATATTCTTCATGCTACACTCGTAGCCTAACCCGTGGCTTTCCCGCTAAGCAGCGGAAAGTGCCTATGAATGGCGCTGTGAACTTTTTATAGTTCTGGATATTTAGAGTAATTTCAATTTTTTTGACGACTACCTAGCATGGTTACCACAAGACGGCGCGCGAGCTGTAGGTATCGCGGCGAGGTAGACTATCCATCTCTATCTAAGTGTTCCATTAGAAAAAGACTGATAGCCTAACTTTAAGGTCGCACGTGATGGAGAAGAGTAGTGGGATGCAACGCAAGTTAATGGTTACTTAGGGTCACACATTGTAGGGCACAATTCCATGATACGTAATAATCCTCGTTCGTGCGTTCCCTCTTACTTTAGTCTATAGCCAACTGTATATAAGTGATAATAAGTATATTCTGTTGAAATAACGTTAATTAAAGACACACTGGTAAAAAAAACACTTATCTGACCATACGTGCACTTTATGTGCATTGTTATAAGGCAGAGATGGGCATTAATCGACTATTTTTTAGTTAACTAATCAATTGATTAAAAATATCAATCGTCATGTTTTTATCGTGACTAATTTAGTTGCGATTAAATTAGTTGTGAGAATGTTCGACTAACAACTAAATTAGTTGCAATTTCAATCGACTAAATTTCACGATTAAATCTATATTAAAATTCGGTAGTCACTCGTTTTGATCTCACTCCATAGAAATGGTCAAAATATCGTAAGTACTATTTTGTTTTAATATATCCGTTAAGATGTTCTATTCAGTCTGTTAACATAGCCATTCTGTTCAATTTGCTTCTAACATTAGTCGTGGAAAAGTAGTCTAACTAATTAGTCGATTACAAAATTTAGTTGTCCGAAATCAATCGGCAACTAATTTAGTTGCAACTAAACTAGTTGCACTCTATACAACTAAGATTGATCAATCGTCGTTTTCAATCGTCAGTCGCAACTAATTCTGTTTATCTTAGTTGTTAATCGTTAGTCGATTGCATTTTGCCCATCTCTGTAATAACGGTCACGAACCGTCTGTTAACTGTGTTGCCGTTTGTACACGGATACAGATGTTAAACTTATCACACCTCTCGCTTGCGTCGAGGGTTGAAACTGGAGTAACCTAACCTTACTCCGCTTTCTTTAACTAAGCCCTCGTGTCGTTCGTTACATAGGGCAAGTTATCCAAGAGCCAATCACTCACGCAATCTGTGTCACAGCTCGTGTGCTAGCCCAGTTCGGCTCCCCGGGGCATTGCCGTATCCCGGATATCCATCACGACCGTGTCCACAATGCTCGCCGACTAGTCTCTGGCGATCCATGTTAGTCTGGCCTCCGGTTGCTTAGTTGACACCGGTTGCCTTCTATCCTTCCATTTTAACATAAAATATTACAACTATGTGACATACAGAGGCATTAAAACAAAAGTCGTATTTCATGTGGGCGGTAGTAAGTTTTGATTGCATGAAATCATATTATAGGAGTCGCCGTTTATGCGGATTAAAAGTCCAACCAAAAATTAGGTCATTGACTTTGGCAATGTCCGCAGAAGAGAAGCGAACATAAATCTCATTGCGATTGCATTAGATCAAATCAGCAATTTACTTCTTTTCATGTATGTTAATTCGCACAGTATGGGTCGTTTAGGCGCTCGGTAGAAATATCTGACTTCATTTACTTATGTACGAGTGATTGCAGTTCTCCCAATATGGGCATTTGTTCCTCATAAACAAATGTTTATTTATAGTCATTACGAATGTCCGGGTCAAGTTAGACTAGGGAGAGATGAGGCAAGTCTCGTCAGGGTGCGAATAAAAAAGCAGGTATTTATGGTCCTGGACGAAACTGGACCGGCCCACGTAATACTAAACTGACCGTGTTTCGCACTAAATCATTTTGTCGCGAGCGGGCGTCAGAGGCACTTAACTTGATTAGGTTTATGGCTAAGTTTCAACCTATAAACGTGGGTAATTACCCAATTGGGTTCAGGAACACAAAATTGTGATTATTATACGGAGAAACTATCATTCGATTTGGGTCAGCATGTCGTCTGGAAATGGAAGTTATTTCATTGTATTACATTAAGAGCTCTGATCCATCGATAGCGATAGTTTGTTTCTATTCTTATAAATATTGTCAAAATTTGTGAATCCTTGCACTTCTAATTGGGGGGCACATTGCACGTAGAACCGATGGCCGTTGCGACGGAAAGGTTCTCTAGCGGCGATTACGTACCGGAAGACGCAGCGTGGGTAGACGGATGGACTGATGAGGTCATCCCCGACTGATGAGGTCTCCCGCGACCTTTACCAGGTTAGTAAAGGTCGCAGGGGTCCGCTGGATAAGCCACCCTTATCCAGCGGACCCCTGCGACCTGTCATTACCTGTCATTGTGGCACTCTTTGGGGGAGGCCTATGTACTATACGTCTTTCGGCTGATATGATGATGATGATGATGAAGCAAATCCTTATAGCCGCATTCATATAAAAGTTCAACAATCCTATATTAATTACCAAAATTATCGTTTCTATTCGGTTTTCTTTATCTGATGTCACTTTGACATTTGACGAGAAAGGGGCGAAACGTATTTTATTTATTAGAGGGTTCTTAAATTTTATAAATTAGGCTGCACTTCGCAAATCGCAATCTGCAGTCCGCTGGATGCGGGTGGCGAAGGACTGGTCACTTTGACACTCTTTGGGGGAGGCCTATGTCCTGCAGTGGAAGTCTTTCGGCTGATATGATGATGATGATGATGAATCTGCACTTAATTTTTAACTAAACGGTTTTAAGTCTTAACTGCGTATGAGTAAATATATTTAACGATAATATATTTATTTAAATATATCAGGAGAGTCAAGGATACTAATTTAAAATAAAGTTTAGTTTAAAATAACGTGTCAAAACTGTAAAAAGACATATCTTAATATACTCCTTAATATCATTTGTGCCACTTAGCTTGTGACATCGTCTCTTTTTGTTTCACTAATGTAGTCAATAGTCGACATGACACTACGTAATAAAGTAAATTTTCGCTCTACTGACCACAAAATGGATTAAGCGCGGTCGTTGCCTGCGTCCGACATTAGTGGCGCACCGCACCGGCTTGTCACACGGGCTTTTTCGTTACTTCACGGGGTCTATTCGACTAAAACAATGGCAAGCGGGTGAGTGTAATGTGAGTGATGGTAATCTGATGGAAAGTGGCCATGAAAACGCTCTCGACTTTATAGTCAAGACTCAAGAGCGTTTTCATTGCGCGCTGTAATCAACACAAGTTTACGTATACATTAGAACAACCAATCATTTAAATGGTGTAATGAGATCCAACGAGTGCACGTGAAAAATACCACACTGATTCCAATTAAATAACTTAATTCATATGCAGCCCCAGGGTAATCAAAACTTACAGCGTTGTAAGATAATTTGGTTAGTGCGTTGCCAATGGCCTTTTAGTCTATTACAGACTATACAAGCAACGTCAAGAAGGGAGACAACGTCTTTCATGGCTGCGTAACGGCCCGGCCAGGACTTCGAGCGGCGGTGGCAGCGGCAGCGGTTTTTCTAATCCATTGCGTGTGATCCCAACTAACTACAGTGTGTTGCGCGTCTCGACCGCGAAGTGAACAGATAAAACGCTTGCCGCGCCGCAATTCGCGCAATGTCGTGGCTGGGGCGAAAGCCAGTGCGGGAGCGGCGTACACGACCGCAAGCCTTCACTGTGGTTTAGTTAATTTTGCTTAGATATAATTGTTTCCAGAAATTCATAAGATCGTTTTACGGGCGAAATCAGTAAGCTATCGGTAAGGTACAAATACAGAATACTTACATATTCCGCTCGGCCAAATGGGCCATTTTACGGAAAGTTGTACACTCGACTTTTTTAAAAATTTCTATATAATCGGGTTTTTTACTCAGAATCGAAAGCACTAATGGGAGAAAAAATCTGTCCAAAATGTTACATAAAATTTTCGGTTTTCCGTTCCGTTACCACCATACAAGCGTAGTATGGAAATGGTAACGGAATGGAATAGAAAAACTTGGAACACTTTTTTCTCGTACCATTCGAAAGTGCTCTCGATTCTGAGTATTTCAAAAAAAAGTCGAGTGTACAACTTTCTGTAAAATGGCCCAAATGAGAAATTGTCCTGACGTTTACACGGGAAACAGCGCTCTCACATTTTATTTACTAATTACTAAATAAATAAATTAATTTAACCGTTTTAATTACAATCGTGTAACTTTTTAACTGTAACAGTGAAGTAACGAACAAACCACTGAAATTTAACTGGAAAAGTTTTATATGTCAGAATCGTATCGCATCCCGTTGCAACCCCCGCTGTGTCGTAGCACGTAGCAACATTTTTCTTTCTAGAGAAAACCTTTCGCAACTCGAGGTAAACGTCCCAATGTTTGACACATTATTTCTTAATAGTTGACACCTATTTTTCTCCTATATTGTATTCGATCGAGCGAGCGAAGCGAAGGAAGTTCTACGCTTCAGCTTTTGCTTCAGCAGCCCGAAAATCGTTCGTATTTCCGGTGTCTGGTGTTTGTCCCTCTGTCCGACTGCTCTTCTCTACAGGTCGCATTTCTCAACCGATTCTCGTGAAATTTTGAGAGCAGGTTATTTTAAAATAATAAAAAATGTTTAAGTGTTACATTATAATATCCTGCGTGGGTTACCAATACATATGTTTACCATATAGACGTACTAGTAATTGCATCGGCGCGGCAGTGCGGCGGCAACTTTGTCAATTACCGTTCATTGCAGTGGGCTTCATCGCTCCAACCGTGCATGTACAATCAGAACGCACCAGTGCCTTTGGCTATTTCGGTGTTGGATGCTCACTGAGGCAAGGTCTGAAACTGAGTTAAAATACCCGCGATATCATAAATGTACTATTACGTCACACCTGGCCATAATACGAGTTTTACTGTACGCTGCGCGTACGGGAAAACTGGCATTGTGGCTAGGTGAAGACGTAAAATTTTGTACTCAACACGGGCGGTAATTCGTAAAGCCCCAGAGCGCATATTTATGGCCCTCACCTTCGGTTCGGGGCACAAACACCTGCGATCTGGGGCATTCACGAATTCACCGCCCTATAGTTACGTAATGTACCTACTATTATAGAAGAAAGTCATTAGATAGTTATTCTTTTTAAGCTTAGGTTTCGAAACAATAACTTAACTTAAGGTCTTATTTTCTGTCATTATCAGTGCGTTACGTAATTAAAGTTTAATGGTTTATTAACATACTAAAATCCACCTATTTGGTAACTGGATTTCTGAACAAAGGGCTGTAACAGTCGAATGAAAAAAATGGAATCTCTGGTATCCGAATGATCTAATTTTCATTTGAATTAAGATTTGATATCATATATCAATATCTATTCTGAAATATACTAAACTGCAAGTCAAATTTTATCGCATAGGTACCCATAATACTCTCAATAAACATGGATCAAGTCAGAGCGATATAAATTTGTTGCCTATAATATTTATTACCTCATAGGACAATGTTCTTTCTAAGATGTTCAATGTTCTCTCAACGCCGTTACTGTTTGTTTCAATGATCGAATGTCTACTACCCTTCATACTGTTGAACTGTTTTGATGCACTACGCAGGTGCGTTATACTAATTGCTAATCAATGAACATTCAATCTATTTACAAATCAACATGAATGATTACAACATGTCAACAACAATAATTGCATTCGATGGCACCATTTGAAGCCTCTCAAGTGCTCAGTGCATGTGGAGTATAGAATGTCGGTCATTAAAATGTTCGTACAACTGCCCGGGAGATCTATTTCACAAGACGTATTGCTATGACGGTTAGGTTTTTTGATACCACGGTGGCAAACAAGCATACTGCCTGCCTTATGGTAAGCAGACACCGAAGCCTGATCCTTGCGATTCTAGAAGAATCGGAAGCTTTGATGTCGTATCTTTATTGATTTGAGGATTCTTTGTATTGATAGCTAGAGACGAACGCGGGTCCTTTACTCTCAAGGCCTCGATCCACCGAACGCGTGTCGTGCGCGGCGCGTGTCGTGCGCGGCGCGTGTCGTGCGCGGCGCGTGTCGGGCGTGGTTGAAGCGGTATATTCACACCGCAAGCGGGCGACGTGTAGCGTGTAGCAACGCGTGTGCAGCGCGGGCCCGCGCCTCACACGCGACGCGCACGACACGTGGCCGCGCTTGCCGGCCCGTGTTCGGACCGCGTTCGATGCGTGTTTGAAGTGTAGTTTCAATGCTTTACAACTTGCGCGGGCCCGCGAAGCACACGCGCCGCGCACGACACGCGTTCGGAAGGCCTTTAAACTCTTAACACATCCTCGGGAATATCTTGTGTTCAATCGTTCTGGTATGTTAGGTTTGGCGTGCCTAAAAGCGAGCACGCACGATAAATATAATTTTGATATCGAACCAATACACCAATACACATAGACCTCTGAGGAGTCACGCCGCGTCAAACCTGCACACGACCACCGCACGCGCCATTCCCATTGACAATAGATTTTCTCTGGAACTCTTCGTATTCACAGTAGACCTCAACGCTGCGCTGCTAATATTCCCTCAAAGGACTAATAGAAATGCCCTATTGGCAAAACACGCCTATAGAAAACAGAAATAGAAAATATTTTTTATCTTAATACTTATCAATGAATTCCGCAATGTTTCATGCCTGATTCATTTAAATACGAAATTAAGACAACGTATTTTTTGGGGATTATATCCAACAATAAGTAAAATAAGTACTTACTTGAACTTTTGACACATAATGTCTACTCGCTTAGTTAGTAGAATTCAATTCCGTATCACTAAATATACCTAGTTACTAAGTGCGTTATTAGCATAGTTAATTTACCAAATATCGGGTTAGTTTAACTAAATGTAGGTGGTATAAATAGGTAAGTGCCAATAGTGATTTGGTTTTATTGGCATTGTCTAAGTGAGCACTGGTGTCACAGAGGACACTGATCTATAAGTAATTTTTGATAAGCTTTTATGGAACGATTGCTGCCTGGGCCAAAATACTTTTAGTGCCAAAATATAGATAAAAATTATAATAGTACATTACTGCAGAGGCCGTGAAGTAAGGGATTGCTGGACGAGCTTTGGGGTAGACGGCCGAGTCGTAGACGAGGCCGGATAGAACGAGTCCAGCAATTCCTGTTCCGGCCGAGGATTGTATAGTGCTTTTCTCAAACGATGTGAGGAAACATTAAAATAAAAATAAATACCTACAAGGTAATCAATTAAATAATAGTTTGTTGAAATTACAATCGGAACGAAAGTTCAGAAAACAATTGTGTAATTTGCCGCCTTTTTTATTTTTTAAACATGACATTTCAACAAGCCGTTCGAGCATCATGTTTAACCGCACATAAGTATAGTGTACCATAGATTTTGTTTTTTTTTATGTCGCAAGATGCTTACAGAGTCCGTGGTGGTTGGCAGTATGTAATTTTTCCTTAGCCAGTTTAATATTAGTAAGCAAATTTAAAAAGTTAGAGTAGCGGACAATAATGGTTTTAGTTAGGGTTTTCATAAACAAGAAACTTCTTGTCTTCATTTCGTGATATTAACGCATACATTTCCGAGCATGTTTGAGAAAACACTTTTTTATCTTCCTAGTAGTATTACGCTAGTTCTCAACCGGGCCCTAATGTTTATTGTTTTCCCCACCATGCTGAATTAGACAATAATTAATACGTTTCATTAAGATTATAAAAATATGTGTTAAAATGTACATTGGACGTTTTTATAGGCTAAACAATATTTTAGCCCGCCTCGCAGAATTATAGGTACTTCGATACACTTAGCAATAGCGAAAGTTATGCAATGTTATAGAATTTTACGTAATAATGGAAATCCAGGCCTGAGAATGTTTTAATTGGACTCGACGTTTGTACGGTTTCTTTTCAGAGTAATTTACTACAATAATGCCTTAGTAGAAGGATCAAATGGTATTTTATATTTGAATGTGAAAATGGGGCCATTGTGTTGTTATGGCATAATAATTAACCACGATGTAAAGAAAATGAATCCTGACAAAGGTGCAACAGTGTTTTGGTTCCCCGAAGCGCGCTCCGCGCCGGCGGCCCGAGCTCTTTGGCTTCTTGTCCAGTTCAGGGCACGTTTCCTCGAATAACAACATAACACCTCGTTCATACGGCTCAGACTGGCTGAGCATAAACAGCTACAAATGCTACAATGAATACATAATAAAGAAGATTTAAAATGACTGATTCACGGACCAGTTTATTACTTGCCATATATAACTATTTCTTTATTTGTTATTACTTATAGAATGGTCACAAGAAATCAGTGTTATTGGGGTTTATTACCTATTTAGTATATAATTTGTGTAGGTACATATAAGCGGATCTGTTTATGCATAATGTCTTTGTGCGCTTCACGTTCCGGAGAGTTATTTTGATATTTGCCCTCCAGCTTTCATCGCATGTCCAATTATTATTTTAGGCATCGACCGTGCAATTTTAATGGAGGTTTTTAATAAAAGTGAGACAAAGAAAAAAAAAAAAAATAGCGCGAGACCTTTAGACGGTACAGTTAGCCATTGAAGAGTTAGTTCATATATTTAATTCTTGTAGAGTTTCAAATTGATAATATATTATATTTGTATCGTATTTTACTATATTATCCATCCGATCTTTAGACATGTTAAAGAGTTTTGTTTTACATTAAATTGCACTGCCCACATTTTATCTGCTTTGCCTTAAGGTTGACTGGTAGAAAATGCTTTTTAGCATTAACTCCACCTTTTGTAGATTAAGATATTCTTTTGTGCAATAAAGATTAAATAAATAGATTCAAGCAGTTTCCATACAAAGTTCTACCCCATTTACTTAATAATTTTTATAACCTAAGATTTGCTCGACAGAATAGTAAAGTTTGCAGCAAAATCCGTTCAGCCGTTTTCACTTGATGCGTGATCTAATAGCGGCGGAAGTCTTATGCAGGGACTAATCAGTTATTACACAATAATATATATTCATCCTAATTTTCACTATTTAGCTTATATACGTCCCATTGCTGGGCACGAGCCTCCTCTCATGGGGAAATATTAATAAGATGAATTTATTTTTAAATACCTGTTTAGTCCTTCCAAACGGCCGCCTAATTACTCTCACATACATGACCTTAGTAGTGACCTACGAGTGGTGCGATGCACATGCCCGCGACACAATTGTGAGAACGTACTCTATTTTACGTGTCCAAACAAATGCTGTACAGCTAGTGTTTCCAAGTGTGACCTGAGGCTCTAGTATAAGTTTTACCGAAACAAAACGTTACGACCGCGTTCGCGTTTAGCTGTCAAATCCCATACTAATTGTGGGTAAAACGCAAACGCGATCGTAAAGTTTTGTTTCGGTAAAACTCTGGGATTTTAAGGGGTTCCGTAGCCAAATGGCAAAAAACGGAACCCTTATAGATTCGTCATGTCTGTCGGTCTGTCTGTCTTTCCGTCCGTATGTCACAGGCATTTTACTCGAAAACTGTAAGGTGTCATTTGAATAAAATTTTAAAGATAGGTGTATTTTGTTAACCGCTACATAGTTATGTAATGAAATTACAAACAAAAATTGTTTTAGGGGTGCACTTCATCTCCATACAAAAAACTGAAAGTCAAAAAAAATTTTTCATTGCATGCCCACGTGTGGCACATCAATCGATAGGCCTTTCAAAATGAATATAAGGTTTTGGGCGCTCGAAAATCAAATAAAAGTACCTAAATACGTTTGTAGTGTCAAAATGGCCGGCACTTACTTTCTACCAATTTCATTTCATTTCATTTCATTTATTTAATTCAGTAACAATTTACATTGTGTTTGAATGTCGTAATACTAACATTAGAGTAAAAACCATAGTAAAAACATAATCTGTAACATAAAAATAATTGCACAATTCAATTCAATTAAATAGTCGTAAAATAGAACAAAAAGCTAAGTCTATTACAATAAATTATCAATATCAATTATATCAAGAAGTTATTAACTACGAGTATGTCAAAAAATAATTGCAATACATAAATGTCAAGATCTAATGTTTTCAAAATCATATAAACTTAACTACGAGCATATCAGAAGTAAAATAGAACAAAAAGCTAAGTCTATTACAATAAATTATCAATATCAATTATATCAAGAAGTTATTAACTACGAGTATGTCAAAAAATAATTGCAATACATAAATGTCAAGATCTTATGTTTTCAAAATCATATAAACTTAACTACGAGAATGTCTGAAGTAAAATAGAACTAAGAGCTAAGTCTATTACAATAAATTATCAATATCAATTATATCAAGAAATTATTAACTAAGAGTATGTCAAAAAATAATTGCAATAAATAAATGTCAGTGGTTCCTATAAAATTGTAACACATCATTTATCCCGGCCCTGATTGCAGAATTCCTCTATAGAATAATAAGATTTCCTCAACAAGAAAGACTTTAGTTTGTTTCTAAATATGTTGCTGTTGGTGATTGACTTTAGCTCAAGAGGTAATTTAGAAAGATTAAACAAGATTATATTCTGATGGCCCGCAGAGTGCTTTGCAATCCTGAGTGTAGTACTTCCAGGATGAGGCAGATCCAGCGATTTGAGCAATAGAATTGAATACGAGTGACAGTTTTATAAAAGGACATTTAATCATTTCAACCATACGTGTATGCAACTAGGTATTCATATTATATGTGTTTATTCACATTCTATGTTCTTCCACACTCAACTGATCGTTTCTGTGTCAGCTCAATGGTTGACTGTTCCCGTTGATTAAGTCCTGTACTTACTTTGTATAGTGCTTCTTCTTCTTTCTGTGCCATGTCCTCATCGGACGTCAGCGACCATCTGTCGGAACTTATTCCTATCCTGTGCCATTCTGCTCAGATAGGCAGCGTCATCAATATGAGTCCAGTTTTTAACATTGTCCATCCAGGCTAGCTTCCTTCTTCCTCTACTTCTTTTGCCCTCCATTTTGCCCTCTATTATCTTCCTTAAAATTTGATATTTGTTGTTACGGTTTATATGTCCGAAATATGAGATTTTTCTTTTCGTAACTGTTTCCAAAAGTTCCAATTTTTTCTTCATTCTTTGTAAACTTTAACATTGGTTATTCGATCTCTCCATGATATTTTTAGCATTCTTCGACAGAGCCACATTTCAAAAGCGTTTATTTTTGCCTCTATGGTTCGGTCTATGGTCCATCCTTCGACGCCATACATAAATACAGATAACACGTAACATTTGACCATTCTCCATCTGAGTTTCAGGTTTATGTCTTTGTTGGTGAATAGCTTGTTCATTTTCATAAATGTGCTTCTTGCTATCTCTATTCTTGTACGTATCTCTTTCCGTGGGTCCCAGTTTTCATTAAGAGAGCTTCCTAAATACTTGTAATGTTTGACTCTTTCAAGTGGTTTGCCGTTGATTGACAGCATGGTCGATTCTACCTTGTTCTTGCTCATTATCATATACTTAGTCTTTGTTATGTTCATTTTTAGACCGTAATCTTCTACGACATTATTTAAGCGGCTTAAGATTTGTTGGAGGTCTTGTTGGGAGTGAGCTAAGATGTATGTATGTATGTAAGCACTTTATTGTACACAATAACAGGTTAAGGAATATACATGTCACACAATAGATCAAAGTACAAAGGCGAACTTATCCCTATAAGGGATCTCTTCCAGCTAACCTTTGAGCAATTGAGAGGAAGGTAGGTAGAACGAGATAGGCAAACTTATACCGTGTACAAAAACAGAGAAAATGAAAGCAAATCCTAATAAGTATTAATTCTATACAAATAAAAACATGCCAATACATATATAAATATACAATATAAAATATAATACACACTAACATTTGTAACATATATATCGCAAATATACAATAAATAAATAAATACTATATTCAACCAATTCACAAGTCATTGGAAAGCCACAACTTCTTCAAATTCACCTTAAGCGACGCAACAGACTGCGACTGTCTCAGCGACAAAGGCAACTCATTCCACAATTTAACAGAGCGCGCAGTAAAAGATCTGGAGTATGTTCGCGTCTTTCTAGAAGGTACAGCAAGAGTAAAGTTAGTACTCGATCGCAAGCGTTGGCCACTGCCGTCTGCCATATAACTAAACCGCTCAGAAAGGTAAGGAGGGGAAGTAGGGCTGAACAGTGTATTGAAAAGTAATGACAGGATATGCACATCCCTGCGCCGGCGAATCGGTAACCATCGAAGCTTAGAGCGGAATTCAGAGATATGATCATACTTGCGTAGACCAAATACATATCTGATACATACATTTTGTAGACGCTTCAGCTTATCAAGTGGCTCCTCGATGAGGTCCAGAAACGCAATATCGCCATAGTCCAGAAGAGGAAGCAAAAGAGATTGAGTAAGGGACAACTTGGTACGAAGAGGAAGGAAATTCTGGAGACGTCTTAGCTCCCTAAGACTGGACCTGAAGGGATCTAAAGATCCTCTGACTCACCTCAGCTATATGGGGTGACCAAGAAAGCGTCTGGTCCATGGTTATACCCAAATTCCTGACAGTAGAGGAAAGAGGAATAGAAATTCCATCAAAAATAATATCAGGCACCACCACCTCTGAGAGCTTATTTACATAGTAAATACTACATACACACTACCAATAACAATCGCTTGCGATTTCTTCGCATTAATTTGTAAACCATACTTGCACGCCCAGCAGCGTATAGATTCTAGGTTTCGATTGACTTCCGAAATTAGTGAGGAGATATCATAAGATAACGGTATCATGGGCGTATCGGAGGTTATTTATCACTGTGCCGTTCACTCTGATACCAGTTTCAACGCCACCAAAAGCTTCTTGAAATATAGTTTCGGAGTAAAGATTAAACAATAATGGTGATAGGATACATCCTTGTCTCACTCCTTTACATCCTTGTCTCACTCCTTTACGTATTTTGATATCATCGGTGCCAGCTGTTCCGACTTTAATGTGTCCTGACTGGTTCCAGTACAGGTTCCTGATAATTCTTTGGTCTTTGCTGTCCACTTCGGTCTTGTTGAGTATATGTATTAATTTGTCATGTTTTACGTTGTCGAATGCTTTCTCAAAATCAATGAAACATGCATATACTTCGTTATTATATTCCAAACTGTTCTGCACTATCACTTGAACTGCGACCAGGGCTTCTCGTGTTCCTAAACCATTTCTAAATCCAAATTGGTTATCTGATATAATTATGTTATAGATTCTAGAACAAAATTGATATTATCAATTTTGTTATAAATTCTCATGTGAATCACTTTAAGAAATACTTTCAGGGCGTGACTCATCAGGCTGATGAGACTATGGTCACTGCATGTCTTAGCATTTGCCTTTTTAGGGAGAGGGAGGAATGTGGATTTTAACCAGTCTTCTGGTAATGTTCCTTTATCATAAATTTCATTGTACATTTTAACGTTGTAAGTTTTAACAGTTCTACATATATCCCATCTGGGCCAACAGCTTTTCCGTCTTTCATCGATCTTATTGCTTTTTCAATCTCTATTTGGAGTATTGGTGGCCCCTCCTTGTAACTTTGGGTTTTTATCGCGTTTGTATCCAAATCTGCTATATAATCTTCAAACAGTTGCTCAATGTACAGTTACCATTTTCATTTTTCGTTATCGATTACTAGTTTGTTATGTGAGTCTGTTAATTTACCTATAATTTGTTTCCTGTGTGTTTTAGTAAATTCCTTTATTTTCTTGTGTAAATTGAAGATGTCTCTTTTCTCTTGAAGTTTTTCAATTTGTTCACAATCTTCCTTTAAGCACCTATCCCTAGAGTCTCTGATTTTAGTTTGGATAACATTGTCTATTTCTTTGTATTTCTTTTTATCGATTCCTTTAAAATGTCGTCTCTGGTCATTAAGATCAAGGATTTCAGGTGTAATCCATTCTAGTTTTGTCTCCCTTTTTTTGAAACCCAAACATTTTTCTGAAGACGTTACTATTGCTTTTTTAATTTTGTTCCAGTGACTTTCAATATTATCTTCGTACTCGTTATCTATGGTATCTCGTATCTCTTGATTTAATGCTTCTATTGTTTCCATTCTAACGTCATCACTTTTAAGTTTTCCAATATCAATTTTCTTGTGACGAATGGGTTTCCTCAGAATTTTTAATTTAATATTTAGTTTTGCAATTAGAGGATTATAGTCCGAACCAATATCAGCCCCAGGGTACGTTTTCACGTTAACTATTGCGTTTCTATAGCGTGCTTTTATCAATTATTTGATTGTATAGTGCAATTAAATTTAAATATATATATATATGTAACAATATCATTGCTACGTACTTATACTTATATACAATTATAATATTGAACAACAACGTTTAGTCATTGAAAACATTAAGATCATGTTCAACTTGACACAAAGTGGGACTGTCCTTTGAGTCACACGAACAGAACATATTTAATAATTATTGCGCGTAAATGACCTTTTCGGCTTTGAACAATAAAATACTGCCATTCCATGAAAATAATAAAAATTAAGAAAAAAATCTTATTCTTTGACTAAGCCAAGTTATGCGCAACAGGAAGTCAATAAAATGCTCCGTCTGTATGGTAGACATTGCTACTACCGATTAAATAAGTTTTGGCCTGAAAACCGTACCTTACACTTTCTTAATTATAATGTAATAAATATTGCGAGATTTCTAAATATAAAGTTTCAGGTTTTCTAATCTCATTCGCACCGGGAACGGCTAGAAGTAATTTGAATAACAATAATAATTTGTAGTTGTTCAGTTGTGTTCCTAAAAAACAACCATCCACATTCAAACCCATGCTTTATGCCCTTCTAGTAACTTGACTATCATCCCTCCGCATATCACAACTATAATGCATTGAATAAAAAAAACTTGTTTCAGTGAGTTTGCTAATAGATAGATGCTGCACGTGCTTCGGTTTTGGAAGCATCCCAAAACATCAAAACAAATAATGATTCAGGAATATTCTAAAGATTCATGACCGATTTCTCACTAAAACATGACTGACAACAGTGAAGTCCGATATTTGTGGACAAACATGTTGAAGGAAATGCCAATATCTCGCGCGACTAATAAAAATACCTACATTGTGTTACGTCTGTACTGTACAAAGATCTCAATTCAGAGTAAAATTGCGACGTTAATAACATCGGTGTTACCAAAACGGAGTGTCAACGTGCATATGCTAAGATTAGCTGAATTACGAGTCGTAAAGTTTGTAAAAATAAGCGGGTTTGTTATTTGTCGCCCACGAACCCACTGACTGATGACTCACGGGCGAGCCTGTCGCTGTGAAAAATCGCTTTTCCAGGTATGTGGCATTTATGAGGCACCCCAATGATACAAATACGTCGCTTGTCAGCGCTTTCATGAACGGACTAATGAACGATTAGGTGCTGCCAAAGAGTTATTGCCCATCGTAAACAGCCAAAGTAAGGTCCACAATCCACAAACATACGTCGGTTACATCATGGGTACCTACATTTTGTAATAGGAGTTTGTTTTGCTCAACTCAAATCATATCTATCTTTATCTTGTTTCAAACCTCATACCTACCGAAATACATGGCGCCGACATTATACATTAAAATCTAATTGGAATGGCAAATGTATACTTATAATATTATGTCAGATTGAATCCCTAAGCGCCGCAACTCTCTGTAATGAAACAAAGCCCCATTTTCATTTTCTAGATGCCGTAACGTCCATAAACATGCGGGTGTCATGTTCGTTTCTTGTCACGAACCAGCCAACTGAGAAATTAGTTCTTCAGAGGACTTTCCGTTACGTCATGACTTGGTCATAGGCAGCTCCTGTCGTTTGTCATTAAGTGTCAAACAAATTGTTACTCAAACCTCTGTATTGGCTAACAACTTGTCCATAAAGTTAACCTTACAAACCATTCTCGACATTTAACAGCTGTAAATTGTCAGGTAGATGAGCAGGTCCGTACGTGGCGCGATAAAACTGTCGACATTTTTTCAGACTCAAAGGAAATCATGCTTTCCGGGAGTGTTAACTGGCCAATTATTTCCGTATGTATTAAAGCGGGAAGGAATGAAACTGAAAGCACACGCCTCGATTACAGATGGGCGGCGTCGCAGCGGCGGCATGTAGTCCGCTGTCGAATTCCTCTCTGACAACTTAATCTTCGCAGCGAAATTAATGGCACGGGCACGCAGCATCCGCGGTATGTCAAGTGCGGGGCAACGACCGACAGGTGAGAGTTTCCCCTGTCGCTGTCACCGATCTGTGAACTAACCTCATTCGATACTAGTAAGCAAGTCTGCAATTAAGGGTGACACTCCGTATCTAGTTCACTTTTGGTGTTTCGCTTATGATAAAAAAAAACTTGAATGAGTACTCAGTATTCTGGAAGTCGCGGCCGAGTCCTCAGGACGCTTAAGGCACAAGCAGGCGACATGTTGCGCGATAGGAAGTGGGTGATGATGCGAAGCTATTATGTAATTACTGTCATTCGGCATAAATGGAAAATACTCATTGTCAACACGAAATGACCATTTTGAAATTGGATTAAAATAGTGCAAGTGAATATGGTGAAAATGTAATTGTCTCAACTTTTTTATGACCATTTTTTTCTTGTTCTAAATTATTGTAGAAAATTGTTTGTTTGTATGGAAGATTACTATTTCGTACAAATATCAAATATGAAGTATTTCCGATTGGTCCTATTTTTGGAGTGTACACCGTAATTCCATATGGACGTATTTATTTTAACCCAGATCAAGTTCGTCAATTTTTCTTTTAGGATTTTACAATTAGTTTTACAGGCTGGACAATATTCCATGTCGAGGATTGTCAAATTGACAGTATTAAGTTCAGATTCGACCAATAATTTCGAGTTGTCAATTTTCCTTTTGTTGTCATCCTCCTAGCGTTATTCCCGGGTGCGCCCCAAAAGAAGCGCGGGGTCCGCTTTGACACCTAACCCCCTAGGATTTGGCTAAGGCACTATAGTTATACGAAAGCGACTCCCATCTGACCTTCCAACCCAGAGGGAAAACTAGACCTTATTGGGTTTGAATAGACCGGTTTCGTCACGATAAATATATCATCGTATACCTACCCAGTACCCAGTACGATACTCGTCACTAATGCTACCAGGATTAGTTCCAACGACCTCGATATCGGAAATCTGCAAACTAATTATAGGATTTTATTAACTATCCGGATTTGAACTTAAGGTTGTTTGCATGAATGTCTATTCGGTACCTGCCACTAAAAACCGGGCAACGTTATACTAAACTGGAAGTCGAAATCTATGTAGTAAAGTAGGTATCTAGGATTATATGACGATTCTGGGACCTTCCTGACACACGTTGTCCAGTCTGATTTTTTAAATTGCTTTGTTGGTGATGAATGTGATGATTTTCTGAATATGTGAAACAACAAAAACTTCCTCTTTTGATTTTTTGTCACTTTACTTTTTTACATTACATATTTTTACATACATACATACATACATATTCACGCCTTTATTCCCAAAAGCAGGGCACATGAAACGTATGTTCCAGCGCCACTTTTAGCATAAATGTGGGTATAAAAATCGACTAAATGTGATATTGCAGTGATAGGTTGCTAGCCCGTCGCCCACAGCACACTTCAACCCTGGTCCCTTAGTCGACTTTTACGACACCCACGGGAAGAAAGGGGACATATACATATATATTTTTACAAGCTTTAATTTAATTTGCACTATGTACGTTTTGCATTCCATTGTTCAGTCACTTTTACCGTTATCCGCTTGAGCTGAGATTTTGGGTTAAGGTATAATTTGGAACACAATTCAATATTATTGTACCATCGAGCTGATCTGATGATGGAGACAGAAGGTGGCCATAGGAATTCCGTTCTTAACCGACGTAACCCCGTTGAGTTTGGGCTCATTAGAATCGTCTCAACGAGTAGTCGATGACGGTATACAGGAAAATACAGTTGTCAATAAGAACTTGTACCAAAAATGAAAGTATTTCATAGAAACTTCATACAGTCGGCGCTGGACCTGTCGTTTCGACCTCCCCGGGCCGATGTTTTTGAAACTATAAAATATGGAGTGGTGTGTTTTTAATTAACTAGTGTATATTATTCTCAAAGAAAACGCAAATTTGAAAGGATTAAGTTATATTTAATACTTCTGAAATGTTTTATACCAAGAGTCGGGAAAAATCCTGCCTGACTTGTAATGTTATTTTATTTTTACACCATAAACATGATATCTGTAGGTATAGAATCGAATAGTGTATTTTATCGTGATAAGAAAAATAAGTATAAATATGCGAATAGGTTCGATAAAATAGGTACTTATGATAGCCAATTGATAGGACGAATTGCCCTGCGGAGGTCCTGCCACAATATATCAATATTTGCAAAATGTAGGGCACCAGACATAGACATTTTTTTGATTTCCTGCTGCGGGGTTATGTCACGTGAAGGGATATATTTATATATTCTCTCAAACAAAAAATGTACTTGACAGTACTCTTTAATGCCTGCCATCAGGCATTAGTGTTAACTAGTAAGAAAACCTACGCAAGGCAATATTTCGAACGGACGTTGCGCAGCGTACCATTACGGCTTTTAATATCATACTAGCTTCGAACTCGTACAATCTTTCACTACTCATTTAACTTCATCCCCTTCGGGACTGATTTCCAGGATAAAAACTATTCTATAGCCTTCCCCGGGTCTCAAACTATCGCTATACTTACCAAATTTCACCCGTACAAACTTTGCACCCCTATGTAACCCGCTTAAGGGAGGGTTTTCCCAAAACCCTAAAATTTATTTTCTTGTATTGTAATAAGGAGATCATACACAAACTTTCAAGTCTCTCACTTAAAATTTTACTCCACCCCCATACAAACTTTTAACCCCCCTTTTACCCCTTTGAGGGTGGAATTTTCAAAAATCCCTTCTTAGTAGGTACTTACTACCTATTGTGAAAAAAAAACAGCTTTCTAGATTCAACGGTTTGGGCTGGGCTTTGATTATAAGTCAGTCAGTCAGGACTTTTACATTTATAGTTATATATAGATTAAACATAGTAAGCTTCTGCCGCAGAGGTTAAGGGTATCGCTCCATTGGGAATCATAATTTTACATTGAGTAATCATTTATTTAATAATTATTTTAATGCCTACGGCTTTTAATCAGCATTCTGGCTTCGATGAAGAACCACGTAATTAAATTAATCCAAATTCCTGAGACGGCTTTAGGCTACGCGCGCACTGCGGATTTTTGCCGTGCGTTTATTTTCCGCAAAATCTGTGAAGTATGGAACCTCCTTGGGATGACTGGGTTATGTCAGTTATGTGGTATTTCAATCCACTAAAAACTCCAAGGTCTCCCGACATCTGCGCTCTCATGCGGAGGACTCCAAAGATCTCATGCTGAACGCACTTGAGTCCCCTCACGCCTCGGCACATTTGGCTCGTCATAGGGCGTAAAGACGGTGTCTCCTTCCCTGGGGCATAAGCGAGGGCCCCGGCCTCCACCAGAACATTGCGACCCCGATGACCCCCTTTAGTCGCCTTCTACGACAGGCGGAGGAGATCGTAGTGCCTATTCTTGTCCGAGGCTACCTCTTTCAAGGCGTAGTTTCGGTACAAGTGAGTTCTGAATTCACCATTTGGCATACAGGCTTGCGAGATCATTTGTTCGGTTCGGTTTAATGTTTATATATCGACGTTATGTTATGTGTAAAATTGTTTAAATAGATTAGGACTTACCAGTTTTCGTCATCAATACCAGTGTTATTCATACGATAAAATCTAAATTATATCCCATACTTACATGCACTTGTAATTTTTTTTCGATACATTGTCATCATCATATCAGCCCAAAGACGGCCAGTGCTAGCTATAAGCCTTCCCCAAAGAGTGCCAAAATGACCGGTCCTGCGCTACCCGCATTCAGCGATACGTTTGAAATTAAAACTTTGCAGAAATCATGCCCCCGTAACCTAAAGTAAAGAGGTACCTACCAGTCCACACACAATTAATATGAATATTATTCCAATAAGGTTGATTTTATTTCGCATATCTAATCATTTGTTAGTGCACATGTTTTACATATAAGTACATGGGATTATGGTGTGCAATAAAATGAATATTAAATAAAGCCAAAAAGTGAATTTACCTTACAAGATTTGGCCAGAAATATTCGCATCGTATCGATATAACTAACTTTTAAAACTTGAAAGGTTTGGTTTTGTATACTGATAAATCAATATCCCATGATAGTATATGGAAAGCTCTGGAAGACTGTACAGTACCAAAAGAAGCTATAGAACTTGTTAAAGATATCTATGAGAAAAGTGTTAGTAGAGTCAAATTAGAGAGAAATGGTCCAGAAATAAAAATAGGCCGAGGTGTGAGGCAGGGTGACCCTCTGTCCCCGAGTCTGTTTACCACTGTTCTTCAATACATAATGAAAAACTTAAACTGGACAAAAAAGAGAATATTTATAAACGGTAACTACCTTAACAACCTCAGGTTTGCCGACGACATTGCGCTGTTCTCAGAAACACCAACGCAGCTGCAAAAAATGCTGAACGAACTTAACAACATAAGCCGCAGTGTAGGTCTAGAAATGAACACCACAAAAACAAGGATAATGACAAACAGAGTGGAAGCTTTGATAAAAGTTGATGAAAGTCCAATAGAATATGTACAAGAATATATCTATTTAGGCAAACAAATTTCGTTTAAAAAGTCCAGACATATTGATGAATTGAACAGACGTGTAAACTTAACCTGGAACAAATTTTGGAGCTATAAAGAAATCTTAAAATCGAACTTGCCCACCAGCCTTAAGTCAATTGTTTTAGATTCCTGCCTGCTACCCTGTCTATCATACGCAAACATGGATATATAATAGAAAAATTGAAACAAAAATTCAAACTTGCCAGAGAGCAATGGAGCGAAGCATCCTAAACCTAAAACGTATTGACAAACAAACCAACTTAAGCATAAGGAAACGAACAAAGGTAATAGATGCTCTAACTCACTGCAAAACAAGCAAATGGAAATGGTCAGGCCATTTTGCACGGATGCATAAAGATAGATGGACAAAAAGAGTAACACATTGGGATGGTCCTCTCGGAAAAAGAAAAAGAGGCAGACCTCCCGAGAGATGGCTAGACGAAATAAAAAAGGTAGCAGGTGAAAACTGGGTATCAAAAGCCCAAGACAGAAAAATGTGGAGTAAAATGGAGGAGGCCTTTACTCGTAGAGAGGTCCTTAAATAAAATTCGAATAGTATAAGAGAATTTAAATACCCAACTTGTAAATATTTTTATTTAAGGAAATAAAATGGCTTATAATAACAATAATAATTCGCATCGTATCGATATAACTAACTTTTAAAACTTGAAAGGTTTGGTTTTGTATACTTTTTAAATGAACATACATTTTGAAAGGAGACTGAAACGGTTCTAAAATGGTGTGAAAGTCTGCGATGTAGGGAGCAACGTGCTTGTAATGGTTCCAACAATACCATAATTTGATCAAAGGCGCGTACCTTACGGTAGGTAGGTTCATCTTTGACTTGGTAATCATTTTTGTTGACTTGGCGGGGCGAAATCGGTATGCGGTATTTTGTACTTTGACGTGAAATTACTGATGTCGCACAGAATTCCTCAATTGTCATGATACTGTCAGTATTACGAATGCCCATTAGTAATATCATGCGCGGAAGCGGGGGGGCGGTGCGTTTGGAGTACTGCATTCGTACCGCCGCGCCCCGCATCTGCACATGCCGTGCCATTCAGGAACCACTCATTTAAAAGCGTACTGCACACTAAGCAGATACGGTAAGATTTTATCTGCGTATACTGGGGAGGGGAGTTAAACCATCTCGTTCTATAGACTCGCTCGTCTCCGCTCTCGCGCATACGCATACCTACGCAGACAAAATCTTACCGTATCTTCTTACCACCTTATTCATACAACTTAAAATGCTCTGCTAAATAAAATGTGCTTTGTCACTTTCTTACGAACACAAATGTCAAAGTGACAGATAAGGAGAAACGAATTTTAACGCCATTTTAGTTAAAACAGGCTTGTAGTACGTTTAAAGTGTGCAGCACGCTTAACTGATCAGCTGATAGCTTACTGATATCGTACCGCCTCCGTACTTGATCTGTCAGTCGTGTTAGGGTTTTGTACCCAAAGATTGCTAAAAAAATATGTGTATTCGGTGATTAATATTCCCCATTTCCATTTCACCACATTGTTATATTATACTAAAATAAAGTACTGACTCTGAGACCTAATATAAATTATGACCCGCACATTAGGTTCATTCAAATTGAGTTCCATAGTAAAACTGTTTTAATAGGATTTCAAGTAATTAGTTTTGAATGATTTCTTTTATTTTAGCTTATGCGTACTGAAATCGTATTATTTTGACAGTTGCACTTTCAATTTCTTACATACAATATTTAAGTAGGTTTATTTACGTATCAATAACATATATAGGTCACTAAGACCGCAGTAAGACGCAAAATCTTCAAAATGTAAGTAGCGTTCGATTCAGTTCACCTGCCGAAGGGAAAAAAACCTGTATCTTTTAACTTAGTGTCAATGGTTCAACGTACTGAAGTTTGAAAACGCCAGCGTACTCACATTAAACGAACACGTTTTTACATAAAGTTGCCCATAATACCTTAAATCCTTTATTGTGCAACTTGAATCAGCCTTCTTTGTTAACGACCCCTCCACGTGACGCGCGCCCCGTGGATGCAAACCGTGAACGTTTCGCAGACGCCGCCGTCCACGTGCAGGCGTTGAAAGCAGTAAGTATAAACAGTTATTAGATAATAATGGCTGACAACATATTGGACAGGTTTTCGGAATGCATCAGAATTTCCAGGGATAGGTTTTGTTCAGATGGCTCTCGTGTTCTGAAGCTTTGATATCTGCTTCCGAAAACTAGCATCTTGCATTCCAGGGTCAACTCGCCTTCCTAAATAACCTAAGAATTGGCCTAGGTGCTAGCTTTTGCGAAAGCGACTGCTATCTGACCTTCCATGCGGGAAATTTGAATGTTCACATGTAGAATTTATTTATTTATTTTAATTCTCTTTTTTTTACCTGACTGTTGCTATAATAGGACGGACCCAATATAGCGGTCGAACTGCGTGGTTGTTCCAGGGTGGCCTGGGGAAAATCCAGGGGAAGCCTCCGGCACGACCACGCGGGAAATTCTCATTGTTGCTATAACTTCCTATAGGAACCATCATCACTATAGTGCGCTTTATAAAATTATTGGTCAGCCGTGATTTTAATCCTGATTGTACGAAAACGTGGTCATCATAAGCTCCACGTTCAGAACGATACATGATAGTAGCGAGGTGCCGTAAAATGAGGTGAGTTGGGTCAAAATAGACAATCAAACTACGATAAAAAATTATTTTTACATGTGGCACGTTGATTTTTATACATAAAAATTAAGTTCGGGCCGTATATAATTTAGTTTTATAACGATTATATATGTCGTTTAATTTAATAATTTTAACGATAAACACCAAAATAGTGAGAAATCCCATCTCACCCCTTAGTGGAGTTAGCGGGGATAGCAATGGGGTGAGCTGGGTAAATGTATGGAGAAAGACTTTCGGATTCTGAATTTCGGATAAGCTTGCCTCGATCCTCGTTACGTCCCACTCTCTGCTCATATTTATCGCTCATCTTCCCCACAACCCTGGTTTCACTCTAGGCCACATTTATTTATTTATTTATTAAAAACTAAAATTAGACATAAATATAGATACATTGCTCCACAAAACTACATCGATAGTTTGACTGTGGATCTTTCACCTCTCACTTCTAGAGACTCAGTTTTTTAATGTTATTTTGTGGCTACTCCGTGTTACCTTAAGATATGAAAATATGACTAAAAGTATAATACAATAACTTTTAGAGCAACCTGTGCCAGGAAATCAAAGTATTAACTGAAAATATTCGCGTCCCATCTGCCTCCTCAATCCCATAGCGCCCCATTTTACGGTACATCATTCATTACACATTATATTTTCAGCCTGTTAATTACGTTGGATCAAAATTCGTAACGCACGGTAGTGTATGTAATATAATATGCGCGCGAGTGCGGCGCTAGATGGTGCGCAGCGCACCAAAACAATGAGTCACGCCGCGTGGCGGAACCAGGTCAGCCGGCCTCGAGAAAGGCCGACCCGGCGACTACGCTGCGTTGTAAACAGAGGCCCTACCGCGTTTGTGTACACTTGCTTGTTCGAGCGACAGAGAGGGAAATATTCGAACGAAGTTCGGTTTCACTTCGCGGTAGCCCCTCAGTTCGTGCACTGCGTATGTCTCTCTACTCCGACGGATAGACCTTTACATCCTTGGTATCCATTATTTCGCCATCCGTGGACATGGGTTACGTTTGGACGGGTACTTGATAATGATAATTCGCACAACACTCGGGTAGGTTGAACCAAGGATACGGTAACATCGCCCATCATAGTTAATCTGCTTTACTATAAGGTTAATTCATAGAAAATGTTTTAAGTCATGAACTTTATAAAAATACGTTCTAGGCCAAGAAAGCAGTTTATCACTTTTGAACGCGCAGCACTTGATGCACTAATAATACATACCTACTCGTTGTTTAATAAGATTTTGTTATAAACATGAAATAGTTGAGAATTGAAAAGGTACCTAAATGAATTCAATAGTTGAACTAATTATAAACTGAGAGTTGCGATTGAGCTATATCGTCTTCGTTCTTTGACGATTGGAATTCGGGCAGGTATTTATCATGCGGCTAACATCGTTAAAGTGGACATCACACGGTTCCTCTACCTCTCAACTGTCGACCTTAACGAGCCACATTAAACAAAACACGAGGACGATATTCCGGTACAACATTACTCTTACTCGTTCAACATTTTATGCAATTTAATTTATAGGTATTAGATTCCATTGCTTATTTTGGTGACTTTTAATTTTTAATATTGAGGTAAGTAAGTATGTGTTTGTAAGAATAAAATTATTGAAATTTAATTTCAAAGAAATGAGTCCTTATTGAACAGGTAAGGTTCAATTTGGAAGTTATAACAAAACACTTATTTTGAACTCATTTTATTAAAACTTAAAAGTCTCCGCTTTTTGTTTTGTTCATAACTTAAAATAATCCAAACGACACATTTATGTTAGGTTTTACAGGGTCGATCGGTAAATCTCTAACTAAACCTCCATTCCGAAATTTCATTTATTTATAGGTACTTAGAAGGAATTCCCCGATTTTGGGCCTTGGTTGAATTTCCTTATTGGGCAAATTATCGAAAATAATCATGGCAAATTATAATAAATTGAGTTAGTATGGCGTCACTCTTGTCAGCTGTCAAATCTCACGTGTTCTGCATCGCGCTATCGAATTTCTTAAATCAGTTGCATAAATATAAAATCAAGCAACTCTATTGCCGTGTCTCCAACCTATTGTATATTTTTATATAAACAAGTACATATTATTTATTTATATAAAATTATACATAACTCCATCCGTATATATTATCTAGCATATTTCATTGTACATTATTCCTAAAATACCTATTCTTCGTATGAAACTGAGCCAGATACACTTATCTTGAATACACAGCGTGCTTATTGAAACCTTAACAATTAACAATACCTAATGATTTGAGTTCAGTCACCGAGCACGTACCTAAATTTACCGCCGAGTACCGCCGTGCGCATACTTCAATTCCATTGTAATTAGAGAGGGAATAGGTTACGAGTTGTGGGATCTCGTCTTTTGAACCTCCATATTAACTTCCTTCTATATAATTATAGCGTGTAAGGTACCTCAAAGGGCATTGCCATATTGAAGCTGATGTACCTACCCTAGAGCACAGAATAGATAATAGTACAAGTACAGAAGGGAAGCTTTGATCTTTACAATAGCCGCTTTTATTGTCAGCCAAAACATAATGATTAATGACCCTTTGACATCGTCGACTCCAGCGTAAGCCAAACGGAACGTTGAGGCTGTGTACGAACAACGCATTACGATGAATTTTTGTATTCATATTCAGTTTGACTTATTTTACGTAGGTTAAGAACTGTCATTGTCATAAGTTTTTTTGGCAAAAAATGACGGACTGTTGAGTTTGTTCCGGCGTTTCTTCTTAACAGTGTCTTCATTTTCAGAAACGCTGGTAGAATTTTGACTTGCAAAAGTCTTAACCAGCAGGTCAATCATGGTAACGACCCATAAAGTCTGCCACACAATGGCGCGGCCTGCGGTGGCGGACAATAGTAAATTTGACAGCGGCAGACAAGTTTACTATTGTCCACCGCGGCCAGGCCGCGCCAGTGTGATGCAGGCTTTAACGCGCGTCAGGTAAATGTCACTTTTTGTATGGGAAAATGACAGTTAAGTTGTGCTAGCGTACAGTTCGAAAAGTTACGTGACCACTCCCTTTGGTCTTGTTTTTATAAGTTAATTAATACCTAATTATGTATATTAAATATTTAGTTAAATAGCTTTAATAGGAAAGCTGTGAGAGTTTATGTTATTGAGAAGATTCAGTGTCAGCTGCTATTAACACGCGCCGTTAGGAAAGAAATAAAGATGAGCAAAAAAAATTGCGAGAGAGTTAGTCTAATAATATGCATTTAAATTTTGAACTCAACCCTGAGCGTTAGTGCGGGCGGGCGGTTCACCCAGTCACCCAGAATAAAGCATGCCACAATGCCACGGCACGAGCTGCAGCTGTCTGTGCGCCCGTCGGCTCTCCGTAAACAGACTAATCGTCTCGTAACGAGAGAAGACGCGATTTTGCACCGCATATTCACATTATCATTATTTGGCATGACACGGATATTATGACATGTGAGTTTTCAGGCCTTGAAATGTGCCTAATGGAGCGAGTGCGCATCCTGAATTAGGATTTAATTATGTTGGAACGACCGATGACGACGGATTTGATGTAGAAACTGATCGATTTAGACCCGAAAGCAGCAGTTTACTTGCAACGCATCTTTTCTGTCGTCAGCCTGTTTCGCTTTTAGTCAAAGGATTATATACCTCGAATGGATTTATTCACTTCAATGTTTTGCATAGTCTCAGGATGTTCAATCAATTTTCTTTATAGGTCACAGGCGCCCCGTACACTCCACGTGTAAAGTGTAACTACTTGCGAGACTTGATCTAAATAAACAACCAGCATGGATAATCTACGCAAATCTATTTAATATTCAGGTCAGATCCAAAGAGTAGGTGTATAGCCTGTGAACTATAAGACTGTAATACAGACAAAGTTAAAATAAGTTTTCCAAAGGTAGACTGAGCAGTTTTTATTTTGATATTTAGACAGATAACCTCAATTTCTCCGCAATGTAGCGCGTGGGTTCGCGTCTACGTTAAGCGGGAAGAATAATAAAATAAAGGTCTGATTTGTTTTTACGATTTGACGAAAAGTGGAGCTTAATTTATTTTTAGTCCAAACGGTGCTCATCCTTGTAAACGGTACGTAGGCGGAACCTGTACAAAAGTTGTACCTTTTAAAGTTAAGAATTTATTTATTTGAGTCAGGCAACAAGCCCCATATTTACAAATATCTTACAGACTAACATACATATCAATATACAAAACTTATAATAAAACACTAAAACAATAACTACAATTTAGAAAAGTAGAAAAACCCCCGACATTTTCATTTCAAAGTCCAATATCTCAAAAACGGCTGAACAGATGAAACATGGCTAAGAACACTCGGGATAAAATTATCTATGACACAAAAAAACGCATTCAAATCGGTCCATCTGGGAGCTACGATACCACAGACAGATACACGGACACGTTAAACTTATAACACCCCTCTAATAAATTGTGTGTCAAATAGCCCTAATAAATTGGTTTTATAGGTAAACCTATCTAATCAATATCACTGATTAGATCGAATAATATTTATTTCTTTTCAGTGTGATTGCGCAGGGGTTACATTACAGACTATATACTAGTAAAGGCGACCTAGGGACTTGTCCCAGTGGTATCTTCAATCTGACGATCTCTAGTAGAGTGTTATAAAGCAGTGTCTAGGAATGTTATAAAGCAGTACATATAGACTACATACGGTTTACTTTGAACACGAAGGGATCGAATGATATGAAAATACTGGCGTTGTATGTAAAAATCTATACAAAGTAAAACAAAGCTAGAAATATGTAAGCTTGATGTGACATCTGCTCCAACTCGTTAGGCGAGTTTCAACTATGTTAACCCCGGATTAAAGAAGTGTCTCTATTGGAACCATTATGGACCAATAAAACCGCCGGAACCTCCAGACGCGGCGCGGGCGCCGGCGCGAAACGAATTCTTCAGACACCTCATACATTCGAATACATTTTCAAATATTTACATCTCTTTCAAACTTTCACTGCCTCGTTAATAGTAGAGAAGGATATGTGATACGGCTTCTGATGTGGTTTTAGTACGGAGTGATCGGGCGAGCACTGCGGAGTGCATTTGGGCGGTTGCCAACTATGCGCCGGCTAACAGCTATGGAATCTACCGGATAATTTTAATTTTACGGCCCTATCCAAAGTTACTGTAGAAACTTTTAACACAAAGATTTTGCACAGTTGTGATTTTAAGCTTAAAATTAACCCGTTATAAATATGTCATGGTCATACTCGTATTGCTAGTTGTTAAAAGTATCACTACCTATACCTACTCTAAAACAAATATATATTAAACTTTATTCCAGACAAACTGCACACATAAATTATAATCATACACATATATAATCGCGTCAGCCGAAAGACGTCCACTACTGGACATATATATGTGTATGTACTCTTAGTATTTACACGCCTACGCCGACTTGAAGAAGACACGTGAAGAATACACAACGAATAATACGTAGGTAGGTGTGTAAACAAACCAGCTCAGACGCATTCAAATGCCATCATTTGTCGTTAATAATTAACATAGAAATGATTAAATGTACTTCAATATTAAAAAGTGTAGGTAGGTAAGTAATATTTGCCGATATCGAGTGAGGAGCTCTCTCCACGCATTAGCCGCCCAACACGCGTCTCGCCGGCCTCGCCGCAGCAAAGACGCAGCTTTACGTTACTCCACTCAGTGCGCTAGTCTGAAATGTCATATTATTTGTCTACCCGAATTGTGTTCATTTTGATTAACTTTTCGAACTATATTTTCTATCCCTAATAAAAATATTCCTAACATATAAACAACAGCTGAAGCCAGAACTAGTATTTATTATTTGCTGAACATTGTTTATGATTTCGTAAATAGTACTATAGTGACCGTATCTGATTGTCATTGTGGGTGGTTGAAAAATATACTCGCTTGTGTTCGTTATTTCCATCTTATAACAATATTGAATCCGAAAATAGAACGCCTGTATTTACCATATATAGGTTCCGACTTTTGTATCATTGTTTTTACCAGCTACATAATCCAGCTATCGGGTCTAGTTTCCGGAAGTTATGGTGGGAGCAGTGATCCTGGGAATCGGATAAATGGCAATGGCTCATGCCATGACGATGCCCTTGAACGTAATTTATCTGTTAATTAGCTTTTTCTTACCGAGTTCAAGTCATCGTCCCCTAGCGACTTCAGTTCCTCAGTAAAAATTGGCGTAAAATTTCTTATTCGAGGTCAATGCTCTTTCCACTGACACAGTTAAGATATAACATACTAGCTTCTACGACTTCGTCCGCGTGGAACTCGTTTATATCGTAGCCCCATACAAACTTTCGCCGCTTAGGGGATGATTCTCGGGATAAAAAGTATTCTGTTTTAATCTAGGTTATACACATATACCCAAAATTCATCTTAAATAATCCGTTTAGCCTTTTTTGCGTGATTGAGTAACAAACGTCCAAACATCTAAACTTTCGCATTTGTAATATTATATTAATGTAAATGTATATATAATATTATATAGTATGATCATAATTTACACACTACCAAAAACAATCATTAGCTGATCATTAAATACACCTTTAATGTAAGACGCACTGTCATGACTCTATTCCTAGAGCTGAGCCGTTACAACATGTCAGATATTTGTGAGCTGCACTTTCTCGTTTCATAAGTGACTGTAACTACCTAACCAGGTGCCACTGAAGGTACAAGAACGCGATCACAGCCCCTTTCCACGGCAGGTCCTATTGTAATGAAAAGCATTTGACTGAAGCAAATTATGGATCATCTTAGTTAGTTATCTACAGGAGTTATCATCTGTTGTAAATGCCAATTCCATCTTGTCCGACCCCACAAACACGAGTGAGGTGCAACGAACCCTTCTGAGGGAAATAAGAGTTCGGGCGATCGCCAAGAGGTCAGCCTCCGCGGATGTTACGGAATCCACTCAAACTTACATATAGGAAAAATACCAGGACGGCATCGATTTTTATTACGTTGCGATTTTGTTTGCTTTAGATGATTTGTAAACAAACAACATTCATTTCAGTATTATATCAGTAGGTGGTTTGAGATTTACGTCATTGACGTTGTCAATGATAAAATGTACTATCCCAATGTGATTTTATGAGCGTTATCGCTCAAAAAAAGGACCGTACAAAGAAAGATCAAACTATATAATTATTTTAAGTCTTTTGATAAAAACTATTGAAGCTCCGGCAATGATTTCCCAAATGTAGAACTAGTTATGTTTCGGCAATTCGGTCACATCTGAGTTACGTCTAGTTCTCCAATGTCTACACAGACATCCTTTCAAAAATATCTAAACAGAGACTTTATTGTTACTGACATAAGACACATGTGTAGATATTTTTGAAAGGTTGCCTGTATAGATATTGGAGAACTCGACTGTGCATATTTGATTTGACATTGAAAATCCGCGACTAAGTCGAGTAACATCAGATTCTGCAGAGACGCTGAAAAAAGCCGTAACAAATATTTTTGTGAATTGAATGTTCGCCCTTGTTTTCTCCAAATCTCACGTTCAAGCTGTCTTCACGTGAAGCTCAAGTTCTTTCAACCGTAAACCACGTGTTAGTGTTAGTGCACGTATGTACAGTCAGCATCATATAGCTAGTAGCATCCAAAGTAGCCAAATATGTCGGTACACGTCTTGATTAGTGTAAGAGTAAGGGTGTGTTACGATATATTTGGCTACTCTGGCTGCTACTAAGCTGACTGTCCGCGCGTAGATTCAGAAATCAACAGGTTATTGGTATCTCTTGTGAGTGGAATACAATTTAAAGAAAATATTTTTGTGTCGATGAATAATTCAGACAGTTAGAGGTTATCGCATACACGGGTAGTCAGTAGGATATCACACGGATACACACGGAGGGTATTACTACACATGTGAATGTGTGGGTAGGTACGTGATCCCGCCTGTTTGACGGCAGCTCTGCGCCCGCGCTTCATTCAGCAGCGCTGGCGCAAGCGTTGCACAACCGCAGACACATTAGAGCGCACATCCGGATTTATTTGGGTTATTGTTTCAGCTATTCGACGAATACTCGTGCGGGACTTAATTAGATGACAAGGCAAGGTTATTTAAATCTCGCCGTTTGTAGTGTTTACCGGAACTGGGCTTATCTTGTGGCATCGTTATCGCTAGCTTTGAATGAATTCGTCTTTTTGACTAAATGTAAACAAAGAAAACAGAATTATCTTATTACGGTAAACAATAAGAAATTCATTTAAGAATTATGTGCCATGCGACAAAAGGTGACATTCCCGACTAGGGTTTGCAATTCGAATATTTAGGTATATTATACGAATATTCGCCATAAAAATTATTCGAATTATATTTCGAATACATTCTCTAAAATTCATAACAAAACCGTTAATAAGACATTATACTAAGATTAACACCGTTGATATTCCACCAATTGCCAACCATGATTTAGGCCCTGCTAAGCGTCAACATTAGGTATTTTAAGCCACGCCCTGAGCCCCGTGTGCGTTCTTCACCCCGCATATTAATGGTCTTGTATTTATACATGTTAGACACACAAACACACGCGCTCAGATCACGTGACCTTTAGGGGTTTATCATCATTTCATAAACAACATTTCATAAATGATCATTTTATAAACAACTATTCATTTCACAAACATATCATTGCTCAAAATGCTCTTACTATAAATCATTATGTGACAAATATTAATTTGACAAATGTTACACTTAAAAAAATATTGAATGTTAAATTGTCATTTTAATAATGACCATTTACCACATAAATCGTTTATAAACTAGGTCATTTTACAAATCGTAGATTGTTAAATGTTTCATCATTCTCCTAGCGTTATTCCCGGTTGTGCCCCTAAAGGAGCCCAGGGTCCGCTTTGACACCTAATCCCAAGATTTGGCATAGGCACTAGTTTTACGAAAGCGACTGCCATCTGACCTTCCAACCCAGAGGGAGAACTAATGTTTGTTTCATAAAAATAAATATCTGTCATATCACGGTATCTAGCGGACTGAGCCAAGAACATTCCTCTAATTAATTCATAAAAACGAATAAATTAAAAAAAAACGCTTCTGGCGCTTCGTCGGCCGCTACCGCGGCACGCTCGCTTCGCTCGCGTGGCTCGCGCGCTGTAGGGCCGCGGTTCTTCCAACAGTCTTTCTTCGCTTCGGTCGTCGTCGTACTTACACCGACCTGCCTAGGCAGGTTAGCCGCCTGCTATCATGCTATGTCAGCACAACGAAATCCCCAAGCGTTTGCTTTCAGAAACGCGAAATCTTAAATGATGAGATTATTATAAATGTTATTATGAAGGAATTATATGTCATATATCATCCATTCAACGAAGTTTCGCCGCATGATTTTTGCATTTGTACTTATTGTATAATATAATATAATATAAAAACAGGCGTTTTACGGGGGTGGCATAGCATTATTGCTAAATCCCCCAGGAAAATAAATAAAGAGAGAAAAAAAAAAGATATCATATTGCTTACGAATCTAAAAATTAGGACGCAACATACATTAGATTTTTTTCTAACGAGGAAATTTTAAGCAATCGTCTCTCGATTAAAATTGAATCTACAATGATATCAAGATTAATATATCTGAAAATCAGGCCTCATGGTTTCCTAGTAAGGTCAGAATGGCGGTTCAAACAACTCGATATTTCTTAACGGGTTGAAGGAACTTTCTGACAGTGATTGTCCTCTCAATCCTGGGTTCAATGTGGCAAAAGACAACAGGGTTACAAATTCACACATGGTTTCGAGAGTAAAGACTTTTGACAAATCAAATAGTAAAACAATTTCGCAACAACCATCATCGCTAAGACCCTTTCCCCAGTCTATCTAAAGGCCTCCACATACCGAAGGCGGGTCGTGCGCGGCGCGGGTCCGCGCAACTGTGTGATAGAGATAGTGAGAGAGATATTAAATGCGTTGGTAGTGAGAGAGATATATACCGACCAGCGCCGCGCACGACCCGCGCTGCGCACGACCCGCGCCGTGTCCGACCCGCGTTCGGTGTGTGGAGGCCATTACGGTTGAGTATCCACCAACGCTGTGTGATGAGCGAAGCGTTTTGCGAGGAAATCAGCCATTACATTACATTCTTATTTTCTTCTTCAGCTCGCCCTATTACTGGTTTTTTTTCCTCGCATACATCTCCGCTACTTGTCATAGCACTATTACGACGTCATACCCAGTGTCTGTTGTCGTCCATTTTCACACTAAACGTAGATATATCCTGCTTTAGTCACAATATAATACGTTGTAACATTTACATAATAAATTGAGTTCTTCCCGTTCTACGAAACTCTCATTCACATTTTAATGATGACGACACACTAAACAGACTTTCCCAGAACTGGTATCATGACATCATCTTTATCATTTAGTATCAATGTACCTACGTTTTTTTCAGGCATGCTTTCCCGCTAAATTATGCAACTCCCAGTTTCAGAACCTGAGAGTTGCTAAAGTTCTTACCGCTTTGACAATAGAGACTGTTATTGCTTCATCCGAGTGTGAAATATTTAGATTAGAGAGTTTGTGTAGGAACGTGTCGAAAGACGTGACCAAGAAATAGGTCGACCCTTTTAAACGTCGCCATTTCCGCGTGGGAACTGTGATCACGGCGGTCGGAAATTAACCAAACCTTTCCAGAAGAGGTTGCATGCAGAATGATAATAAGAAGTATAATTCGGCATCTTATTACGATGTTTTAGGTATTCATGAGATTCACTGAGGTTTTAGTGTTTTTCAAATATTTAAAGCAAAGCTACACTGTTGTGGTCTGCTTGCGATTTCTTCTGCGTAGAATAATATAATAATAAATAATTCATACCTACTTTTGAGTATTAATATTAATTTGTTTGAATATTTCCGCTTTTAAGGAATGAATATACATATTTCAACATTTCTATTTTGAAATATATAATGTATGAAATACATAAAGTGTAACTATATAATGAGGTTAAGTTCCAGATATAAATAAGCATTAAAGCTTACCGTGGTTCATAATATGTCTATTTAAGTTTTTAGGCCGAAAAGTTTTTATGTAATAAGTTGTGTAAGAATTAGGGTTATAATATTATAATTACAGTAAATATTATAACCCCACTTCACTGAGTAACATAGTAATGCAGCCTTTTGTGGTTTGCGACCTTTCTTGCAAACTTCGCGTTTATTTGCAGAAGTTAAGTCGAATCGGGGAATTACTTTTATATGGCTTTTTGTTCAACTTTAGCTCATTTTGTATGGGTTGCAATTTAACTTGAAAACAATACACAACATACCCAGTTTACAATTGTTGAAAACCGCTTGCAAACAAAATAAATCAAAATTTCAAAGTTGAAAAATATAATAGAAAGGCAAATATTCACTTTGTTTTAAAGCATTTTCTTTTCATTTATCATGTAATCAGAGTAAATGGTATATTGTTGTCTGTCATGACATCCTTGACTCGTCACACCACAGGGTTGTTTGGAAAAGCGATAACTTATAGCACCTTGGATTTAATTTGTAAATATTATCGTTTAATTGGGTTTGTTGAAGAAAAACCTTTGTAACCACTGTGCGTGTGAAAACAGGATTGGGCAAAGGGTCTGAGTTGCTTCAGTGCCAAAATAAACGCTACGTAATCTCTTAGTATTATGATTTTCTGATAAGTCTTGAATGGAAAACAATTAAATCACTCTAGCTTTATGTCTATACGAGATTAAAACAGAATTCGCCCAAAATAAATACGAGCAGTGTATCACACTGCAACTCTTTTATTATGAACGTAGGAAGAACGAATGTATCTGTTAATAAATCTGTTAAAAAATCTGAATTTAGTTTCAGAGTTTTTGAATGGAACCACCCACGCTGTCGTCATGTCTTCGCAAAAATAAAATAAAATGCTTATTAGTGTGATCAATCAGAATATACGTAACTGAATTGTGGAGAAACATTCTGTGACAAAATGTATAGCTTAATGCGCATAACATCGATATCATCATATATCTAACTCAACTTATTATCAACGTGGTGTAATGTCTCATACCTTAACATAGGTATTAGGGTATTGCGCCGGCTAGCGACCACCGAATTTATTTAGTTTGCCAGTTTGCGACCACTTGTTAATTATTTGTTAAACTGAAAGGTTTTTTGCTCAATGTATTATTAGATTGCTAATTATTATACTACGTACCGGAAGGTCGGTCGGATCGGTCACTTTGGCACTCTTTGGGGAAGGCCTATGTCCAGCAGTGGACGTCTTTCGGCTGATATGATGATGATGATGATGATGAATTATTATACTTATAAGTATTATCTACGCACATATCATTAGTGCTCTAAAATGCGTTCAGAAACCGTAGGAAATGACCAGCATTACTACAACCGATCTTACTATGAGAACTTTCTTGTCTGTGGTAGTAGGTAAAATCTGTACTGTAATGTCATTACAGTACAGATTTTTGATAAATTTGTATCGTTATGAGTTTAAATTTGGAACAGCTGTCAAAACTCAAGCGGGTCTCTATTCTAGTATCCATAGATATTAAAACAGTTATCGATACGAAACGTCAATTCAGTACGTTTTTTAATACAAACCGTACGACATTTGATCTCGAGTGTCGAAGTATAGGGACTTCATTCGTTTGTCTATGATTTTAAAAAAACCATTCGTCATGACGGATGATCGAATTGCCGCCATTGCTGTTGTCATTTTATTGTTGGTTTTTTACTGTTACAAACTACTGCTTATGATATGTGTGTAGATAAAGTAGTGTATGCAACTGTACATAATTAGGCCTTAAAACACTCGTGTGATCCTATTATGAAACTCGCTCACGCTCGTTTCATAAAACCACACTCGTATTTTAAGGCCTCTCATTATGGATCAGTCGCATAAACTACTATTATGTAAATTGCACACGGCTGACTGTTTGTTATCAAATGTATATAAATGTTTGGGGTCTATAGAAATATGATTTGTAAATTAAGATTTTTTTCTTGTGCTTCAGAGGGTCGGTGAAGCTGGTTGCGTAACCGGCGCAATAACCCTATGACAAAAGCCAACCACGTGGTGTTGACGATACGAATACTAGACCTCCAATACAGTAATAAAAACAAACCGATCGTGCAATCGGTTTAATATCCAGTAAATTCCAATACGACAGTTAACCTAATTTTGATTATTCACTCGTAGATTTCATCTATCACTGCTCTACTTTTGGACGATTAGCAGTCACGTTGGGAAATAACTCACGCAGTTGAAGGATTTTTTGTAAAATTTAATACTGAATAATAAATACCAGTCGCTCCATTCATAAAATGCTCAGTGTGTTGCGTAATGTAAAGTAGGGCGAATGGGGCTAAAGACGCCCATAGACTAAAGATGAACAGGAGACAGATAATCATCTCATCATGCGTTCAACCTAATTCAGATACCTAATGTTTAGTTTATTTTGTCAGGGGAGGTATTTTCTATCACATAAGAATAGCATAAAGATATCAAATAATAGGAATTACTTAACTAAACTAATAATGAAAAACGAAATTAAAAATAAACTAGAACTAAACTAAATCTAAAAATGGTTCCTGCGGCGTTGTGCCGAAGATGCTGGCAGCATTTATTTGTTTGAGTCAGGGAACGAGGCCCTTTTTAGGGTTCCGTAGTCAACAAGGAACCCTTATAGTTTCGCCATGTCCGTCCGTCTGCCTGTCTGTCCGTCTTCGGCTTAGCTCAGTAACCCTTACAACTAGAAAACTGCAATTCGGCGTCGATATATAAACCAATCCCGCATACAAAACAGTAGAATAAAATCCTGAAATTTTTTTAGGGTACCTCCCCTACATGTAAATTTGTGATGTATTTTTTTTTCTCGTTAAACCTATAGTGTGGGGTATCGTTGAATAGCTTGTTCAAAAATATTATGGGAACTCAGTTATGCGTTTTCGAGATAATGGGATTTAAAGCCCTAATTTTTGATCGAGTCATATGCCCCCCCCTGCCGGCTAAAGGGCTACTACTGGGGACGTGAAAAAATTCGTGTCAGTAGTATATATAATGAATTAAAAAGGAAAACTATCACAGTTAAGTAGACATAACTAGTTAACTGGTAAGAAATGCACTTGAAGGGTCCACGGAAAGAACATGTTTTATTTTTTATTTATTGATCAAATGAAAACTTTCGTAACTACTATACATTTAAATTCTCGCCAAACTGTTACGTTTGATGGCGAGACGCGCTACGTTTTCATGCAACTTAACCTATCAAACTCATCTTATAAAATAAAGTAGGTTACAGTTTCGTGGGCCCCATATATGTATACATATGCATACATATACACACATAGTTAAATACATGATAAATCGATAATGTCTCCTCGACCCATCACACATGCACGCGCATACATACGTACACACATACATACACACACACACACACAATCATGACACATGAGTACATTTGTACTTTTCACTGTAATAATGTTTTAAACCTAAGAGGTATGTGACTTTCTTATCTATGGGTAAAATTTTACAAAAGGGAAATATTTTATCATAATCTTTTTCACAATCTTTCTTAACCTTTTTACTACCTAAGAATTTAATCAGCCTTGTTTGTAGATTTCTTATATCTCTAATATATGTTATGATTGTTAAGAATGTTCGCCCGTATACGATTAGACCATAGCTAATAAGTGAGTCGGCAAGGGCGTAATATACAACCATTTGTGTTTTTTATTTTAATTGGTAAAATTTGCCTAGCACAGATCTTAGCCTATTACAAACATCGTTGATATGCGGTTTCCGATTAAAGTTTATGTCAATACTTAGACCTAAGTATTTGAATGTCTCCACATAACTCAATTTAGCACAATAACAATTATTTTTTCCTGCGTGCAGGCAATCGTATGTATGCCCTATTATATCCAATTTTTCTTTATTCACTTTTTTGGCGACCTGGTTATACGGCGAGCAAATGTGCATGCATTTGGTTTTCTCGAAATTTAAGATAATTCCGTTATCGTGTGCCCACTTAGTGATACTTTCGAGTCTAGTCGATGTCTAGTCACATTCCCAACATTTCGAGATATTGCGGTTTTTGAGTTTAGAATGTTTCAATTAACCATACTATCTTCGCGATTACATGCTTTTCAAGTGCATAAAAGTGGATTTATATTAATGTTTACAATTATAGCAGAAGGTGTAGGTAATAGTTCGTTGAGAGCTCTACATTTTGAGATTAAAATCTCTTTTTTTTTTAAAGTGGCTACACATGTTTTTTCCGTGGACCCTTTACTTAATTTCGGGTGCATATACATTGTCATTGAAATTTGAACCTTTTACCGTGGACGGTAGAGTTGCTTTTTCACGGCACGTTATCTTCAATAGAAAAAACCTTGTCCAGGTGGTCGCTAACCGAAGGTGGTCGCGTAACCGGCGAAACGACCCTATAAACATTGGTGTGTTAAAAAAATAATCATATTTACGATTATTTACGAGGGTAAGCTATAATAAAAACTCCAAAAGCCCCTTTTAATTCCGCATTCTGTGACAGACGGGCAACTACGGAACCCTACCCCTGCGCGTGGCCCGACACGCACTTGGACGCTTTTTTATTTAAAAGCAACTTACAGACTAACATACATAACAATAAAAACTTATAACATAACACAAAAACACGTTAAGAGAAGAAAGAAAGCTCGGCGCACCCTTCGACCAGATCCGGCTTTACCTTCGGTCACCGGTGTCATCCGTAAGCCTCTTCTAAATGTCTTTGAAGATGCTTAGGGCTCCAGGGCTCCACGGACGAAAAGGCAAATAGATGCAAAACAAACAAATAGCAATGCATATTTAAAGTTATTTGTTTTACACGGTTCTAACGCGATATATTTTTTTATTTATCTCTGACGTTTCGACACGGACCATCACCATCTCTCTCATCTGGGACCATGACCGGTGCAACCCGTGTAAAACCATAATTCTAATATGTGTCAAAGCGCAAGAGTTTAAAGTCTTATATTGCGAATAATCAATAACATGTTGACCCGGTTAATAATTGACTTGGATTACTGAGATTTGTAAATACCATTAAGTAGTGCGTTGGTTATTGGAGTTTCAATGTTTGCGTTTTCCCATTAGCGCCGTCATTGATTTATGAGGGCTAAATATGGCTAGCTCTTAATACTAGTCACATGAGTCAGGGAGCCTTTGGGAGATCAGCAATGATCGCTAAATTTGGATTATGGCTGGATGTTAAGTATTTTCTACGTCAGAAGTGAACGTCAAGAGTCTACGTCAAGAGTTTAACCCTTAACGCTTTCCGGTCACTTTTTTAGTACAGTTAGTAAATGCCGCGCAAAGTTTGAACGCGCATTCTGGCTAGAAAAGTAAATACGCCAAATGAAATGGCGAGAATATTACTATATATTTCTTGAATACGCCAATAGTGTGCACGTTCAATTTGAGCGCGAGCGTCACTTGAAATCAATGATTTTCGAAATTTGCGTTGGCGTTTGTTTCTGGCCCCATAAAACAATTACGAATAAAAAAAATGGTTTTCTTTTTGTTGAATTAACCTTCAGATGAGTTAAACTTTCGTTTTTGATATAAATTTTATTAAATATTCAATTAATTCTAAGTCAAAAAGGATGATTTAAAGCTGGTCCTGTTTTTGTGACATTATCGATTGTATAGGTGGCTACGTACCATTGAGCATGTCATAATAAACGGACAGTGCCGACTTTTATGGATGCATAGTTTGTTCCACATTGTGACAGAAAACGGACCTTGCCATTAAACGAAACGCGAGCACAGAAAGTGGACCAACTAAAAACGAGACTGACTTCATCCTATCGACGAGGAGGGATACATTAAATGTTGTCTTTGTGATCATCAATACAGTTAAAACCGGGAGCGATCACCGTCTGGTAAGAGGCACATTTAATATATGTGTCAAGCAAGAACGCTCTCGATTGATGAAGTTGTTCCATACAGCACCAATCAAAATTCAAAACCCCGAGAGCTTTCATGTGGAACTCCAAAACTGTTTCCGTTTCCTAGACGGCGATTTAGACGAATTCAATTACGGGTTTGTGGAAACTCGCCGTGCCTCTGAGTCTACGTTCTTCAACGCCCAATGAACCAACACAACTAAAAGGTTATCTAGCTGTTGAGCTAGAGAGCCCTCCAGTTGTGTTCACATGTTATGTTCACACAGCAACACCTCACTCCCCTCCCCCATAACCCCATAAGCCTCCGAGTTGTTAGAAGCTCACAAAGGAAGGGAGCGAAACGTTGCCTATTTCTTCATCCGATGTCACTTTACACCAGTAGCTCAATAAAGAGATCTGCAATTGCTTTATCATTGGCGATCTGCGCCAATTCAATACAAGCTATTGAAGAGGCTATCCCGTGTAACGAGGACGCTAAAGTGTTTTGGAGAGATTTGACTACTGGACTGAGCCAGCTCGCCAGGTTGGAAACTGAAGATGGTAGAATCGTTTCTTCTAAACCTGAGCTTTTGGTTGAGGTAGAGCGCTTTTACGGACAGCTATACACATCAACTCGCGGACCCGAGGTTAGTCTCGTAGAGGACCCTCTAGCTCGACTAACCCAACTCTATTCCAACGACATCCCGGAAATCAGCCTGTACGAGCTTGTAAAGGTTCTTCAACAACTCCAGAACAACAAGGCACCAGGTGAAGACGGAATAACAGCCGAACTGCTGATGGCGGGTGTAAACCCGGTCCCTACGGCTCTTCAGCATTTGTTCAATTCCGTCTTACTGGAAGGGAAAATGCCAAAAGCACGGAACAGAGGTGTGGTGGTGCTATTCCTCAAAAAGGTTACACCACCCTGCTGACGAAATACCGACCAATCTCAATTTTCGTCCAATATTCCGCAGTGTCTCAAGATGAGAGTATTTGACCAGTGTTTGTTGCTAGTGATGACTTATGGCACTGAAACGTGGTCGCTTACTATGGGCCTCATAAGAAGGCTCAAAGTCACCCAAAGGGCAATGGAGAGGGCTATGCTGTTAGTTTCTCTGCGTGATCGCATCAGAAATGAGGCTGTCCGCAGCAGGACCAAGGTAACCGATATAGCCCTCCGGATCGCTAAACTTAAGTGGCAGTGGGCAGGGCAGGTAACATTGCACTTAGAACCGATGGCCGTTGGGGTGGAAAGATAATTTGGTGGCAACCACGTACCGGAAGATGCAGTGTGGGTAGACCCTCGACAAGATGGACTGATGGTCTGGTAAAGGTTGCGGGAGTCCTCTGGATGCGGGTGGCGCAGGACCGGTCACTTTGGCACTCTTCGTGGAAGGCATATGTCCAGCAGTGTTAGTCTTTCCGCTGTTATGATGATGATGCTCAGGATGATTTTATTCAGTGTATTCAAGCTTATTTTTGGTTGACGACAATTTTTTTATTTTATTTTCGTGACCTGCATGACAGTATTGTCCGTTTTTTAGGACAACATCAAAGGCAATCATTTTTTACGATTCGTGGCAATGTCCGTTTTAACGGACGTCCTGAAAATCTAACTTTCAGAATGGTTTTCATTTTTTTTTCTTAACTATAGTTCTTTTTATACAATAACTATCACAAAAAACATTCCGAGTGATAGCTGGCTACATTCCTTCATGTCTTGCCATGTTAAGGGTTAAGGGTAAATTTAACCTCGCTTAAGTATCGTCTACGTCGTTTTCGTGACAGTTCTGTATGTGCGTTGTTCTATGACTATGGATTTCAGTAGGACATTCATTCATGCGGCGCTGCATCGCCACGGGCACAAAGTATGGCCACCACCAACATGTTTATGAGCTAACGAATTTATGGCTTGGCCGCCGAAAAGCAACTGTTACACAATAAGTTTAGTATACGTAGACACTAATACGCGGATAGCATAGTCACAATTTTTAATGGCACATTTAAAAATATTATACCCCTTTTCCTGTAAGAGTTGTCGTATTTTTTATTGAAATGTGTTAAATGAATATGACTAGTCGATGTACCTTTGCTGTGTAAATCAAATTACAGTGGATGCAATACTCATTATTTCAGAAATCAACGTGTTAAGCTCTGCTAGTTACGAATAAATATGCTTAACGAATTATAGACACAACTTTATTTTTTAAAAATAACCACAACCCTGCACGTGTCGCCTGGGTGGTACTAAAGAGTTTATAATGTGCGCCATACGATTAAATAATATAAATAACTAAAGCAAAAACTTAAAGTACTTTTTATCCTTTTACAAAGGAAATAAAAAATTGTATTTCCTCATGTCCATTTGACGTCCGTATTTATGTGCATCATCATCATTTACTAAAAGGTAGGCATTTAAAAATAGCGTCGTAAGAATATTTTTGGCAGTACAGCAGGTGTCTTTAATTTAATGTATAATTATTATTTTCGTAACACAATTGTTTTATTTGTTCTTTTTTAATTGTTCTCTTTGTTTCTTATTTGTGTATTTTTAATTTATTAATTTTATTGCAAAATACTAAAAAAATATCTATCTATCTATCGTAGCTAATATTAAAATAATTGAAGTCACCATTTTATTGCCACCTATTATCGATTCACCCCGACAGTGGTTTTATAATCCGCTCTAGCCAACGATATTAACTTCCACTAGAGAACTGTTTACCTTGAAACTTCTTGAAAATAGAATTTAAAACCCTATTAATTCCTTTAAATTAAACAAACGCTAAGAAAACATAGTTTCCGTCGGGTCGTGTACAAAGCAAGGGTACGAGATGTCAAAACATCGCAATTTGTATGTCATATAAAATAATTAATGAAGGCCGAACTTGCCACTAAATCGTTAGTGAGTTAAATAATTTTAATATAAATGGACTATCATTTTTTTGGTTAATAATATAACATATAATCACGACCATTTCCTGGAAGGGTGGGCAGAGGGGTCACAGATTTCCACTTTCTACAATCTTGGCAAACCTTTGCTGTATCATTCACTTTCATGACATTCTATATGCTCGTCGGTTTAGGGTACTCTTGACCTTTCTTTAGAATTTCTACGATTTGGTCGTAAAAATGTTCGTCAACATCAACCCTTCCAACTGTACCATCCACTTTTCCCTCATACACTTTCTTTGTTAATCTGCTTTGATACATCCTCTCTTCATGTCCAAACCTCCTTAGTATGCCCTTCTCAATTTTCGCCACTACATAGTCCTGTATCTTATAACACTTAATTGTTTTTAGAAAATAATATTTTATTCCCTTTTTCCTCGTAATCTAGAGCAATGCTGAGAATTTTCTTCGTGGTCACGGATAACACAAGTGCTCTTTAGATGTCTAAACCTGCCAATTATAGATTCTATTCAAACAAAGGTATTTATTTATTCAAATATAGGTATGTATAGACCTACCTATCTAATCCAACTCTGCACACGCTGTGATACATAAAATTTACTTGATCAAAACATGAATCACCTGAATGTACCTATATATTAATTAAAAACAGTTACGCACCCATCATGCCCAAGACATTTGCGGATAGATATATGTGTGAATACGTATTGTAACTCGTGAGCTTATAAGTTAACCAGTAAATAAAGATTTAGAAATCGTTTTGAATTATTAAATTCATGCTAATGGCCAGACGTGTACTCACCCCTCTTCCGCTGCGCACTCAATTAGACTTTAATCGCTCCCAGAGTACTACATTCAAGTAATATATTTGTTTTTAACGAGTATTTTGTCGAGGATGCGGTGAAAAATGTGCGGAAAATATCAAATCGGCGCCGGGACGCTGTAAAAAAGGTCAACAACCCCGAAACTGGGAATTCAGATTGTGAACCCTTAAAGGAATTGGCACTGTGACCAGATAGAAACATTCACATGATTTAATAATGCTTTCCAACAATATGAATGAAAACACAAGGAAAGTGACATCAAGAATCAAGAAATTGTTTTTAACCTTGTTGGAGTTGCGGAAAATGTCACTAAACTTTCCTTCCGTCATTTCAAAGGAAAACCGATAATACCTACAGCTTCCCAGTAAGAGAATAGTCATGAATAAGATATGCAAGGCCCTAGCCTTCGTCGGTTCTGCAATATTGGCGATCCCAGGAAGAATGTCGCAAGCATAAAGCTATGGAAATAGGTCTGTGTTTGTTTAATTAGTGATCACCTTCGCTTTGGAAATAGCGGCGAGCGTAGCATTGACGGCTCTCGAAAACTCGATTTTAGTCGACAGCTAAGCTATACTAAACGTAGACTAAGGTAAACGTCCCAATATTCGACACATTAATGCCTAATACGTGACACCTATTGTTCACCTCTATTGTTTGGCATAAGATTGAAAGTGTCAGATCTGGTACTGAGACGTTTAGCTTATATCAGTTACCTACGAATGAATGCACTCTTGAATACTAGTGGCTATGTGAGCTGTGGAACTCAGGAGCCTATCTTTTTTGCAAAAGAAAGAGAAGAAAGCCGGACAAATGCCGGACACCCGAAATATTTTTTACCCAAGCTGAAAAGGGAGAACTACTTTCGCTTCGCTCGCTTGTTCAATAACTGAAGTTTCGTAGATATTTATAAAACGACAAGTTATAAGATCAGTCTCATTTCTCGCAGCAGTAAGGGTTGGATGGATATACATTGTTTCACAATTTCAAGGTCTAAATATGAATTAAGATACGTATCTATTACGTATATATGCAAGGAACCCAAAATCCCTTCCAATTACAGATGTATGCGAGTTAAATTGGTATTTTTAAGCCCCCGTAACGATTGAAGCCATGGGAACGTTGATTGGTTCGTATATGCGCAACGCAATTTGTTCCAACAACCGGCCCATCCGTGATTCGTATTTTTGTTATGAAAACATTTCTATAATTTCTGGGATACCTATAAATAGCTGTTCGCAACGAACACTCAAATAATAGCATGAATGAATGTAAAAATTAGGCATTACCAATCATTCAGTCTCTTCAAATCTCGCTCTCTAACTCGCTGCATGTGCTCCGTACTTTTTAATTCGTTTTATTAAATAAAAGTGTGAATTTATACTTAAAACTATTTTATTTATGTTCCTTCACGAACATAAATTGGTGCCGAAACCAGGGAATGACTTAGTATATTCACATATGAAGAATTCAATACGATTATAGTTAGCATAGAAGGCATTCTCAATTCAAGGCCAATAACAGGAATGTCTAAGGATATCTCTGATTTTTCTATATTAACGCCCGGCCATTTTCTTTTGGGCAGACCTATAACAGCTGTACCAGAGTCTGACATAACGTCCATTCCTACAAACAGGCTTCGCTTCTGGAGACGCTGCACACAAATACAGCAGCACTTTTGGAAAGCCTGGCGTAGGCAATATTTATCGCAGCTAAATAGCCGTTCTAAATGGCAAAATAGCCAAGAAAACATGGCTGAGGGAAGCTTAGTACTGTTATGGGACGACAATACTGCGCCCTTGCATTGGCCAACAGGAAGAGTCGTTAAGGTTTACAAAGGGCCTGATGAAAAAATAAGAGTTCCCGATATTAAAACTGCCAATGGCACGACCCGTAGAGCTATAAATAAGCTATGTTTGCTTCCTATAGATATATGAAAGGAATGTTGTAAATTGTAAACTTTTAAATAAAACATGCTGTATATGTAACAAAATATTTATTTAATATTGAGTTGTTAGTGCAAACAAACGTCAGGTGCATGTACCTAGAAAATAGAATTCAAATTGTACCTTTTCTATTTAACTTGAAATTGGGTTTACCCGCCTCTCGGGAATATGTTCGCAACGAACACTCAAATAATAGCATGAATGAATGTAAAAATTAGGCATTACCATTCATTCAGCCTCTTCAAATCTCGCTCTCTAACTCGCTGCATGTGCTCCGTACTTTTTAATTCGTTTTATTAAATAAAAGTGTGAATTTATACTTAAAACTATTTTATTTATGTTCCTTCACGAACAATAGCATTTGCCTTGCAATTAGTCTAATGACGTTCTATTTCTGAGAAACTGGGTATTTATAACCATGGTTATATAAGCATATTCTATATATTATTATATTTGACGACCGGTTAGCCAAGTGGGTAGTGACGCTGCCTACGAAGCTGAAGGTCCTGGGTTCGAATCCCGGTAAGGGCAAATGTTTGTGTGATGAGCATGAATATTTGTTTCTGAGTCATGGATGTTTCTACGTATTTAAGTATTTGTATCTATTATATGTATCGTCGTCTAGTACCACACAAGCTTTATTGAGCTTACTATGGGACTAGCTCGATTTGTGTAACATTGTCCCCTTATATTTATTTATTATTTATATTCTTATACATATAATCAAGATCGTTATGACCTTATGACACGTATCTTATATTTGTATTAGTCTCTTAAGGTGGCCAGGACGCTCGACTCTCTATACATACGTAGTTTTATCTCAATTTAAAAGCATGCTAGAACTGGGTACGTTTCTATGGACAGTCGACTTGATTCGTCCGTGCTGGGGACTCGTAATACCTAGGACGGTAAAACATAGAAAGTCTCAGAGCACTGCCGACGGCAAGGCCGATAAGAATACGATATGAGGGTTTCTTTAATTAGCGCCCGTCTTGAGTAAGTACAATATTTTACTCTCCGAGCACGGCTATCACGCGACGGCTCGCGAGCTCTCTCGATTTGTATCGCCCTATCCGTCACTTTCTTATTAGATCACTTAGGACAAGAGGTATAGTGCGAGAAAAATCGAGGGTATGTCGCGGCCGTCCCATGATAGACGTGCTGGTCAGGAAATGGGATATTCCGAACGCGTAGCGACGGGCGATACTTACATAGGTATACTTGTAGGTACTTGACAGTGTATCGCCCGTCGGTTATTGGCTCTTCGTGTCGTATAAACTTATAATCTCTTTTGGCGGTCAAGACTATTAAATACCAACCCTGAATATAATATTTATGCAACGAATATTATTTACTTAACTTTTAAAATGCGTCTTTACTTATTTGCAGTAACGCAGTAAACTAGTTACTAATACTACCTACAATTATAAATCCACGCAATAAATACAACTACTCCAACGACTTTTGTAAAGTTGATATACTTATACGTAATTATAATTATAATCTGTGGTATAGGTAACTGCAATTTTTTTTTTAATTTATTTATTGTAAACCAACTTAAATCTATCATTACAGGTGGTACCTAACGCGATAAATAAGCAACATTGAACATACACAAAATCAGTAATACTTAACCACATATTGACAAATAACATATAGTTTTAAATTAATTATTTAATTGTACACACCTAACCTATTATGAAATTACGCGTGGGGTGGCCACGTGTCTACCTCTGGTGTTACATAACATAACTTAAAACATGAATCTAGAAATGAAACCCGATATGAAACATAAAACAAATTATTTGCTTCTGCACGATACCTTCTAGTTGATAGTGCCATACCATATACTATAATTATACTACAGGTTTAATGTAATACAACTGCAGGGCTGCCATAATTTAACAAATTAATTATCTAATTACTTTAAAGATAATATTTAATAAAAATAGTCTGTCATTACATTAATCAAATAACCCGCCGGGTGTCATTCCGGGTGCAAATGTGCCCATCACATTCGCCGCACCGCCGCGTTGAATTGCGATCGACAGCCTTTGCAACAGGAATGACCCGGAATGAGAGTCATGCCCTATCAGTCGCAAACGGCGCCCCACTTCCGCCAAGAATGTTATGATGGCCTCTGAGCACCAGCAACCCATAGCCTCCGCCGCAAGAGGGACAAATGAATAGTTCGCGAATGTTGAATATTTGTCCCGCTTTCTGAGCACAGCCGCCTCGGCAGCCGATCCTACTGGTGCGCCAAGATGCGAGGCAGCGAAAGTGCTCACACAAGTAACGTCCCCCAGCAAGCATCTACCCTTCTGCCATGGCACCATGGTCAAACCATTCGGCCTATTACCATCCGACCGGCGTAGGCCTGAAGGCTCCAGCACACATGGAGTTGGCTGAGTTTATCGCCCTCCGGACAATGTAGTTGCGAGCGTGGTGACGAGATAATTTCCCTGCATAACGACAGCCTTCACAAGGGTATCCTGTGGCCGTCTCACCCCTCTGTCGTCCCACGAAAGCTGGCAATCGGGGTTTTCCAGCCGCGCACACCTGTGTTTAGCGCCACCCAAGCATCCCAAGCATCAGACGCGTTTGTATGGAAAGTTTATCAGTCACAAGGTCCACATTCCCACCCGCCGATGCCAAAACAGGAGGAAGGCTAACATCCCCCGCACGCTGAATTCCCAATCCACCATTGCGGATAGGGAGAGACGCAAGTTCCCATTGGTCCTGATTTAGGAAAACATTGAAATCGGTTTTTTAATGTGTACTTTAGCACCCGGCACAGTGCGCAAAAGGTAAGTAAGCTTGGGCACTGCGAAACAAAACCGCACCAATGTGAGAGCTGAGAGCAACGTGAGCTGAAAGTTTCTTTTAGTCTAGTCGCCGCTGCCACAAATAAACTGCTTCCTTACTTCAAAGGCATCAGGAACGGCTGCATGGAAAATAGGAGACCCCAGAAGATTAAACGTTTGCTCCGATAACACCCTAAGGTCGGGATGCAAAGCGTGAAACGAAGAGAAAGACGCATTGGATTGGGCACTGCAACGAACTCCTTGAAACGAGGAAGGAAGGTGATGAGGTCTTTCCGTACCACCTCCGGTTTCCCCCCGAGGGTGCCATCATCCAGGTACATTATCTGATTGACATGATGGCTGCATCTACAGATAGTTTTACGGCTTTAGGCTACCTATGTCTGGTTGCCACCGTCGTAGTACAAAAAACACACTACTCGTACTTACATCCTCGTAGGGTAATAGGTTAGGTTAGCTCCAAATATCCGCAGACGGAGAGCGGGGCGCGCACGCCGTCGCTATGCGCATTTGCTCCCCCCGCCGTAGGGGTCTGGATCGCAGGGTCGGGTGACCCTGTCTGTCCAATAAGCCCACGGGATTGTAGCGCCCCGAAATTGTCCCGGGGCGCTCGCCCTAGTCGTGCCCACGCAAACGGGCCAGTCGCGAGGGTCAGAGTAGAATGCGTCAAGCGAACCTTTGGCTCTCCTTGGCAGCGACATGGTTGGACAATAGTTGGGGGTTTAGTGGGTAGTCTGGGCCTTCTGTCCGGGAGTTCCACATACCCGTCTGGTCCCCCCCGACTGGGCGGACGGTGCGTCAAAGCATTCCCACAACGTAAAAAAAAAGGTTAGGCACGAGGTATTACAAGTATAGTTTAGGAACTATGCTTTTACGACTTTGCTAAAATAACGATAGCTAAATATCAGGCTAGGTAAATAATAAAATTTTATCTTTTTGGACGTCAAGAGAAGGACATCCCTCATTTTATCTGGGCACTGCTCAAAATAATAAAGTGCTTATTCAAGAATACACACAAGCAAAACGTGCACGTACTTAGTTAATAATGTCTCACTCATTTTAAAGGGTACTTAATATGCAAGAAAACAAGCTAAAAGTATCGACATTTTCTGCTTCGCTTCATGACAGTAGGTACCTACGCCGTCTCTGAGAGATGCCTTTTATTATGCTGGCATAATGGAGTTTACTCCGCGTAAGAGCTCTCTATAAAAATGGTTCATTTCGTTATATTAAACCATTGAACTGCTTTATACCGTATGATATTATTATTATTATATCCTTTATTCCTCGTTAATCTTAGTATCAGGTTTTTACAATATTTGTATTAAAAGTAAAATATAAAATTATACATACAAAACATTAAATCATTATAAAACCTAACCTAGAGTGCCACCGGCAGGGAGGCAGGGCCTAAGATACCGGTGATAAGGGCGACAGAGAGAGGAACCACCTGACTATCCGCGCAGTGTCCGGGAGTACCGCCTTCTGTAGCTGACCCTTGATCCAGCTTGATCGTGAGATTCTCTTGAGGTGTTGTTCGAGACTCTTCGCTATTATACCGTTCGCAGAAAGTGCTATCAGGACAATGATCGTCGAATGAACATCCCACATGGCTTTACCCCTTGAACCAGGTCAAGATACTTGTTGGCTTTGTCCTTCTCAGCCTCCACGAGGCGTTTCGATCGATCTGTCAGCACCGATATCAGGCCTATTCGTTCGAATAGTCCGTGGCCATAGAGCGTGGCACTACGACCATTTTTGAGAACTGGCGCAGGTGCGTACTTATAGTGAAATAATATGCCTGTGTGATTCCCCGGGACGGCGGCATGCCCGACAAATGTCGACCGTACCTTCCTTCAGGATTCTTCTTCGGGAGTTGTTAGTCAAAAGTACTTTACGTTCGCAATTGCACAGAGAAAAGCTTCGGTTTCCCCGAAGAGATCCCCGAATCGCCTGTGTGGCTATAACCCTAATTATTAATATTATTGTTTTTATACAATGTCGGTGGCAAACAAGCTTACGGCCCACCTGATGGTAAGTGGTTACCGTAGCCTATGGACGCTTGCAACTCCAGTGGTGTTACATGCGCGTTGCCGACCCTTTAAGAATTTAAACAATCCTTTTTTGAAGAACCCCATACTGTAGTCCCTCGGGAAAACCTCGGTAGGGAGCTCATTCCACAAGTGAGGATGAATGCCCTGCCAACGGTGAGCGGTGCGGTGGTAAAAAAAAACAGCTGTAGGCATCATGTCGAACAGTTATTTGGAGCACAACCCGTTATAAAAGCTATAGAACACGCACAAGGAGGCGAAGTCTCTCCTTAGACTCAACGGTTTGATATCGCTTGTAAGTTTGGGTTGGGATCGGCCACGATTCGCACAGCGCGTGTTTGAAGCAAGTTGAAAGGCCCAAGCTGGTATCCAGTCCTTATTATCATCATTGTGTTTCCATTAATGCGGAGCATACATTACATACAGAAATCTGTGAGTAAATAATAAATTACAGAACGTTACAGGTCCTATCTAACTATCAGCCTGTACGAGTTTATAATGGCTCTTAAACATCTCAAGAACAACAAGGCACTCGGTGAAGACGGAATAACAGCCGAACTCCTGAAGGCGGGTATTAACTTGGAACTTGTACAAACCTACAATGGGCCAATATGTCCCTTTATCTGCAATCGAGCAATCTCACAAGATATAAATGTAGAACGACGTCCTACATCGCAATCGACATTAGAAACACTAGAATAGCCATGGCTAATAATCACGGGCGCAGCGGCACCAACGCACCGACGCTGCTCGTCTCACTTTTTAAGGTCAACCTATATGATTCCTTGTGACGAATGATTCCGATAACTGAGACTAAATAACGAATATCAATTACAGGCTGATGTTACAAATAACGACATGTCTAGGTCAATAAGAAGGCCGAGAGCAATCGCCTTGATATTTTATAAACCGTTTCAGTAACGGCAGATGTTAAAAGTGCACCTATTTGCCGAGTAAACATCGTAAATTGTTGATGCTTTGAAGTTCGCGACGACGGAACACATCCACTGTGCGGTCATCACAAACACCAATGAGAAAATAAAACAATGGAAAATTGAAGATGTTTTCAGGGAAAGGATAATATTCTGCAGAACTAGGTATGTCACTGTTTACTTCGGTCGCTTTTCAAGTTAAATTTTGCTTCGACCAATAATAGAATGAGGTCGATTGAGATCAGCTCTCGGTATCATCTTGATCTCATTTCAAGATGTAAACTCACCCCGTTAAATGGCACAGACCCTTACCCGGCGGATTAACGAGCGAGCAGTCGCGGGGTCAACGGACGAGTCTGCTATGTTTACAACCGTTTGATTAAACCCTCCCACACCCGTGACTCGCATTGAGGGACACTGCAAAAAGGGACTCAGTTGCTGAAGGAGATGCAAGTACAATTGTACCTAATTACAATGCGACCAGGCGAACAAAGCCATTGTCTCCGCGGCAGCCTGTGCCTATCCGCAACAATAGGACGTAACTGTATATCCACGGACATCGTTAGTACAAGTACTTTTGAATATGTATTCCAATTGATTCAGCAGGTCGAACACAGCATACGTACGTTAGGTAGATCAAAATGTCATTTTTATATGGAAAAAACCGGTAAAAGTGCGAGCTGACTCCACGCTGACTCGCGCACCGAGGATTCCGTACAAACTAACAATTAACTCAAGGTAAAGTAAATGTCCCAATATTTGACAAATTACTTATTTTAACCCAACACACCAGAATTCAATTTCAAACAACGAATAACTTTTTCAAAAAGACCATCGAACTACCAAGACAATTGAATCGCGATCTTGTTTTGACCTGCTATTGAAACATACCCGTCCCAACCCCATGAATTCTAGAAAAATCTTAACAGCACGAAGTAGGAAGGGGGTCAGCGCCATCTATTGGCCCCATTTGGTACTAACGTGCAAGGGCAATAAGCTTAGTATGTATGTTGGTGTTTTAGCGATTATTGTTTATCACGTGATATACATTTGAAAGAGAGTACTTCTATTATAGTCTTATAGGAATTACAAAACAAAAAATACTTATAAAGTTGATTAAATTGTAAACTTAACTAGCAAAATATTTTTGAAAATAAAACAAAAAATACGCTAGATGCAGAAAAAGTAATACTTTTCCCGTAATCACAATTAATTATTTCAAATTTTTCGCTTGGATAATATCGGAGATAAGGGGAGGGGAAAGTATTTTTTTTACATTTTCCTTCATAGATCGAAATATTACCAATGTAGAAAAAAAAACTGTCTCAAAAATTGCAACTCAAGCCCTTTCAAATGATACCCCACTTGACCTAGTTAGTTGAATTTTTTTTTGCCCCCTCGTCATATACGTAATTTTTCATAGAAGATTAATATGTATATTTGAATTTTTCATTTTCCATGCACGTGGATAAGTCTCATTTATAACCATTCCAAATTTCATATTGATAGTAGTTCGTGAGATATTTCACTTTGTGACAAACAGACAGACAGACAGACGGACGGAGTCGCACCATAAGGGTTCCTTTTTTACCTTTTTTGGTACGGAGCCCTAAAAATGACAGTTAAATTGTCCTAAAGCGCGTTCAAACCGTTACGTGATTACCCCTCAGGAAAATAGTATAAAAACGAATCTCACAATTAATTAAAAAAAAAGAAATTATGACAATGGTCAGGTTAAAATACATATTTAAAATCGAATTTCATGTCAGTCCTTAAAGATTCTCGCATATTTGACAAATGTAATGATGGAATCATTTTAATATGATTTCTAGGCAAGCACTACATAGTGACTAGCGGCCGACGATCTTTTCCCCGGAGGTTGACTTCGTCAGTAAACAGATTGTATTATAAGGTGATAGTGACGACGCATTCATGAATAGTCATTACTCACAACTTCCTAATAGCGTGAGTGTTTTGAGTAGGCGCATCTCAATGGTTGTTGTTGATATTGTTTTCTGAAAATGGCAGCCGGAAACGTGTGAGTTCCGCGAAATTTCGACTGTATGTACTTACGTATTTATGTATGCATCTGTTGGTTGATTTTGTGTAGATGACTTTTTATTCACATCTGTATTAATTTACAAGTCAGAGAATACTTATCATTTAGTACTTATGTGATTAACATTCAAAGATTATTTATTGCACGTCTCTGTAGCGAACAAGCTCACGGCCCGCCTGATAGTAAACCATTGGGAGTAGGGTCTATTATATAGATTCAGAGCAATGACGCGTAATTTAATGTCGGAGAGGCAACCGGATGGCTCGCGGTATTTGAGCTCCGGAAGTGTTGTGGAACCGCCCTGTGCAACTCGAAATGACCCAACTGTGACTGGTTCAGATCAGGGTCAAAAAAAATTGTCGCGAGGCAACCGATTGAAACGCGGTAGCCTGAAAGTGTGAACGCTGTTTATATAATGAAGTTTTTATCCCACCCCTTTTAGTGCGACCGGAGCCGAGAAAGCGAGCGAAGAAAAAAATCAAAATAATTGGCAGGCAACCGCTCCAAAATTGGCATACTTGTTCTTCATTACATAAAGACTGTAAAAAAAATGCCATCCGTCAGTTATCGAGCCGTCCGAGTTGGAAGCCGGAAAAAATGGCGGTGGACGAGAACTTAGGAAAAATGAAATCGGATGGCATTTGTTTTTCGAGTCTTGTATGATGTGATAAATGATATGCACAAATGCCATCCCTCTTCTGATGAAGAACAAGTGTGAACGACAGAAACGAACGAAGACAATCAAGACTGCAAGCGAAGAAACGTAATATATAAGCACCGCATAGATTGTTTAAGTAAATAAATAGTGACCCCAGATAGTACCCCATTTCACTTAAAAACTGTATTAAAGTAGGCAGGTAGAATCCCCTAACATTGTATAATTATGTCAGACAAAGTATATAAAGGCATATAAGAAATTATTAATGTGATCAGAACAAGTACATAAGCCAGACTGGCAAAGCTAAATTCACGTAAATCGAGTATATCAAATAGGCACGCCCATAACTACGACCAACATGTCAAGCGCGATCATTTTTAGCAACATTGTTCTAATTGGTTATAATTATTCCATACTAAATTGTAAAAATTACATACTAAATTAACTCTAAGTAGAGTCACTTTGCCAATCCTGTAAAGCTTTCAGCTTAATATCTCATTCAATTCTCATATCACAATAATAAGTTATGTAAAGATAGGTCGGCCAATGTAGGCGCTATCCAAATAATATCAGGGACCAAGTCCAATTATCATTGTTTTTATATAAACTTAATATATATAGTTCATGACGGGCCAATACTGTGGAAATTCCGCATTCAACTTAGAATATCTCATACCAGAAGTTAATAAGAGACGCAGAAATGTATGTAAGACGTCAAGTAGAATCAGCTTTACATTCCCTAATAAGTTTCAATACCAATAAGTTTAATCTGAGTAAGATATCTCAAGATGTAAAGTAATTTCATAGTGAAAGTAGGCGAAACCAGCCTGGGTGGAGCTTACCCCCACCACAGAGCAAAGCGACTTTACGCACCACAATAGATTTGCAACGCAATATGCGCCCGCATTTTCTTGTAATTAAAAAAGTAAATTATAATAAATACTTAATTCAGTTTCAAAATCATCTTTTATTTACCGACCCGAACTTACAACTCGGGCATCGAGTCTGCGAGCTGTCGTAGGCCAGCTGGGTGAGACGGCCGGACGGTGTTCCGGGCCGCACCTAGTCTGTGTTGGTGGCTGTCCGAGCGCAGGGGCGGAGCCCACGCGTCGCTACTACGTGACTCGGACTCGTCACTTCTTAGGTGATTGTTGGGTGGAGGGCGCCGCAGCTCTAGGCGCTGCTCATTCGCCCGGTCGACGCCGCCGAGAGCGGACGTCGTGCACAACAAGCATGCCAATTTTCAAGCGGTTGCCTGATGCCAATTTTTTACTTACCGCTTACTCGGCTCCGGTCGCACTAGGAGGGTTGGCAAAAAAAATCATTGTATAAACAGCGTAGTGTGTACCTACGGCTAGCGCGTTTCAATCGGTTGCCTCGTGACAATGTTTTTACCACCCCCCTCCTATTTCTGAACCAGTCACAGTAGGGTCATTTCGGGTTGCACAGGGCGGTTCCACAACACTTCGGGAGCTCAAATAACGCGAGCCATCCGGTTGCCTCTCCGACATTAAATTACGCGTCATTGCTTTAACTAATAATCTGTGGCAGGGTACTCGCATGCGTATCAATTATAATATTTATATAACGTTTCATAGATATAGGTACCATCCTTTGATGAAATCATTAAGCAAATCATTAAGATGAAGAAAAAGACAACAGGTTTTTACTCACAATTGCACATCGCCAAGAATGTCCAGTGGCGTCCATTCTATTTATCACTTTTCTAGTCACCACGAGTCAACATTTTTGATAATAACCAAACACGCATAAACAAATTTTACAAATATTTGTGAAATAAATAACCTCTAATGGCGCATAACAGTTTTTTTTCGTGAAGTTTGCGCAGTGTGGGCACAGAAATCTCTAAACAGCCAATACAAAATAAAATAATATTTTCGTTTTAAAATGTTATCTGTTTTTAATTCATGTAAAATGTTATGAAAAGTGAATAGTTTTACTAAATTAAACGTTTCCATATCATATACAAAAAGAAATAGTCAATTAATTAACAAAAAGGATTTAATTTGTTTAGTCGAGTAAGAATCCATATGCCGAAAATTAAAAAAAAATGCTGTACATTCTGTACAACCCGGTTAATTTAAGAATGCACCCTGTTCATGCATATATCTTGGTGCAAGGTGCCAACGTGACTTAATCGGGATATAACCATAACACACAAGTGTTGTAATGTTATAAAACACGCGTTTTTAATATCCAGGATTATGAGCCTAAAAGCGACACAATAAGAGGTACGTTACGAGCAATTGTGTTGAAAAAGCATTTCCGCAACGTAATAAAAAAAAGCTCATGTACCTAACTAAATATAAATTGACATTAGTCACTACAAACTTCCAGATAAGACCGTCTACACACCCACGGAACCGTCTTCACACACCCACGAAAATCCTAACGTGAGCTTAAGTAGTTTTAAAAGCGCCTGAAAGCAGCAAGCGAGCAATAATTTATTTAGAACTTTTTCCAGCGACAAAATTACTAAACTTGTCAGTTTCACTGCATTGGAAATTTACTGAAATCGGTGACACAACATCCGATTTACTTGTTTACTTGTCGGTTAATTCCAGCAGTTTCGTCGCGGAAGTAATAATATTTTGAGTTTCATGCGTCAAGACTTGAAGAAACTAACAAGGTATACCAGCAATAAGTACCTATGCATTTATAACTTGGGAATCAATTTAGGTGTCCTTTACTCCATCGATATTTATTGACGATTTAGCGTGGGAACAAATTGTTGATAGAAACGCTTCGGGTCGTTTTACGCATTCCCCCAACGAAAAGAAACGGTAAAAAGAAGTTAAAAATAGCTTGCCTACAAAAAAAATGGCGATCCACCTAATGCGTTCATCTGATTATTTATACTCGTACATGTATAAAATAAGTTCGTGATTTAAAAAATATATACCTGGTCATGTGCACTGTCGAATCGATGTACTTACATCCATTCTATGGAGAATTATAAAGAATTGACCTGGCTTAGAAAATACCTATGCACCGCTCCAGGGACTTTGCAGTGTCTTTCAGCTGGAGACTCAATGATATCTAAATTAAAATAAAGATTATTCGTTTATTTATATAAAGACTTTTCAGCCTAATGAGTGTCTGAGTTAGGCGCGCGGTTGTTTTATGCGATAAACGCTGCGATTCCATATATACCTGTGATTACCGCATAGAAGGTATCTATGGAATCGCAGCGTTTAACGCTTAAAACAACCGCGCGCCCTAGTGATGTGCCGGCGAGAATATTCTCGTTCTCGAGAATTCCTTCTGAGAACGTTCTTTGTGTCTCTAGAATGTTCTGTAAGAAAGGAAATATTCGAGAAAGTTCCTTAAATCTATACATACTTATATTTCTTGTTCGATTTACACCTTTGTACTTTCTCGTATTAGTGAGAGTATATGTATTTTACGTACCTATTTAAACCGAAAATAGTATTAAAGGAGCTGAATTATCTGCACTCTCGAGAAATCACCGAGAAGATTCTTGGTAATATTCCTGGTAAGAAGAATTTTGAGAACTTTTCCGCTGATACAATTTAAAAAGAACTAACGTACCTTGGGTTAAATAGAGTAAGTATTCTAAACATTTATAACCTAGTTAGTCTCGAATAGCTTCTCGGGAATGTTCTCTACTTCATTACATTTTGATGTAGGGAATAAAATATAGCAAAAAATATTGTGATAAAAACCACAAATAAATCAAATCCTTTTTAAACATGATTTTTATTAATTAAGCCTTTCAATGCTCTAAACAGGTGCAAACTTCTAAAAATACGTACTTATGCGATAACGTCGGCGTTATTCGTTTGGGTATTTGTGGAGTACAGTACATAAAGACTGTCGTTTGGCTCTCCCTAACTACCTGGTTAAAATATAAGTAGGAAAGAGAAATACTCTTTTGGGTACCAGATTTATATGTGTCCATAATCTCTTGTTTTTCTTTGGCAAAAACGAGAAAAAGTTAGGTTTGGGAGTATTTAGGACTATAACCGACAATGACAGTGTGTGTGCGCTTGTTTTGTGATGCATTATATATACGTGTTCACTAGTAAGTATATTTATGTTAGTTACTGCCCCAAAGCCAACACTGCGGCGTTTTTCTTTTCAATATTTATTAAATTACATTATGTTGTTGATTTATTTTCAATTAATCTTTTAAATAGTCAAAATCGTTAAAGTAACTTTAATTTCGGTTGCTTAGGTAATATATTCATTAATACTTATACGTTTCCGAATCACAATGTATTTTATTCTTATTACAAGTCCATTTAAATACCACGAAACAGGTATTAGGTATAGATGAGACTTTTCTTCAGAGAAAATTCCCGAGAAGTTTCTTGAGAAATTCTCGACGTAATAGAGAATTTCACTGAAAGCATATCCCGTGGCGATGAACGAAAGCTTAGCGCCAAATATCCAATGCAATAACGGTTTAATTATAAAACCACAAACTTTTAAGAGTTTTAAGTATTTCCTGCACTTTCTTGAATTTTTCCGTTCAAGAGAATCTTCTTGCAATATTATTTTCTTCTCGAAACTTCTCCAGAACGGCCCATCACTAGTCTGACTACTCTCATTGCTGGTCGGAAGTCTCTCCACTTGATACATATACACCATATATGTGTATAGGACGTGTGTCCACGTCTTTTTCCGTCTAATTACCAAATTTTTCAGAAAACCTAGAATCGTCGAGCCGATTTTATCCGTTCATAGAAGTCGTCACGGAATCGTTAATCATTTACCTAACAACCGTTAAGTGTACCTTATTTCCACCCTGTAAGTTTAAAGGGGCCGAAAATAGATCCGATCGGAACACAAACATTTGACTACTAGTTCGAACTCTGGCATCAGTGACATTCGGGGTTAAAGAACCTTTCCCCAGAGCAACGACCCTTTTCATGAGGCCCTTTCTCTTACTTCCTTCCGTTTTCGAGCGCAGAGATAAGTGAAAGTAATGTATTTTATCCTAATCCATGGGCTCTATTTAACTTGAGGTATTGAATTTAAATAAGTTTGGTAAATGACGCCTGCGCTTGTTCTGACACCCTATGCCTTGCAGTCTTGAAAGTAAACACGTGAAACTATTTCAAAACTGATTCCAATTCAATACGTCGGGTTGAATACAGGCACACACATGGTTCACAAAAGGGCTTTCGGTGGTTTTACAGGATTTACTGTTGACCTTTTATCTCTCTCGTGTGAGGGAGCTTTTATGGATGTGTATAAGCAATCAATAGGTTGGTATATATTTGTATTTTTATATTTAAATGTATATATATATGTATACATATATATATATATATATATATATATATATATATATATATATATATATGAGTCGCAAGAAAAATAACATATCACTATACTAGTTAGGTAACCGTGATGGTGGCAAACATATGCATAGTTGCATGTACTTAGGTATTAGCTAAATTCAAAGTTAACATGCAATGCAAGTAGGGCTTAATCTGGCATATTTGTTCATATTCCAATGTATTGGCAATGTTTCAGGCAAGCTCGCTCTCAAACATTATATTGAAGCAACCAAATTCGAATACAAATCAAATGCGTGAGATTAAACCTCAGAGGCTGCAGGAACCTACACGCTTGGAGACATAATCAGGCTTCTACCTTTATTTACAAAGAAGTTACAAATGGATATTAAATGGCTTCAAGAAAACGCTGAATGTTACGGCAGTGCCTTTCTTTGTTTGTTTTTATTCAAGGGGACATTATAGTCTGACCGGAAAGCCATTTTAGTTAACATAAATACATTTGTTTTATTTTTATTTAAGACTATTCTTTCTTATCCTAATTCATGAGTTTACTGTGTGTGTGCGCGCGAGTAATTATTTGCCGAATCTGTACGTTGTGTGACCTGCATAACGAAAAATACATTTAATTGTTAACACGCACGTCAAACTTGAACTAAAAAAATATAATGACAGTTGACAATTACAAACCAAACTTGTCAATTCTGTTTCTTAACAGGCGAGTCATATTAGATTTATTCAAAATTAATATTTGTAATAAATATTGTGAAAAAGTATTTATAAGAACACCCAATGATAGCTTAAACATGTGTTGTAAAATACAAATTATAGGTTCTATTTGCAAGGAATGCCAAAGAATAATCCTATGACACATGACAGAAAGGAAACACAAAAAGACTTACTCAATACCACAGAACGTACGTTGGCGGGATTGGCCGATGAGGAGTTGTTCTACACAGCCAGTTTGCGCTTCCTGAATAAAAGACTTCTTCAGAAGACACATTTACCGTTGAAACCACATCTGACTTCACAAAGCTGCTGCCAATTTACTGAGATCGAAGGAATCTCAAAATCTGCCAACAGCAGCCCCGCATCATCGGAAACACACATCCGATTTGACTTCGCTCAACCCGAAGGGCCTTCCTTACCTTTACACCAGCTTTTGCCGTACCCAAAATCGCAGAAAGTTGGTTTCGTAAATCGATTAAAGAGAATATTCCGAAAATATCCACGATCTGCCGATATTTCGGAGACAAACATCGCGTATGACGCAGAGAGTTCTAAAATTATATCTAATTTTAAATTTCCTCGATTTGTACGGCGAACCAAAGACCTACATCCATCCTGTTTAGTCAAGATATCAGAGGAATCTGCCAATGAAAAACCGAAGACACCCGATATTAACGATGCCATTAGTCAAGGCGATGTTTTGTAAGTAAACGAATAAAATAAATATTTTTAAAGTTTGATACCTATTAATTAACCCTTTGATGGTGTTTGAACACAGACACAAATTTGAAGGTTGAAGGGCACGACGTGAAACAAGCAGTTTGCAATGACGCTTTGTACGAAAGTTGACCTGCTATGTACAATTTTAAGTTGGTCGACTATTACTCGGTAACTAGTTATGTCTACTTAGCCGTGATACTATTCCTTTTAAATTCTTTATATGTACATACTACTGCCGCGGTTTTTTCATATTCCCAGTAGCAGCCATTTAGCTGGCAAGCACACATGACTCGAACAAAAATTTGGGCTTCAAAGCCCATTATCTCGCAAACGAATCGCTAATTTGAAAAATCCTTACTCATAATATTTTTGAACAGGCTATCTAACGATACCCCACACTATAGCTTAAACGAGAAAAAAGAATTACATCTCGCTGTAAGAGTAAGGCAGGTTAAAAAAGACTACAAGATTTTATTCTTCTGTTCTGTCGGAGTGACTGATTTATATACCCATGCCGTTTAACGGTTCCCTAGTAGTAATGGTTACTGAGCTTAGCCGAAGATGGACGGAGAGGGGGACGAACGGACGGACGGCCAGAAGGACATGGCGAAACTATTTATAAGCGTTCTTCGTTGACTACGGAACCCTAAAAATGGTTGTGTACATTGTACTATTGTATACAAACCACAATCATGTTGTATACAAGCACAACATAATAAATCCATAGTCATACTAATATTATAAATGCGAAAAGTGTATGTGTGTGTTTGTTTGTTTGTCCGTCTTTCACGGCAAAACGTGATTTTTTAAGTGGGGATAGTTGAAGGGATGAAGGGTGACATAGGATAGTTTTTATCCCCGAAATCATCCCCTAAGGAGGTATGGAGCTGCGATATAAACGAGTTCCACACGAACGGAGTCGTGAGCCGAAGCTAGTAGTACATAAAAACATTAACATAATACCCACCAATTGTTGAATGTAGCGGGTCAGCCGGCCCTTCAAGCCTGCGATTTCCCAAGCAACTATTGTTCGCCGGGAAACTAATAATAGCGAAGCCCCGCGCCGTGAACCCCCGACGAGCCTGCCTGGCTTCACGGGTGAGATAAACTAAGCAAGCCTGAAACAACGCAGCGACATCATTTTTAATCTTGTAACAGCCATGTTAACAATGAGTTATTCCACTGTTTTATTTAATCTTTTTGGCGGCGAAGGCTATAATAATCTAATATGTGTATTGTATTGTAGGTATCTATATATGCTATAAAGACAAATCTTAAATAGAGCAAAATTTAACTTTAAAAAAAGAAGGAGGTTCTCAATTCGGCTGTTTTTTTTTCTATGTTTGTTACCTCAGAACTCCGTCATTGATGAGCCGATTCGAAAAAATATATTTTTGTTTGAATGTATATATGTATACTTCCAGGTGCGTCACATTTTTTTCAAAATTCAGTTAGATGATAGGAGGAATTGAGGGGACTCCTCAATTTTATTAGGCACGCGTGTAGTGATTTTGGTATTTTCTGTTATAACTCGTGTATTTACATCCGGAATCATAAATTTGGTGGCGAGGAATTGATGATGAAGACCACAGATGACTTATCGAATTCCTCAATTATGTACTTAAAAGTGCAAAAGTACGTCACGGTTCTGATCGGTTCTGATAAGATTCCATTGAAATAGGAACTAATGAAGTGTCATTGGTGATGATCTCGGGGAATCGATGGAAGTCCTCAAATATTATCGACCCACATACAGCGATTTGGTTTTTTTCTATAGTAATCAATGCATTTGCTATCGGAAATCAGTTTATGTGGTAAATTGTAAAAAAAAATAGGAAATGTTCTCGTGGCTTGGCGGAGTACTAAATTGAAGTCGGTTAAAACTTTGGTTTTAAAGTAAATTATTGGTTTTAACGCATTTATGGGTTGAATAATTTAAATATAATACTCCGAAGTATATTTAACTTGCTACTTTGATTAATCTTTTACAGTAGAATCCTACTCTGTATATATTGTTTGTTGTATGTGAGATTCGAACTTGAGTAGAAACTTTTATAACCTTTTACGTGATTTAACTCTTATTAAAGAGATTTAGTAACCCTTTCTTAACAGGTACGTGAACTCTGACTGGTTGAACTGACCATAGAAAATACATTTCAATGAAACATTTCACATGTATGATAATTGGGGAAGACCGCTCTGCTCAACCTAGCACACAGCTTACTGACATGACACTTCCAATTTAGATTTTAGTGTGTCACAAAGCCAAGGAAGTTAGTTTCGTTGCAAAGTGGCATAGACTGTTGGATACATAGGGGACACAGTAATAAAATTATTCCCTCTTTGTAAAAAAAACCATATCTGCAACTGCCTACTTACTTGATGTGTCACTTGTCTCCACACCAAACTGTTCGTATGTTTGCGTATCAACTATGACCGTACTGTCGTCTACAAACAGCACAGACAAGCCAATGGTGATTGTAGATAAGCCATCATTTTACATAGTGTTTTCAAGGGCTGATCCTTGAGGAATGCCTCAATGAAGAATGAATGAGGATCAGCCCTATGGCTATAGCTAAATTCAATAGTTGTCTATGTAGGGACAGTTTGACAGTCTGCTTTCGGTTAAACAAAAGAGAACTTAAGAATCCACAGTAAGCTCGGATCTCCATACAATAAACGTTGTTAGTTAGTTACGCTCTCATTTTAAAACTACGTGTTGGATTGTACCGAAACTTTGCATGTACAATGACATGAGGTATATCGTAGCTTCAGCTACCATAGTAAATAAATACAGCGAATTCAAGTTTTTCATACAAAACTTGTTTTGCTGTATTTCGTTTGTTTTATAAACTGGAACCATATGAAATAATTGCAGACATAGATATACCTCATGTCATTGTATATGCCAAGTTTCCTCACAATCCAACGTGTACTTTTAAAATGAGACTTTTAAAGCGGTCTCTTAATAAAAGGTGAGCCTCATATACGATGCCATAATATTTTAATTTAACTTAGAGATCTTTCACCATTTATATTTATACTCTTTATAAACCTTTAGCTTATTTAGTAACCGCGCGAGTAAGAATTACTATGGGGGTACTCGCTACTCGCGGCGGTGGGACAAGTGCCTAAATCGCGAGTAGAGTCGCGGATCTATGTGTGTCGTCCACAGCCAGCAGATGTCGAGCGATGTACTTACAGTATGCTTGAAGGAATGTTATTTTAACTTGTGCTGTACACCTGCTAAACCTGCGGGCCATCAGCTTGTCTCTTACGGCCAGAACCCTGCGCTCGCGTTCAATATCTGAATCGTCGTCGTGGTGAGTAGAATGCTTTAAAATTTAACAGGGTCGTCAAACTTTGAAATTTAAGACATCTGTCCCACAGTCGGTCGTGATGCGGTTTAGGGAATTTGGAAATTAAGAATTAAATGAATTGTTTTGGTGGGATGAGTCTGCTGTTGGAAATGCTGGGAAGGTGAAATGTGTAAATTAGACAAATTTGCAAAATTCCGTGGCATGGTCATTGTTTTAATTATAATAAAAACTTACACCATTATAATACAAATTGAAAATATGTACAGCAAACTTATATAATTCACGCATATATACGAGTCACGCAGTATGCTATCAACACACCTCACTGGATCCACAGAAAACCAGTGCAACTAAACATCCTACAATACCAACAACACCACTACAATACGATTTAAACTTAAATTAACCTAACAAATATGTAGCTGATGCATAGGCAATGATTTTGCTCAAAATTTTCACCTGAAGAAAATGTAAAAAAAATTGACAAGCTAACTTAACTCGCCAATTTTTACAACTGAATTTTCAACCGCTTGCCGGTATCCGATGGACCTGAAATTTGGCTTATCCGTAAGTTCGGTGACAACGCACCACCGACCTGATCTGATGATGGATACAGAAGGTGGTCATATAGCAACTCCTATTTAAACTGCACAATATAAACCAAATATAAAATGGTTCATGACTGTGCAAAAAAGTACATGCAGCAATAAAAGCTTCTACCAAAAACGAAAATTGTGGCAGTAACTTATATACCAATATAAAATGTGACTTAATTCAAAATCAAAACTCAAACTTTGTATTTATTTAATATATATACGTATACTAATGTGAAACTGCATACGTCGATTATCAAACTGGCCAATTCTTTGCATTAAATAAATACTCATTAGCAATTAAAACTTCGTTCGTTTCAATACAACGTTATATACCGGTGCTACATTCAGGCCGGCCTCACAATCGGAATCAGTCAATGAATTCAGAATCTGAACTACTCAACTCAAGAGCAAATAAAACGTACACGGTTTGGAAGAATTTCTACACAAAGTCTATCGTTTTCTAGTGATTTCGATTATGATTCAGTGGCTGAATTCCGTTCAGTGTTCGGCCAGCAGCCCTATGAAAGTTTTCCAGTAAGGATAGATAGGCTAATTGTATACCTCAGCCTTAAGAAAACTATTAATATTTCCTGAAGTACAATATAACGTATTGACTACTAGTAATCAATCCGAGGAGTTTTAAGTACAAAACGCACGTTTATATCACAGATTATTGACGATTTCTTAATTCATATAATCTAAATATAAGCCTAATTAAATCGAAAATGTATTGTATGGAAAAAAGACGTCTTAAACTATAAAATACTTATCTGCACAGTATGTGGTAAGTTAAATCAACACTTATTCCTTATCCTCTAGGTTCCATCCAAAGGTCTCGTACTCGTACTCTTCAATGGAAAATAAAACCATTGTGCTTGCATTGGTTATTGTTCAAAAGAATCTCTGACCTGTAAGTTGGTGAGTTTGTTAGTGAGGAACAAATCTTGGAACTGAATTATGAACCAGTTAACCTCAACCGATTGAGTTGATATATTGTGGTAATAAGTGTCGTTTGGATAACAATTCAATATTATGGTACTATTGAGCTGATCTGATGAGACAAGGTGGCCGTGGGAATTTAGTACTTAACCGACGTAACCATGTTGAGTTTGGGCTCGTTAGAATCGTCTTTGAGTAGTGGATGGCAAAATACAGAAAGATAGTTAACAATAAAAGCTTGTACCATAGATGAAATTTTTGTCAGAAATTTATTTTCTACTATATTTAATTCAAATTTTATTTCCACTTGCTTGATTTAGATTCATTAGAACTAGATTATATAAAGTCTACTTATGTATTATTAAACAGAATGTTTGTTTCTAGCACTAATAATAATCCTTGTGTAAAAGGCAATTCGAGCAAATGTATGTGCGATCTAACTAAGTTCGACGAATGATTTCTAAGTGATGATAAAATTCTGCGAAAAGTGTTGTAGGAAACTATAATCGATGAAACGATTTTCGGTAAAATGATAGATTTCCAGAACACAAACATCATTCTAGAAAAAAAAGCAGCAAAAAGATGACTAAAATGTCTTAATTTAAATATTATACTGCCAAGTTTAGTGTTAAACGACTGTCGTAAGTAGCCGGATGTCGTGGTCGCATCACGACTTTTTAGTGCGACAGTTTTAAAGTGCCCCTATTGACTATGGTAACTACTGTCTGTGATTTCCTTGTCACTCCTTAATTTAGGTGTTTTGCAACTAAGACTTTATAAATATTCGGCCATATGCATACTCTTGTCATTTTACTATCAGTATGTTCTGCTGCGTAGTAATTTTCGTATTAGGATATTTTGTTCATTCAGCTATTTTGCAAACAAGACTTTGTACAACTAAATTCAATTGCACTTGCAGTCTTACACACATTCATTATAACTTAAATCATTTAACAACCAAAACCTGATGGAAATTATTGGCCTTTTGCTTAAGTACATACAATCGTTCTGCAATCTAGTTCTTATAAACCTAACCAGTTTATTTCAAGATTAGTCCTTATTGTATTTAAGTACCTACCTACTTATTCCTGTGTGGTCGAACCTGGCTTAGTACCTAAACAAAAGCGACAAATACTCTTACTTACCTACTCTTAAATATTAATTAAACCTTATTTTCTCTAGATTTACCAAACTATCACCTACCAAGTATTATTGCGGATATATACATGATATCCAAATATAAATATTTAAACTCATCCAGTATTAAAAATACGTACTCATTACTTATTTTTATAAAATATTTTGCTAGTTCACATCTGGTCAGGTAGTTTTTGTAAATAAATACACCGGGGATCCAGGGATATTCACTAGCAGCTGTTTACTTTCTTATAAATTCAATTGTATTTTTTTACCAAGGTAAACTCAAGGTTTAATTTGTGTTATTAGCCGACAAGCCCGGGCCGCAAAACTCCAATAGCACGACCCGGCTTCTTGTACCTCCCGAAAGTTATACTTGTTATCGTTCGTCCTAATTTCACGACAACTTTATCCCTTCATCTTTTAGCTGTGTAACAACTTTGGGACATAACTCTTCTTCACGAAACTTGTAACCGCAACTTATCATGTCCTTCACTACCCTATAGTTTTTGTTTAATGACTCCAACCATATCGTATAGGAGTAGTCCGGCCAGATACCCCCGTATCTCCCTGGCAAGTGGTCCGGATCGATGTGCTTGTGCAGTGACTTGGTGTCGTATCCGTGGAAGTATATCCTGGACCTCATGTCGGCGGTGAGGAACGGCTTGAAAATGTTGTAAATCTTGTCGAATACCCACGTGTGGTTGATAACGTGGATTGCGTGGGTATTTGCAGGAAAGCAGGACTGTAACAAAAATAAACCGTGATTTTAACATCACAACTAAATGCATAAAAATAAACATGAATGTTCAGAACCGTTGACCTTCATTTATGAAACTTTTATAAAATATAGGTAAGTAGAATCACTGTTATCATCCTCCTAGCGCTATTCTCGAGAATGCCCCGAAAGGAGCCCGGGGTCCGCTTTGACACCTAATCCCAAGATTTGGCATAGGCACTAGTTTTACGAAAGCGACTGCCATCTGACCTTCCAACCCAGAGGGAAAACTACACCTTATTGGGATTAGACCGGTTTCCTCACTATGTTTTCCTTCACCGAAAAGCTAACGGTAAATATTCGGGATTCGAACCGGCGGTCGTGCCGCTTGACAGCCGCATGCCTGAACCACTAGGCTACCGTAGCTCAAGAGCTAAGTAGAATCACTGTAAATAGATATATTACATCATATACCTATTACAATTTTGAATAATACATATGCATTAATCAATTACAAAATATGACAAGCATAATTAATATATGTAAATGATGTTATAAATATAGTGTGTCAGAAACTATTGAAAAACTTGAAACTGGATTTTTGCGCATATACCAATTTCTGTTTTTTGTTCATAAACAACCATCTATTATTGATAACATTGCCTCGTCTCTCCTACAAAGTAAAAAATATTGACACTTATTTAACAACTGAGCGATACCTTATTTATGAGAAGAACCACTTTAACCAGGATTATGAAGTTTAGGACATACCTATAATATGGGTTTTCAATTTGTTCCCATCCCATATTGAGAACCCATATTATAATTTATATTTATTATAGATAATAAGTATGATCAATGGGAGATTTCTATATAGAAATTGTAATGTATTCAATCTATGCTATGGACTAAATTTCAAATCATCGGATCATTTTAAAACGACACACTGTACGAGGCTAAGGCAGAGTTTGGATACATAGAACTACTCATGTATATCGTTAATACAGTGCCAGAATAATAAATCAAGAATAGAATAGAATAGAATATGTTCATTTGCTAGAATACTGATTTCTAGTTACAGGATGTTCTTGTGAATAGTATGGTACAGCATTCTATCGTAATTAAACGTTATGCAAATATTATAATAAATCGTAGCAATCGCAGGCAATTACTCAATAAAACTTTAATATATTTTTCCTCCACAATTTTTCTACGTAAAAATATCCAATCGATGAAGTCATAGTGACATATTTTAGTGTTTTGTTTTTGTGCGATTCTGATAAAAAAACCTTATGATGGGACCACAACAGATTTTTTAAAGTTGTATAGGTTTCGTTCAATAATCATATCCGTTACCCCCAATAGTTTGACGATTTTGGAGGCGATGGCAGGCGTTACCTGCCAGGCGTGGTGCAGGCCGATGTCCTCAAGGTCGAAGATGGCGTGCGCGCCCAGGATCTGGCTCGTTGGCTCCATCATACCCAGCTCCATGGCTATGAGGGTGGCCTTGAACAGGTTGTTCACGGGTATCGTGTTCGGGTCCCAGCAACCTGTGGTGTTGCAACATGTTGCAGGATATGTTATGAGTACTGTTTACTGGCCCTATTTGCTGTATTACTATATTACTTGGACTATTAGCTGGCCCTCCATCGGCATTAGGTATATACAGGGCGTCCCACGACTTGGCCACATGGAGGGAAAATAAGTATGTGGAATGTGGTCTTTCTTTTATTTAAGATGCTACGTTACTTTGAAGAAAAAAATGCTTATAAATAATTGAACCTTTCGATAAAGTAAACTTTCTGGGTTTTTTTACATTGCATAAAAAATGCAGTTCATATTCTTTTTAAAATCTAGATGAAGTACTATTTCAGAAAATAGTCCTATGTACAGTATTTAAGGTATTACTTTCCCTCCATGTGGCAAGGTAGGGGGACGCCCCGATTACACATACTGCAATATATTGATTTACAACTCTAACCACTAGAAATAAGCTGTTAACTGGACTGGACTATTAGCTGGCCCTCCATCGGCATTAGGTATATACAGGGCGTCCCACGACTTGGCCACATGGAGGGAAAATAAGTATGTGGAATGTGGTCTTTCTTTTATTTAAGATGCTACGTTACTTTGAAGAAATAAATGCTTATAAATAATTGAACCTTTCGATAAAGTAAACTTTCAGGGTTTTTTTACATTACATAAAAAATGCAGTTCATATTGTTTTTAAAATCTAGATGAAGTACTATTTCAGAAAATAGTCCTATGTACAGTATTTAAGGTATTACTTTCCCTCCATGTGGCAAGGTAGGGGGACGCCCCGATTACACATACTGCAATATATTGATTTACAACTCTAACCACTAGAAATAAGCTGTTAATAGTTTGACAGTTCTGTAAAACATTCAAAGTGTGGCTAACTGAACAATGTATCTATTAGAGATGTACCGACTAGTCGGGAAAGCCGACTATCCGGCCTCATTTGTAGTCGGCGACAAGTCGGCAAAATGTGCCGATTATTCGGCACTTTATGGATCACATGAAAACGAGACATAAAATAAAGAAACTGCCATTTTTTACCATTCGTTTTATATTTTACTCAAGACATGGATATTGATCATCATCATCATCATCATCATCATAATTATCAGCCGAAAAACGTCCACTGCTGGAGATGGGCCTCCCCCAAAGAGTGCAACAATGACCGGTCCTGCGCCACCCGCATCCAGCGGCCTCCCGGGTAGCGTCAATGTGAACTTTCAATACAAATATTTTAGGAGTCGTAGCTCACTAGAGCCACCCGTCGCCCGACCCGCACCGCCTCGCCTCGAACGGTTACGTATTCTTTATATGGATTTGTACGGGCATGCGCTCAATACTTCAACTCCGTATCAACTCCGTAGTTAGTACATTTACGAGGAGTACTCGTCGTTCCACCTTAAAATACTGATAATGGTGTGCGTGGGTACTGTACTGACCTATCCTGTAGATCATGACGCGTCGGCCATCTTGCGCGAGGTAGGGCGGCACGGCCAGCACGCTGCTGTCCCCCACGGCACGCAGGTCCAGCGGGTACACGTCCACGCACAGCTCCGCGTTCTGATCACGAAATTCGTAGTAGTTCACCATCTGCTCAAATCAATCCAATGTAAAATATTAACTAGGATCCTATTTTCAATAAAAATACATGTACCGCAATAGGGATGATGACTAAGATTTTTTATGATGTCATTCGAACTAGTTTTTGGAGAGGAACAAATGTTTGTAGGTATGGGAGCTTCTACAATTAAAGAACATAAGTGCCTAAAAGTTCCCTCGCTGGCGGCAGCGCAAAACGCTTTATACTGATAGACACACAGGTATGACGTATGGAAAATTGGGTAATAGTACATTATGATACAAGTGTGGTATGTTGGTCATTACACTCGAGTCGGTTTTTAAGCCTGAGCCGAAGGCGAAGGCTTAATGGAGACGAGAAGTGTAATGACCAATGCTCACGTGTTTCATACGACGTTTTTCAACACACTTGCGAGGAAAAGTAAATAAAAGTTCACATTTATTTAAAAACTTTAATTATTGAAACAGTTATTAAAAGTACATGATATGCTACCGCCTTATGAGGCATTTGTACTGTATGTTTAATTGTATTATTAATTATTTCATTGCTTTGTTCTTGGGTAACTGTAAATGTCGGTGATAATGCAACATTCTGAAAGGAGGTAGAAGAACATTGCGTTTCATCATTAGCAAACGTATGAAATCCCAAATCATCATTGGGATATGAGGTGGAAGGACGCGGTTCAGGGCAGAACTTCTTGAATTGTGGCTCCAAATGGATTGCTTGTGTTATTTTGGCATTTATGTCGGCTTTATTTTGGATGGAGTCCTCAATATATGACTCGGCGACATTATTAGATCGCCATCCCCCATGGCGTTTTAAAGTCAATATATCGGCTCCTGAATTAGCCAGCAATGTAGGTGTAAGCGTCAGCCTGTGGTAAGCCTAAAAACTTGGCAATTTCTCTAGGCATCGATCCAAATTTGTTCACTCCGATAGGCTGACTCGTGCATTTGCCGTTTTGAAAATTTTGGAAGAACCGGTCAGATTTTCCTTTTGTTGAACGTAAAGTTTCATATTTTTTCACTCTTTCATAAAATGGTCCGTGAATAGTAAATGACTGAGGAATTTTATTTTTAGTGTTCGGAATTTTGACAAGTAGCATCTCTCCGTGATTCTCTATATATTTTGTCGTAATGTTGTTTAATTCCTGACGCCTACAGGCACCAGTAATTCCGAATATTAATGCGACCTGAAAATAAATAAAATCATAATTAATTTATAATAATCGTACTTAGTTCCTATTATATCAACACTCACAATACCGCCTACAAATATTATAATAATGAATACAAAACTAAATAGTGGAACTGACCTTTGTCGCTAGATATTGATTATCCGGTGCTTCTTTAATGAACTTCTCCACTTCATTAGGTGTTAAAACCTTGGATTTTCGACTGTAAAAGCCGTCTGAACGTCTTTTCAAGAATGCAGTTAGATTGGTGTACGCATTGATGTCAATTGCATTTTTATTCTGCACGGTACTCTTCAACATAGAATATATACACCAAAGCGAACTAGGTTTATACCTCTTCGCCAGTTCACTAAAGTAAGCCATGAACACGTTCTCTGAGAAAGAGCTTGCATTTTTGCTATTTTTCCATTGAATGAAATTTGCGTAGGCTTGCATGTATTTATCTTTTGATTTTGAGGGCAAAAGACTATCACTCGCATTTTGCGCTTCAACTATGATATCTGGCGGCGTACACTCGATAAGTAATTCTTCGTTATCTAAATTCGACATTTTACAAAACAACACTAACAAAATGCAATACTGTGAATAAACTTAACAAACAGAAACCCATTTAAAAGATGGCGGCCGTAATTTTATTTTTTCGCGCGCTCAGCGCTGCATGCGCGCGCAAGTCTGAGATAAGGGCACCGGCAAAGTAGCTAATCAGCCACATATTTATAAATTTTGAAATTGGGTATTTATAGGTAAAAATACACCGTTAAAATATAAATACCAACAAGCGAACAAGCAGTTTCATGAAATTCTTTAATTATTTATCACATTTTGAATTGAATTTTATATTTACGCAAATAACTACTTAGCTGTTTTCGAAACATTAATACTTCTTGCTAATATTTAAAAAGATATGTAATGAAAAGGCACTAGTGCGATAATGTAATGTAAAAGGCACGGCATGGGTAATATTCTGCATTATCAGTGTAAATACGCTGTAATAAGACCTACTTTACGAGCAGGTGTGTTGAAAATTGTTGTTTCGGTCGCGAAATACTGCGTTTAAGTATGCATACATAGTTGTCATACAATTTTCTTTCTTTATAGAAACAAAATTACGCTATGTTAATTATTATTACGCTTTCTTTTTTTTATGTGATAGGAGGCAAAGGAGGCAAACGAGCAGACGGATCACTTGATGGTAAGCGATTACCGCCGCCCATGGACACCTGCAATAATCGTAAGGATTCTTTTGGTAGCTTTAAATTTAATCTGGGACAAAAAAACACATATTTTTTCTAAATTTTCGAGGTCCATCTTTTTATGATTTTGTAATTTTTTTATAATTTATACTATATTACTATAATTTGATGGTTTACTATCCATTTAGCATCACTACGTTATCAATTTGAAATGAAATGAAATGAAATTGTTTATTGCTGAACATGGGGGAATCATATACAGGTGGATTGGTCATAAGATAATTTTAGCTGCCAGTTCCACATGCTCTGCAGTCTTAGGCGTACATTTGGTCTTATATTCGAAATTAAAAACATCGAAATATAGATAAATAAGGTATTAAGTACCTACATTCATTTAGGCGTAGGTATGTAATCGTTAATTGAATAAAAACATTTCTCCAGTAACCATTTATGCAAGTTTTTTTAAACATATTAATACTCATGCTATAGAACCTTTTCGGCAGTTTATTAAATAATGTGATGCACATACAATAGATTTTTTTTTCTATAGACAGTAAAGTAACATCTAGGCATATATAAATAATTATCCTTCGTTGTGCATCTTTTACCGGTCGTATTATCTACTTGGAACAAGTGCCCGGTGCCCGTGTGCTTTGACGAATATGCATATTTCCTTGATATACATGCATGGAAGGGGGAGGATATTTAATTCCCTAAAGATTGGATTACAGGATGCATCGTGATTAGCTCTTATGTAGCTCTTATACTTTTTTTTAGTTCTAAATGCTCTTATCACTTCTACAGAGTTGAGAAGAGAACATGAGGCATAATGCCTATTAGTTGCATGATTAGCAAATATTTTACCACTATTAGGGTTTTATTTTCCTAAAGGTATCCAGCAGGCAGAGCTGTGTGAGCTAGCGGAGCAGTGTGCAAGGAAATAAAATTTCCCACGAGATGCGTGGTGCGAGGCTAGCAACGCTATTGGTGGGGTTTTTTCCTAGCATAGCTCTGGTGAATACTCACCCTAAATAAGTACGAGGGCTGTTCCGAAAATAGTTAGTCAACAGCGTACTATTAATCGTATTCATATAATTTTACTGTAGCTCAAAGGCAAATTTCATTACAAACTTTTTCGTGTAAATGTCACTGGCCAGTGACATTCCGTTATTTTTTTATGAAATCAGAAAAAAAACATGTCTGCCACTTTTTGCTCGCAAAAATGGAGGTAACGCGGGAAGCATTTCGTGCTATGATATATTATGATTATAAACGAGGGCTAACTTACAAGGATTCTCGTGAAAATTTAACTAGTGTTTTTGGGGCATTATCCCCATCTCTTGCCACTGTCAGTTACTGGTTCCGTGAATTTAAGCGTGGGCGGAGCGACGTCAAAGATGAGCCTAGACCGGGGCGACCGCCAACGGCAGTCACTCCAGAAAATGTTATCAAGGTAGAGTGGGTAATCAAGGAATCTCGAAACATTACCCACCGAGAGATTCAGGATGAACTGAAGATTGGATCCCAGGCAGTTTCTACCATTTTGCATGACCACCTTCAAGTTCGGAAGGTTTCGTCTCGATGGATACCACATTTTCTCACGCAGGAGCAAAAAGATAGACGTGTCGATTGGTGCAAATTTATGCTAAAAAAATTCGATAAAGGCGATTCACAACAAGTGAGCTACATTGTGACATCCGACGAATCTTGGATATATAGCTACGACCCATTTACAAAACAGCAATCCACGCAATGGGTCTTTGAAGAAGATGATTTACCTACTAAAGAAGTTCGCGGCCGAAGCGTCAACAAAAAAATGGTTGCTGTTTTTTTTTCGACGTAGTGGACCGGTAGCCGTAATTCCACTTGAAGATCATAAAACAGTTACCAGCCAATGGTACAGTGAAGTTTGCTTGCCACAGGCCTTCCAGGAGCTGAACGTCAGCCGTCCAAGTACTGGAACCCGGGGCATAATTTTTCATCAAGATAATGCTCCGGCTCACACGGCTGCCAGAACCATGGATTTTTTTAGCAAATCAGGAGTGCAACTGCTACCACACCCTGCGTACAGCCCTGACCTGGCTCCGTGTGATTTTTTTCTGTTCCCCACGTTAAAAAAATCATTACGTGGGCGACGATTTTCGACGGCGGATGAAGCAGTAGACGAATTCAGGCGACTTTTTTTTGACCTTCCGCAAGAACAGTTTTTTTCCTGTTTTGAAAGTTGGTTCCGTCGAATGCATAAGTGCATAAATGTAGCAGGGGAATACTTTGAAAAATTGTAATTAAAGTTTTATTATATTCCTTATAGTTTTTGTTTAACTAAAAATTTTCAGAACAGCCCTCGTACCTCCGCAATTCGTGAACTAGATCTGACCCCGTCCCGTATCATGGTCAGCCTTATCACATGCACGATAAGTGACAATACTCGTATAGAGCGTCCGTCACTGCCTGACACCGTTCGATAAAACGAGACGACGCTCATATCTTTACAATTATGGTGTGATAAGGCCGACCATGATACGGGGTCTGATAATGAGAATCGAACCGAAATAAAATAAAATTGCGACAACTCTAGTTCGATACCTAACGCGTGATATATTTATTTTCTAATTGTTTGTTATTGAGTATTGTTCTTTGTTGACTTGTGTTATTTATTATTATGTTCTTTGTTTTTGATGATCATGATATAAATTGCAATAGATTTGACATGTACAGGCGAATTTATAATGTAATTTCTTATCATGAATAAATTATCTGATATTATCATAAGATACTTTTATATAAGATGATACATCAATTATTTTATGCAGAATTAATTTGCTCTTAGGAAGGATTAGAAGCCGATTTTGTAGACCGTAGAGTATCTTAAACAAAACACGCTTTGTAAACTTCCGTAAGTTGTAGTTACAACGCAAACCGATTAGTAAATTTATAACATAAAAGTCAAGAAAGATTCTTTTTTTAATACGTAGCTTTTTAGGGTTCCGTAGTCAACAAGGAAAAGAAAATGAAAAATTGTTTATTATCGATAAGCATTGTTAATACGGCACCTCAAGTGGGGATGTAATTTTTAGGGTTCCTTAGTCAACAAAAAACCCTTACAGTTTCACCATGTCCGTCTGTCTGTCCATCTTCGGCTTAGCTCAGTCACCCTTACAACTAGAAAACTGTAATTCAGCAAGGTCATCTAAACCCATCACGCCAACAAAACAATTTTTAGTGTACACCTAAAGTGGGGATGTATTTTTTTTTTCGTTAAACCCATGGTGTGGATTATCGTTGGATAGCTTCAAGCTTGATCAAAAATATTATGGGTTTCTTAAACCATTTTTAAACTCAGTCATTCGTTTGCGAGACATTGGGCTTTAAAGCCCTAATTTTTGGTCGAGTTATCCCCCTGCCAGCTAAATAGCTAATGTGTGGGATGCAAGGGATGTGTAAAAAGTGGTAGTAGTACATATAATGTAGGCGTGGTTGATTTATATTTTATCCATGCCGAATTACAGTTTTCTAGCAGTAAGGGTTACTGAGTTAAGCCGAAGAGGGACGGACAGACAGACGGACATGACGAAACTATAAGGGTTCCTTGTTGACTAAGGGACCCAAAAAATCAGGTATGTGGGATTAGGTACTACTACAACGTAGTATGTAGTTAGTAGCAACCAAAGTAGCCAAATATAGCGTAACACATCCTTACTTCTCTATTAAAACTCTTATCCACTAATAGATCGACTTAAATAAAGTCCAGTTAGTTTAACATACTTCTTAGTATTTGATAATACTCGTAGTATCAAGCATACTAATAAAATGTCTTCGGTAAAAACAGCCGCAATAAAAAAAAACTTGTTGCAGTTAAAATAGAACGGACATGTGTCACGGAAAAATGAAGTAAACTGATGTTACCTAAGATTGATTCCTTCCAAATTAAACACGGAGTAAGTTATTAATTTTTCACACCTTTCATTCGGAAAAGTAAGTTTTGCTCCACGACGAGAGGGACCAAAACGCTACTTTTCTGTTCAAGCTACTTTTTTAATTTATACATTGGCATTGGAACATTTGTACGCAATGTGCCAATTGAACACAGATGTTAATAAAATAATCGATTGTAATTTCATCGTAGTCGATTCAAAACGAACATATTTCAAGTTTTAACTATAACAATGTTGTATAAAAATTTAAAATATTTCGTAATGTTTAAAAATTAGTAATAAAAATTAAGATAATTTAGATATATTTTAACAATAGCTTTTTTTAAATTTCCTCATAGTCGGTGTGAAAAATAGTATGTGTCACTCGGTAGCAAAATTATTTTCATCTCGGGCGTAAACACTTGTATCCCTCACTACGCTCAGGATCCTACGTTAGAATCCCTCGCTACGCTCAGGATTGACAAATAACTATTGTGTCACAAGGGAGCAAAATAGTATATTTACGGCGAGGGCGGTGTATTGAATCCTGAACGTAGCGAGGGATCCTACAATAGAATCCTGAGCGTAGCGAGGGATTCTAACGTAGGATCCTGAGCGTAGTGAGGGATACAAGTGTTTACGCCCGAGACGAAAATAATTTTGCTACCGAGTGACACATACTATTTTTCACACCGACTATGAGGAAATTTAAAAAAAGCTATTGTTAAAATATATTTAAATTATCTTAATTTTTATTACTAATTTTTAAATATTACGAAATATTTATAAATTTTTATACAACATTGTTATAGTTAAAACTTGAAATATGTTCGTTTTGAATCGACTACGATGAAATTACAATCGATTATTTTATTAACATCTGTGTTCAATTGGCACATTGCGTACAAATGTTCCAATGCCACTGTATAAATTAAAAAAGTAGCTTGAACAGAAAAGTAGCGTTTTGGTCCCTCTCGTCGTGGAGCAAAACTTACTTTTCCGAATGAAAGGTGTGAAAATAACTAAATATGGTCTAGGGATTTCTATAGTACTTACAGTTCCAAGTCTTAATTATTCTTCAGGGTTATAGTTCACCAATTTTTTTTTTACTAAGAAATGGTACAACGCATCCTCGGGATAATGCTTTATAATATAAGAATGCAAATTTATAATTTATGCTGACTTCCGTAGCAGATCAAGAATTTCATAATCGAGATTCCATATTTGAAACTAAGAATCGTGCCGTTGCACATTGCTCAAGAACACTCGCATAACATTTCCATATGTAATGCCAATTTCACACGGAGGCAGAACAGTGAGGCAGAGCAGTGGCCAACACAGTACTGCTACTGTTTGAACGCACATGACAGTACTGTCTTCTATCTACTGTCTACTGTTCTGTGCGTTTAAATAGTAGCAGAACTGTGCTGCCCACTGTTCTGCCTCACTGTTCTGCCCCCGTGTGAAATCGGCATTACATATGGAAATGTTATGCGAGTGTTCTTGAGCAATGTGCAACGGCACGATTCTTAGTTTCAAATATGGAATCTCGATTATGAAATTCTTGATCTGCTACGGAAGTCAGCATAAATTATAAATTTGCATTCTTATATTATAAAGCATTATCCCGAGAATGCGTTGTATTGAAAGCTAGGGCATTTGTTCCATCAGCTGTCAACACGGCGAACCCTCAAACATATCAAGGGTCGGCAACGCCCATATTACTCCTTTGGAGTTGCATACGTATATAGGCGGCGGTGTCCACTTACCATCAGGCCTGGTAGGCCAGGCTTACCAGTAAGCCTGTTTGCCACCGTCGTTGTAAAAAAAAGTCTATAGATTGGCTTGTTTATAACGTTTCACTCATAGTTATAATCGAATCCATAATCGAAGTTCAATATACGGTTGAAATTGACCAGAGGCTATTTATCGGGCCGTTCGAGAAGATATGTGTCTAATAAAGATGATCTCTATCGACGTAATGTCATTTGAAAAATCTCACCAAAATGTCGATACCAGCAAAATTTCTGGGGCATGCCGCAATTGCCGCATGATAGAGGTCATGTCGATCGACAATCACAATAGGTATCTAAATGCAATTAGTTTTTCTGTATTGTGTCTGTTTACAATCGAAATGTTTTTCAAGTGAATTATATATCAAGGACAAAAGTGTAATTAACTCACAAAAATGTAATATTTTCGTAATAATCCTGATTTGACTCATCAATTTTTTTAAAGTATCCACCTGATTCAGTACCTACTTGAACGCATAGAAACCGTTCTGCCTTGGCAATTGTAAGTCAAAAACTACTGTCAGTATTTGTAATTTGTAAGCTGTCAATATTTTCCACCACTGACCGAACACATTGACATATATAATGTTAAAGAAAATCAGTGATCTCGATCGCTACCGACCACGCGTTGCATAGCTCGATCGCTGGGAGTAGACATATGTCGAGTGTGAAATTTTGAGAATAATAAAATGGTTTTAATTCGACACCCGCCATTTATTTTTTAGATAAGTCTATTAAGTATACATCATCGCGATCGGTCCGAGAGTTGGCCTCGTCCCTATTTCACCAACTAAATAATTGTCATTGACTATGACAGTTCGACGTATGGCAATTGAGCAGCATGCATCTTTACTTATCGACCCAGCTCTATACAACGAATCGCCAAGTTGATGAAATAGGAAGGCGGAGCAACATATTTTAATCGCCGATTTGAAACAATGGCAACAAGTACAAATAATAGTTTACTTTAAAAACAAAGTTTTAATCGACTTCAATTTAGTACTTGGCCAAGCCACGAGAACATTTCCAAATTTCCACATGAACTGATTTCTGAGAGCAAATGCATTGATCATTAGAGAAAAAAACCGAATCGCTGTATGTGGGCCGATAATATTTGAGGACTTCCATCGATTCCACAAGGATCACCTTTGGAACTTTATTAGTTGCTATTTCAATGGATTCTTATCAGAATCTCTGATATTATACTTTTGTACTTTTAAGTACTTACATAATTGAGGAATTCCATAAGTCAGCTGTGGTCTTCATCTTCAATTCCACTCCACCAAATTTATGATTTCCGGGCGTAAATACACGAGTTATAATGGAAAATACCAAAATCACTACACGCGTGCCTAATATAATTGAGGAGCTCCCTCCATTCCTCATGGATCCCATTATCCAACTGATTTTTTGAAAAAAATGGGTCCCACCTGGAAGCATATGCTTACAAGCAAAAAAATTTTGCGAATCGACTAATAAACATTGAAAAAATTATGATAAAAGAAAATACAACTGAATTGAGAACCTCCTCCTTTTTTTGAAGTCGGTTAAAAAGTGACCTTTCACCTTGAATAACTTGTGACGCGAACACGGGATTATAATAATAATATAAGACTTTACAAACAACTATAAAAGATAAGGCATGTCGACGATCTCTCATTCCGAGGTGAAATCCCCGAATATAACTGGATATTATTGCTAAATGTAAAACTATAACAGTCAAGTATCGAAAACCAAATGCACGAGCTTTTTTTGTATCAACGTATGTACCGTATGTACTTATGTACGTGAAAATTATTGAATAGGCATGACATTTGTTGCGTTCTCGTTCTGATACGTAGGCAGCCCGCGCTTGTAAGAATGCGGGGTGATGTTATGCCAATATCGATTCAGCACGTCTATCATGAGACGGTCGCGACATACTCTCGATTTTTCTCGCACTATACCTCTTGTTCTAAGTGTTCTGATACGAGAGATGGATAGTGCGAGAAAGATCGAGAGAGATCGCGCGCCGTCTTGCGATAGCCGTGCAAATAGAGCTCCGTAACATTTTTTGCCATGTATGATTATAGCTGTGATCACTGTCAATGTTTATTAATGACGACCTTCCGCCCGCGACTTCGTCTGCGTGGACCCGGGGTAAAAAACCGTCCTATATTTTAATCCCGATACTTTTAAACTATCTTCGTGCAAAATCTCATTTAAATCGGCCGAGCCGTTTAGGTAAGCGTGATGAGTACCTAACAAACATCTAAACATTCGCATTTATAATATTAGTAGGATCCGTTTGGTTTCAACTCATTCACAAATAAATTATTTTATTAAATAACATTTGAAATTGACAAATATTAAATAATTAAAGTTACCTAAACTTTATTCGTATTAACAAGAGTACAAAATGATGTTACATAAATGATAATCTTAACCAATATAAATCAAAACAAAAGAATGGTTGGCAGATGGACTGCGGTAAATTAAATAATTCATTTTATTATTTGTGACAAACATTGAAACGACCTCTGTGTACGATATTTTATTTACAGGTTATTTGTAATTGATGACGATCGATATTTCTTGTTTATCTGTAGGTAGTCTAACCTATGCTAAGCTGGCCATGGATTAAAAAAAGTATAAATATATTATTAACCTTTAATGACCAACTAAAAATATTTTTTTGTACTTGTTATACAAATTATAATAATTACGCGATGATAATTATATTCAGAAAAATGGTTGCATATGGACTGTGGTCTCTATCCGACTTCATGGTTTGGTAATTGTGTCGACAATGAAAATAAGTTTCTGGCAAAAAATTCATTTTTGGTACAAGCTTTTATTTCCAACTGGACTTTTCTGTATACCGTCATCAACTAATCGTTGAGATGATTCTAACGAGCCCAAACTCAACGAGGTTAAGGGTTAAGTCCACACCTTCTGTCTTCATCATCAGATCAGCTCGAGGGTATCATTATATTGAATTGTCATCCAAACTATACTTAAACCCAAAATTTCAGCTCAATCGGTGGAAGATCTCTGCTTCAAAATTCAGTTGCAAATTCCACCCGAACTAACATAGTTTCGTACATTGCAAGTTAAATAAATACTTGTAATGTTGACATTAAAATGTTGTCAAAGTTGTTAAAATACAGCCAATGACATAATAACATGAACAACTTTGGTCATGTCATATTGACAATAAGGTTCAAAAACGCTACATGAATGTCCTTGACCGTACAAGATGGCAATGTTTCGAACGTGTTATGTAATTAAGTTGTCTTTTAAAATGATTGCATTATGTATGTACATAACAAATATAAAGTATTCATCATCATCATATCAGCCGAAAGACGTCCACTGCTGGACATAGACCTCCCCCAAAGAGTGCCAAAGTGACCGGTCCTGCGCCACCCGCATCCAGCGGACTCCAGCAACCTTTACCAGGTCATTAGTCCACATTGTGGGGGGCCTACCCACGCTGCGTCTTCCGGTACGTGGTCGCCACTCGAGAACCTTTCCGCCCCAACGGCCATCGGTTCTACGTGCTATGTGCCCCGCCCACTGCCACTTAAGTTTAGCGATCCGGAGGGCTATATCGGTTACCTTGGTTCTGCTGCGGATAGCCTCATTTCTGATGCGGTCACGCAGAGAAACTCCCAACATGGCCCTCTCCATAGCCCTTTGGGCGACTTTGAGCTTTCTTATGAGGCCCATAGTAAGCGACCACGTTTCAGTGCCATATGTCATCACTGGCAACTGGCAAAACACACTGGTAAAAGACTCTCGTCTTGAGACACTGCGGAATACAGTATAAAGTATTACTGAAAAGAAATAAGCAAATCCAATAAAATAAAAATGGACCTATATACTTACAATGCAATAATTGTATTGTATATTGAGCCATTATTATTCCTTTTTTTCTCATCAGAAATATTAGATAAGAGAAAAACAGAGGTAAATGAAACATAAACAAATAAGATGTATAAAACATGTAGGTTTATAAAAATATATATGAGAAAGATGAACATGCGAGGCGTTAATTGTATGTAAACACATCTTCGGGCATCTCGGGTGTGTAATCCAAATTCGAATAAGGACTTATCTGAGAGAAACTATATTATTGCTTGGTCGAATCAGCACTAAGTATTATGTAGTTATATTTTTGTCAAAAACTGCGTATGATGCACACGGAGCTGAGTAAACACATAAAATATTTAGTTACAGCAATTTGGTTACAAATAACAACAAAAATACATTCACGGGCATTGCGAGCACGGAAATGCCGATCATCGGGTCTGTTTTCATTGTCGGCTATATCCATGAGAGCTCTTTTTAGAGCACAATCCTTCATATTACACTGCACTACACGGCAACGCACATATAAATAAAGTTACGTTTTCATTTTACAAAGAAGATTTTCCTGTAGCCCACACTACTAACTGAGAAACTATATTTTTTTATATGCAAAAGGTACGAGTAGCCTATGTCACTTGCAGCATAATTTCGAATCGATTGATACCTTAATATGTCTTAATAATTTACTTTAAAAAACAAAGTTTTAACCGACTTCAATTTAGTACTCCGCCAAGCCATGAGAACATTTCCTTTTTTTTTACAATTCACCACATGAACTGATTTCCGATAGCAAATGCGTTGATTACTATAGAAAAAAACCGAATCGCTGTATGTGGGCCAATAATATTTGATCACTTCCATCGATTCCCCAAGATCATCACCAATGGCACTTCATTAGTTCCTATTTCAACGGAATCTTATCAGAACCTGTGACGTACTTTTGCACTTTTAAGTACATAATTGAGGAATTCGATATGTCATCTGTGGTCTTCATCATCAATTCCTCCGACGACCGGTTAGCCTAGTGGGTAGTGACGCTGCCTACGAAGCTGAAGGTCCTGGGTTCGAATCCCGGTAAGGGCAAATATTTGGGTGATGAGCATGAATATTTGTTTCTGAGTCATGGATGTTTTCTACGTATTTAAGTATTTCTATCTATTATATATATCGTCGTCTAGTACCCGTAACACAAGCCTTATTGAGCTTACTATAGGACTAGCTCGATTTGTGTAAGATTGTACCCTTATAATAGTAATTATTATTATTATTGTTATTATTCCTCACCACCAAATTTATGATTCCGGATGTAAATACACGAGTTGTAACAGAAAATACCAAAATCACTGCACGCGTGCTATTAAAATTGAGGAGTCCCCTCAATTCCTCATGGATGCCATCATGTAGCCGAATTTTGAAAATAATGGGACCCACCTGGAAGTATGTAAATACGAACAAAACAAAAATTTCGAATTGGCTCATCAATGACGGAGTTCTGAGGTAACAAACATTGAAAAAAAATACACCCGAATTAAGAACCTCCTCCTTTTTTTGAAGTCGGTTAAAAACAAACATAGACGGCTAAATTCATATCTCTTCCTTTTGGCTCTACCGTAGTCGTTCAAAAGTAATTAATACGTTACAAGACCATCGATTTTGAGCGTTGGTGACACATATATCCATGTAATATATATAAAGGTTCATACCAGCCTGTGCGCTCGCTGAGGGATGAATTTTCGGGCACGGAGGAATTTGATCAGGAACTCATCGTCCATTCGGTGCGGCGTACATTCACCCCGTTCTGCGGGCACGTAGACTAGTTAATATTTTGAAGAGCAATGTATACAGGGTGACATTTTAATCAGTGTTCAAATTCAAGTATAAGATTCTTCAGCAAAATTAAAAAACATGTTTTTTTTCTTTCATATCATTCAGCACAAAAAAATTTAGTAATTGCTGCTTAAAGTTATCCCAAAAAAACCTTACCGCGCGGGCACCTCAGCGGGTAGTAAGGTTTGCGCACGGCACGCCTCCCCTCCCTCGGCCCCGGCCCGCTCCGCGCGGTACTGAATGCCCAGTAACCACGCAGTACGGATAATTCTTTTGGGATAGACAAATTATAATTTTAAAAATACCTACCAGTTTTTTTTTCAAAAATGGAGTCTATTAGTGATACCAAATGCCTACAAAAAATTTGGACAATGATTAAAATGTCAGCCTGTATGTATATACATATTTTATTACTAGTGGCTGTGAGCTGTAAAAAGGGAGCCTGTCTTTTTCCTAAAACAATATTTTTTGTGAATTTTGATTACATAAAATAATTTTCAAGAGCATCGGTATAGAAATGCGACTTGTAGAGGACAAAAGCTGGACAGCGGGACAGTGAGACATCCGGACGTTAACGTATTTCGGCCCACCCTGAAGAGTGGCGCATTCTAGTTTGTGATTGAGATACTAGTATCTAATTGGGGTTACTCGTACCTAACTTTGGTTAATTGAAAACGTAGTGTTTTTAAAAAATCATTAAAATTTTACTGGTTTTTATCTTTGAGCAGCCATTTTCCGATCATATTCTGCAAAATCAGTTGAGGTATAAGGTATGATTATCACAATGAGTTGAGGGGAAGGGATTGCACTCCTGTACACGATGCACAAGGTACTTTTAGGAGTTGCACTTGCAAAATGGAGGATCAGGGCTGTGTTACCGTACCGTAGTTAACGTCGCACAGCTCAGAGACGGCCCCGAGCCGCGTGTCGGGGTGCTCGCCGCAGTGCTCGCGCGCGTACGCCTGCACCTCCGTCAACACCGCCCCGCTGTACGCTGGGCAGTGTCTGGTGTACTCCATGTGACGTACCGTAGATAGTGTCGCGCAGCTCGGAGATGACCCCGCGTCGCGTGTTGGAGTGCTCGCCGCAGTGCTCGCGCGCCTACACCTGAACCTCCGCCGACACCTCCCCGCTGTACGCTGGGCAATATCTGGTATAGGTACTCCATGTGACGTACCGTAGATAATGTCGCGCAGCTCGGAGACGGCCCCAAGCCGCGTGTCGGGGTGCTCGCCGCAGTGCTCGCGCGCGTACGCCTGCACCTCCGCCGACACCTCCCCGAAGTACAACTCCACGCTGTAAGCTGGGCTGGGCATTGTCTGTAAAATACCAACAGTCGTGTTAAATTTATTTCTTCCTTTTATATGAGGAAAAATGATGTAATCACGCTAAAACCTTAAACAATCGTTGTTTTGGTGCGATTGTGTACGTAAGTAGATAATAAAATAAAGTAACTCAGAAACGACTTATGACAAGGTAACAAGGCTAACCCAACTCGCATGGAAAATGAAAAAAAAAGTTTATTTGCTATTTGGTCAAAACCCCGTCCAAACCTGGATGAAAGTTAATGTGTAGTGATATATGTCTTTTGGGTCGCTTAACGCTTTGTACCTGGTGATCCGTGAGATCATTCCATGTATACACGGATATGTGTAACCGGAGGGCAGGTTTACTGAATAAGAACCCAGGTGGATAACCCCGGGGTGAGGTTATCTAGACTAGCGAATTTTGACGGAGGGAACGACCTAGGACCTAGCTAACCTGTAGGTCTGGCTACACAGCTAATTCGTCATTGATTGAACGAGTTATACTAAACCATTAAAAATTTTTGTAGCTACCTATCTAGCTACGTAGCCACCAGTGCCGGCCCGTGAAAATTTTCTATTGGCAACCCGGAATAAAATATGCTATGAAAGAGTTTAAGAGATATAAAAAAATGAGGTAAGCCGGTGGGAATTTGCTTGTATGGGTGCTCCACCATTGTTGCCTATCTATACATATATTTATTATAAATTAATTAAAAGCAAATAATTATTGGAGAAATATTCTCAATAAATATTGTTATCCTTATATATAAGTACAATAAATTATGAATAAATACCTAAGTAACTATTTACTATACCTACTCCAATTTTCCATATTACCATGCAACTTTCATGCATTATGCGACTTAAAAAAATAACTTGTGACAAAAAAACTACCTGAATGAAGCATTTTCCCGCAGTAAAAAGTAGCCCATGTTCAACAGGGATAATGTCGGCTAATAATGGTAAAAGAATTGTTCAAATAGGTCCAGTAGTTTCGGAGCCTATTCGATACAAACAAACAAACAATCAAATCTTTCCTCTTTATATATAAAAATACTAACTGCCCGGCCCGGCTTAACACGGTTAGTTTTCCGTTTTCCCGTAGGAATGAAGCATTTTCCCGCGGTAAAAAGTAGCCTATGTTCATCAGGGATGATGTCGGCTCTTAATGGTAAAATAAGTATTTTTTATATTCGGTCCAGTAGTTTCAGAGCCTATTCAATACAAACAAACGAGCAATCAAATCTTTCCTCAATAATAATATTAGTGTAGAAGCGTAGATAATAAAGTAAACATTAACTTGAAATCTAAAAGTCATCTCTTGGCATATGCTTTTCTTTCATTCAACGATACGAGAGCGCGCTAAAAATACGAATATCGAATTCTTGAATAGACGCTACAGAAAGTAAATTTGATGAACAATATATTTTCTATAGATGTATAGTTATTTACGATACAAGTGCCGAAAATGGGAAATTCGCAACGAGAGGTGATAAATTAAAACACGACCGAAGGGAGTGTTTTAAATCGACACGAGTTGCGAACGACCTACTCGCACGTGTATCGTACAACGTTTTACTGTACATATGGCTCTTCAAAGTTTCGACATATAAATAAATAAATAAATAAATAAATATTAGGGGACAGTCTTACACAAATCGCACTAGCCCCATAGTAAGCTCAATAAGGCTTGTGTTATGGGTACTAGACGACGATATATTTAATAGATATAAATACTTAAATACATAGAAAACATCCAAGACTCAGAAACAAATATTCATGCACATCACACAAATATATGCACGAAAAGTGCTCTTTTCCGCATTAGTGCGGGAAAGTAGCACCATATGTACTGTAAAAACTATTTACTTATCCATCATTAGGTAATTCCAACATTTGCATGTTACTGCATGTTGACTGTATGACTATTATTAGCATGCGATATTGGTTTAAATCTCGCGTATTTTCATGCACTCGTGGCTGTTTTCTGTATCTCTCGTCGTGCTTACGTACGCCGATATTTGTTCGTGCTAGGTAAACTGGAACGGGTCGCCGACCCATCACTGTTTACATACAACGCGAGACACCTCGAGACGTCCTTGCACTTGGATAATGAATCATGAGTCATACTATGAAAAAACTTCGAGGTCCGTTCAAGATTGTGATCTAAAATACACTCTAGTACTTATTGTATTAATTTCTGTACGATGCGTAGGTACGTACGACACGTATTATTTTTATGGTGCCCAAGCGAACCGGGATCGTGTAGGGCATTACCGGGAAAACGCTAGCAGGATGATGACGAAGTGTAGGTACACATATTTTTGCTCTTGTCTATACATTACTCGTACATGGAGATTGTTATTTGAGTATTTACTTAATTTATGAATTGAATAAAAATAATAATTGTTCAAGTATCGTTCGTGTAAGTATTGTTCAAGTTTTAATTTTGTCGCGCTATACACGGTGTTGCAACGACCTGTCTTTTTTTTAATTAGCCTCTCTAAGATCGTTTTTCGTTAGCCAGACTCTTGAAATAATATCGATCCAAACGGACCGAAATTCACAAGTTCGTGTCACCATCAACCAGCTAAAGTCGCCGTCAATAGAATTTGCTCACTAGGTATGTAAACAAACCGCCATAGTGAGAGACAATTTCAATATTTTTTTTACATAGTTAGCAAATTCTATTTACGGCCACTTTATTATTATTTATTTATTTATTCAGATAATTTCCCCGCGGCAAACAAAATATTTTTTTTTAATTATTGAGCACTCACTCTTAATGGCTACAGTTTTCAGGACGCTTTTTGAGCTGCCACGTATTCTGGCTAAAAGTGATGCCATCTTTTTCCGCAACACTGCCCCAAAACTGTCCACTCCCGCTTCAGCAAACATGGTGGACGCGCTGCAGAACCGTGGCAACCCCAACAGCGCCCTGATTTATTTTATATTTTTATTTATTAAGATTATTGCAATTAATAGTGCCTGTATCTAGGGTCTGTATGACCATATTGTTATTTTTCATTATTATTTATTTACTCCTAAAATTGACATGTTTTTTCATTGTGTATAACCAAATAGTAATTTTCGTAATTTTGTAAACGATCGCTATATGAAACTAATATAAGATAACTGTACTTATGTGAAATTTATGTAATGAGATTTAATAAACTAAACTAAACTAAACTGAAGGCGTTGTTGTACTGGACCCGCAGAGAGCTGAGCGACCGCTGCAAACAATTCGCCCACACGGCACCAGAGTACCGTGCAGTACGCTCTAAAAAGTGTTATTTTAACTCCACCTGTACACCTAGCGTACCTGCGAGCCAACATGTTCGCCCGAACTTTAGGTAGATGAATTAATTTTGACTGTTTTTTCCATAATTATTGATGTACTTACTAGTAAAAAAATTAAACTGTTACCAACAGTACCTATACCTATTATACACGGTGTTCCCGGGAATTTCCGTTAATTTCGGCATATTACAGAATACATTCAAAGAAACCAATTAGCATAGTAATTTCGTGAAAAAAAATTTTTTTTTTGTAAAACATTTTTAATGTAGCATTAACAGTTATTGTCTTATTGTGCAAGGGTTCAAGACCAGAAGGTCCAAGAAGACAAATTAAGTAAAAAAATGCACTTCCGACGCAGTTTTTTCCTAATATCGAACGAACTCACTTGGTAAACCTTCTTGTAGTGTACAACATTTAAAAAACTGTGATGACACCACAGTTAAGAGCCTAATATTCAATATCTTGATAACAGTAAGAGTTAAGATACTACTGTCTTGGAGAAATTAACTTTATTTGATCTAACCTATGCCCCCTTGCAATTAACGGAAATTGCCAAATATACCTTGTATAATGCCTGTGTTTATTTTTAAGACGTTTTAGTTCCTAGTGATATTGACTATCTGTATTTAAAACTGCAAATGATATTATTTAAAGATGTTTATCTCATTAGTATTCCACTTGCATAATGCTTTCAACATTTGTTACTTAATCTCTTAAATTGAGGTTAGTGTTCGAATTTGGCTACTGTGGACAGGTACCTATGTTCAAAGCTGATCTGGCTAAAACTACGTTATATAATAGAAAGCTTATAAACGTCTGTAGTTTAGAACATGTTATTTACGTAAAGAAATAATATTTAAATCGTTTTGGTGCATATTATTAAGCGCGTAGCTAAACGTGTGTGAGCGAGACGTACTAACACTGAAGTGGAAAGAAATTGAATTAAATGTGTTAATTGCAAAATGGAGCTCTAAAGGTATTTATAAAACCTTCAGTTAGACACAACAATTCTAACTTCGCTGGTGACATACGATTTTATTATATAACGGAGGAAGAGACAACGATTAACATAATGACTTTGCATAGCAGTTTTACGGCGGGGGTTGCTCAATTGAAATGAACCGAAAACCAGGCACTAATATTCGCTTGCATAATAGAAGCCAGTTACGTTACCTTTTGGACCTCTCACTATCTTCCATTATTTGCGAAAGAAATTGTTATGTTTCCTGTCATATTTACTTTACGTAAACAACTTTCAATGAAATGGATGCTAATTAGTTTATATGGTTCCAATTTATAAAACAAAGTAAATACAGCAAAAACTAGTTTTGTATGAAAAACTTAAATTCGTTGTATCTTTTTTATTATGGTATCTGAAGCTACGTAAACTAATTTCAGACATAGATATACCTCATTTCATTGAACATGCAAAGTTTCGTTACAATCCAACACGTAGTTTTAAAATGAGAGCGTAACTACGTTTGTATGGAGAATCGAGCTTACTGCGGACTCTTAATTGAATTGGCTGCCAAAAAAGGCGCAGTATACAAATATGACAACAAATATCAAAAAAATCAAAACAGCGGCGTAGATTATTTTTTCTTCTTGAATTGGAGCTCCCGTCCTTAGCACCGCGACAGACACATTGCGTCAAAAATTCGAGATTTGAAAAGTTGCTCAGCTAGGCATTGCTCTTAAAAACAAAGTTTTAACCGACTTCAATTCATTACTCGCCATGCCACATAAACATTTCCACATTTCCTTTCCACTTTACCACATGAACATTAAACCCAATCCCTGTATGTGAGCCGATAATATTTGAGGACTTCCGTCGATTCATTAGTTGCTATTTTAACGGAATCTTATCAGAATCTGTGACGTCCTTGTATAGTGATCAGTGCATCATTGGGGAGACATCACAGTGGTCTTCATCGTTAGTTCCACTTCACCATATTTATGATTTCCGGGTTTAAATACACGAGTTATAATAGAAAATACCAAAATAACTACTTGCGTGCCTTATATATTTCAGGAGTTTCCTCAATTTACTCACGGATCCCATCATACAACTGGATATTTGAAAAGAATGGGACCAAGTTGGAAGCAAATACTTACAAACAAAAAACAAAGTACAAATCGGTTCATAAATGACGGAGTTCTGAGGTAACAAACATTAAAAATAATAACATATGTAGAACCGAATTGAGGACCTCCTCCTTTTTTGAAGTCGGTTAAAAAGAGGTAAAAGGTTGTGAGCTCCGGATAATTATTCTAATTTCAAAATTTATCTCACCGGTTTGTCACCGTGTGTAGAATAGAAAGAACCTTCGGAATGGACGTAATTATCCTATATTTATCCCGCGGTTTCGATTGCGTTCTGTGTAATACGCGACCCGAACCGCGCGGGCAGCTAGTGGCCAATAATAAGCCAATGCAATTTTAATATTTTGCCACACCCCAAGGGGTCTCATTACTGCATATAATCTATAGTATGTTGAATGCAAATAAATAAATAAAATAAAAATGTTACCTTCGAAGGATCACTTGAATACGATGTATGTTGCTTAATTTGCTATTTAAAATTGAAACATCCCGCTTGGTTATATAAATGTGATTTAAACATTAAAAAACCTGTTTACCTATAGTGAGTAACAATTAATGATAAATCACATTGTCATTCATTAAAATTACCTAACTTTAGCTCGTTAATTGTGGGTAGTCTCATTCCCAATCTCAAAGCCGTTCTCTATTTTCAATCTATCATAAGTTTGTTTAGCCGTTTTGATGACACTAAAACCTGGTCTATTAGTCATTTTGACGTCCCATTAAGCCTGAATCACACAAACGCTAAACGCGGCCTGTGATGGCGGTCAATCGCCTTGGCTTGCCAGGCCTACAATGCAATGACATTACATTCAAAACCTACCTAATTGTGAGTTTGACTATAACTACAACTACCGAAAATTCGGGGAGCTATATCTAACCCTACATTGCACATAGCAAACGGTGTACAAAACAACATTCTAGCTAATATATATGGCTCCATAGAGGCAGCAGTACCTACCCGTAATTGCAATCAGCTCGGTAAATCTTTTGGTGCCCGGTTGCAAAAGGCTGGCTAGAGAAAGTGCAGTGAAATGCACCCAGTCCGGTCGGGAACAGGCTCCTAGCTCACGATAGGTCTATGTCTACTTGAAACGCTTTCCTAACATCGTTAATTTGCTAGTCGGCAATGGAAATAACACGAATGTAAACAGGATGAAATCTGACTTTTAGCGCTTGTCCACTGTAAAATCTTAATTTAATGTGTATTTACTTAAAACAGTATTAACGTACCTAAGACCTACCTAGACCTAAGTAAAATCCGAGCATGCCTACACTCGTAAAAGTAGTTCAAACTTTCTACGTACCTACCTACTTCAAACACTTTGAAGCCGTTAGATTTTCCCTAAAAGTAGATATGTATATACATTATAGACTACTTTATATCCTGATATGTAAAAAAAAAGTGTTTTACCAATAAAATTTTGATCCCGATAATTTCGATAAATTAGCATTTGAATGTATAATCACTTTTGTAAATGACTATAAATATAGGTGTGTAGTGTATGTATACAAATGATTTGCGAGTGCATTTCAAGTACGGATTACTATGCAAACATTACCAGCACATTCGTTAAATTTTATTACTTAGGTACGTTATGTCATACCGAGTTATGAAAACATGAAGCCCACGAAGGTAATATAAATATCAACTTGTGCATCGGCACCTGACTGTGATGTAGGTAGTAACTTATAGAATGTCGCGAAGAAACATAGTCACAAATAAGATGCATTTTATACAAAAACTCGGTTTAGCTGATGAGAGATGCACGAAGATAATGAAAAATTCGGGTATCAGATATAAAATGAAGCTATCTGTAACGACGCGTGTAACACACACTTTCTGGCTATAGTTCGATCCAGAACCCAGATCGATAAAGTTCACCTGTTGCTGACAATATATTTTGAAAGTGCAAATTGATACAAATCGCTTACAGTTCCAGTTATATTTAGTGCTTACTTATTTTAACTGTGCTGTCTTTTTCAAGTTTACCGTTCAAGTGTTCGTGTGTGTTTCTGATTTCACTTCTACGAACGCACAATACCTACTTACTGTACGTTTAATTGTTTTTATGTATTTTCCTGATAATACTCTGTTTAACACCTAGGTTATCCAACCAATCGTAGGCTAAGCATAGCACTATATGTTTCAAGTGCCTTATTTTATAAAAATTAACTCCGTCTGCCCTAGCATCCACTGTTTCCATCTACTCCATCACCCTAAGGCTAAAAACTCTATATGATCCGTCTCGAACATTTGTTCGAGACGGTTCGGACTGAGCTGACCTATCATTTCTCAAACACAAATTTTACCATTTCATGAAAATAACAAGCGAGCTCGATATTGCTACATCGCAAGTGTGTCCAGACCTGGTCCAGACTTGCACTGTCCGATCCTAACGACCTTCATACATAGTAATGCTGGCTATTTTTACTTTAGTACCAAAAACGTTTCCAATTTATACTGTCCTTGACATCTGAAAATTTACGATTTTAATTATACCTGCATAAGCTAGAGGTTGTTACAGTACATAAACATAAAATTAATTATGCTGGTGCCTAGCCTCGCAGTTTGAATGTAAATTCAACAGACAATAATAACTACAACTCATAAAATTATCTATGACACAAAAAAACCGCATTCAAATCGGTTTGGGAGCTACGATACCACAGACAGGTACACACAGGTACTCTCTTTGCGTCGGGGGTTAAAAATATACTTAAGTGTGGGCAACTAGGTCTAAGCAGGTATTTCCGGGTGCCTCTCCACAGTCCACATTAATATTTTTCAGCGATTCAATCGAACGCTTGACCTGTCAAAATATAACTGTACCTATTCAATATTTGCTCATCAAACACAATTTTACAAGCTTTTTTAATATATACATTTAGTTTACTTTCTTTTATTAACTTAAATTACATTCTTTTTACGTAGACAGTAACCAACCCACTGGCAAATATAATATTTAGCTAGCTTTAAAAATAAGAATGGTAATATCGTTTTAGATGTATATACATCACCAAGGTATGGGATTTTTTTACAGTACTTTTTGTCCAAGACGAACTGTCTGAACTAAAAGCGATTGTTTTTTTCAGAAACTGTATACTCTGGACAGTCGCTTAAACATACAACTAAAAATTCCATTTCAAGTTGTTACGAAACCCTATCTCAACATACGTCCCCATCACATACATAAGGATATTATGCGCGTCTTAGAGACCGCAAAAATCAAGATACTTAGTTCCTATACAATTCAATACGCCAAAATCGTGGTCTGGAATCGAGCCCCATGCCATGGGAAGATTGTATAACCGGTTGAGTTGCCTGCACGCCAAGAAACAAAAATTGAAAGCCGACACAACCGGGGTGGGGTCGTGGCGTCGCTTTGTGTTATTTTTATAGACTCGCGCTCCCTTTAGTACGAACTTTGAGTGTATTTCATTTTCAAAAACTATCTTCGTAGTTCTTCAAGATCTACAATTTTAAATAGTAAACTACTCAGCAGAGCCTCATTAAGATGTATAACTTGAATAGAATATCAGCAGCATGCGCGATTAGGTGTGTTATTTCACTAGCGTATTATGTCACAAATGAACATACGTTACTAAAGACTTACTTCCAATACGAGTACCGGTTTCGAATTTAGTCTTTAGCAACTATCAGATATGATCTATTGCGACAAAGCTCGGCGAGAACGTAACATAGACTAAAACCAAATGTATTCATAAACGTTCAACAAACCTATTTTAGATAAAATGCCGTTAAAGTTAGTTTTACTGTCACTTTGTCTCTGTGTTCCTAAAAAAGAAAAAAAAAAGAAAAATAGAGTTTTATTTAAAGAGGCTTACAACAACAGGAGGAAATACAGACACGTAACAATAAAGACTGAATGCATATGACTATGAGTACATAAGGTGGCGAACCAAAGAAGGCCCGGCCCGCCTTCTAATACAAAAAATAATTTAACTTTTATTCATTTCCAATCCTTAAATACAATTCCAAATTGAGAAAAATACTGCGATTTAGTCTGTATTTTTAGTAACATTTTGTGTTTAATCGGTTTAAGATAGATAGACCAGTATTGTTATTATATATTTAATTCTGTATTTTTACGAGACTTCATTGAACTAAACTACGAGTGCCTAATAAGGCCCGCTGCTGTATACGCCTTACTAAAAGTAGCCAATGGCGTTTTTAGTGAAACGACAAAGTAACCCATCTTCTAAGCGCGAATGCAATGTATTTACATGAACTACAAAGTAACATTTGTTAATTTGGTGTGATACTTCCACGTACGCCGTGCTAGCGCGTCCAAGAGTGCGCGGAGCACATTGATATAGTATTATTGTGGTATAAGCGTGCGAAGTGTCGAATTAAATTGACCTCCTAGCGACTGTATGCATGCGTTGGCAATTGAATCGGCGCAGGCGTCGTCAAGGCCAGCGCAGCGCGAGCGTGTATTGCATAGATTCATAGATCACATAGTAAAAGAGAGCAGCTACAAGTAGGTAATAGATATTTAAACGACTCTCGTTGATTGTTAATGAAATATACTAAATATACATCGAATACATAACTACGATATACAAAATATTAAGCCCAAAGTCTAACAGATTTCACATAGTAACGTAATGTGAACAATATTTCCGAATCAAAAATACGCATAATGCCCATGTCATTGTTGCGGCATTTTAAGTAACCGTAAATTGGAGGTATTCACGTTCATCAAGATGGACGGGTATCAATCGATCTAACTCATCAAAATCAGTTTACCTTTGTTTCACCAACAAACGTTTCATCGAATGTATGTTGCTCAGAATTATCATTTCATCGATAACACATCGATAACGATATATTACAGAAACAGTATACTTTTGAGTATTGTTATAAAATAAACTTGACCTAACCTAATTGTTTTTACACAATGACCTTTTTTTAGCTGTATAAGTACCTAAAAAGGAAAAGGTATCTGAGAAAAAATCGATGAAATGAAAATACTGCAAAATAAACATTTGGTGAAACATTTTTCGGTAAAATTTTAGGCATCCCATAAATCAGTGATATTGGGTTAAATATTATTAAGTATATAGAATTTACTCTGCGGACCTATTTATACCATGGGAAATGGTCTCCTATAAATCTGGGGGCACGGCAGTGCCCCCGCCAAAACGAGCCAAGCGAAGCGCAACGCAAGGGCACTACCTACCTTTTCTCGAAGCGGTTCGTCGTTTTTTGAACCCTCGTAACTTGGGTTTGGATTATACCAGATAAACAAAATTCTCGGGATATGATGTCAATAGTGGACTTATTAAACATATAAAGTTTCAGTAACATAGTTCTTATACTTAAGATTTTATTGATATCTAAAAAACGCCGATTTCGTCACTGACTCACTGATGTTGATCATCAAAACCTCTAGGGTACTTCCTGAAGTCCTAGAAAGCTGAAATTTGTTATGTAAGCTAGTATTAGTACACAATCAACAAAATAATTCAAAAAATTGGAACTTCTACCCCCCAACCTCTTAAAGTAGGGGATGGAACTTTGTATGAGACTTCCGCAAATTTTGATGCCAGGGGTCTGAAAATTTATATAGGCACTCATTGTTATAAATAATAAAATACGTGTTTCAGGATTTTTAGTGAATCACCCCTCACGCTTTAAATTAGGGGGTAGAAGTTTGTATAGGTCCTAGAAAGCTGAAATTTGGTATGTCAGCTAGTATTAGTTTACAATCAACAAAATAATTCAAAAAATTGGAACTCTACCCCCCAACCCCTTAAACTAGGGGATGGAACTTTGTATGAGACTTCCGCAAATTTTGATGCTAGGGGTCTGAATATTTATATAGGGACTCCTTGTTATAAATAATTACTTACCTTACAAAAAGGAATGAGATCCCACCACCAAAGTATAAACACGCGTGAGAGTCTATGCGGCGACCGGGATGTGCCCAACAAAGCTATACTTTTTAGCCAAGATGTAGAATTTGTAGAGCGTGGCTGGTAGTGGTAGAGTTACGCTGTGTAGGATAGGAAGCTTGGCGCTACTTGTGATCTGATATCTTTTTAGCGCTGAAAGCTATATATGAGCTAGGGAGTCTTGGCAATCACTTTACATGTAATGTTTTTGGTGGGAAATTTTTTGTCCAAATCCGTTAAGCGCTTTTGACCTACCTACATAAGTACCTATTTAAATTATTTAATCATATTAATTCATACGTGCCGTTTGCGTAGACGAAGCTACGGTAGCCCAGTGGTTCAGGCATGCGGCTGTCAAACGGCGGTCGTGGGTTCGAATCCCGGCTCGTACCAATGAGTTTTTCGGAACTTATGTACGGAATATGATTTCATATTTACCGTTAGCTTTTCGGTGAAGGAAAAACATCGTGAGGAAACCTGCATACATCTGCGAAGAAATTCAAAGGTATATGTGAAGTCCCCAATCCGCACTGGGCCAGCGTGGGGACTACTGCCCGTTCCCTCTCATACATGAGAGGAGGCCTGTGCCCAGCAGTGAGACGTATATAGGCTGATGATGATGTGATGTTTGCGTAGACAACCCAAAAGTATGCGAGTGCGACTTACGGCTGATATTAGAATGATTTGAATGAATTTAGAAGCTATATAACCGAACGTAATCTCTCCTGCGGGTTATCACAATACCCGTCTCTCTCTTATTAGAACACTTAGAACAAGAGGCATATCTAGTGCGTGAAAAATCAATAGTGTGTCGCGGCCGTCTCATGATAGACGTACGACTGGTAAGTAACGATATTCAAATGTTAAGAAACCAATATAGGAACTTATGGTGTTTATTGACATTCGTTGTGTTGATGATTTTGGTTAATAATAGAATGAGTGACGATGGAGACCGGCGAGTGGCCAGACCGGTCATCGCAGTTTAGGCTGCGTGGCCGCTGGTGACCTTGGGGCCCGATGCCGGAACCTGCGTCTTGTTTTGCGCGTCAGTATAATTGCTGTGAGTACATATCAAAATGATGTATTTTGTACCAACAAAAATCAACAATTGCCAGTTCCATAAGGTATGGTACAAGAAATGTTAAACAAGCTAATACTGCTCTTCAGATATTATAAACAGGTAAGTACATGGTGGGCAATTGGAAGGTACTTTTTTTGGGGCAAAGCTACGGATTCTTTTCAAATACGAGTATCATGCGAAGAGACCGTTTCAAGCTCGACAAACATCGACCTGGGACATTGTGACAATATCGAAAGAAACGTTTTCAGGTCAACAAATCTTAAGAAATGTTAATATAGATTGATCCCAACCTATCTAAACAAGTGTGTATGATTACATATGAATAAACATGACACAGTAAAATCCGAAAATTCGAAATTGCTGTAAAAAAATACACACCCCCACATGGCAAGGTGGATATTTGGCGGATATTGGTTTCCATACATAATTGCTTAAGAATACATTCAATCAAAAACATTTGGATTCATTGTTGTATATACCTCTTGGCCACCCAGTAGGTACTCGTAAGTTGTAGGAGATATTCTCCGTGACTAACCTCATCCGATATCAAAGAAATATTTAATCAATATAGAATGGACCTTCGGCCATAGTCTATATCCGTTCCGTGGCTCTTCAACTTGCGTTCCTTGTAATAGGTACGCGAGCGGAGCCGCGCGGGCAGCTTGTATTAAAAACTATTTTCAAGTTTTGAATTATATCAAAACTTGAAAATAGTTTGATCAGAATTGAGAGTGGAGAGTTGCATTTTTAATACAGATTTATATTTCAGGCATATCTATCACCACACTACACTATCTTCATAGTATAGTCATGTCAGTCATAGTATCCTTGAACATACAATTTTGCCATCAATGCAGTTCCCATCTTATGATTGCTGTAGTTAGGCATTCGTTTCAGAATTGAAGCCCATTGCCACAACGAGTCAGTCGCCGCCGATCCATTATCATTTATCACATATCTAACGAGTACAAACACCTATTACAATACACTTGCATATAACGCAACTGAAACTGCCCTATTTCCAGCTATGTTATCTGCCCGTATCTGTCTCCATTACTACATGCGGCACATCGTTCATGTACGTACATCGTTCTTACTAACGTACAAGCATTTTCAAGTGAAAATCTAACTCGCGTACAGAGGGTCCTATCCTAACTTTTTTACTACTATTAAAATAATCTAGATAGAGCCTAGCCTAGTTATATATTTTCTATATTATTAATCCTAATGATTTGACTTTTTTTACATTTTTCACTTGGTAAACTTTAGATGTAAGAAAGAAGAAAGGGGGAGGGCGTCTCTTTGACACCTTTTCCATCATAAAACTTAATGTAATCATTTTTAAAAACTGTTTTATATGATTACCCACATTAATTTTTGCTCCTCCTCATGTCAGCCAGTTTATTAGGGAATTAAAAATATATTTACAGTTGTAATTTTCAATTAAACTTAGGTCCTTTATTTTTATGCATGTTCATTATACTCGCCGAAAAGGGACGGATGGTTTTGTCAGGGGTTAAACACTGAACATATCATATAGTTGGGTCATACTCATACGTTCGCGTCTTTCCCGTGGACACTATAAAAGTTAAGGGCTACGAAGCTTAATTTTGGTTTGGACTCTTAATCCGCATAAACAGTGTCTCCTCTTCTATATTACTATTAGATAAAAACCTTATTTATATGCACATGAGCTCTTAATTATTGACCACAGGAGAGACGAATTTCGTTTATACACTGGGTTCACCCGAACACACTGTATAAGCAAGATTCGTCTCTCCTGTGGTCAATAATTAAGAGCTCACCTGCATATAAATCAGGTTTTTATCGAATAGTCATACATAAGAGGAGACGCTGTTTATGTGGATTAAGAGTCCAAACCAAAATTAGGCTTCGTAGCCCTTAACTTTTATAGTGTCCACAGGAAAGACGCGAACCTAAATTTGAGTATGACCCAGTTAACTAAGAATATCATCACAACAGCATGAGAAACCGTGTTAGAGACTATCATATATTAAGCGATCAATAATCCAGTTAACAGACAGTTAACAGATTTTTAATTAAACGTTGTTTAACGAGTAAGGACTAGTTACATCTATGTTATCTTAATTAAATAAATTATCTCATCAAATGGTCTGCTCCAATATGTATCTACTTAGTGTTTATGTAATGTGTTTGAAGGCTATAACCTTCTCTAGCCGTTCAAGCCTTACTAAGTACTGATTGATGTAAGACCTAACAAGTATGAAAAGTTGGAATGAAATTGATGAAGTTAAAGATTTAGATTAGCTCTTCAAGTACCATGTAGCCACACATCCAGTTAACTTGACAACTGCACTACCCTCCAGGATCTCGCAGTGCTCACTGGACACACCAAGTAGAGGTTGTAATTTATCAGTACTGACTATCTGTATTGCTTTCAAAGGTAAATACAATATGGTACATTATATACGTTCAGCTGTGAAACCCTTTAGAGGTCTATAACTAATACTTCAGTAAGTTACAACAGCTTAATACTATCTCTTAATTACCTTCTGTACAACTATCGAAGACAAAAAATTATATGTATATAATATTATTCCAATGTATAATGTTATTGTTTGCAAATATGTCGTCCTACTCACTGATGCTTCTACAAGCTGATACTTGCTGGTTTATTGAGACTTGTTGTAATAATGCATTCAATGTTTACGCATGCTGTAAGTATCCAATCATGCAAAAACAAATGATTACCTAGATACCTAATAGTACCATTAATACCATCAACTAGAACAAAGCGACCAATATTGACAAAGGGAATATGATTCTGTACTTAAACTACAATATTTATGCAAAAAGTCTTGGTGGTGAGAAGTGTTTGTTATGACTAATGATAATAAATGCTATTGAGTTTTATATCTCGATTATCGGTGGATCTAATTAATATTGCAACGGTCTCACCTTGCCAAATTCGTAATTCAAAATTCACAAACGATGCGCGCACGCAGTCGTGCGCCGCGGACTAGACTGTGTGAACCGCATCAACGCTGGGACATAAAACGCCTTTACTCATAACTGCATCGGCGCCTACGCCTCTACAGTAAACGATATCCATCGCTGTTTCCTAGAGTGAGATCAACGAGCTCAAACCTAAGGCAGTGATGGATGGCAAGATTCTGTCGCATATCAAATTAGTCCTAATGATGTACTCAACTGTTCCCTGCACTTGCAAATTTCTGGAGCAAACCGAAGCGGCGTTGTGTAAGGAAACTACACCCTTTCTTTGATGTACTTTTACATCTTTTCATGTATGCGAAAATGTCCCAATATACATTTATAAGACTAAGCCGCAAGTAGAAGTTACCCTAAAACCTTCCAAGGGAATGGGAGTATTAGGCAAGTACTCAATTTTTTTTTTCAAACCACATGCTCGACAATGCCGAATGTAAACCCTACCGAAAGCAAGACATTAAATCCCTTGGTATTAGCCGGGTTATAATGTTGTACTGAATTTCATTATAACCCGCTGGTTAATAATATGATTTCACTTTTAAAATTCTTATTACTATGTGCATAAAGTTTAATTTTGCTAAACACAATTTGTCCTAGGCCATGGCCTACTTGATTTGACAAAATAAATGAATTTTGCCTCCGTGTGAACCCCGGTCCGGAGGAGCGCGGTGTTCGAAATTCGAATTTCGAATCTAGGACCACGGCTTGTGCTTTCGAATTTGGAACGTCGCGCGCCTTCATTTGTTCACGCGTGACGAACAAATCGAGTTCTTGTAGGTGCCTATAGAAGATTTAATTTCAAAAATAATATTGAAAATGTCGAGTGATGAAAGTCTTTTTATCTACTGAGCCTGTTTTTTTGTCTCGCATAAGGTGTGAAAAGTAGAGTATACACCTCGGGGATAAGACTGTTTTAGTCTTGGGCGGTTGAACCCCTCACTGCACTCAGGACTCAGTGTTAATTCCCTCGCTTCGCTCAGGAATTAACTTATAACTCCCTCGCTACGCTCAGGAGTTAAATTATGAGTCCTTCGTTACGTTCGGGATTCAATTCGCTCCCGTGACATAAAACAGTGCTTTATCCCCTTAGTGTATAATCTACTATTACATTTACGAGGCCGTCTAGAATAGGACTGATGACTGATTATATTACGAGTATTGACAGTCTAGGTCAAAATAACGCATTCTAAATTTCACCCAGATTGCAGTGATGTGGGTAAGCGAAACACGGTGCAGTGCAACTGCTAAATACTACATATATATACGAGTATGTACCTATATTTAGATAGGGGAGTGTGGCCCAACGCAGTTGCTCAGTAAAATGCCTGAGTTAGACGGATAATACTTTACTTAAATTGTGTCCACATTAGATCCATTGTCTATCTGTGCATGGGAACAAATAGTCTGACACCTGATGACGCTGTTGATAATGGAGTCAATGTGTGGACAGTGAAACTCCTGAATGTCTAGAAGTAAACCTCTGTAGTCTGAAATACGAATTCTACACGATATGATACAGAGAGAAAGAGTATAATGGAAAAATAAACCATCTTCGTCTGTAGCCCCTGACAGGACACGAACCTATGATCTCTCTTGTAACGCTAGAGTTTTGACCACTAAGCTACAAGGATAGGGACTGAAGTCGCGTATCTTTCGGTTATATTCCCGCTACGAATAGCGACCTCTCTGTATTCTCTTGAAAGGCTCACAGCCTTCTGACGTTACGAATTCAACGTTTGGACGCCTGGAAGTGATAACCTCTCGAGTTTTAGAGATCGTTTTATTTGTGTTAGACTCCTGTTAAATTACATATGGTCCATGGTGGAGCCTGAATGTAGATTATTTTCATACGACTACCCAACGTAAAGGAGTGTTCAAAATGTTTGAAATGGCTAACATTAATTTATCCTAAAAACGGATTTATGTACAGTCGAGTTCTATTATCTCCGGTTTAAATTCACGGGCCACAGCCCTTTCATTTGGATGTGTGCGTAGTGCGTGGGAATATAGATCCAACACGTAGAGGCCCTTTGGAGACGAAGTTTGATGTGATTTATGTCGTAGTACACCTGGGGACCGATTTTTGACTTTCAAGCGGTCGAAAATCAAATAAAAGTAAATACGTTTGCAGTGTCAAAATGGCCGGCACTTACTTTCTACCAATAAAATTGAATACGAGTGGTCAATACCTACCACTCGTTTTTGAATTTTCTATCCCTATTTCATAATTTTTGACAGTTTTCGAGTGATAGAGTCGAGCGCTCGAAAGTCAAAAATCGTTCCCCTGCACGTCTATCATGGGACGGCTGCGTCATACTCTCGATTTTTCTCGCAAAATACATCTTGTTCTAATAAGTGAGAGCATATAGTGCGAGAAAATCGAGAGAGCTCGCGCACCGTCGCGTGATAGCCGTGCTGCTAGAACCCATTCACCGAATTCTACCACAATTATTATTCTTACGTATGTCTTTCCCGCTCACGGGACAATTATGTCCCGGACCTTTGGGAGGCGTGCGTTGAGCTAGGTACCTACAAAGTAACAACTGAGCTAACACGTAGAGGCCCTTTTGACAATTTAATGAAATGCAAGGAGTACCTACACCGAGCGGATGCTGTCCCTGCCCGTGTCATGGGACGCACACACAGACCGATTATTATTATCTCTTTATTCACATTTCCTCTTAAGTTAGGTTTGTACAATAATTATATGAATAGTAAAATGTAAAACTATGCATACAAAACATAAAATCATTATAAAAACCTAACCTAGGGTGCAGCCGGCAGCGAGGCGGGGCCTAAGATACCGGTGGTCAGGGCGACAGAGACAGGAACCTCCTGACTATCCGCGCAGTATCCAGGACTACTGCCTTCTGTATCTGACCCTTGATCCAGCCACCTAGCGAGAGTCTCTTGATTATTATTATTATTGTTATACATAGGTACAGGTAATGTTGAAGGATGAGATGCCTCTCATGCGCTCAGACTAGCATATATGCCGTGAGTGACGGACTGCATTTCAGCTGCTTTCTGGTCGCAAAAGTTCAGTTAGAATGCAGTTGACATAACTTCGTATGAACTGCACACTGACTGCAAACTAGCTACATGGCTTGTATAACACAGTTGGTACAACTGCAATAGAATACTTAGACGTCAGTGTGAACCATCAGTCGTCAGAACTGCAAGCCAAAAAGTCATTTGCAAAAGAACTCCATTAAAAATGCAGTTTTTGAATTACAGTTTTTTAAACTTTACTAAGTTTAAAAAAACAATAAACTGTGTAAAGAAAGTATGTCCAACAGGGGTATCTAGCGAAAGAACGTTGTACTATCAGAATTACCGGTTTCTGTGCGGTCTTCATTGTAGAATATTGTAAGCTAGTATAACGAAACAGTTCTGCTACTCGACGCTAGATGTCAGCAGTGATATAACATTTGATAGATACAATTAAATTACGCAGACTGCACTCTTTATTATTGCCGATAATTCTAATTAACAAAAGGTCTTTATTTTGACCCTCTAGACAATTAACTCTATAACAACATTTAAGAATGTGCGAGTAAATAGGTACTTACCGACTTCGACGACCGGTTAGCCTAGTGGGTAGTGACGCTGCCTACGAAGCTGAAGGTCCTGGGTTCGAATCCCGGTAAGGGCAAATGTTTGTGTGATGAGCATGAATATTTGTTTCTGAGTCATGGATGTTTTCTACGTATTTAAGTATTTCTATCTATTATATATATCATCGTCTAGTACCCATAACACAAGCCTTATTGAGCTTACTATGGGACTGGCTCGATTTGTGTAAGATTGTCCCCTTATGTTTATTATGTGTTTATTGTTTATTATGTTTACTTACCTTACTTAATTTAAAACAGCTGTAAACAGAGCAACTTTATGGTACACTCCTGAGATAATTATTGAATGATAGGTAGAACAATGAAGAGAATCGTAAGTTATAGGTATTTGGTACTGCTACAAAGGATTGTTGGTATGTGTCATGAGGCGAGGCTGCGGTCGGGATGACTTGCGGATCGATGATGCATCAAGACGGTAACGACCATGTACGGTACGGTACGGTATGTATGTAAGGTACGGTCTTTGTTCTTGGACTAAACCTACGAGTAGGATATAATAAATATACTCATGATATTTATATTAGCTACCCGCGCCGCTTCGTCCGCGTCTTAGGCACTGGTCCCACTGCCAGAGAGTCTATTGCTATGAAAATACTCCCTACTCACCGGCGGTGGGACCCGTGCCTTACAAAGAACTCAGGCAACGCGGGAACGCGGGATGCAATATAGTCTATGTCCAATTGTCCATTCAGAAAGTACATTAAGAACTCTGGTGAATGTATTTTCTAAATAGGGTATTTTTTTCGGAGATTATAGAATATAATAGAAAGTTCATTACACATACATTCACATAATGCACCTTAAAAAGTAACAAACAGGGATGCGCTACCGAAAAGGTCTCCGCTAAGCAATGCAGTTGGCACAGCAGTGCCAACGGCGCTGGTTTTCTGTGGATCCAGGTGGGATCCAGTGAGGTGGTTTTCCCCTATTATACATACAAACTTACAAAGCCAAAATCTCGCAGACTTTTCCTCTTTAGATTATGAATAGGTACAGACCTTGGGCATTTTGTACCACAACGGTGGCAAACAAGCATATAGCCTGTCTGATAGTTAATTAGACAACGTAGCCTATTGACACATACATGTGGCTCCCGAAAAATCACACGCTCGGTGCCAAACCTCTATTGACTTGAGAATTCGTTGAGCTGACTAATGGATCTCAGGCGACATTCACTATAGGTAAAGAAGATCTATATATGTAGTTAGGTATATGGTGTTGTATTTCTAGTAGTGAATATTCACTACTAGAAATACAACACAATATACCTAACTATAGAGATAGATCTTCTGTACCTAAAGTGAAGGTACCTACCTACTTCCATCTAGCTTTGAATTCATCCGTACCTACTAAAATACCCTACATAAATCAAAAAATGTCTTAGAAATAGGGTAAAAAACAAACGAATAATCTTTTTTTTCTACATTTCCTTAGTTTTCTATACATGTATTATATCGTTTGTTTATGTTGTGTTCGTTTGCCTATCGTTTTGTTTATTTTTCTATCGTTTTATTTATTTTTTATTCTTTTATGAATTTTATTTTTTCTCGTGCCTCGAGAAAGTTCTCTACGGCACCCATGATCGCGTTGTCAAATTTAGTTCCGCGTGTGTACTCCTTTAATTTTGGAAATAAATGGAAAAGTGGGTGGTCAAAGATCTCAAAACCAGCTTGGCGGATTGCAGTGGGAGTGACCAATGAGCTGCCCCCCTATTCTGTAACTTGTTTTAAGCTCACCTCAACGCTCACCCACAAATATATCTTGATACCGCGAGCGTAAGTAGAGGTCTAGTTTCGTGACGGCTGACCGGCGGGGTGAGCCGCTTTAGCGCGTAGCGAATAACAGCCCGGAGCCTTGTCATGGCGGAAAAGCACGACAGCGCGCAGTTTTGCTCGGCGTTTTTCTTGCCGCACTTTCGAGATCATTTCCATGTAATAGGCACCCGCCGTTCTTTTGCCAGATAATCAATGAAAATCGAAAAACTGAGGCAATGACTTTACCTGCAGTCGGAAAAAAATGTTTTTAGGCTTTGCCTTTTCGCTTCGGGATCAAAATAGTGAACCCATGTTTCGTCCACAACAAAACGGTGATAAAGTCTCCGGGTCACGCTTGATGATTTCAAGATTTCGCTCTGCAACCTTCACATGCAAGTCTTTGTTTGGCTTGGTTGACATTGCCGACACTTTTTGTAACCCAAATATCGACTGTACACTATATACCAAACGAAATATTTATGGTCTTGCTCTGCTAGATACAGATCGTTATTAGCCTGTCTGCTAAAATCATTTTACTATTTTTTCAACGGTTCGTGAGAAGGTAGAGGTAGAAGGCTGTTTGGAGCGGGGGTCAACTTCAATCTAGATCTGCCTCTTCTAAACTCAGCAACCCAGTAAGCGGGAGTGGAGTAAAGTCTACGGTCTGCTCAATATACAAAAATTCTGCTGATTCTTTATTCATACCGTACCGTACTTCATACGTACTTTATCACGGCAATTCAATGTTTTCCATAATGACGCGATTTGTTTCACAAAAGACTTATTTACGATGTAATGGCGGGAACAATTTATTTATTATTTATTAGAGAAATGGCAGCCTCTAGGGCCTTTGCCAAAAACAGTGTATAGAAATCAAAAATAAAAAAAACATTTCACATGCATGATGTACGGTGTAAGGCCTTCACGATGCACTGAGTGATAGCTGGAGCAGTACAAAGTATAATGGCGGCCGCGACCACGAACCGCTGAATGATGCCCAAGAATTGGTTATTCGCATTTCCAGGAAAATTCTTCATAAACTGTAGCCGTCATGTTTGCCATTTATTGCATAATACGCTATCAAAACTATACATTAAACAGCAGAATGCAGAAAATGAAAAAAAATGTCTGGAGCACGATCCGCCATGTTCCAAGGATCATTCAAAAGCCCGGGAACAATTTGAATAAAAACAACCGTCAACTTGTACGTCATAATGACGGATCAGAATAAAAAAAATATTTAAATAGGTTTTATAAATACGCAATTCTAAGAACTTTTTAATTCACCTTAGTATTATATATAATTCGGAATGCATTTAAGCATGTATAAAATGTATAAATGTATGCATTTAAGCCCTAGAGAATCTCTGGTGTAGGAAGTGAAATTGACACAGAATTAATGTAGACGCGAGAATGAATTAATATGAGCAAAACTTTTTAACGTTGTATTTTCTCGAACGAGATCCTAACCGGCGGCCAAATCAAATAGTATGAAATCTCTCACTCATCGCCTCTCCGCGCTGGTGGAAAATGTCGAAGGAAGTCGGTTAATAAATATAGCAAAAAAACAAGTGTGACTATCAGAGTCGCGCACGAAGGGTTCCGTACCATTATCTATAAAAACGGCATAAAAACACGTTTTTTTATGGGAGCCCCTTAAATATTCATTTTATTCTGTTTTTTAGTATTTGTTGTATATAGCGGCAACTAAAATACATCATATGTGAAAATTTGAACTGTCTAACTATCACGGTTCATGAGATACAGCCTGGTGACAGACAGACAGATGGACGGACGGACGGACAGCGTAGCCTTAGTAATAGGGTCCCGTTATTACCCTTTGGATACAGAACCCCAATATAAACCAATGATTAAGCTTTTTTTGCGGCTAAGTGCGTGTCGGGCCACGCGCAGTGTAGGTTTCCTTAGTTGCCTGTCTGTCTTTGTTACATTGACACGCGCCAAATAAATGGTGCGGTTGCGTCGGCCGAATTTGTACAAAGTTGGCCTTTTTTCAAATACATTTTAGGTTGGTCGACTAGTTATCTACTTACTCGATGTCTACTCAGCCGTGATAATTTTCCTTTTGAATTCATTACATACTAACAACTACCACGAACTTTTTCACATTCCCAGTAGCAGACATTTAGCCGGCAGGGGGTGGGGACACATGACTCTAACAAAATATTAAAATAAGTTGTTAAAAACTCGTAATATTTTTGAACAAGCTATCCGGTATCGTTGGACACACAATGAGTTTGACGTGAAAAAAAGTTGTAGGGGAGGTACTTACCTTAAAAAACTATTTTGTCTGAGTGATTGATTTATATATACCCTTGCCGAAAACAGCATTCTAGTAGTAAGGGTCACTGAGCTAAGCCGCAGAACAGGCCGACAGACGGACATGGCGAAACTATAATGGTTCCGTTGTTGCCATTTCATTTATTTCATTGCATGTCACATTACAGGTACAAGGTGGAACAACAAGATAGGTATAAATGTGACGCCCTGCAAGGGCGCAGCAATTTTGACTCCGGAACCCTAAAAAAGCATGTCATTGTTAAAATTTAGTCATTGTTTCGTCAATTTTTGTCAGGGTTGTACCTATTATACGTAGTTACGAGTTCATGAACTCGCCAATATGACAAGGCGTAAAGTTTTGCGGATCGCCTACTTCGAGTTGAAGATATATAATAATAGGTAGGTACAGGTAATTATATATGTATACGAAAAACAACTGCCTACAGTCTTGGCATGTTCACTCAGTTGTAAAATCTTAAAAGTCATTATTCTATTTTTGTGACGAGCAGTGGCGTTATTACTAGCTGCCCGGCCCGGCTTCGCACGGCTAGTGTACCCTTAGGAATGAAGCATTTTCCCGCGGTAAAAAGTAGCCTATGTTCATCAGGGATAATGTCGGCTTCTAATGGTTTTTCAAGTCGGTCCAGCAGTTTCGGAGCCTATTCAATACAAACAAACAAACAATCAAATCTTTCCTCTTTATAAATAGTATTAGTGTAGACGAACACAGCTCCCGAAGGCGCGCTGTGTTGAGAGTGTCTAACCTGCATTACCGCCAACACAACGAATCCTCAAATAAAATAAAGGATCGGCAGCGCGCTACTGATTCTGACAATACAATATAGGTATTAGCCTAGTCGTAGATTTCTTGTTCATAGTAGGTAGTTTCTTTATAAACTCATATTTTTAGTTCCTTTCAATTGTTAATAAAGTTAATAAAGGCACTAACGTACTTAATGTCAACTTAACGAAATCGATTATTTTGTATTGCGGGGCCGGAAAGGCATCGATAAAACCAGCCGCAGTTAGTTACGTTGTATGCCATTAAACCTTGATAACCGCACTGACACGTCTGTCAGGCCTGCCTATATCGAGACCTACTCCAGTCAACAACGACTTTTCTTTAATACAAACGGAATACAATAGGTATAACTTCGAATCACTTAACACGGGAATAAGGCGAAAAACTTTATTACAAATCCGTTCGACTTCATGAAATTGTCTAATTAATATATCTGGGCTTTCGCCTCAGTTCCGGTTCCTTGGAATCGTACCAATCCATTGGTTGATTGGCATCGCCAGTATCACCACAATTCAATACACTCAAATATTTAACCGTTTAGAACTTTATAAAACCCACTTTGAAAACACACTTTTCAGAAAAGTTATCAAACCTTGTCGCAAGCTGTTAAACACGTATAATTGCAACCGAGCAATTCCCCAAAAGGCATTAAAATCCAAAATAGTGATCAAACGGATTATTGTTGAGGACAACTCCGAGTTGACTAGACTACGTCTATTTAACAACAATCAAGCGGAGAAATGCTTGCCGAAGCGCAGGCCACCAGTCTCGAGCCGACTGCACGCCGCGCCGCGCGCCCTCGCCCTGCAGAGAAAGCATGAAACTACTTTAAATCAAACAGTGTCACAAACTTAGTTGGAGCGAACAGTGAGTGCAGCAACCATGCCGGAGGGAATAGAGCCCGTTTCGAGAGTCATTTACCGCGAAGTCACACCGGAGCGTAAGTTTTGTTGTGGTTAAATATATATGTGTAGATTAGTTGCATCTTTGATCTACAATGCTTTCGCTCTAGTTTCCGACGAAACAATAATTGTCCAGAAAATCTGCGCGGTTTTCATTGACGACCGGGTTAGGCACAGAGGCAAAGTCATAAACGTGTATTTTTTATGATTGTGTGTGACCACTACCTACTATAATAATTTACTTTAAAAACAAAGTTTTAACCGACTTCAATTTAGTACTCCGCCAAACCACGAGAACATTTCCTATTTCTTTTTTACAATTTACCGTTTACATGAACTGATTTCTGATAGCAAATGCGTTGATAACTATAGAAAAAAAACCGAATCGCTGTATGTGGGCCGATAATATTTGAGGACTTCGATTCGGCTTTTTTTCGATTCGGCTCATCTATGACGGAGTTCTGAGGTAACAAACATTGAAAAAAAAAACAGCTGAATTGAGAACCTCCTCATTTTTTTGAAGTCGGTTAAAAAAGCTACATTAGTTATAATCTCTTACATCGTTTTATAAAGTCTATGTTCTAAACAAAGTGTACCTACTTTCACGAAGTTCTAATGAGGAAAATTTATTATTTAATTACATTTTACTCCGATCCAATTACATTAATAATAATAAGGTATGAACCCAATTATTACTCTAACAAACTCGTTTTTTCTAGAATTTAATAAATTATTATTTTTTCATAGGTACCTACATAACATAATTTATTTTCATCGAAAATATGAAGATTTTCCTTGTTTCAGCCATATTTACCATGATATCTGTAAGGATAACTTAAATGGATACTTAACATACAATATCATCGTAAAACTTTTCCCCAAGTTTATATTTAGGGAAGACCCTACCCTTGTTTACCCTTTCAAAGCACAATTGTATTCAAGTGCCACCAATAAAATGCAATGCCTTAATGCAATGATTGACAGGAACTGGACAATTGATCGCATTTTTTCGTAATTCGTTATTGTACCGATGTTCTCACCCTTGAGAGCTACCTACGAGAGACAAAGGCTAGATTTGTTCTGAAGTAATTCCCTTCACAGGCGTTACTTTGTTTTTCTGTACATACATGTGAATTTAAGTAAGCATAGCACCTAGTGGTATCTACGCTCATTTATAAATTTGTTGCACACACCGAAAAGAAAAAACCTACCATAAAATAAATGCTGGAGCGTCAGCTTTGAATTTTCAGTTATACGCTATACTTTATTCAATACATGGATAAAGCGTCATAAGATAATGCTGTTTCTGTTTACTTTTAGTCAAAGTGATTAATACTGTACGTAGACTTAGCTGATCAAGGATATAAAGAAAACAGTGAAGCTACTGTGGAAATACCTACTCTCTTACTTTAATTAACTAACAAAAACCAGTAATCATGAGTTTAATAAACATTGTGAAACCATAGAGCGTTGTGTTGTTCATTTTCGTACGTTAACTTGTGTTAATTAATGTAAATTCAGCAAATACTGTGACCCCTTCGTGAAGGGTTATGAGGCACTAGGCATCGAACAACATGGAAATACGCGTCATGACGACGTAAACGCCCCACGTTAAATCAGCCATGTGGTGACGACTTTTGTTACTACGATACATTGTTTCATGAAATAGAAAACCTTACCTACAATAGAACCGCAGCTACAAAATTTTACTCACTACGGGATGAGCAATCCCAAAAGAGCAGTGAGTTCCCAGTAAGTACAAATTGCCCTATCTATGTCTGATTTTCTCGCACTGGCTATTTGGATTGTTCATTCAGTAGGTATATTTTTACACGTGCATGTACTAAGACAATGAATAAATCACTTTTGAAACTCTACAAAGCGCACGCTATGTTCTGTGAATTTCCAAGATTTTTCTGTATCAATGTCGTCAGAACTATAGTCGGTTTTAATTGGATGTTACAGTATGTATGCATGCGAATCAGTCATGTCCTTTCCACAACATTCGTATCGTAGTACCTACCGTAAACGAAGCGAATAAAGATCTCGGCTTCGGCTTGGGCAAAAATGCTTTCGTGTGTCCGGCTCTTCTCCTCTACAGGTCGCATTTCTCAACTGATTCTGGTCAAATTTAATGAGCAGGCTGAACTATTAGGTATGTGGATTTTTTTGGCGGTTCGGTTTTCGGAATGGAAGACAAACAAGACAATAAGGACAGACTCGCTAATTCTACAACTCATAGAACCAGTAGTATTAAAATATACAGACTGTAGCCACGTAGTAGGCCTTTAGGCCAAATCTCTAGCCTTTCGAATAGACATGATGTCTATTGACGTATTGACGCAATCTCTACCCAAAAAATCCCCAAAATTTATAAGACATCAAAATTCCGTATTCTGGGGCATGATAGAGATCATGTCGAATGACGAGCTCGATGTCTATTGCTACATACTTACGTTTCGTTTTTCTTGATTGTGCTTGTTTACAATCAAGAAATGAAATACAATACAGGGTGTGGCCTGAAACAGGGGCAAAAAATTAAACGGTAGAATATTGGGCGTGTGAGCACTGAGCACTTATTTCCAATTTAAATTGAAAATTATAACGTTTTTTTTTCTTTTCTTTTTCTTTAAAGCAAGTTCATGTGTATTGTTTGCCACCGCGTTCTGGGGTGACACAGGTAACTAAAAAGATAAAAAGATGTTAAAAAATTAGAAAAATATATTTTAAAAACAAAAATGCAGAAACTATTATTACTCCGTACATGATGTTACCTCAAAATCTGCATTGACTGCTGTGCTATGATCTCGTGGTGCCAAGATACATTACTTGGAGGTCATAACTTTAGGTCAACATTACTCCGAACTAAAAAAAAATTGGACACAAGGGGTTACGTCAGATGCTCTAAGGAAGCGTCCTTTTAAATATTTGCCCCTGTTACAGGCCCAAACCGTATAATACAAATACTCTTTATCTCACACAAACAAAGCAGTTAAAAAGAGAAACAATACAATAACATGAAGGTAGAGGTAGACAACGGGCGGTCTTATTTTTCGAAGTATTTGACTGAATTTAATATTAAGAGGGCTTTTTAAAATTCGTCAGGAATAAGCGACAATTACCGATTTTTGACGGTCTAAATCTAAGAAACGGAAAGGTTTTTATAGATTCTGATTACTTATTTGCATAGCTCAACTCCTTTTATTGTGCGTACCGGCCTCTGATTTAAGAATAACTGAATATGTTGACCGAATATACCCGATTACCGACAGTAGTTTTCGGAAAAGAGCGCCGAGCCATAAGTTTGACCGCCTAATTCTCCATGATGTTACATGAGAACCTAGTTGTTTTTTTTTCTTTTCACTATTGTAATATGTCCGTATTGTGCGTAGCGGCCTCGAATTTTCCTTTTTTTTCACGTATGTATATGTAAATTGATCTCAATTACACCATATTTTTCAACAATATCGTACTGAATACACAAGGATTTTCTCATTATTGTTGAATTATTAGTAAATTGAATCTTAAATAACATTAAAGTTCATACTTTTACCAACACAATGCAGTAAAAAAAATACAACATTTTCCAACATTTATATTTTTAAATAATCATTCAAACATAGTATAAATTTACCGTCGCGCGCGATCTCTTGCCAGTACCGGCTTAGCCGTTGTCCGGGTCGGACCTGTACGTCGTGTAATTGTGGCTATTCACGAAGGCTAACCGTCAACTAAAATATTATTTTGATCTCTGACTAGGCATAGTTGTTATCAACGTCGGGGTCAAACTATACTAGTGAGTCATTCGTGAGGCTAATCGAGACAACTTACGAATTGCATAGCTGCCATGTCAATTATTTTACTTGGTGATTTTTTTATAAGCTTTTATTTAGTTCACCTATCCGTTGTCTGCAATCAAATCTTGCAAGTTAAATTTGATCCACTTCCTGGTTTCCGATTGAGCTGAAATTTTGCATGCATGTATAAATTGGATGACAATGCAATATGATTATGACATAAAGCTGATCTGATGATGGAGCTGGAAGGTGGCCATAGGAACTACGTAATTAAACGACGCAACCCCATCGAGTTTGGGCTCCATTAATTCGTCTTGATGAGTACTTGGTAACCAGGGTCTGATGATGGAGCTGGAAGGTGGTCATAGGAATTCCGTAATTAAACGACGCAACCCCATCGACTTTGGGCTCGTTTAATTCGTCTAGACGAGTACTTGGTAACCAGGGTCTGATGATGGAGCTGGAAGGTGGTCATGGGAATTCCGTAATTAATAAATAAATAAATATTAGGGGACAATCTTACACAAATCGACCTAGTCCCAAACTAAGCAAAGCTTGAACTATGGGTACTAGACGACGATAAACATACTTATATAGATAAATACATACTTAAATACATAGAAACATCCATGACTCAGGAACAAATATTCGTGCTCATCACACAAATAAATGCCCTTACCGGGATTCGAACCTGGGACCTCTTGCTTCGTAGGCAGGGTCACTACCAACTAGGCTAAAGCGGTCGTCGGTCGGAATTAAACGACGCAACCCCATCGAGTTTGGGCTCGTTTAATTTGTCTTGACGAGTACTTTGGTACTATATGGTAAACAGGGTCTGATGATGGAGCTGGAATGTATCCATAGGAACTCCGTAATTAAAAGACGCAACCCCATCGAGTTTGGGCTCCATTAATTCGTCTTGACGAGTACTTGGTAACCAGGGTCTGATGATGGAGCTGGAAGGTGGTCATAGGAATTCCGTAATTAAACGACGCAACCCCATCGAGTTTGGGCTCGTTTAATTCGCCTTGACGAGTACTTTGGTACTATATGGTAACCAGGGTCTGATGATGGAGCTGGAAGGTAGCCATAAGAACTCCGTAATTAAAAGACGCAACCCTATTTCATCAGTCCACTTTGTGGGGGGTCCGCTGCGCCATCCGGTACGTGGTCTCCGCTCGAGAACCTTTCCGCCCCAACGGCCATCATGTTTTTCAGTTGTCTGTACAAGAACCTACAAACCACTGACATAATATGCAGGGTTGTAGAAAATACCTAACAATATGAAAAAAAAACTTTTTAACCGACTTCAAAAAGGAGGAGGTTATATGTTTCACAGTATTTTTTTTATGTACATACGTTCGCCGATTTCTTCGTCAGTTGGGGCCCGATTAAAAAAATATATTCAAAAATGTATACTTCTGAGATATCCCAGGGAAATCGAGGGCAACCCTCAAATATTACGTACTTATTACGTGTTTCATGAATTCTCTAAAGCTATTCAGGTATTTGCGTCTGGTAGTCATCAGTTCATGTTGGTGGGCTGATGATGGAAGGTACAACTCCTCAACCTTTAGGAGTTAAAGGATTTTTTTAAATCTTATAGACCGTTCATCATATTCTTTCAAGTTATTCAGGTGAGCACACGTCAGGATTTGATGATGGGATCCCAGGGAAATTGAGGATAACCCTCATATTTTATAGGCACGCGTGTAGTTGACATCGGTATTTTCTATTATGACTCGTGTATTTATCCTCGGAAATCGTAATTTTGGTGAAGTTGAACTGATGATGAAGACACCAGGCTAATGGAGAATTCCATTCTCCTCCTCCTGGAGCAGTCCTAAAGGATGTAAAAGGATGTATAAAGGATGAATAATCAGTTGAGTGATCCAACTAGAGAGTGCAAAAACCGGTCAAATTTCAAAACGGGTTATTAACCGGTTTTTATTTAAAGCTTAAAACATTGTATTGGAGGATAATTTTACTGTAAGAATGTTAATTCTGGTTTATTAGTAGACGATGTGTAGTTGAATAACTAACTTTTTTTTTACTTTTTATACATCATTATCATTGTCCTTTTACAGACAAGGACAATGATTCGCTTACCGTTTCGCTGATTTATTGCTTGAGAGATGGACATATCTTAAGGAAATTCGCTTCAGCAAGCGAAAGTGTTGACAACGACGATTGATAACGTGAAAGTTCGGAGGCTGGTCCGAAATTGTTGACGTTAATATCATCTACGATAAGATGATTAATTCAAAGTCTATGTCATGGTACTGCTGTACATGACTCGTAAGGCCGATACGAGAGCAACAGCTACGACCGCATATTTGACAAGTAAATGAGGTATGCCAGGTTCTCATGGGAACAACAATGTCAAACAACAAAACAATGATCCTGGTCCTCAGATTCCTGTTCCCATTTTGTTGGATCGATCTTAAAGGTCATTCATTCAATCATTCAAACAATCATTGGTCGACCCTACTGGTTGTTTAAGATTTAGCTAAGGAGCAGCCAGTCTTACGTAACGTCTTCGCTTCAACATAGCAATAATGCTGGGTGTTTGTGTCGCGTTTGCGCGAAGCACCCTCTCATTCAAAACACGACCTTTCCATAACATGTCTAGAACACGCCGAAGACATCGTATGAGGAAGTTGTTCAATTTCCGTTCCTGTTTTGTATACGATGTCCAAGTTTCAGCACCGTCCAATATGTATGTCCGGTACACGATCATCTTCGTATTTACAGTCAGGTGTTATCCCATAGCCTTGTACTGAGCTTCCCGAACATCGTGGATGCTTTGCGGAACTTGATCTCTACGTCAAGTGAGAGATTGTTTGACACTGGTGGGCCCATGGTAGCAGAAATTGTGTACAACTGCCAGAGGCATATTATCCAGCAGTATTGTTAGACAGATATTCTGGATTTATATCGATACTAGCTTCCGCCCGCGACTTCGTCTACGTGGACCCGGGATAAAAACTATCCTATATTTTAATCTAGGTTACAAACTATCTTCGTGTAAAATTTCATCCAAATCGGTTGAGCCGTTTAAGCGTAATTGAGTAACAAATATCCAAACATCTAAACATCCAAACATCCAAACATTCAAATTTTCGCATTTATACTATTATAGTAGGATACTCCTTACATTTATCTCTCATTCTTCATACATGCTCGTCGATTGAATACTCTTGTGACCTGACCTTTCTTTAGGATTCCTCCGATTAGGTCGGAATAAGTTCGTCGAGGTCGTCCCCTTCCAACTTTCTATCGACTTTTCCCTATTACACGTCCTTTGTTAATTCATATTCATCCTTTCTAAATGCTCAAACCAACGTAACATGCTCTTATAAATTTATGTAACAACATCTTCAGATTTTTCAGTCACTCCGCACCTGTCTTATTTTATCGCTATCATACTAACTTTAATTAAACTTACTAGAAATTAATATGTGACAATTTACTAGTTTATTTTTGCTAAATAACGATCTCGGCTCACAACTTCAAGCATTTTATAAATGTAACTCATTTCGGTTAGTAACCGGTAGTGATGCGCGACTCCGAATGATTTGCCTATTCGAATAATTAGCGATTACTAATATCAATATTCGAATTGGAAATTAGTTGTACACTAATGCTAATAATCGAATGATGACAACTAATTAGTTGCAACTAATCGAATACCGAACGATAACCACCGTAAGCGTGACTCTCCTTTCATACTATATCAATGATGGGCGAGCTCAAGTTATGGTGGTTATCTGTTCGATTCATTCGTTAGTTGACTTAGTTGTGACAGTGACATTAGCTACTAATGTCAACGTCTAGTTCGATTCGGGCACATTAGATTAGCGACTAATGTTAAAGTCAAGGTCGACTCATGCGGGCGACCGGGCGTCGAATAGAAGTATTACTAATAATCGAATGATTTTCAAATTAGTCGAATTAGTTGAATGATTATAATAATCGACTAATCGAATTAGTATCATTCAAAGTCGCGCATCATTAGTAACCGGTTTATAGTTTCCAAAACCGGTTATTAACCGAACTCAAAAAGTTCCGGTTAACCTGTTTGCATTCCCTAGAGCAACCTATAGAAGAGACAGCCGGATAGCCGGACATACGAAAGTATTATTGCCCTATAGTTAAATATCGATACGCTCACAAAATTTCACGAGAATCTGTTTAGAGTTGCACCTCATGCAACCTATAGAGGGGACAGCCGGATAGTCGGACATACGAAAGCATTATTGCCCTATCTTGAATATCTAACTAGCTCACAAAATTTCACGAGAATCTGTTTAGAGATGCAACCTATAGAGGGGACAGCCGGACATACGAAAGCATTTTTGCCCTTTAGTTAAATATCGAACTCGTTCATAAAATTTCACGAGACTTGATTCAGAGATGCAACCTGTAGAGGGGACCGCCGGATAGCCGGACAGCTGGACATACGAAAGCATTTTTGCCCTATAGTTGCATATCGAACTCGCTCACAAAATTTCAAGAGAATCTGTTGAGAGGTGCGACCTACATATAGAGAGGACAGCCGGACAACTTAAAAAAAAGCATTTTATATTAAAATAAGACGTAACTACTTTAATATTATACTTTGTCAGAGTATTTTAATATATATAGAAAATATGTGCACAAAAAGCAATTACTTGCATTGTTCAAGTTAGGGCACCACGTTAGCGAAGTAATACTTACCATCTTTTAGTGCAAGTATTAATATCGGTCGCGCGTTCGCTCCAACGGTGCGCTATACAGCTACAGTAAGCTTGTGTGCGTGCTAGTAGTATTTACCACAAAGTAAATAGCGGCGGCGCGCGCCGGAGCAGAGAGTCCGCTCAGTACAAAGCGTCATTTTCGCCGCACGCACACAGACGTTACATTTACAGGCATACTTAGACGGGACTTGGACAGAGCTTAGTCGGGCTGTGCGCGCGTTGATCAATTGACGTCCCCGCCGGCGCCGCTACCTACGTAGGCACTTTGTATCACGTACGGCAAAATGAATAAACGATCTTATTACAGTTGCAGTGTATTTGGTTGTTTAAATACAACAAAAAACTGTGCCTACAGTTTTTTCAAATTTCCAAACGTTATTGAAAGGTAAGTTAAACTGTTTTCTCATGTTGGTAGGTATTCATCATCATTCATCTTATCGTTCGCTGGTAAAACGCCAGTATTTAGGTAGGTACTATGGTTTAGTTAAGTAGGTACCTAATTAGGTATAGGTATTCTTTGTTGGCGCTCTCGACCGCCGCCGGCCACATGTCACAACTCGCAGCGGGTCATGCATCAATTTATTTACCAAGATACCTACGCTGGTTGATATTTAAATGTCATGTCATGTTGAATTTTTTTCTAGTAAAAGTTGTTAGATTTTCTTTTATCTTAAAAGCAGTGTTAAGTACTTACTTACATTTTAGAGAATCCAGTCATTAAACCCCAAATAACATTTTACTTGCAGTACCGTTATCTTTATCTAGGTGCACGGCAGTGTGCCTGCCAAGTTCAGAAGAGAACGCCGGTCATTATACCCCAAATGACATTTTACTTACAGTAAAGTTTTTTTGACGCACGGCAGTGTGCCAGCCAAGTTCAGGAGAGCATGCCAATCATTAAACCCCAAATAACACGTCACTTTCAGTAAAGTTTTTGCACAAATTACTTACCAGTTCATTTTAAAAATCAAATGTTTTCTTTTCAGACGAACCTTATGGTTAAGTTTAATTGATCGAGAAGATGTAAAAAACAAATGGTCTACATGTCTCCGAGTTTGTGAGTCCCACTTCGAAACCAATTCTTTAATAAAGATATCGAACCGAACTCTCCTGAAAAAAGGCACAAATCCTAAACTGTTGCTACCTGTTAAAAAAAATGAAAATATAGGATCACAAGCAACTGTGGAGACTAGCGAAGCTAGTACACAATATGAAAAAGATGAACGTCACTCCAGTTCACAAACAGCAGCTCACCTTTCTGCTAATTCTCCCCGAAAAAGAAAGCTGAAAAACGATATTCTTGAGTGCAGGAAGAGACTAAAAACAACGGCTGCACCAAAAACTGGTATTAACTTATTTCATAAATTGTGTGATAAGTTTCTTACCGAAAACTTATCTAAAGTTGTAAAAGAACAAGCAAAATTAAAATTTCATTCTTCTGGAAATAGGTACAGTACAGATTATAAAGTATTTTGCCTAAATTTGTTTTACACAAGTCCACAGGCATACAATCTCTTAAGTGAATGTTTACTAAATATGCCGAGCAAAACTACACTCAAGCGAATGTATATGCCAATTAATACAAAAGTAAATAGTCATATAATGGAAGTTCTCAAAACCAAAGCTAATAGTATGACTGATATGGAGAGAAACTGTTCTCTTGTGATAGATTCGATGAGCCTAAAGGCTAATCTATATTATAATATAAAAGAGGACAAAATTTATGGTTTTCATGAAATAGATGGAAAACAATCTCCAGAGCCAGCAACATATGCTTTAGTGGCAATGATACATGGAATTTTCATAAATTACAAGCAGCCTGTAGGATTTGCATTATTATCCAAGTGTAAAAATTCTGAAGACTTATCAAAATGGTTAGATAAACTCATCAGAAAGCTTCTTGAAATTGGCTTCAAAATACGAGTATTAGTGTCAGACATGGGTTCAGACTTCACAAGTAACGCCAAAGAAAGACAAGTCAGCATTGAAACTCCGTTTTTTTTGTGGATTCTAAAAAGATTTTTTATATCTTTGATGCTCCTCATCTGATTAAACTTGTGCGCAATAATTTGATCAACTACAATTTCCAATTTGATAACTATGAAGCTAAGTGGGATCACATCATTCAGTTTTACGAGAAAGACAAAACTCAACAAGTGAGGTCTGCGCCAAAATTAACGGAAAGTCACATTAAGCCTAGCAACTTTGAAAAAATGAAAGTAAAGTTGGCTGTGCAGGTACTAAGTGCTACAGTGGCAACAGGTTTATCAACATGCAGAGATTTTGGCGCGATCGATTCAACTGCCGAAGGCACAATAAAGCTAATTAGAATTATGAATAATGTGTTCGATTTTTTAAATTCATCTATTCGTTTTGGCTCTACTGAATACCAACACGCCTTCAGTGGTACAGTGTTTCAGATTTCTTTTCTTAACGAAATGATGAATTTTTTTGCATCATTGAAATTAATTAATCCAAAAACGGGTAAAGACGCTACTTCGAGAGTTAAGTTTCTGGAAGGTTTGCAAATTACCTTAAAATCTATTTTGCTTTTGTTCGAGGATTTAAAATCAGAAGGCTACAGTTACATTATGACAAGGCGACTGAACCAAGACTGTTTGGAGAATTTTTTTGGTAGAGTGCGCACCCGTAACGGAAATTCAACGGAACCCACAAGTTGGCAACTTGTGTCGGCATTTCGAAAAATTTTCTTTATTACTATTATCAAACACTCTAAACAGGGCAACTGCAGCGACGATCTGTCAGATATTTTGCTTGAAGGTAACAATTTGTACTCAAGTTTAGCAAGCGACGAACAACAATCAACTTCTAGTGAACAACTGACAAAAGTTCCTGAAGTATCACAACAAGGAGAGATCAACAGCAATGCACCCATACCATCAGCGGATTATAATGCATTAGATATGCCCGAGAAAAACGCATTGGTTTACACATGTGGGTATTTATTAAAAAAATGTTTTGATCAGCACAAGGATTGCAGTCTTTTCAAATCGTATTTAAGTGAGGCCAGTACATTAAACTCGCAAGATACGACATTTATTCGTTACAAAGATTATTGTAAAGATGGAGGAAGCACTTTGTTGATTGTGCCGCAAGACAATTTTGTGAAGTTTGTTGAAGCATTGGAAGATAAATTCGCATCATATTTTAAAAAGAAATATTTAAACTGTAAAGTATTGAAGAATATTTATGAAGCAGTTCAAAATATATCTTTTGCAATGCCTTGCCCATGTTTCCCCATCATATATTTAAAGAAACTATATCTGAGAATGCGACTGTACTACACATTAAAATACAACAACCGCGCATTTAAGCAATGTCGCAATCGAAGAAAATACTTCTCAGTCAGTAATGTATAAAACCGGTGCTTTTTTCAATAATAATACCTTATTAATCCATGTTGTTTTTATTTACCAATCTACGTTAGAAACGCAACAAAGGTACATTTTTACTATTATAAATACACTTTCTTGTTTTGAAAATAATTATCACTATTGCCTGATATAGTACTTGCATTGTAAAGGATTTTCAATTTTTGAAGACGACAAGATAAAAAATCATCATTTAAGAAAATATTAATCCCATAAAAAACATTCCATGTAAAAAAGAGGTCAAGTCTCGAAACTCTTCCACCGTAAAAAGTTGTGAGATATTTCGTAGTACCAAGTCTCAGGCATTCTTATTAATCTTTAATTACTAGTTAAATAAAATTCTGCAACTTGGCAATCACACAACTTTACTGCATTTATTGATTTTTGCATACCTAAAACTATGTAGTATTGTGTGATTGCCAAGTCACAAAATTTTATTTAGCTAGCAATTAAAGATTAATAAGAATGCCTGAGACTTGGTACTACGAAATATCTCACAACTTTTTACGGTGGAAGAGTTTCGAGACTTGGCCTCTTTTTTACATGGAATGTTTTTTTTATGGGATCTCATTTCTTTTTGTAGGTTATTGTGTTAGCAATACATACAAATTAAGAATGCAGTCCCATAGTTGCTTTACTGCAAATGTAACTTTGTAATCCTAGATATTTATATGGGATTACAAAGTTATTTATGCAGTTGGTATACCTAGAAACTTGGACTGAAATTCCAAGTTTTTTCAGTTTTCCCTTGGTTTATACATTAAACACTAATTATATTCTAAATTTGAAGCTTCTATGTCTGCTAGAAGTGCCTTAGACTTTTTGTGATCGGTCAGTGAGTGAGTGAGTGAGTGAGTGAGTGACAAAATTATGAAACTTTGACTAGTTATAATTCTTAAACTACTAGTTCAAATTGAATGAAATTTGAAATATACCGTGTTTATACAATGCCTGCTTGGATACTGAAAATTTTAGCTTCTAGATTTATCCACAACGAAGGTATAGGGGGTCAAAAACGGCCTGAATTGCTTCGAGAAAAGGATGGTACAGCCGTGCCGTTTTGCTCGACTTGGCGGGGGCACTGCCGTGCCCCCAGATTACGTATTTGAAGTCCATAGACGAAATTGTTATTTAAAACAATCATGGAACGTGTAACCCTTCTAGGTTTCAACTATTTGGGACTGAACTTGGCACCCTTTTTACATTTATGTTTTTGTCGAACTTTTTCACGTTAGTGTTTTTAGTGGGATCACTATCATAGTTATATCTTGTTAGCTACAAGTTGTTACGCTCTAGTCTTCGTCATGTGTGGTGTCGGGACCTTTAATGGATATTTGATGCTCTTTAACATGTAAGCAGTCTCTAAGGAATGTAAACATGATAAGATGTATGTATAAACGAATCGATGTATGTGTGTCTGTAAACTTATATTACCTACTCCTTTTTAAAATTCGGAATCAATACAGAAGCAACCCTAGTGAGTCGGGCCAGTTTAGGTATGTATTTTCAAGGTATGTACTGTGACGTTGATCGATCTACTTAAAAGAAATGCATATCAAATTGAGGAAGTGTGAGATCACACCAAAGTTGCATCACTGCTGGATAACTGAATACCATTCCGTCAGTAACCAGTACATATAGTCGGAATTTCTTTTTTAAGTTTAGTTACCTACCAAATTATAGATCGTATGTTGGCAACGTTTTATCGAATAATTGATTTTGTTCTAATTATTTGCCATTACATATATGTATACTAAGTATCAAATGAGGACGCAATCATTTCATTAGAAATAAATTACCGGCCCCGATCCTGTCTGTACAAATGAGGAAACGCTTATAACTTGTAGCGCTTATTGAATACCGCAAAAGCGTAAGCGTACCTAATCAAATTATTTTTTACACCAATTTGTCATTCTTAGCAATCATCTGCAAGTTCAACTCGGAACAATGCAATGGTAAGGACATTCAGTAATGATGCGTAATTATAATAGAATGAAGCGTGATCCAGAACAATTATGAGCATCGTCACTGTTTGCTTTCGCAACTTTCAATAAACTAAGAAAGTTGACAGCATGTCTTCCAAATTCAGCCATCATCATTGATTGCTTTCATAGTATAATAACTTTATAACTTCCAATAAACCAAAAGAGTTGACGGCGTAGGTTGTCTGTCAAACTCTTAATCGAAATCCACTTACGTTTACGCTTTAGTAGCCTTTTGTTTAAGGAAAACATCGAGAAGAAACCGGCATAGATGTATCGGAAAAGAAAGGCACATTTGTTATTCCTCAACCCGTTCTGAACGTGTGTGGACGGCCCATTCCCTCTCTCCGTAAGGTGAGTCTAGTCATCTAGTGCCCAGCACTAGGATACACCAGGGGAAAAGAACAAGCACACTAATCATTTGACGGAGTTAATTGATTTTCTATCTAAACTCTAAGCCAGCTAACCAACCAACCGTGTATTACGATCTATTTCTAGATGTTAGCTTTTTCCAATCTATTAATAAATTTATGAACTCCCATTAAATCGATCCCAGCAGTAGTTACACTAGACTAGGGGTTTACAGAACTTCAAGCCTTAAAATTTCAAAAAGAAATCTAGATCCGAGTACCTAAATATGTCGTCCGCATGGACATGTTTTATAGTGTAATAATAATTAACAGATAGCTATCAAATATTAATTTACTAGCATAAGAGAAACTGAATAGGTATGTAAATAATTTCAGAAATAGTTAAATCGTCAAAATAGCAATTGTATTGATTTAAACTTTCACGATTTTGAATAGTAAGTAGTCTTTCTATTGTAATTAGCATGACCTGAAGCGCTCTCTGAAGTGTCGTTTATTTAATGCGTTTTAGTAAACGTACGCATTCGGTTAAGTGATATAACATACAATATATGTTTAATGCTAAGATAGGCGAGATCAACAGTTCACTAGATCACTCAATAGTCCCATTATCTTTCTTTTTCTGTTCATTTATTATTCTCCTAACTTTTGATATTCTACTTTCCTACAAAATTGTATCGCAAAAAAGTATGAATAAGAAATTACAGCTAGTATCTTTCCGTCATAATATTCATAGTTTAATGGTAGTGTCAGTTCCCTCTCATACATGAGAGGAGGCCTGTGCCCAGCAGTGGAACGTATATAGGCTGATGATGATGATGATGATGAATGGTAGTGTCAAGGAGAAATTATTTAGAAAGTGGTAAACATAAGGCCGCGTGCACACAGTTAACCGCAAGGTTAGGTAAGATACCCTTAAAAGGCTGAGATGTCACGTAAATAATTATTTTGAATTAATGGTCATATCGAAAAATTTATGAAGTAGTAGCGAGGTGAACAAGCGAGTTCAGGGACGTCTTGGCTATTTGCATTTTGACTCACGCTGCACATAAATTGTACTTGGCTAGGGCGTGTCCACATTACCGTCCTGTTCTGCGTAAACGGGTACCGCTGCATAACTGGCCAACTCGCTGTTCATACGTGGATGTGTCTTTGCATATGCAAATCTTTTTTGCGGTGTATCACCACTGCATCTTTTTATTTATATATATTTTAAAATCGCATGCATGACGTGCGTGAAGGTTTCCATATTGAAATATGTACCTACTGGACCGGATCCTACTGTGCAACTGTCTGTCAACAGTTGCACAGTAGGATCCGGTCCAGTACAATCTAAAATTATTTATAGTTTACAGTGACAATACTCAATAGCAAATCAGCTTTTTCTGGTGTTTTATCTAGCAAACAGGATCTCATTGTGTGAAAGTTAGTACTTATAGAGTTTTGCTTAAGTACTTAAGCCAATCAAAAGAATACTAAAAAAATGTTCCTACGCCTATAGAAGACGGGTTGCTCTGCGTGAACAGACTCTTACGTATATTAATTATACTATCCGTAGGGTTCGCTTATTCATCCTTGTAATCTGCATAACATGTTAAAATCAACACATGCATGTGTGCCAATTTTGAATGCTATCTCAGTTTTACTGCGGTCTACAAACATAAACCAAATTGTTGTACCTACTTATCCATGTGCACGCACATGCACCCACTGAAATAATGCATATTTTATGAGGTGACGCCCGGTTATTAGTCCAGAATTCCGGGCTCTGGAAAGCGGGAAGTTGCCGTGCACTCCAGGGCATGCGTCACGTCTGCACGTCCGCGGCCGTGACTTATCGCAACCACCATTATAACTTAAGAGAAGACCTATAACAGTGATTAGTATCTACACAGACTTACTCTTAAAATTTTACTAATCGAGATTGATAACAATCGAAAGATTGCGATAGGTACGAGTACCTACAGTTGTATTTCATCATGAATTCTGTTTTCTTTCTTTTCGTTACGAGTTCCCTCGTGTTGCATCGTACAGTCTCGTCAATGAGGTCACGTCCTCACGTCGGTGACCGTGACATATCTCGCAAGCTGCTATCAGCCACCGATGACATTTTTTTATTGATTACTTCCGATCGTGCTTATGTCAAGTCATTTAATAATTATGTTACAGTTGTTGACTGGGTGACTTACAAAAAAAGGACTGAAAGGCCTTAATTTCATATACGGCTAGTTTTTTTAAACCTAACTAATTACTACCTAGCTAGTATATCCAAAGCCGCGCTGACATACCTATTGTTTTGGAGAATGGACCCGATTCCACAGTGGCCTCTAAACTTCCTAATTTTATTTAGGTGCCGTGTCTAAAACACTTTGCTATTCTATGAGCAGCTGTCATAATCGAATGACAGCGCTAATTTGAATCTGACGTTTCTTATTTTAGGCGGTTTACACAACTTACTTAGGGTGTGTTGCACCAAACCATCTGTAATCGTAAGCGGTGTTCGTTAAAATCTGAATGTATGGAACGTTTGTCAAGTTTCTATGGACTGACAGCTGTCAGCGCCATATTTAACGTTGATCGGTCTGTAATCGTAGGTCGGTGCAACCCGCCCTTAGCTGCCAAAATGCTATTCTAAACATGTCGTTTTTAATCTGCCGTTTAAATTAATTATATCTAAAAATTTGACAATTTAGATTTAGGCTATTTAAGCCATGTGCACGTAGAATAGGGTCCACTGTGTATATATGTCTAATTTGCTATCCCTTTTAATGGAAGAGGTGGTTTGAGTAATGATTAGAGAGTAGGTTGTTTATTAATCACGATGTTTCATATTTCTATAAAATCCTGTTTTTTGTTAAGGTTTTTTTTTATACACAAAATTCAAGTTTTCCAAAGATCGGCAGAGAGAAGCATGTTAGGACTAAGGCTAAAAGACAGGAAAAGAAATAAAGATATCAGAAACCAAACCAAATTAATAGATGCTGCTGAATTAGCCTGTAAACTAAGATGGCGATGGGCAGGACACCTAGTGAGAACAAATGATGGGCGGTGGAAGTTTTAGATATGCAAGTATTTTAAATGTTTTAATGTTATGCTGGAAATAAAGGCTATTTTATTTTATTTTATTTTTGTTAAGGTTCAAGGTTGAATTCAAAACAGCATGCTAATACAATCAAAATCGTTTCGTGAATCTAGAAGTATTTACCCCCCTCTATGACAGTTTTTATATGCGGCGTTTCGATAGTCGATAACAATGGAGATTGCTTTGCTTTTCGAACATTCGTTTGGAACAAGAAAAAATGACTTTGAATGACATCACGTGTCATCTGTCATCTCTTACTTTTGGGGTGTCCATGATTCTGCATACGTTAGGAATAACTTACGATTTTTAGGATACTTGATACTCGTATATATGCAAATTATTCTCAGTACATCAAATGGATGAATAAATAATCGAACCGACATAAAATAGGCGTCTTATTATCTTCAAATACAATTTACAGTGTTTGTGTAGGTATTACCTACATTGCTTCTTATGTCTAGTTTAGATTTTTTATGAGTAAGTCGATAAATGTAGGTGCTGGGGCCTTGACAGCAGCAGCCATTTGTGCAATAAGAGAGCAAAGTTATATTAAAATTAGTAATACTTTAATAAAAATCGTTTTGTGAATCTAGAAGTATTTACCCCCATCGATGTTTATGTGCGGCGTTTCGATAGTCGATAACAATGGAGATTGCTTTTCGAACATTCGTTTGGAACAAGAAAAAAATACCTTGAATGACGTCACGTCTCATCTGTCATCTTATTCTTTTGGGGAGTCCATGATTCTGCATACGTTAGGAATAACTAACGAATTTTAAGATACTTGATAATCATATATGCAAATTATTCTCATTACATCATCTTACTTACCTAGGATTAATAAATAATTGAAAAGGCAGATAGGCATCTTATTATCTTCAAATACAAGTTACAACGTTTGTTCATTACATTGCTTCTTAGTCTAGTTTAGATATATTATGAGTGAGTCGACAAATGTAGCAGCACCCATTTGTGCAATAAGAGAGCAAAGTTATATTAAAATTATGAATACATAATAAGTTGCTAGTATTATTTTAGATGAGTTGAGTTAAGTTATTATATGGTGTAAGAAGCTAACCGAATGCACCAAACTCTACTTGCGTATCAATCCACCGTTTTAAATCGCTGGCCAGACCGACAAAGTCATGGACAAATCCACACACCACAGGTACAGCCAGGTCAGTTCAATTTTAGTAACTTCATAGACATGAAGGCCCATCGAATCTTAGACTCTAGCGCATACTGACAGTGACTGTTGAGTTTCACTGTAAGTATAGGGTAGGAAAAGTTTTTAAATAGAAAAAACCGAAAATATAAATACAGTTTACAGCTTGCGTTTTATACATGTGAAAATGGAGTAGCACTGTTGATAAGGAGTTGTCCTGTTTACATTAGTTGCTTCCGTCTTCAAAACAAACTACACATTTTAAAACTTCTAGAAACCTTCCCTTTACTTATACGCCACAATCAATTGCCAATATTGCCTCCTTTCTTCATCTATTGAAAATCTGAAATAATCAGTATAAAGTTATAGATAATAATAATTAAGTATACAAATTTAAACTGTATTATTACAGACTGATTAAAATTATCACGATATAAACCGTCAAAAATACTGTTTGCTCAATTCAATACGAATATACAGTATGTAAACTTACTAAAACCATATCTTTCGAGTTTAGTGTTTTACCATATTTTTTCCTAGTATATGCCTAATATTTTTAATTTTATCAATTTAGAAAAATCATAAATTCTGACCTTTTCCAAAGTCGGTTAACCCTCAAAGTATCATCCTGTGATGTAATGTTTACGTTCGTGACAGATGACCGCGAGTTCATTAATAATACGTTTCATATAGGTATTTTCCATGAAATTGCAATACTTCTTCAATATCGGTTCCTTTTTCATACCTGTTTTACGATCTTGTTAATAAAATAAAAGTGGCAGCCAAATTAGTCTCAAATCTATCATGTATACAGAATCAATCACTGTGTGTCACTTTATTGACAATTTTATATTCTTAATTATTCCACCAAGAAAGTTTAGTTCGTAATCAAATGACAAGATTAATTCTCAATGTGACGTTTCTTTATTGCAAACAATACATGTAATTCATGATGCCGTTGAATTATAGTGCTGAAGAGATAGTGGATATGATTCTTTATTTACGACAGAAGACCGTCAATGGACTCACGTACAATTGTTAGGGCGATTACCAGACTGCGTAAGAATGAAAGAGCGGTTCCGGTTAGGAGTGGTGGACCTCGTCCTCGTATTGACGTCAGAGCGGAAGAACTGATCTTAAACCATTTTGGAGAAAATCCTGGCACCAGCACTAGAAAAGCAGGGCGGTTGTATGATATTAGTCATACAGCCGTCCACAAAATTTTAAAACGGAACCAACAGCATCCATTTTTTTTGGTCAAGGTACATGCCATGAAACAAGATGTTTTTTTACGTCGTGTTGACTATGCAAATTGGGCTTTAAGAAAAATAGCGGATGATCCTCATTTTACCTTAAAAACAATATGGACAGATGAGAGCTTGTTCACAAGAAACGCGAAGTGGAATCGGAGGGTTGTCCATCACTGGGCACCAAAAAATCAAAACCCTCATGTCGGCCGCGAACTGGCCCATCAGACTCGTTACATACATAAAGGGTAACGAAGTCATTGGACCCGACTTTATTAACGGGTCGAATAACGGGAGAAAATACCTGGAAATGCTGAACCAATCAGTAAGCCGCTATATAGACCAGTTACCGCTGGCCCAACTCAGAGAAACATGGTACCAGCAAGACGGAGCACAGCCCCATATTGCTGTACAAGAGTAAGGCAAAGGTCGAACCAAATCTTCGGACGTCAGTGGATTGGCCGCTTCGCGGATAATCCATAGCCGCCACGTTCGCCAGACCTCACATTATTTCTTCTGGGGTTGGGTGAAGCAACTACTCGTAGTATTTAAAAAAGAGTCGAGAACGGAGGAAGAAATGAAGCTCCGGATTGAACAAGCTTTTAACAAAATCATGCGACGTGCCCGGTAAAATCCAAATTTGATGCGTAGCGTTCACGAAAACAACCGCCGTCTCGCTTGGTTCAAATAACGGCTAACGGCGTACGCCATAACGCCACATTGAGCTAGTCGTATTTAATGTGCACATAGCCTTTCTTTAACTGACGTTGCATGTTTTGAACTTGACCTTGACTTGACAGCAGATGTTACAATTGTAAACAAATAATACAGGATGTTATGAAATCATAAATTCATTTTGGTATTACAAATATAATTTCTAAAAAAAGCGTTGGGATTTCAATAATTTGTATACCACAACCTTATTTATCACCTAGATATGCCTGGATTAAAATAAATGGTTTCAGTAAGTTTAAATACTGTATATATACCACGCACGAGAACGTAATGGTCACCCTAGTGATAAGTTAACACATTTTGAATAGCCTTTAATGTTAGTGTTTACTTACAAAATGAACATTACTAATGACCAAAAAAACCTATTTGCGCATTTTTACAAGCTTTACTTTAGATTCACCTGTCCCGTTGTCTGTCTGGCTGTCTGTAATCAAATCTTGCAAGTTAAATTTGACCCACTTCCCGGTGACGATGACGATTGAGCGGAAATTTTGGGTGTAAGTATAGTTTGGATGACAATTCAATATAATGGTACCATCGAGCTGATCTGATGATTGAGACGGAAGGTGGCCATGGGAATTCAGTACTTAACCCGACGTAACCCCGTTGAGTTTGGGCTCGTTACAATCGTCTCAGTTAATGATGGTATACAGAAAAGTACAGTCGGAAGTAAAAGCTTGTATCAAAAAATGAAATTTTAGACAGAAACTTGTTGGCATAGAAACTAACAAGTTTTACTCAGATATTAGTCCAAAATTCAATGCCAGTAGTACCGTCGATATTTTCGTGAAACGGCTCCACTTAACTGTAAGATTTAAACAAAACATCAATCCTTTTGCGATTAAATTTGCTACGATTTAATCGCAAAGGAACTCGACTGTAAATAATACAATTGTTAACTTTAGAGGTAATCACCAAGTGGTAATTAAAAGTTATTTTAGGCCCGGTTTTATAAAGATACGTTCGTACAAATCTCAGATCAAATTATAGTAACGCAGTTTATTTTCAACATTACTGACCGAAATACGTCAAACGAAGATTAGTAAACCGGTAGTTGTAGCCTTATTATGGGTTCTCTAATTTGTCGCCGAAAATTGTATTGCCGATTATCACTTCGCATAATTTCATTTCGCCGAATGATCATGTGTCAACTTATCTAAAGGTTTAGTTTTATTTCCCAACCTCACGGTTACCAACTGTATGCTTGGCCTTTTTTTCATAAAGTCACTTTTCAAAATGCCATCTTTCGAATAGCAGAATGGTTCAGTTTGACTAATATACATTTCGTAGTATAAGCGCTTACCAAATGTTTTATTTAGTAAGGTTTCATTTAGTATTAACTATAACATATTTATAAAGTGGGTAAGCGCAACTTCCTACTTGTTTTTATGTCAACGAAGGTACCTGAATGAATCGCATCATTGGAAATAAGTATTTACCACGTATTTACATAATTACTTTTGGACTGTTGCTAGGTGGAATGTATGTATGTATGTGTTTTTTTTAAACAAACACCCGCCATTTATTTTAACCCAACCTAAACCTAACCCAACCGCCAGCATTTCGACGTCACCCCGCTACGCGGGGTGCCTATTTCCGCTCTAAGGGACACAGGCTAACCCTTTTTTTTTTTTTTTTTTTCGTGGGGAAATGCCTTTATGCAACCGGTCTGATTGGGGAACCAGAACGGTATGACGGACTCCCGGGAACCGCCCGGACTACCGTCTAAAACCCCACGGTGCTCTGCGCGCTGGTTTTTGATGGAGCCACGGGAACGCTCGCGCACACTTCCGCGACTCCACCAGCAGCTATCCCTGAATGAGACCTATCGCTTCAGGGGAGGAGATGTTTATTAGTCCCCCAGACTAACATTTTTTTTTTTTTTTTTTTTCCTTTTTCTCAGGGGTGTGTCCGAACACCCGACACGCCCTCCAACGCGAGGACCTCTTCCCTATGGGTGGCAGTCGCCCCCGTGACTGCCTCCCTGAGGTCTTCGTTAAGGCGGCAAGCGCCGATTGTGCGCTGCGCGCCTGCACCCAGTTCTGCGGCGGCGCATTGGGTCAGCCTCAGCCCGGGCTTCCCGCTCTCGCTCTGCCGCCTCCTTCTCGGCCATAACGTGCTCGCTGAAGTCGAGCATCGCCTTACAGGCCACTTTGCTGAATACCATAGCCCGCACTACGGCCGGCATCGACAGATCTTGTCCTATTCGGCTGACCAACTCATGTCTTTCTGCACTCCAAGCCGGACACTCAGCCAATGTGTGCTGGGCCGAGTCTATATCGGCTCCGCACTGGTGGCATTTCGGGGTCGGCTCTCTTTGTGCGATATTATGCAGGAAGTTGCCGAAGCAACCGTGTCCCGACAGCACCTGCGTCAGCCGAAAGCTGAGAACCCCGAAGTCTCTTTCAACCCAGTCATGGAGGACTGGGTGAACCGCCTCTATAGTGCGGCAGCCGGCGCTCGGCCGTTCCAGTCGCTGCTCCCATACGTCCATCGCCTCCTGCAGAAGCTCGGTTTGCCGCTTCCTTATTTCCTGTGGGGCTAGCAAGTCCCCCTGGTCGCGCGCCTCTACGCGCCACAGATACAGGTCCGCGAGGACCCTTGCGTCCAGGTCCCAAGGCATGGTTCCGGCTAGCACACACGCGGCTTCCGCGCTTACGGTGCGGTATCCTCTGATTACTTTCAGAGCCATCACTCTCTGCGGTCGGCGCAGCTGGGCGATATTTTGATTGTTGAGCGCGTCTACCCATACTGGGGCACCATAGAGTGCCATCGAACGCACAACCCCCGTGTACAGGTGGCGACATGAGGCCTTGGGCCCTCTCAGATTTGGCAGTATCCGCCCAAAGGCTGACGCCGCACGCAGCAACTTGGGCGCCAGACGCTCAAAATGAGCTTTGAAATTCCATTTATTGTCAAGCATGACGCCTAGGTAGAGCAACGTTGACTTGACAACAATTGGAACTCCTCCCACCACAATTGCTGTGGCGGCTGGGGGTGCTCTCCGTGGACCGTAGAAATATATGGCCTCGGACTTCGTCAGAGCCACCTCCAGGCCCAGCCGTCGGATTTTCCCCACACAATGGGCAACTGCCGCTGTCGCTAATACGGCTGCGTCGCGATAACTGGGTCCCTGGGCCGTTACGAGCGTGTCATCTGCGTAGCAGATGACGTTGACTCCGCGCAAGTTTTCCCCCCGCAGGACCCAGTTGTAACCTATATTCCACAGGAGTGGCCCTAGGACTGACCCCTGTGGAACTCCACAGCGCATCTCCCTCCTGCCCCATTCCCTTTGCCCAGTCCAGGTAATGAACCTCTCACTGAGGTACGCCTTTATGATGCGAAACAGATGTAGGGGTACTTGGTGATACCGCAATGCCTCCATTATTGTGTCCCAGGGTAGAGTGTTAAAGGCGTTGGCAATGTCTAACGACACCGCCAAGACAACCTCACCCCGGGACACGGCCTCATTCGCCATTGTCTTGACCCGCTGTATTGCATCGACCGTTGAACGGCCCCTGCGGACACAGGCTAACCCTAACCTAACCTACAAATAATACCATTGTTACGATTATTTGTTTTTTATTTTCACTGCGGGGGACTTTGTTCCCGAGCCCACCTTGTGGGTGGCTTCGTCCCCCATCCCGTCTTACATCCTCGTAACTTATATACACGTTGAATAAAAGATTTGCCAAATGATAGGTATGCCAAAAATTGTAAGTCATTATAATAATCGACTTTACAATAAGAAACGTTGTCATACAAAAATTTGGCATTAGTTAGTTGTCAAAGTGAATCATCGGCGAAAAGTTGGTTGACAAGTGAAATTCGGACATAACTAATTCGGAGAAAAGGCAGAACCCCCTTTTTATGTCATTGGTCGGTAAATCGATCACATATTTTTTAATGTATGATAAATTATGCGAACAGGCGATCAGCGACGCCGTCAGACCATCACAGAGACGACATATTTTCCATTTTAATAAGGAAAACTACGCAACGGGTCCCGTCGGATCATTTTGTAATAACTGTTAAATTAACGCGTGCAATAATGAACATGCGCACACGCCGCCCCGGCTGGCGACACACTTACTTATCTTTATCTCTATTCCGTGCCCATTTATTTTATTTATCTCCTGGCATATATATGTATCAAATGGTGGACTTGTATAATTACATCGGAAGCACAATGTTATCAAATAATAACTGTACTGAATTATTATTAGATTCAATATTTGGTCTAACGCAGTGGTTTTTAAACTTTTGTTAGGCATGGACCACTTTCAGAATTTCAAAAATACCCCGGACCCCCGTTGAAGAAAATATTGAATAAAATCTCAAGTTTCCTACGTACCTGCCCATACGTTAAGGGTGAGCGAAGTGGCCGCGGACGCCTAGCAATCATGTCAAGGACCCCTAGCAATCATGTCAAGGACCCCTAAGGGATCCATGGACCACACTTTACCGGTCTATAAACAGCTATCCTCGTACAAAATTATGGAATTTTTTAAAATCACTTGGAGTTGGCAAGGTTCAGCCTAATGCTTCAGGTGCCCTTGACCTTGACGCAATTAACCTTCATTTTAGTACTTCTCCGGTTGGTTTAGGCTCTGCAGTCAAGCAACGGACTTTGTCTCAACTTGCCATTACTGCACGCCCCGATGCTTCAACATTTACCCTTGATAAAATAACATCGAAAGATATTCTCGCCATTCTTAAAACGATTGGCACGAAGGCTGTCGGTGAAGATGGCCTCAGCTTGGATATGATTATGCTCGTGGCGGATTTCATTGCTCCCATCCTTGCAGACATTATTAACTTTTCATTTTCCTCTGATTTGGAAGGACGCTCATATAATCCCTCTCCCAAAAGTATCTAATCCATCCTCTTTTTCGCAGTATCATCCTATATCCATTCTCCCAGTTCTTTCTAAAGTCGTAGAGCACTTCGTTAATCAACAACTGTCCTCTCACCTTAATAGGCATGGCCTATTCAATCCCTTCCAGTCCGGTTTGTGTCTGCTCTGGTCAAGGTCACTGATGACATTCGTGCTAATATAGAAAATCAAAAACTGCCAGTCTTAGTTCTGTTAGATTTTAGTAGTGTCTTTAACACTGTAGACTTCGACATACTCCTTGAACTTCTAAATAATCTTATCTTTTCTTCTACAGCTCTTTCTTGGTTCCGTAACTACCTCTTTGGGCGACGCCAGCGGGTAAAGGTCGAGGACAGTGTCTCCAACTGGAATGGACTATCAGCAGGCGTACCTTAGGGGGGAGTCCCTTCTCCACTTCTTTTTTCTATTTTTATTGATGGGATTACTAAAAAATGCGTTCCTCCTATCATCTCTATGCTGATGACCTGCAAATTTACGCGGCGGCGAGTCTGGACAATTTGGATTGGCTTATTGGTCAAATTAATCGGGACTTAGCTTCAATTCACGACTGGGCGTCGTCCTTTGGTTTGAAGTTGAATGCTCGAAAGTCGCAGGCGATTGTCATTGGCAGCCCTCACTTCGTCTCTAAGATGTCTGGCCAGGTGATACCGGACCTCTTTCTGGATGGTTCTCGTATTCCTTTCTCTCCCACCTTTAAAAACTTAGGTTACTTAGGCACATGTTACAGAGGTCAGTAGGAGACTTTTTGCTTCTATGCAAGGGAGGAAATTTTGCAAACCTTTAATTGCAAAATTTCCTCCCTTTCCAAACTAAGATCATTCTTGCCCGGTCCCTTTTACTCCCACTTTTGGACTACGGGGACATTGCGTACTTGGACCTCAATGAGGAACTGCTTGACAAGCTTGAGCGATTGCAGAACGTCTGTATTAAGTATATTTTTGGTTTGCGTAAATTTGATCACGTGTCATCCTTCCGCTCCCAGCTCAAATGGTTGCCCATCCGCCGTCGTCGGAATTTGCATACAATATCGCTCCTCTTCAATGTCCTGTTTATTCCTTCTTCCCCCCTCTACCTTTCGGAGAGGTTCAAGTTTATGGCGGAAGGAAGCGGCCATCGGCTCCGATCTAGTGGTAATCTTACTTTAGCACCTCCTCATAAATCCCGTTCCTTCGATAAATCCTTCACGGTACGCGCGGTCAAATTATGGAACTCGTTGCCTCCGACACTCAGGCAGTGTCAGTCTGTAGCCTCGCTGAAGGGGCAGTTGAAGAAATTGTGGTTGTCGAATGCTCCTTGACTATATATTAGTAGCATTTTAAGTCTTTTACTGATATATATTTAAGTTTATCGTTGTATATATAATATTTACTATCTATTTAATGGTATATATTTATTAGTATGCATATTAATCAATTATCAATTAATTTTGTTTATCTTTTTAATAGTTTTGTACATGTGTCTCAGTTTTGCCTACATCAAATTTCCACTCATTTGCTCAAAGGTTAGCTGGAAGAAATCCTTCTCAGGGATAAGCTCGCCTTTGTACATGTATCTTCTGCTCCTGTAATAATTTTATTGTTGTTGTGTTCTGTTCCATGTACAATAAAGAATTTTACATACATACATACATACTTTAAGAAACCCTAACGCATCTTCTTAAAACGGGGCCTTAATACATTAACTTGAAAGTCTACATTATTTTAAAACTGTTATTGCTGTATACAGAAAGTGTGAAAAAATGATCTTTACGAATCAAACGTAATTATCTACTTGCGTCATGCCACTACACATCATGACATGACGTTAATCATTCCAATTCCGATCGCTTCTACTGTACGTACAGTGGACGTCACAGGTGTGTATATATTTTTCGCCCAATTACAATGGGGTAACGTGCATATAAGTGGGCACATGTTTTGCCGTCGAGTGTACTATTGGGAACGGGTCCATTTAAGAGTAATACATTGAAACAAATGCATTTGTTGAAAAGGCCACGTGTGTGGGTGCATCAACCCAACATCAACCCATCGCTGGCGAACGCCCAGACATGTGCTCACATGAGGATGCTGCGATCAATAGGTACTAAATAAAGTTGTATAATTCATATATTACAACCATGGTCCAGTACAGGTGTTATAATACTATTTATAGGTTCTCATGGACTCAAGATAGGGTACCTATAGCAAAATATAAAGTATAATTAACTAACTTGGAACAGGTGATGTGTAAACTCTACAAAAATAACTGAGTATCTAATTTAAATTCTCAAAACATGACTAATTCGTTTGTACCTAATTTAGAATAAATGACCCTAAATTATACTTATTGATAAATATATTCAGTTAATACATTATTCTTATTACATTGCTTATTTTTATTTCACTAATATTAAATTTCTGTCACTATTTATTTCATTTCATTCATGTAGTATCATGATAATAATTAATAGTTAGGACATCCCAACTTTGAGCCAAAAGGCTTTGTCATCAAACTATTCGTCCAATGCATAATAGCTATTTCTGACTAGGACATTGAATAAGCTAGTCTTAAACAGCTTTTCTGTTATTTCAACTTTTATATTGTCTCTAAGTTGATCATATATTTTTACTTCGATGACGTTTGGGCTCTTTTTATGCAATTTTAAATTTTTGTGCTATTTCCCCAGAGAATAATTCCGCATTTGAGCCATGAATAGGCGTAATATGCAATTTTTGCGGATTTTAATTTAGTTTTGTTATTTTTTAATTCGGACAAGGCGTAGATTAGAAACATTTTGTTCTTGATTTTCTGCACATGTATTTTCCAGTGAATACTCGTATCGATGTCTTATCCTAGAAGAGTGAAATTGTCTACACATTCCAGTTTGTATCCATTAAAATAGTAGTCTATTTCTAAGAGACGCTTTTGTTTTAGTTTAAATTGCTTAATTTTGGTTATATTTAAGTTTACTTCCAATTTATGGTGTTCCATCCAGTTTGCTACTTTGGTCATTATAGGTACTATTTAAATCATTATGTAGGTAAATGGACATTATTCTGGCAAGGTGTAAGAATCCAGGGGACCGATTTTTGACTTTCGAGCGCTCGACTCTTTGACTCAAACTGACGAAAATTCTGAAATGCGATTTTTAAATAGCGATAGAAAATTGAAAAACGGGTGGTATTGACCACTCGTATTCAATACTATTGGTAGAAAGTACGAGTCTGCCATTTTGACACTGAAAACGTATTTACTTTTGTTTGATTTTCGAGCGCTCGAAAGTCAAAAATCGGTCCCCTGATATCGTCCACGAGCAGAACGCAAGACATATCCAGGATTTTTAAAAGATCGCTTATGTAAATTATAAATAATAAACATGGACCACGCTTCCCTGAGTAATATGCCATATTATTTGTTTAATAACATTTTGAACAGCACCCTGTCTTTGGCACTGGACATGTCCAAGTGGAGTCCGACGGCGTATTTTTTGTCGTTTAGGGTGTCAAAACGCCTTGTATGTATTTGTGATAAACGAAGGGTCCACGGACAGAACATGTCTGCTTTCACTCTAGTACTCACTTTATTTTCTTGTAATTTTAATCCCAAAATGTAGAGCTCGTTCTAAACTGTTAGGAGACATTCAAATCTCTTTTTCAAAAATATGTGCATGGCTAGGCATGCTCTTTCCGTATTAAACCCTTCAAAATTCAAAAATATTAATAAGTATATTTAAAGAAGTGGTGTCGGGTTAGAATAGCACCACCCCCTTTCTTCCTTTGGGTGTCGTAAGAGTCGACTAAGGGAACAGGGTTGAAGTGTGTTGTGGGCGATGGGCTAGCAACCTCTCACTGCGATATCACATTTTGTCGATCTTTTATACCCACATTTATGCTAAAAGTAGTTCTGGAACCCAAGTTTCATATGCTCTGCATACCCCTTTTAGGGATAAAGGCATGAATGTATGTAGGTACCTATATTTAACTATATTTAAAGATAACTCATCTATAGATGTGCATTCTTAATTACTAAAATAAAAGGATTGCTGATGCAGTTGGTAAAGCAACTGCAGAGACGAAGACGGAAGAAGTGGGTCAATTCAGGCCGGTTTCGGCCAAACAATAATCAGCTCTTAATCTGAGGTTAACCTTCAAAATAGTATCGACTAATCTTGGAATTACCATGGATTTGACTCATTTTAACGACACAAAATGCTTAAAATGTAGATAAGCTCAAATCAATCTGACTGGTAACAACATGAAACACGCATGGCATAAGAAAACATAGAATAATAGGCATCAAAAAATCTAACTACATTTTAGATTGAACACAATGGTGTGAATTGTAAAGTGCATTATGTTTATGCCGTTTATTTTTATATATTGGTTTGTTTTAACTCTCCGCAGTCTTTGGTTTTAACCGTAATCATAACTTTGCATTCTGACGTTTAACTATGTACTTACATTAAATATATCCTGTAAAATATCTAAAATTTCGTTACCTATCTGAATCTTATTTTCTTCAATATGTATAAGAAAGAAAGAAAGAAAGAAAGATACATTTATTCACAAACACACAGGACACACATTAAACAATAGAATAAACAAAAAACAGATAAAACATGAAACAAGTGTGTCTCTGCGGCAGTGAACCGGATACTGGCTCAGCATTATGCTGAGGTGTCAGACACCTGCAGCGCTGATTTTCAGCCAGCACCGTCGGTGACTCACGGAAACGTCATACAAAAATAATAAAGAAACTACCTACATTATTGGGACAGGTGAAAGAGAAATAAACGTAAATAAAAAGTGAGATAATACAAGTACACACTACACACTACCTAGATGCAGCTTCAATAGAATATTAATATTTACAGTACACATTAAAATTAAAAAAAAAAACTAGATAACAAATTAACAATTGGCATATTTATTGCAGTCACAGTGCTGGGGATTAGGATTTGGATTTCTGGAGCGTCAACAAATAGCCCTTAAGCATACGCTTGAAGGTGTATCTGCTAAGCGCCCCTTGGATAGGAGGAGGGATATCATTCCAGCACTTAGACGCCGCATACTTGAAACTACCTCTGAACGCAGCGGTTCGGTGCATAGGTACAATGGCCATTGCCTTAAATCTGCGCGCACTTTTGGACCATACCAGTTTATGAAAAAGGTAGGTGGGGGTTTCGTGTTTTACCACCCCGAACAGCAGAGTGGCCAGGTGCAGGCGCCGGCGTGCAGGCATGTTAAGCAAGTTAGCGGCGTTCAAGTATGGAGTGATGTGGGATCGGGGAGGGACTCTGAAACAAAAACGAGCACATGCGTTCTGCACTCGTTGTATGAGCCTTTTGGAACGACCAGTAATGCCCATCATATAAGACGTACATACCTACATTGTGGAACGAATAGAGATAACCTATCATATAAATGGAAATCTTATTACATTCTACAGTAATATGTGTCAGAGCCTGTATTTAAACAGGAGTCTGGGAGCAATCGTGTAATCTTTTGTCCGTATAACAGTTGAACAGATTGCTTACGCCGCGCCGTTTGAAGTGTGTTCATCTAGTTTACAAAAATCAGGTTTGGTCAAGCAGTCAATTCAATATTGTTACATCATACATATGATATGCATGTCACGCTATTAGAAATTTGATTTACGTAACTTTACAAAGTCTGTGCCGAAGGAATCCTTGATTATTTTTTTCGAGAAATTATCTTTCGCATTGGAATTACAAGTAAACAAAGTAAACTGTTTGATGAGTATCAAAGGTAGGCCCATGGGCGAGAGAAAAGTGTGTACATAACGCAATGTTATATCATTATATTGGGATGATGATACAGCATCAAAATAAAACAACAATATAGTTACAAGTTCATCTGGTGGTACAAATATGAAGTCTATAATTATTGTGTTGTTACCGCGAAATGAATCAAAATAAACAACACAGTTAGTTCATCTGGATGCCGCTCGTGTGCGTTTTAATTGGATTTTGTTATTACCTACCTAGAGACAGGGCTGCCACCTGCCACACGTGAACTCGGTAGTAGACATTACACCTAACCTAACCTAACATTACATGACTAAGCAAGTGAAAAATATTGTTCAAGTTGTCGACATATATGTTGGATTTATATTCTCAATTACAATGTGCTTTAAGTATGATAAATCTGAATTTGACGACATAAAATAAGTCCGCGCTATGGAATTTCTACGCAAACTGTATAAATCTGATTTTTCATACCGAATTTGTCCCCGAACTTTTAACGTTACCGAACTTTTGAAAATATGTTGCATGTTAGGTTTGTATTATGACTCGAAAAAAGTGCAATTGGATTAACATTTTACGTTTCTGATAACAGTGATAACTTTCTTACTTACGTTTATAAGAAGAAGCTTTTTATAATTTTGAACTTATGATTGTTTTTTTTACGCCAAGATCGTATGGGAGGATGGCTCTTGACACGGGCACCTCGGTACTTACAAAGAGACACCAACCTGTTATTTCTTACATAGACCTAATGTTACCAACCATTTTTTTCCACGGGAACTCGAGGCAAGCTTCTATTCAGTATGTTCCCCATATTATAAAATTTGCAATAATTCCACCTACTCGTAAGAAGTTTCGCAATTTAGGCGCATCGCTAATTCGGACAAATAAACATTCGCAAAGACACTATACATCGGTAGAGCATCCAGTATGTTGGTTATTTCTTTCTTCTTCTTGTTTGTAAGTATAATGTAAGAATCAAAAATATAAATTTCGTAGAGATTCGGGACGAGGCTTGGGGGCGGGGGGGAAATCGGGGGTTTGACTAGGGGCACATAGTTCTAATGTGTACCCTATTGTTAACAGTATAAGGTCGTACGTAACACATTTTCCGTAAATGCAAATTCCATTTTGTTTTATCAAACTTTTATATTTTGCTGTTAGCCAATTCGACTTCATTCAAAACTGAACACTATTCGTAAGAGAATAAAGCCGTTAAACACGTTTTGCAATTGCATATTCTGCAAATAAATTTGTAATTTTGTCCACGCGTCCTGGTACCGTTTTGCTATTGAGAAATTGAATAGTTCGAATTTGGACGTTATTCCTAAAGAGATAAAGCTTTGAAAAATATTTGGCAATGGCAAAAACAGATTGGTATTTTATTTCATGGTCTCCTTCATCAATTTTGCTGAGTTAAGTTGAACTATCGCGTACTACTAATATTGGCACGCAGGGGTAGGGAGGGGGGAAGATGGGATGTTTTTATGCAAAATTAAAATTATTCAAGTTGTCACTTCTGCTGGCACTCCCGGAGTGCAACCCGATCTTTTTTTTATTTGTTTGGAGCGTTGGCCGACTGGGGCGACCTGCTCCATACAAAAGTTAATAAAATCGCGACAGAAAAATAATCTCCCGTTTTTTCTTATCAGAACACCAGATCCTGTTATGCTCTTAAACGATTTTGCGTTATTTTTGTTACGCGTTGTATGATGGTTCAGAGATTTACCTACAAAAAAAAATGACTTCGCTAGAGAACAACTGACTGACTTTACGTTGTGATGCCGCCAGTAGGAAAGTCGGTTAGTTCTCGTACTCGTACGTAGCAGATGAAGATGTTTAGCTCTTACAAGCTGTAGATTTAGGTAGTGGCAGCCCTATCGTGTTTGGCAGCGGCTGCGGCCGCTCGCGGCGCGTTGCCCCCGCTCGGCCGCCGCGCGGCTCTAGGTCACGGGCTTGCAGCACTTTTGCTCTTCCATTACGTCATATTTACTGACTCTGCCACGCTTCCTATCAGATAGATTAAAACAATAACTTAAGCCAGGCAAGTTACTAAGCGAGTTAGCTCAGCGGAACCACAGTGCTATTTTTTACGTTATTTTCTGTAGGCAAGTGACAAGTGAATAACAATGTGAACGCATTGGTCATCAAAGTAACAGTAATTAAACAGCACGCAAGTTAGGTTAGGTTAGGTTAGGCAGAGGCGTCATTAGATCATGCGCCCGTGTGCAAACATTACTCTAGCGCCCCCTAGTAAGCGCGCGGTCAAAATGGAATGGTAGCGGGCGGCGCTCGGCGCCCCCTAGGACCGCTGCGCCCGTGTGCAACGCACACCCTGCACCATACGTAAAGACGCCTCTGACGTTAGGTTAGCCTATAAGCTCCGAGTATTAGCTATAACCAAAACAAATAAATACATTATGTATAGGAGGACACACTGAAAGAGATCCCTTACAGGGAAAAGTACCGACTTATCCTAATTTGTATAATAAAGCATTTAGTATTTACATACAACTTACATACTCAATTAATATGGCGCACGTTATGGAAGTCTTGCTATTCCTAGGGAATTAATTAATGAAAGCTATCAAAGTAGGTACATGGTACATCAGCGATAGTATATACTGCAAGTCAATTAAGTGAAATTATAAATATCTGGAAATGAAAATTTAGCGCTCGATTTCCTCAAATACGTTGAATAAATACGAAAATAATAAATGATTTGTTCTCTCAACTTCGTTATCAGCGCTTTATTATTAAATATATAAAAATGTAAAGCGGACCTCGGGCTCCGTTAGGGCTCAACCGGGAATAACGCTAGGAGGATGATGATGACCACGGGTGTGGCGAGAATATGAAAATTCATTAGGTATCCTACCAAAAAATATATTTGATTTAACCAGACAAAACAATCCTAATAAACTAAGTCAGAATCGAAGTACCTCGTTGTAAAAATAGCATAGTTAGTAGTTGCTTTTTATGCCAACGACCTTCGTGGATCAATAAACTAGTTTTCCGCCTCCCAATGCCCTACCTATACCTACGCCTAGGCCTACAGATCCTGACTTGGTCCGAGTCATGTACGGTCCACGTCAAAGATATATATTTATATTTTTGCACCTTATTCGATTGTAACAAGACACAAGGTGGTTCCATACATAACACTTCTTATCTTTGGTGATGACTGTGCAATATTATAGCCATCTGCCATACTAAGATAAGATCCCAAAGATAGTTATTTATTGCCTTAACTAATAACTGTCCATTTAATATTAATTATATGGCTACACACACTCAATAGTAGTTGCAATAAAACTACAACTTAGAAAAGTTGAAAAACCCCCGACTTTTTCATTTCAAAGTGCGATATCTCAAAAACGGCTAAACAGATTTTCATGAAACATGGCTAAGAACACTCGGGATAATATTATCTATGACACAAAAAAAACCGCATTCAAATCGGTCCATCCGTTAGGGTGCTACAGACAGATACACAGATAGACACGTTAAACTTATAACACCATTCTTTTTTCGTCGGAGGTTAAAAATAATCAATTTTGCGCATTCATTCAACAAATACTGCGGATTTTAATTCGCTGTCACTACTCGGCACTAGATGGCGCTATTTTCCGAGAGACCCGTCGAGTTTCGAGTTACATGTAATGTGTTATATTCTTCCACTTGCCACTAGATGTCGCTAGTACTATTATTATTCTTAGTGAGTTCTTACCAAACACTTAAGTGATCATCTATATGATGACGATGATATTCTGCGAGATCATTTAAAATTTTAGTGAATCATCATCAACTGCCGCATAGCCCTATCAGTCATTGCAATCGTAGGTGCAATACCGCACTCGTAGCAAAACGGTAGCGAGTAGCACGTTCTGCTCTGTTCACCCTGTTGCGCTCATAATGAATGAATGAAGTTACGTTTCTTCGCGGTCTTTGACTCCGCCATCGTAACTGGTGAAATTAGTGACTTTTACGGATAGTCGTATTGATTTCTCAATACACCCGATGTACCGTATTTATGGCTACCTACCCTACATGTTTCTAGCTCCCATTAAAGGTGACATATTTACCACTGGCATATATGGACATATCATGTTAGTCCTGAACTACGACACCATAGTAAAAAGGACTTGACCTTACCTACTCGTATTCTTCACTCGGGCGGGACTCTCCTAGTATAAAGGTGGTTTTCCACCGGCGAGGCGAGGCGGGGCGTGGAGGGGCGAGAATTGAAATTAGTATGGGACTTGCTACCTATTTCCACTGGCACGGCGCACGCGCTGTGGAAATAGGTAGTAAGTCCCATACTAATTTCAATTCTCGCCCCTCCAGCCCCGCCTCGCCTCGCCTCGCCGGGTGAAAACCACCTTAAGACTGATACTCTGACCTCCGACCATGGGGTCAAAGTTATACTGGAGACGGGCGGTGCAGTATAGTCTAGACGAATTGTAAATCTTATTGAAATCCTTTCTTCATTATTGTACGGCCAAAATCATCGTACCAATGGAGCCATAAATCATAAGTCGAACCTCGTGCTCGCACTTAGCAATACGCGTATCGGTTCAGAGGCAGAGCCTGGTAGGTATACCATATTTAACAAAAGCAGAGGTATAGATTGTCCATTATTATATTTTTTATTTGGGCATCATATCAATTTGAATTTTATGCTTCATGATATATTGTAATGGAAGTTATTTTATATATAATGATGACCATCATCATTATATATAAAATAATGTAACTCCTAATTATAACCATAACCGACCCACAAGTAGGTAGGCTGACAAACGATAAATTCAATAGTCATGCTAATGAAGTCATATTGCATTCTAATACCCTCTGTATTCTAATACAGAGGATAGGAGGACATTTTAACATTATCTAATCAATTAACAGAATGGTTATAAGTGGTACGGGTATGACAAACGTAAATATATACTCAAGCTGGCACCAACACTGCCAGTTACTAGATACTCACTAATCATCCGAGCGGATCTTGTTTCGGGTAGGCAATGAATGTCAGAACTAGTAATATTTTAATATAATTATAATTATATATTACTAGCTTCTTCCCGCGACTCCGTCCACGTGGAACTCGTTTATATCACAGCTCCATACAAACGTTTACTCCCCCCGTTTCACCCCCTTGGAGGATGATTTAGGGGATAAAAACTATCCTATATCAATCTCCATCCCTTCAACTATCTCCACTTATAAAATCACGTCAATTCGTCGCTCCATTTTGCCGTAAAAGACGTTCAAACAAATTACACACATACACTTTCCCATTTATAATATTAGTATAGATATGGATTAGTATGGAAGTATGGGTGTCAATCTGTATGTATTTAAGCCTACATACCTATTCAATTCTATTTTCAATCGTGCGGGCGACACGCAGTATAGGGTTCCGCAGGTCCCCGTCCGTTAAAATTTACTTTCGAGTGCATTTTTTACAAAAAAAAGCTTGTCATTTACTTGTTAAGGCGCCGTAGGTTCAGCGAAGTGAAGCGAACAGAGTTTTGAAACAATATAATGCGTCGATTTATAATAATATGGTTTCTAAAAAATACGAATAGTAATCTTGAGGCTTTTCAACCGGGAGATCAGTGAATGCAACATGATTAAGCAATTTTCGCTCAATAGAAAAAATCACGTACATAGGTCTAAAAAAGGGTCTAAAATACACTTTGAATATTCGTAACAAATTTGAAATTATGCACAAAAGCTAAGAATATTAAAATGCCTTCTGTCATGTTTGAGAGAAATCAGTGATTACTTTTTTATTTATTTAAACGGCCAAAAAAATAATATTAAAGACAAGATATCCGCGCTTCCGAGCACGCACTTCCATCTCGCTCACGCTTATGCTCAGTGAGAGGGAGAAAAGACCATGAACCTACGGCGCCTTAACCTTTAACTTAGCAGGGATAGTTTTCCTTTAAATTCTTTAATTAAGTATAAGTAAGTACTACTGTCGGTCATGATCTTCGATGCCCGATAGTAACCATTGCGGGAGTCCGCTGGATACGCATGGAGCAAGACCGATCACACTCTCTTTGGGGGAGTTATATGTCCAGCACTGGACGTTTTTCGGCTGATTTGGTGATGATGATGATGAATAGCAAGAACAATATCATATTGTTTAGGTAGTTGTAGACCTAGAACCTAGAATATATCGAATTATAATTGTGATAATATTATTATTTATTTGACATGTATGTATCTAAAGAATACATATGTGAAATGTAAATAATTATGGAAATTTAAAATTAGGTTGTAGTGAATATTTGCACGCCTACACCAACTGAATACATGAAATCATTTATTATATTATGACATTCTATTGTACTGTGTTCTATGCAAATAAATATATTTGATTGATTGACTGATTCATTGAATAGTAATCATTTCGCTGTGAGGAGGCTGTAGCGAGGAGGGAGGACCCCTACTTGATTATGACAAAAATAAGCACTATCAAGCTCAATATTGCAAAGCCCTAAAATCAACTATATTTGTTGATCGATGATTGAGAATAGAAATAAATACGTTTGTCGGCGTGATTTAAGTAGATACTCCTATTGTCTGCATATCGGAGAATCTACATTTAAATCACACCGACAATCACGTTTTCTAATAGTAAGGATGACTGATTTATTCCGCTTGTTGACTACGGGACCCAAGATATTACAAACTGGTAATTTGTGTTATTTTATTTAGTTGAGGTGCCGTAGATTCATGGTCTTCTCTCCCTCTCACTGAGCATAAGCGTGAGCGAGATGGAACTGCGTCCACGGAAGCGCGGATATCTAGTTTTTTAATTAATTTTAAACCATATTATTATAAACAGACGCATTATATTCTTTCAAAAATTGTGTTCGCTTAACTTCGCTGAACCTACGGCGCCTTAAGCGACTGATGCGGCTTAGCGCCTGGGTTTTCAACTTATCTAGTACTTACCGATTCGTGTTTGTATTAAAAAATGTGATCACTCGATGTCAATAAATATACATATCTCGTCTGTAATATTCCATCGAAAGTTTTTTCCTTAATGCGCATCCTACAAATGTACACACATTGCATGAGTGAATTAACATAAAAATGGGTAATATCGTCAAAGACGTCAGAAACTTAACGAATTTACTCATTTCATACTTACGTGGGCACTTGTTCTATAGAGTTGGTAAAAAATACTGCAAATACGGATAAAGTGGTAGGTACGGTCAGCAATTACTCGTACCGCTCATATACCGCACGTCACGCAGCGCGCGTCAGTCGGTACCGGCCCCTGTTGCGCTCCGACCGTCCTGCCACACAGACCGCCTGCTCAGTGTACCCTTACGAGAATATCCCCTAATTGTGGCAATACGGCTAAAATGGGAAAACGTGAGTGAATCTTGAATTTATTTTATAGTTACCAATTCTGATATATAATTTTATATTATCCAAAATTTCCAAGGCTAAATATTTTTGGTGATTGATATTTAGGTACTTATATGGCTTTAAATATGTATTATTAATATATTTACCAAAGTTAACGTTTATAGAAATAGTGACTGCTTATAATTCCACCCACATGCATGTTGTGACTACCCGACCATATACAGTGCTGGTTACTTAATCGTTTAAAACTGCTAACACGTAAACCCTAAGACTGGGTCACGTACGATATAATATCGCACAACCAAGCATAATAGTTCCGATTAGTAAAACAATTATGTTTAACGTTAATTTAGCATTAAAATTTAAATAATGAAGGATGTGACCCTAGGTAGAATCATGTCTTTAAAACATCCTATCCATGTGGGTAGATAATCGTTCGACGTATCACTTTACACGCCAAGCAACTGTCTGAACTGCTAGACCGATAACCTGTTATTTTTGCTAAATTATTGTAATGATATGAATCGCCACCTCATAAACTTACCTAGGCAGAACTGCCAAATACCTACTCTTTATATTGATATACTTCACGATTTTTGCACATTTACCTATGTTAATTAAATGGAACTTACTCATGTATGTTTCTTACTTAACGTTAATGGTCTTGAGAATACATTTTGACGTGTAATGCAACATGCATCGTATAACGCACGCCTGCCACTTATACCAGTATTTTATAAATACAATAGGTTTAGAGCTCAGACCCAGAAAAAAGATCTTTTTTATTGGTCTGAGGTTTAGAGATCGCTAGAATGTGGGATCGACATGGTATCGACCATTGCCCATTGCCCACAACGCACTACATTATATGCTTTTTTAGGTACTATGCGAATAATAATAAAGCTATACATTATTTTAATACTTCAGTTATTTTAATAATATGTATGTACAATGAATGCGCTGTTAGTAACCATTTATAATAGAGTATCTTAAATTAATAAGTAGACGTCGGTGGATTGTTATCCATATTGTTTAGATATACTAATTATACATTCAACTTTATTATCGAATATAAATATTATTCGGTAGTAAATTTTATTTTGATTGTTTATTTAGGTACAAACAACTAAACAACAAAAGCCTACCGAAAACGTGCAATGCTTAGTATCATAATTATGTATATTACCTACTCATACTTAAAACCGGTTTTCGTGATATCATTTCAAACAACAGAATGCCTTTGCAAAAGTTTAATATAGAACCCACCCAGTAAACCAGTTCTAAAAATAACCATGGTGCGGACGGGTTTGATGGGCCTTTACATAAATACGTAGGTAGTTATTATAAACTTTACATTAACTTGCAATTACCGTATGTTCTATGGTATTGATAGTTGGCATAGTTATGTAAGTTCAATAATAAATCATTATTGCCTTTTTACGATTCCTTTATAAGGAAAAATATGGATATTATCCAGATATTATCCATTTTTATATCCCACAAAAAATATATTGTGCGTATTAGGTTTTAATTCACTTGAGGTGACGCGTAACTGTGTGTTAACGAGCGCTTGCAAAATCTTGCGAGGTGGTTCATATGCCCTGAGCTGGTGGGTCAGGCGGTGCGTCTGCTAGTCCCCTCACTGTCGAGGATCAATTTTCGTCCGCGTGCCCGCCTACTGCTAGCTCCTCCAGAGGCGCGCAAAAACTCTCCTCTCGTCAGAGCTCTATCTTGCATCAGCACCGAATGTGGACTTCGTTGGAAGTAGTTGGGGAATTGTGTATCGTGAATGATTAAGGTGCTGTGAGACGATCGATAGCATCATTTGTAATTCACAGTAACTTCGTTTTTAACTATAATGCCGTTTAATTATTTTAAATAAATAAATAAATTATTATAATGGTAAACGGTCCCTTCAAGCTTGTTTTTTTCGTTCGCTGTTCGCTGTTCTGGTGTGATGAAGGGGGGTGGCGGTAGGAAATATTCCTCGTGCAAAAAATTAACCACAAATTGTTTCGTTTATTTTAAATTATTCAGGAGTTGTGCAAAAAGGTCTACCCAATTAGCGTGAGTCGTCAAACTAAAATTAAGTCAGCGGCAGTTTTGTTACGTATAATAAGTATTCAGGTCTAAAAAAATAGCTTTTTATATTTATTTTGAAAATAATATGCATAAACACGTAATTTAAACAGCCACAAGTACCTTTTATAGAATTTGTATGATCAATTTTCGTCACTAAACTGACACTGAGTAAATTTTTGTTTAGCAATTCGCGCTAATTGGGTACACGATTTTTGGTTACTTATGTTACAGCTAAGTCAAGTTGCGACATGCCAATCAGTTAGCCAAAATATGTTCTTTGTCCTGTTACTAATCCCGTACACGATAGTTAATATGTTAATGGTCACATATATTTCCATTATCACATACGTGTTATCAAAGTAAAACTAAACGCAAAACATATTTTTGGCGATTAAAACACGAACCAATGTGACAAAGTAATGATAATTACTCTGTTTGTTGTAGTGTCCCAGCATATGTTGACGGACGTGGACAAGCTGCCCGCGGTGCAGCTGGGAGACTTCCTGCTGCAGATCGAGCTAGACGAGCCGAGCGACGCCGTGCGCGAGATCGCGCGCAAGGAGCTGAGAGAGACGCCTGAACTCGCCGCAGCCACCATCGCGGAGCTTAGGGGGCTGTTAGAAGGTAAACCCCTACCCCATATAGAGGTAAACTGGCGGGCTCCATGCACAAGATCGCGCGCAAGAAGATGAGCGAGATGCCCGAAGTCGCCTCAGCTACCATCGCGGAGCTTAGGGGGCTGTTAGAAGGTAAACCCCTACCCGTATCCGTATAGAGGTAAACTGGCGGGCTCCATGCACAAGATCGTGCGCAAGCGGCTGAGCGACACGCTCGAAGTCACTGCAGCCACCATCGCGGAGCTTAGGGGGCTGTAAGAAGGTAAATCCCTACCCGTATTCATATAGAGGTAAACTGGCAGGTTTCATGCATAAGATCACGCGCAAGGAGCTGAGCGACACGCTCCAAGTCACCGCAGCCACCATCGTGGAGGAACAACAACCTCAAGGAACTTGCACAATTTATGATTCGTTTCGTGGCATACCTACTTTGCTAGATTTCACAGTGATAGGCTGTTATATCGGATAAGACAAATTGACTGCTTAATTAACGTATCCGTAGTAACAGCCACTTTATGACAAGGTTACCAGTATCATTGTTAATTCTCCCTAAGTGCTCCAAAATCTACCTATTAAGGGGTAGGAAGTCAAGGGAACTCTTGATCTTATTCCTCTGTCATCAATAAATAGAGTGGACTTTCCGTATAAAATACTTATGTCATATTTTAGTAGGTTCGACTCCACCTGCACGGCTATCACGCGACGGCACGCGAGCTCTCTCGATTTTTCTCGCACTGTCCATCTCTCTCTTATTAGAACACTTAGAACAAGAGGTATAATGCGGGAAAACCGAGAGTAGTTATGTCGCGGCCGTCTCATGATAGACGTGCTGTATTCTTTGTAAAATGCGGCCGGAGCCGCGCTGGCAGCTAGGGGTATATACCTAATTCGGTTCTTTCGTATCCTGATTCAATTAGTCCAGTCACAATGTCATCAATATTCAAGTGACGAACAACAGCAAACAGAAACGAGGTACCAACTTAATTAGCAAATATACAAGATATTTGTATAATCATAAAAAACAATATGCGAGCCATCGACTTCTTGCTAAAAGATTCCGTGTACGCAATAGTGTTTAGCAAACAACTCAAATGCCTTTTTTTTGCTCACCATCTCACATTAAGGAGCTTCGCTTGATATTATTTAATAATGTAAATGTGAATTCAAATTTAAATTACGTAGAGGACTATGCATGTAATTATAATTCAATTGCTACGCCTAATCAGGATCCATATGAGTCCAAATGTACCTAGTTATTAAGACCTTGTACAACTATGATTGCAATAAATGCTATGACTATGACTACGTAAAAACCGGCCAAGTGCGAGTCGAACTCGCGCACGAAGGGTTCCATACCATTATCTATAAAACCGCCAAAATATCACGTTTGATATTCCGTTTTTTAGTAAGTTTAGCGGCAACATAAATATATCATCTTTGTAAATTTCAACTAACTATCACGGTTCATGAGATGGAGACAGACAGACGGACGGACGGACGGTACTCTTTGGGCATGGAACCCTAAAAACCATTTGTTTCGTCCAAATATTTTTTTGTCATTCCATGTAATATAGAATTTTAATAGTACATTACGTAACTAGGGCGGTGAATTCGTGAATGCCCCAGATCGCAGGTGTTTGTGGCCCGAACCGAAGGTGAGGGCCATAAATATGCGCTCTGGGGCTTTACGAATTATCGCCCGTGTTGAGTACAAAATTTTACGTCTTCACCTGGCCACAATGCGAGTTTTCCCGTACGCGCAGCGTGCAGTAAAACTCGCATTATGGCCAGGTGTGACGTAGAATAATAAATAGGTACATTGCAAATTTGCATAGTAAATACTACTTATGTTAACAAGTGTATTGAAGGACAAGAACCATTTGGGTTATAAGTACGAGGCATTTCGGTCATTTTAAATAGGTAATTAACTACATATTTGCCGACGATCACTTACCGATGTATAAATATGTATGTCCATTGCCACTTTTTGACAATATTCTTTATTCATCAGTGGCGGAGCGCCCATACAAGCCGATTCCCACCGGCTTCCCTATATTAATTTATAGGTACAATATACACTAAACCTTTTCATAACTTTTTTGTTCCGGGTTATATACTGAGATAGAGTCATCAGCTTCCTCCATGTACTAGTGCCATCTATTGACCATCTCTCGAGTTATCTGTATCGAGTTATTCGTACAATGCTATGCATATATATATATATGCATAGCATTGTACGTTCACTGCTTGTATGCTATGCATGTATATATGTATGTATATTATACATACATATATACATGCATAATAATAAGTATATAATAATTTCCTCTATGGCCATAACCAATGGCCGGCGTTTTGTGATCGACATTACATATCTTGTTTATCTGTGCCTCCCGCTCACACTTAACTGGTAATTGAATGTGTAAGAGTAGAGCGAGGGCGGATTTATTTACCTACTGATTAAATAACGTAGGCAGGTGAATGCAAGAATCGGGTCGAAATAAAGAGCGCCTGAATATCAGTGGCCTCGCGTGAAAATTATAAATGGGCAATTGTATACATACATATATACATGCATAGCATTGTACGTTCACTGCTTGTAGGCCACTTTTCCACCGAGATATTCGAAGCTGTGTTTCCATATTAGGCTTGATACTTAGCTTAATAGCTAAACACAATAAGAACACCTTCTTCCGTCACCTTTCCGTCTTTAACATAATGGAAAAATACAGCTTCGCACATCTCTGGCGGATACAGGGCCTTAATATCCAATGGGTACGACGGGATTCGGATTTACATTCCTGATTATATTCAAAATAATAAAAATTGCGAGATCATAATATTTCCCATTACAATAAGCGTATCTTTAATATTTCTGACTGGCTGACTGACTCCGCCATTGGAATGAAATTAAAAAAAAACAAGACTGCGTTCCTCTACACCGAATTGTATTATGTGGTTAATGCACACAATATTTGTACTTGTTACTAGGGCTGTTGTTTTTAAATAAAAATATTTAATTATATTTCTTGGTAAATTTACAGTACTCTGGAACATTTACGGTTGTTTTCATATAATAATTGCAATTTAGGAACTTTAAACCAGTTAGTGGAATGGAACGGAAAACAAATCTAATCTGTGCTTTATGCAGTAAAGTTGCCAGTTATGCAAAATTACAATCATAATTCATGATATTTCCAAATAACGTCTTTTTGTGTTTTTAGAATGTATTTATTTATAAATAAAGTAAGAATTTAAATTCAGATCTCATCTTAATAATAATAATTAAAATTATAGAAATAGCTCCATCTGTTGAGTGAGTCCCACACTGAAACATGCAAGTTTTAATGTATGGGAGCTGTCAAGTACTGAGTGAAATGCCCCTGGTTATGGCATTTGTAAGTTACATTAATCGGAGTTATTAATAGCCAGCACACTTTAAAGTACCCCCTAATATGTTACAGCCGATAAGGAGCTGCATGTCCCATTGGAGAACGACGCGTGGCTTGTCAGGTTCCTGCGACCCTGCAAATATTACCCCGAAAGCGCATATGAACTGGTAACTATCCACATCAATAAGGTACACTTTTTATTTTCGAACTTCACGCATAATATTCCATGGAGTCCGTTGTCTATTCAAGCCATTTATTTAATCGTACGTCATATATTATTTCGCCTTTAAGAGTCTGTACTCTTACGTTTTAACTCAAGATCACGACCACTGCTTAATGGTAGGTTAACACCAAACGGGAAAAAATTGCCGAAAATTAAACGTAAGTGCAATTATGCTTGTTCGTTATTTAATTAAGACTATAGTCACCATAATACGGAGTAAGCAGAGGACGACATTGTTAAAATCTGTGTTCTAGAGTCATCATCATGATCAGCATCATCATATCAGCCGAAAGACGTTCACTGCTGGACATAGGCCTCCCCAAAGAGTGTCACAATGAGCGGACTCCCGCGACCTTTATTTACCAGGTCATCAGTCCACCTTGTGGGGGACTACCCACGCTGCTCCTTCCGGTACGTGGTCGCCACTCGAGAACTTTTCCGCCCCAATGGCCATCGGTTCTACGTACACTGTGCCCCGCCCACTGCCACTTAAGTTTAGCGATGCGGAAAATGTTGGTTTTCGCCTTAAGGTACATTTTTCATTCGGCATTTCCGTTTTTCCAGATCAAACGTTACTACGCGTTCAAGGTAAAGCACTCGAAGCACTACGAGGACCTGCTGCCCAGCCGCGAGCAGAACATCTTCAACCAAGACATCCTGACGGTGCTGCCGACCCGCGACCAGCTCGGCCGCCGCATCCTCGTCATCGAGTTGGGCAGTAAGTATCAATTCGCTCGCTGGCGCTCCACTGGCCACTCGGACACTACCTTCTATCCCACTGAAGGTTAATGATTCTCCCCAATCGCTCGTAGAAGCATGAGCCATATTTTTGAGTCGTGCCTCTACGAGCGATTGCCGTTACAACGCGGAAAAATGGTGCTACGCGCTACGTCGTAGCACTAGTAGCGTTGCTTGGCCCTGTATGGGTTAACAAATGTGTTCCACATTTTTCCCTTATTTTTCTAATCTTAATAAGCGCTGTAGAAATTTAATATGAATATTTGCATTTTCATTAACAAATGATACCTATTTAGAGATAACATCGATACATTCACACTTTATAAAGCATTTTAGCCTGGTTTATGGACATGTACCTGTTGTTTTGGTATCTCTTTTTTAAGTTTATGTTTGAGTTGTATTGAGGTATGCAATAAAAAGTATTGGCATTGTATTGCATATTATATTACTTACGAAAATATAACTAGGGCGGTGAATTCGTGAATGCCCCAGTTCGCAGGTGTTACGTACAAAATTTTACGTCTTCGTCTGGCCACAATGCGAGTTTTCCCGTACGCGCAGCGTGCAGTAAAATTAGCATTATGGCCAGGTGTGACGTAAAAGGTGTTATTGTAGTGGCGCTTTGGCTGGGCTGGTTCAAAACCAACCAAAGCGCCACTAAGTACGTTTGCAATAATATAGCGTACGATATTTGTACCTCAGCTGCTGTCATCATTTAACGACACGGTTGGCTGTTTGCGGAAGTTTACTATATAAAAGTAAATTACCCTTTTTATCGTCAGGCACTGCTTTTATGTATTTTTATATGTAACCTGTTATCTGGTTAGTTTCCATTACAATAGCTACTTATTAGATCTTTGACAAGACTCTTACACGTGATCATGATTACTGTTTAGAATATTATAGTCGTGTGTGTACATATGTGACATAATAACATGATTCGTTGTCGTAGGTTAATACCTTGACGTCATTTGCAAAACTCTTTGTTAGTAAATGACGTAAGAATATTAACTCAAGCTAAAACAAATTTCTAATTATTTATGTTTAGTTTTAGTTTCATGGCCGTTTACAAGGTGAAATATTACGCCCGTTTACATACATACAAGTTTGTATGGAACCATCGGTTCACAAGTCCGACTCGCACTTGACCGGTTTCTTTATGTAGGTAGGTACCTAACGGTTATAACGGTACATAACGGTTGTCATATTATTATGAAATTCAATAAACTAGAAAATGCGTATCTAGATAAAAATTGCATGTAGTTTTTACCGCCATTTATTTGACACTCTTCGTCTTCATGCAGATGTCAGATACCTAGATTTCATTTCATTCATCTGTTTTCCTTTAAAATTTATACAAACATCTGTTTCCATATACTGTTCCATTTTTTACATTAAACGAAGCACCTGCCTACCTACTTATATTATGATGATGAACGTGTGCTGCTCTGCGGCGGCGCCACCATAATGAAAATTAATGAATTATATGGTGAAATGATGTACGTTGAACGTACATCATGTACGTCTGATGTTTATAGATGTACGTATACAGGGGAACGAAATAATGGGCATTCATTGTGGCGCCGCTGGGGAGCATACTCTGTATATAAAATCACTAAGTAAGTAATGATGATTATTTTGAATACGTACACAATAAACAGCATTCGTACATCAATTTCCATAAGAAAATAATATCTAATATAATTTCTAACTATGAGTTTTGAGTGGCGCCGCTACAGAGTATGCTCCCCAGCGGCGCCACAATGAATGCCCATTATTTCGTTCCCCTGTATACGTACATCTTTAAACATCATACGTACATGATGTACGTTCAACGTACATCATATCACCATATAATTCATTAATTTTCATTATGGTGGCGCCGCCACAGAGCAGCACACTGATGAACATTGTCTGAGTATGAACAATGATTAGGTAAATCCTACTTAATGTTTGACGTTTGCCACTCAATCACACAAAAACGTCTGAATGGATTTCGATGAAATTCAGCAAACAGATTGTTTATAACCAGGATTAAAACATTGGGTCATGCTTGTTAACCCTGAATATCGCCGCTGTATGAAATTGGGGATGAAAGTTGGTATAGCACTTCGAAGATTACGCGAAGTCTCCGTAACACTTTAATATCTTCATAAATATGTATGCCTCACCTGAATAGGTATATGTCTGTAATAAATACGTACGCCATCCTGTTTAGTATCATAACTGTATCATAACTGTCTGAATATTTCAGAACGCTGGAAGCCGAGCAAATGCACGCTGGACGAGGCATTCAAGGGTTGCGTACTGTTCCTGGAGGCGGCCATGATGGAGCCGGTGTCTCAGATCTGTGGAGCGGAAGTCATCTTGGACATGGAGGGGCTGTCGCTGCAGCAAGTCTGGCAGTTCACGCCGCAGTACGCCAAGCGGCTGCTGGATTGGCTACAGGTATGACACCTCTCTACTTTTACTATACCTAGGTTGCGTACTTGGGCCCTTGTCGACCGAGTGCCGGCCTTCGTCGGCCCAGGCACGGCACGGGCACGCAACAGTATTATGTGAATCATCCTTATCTGTCTCATGACTCATGAGACGTATTTTTTTGAATTTTCTGTTTACACGAGGATTGTTATTGAGGATGGCCTGAAAACTTCAAATTAGAAAAATGGTGGTAATATATGACCATTTTTTGTCAGTTTTTTAGAGTTCCGTAGTCAACAAGGAACCCTTATAGTTTCGCCATGTCCGTCTGTCCGTCCGTCTTCGGCTTAGCTCAATAACCATAACTACTAGAAAGCTGTTATTCGGCAGGGCATGGGTATATAAATCAATCACGCCGACAAAACAGAAGAATAAAATGTTGAAAATATTTTTTTTGGGGTACCTACCCTACACCTAAAGTAGGGATGTAATTTTTTCCTCGCTTAACCCATTTTGTGGGGTATCGTTGGATAGCTCGTTCAAAAATATTGGGTTGGGTTTTCTAGAACCATTTTTTAAATCAGTGATTTGTTTGCGAGTTATTGGGCTTTAAAGCCCTAACTTTTTTTGTTCGAGTCATGTGTCACCCCTCCTGCCGGCTAAATGGCTACTACTGGGGACGTGAAAAAATTCGTGGTAGTAGTACATATAATGAATTTAAAAGGAAAACTATCACGGACAAGTAGGCATAAGTAGTTACCGAGTAATAATCGACCAACTTAATGTGTACTTAGTACTACAACTTAAAGGGCAATTTTCGTATAAATTCGGCCGACGCAACCGCACCGCACGTCGATGTATCTAAGACAGACAGGCAACTACGGAACCCTACACTGCGCGTGACCCGACACGCACTTGGCCGGTTTTTTACAATATTCGTAATACGAGACCGACCGAGAGACGTAGTACCTACAATTAGGTACCGTATCTAATTGTAGGTAATACCCTCTTATGAATATTCATACTATTGATAAAAATACAATTTGCCAGACTGGCAAGTAATCTACATCCGTCAGCTACCCACTATTTATCGCCACATTTATTGTTTCATTTCTGTATCATCTGAACCTCGTCAGACTTAACCACGATTCCTTGCACTTCCAGGAAAGCATACCCCTGCGAATCAAAGGCCTGTACGTTGTGAACCAGCCGTACATCTTCAACATGGTGTTCCAACTGTTCAAACCGTTCCTGAAGGAAAAGTTACGGGCCCGACTGCTGTTCATCGGCAAGGACTGGGAACTGCTGCATAAGCATGTGAGCCCCAAGTCCTTGCCCGAAGCCTACGGGGGCACGCTCAGCATTCCCAAGGTCACGGGCCCGCAGTGGTTGGAACTGCTCATGATGTGTGATAAGGAATTTAGTGGTAAGTCAACAAACGCTTTCCTTACAATTTTAATCGGTCTTCTGTTCTTCTTTATTTTTAACCGACTTCAAAACAAAGACTGTATTTTTTATTTCTTTTCAATGTATGTTACCTCAGAACTCCGTCATTGATGAGCCGATTCGAATTTTTTTTTGTTCGTATTTATTTATATACTTCCAGTTAGATGATGGGATCCATGAGGAATTGAGGGGACTCCTCAATTTTATTAGCCACGCGTGTAGTGATTTTGGTATTTTCTATTATAACTCGTGTATTTACATCCGGAATCATAAATTTGGTGGCGAGGAATTTATGATGAAGACCACAGATGACTTATCGAATTCCTCAATTATGTAGGTACTTATAAGTGCAAAAGTAAGTCACATGTTAGATTCCGTTGAAATAGGAACTAATTAAGTGCCATTGGTGATGATCTCGGGGAATCTATGGAAGTCCTCAAATATTATCGGCCCACATACAGCGATTCGGTTTTTTCCTATAGTAATCAACGCATTTGCTATCGGGAATCAGTTCATATGGTAAATTGTAAAAATAAAAATATACGCGTTGACTTGAGAACCTCCTCCGTTTTTTTTTGTCGGTTAAAAAAATAGGAAATATTCTCGTGCCTTGGCGGAGTACTAAATTGAAGTCGGTTAAAACTTTGTTTTTAAAGTAAATTATTTGTTTTTTCTTCGTTTGCTTTTTAAAGTTTTCACGATCATAAGTCAAAAACACAGACGTATAATGTGTGATACTGATAAGGAATGTGGTAAGTTAACCTTGCAATGTTTATTAAAAGCGCGTTATTCAGTTTTCTTCGTTTCGTTCATTCCTTCGATTTTCAGAGTGGTTAACGGTTCACGGGCTTCGATCGTACCGTTGCTTCCATCCGATTAAAAAATTGATCTCCAACTCGCCCCGATAGGGACGTGTCCGAGAGTACAAAAAAAATACTAAGGACAACGGTGGCGAGCATACAGTCTGCCTGATAGTAAGCTGACTCCTTAGCCTATGGACGTTTGCGATTTCAGAAGAATCACTAGCGCGTGGCCGACCCTTTAGTGATTTCAGCATTTGTTGTGTCGGCAGCTAGAGACCGGGGATACTACAGAGTTTAAGGATCTGAAATTTCTGGTCCACCAACAATAAAAGCGGCCAAGTGCGTGTCCTACCACGCACAACAAGGGTTCCGTGCCTATTAAAAAGGTCGTATCCTTACTGAAATCATATGGCACTTACATCCTTTTCTTTAAGTAAGGCGGGTTTTTTAGAAATATCTCGAAAACCTTTGAACCGATCTTGTTCAAAACAATTTGCATGATTTTTTTCATATTTTTGAAATACACGGTTCAAAAGTTAGAGGGGAGGGGGATACAATTTTAGTGACTTTCGGGGTGATTATCTTCGACTCTATTCACTTAATCAAAAAATTTGCTGAGAAACCTTATATTTATTTTGGAAGGCCTATCGATTGATGTGCCACACGTGGGCATGCATTTTTTTTTTTTTTTGAGTTTCAATTTTATGTATGGAGTGCACGCCTATAGAAAAACTTTTTTTGTAATTTCATTACATAACTATGTAGCGGTTAACAAAATACACCTATCGTCAAAATTTTATTCAAATACACCCTATAGTTTTCGAGTAAAATGCCTGTGACATACGGACGGACAGACAGATAGACAGACAGACATGACCTTGCAAAAGGTAATTAATAGCATTAATGAACTATACTAAAATTCTATAATACAATCCCATCACATAATTTGGAAATGCGCTAATTGTTGCCAATTTTCATCATCATTCATTTTTGACCTTGTATCTCGTAATACTCGTTTTATAGATGTCGGGTGATCATGAGAGTGACGTTCAAACCCCAGGACCGTTTTAATAAAATCGACAGCTGATCGCTACTTGACTGTACGCTTACATTACATCACAAAAAAGAAAGTATTTAAAGTAAAGGCAGGGCGAAAATACAATTATTTAACAGACGGAATCTATTTCAAGGAAACTAAAATGATTTCTTTTTATGGACTCTGTCAGCTGTACTATATGTACTTACGGAAATCTCAACAATTGTTTTGTATATAATATTTGTACAAATATTTGAAACTGTTTATTCTCCACTTGTAAAATAAAGAAACCAGATGTATTTGTGCTTTCTGTTGAAATAAATCAAATTTATAACGCGACCATTCATTCGCTAAACGCTAAACGCTAAAGTTCTGACGTGAGCAGTCAAGTCACATTATATGTCACAATAAACTAAAAAAGTATTTAATCTTTTGATTTTGGTTTGCTAATATGGTGCTTAAGGTCTAAAACACTGAGTTCTTTTTTTATGAAACATATATCTTGATGCAGGTTATAAAGTTAACGCTATTAGCAACTAGTGCAACTACTGAAATGTAGCTAGAGCTGTCATTCTGGGGCCATGAACCTAGAATACTATGGACGGGCTGTACGTGTTGCCACGGTGAGGGACGGAAAAGCTCTTATGCAGCTAAATTAAGAACCGGTCCTAAAATAGCTGATGACTTGTCATAAACAACTTACTACGGGACGGGTAATGGTTTGTGTGGCACAACTTCATACTAAATCAGTTGTGGCAAATAAAATAAAAAGTGGAACTATGACAATGACAATGAATGATATTCCCCTTTCTGTCACACTTATAGAGATTTGTATGCTACCAGCTCGCTCGCACGTGGTATTATTATTACCATAGCCTGTCCAGAGTATTCTTCGTTCATGTTCTGGGGCACATTTCTTGGCATATTTGTTTGACATTGTGCATCTAGTTCTATATACTAAATCAAAGGTTACCTACTCGTACAGATAACAGTAGTCTAACTTTTTCAACTACACTGCGTGATACTGATAACGGTAATAGGACTTTTGGGATAGATATTATAAAGCATAATATAGTGCACAGCACTACGGTGGTATGGTTCAGTCCCACCCTACACCCAGGGGTATTGCTCGGGGTATGATGGGTCTGACATGAAAAAGGTCATATCGTTACTGAATACTTATGGCACTTACGTCCTTTTCTTTAAGCAACGCAGTTTTTTATAAATATCTCGAAAACCTTTGAACCGATCTTGTTCAAAACAAATTTCGCTGGTAGAATTTTATAATCCCTATGAGCATGATTTTTTTCATATTTTTAAAATACACGGTTCAAAAATTAGAGGGGGGGGACACAATTTTAGTCACTTTCGGGGCGATTATCTCCGACTCTATTCACTTAATCCAAAAAATTGCTTAGAAACCTTATATTTATTTTGAAAGGCCTGTCGATTGATGTACCACAAGTGGGCTTGCAATGAAAAAATAATTTTTGACTTTCAGTTTTATGTATGGGGTGCACCCCTAAAAAAAATCTTTTTAGTAATTTCATTACAAAACTATGTAGCGGTTAACAAAATACACCCTATTCTCAATTTTTTATTCAAATACACCTTATGGTTTTAGAGTAAAATGCCTGTGACATACTGACGGACAGACAGACAGACAGACATGACGAATCTATAAGGGTTCCGTTTTTTGCCATTTGGCTACGGAACCCTAAAAAAAGCTATGAGCAGTCGTGTGATTTAGATATAAATTAACATTAGTTTATTGTTGGGTACGTGCAAAAAAAGTACCGATTACTTTTCGGTGAAAGAAAACATCGTGAGGAAACTGGTCTAATCCCAATAAGGTTTAGTTTTCCCTCTGGGTTGGTAGGTTAAAGGGCAGTCGCTTTCGTAAAAAACTAGTGCCTATGCCAAATCTTGGGATAACGCGTCAAAGCGGACCCCGGGCTCCTTTAGGGCACAACTGGGAATAATACTAGGAGGATGATGAGATTGATGAGTCAAGTACGACTTATCGATTTAATCATGTCATAAATATAAATAGCGGGCATAAAAGCGATAGAACATATAGATACATAAGTTGTATACACACATATTTTTACACTTGGCTGTACAACGTCAGTAAAATAAGAGTAACAGCTGGTAACTACAGCTACCAAGATCATGTCAGTGGATAAAAGGGGGCAACTACATATCTAAGCAGATAATCTTATTTTCTTACTATAATATGTAAATTTACTATGTACTGCTATGTTAAGTAAGGAAACTATAGGTCTAGTTTAATATAATACCTTTCCTTGTTAAAATGTACCTATTTTGTAAATGACCGTATTTGTTTCTAAATAAAAAAAAAAAAAATAGAGTAGGTCCGTGTTGTGGTCAAGTTGGTTAAATACCCGGCCAGAATGCAAACGCAGTACGGTCGACGACAAAGAGGTAGTAGATACGGCCAAAGTTACAAAAATATATATACACGACTTAATGGCTTTAACATTAAGGTCGTTTATACATATTTTTGTAACGTTGACCGTATCGATCTCTTTGTAGTCGACTGTACAATACATTCGAAAATCTCATCCATCCTGTGAGTGAGAGTGTAGTCAGATATATGTATAACTTTTAACTGAATGTTTTTGTTACAGCCATCAATTCTTACGGGTACGTGAACAAGGAACTAAAATAGGCGTGCAGAAAGTGATTATTAGCAGAGACAATTGGACTAACATATGTCTCTTCGTTTACGAAGTGAACGGTGGTGTGGTTGCATTTCCTGGGCCTTATACAGTGTGTAAGTCTAATAAGGGCGATAAATTAAATCGGACATAGTATTCATTAGTGTAATCATGAAGTAAAAGTTTTTTTAAGTTGCAGGTCATTACGACCCCATAATTATTATTTTTTAAATTTCTCAACAGCAATGTACTGTAAACATGGTTGCGGTACCGAAATGTCAAATGTTCATTAGCAACTGTCAACGAGCGTTTAACGTGAGTGTGTTTGCATTACATTGCGGGCTGAATTATTTAGTATGGACAAAATTATTGTTGCAACTTTAAGTAAATGTTATCTAATTACCTTTACTTTGTCCTATACTAACCACCGTTAAGAGATTCGCCCGTATTAGACTTACACACTGTATTGTATATTAAAGTAAAATTTATTATTGCGCTATAAATAAAGTTAATAAAACCATTGTAAGGAGTCGTGACATCACAGATGTCCAGAAGTCTGGAAGAGGGGTTGTTTGTTCCGAATTATTGATAACTAGTTAAACTAGTATAGAGGATACGTATTTTATAAAGACTGCCAATAGTTGGCATTTCAATGGTTTCACCGCATATATGGTGTTGTATGAGAAAGGTCATAATTCAGTATGGCGCTGAGACCCTTTCTTGCCGTTCTTGAGTCTTTCTTTATAATCTACTACTCTTCTCTGGTAAGTAGTAAAATAAAGTGCTTGGATGAGTACAAAAAATAAATATCTAGAAGTTGCAGTTATTAGCTACTACAGTGAAACTCGTTGATGTCATATAACATTTTTCATGTTGAATTTCTTAAAAGTAAGGTTGAGGTCGGCCATCGGCCCGTTTTCCCGCTATGCATTCCTGTTTTATGGCCCTCGTGAACATGTGCCAATAAGACTGACTTATTTCTAGATTTTTCTATTTCGTTTAACTTTCTTATTGGTACTAGTATATATGAACCGTAATTCACGTTTTTGTTTAATTTTTATGTTTTTTAGCTTGAATGTATTGTATTTTCACTTTTATAGTTAATCATGCTTAATTTCTTTAGAAATAACTTCGTGCCAGATACTTGTACGAATGTTTTTGTGTAATTCCCTTCAAATGTAGATATATAATTTTAAGCTATAGGTTGGTGAAAAACTTAAGTACCTAAAGCCTCTCTTGTGCTTGCAGTTGTGAACTGTTCAGAAAGGCAATTGTTTTGTTGCTATTTAATTTTTTTAATAATATAATGTCTATTCGAACAGGGCACAACTATGGTATTTTAAGAAGGGCCTTAATCAAGTTTTTTTTTACCATACCTACTTAGCAATAGTAGCAATGTTGTACGTATTTTATAAGTATAGAAACATATTTTTAAATGAGAGTTTCATGAGGTAAATGCTGGGCGTACATATGCTTGAGTGATTCATTAATTATAGTTCACTTTATCACTCAATGTCAACAAACGATAAAGCAACACTGTGATAGGTTTATATTTTGTGTCGATTTTTCTTTTAAGCTGTTAAATTCATAGAAATCCATGACAGTGTTTATTGTGGGTAGGATATTTGTTAAATTTAAAAACTGTTAAATGTATATTTATCGAATGTATATTTTTGGATATAAAAAACAGTGTAATGTAATGAATAGGGTTAGGACTCTGGTGGCAGTTTAGCACAAGTAATGCAGTGGAGTCGCCATTGTATATTTTTTATTTGAATAAATAAATAATTGAACTATAAATCTATTACAGTCCCGGCCAATAATATATCACCTTTGCGTTTTATTGTATGAACGTGGATAGAGCTAAACAATTTAGGTTAGTTGATACGTCGCATATTTTACTAGATACATGTTTTACATACATTTTTGATGACAACTGCAATGCAATACTGTAAATTACAATGAGGATTTTATAAGATAACATTTAAATAAATTTTACTTGTTTGCTAAAATGTTTATGTATTCAAGAGGTTGAACAACTTGCAACTGGAATTAAACTTTCAAAATCTTGCATATTATCTTCTTCTAATGTTAAACGGTTGTCAAGATTATGAAAAGCACTATGGCAATATGTTCCATATTAGCTGGCTTTATACGGTTTCTCAACATATGAAAAACCCATTTATGAATCAATTTACTTGTATGAAACCAATAATTTTGTGTTATTTTTTGTGTTATTGGTTTATCAATCTTTCATTCATTGATTCATTCAATCAGAAATATATAACAACGACTCCATTGCTCTTTGTTCACCCCAATGCCACTAAACATAGCAACTCTAGTAATGAATTCGGAAGAAGACCAAATTTATTAATGTTTGTAAGGAAAATCGTTATTGTATGGTTAGTTATTTAATAGTAATAAAACAAAGGTGCATCAAATATTTATGTTTTTTATTGTAAATTTATCATAATATAAAAAAAGTTGTACAAATAGAAAAGTAATTTAACTTAATGCTTGTATGTTCCAAACGATCACATCTACATTGAGGTAACTTTTTAGTTATGTTCATATTATAATCTCTTACGATCTTGGAACGTGTAAATATGTCGTCCGAAAGTTTTTATTATATGGCGATTCCACTGCCATATTACGATTTAAAAAGCGTGTAACACTTAGGAACCAATCGGCAACATAATTACCTACCTACTTGGTTTTTTTACCTTGCCAAAACAAATATCGGCCTTAGAGTGGGTAATTTGGGCGGGCGCCCGGGGCGCCGAGATGTGCAGGTACTCTACTAGGTGTATGTATAGAGCGCTGTTACTTAAGTATAAAAGGACGCCTAATGCATGTCTCGCCCTCGCCCGTGGTAACTAGCCTGCCTTAATTGAATCCACAGTGGCTCTATCATTGATATACAATCGTATTAAAACAGATAAATAATTGAATATTGCTTGTACAGCTGACATCAATGCAAAAGTCTAAACATATCTTTGATGTCGACTGTACCCACGCGTACCCTGACTCTAGTACGAAATGGAATGGATATAAGTAAAAACTAATAGCCAAGTTTAACAAACAAAATAAGAAAATTGTTACGACCGTAAAAGGTAGATGAACCTTCGAAAATGATACCTGCTGCCCTGCTGGAAAATAATACCCAATACAAATTAGTATTTATTTACAAAAAACTGTCGGCGCAACCTGACGCGCAGTGTCTATTGGTTGTCCCACTTCCATATTTATCCTAGCGATAATTACGTAAATAAGTAAGTACCTTGTCTTATTTACGATTTCCTTTCGTTGCGTAGCCGTAGGAGTTTGCCACTGAAACAAAAGTAATTTTAAAATTATTTAAAGTACATATGGTGCTACTTTCCCGCACTAGTGCGGAAAAGAGCACTTTTCATTCGTATGTCGAAACTTTAAAGAGCCATATGTACAGTAAAACGTTGTACGATACACGTGCGAATAGGTAATTCGCAACTCGTGTTGATTTAAAACACCCCCTTCGGTCGTGTTTTAATTTATCACCGCCTCATTACAGCGGCGTGGCAAGTCCAAGATTTGAATACATATTATTCGAGCGCGATTAGTTTGGGAATGGAATAGCTGTCCGTAAACCCTTAACGTAAAGTAGGTAGATGGCAAAACTGTCACCTCTCCGACCCATTCTGTCGCGGGCGATTTTTTTTCTGACAAAAAGAACATCCTGAAGATATTGCCACTTGCCAAGCTTCGGTACCTACTATTAAGCGGCGCCAATAGCTGCGTCAAATTAAGGTCACGGCTCATTAGAGCCACGCGGCACCCGACCCGCACTGCCTCGCCTCGGAACTCTACCAACTACTTACTTGATGTAGTGAGCGCAGGCCCGTACAAATCCATATTAAGAATATTAATCGCTCGAGGCGAGGCGGTGCGGGTCGGGTGCCTGGTGGCTCTAATGAGCTGTGATGTGACCTTGAAACGCAACCGTTAATCGTGCCATTTCATCACATCACTCGAAAGTCGTCCACTGCTGGACATAGGCTTCCCCCATAGAGTGCCACAATTACCGGTCCTGCGCCACCGGCATCCAGGGGACTCCCGCGACCTTTACCCTTCCTTTACCAGGTCATGAGTCCACCTTGTGGGGGTCGTGCCATTTAGCGAACACTATATTCCGTATGAACTATTCATACGCGTTTCTCCTTCAAGTTTGAGTTCTTAGTTCAGTTGTTTTATACATACACTTACCTTTAAAGCCGTCCTCGTAGTGTGACAGCATCTTCCACAGCAGCTCGCCCGTGACCTCCAGCTCGGGCAGCGAGCCGCCGTGGCGCGGCCGCAGCGCCGCGCCGTCCACGTGCGCCTATATAACACAACCATTATTTGTATTACACAAGATATTTACCGAAATTACACACTTAGCCACAGAATAGGTAACACTGTTAACTGAACATCCTGTGTTTATATAGAACCTTATTACAATGCACTTAAGGTGCAGCACCGATGGTCAGTTAGCTGTGTTGTCGATAGTACCTATATATTCAATCATGCGTCGACATTTTCGTTTACCGGAAAAGGCGTTAGGGATTTTGAAATTTCGGACTAATCATGGTTTCCAACAAGTGACTCTTCGGAATTTTTGTGTGCACCCGGTATACTGAACTTCGTAACTAGAATTTCAAGCAGGCGTACCCGTGGACAAGTTAACAATAGTATCCGAAAAACCAAGTGGCTGGTCAGCAATAGAAGTCAGTACGCAGTAGTTGCACGGCCCGCGTCATAAGGCAGTGCAGGTGCGAAAGAGATAGCATGATCCAACGATTTATGACCTGGCTCGCCACTTAGTTTTGCAGATAGTATTAGTTAAGGGGATGCCTTGATTTGAGTCGTATACGCCCCCTAGACCAGGGTATCTTAAAGTGTGATCCATGGACCCCTTAGGGGTCCGTGACATGATTGCTAGAGGTCCACGCCCAGTTTGTTTACTCTTAACGTAGGTTAGGTGAAACACACGAACCACGAGATTTTTTTAAACATTTCCTTCAACAGACGTCCGCGGTGTTTTTGAAGTTCTGAAAGTGCTCCATGCCTAACAAAAGTTTAAGAACCACTGCCCTAGACAGCGACACGCTGATGGCTTTCTTTCGCCCACGAGAAAAAGAGATGTTACACTGTTCGGGAATCGCGGTTTTGGACAAACTTCGATAGATCCTAAGTTAGTGAAATTTTATTATCATTTTTTTTTTTTTTTTTTTATTTGGAATTTTTGTCTATCGAGTAAATTTTAAGCAATCATGTATCGATAAAATCAGATGAACAATAGTCAAGAATCATATATCCGAATTTGAAGCTTTAATATAGAAGTTAAATTTCATATTTGAATGTAGGTACTTGCGGCCGGTCGACTCCTCGCGGACGTGGACGGCTGCGGTCGGCTGTCGTCACATGTGACCGGCTCCGTCCGGCTTTTGCCTACTGCACCCTATTAAAACGCGATCGGCTGCCAGTGCCACCCCGCCGACGCGGCGCCAGGCGACCCGGCCCGGCCCGCGAGGTGGAGTCGTACATTAATGTGGTCGTGTACCTTTAGCGAGTCCATGTTGGAGCTGTGGAAGTGTATGCGCGAGCGCAGCTTCTCGCGTAGGAACGGCTTGAACAGCGCGAACACCATGTTGAAGATGTACGGCTGGTTCAGGATGTGCACCGCCTTCAGCCGGATCGGGATGCAGTCCTGAAATAAGTATTAATATAAATAAATTAATCAGCCTATATACGTCCCACAGCTGGGCACTGGCCTCCTCTCACGGATGAGAGGGAACGGGCAGTAGTCCCCACGCTTGCCCGGTGCGGGTTGGGGACTTCACATACACCTTTGAATTTCTTCGTGGATGTAGGTATTCAGGTTTCCTCACGATGTTTTTCCTTCACCGAAAAGCTAACGGCTTAGCTTTACTTGTGTGTGAAATAAGTATTGTTGGGTTAAAATCATGGTGCCCTTTGATTTGAATCGATTCTGGCGTTTGAACCTACAATTACCTACCTTTTATTCCTACAATACAAATAGGAGGATCATCATCATCATCATATCAGCCGAAAGACGTCCACTGCTGGACATAGGCCTCCCCGCAAAGAGTGCCAAAGTGACCGGTCCTGCGGCACCCGCATCCAGCAGACTCTCGCAACCTTTATCAGGTCATCAGTCCACCTTGTGGGGGCCTACCCTCGCCGCGCCTTCCGGTACGTGGTCGCCACTCGAGAACCTTTCTGCCCCAACGGCCAGCCGTTCTACGTGCTATGTGCCCCGCCCACTGCCACTTAAGTTTAGCGATTCGGAGGGATATATCGGTTAGCTTGGTTCAGGATATAGGAGGAACAGGGAATTCCCTTGTCACACAAATTTACCAAAGAATTGAATGGTTCATTTTCGTGTCACAACGGAAAACTTTCATAGAAACATTAATTGAGGGAGTTAAGCTGTCCAATAATTGTCCTTACCCATATATCAATTTGACATTCGACGTGGAGGGAGCTGTGCTAGGCACTTGAATAGAAATAAAATTCTGTCAAAAAAATCATTTTTGATACAAGCTTTTATTGCCGACTGTACTTTTCTGTATACAATCATCAACTACTCATTGAGACGATTCTAACGAGCCCAAACTTAACGGGATTACGTCGGTTAAGTACAGAATTCCCATGGCCGCCTTCTGTCCCCATCATTATATCAGCCCGATGGTACCATAATAATGAATTTTCATCCAAACTATACTTATACCCAAAATTTCAGGTCAATCGGTCACCGGAAAGTGGGTCAAATTTAACTCGCAAGATTTGTCTCGTACTAACATACATACCTACTAACAGGGCAAGTTAAATAAAAGCTTGTAAAATACATTATGTAGAGTCACAAAACAATCACGTGCATACGTAGATCTGACGCAAACGAATGAGAAAATGACACATTGTGTTGTCCTGGCTACGCACAAGGCGGACGCTATACCGAAAGGTATTTTCCGAGAACGGAGAGTGCAAAGGTTGCTCTGATTCATACTAATATTTACCTAGACTTCGCAAGAACAAACTTTCGGCCAGATTTTCGAGAGAGCGAGCGAAGCGAACTAAGTGCTATGCTAGCAGCTTGGGCCTAAATTCAATACCCGGATGTCCCGCTGTCTGTGAATTGGGAAATTAATTATATGGGAAATGTAATTTCGGACAAACAAAAATTCGGTCAACTAATAATAAAAGCGGCCAAGTGCGTGTCCTACCACGCACAACAAGGGTTCCGTGCCTATTAAAAAGGTCGTATCCTTACTGAAATCATATGGCACTTACATCCTTTTCTTTAAGTAAGGCGGGTTTTTTAGAAATATCTCGAAAACCTTTGAACCGATCTTGTTCAAAACAATTTGCATGATTTTTTTCATATTTTTGAAATACACGGTTCAAAAGTTAGAGGGGAGGGGGATACAATTTTAGTGACTTTCGGGGTGATTATCTTCGACTCTATTCACTTAATCAAAAAATTTGCTGAGAAACCTTATATTTATTTTGGAAGGCCTATCGATTGATGTGCCACACGTGGGCATGCATTTTTTTTTTTTTTTTGAGTTTCAATTTTATGTATGGAGTGCACGCCTATAGAAAAACTTTTTTTGTAATTTCATTACATAACTATGTAGCGGTTAACAAAATACACCTATCGTCAAAATTTTATTCAAATACACCCTATAGTTTTCGAGTAAAATGCCTGTGACATACGGACGGACAGACAGATAGACAGACAGACATGACCTTGCAAAAGGTAATTAATAGCATTAATGAACTATACTAAAATTCTATAATACAATCCCATCACATAATTTGGAAATGCGCTAATTGTTGCCATTTTTCATCATCATTCATTTTTGACCTTGTATCTCGTAATACTCGTTTTATAGATGTCGGGTGATCATGAGAGTGACGTTCAAACCCCAGGACCGTTTTAATAAAATCGACAGCTGATCGCTACTTGACTGTACGCTTACATTACATCACAAAAAAGAAAGTATTTAAAGTAAAGGCAGGGCGAAAATACAATTATTTAACAGACGGAATCTATTTCAAGGAAACTAAAATGATTTCTTTTTATGGACTCTGTCAGCTGTACTATATGTACTTACGGAAATCTCAACAATTGTTTTGTATATAATATTTGTACAAATATTTGAAACTGTTTATTCTCCACTTGTAAAATAAATAAACCAGATGTATTTGTGCTTTCTGTTGAAATAAATCAAATTTATAACGCGACCATTCATTCGCTAAACGCTAAACGCTAAAGTTCTGACGTGAGCAGTCAAGTCACATTATATGTCACAATAAACTAAAAAAGTATTTAATCTTTTGATTTTGGTTTGCTAATATGGTGCTTAAGGTCTAAAACACTGAGTTCTTTTTTTATGAAACATATATCTTGATGCAGGTTATAAAGTTAACGCTATTAGCAACTAGTGCAACTACTGAAATGTAGCTAGAGCTGTCATTCTGGGGCCATGAACCTAGAATACTATGGACGGGCTGTACGTGTTGCCACGGTGTGGGACGGAAAAGCTCTTATGCAGCTAAATTAAGAACCGGTCCTAAAATAGCTGATGACTTGTCATAAACAACTTACTACGGGACGGGTAATGGTTTGTGTGGCACAACTTCATACTAAATCAGTTGTGGCAAATAAAATAAAAAGTGGAACTATGACAATGACAATGAATGATATTCCCCTTTCTGTCACACTTATAGAGATTTGTATGCTACCAGCTCGCTCGCACGTGGTATTATTATTACCATAGCCTGTCCAGAGTATTCTTCGTTCATGTTCTGGGGCACATTTCTTGGCATATTTGTTTGACATTGTGCATCTAGTTCTATATACTAAATCAAAGGTTACCTACTCGTACAGATAACGGTAGTCTAACTTTTTCAACTACACTGCGTGATACTGATAACGGTAATAGGACTTTTGGGATAGATATTATAAAGCATAATATAGTGCACAGCACTACGGTGGTATGGTTCAGTCCCACCCTACACCCAGGGGTATTGCTCGGGGTATGATGGGTCTGACATGAAAAAGGTCATATCGTTACTGAATACTTATGGCACTTACGTCCTTTTCTTTAAGCAACGCAGTTTTTTATAAATATCTCGAAAACCTTTGAACCGATCGTGTTCAAAACAAATTTCGCTGGTAGAATTTTATAATCCCTATGAGCATGATTTTTTTCATATTTTTAAAATACACGGTTCAAAAATTAGAGGGGGGGGACACAATTTTAGTCACTTTCGGGGCGATTATCTCCGACTCTATTCACTTAATCCAAAAAATTGCTTAGAAACCTTATATTTATTTTGAAAGGCCTGTCGATTGATGTACCACAAGTGGGCTTGCAATGAAAAAATAATTTTTGACTTTCAGTTTTATGTATGGGGTGCACCCCTAAAAAAAATCTTTTTTAGTAATTTCATTACAAAACTATGTAGCGGTTAACAAAATACACCCTATTCTCAATTTTTTATTCAAATACACCTTATGGTTTTAGAGTAAAATGCCTGTGACATACTGACGGACAGACAGACAGACAGACATGACGAATCTATAAGGGTTCCGTTTTTTGCCATTTGGCTACGGAACCCTAAAAAGGGAAACGTTTTCGGGATTTTAATATTATATTCGGAATTACGATTATCGTAACAATATCAATAGGTCATGGCCGCCTCCAACCCCAGCTGAATGCCGCGCAACACCTCTGTTAGTGGAACAGCAAGTGAGTCTCAGCTCTGTAGACGAAAAACACATACTTGCACCCAGTCAACGATCATCTTGGCGAAGGAGGGCGTGAACTGCATAACGTGGCTGAAGGTGAGCCCCTGTATGTCCAAGATGACGAATGACGCCGGCCACCTACGTGCGTGGCTCCGTCATGGCCGCCTTCAACCCCAGATGGATGCCGCGCAACACCTCTGTTAGTGGAACAACGAGAGAGTCTCGGCTCTGTAGACGAAAAACACTTACCTGCACCCAGTCAACGACCATCTTGGCGAAGGAGGCCTTGAACTGCTTCACGTGGCTGAAGGTGAGCCCCTGCATGTCCATGATGACGATGACGCCGGCCACCTGCGTGCGTGGCTCCGTCGTGGCCGCCTCCAACCCCAGCTGGATGCCGCGCAACACCTCTGTTAGTGGAACAACGAGTAAGTCTCAGCTCTGTAGACGAACCACACATACCTGCACCCGTCAACGAACATCTTGGCGAAGGAGGGCGTGAACTGCATCTCGTGGCTGTAGGTGAGCCCCTGTATGTCCAAGATGACGATGACGCCGGCCACCTGCGAGCGTGGCTCTGTCACGGCCGCCTCCAACCCCAGATGGATGCCGCGCAACACCTCTGTTAGTGGAACAACGAGTGAGTCTCGGCTCTGTAGACGAAAAACACATACCTGCACCCAGTCAACGACCATCTTGGCGAAGGAGGGTGTGAACTGCATCACGTGGCTGAAGGTGAGCCCCTGCATATCCAAGATGACGATGACACCGGCCACCTGCGTGCGTGGCTCCGTCATGGCCGCCTCCAACCCCAGCTGGATCCCACGGAACACCTCTGTTAGCGGTACATCGCGCGGGTCCCAACCCTCTGAAAGAAAGACACTTTTTTGACAAATGAAGGTATATTATGGTCATTAGAGCCCATTTCAGTCCCTTCTAAGTGAGTTTTGGATTACAGTGGCCATGATACAGTCGAGTTCTAAAATATGTCCACGGACTAACTGAGCAAAAAATATACCTTAACACGACTTTATTGTTCAGGGCTTGAGGTCACTCAGGTGCTTTTAAATCTTTGGGAACGTACATATTTATTAATTCGACTGTACTCTGATGGACGAACCATGTGCTCACAAATATCTGAACACAATCTATTTGGCGGTAGATTACAGCGTGTTCAATGTTATATTCTGGACACCCTTGGTGTTACAAGTATTTGATGGCGACTGCACGCATGTCTGTGTGGAAAAAAACGAGAATGCTCTGTTAGTTGTTTTTGGAGTATAGACGTAGGTATTTCAGCGCTTGAAGCCGGTTTTTTAGGGTACCTCACCTTCACCTAAAGTGGGGATGTTACTTTTTCCTCAGTCAACCCATGGGTATCGTCGATGGATAACTGGTTCAAAAATATGATGGGTTCCTAAGATACATTTTTCAACTCAGTAATTCGTTTGCGACATACTGGGCTTTAAAACCTAACTATTGTTCTAGTCATGGGTCATAGTACTACTGAAATTTTACGTTTGGCGCAAAACACTTGTAGAAGGAGAAAGATTACGTACAGAATACTTGGATCGTATGATGATGATGCTGATTTAATACGATCGATATTAGGAGTGCTTAATTATTTATTATGCCCCTTAAATATGGTAAAAGTCACGTCAAAGTTCACGGCAGAGGTTGATGTGAGTGACAATTATGTTACTATTTATAAGGAAACGATTAACATCCGCTAAGAATTGTCTGGGGTTAATTGTAGTGCTAATGATTAATTATATGATTTGTGTGACGTGTTGTGTAAATATTAAATAATTCTATTTTGTTAAATTAAAGAAAGACTAAAAAAGACACACTGAAAAGAAAACAAAGCGTTTGGCAAACAGCAAACAGGTTCAAACCCCCTCCTACCTCGATTTATGTACGAGAACATTGTACACTTTTTTACCCAAATAAACATACAGTAGTTTTTGAAGCTGACACAATTTAGGTACGCTCTGCTGTAGGTAAAATGTGGATAGCCCAGCCCAAGTACATCATAGGTACCTACACTACATCTCAATTTTTTTTAGATGAATAATTTAATTTTAATGTGAGAGTTCATATTCTAGACAGAGGCGTCTTTACCTATGGTGCAGGGTGTGCGTTGCACACGGGCGCAGCGGTCCTAGGGGGTGTCGAGCGCCGCCCGCTTGGTAGCCATTCCATTTTGTTCGTTCGTTGTTCTTGGTAGCCATTCCAGGTTCCATTTTGACCGCGCGCTTACTAGGGGGCGCTAGAGTAATGTTTGCACAGGGGCTAGAGACGCCTCTAGAACTTCTAGAAGTAGGTGCGTGACAAATACAGCAGCAGGTAATAGAAATGGTATTTATAAATAAAAAATCAATAAACTGACTGCCAGACTCGACGAACATGATGCGCCGGCCATGCTGGTCCCTCGGCGCCAAGATTGATATGATGGAGTGGTCGAAGGCAGCTCGCACCACCGACGGCATCAGGTCGTGGCAGTAGGCCTCGTGCGATTGCCGGAATTTGTAGAACGCGTGGATCTGGAAATATCGAAAGGTGGTTGTCAGATTACCACCTACATGTGCGTGAGATTTTGTGGAGGCACTTTTCCTACGAATTCGACTGCTACCTGACCTTCCAACAGAGGGAAAAAACTAGACCTTGTTGGAATAAGACCGGTTTCCTCACGATATTTTCCTTAATCGAAAAGCAAACTGTTAAATTAACCCAGTGGTTCGTTCCTAGGTATGGTTGGGTCAGTTACTTACATAATCCATATTCTTACATTTCCTGATCCATAATTTGGTGAGTGATGACGCAGTTTATGAACTATAACCATTATTATCTCGGCTATGGTAGTAGTAACAAAAAAATCAAGGGTAAGTTTATAAGTAAACCGATAAATGGAATGGATAGAACAGGTTTAGGTAAAGTGAGGATCTATACGGTACACGACTATTTATAATGTTACATTGGGGAAAATCGAAACTACTTATTAAGACTTATTATTTTACTTGGTGTTTAAATTAAAATTCTTACCTTTTTTAAAGCGCTATCTGCGTAAAATTTGCAGGGTCTTAAAAATTTCATCAGAAAATCATCATTGTCGACGGGAATGTTGAGGTCCTTTTCTCCTGTAAATAATTAGATTCCACAGTCAAAAATGGAAATATCATGGCCGTTCGCATTGCACTTTCATATATAAACCCGGGCCGCGGTTGACGCGGATTCATATACATGTTTCGTCTTAATTGACAGAAGGGGAAATCCCTAGTGTATCGGTTGTTTCATATTTCTGTTATTCGAACTTTATAAGTACATTCAGATCATCTACTACACGAAAGCATAATATGCTTATGGCCCTGGATATCACATTTTGCCAACTTTAGACCCCAGAGCTACAACTTACCACGAACAAAGAATATATATGTTCGGATAATTCGTGTTTTAGTGAATTTCGATCAAAATGAACTAGCTAAATATTTAGAATTAGGTACCTACAGTCAGCCGCAAAAAGTAGCTCTGCGGGCCAAGGTACCTGTACCTACTCTAAATGACCAACACATGACAACATGTGTGTTGAACACACAACTAATGCCAGGATAATAAAGACTGTAGATCATTATGAGCGTGTTTTGTTGCGTATCTACTTCTGCTGCTGACTTTACTAACTTAAAGCGTATAAAGAGCCCAAAATCAAACAGATAACAATGCCTTAATGCACCATCAAACTGGTCTAAAGATAGTGACGGGGCGAGTGGCTGCAGAGGACCTTTTAATCTACACACGATAACTCCGGCTCGTTAATATCGTCTCATTAAGAATTTGACTGACTGGCCTGGATCGGGGCTTTTTCAACCAGGTCACTTTAGATGTCCATGGAAGAGATATGTCCAGCAGTGGACGCAATTGTGTTGTTGAAGAAGAAGAAACTGACAAAGAATAAAAATAATGGATAACAGCGACATCAAGTAGGACTAGTCCATAACTGCACTGTATACATGGCGTAGCGTCTACATCCTCAACGACCAGGTCAAGGACAAAGTTGCAATAATGAAGTAGGTACCTAAGTACCACAATGCACAAACAGATTATAAGATGCATAATAGTCTTCACTCGTTTTTCGTTTTAGCGTTTCCGTGTTTAGGTAGGTATTTTTCTGTTCGTTACTTGCACGCCACACGGAACGAATAATGGAAGCAAGATCAAGGTTCGTGTAATAGGTAGTTCGCGCCACATCATTATTAATTAAGGAGGTAATCCTACCTCTTGGATTCCGCGTACGATTGATTAGCACCTACGTGGGGCAGTCGTAAATTATAATTACAAAAAAGCCTTGTCACTAATATAAAATACCGCACCCGCCAAGGTTGCATCTTACGTGTATAGAATTTTATTGCTTATTTAGGTAACACAAAACAGACTAAAACCTACGTCAGGCATTTTCCGGGTAAAATGTGACGTATAGTCCTCATGGCAATTATATTTTCCTTTAAGTGGTTAGAAGGACTCAAAGGCACGAGATGCAAATAACTTTGCTCTCATGTGACACCTAGAACTTTCCACTGGGCATTTATACATATATTCATCCCGTGATTACCCAGAAAAATAAGTAGTACATTCAACGTTCGTTACTGCCTGTTTAACTCCTCAGCGCGCGGTTAGCACAAGGTGCATGCCATTTCCCGTCGTGCTGCTCTTAAAATACCGCCTTCGACTGTAGGATTATATATATATATTTATCCTGCAAATGATAAGGCGTCCCACATAGGCTGAAATGCATCTAAACTGGCGTCCTCCTGCTTTAGACGTCCGCATACCGGACGCCACTTATTTAATCGATGTTACTTTGGCCCTTTTGGCTCTAGCGACCTGTACAACAAAAATCGCCGGAAGGCAAAAAATCACTGAAGCGCTTGCATTTGTATAACTAAAACTTCCGCGAAATCCCGCATCAACGGTGCGGCGCTCGCGTAGCGCGTATATCGACAGTGCGTATACTCATCTAAAACACTTCCGATAAAGCTGATTATTTGGCGTCCAATTGCGACGTTGCCAAACCGACTGTATTAGGAACGATTCGAATATTAACGAACGGTTTGGAATATTTTATCAATACAAATCAGTTAAAACAATTTGCCAAAGATGCCACATACGTATCGCTGCTTATTTGACGCTCGGTTGCAAAATAAGTATGTCAATATACCTACAAATAAAATAAAATAAAATTACCTACTGTTCTCAGTGCAAGGATTTTGAAATTAACTCCATGCATAGTCGAGTTTATGGAAGATGCAAATTTATAAATTGTATGAGATGCTTAAATTAAATGATTATTAATGTTAATCGACCGTGTTAACGAAGGTATGTTTTAAGATTGGACAAAAATATTTTCGTATGTCAAGCTGTCCCGCTGTCGGGCTGTCCGCGGTTTGTCAGTTTGATCTCCTCTACAAGTCGCATTTCTTAACCGATTCTCGTAAAACTTTGTTAGCAGGTTCGATAATTACGTAGAAATATTTTGTCGAGCCACTTTTTGAAGAATCCAAAAAATCTTTTTTTTTTTGCGTACTAAGGGTAACGAGGGGACTGGTCACAGCTCACAGAGCCACAAGTTTATGTAATCGACAGAGATTAACGAAGTTTTATGTTTTAGATTAGACGAAATTGCTTTAGTTTAGTATGTCTGGCTGTCCAGCTGTCCGGCGGCTGTTCAGCTGTCCAGCGGGTGTCCAGCTGTCCGGCGGCTGTCCAGCTGTCCAGCGGGTGTCCAGCTGTCCGGCGGCTGTCCAGCTGTACTGCGGGTGTCAAGCTGTCCGGCCACTGTCCGATTGTTCTACTCTTCAGGTCACATTTCTCAACCGATTCTCGTGAAATTGTGTGAGCAGGTTCGACAATACGGGTGTAGGTTGGTTGCAAATAAAATGATTTATGTTTTATTATCTGATACGGCGTTGGGTCACAAATTCGTAATGGGAGTTTATCCATTTATAGAAGAAGGAATAAGAAGAAGTGCTTTTATTATATTCATGTATGAAAAGTAAGCGTCAAACCGACATCCGTATATGTTTCGCGCAGCTTTAAAGCTATATACGGAAGTCAGTTGACGGTGTATACTATTTATGCCGCCCCAAATTCGTGGTCCGATTATTATTCTAAAGTTATCTATAGATTCGTTTATGCGGACGTCAAATATCGTACAGTATGAAAAGGACGCGTCAAACCAACATCCGTATATATGTGTCGCCTAGCTTTGAAGCTATATACGGACGTCAGTTGAAGGTATATACTTTCATGCCGCATCATATTCGACGTCTCATTATTTTTCCAGTGTTTTTAAATACAACGACGGTGGCAAACAAGCATACCGTCTGCCTGTAAGTACTAGCACGTTGCCGACCCTTTACCTATTAATTTGAGGACTCATTGTGCTCACAGCTAAAGACTAAAGCCGTGTCCGCTGCGCCAAAAAACTAAAAAAACATGTAAGCAAAATAGGTAACAAAACATGTTGAGGTACAACTGTCCGTCCAATGCGACTTTAGAGTGAACAATGTATTGTTGTAACATAATGTTTGACGTTTCTTTTGACAGCTGTCATCCCAGTACAATTTGGCATCTCTGATCATTGAATACGATACACCGTCTTTTCTTTATTCCACTTCATTGCAAATAATAATTACCTAATGAAATAATGTCCTATTAAACAGTTCTTCACTCTTAACTCAAAACTTTCAATGCAAATCAAAACATTTAATAATAGACACCCTCCTCCGCAGACGAACGCGGGGAGTATTTTCCATCCGTGACGGAAAACATGTAAGTGTGTTTTTTTAAACAAAAACCACTTTAGCCACACGCCTTTTCTGTTTGCTTGCCCGACCCGGCTTATGGCAGGACCCTTAATCTCAACACAACGCATCCTCTGGTACTCTGGTGACAATACTCACAACAAGGAACACAACACCACATACCTCTAAGGCAAGTAGTGATTTAATTATGGCTGTGGTCTTCGGTAAGGTGGAAGGTACTTCCCCAGTTCGGCTGCTCCAAAAACGAGCGAGATGACTTGCCGCTGTGCCCTAACTCTCTAAAGAAGTCCTATACAGTCCCGTATACGGACGTCAAATATCGTACATTATAAATGGTATGCGACAAACCGACATCCGTATATATTTCGCGCAGCTTTGAAGCCATATACGGACGTCAGTTGACGATATATAATATACTTTTCATGCCGCACCATATTCGACGTCCGAATATTTTTCTAAAGTGGAGCCATAGATTCATGTATAAGGACGTCAAATATCACACAGTATGATAAGTATGCGTCAAACCGACATCCGTATATGTGGCGCTTAGTTTTGAAGCTATATACGGACGTCAGTTAACGGTATACAGTATACTATTCATGTCGCACTATATTCGACGTCCGATAATTTTTCTAAAGTAGTGCTATATATTCATCGACCGAGTGTAACGAAGGTCTATGTTTCAGATTGGACGAAAATGCTTTCATATGCCCGGCTGTGTGTCTGGTTGTTCTACTGTACAGGTCGCATTTCTCAACCGATTTACGTGAATATTTCATTTTTGTCACACTACTTTTTAAAATTTGTACTTGAGTACAACCGGACACAGCCGGACATACGAAAGCATTTTCTTCCAATCTTAAACATAGACTTTCGTTACACTCGGTCGATGAATGTAAAGCACTGCGTTAGAAAAATATGTAGACTTTGATGCGGCATGAATAGTATATACTGTCAACTGACGACCGTATATGCCTTAAAAGACATATATACGGATGTCGGTTTGTCGCATACTTTTCATACTGTACGATATGTGACGTCTGTATTCATGAACCTACAGCACTACACACTTGACTACATCTGTAATCCTTTTTTTAGAAAATATGACATTATTGGTTATTTTATTTAGTATTATTTATACTAAACGGGACTTAATCGCGTATTAACTTATTTATTTACCTCACTGAGGTCTCCCGACGTTTCGGATGTGTTGCATCATCCATGGTCACGGGAGTACAAATAATGTGTGAGAATCGTGAAAGTTTAAATCAATATATTTTATTTAGTGTTATTTTAAAGAATTACCCCTATTATATTATACTTTTTTTTTGTAAAGACAGCTTTTGGAAATTTCTCAATTTGGCGGAGTTATGCAAAAAAGACAGACGCGCGAGGGCTACAGCTCGCAAAGTCACTCGTCTACCTGTGTGTACCTCGTTATTTTAAGTTATCTGATTATTGCGAAACCCTTCCAGGGTCCATGCATCGTAGGCTTAAGAACTTGGTTGCAAATACAATGATTTATGTTTTATTATCTGATACGGCTTTGGGTCATAAATTCGTAATGGGAGTTTATGCTTTTATAGGAAAAGGAATGAGAAGAAGTGCTATTATATTCATGTATGAAAAGTAAGCGTCGAACCGACATCCGTATATGTTTCGCGCAGCTTTGAAGCTATATACGGACGTCAGTTGACGGTATATACTATTCATGCCGCCCCAAACCCTTATTTTTCTAAAGTAATCTATAGATTCGTTTATGCGGACGTCAAAATTACGTACAGTATGAAAAGGACGCGCAAACCGACATCCGTATATATGTGCCGCCTAGCTTTGAAGCTATATACGGACGTCAGTTGACGGCATAAACATTCATGCCGCATCATATTCCACGTTCCATTATTTTTACAGTGTTTTTAAATACAACGACGGTGTTAAACAAGCATACCGTCTGCCTGATGTAAGTTGAAACCGTAGCCTATGGACGCCTGCTATTCTAGAAGAAGTACTAGTACGTTGCCGACCCTTTATTAATTTGAGGACTCGTGTTCATAGCAAAAGACTAAAGCCGTGTCCGCTGCGCCAAAAACAAAAAAAAACATGTAAGCAAAATAGGTAACAAAACATGTTTAGGTACAACTGTCCGTCCAATTCGACTTTGGAGTGACTGACATACTTTTCAAATTACACGATATTCGACGTCCGTATATATGAATCTATGGTACTATTTTAGAAAAATAATGGGACGTAGAATATGGTGCGCCCTGAATATTATATACCGTCAACTGACGTGACATTTTTTTATTTAGTTTTCATCACACTTGCTCGGAAAGGGCATTATAAATGCGCAGACATACAGAGCTAGAATAGCCTTTGTTATGCCCACGGACGTAATGGGTTTTTTCTTAAATTATATCTGTCACTCATGCGGCAGTACAAAGCAAAGAGGTTTTATATCAAATACGTGTTTAAAAACGTACCTTTTCATAAATAAATTTAAATTTATGTAATGTACAGTCGAGGTCAAAGATATTTTTACGTTTGAGTGTTACAAAAATACCTTTACATTTAAAAAAGTTTACACACTACATGACAAAAACATACAACGCACATGACGGTTTCATCTTATCACTTAATGCTCCAAAGTTCTGTTTACCATCTGTCTTCCATAAAAACTTTTTCACACATTGTGACATAATAGGTTTACATTGCATGTTACCAAATAAGATTGCAAGTCTACGTGCCCTAAATATGTTTACATTAGCAGTGGCACTTGAAACATAACGCTTAAGGCGCCGTAGGTTCATGGTCTTCTCTCCCTCTCACTGAGCATAAGCGTGAGCGAGATGGAAGTGCATGCTCGGAAGCGCGGAAATCATGTTTTTTAATTTTATATTTTTTGCCGTTAAAATAAATAAAAAAGTAAACACTGATTTCTTTCAAACATCATATTGCCGATTTTTAGAAGCCATTTTAATATTTTTAGCTTTTGTGCATAATTTGTAAGAAATATTTTAAGTGTATTCTAGACCCTTTTAGACCTATGTTCGTGATTTTTTTCTATAGAGCGAAAATTGCCTAATCATGTTTCTAAACACTGATTTCCCTGCAGAAAAGCCTCAAGATTACTATTCGTATTTTTTTTTAAATCATATTATTATAAACAAACGCATTATATTGTTTCAAAATCTCTGTTCGCTTAACTTCGCTGAACCTACGGCGCCTTAAACGTACTTTTCTTTTACTTACACCTATTGCTACATAAATATCTTTACAATTTGACACAAACCTCGGTTCTTATTTTAAATTATGGCAATCACCGAAAACAGTACCATACTGTCAAATATTTCTATCCCTTTCATTTTGAGCGTAACGTCAACGACGACATTTTTTTCTGTATGAGGAAAGTCTTCCAAGAAGAGGCCGACATAGAAAACTGAAAAATTACGCGTCAAAAAAAAATCCTACTTGTTTTCTAATAGGGATACCTACGTACAGATTATGGCGTTAATTAAACGGGTAATTGAAGCGTATGCGTTATACAATGAGAAATCCTTTATTTTGTTGCATGTTATGTGTAAGAAGGATAAATTGTTGCGCGCCATTATAGGTAATTTCACAAATATTTGTAAACATTTTTAAGGTGGTACGACGACCATATAAAACGTCTTTGACATTCACGGGTTAATGGCGCGATATTTTAAGAAACTTAAGTAATAAAATCTTTCATAAATTGGATTTCTATTTGCGCGAATATCCCCCTTTCCTAAGACTTTTTTTTGACGCCATTTTATTACTTTTGTATGGACCAGGTCGCCTCAGTCGGCCAATGCTCCATATAAATGTAAAAAAATTGTTCTCTTAGTTTTTTCTGATCAGAACACGATGCCTGTTATGCCCTTGATCGGTTTCACACCCCATTTTTGGATACACCTTGGACACCTGTATAAATAACCCGCCAAAAGACAGACAGTCAGACATGGCAAAACTATAAGAGCTAATATAAAAACGACTAATCAATTCCTCCTTTTTTTCAGTCGGTTAAAGAGCCGAAATTAAGGAAGACTCAAAACACAACAAACTCACTGGACTCAAATCATGAAATTAAGGAAGAACTGAATATGACAATTCAATGTCAATATTCAAATTAAGAACCTTCCAATCAACCTGTAAAGATATTTATGTAGCCATAGGTTTCAAGCGCCTTTGCTAATGTAAACATATTTAGGGCATATTGACAGGAAAACTTATTTTGTAACATGCCATGTAAAGCTATTATGTCACAATGTGTGAATTTTTTTATGGAAGACAGATGGTAAACAGAACTTTGGAGCATTAAGTGATAAGATGAAACCGTCATGTGCGTTGTAAGTATGTTTTTGTCATGTAGTGTGTAAACTTATTTAAATGTAAAGGTATTTTTGTAACACTCAATCGTAAAGATATCTTTGACCTCGACTGTACTATTTTCGATTAACAAATAGTCGTTTACAAAAAAGATTTAATAAATGGCACCTTTAATTTAGACGTGGTTTCATTATTGTATTTAAAAAGGTGAAATAGCGGAGTGTATCCAGCCAGTTTAGGAAAGAACAGTATATAGACACAATAAATCTGAGGTATTCAATAATCACTGTCTAGTTATCCATAAACACGTTTTAGTGACGTAATAGAACCTTTAAGTTTTTCGTTGCCGTTAAATAGTTTGCATGCACACCCTATAAAAATATTTCGCGCTTGACGCGTTCCTAATTTAGATATCGTCGGTGCGGATTAAGAAATTGCTATGTATTTTTGTATTTACTGTAAGGTGGGAGGTGGGAGTACGAGTATTTCCCCAGGCTGCTCCAAATATGAGCGAGATGACTTGCCGCTGTGCCCTACCTCTCTAAAGCAGTGCATACAGTCCCGTAAAAAGTATGCGACAAACCGACATCCGTATATGTTTCGCGCAGCTTTACGGACGTAAGCCATATACGGACGTCAGTTGACTATATATAATATACTATTCATGCCGCACCATATTCGACGTCCGAGTCTTTTTCTAAAGTGGTGCCATAGATTTGATATATGGACGTCAAATATCACACAGTATGATAAATATGCGTCAAACCGACATCCGTATATGTGTCGCTTAGTTTTGTAGCTATATACGGACGTCAGTTAACGGTATACAATTCACTATTCATGTCGCACCATATTCGACGTCCGATAATTTTTCTAAAGTAGTGCTATATATTCGTCGACCGAGTGTAACGAAGGTCTATGTTTCAGATTGGACGAAAATGCTTTTAATGTGCCCGGCTGTGTGTCCGGTTGTTCTACTGTACAGGTCGCATTTCTCAACCGATTTACGTGAAGTTTTGTGAGGAGGTTCGATAATTACATATTTTATTTTTATCGCAATACTTTTTAAAATTCGTTTTGGAGTACAACCGGACACAGCCGGACATACGAAAGCATTTTCGTCCAATCTTAAACATAGACTTTCGTTACACTCGGTCGACGAATGTATAGCACTGCGCTAGAAAAATACTCGGACGTAGAATTTGATGCGGCATGAATAGTATATACTGTCAACTGACGACCGTACGACCGACGTACCTTAAAAGACACATATACGGATGTCGGTTTGTCGCATACTTTTCATACTGTACGATATGTGACGTCCGTATACGTAAATCTATGGCACTGCTTTGGAAAAATAATCGGACGTCGAATATGGGTCGGCATGAATATTGTATACCGTCAACTGACGTCCATATACAACGTGTCCCAAAACTCAACGATAAGCCGGCACCAGAGGATGGAGCTGCTTATGATTAGTCGAGAAAAAATAAGGAAAAAAATATATCTAAAAAAAAAAAAAAAACATAAAAAAAAAAAATTTTTTTTTTTTTTCATAAGAACTGTGTTAGATAGCAGGGCTACTTAAGTTTCCAAAAACAAAAACAAAAACAGTAATATTTGAATATTTGTAGACATGGTCGTTAAAAATACCATTAGGGATGTCGATTTTCGATGAATTTCATTTTTTTAATTTCTAAAATAATTGAGATATATTTTTTTCCTTATTTTTTCTCGACTAATCATGAGCAGCTCCATCCTCTGGTGCCGGCTTATCGTTGAGTTTTGGGACACGTTGTATAGCTTCAAAGCTGCGCGAAACATATACGGATGTCGGTTAGACGCATACTTTTTATACTGTATGATATTTGACGTCCGTATACGTAAATCTATGGCACTGCTGTAGAAAAATAATCGGACGTCGAATATGGGTTGGCATGAATAATGTATACCGTCAACTGACGTCCATATACATATTGGTTCAAGGCTGCGCGAAACATATACGAATGTCGGTTTGACGCATACTTTTCATACTGTACGATATATGACGTCCGTATACATTAGTGGCTCTGAGAGCTGTAGACCTAGAGTCTTGCTAGGCATAATATTTTTTTTAGATTTTCCAAAAAGTGGCAAGACGAAATATACATAGATATCGAAGCTCCTCACAAAATTTCACGTAAATCAGTTGAGAAATGTGAACTGTACAGGAGAACAACCGGACACACAGCCGGCCATACGAAAACATTTTCGCACAATCTAAAATATATAATAACGCGTTCAGGATGCTTATGAGGCTACCCAGATTCTGTAGCGCATCAGGGATGTTCGCAGAGGCACGGGTAGACTGATTCTACACCACTATGCGCAAGCGAGCTACGTCCTTGGTGTGCAGAGTGCGGGCTAGCTCCAACAGCATTCTGAGCATGATTGCGGACAGGTTTGATGTCCTGTACATGAATTCCTGCTGCATAATGCATGCATGCAGGAACAACTATAATAAAAAATAATATTATGCATTTACTCGCAAATTGTTTACTAACACTATATGTTAAGTTCTACATGTTACTAACACAATGATTATAGGGCGGCATGAATAGTATATACTGTCAACTGACGTCCGTATATACCTTCAACGCTGCGCGAAACACATACGGATATCGGTTTGACGCATACTTTTCATACTATACGATATATGACGTCCGTATACATTAGTGGCTCTGAGAGCTGTAGACCTCGTCTTGTTAGGCAAAATATTTTTTTTTGGATTTTCCAAAAAGTGGCAAGACGAAAAAATACATGTAGATATCGAACCTCCTCACAAAATTTCACGTAAATCAGTTGAGAAATGCGAAGTGTAGAGGAGAACAACCGGACACACAGCCGGCCATACGAAAACATTTTCGTCCAATCTAAAATATATAATATCGCGTTCAGGATGCTTATGGGGCTACCCAGATTCTGTAGCGCATCAGGAATGTTCGCAGAGGCGCGGGTAGACTGATTCTACACCACTATGCGCAAGCGAGCTACGTCCCTGGTGTGCATAATAGCGGACAGGTTTGATGTCCTGTATATGAATTCCTGCTGCATGATACATACACGCAGGAACAACTATAGTAAATAATAAAATTATACATTTACTCGCAAATTGTTTACTAACACTATATGTTAAGTTCTACATGTTACTAACACGGGAACACCCAAATACTCCGAAATATTTAATTCCGAATTTGCTAATTCCGATTTTCAAAACTCCGAAATTCATAATTCCTAAGACTTATAATTACGATTATTAAAAAACACGAATTTCATTTTACCGAATTTCATAATGTCGATAGTTTGTTTTTCCGATTTTTATAACTCCGAACAATCAGAAGCGCGAAGTATCATTAGCCCGAAAAACAGTACTCCGATTATCAAATTTCCGAAATTTCATTACTAATTCGGATATCTGATATTCGGGATAATGAACTTCGTGTTTTCAATATTCGGAATTTTATTTCTTAGGAATTATGAAATTCGGATTTTTGAAACTACAATACAATACAAATATTCTTATTTGTTCACCAGACATAGTAAAAATAAAATAGAAAAATAGAGGTAAATTAAACATAAACAATGGTAGACAACAGGCGGTCTTATCGCGTGTAACTACACGGGAAATAAAGAAATCCGAAAATATGATTTTTATTTCCCGTAGAGAATAGGGTTCTGCCTTTTCTACGAAGCCCCTCGCAGTAAAAAAAACAACAAGTAGTCGTAACAATGGTATTATTAGTAGGTTAGGTTAGGGTTAGCTTGTGTCCCTTAGAGCGGAAATAGGCAACCCGCGAAGCGGGGTGACGTCGACCCGCTGGCGGTTAGGTTAGGTTAAAATAATTGGCGTTTAAGTCTGCCTTTATACGCCAAACATTCAATTTTTTTATAATCTTCTTATTCTTAATCTTCTTTTTATTATATATTTACAAGGATAATACACATGATGTTGTACACAATTTGCTCACAATATTCTGTATAGGAAATGCTTGTAATTCGTTTTCCATCTACCCATAAATGGTTAACTTGTTCCTTGTGAATGATGTCGATTAATTGTGTATTCATGTGATTTGCTTTTCAGTTTCTCCTATCCAGCCGTTTAAAATGCGGATCTTAGGTACTTAATTCGTGTGTGTTAGCTGCGAGAGTGATCTTAGACGTTGGGCGTTGTTTTAATGATTAATTTGATAATAATCAGTAACAGGAATTCGTAAGTCAGATTTTTCGGATTTTTGTTTATTCGGGTTTATAATTGGTCGGTGTAATAATATTCGGATTTTTGAAAATCGGTAATTTAATAATCGGAATTCGGATTTTTGATATTTCGGATTATTATTCCGTCGGACTTCTTATTATTCGGGGTCTTGAAATTCGGAATTTTGATAATCGGAGTTGTAACCGTTAGACTTTTTGAAATTTCGGATTTATGAAATTCGGATTTATGAAGAATCGGAATACTTATATTAGGAGTTTTAAAACATTCGGATTTATGAAAATCGGTATTATGAAATTCGTGATTTTGACTATCGGAATTTAGTTTTTCGTATTTATGTAGTGTACCCTACTAACACAATGATTATGGGGCGGCATGAATAGTATAAACTGTCAACTGACGTCCGTATATATCTTCAACGCTGCGCGAAATACATACGGATGTCGGTTAGACGCATACTTTTCATACTGTACGATATATGACGTCCGTATACGCTGTAGAAAAATAATCGGACGTCGAATATGGGTCGGCATGAATAATGTATACCGTCAACTGACGTCCATATATAGGTTCAAAGCTGCGCGGAACATATACGCATGTCGGTTAGACGCATACTTTTCATACTGTATGATATTTGACGTCCGTATACGTAAATCTATCGCACTGCTGTAGAAAAATAATCGGACGTCGAATATGGTGCGTCATGAACAGTATATACTGTCAACTAACGTCCGTACATAGCTTCAAAGCTGTGCGAAACGTATACGGATGTCGGTTAGACGCATATTTTTCATGCTGTACGATATTTGACGTCCGTATAATTAAATCTATGGCACTGCTTTAGAAAAATAATCGGGCCTCGAATATTGTGCGACATGAATAGTATATACTGTCAACTGACGTCCGTATATAGCTTCAAAGCTGCGCGAAACATATACGGATGTCGGTTAGACGCATACTTTTCATACTGTACGATATTTGACGTCCGTATACGTGTATGTATAGCACTGCTTTTAGAAAGGTAGGGCACAGCGGAAGAGCAGCCCAACTGGGGAAGTACGTCCGTCTTACAGAAGGCTACAGCCATAATAACACCACTACTTGCTTTGTAGGTATATGGTGTTGCGTCCCTGATGGTAAGTAAGGTCACCAGATCTCCAGAGGATGCATTGTGTTGAGAGTAAGGGCCTGCATTAGTCCTCAAATTAATAAAGGGTCAGCAACGCGCTTGTACTTCTTCCGGAATCACAGGCGTCCATAGACTACGGTGTCTGCTTACCATCAGGCAGACGATTTGCTTGTTTGCCACCGTTACATAATATTTGTCTGTCATTGTACTGATATTAATGAATGAAACATTTACCGAGTCATTAAAATGTGTACTACTAACACATTTTAATTACTCTGTAAATGTGCACATATTTCTGATCGAATTGGCGCACTGATAGTTTTGGCTAATAGATACCTATATATTTGAAGCTCTACGAACGTACCTACATATTTAAAGTCAGTTTTATTTGTGAATCATTAGGTATAGGCTGCATAAATACAGAGATGTTATAGTGTTCCTCTTGTTCCACTATGTTCTGCCAATTGGCGTACAAAAACATTCACATAATATTACGTCGGGTTAAGAAATTTAAATTAACAATATAATAATAATTATTAGTCAAGAATTAACAGTCAATAAAATAATACTTAATCAGAAATAATAATAACAATTACAATTAATAATAATAATCACAGACAATTTAGGTCATCATTTAGATAGTTTTATGAACTCGACTCTACCTAGTCACATAGCTGTTATCGTCACTCGAGTCTGCTTCTGAATTTTTGACTTCAAAAAGGTTAAGCCACAGGGCAAACCTGATCGTCTTTGTTTTGGACTTAAATTGTAGCTGACTAAATTGTCCAGAGGAATTTTTCTCTAATTTTTGATATCATTCTTCGTTTCAAAAATATTGAGCGCTAAAATCAAAAATGCGGAAAAATTGGGGTTTTTTTTCACTATTTCGGCCACAACTTTTTTTATTTTTGACTTTTTCGAATAATACTTTTTGTACCTTACAGCTCTTGTAATTACACGTCTTTTGAGCCTCTTTTGAATATCATATCTTCACAACTCTCTGAGATATAAGGGAATCGCACTTTTTCCTGAAATCGGGGCCTATACTGAGCGAACGAAAAGACATTTCCAATGTCAAAACACTGGAAAAATAATGGGACATCGAACATGATGCGGCATGAATAGTATATACCGTGAACTGACGTCCGTATATAGCTTCAAAGCTTCGCGACACATATTTGGATGTCGGTTTGACGCATACTTTTCATACTGTATGATATTTGACGTCCGTATACATGAATCTAATAGCACTTTTACTTCCTTCTCCTATAAATGCATAAACTCCCATTATGAATTTATGACCCAACGCCGTCTCAGATAATAAATCATAAATCATTTTATTTGCAATCTAGTACTAAAGCCTAAGATGCAAGGACCCTGTAAGGGTTTCGCAACAATCAGATAACTTATAACTAGGTACACTTGTGGCTCTGTGAGCTGTAGACCTCGCGAGTCTGTCTGTTTTGCATTTTGAAAAATATCCAAAAACTATCTCGACAAAAAAAACTAAGTATATAATTGTCGAACCTGCTCACAAAATTTCACGAGAATCGGTTGAGAAATGCGACCTGTAGAGGAAAACAACCGGGCAGCTGCCGGACAGCTGGACAGCCGGAAACTAAAGTATTTTCGTCCAATCTTAAAACATAGACCTTCGTTAATACGGTCAATTAACATTAATACCCTGAATGAATTTAAACAAATAATAAATTTTATAAATTTACATATTCCATAAACTCGGCTATGGAGTAATAAGCACCTGTCTATCAGTTTCGATTTCAGACTATGAATAAAGGAAGTGTCAGGTCAGCACAGTTTTTATATGGGTGGGAATTTTGTTATATATTTTTATTGATCAATGGTCCATTTTTATATATTTCTAGTTTAGGTTCTGGAAGTTCCAGATTGTGACATCCATGGTTCGAAGGTTTTTTTAACCTTAATAAACTTCAATTTAAACTAGTGGATCTGTGAGCTGAAAACCTTACGAGTGTCTTTTTTGCGTAACTACGCCATTTTGAAAAAAAACCAAAAACTGTCTCGAAATAAAAAATTGTATACCTACTCACGGAACCTGCTCACAAAATTTCACAAGAATCAGTTGAGAAATGCGACCCGTAGAGGAGAACAAACGGACAAATCGCGGACAACCGGACAGCTGGACAGCCGGACATATGAAAGCATTTTCGTCCAATCTTAAAAAATAGACCTTCGTTAACACTCGGTCGATAAATGTAGGTGTTTACAGGCAAAGTTGCTGTTTCTAATATAGCGAAGGGAGAGTTAAAAGTTTCGGGTTCTTAAAATATTAATAAATATGTGGATAATTCCGTTTTTTGGGTGTACCATTTAAATTGCGTTTTGTGGTAAGACAAACACAACTCGATCGGGTCACTCCAGGGTGAGGCTAGCTAATGGCGTACCTTAGGCAGGTACTCGAAGATACGCTCAGCAGTGGGCGATTACATGCTGAGAATAATCTATCAAAAAAATCTAGTCAAAATACTCTTTGAATCTAGTCAAATTAAACTTAGAAAAACCCGTGCTAATAACTCAACTTATATTAGTAAACTCATGCTTATATTAGGGTTTCTTCTTACGATGAGAAAGAAAGATTGATTCCACAGCAGTAGTAACACCTTGCATATACAAAAATGAGGATAGCCCAAATAAGACGGCGGTCAACCGTGAAACTATAAAAATAATTATTTACAATAGACAATGCGTTTTGCGAGACTCCGTGAAAGAAAGAGATAAGTATAAATAAACGAATCACAATGCTGGCAACGTCGCACATTCAAATCCCAACCGTCTGATTTGGACGTAAAAATATCCGCATAATAGATAAATAATATTGATATACGTAGGAAGCTAATAAAGCTTTACTATTGTATGGGGTCCAAAAATCTTTGGGCCTAACTGCAAAAAGAATATTGTCGCCAATAACTGAGCAAGAAAATTAAGTATCATATGGAGTAGGAAATCAAAAAACTAAGCAATATTCGTCGAGAGATGATAAAAAATGTAAGCAGAACTGGTGGACGTCGTAACGATGCACAACATGCTTGACGCCAAATGAGTTACTGGATGTAAATATATATATATATATATATATATACTCCTAACAATTGTTAACAATCAAACAGTATCCATTTTTTAATCTTCATGTATAAAAAATCCTATATAATTTCAAAAATAAGCAGCAATTTGATGTTTTCCTAGTAGGTACCTATTTACGAAACTTTTGTGTAACGGCAAGAAACTCTTCATGCTCCTAATTTTAATGATCGTATTGAGCTGCATAAAATGGCTTTTTATGCTGTAGAACGAAATGAAACTGACGGAGGGAATGAATTTCAAATATTTCCAATTTGTAATTAACCGCGCACTATGCACTTAGTTTACACGACGGTCATTCGAAATTAAAACGTTATTTTGTCTCATAGAGTGAACAAGCTTGTTCAAGCCGCTGGGGTGAAAACATACTCATTTGTTTTATTTAAAATTGGCCAATTTAACCGAAAGGAGTATTGTACGGACACCGATCGCGATAGGGCGGGCAGCGAAAGCGCAACTCCAAAAAATTTACTAACTTGAATTAAACAATCGCTAAATAACTATAATAAATAGGGATGGTGTCCAAATAAAGTAAGTAATGTCCAAAATTTTAAGAAGGCATACAAAATACTCTGTCCCTATTTCCGCGTCCCCATTTTCATTTACTATGACGTTCGAGACCCGTCCGTGGCGTCACGGAACTCAATCGTTTTCTGATTTTTCTGTCTATAAGCAATATTAAAACGGTCGTGTCTTCGTAATTTTGAGATATTTGTATTGGATTTTCTTCAATAGTCAATTAGTCAGTCAATTTTTGCCTTCTTCCATTTGGAGTAATATTAAAATTTGAGTCCACAACCCAACCCCATATCGTAATAGATACTACATCATCATATCAGCCGAAAGACGTCCACTGCTGGACATAGGCCTCCCCCAAAGAGTGCCAAAGTGATCGGTCCTGCGCCACCCGCATCCAATGGACTCCCGCAACCTTTACCAGATCATCAGTCCACTTTGTGGCGCCTTCCGGTAGGTCGCCACTCGAGAACCTTTCCACCCCAACGGCCATCGGTAATACTGATATAAAATTGTAATTTAAATTACTATTCTATGTCGACCTTGACCCCTGGGTCTATGGTCTCGGACCGCTTCACGCATTTTCGTTGCAAGTAGCCGAGCGAAGTCAGCGAAGGGAAACAATCTCATGCTTTCACTGACAGCAATATTCGTTCCTTGAAAACAACTCACAGAAATGGTGAGAGTAGAGAGTTTTATACTCTAAAACATTGTCTTTAGGTACGTCATTTGACTTCTCTTTACGACCCCTTTAGCGTAGTTGCCTACTAAGCCGGCGGACCTGGGTTCGAATTCTGGTAAGGGCATTATTTATGTGATGAGCACGGATATTTGTTCCTCAGTGTTGGATGTTTTCTATATATAGGTACCTTTTTAAGTATCTACCTATTTATACATTTTTAAATTAAGGGGCTCCCGTCAAAAATCAACGAAATTTAGTAGTTTTCGTTTCGATACTCGTCCTCGGTTTATTGAAGCTAGCTTTCCAGGTGCAGGTATGGGAAAGTTTGATTCCTGATTAACATAATTGATATTGAATAATTTGAAAAATGTTCATACATAATTATTTATCCATTTTTAAAGAAAGGTTTCTAAAAACACAAAACCCGGCACTCCATCCTCATTAAAACTTTTATACACCTGAAACTCATACCTACTCATACATACTGAACTTACCTATAATTTTGATATGCGTTTTTATAATCTTACTTATTAACACAAAAGTTATGGCCAGAAAACCAACTTTGATGCCAAATATCTCGAAAACATTGAACTTTGAAGTAAATATGAGATACTATATAGCTTAAAACCGTTGTTGTTAATATAATAAACTACAAAAAACATTATAAAAGTAAGGGATTCAGATTAAAGGTCATTGGCGTATGGGAGCCCCTTAAAGGAAAAATTTAAAAATCCAATGCTCCGAGCCGTTTACCTACCTATTTATTTATCTAGTCGCATCCGGTGCAAGCTGCACATAATGCTTGCGACATATCTATGTTGAATTAACATGGTTTCTGGTGTACAGCTTACACCAGAAACACCAGAAACGACTTGGGGCGGGGATATTCGCCCTTTATAAGCAAACGTCATAAAACATCCCATCCCATTACTCAATAATTATTAAACTAAATGATAGTATTAAATATAAAAATACGTCAAGTAGAACTAAAACTAGCAAAAATTAAAAAAAACTGAACTATAAAAAGTAAAACTATCAATTATTCGCCATGCCATGACATTAAATTCGTGTTAGCAAAAACGAAAGCGGACTTCGGTCTTGCTGGAGTCGTATTGAAATTTCTGCGCTACGTCAATTCATTACCTACTCTATTACACAAAACGTACGTTACGTTTTATATTCATACGGTACTCTTTGTATAATATGTATATTTAATGATAATAAATGGACACAAAAAACTTCAGAAGCATTTATGGTCAGAAAATGTATAAAATTCTATTCGGTTTCAGCTACCCATTAGTTGCATCTAAGGCTAAATTGCCCATATAAGGAGTTTAGGGACTTATCATAAGTTTCAAAGGTACTGCAAATGGTAGCGAAACGTACCTAGGGCTAAGTATAACAAGGATAAAGTAATTATGTGGTTAAATCTGTGGTTCAACTTCGTCGAAGGTCGTTTTATCTAGTAGAATATTTATTTTGGTTAATTGAGTTCGTTCGAGATAGACAAACATAACAATTAGTAAGGAGCATGGCACTACAGTTAAATTGGTTTTAAATGAGGCCGGAATAATAGAGGCAGATCCTCTCTTAAATGCCTGTATATATATACTGATCTTCTCGCTAGACAAGTATACAATCACAAGAACCCAATTGAGCACAGAATTTATGCTGTCAACAGCGTGAAACCAATATCGGACATCGGTCCCGAAAGACGTCCACTACTGGATTTATGCCTCCCCCAAACCGCTCCTCCTGCCCCTACCCTCCTGCCGAAGTAACCGGAAGATAAAATGAAAATGAAAAATAATGAAATATTATATGTTTTATATTTTATGTTATCAATAAAATATTTCATATCGTTTTAATTTTCATTTCATTTCCGGTCCAGTGTCACCCGCATCCAGCGGACTTCCACAACCTTTACTAGGTCATCAGTCCACCTTGTCGTGGGTCTACCCACGCTGTGTCTTACAATATCGGACATCCTGAAGTACTTATTATTCAATAACATAAAAACAGTTTATCAAAGTTACATGTAACATACATGGGCTCAAATTTTGCCTCGCGTTAACTCTATATTTGTCCGCACACAGGAATTTGCGAAAATCGGTGTACAAAAATATTTTTTAGTAAAACACATCATCATTGGAAATCATGAACAATGATGTTTTAGATATGTGTTATGATCATGGACCCCTTTCAGAATTTCAAAAATACGGAGGAGCCCCGCTGAAGAAAATGTTGAAAACAAATATCATGTTTCATGTTTTTTGTGTGTTTTGTTGTGCCCACGTTAAGAGTGAGCGAGGTGGCCATGTACCCCTAGCAATCATGTCACGGACCCAAAAGGGGTCCATGGACAACACTTTAATAAACCCTGCCTTATGTTGTAGGTAGGTACTTATAAGCAGTAGCGAATTTAAAGTTGAGAAGCCTCAAATCCATAAATATGAATTACAAACAATGGAATTCATAATTAAGATATACCTACCTACCGAAGTTTATATTTTTTTGGACTTTAATTTGTAATGAATGGCCATCCATAGGCTAAAATCAGACATTTCGCCCGTTTCCAACGTGTCATATATTATTCACTATCACTAAGATCTGACATATTTTACCTTTTAAAAGTTCTCTTAATTCTCGTAAAGCTTTCGCAACTACTTCGGGCGTCTCGCGCAATTCAGTTTCTGCCTTTTCTGTGTAAAACTTCTCCGTGATGGGCCAATTCTCCAGCTGGATCTTACTTTCTCCCCACATCACAAACGGCGTACCATTATCTTCGTATTGCAAATCCATTTTTGTTGCAACGGAAAAACACTAAGTTTCGAAAGTTAAAATTATACCGTAAACTGCGCGTTCGAGAACAGCAGCTGTACCTAAATGTCCCTTCACCGTCACTCGGATATCCAAACTCTACACTTAGAAGCAGTGTTACATTATATTTAAGAGAAGTTTAATATTTTACACGCAAGTTTAGGATTGAGTAATAACAGACCCAACCGGTTGGTCTGTGAGTCGGTTAGAGATTGTGCTGGCGAGTGCGTCGGAGGAGCGTCGGGCACGCGCGGGCTACCACTGTCCGCGGGCTGCTCTTAACGGTACCCTGCCACTTCCATGGCACCACCGCATTTACGTAGGCGAGCTTACCACACTAACTCATACATCCAGATGAAATGTATGTCAAGCTTCCGGCTGGATGTTAAACCTCACTAAAAGACCTAGTATAAAAAAGACGTCAAATTAAGTATAGATCACAGTACTCTCGCAGGTATTGCCATTTAATGAAAATGTACGTAACTAATAGTATTTTCTTTTATATGATGATCCGCCAAATGAGTTTCAGATCCCAAGAACATGCCTCTGAGTTAGACGGGAATTATCAGTCCCTGGAGTCTATGATATGATAATTGTAAAGTGGATTTATCTACCAAAGCTTAGACTACTAGCTGTTCACATTGAGCGAAATACATCACGGAGTTCGTCGGCACCGTAGAAGACCGATCTTCGACATACATTTTACCTAGCATGTTACCTCTTTATAGATACTTAAACTGGTGTTAATAAAAAAGGTCTAATTTTATAATAGCCGATATTTAACGGAGTGTTTTTTTATTCAACAAAGTGTGTGTAGATATTATGTTATAAATGTCTTATTCTCTAAACTCTGATATGGGTAACTATAAGCGTAACTACCTCTGAAATAAATATTATTAATTGGTACATGTCGTTCCCGCTCACCAGACAATAAAGTAAGTATCCCGGACCTTTCGGAGGCGTGCGTGGAGCCGTGGCACCGAAGTACCTACCACATCGCACCCGCCAAGATGCAAAGCTATTGTGTTGTGGTGTACCTACTGGATTATTGCATGGCATGACACAATCTGACGTCTGCCTCTTATGACCGACGGTGACTCGCCCTCTGTTATATGGCCCACATAAACACAGCGTGGCTTTTGCTATCTTTTTTAAAACTATGTGAAAACGCTTTATGTCGAATGTAGGTGTGACTGATAAGCAGATCCTAACAGCCTATGGAAGCTTACGCAAGCGCTTTATAAACAAAAATACACATCTCTTATTGTCCACTAATGGCTTGTTAATAAATATTTGTACAAACGAGTGTTTAGAATACATATTTATCTTTTAATAGCCACATAGTTGTTACTTACCTATCTAATAACTATTTAATCTGATGTACTTATAGGTACACTATACTTAACCTGAATTAGACATCCTTTCATTTCAACAGTTTCAACATATCATGTCTGACGAAATATTAACTCGCGAGAACTATGCTACATCATGTTTTATATCACTTCTTGTCATTTTTATAAGTATTTGCATACATGACATAACCCAATAATGTAATATATTCTGGTTTGTTTTATAGTAAACTAGCTTCTGCCCGCGACTGCGTCCACGTGGAGCTCGTTTATATCGTACAATACAATACAATTTTTGACCCCTCATTTCAAAACTATCCTATGTCGTTTCCCGGGACTTAAACTATCTCTATATAAAATATCGTCTGAATCAGTTCAGCGGTATAAGCGTGAAGACGTAACAGCGGCGCTACCACGAACTTCGAAAGTCGAAGTTCGTAATACATGCATCCCTGTTACTCGAATAAGGGAGTGCGATAGAGATGGAAATACCCGAACTTCGACTTTCGAAGTTCGTGGTAGCGCCGCAGACAGAGAGATAGACAGACAGACCAGACACACTTTCGCATTTATAATACAACACAATACGTATAAAGAACGAATTAGGAACACATCAGGAAATACCTACACTTAGCGCCATCTAGTGACTAATAGATACCTATATTATTCATATTTATATTCATACTAGCGGCCGCCCGCGACTTCGTCCGCGTAGATTTTTGATGATTACAAAGATATTAATATTATTTAAAATAGGTAAGCGGATTTTATTCTTAGTTAAAATGGTCTAGACATATTACATTTAAAACAGTGGCAGACACTGATATGCAATTGTTAAAGAATATTTTAAAGATTTTCGAATTATATTACGGGAATTCTTTGCAGGATGCTTAATACTTATTCCGTCAGTTACCGTGATGCTTTTAATCTTTGGCAAAAATGACTCTGCAAGATATAGAACGACGCATGAATTTGGAGTATGGGGATCTTAGTTATTATGAGTAAGATTAAAAAAAAAGTTAAATATGGTAAGGCTGTTAAAACAATCTTAAACTCAGCACTGAAAATCGAGAGATAGAGACAGGTTAATGAAGAGTATCTCTTTCAATAATAATAAATCACAAATTGTAGGGAAGACCTGACCGCAGACCGCAGACAGCGTCCAGTGTGGCAAATCGCTTACGGAATAATTAAATTAATTTGCTACACTTACGCCACCTGCTGACGAATAGCGAAACGGATAATCAACACTTATTATGCTTGCTTAAGGGATGACAATTTAACCCTGTCAGGGGTAGAATTTTCTAAGTAGGGGTAGTATTTTCTAAATCGCAGTTTTTATTTTATTTTAATAAGTACTCTTTCTACAACGTTTCAAGTTTCTAGCTAAAAAATAAAGTTTCCTCCATACAAACCTTGCACCCCTTATTACCCCCTTAGGGGTTTTTAAAAAAAGTAATCTTTCTGTAAAGTTTCAAGTCTCTAGCTAAAAAAAAAGTTTCCCCCATACAAACTTTGCACCCCTATTTAACCCCCTTAGGGGACGTATTTCCAAAATTCCCTTCTTATCCCTAGCCCACGTTATAAAAGTAACCTGCTGTGCAAAATTCAACTCTCTAACATTAGTAGTTTCGGCTGTGCGTTGATGAGTCAGTCAGTCAGGACTTCTTCTTTTATATATATAATATAAAATATCTAATTAATAAATTATCTATATACAGATAATTTATTGCATAACATGTGTTCACATTGGTGATAAAATACAATTTGTCTGAACATGTACCCTTTCGGGCATAGCAATCGACTAACACTAAGTACATTATAGAAAAAAGTGAACATTTAAAAATAATTAAATTGAATAACCTATAAACATGCTCATTATTCTTAAGCGCATATTGATTTCAATCCATTATTATTCTTATACTTACTGATTACATTTGGCAAAGTTCATTTCACGCTGTTTGTTGGTCCCCATACAAAGTTTCATCCCCTTTTTCGTCCCTAAAAGGAAATAAATTTGACATAAATTATAGCCCATGACCTATTCTGATATATAAGGTATATAACTCAAGTTTCATAAAAAATCGTCCGGTAGTTTTTGAGATTAAATCGTACACCCATCAATCCATACATCCAAACTTTCGCATTTATAGTATTAGTAGGATTAGTAGGATGTAGTCGGTATACTCATTGTGTAATACTGTATGTTATTTAATAAATTAAAATGTATATAAGTATATAAGTATTAGGAGTCCGGGAGATCCTAGGCAGTATATTTTGTAAGCGCCATGTGTAGAACTGTAGATATATTCGGAGATACGTATACAGGCACGACATTCACCATCGGTTTAATACCTGAAAGAAAAGTATTTAGTATCGAATATAGTACCTACATGATGTAAATGAGATTAAATTACAAACTTAGTCCATAAATTGTTTGATGATTAAAAAACAAACCTAGGTAGAGTTATATACCGTTTTATTTTATCTTTACTGTAATATTTATAAAAATGTTAACCTTACATAAAAATAAAAAAACACGGTACCTACTTATACTTCGGAGAAAAGAGGGGAATATTTTTTTTTTTAGTTTTTACCTTCATATATCGTAATTTATTCCCTGTAAAAAAATCTGCTTCAGAATGTGCATCGAATACACTTTCATTCGATACCCCACTTGACCCAATTAATAGACTTTGCAATTCTACCCCCTTCATATCCTTCATTTTTCATAGAAAATATTTAAAAAAAAAAAATCCTTTTCCATACACATGCGGTAGGCGCGTCTAGGTACAGCTATTTCAAATTTCAAATTGATAGCATAAGTAATTCTTGAGATATTTAACGTTGTGACAGACGACGGATAGACGGACATAGTTGCATAAGGGTTCCTTTTTTTACCCTTTTGGTACGGAATCCTAAAACACACTCGAGATCGTGACGTCACGACACTCGAGCGTACTATGACGCTCGTTTCATTCATATGAATGTGCGTTATGCGGAAAAGAGACAGAATATACCCCTTAAAACTTTGGACACATAACTTTGTGAATTGTGTGTAGGAACGGCCATTGCTCGGCGCAAGGAACAAGGAAATTTTTGGAACACCTGGAATACAAGCCATTTAGTACGATTTCTCTAGAAGCGTTTTAGAGTAGCTAACGCCAGAACTATCTGCGCGACCTCTCTGGATTTTTCTCGCACTATCCGTCTCTTTCTTTCACGTAGAACAAGAGTTGTATTTTTAGTGCGAGAAAAATCGACAGTATGTCGCGGCCGTCCCATGATAGGACGTGCAGCAAGCATGACTCTAAAACCAGCCTAAGGTGCCTAAGGTGCCTTAAGGGTTAATTAATATCCACAAGAGATGTGCGTTATAGTCTTATAGTATATGGAACAGAGTTTCGCACGTTCCTGATGTATAATGGATATGCACACGAATAAACCATGATGGAGGGTGATTACGTATCTTTTCGGAGGCATGTAAGCTCAACTGTCATTTTCTTATACAAACGGTGACATTCAGATCTACTCACGTGATCGACGACGTGCTGATGTCGCCTGAGGCGATCATGTAAACAATGTTTTCCAAGTACGAGCACTTTGCGTAGGTAAGCGCCTGAAAGTATTGTTGTAGCAATAACTTTTATTGCTATAACAATACCTTCAGGCGCTTGCCTACTTAGCTAAATGTATAAAATTAAGGTCAGCACCGAAGGAAAATTATATGATGACTTGATGACACAGAACTGGCCCACTTACCCGAACTGCGCGTTCCATTCGATATGTAGCCAGCTAGCTCAGTGACACGGTACATATTTTGCTACAGAGGTAGCGTCAACAAATACGCCTTTTTAGAGTATTTAGTCTATCTATCAGTTTATTAAGTTGTCAAGAGGGCTCTGTGTTCGTAAAAGGATTAACCACATGTTTATATTTAATTAGCCTTTCATCTGCGTTTGATCGCGATACTAACCACATTTTTAGTCACCTTTTTGCATTTATTTAAGACATCATTTATTTAATCACAGACGAAAGGTTAGATATCGTTTTATATTTCATTTCATTGTATCTTAGGATAAGAAATTCTGATTTTATTATTATTATTATGTAAGAATGTTCATTTATTTCATTAAAGTTTACTTTTAAATTATTAATCTTCACATGTCCAATAACAGCTACGGAAGAGCGTTGCCTCTTAGCACATGTACATAATACTTAAAAATTGGTACCATAAACTGATTATTGTAAACCTTATTGTGACTAAATAAATAATTTTATTATGATTTATTATGCTTTTAGGCTTGCAATACAAGATTTCTTTTACTGACATATTCGATCGCTTTTATCGCCAACAATTTGTCAAGACAATACTAACGAACCCCACACAACGGTGTTGTCAAGGGTAATTTAGGAGTTCGTATACCCTTGTACGCAGTTGAATGCCAAGAGCGAACCTGCGGTGCCCCCATTATAAGGCGAACCCAGGTCTTGTTAGATGGTAATTAATAGCTTCGGTTAGTCCGTCATACCCGTCCTGCCTCCCCAGACAGTGACGTGTAAATGAATTTTCCCAACGTTTAAAAAAAAGAGTTCCTAATACGCCCTTCACTTTCCGTCTCTATCATCAGACCAGCTCAATGGTACCGTACCATTGGTACCGTAATAGTGGGTACCTGACTGGTGGTTGGTACCTTTCTCCAATATATGTACAAAATTTCAACCCCAATGGACTACTAAAAATTGGTATCTGATTTGCACGATTTGATTACAGACAACACCGGGGCAGGTGAAGGTGAAACTGCATAGAAGCTTTTTTATTACTTACCAACTTAAGCATAAGGAAACGAACAAAAGTAATTAACAGATGCTCTAACTCACTACAAAAACATCAAATGTCACGCCCCGTTGCACGGATGCATAGCATGAGGATAGATGGACAAAAAGAGTGCATTGGGATGGTCCTTTCGGAAAATGGAAAAGAGGCATTCCCCTAGGGATGGCTAGATGAAATAAAAAAGGTAGCAAGTGAAAACTGGGTATCTAAAGCCCAAGGCAGAAAACTGTGGAGTGTATGGATGTGGCCTTTATACTTGTAGCGAGGTCCTTAAATAAATTTGGATCACAAGAGAATGTATATACCCAACTATATATTTATTTACTTATTTGAATCGTGCCTGCTTATCACAATACATCATTGTGTTTTCTTGTTGTTATGTATATTAAATAGTTTCAGTTTACCAACGCTTTGGCATATGCTGTAATGCTGTTACATTTCATATATAAATAAATAAAATCATCACACTCAATTCTCATAAGTCCATAATTTCTGGGTATAGTGTAATTCTGGCTTCTCCACTCTAGTAATAAAACAACAGTTACTACAAATATCCTTTACTCAAAATCATTTCTAAAAAGGACACTTCCTTATACTTGTACATAATATCTATTCTTTGAGCAAGTTATATAACACATCAAAATATGTTTTGGAATATATTTTTTTATCTTCTTGGAATGCTTTATTTACTTGGAGACGCCTAATTTCTGATTTCAAACTATTCACGAGGCCGGAGAGTCGAGGGTCCCCTGCCCGTGTTCCTAATAAATATCACATACGACATTGACATCAATTACTTAAATCTACGTTTTGGTGAACATGGTAATCGACAGGCACATACTACAAAACATTCACAGCCTCTGTATATTTGAATCATAGTTGTATAAAAGGCACACGATTTTATCTCACAAATTAAAATTTTACCTTATTTTGAGCTTTCATCGTAATATATTAAAATACATAATTTAATAAAATATTTTCCTTAAATATAAATGATATAAATGTCATGAAATTCGCTCACTTTTTCACGAAATTATTTGAACATACTCGTATAACCTTAAATACATATAAACAAAATTGTGAACCAGCTGTTCAGTAAGACGAAGACATTATTATGTTCGGTCAAATAAATATTTGTATCAAAACATCACACTTAAACCATTGCAGCTGCTCCAATCATTACCCTGATAATTATTAGAATTACTTATCGTAGCTACCTATAAAACTAATCTATAAAGACATTCACGACAGTTGTCATGGACCATTCATGCAACACTAATTACCCTAATCTGTAACAGCCTTTGTTGCCTGGTAGCTGTACAGAAAAACTTGTTTATGGCAATCTTCTAACCTACTCTGACCCCTTATCGGAACCTGGAACTCGAGGTCGTATCATGAATAGAATCCTTTGACGACCAACAGGAGCGCTGTCGCGTAGACAAGGGATCTTTATTTGTGTGTGGCCCATCCACATTCTGTTTTTGCATTGGAGGTGAACATTCGCTAAACGTGTAAAGCAGTTTTGGACACATTTAAACCTTGGTATGACAGTTCTAAAAAACAATTAATAATGACGTATATGAGCGCTAACTGACCATCCGTAAACATCATACTAAGGATGAGTTGCACCAAACCGTCTGTAATCGTAAGCGGTTAAAATCTGAATGTATGGAATGTTTGACAAGTTTCTATGGACTGACAGCTGTCAGCGCCATATTTAACGTTGATCGGTCTGTAATCGTAAGTCGGTGCAACCCGCCCTGATTAGATAAAACCTCGTCGAATTATGATCAGTTGGTTGTCTTCATTTGTCAACTTCCACGTTTAACGCGACTGTACATTTGTGGACGAGCCGTTAAATGCTTTTACGAGGTCTTGGCGAACCCGAAGGAGTTCCACTTCTCGATGTGCGGGATGATCTCGTTGATGACGGGGTACCACTCGGCGCCGCGGTAGTCGATGGCGGGCAGCTCGCCGCCGTAGTCGGAGGGCAGGTGCGACGGCGCCAGGTGCTTGTGCAGGGATGGCATCTTTGAGCCGTGGAAGAAGATCTGCGGATTAATAGTACATTACTTACTACAGAGGCCGAGAAAGTAAGGGGTTGCCGGCCGAGAGTAGCGAGGTCGGATAGTTATGAGGATGGCAACCCCTTTTCACGCCGAGGTATGTATAGTGCTTTTCTCAAACATGCAATGAAATAAATAATTAAAACTTCAAAAATCAAACTTAAAATTTAATGCCGGGACGCCGTGATCCAGTGCCACAAATTGTGGAATGGAAATTAAAAAAGACCTAGGCCTCCAATTTTGTATGAAATGCCATTACGGATCTCTCGTCTCGCTCCGCCCGAAACGTGACATTTCGAAGCCCATTATGAAGAACACAACGTCAATATTTCATTGCATATTTGAGAATATCAAGTTTCAGAAGAGCTATACGTAGGCAAGGGTATTGAGAAGCAACGAGGAGGTTCTTTGTATGAACCAGGGCTTGATGAGGGCTTGCTCACCGGGGGCATGCTATTCATAACTCTTTAAAACTCAAATATAAGTCAGTAATAAAATAGCTTCAACTGTCAGGGATTCACTGTCGACTTTCACACTAAACGTTAGGTGCTTTTGAACAGCGCAATAATTATAACACGGACATCTTACAACGCTAGGCGTTGTTGCTATAGTATATTTCCTTGAATTACATTTTCAATATAACAGTATTGGTGGGACCTTAGGCATCATTACATTAGCAGGTATAACTATCAACAAATGACTTAAACAGTGCTGCATATGTGCATTATGCAACACCGATTAATGTCGGCAACTGAAACAAATGACTCACTCTGGTCTTAAGCTTCTCCCTGACGAAGGGCTTGAACATGTTCCAGACGACGTTGAAGACCATCGGCTGCTTGACGAAGTGCACCTCCTTCAGCCGCAGCGGCATGGCGTCCTGGATGAACGTCAGCAGCCGCTTCGAGAACGACGGGCTCAGCCCCATCGTCTGCGAACAATATTAACATAAAGTTATTTAAGAGTCCGCAGTAAGCTCGGCCGAATTTCTCATTTTAAAACTACGTGTTGGATTGGATTGTGATGAAACTTTGCATATATGTACAATGACATGAGGTATATCTATGTCTGTAATTAGTTTATATGGTTCCAGTTTATAAAACAAACGAAATACAGCAAACTATGAGAAACTTAAATTCGCTGTATTTTTTTACTATGGTATCTGAAGCTACATATACCAATTACAGACATAGATATACCTCATGTCTTTGTACAAGCAAAGTTTCGTTACAATCCGACACGTACTTTTAAAATGAGAGCGTAACTACGTTTGTTTGAAGAATCGAACTTACTGTTGCTGCCTACGCCCTAACTATAATGAACAGGCAGCGTCATACACAGAGGTAGGTTTTCATTTCAGCTGTTCCTGACGTTTTGGACTTGTTATTTGGGGCCATGCGAAATAACACCAATAAAATGCGTACCTATATCACATTAGGCCCTAGTAACTGGACTTAATCGCCCTATAACGTACCTACTATAGCGGGGTGTGACGTGTGTGATGTTTCACCTTTGGGTCTCTGGGTAAGTAAATGAAACTACTCTTTAACATGTTAGCTTAGGTGCGCAGGCGTGACCTCACTGCGCGACAGCTCGGTGACAAGTGGCCAGCACTCCCAGCTCGGCCGATCAGGAATGCTACCCTCACTTATATTTATTTGTAGAGCGCATACACTACAAGGTGTGAGACAGTCGGAAAAGTAACTAGATTAAACCTATTCCTCAGACCCTTAAAACGTACTCATAGGATCTTGAGATCGCACATGTCCATGGCTCTTACAGGAGGGTTGTCGGGATCGTTTGCCTGCTCCAAGCTATAAAAACTTTAGTAAACGCGTATGCTTCTCCTTAGTCGGTCATTAAAGGTTAACTGAATTCATAATGGTTACTGGAGTCAGGTTAAAGACATATTTTGATTATTCAACGACCGTCCTCGACAGCTTTCTTAGCTGATAAGGGAGTATTATTATATTCAATTATCGGTTGCTACCCAAGGTGTTATGAAGTACCTACTTATTGAAATCATTATCAGTAGCATTAATTAATGCTATAAGCACCTACTTTTTTGTGATCATGCTATCGCACTATTCTACTGCAAACGCTTAAATGTATATATATAAACAAATATGTTTATCAGCGTTGAATTTAACGAATACGAATACAGAGTTGAGACAGATTTTGTTGAGACCAATATGTGTACAAGAAGTTATAGTAATTAGGTACCTATGGAGGTGTACTCGCACTAGGTAAAAGTATTTATTTATTTATTTAATGTCTGCCACTGCTACTGTCCGTTTCCATGGTTTCTAAACCATAGTTAAACCCTGACCAATTTTATATTAGCCCTACGTAGAACCTTGCCGTAACAAGCCGATTTACGTCACTACTGCCCGTTCCCTCTCATCCATGAGAGGAGGCCCGTGCCCAGCAATGGGACGGTATATAGGCTGATTTATTATTTATTATGATCGAATTCATATGTCATTATGACAAGGTTCTACGTAGGCCTAATATAAAATTGGTCAAGGTTTACAAAGGTGTTACAAACCAGAGAAGTTCATACATGGTAACCCTGTGTAGGTAACTCATATCATGTAAGTACAAGGATATGTAAAACAACTGAAAATACCTAAAGCCTTGCACCTAATGTATTGTAACCATGTTCCTAGGCTGTCGGCTACAGCTATAAATAAATTAGACTTACAAAACAGCAGTAGCTATTGCCGATAAATAGGCATTATATCATAGATCACGGCCGTACTGCGGCTGACCGCGGGTGTCACCCTCAACATCGGACACCAGGGATGTTATTAACAACGCTTCGCCTTACTGGAGAACCAGTGTAAGTCAGGCATCTGATTAGGTACCATTGTGATTTTGAATCCCGGCATCACGATATAGATCAAAGCACCGGGGTAGTAATAACGCGCGCACACCCACGCCTAGCTGTTTGTCCGTCAATGCCCACGTCCTTAAGCATATCGAGAGGAAAACACACTTCCTTCACGGCTCAGTAACATAGAACGGAAGTGTAACTAAAATATTGACCCATCTGAGAACCCGACAAGTCAAACACGGCAAAAATTAGCATTGCAGATAACATGAACAAACGAAACAAGATCGAGTGGTTTTACCGCACGCAATAGGAGTTATCTCTGCACACCCTTGTTCTCATTGCATGTGGGTCGATCTTCAACGTGCAATGCATCTCAAACTTCCGATCATGTCACATTATAACCGGAATAAACGTCGTTTTATGTAGGTACTAGCCTCGGACGTGACGCCCCTTGAGCCGAAACCCTGAATCAACAAGCGTTTTCCTCGGAGATCGATCGTTGACCGTCCGATAATGTCAGTCTCCGTGAAAATTTCTTCATGTTTTCAGAAAATCACAAGGTCATATCGCTCTAAGCATCCTTGTGATTTATCTATTTATAACGTCTTATTGCAATCGTTATGAACGATTATTGGTAATTAAGACTAGGAACTCGATCATAACACTTTGGTCAGTTGATTATATCGATAATGTTGTTGGAACAATGGTGGCGGAGACGTGATTCGAAAATAAAATTTGACAATGGATTACGCAGAATAAATGATAAGTGTAGATAAATTCACGAGGGCTGGCACGAATGGAATGACATCAATCACTGTACGAGTGCCGTCGGCTCAAACCCTAATATATAACAACCATTTGGCGTACACACATAGATACTTATTTTAGGCCAGCTGTAAATTTACCTACATGTTTATTTTACATGAATAATTCGCTTACCTTACCTACATTTTTTACATCGACACAATGTGTCATGAGAGAGCTTGGTTGATAATGATAAAAGAATGATGGTTTAGGTCATAAATTAGAACGTGAATCACGTGTAGAATAATCGTAGTTTATCAATTATAACTCATCGGTAATGTGATGCGAAGGTTCATAGATACCGAGGATCCTGTTTAGAAATAAGTACATCCGTTACCTATTGATATTTTGGTAGATACCAAGATACGAGTACGTGTACATGTAAAGAACCGTGTCGCGCAATTAAACTATAAAAAACTACCTTTGTAAGTAGTTTTATTTTTTACTTTCATCGGGTTACTTTCATCAAATCTGTCTTTATCATAAATAAAGAGACAATAGAGAGGACGAGCATAATTATTCTTTGTTGAGTATGTAATTATACTTAGCATTTTGTGCTTGGGTTTTAACAAATACATTGTTTTAAGCCCTTGGTGAATCACGCGGTATCTACAGTACAATGTCTGAAGACGTGATTTTCATGCCAAATCATGTATTTGTAGGTAACTTATACACATAAATAATATTCACTGTTATAAAACAAAGGGCTTAACGATAGATGTAAAATACTCAGAGGAACAGTCAGCCAAGTTGTTAGCTACACACCTTTGCATACAGGTTTCAATACAGGAGTAAGCAGCTTCTTACTTAGTTCACTGTACAATTGTAAAATGGTTACGGCATCTAAGTGTAAGAGCTAAAAGTACAGGAACTTGCCAAACTGTCAAGTATTTAAGCTAGGTACACCTAACTGTGATTCAGTTTTGAAATTTTCACTAATTAAAACTGATTTATGGTTGACGAAATATAATTTTCACCGATTCGCCATATAATTTGTTCGAAGAATCGGTGCAAATTATATTTCCTCAACTATAGCGCCTGGAAGTTTTCCTCGTCCCAAATTGGTACTCTTAATTTGGACGAGGAAAACATACCTACTGTAACGTAATTTTTGAAAACTTGAAAAAGCGGACACACTTTTCTTTTCGATATCAGAATATACCTACGGAATACTCTGAAGAAAAAAGTAGTAATGTCCACATATCGTATCGTATAAAACAGGTTCAGGGTCTGTCCCTAAATCATAGATGTGCAAAGAAGCCAGGCTAATAGTTAGTTATTTAGCGAGTTTTCTTCAAGTTTGCTGATTGATCCAACTTGCGACTGAATAACCGCGTCGCGCCGTCATTTGTTATGGTTTGGCGTCGTTTGTCATTCGGCGTGCGCGTGCGATGCGGCCGCGGCCACGCCGCAGCGAGTGAAAGTGAGGGCTAACACCGGGGATGTTATTCGCTAAGCGCTAATACGGCTCACCCCGCCGTTCACCCATCACGAAACTAGACCTCTACCGACGCTTTAGTTACTACGCATCGCGGTGTCAAGATATATTTGTGGGTGAGCGTTGAGGTGAGCTTAAAACAAGTTACAGAATAGTGGGACTGTTATCATTATCACTCGATGCAAAAATTCTGCAACAATGCTGTGTATGTATATGCTATGTATTTTTAAACCGATACTGCTTACATATTTGTTTACAGAGATTCGCTTATCTGGCACTTTAGCATCAGACAAAACTTGAAGCGATAAACTCCAATTGTATAATAATAAGTGTATAGGTACTCGTAGTATATCGCTCTATATACTAAAAGTAAATAACTACTATCTTTGTTATTATTCTAGTTTCATTTTGTTATTGTTTGAAATGTTTCGTTATAGCCCTGATTACGTTTCGTAAAACGTTCACGTAAAATTAAATTCAAGGCGATTTTTTAAAATAAGTACTCAGCATATTCTGATAGCTATATTGCGTTTTTAAACGATGATTAATTAACTTACAAAAAGAGGTAATCATTGTAATAACACTAATAACCGAAAACGGATATGCAATATTCGAGCAATATACATATACAATTGCAAAAGTTAAAAACTAATAACGCACTCAAAAATAATTACTCCGATTATCATTGCATGAAGTCGGTGTCAATATAATTTTGGTAATTGCATTAGCATAGATATTTTTGCAGATTATCAAAACTTTTGCACCCAACTTCAGTAGAAATTAATGTCTGAGTACCTAAAGCATTGTCCGTATTTACTTCCTGAATTATTGTAATTCAGGGACTAGGCTAGCGTGCCAAGCCATCTGCACAAGCCACATTGAACCCTAAGACAATAGGCGCAGAGGCCATTGACTCACGCGCCTTTGTTTTAAAAACGTGTGCGTCTCAATCTAGGTTTCATAAAACACCGCGTAAAACAATGTGTAATCACGCGTTGCTTTGTAACAATAACACAGATGCCATATTTGTACGTCGGTAAATCTAGATACATATAAACAAGTGAGTACTCAATTTCTTAACCCAATTAATTGACTTAAAACTACGCCATAGAAACTCGTACATTGTATGAGACAGTGAATTACAGCCATAAAGATGTAGGTAACGAGGTGTAGATTTATTACAGAGATTTATGAAAATCTTACATGTTGTGAAGACATAGCTGTGATGAAACGACCGCCAACAAAGGAAAGAAATCGTTGCTATGATCAAAGATTAATGTAAGGATTAGGTAGGTACTTTAAAATAGTATCGGACTGTCGACTGAATTAATTTAAGTGGGTACTTTAACATTTATATATCAAATACTTTTAAATTAAACGGAAATAGATATTCATTAATTGTACTGGTTACTAAATCGCGAGTACCACATTGATCTCTTCAAATAATAAATAGTTTTTCATGTTCGTATCATGGTCGGCCTTATCACGCGGTAAGTGACAAGATAGGAGCGTCGTCTCGTTCTATCGAACGGTGTCAGCCAGTGACGGACGCTCTTACCTGTCACTTATCGTGTGATAAGGCCGACCATGATACGGGGTCAGGATTGCATTATTTTTAGGACCTGCGGCTGCGTGACGAAGTGTCTCAAAACCTGCATGGATATTTACGTTCTGAAACATATGTTGGTGTGAGTGAGTTTCTTTTTAACCACCGACGCAAAAAGAGGGGTGTTATAAGTTTAACGTGTCTGTCTGTGTATCTGTGTATTTGTCTGTGGTATCGTAGCGCCCAAACGGATGGACCGATTTGAATGCGGTTTTTTGTGTCATAGATAATTTTATCCCGAGTGTACTTAGCCATGTTTCATCAAAATCTGTTCAGCTGTTTTTGAGATATTGGACTTTGAAATGAAAATGTCGGGGGTTTTTCAACTTTTCTAAGTTGTAATTATTAATCTCACCTGTGTCCAGCCCATATTGTGGAAGTCCATGATGACGACGGTGCCGCGGACCTGGGACTCTGGTTCCAGCATGGCGGCCTCGTGGATCAGATAGAATAGCCTGAACAGCTGATCCGAGTTCACCTTCTTCGGGTCCCAGGAGCCTGGAAACACACCGATAATCAATATCCATGCTATATTTCCCCATATACCCAGGGGACTCTTTACATCTCCTATACTATGTCATTGTTACTCAATAGTTCACTTGTTAATGTATTTGTAAAACTCTTGACGTGTAAAAGAGCCTTGGTGTCTACTTGCAGAATCAATTCAATTTGAATTTGAAATTTAAATATATTAATTACACACTGTAACTAACAAATTAACCAAGTGTTTAGTCGAAAAGTGCGAGTTCAACTTTGTGAGTGTGAGTTAGCAAGAATAATTGTATGTATAAAGAAAACTATAACATCTTTTTTAATACAAATTAAGTGCCAGTTTTGATTACAAATGATAGATATACCTACTCTAGTACTCAAAAACAAGGATCAATTGGTCAGACATTAAAAAAATATCATTTAATATATTTATGCAAATTGCGTATTTGATCATGCTGCTGATAATTGCATAACAATACGTGAGATCGATATTGCATAATATTTTCGCTCAGTTGTGAGAGAAATAACTTTATTTGCGTGGTTTGTATTGCGAAAGTTAAACGTGGTGTCGATTTGTTTGTTGAGTCGATTTAGGTAATCCGCGGCATATGTTCAAGATAACTAAATTAAAAGATAATAAACCCGACATATTCAAGTGACGTCCTGTTCAATTAATCCTCAGGATTATATGTGATCTAGATAGTGTACTGTTGCATTATGCAAATAATAAACTTGAAGGAAAATTGATGCAATCGAAACATTTGAAGACTTGTAATTGAATTAAAACAATTGTTCGTTTACAAACAAGCATAAATACTTAATTTAAGTAGTTGTTTAACTACTCATGCTATTTTATTATACTGTTATTGAGGTGGTTTGCTTTCCATACAAAACGTTATTTGACATTCACAGGCTAAAAATGGTTTTCCCAAAGGATGACGTCACAAACTAATACTTATTTCAAATTCGCTTAAGTATATATAATATATAATTAGCTTAAGTTTCGCAGATTTGCAAAATATTTCCAAAATAAAAAGATGGAGGAAAATATAAATTTAATTATAAATTTCGTCGAGGATCTGTTGAAGTCCGTTTATCCATACTAATAATTATAAATGGGAAAGTGTATGTGTTTGTTTGTTTGTTAGTCCGTCTTTCACGGCAATACGGAGCGACGAATTGACGTGATTTTTAAGTGGAGATAGTTGAAGGGATGGAGAGTGACATAAGATAGTTTTTATCCCCGAAGTCATGTCAAGTCCCCTAAGGGATGAAATGGGGGGTAAAAGTTTGTATGGAGCGATATTAACGAGTTCCACGCGGACGGAGTCGCGGGCAGAAGCTAGTATTTATATTTATAACGTTGTCGTATGGATGTACTGTACCTCCGGCGTTGACGATGAGCACCCGCCGGCCCACGTGGTCGCGGCCCTTCATCACGTTCACCACGTTGTGGTTGAGGAAGGCCTCCTGCTCCTGCGCCGGCATCAGCCCGTCAAGCAGCAACGCGTTGTCGCGCTTGAATTCCGCTATTCTACGCATCTGCGAACCAACGCTACATTTTTACACAGTTCTTTACATGACTCCAGGATACTCCAGGGCAGCTAGCGTGATAGGTTTTATGGTCATGTTTTATGTGATGATTTGGGCCTGATAGACGTCGGATATACATTTTAGTATCTGTCGCAACCGCGATCACAAAGAAAACAAATGATGTTGCAGCATTTCATGGCTGCGTAATAAAAATTCGACTTTAGAAAACAAAAATATTGTCCATTTGAACAGTTGGAGACGTTGTAGAAGTACTTGTCATCATAATAATCGAGCAGTTTACGATATCCAAGGACACACAATGAACCTCATTTCCTTATATGATTTCGATAATGTACAAAAGTAACGACACATAGACAATGAGAAAACTACAGGTACCTAAGTAATTTATTGTAGGTTCATGCAACAACTTAACTAGGTAAATTGTATAGCAAATCAGTCATGACGAAGGGTCTTGGGGTAATTTGGCCTACCGTCATTTGCGTCGCCGTTTTTATGGAAATATATGACATAGGTGAACCCATTTCAATGCCGGCAGGATTTAAGTATATAGCATTATACTATGTAAATTATGTTATACCTACCTATAAAATCACATTGTAACATTTCATTGTAAGCCACATTCAATACGTAATATATCACTATTAATATTACTCATTTGCTGAAATTGTACTATGTATATAATTGCAAAGAAATCTAAACACAATTGACTTCGTGTCACATCATTGTTTGAATATGTGGGATGAACTTCTCTCATTGTTATGAAGAAAACATTACCACTCGTGTAACATCGTTCAATAATTTATGTTATAATAATCGGAATTTCCCATAACGCTCGTGTGCTGCAACGGTGGATTACGTTATGTTTCTAGGTAAAAGGCCGCAGATTTTATTGTGAATGTGTTTAAAGAGTTTATCTTCAGAAACATATCGCGAATGGGCCTTAACTGCATACGAATGACCCAGCCAGTTGCCCAACCACGTGCGAGTGGCGGGTTAACGACTGGCTGCAATACTACGGCAACCCATGCCTTCAGAGCAACCATGACGTTGCTCAATCATCATTCTGTTATTACATTTAATAGAGCTGCCAATCGGCGGTTGCATCGACATAGATTGCAACCAAGGCTGGAATCACAATGGTGTATACCAATATAGATAATGAAGGCACTTAAGACTTTCTAGTTAAGAAAGTTATCGGAACGCCTTATCCTGTCAAGCCAATATAAAAAGCTCTCGACTGTGTGAATCTTGGAGGCATTCACGACTTCTCAATTTGGCAGCAGTATAAGCGTTGTATAATACGGTTCGCATTTTTTTTTATAGCACCGAATGAATTATTGACACAAATTATGCGACTGTAATTTGCCATATGCTAACTATTTCTTCTTACAAGCAATCTGTTTTATAACAGTCCTGCAAGAAGCTGGTTTAGCTATTATTTTTTTAAATTATATCGGTGGCAATCAAATGGCAAAATATAAGTAACTAATACTTAAGTCTGCAAATACAAGAGAGAATACCACTCTTCAGTGTTACTCAAGCTTTATCTAGCTCATAGGGTTCGTTATTGCCAATATTATACGATCATACTCGTGACTCATAAAAGTTCTGCAAATAAATAGGTTTGATTACATGCGTCAGAGCTCTAATTAAAAAACAAAACACACAACACAACAGATGTACAAACATAAGCATGAGGTTAAAATAATTGCTTATGTCATTGCTTATCAGTCATGCCCGCTAGCAGTTATCAGGCTTGCACGATAAATCGTGTTGATTCGCAAGTGCCACTTCATCGACACTTACAGATCCAAGCAATCGATGTTTGTTCTCACATATCTCATCAAGAATGCAGCATTATTCCAAGCTTTTATAACATTGCAACGAACATGGAGCATTGCACCCAATTGAAAGTTTATTTAAGGTAGAACATAGATTTTACAGCATATTACCCGTAACGTATGGTACGGTATAACCCTTAACGGGCAGTCAAGAGAGCATGATATTGATGTATTCAATATCCCAATCTATAAGGCGTACTTTATCGCGTATATTCTTTGAGTGGGCTTGTCCTTTCCTATTTGTTTTTTTTTTGTTTTCTTGTCTTTTAATACTTTATGTAATTGGTTAGTCTACATCCAATGGACAACTGACTATACTTTTATCGTTATGTTAACTTCCATTAGATTGCTATCTGTGAGAACCTATAATTGGCCTTCTATTTTTATATCTGTCTTAACCCGTTTTGTAAGCTGTTAACTTTCTAATAAATAAATAAATTAATTAATATTAATGACCAAAGAAGTAAGAATATATTTCAGACTTGTGTATTAATCCAGTGAAGATTTTGTAATAAATTACAAATATTTTTGATAGCGTATTTCTCATTTTACATCCTAAGGGAACAAAACCATTCTATGTCTATCTTCGGGACTGTACCTTAGCCCAAGTTTCATCTACCGACTGAAGACCGCATTCATAACATCTGTAGGTACTTGCTCTGTATGTATATGGTGTCGTGTTTGTAGTGGTGAGAAAGGCCACCAGAGCTCCCTGTGTTGAGAGTGTAGGGTGTGCATTAGTATCACTTCGAATTGACAAATCAGTGCAATGCAATGTGGACTATGCGTGGGAGACTCTAGAGGTGCTAGCGCCCACAGCCCCTCCATTCTGTAACCTGTTTTAAGCTCACCTCAACGCTCACCCACAAATATATCTTGACACTGCGATGCGTAGTAACCAAGCGTAGGTAGAGGTCTAGTTTCGTGACGGGTGACCGGCGGGGCTTTAGCGCGTAGCGAATAACAGCCCTCAAGGCGTAGCACGGTTGCCATTTTATCACTTATCGCTGTGGATAAGACGTCCGTCCCGTTCTGACAAGTATGCGAGTGCTAACGTAGGCGACGTCTACCGCCGTACCTACCTACGTTCTTTTGCCATCATAGACCAGGCAAAAAACAGGCAGATTGCTTTTACATACATTTATTATACCAAGAGTATGGATGTAGTTTTTTATATTTATTGTATTTAATCATGTTTAATTTGACGACCGCCGTAGCCTAGTTGACGTACGTTGAGTAGTGACCCTGCCTATGAAGCCGGAGGTCCCGGGTTCGAGTCCCGGTAAGGGCATTTATTTGTGTGATGAGCATGAATATTTATTCCTGAGTCATGGATGTGTTCTATGTATTTAAGTAATTTATTTATCTATATAAGTATGTTTATCGTCGTCTATACCCATAGTACAAGCTTTGCTTAGTTTGGGACTAGGTCGATTTGTGTAAGATTGTCCCATATATTTCTTTATTATTTATTTATTTAATGTGAGGCCTGCAGGCGTCCGCGCATCCGACTCATATCGGTCGATAAACGCGGAACGCGAGGCGCGCGCGTCCACGCCGCGCCGGCGCCGCCCTTTGGACCAACACACAATCTAACGCAAACACTACACATACCACTATTCATTTAATTATTGATTGCACTTAATCACTCGTTAATAATTACCTAGATGTCATGTAAAAACGGCTTACGTGATAACATAGTCCGAATCGCCGTTAAGTAATGAAACGAATTATGTAATTCCTATCGATGTTTTCAATAATATCGATTATTTGATATAGTTTATTAGAAACAGAGATGACTAATAATTGCTCATTGTGCAGGTTATTCACATATTCCCTTTATGTACAAAGTCTAATCAAAAATAAAGAAACGTGTGAATCTATACTAAAACTAATATTATAAAGAGAAGAAGTCTGTGAGATTGTAGCGTTGTGAGTTCGTATGTAGTAGGTAATCTACGAAACCACGTATCCGATAAAAAAATCACTCGTGCGAAAATGGACTTTCTGGATGGAGAGAGACTAGATCAGGAGTGCGATTTTTGAATCTCACTGGTGATATCAAAGTTACCGGTGACTAAAATTATCACCGATGACTTTAATGTCACCATTTTCCAAAAGCCGTATTTTTGAAAGTCACACGCTGTTTACCAACATGCAGAAATTTTACAATGTCAGTCAGAGACAATCTTCCCGTTACGTTCCTTTTTACGCAGATGTTGTCCTTGATACCGGTTTATATTTTCTCATACTATAACTTAAAACAGATTCAAACGTGAAACGTAGCGTATCTGTCAGTGTCATGTAAACGAAAATTAAAGTTTTGAGAAATTCTTGGCAGATGTCACATACGTCAACTGTCAAAAACAATCGCATGGTGATTTCAATTACGAGTGGGTAGGGGCACTCGTAAATCGATATCATAGGTATGACAAATGTAAGGCACCGATGAGTTTCAAAAATACGAACTTTCGGAAATCAGTCACATCGGTGAGAATTAGTCACTTGGTGAGATTCAAAAATCGATCCCCAGTAGCTTAAATGGCATTATGAACATATGCGGTGTCAAAAGATTTCTCGGTGAGAATGCCATAGGATAACATATTTTTAAATTAAAAGTGGTATTATTTAATATTTAAAATTATATATTTTTGAATCTCACTGGTGAAATCAAAGTCACCGGTGACTAAAATTATCACCGATGACTTTTATGTCACTATTTTCCTAAAGCCGTATTTTTGAAAGTCACACTGTGTTTACCAACATGCAGAAATTTTACAATGTCAGTCAGAAACCATCTTCCCGTTACGTTCCTTTTTACGCAGATGTTGTCCTTGATACCGGTTTTTTTATTTTCTCATACTATAACTTAAAACAGATTCAAACATAAAACGTAGCATATGTGTCAGTGTCACGTAACCGAAAATTAAAGTTTTGAAAAATTCTTGGCAGATGTCACATACGTCAACTGTCAACAACAATCGCATGATGATTTCAATTACGAGTGGGTAGGGGCACTCGTAAATCGATATCATAGGTATGACAAATGTAAGTCACCGATGAGTTTCAAAAATACGAACTTTCGGCAATCACTCACATCGGTGAGAATTAGTCACTTGGTGAGATTCAAAAATCGATCCCCTGGGTGGCAACTAGGAAACTTTCCCCTAAGTATAAAAAAATTGCACAGGAAATCCGTTGCTGCTTCATAACTAGAGAATATAATGTAACGTTTTTTTACTATAAACCTTGGCTACATTTGAAAACCTTGGCACACTGTTTTTCCTAATATCGTAGATCGGTAAGCTATTGCATTCCGTGTGATTCAATCAGTACATCGAGTATATACATCAGCTCATAAATGCAATTACCTATGCATGTAATAATGCACCGAGTGGGGCAGTGTAATTAATTTTGTACGATAAGCAACGTGAAGGCTGTGACTGATACGTCTCACATTAAATAGATATCTGTAAAGCAGAGCTCCACTCTGAACACTCTCCACTGGAACATAAAGGTGTACCGAATTTTTTTACGCGCATACGCGGCTGTAATAGGAAATCTTACCAACATTCGTATCTTGAGTTATATGACCTATAGATACCAAGATCAAAACAAAGAAAAAAATAATGTAACCTGGCGTTGTGGAAATGGTTTGTATGTACTTGTGTCACATTAAATAATAAATTATTTGTATAATAAACTAAACTAAAAAACGACATAATAATATATTTACTTATAATGTACCCAAGTAATAGAAGTAGTTGACATTGAGCGCAACTAACCATATGTATTCTGCCGGTCCTTGCGCGGCGATGTTTTGCGCCGGCAAATAAAGTAAGGGTAAACCAATTAACGTCTCTCCGAAACAAGATATAAACGTTATGAGAAAATGCTATATTTTCTCAAAAGGTGCCATGCATAATAAGATAAAACCGACATTCCTGCCATAAAAATAATTCCCGGTCAGACCTAGCAATTTTCTTAGACGTACACATAAATTAAAAACAATTTCCATGCCGGCGTTTATGTAGGTATTTGAAAGCGTTCTAATTACAAGTTCTCGTAAAACATATCACCCGCTCGTCTATCCAGTTTATAGTTTCCACAATTCAAGTTGCTATGCGAGGATAACAGCACGATATTATTTAAATGCTGGTGTCACTATATGGGGCGAAGCAATATTGTCGATAAGCGATGCACTTTGACATCGGCTATCGTATGTATTCTTCCGGAACAGGATGTTTCCATGTAAAAGTCCATCTCATTATATAAATAAATATACGTATATGGGACAAACAGAGGTTAGACTGTTAGCTGATAGTGTCATTTACTGTAAAGTAATAATCTGTGCGCTGATAGTACACCGCGAACATTTCCATTCATAACGTTAATAAAATTAGTAAGGAAATGCTGAATATCTATTCTCTTTTGTTTTGTAATCTGCTATGTGTTCTCACACGTTTGTCCTATTTTAATTGAAAAGGCAAGTGATTAATATAATCTTTAATATCACTGTTATATGAGCCTCGATGCACTCGCTCGTGAAAGGTAACGACAATCCCTCTAATAACAGTGCTTTGTTATGTCAACCCGCAATACTCGTAAAACAATTACTGCCGAAGTATAAAGATACGTTACGACAAGGCAAAACAATCAGATTCACAGTTTGTGGTGATGTAAATAAAGTATACTGTATTTTATGTGAACAAAATAATCTATAATGGGCCATAAGAGTAAATGGAATAACTTAGAGCAACTTTTTGTTCTCTTTACTTGACAATTACATTTTATAATCGCCATCAAACATATACTAAAAGCAAGACACTTTCTAAAGCTTTGACAAAAGAGTCATGTTCAGATATTTGTGGCACATCGTTCGCTCCGAAATATCTAATGGCAACCGCTGATGGCAACCCTATTTGCGGCGACCGAGAGTAGGTACGCGTACACACGCTGCTAATGACTCACATTATTATCTCTAGTTGACAAAACATATTTGATTATGTTAGCAGTTACGATTCATCTGCATAATTATAATACTTGAGCAATATATATTTATTTAATATGTTGCAAAAACATTTTACAAGGTGGGCAGCTCTACATACTATATCGAAATCCTACTAATCCTACTAATATTATAAATGCGAAATTGTAGATGTTAGTTAGAAAATCAAGCAAAAACGGCCGAATGGATTAAGATGAATTTTAGGAAGTATACAAATCCAGGCTAAAGATAGGTAGAGTAGGTACCTATCTTTAGCCTGGATTAACATTCCAGTGAGGTGACTCGGTTTACGTGCTGTGAGGTCAATCTCGGACAGGTACAGCAGCTGAAAGGTTGTTTCTCGCTTAGCGCCACCTAGGGGGGGACAGGTGCAGGGCTAAAGTAGCAAATCCTGCGGACGTGAGCAACTTCATCCTCTTTTGCCATACAAATAAAATCCTACATAGAATATTTTTTTATCACAGTTCAACAAAAGAAAGTCAACGCGAACGAAGTCGCAAGCACAAGATAGTTGTACATAGGTACACCCGCTAGCGTAGGGCAATGTCGCCGTGCGGAAGACCGGCCTAGCAGGAATTTAATCAATATTCATAAGTTAAGTTCGTAACTATTGCATTCGATTTATCTTATGTTATGCCGCCATTCTCTATTAATTAAATACATTACTTCTCTACAACCAAAAAATCTGGTCTTGAACCATTTTTATACCCTCACGGTGGCTAATTGACGATAAGCAGACACCGTAATCTATGGATGCTTGGTCCAGAGGACTCACATGGGCGTTGCCGACCTTTTATTGAAATTATACGTGGAACTGTAAATGAAAAGCTTAAATTAAGAGGCTACATAATAAGTCTACAAGCATTATACGCGCCGAGGTCTAGGACAGTCCCACGAAGTCGACCGTTAACAGCTGCTAAAGCAAAAGAATTACTCAACGTTACTACATCATTACGGTGGTTAAGTTACGTAAATTCGGTACGTTGCCGGCGCGGCCTGCATGGCATGCGTAAAATTTGTCGGTCAATGAGTACTACTATAAATAACACATCGGTGCTTAAATTAATCTGTAATTCCACTTACGATTGTTCTCTGGGACGCAAAACTGCATAATAAATTTACTTCAATGACATGAGCAAAAATTTAACATAGCTTTTTATCAGAAGTGTATTGTTGCAAGGAGGTAGTATCATTACAATTAAGTGAAACACGAAACGTGTGTGTAAACAAGTTGTAATTGAATCTAAGTAGTTAAATTAATCACCAGTCTTGTGAGATACCTATTGCCCTATGGTAACACCATACATTAGATGGAATACAAAACACGCACGTACCCGCCGTTTGTTAGTCTCTAATTTAAATTGCAAGTCGCAGACTTACGAAAATTACCGGCTTATTTTGAAATTATAATTTGCAGTACTACTAAACTGCTATTATCTTTATCTATGTTGTTAGAATGTCGAAATGGTGAATTTTATGGTGCCCCAAGGATTCTGCGACGGCGCCCCGTTTCAGAAACACGTTCACGGTCACTTTGGTATGCGATTCACGTGTCACAGTTAGATACAGTGTCAACCGTGGTAAAACAGTCAATTATATAACTCTGACTATAGTAGGTTAGTTGAACTCGCTAAATCACGAGAACGAGTCTGAGGTCAATACAGTCTCCAAAATAATGGCACCGGTTTTTGAATTAGCTTTCATAATAACGACAGTTTTCGTAAGTCTAACAACGTAAGACACTGTGTATTAGACTAAAAAACATAAAGGTAATGGTGTGCAATAAAGAGTATTTGTATTATATTGTATTGCAATGTCATCATCATCATCCTCCTAGCGTTATTCCCGGTAATGCCTCTAAAGGAGCCCGGTGTCCGCTTTGACACCTTTGGGTCCCCAGGTCCTTTCCCAGGATTTGGCATAGGCACTAGTTTTACGAAAGCGACTGCCATCTGACCTTCCAACCCAGAGGGAAAACTAGACCTTATTGGGATTAGACCGGTTCCCTCACGATGTTTTCCTTCACTGAAAAGCTAACGGTAAATATTCTGTACATAAGTTCCGAAAAACTCATTGGTACGATTCGGGATTCGAACCCACGACCGCCGCTTGACAGCCGCATGCCGGAACCACCAGGCTACCGTAGCTCTTTTTGCATTGTAATTACGAGCAATACTAAATTATTTACCACTCTGGATTGATTGATATCACAAAAGAAGAAAAATTTGTTTAGGAACTTGAGAAAAATCTCTGGCCAGACAAATGAACAGAGGAGCAAGAAAAGACTAACTTCATCGGATCGAGTAGGCACATTCTTTGTAGTGAAATATTTCCATACTCGAATAATTACTGGCTGTGCTATCTAATATTACCAGTGCAACTCGGGGTATCATATGCAGTAATAAGGTGAGTGGGTCAACCTCAAAATAGGCATGATGACACATTTTTAAAAACTGTTCAATAATGTTTAGAAACATTTATTATGTGCAACGAATAAGATTTTTCAAGAGAATATACCAGTTAAGAGACGAAAAAAATGCATTTTAGTTTTCAAATTTCAAATTGGCGCTAAAACGCTTGTCAGTGTCATGGCGTCCTGAGTGACGTCACGTTTGTATAAACAGAACGCAAACCTTTTTGCTACCTAGATGCTCCAAGTCTTGCGCGGCCGTGCGAGCGAGAAAGCGGAGACAATGACATATGAAGACCTGTCAGATACCATGGTTCTATCCCTGTCTTACTATTCATTCAGTACGTAAGTTTTCTCTGTAATCTGTGGTAATGGCCGTTATGGGTATTTGTTTATACAAGTGTGACGTCATCTGCTCTGATTGGTGTTTAACATATCATGGCGGGCGTTCGTATTTTTCGGTTAAATTTTATCAAAATAAACAATAATCTCTTACTTAATAAAAATATGAGCATTTTTCGAATTCTATGATTAAAATTTCACTAAGAAAATACCATATGTTAGTGATTTTCAATTACTGTCATCATGCCTATTGCATGTCTCTTAGGTAGCTACATAGGTGTTGATACAATAGCCAATAGCCCAGCCACAGCTGAGCAGCTCTGTCTGTTAGTAGATAACAGACTTCTGTTGCTCAAGGCATTGAAGGACATTTAGTAGCAAGCCAGTAATTACTCACCAGTGCGAGCGCGCTCTCGGGGTACCACTTGCACGGCCGTAGGAAGATGGTGAGCGTATCGTCATCGTCCGCGAAGTACAGGTCCTTGTTCTCCTTGAGTAGTTCCCGCAAGCGCTCTAGTGCCTCTCGCGTGCGCTCTGGGGTCTCGCGCAACTCCTGCTCGGCCAGCGCTCGCGTCTCCGGCGACAGCTCCTGGCTGCGCTCCAGGCGGAAGTCCGTGGAGCTCATGATTTAACTGTAGAACAAGAGGACATTATTTTAAAGGTCTAATCCCCAGGGCTCGTTTAGGGCACAACCGGGAATAACGCTAGGAGGATGATCATGAGGACAATTATTCATTGCAAGTTGAAGGACCACTGGAAGACAAAAGTCAGTGAGACATTTAGGTGCGATAGCAACCTAACTTCTTATATCAGTGAATGGCCTTTCAACAGGCAGCGGATCAAAATTCAAGGTATCTATAGTTGTGAATGCCACGTCTGCAGAATATCGGTCCTTTAAATCAGGAGTCGGATTTATAAGGATAAGTACGCTTATGTTCATATTCTGCTACTTCACGGTTTAATTTTGTGGATTATGTTATGCAATACAACTTCAGGCTTCATAATATCAAAAGTCAGGCAGTAGACGATTTTCACCTTGGCTTTGGTCCCCATAATTTTCTATAAATGGGCTCCGGTTGATACGCTGTTTATGTTACGTCTCATTAAGTCTTATTTTATGTCGACTGAAATATCAACCCCCGAGTAGCGACTAGAGCGGAGCCATAAATTTTCTCTGATAAAGTTGCCGGTCTAATATGGTCTTATCATTGTAGTATACAGACCCATTGTACAATAGTACCTAAGATAACAAATACACATTTTTCGCCTGCGAATAATATAGACAACTGTATGCCAATTAAAAGTGTCATGTTGAGGGAAGGTAATAACGGAGATAAATTGAAAAGGTTTGGGAATATTCTTTAGGTATTATATACTGAGTACAAATATCGGCAAGTTAACAACCGAATACCTACAACGCAATGAGAAAAGAGTAAATTGGAAAAGAAATGTGGAAATGTTCTCGTGGCTTGGCGGAGTACTAAATTGAAGTCGGTTAAAACTTTGTTTTTAATGTAAATTATCTCCATTTGACTCCATTTTTAATCCTTTGTCGTAAAAAACATTAGGTATTGATTATCCTATTTAGCGTCTACACCCCTATTTGAGACTTAACTTTCGAAGTCACCTACAAACATTGGACTTAAAGTCCTTTTTTATGGCCTGTATACACGTCCTTTTGTACTCAATTTTAGGAGTTATATGGCACAACATGCAAAAAGTCCTTAGCAGCAGTGCTAACGTTAACATACAGTATACCTACTACAAATTACAGTAGTTAATGATAGGTACCTATATAATTGGCCCATGAGCGGGATTCCTGCTAAGCTTAGACTTCCTAGAGATCTCGGCCATCGGGTCCGACGTGACACTGGCTCCGAGGTGAGCCCGATTAGGATGCCGGGCACGGCGGCACGTGGCCACGCCGGTTTAGATCGCTTTGTATTCACCTGTCTTCGGAAATTAACCGTCTTGAATTGTGACTGGCGAGAATCTACGTTCAATAGGTACTTAATTACTATTGTGGAATATTAAACTGATAATTTGGAGTTTATTATGTCTTTTTATTTAGTTTCATCTGTCTCGGCGACAAAATATTTTGACGAGTAGGTATGATAATAATAAATGTGCAAAAAATACATTCGGAAATAAAAGTTGCCTAAAAATGCCATTACTGCCAGAAACTTATACGGGCTGTGTATTGTTAGAATCATTTAAAGGGATTAATTTTATTTATGAGTAAGGAAATGTATTTATTCATAGCTCCACGAAATAAGTCCAATATGATGTAGGTACCTACCTACCTACTAAGCATTAGTACAAAAAATATCGCCTATCGCAATAGGGTAACTAAGTAACCTACTGAATCCAATTTGTGATGCAATCAAAATATTTTTAGTCCAAATCTGCATAATGTGGGTAAGTAGGTACCCACACTGCTTATATAAGAGTGTAGTGACAATTAAATGCGTTAAATTAATGTTTAGTCACTTTTGCTTGGTTAACATGGCAAGACAACGTACGTATATTGTATTTATTATTGTCTTGAACTGAAACTTTCACCCCCCATTTCACCCCCTTAGGGCATGATTTACGAGATAAAATACAATCCTATGTCCTTCCCCGAGACTCAAAACTCTTTACAAAACTTTATCTAAATCGGTTCACCGGTTTAAGCGCGAAGAGGTAACAGACAGATAGACACACTTTCGCATTTATAATATTAGTATGGATGTATTGACTATTAACATTGGACTAGGCAGTTATATTTTCATTAGATTTTTTTAATCCTTAATTTTGAACCAAATTGTAAGTAAATTCTCTTTTTGTCAGGATAAAAACTCATTTCTCACAAATCTTTTAATTTGCGCTTCATAAGCGCATCTAATCGATGCAAGTCGGCTGCCATATATTGTTTATTTACTAGTTAAGTATTAGCAATCGAAATTAGTAATAGTAATGCGCTTCGAGTAGGTAATGCGCATTATCACGGTTAGTGCGGTTAGCCGGCTGAGAAAGTGACGAAAGTGGTTTTTTTTTGCTAGTTTAGCCTATCATCTTCGGTTCAGTGACCCTGCACGCGCCCGTGTTAGTTACTACACCTGCTCCCAATTATTCTGCTCAATTGCACTTTTCCTTTTTTTAAGCGGAGTCGATAACTTTTCTCTACTCATAGGTAACAATCAGTTACTACTGTTACTAGACAATGCATTCAACCTTACGTAAGCTATTTTAGTTTGCACAACTTTTCTAGGCTTGTTGCTATGTCCCACTTGCACTGGGCTGCTGTATTTCTCTAGATAATAACAACTCGCAGTTACTTCAACTATAGGTACCTAGTTTTTAATTCACGTTATAAGATACCTATTTTAAATGTTTAACTTTTTATAAATATATAGGAATTTCACTACGAAACATATTCTGAATTTTGGCATAAATCCTTCTAAACCATTCACCAATAGAAGAAACAGAATTTTACCAAATGTAAATAATTAATCATACCTTACCAACCGGGTAAAAATCACAATATTAAAAGCACAATCGCAATTATGAAAACAAAACAACGGAACCTAATTAAGTACACAACAATCGAAAACAAACAAGCACGACACTATAGCAGACGCGAACTGCTGCAGTTGCGCTCCAATTTGTTCACAAACTGTATTTTACCAATTGGTGGAAATCGCACACTAACCTCGCTTCGATCGCGTAGAGGAACTCGCGCGCCGGTGAAAATGACAAAGGGCGGGAAATCGATCGTGCGGCGCGAGAGAGGTGCTAGCGAGTGTGCGCGCGCGCGCCTCCGCGCCCGTTATATACGAGCGATAAGCCGCTCTTTGTGATCGCATAAAGACCTTTTCACGGGGTGGTAAACAAATTAACGGCCTAATTTAGGCTGCTAATGATTATGATACGCTAACAGAGGGAGGGATGAGGTGGCGTTGTTGTGATGACATCTTACAATACATGATCTTTATCTTTAGTAGGTTCTTAGAAGTCTTTGTTTTTAATGGTACGTGCAGCAGGAGCCCTCGCCCTTGCTGCCGTTGGACTTTGCTTTCGACCAGTCACCCCGACTGCGCTCACATCCATGAACCTAGAATAGGTACTCTGGACAGGTTGTACATGATGCCACAGTGAGGGACGGAAAAGCTCCTAAGCAGCTAAAAAAAAGAACTGGTCTTAAAATGGCTGATGACTTGCCATAAACAACCTACTTAATTTGGATGGGTAATGGTTTATGTGCCACAACTTCATACTAAATCAGTTGTGGCAAATAAAAAGTGGAACTACGACAAGGACAATGAATGATATTTCCCTTTCTGTCACACTTATCGATATTTGAATGCTACCAGCTCGCTCTCACATGGTATTATTATTACCATAGCCTGTCCAGAGTATTATAGGTTCATGGCTCACATCCAACGTCCGAATACCTATGTACAAAAGGAACCTTATCGTAATAACCTGTATGTAGGCATAACCTAATCTTGGCACTTTGAAATTAAAAAGCGCGCACTTTCATTTCCTTTTTTCACATTTTTTTTAAAAAAGACGGGCATGATGACATACTTTACAAGAGGTTATAATTAGTTTCATAAGGTGCCTTCGTGGGACCTTATAATTAGTGCTCCGTTGTGTGTCTGTTTGTCAGTCCGTCTATCAAAGCGCTCTTGAACCGTAATGTGTAAACAATTTTCACAAATGGTTAAGTAATTACTTTTAGGTACAGTCAGCGTCATATAGATAGTAGCAGCCAGAGTAGCCAAATATTTCGTAACACACCCTTATTCTTACAGTAATAAAGACGTGTACCGAAATATTTGGCTACCTTGGCTGCTACTATCTATATGACGCTGACTGTACTATGACTGCTATAAAAATAGATAATAATAACTACAACTTAGAAAAGTTGAGAAACCCCCGACATTTTCATTTCAAAGTCCAAGATCTCAAAAACGGCTGAACAGATTTTCACGAAACATAGCTAAGAACACTCGGGATAAAATTATCTATGACACAAAAAAAAACGGAACGAAAATCGGTTCATCCGTTTGGAAGCTACAATACCACAGACAGATACACAGAGAGACACGTTAAATTTCTTATAACACCTCTCTCTTTGACACAGAGAGACACGTTAAATTTCTTATAACAACTCTTCTCTAAAACCTAAAAGGAGCAATTAAAATACATGTTTCGTTCCGCGAATTTAGGGTACCGTACCCAAAGGGTAAGACGGTACCCTACTGCTAAGAATCCGCTGTCCGTCCGTCTGTCTGTCTGTCCGTCTGTCACCAGGCTTGATCTAATGAACCGTGATAGTTAGACAGTTGGAATTTTCACAGATAATGTATGTTTGTTGCTGCTATAACAACAAATACTAAAAACCAGAATAAAATAAATATTTAAGGGGTCTCCCATACAACAAACGTGATTTTTTTTGACGTTTTTATATACGAATATATGGTACGGAACCAGTCGTGCGCGAGTCCGACACGCACTTGGCCGATTTTTTATTTGTGTTAAAGGCGTGGGATGGTTGCTGAAGGTTCGTTTTTGTTCCTAAATATTTAAATAGGTACTCGTAAAGCATTAAACCAAAATTACTTACCGAATGAGAGCCCGTAAGGTAATTTCCTCAGCAATCAGTTGTCATATTCCTCTTGCATAATTCAAGGCACAACTCCAACTACACTTGCCATATCTTCGGCATGTACTTGTAAGGATGGACCGACCTAAAATACTCAATTCAGAACACATGTAATATTTACAAACATGTAGAGAAGTTGTCTACTTGCCACTTTTGAAGAGTTGTGGTTACAATAATAATTATTTTAACCTATTTTATACTTAATTAAAGACAAGAGGACTTATCATTTGCAAAAATCGGTGTCACACAATACTTACCGTTGCTTCACACGACACGTGAAGAAACTCTGAAGTGACAATCTCTTGATGGTTGCTTCTTTGCCAACATTTGCACTATGTGCAAGCAGTTCACTAAATGTCCTCAATAGACAATGTGAACCCGAAAAGAACTGGGTACTTAAGCACCTCAGTATTATATCTCAAATGGAAAAATTTAATTCCAAAATTGACTGAACTTTTACTGAATGTCAAAAAGTTTCAAATTCAATAGCACTAAAGCCTACCCTGGGTCTCTGGAGGAGAAATTTTAAAAAACTAATTTGTACAACAAAACGACGGAATGCTACAGTGCCTTACAATAGTCGACTACAGGACTAGACCGGGTTTAGAACCGGTACCTTAGCTGAAATATGTAATGTACGTTCAAAGACTTTGAGTTTATGTGGATTTTATCCAAGTGTTCTTTATAGTGACATCCTTATAGTGTTTTATTCCTTAGCAGCTTCTGCCCGCGACTCCGTCCGCGTGGAATTCGTTTATATCGCAGCTCCATACAAACTGTCCGCCCCCCCCCACCCATTTCACCCCCTTGGAAGATGATTTCAGGGATAAAAACTATCCTATGTCCTTCTCCGGGACTCAAACTAAGTATCTCTATACCAAATTTCACCTAAATCGGTTCAGCGGTTTAAGCGTGAAGAGGTAACAGACAGACAGAAAGACACACTTTCGCATTTATAATATTATAGTATATACTATATATAGATATAGGTTTTGCACCTCTGACAGCTTATGCCATTGCGACCATTTTCTCAGCATAAAGTTGCACAGATATTATTGAACAATTTTTTTAGGGTACCTCCCCTACACCTAAAGTTGCGATGTAATTAGGACCCTATACAACCTTACCTTACCTTACCTTCCTACGTAACATTTAGGTTACACATTAAATACTAGAATGCTTATCTAACAAAGCTTCGGGGGTTAGACAAAGCAAGGATCAAAGTTTAACACGCGATGAGCCGTTGACTTGACTCACATTTGTTTAGACAAGATGGGTGCAAGGGGCAACGTATCCAGTGTCTCACTATAAATATATATTTGCATAATCGTAATTAATGTGACAACCATAATGAAGACATGTTGACACAAGGTAAAGTACGGAGGGGATCAAATACAGTGTAACCAGTTGATAGTGAGATTGTAATATACTGGGTGTGGGGCAGGTCCTAGGCCATTGCAACATATTTTGGGCCACTTAACACACCCACGTTATTTTGTATTTTATTTTTGTTTCAGTCATACGACAAGCCAAACGTGTCTGTAGGTACAGTCAGCGTCATATAGTTAGTAGCAGCCAGAATAGCCAAATATTTCGTAACACACCCTCATTCTTACAGTAATAAAGACGTGTACAGAAATATTTGGCTACCCTGGCTGCTTCTAACAATATGACACTGGCTGTACCCACTATAATTACTTAAAACATTTGCTCTATCAACTGCCCTGTCTTCTTCTTTGTCGAGGTGAGGTAATAACATGTAACATAAGTAATGGAATGATCAATACACATTACGTTCTGACTGAGTCAGACAGTGAGCTCCCTGCCGAGGTTTTCCCGAGGGACTACAGTATAAATTCTTAAAAGTCGGCAACGCGCATAGAACACCCCTGGAGTTGTAAGCGTCCATAGGCTACGGTAACAACTTATCATCGGGTGGGCCGTAAGGTTGTTTGCCACCGACGTGGTATAATAAAAATATTCTGTTTCCGAATTCTAAGGCTAAAACAACTCTTTAAAAATAACTACAGACAAAAAACCGATTTCGCTATTTTAAAGTTTTTAAACCCGCCAAAACTGGTAACAATCTGCAGAATTTTCATTATTTTATGTCCCTTAAACGGATAGTTACAGAACCTTAAACCGACATTCAATGTGAATTGCATACGTTTAGTAACAAAACCGACAGGTTAGACGTGACTGCATCACTTTGGGGTCTCCCCACACCTATCGACCCGGAATCTGCGTTAGCCGATCAAAAAACTCTTTGTGTCCACGCAATAAGAGCGAAAAAGACGTCGATCGGCTCGGTCGACGCGAAGCGACGTCCATCGACGGGATTACGAACAAAACACGAGGAATATGGTACAAACCACTCGTCGAAAGGCGATGGAGAGACCCTTATAGTTAACCTCAATCTGCCTTTTTTTAAACTCCCCGAATATGTTACTACTGAATAGGTTTACTTAGCAGTCGTCAGATATTCTTAAAAATCAGCTTGTGCTGATCATTAGTGCTTAGCTGCTGCTAACTAAACCACTCGCAATCCGTACTCTTACATGAAGTAATTAATTAACTCCTGACCCCAAGACCATATTTGACATGCGTTTTTGCCATAATACTCGTATAATAAACATTGACTTACTTCGTCTCGTCGGCTTTGCATTCATTTAGCTTATCGTGTTCCCATTGAACTCATCAAGCCTTTAGTGCCCGAAATCCATACTTCTACACTAATATTATAAAGTGGAAAGATTTGGTTGTTTGCTTCTATTGAATAGGCTCCGAAACTACTGGACCGATATCAAAAAAATCTTTTACCATTAGTAGCCGACATCATCCCTGATGAACATAGGATACTTTTTACCGCGGGAAAATGCTTCATTCCTACGGGAAAACGGAAAACTAACCGTGCGAAGCCGGGCCGGGCAGCTAGTACGAAATAAAATAAATATCCTTCACATTAACGCCACAAACGGATCCCATATCATTGGCTCGCTGAAAGTCGTCGAATAGTATTCGGGGTTCTTGGTGTTACTTTTCTTCATGCTGTGTTCGTAGTGATTCAATAAAACGCAATGTTAAATTAAATGTACATTATGTATTAGAAGTCGAAGGTTCGTCGTTTTCCGTAGCATTAGCACTGGCGGAGGCGTCGTCAGAATTCGCGTCTTCATCGCTGCTCGCTTGCTGGGACAAAACAACGAGGCGATAAGCTGATTTTCCACCGGAGGGGCGAGACGAGACGAGGCGAGGCGAGAATTAAAATTTGTATGGCACTTACTATTTCCACTGACCCCGCGCGAGCGAATTGAAAATTTGTCATACAAATTTCAATTCTCGCCTCGCCTCGTCTCGTCTCGCCCATCCGATGGAAAATCAGCTTTAGGCCGTTTAGGCCTTTAGGAGCGCAGTGGAGACGATTTTAAATGTTGTCAATGTAAAGCGGGTATTACACTGTCTTGAATTCAAACGTCCTAACTACCTAGGTTAGAAAGGTCATTCAGGAAGATGTAATCGCATTTAGCAAGTAAGAATCCTAAAAAGTATCCTAATTAGGACGTGAGGATGGTTCCGGACGAAGTGAATCACTTAGCGTCCTGGTTAGGACGCTGTTTAGGACAGTGTAATAATATTTAGCCAAACCAGTCGGCTCGCGTCAGCGGCAGCGAACATATGTCCGGGACGTCAAAAATGTCAAAGATTCTGTAGCCGTAATGGTCCTCCGGTTCCGTAATGTTTAAAACCGTTAATATATTCCTTAAGGGGCTCCCATACGCCAATGACCTTCGATCTGAATCCCTTAGTTTTCTTATGTTTTTTTTAGCTTACTATATTAACAACAACGGCTTTAAGCAATATAGTATCCCATATTTACTTCAAAGTTCATCGTTTTCGAGATATTTGGCATCAAAGTTGAACCATTTTAGGCCAAAAAAACCGTTTTCTGGCCATAACTTTTGTGTTAATTGGTTTATAATGAAAACCCTAGACCAGTTTTTAGAGACGTCACAGACAAACCCAAATATGTAGATTTCGTATATGTTAGATCTTTCACGTCAATAGAGATACGAAATTAGTGTTTTTTTAGACAATCTTTAAAAAAATCATACAACATTAAGTATTCATTTGTTTCAAAATCCGGTAGACCAAAATGGAGATAAAAGATTGAAGAACCGATAACCGTTTGATTCATATTTCTATCTGTAGTGCAAAAGAAGGAGATACGATTCAAAACTTGTCAAAAATCGATGGAAACCTCGGGTAGCCCCTTAACAGTAAATATTCCTTTAGTAGTACAGTGCATTCATCGTTACTTGTCTTATTTGGTAAACAACATTCTAACCTCAAAATGCATCTTTTAGGATAGTATAGCAATTTTGTGAGTATTAGATCATGCCGAGACGACTTTTCGGACATCACTTCACGATTTTTTTGTCTAGCAACGCTTTTTTTACGATAAAATAGTTGCTATAAAAGTTACATTTTGAGGTTGTAATGGTAGGTAATGTACACTAGTGACTCACTTCCAGCTTGAGGTCGGCGCTGTGCGTGGCGAGCAGCGTCTGCTTGACGTAGCGGAAGATGTGGTCGCGGCAGAGCTGGTCGACGCCGGCGGGGAGCCAGCCGCGGCGCGCGTGGCACAGCATCGTGGCCGGCGGGGTCGCTAGCAGCGCCTCCACTTCGGGCAGCTTCACGTCGCAGTACTACCGGTAGAAAAAAATATACGTAAAATTACCATATTTGTAACATTTAAACTGCTGCACCCCTATACCATTTTACCAATGTTGACCTACGGAGCTGAAGCTTGGGTAACCTGATCACCCAGTAGGGTACCCTTCAGATTTTGATGGTCAGTCGATCCGAGCGCCATAAGAACGTAATCATTTACGGACTATTCATATACGAGACCATTTGACGGACTTTCTCTATACAATAATACAAAATATGCAATATGTTCGGATCTGGACTCAAGGTCGCGCGTTCTCACCATCGAGTATAGCCCGCTGATACATGATACACACCTGGTAGAAGATCTGGCACTTCGCCGGCACCATGCCCGGGCGGAAGTAGACGGAGCCCTCGGCCACGTCCTCGACGGCGCTGTCCTCGACGCGCGTGTTGGGCCGCACGCGGTCCGCCTTCTTGTAGTGCACCACCTGGTCGCGCGTGCTCACCATCGAGTATAGCCCGCTGATACATGATACACACCTGGTAGAAGATCTGGCGCTGCGCCGGCACCATGCCCGGGCGGAAGTAGACGGAGCCCTCGGGCACGTCCTCGACGGCGCTGTCCTCGACGCGCGTGTTGGGCCGCACGCGGTCCGCCTTCTTGTAGTGCACCACCTGGTCGCGCGTGCTCACCATCGAGTATAGCCCGCTGATACATGATACACACCTGGTAGAAGATCTGGCGCTGCGCCGGCACCATGCCCGGGCGGAAGTAGACGGAGCCCTCGGGCACGTCCTCGACGGCGCTGTCCTCGACGCGCGTGTTGGGCCGCACGCGGTCCGCCTTCTTGTAGTGCACCACCTGGTCGCGCGTGCTCACCATCGAGTATAGCCCGCTGATACATGATACACACCTGGTAGAAGATCTGGCGCTGCGCCGGCACCATGCCCGGGCGGAAGTAGACGGAGCCCTCGGGCACGTCCTCGACGGCGCTGTCCTCGACGCGCGTGTTGGGCCGCACGCGGTCCGCCTTCTTGTAGTGCACCACCTGGTCGCGCGTGCTCACCATCGAGTATAGCCCGCTGATACATGATACACACCTGGTAGAAGATCTGGCGCTGCGCCGGCACCATGCCCGGGCGGAAGTAGACGGAGCCCTCGGGCACGTCCTCGACGGCGCTGTCCTCGACGCGCGTGTTGGGCCGCACGCGGTCCGCCTTCTTGTAGTGCACCACCTGGTCGCGCGTGCTCACCATCGAGTATAGACCAGCTGATGGAAATTCCAAATATTTATTTCATGCGGAAATGCGAGAGTAATATAGCGGTTACACACTCCGACTACTATTACTACTATTTATTATTACTATTGTATTGGTGCAGATTATTGCAGATTAATATTTATCACTAGCGCGACACTAGCGATACAGCGCTATTATTATTATTATTTCTTGTAGCGGCTTCCGGACCGTGAGAGCCCTTATATCACTGCGACCATTGCTGATCTATTGTGATCGCCACATACTACAATTCTTGGTCAAGTCCTGCAAACTCGAAGAATTGCAGGATACTATTGAACTCAAGAAATTTGATCTCCTCCGGGCACATGATGTGTTTTCCCAGAAAGGAGTTGCGACTGCGCATGAGGCAGGGGCACTCGGTTAGGATGTGTGTAGGCGTCTCCTCCGCATCCAGGCAGAGTCTGCACAGCCTTGTGTCACACAGTCCTATCGCTGGCATGTGCTTATTTAGGCGACAGTGCCCTGTAAGCATCCTTACCAACATGCGTAGACGGTTCCTGCTTAGCGCTAAGGCATCAGAGGACGCCTTTTTGCTATAGGCTCTAATAAGCGCCTTGGAATGTTTCAGCCCTGGTATAGTTCGCCAGGCTTGAATGCTCTTGTAGAAACAGTAGGTCTTTAGAGTGAGCTTGGTCAGGCTTTTGGGGATGCCACAGAACGGCTCTGGTCCGCAGAGCGTCCCCTTCGCCCCCGCTCGTGCAAGCTCGTCGGCCTTCTCGTTTCCCTCTATACCGGCATGTCCTGGGACCCAACGTAATATGACTTTGTTTTTTGCGCCCAGGTCATTCAATAGATCCCGGCAGTTCTTGACCAGCCTCGACGTTATGACGTTAGAGGTTAGGGCCAAGAGAGCCGCCTGGCTATCCGAATGGATATAAATAGGTATATATTGAGGTAGGTGTTTTCCAGATTGGCTGTCGCACATTCTAAGATGGCGTATACCTCTGCCTGGAATATGGAAGTGTACTTGCCCAGGTTTACGCTGATCGCTGTCCTGGGTGCTTCTCCATATATTCCGCATCCTACCTCCGATCCGGATTTGGAGCCATCAGTGTACCACTTTAGGCTGCCTGGTTTCCAATCTATGAGGCCGTTTAACCAGTCCTCTCTCCTGAGGAGTTCCACTGAGTAGTTTGTCTGTGTACAGAGTTTTGGGGGCATTGTGTCTAGAGGCATCCGCAGAACAGGAATATCGTAGACTGACTCCTTGAGTGTTCTCAAGGCTGAGGATAGCCAGTCCCCTCTTTTTGCTGTCGCTATTCTGAGCATGCTGGACTTCGCCTCCTTTTCCAAATGGAGATTCAGGGGCGGAAGGTTCAGCAACGCCTCAAGGGCAGCTGTTGGAGAGGTTGACATGGCTCCAGTAACGATTATACAAGCCGTCCGCTGCAGACTGCTGAGCTTTGCTATTGTTGTTTTCTGTCTCGTTTTCCTATACCAGGCCACAGAGGCATAAGACACCATCGGCCTCGCAATGGACGTGTATAGCCACAGGGCAATTCTGGGTTTTAGACCCTATCTGTTACCCCCTAAACGACAGCAGATTGAGAGGGCTACTTTAGCCTTCTGCAAAATGCCGTTAAGACGGTGCAAACAAAAAGTTCGTATTTTAGCTAACGTAAGGCTTTTTCACAGGCCATATTTTCGTTCAAATGATTACATTGTTATAGTAAACTTCTGTTTTGTATAGATACACTCTTATTCTAGACCATAGCAGAGCTGTCATTCTAATTCTATATACGGTTATTGAAAACAACCAGGTTTTCGTCGGAGTGTTTTCCAAAAATACGCGTCAGAGCTATCTTTTAGGTAGAATATTTCCATATTAAACTTTCAAAAACGTATTAATCTTTACCTTTTACAATAGGATATATAGTATTTTAGTACATAGTAGACGCACTAGTACTAAAATATTTGTTTTCCTATAAAAAAATGATACTACAAAATGTCTAATTCGGTTAGCTTAAACATTTTTTTATTGACGTATATGATGATATTTTGGAAATATAACATTTTATTATAAAACTACGGGCCTTGTTTAATATGACGTGATTTTTTTTAATGCTTATGGGTGACCCAGTTAATTTAGACCATTTTTTAACAACCACTATATATCCGCGCGCGTAAACGTCGTTCAATTCATTACGCGCCGGGCGCTCCCAGAGAACGGACGTATCGCTTTCGTCGCCGCGCAAAGGTCGGTGACCGAGCGTACGCTACATGCACCTGCGTATAGCTGTAATGCGCCCGCTTCAGATTGATACTTGGTTGGTAAGTAATTTTAAATGTTAAGTAAGTTTGTTTATTTTGTTTTTTCTCCAAGCACTAAAGTGATATTACTTTTTATAGAAATGGGGAATAAACGAAAAATATTTGGGATTAAAAAATCCGATCCTACCGCGGCCCGACAAGTTAAAAGTTAAGTCACCATGTTACCAAATATTATTCATATCATTTGTTTATACTCGTACTGCACGTTACTATAACGTCCCACTGCTGGGCACAGGGCTCCTCTCGTGGATGAGATGGAACGCCCAGTAGTCTCCACGCGGGCCCGGTGCGGGTTGGAGACTTCACATACACCTTTGAATTTCTTCGTGGATGTATGCAGGTTTCCTCATGATGTTTTTCCTTCACCGTAAAGCTAACGGTAACTATCAAAACTCATTGGTACGAGCCTCACGACCGTTGTTTGACAGCCGCATGCCTGAACCGCTAGGCTACCGTAGCTTCATGGAAAACGTTATAGGTATTTAAACCTCCGGTTATGAAACTTAAGACATGTACTTTTCAAGAGAAACCAATGTTTTTGGCAATTACTTTTTGTGGTAATGATGATCTTTATTCACAGACAGAAAAAAAAATGTGAAAAGTCGACAAATTTAATGGAGGATGGGTCAATTGATTATGTTGATAATGAGATGGCCAGTGTATGTATATAACAGAATGTTCCAAATAGCAAAACCTCTGTATCCTATGACTTGTTTTTTTATTTATTTTACCGTTATTCCCAGTTGTGCCATAATGGAGCTCGGGCTCCGCTTTGACACCTAATCCCAAGATTTGGCATAGGCACTAGTTTTATGGTATGTAAATAAGTGCGTAAGATTAATAAAATAGAAACATTTAAAACTCATCTGATTTTTATTTCCTAGCTCACTATAAAGTAAAAGTATAACAATGATCAAGAGAGTCGGTCCAACCGGCCGGCAGCACTCAAACCGCACGCATACAATAACATCGTACCTAGTGTGGGTAGCTATCAGGGCCGCGCGCAGGCGATCGCGACTAGGTCGAGTTGTAACGAAATGTTTGCACCCTCTTAACGTGCGGATTCCAAGTCAGTTATACAGCGCTATACAGTGCTACATTAGCTAGGTCGTGGAGGAACAGTCGTGTGGAGAGAATGGGTGAAAAATTGAGCATTGTACTATGAAACTAGCAATCAGTGGCCTTTTTCTAAAATCAAAAACAAATTAAATACTAGTAGACAAAATTTAGTCGTTTTTTTACGTGAGATGATTTAATTTAGATATATAAGGTTTTACACATAACATAACTAGCTCTGCTAGCTGTATGTTCCGGATGTGCCCAGAGTAAGTCTAAGACCGCGAGCGCGCCCACTGCTGGCAGTGCCGGCGGCGTGCACGGTATCGCATAGACATTCTCCGCTCCTTCGCGCGCTTACTCTGCTCAATGCGCTCTTGACATCGGCACCTGAATGTGACTTGTTTGCGTGAGATGGGCGACTGTGTGCCATGAATGTCTAAGGTTTTGTGAGTCGATGGATAATAGGCTGTCCAGTACTTTTGTTTGATGTGACCTAGATGTTGTCCGTACTGAATGTGTTTTTGTATACTGTTATTTTTACAATGTCTAATTTCTCGGTGTATTGGCTTGTCTGTAATGCAGTCTAAATATATTGTTAATAAATAAATAAATAAATAAATAAAATAAATAACCTAGACGAAACAGTAATGTATACAGGGAGATTCTCCGAGCGTTTGAACCGCTCGGTTTTAACGTCATTGTCGTCTCAAGATTATATCATCAGAGGTGAAACGTACCGCAGAACCTTTAATCAAAAAAGATTCAGTACTGGTATTGGCTAACATCTTCATCAAAAGTAGACTCTGATACTCGTACCTTTTAATAGTATTTGCTGTCTCCGACAATGAAGGAAATAAAACGCCTTAAAAACGCTGAATATTCGCCCACATACCCAAAAACTTGTTTTTCACGCCACTGCTCGGAAATGTGGCAAAAGATGGTCAGAATTCAGGCTTCAAAGCTGGGGCTAGTTGGACATCGCAAGAACAGGCCATCTATGAGTTCAAACTGTCCAACAATGTTTTTGTAGTCCAGTTTGAACAGCTATTCGAACCATCACAGTTCCCCCCGCCGCCGCCCCCGCCCCGCTCGCTTGTGGGACGCAGGGCGCGGGCCGGCCCGGCGCGCTGCGTCCCACACGCAAGGGGCCCGAGCTACAGTGTTTCATATTGTGATCTTTCATTAGACCGTACTTCATTTTGACTTTAATTATTTGCAATTTCCTCGCAGTAGGCGTGAAAAGCACTATGTAATGTCTCGGCCAAAAGTGCAATAGATGGACTAGTCTCCTTCGAGGTCCTCACCTGCGGCTCGGACCTCGAACCCACTCGTCCATCTATTGCCTACTTTCTAGCCTTTACAACAATGTACTATATTATTCCATCATCTATGCAAGTAGGTATATTTTGTTTTGGTTTTGTTGTTAATGTTTTTTAGTAGGTCTACAGATAAAATCCGACTAATAATAATATTTACTAACTATATGTTATTACCTTGATGTCTCAGCCTAAAATCCAAGGTTTGGTACATTCTTGCTTCGGGCTCCTTCCTAGGATCATAGCCATATCTGACCCACTGCACACGCCAGGGCCCGTCCTTCATGTAAATGGCCAAACAGGGCAGAATCACCTTTAGAGAGGTTGACTTGATTTTTGTGTTGAATCTCAGCAGATTCTGAGTCCACATTGGCCTTTCTTCAAACAACTGGAAAATTTATTTGTTTTTATTACTTAAATATTATTAAGTATTGATATATACAATATGATTAAACAGAGATTGTATGTTGTGTGAGTGAGGACTAAATTATTGGCCAGTAGTTAGCCTAGTTAATTGGTAATAGTTAAAAAGTTGTGACATGAAAATTAGCCATACAATTGGTTAATTTTCGTGTCACAACAGAACTTTTTAACTACTACCAATTAATCACGCTAGCTACTAGCCAAGAATTTGGTCCTCACCTGTGTATATTATTATAACCATAAGGAATTGAGAAGTATTCATTGCTATTACAAGTTTTACAATAATAATAAGAGACTACAGTACTTTTTCCCCCACTTTTCAGTTAACACATTCACATTCTAGTCTGAATCTGAGAAATATTAAAAATATCCCACAGATATTCGAGGGCCACAGGATAAAACTTTATGACACTGAGCACAAAACTAATAATAACATTAATAATTCACTTCCCTTCCCTAACTGTCATGTGTAGTGTAAGCATTTTTGTTATACCTTTTGTACAATCTCCATTTCCTGCTTTAATGCAGGATACACAGTAAGCCTCAATGCTTGTTGCTTCAAATAAGCTTCATTAGGTTCACTGGGTAGACTGTCTGTTAAATTAAATGTATAATGGGCCATGCCAATTCCTCGTTCACTCCGCCTCTTGTTGTGAACATCATCTTTGTCTGCATCCTTATCATGTGATGTTTGGTCCTTTTTCTCAAGATATCTCTTGTCAGAGTAGGAATAGTTTATTGGCTTGTCGGACCTTGTGAAGTTGGCAGGGACAACAAACAAGGTAGACTTCTCTCTGTGTTGTAGAATAAAAAATTGTTGGTTAATGAGCATAGTGTGAATATTATATTTTAAACAGCTACCAGAGTTAATCCTTCAAACGCTAAGAACACCAAGGGTTATAAAACATTCAATGTTTCATTATGGCACATTCATGGAAAAAGAGTTAAGTGTGTAGTCACTATCGTAAATAGGGAAGTTCCTAACTCTAATAAGAAAATAAGTAGTATCACTTACGACAAGAAACTAAACTGGTCCACCCCTGATGGCACTATCTCATCAATAATACATTGAGGACTCTCACCCTCCGTTTGAATTGGGAGAAATTGGAAATCACACATAGCTGCAAAATTAACACCAACTTTAATAAAAACATCAAATCAGTCAAACCATACTAGCCATTGAAGAGTTGCTTCTGGCTCCATCATCAGAGCAACTTGATAGTATAAAATTATTGTATTGTCATCTATGTATATGATATTTGAAAAATTACAATTGATATGACTTAATGAGTCGGTAAAAAATAACTCGCAAGATTTGTTAACATTGTTGCATACATACATATAATTTAATATTTGCGGGTGAAATTAGTAAGGCTTATATAAAATAATGATTTAACTTGTATATGGTTAAAAACTACATACATTCAAATTTATAGGTCCTCTTCACCTGCCCCACAACCGTGGTCCCCACCACCTCCCTTTTAACTTCATCCCCATTCTTGGTTTTTTTCACCTTAACCTTTAAAAGCACTCCGGCAGTTTTATTGTTGTCACCATACACTTTCTTTATAAATGGATTATTCGGCTGAAAGTTTAGACCAAGGCGTTTTTTGTTCGGTTGACCTAGCACCTGTTTCAAATAAAACAATGGTTCAATTATAATACAGGCACTATACGAAAACAGAGAGAAAGAAGTAAATATGTATGTACCTCGGAAATATTTCGAATACCCCCTAAACATTCCAAGGCTTTGTCGTCGTTTTTTACAACTCCGGGAAATTGAACGCAAATCAACTCCCGATTTAGACCTTCGTCTTCCATTATGATACTATAATGTTCTACTTCCTTATCTTTCCGAAGAAAGCAGTTTTGTTGTTTAAATTTTATAATTTTTAGGTTCGGTTAGCACTGACAGTGACAGTGACAGCTCAGTGCTCATGCTCATGGGCAATCCACATTACGTGATTTGTCAGCCGGATTCTGTTTGTCTCTGTGTTTGGTAACGCACGTGTACTGGTTTGAATCAAGCTAATTAGTGGTTTTATTAACCAATTTTCACTGAGATTTGATTATTTTTGTGGGGGAAGGTATAATAACCACGGTTTGGTAAGTGTTTTGTGTTTGTTTGTCTTGTGAGGATGGAGTTGGGTGATGCTGAGCCCCCTGATAAAGGGGGAAGTCAAAACACGGGTATAAAAAGGCCGATTGGGGTCCAAAATGATGGAATAGATTTGCACGGTAAGAAATCTAGCCCTCCGAATGCGTCCGTTCAACATACATACGTGAGGCCAGGGTTTGAAAGCAGTACAGATTTGAAATATTCCGACATTGACGTAGGTCCTTTTGTTGTACATGTATCGCGGGAAGATACCGCAGATCAGCCAAATACCCCAAGTCGTATGCGGGCCCTAAAAATGGCTCAGATAATATATAATGGCAAGGTAGCAGGTATAACAGAAATAAAAAGCATTGGCAAAAATAAAATGTCCATCTATTTTAAGTCATACATGGAAGCCAACTCGTTCCTTTCTGACCCTATCCTGACAACTAACAAGCTCTCAGCTATGATTCCAAAGTTCCAGGTTTCACGCATGGGTGTTGTTACTCAAGTCCCGCTTGAATGGACATTAGAAGAATTCACAAATGGTATTCAGTGCCCAACTGGGTCTGGACAAGTTATAAAATGCCGTAGGCTTAACAAAAAAAAAAAGTTGATGGCAGAAAAGTTTGGGAGCCAACAGGTACTGTAGTAGTAACATTCCTTGGGCAAACACTGCCTGATAAAATCTACTGCTTCAACATGTCAATTCCGGTGTCCTCTTATAGGCTGCCAATTATTCAATGTCACAAATGCTGCAGATTTGGCCATATCAAGGACCAATGCCGTTCTAATCCTAGGTGTACCCGATGCGCACAAAATCACGAGGTCTCCGAATGTTCAGTCCCTGACAATGAAGTGTCTTGTCTATTCTGCTCTGGTCCCCATGCGACAACTGACCCGAAGTGCCCCGAATTCTCCAGACAGAAGTCCATCAAATTAGTGATGTCTGAGGAAAATATTGGTTATATTGAAGCGGCAAGAAGGTTCCGCCCTGTGCGTACTACGTATGCTGATATCTCAAAGAATGTTTATGCCAGCCAATCCAACACAGCAAATATGTCTTCACCTTCCCCTCCCCCTAGCCCAGCCCACTCTCGGTCTCTCCCTCAATCTCAATCATACCGGAAAACAATCTTTATTGAAAGGCCACCCAAGCCCCAGCCTGGGAAGTCATACGATATTGAAGCTCACAGGCAGATAACATCAACTCCTAAATCAACTTTGCCAAATGGCAATGCATTAGGAGAGGCCTTCTCGGTTACACCGAATGACAACTTGGGAGACTGTGTCTACCAGGTTATAGTAAATTTGCTCTTGAAATTCGCCGACATTATACCGTACACTGTCCTAGAAAGCCTTAAGGGCAACATTTGTGAAGCTATTAATAAAGTAATTCAAGACGGCCAATTACAATCTAATACAATGGAATGCTAGAAATATTAAAAATAAAAAACAAGAAATTGTTCAATTGATAAATTCTTTCAGCCCGGTCATTCTTGCCATCTCGGAGACATGGCTGAGGCCCCAATCCCTATTTAGGGTGAAGGGCTACTCCTGTATCCGGGATGACAGGAATGATGGTTGGGCTGGATGTGCTATTCTTGTAAATAGAAAATTTACCTTTTCACAACTCTCTATCCCTTCCCACTCTTCTGGATTAAATGTTGTTGCAGTTAAGTGCCTCAACATTTCTTTTGTGTCTGTTTATATCCCACATCCAAATTGTGAACTAATACAGGAACTTAGCTCTATATTACGAACCATTCCAGCTCCCATCATTGTTCAAGGAGACTTCAATTGCCGCCATACGTTATGGGGCTCCCATTGCTGTGATGCGACGTCATTCTCTCTTTTAGAACTTATGGATGAGGTAAACTTATGTATTTTAAATGACGGATCACCCACGCGCAGAACATCACCCGTCCAGAACGCTAGTGTCCCTGATCTTACGTTGGCATCCCCAAATGTTGTTCGTTCTTTGTCATGGTCGGTTTCCCCTAACTCTCTTGGAAGTGATCATCTGCCTATCTTTACTACTCTGGTAGGGTGCCCCATTGCTCCATTACCCATACAAACTCCACTTCTCAAATATAGAACTTGCCAGGCGGACTGGAGCAAATTTAGATCTAATTTAGAACTATCTGTGGAAAATTTGCCCAGTATCACCCAAACGAACGTGTTAGAAGTGTATAACCAGTTTATTTCGGCCATTTACTCAGCGGCTGATAGCTCTATACCTTTGAAAAATTCGGCCCGCGATAAAATACCTTCTCCAGCATGGTGGGATGCTGAGTGTTCGGCAGTTATTAGGAGCGTAACATGGCAGAGTCTCTTTTTGCTGAGGATCTTTCATTAGAAAACTACCTAAATTTTCAACGTGTTAGTGCTCATAGTAAGAGGCTGCTGAGCAGAAAGAAATTTCAGGGCTGGCGTTCCTTCTGCGAATCTTTGTCCCCAAGAGCTCCTGCTGCATTAGTATGGAAAAAAATAAAGGCTTTTCGATGCTCCCAAGTCGACAACAATGTCCCCAGTAACGTAACTTCGTGGCTTGATGGATTTACTGCGAAGCTTGCCCCTCCATTTGCACCGCACTGGGAAGGCGTTGGTAATTATTGTTCACTTTCCGCCCCACTCGAGAGAATGAATGAAGCCTTTAGCTTTGACGAGTTGTGCTGCGCGCTTGACCATTTGCGGGACTACACCCCGGGCTGTGATGGTATCCCGTATTCTTTTATTACTCAAAGCTCAAAAGCTACTAAACTCTTTTTCTTAAATATCTTAAATAATATATTTTAAACAGGAAACATTCCTGACTGTTGGAAAACCCAAATTATTGTACCGATTTTAAAACCTGGTAAGGATCCTGTTAGTCCTAATTCTTATAGGCCCATAGCATTATCGTCAGTTTTATGTAAGATTATGGAACATCTGGTAAAAAACAGACTGGAGTGGATTCTAGAAAATAGAAATATCATCTCGAGAACCCAGTTTGGGTTCAGAAAGGGTATGGGAACTATGGACAGTCTAAGCATCCTTACCTCCGATATCCGGCTGGCTCTCACTCGTGGCGAACACGTGGTGGGCGTCTTCCTGGATGTCACAGCGGCCTACGATAACGTGGATCTTCCTATACTCAGGCAGAAAATGCTCAATCTGAGTATCCCTGTGAGGATTACCAATATTGTATGCAATATGTACATGGGCCGTTCTATACTGGTCCGACTGAATGGAGATCTATCACCTCCTAGTCTTGCTTGGAAAGGCCTTCCTCAAGGTTCTGTGCTGAGCCCCCTTCTCTATAGCTTATATACCTCAGACCTCGACACTTCAGTTAACTGCTTCTGCAAGATCTTACAGTATGCTGATGACATCGCATTATATTCTTCATCGAAAGACTTTTCCGAATCTTCTCATGCTTTAAACTCTGCTTTATATTACCTCAACACGTGGCTATCTGATCACGGTCTCTCCTTGTCTGCAGAAAAGAGTAATGCAGCCATCTTTTCTAGAAAAAGGCATGTTCCCGATCTTAACATCCACATCGACGACGAACCTGTGATGATTAAGGATGAGATTAAGTTTCTTGGTATTATTCTAGATTCTAGGCTATCTGGAGTCAGCCACTTGAATTATGTGTGCCAAAAAGCAGAAAAAAATATCAATGTTATGCGTGCTTTGTCTGGTGTTAGGTGGGGTTCGCACCCATATAGTCAGAAACTTCTATACAATGCCATTGTCAGAAGCCATTTTGACTATGGAAGTTTTGTCTTAGAACCATGTAGCAAACTCGCGTTGGCAAAACTGGATAGAATTCAGGCAAGGTGTCTAAGAATAATAACAGGAGCTATGAAGTCCTCCCCGACAAATGCTCTTCAAGTCGAGTGTATGGACCCACCTTATTCTTTACGGAGACAATTTCTGGCTGACCGGTTTTTCTTCAAATCGCTTCATGTAGCTTCGCATCCGTTACTCCCAATCCTTGAATCTCTCCAACGACTTGTAGTCTCCTCTCCATTTTGGTCTCACAAAGTGTCTCCCCTCTTAGTTAACAGTTATAAAAAGTTCTTAGACCACCCTGTTAGAGTGTTCCAAAATTACAAAAACCCTCTGTTTGAAATAAGCTATGACAGTCTAATCTTTCAGCCAACGGTTGTATTTAATTTAGGTATTTCAAAGAATCAAATAGGTGCGGACAACATATTTAACAAAGTGATTGGCGAGAAGTGGTCTGACTATCTTACTATTTTTACTGATGCATCTAAATTAAGCGACGAGGGTCCTGTGGGATCTGCAGTGTGGATTCCCAGGTACAAAATCATCTTACATTTTAAACTTCCTCCCGGAAATTCTGTGTTTTCCGGAGAAGCCATTGCGATACTGGAAGCGGTCACTTATGTGCATTCACACCCTCTTAATAAATCTCTTATTCTAACAGATTCTCTAAGTTGCTTGCAAGATTTAGTTAAGCGCCCATTCCATGCAAAAGAAAACTTCCCAGTAACGTTACAAATTAAGGAGCTCCTCCACAAGTGTCACATGGATAACATTGATGTTGTTCTGGCCTGGATCCCGGGCCACAGCGGGATAAAGGGTAATGAAACCGTCGATCTTTACGCAAAGGAAGCAACCACGCTTGGCAGCAATGTGTATGACCGATGTTTTCCTCGTGAACTCAAAGCACTTGCCCTCCCACACATGCGTGATGCCTGGAACACCCGCTGGCAAAGTTCCCGCCTAAATGTGGGCAAAAATTATGGCAACATACAACCAGATCTGCCCTCTAGGTCGTGGTTTTTTGCTCATAAATCTATTCCAAAAAATATTACGTCTGCCATTATTCGCTTACGACTCGGCCATATTTGTACCCCTGTGTTCCTAGCAAAGATACGTGTTCGAGATCACTCTCTGTGTGAATGTGGTCTGGCGGAGGGTACTCTCGAACACCTATTTTTTTATTGTAACCGTATTGTCACTCCTTTGTATGATATTCTTCCCCCAGAAATCCCCCGTCCTGTTAATATTAAATTTCTCCTCACCTTAGTCTATTCACCCTTTGTGTATGTCCTTTGTAAATTTATTTAAATTAACAACTTGTTTTTATAGTAGTTAGTTTAACAATACATGTTTGTTTTGTCCTTTGTTCTAGATTCTAATCTCAGTGAACCTGCCAATTGGAAGTCACCGGTCAAATTTTTTTTATAATAAATACGTGCCTTTTTAAACCTGGACGTTGGCGGAATCATCGGCAATACTGATGGGGCCATAACACAAAGATTGATTGATTGATTTGTCAGCCCCAATTCATCAGAATCTGACTAATTGCTATCGTCCTGGATGCATGTTTCAACCGTCAAACGAGTTGTCCGGACTAATTGCATGAAAATCACAATTTGGACCATGGAATTTGTCGTTGTTATGTCGCGGCCGTCCCATTTTAGACGTGCTGTCTTACCCTATATCATCGGTTAGTAACAATCTTGCAGTCCGCTTCGCAGGACCGTTTGAATGCGGCAATTTTCGCTTTCCTACTGTTTACTGGCCACACTAAATGAAATTGTAGTTGCAGTTGTTACGTCTGTATAATATAATGTTGTAAGAGCAAAAAAAAATTAGCCAGGCTATACGCTACACCCAATTCTGACTTCGACATGTTGTACTGACAAATTGGGGTAAAATCACATAATGTGGATTGACAGGACTAATGTGGTGCGTTCAGAATAAAATTACAAGAAACCCAATTATTTCTCAAATTACACATGATTTCAATCGCACTTATTTATAAAATATGTTCCTAAATTCGCAATATTTGAGTAATGTATTTAGGTAATGAGTCTTATCGCGTAGATGCGTAAGATTTCATCTTCTTGAAGGAAGTTCATAGGTGTGATAAACGGTGAAGGATTATATTTTATAGATTTGGTTGAATCTAACGAGTTTTACTTAAAATGATACACATAAAAACAAAGTAATTAATGTTATACGTGTTTTACTCGAACGTGAAGTCCCCAATCCGCACTGGGCCAGCGTGGGGACTACTGCCCGTTCCCTCTCATACATGAGAGGAGGCCTGTGCCCAGCAGTGGGACGTATATAGGCTGATGATATGATATATATATATATATGTGTTTTACTTACTTATAGGCATAATTAAAACTAGATGTTATGATGTAAAGTGTAAAATACAGAATTTATTTAATATCACTTTTTTTTCTACTTTAATGGCATATACTCTAAAAATAGTAATTATGGAATTTATCGATGTGCTACAGCTTCTACTGCAACTAACAGTCTGAAAAAAAAAAACTATTAGGACATGATAAATTCTACAAATCATGTGACGGAATTAAATTTAAATTTCATCAAAAGCACTCACTTTTCCAACAATATATTTCTTTGCCTTTCGATCTCAAGTCTATCCTTCTCCATTTTTAGTCTTATATTATTGCACCTCTTTTTTTCTAAAAGTTTTTGTTTCTCTATTCTTATTCTCTCCTCTTCCAAGTTTAATAGTCTGTCATGGACCAGTCCTGCAAAATAAAAACAGAAAGATGTCATGTTCAGTCAGTAAAGTTTGCCTGTTTTACTATTATATTTTCTGTCCGTGTTATATGAAGATGCACAAATATATATGAAATACTAACTGACTGGTCTTCCCCTTTTCCATAAGGGTTTCCCTGTAACAGGTGCAGACGACACCTCATTAGAGCCCATGGCTTGCTCCATATCTCCACCCACTCCATCTTCTAAACTCATTTCTATATCTGCCTGGGTAAAGTGTTGCGGATCTGTAGGCCATTTCTACATAGAATATAATAAACAGTATTTATTAGTATGTTAACCATTATCATTTAAAAGGAACAAACCCATGTAATCATTATCTTGGGCCAATCAACTTCTAGACGGTCACTGTGGTCTCCTTAAGTACTTTTGGCATGCATTCTCTCTCTCTGGAATGTTGTAAAAAAAACACTAAACAAAAACAAAAAATTTGGTGCCTGAAATTTGCAATAAGTGCTCTTGTTTGACATAATCACAGTAGGTCAATAGGTGTATGTTACTTCTTCATATAGTCTTTTTGAGCCTAAGAGTTGATAGTTAATTCAGCAATTTTACATACTTACATAAGTTTGCCCTTAAAAAGCTCACATATTTACCATACTGCTGGTAGATGGATCAGAACTGCATATCTCGTTTGAAACATTACTCTGTGATGGGACCTGAAATATTTCAACAATACTAGTTACATAAACGTAAATTAGGCCTCATATTTAAAATATAATTGCGGTTCAGTTTACCATGTGATTTGACGAGAGGGCAGATGTTTCAGGCACTCCTGGCAGTCCAAACACGGAAGTATTTGTGCAGATAAGCCTTAGAATCTTCTCTTCAGAGTCTGTTAACTGAACTGTTGCATTGCAACCAGGAGTGAACCGATTTTTTCGTATTTTAAATGCTTTCTTTTTCACATTTGATTTCCAGTCTCGCCAAGTCTACAAACAAGTTAATAGTACAATAAGATTTCGTCCGGTCTATATTCTTTTCCTACAACCATAATTGTGTTCATGTTCATTACTTACCTGCTGCCATTTATCAGGAGTCTTAATAGCACCAGAACCAAAACCCGAGTTGGCGTTTAGTTTCTCGGTGATTTTAATCCACGCATTTGTTTGTCGCACTCGACCCTCCAAGCCGGTAAATTTACCTATCGCCAACTCTTTATCCTCCTCTAAGAAGTGAAGGAGCATATTCAACTGCTCGGGACTAGCTTTACGCCGTTCCATGGTATAAACTTAACAATAACATCACCATCAGCAACAATAAAACGAATTAAAAAATTCAATCAGTTATAAAGTTTACACTTAATAACTCAACTTAGACCGCACACATTACGTTTGTTTTATGAAAACACAGAATAGAATTTGGTTTATTTTTATGTTTGCGTACAGTAAAACATAGTTTGTTTATTTTTTTGTATCAAACTTGATTTGATGCATTTGTCATTTTTTTGACGTAAGTGCACCGCATTCAAAGCATATCACAAGAAATATCAACTCTACGAATATAATACGCAAAGCTTATATTACAATGACAGAGATTGAATTCCGATTGATCAAGGATAGAATACGTTCTAATACAAAACTCGCACTAGTGCAGCAAAACTGACAGAAAGTGAACTTATGGCTTTATTAAGAGGCCGCAGTAAGCTCGGCTGAATTTCACCTTCCCATACAAACGTAGTTACGCTCTCATTTTAAAACTATGTGTTGGATTGTGATGAAACTTTGCATATACAATGACATGAGGTATATCTATGTCTGTAATTAGTTTATATGGTTCCAATTTATAAAACAAAGTAAATACAGCAAAAACTAGTTTTGTATGAAAAACTTAAATTCGCTGTATTTTTTTTTATTATGGTATCTGCAGCTACGTAATCTAATTTCAGACATAGATATACCCCATTTCATTGAACATGCGAAGTTTCGTTACAATCCAACACGTAGTTTTAAAATGAGAGCGTAACTACGTTTGTATGGAGAATCGAGCTTACTGCGGACCCTTAAATTACAAAAGTAAAATTTTCAAAGGTCCTCCACGTAGGAGTTATATTCTCTTTGGGCCCTACATGTGGTATCGCTTTACATGTATTTAAATTCAAATGTATGTAAATATCGTTGAGATATTCAGGTAAAGACTGAGGTTTCCGAACGCCTTAAATGCGTTCAAATATTATAGAATAGAATAGATGGCATTACTTGATTACTTCGAAGAATATCAATAAACATTATACTACTAGCTACCATTAAGATAATATATAACCACTACGTTCTAGCTACATTTTATTCGACTATTATGCGGTTTTAGAACAATATTTACGTAATTGATACTATTGTTACGGCTAAACGAGTTAACACTAAAGGGATACTTAATAAAGTTATATTTTATTCGACACTGACGACGGTCAGAATATAAATTATTTCAATATCAAACCTTAGAAAAGTCGAAATGGAGAAATGAACAGTCTTTTAAAATTAAAATTGCTGCAAAACAGTTTGTATAGCGAGAAAATAGTCCGTAGAAATCTTCGAGATATATCAGACTGTATAAACCTTCCTGACCATTACTTACTCAAGAACTGTGGAGTTAACCGAATAGTATTCCACCGGATTCTGCTGATCTTGGAACCCGTTGTTCCGAAGACGCAAAGATCAAATGGCATACCATTCCCTCTGAAGGTAAATCACTAGTTGTAGTTTCTTTACTAATTGTCAATAAAAAATGGTCCTTTGAGCCGGATGTGTTTATTTACAAATTTGTTCTTTTATATTGAAGGTACTGCTGACTTTGTCATTTCTGGCTAGTGGTTCCCATCAGAAAGCAGTAGGTAAAGACTTCAATGTGAATATTTCGCAGAAGTCAGTGAGTAGAGTTATCAAAATCGTTGTGGAAGGGCTCAATATTGTATTAGATAAATGGGTGGTATTCCCTAGCAGTTCCATGCAGAGAGAACAGATTAAAGATGGGTGAGTTACTGTCCTTTTGCATTCAATAAACAGAATATTTTATGGTATTCATTTACTTATTTGCCTTGTTTTCTGGTTTGTACAGGTTTTACAGAAATTATCACTTTCCTGAAACTATTGGATGCCTGGATGGTACTTATGTTGAAATAGTATGCCCTAGAGATGATGAAGAGGCATTCTATGATAAAAAATGTCAATACTCCATCCATGCCCAGATTGTAAGTTTAGCTGTTTTATTAAAAACATAATAAAATAATAACCCAAAAAAAAAATTTTTGGGCCTATATTATTTTATCCCATACCGGACTAATGACCTGGTAAAGGTCGCGGGAGTCCGCTGGATGCGGGTGGCGCAGGACCGGTCACTTTGGCACTCTTTGGAGGCCTATGTCCAGCAGTGGACGTCTTTCGGCTGATATGATGATGATACTATTAAACAAGCAATAATTGTATGGATATATTTATTCATGGTCTGGAAACCGGCTCTAACGATTTCTATACGGCCGAAAAATCGAACTAGCCAGTTCTCGTATCTGAGAAAAATCGTTTTCTCTATTTTCACCCGAGCAAAGCTCGCCTGCCCAGGTAACTACTTATACTATAAAACGAGGAATATTTGTAATCAGTAATCAAGTTCTCGAAAACACTTTACAGGGGCGTTAAATCGAGGTTGCTAGATCTAATATCTCAGAGAATTTAAAATTTCTCCTATTTTCACCGAGCAGAGCTCAGTCTCCCAGGTACTATTTATTGAATAACAGGCGATTTACATTGTTAACTTATTCTGATTACAGTGAATGTCTTACAAATCTACTGCATTAGTCATCCATAAAATAAAATATTGTAACATTTCATCACTTTAAGATCAGGTCAACCTTATTTGGCTTCCATGTGACTTTTCTCGAAAAACGTATATATGAACAAACCAGGTTTTACGTAGAACAAAAACCCTTTTCAGATGTGTGACTCCGATATGAGAATAATAGCTGTGTGCTGCCGGTTCGGCGGAGCCGCGTCCGACGCATATATCTGGAACAAGATGAATGTTCGGCCGTTCGTGGAACACGTCAGCAGGCAGGGCGAGACGGGGTGGATCATTGGTACAAACAGTCCATTCTTCTACACCAATAGTTAATATCAGGGGACAGTGTTACACTAATTTAACTAGTACTATAGTTCGTAGGCATGGCCACTACCCACTAGGCAATAACAGTGTCTAGTTGTAAGTAGTAGAAAGAGTGTGAGTAATCTGGTGAGGCAGAGCACATTGCTGGTTAGGTAGGGCACAGCAAAATGTCATCCCGCTCGAATGTGGAGCAGCCCAACTGGGGAAGTACCTTAGCCTTGCAGAAGACCACAGCCGTAATAACACTACTACTTGCTCTGTAGTAGTGTTGTGTTCCTGGAAGTGAGCAAGGTCGCCAGAGCTCCCGAGGATGCGTTGTGTTGAGAGAGAGGGAATTCGTTCCTTTGGCGAATCCTCAAACATATCAAGGGTTGGCAACACCAATGTTACTCCTTTGGAGTTGCATGCGTCTATAGGCTGCAGTGTCCGCTTACCAACAGGCGGGGCGTACGCTTTTGTATATAAAAAAAAGTAACGAAGTTTATAACATCACCAGATGTGCCACAAAGAGTATAATAAGTATGTTTATGTAATGTGCCATTTCGATGAGGGTTTTATATTGTTTCTTTTCCTTACAGCTGACAACAAATATCCTCAGAGAGCATGGCTCATGACTCCCATCCCGCACGCACCGCAAGGCACACCCGAATCCCAGTACAATCACTTCCACGGTCGCACAAAATCCTGCGTCAACCGGTGTATTGCCAAACTAAAGGGGCGTTGGCAGTCCCTTCACAAGCGGCCGCTACACTACTCTCCCCAACGAGCCGCTAAGATCATCAACGCTTGTGCCGTGCTACACAATCTCTGTATCAAGGCAGGACTGGACGCAGACTCTTATCTGGAAACCGAACTCCCAACAATTAACGAGCCTACAGAATTGCCCGAGGACAACATTAATGATCTGTACATCGGTATGGAAGTGAGACGGCAGCTGGCCGAAAGGATTTATTACAGCGTTTAGAATCGAATTATTATTAAAACATTAACAGTATTATGTAAAATGGGATTAAAACAAAAGACTGATTTAATTAAATAAAAATACTTTTATTACGTAATGGTTATTTGGAAATGATTTTTATTTGTTAGTGCATAAGGATCTGCATCTGCGCTAGCTGACTGTAGGTGTCGCCGGGCATCCTGTACGAGATGTTGCCCGCGAACGTGTTGAGCACCTCGGCCTGTTCCCGCAGCCATTCCAGTTGCTTAAAAAAAAGGGTTCCACTGTCATTAAAGGCACACTAAAACAATTGTCTAGGGAACAGCTTCGCGATGCATTTGCATCGTACGTGTTCCACGACAGAGTTTCGACGCCATGCGTTTGTCTAGGTATACGAGTACACATGAAATTCAACTGCGACGCGCGTCGAAAATGTATCGCTGGACTGCTTACAATAGGATAATAATAATAATAATAATATATTCTTTATTGCACCACAACATAAGAAAAACATGTTACAAGAGTACATAAATTTAAATAGAGGTAACAACAGGCGGTCTTATCGCTTTAGAGCGATCTCTTCCAGACAACCTTAGTATACTGATCTAGTTAGAGAAAGTATAAGAATTAATGGCTCACATACACATATGAGTGACAAAGATGTAAGCATAGACAATAACAGAAGTGGGAACGAGATACAATGTTGGATGTCCTGTCCGCAATCGCGTAGCATAGCCCTCTTTAGTTAGTCGATAGAATTACAAAACTGAAAGTGACGTCACGACTAAATTATACAGGACAAGAGATGTCAAGGATGTGAGCTGATACTTCTTAATCTATTCAGTTTAACCTTTCGGATGCTTTTTGACACTGACATCACCATCATCATCATATCAGCCGAAAGACGTCCATTGCTGGACGTAGGCCTCCCCCAAAGAGTGCCACAATGACCCGTCCTGCGCCACCCGCATCCAGCGTACTCCCGCCACCTTTACCACTGACAGTGCTAAACGATTATAAATTTTACGTGCCTGTAACAGTCACTTTTCGATAGCATTGCTTAGAGGTGATAAGGGTTGATTTACCACCATCCCTTTCGAGGATTCGGCCGGAGTCTATCTATGGCGGATGTCATACTGCTCCGAACGGAGGTGCGGAGCTCGTTGTATGCAAGTACCTCAGTTTGTATATAAATTCCGTATGGTACGACACACTGCACCGCACCTCCGTCCGGCGATATTTGTATGCAGCAACGCACCTCCGGCCGGAGATGCGGCGCAGTGTGACATCCGCCTTAGCAATCCTTAACTAGAGTGGTACCTTGTCCGGCGCGCTGGGGTACGGTGGAGAGCTCGGGGAGAGCGGCGCGGCCGGCGCGCGCAGGCGCTGGCGCTGCGCGAGCAGGATGGCGCACACGGCGCGCAGCACGGCGGGCAGCGCGCGCAGCAGCTCGCCGCGGGCCGCGCGCGCGCCCGCCACGCGCGCCTCCAGCTCGCTGCGCCGGAGCGGGACCAGCGAGCAATCACGCAACGTCTAAAGGAGAGATGGGTCTTGAATTGTTGTTAATATACGTAATTCAGTTTAGTGCCATAAACTTCGAATCGCGAAGTTTTCCTTAACAAATCTGGGAAATGCTTTTTTGCCCATGTTTTTTTAATAAAATCAAACGTTTGGAAAACGTTCCTTATTAAATTTCGATAAACTATTCGCATAATATGTGCGATTCTGTAATAGTTTGATAATAGTCATGTTATAACTTTTATTGCTGTTGGTACTCCTGAAAATAAAAAATAATGAATAAAATTCCTTGTGTTAAAAAAGTCCAATCTAAAAAGATCAATAGGTGCTACAAAATATATGATAGTGATGTACCTATATATTTTGAAACCTTTCCTCCGATCTACTTAGTATTTTCTAAATATTATGATTTTCACTTCAAAATTATTCACTCACACATTCGGTAGTTCTGCCAACGCGTGCAACTTCGTACACATCACGATTGTTAAGGTCCAACTTGGAATGTATACACGGGTACACTCGGGCATACTGACCTCCAACGCCCCTTCGTAGTTCTCCGCATGGAACTGATCGAAGAAGGTGCCGAGCTTGCACAGCTTGGTGTAGGCCTCGAGCAGCGCGGGCGGCAGCGCGGGCCCCTCGTGGCGCAGGCGGCGCGACACGCGCTCGGCGCGCAAGCCCAGCCGCGCGCGCAGCGCCGCCGACCCGCCGCCCGACACCAGCACTTGCGGGAGCAGCATGCAGAACAGCTCCAGCACCTGCTCCATGTTCTGGACAGATACGGGCTCTAACAATTACCACCCTTATGTTCATTTGGAGTACAATCATTTGATGTGAGTAGGTGAGGTAGGGCACAGCGAAATGTCATCCCGCTCAAATTTGGAGCAACCCAACTGGGGAAGTACCTCCGCCTTGCAGAAAACCATAGCCATAATAACACTACTACTTGCTCTGTAGTAGTGTTGTGGTCCTGGAGGTGAGCAAGGTCGCCAGAGCTCCCGAGGATGCGTAGTGTTGAGATCGAGGGAATTTGTTCCTGCAGCTTGACAACACGGCGTATCCTCAAACATATCAAGGGTCGGCAACGCATGCAACTCCAAAGGAGTAACATGCGTGTATAGGCTTCGGTGTCTGCTTACCATCAGGCGGGCCGTACGCTTGTATTCTACCGTCGTTGAAAAAATAAATTGAAGTATAAAAACTTTTTTGTTTTACCAATCAGTTTGAAAAAAGTAGCTACTATTTATTTTATCCTTGAGGAATCTACGGAAGTCCTCTAATATTATCAGACTTGGGTTTTTTCTGTAATTATCAACGCATTTGCTCTCGGAACGCAGTTCATAGTTCATCTGGTAAAATGGAAGGGAAATGTGGACATTTTGTATGTGTGGGGCTTGGCAAAGTAGTGAATTGAAATGGGTTTAAACTTATCTTTTTAAGTTAATTATTACTTATAATATGGTACATGATATTGCAAAAATTAAAATGTACAGAATCAAATACGAGTTCCATTATACCTATAAATTTATACAGTTATCTCTATAAATCTGTACTGTACTGTAAACTAACGCCGACTAAACACGGGTTTTGTTCGAATTACATATAATTTTTTTTGGAGCGTTTTGAATTGTCATTTAAAAACTCACCTCAGCTATATCATAAACCTCAATGGCGTCTTCGAACAAGCCTTTGTTGACTAACTGTTCAGCAACATTTAGGGCGATAACCTGCAAATACACAAAAAATAATATTACAACGATAAATACTTTCGACACGCCGTCAAATAGCGTTCAATGTTATTCCAAAGCACTTCTGCAGAAACCAGTTGTCAACGTGTGGTACTCACCTTGCTGTCAATATGAGGATTGTTGAACTGGTCGAGTAGGCCGGGGCTGCGCACGCCGGTGGCGGCGTCCGAACACCCGAACAGGAGTTCGTAGTCGCGGCTCTCTAGGGCCAGGTCTGTACAACAACACATGAACAGGTTCTTGCCCTCGGGATCTTTCAAGTTTCTGTAACAATTTTGAAGTGAAAACTTATTTAGCGGCGCTGTGCACTTTTGCGATGGGGAAAGAATGTTAAACTCGCAACAGGTCACGTGACCGTAAGATTCGACACATTGAAATTTTTTAAGACGGACACGTGACCTGATCGTAAAACGGTTACAATGTCATTGAGTTTTCACTTCTGCCGGCACTCCCGGAAGTCCCGGAGTGCAAACCTGTCTTTTTTTTTTCATTTAAACTTTATTAAATAAAAAAATAAAACACAAATGGCGGCCTTAATACCGTGTGGCTCATCTAAACATTAGTTATGCCGAAATGTGGATCGACATCCCGTTATACTGCTGCAACATGTCCAAAAGGAATCTGCGTCCAAAATAGGTACTAAGATTTTTTTATGATGTCATTCGAACCAATTTTTGGAGAGGAACAAATGTTTGTATGGGAGCAACTACAATTAAAGAACATAAATACCCAAAAAATTAGACAAAGTTTGAACTCGCTGGCGGCAGCGCAAAACAATTCATATTGATAGACATAGGTATGACGTCACAACTGACATTTGTACTAATCGCTTTATGGAAAATCAGGTAAATTGTTTTTTTATTTGTGTGAATTTTGTTTCTATAAAAGCGTAAGGATTCTTGTTGGTATCTTTAAATGTACTCTTGGACAATAAAAAAAATGCATATTTTTTATAAACTTTCAAGTTTCATACCTTATACTTTATTACGATAATTTGATGATTTACTATCCATTTAGCATCACTACGTTATCAAATTGAACATGAGGCATCCTGCCTATTATGAGACGCTGTAACCATTCTGTAACCCGCGCTCGACACTTACCTGAGGAAAAAGTAGTAATGTAAAGCGTCCGACGGGTCCGTGAGCTCGAACTTCCTCACGTAGAGCAGCAGGAGCCGGGCCAGGTTCAGCCGGCGCAGTGGCGGCGGGTCTTCCGTGTCCACCGACACTGCAACAACGGACAACAGCCTGAACCCTGATACATCACCAGACTGGCCAGAGCTATGGCCGCCCGTGCGGGTGCTGCAGGTGCGTCAGCCGTCTGCCCGCTCGGCAGACGGCTGACGCACCTGCAGGACATAGCCCTACCACTCCCGGCCGCCCGACAAGAGGGCACTACCGCGGGACCGGATCCGCCCGCCACCACCTGACTCGACACAATGGAAGTTCCTGCAGTACCGTTCGGCTCATAGGTCGCTCGCCGGGCCTCTCCTAATGCTGGGGCTACACTAGCGAGAAATGCCATTCATTAATTATCGCGATAATGGACGGTTACCGTCCGGCCACACTACGATTATCGCGATAATTAATGGCATTTCTCTTTAGTGTGGCCCGGGCATAATGTATGATTCCCACCGACCGGGCCGGTCTGGAGCGCGCCTTTGCGCATTTTAAAAGTTGCCAAAGGAATTTGAAGCTTTAATATAGACGTTAAATTTCATATTTGAATGTACAGGTCGACACATGTAAAAAGAACCCTGGCGGCCATACATTTTATATGGCCGCCAGGGCTCTTTTTACGTGTGTCGACCTGTACTTGCGGCCGGTCGGCTCCTCGCAAACGTGGAAGGCTATGGTCGGCTGTCGTCACATGTGACCGGCGCCGCCCGGCTTTTGCCTACTGCACTCTATTAAAACGAGGTCGGCTGCCGCCGGGTGCTCGCGCACCCGTTGCGATGCGGCGCCAGGTGCCCCGGCCCGGCCCGTACGGTGGGAATCGTACATAAGTGAGTCTCACCCGGCAGGGCTCGACCTCGCCCACGGACGTAGCAGACGACCCCACCGGACCTGACGGGCGTCACGCCCACCCCAACCACTTGTCCGTATTCACGGACAGCGCACGATTCCGCCACACGCGGCACAGCTGCGCAAGGTTTCGACTCTCATCAACTCATCGTGCGCCTCCTCATGCTCACCGCTCCCTGTTTTGTCGTTTTTTTTTTGCGCGAGTCAAAGGAGCGGCAATAAAGGCAAATACCCTAGTGCGAGCCGCGATTAATCGCATGAGTTCGACCCAAAAACGCTGGGGGCAATTTTTCTTAGGTTATCCTGCTATACCCTTTGTTGCATCTGCGGTTCTAATCATACAATTTAATATGGGGTAAATACATTGGCTGATCTCCCTTATACGGCAGAAAGCTAGCGAGGTTTGTCCCATTTTTTTACAATAAATACTTTTTATCGCACAATAAAAGCAAATTAACTTAGTGATTAAGTTGCATACAATTCGATTACAATATCTGTGGACCTCGCTGGAATGTGAAGCCCCCCTCCCGCTTCTCCTTTTACTACCCGCGCTCGCCCCGTCGCGTTTGCGCACCGTACCGTTGGGTCTTGCACAAGTAATAAGGCGCGCGAGTTAAGCAATAAAAGCCTCTCGGTCAACTGCTTAAGTGCCTTGACGCGCGCCATATTAATTGTGTTTACCTGTACCAGAGCGCCGACGTGACGTCATGGACGCCAGGTCCACAGATATTTTAACTCGGTTATAATAAGAAACAGCACATTGCTTTGTATACTTACACAACGGTGCTTGAACGTTGCGGGGAGTCCCCAATATGTAGCTATCGTGAAGCGCTAGAGCCATGTGAACCCCATGCACTCGATATCTAAACAACAAGAACACATAATCAAGATAACATTTCACTAGGTATGCCTCCAACTACTTAGATTATATATTTACCTTGGTATTCTGGACAGGAATTCAATCGCGGGTTCGAATTGTCCAGTCAAAGTGAGCACTTGGAAGTATACTAGTGGTTTTTCATACGCGTGGTAATGTGTTTCACCTGCGGAAAGTACAGAGTACAATTTATTATTGTGATTTTATCAGAAAAACTAACTAGGCACTCACCACAGATATAGATATACATAGATCACGCAAATGCTTGTACTTCGCGTGTCCGAATTCGGCCTCCGAGTTGGCACTCCGACTGACATCCCGCGCGCCTGTTGTGGTAGCCGGTTGCCGTGAATATTAAGAAAATGCCTTATTGCAGAATCGATTTTGCGCAGACAACGGGGAATTCATATGTGACGTCACAGTAGGTAGAAAAAACCGGCCAAGTGCGAGTTAGACTCGCGCACGGAGGGTTCTGTACCATTATCTATATAAACGGCATAAAAAAACACGTTTCTTGTACGGGAGCCCCCCTTAAATATTTGTTTTTAGTATTTGTTGTTATAGCGGCAACAGAAATACATCATCTGTTAAAGTTTCAACTGTCTAGCTAGCTGTCGCGGTTCTTGAGATATAGCCTGGTGACAGACAGACGGACGGACATACAGCGAAGTCTTAGTAATAGGGTCCCGTTATTACCCTTTGGGTCATCATCATTTATTTAAGAGCTTGGCTTTTGTCGGTGGAGTAATTTCCATTCTGTTCTATTCTCTGCTTTTCCCTTCAACTCTCTATAAGATTCAACTTCAATGTTTTCCTTTAGCTGCTCCATGTAAGCTCTTCGTGGTCTTCCTCTTTTATCTTTCCCTCTATTATAACTTTAATGTAGTCATTGTGACGAAGAAGAACCCTTTGGGTACGGAACCCTAAAACACTAACACGGTCGGTTTTCATACAGATTGAGGTGTTTAAGTTATCTAGTGTATATCTATATCTGTGGCACTCACCCACGCCGGCTTAGGTTTTGCCAGACTGCGTAGCTGTTAGACACATGTTTGCATACCGTACTCCTCCAGGATCAATTTCTGCAGGTCGGAGTAGGTGAAGGAGTCTGTCTGTGTGGAGCCCGCCTTGATCACGGCGAGCTTGAGCCACAGGTAGTCGTCGGCCGTGCGCGCCACCTCGCCGTGCTCGTCGCTCGGGTCGCAGCCTCCCACCACGCAGTATACCTGCAAACGTACCGGGAATTCTCTCAAACACGCTCGGAAATGTCGCCCTTCCTCAAGTTGGATGCGCGAATTTAGACGATGGTAGTGCGATGTTCACACAAGATTGGCAGCGTTGTTGTGTGAGGCAACATTTGAAAGTGATATTAGATATTTAAATGTTTTTTTTAATTCACATTATCAAGAGTGTACACATGAGATTAGGTGGACCGTCCGAAAAAAATGTTTACAGCAGAAAATAAACACTCGATTGAAAGTAGTGGTATAAACGACAAGCCAAGTTCGAGTCGGACTCGCGCATAGAAGGTACCCGTACCATTATCTATAAAAACGCCAAGCAAATCACGTTTGTTGTACGGGAGTCTCCCTTAAATATTTATTTTATTTGGTTTTCAGTATTTGTTGTTATAGCGGCAACAGAAATACATCATATGTGAAAATATCAATTGTCTCGCTATCGCGGTTCTTGAGATACAGCCTGGTAACAGACAAACGGACATACAGCGAAGTCTTAGTAATGGTTGGTAATGGGGTCCCGTTTTTCCCCTCGGTACGGAACCCTACAAAGCCTAAAAAGTAAAACTATCGAAATTTGAGATAACTAACTTGTACTAGGTATCGACACTTGTACGACTAGTATAAAAGTGGTTGATAGTACAAGATATGGTATAAGGCAGGGACCCGCCCACCCCTTCCCAGAAAAAAGACTTTGAACGGGTTAATCGTTCGTTTAATAGCCCAAATCAGTTGCTGTCCTTTATTGATTGAAAACTCATTCATTTAACTTAGCCGTATGAAGGGGTTTCCCTTACGGGGCGCTACCGCTACTGATAGAAAAACCCTTTCGAAAGACTTTTATAAGCGCTTTTAAAAGGGTTATGCCGCAATATGTTCCTTGACCCTTTCCGCGATGGTTCGCTTGGTCTCACCAATGTAGGAACTTCCACAACTGCAGTCAATCTTATAAACTCCTGGTGATTGAAAGGGGATAACATCCTTCGGTTCTTTCTATTGCGGCTGTAAAAAAAATCGGCAGGTGAATAAGTCTGCGATAGCCGAGCATTTGTTGGAGTCAGGACCAAACCACTGGATTGAGCTCCATAAACCGAAAGTCCTGTCTACGGAACGTCATTTCTATAGTAGAAAAATACGTGAAGCCGTTGAAATCAGGAAACATCGTAATTTCAATCGGGATGACGGTTTTAAGATTTCATCTTCGTGGAATCCTATCATAAGTAAATGCCAGCGTCAGAAAACATCGTCCGTTATATCACCGGACATTGTTAGTGTCGTGTGTCGGCCGGGTGACAACCCTAGTGTACAAGTGGTTCAAAACGACCAAATGCGGGTAGTTCGGAAAACCCGCGCAGCAAGAAGATGTTGATACCCGCCAAGCCAGTTGTCCCGTGACCATGGATGTTGCAACACATCCGAAACGTCGGGAGACCTCAGTGAGGTAAATAAATAAGTTAATACGCGATTAAGTCCCATTAATTGTGCTTTAAAAGCCAAATGAATGGGTATTGAAGAGCATCGGCTTTGGTAAGCAAACCCTTTCAAAAACCCTTTGAAGGGGATACCGTATTGGAGCGCTTTAATAGCCATATGAATGGGTTTTGAGGAGCATCGGCTTTGGTAAGCAAAGCATTACGAAAAACCCTTTCAAAAACCCTCGAAGGGGATACCGGGCGGGTCCCTGGTATAAGGTCGGAACCTGTAACCTTTCTGTTTGATCTATACATAATCAATGTAATTCTGTAGCTAGTGGTTCTCCAAATATAAATAAATATACTCACGGCTCTTTTATATGGGTCAGTGGAATTGCGAACTTGAATTCTGTACTGGAAGTTTATGGCAGTTTGTAGTTTATCACTCAGAGCCTTCTCCGGATTGCTGATGTGTTCTTCTAGAGCCGCCATAAACTCTTCATGATCCCGCCTGTGAAAAATAGTAATCTTTAGTTCAGATTCCATACAAGTACCTACTCATAAAAGTCCCAAATGTACTGTGGTCTCTAGAGATAAATACAACTTCCATGCCTAAGTTCAGACTAATTATTAAGGTTATTCTGAACCTGGCTATTGGCGCTGATATTTAACTTTCTTCTAAATGAGTGAGACCAACGTGTACCACGAATTCTACCTTTACAGTAATCTGAGCACTCGTAGTGTAAGAAAATTAATTTGTAAGGTAAAGTCAGTAGTAGACCATGGGCCACAGCGGGCGCTCGTCGACCACTCCGTCGGCCAGCGCGGGCGCGGGCTGCAGCCGGCAACACTCACCCAGCCTTCCTGAGGCAGTGCAGCGCCGCGGTGGCGTCACCGCTCCGCAGACAGTAGTAGACCATGGGCCACAGCGGGCCCTCGTCGACCACTCCGTCGGCCAGCGCGGGCGCGGGCTGCAGCCGGCAACACTCACCCAGCCTTCCTGAGGCAGTGCAGCGCCGCGGTGGCGTCACCGCTCCGCAGACAGTAGTAGACCATGGGCCACAGCGGGCGCTCGTCGACCACTCCGTCGGCCAGCGCGGGCGCGGGCTGCAGCCGGCAACACTCACCCAGCCTTCCTGAGGCAGTGCAGCGCCGCGGTGGCGTCACCGCTCCGCAGACAGTAGTAGACCATGGGCCACAGCGGGCGCTCGTCGACCACTCCGTCGGCCAGCGCGGGCGCGGGCTGCAGCCGGCAACACTCACCCAGCCTTCCTGAGGCAGTGCAGCGCCGCGGTGGCGTCACCGCTCCGCAGACAGTAGTAGACCATGGGCAACAGCGGGCGCTCGTCGACCACTCCGTCGGCCAGCGCGGGCGCGGGCTGCAGGCGGCAACACTCACCCAGCCTTCCTGAGGCAGTGCAGCGCCACGGTGGCGTCACCGCTCCGCAGACAGTAGTAGACCATGGGCCACAGCGGGCGCTCGTCGACCACTCCGTCGGCCAGCGCGGGCGCGGGCTGCAGCCGGCAACACTCACCCAGCCTTCCTGAGGCAGTGCAGCGCCACGGTGGCGTCACCGCTCCGCAGACAGTAGTAGACCATGGGCCACAGCGGGCGCTCGTCGACCACTCCGTCGGCCAGCGCGGGCGCGGGCTGCAGCCGGCAACACTCACCCAGCCTTCCTGAGGCAGTGCAGCGCCGCGGTGGCGTCACCGCTCCGCAGACAGTAGTAGACCATGGGCCACAGCGGGCGCTCGTCGACCACTCCGTCGGCCAGCGCGGGCGCGGGCTGCAGCCGGCAACACTCAGCCAGCCTTCCTGAGGCAGTGCAGCGCCGCGGTGGCGTCACCGCTCCGCAGACAGTAGTAGACCATGGGCCACAGCGGGCGCTCGTCGACCACTCCGTCGGCCAGCGCGGGCGCGGGCTGCAGCCGGCAACACTCACCCAGCCTTCCTGAGGCAGTGCAGCGCCACGGTGGCGTCACCGCTCCGCAGACAGTCGTAGACCATGGGCCACAGCGGGCGCTCGTCGACCACTCCGTCGGCCAGCGCGGGCGCGGGCTGCAGCCGGCAACACTCACCCAGCCTTCCTGAGGCAGTGCAGCGCCGCGGTGGCGTCACCGCTCCGCAGACAGTAGTAGACCATGGGCCACAGCGGGCCCTCGTCGACCACTCCGTCGGCCAGCGCGGGCGCGGGCTGCAGCCGGCAACACTCACCCAGCCTTCCTGAGGCAGTGCAGCGCCGCGGTGGCGTCACCGCTCCGCAGACAGTAGTAGACCATGGGCCACAGCGGGCGCTCGTCGACCACTCCGTCGGCCAGCGCGGGCGCGGGCTGCAGCCGGCAACACTCACCCAACCTTCCTGAGGCAGTGCAGCGCCGCGGTGGCGTCACCGCTCCGCAGACAGTCGTAGACCATGGGCCACAGCGGGCGCTCGTCGACCACTCCGTCGGCCAGCGCGGGCGCGGGCTGCAGCCGGCAACACTCACCCAGCCTTCCTGAGGCAGTGCAGCGCCGCGGTGGCGTCACCGCTCCGCAGACAGTAGTAGACCATGGGCCAAAGCGGGCGCTCGTCGACCACTCCGTCGGCCAGCGCGGGCGCGGGCTGCAGCCGGCAACACTCACCCAGCCTTCCTGAGGCAGTGCAGCGCCGCGGTGGCGTCACAGCTCCGCAGACAGTAGTAGACCATGGGCCACAGCGGGCGCTCGTCGACCACTCCGTCGGCCAGCGCGGGCGCGGGCTGCAGCCGGCAACACTCACCCAGCCTTCCTGAGGCAGTGCAGCGCCACGGTGGCGTCACCGCTCCGCAGACAGTAGTAGACCATGGGCCACAGCGGGCGCTCGTCGACAACTCCGTCGGCCAGCGCAGGCGCGGGCTGCAGCCGGCAACACTCACCCAGCCTTCCTGAGGCAGTGCAGCGCCGCGGTGGCGTCACCGCTCCGCAGACAGTAGTAGACCATGGGCCACAGCGGGCGCTCGTCGACCACTCCGTCGGCCAGCGCGGGCGCGGGCTGCAGCCGGCAACACTCACCCAACCTTCCTGAGGCAGTGCAGCGCCGCGGTGGCGTGACCGCTCCGCAGACAGTAGTAGACCATGGGCCAAAGCGGGCGCTCGTCGACCACTCCGTCGGCCAGCGCGGGCGCGGGCTGCAGCCGGCAACACTCACCCAGCCTTCCTGAGGCAGTGCAGCGCCGCGGTGGCGTCACCGCTCCGCAGACAGTAGTAGACCATGGGCCACAGCGGGCGCTCGTCGACCACTCCGTCGGCCAGCGCGGGCGCGGGCTGCAGCCGGCAACACTCACCCAGCCTTCCTGAGGCAGTGCAGCGCCGCGGTGGCGTCACCGCTCCGCAGACAGTAGTAGACCATGGGCCAAAGCGGGCGCTCGTCGACCACTCCGTCGGCCAGCGCGGGCGCGGGCTGCAGCCGGCAACACTCACCCAGCCTTCCTGAGGCAGTGCAGCGCCGCGGTGGCGTCACCGCTCCGCAGACAGTAGTAGACCATGGGCCACAGCGGGCGCTCGTCGACCACTCCGTCGGCCAGCGCGGGCGCGGGCTGCAGCCGGCAACACTCACCCAGCCTTCCTGAGGCAGTGCAGCGCCGCGGTGGCGTCACCGCTCCGCAGACAGTAGTAGACCATGGGCAACAGCGGGCGCTCGTCGACCACTCCGTTGGCCAGCGCGGGCGCGGGCTGCAGCCGGCAACACTCACCCAGCCTTCCTGAGGCAGTGCAGCGCCGCGGTGGCGTCACAGCTCCGCAGACAGTAGTAGACCATGGGCCACAACGGGCCCTCGTCGACCACTCCGTCGGCCAGCGCGGGCGCGGGCTGCAGCCGGCAACACTCACCCAGCCTTCCTGAGGCAGTGCAGCGCCGCGGTGGCGTCACCGCTCCGCAGACAGTAGTAGACCATGGGCCACAGCGGGCGCTCGTCGACCACTCCGGCGGCCAGCGCGGGCGCGGGCTGCAGCCGGCAACACTCACCCAGCCTGCCTGAGGCAGTGCAGCGCCGCGGTGGCGTCACCGCTCCGCAGACAGTAGTAGACCATGGGCCACAGCGGGCGCTCGTCGACCACTCCGTCGGCCAGCGCGGGCGCGGGCTGCAGCCGGCAACACTCACCCAGCCTTCCTGAGGCATTGCAGCGCCGCGGTGGCGTCACCGCTCCGCAGACAGTAGTAGACCATGGGCCACAGCGGGCGCTCGTCGACCACTCCGTCGGCCAGCGCGGGCGCGGGCTGCAGCCGGCAACACTCACCCAGCCTTCCTGAGGCAGTGCAGCGCCACGGTGGCGTCACCACTCCGCAGACAGTAGTAGACCATGGGCCACAGCGGGCGCTCGTCGACCACTCCGTTGGCCAGCGCGGGCGCGGGCTGCAGCCGGCAACACTCACCCAGCCTTCCTGAGGCAGTGCAGCGCCGCGGTGGCGTCACAGCTCCGCAGACAGTAGTAGACCATGGGCCACAACGGGCCCTCGTCGACCACTCCGTCGGCCAGCGCGGGCGCGGGCTGCAGCCGGCAACACTCACCCAGCCTTCCTGAGGCAGTGCAGCGCCGCGGTGGCGTCACCGCTCCGCAGACAGTAGTAGACCATGGGCCACAGCGGGCGCTCGTCGACCACTCCGGCGGCCAGCGCGGGCGCGGGCTGCAGCCGGCAACACTCACCCAGCCTGCCTGAGGCAGTGCAGCGCCGCGGTGGCGTCACCGCTCCGCAGACAGTAGTAGACCATGGGCCACAGCGGGCGCTCGTCGACCACTCCGTCGGCCAGCGCGGGCGCGGGCTGCAGCCGGCAACACTCACCCAGCCTTCCTGAGGCATTGCAGCGCCGCGGTGGCGTCACCGCTCCGCAGACAGTAGTAGACCTTGGGCCAAAGCGGGCGCTCGTCGACCACTCCGTCGGCCAGCGCGGGCGCGGGCTGCAGCCGGCAACACTCACCCAGCCTTCCTGAGGCAGTGCAGCGCCGCGGTGGCGTCACCGCTCCGCAGACAGTAGTAGACCATGGGCCACAGCGGGCGCTCGTCGACCACTCCGTCGGCCAGCGCGGGCGCGGGCTGCAGCCGGCAACACTCACCCAGCCTTCCTGAGGCAGTGCAGCGCCGCGGTGGCGTCACCGCTCCGCAGACTTTAGTAGACCATGGGCCACAGCGGGCGCTCGTCGACCACTCCGTCGGCCAGCGCGGGCGCGGGCTGCAGCCGGCAACACTCACCCAGCCTTCCTGAGGCAGTGCAGCGCCGCGGTGGCGTCACCGCTCCGCAGACAGTAGTAGACCATGGGCCACAGCGGGCGCTCGTCGACCACTCCGTCGGCCAGCGCGGGCGCGGGCTGCAGGCGGCAACGCTCACCCAGCCTTCCTGAGGCAGTGCAGCGCCACGGTGGCGTCACCGCTCCGCAGACAGTAGTAGACCATGGGCCACAGCGGGCGCTCGTCGACCACGCCGTCGGCCAGCGCGGGCGCGGGCTGCAGCCGGCAACACTCACCCAGCCTTCCTGAGGCAGTGCAGCGCCACGGTGGCGTCACCACTCCGCAGACAGTAGTAGACCATGGGCCACAGCGGGCGCTCGTCGACCACTCCGTTGGCCAGCGCGGGCGCGGGCTGCAGCCGGCAACACTCACCCAGCCTTCCTGAGGCAGTGCAGCGCCGCGGTGGCGTCACCGCTCCGCAGACAGTAGTAGACCATGGGCCACAACGGGCCCTCGTCGACCACTCCGTCGGCCAGCGCGGGCGCGGGCTGCAGCCGGCAACACTCACCCAGCCTTCCTGAGGCAGTGCAGCGCCGCGGTGGCGTCACCGCTCCGCAGACAGTAGTAGACCATGGGCCACAGCGGGCGCTCGTCGACCACTCCGGCGGCCAGCGCGGGCGCGGGCTGCAGCCGGCAACACTCACCCAGCCTGCCTGAGGCAGTGCAGCGCCGCGGTGGCGTCACCGCTCCGCAGACAGTAGTAGACCATGGGCCACAGCGGGCGCTCGTCGACCACTCCGTCGGCCAGCGCGGGCGCGGGCTGCAGCCGGCAACACTCACCCAGCCTTCCTGAGGCATTGCAGCGCCGCGGTGGCGTCACCGCTCCGCAGACAGTAGTAGACCATGGGCCAAAGCGGGCGCTCGTCGACCACTCCGTCGGCCAGCGCGGGCGCGGGCTGCAGCCGGCAACACTCACCCAGCCTTCCTGAGGCAGTGCAGCGCCGCGGTGGCGTCACCGCTCCGCAGACAGTAGTAGACCATGGGCCACAGCGGGCGCTCGTCGACCACTCCGTCGGCCAGCGCGGGCGCGGGCTGCAGCCGGCAACACTCACCCAGCCTTCCTGAGGCAGTGCAGCGCCGCGGTGGCGTCACCGCTCCGCAGACAGTAGTAGACCATGGGCCACAGCGGGCGCTCGTCGACCACTCCGTCGGCCAGCGCGGGCGCGGGCTGCAGCCGGCAACACTCACCCAGCCTTCCTGAGGCAGTGCAGCGCCGCGGTGGCGTCACCGCTCCGCAGACAGTAGTAGACCATGGGCCACAGCGGGCGCTCGTCGACCACTCCGTCGGCCAGCGCGGGCGCGGGCTGCAGCCGGCAACACTCACCCAGCCTTCCTGAGGCAGTGCAGCGCCGCGGTGGCGTCACCGCTCCGCAGACAGTAGTAGACCATGGGCCACAGCGGGCGCTCGTCGACCACTCCGTCGGCCAGCGCGGGCGCGGGCTGCAGCCGGCAACACTCACCCAGCCTTCCTGAGGCAGTGCAGCGCCACGGTGGCGTCACCGCTCCGCAGACAGTAGTAGACCATGGGCCACAGCGGGCGCTCGTCGACCACTCCGTTGGCCAGCGCGGGCGCGGGCTGCAGCCGGCAACACTCACCCAGCCTTCCTGAGGCAGTGCAGCGCCGCGGTGGCGTCACCGCTCCGCAGACAGTAGTAGACCATGGGCCACAGCGGGCCCTCGTCGACCACTCCGTTGGCCAGCGCGGGCGCGGGCTGCAGCCGGCAACACTCACCCAGCCTTCCTGAGGCAGTGCAGCGCCGCGGTGGCGTCACCGCTCCGCAGACAGTAGTAGAACATGGGCCACAGCGGGCGCTCGTCGACCACTCCGTTGGCCAGCGCGGGCGCGGGCTGCAGCCGGCAACACTCACCCAGCCTTCCTGAGGCAGTGCAGCGCCGCGGTGGCGTCACCGCTCCGCAGACAGTAGTAGACCATGGGCCACAGCGGGCGCTCGTCGACCACTCCGGCGGCCAGCGCGGGCGCGGGCTGCAGCCGGCAACACTCACCCAGCCTGCCTGAGGCAGTGCAGCGCCGCGGTGGCGTCACCGCTCCGCAGACAGTAGTAGACCATGGGCCACAGCGGGCGCTCGTCGACCACTCCGTCGGCCAGCGCGGGCGCGGGCTGCAGCCGGCAACACTCACCCAGCCTTCCTGAGGCATTGCAGCGCCGCGGTGGCGTCACCGCTCCGCAGACAGTAGTAGACCATGGGCCAAAGCGGGCGCTCGTCGACCACTCCGTCGGCCAGCGCGGGCGCGGGCTGCAGCCGGCAACACTCACCCAGCCTTCCTGGGGCAGTGCAGCGCCGCGGTGGCGTCACCGCTCCGCAGACAGTAGTAGACCATGGGCCACAGCGGGCGCTCGTCGACCACTCCGTCGGCCAGCGCGGGCGCGGGCTGCAGCCGGCAACACTCACCCAGCCTTCCCGAGGCAGTGCAGCGCCGCGGTGGCGTCACCGCTCCGCAGACAGTAGTAGACCATGGGCCAAAGCGGGCGCTCGTCGACCACTCCGTCGGCCAGCGCGGGCGCGGGCTGCAGCCGGCAACACTCACCCAGCCTTCCTGAGGCAGTGCAGCGCCGCGGTGGCGTCACCGCTCCGCAGACAGTAGTAGACCATGGGCCACAGCGGGCGCTCGTCGACCACTCCGTCGGCCAGCGCGGGCGCGGGCTGCAGCCGGCAACACTCATCCAGCCTTCCTGAGGCAGTGCAGCGCCGCGGTGGCGTCACCGCTCCGCAGACAGTAGTAGACCATGGGCCACAGCGGGCGCTCGTCGACCACTCCGTCGGCCAGCGCGGGCGCGGGCTGCAGCCGGCAACACTCACCCAGCCTTCCTGAGGCAGTGCAGCGCCGCGGTGGCGTCACCGCTCCGCAGACAGTAGTAGACCATGGGCCACAGCGGGCGCTCGTCGACCACTCCGTCGGCCAGCGCGGGCGCGGGCTGCAGCCGGCAACACTCACCCAGCCTTCCTGAGGCAGTGCAGCGCCGCGGTGGCGTCACCGCTCCGCAGACAGTAGTAGACCATGGGCCACAGCGGGCGCTCGTCGACCACTCCGTCGGCCAGCGCGGGCGCGGGCTGCAGCCGGCAACACTCACCCAGCCTTCCTGAGGCAGTGCAGCGCCGCGGTGGCGTCACCGCTCCGCAGACAGTAGTAGACGATGGGCCACAGCGGGCGCTCGTCGACCACTCCGTCGGCCAGCGCGGGCGCGGGCTGCAGGCGGCAACACTCACCCAGCCTTCCTGAGGCAGTGCAGCGCCACGGTGGCGTCACCGCTCCGCAGACAGTAGTAGACCATGGGCCACAGCGGGCGCTCGTCGACCACTCCGTCGGCCAGCGCGGGCGCGGGCTGCAGCCGGCAACACTCACCCAGCCTTCCTGAGGCAGTGCAGCGCCACGGTGGCGTCACCGCTCCGCAGACAGTAGTAGACCATGGGCCACAGCGGGCGCTCGTCGACCACTCCGTTGGCCAGCGCGGGCGCGGGCTGCAGCCGGCAACACTCACCCAGCCTTCCTGAGGCAGTGCAGCGCCGCGGTGGCGTCACCGCTCCGCAGACAGTAGTAGACCATGGGCCACAGCGGGCCCTCGTCGACCACTCCGTCGGCCAGCGCGGGCGCGGGCTGCAGCCGGCAACACTCACCCAGCCTTCCTGAGGCAGTGCAGCGCCGCGGTGGCGTCACCGCTCCGCAGACAGTAGTAGACCATGGGCCACAGCGGGCGCTCGTCGACCACTCCGGCGGCCAGCGCGGGCGCGGGCTGCAGCCGGCAACACTCAACCAGCCTGCCTGAGGCAGTGCAGCGCCGCGGTGGCGTCACCGCTCCGCAGACAGTAGTAGACCATGGGCGACAGCGGGCGCTCGTCGACCACTCCGTCGGCCAGCGCGGGCGCGGGCTGCAGCCGGCAACACTCACCCAGCCTTCCTGAGGCATTGCAGCGCCGCGGTGGCGTCACCGCTCCGCAGACAGTAGTAGACCATGGGCCAAAGCGGGCGCTCGTCGACCACTCCGTCGGCCAGCGCGGGCGCGGGCTGCAGCCGGCAACACTCACCCAGCCTTCCTGAGGCAGTGCAGCGCCGCGGTGGCGTCACCGCTCCGCAGACAGTAGTAGACCATGGGCCACAGCGGGCGCTCGTCGACCACTCCGTCGGCCAGCGCGGGCGCGGGCTGCAGCCGGCAACACTCACCCAGCCTTCCTGAGGCAGTGCAGCGCCGCGGTGGCGTCACCGCTCCGCAGACAGTAGTAGACCATGGGCCACAGCGGGCGCTCGTCGACCACTCCGTCGGCCAGCGCGGGCGCGGGCTGCAGCCGGCAACACTCACCCAGCCTTCCTGAGGCAGTGCAGCGCCGCGGTGGCGTCACCGCTCCGCAGAAAGTAGTAGACCATGGGCCACAGCGGGCGCTCGTCGACCACTCCGTCGGCCAGCGCGGGCGCGGGCTGCAGGCGGAAACACTCACCCAGCCTTCCTGAGGCAGTGCAGCGCCACGGTGGCGTCACCGCTCCGCAGACAGTAGTAGACCATGGGCCACAGCGGGCGCTCGTCGACCACTCCGTCGGCCAGCGCGGGCGCGTGAGCTGCAGCCGGCAACACTCACCCAGCCTTCCTGAGGCAGTGCAGCGCCACGGTGGCGTCACCGCTCCGCAGACAGTAGTAGACCATGGGCCAAAGCGGGCGCTCGTCGACCACTCCGTCGGCCAGCGCGGGCGCGGGCTGCAGCCGGCAACACTCACCCAGCCTTCCTGAGGCAGTGCAGCGCCGCGGTGGCGTCACCGCTCCGCAGACAGTAGTAGACCATGGGCCACAGCGGGCGCTCGTCGACCACTCCGTCGGCCAGCGCGGGCGCGGGCTGCAGCCGGCAACACTCACCCAGCCTTCCTGAGGCAGTGCAGCGCCGCGGTGGCGTCACCGCTCCGCAGACAGTAGTAGACCATGGGCCACAGCGGGCGCTCGTCGACCACTCCGTCGGCCAGCGCGGGCGCGGGCTGCAGCCGGCAACACTCACCCAGCCTTCCTGAGGCAGTGCAGCGCCACGGTGGCGTCACCGCTCCGCAGACAGTAGTAGACCATGGGCCACAGCGGGCGCTCGTCGACCACTCCGTTGGCCAGCGCGGGCGCGGGCTGCAGCCGGCAACACTCACCCAGCCTTCCTGAGGCAGTGCAGCGCCGCGGTGGCGTCACCGCTCCGCAGACAGTAGTAGACCATGGGCCACAGCGGGCCCTCGTCGACCACTCCGTTGGCCAGCGCGGGCGCGGGCTGCAGCCGGCAACACTCACCCAGCCTTCCTGAGGCAGTGCAGCGCCGCGGTGGCGTCACCGCTCCGCAGACAGTAGTAGAACATGGGCCACAGCGGGCGCTCGTCGACCACTCCGTTGGCCAGCGCGGGCGCGGGCTGCAGCCGGCAACACTCACCCAGCCTTCCTGAGGCAGTGCAGCGCCACGGTGGCGTCACCACTCCGCAGACAGTAGTAGACCATGGGCCACAGCGGGCGCTCGTCGACCACTCCGTTGGGCAGCGCGGGCGCGGGCTGCAGCCGGCAACACTCACCCAGCCTTCCTGAGGCAGTGCAGCGCCGCGGTGGCGTCACCGCTCCGCAGACAGTAGTAGACCATGGGCCACAACGGGCCCTCGTCGACCAGTCCGTCGGCCAGCGGGGGCGCGGGCTGCAGCCGGCAACACTCACCCAGCCTTCCTGAGGCAGTGCAGCGCCGCGGTGGCGTCACCGCTCCGCAGACAGTAGTAGACCATGGGCCACAGCGGGCGCTCGTCGACCACTCCGGCGGCCAGCGCGGGCGCGGGCTGCAGCCGGCAACACTCACCCAGCCTGCCTGAGGCAGTGCAGCGCCGCGGTGGCGTCACCGCTCCGCAGACAGTAGTAGACCATGGGCCACAGCGGGCGCTCGTCGACCACTCCGTCGGCCAGCGCGGGCGCGGGCTGCAGCCGGCAACACTCACCCAGCCTTCCTGAGGCATTGCAGCGCCGCGGTGGCGTCACCGCTCCGCAGACAGTAGTAGACCATGGGCCAAAGCGGGCGCTCGTCGACCACTCCGTCGGCCAGCGCGGGCGCGGGCTGCAGCCGGCAACACTCACCCAGCCTTCCTGGGGCAGTGCAGCGCCGCGGTGGCGTCACCGCTCCGCAGACAGTAGTAGACCATGGGCCACAGCGGGCGCTCGTCGACCACTCCGTCGGCCAGCGCGGGCGCGGGCTGCAGCCGGCAACACTCACCCAGCCTTCCTGAGGCAGTGCAGCGCCGCGGTGGCGTCACCGCTCCGCAGACAGTAGTAGACCATGGGCCACAGCGGGCGCTCGTCGACCACTCCGTCGGCCAGCGCGGGCGCGGGCTGCAGCCGGCAACACTCATCCAGCCTTCCTGAGGCAGTGCAGCGCCGCGGTGGCGTCACCGCTCCGCAGACAGTAGTAGACCATGGGCCACAGCGGGCGCTCGTCGACCACTCCGTCGGCCAGCGCGGGCGCGGGCTGCAGCCGGCAACACTCACCCAGCCTTCCTGAGGCAGTGCAGCGCCGCGGTGGCGTCACCGCTCCGCAGACAGTAGTAGACCATGGGCCACAGCGGGCGCTCGTCGACCACTCCGTCGGCCAGCGCGGGCGCGGGCTGCAGCCGGCAACACTCACCCAGCCTTCCTGAGGCAGTGCAGCGCCGCGGTGGCGTCACCGCTCCGCAGACAGTAGTAGACCATGGGCCACAGCGGGCGCTCGTCGACCACTCCGTCGGCCAGCGCGGGCGCGGGCTGCAGCCGGCAACACTCACCCAGCCTTCCTGAGGCAGTGCAGCGCCGCGGTGGCGTCACCGCTCTGCAGACAGTAGTAGACTACGGGCCACAGCGGGCGCTCGTCGACCACTCCGTCGGCCAGCGCGGGCGCGGGCTGCAGCCGGCAACACTCACCCAGCCTTCCTGAGGCATTGCAGCGCCGCGGTGGCGTCACCGCTCCGCAGACAGTAGTAGACCATGGGCCAAAGCGGGCGCTCGTCGACCACTCCGTCGGCCAGCGCGGGCGCGGGCTGCAGCCGGCAACACTCACCCAGCCTTCCTGAGGCAGTGCAGCGCCGCGGTGGCGTCACCGCTCCGCAGACAGTAGTAGACCATGGGCCACAGCGGGCGCTCGTCGACCACTCCGTCGGCCAGCGCGGGCGCGGGCTGCAGCCGGCAACACTCACCCAGCCTTCCTGAGGCAGTGCAGCGCCGCGGTGGCGTCACCGCTCCGCAGACAGTAGTAGACCATGGGCCACAGCGGGCGCTCGTCGACCACTCCGTCGGCCAGCGCGGGCGCGGGCTGCAGCCGGCAACACTCACCCAGCCTTCCTGAGGCAGTGCAGCGCCGCGGTGGCGTCACCGCTCCGCAGACAGTAGTAGACCATGGGCCACAGCGGGCGCTCGTCGACCACTCCGTCGGCCAGCGCGGGCGCGGGCTGCAGCCGGCAACACTCACCCAGCCTTCCTGAGGCAGTGCAGCGCCACGGTGGCGTCACCGCTCCGCAGACAGTAGTAGACCATGGGCCACAGCGGGCGCTCGTCGACCACTCCGTTGGCCAGCGCGGGCGCGGGCTGCAGCCGGCAACACTCACCCAGCCTTCCTGAGGCAGTGCAGCGCCGCGGTGGCGTCACCGCTCCGCAGACAGTAGTAGACCATGGGCCACAGCGGGCCCTCGTCGACCACTCCGTTGGCCAGCGCGGGCGCGGGCTGCAGCCGGCAACACTCACCCAGCCTTCCTGGGGCAGTGCAGCGCCGCGGTGGCGTCACCGCTCCGCAGACAGTAGTAGAACATGGGCCACAGCGGGCGCTCGTCGACCACTCCGTTGGCCAGCGCGGGCGCGGGCTGCAGCCGGCAACACTCACCCAGCCTTCCTGAGGCAGTGCAGCGCCACGGTGGCGTCACCACTCCGCAGACAGTAGTAGACCATGGGCCACAGCGGGCGCTCGTCGACCACTCCGTTGGGCAGCGCGGGCGCGGGCTGCAGCCGGCAACACTCACCCAGCCTTCCTGAGGCAGTGCAGCGCCGCGGTGGCGTCACCGCTCCGCAGACAGTAGTAGACCATGGGCCACAACGGGCCCTCGTCGACCAGTCCGTCGGCCAGCGGGGGCGCGGGCTGCAGCCGGCAACACTCACCCAGCCTTCCTGAGGCAGTGCAGCGCCGCGGTGGCGTCACCGCTCCGCAGACAGTAGTAGACCATGGGCCACAGCGGGCGCTCGTCGACCACTCCGGCGGCCAGCGCGGGCGCGGGCTGCAGCCGGCAACACTCACCCAGCCTGCCTGAGGCAGTGCAGCGCCGCGGTGGCGTCACCGCTCCGCAGACAGTAGTAGACCATGGGCCACAGCGGGCGCTCGTCGACCACTCCGTCGGCCAGCGCGGGCGCGGGCTGCAGCCGGCAACACTCACCCAGCCTTCCTGAGGCATTGCAGCGCCGCGGTGGCGTCACCGCTCCGCAGACAGTAGTAGACCATGGGCCAAAGCGGGCGCTCGTCGACCACTCCGTCGGCCAGCGCGGGCGCGGGCTGCAGCCGGCAACACTCACCCAGCCTTCCTGGGGAAGTGCAGCGCCGCGGTGGCGTCACCGCTCCGCAGACAGTAGTAGACCATGGGCCACAGCGGGCGCTCGTCGACCACTCCGTCGGCCAGCGCGGGCGCGGGCTGCAGCCGGCAACACTCACCCAGCCTTCCTGAGGCAGTGCAGCGCCGCGGTGGCGTCACCGCTCCGCAGACAGTAGTAGACCATGGGCCACAGCGGGCGCTCGTCGACCACTCCGTCGGCCAGCGCGGGCGCGGGCTGCAGCCGGCAACACTCATCCAGCCTTCCAGAGGCAGTGCAGCGCCGCGGTGGCGTCACCGCTCCGCAGACAGTAGTAGACCATGGGCCACAGCGGGCGCTCGTCGACCACTCCGTCGGCCAGCGCGGGCGCGGGCTGCAGCCGGCAACACTCACCCAGCCTTCCTGAGGCAGTGCAGCGCCGCGGTGGCGTCACCGCTCCGCAGACAGTAGTAGACCATGGGCCACAGCGGGCGCTCGTCGACCACTCCGTCGGCCAGCGCGGGCGCGGGCTGCAGCCGGCAACACTCACCCAGCCTTCCTGAGGCAGTGCAGCGCCGCGGTGGCGTCACCGCTCCGCAGACAGTAGTAGACCATGGGCCACAGCGGGCGCTCGTCGACCACTCCGTCGGCCAGCGCGGGCGCGGGCTGCAGCCGGCAACACTCACCCAGCCTTCCTGAGGCAGTGCAGCGCCGCGGTGGCGTCACCGCTCTGCAGACAGTAGTAGACTACGGGCCACAGCGGGCGCTCGTCGACCACTCCGTCGGCCAGCGCGGGCGCGGGCTGCAGCCGGCAACACTCACCCAGCCTTCCTGAGGCATTGCAGCGCCGCGGTGGCGTCACCGCTCCGCAGACAGTAGTAGACCATGGGCCAAAGCGGGCGCTCGTCGACCACTCCGTCGGCCAGCGCGGGCGCGGGCTGCAGCCGGCAACACTCACCCAGCCTTCCTGAGGCAGTGCAGCGCCGCGGTGGCGTCACCGCTCCGCAGACAGTAGTAGACCATGGGCCACAGCGGGCGCTCGTCGACCACTCCGTCGGCCAGCGCGGGCGCGGGCTGCAGCCGGCAACACTCACCCAGCCTTCCTGAGGCAGTGCAGCGCCGCGGTGGCGTCACCGCTCCGCAGACAGTAGTAGACCATGGGCCACAGCGGTCGCTCGTCGACCACTCCGGCGGCCAGCGCGGGCGCGGGCTGCAGCCGGCAACACTCACCCACCCTTCCTGAGGCAGCGCAGCGCCGCGGTGGCGTCACCGCTCCGCAGACAGTAGTAGACCATGGGCCACAGCGGGCGCTCGTCGACCACTCCGTCGGCCAGCGCGGGCGCGGGCTGCAGGCGGCAACACTCACCCAGCCTTCCTGAGGCAGTGCAGCGCCACGGTGGCGTCACCGCTCCGCAGACAGTAGTAGACCATGGGCCACAGCGGGCGCTCGTCGACCACTCCGTCGGCCAGCGCGGGCGCGGGCTGCAGCCGGCAACACTCACCCAGCCTTCCTGAGGCAGTGCAGCGCCACGGTGGCGTCACCGCTCCGCAGACAGTAGTAGACCATGGGCCACAGCGGGCGCTCGTCGACCACTCCGTTGGCCAGCGCGGGCGCGGGCTGCAGCCGGCAACACTCACCCAGCCTTCCTGAGGCAGTGCAGCGCCGCGGTGGCGTCACCGCTCCGCAGACAGTAGTAGACCATGGGCCACAGCGGGCCCTCGTCGACCACTCCGTCGGCCAGCGCGGGCGCGGGCTGCAGCCGGCAACACTCACCCAGCCTTCCTGAGGCAGTGCAGCGCCGCGGTGGCGTCACCGCTCCGCAGACAGTAGTAGACCATGGGCCACAGCGGGCGCTCGTCGACCACTCCGGCGGCCAGCGCGGGCGCGGGCTGCAGCCGGCAACACTCAACCAGCCTGCCTGAGGCAGTGCAGCGCCGCGGTGGCGTCACCGCTCCGCAGACAGTAGTAGACCATGGGCCACAGCGGGCGCTCGTCGACCACTCCGTCGGCCAGCGCGGGCGCGGGCTGCAGCCGGCAACACTCACCCAGCCTTCCTGAGGCATTGCAGCGCCGCGGTGGCGTCACCGCTCCGCAGACAGTAGTAGACCATGGGCCAAAGCGGGCGCTCGTCGACCACTCCGTCGGCCAGCGCGGGCGCGGGCTGCAGCCGGCAACACTCACCCAGCCTTCCTGAGGCAGTGCAGCGCCGCGGTGGCGTCACCGCTCCGCAGACAGTAGTAGACCATGGGCCACAGCGGGCGCTCGTCGACCACTCCGTCGGCCAGCGCGGGCGCGGGCTGCAGCCGGCAACACTCACCCAGCCTTCCTGAGGCAGTGCAGCGCCGCGGTGGCGTCACCGCTCCGCAGACAGTAGTAGACCATGGGCCACAGCGGGCGCTCGTCGACCACTCCGTCGGCCAGCGCGGGCGCGGGCTGCAGCCGGCAACACTCACCCAGCCTTCCTGAGGCAGTGCAGCGCCGCGGTGGCGTCACCGCTCCGCAGACAGTAGTAGACCATGGGCCACAGCGGGCGCTCGTCGACCACTCCGTCGGCCAGCGCGGGCGCGGGCTGCAGGCGGAAACACTCACCCAGCCTTCCTGAGGCAGTGCAGCGCCACGGTGGCGTCACCGCTCCGCAGACAGTAGTAGACCATGGGCCACAGCGGGCGCTCGTCGACCACTCCGTCGGCCAGCGCGGGCGCGTGAGCTGCAGCCGGCAACACTCACCCAGCCTTCCTGAGGCAGTGCAGCGCCACGGTGGCGTCACCGCTCCGCAGACAGTAGTAGACCATGGGCCAAAGCGGGCGCTCGTCGACCACTCCGTCGGCCAGCGCGGGCGCGGGCTGCAGCCGGCAACACTCACCCAGCCTTCCTGAGGCAGTGCAGCGCCGCGGTGGCGTCACCGCTCCGCAGACAGTAGTAGACCATGGGCCACAGCGGGCGCTCGTCGACCACTCCGTCGGCCAGCGCGGGCGCGGGCTGCAGCCGGCAACACTCACCCAGCCTTCCTGAGGCAGTGCAGCGCCGCGGTGGCGTCACCGCTCTGCAGACAGTAGTAGACTATGGGCCACAGCGGGCGCTCGTCGACCACTCCGTCGGCCAGCGCGGGCGCGGGCTGCAGCCGGCAACACTCACCCAGCCTTCCTGAGGCAGTGCAGCGCCGCGGTGGCGTCACCGCTCCGCAGACAGTAGTAGACCATGGGCCAAAGCGGGCGCTCGTCGACCACTCCGTCGGCCAGCGCGGGCGCGGGCTGCAGCCGGCAACACTCACCCAGCCTTCCTGAGGCAGTGCAGCGCCGCGGTGGCGTCACCGCTTCGCAGACAGTAGTAGACCATGGGCCACAGCGGGCGCTCGTCGACCACTCCGTCGGCCAGCGCGGGCGCGGGCTGCAGCCGGCAACACTCACCCAGCCTTCCTGAGGCAGTGCAGCGCCGCGGTGGCGTCACCGCTCCGCAGACAGTAGTAGACCATGGGCCAAAGCGGGCGCTCGTCGACCACTCCGTCGGCCAGCGCGGGCGCGGGCTGCAGCCGGCAACACTCACCCAGCCTTCCTGAGGCAGTGCAGCGCCGCGGTGGCGTCACCGCTCCGCAGACAGTAGTAGACCATGGGCCACAGCGGGCGCTCGTCGACCACTCCGGCGGCCAGCGCGGGCGCGGGCTGCAGCCGGCAACACTCACCCAGCCTTCCTGAGGCAGCGCAGCGCCGCGGTGGCGTCACCGCTCCGCAGACAGTAGTAGACCATGGGCCACAGCGGGCGCTCGTCGACCACTCCGTCGGCCAGCGCGGGCGCGGGCTGCAGGCGGCAACGCTCACCCAGCCTTCCTGAGGCAGTGCAGCGCCACGGTGGCGTCACCGCTCCGCAGACAGTAGTAGACCATGGGCCACAGCGGGCGCTCGTCGACCACTCCGTCGGCCAGCGCGGGCGCGGGCTGCAGCCGGCAACACTCACCCAGCCTTCCTGAGGCAGTGCAGCGCCACGGTGGCGTCACCGCTCCGCAGACAGTAGTAGACCATGGGCCACAGCGAGCGCTCGTCGACCACTCCGTTGGCCAGCGCGGGCGCGGGCTGCAGCCGGCAACACTCACCCAGCCTTCCTGAGGCAGTGCAGCGCCGCGGTGGCGTCACCGCTCCGCAGACAGTAGTAGACCATGGGCCACAGCGGGCCCTCGTCGACCACTCCGTCGGCCAGCGCGGGCGCGGGCTGCAGCCGGCAACACTCACCCAGCCTTCCTGAGGCAGTGCAGCGCCGCGGTGGCGTCACCGCTCCGCAGACAGTAGTAGACCATGGGCCACAGCGGGCGCTCGTCGACCACTCCGTCGGCCAGCGCGGGCGCGGGCTGCAGCCGGCAACACTCACCCAACCTTCCTGAGGCAGTGCAGCGCCGCGGTGGCGTCACCGCTCCGCAGACAGTCGTAGACCATGGGCCACAGCGGGCGCTCGTCGACCACTCCGTCGGCCAGCGCGGGCGCGGGCTGCAGCCGGCAACACTCACCCAGCCTTCCTGAGGCAGTGCAGCGCCGCGGTGGCGTCACAGCTCCGCAGACAGTAGTAGACCATGGGCCACAGCGGGCGCTCGTCGACCACTCCGTCGGCCAGCGCGGGCGCGGGCTGCAGCCGGCAACACTCACCCAGCCTTCCTGAGGCAGTGCAGCGCCACGGTGGCGTCACCGCTCCGCAGACAGTAGTAGACCATGGGCCACAGCGGGCGCTCGTCGACCACTCCGTCGGCCAGCGCGGGCGCGGGCTGCAGGCGGCAACACTCACCCAGCCTTCCTGAGGCAGTGCACCGCCGCGGTGGCGTCACCGCTCCGCAGACAGTAGTAGACCATGGGCCACAGCGGGCGCTCGTCGACCACTCCGGCGGCCAGCGCGGGCGCGGGCTGCAGCCGGCAACACTCACCCAGCCTTCCTGAGGCAGTGCAGCGCCACGGTGGCGTCACCGCTCCGCAGACAGTAGTAGACCATGGGCCACAGCGGGCGCTCGTCAACCACTCCGTCGGCCAGCGCGGGCGCGGGCTGCAGCCGGCAACACTCACCCAGCCTTCCTGAGGCAGTGCAGCGCCACGGTGGCGTCACCGCTCCGCAGACAGTAGTAGACCATGGGCCACAGCGGGCGCTCGTCGACCACTCCGTCGGCCAGCGCGGGCGCGGGCTGCAGCCGGCAACACTCACCCAGCCTTCCTGAGGCAGTGCAGCGCCACGGTGGCGTCACCGCTCCGCAGACAGTAGTAGACCATGGGCCACAGCGGGCGCTCGTCGACCACTCCGTCGGCCAGCGCGGGCGCGGGCTGCAGCCGGCAACACTCACCCAGCCTTCCTGAGGCAGTGCAGCGCCGCGGTGGCGTCACCGCTCCGCAGACAGTAGTAGACCATGGGCCACAGCGGGCGCTCGTCAACCACTCCGTCGGCCAGCGCAGGCGCGGGCTGCAGGCGCAGCGCCACGAAGCCGCGTACGAGCGGGTAGGTCCCGGGCTCGCCGCCGCGAAGCGCGCCGCCCGGGTTCGTACGGACCACGTCGCCCATGTACTGCTTGTATCTACACAAATGTGGTCAATGGGTAACTTGTCAAAAGGTGCGAACGAAATCGTTGCGCATAAACATTCGCGGATGAGGCCTGCTAGCGGCATTCCGCATTCCGCGTCGTCCAAAACGGCGTGGGACACGATTACAGCAAGGCGTGGGACACGATTACAGCAAGGCAAGGCAAGCAAAGTAATTAGTAGTATTTTATGGATATATCATATTTATAGTAACATCCAATATGTAATTATGAGGTCAAAGCCATATTGAACACAAAATGAGTGGCATTGCAATCTGTAAGTGCAATATAAGTAACTATAACTAAATTAAATCAAATAGAATGTTATAAAAAAAACCTCAATACAAAGGAACAAACCTCTTCTCCAAATACTTCTTCCCTTGTGCTATCAAACACTGCTGGTTGGTGGGGTTTCCCCGCAGCTTGAGAGGGTCCTCTTCCCGCGCGAGCAGCGGAACATTTGCCATTGTTTTAATAATTTCCCACATCTCTTTGACTTTCTGCAATGGAAATATTTTGTTAAAATTATGTATAACTTGCAACCATAATATTTAAAAAGTGATATTAACATGAAAACCTTTCATGAGCCTTAAAAAATCATGTAATTAACCTCCTTTTCGGTTTTTGAAAGACAAGTCAGCAAAATTAGTTTTATTCAATAATAAGAGTAAGTAAATATTTTCGTTTTGCCAGGTTTAATTTGTTATCATTTAAGACACTGCACAACACAATGGAAAATCTTTAGAAGAAGATTTCACCACTCTAGGCAGTCGTAATGTAGAAGAATATTTAAAAAATGATGAATGAAATAGTGGTGAACTGTACATATATAAAACATCATTAAATTGATTGCACATAAAACAATCTGTGTTAAGGAAATAAAAGCTTATCTTATCTACAGAATACTTACAGGGTCATTGAGCTCCTCAGCCACCTGTGCAAACTTTTGATATAGCGGTGTCCTGGACTTGGTGCCTTGTAACACAAGCTTGTTGTACTGGTGGACCTGCTTCGCATACGCCACCTCTACTGGATCCAACACGGAGTGTCCAAACTTCTTGGGTGTATCCGCAATGCTGGGTGGCTCAGCAGTCCTCTTAAGGTCCAGCCAGTTCTGTGAGGGTCCTATCATGGCATTCATTAGCTTGATCTTCTCTTTGTTCCACTCTGACACCATGTGCTCCCATTTTTGGTCTTCAACTGTTTGTAATGCCTGTATATAAATGATTATGATTAATGTTTGACCTTGTAAGATTAAGCTTTAAAGCTTAGTTTAGGAGATCATGGATAGTGTACTGAATAAAGCAAGTATTGTCATTAACAAATATATGAACCTTTCATATGCCTTTGTTCCAGAGCTGTCCAGAATGATTCAAACTTACAACTTAAACTGAACACAAGAGGTTAAAATGAGTAGCAATACATTTTCGTTTTTGTTAATTGTGTCACAAAATATTTTACAAAATCTAGATATGAATGAAGTTGTTGTGATCATCCGAAAATATGCATATTAGAATTTTCTTGAAAGTTTCCCATTATGCCTCAAAAGTTTACTTTTTAGGATACTTTTGTTGTTTATTTACAAAAGACATAGCTATAGAAGATAGATAGACAAGTAAATAACAATCCTTTGCAGTCCCTACGCTGACAATACCAATGCTAAGTTTATTACTCACATTTCTGTTTACTTCATCTATTAGTGATAATATGGCGTTTTCCCGTTCATTTTTCAAGAAACTCTCGACGTCTGAATCCGCAATGGGCTGTAAAGGCTCAAATGTGCGTTTAGAACTTAATGTGTCTAGCTTCTGAGATATTTGCTGCAAATCTATTCCTTTAGACCCAAACAACAGATGCCTAAAACAAGAAGACATTAAAAATATAACACAACATTAAAATGAGTATGCATCATCAATGTATTTACAATTATACAGGAATACATACGCTTGGATGTCACTGGCGCCAGGTTGTGTAACCTTTGAATATAACTCCTGTGAAGCTTCCAACACTTGTCCCAAGGAGCGTTCAACCCTCGGCAACTCTTCATTGCCCTCAATTTCAGTTGTTAGCTGTTCAGCTTGCTGCATCAACTTACTAAAATCGGAGTCACCCATGGCCATGGCGATATAGGTTATAATAACAACACCGGTTTAAGTTATTTAACGATTGCTCGTAATTTACACACGGAAATGAAAAAACATGAGAACAGCCGATGCTAAAATAGCTAACGCGATATCACATCATATCATTAAATATCATTAAACAATTATTTTTAAATCGGCCGTTAATAAAAGAAGCAAGCGTTTCGAGTTGTCAAACGTGCGTGCGTCAAACAAATTGAATTGACAAATGTTGTTCCTGTCAAATTCTGGGTTGCCGTGTACAGAGTCTAAAATTGCCGTGTTTGAAGAGTTGTTGAAGAGAAAACCTCAAATAATTAACGTGTTCTGTATGTTCGACCCCCTGCCCGGGATGCTTAAAAAAATGCAAAATTCATACTAATTTGGCAATTGAAACGCGGCAACACTGCGCCGCGTCAAGCAGCGAGGACTTTTTGGCGGGAAGTTAAACTAAGCGGACATTTAAAATTTTCTCGATTTAGCAAATTAATTATTCTTGTATATGTTTGATTGTTTTTCTTGTAAATATAGTGTTAATACAAAGTGAATATAGTGTACAAAAATGAATGATACGAGCGCCGGGGGCGAGGCCCCCGGTGACAAAGAACCAAAAAAGCGAAAACTCGACAAGAGTGCTGAAGACTATAAAATGTTCACTAAACCGAATTATAAAAGACAATTCCCTGAAAATCACAGTGCCGAGTGCGTTGTGTACGTAGAATCTCAAGACAATGACAAGCTAGGTAATAGAAACCCTATTACTCTAACAAAACTGTTTACGGAGCAAGTAAAGGGTATTGTAGGTGTCCACAGAGTGAATGCCTACAAAATCGGAATAACATTTAGGAAGCCCGCGCCAGCGAATAATTTTCTGAAAATGGACCTTTTCCTGGGCAGAAATAAACTCAAAGCGTTTGTGCCTGCAACACTGACTGAGACCACAGGTGTACTTCGATATGTACCGAAAGAATTAAAAAATGAGGAAATATATAAAAATATTGCATGTGACGCAGAAATCATATCGATTAAAAGGTTCATGCGAAAAGTTGAGGGGAAACTGGTCCCTTTGGGGACAATAGCAATAACTTTTGCAACTACATTATTACCTCAACATGCATATCTGAATATGTTTAGGTACAAGGTACATGCATACATACCACCCCTTCTCCAATGCTATAAATGTTTGAAGTTTAATCATTCAGCCCGGGTTTGCAGAGGTGAACAAATGTGTTCATCCTGTGCTGGACAACACTCATACAAGGAATGTGACGTCGATGAAATCGTATGTATAAACTGCAGCGGGAACCACCTCGCTATATCCAGGGAATGTCCCATAAAGAAACAGAAAATTGAAGAGAAGAAAAAGAAATACGCTAATTCGAACCAGTCATATGCCACTGTGGTGAGTCCTCCATCACTACCACCTATTGCCAATCCTACTACCTTTCCAGCTATGCCTAGTAAACCTACTAGCCCGCAAACCTTCAACATGGAACAACTTGTTAATAATGAAATAATAATGAATGCAATTGTTAAGTCAATGGTCTGTCTTGGAAATGACAAAGATAATACCCCGATCACATTTAAAAGAATTAAAGAAATATTGTTAGCAAATTTATTCAACTAATTCATGGATACATTTTTAAAAATAGCACAGTTTAACATACAGAGTTTACAGAGCAAGAAAACCTTATTAAAAACATTTCTTTCAGAACAAGATATTGATATATGCTTATTGAATGAGACTTGGCTCAAAAGCACAAGTATAATTCCTAATTTTACACCATATAACTTTATACATAAAAAATCAGTGAATACACATAATGGAGTTGCAATATTAATTAGACAAAACTTACAGTACAGCATAACAAACACAACTTTTTATGAATCCATTCAAAATATCTGTATATCAATAGAGACATCAAGAGGAATTTTAAGTATACTCTGTGTATATTGTCCTCCTAATTGTAACAGGTTTGACACCTCCAAAATGAAAAAGGTATTACTGGAAACCCCTAAGCCATGTATTATCATGGGAGATTTTAATGCACATCATATATTGTTTGGATGTCATTCAAATAATAATAGAGGCAACAGCTTGTACAAACTCATTGATGAATTTGACATGTGTGTTTTAAATGATGGTAGTGCAACAACTGTGTCATATCCAAATAGAAATCCGTCTGCAATTGATTTAGCTCTGGTCAGTCCCTCATTGGCTCCTTTTTGCGAATGGAGCGTTCATGACGATCCAATGGGCAGTTATCATTATCCAACTCAAGTGGTCGTAAATGTGAAGCCTTCCATATATGAGATCCGACCTGTAGAAGAAAAATATATTTATAGTAAAGCAGATTGGACTAAATATTATAATCTGTCAGAAACCTGTTTTTCTCAATTAGATATTAATAATACTGAACCTCTTAATTTGTACAATAACTTTGTAAACATTTTGTATAACATTCGATCAGAAGCAATTCCAAAGCTAAAGTCAAAACAAACTCCGAAAGTCATGAGAAAACCTGCTCCTTGGTGGAATCCAACATGTGATAATGCCGTACAAAAATCGAAAGAAGCTTTAATAAAGTATAAAACATCACCAAGTATTACCAATTTCATAAACTACAAAAAGATAGATGCCCAAAAGAAAAGAATACTAAAAGAAGAAAGTGTTCATTCATGGCATGACTTGTGCAGTAGTTTTAATAGAATGACACCTATTGCTAGGATATGGGGCTACATTAAACGATTTAAAAGATTAGGTTCCTCTCACAACAGGCATTTAAATGAAGAATGGGTACCAAGTTACTTAGACAAAATATCAGAGTCAACTCAGTTTGATCCAAATAACCTTAGTGACATATTAAATTGCTCTGCAGAGAATCAAACAAACTCTTTTCTCAATAAGCCATTTACTTTGAATGAATTGTATATAGCACTCAAAACTAGAAAAGACACAACACCAGGGTTGGATAACATACCATATATGTTAATTAAAAGGTTACATCCCAATGCTGTAGAAATCTTAATACAAGTTTATAATAAATTATGGAATAGTTTAGTTATACCGTCATCATGGAAAACACAATGTGTCATTCCCATCCTAAAGCCAAATAAACCTGTCAATAATCCTTTATCATACAGACCTATTTCCTTATCATCATGTTTAGGGAAACTTTTTGAAAATATGTTAAAGTTAAGAATAGATTACTTTGCTGAAACACAAGGAAAGTTACCAGATATTCAATATGGATTCAGAAAAGGCAGAAGTTGCTCTGAAAGCTTTGTATCTCTCATATCTGATCTTAAAAAGGCAAAACTCTGTCACTCTAATGTTGTATGTGTTTTTTTAGATGTTAAAGGTGCCTTTGACAATGTTAACATTGAAAGTCTGATTCGTGTTTTACATGAGTTGGACTTACCAAGTAAAACTTTAAAATGGATTTTCGATTTCTTACACAATAGAACCTTATTTGTTAAATTTAATAATAAACTACATGGACCTAGAAATGTAAGTAAAGGGACAATGCAAGGTGCTACATTGTCACCTCTGTTGTACAACTTATATACATCTCAAATCCTTCATTATGTAAATACATCCAAAGTTAAAATCTTGCAATTTGCAGATGACCTACTTTTGTACAGTGAAAATCAGAACTTGAACTTGGCTGTAAATAATATGAATGCAGCATTAAACCAACTACAACTTTATTATAGCAACACTTTAAAGTTAGAAATAAGTTCAGAAAAAAGTGCAGTATTAATATTCAGTAGAGACCCATTTGCACAGTCTGCTGTAAATATTATATATGATAACAATCTAATTCCTATTGTTAGTCATCATAAATTTTTAGGTGTTGTTATAGATGATAAGTTAAAATTTGATAAGCACATAAATTATATATGTCAGAATGCCATGAAGAGCATAAATGTAATGAGAAGCCTGGCAGGGACATTTTGGGGTTCTGACCCAAAAACTCTTAATATGTTGTACAAAAGCATAGTCCGAAGTCATTTTGACTATAGTTCCTTGGCTTATATGAATGCCAGTAGTACCTTATTAAGAAAGTTGGATGTAATACAGAATATGGGTTTGAGAGTGATAAGTGGAGCTATGCGCACCACTCCTATTAACACTATGGAAATTGAAAATTGTATACCTCCATTGTCCTTACGACGTTTACAGCTGGCTGAGAGATTTTGTTTGAAAGAGTTGTCCTGTGATAATAGTGTTGTCTTGGAGAAAATCACGCATCCCGCAGTAATCACACAGTCAGTTGAGACATCCAGTATTTCGGCTAGTACTCTTATTTCAGGCTCCTTACCTGAAATTCCAACCATAATAACATGTACAAAAAACCTGACAAGAAACATGTACACCAGTAACAAGTGGCCAATTTACAAGTGCCCATATAACACTTTGCTTAGCTACCGTGATATTAAGTGTCACCTAGATTCTGTGAAAAATAAGTATGATTTCTTAGAACTTTTAAGTGAAAATCCAAACTTCTATACTTTGTACACTGATGGTTCTAAGAGTGAGCATGTTAAATCAGCATACTATGACTCTCAAATGAAGTTAACTAAATGCTATAAAATACCAAGTGATTGTAGCATATTTACTGCAGAAGGTTGGGCAATATTAGCTGCTTTGACTTATGTATATACAAATGTAAATAGTGAAAATATATTAGTAGTTAGTGATTCTAAGAGTGTGCTATCCACCTTATGCAATTATAATTTAGCATATAAACAAAATTATATTATATATAGAATTAAGGATATGATACTTAAGTTAGGAAAAAATGTAGAATTTGTATGGGTTCCCTCCCACAGTGGCATAGCTGGAAATGAAGTTGTGGATCTTGCGACTCGTCGCGACCACGACGTTGATTTAACAGAATCATTTAAAGTACCTTTTACGGATTATTATCACCAGTTTAAAAGCTCTTCAAAGAGAATGTGGAAGGAATACTGGGACGCTACTACAGAGACAAAAGGAAAATGGTACGCAGAACTACAGCAAAACTTACCAACAGCACCGTGGTATAACAGCTTCAAATACATTAACAGGAAGTTCATAACGTGCATTAATCGTTTGCGATCTGGTCATTGCTTGGTTCCAGCACATCTCAATCGGATGAAAATTATAAGTGATGATAAATGTACCTATTGTTCTAAGAAAAATGCGGATATAAAACACGTGATATTTGAGTGTGAAACGTTTGCTATTCAAAGGCAGACACTTGTCAGTGTCATTAGTGATGTTGCTGATGAAAATTCATTAAGTGTTCCCCGCCTCGTTCAAGATTTATTATCAAACCCTGTCTATTTCATACCTGTATTTAAATTCATTTTAAAAACTGTAGAAAAAATTTGATTATTACATACAATTTATATTATTGTACATTTCGTAAGCTCTAATGCTATAATTATAATACTTATTACTTGTAATGTAGATGACAAAATGTTATATTTGTGTTTAAATGTAAACTATTATTCCGACTGAAGGACTCTGTATCCATGGTCATGAAATAAATTAAAAAAAAAAAAAAAAAATCAAGCAGCGACCAGACGACCCAGCATGGCAGGCCGCCTCGGCCCGCGGGAACTACACTAATCTTAGAGCATTAAACCAACAGGAGCGGCCATGAGTCATTTTCTAAACATAAAAAGTCTGCCGATTTTTGCGGGGGAGGGGAACGTCAAATGTATGCGTAACGTGAAAATAGCTACGTCAGATGAACGTCAGTCCATACAATGTGTATGATCACCGGTCATATAATATATTTTTGGCAGAGGGGAACCCCTGTCAATGGCCGCTCCGGTTGGTTTAATGCTCTAAGACACTAATAGAGCGAGATAGGTTGATGAACCTTGGTTTTCTCGCTCCTTCTTATGGCCGTGTTAGGCGCATCACACACGAAGCAATTTGGCAGACGGTTCGAGGCGCTTGGTGGCGATATCTATCGCTAGCTGCAGCGTCGTGAAACTGCCGTGTATTAAGATACGGTATTGGATTTGCTGCTGTATGCCGTGTCTTAGGTCCGGCGATGCCTGAATTACCGTATATTACGGCAATTGCCGTATCACACAGATTACAGAGAAAAGCAGATAGGCCCTAATAAATTGAACGTTTTCTATACATCCGATCTCTTCTCACTTACGTACTGAACGAAGAGTAAGAAAGGGATAGAACCATGTTATCTGACAGGTCTTCATACGTCATTGTCTCCGCTTTCTCGCTCGCACGATGTAATTCGCTCTCTCGCTCGCTCGAGATTTAGTGCACAGAAAGATATTTTCTTACAAGTTATCGATATCGATATTTTTAATTTATTAACAAATTCGTAATATGCGATACTCGTAAGTAAATTGTATCTCTATCCATACTATGCAAAAATTAATATGGTACTTACCAAATAGAAGACAAAAACCATTACACGACTACGAATATAATAAACTGCATTCATGTTTCATATGTTCGCTACAAATTAAATTATGCAAATACATAGGTAGTCAGACGAGTTACTTTTTAAGTCTCACTATTTTGTGGATCTTTAGTGGAACACATTTATTTTTAACCGACTTCTGAAACTTATCAATTCCGCTGGCTCTTTATTTTTTATGTATGTTCCTCGATTACTCTTAGACGCCTGGACCGATAAGAATGGTGTTTTGTTAGAAAAGGTGGTCCTAGGCAGGTCAGGATCTGAAGATGGAATCCTGGAGAAAACCAGGGCAATCTTGAAATCTTATTTTGAAACGATTTGGGTACTTTGAAATTGTGCATTTGCTTTCAGAAAGCAGTTCATGCGGTAATATGGAATGTGGCTTCGTGAAGTATTGATTTGAAGTCGATTAAAACTTTGTTTATAAAGTAAGCTAACACAAAATAACAACGCAATTATATTCCTGAAAATATCTCATTTTAATAAGAAAGTTACATCTAATGCTTTAAATAATAAATATCCAATTACATAGAACTTTTTGCAATCAGTAAACTTGCATCACCTGAAGAGGCAATGCAGATGTCTTAGGTATTGTATCTGGTAGCCTTTCATTACTGCTCAGCATCATTTTGTTGTAGTTGCCTTCTAATTGTTGATCCTGGTGAGATCCCTGCATTAAATACAGTAACGAAAACATTATTATACAATCTCTATCAGTTGAGCTGCTTAAGTATGAACAGGTAAACAACAAACCTACACAGAGTTACTTTCGCATGTATAATACATATTATAGTAGTTATGGATATATAAAGAAAATCAATGTACTAATACAAATTCTTTGCATATACAAAACTTAAATGAAACGAACTCATCTGGAGGGACCTCAGAAATGTCAAGTAATAAAATAAATAAAACTCACTATACCAACTTACCTCAAGCGGTCTCTGAAAAACTGTAGGTATCGCATCTGGCAGCAAGTGTTTTATGTTTTTAATAATAACGAAACAGTTAGTTTCGAAATGTTTCGAACATATTCTATGGTGTTTTTTCGGCGTCCAATTATTGCGCCCTACCCTACTGCGTCAATCCATTTTTTCGAAGATTATTATTTACCGGAAACCTGAAGTTAACAGTTAAGACATGTAACATTAAAATATTTTGTCTAAAGGCCTACTTACATGAATAATTAATGTCGACGAAATATCGATATATACATGGTAACAACACTACCCATGTTTACGACAATTGTATTTTTACTAAAAATCCCAAAAATATCAAGTTTGATTCATGTAAAAAGTACTTATCCGATAGTATCAAGCATCTGCTGTAATTCCAGACCATTATATTGCGTAATGTACATGAAATATTTGAAAAATAACCAAATGATTCTTACCGATGAAATCCGATTGTTTCTCCTGTCTTTTTTAACAATCTAGCGTAACTTCGGCAGTACGGAACTGCACAAGCCATTGTGCCACTTCATACAACTTAAATCATTAACTTCAAAATTCCATATCTAAATTCCAAAATCACTCTCGTCGCCTCTTGGAAATTAGTCCTCATTATGCTCTTACTGTTATGAAATTTTGCCTTTTTGTCCCTAAATTAACTTATGTGCTTCGCTGCTGCCCTCTTTGGAAACATCGAAATCTTTTATCACAAATCGACATATTAATCAAAATTAATTTAGAATCCATCCTCAACATTCAGCTAAGCGAGCAGTCCTGGACCCAAGGAACCCTACCCATCCGGTACGGTGGTTTAGGGATTCGCAAAATTACTAGTGTCGCGTTACCGGCTTTTTTGTCGTCATGCCACAGCTCGTCTAGTCTCATAGGTAAGATCCTGCCTACACACTATGAGACATCGGGCTTGGAGGACGCGAAAAGTGCCTGGTTAACTGCTTGCCCCGGACAAAATTTCCCTGACCATCCAAACTCACAAAGGTGTTGGGACGACCCAATATGCCAATTGACCGCTAACTCACTATCTACCCAGTGCGCTACTGCAGAACGAGCCAGACTATTGGCGGTAAACACAAGAGAGGCTGGTTACTGGCTCCACGCACACCCTTCTGCAAGCACTGGGACATTCTTAGATCCAAATACTCTCCGTTTTTCAGTTTGCCTGCGTCTTGGGGTCCCGGTCTGCGCCCCACATCGATGCCCCTGCGGAAGCGAAGTAGATCGGCTTGGGCACCACGGGCTCTCCTGCCAGAAAAGCGCGGGTCGCTTCTCTAGGCATGCTGCCCTTAATGACATTATTCGTCGGTCTCTTGCATCGGCTAATGTGCCAGCTGTTTTAGAGCCGTCTGGCATTCTAAGAAACGATGGCAAGAGACCGGACGGAATGTCATTAGTCCCGTGGAGTATGGGACGGGTCCTGGTGTGGGATGCAACCTGTGTTGACACACTAGCCCCGTCGCATCTCCACCGTACCTCTACGAGGGCAGCAGCTGCAGCAGAGGCGGCCGAAGCTGCGAAGGTGGGAAAATATAGTGGTCTCGGCGCCGAATATAATTTCGTGCCTTTTGGCGTCGAGACCCTTGGTCCGTGGGGCCCTGGAGCTCTAAGCCTCTTCAAAGAGATATCGAAGAGGCTTACAAATGCCACCGGTGACCGAAGGGCTGGCAGTTATCTCGCACAAAGAATTAGCTTAGCTATTCAGCGAGGTAATGCTGCCAGCATCTTCGGCACAATGCCGCAGGGGCCATTTTTAGATTTAGTTTAGTTTTAATCTATTTTATTTTAATTTAGTTTTTTATTTATTACCTTTGTATATTAATCTTAGTTGAATGCAAAACAGATGTGTTATTTGAAAAATAAATACCAAATTGACATATTACAGAAATATTTAGTTTTTCAACACAATATTCTTGAAATAACCAACTTTCCTCAAGATTCACAAGAGATTTGACGTTGATTTGACTTTGACAGATTGTTTAGCATTTAACACCGTGGTTAACAGTTTTTGGAGACAAGTCGTCAATAGACTCAAAATACCATACTATTCGTCTCATTCTAACTCACATCAGCTGACCATAAGCAGTGACAGAGACAACTATATGAAACATCGTCTTGCTTTATACTGCGCGTCTGTATTCTTATTAGTCTGTGCCGTATCAGGAAATTTTTGACAATCCGCGAGTTTACACAGATAACGTAAAGACGTAGAGTGTGTTCGCATTTTACCCCGAAATCCATGTTGCTAATCCCGATCCCGAAGAACAAGCTTCTTTTCGCGAATTTATAATACTACAATTTAAAGGCCACTTGACCAATACCTATTGTACCTGTATTGCTACTCATTTGCTTGTAGAGTGACCACAGTAAGTATATGCTGCATGCAATTTAGGCTATCTTTTCTAAAATCCGAAATCAAGTGAGCGGTGAGAGATGTATTTTTTTAATTTGTAGCTTCGTGAAACGAGCCATTGGTGGTGGACACGGGCGTCAGTGGCAATAAACCGTTTATTTTACTAGAATTTATAATTATTATAGTCTGTTAATAATAATTATAATATTTTATCCACAACGTATGACAACAGAGTACCATTGAAATAATACGTACAGGATTACCTCATAATAATATCATGATGGTATCGCCAATGTTTTAATTAGAAAATATGATTGCAGAGATACGAATAGAGGCACGAACTTCACCCAAGTTAACTTGTCAACCCAATAGCCAAATATTTTTTAATGTACTATATTCGATATAAAATATTTTTCACTTCACATGCTCAAAAAGTGCGTCATATTAGCCTTAGTAATCGGGCTAAAGTTGTACTTTTAGCCCCTAGGGAAAATATGTATACATATTTATCATTTATAAAACATTTTAATTTGACCAATCAAAACAGTTCAACGTGTTATCCACCAATCACAGCTCTTTAAAAAAACATTCGTATTTGCTATCAACTAATCAGAATACAGCTAGACATTAAAATCGACCAATCAGGAAACAGAATTAAATTCAAACATTAGGTGTTTTTTATTCCCTACTTCACAATAATTAAAAAAATAAACGCCACTGACTGACTATAGCCGCGATTAAACGTTCAAGCATTTGACTGCATACATGACATAAGCTATGAAGATTGAGCGGGGTAGACTGCTGTCTATCTTGCAGCGTATACTGTCCGCCGCGCTCGGCCGTTTAGACGCCGCTATTAGACGGTCAGAGGCGTTTATTCGTGGTGTGAATATTTTGTATCTGTGTCGAAGCAGTTCATTAAAAAGAGTGGCGCCAAATCGAACAATATTTTCGCCTTGGTATAATTGTTGATTGTGGATGGATAATCTTTGTTTTTACTATTTTCTCGCAGTCGAAGTGAAAAGTAGAGTGTATAACTCTGAGGGGCTACCGCGAAACGAAAACGAACTTCGTTTGTGTATCTCTGTCTCTGTCCCACTTGTTAGTTCGAGCGACAGAGAGGGAGATATTCGAACGAAGTTCGTTTTCACTTCGCGGTAGCCCCTCTGGTCTAAAAGCCATATTACCCCTCGAACTATTTCCCCTCACTTCGTTCGGGAAAATATCCATCTCGTGGTAATATGGCTTACTTTAGACCCTTGTCATACAATCTACTATTTCATCCAATAAACAGATGTGTGAAGGCTATGAGATACAAATAAAACAATGAATTCCCTCGCTTCATTTTATAACAGAGATACAATACACAACAGTTAGTACTTGGAAGTACACAATTCCAATACCAACATTTTTCACTTTACTACACGGCCAACGCTTCATCGAAACTTTAGAAGTGAAACATCGTTACAGCGTAAGGCAAGACTCGTTTCCGTTGAATCCCGCCTTTTTCATTTGAATTTCTTTGGTCCGAAGATAAGGTCTGCGTCGGGCGCTCCCTTGGGGTGTTGGTACTTCTGCCGGACGTGCTGCCCGCGGTTGGGGTTGCCGAGGCCGCCCGAGCCGCCGCCGCTCTCTGCGCTGTACTCTTCCTCTTCCTGCCTTTCCGATATGTTCAAGGTCAAACTGAAAAAAAATACAGCCTGTATTGAAGTACCTAGTGAGTTAGGCCTGCAACACACTGGCGCGGCCTGCGGTGGTGGACAGTAAGTTTGACAGCTAACGACAAGTTCACCATTGACCGCCGCACCCAGGCCGCGCCAGTCTGTGACAGGCCTTTCTCGTATCGAACACAGCTGATCTCACGTGATTCCTAGAAGTTGGCCAAGCCAATGTGCAGAAAACATTGCGAATAACAAAATACGAGTATTATGGTCCATTATAATTCAATTGTCATCAACATGGTCATTAACTCCAACTAAATCAAAGAAATGTGGTCCTAATTACCGTTTAACCCGTTCCTTTTCCTGCTTGTCCGCCAACGCCTGCTGTTGCAAGTTGCTGGCCAGTTCCGGCGGAGCATTGAATGACTTGTACTGGGGCTTGGTGCCTTTCCTGACCATCAGAACGAATTCCACACCCTCCTCCCCTTGCTGTAATCAAAATATTAACGCCCTGATTCATGAACGTCCATCAACTAAAATGCCGCTAAAATTCGTTTCTTGTCAGTCACTTTGACACTAGTGTTTGTTAAAAAGGGTGTATGTTAAGTTGTATGAATAGGGGAGTTAAATATTAATATTAACACATGCACTTAAGTGACAGTAACGTTCTGACATATGTAAATAATGATAGGTAAATGAACAATTGTTTTTACAGACAGTGCCTACCAATAGCTGATCATAGGTTTTCTTCGTGGTTTGGCGACAGGTCATTGGCACCGCTATGTCTCTTTGCTGCGGCCTGTTCTCGCGTTGGCGTTCGGCGATATTCTCCATTACCATCTTTTCGAATGCCGATTCGAATTCAACGTCTTCCACCTGGAAAGAAATAGTTTGTCAAAACTATTGAAGTTGAGTAGGTATGCTAAGGTATACCTAGTTAGGTATTCAGATTGGTCAAGACCAGTTATGATAGTATTATGACATTATGATATGACCCTACAAGGTGGACTGATGACCTGGTAAAGCTGGATGCGGGTGGCGCAGGACCGTCACTTTGGCAGTCTTTGGGGGAGGCATATGTCCAGCAATGGACGTCTTTCGGCTGATATGATGATGATGACGTTATGATTATGACCTAACCAGTTTGATAAAGATTATCATCTAATAGCTAAAACTTGCAAAATTAAAACATATTGTCATCACTATTTTGTGAAAATCGACGATATTGATGCTAGACAAAAGAAGATCAAAAGGAACGTGATTTTTACCGGTTTAGGGGCGGGTCTGCGAGGCTCGTTGCTCATGTCGTCACTCTGCACATCATTGTCATCGTTACCCGCGTTCTCCGTCAGCGGGTCATCGTCCGAACTCTCATCCATCAGCTGCGGGTTATCAGTCTCATCATCAGTCTCTATAATCGTGTCCAGCCCATCATTCACACTATCATCGCCCTGGTCCTCGTTCTCATCCTCCTCGCCTAGTTCCGGATATAGTGTTTGCCTCAAGTCCTCAATCGCATCCTTACACTGCTGCCAATCCTCAAACAACGTCAGCTTCGGCCTCAAGGTCGTCAAGCACTCCTGGTAAATATACTTGACATATATAGGGAATTTGTTTTCCTCAGTCCAGCAGGGATCGGAGCATTTGAACCAGTAGTAATTCTGGAAGAACACCAGGAAGTAGTCGAGGCGTTTTTTGCTGGAGCCGCTGTTGAAATACGCGCCGCAAGTCTCGAGGAGAGCGCAAACGAGTCGGATCCTGAACACGTTTTCTGGTGGGTCGAGTGGCGAGGGGACTGCGTGGTCGTGAGTTACTCCGAAGGTGATGAATGAGTACAGAACGTTGAACACGTCGCGCGAATCGAGAAGTTTGTAGTTGTAGAGTTCTCCCAGATAGCGCACGGTGGCGACGCGGCGCTGGTTGTGGCGCGGGTGCGGGTCTTCGAGGGTTGCGCGGATGTCCTCTAGGACCGTGTCCACCACGCACGGCGCTACTATCTCCTGCGAACGGATATTCAGTTCAATAACGACTCTGTCAAAACTGCACGTCTATCATGGGACGGCCACGACATACTCTCGATTTTTCTCGCACTATACCTCTTGTTCTAATAAGAGCGAGACGGATAGTGCGATAAAAATCGAGAGAGCTCGCGCGCCATCACGTGATAGCCGTGCAGAGATGAAGAGGTAACCTTAAGCCTAGCATTCTCTACACGAGCCGCAACCTGTGCGGGACAAATCTAGTCAAATCCATCGTTGCCAACAGACTACAAGACCGATCATGAGCCCTTCAAGTCCGGCTGCCCATGGGCTCGTCAAATCGTTCCCGAGCGTCCGCAGCGCGTACATACGTGGATTTGTCACCAGCCCAGCAAATAGCAGCCTGTGAATGCTAGGCTTTAGAATGTATTTAAAACTAGCTCCCGCCCGCGACTCCGTCCACGTGGAACTCGTTTATATCGCAGCTCCATACAAACTTTTACCCCCCCATTTCACCCACTTAGGGGATGACTTCGGGGATAAAAACTATCCTATGTCACTCTCCATCCCTTCATCTATCTCCACTTAAAAAATCACGTCAATTCGTCGCTCCGTTTTGCAAAGACGTACGGACATACGGAAAGTGTATGTGTGTGTTTGTTTGTTTGTTTACAAACAAACACACACATACACTTTCCCATTTATAATATTAGTATGGATGTAGCCCATACCTGCCATGCGGCAAGCTCGGCGGACATGCGCGCGAGGGCGCGGCGAGCGCTCGCCCGCACGCGCCACCCGCCCGCCAAGTGCTGTATCGCCACGGATGCTATCTCCGGATCCTCCCAGTTGATCTTCCGCATCAGCCTGAAGATCTTCTCCTCGTTACTCTTCTGCAGGTCCTCGTGCAGGATCTTCCGGATGAACTGGTGCATAGGAGGCTCCTCCTCCTTGGGTTGGGCTGGGGCCTCGGGAGGGCATACGTAGTAGAACGCGTTCTCGATTTGCGTTACGTATCGCGAGTCGAGGGCTGAAACGGTCTGATAAAAATGTTTAGTTTAGTAAGGGAATGTAATGGTAATTGTAGTTTCATTGACATTCCGTGAAAATTTTAGAATACTTTATATACTGTCTCAATATGCAGTGGCGTGATCTTGAATGGCATCGCTGCCATAAGTCACCGAGTGTGACTATGGCCCTGAATGGTAAGGGAAGTTGAACCATAATGAGCCTCACCTTTTTTCTCATCATCTGTTGCAAATAAATCATCGTTCTCTGATGAGTGTCAGGATTACAGTACAGATATCTCCCGCATGTCTCTAGTAGATTGCACGCCATTTCTATGTGATGATGCTTGAAGTCGTGTAATAACACTTTTAGGCAATATAGGGCTTCCATTTTGGAGTACAGACTAAATTTAACTAATTCGCCAATGAATCTGACCACTTTAATCTGTGAAACAAATAAATACACAAAATCAAGTTATGATTATATAAATAATGTTAAAAACGACCTACAATACGTATACCAAAAGTTACCTCACCTTCGATTCTATATTGATTTGATCTTTTTTCCTAACATGATACTTAAAATCCTGCTTCAACATCTGGCATAAGTCCAGACAAACATCAGGCAACACCGGATACAAATTCGCTGCAAATCGCGAATAAAACGGCAGCAAATCCAGCCTGGTTCTGGCAACACTGAACAGGACTCTTGTTAATTTCTTCCTGTTGTTTTTGGTATTGAGATTCAGGACAAAGTCTACGGCTGCGCTGTCGATAAGTTCTCGATTGATACAGTTGGGTAGTTCGTTTAAAAACGCATCCAACGCGTATCTGTAATAGAAGGTTTAACATGAAATTGATACATTGACCCACTGCCATCAGATCTATCTAATTAAATTTTCTCAACTTGTTACATCTGGTGGAAGATAATAAGGATGATGAGACAAAATTGATACATCAAGTTGATCTGATCATATAGCCAGAAGGTAGGGGCACCCAGAAACCTAAAATGCGCGCCGCGCTATAGCATGTCAATAGCACGCACTGGTGACTGCGTGAGCTTTTGTTTTAAGGCTTGTACTAATATTTGTATAAAAAGATATTTTGGTATTTGGAAACTTTTCTAATCAATAATTTCAAGAATTTCAGTGTGGCAAAACATCGTGAAAAACCTAAGCTAACACCCAGTAAGGTCACCCCGGTCATATTTGGAGTAGGTTGATTGGGGAAGTAGTAGAGTAACCTCACAGAACACCGCAGCGCAGCCATAATAACGCCATTTCTTACTCTGTAGGCACATCAGATGGTGTGGTGTTGTGTTCCTGGTGGTTAGTCAGGTCGCTAGAGCACCCAAGGATGTACTGTGTTGAGAGTGAGGGTCACGCTTTTGTCTAGCTATCAACACAGTGAATCTTCAAATCAATAACGGGTCGGCAACGCGCTAGTGATTATTCAGGGATCGCATCCGTCCATAGGCTAAGGTAAGCTTAGCTTTAACCTTCCTCATTCCATTTTCGCACCATCGTAGTTAAAAAATATACAACTGGTAAAACTAACCCAACCTTTCGTATGCCTTGTTCCAGATCTGTCCAGAACGGTTCAAACTTACGACTTAAGGTATGTTTTTTTTTTGACATCGGCATACGAGATGTTAAAGGACACAAAGGCATCCGGTTTTGCATAGAATTGAACCATATCAGATAGAAATATGTACGATTCTCACTGAGCGGGCCGGGCCAGAGCGCATTCTATTTCATGCAAAGAAATTGGAACCGTCTACACAGCACATGCAATTCATATTTGATTACAATCCCCACCGACCACGTCGGTAACTGCTGCCTCGCAGTGGATACACGATGCATTCAAATATGAAATGTAATTACTGTTTATACGGTTCAAATTCCTTTGCATGTAATAGAATGCGCTCCAGCCCGGCCCGTTCGGTGAGAATCGTACAATAAAGTTGATTGGTGGGAATATATTCCCCACTGCCTCATAAAGGGTACCGCTAGGATGGTGATGGTTACTTGTTGGAGACGCTGGCGGGCTGCGCGTCCTCCTGCTCCGCGTCGGGCGCCGCGGGCGGCTCCTCGCCGTCGCTCAGCTCGTCCTCCTTCAGGTCCTCGTCCAACATCTCCTCCGTCACCGTCTCAGTCTTGCTTTTTGTAGTCTGGAAATATACATTATTATTTACTCAAATGATGCAATACATTTTAGAAGTGCCCAGTTCCACTTAAGCAAGGCAGTCTTCTTGCCCAAATCTGCTTTTCTAGTTCTAGAGCGATAATACAATATAATACAAATAATATTCATTGCACACCACAATATATGAAACTAATACAGGACACAAACGTAAAAGTAGAGGGAAACAACAGGTGTTCTTACTGCTAAAGAGTGAAGATCATCTCATTCACAACTATGGTTATCTTGAAAAAATACTGGCGACGAGTTTACCCCACTTTCTTTCGAGATGAACAAATCCTAGTTTGATTCCATTTAATTACATTACCTCTATCAATTGATGGTTAGACGTGAACAGTTTCAGACCTGGCAAATGAGTACCTAGTCCTTACAGCTGGACAGATACTCGACTGAGTTTGTTATATATTTATCACAAAATTAATTACCTCTTTCAATTGATAGTTAGGCATGAACACTTTCAAATCTGGCAAATGAGTATAGAAAGTCCTCGTATCTTCGTCCTGCCAAGGATCCGTCCCCGCCTGCATGTTGAACTCCTCGGCCCCGCCTATCGTGACCGTCCCGGGGGTCTCGATGACGGTCATGGACAGCGTGGGGGGTTCCCCGGCCTCGCCCAACTCCTCACCGAGAACCTCGGCGAAGCTCTGGGCTCCAGCCAGCAGTTTGTCGTAGGTTGCCTGGACGGAAGAAAATTGGTTTTAGCAGAACACTCGTGGACACAGGATTAAAGTGGGGTATTGAACATCACTTTGCAATCAATTGAAATATACAGAATATGTTGTTGTCCTAGGGCACACCAGAGGTGCATATGGCCTTCATAAGCTCGCGCCACGCCTTCCTGTCCTGACACCGTATCATGGTCGGCCTTATCACGCGGTAAGTGACAAGATAGGAGCGTCGTCTCGTTCTATCGAACGGTGTCAGCCAGTGACGGACGCTCTTACCTGTCACTTATCGTGTGATAAGGCCGACCATGATACGGGTCTGAGCGACGTCCAACGTCCCTAGCCGCGAGGCAGCAGTTGGAGCGATCCAGCTCAGTCCAACTGCTCGCAGCTTACCAGGTGTCACAGGACGTCCACGCCTTCCGTCCGGCGGCTTCCACTCAAAAGTGATGTTTGCATTATTAAGTTCCCCTCTTTGACTCGTATGGTCTATCCACCCCCATTTGCGCACCGAGATCTCTATGGCAATGGGTCCTCATTTCTTATGGTCTTTGGCCAGAAAATTCGAGTGATCTAAAACCTGCAACTTATTCGTCAGGCCCTTCGTCACTTTCCACGTTTCGCACCCAAAAAGCCCTTGACGATTGATTCGAAGAGGGAAACCTTAACGAAGCGTGGTCAACGTTTGACTCCCACACGGGCTTGAGTTGAGCGAACGCAGCCCTAGGTCTCTTTCGTACCGCCTTGGCCTGTTATGACACTGCCTACATACACAAACTTGGAAACTGACTAGGATGCATACGCCTCTCAGTGCTATGGTATAGGTTGTTCTCGACTTAACCCGCATGACGACTGTTTTGCGTCGGTTAATTCGCAGGCCCATGACTTCAGCAGCCGAAAACGAATATAGAGGAAGTTTATACACAAGAGTTGTTCAAAAAATGTATACACTAAATGTTCTAAGTTCTTCAAGTCTCAATGATATAGGAAGCTAGCCTATTCCCTATCTTCCATGACAGGAGATCTACAATTCTTTGCCTACCTGTCTCTGAAAATTAAATCATAATCCTGGCTACACCCTCAGAGGCGCCTTTACCTATGGTGCAAGGTGTGCGTTGCATACGGGCGCAGCAGTCCTAGGGGGCGCCGAGCGCCACCCGCTACGGAGCCCCACTCGGCGCGCGCGCTTACTTTGGGGCGCTAGAGTAATGTTTGCACACGGGTGCTACATGGGCTAGAGACGCCTCTCACCCTGCAACATGTACTGGTTGGCGCCGTCCAGCACCTGCAGCAGTGGACACTTCTCCAGTCTGCAGGTCAGCATGCCAAAGTAGTTCTTCAGAGCAATCAAACTGCCTACTTCTCACGAACATATTACAGTATTGTTACATGATAATACCTGGTGGTGTTCCAGCTGGTCCTTGCGCTCCTGCGAGAGCTCCCCACGCGTGTGCAGCGTGCGCTGGTTAGCGGCGTATAGCGCCTGCAACTGAGCCCGTTCGTATAGCAAGTGCCGGCTCAGTGTGCCGAAGTAGTCTTTCAGCAGTGTGCGAACTACTGCCTGCTTCTCTGCTGGCAGGAACGTGTTCCTCGGTATTGTCATGTTCAGTTTCTGTAATCAATGAAAGGCATGATTCCTGTTTTTATGCCTTTCCATCCAGTTTTAGAGAGGAACAAATGTTTGTATGTGAGCAACTACAATTAAAGTACATAAATAGACAAAAAAATTGTCAAAGATAGACCTCAATGACAGCAGACGAAAAGCTTCATACTAAATGACACAGAAGTATGACGTCACCGCTGTCTATTTGTACAAATCATTGTATGGAAAATAAATAAATAAATATTTGCCGATAATCTTACACAAATCGACCTACCAAACTAAGCAAAGCTTGTACTATAAAAGTGTAAGGATCATTTACTCTTGGACAGTAAAAAAAATGCTCAGTTTGTTAGTATGTATGACCAAACTTTGCGTTTTTTTTTTAAAAGAGTGTCGGACTCGCGCACAAAGGGTTCCGTACCATTATCCGTTGAATGAAAGATAAATTGCGGTTTACGATTTATGAGGTGTCAAAAAAAACTACTTACTTCTACTTGTTTAAACCAATTTTCGGTGGAAGTTTGCATGGTAATGTAGTATCATATATTTTTTTAGTTTTATCATTCTCTTATCTTAGAAATTACAGGGGGGGGGACACACATTTTACCACTTTGAAAGTGTCTCTCGCGTAAACTATTGAGTGTATAGTTCTTATAGTATCGGAAAAAAGTGGCCGTGGCATACGGACGGACAGACAGGTAGACATGATGAATCCATAAGGGTTCCGTTTTTGCCATTTGGCTATGGAACCCTAAAAACTACAAGCCGTATTGACATCGGAGTTTAACTCTGCTGTTTGTAATCATGCAAACTAGATAATTTTCAAAAAAAACTAGGCGAGACAAAATAGGGGTTTTTAACACACTGCAATGTTGAAATCTTTATCATCATCATCAGTTGTTCCCTAAATAACCCAGGAAGTAGGAATCAACTAAAAATCATATATTGTGGTGTGAAATGGGAAATTTCCATTGATGCATGAACATGTTCTTAAATTTTTTGAAACTTGTGGAATTTAGATGCAGTGGTTTGAATAAGTACACAATTTCAGCAACTATCAGAGTTCTTATTTCCTAAAATATAAATTTATTACAAAAGTTTATTAGTTTAACTTCAAAAATGTATACAACAATGCGCCATGCTTTTACAGTCTATTTTCTTTAATCCCTTACACCACAATGTAAACACATGTTTTTTTCAGGTTCCGTAATTTAACCATAACCATCCTTTTGGTTATGCCTATAATTAAATAATGTTTGGATCACATACTAACTTATATTCCAATCAATCCTGAAGGCATAATCATAACAAAGATTGTATTGTTTCCCTATAAAATGTTATAGTTGCATGACATTAGGCAACTGATTACATAATTACCTCAGCAGTATCCTTGATTTTCTTGGGCACTAGCCCCGCATAATCCTCACCGCAGTGCTTGCAGAAAGAGAACAGTATTGGTATATTGTTAGGCTCTTCCTTGTCCATATTGATCAAGACTGTAAGGACATTTCCCAAAAGAGGCAAACCAATTTTATTTGGAAACACACCCACTGCAACCAGCTCTGCATAAAACCTGATATCAACACGAAGTTTCGATGAATTTGTTATTTTATCGGTCACTTTGAGAAGTTTCTGCCAATTTTCAAAGAAATTTGAAGAGAATTCTGCATATGTGCGATGTAGTGTTGAACACAAAGTTATTGCAGCTGGTATATCAGACATCTTTAACTTTGCCTCTGTTATAGCGGCCGCAACCTCAGATATGTATTTCGTGAGGTTCAATACGCTGAAATCTTTCAGCAACGCGTCCATTTGGATGGCGCTAAACGACTTCAATTTTTTTACAAAAGTTGTGTTCTTTTTTAGGCCAGAGTCAAGTTTTGAAAAATAGTTGTCTGGAGGTCGAACACAGTTTAAATTATTGTTCCTCATTTCAGTTTTCTGTTTTATTCTTGCCTCTAGGCTAGATATGTATTCGGCAAGTGCGAGTTTGTCGTTCTCTTCGGTATTTTCAGCTGTTTCTTCCGCAGCACAAGGCGTCTCGGTTTCATTTTCTGTTGTACTCATTGTGAATTATAATGCATCAGAACCACATTACAAAAAACCACTATCTCTTCTTATTTGCTATGTATTTAAATGTTATTTACTCCGCTTTTGCGTTCCACGTCCATTCGCAGAGCATTTTTTATGACATGATTGACATTAATGACAATTAACATGACATTGTCATTTTTGTGTCACAGAGAATAACAGTACCGAAATGTATTTTTCCGAAAGTTCAGAAATAAATCTGTTCAAGTCACGTTCAGGTATAAGCGTTTATATTGATATCTAGAACAGTTTTCTTTGTCATGTTGGCACTATGTAAGCCTTGGAAGGTATGAAGCATGTATGAAGTTTATTATATAGTTGCGTCGCTTCCGGCAATTGACACAGCGTTGCCAGACCTACGGAAAAGTCTGTAGATCTAAGGATTTTGGGCCTTGTGCCCAGACGTACGGAAATTATGACCAGTTTTATCTATTACCAACACAGGAAAAACATTAACGTAATAAAAATAAATTTAATATTTCTGCGTGTAGGAGATTCCTACAAAGGTCTATGGCAGGTTACAGGGAAGACACCGCTAGAGTTTTAACGTTATTTATTATACTTTCAATTACAACAACATTCTTGATGGGAGGATTTGAAGAGAGTGAAGCTGTCAACGTCTAGTTTGTATACAAACAACATTGACAGCTTCCATATTTAAACGGTTGACCAGCCAGCATAGATTGTAAAGCACATTCTACACTCAACACACCCCCTCAATCTATGCTGCTGGCAACCCTAATACTACACACATTATAGTAACAATTCAAGACCAAAAACCTTTTACCTTAACGAAACATTTTTCCAAAAACAGCACCAAAAGTTTAACAACGTATCCCACCCTGTATAACACCTTGTATAAAAATCTAATGATTTTAATCTATAATTTATATTTTCTATTTAAAACAACAACAACCCATTATAAACCTGTTTACTTCATAACCCCTTTTACTAAATACTATCCCGTGCAATATTCATGTTCCTTTCTTTAAAACTCCTACTCAACTCATCCTTTCTTTTAAACTCCTACTCGACACCTGACTTTAATAGTCACAATATAATTAAACCCTTAAATCTCCTGCTCGATACATCTTCTTTAAATACATCTATAATTAAACCTTTAATTCTCCTGCTCGATACATCATCTTTAATCACATCTATAATTATTAACCTTTAATTCTCCTGCTCGATACATCATCTTTAATCACCTTTAGTTCTCCTGCTCGATACATCATCTTTAATCACATATCTAACTCTACGTAAATCTCACCCACTTTCTACCACTCGATACCTCAACTTTTATAAATACTACCTATCTATCTTAAATTGCTTCTAAATATCGTTACTATTTCAATAACATCGTTTCTTTTTCCTGAATACATACACTATCAAATTATACACAATTCAAATTATAAATTAGTTATAAAAGGAATACAGACTCAAAATAAAACTCAAGGATATAGTTGTTCGAAAAAGGTGTAAAATTAATATTAAAATGAAAAACTCTCCTTTCAGATGATGATGAAGTTGGTGATGATCGCACGAAATAATGATTCAGTTACAATAACAACCCTTTCACCCCCTTAAGTGAATCATTATTTAGCACCCCCTTAAGTTAATCATTATTTTGTTTCCACGGTTTAAGAATCCTTAAGCTTTTATTCGATGTTACTGTATAAAAGATTACACACCCTATAAAAACTTACATACTACCATACATTATAAATTAAGACCCCGACATTAATCCGAATAAATAATAATGTTCACTTTAGCCCACACTTACACTACACTTGATAACTCACATTAACACACTAATCTCTTCTGACATTTCTCGAACTTTAGTGCCGGTAAACTTTTTGTTAATATATCCGCTAGTTGTGATCCAGTCGGACAGTATTTAACTGAAATCTGATTTTCATCTATTTTCTCTTTCAAATAATAGTATTTTACATCAATATGTTTGCTTCTTCTTCCCATAATTCCTTTCTTCATTAGCCAAATTGCAGATTGGTTATCCACTCTCATCTCGACTTCAAGCCTTTCTTTTGTAATTTCGTAAATCAGATCTCTGACGAATAGTAGCTCCTTACAGCATTCTGCAGCTGCTATAAATTCTGCTTCTGTACTGCTTAGTGCCACCACTGATTGCTTTCTTGAGCTCCATGCCACTGGTCCACCATTCAGCCAAATCACAAAACCAGAAGTACTGCGCCTAGTGTCTGGATCTCCCGCAAAATCTGAATCACAGTAACCCCTGAGAACCTTGTCGTCTTTACCAAAATGAATACCTTTTTCCGTTGTACCTTTAACAAACCTAAAAATTGTTTTTGCGTTGTTCAAATCGTTCAAGTTTGGAGAATTTTGATGCCTGGAACAATAACCCACCTGAAAACTGATGTCTGGTCGCGATTTATTTGCCAAATATAATAATGACCCTATCATCTCGCGGTACAGCTCATGAGACTTCATATCAACCTTGACAGATGGATGCTCTTCTATAGTTATATTTGGAGTTTTACACTCTCTCGCATTTTCGAGATTAAATTTCTTAACGATCTTTTCACTGTAGTTCTTTTGAAAGACTTTTATTCCTTTGTCATCTTGTTCAATATCCAAACCTATGTAGTTAGTTACTTCGTCTAAAATTCTAATCTCAAAAGTCTTCCTAATTGTGTCCATTACATGTATCAGATCTTTTTCTCTTTCGCCAAACAATAATCCGTCGTCTACATATATTGCCAGAATGATCTTCTTTTCTCCTTCCATTACAAAAATGCATTGATCTAGTTTCATCTGTTTGAAACCCATTTTCGATAGAAATTCTGTGAATTTGATATTCCACATTAATGGAGCTTGTTTAAGACCATATAAGCTTTTGTTTAGTTTGCAGACTTTTCCTTCTTTGTTTAAGTATCCCTTAGGCACTTTCATGTAAATTGTCTCCTTTAGGTCTCCATGTAGGAAAGCTGTTTTTACGTCAAACTGTTTCATTTTAAAACCTTTTGCTGCAGCTATTGATAGTAAAACTCTTAACGAAGTTGTGTTTACCACCGGACTATAAGTTTCATCGTAGTCTATTTTATATTTTTGCTGAAAGCCTCTTGCTACTAATCTGGCCTTATATCTTCCATCAGACTTTACTGTAAAAATCCATTTTGTTGTGACTAGTTTTCTTCCTTTCGCTTCCTGTTCATTTACAAACGATCATGTATTATTTTCTTCTAGTGATACAATTTCTTCTTCTATTGCTTGTTTCCATTTGTCTTTTTCCCAAGATTCTATAGCTTCTTCGTATGTTAGCATCGAAACTTCTGTATCATAGTCCATTAAGTAATCTTTGTATCTATCTGGCAATCTTCTTTCTCTAACTGGTAAAATTCTTCTATTTTCATTATTATGATTTCTGTGTTCATGACTTTCAGATCTATTTTCATTTATTTGAATATCAATTGGTTGTAAATCTTCATCTCCATCAAAATATTCTTCATTACTTTCTTGTTCATAAACGATTTCATTTGTTCCACAATCATTTATTTCTTCTTCATTTATTACTACTTCATTTGTTCCAACATGATTTGTTGTAACGTCATTTGTTTCAATTTCATTTTTTCTAACATCATTTGTTTCAACTTCGTTTGTTCTAACGTCATTTGTTTCAACTTCATTTGTTTCGTCTTCACTTGTTTCAATATTCAATCTTTTCATACGAACATCGCCTAATCGAGTACTCTCTATGCTTCTATTTCTTATTCTTCTTGTTTCGCCTTCTCGACCATCATTATTTTTTAAACTTCCACCTTCTCTACCTTCATTATTTCTTGAACTTCCACCTTCTCGACCTTCATTATTGTTGACTCTTCCTCCCCTATTTTGTTCCTTTCTGTTGACTTCTCTATTTTTTGGTGTGTCTTCCCTAACCGTTTCTTCATCCTTTTCATCTATATACCATAGACCTCTGATATCTTCATCATTTTGTGCATTTAAATATATACCTTGTTCGTTTTCATTAATTCTTACATCCCTTGCTCTTACAATCATTTTCGTTTCATCTACCCATATTTTATAACTATTACTGGCATATCCAATCAGTATTCCTTTAGTGCATCTAGCGTCTAACTTTCGCAGACCAGAGTTTATTTTGTAGTATGCTGTAGATCCAAAGGTTTTGACATGCGAGACATCTGGTTTTACACCAAACCACAGTTCAGCCGGAGTTTTGTCTTTCCCTTCAGTGGGGCTTCGGTTAGTTAGGAAGCTTGCAGTCAGTAGAGCTTCACCCCATAAATAATTTGGGACACGGCCATCAAAAATGAGCGCTCTTGTTTTCTGTAGCAAGGTTCTATTCAGTCTCTCCGCCTTTCCGTTGAGTTGAGATGTGTAGGGTACCGTTACATCTAGTACAATTCCTTTTGTTTTGGTCAAAGACATCAGGTTATTGTTCAGGTATTCCCGACCATTGTCGCATCTTATTTTCCTAACCTTTTTGTTAAAATGATTTTCCGCCAAAGATATAAACTGCTTCACTTTATCGAACACTTCACTTTTGAACGAGATTAGATACACAACACAAAAGTGCGTAAAATCATCTAAAAAGGTTACAAAATATTTTTTATTGTCCCAAGTAGGAACTTCAATTGGGCCGCAAACATCCGTGTGAATTATTTCCAAAGGGAATTTAGCTTTAGTTCTATTGTTTTTAAAAGGTTTCCTGGTCATTTTGGCTTGGACGCAAGTCTCGCAGAATGATTCCTTATGATCCCCCCCAATTTTGATACCGTTAACCATTTTAGCTAGACGCGGTACCTCCGATACGTGAGCCAGCCTACGATGCCAGATATGGGCATTCTCGGATAGCATTGCCTCACTAACAGCCTTTGCATTAAACTCCGTTTCAAATAAACCATTCGGGGTTTTGTAACCGGTGAGAATAATTAAATTGTTTTTGCTAACTGTTACCTTGTTTTCAGTGAAGAGCACGGAAGCACCATGATCAGTAATAGCACTTACAGAGATCAGATTCCTTGAGATAGCCGGAACGTATAGAACATCCTCGAGTTTAAAAGTGTTAGTGTTAATTGTACCTCTGGCTTGTGCGACGAGATTCTCTGCATTGGCGCATTTGATATCCGTATTTATTTTCTCTGTAAAATTGATGATGTTACTATTATAAAACATGTGAGAAGAAGCTCCAGAATCCAGAATTGCATTTATTTTTATTAAATGATTGTTCTGGTCACTTACCAGGCTAAAAGTGCGACAAAATTTCTCGATATGGCCTTTCTTATTGCATTTTCTACAAGTCTTTGTAGAAAAACACTCTTCAGATCTGTGGCCGCTTCTATTACACACTGTGCACTTGTTATTTTTGCAGAACCTAGCAATGTGACCTGGTAAATTACAGCTGTAGCATTTTCTTTCATTCGATTTCATTGCTATTTCTTGTATATTAAAATCGGAATTATCATTAAAAACATCATTTCCTAAGAGTTTTATTTCCTTTTGTAGACGTTCTATTAATTTGAGAACTGTTTGATCTGATTTTGAAGTAATTTCCCAGACTGTTCGAAAATAATTTAGGTTCGAAGGTAAAATAGTTAAAATTTTCTGAATAAGCAATCCTTCGGTAATTTTGTTTTCAGTTGATTCCAGGTCAAAAGACATATTCTGTAATTTACTAATGTCTAGTAACAGATTTCCGGTGTATTTATAATTAAAGAATTCAATCACTTTTAATTGACTTTCTTTTTCAACGTTGTAGTTAAAGATGATATCCAATTTTTCAAAAATGTCTTTCGGAGTTTTGGAATTAATCACATAATGCAGAAAACTTTCTTCGATGTTGTTAAAAATACAGAAAATAGCCCTTGCGGTTTTACCTGAGTTGTCAGATTCTGTTCCGATTTCCTTCGAGGCCAATTGTAGCTTTATCAGCTTCCTCCAGATCGGATAATTTGAGCCTTGATGTAGTTTATTCAATTGAATGCACTTTTCCATTATAAGTTGTCACTTTACTTACGGTTGCTATGCTTATAATGTAAATAGCCTGGTCGTTGCTATGGATAAAATTGAGCTGGTTACTGCGTTAGTATTTTGCTTTACTGAAACAAATAATTCCGCGGGTTTTTAAAGTTCTTTAGGGCCCCATAACCTGTAGGAGATTCCTACAAAGGTCTATGGCAGGTTACAGGGAAGACACCGCTAGAGTTTTAACGTTATTTATTATACTTTCAATTACAACAACATTCTTGATGGGAGGATTTGAAGAGAGTGAAGCTGTCAACGTCTAGTTTGTATACAAACAACATTGACAGCTTCCATATTTAAACGGTTGACCAGCCAGCATAGATTGTAAAGCACATTCTACACTCAACACTGCGAATAACGAAACGCAATTATAGTAGAAAAGCCAACTTCTAACTTCTACATAGTCAAGTCCAAACCGTAGAAAAACAACATGCCATGACGGCAAAACGGCATACATCGCATCATCGCCATCACCATTTTAACGCCCTAACAGAAACGTCATATTTTCGTATGCAGTTTCACGTTTATGATAGTATTGCCACTTCACCCCGACCGTAGACACAAATTAGACGGACTCTACAAATTATAAGCAAAGTAAGGGTCAAAAACTGCCAAATAAACTATTTTAAAATTCTGTAGATCTACGGATTTTTACTGCGGCAGAATACGGAATTCTACGGAATTTTTAGCTACGCCCTCCGGATTTTCAAAAATCTGAATCTGATCTTGCAACACTGAATTGACAGTTGTTACGTTGTCAGTCTTTAATTTAGGTTATTTGATTATTTGCAATTTACTTGTTGCTTTACATATTTAGGCGTAGCACTGTTGTAATTATATCAAAATGTGTGGCATAATTTGTGAAATTTGTTATCCAGGTCCTGACACGCACAGGGTACGTTCCGCAACGATTATTAATAAAACATTTGCATGTTACCGCCAATTTCAAACTACTTTTAATTTTAGGTTTACAAAAATCGTAGGATCCTACAAAGTATCGAGAACAGAGGTCCTGACTGTGTCTGTACAAGAGAAATAGATGTAGGAGACGGAATAAGAATGTTTTTCTGTGGTGCAGTGTTATGGATGCAAGGTGTGCAAGTAACACCACAGCCAGTTGAAAACAGCTTAGGGATTCTACTCTACAATGGCGATATCTTCGACGACTCTTGGGATGCAAATATTTCTGATACAATTTTAATTATGGATAAGCTATCTCAAAGAACAGTAAGTCTTTTAAGTAGGTATTGTTTAATTACAAAACTAAAAAAAAATGTATCACTTACCTTATTATTTGTCTTTCATTTATAGGAATGTTCTGTGAAGCCGCATATTATTAAAGTTTTAAAATCACTAAAAGGACCCTTTAGTATCATTTACTATGATAAAATTGCTAAGGAACTATATTTTACTCGTGATCGGATCGGTAGGAACAGTCTGTTGTTCCACAGAAGTGATAATTCCATAGCCATCACTAATGTTTTAGGTAAGTTTGAAAAATTTTATCAAAGCTTTGCTGACTTTTTATTATGCTTGTCTCCACTTAAACTTTCAAATCATATAATTATACCGAAATTATTTTTAGGTAGAAAATACAACTGTGTAGAAGTACCAGCCACACATATTTACGCCTTAAATATTGTAACTATTGAAGTAACCTTACATTCATGGGCTATTAATGAAACAGAAGAAAGTTCAATCGAAGATTTATGTGAATCCTTTCAAAAACAACAGAATACTCCTGATGAAGACTTTAAAGTAGAGACTTCAATGATGGGAAAACTGAGGGTTGAGGTGAGTAGTACCAGTCATACTTAATATCATTATTAACATAGTTTCACCATGAAACATTTTATATTAACATATAAGTTGAAATCAGTATGACAGAAAGTGAAATAGATATGATTAGTATTTTATAGGTAAACTGCAGCGGCGCTACCACGAACTTCGACAGTCGAAGTTCGTAATACATGCATCCCTGTCACTTGAGTAAGGGAGTGCGATAGAGATGGAAATAACCGAACTTCGACTTTCGAAGTTCGTGGTAGCGCCGCAGAGCATATACAATCAATATTTCATGTTATTACATATTTCAGGATGATATTATAGCGTTCCTTAGTGCATCAGCCAGCAATATTGAAAGCCATATGAAAATGATGGAGACATTATTGACTCATCCAGCCATCAAAACAACTGTAGGAAAACTAACAGAACTACTGCAAAAAAGTGTAAAAATCAGACTGAAGAGGCAACCCAATAAGTGTAAAGACTGTCTCATATCTAAATCATCAAGTTGTTCCCATTCAACAATTGGTGTCCTATTTTCAGGAGGATTAGACTGTACTATTTTAGCATATCTTGCACACAAATATGTGTCTGAAGAGCAAAGCATTGACCTCATAAATGTAGCCTTTAAAAAGGATGCCATAGCATCATATGATGTGCCCGACAGACTCACAGGGAGACAGTCTTTTGAAGAGTTGAAAACTTTATGTCCAACAAGGTGACAATCTTTAATAATAATAATAATAAAGGCGTAGGGATGTGACGGCCCCATCACCCACCAGATTTCTGATGCAATCAGTCAACGTAAGGCAGCTTGTGGCGGGCTGTTAGGGAGTAGCGACCCTACGTACCTGAGTGCTCCTGGGGGTTTCCTGTGGTCAGGCTGAGCCGATCGGGTGGTTGGTTGGACAGGCCCTCCGCCTCTGGCTTGCCTTTACTGGCCGTCCAGAGTGGAGTCGCAAGAGCTGTTGCTCGAGGGTAGATGTGGTCACCTAAGTGGCGAGTTGGCTATATGTTTAAAGTCCAGTGCCACCTCTCTACCCCCAGCTCTCTGACCGGTGTTGCCCTTAGGCCATTTTTTAATGTCGCTATTAATAGGGGCCCATCTAGCAGTTAGCGAGTCACCGTCTGCCAGAGATAAAGATTGAAACAGTTTTATTAGGCAGGCGTCCGATGTTTCACCCAATAGCCCAGCCACTAGTCCATCATTTCAACCCAATAACCCGTTTTATTTAGATTCCATCAACCATCAATAGTCCCTATATACCCCAGCGGGTGCTGTCTCTGTGTGCGTCCCATGACACGGGCAGGGACAGCATCGGCTCGGTGTACTCCTTGCATTTCATTAAATTGTCAAAAGGGCCTCTACGTATTGGCTCAGGTAGTACTTTGTAGGTACCTAGCTCCACGCACGCCTCCCAAAGGTCCGGGACATCGTTGTCCCGTGAACGGGAAAGACATACATAATAATAATAAAACATTTATTTCAGGCAACTAAGGCTGCCTGCTTTAAAGCTCCTGTCACACTATTCTGACCTCAAGGCATAATAATGACTTTTATTAATTTTCTAGAAAATGGAATTTGATAGAAGTTAATGTTCCCAAAGAAGAACTGGTGGAGTATCAAATTAAAAGAATTGCAGATCTAGTGTTCCCAAGGAGAACTATTTTGGACGAAAGTCTGGGGTCAGCTTTATGGTTTGCCTCTCGTGGACGAGATGAGGACGGAATTTCGCCTTGCAGGGTAAAATGAGCTCTATCAGATTACAATAAAATACATTGTAGTGTTTCAAAAAATTTTTACTTACAGGAGTGGTTTTCACAGGTGTTGTTGGTGGGTTCTGGCGCCGACGAATTATTTGGTGGATACAAAAGGCACTACAACGCGTTTAAACGTCGTTCTTGGCAAGGGCTCAGTGAGGAGCTTCTATTGGACTGGACACGGATATCCTCCAGGAATCTGGCGCGAGACAACAGGGTGATATGCGACCATGGACGACAACCCAGGATGCCTTACTTGGATGAGGAATTCACAGATTACGTGTTGCTTCTGAAACCTTGGCTAAAGTAATATTCTATGGACTAGTTATTGGTCATCCTTACCTAATTTCAAAATTTAAACCCACTGTTAACACTTTCGCAACTGGCTTAGAAATGGAATAATACACAAGAAACCGACAGAATTTGCTAGGTGTGTAGATTCATACTACTGCCCGCCTAGAGGGCTCAGTCGGCACCTGAGCAAACATTCAGAGTGCCGACCAGGCGGGTTCTTGATTGTGAATGTGTTACTGTCATTCCATTATCATTTGTCTCCTTTAATAATTGTTTTGTTTGTTTTTCTTTTTACATTTTTTCGCAAGTGAACTAAAAACGTTGTTTGATATGTGTGCATGTAAAGTATTTTTCTTCTTTCCAGATGTTTCCCTAGTGATGCCCTTGGTCCTGGCGTTGGAGACAAACTTATTTTACGGCTGGTTGCCTTTAATTTAGGATTAAGAGAAGTTGTCACCTTGCCCAAAAGAGCTCTACAGTTTGGATCAAGAATTGCTAACAAAAAAGAGAAAGGCAGTGATTTGTCAAGTAGATTCTTGAACACATGAATAAATAAGTACTATAATACTCAAGCTGAGATTTTAGTTTCACTCATATTCAAATCGGTTTTATATTTAACTAAACCTGATCCTGCTCAGCCTTAGCTTTTTTGAGCTCTTGAGTAGTCCCTCAAATGCAATTCTGTTATTTGTATTAAATATGACATCTTCATACATTTGAAAATAGTATTTCTTTTTTACAATGTGATTTGTGATGTTTTTTCAGGCCACTGTGGGAAGTATAGTTTTTGTCACATAAACTGCAGCTGTATGGTTTGGCTCCAGTGTGTGTTCGCATGTGGCTGTGCACATCTCCAGACCGCTTGAACTTGCGGTCACATCTTGGACAAGCATATTTTTTTTCCTCACTGTGTATTTTCATGTGTCTGACCAAATCTTGACGTTTTGTGAATGATTTCCCACATACTTCACAAATGTATGGTTTTATGCCGAGGTGGCTGCGGATATGGACCACCTTGTGCTCAGCTCTGGAGAAGGTTTTAGAACAAAGTTTACATGAAAACTGTTTGATCCCCGAGTGACCTGCAACATGCTTCACTAAAATTGACTTGGTCTTCAATATGTGTCCACAAACTTCACATTGGTATTTTTTTGGTTCAGTAATTTCTTTAATTTTTGACTGCTTTTTAACATATGGTTTTTTATTATTGGTTGATACCATATTGTTTAATATTCCTGATGGAGATTCAGTTTCTTCTGCCTTACCTGGGACTTCATTAATAAAGTAGTCTACGTAAAATGCTGAGTCTGCATCATCTGACAGCCAAGAATCAAATGTATTCTTTAACTCGCTGCTCATTTTATTAAAGATATCACACTCTAACTTTATATCCATCTTGATATTATCCAGATCTGACTCGTCCAAAGTTAGTTTGGTTGGTGAGTATGAAAAGTTATTTTCTAGTTTTACACTTTTTAGTTTAGACTCAACAGATAAACACATTTTCTTGAAATCATAAAAGTTTCTCACATTTGATTCACACTTCTTGCAAATTACTGCAGGCAACCCATCTTCAGGAGTAATCTGAAAGGTAATAGAGTTATGTTATCGTTTCGCAAGGTCGAATTATTATTTTCATTAATAAAATAAATTTAATTGCTTACCTGCAAATCAATACAATTAAGGATTTTTTTATCTAGAGTTTCATCACCATCAAATGCAAATAAATTTATCACTGCGTCAGTGTTCATGCACAACCGACATGTATTTCCACTTATAGCCATTTTTAATTAAAAATTGCGGAATAATTCCGGCAGTATTGAGAAAACCCCAATGGAAAAACCACAAGCATAAACTGTATATAAATACAATGAAACCAATGAAAGGTAAACACGGGCAAAGTATGTTTCGAGCCTACGTTCTGATACTTTATGTTGAAGGGGTCTGACGCTTACGAGAGCGTGCGGATTAACAGAAATAACAAAAATTCAACATTACAGTATACAATTCGTTTCCGTATTTTTGCAAAACTGAACAAAATTCTTTTAACAAGCTGAGCAAAAGTTGTGCTTTCCGAGAAAGTCTTTTAGTATTCGAACGCCACTAAACGTACGATCGTCACTGTCATAAACGTCAATCGATGGCTCTACCGTGAATCTAGAAAACTATGGACGGGCTGTACATGATGCCACAGTGAGTGACGGGAAGGCTTCTATGCAGCTAAATTAAGAACTGGTCTTAAAATGGCTGATGACTTGCCATTAACAACCTACTTAATTTGGACGGGTAACCAGAAGAAGAAGAAGTTGTGGCAAACAAACCATTACCCGTCCAAATTTAGTAGGTTGTTTATGGCAATTCATCACCATTTTAATGGTGGGTACACACTAAGCCAACGAACGGCTATGTATCTCACTCTAACAAATAGCTGTCTCGTAAATGCTTCCCGTTCGTTGGTCGTTCGTTTGCTCAGTGTGCACCCACCATAAGACGAGTTCTTAATTTAGCTGCATAAGAGCTTTTCTGCCCTAACTGTGATACACAGAGTGCTGTGACAACATGTACAGCCCGTCCATAGTATTCTAGGATCATGCCCACGTCGGAGCATTGCGAAGGTTTGGTTCTGCGTTTCTGCTTTCCGTTCTGTTGGTACTGTGGTTTGTTTTAAGTTTCTTACTCTGTGGCACGTATTGCAAGAACGGATGAGATTTGGCGTTTCATTTCATATTATTTTTAGTCTGTCTTTATTACAAAAATGGCTGCAAACCGTCGCAAGCAAGACGACAAGAATTTAGAAATTTTACGTGAACTTATATCTATTAACGGGAATAAATATTGTTTAGATTGCAACCAAAGAGGACCTACATACGTTAATGCAACAATCGGCTCATTCGTTTGTTCAAAATGTTCGGGAATGCTGTAAGTAAAATTTTGTGCGTTATTGTGTTGTTGCTTTTGTGCTAGAAATTAGATCAACAAACAGATAATTTTAACAAACAGCACGAATTTATTTGCAGGCGTGGGCTTACGCCTCCTCATCGAGTAAAGTCGATTTCAATGGCCACATTTACCCCGGAAGAGATAGAATTCATAAAAGTGAGAGGAAACGATTACTGTAGGCGCGTTTGGTTAGGCCTGTACGAGGGTGAAAGTGTGAACTTTACTGATGAACAAAGTGTCAAAGATTTCATGTCGGACAAGTACGAGAAGAAACGGTATTATCTTGATACGCCTTTGAATAATCCTGTGACGAACGGAAGTTATTCATCGAAGAATAAGTCGAAAGCTAAAACCGGAAGCGCTGCATCGAGCTCAACGCAGTTGATATCGATAGCGAGTCCAGTAGCGAAGTCCACGGTTAATAATAATACGCTTGTGAATGCGCCGAAAGTGGGACATGGCTTGTTGTCTACAGGCAATGATAATAGCATGAAAATAGCCCGGCCGAGCCACGGCTGTGCGCAGCCCGCGCCGCCCGCGGCGCCCGCCGTCCCTGCTCCAGTACCTGAGTAAGTTATCTTTCCATGATTCACTCATCCTTCTATTAATAATCAATATTTAACCTATGTATTTTGTTTCAGTTTTCCTGTTGATTTTTCAACTGCAAATATTTATAACGGTAGCCAGTTTAATAATAATGTAAACAACAATTTTGTGCCTCCCCCAACCAATCCGGCTTTTGCTGCATTCACCCCGCCAGCATCTAGTGCAAGTGAGTACCAGCTTTAATCTCTCGTTTTTCTTAGAGATATTATTTTAATTCATTTTTACATGCATCAGTGTAAGACTGTACAGAATAACAAAACAAAGCGTGGGATTGTTCCAGATGACCGCTATGCAGCATTAGCAGACTTAGATCATGCATTAAGACAACAAAACATTAAGACAATGGGTATGTAGAAATTAATTACTTTAAATAAAATATTTTCTCTTGGTTTTGTCTGACCCAGGTGTATTTTTCAGATGAAGGTCAAAACATAAGTAGCAAAAACCCGTTTCAAAGTGCACCAACCAATGACTTTTTTGGCAACAAGAACCCTTTCTTTAATGGAGGCTGGAGTGCTGCCCCAGCGCCAGTTAACCCTTTCAAGGTGAGTCCACATCAGGACTATTCATGACAACAAGAAGTTAGATTGGTTCCCCAAACTCATTAATTCTATGTAGCATAATTTACATTTGTGGATTTCCTCACTTTTAACTTTTCTTTTTTTGATCTAATTCAGTAGCATGTTTCATAGCAACATTTGCTTACTGTAAAATTAACAAGTAGAAAAAACGCGTCTGTAAAACAACTACAACTTATATTACACAGAAAAATAATTAATTGGGGGAAAAAGGCAAATAGAAAACAACTCCTGTCAACAATTGTGTATATAAATTAAATTAAGTAGGAAAAATAAAAAGTGGGGTAAACCGCGAATGAAAATAATGAAAATAACCCATTGTCTGCTACCATCAGACACAGACAGGCTATATACTTGTTTACCACTGTCATAGTATTAAAAAAAACGGCCAAGTGCGAGTCTAAACTAAGCAAAGCTTGTACTATGGGTACTAGTCGACGATATACATACGTATATACTGCCCTCATAAGCCAAAAAGCGGTATCTCAAATTGAAATGTCATTGGAAAATGCAATTTAAAATCTACGTCTAATGACATAACTTACAATGACTTTCAATTTTGAGATACCGCTATTTGGCTTATGAGGGTGGTATAGACAAATAAATACTTAAATACATAGAAAACATCCATGACTCGGGAACAAATATTAATGCGCATCACACAAATAAATGCCCTTACCGTGATTCGAACCCAGGACCTCTTGCTTCGTAGACAGTCACTACCAACTAAGGTAAAGCGGTCTTCAAAAAAATTTCAAAGACATGGTTTTAAATCATGGTATGGGTTAATATTTATGTGATGAGACTGTATATTATTTTCTGAATCTTCAATATTTTCTTTTTAATTATAATAAGTATTTAAAACTGTTGAATATACAGAGTGTGCCAAAAATAGGGTGTGAACTAACCTGTTGTGCCCTTGGTCGGTTCACACACCATTTCTGGTACACTGTATTGTCATCATGTAGCACCCATAACACAAGTCTTATTGGACTTACTATCCCCTAATATATTTTTATCAATATGTTTTTCGTAATTGTATTCTATATGGGATGATTTTCCCAACTATTCTATTTCATAAATATCCTATAAATAAACCAGGTCACTAGGGTTGAAGTGGGACATGATCTAACAAACTGACAGAGACACACTTTCACATTAATAATATTAGTACAGAGTAAATAATAGTATCATTCTCATTAAAATAAAGATAAAGATCCAATTGTCAGAGTTTATTCAAATGAGTAAGTGGAATGCTAGGCTTTTGCTTATCATTCAGAGGAAGTTATAGTTTTTTGTGTACAGGTCAGAACTTATCTGACACAGTAAAATTTGCAGTTTCATGTTTATGTACATTCCAATGATTCATGATTATCATTATTTTGTTTGTGAATCATGCATGACTGAAAATGCATGCGTGAAATTCATCTGGGTTTTACCCGGGGAACGATATGCCTATGCACTTTATTTTAGAAATTACTTCATATATTAATTATATTTTTTCCCAAGATTGAGACACATATTTTATTTTTCAGCCAACATCTAACTCTGGGAACTATGTAAATTCGAAGAATCCTTTTCTCTGAGGTAGCTGTCCGTTCTTTTTGGAAATAGAGAACAAATGTATGCAACAAAAAGCACAAAAATAGCTACAAATTTATTATTATAGTATACATTTTTGAATAGTATTTGTTTAAACAAAATTCTCCGTGATATTATATTGGCATTACAAGTATTTATCAATCTTAGAGTAATGTGCTTAATTATAGCAACAGAAGTGCCTCCTTATGCCTTAAAAGTTGTAAATTTCTCATATGTTATGAAAGTAAGCTATATATGTTATGAAAGTATTAGAGTTATAGCTGGTGTAGATTAAAATTAATCAATCAGGAAATTGGGGTGCGAGTGCAAAGCATATATATTCATTTAAATCGTCCATTATGTGGTTAGGAAATGCTCAGCAGGGCCTTTGGATTTACTGGAACCACTTTTTATTGGTCGTGACTATTATGTGCCCATATAAATGACGTAATACCGACGCGCTGATGATCTTATCACACGCTGTTGCAGTTTTCGTGCTCGTGATCAAAACAATAATTTGCACGTAAATATCCGCGCAATTATCTATCTGCGCGAACATTTGAAATTAACTAGGGAAAATCATAGCTTTGAATTAGTTTCCTGGTAATAGTGGTAATATAAAAGGTTTAAAAAAACATGCCGCTTGCACTGAGTATTCACTTCCGTCATCAAATTCTTGTGAAAAGAGACTTGCGATGAGAAATGTAATGTTAATGCATTAACCTTTTCCCCGCCAAAGACGGCCACTCGCGTCATCGGAAAATCGTGCCATTCGTGCCCCTAACGCCAGAGCCATAAAATAAAGATAATAATACCAAACGTTATAACAGAGTTCTAGAAGTGGTTCTTATTGTTTTTTGAACGGTCGTCATTTGACATCGGTGGCTTCCGTGGCACGTGTCAATTCGTCAGCCGGCGGTGAATAGGTTAATTGTTATGGTATTCATAAACATATGAAGCAGCTATTCAACGTGAGACAATCTGATTGTCTACGAGTCTCAATGTGATTGTTTGTCAATTTCAATCGCCAAGTATATTCCTGGAATTATTTACCTAATGTTATACTTGACTGCGAGTCCACACCTACTAAGTTTTTTCTAGGAAATTCTAACTAGTTACTCTTATAATAAATATGTTGATGTCAATATTGAGCCAACATTCCCTCAGATTGTAGCGACAGTAAAAATACGAAACGCTGCAGAACGAACCAAACCTTTTTATAAAGCCCAAAGATAAAGGTGACTAGGATATCTCTTTCCAGTCAAATACATAAGACCTATAAGACACTAGTTTGCAAAACGAGATATGTATTTAGATTAGGCAACATGGTGTGTGATGAGTCATCACCATCAGGCGCGCCGAGTGGCCATAGATTGGCCATTTCGTAGTCATAGATTGCCGTGGGGGAAGCGAGCGCGAGCTAAAGTACCTAAACTAAATATTACTGCAACGTTTCCATCCAATTTAACGTTCTCGTTACAAATGTACACATCTTAATCCTAAGTAGGAGTGATATTAATTAAGAATACGTAGCCGACGAGATGTAGGCACGGCAACCAAACATTTCCACACAAAGTATTTTAGTCGTTTAAAGCTTGTAATTATTTGGATGGAATGTTTATTTACACATCATTATGAATTATGAAGTTTTAGAGGCTTAACATTGTTATTTTTTTATTATCAATATGTACCTACTATCAAGTTATTTTCCTGATTATGTGTACGTGTCTATTTTATCATGAATTGTTTTATACTTGAACAGCATCTTATCTATAATTATATATTTCTATCGTGTAGCAAGTATTGGTTACAATTTCTATCCGTTAAAAATATTAACCCATGACAACGTAGGATATGTGTTTGTAATTGTCATCTAATTTGTAAGATTAAATTGATGTCGCATTCGTTTTATAAAATTGACTTAATTTATGTAATTATTGAATTTTTGGTACTTGACGCCTAATCATTTGAGTATCAGCTTCGATAGTTACAGTTCACAACGCATCTGTAAACGAGCTCTCAAATCATGTGCTTGATCTGGTCTGTGATTTAAATCAGTAACTTTTTTAGTGATTCTAATCATTTAATAGCGAACAAATGCACTACTATTTATTAATTAGTTATAAAATTAATGTATTGTTTTATATTTGAGCACCAAGATCTGTTATGTTGTATTAATGGTGTAAAAAATAAACACTTATTTTTTTTAACAAGTTTATTTTTTTATTAAAAAGTAAAACCTGGATAGGTTTATTTTTATAAAGCCTTAACTTATTCAGTCTATTTACATCTTAGGGTGTCTAGCTATGGTGGGTCACATCTTGTATTTGGTGTTCCGCCTGGTGAAGACGGGGGTGGAGAAGGTGTCGGGGGTGACGGGGCTGGGCAGCGGCGTCTTGTCGTGGCTCGTGGAGACGGTGGAAGCGTTCTTGATCGCCTCCGGCATGTCGTCGTGTGAGCAGTGCGGCTGAGAAGAGGACGCTGCCAATCTCTTTTCTGATATTGTTTTTAATAAATTTTTACCAGCCTCTTTAGTCTGAAACGAAAAAAAAATGCTCGGTTCATAATCTTTTTCTTTTAGATAAAAATTATGAAGAAACGGGACCAAATATAGTAACCGTGTGGATGGACAAACCACGCGAGATATTAATACCCACCTATCTATAAAAGCAATATATGTTGAGGTAAAATCTGATAAGTACTAAATGTTGACGAAAAGATCCACAAGATACGATTACTAATAAATACGAAATTATTATTAACCTTTTCACCGCCAAACACGTGAAATCACGTCATCGACGATTCGTGACACCGACGCCAAAGACTGCATTTGCCGACATTTTTTTTATTTAAAAAAACCTACTCTAAAAGTGCCCAATTTCATGATGGCATTATATTTTTTTACCCTTGTGGCGTGAGGTGGCACGGCAAAATGCTTTACCATCTGGCGGTGAAAAGGTTGGTATTAGGTATCATATGTTGTCCAGCCATTCTGACATCAGAATTGCTGACATTAGGTACCAAATAGGTACTATGCTGGCTTAAACTGGAACTTGCAAAATCTAGCGTGGTCCACAGCACAGCTATCCTGAGTGTAAATATCGACTCATTAGGATACTTATAATAAGTGGGTCACTAGGAAAGTTTTGAGATACTCAAAATTTATAAAAAGAGCGCAACGAGATTGAACCTTTTTAGGGTTCCGTAGCCAAATGGCAAAAAACGGAACCCTTATAGATTCGTCATGTCTGTCTGTCTGTCTGTCCGTCAGTATGTCACAGGCATTTTACTCTAAAACCATAAGGTGTATTTGAATAAAAAATTGAGAATAGGGTGTATTTTGTTAACCGCTACATAGTTTTGTAATGAAATTACTAAAAAAGATTTTTTTAGGGGTGCACCCCATACATAAAACTGAAAGTCAAAAATTATTTTTTCATTGCAAGCCCACTTGTGGTACATCAATCGACAGGCCTTTCAAAATAAATATAAGGTTTCTAAGCAATTTTTTGGATTAAGTGAATAGAGTCGGAGATAATCGCCCCGAAAGTGACTAAAATTGTGTCCCCCCCCCTCTAATTTTTGAACCGTGTATTTTAAAAATATGAAAAAAATCATGCTCATAGGGATTATAAAATTCTACCAGCGAAATTTGTTTTGAACAAGATCGGTTCAAAGGTTTTCGAGATATTTATAAAAAACTGCGTTGCTTAAAGAAAAGGACGTAAGTGCCATAAGTATTCAGTAACGATATGACCTTTTTCATGTCAGACCCATCATACCCCGAGCAATACCCCTGGGTGTAGGGTGGGACTGAACCATACCACCGTAGTGCTGTGCACTATATTATGCTTTATAATATCTATCCCAAAAGTCCTATTACCGTTATCAGTATCACGCAGTGTAGTTGAAAAAGTTAGACTACCGTTATCTGTACGAGTAGGTAACCTTTGATTTAGTATATAGAACTAGATGCACAATGTCAAACAAATATGCCAAGAAATGTGCCCCAGAACATGAACGAAGAATACTCTGGACAGGCTATGGTAATAATAATACCACGTGCGAGCGAGCTGGTAGCATACAAATCTCTATAAGTGTGACAGAAAGGGGAATATCATTCATTGTCATTGTCATAGTTCCACTTTTTATTTTATTTGCCACAACTGATTTAGTATGAAGTTGTGCCACACAAACCATTACCCGTCCCGTAGTAAGTTGTTTATGACAAGTCATCAGCTATTTTAGGACCGGTTCTTAATTTAGCTGCATAAGAGCTTTTCCGTCCCTCACCGTGGCAACACGTACAGCCCGTCCATAGTATTCTAGGTTCATGGCCCCAGAATGACAGCTCTAGCTACATTTCAGTAGTTGCTAATAGCGTTAACTTTATAACCTGCATCAAGATATATGTTTCATAAAAAAAGAACTCAGTGTTTTAGACCTTAAGCACCATATTAGCAAACCAAAATCAAAAGATTAAATACTTTTTTAGTTTATTGTGACATATAATGTGACTTGACTGCTCACGTCAGAACTTTAGCGTTTAGCGAATGAATGGTCGCGCTATAAATTTGATTTATTTCAACAGAAAGCACAAATACATCTGGTTTCTTTATTTTACAAGTGGAGAATAAACAGTTTCAAATATTTGTACAAATATTATATACAAAACAATTGTTGAGATTTCCGTAAGTACATATAGTACAGCTGACAGAGTCCATAAAAAGAAATCATTTTAGTTTCCTTGAAATAGATTCCGTCTGTTAAATAATTGTATTTTCGCCCTGCCTTTACTTTAAATACTTTCTTTTTTGTGATGTAATGTAAGCGTACAGTCAAGTAGCGATCAGCTGTCGATTTTATTAAAACGGTCCTGGGGTTTGAACGTCACTCTCATGATCACCCGACATCTATAAAACGAGTATTACGAGATACAAGGTCAAAAATGAATGATGATGAAAATTGGCAACAATTAGCGCATTTCCAAATTATGTGATGGGATTGTATTATAGAATTTTAGTATAGTTCATTAATGCTATTAATTACCTTTTGCAAGGTCATGTCTGTCTGTCTATCTGTCTGTCCGTCCGTATGTCACAGGCATTTTACTCGAAAACTATAGGGTGTATTTGAATAAAATTTTGACGATAGGTGTATTTTGTTAACCGCTACATAGTTATGTAATAAAATTACAAAAAAAGTTTTTCTATAGACGTGCACTCCATACATAAAATTGAAACTCAAAAAAAAAAAAAATGCATGCCCACGTGTGGCACATCAATCGATAGGCCTTCCAAAATAAATATAAGGTTTCTCAGCAAATTTTTTGATTAAGTGAATAGAGTCGAAGATAATCACCCCGAAAGTCACTAAAATTGTATCCCCCTCCCCTCTAACTTTTGAACCGTGTATTTCAAAAATATGAAAAAAATCATGCAAATTGTTTTGAACAAGATCGGTTCAAAGGTTTTCGAGATATTTCTAAAAAACCCGCCTTACTTAAAGAAAAGGATGTAAGTGCCATATGATTTCAGTAAGGATACGACCTTTTTAATAGGCACGGAACCCTTGTTGTGCGTGGTAGGACACGCACTTGGCCGCTTTTATTTAAAAGATAAATTATTTGTAATTCGAACATAGAAAACCATTTGATCAATTATTTAAAAATAAAAAAATGACGGTTGTTTTTTGTTTCAATTCCGCGGGCTTTTATCGTCAACTATGGATTTTAAGCGAGAACATTTTCGTGCGATGATTTTGTACGATTATAAATTTGGATTAAATGAATGTGAGTGCAGAGAGCGATTAGTTTCGGCGTTTGAGGACTATGCACCATCGCGTGTGCAACAGCTTTCAGATGGTTTGCTCAATTTAAACCAGGGATTTTTTTCCTTACATTTATTTATTTATTTAATTGTATGGCAAATTTACACAAAGTGACACACATAACAATCACTATAAGTTTATATTAAGGCCAATCAGCCATTTGATGGCTTCGTCGCTAAGGGCGATCAGGTCTTCAGGGGGGCCATCGGCGTAGCGCGTTAAGGGGCAGTGCTCGATGATGTGCTGGATGGTCTGTATGTCGGCACCGCAGGGGCAAGCCGGCGACTCCACCCAACCGCAACGATGTTTATATTGAGCGCAACGGCCGTGGCCAGTACGTAGCCGGTTAATATTGCACCAGTGTCGTCTTGGAAGATCTGACCCTTCTATTGTGGCACCTGGAACGATCCTGGAGCCTAGCTTTCCCGCCATCTCCGAATCCCATAACTTTGACCATTCTTGCATAAGGTTGAAATTATTGTCGAGTAGGTTTCTGGCGATGCTATACGAAGCGTTCCTGGACTTTAGGCGGAGGTTGGTAGGGTTCATGAACTCCGAATGAATCGGGAGGCTAGGGCTTTTTTCAATCTTGGCCACTTCTCGTAGGAGGGCGTCTTTCCTCCTCAAGTCCGACGGGGGTATCTGGCAGAGTACTGGGAGCCAGTGACAAGGGGTAGATTGAAGCGTTCCAGAGATGATGCGCATCACTTTGTTCAGTTCCACATCAACCCTAGCGGTATGGGCACTGCCAAGCCAGGCTGGTGCACAGTATTCGGCTGTGGAATATACCAGGGATAGTGCAGACGTACGCAGCACTTCGGCACTAGCTCCCCAGGAGGTTCCGCTCAATTTCTGAACAATGTTATTGCGAGTCTGTAGTTTGCGAGCTGTATTCGTGAGATGCTGTTTAAACGTCACGGAACGGTCGAGAGTGACTCCAAGGTATTTTGGCAAGAAGTTGTGTCTCACTATTGAGCCTCTCAAGCGCACATTTAGCTCATGTTTAGCAGACTGGTTGTGTAGATGGAAGCAGCTCACCTCAGTTTTACTCGTACTGGGGGTCAGTCGCCAAGTTCTAAAAAACCCATCAAGCGCCTCCAAATCTTTGGACAGTGTAGACTCTAGGACTCCGTAATCTTTGCCTTGAGTCACCAGACAGATGTCGTCAGCGTAGATAAACTTTCTAGCCACGGTACTGGGAATATCGTGAATATATAAATTAAATAATATAGGCGCGAGCACGGATCCCTGGGGCAGCCCATTGCTGAGCTTCCTGATGTCGCTAACTTCCGAACCCATGTGTACTCTGAATCGTCTCTCAGTGAGCATGTTAGATATTAAGTTGGCCATGGATAAACTTGGGACTACGGACATCAGCTTGAACAGAAGGCCTTCTCTCCATACGGTGTCGTAAGCTGCAGTGAGATCAACGAAGACCGCCCCGGACTTCAAACCTTTCTGGAAGCCGTTTTCAAGATGTGTTGTTAGAGCCAGAACCTGGTCTGTGCAGCTACGTCCTGTTCTAAAGCCCGCTTGTTCTACCGGTACCACACGGTCTATGAGAGGAGATATCCTTCTATAAATTAGTCTCTCCAGCAATTTGTAACTGTTGCTAAGCAGCGCAATTGGGCGGTAGCTAGAAGGGTCATCCTCCCTTTTACCCGGCTTCAAGAGCGCAACCACTTTCGACTCTTTAAAGACTGTGGGGAGTTTGTTGGAGCTGAGAATGTCAGAAAAGAAGAGAGATAACCATTTTACTGCGTTGGGACCCAGGTTTAGCAGAAACTCATTAAAGATCCCATCCACTCCAGCAGCTTTTCCGGCCTGTAGCCCTTTGATAGAGAGATGGGTTTCATCGACCGTGAATGGTCTAGCCAATTCTGAGTTATCCATGAGGTTAGACTTCAGATCCTTCATCTTTTTCCTGATCTTCCTGGTCTCAAGCTTGTCGCCCTTCGCTCTAGAAATGGAAACTATCCTGTTTGCGACTTCGTTCGGCTTAACTGCAGGGTTCATTCGTGGTGCTGATGTTTTGCCCGTGAGTTTGTTCAAAACACTCCACGCTTTGCGACTTGAACGCTTAAAATCCATTGAGTTCACTGTCTCGGTCCATTTTCTGACTCGGTTGGCGTCCAGGGTCACTAAGAGCTCAGAGCCTGTGGAACAGTCCCCTGTTTCCCGGTAAGATCTATACAGGCTTTCGCTTTCGCCACTCCATCCAGGAATGTACTCTTTCCTGTAGCCTCTGCATACGTGGTGTATGGCAGAAGATAGTATTAGCCCTTTAAATCGGTCATAGTTTTCAGCTACCGGAGGAATAAACCGGATACCCGCGTCGACGTATTTGGCGAAGCCAGTCCAGTCGGCGCGCCTGAAATTCCAACGTGGGAGAGGCATGGAGTTAGCGAGAGGGATTTTTATGCCGACGTCCATGATCACGGGTCTGTGCTGGCTGTTAGGGAAGTCTTTAAGGACTACTCGGTTAGTTGGAAGGGGCCTGCCAGTGGAGTCCTTGGTGACAAAGGTGAGATCGGGGTTGTAGTCCTTCTTCCAGCGAGCCGAATGGAAGGTACCTCTGTCTTTTGCGCCAAATACAAGGAACATATTGAATGTTTCGGCCCACTGTGCCAAAGTTATCCCATTGACGTCATCCACTGGATAGCGCCATGACGTGTGGTGACTGTTGAAATCACCCATATAGATGCATGGGTGTGCAAATGGGGGAGGACCGTTATTTGCCCAAGTAGCCAACGGGGGCTTATACACGTTCACTATCCTTATTTCAGCCACCTGCGCTACGATGATGAAGGTGTCGGTAGCGACACTACAGAAGGTGACGCTGGCATGCTTCAAGTCCATTCGAACGTAGGTGGCGATGCCATAGCTGCGGTGGTTCAACGCTTTGAGTAGTCTATAGCCGGGGATTTGCCCTCTGTTTTCCATATCCTGATCGTCCCTAGTGTGGGTCTCCTGTATATTCAGGACGTCGATATGATTATCTACAAGGAGTCTGGAAATGTAATCGCATTTCGGTCTGCTTATTCCCTCGACATTAATCTGACAAATTCTGACAGAAGGTCCGAGATCTCTAGTCTGGGTGTTCATTTTCTTAGTATAACATGTGCTTCTAATTACAGTGATTTATTAGTATGTAACGTACATGATGATGAAAGAAATGGCCGACCCGCGACTTCAGTTACAGAAGAAAACGTCCTAGCTGTGAAAAAAATTATTAAGGAAGACCCAAAAGTGACTTACAAACAAATAGAAGAGGTCGTGAAGATTTCATCGCCAGCTATTAATGAAATTTTACACAACCGGCTTGGAGTCAGGAAATTATGTTCACGATGGGTGCCTCACTCGCTGACTGCAGAACAAAAAGAAGCTCGCGTGACATGGTGCAAAGATATGCTCAGAAAATTTGATCAGGGAGAAGGACGGTCAATTTTTAACATTATTACTGGAGACGAGAGTTGGATTTACCAATATGATCCACCGACTAAACGGCAATCGACAATTTGGGTGTTTCCCGATGATGAACCTCCAACGAATAGTGGAAGCCCCACAAGCCCAATTTCATAAGAAAACCGCAAATCGATGTACAGTTTAGCCGTTTGGCACACGCATACTAGTGGTCAAAACAATTTTTTTGACCCGCAGTTCCTAAAAAAATTTCCCTTAGTGCCTGAGTGCCGAAACATTTTTCTTATTGTATGGAAAAAAAAAAACAGAAACCTATCGTGTGTAGTATCATATGAAAGGGCTTTTTGAGGCAATTCTAAAAATATGCCACAATATCTAACCTCAAAAAAGCAATTTTGAAAATAATTGCATTAAGTATTTTTTTTAAATTTTTCAATATTACTAAGTGAAACAATCAAATAAAAAAATTCAAAAAAAAACTATATGATATTATTTCTAAATTGCTTTCTTGGGGTTAGATATAAAGATATAACGGATCATTTGTGATACATTATATCTTGATTTCCTTATCCTTATATATTACCTTGATATTTTGTGACAAAAACTAACCAAACTATACCAACTGATGAAAAAGCGCAGTTAAAGGGTTAAAGAGGTATTTCCCGTTGGATATATGGATACTACGTATCATTTTATGATTAATAAGTAACGTATCTGCAGTAGTTCCATAAGTCACGTAAAATAGGTATTCAAGTAGAACTGTGTCCCTTGGTGATATTGAAAAATAAAAATAAAATACTTAGTGCAATCCTTTTCAAAATTGCTTTTTTGAGGTTAGATATGAGGATATCACGTATCATTTGTGGTATATTGAATTTAAAAAAAAATCAGCCATATCGTGTCTGGAGGAGCCCAAACTTGGTGTTTCGAAAATTATTTTTGTTTATATTTAAAAAATATGGCTAAAATGTAATGATGTGGTATATTTTTAGAATCGCCTCAAAAACCCCATTCATATGATACTACACACGATAGGTTTCTGAAAAAATTTTTTTTTGTTTTCCATACAAAAAGAAAAATGTTTCGGCTCTCCCCCCCCTAAGGGATTTTTTTTTAAGAATTGCGGGTCAAAAAAAATGTTTTGCCCTATAGTATGTGTGTGCCAAAAGGCTAAACTGTACATCGATTTGCAGTTTTTTTAAGCGTAGGGCTACCACTAGAAGGTGAAACGCGGGCGAAGTGTTGGGAAAAAAATGGTGGCCACATTTTTTTCTGCAAGTGGTCATGTGGCCACAATTTCCTTAGACGACCAAAAAACTGTGAATGCTAAGTGGTATATTGAAGTGTGTTTACCTACTGTATTTAATAATTTAAAACAAAAACCACCTAAAACTGGTTTGAGGGGGCTCTTTTTGCATCATGACAATGCCTCGCCGCACAAGGCCATTGTCACCAAGGATCTTTTGAAGAGTACAGAGATTGAAGAATTGTGTCATCCTCCGTATAGCCCCGATTTAGCTCCTTGCGATTTCTACCTCTTTCCGAAAATCAAACTCGGACTTCGTGACACGCGATTTAACAGTCCTGAGGACGCACGGAATGCCTACTTGCAGGCCGTAAGAAGACCTCCCTAAAGAAGAGTACCGGGAATGCTATAAATCCTGGTTTAGGCGGATGAATCGATGCATAGAAGCTAATGGAGAGTACTTTGAGAAACTGTAAAAAAAAATATTGAATAACTTTTATACTTTTTTTGTATCTCAAAACTTTCGTAGTGACCTAAGGTATGGACAAATTGAGTATTTTCATTAACCCTTCATTGCTAACCCTCCATGATGGGTATTATAATTACTCGACAGGCGACGTCCCCGTAACCAAAGTAACGTAAGCAGTGGTAACTCACATTGTCGTGTACGCGTTGTGCGCGGCGTGGTCGAGTAGCGAGAAGCGCAGGTAGTAGTGCGCGAGGTAGCGCTGCGCGGTGTACGTAATGTACTCACAGTGTTGTGCTCCAGGCACTTGTACGCGTAGTGCGCGGCGTGGTCGAGCAGCGAGAAGCGCAGGTAGTAGTGCGCGAGGTAGCGCTGCGCGGTGTACGTAATGTACTCACAGTGTCGTTCTCCAGGCATTTGTACGCGTAGTGCGCGGCGTGGTCGAGCAGCGAGAAGCGCAATAAGTAGTAGTGCGCGAGGTAGCGCTGCGCGGTGTACGTAATGTACTCACAGTGTCGTGCTCCAGGCACTTGTACGCGTAGTGCGCGGCGTGGTCGAGCAGCGAGAAGCGCAGGTAGTAGTGCGCGAGGTAGCGCTGCGCGGTATACGTAATGTACTCACAGTGTCGTGCTCCCGGCACTTGTACGCGTAGTGCGCGGCGTGGTCGAGCAGCGAGAAGCGCAGGTAGTAGTGCGCGAGGTAGCGCTGCGCGGTATACGTAATGTACTCACAGTGTCGTGCTCCAGGCACTTGTACGCGTAGTGCGCGGCGTGGTCGAGCAGCGAGAAGCGCAGGTAGTAGTGCGCGAGGTAGCGCTGCGCGGTATACGTAATGTACTCACAGTGTCGTGCTCCAGGCACTTGTACGCGTAGTGCGCGGCGTGGTCGAGCAGCGAGAAGCGCAGGTAGTAGTGCGCGGTATACGTAATGTACTCACAGTGTCGTGCTCCAGGCACTTGTACGCGTAGTGCGCGGCGTGGTCGAGCAGCGAGAAGCGCAGGTAGTAGTGCGCGAGGTAGCGCTGCGCGGTATACGTAATGTACTCACAGTGTCGTGCTCCAGGCACTTGTACGCGTAGTGCGCGGCGTGGTCGAGCAGCGAGAAGCGCAGGTAGTAGTGCGCGAGGTAGCGCTGTGCGGTATACGTAATGTACTCACAGTGTCGTGCTCCAGGCACTTGTACGCGTAGTGCGCGGCGTGGTCGAGCAGCGAGAAGCGCAGGTAGTAGTGCGCGAGGTAGCGCTGCGCGGTATACGTAATGTACTCACAGTGTCGTGCTCCAGGCACTTGTACGCGTAGTGCGCGGCGTGGTCGAGCAGCGAGAAGCGCAGGTAGTAGTGCGCGAGGTAGCGCTGCGCGGTATACGTAATGTACTCACAGTGTCGTGCTCCAGGCACTTGTACGCGTAGTGCGCGGCGTGGTCGAGCAGCGAAAAGCGCAGGTAGTAGTGCGCGAGGTAGCGCTGCGCGGGCGGTAGCTCCTTGCTGCCCGCGTTGGCGGGGTCCTGGCAGGCCGCGGTGTAGGCCGCCGCCGCGCTGTTTGGCATGTTGGATTTCTCGTACAGCCTGCAAATAGTACACAGTAGCGGCGTTAGGGTAGCGCGCGGTGGGGCGACCGCCCAGGGCGCCGCACATAAAGGGGCACCGGCTCCCCTCTATGTCCTCTCTGGCGCTGGTAGTGCTAATACCGGCACTGATAGTACACACGGTTAGCAAAGACGGCGCGCGAGCTGTCTCGCAGCGAGATAGACGATCTCGCTCTGTCTAATATATCTCGCCGCGAATAATATGATGTAACACTGTGGTCAGAAACAAATGTATGACCTGTCTGGTTGCTAAAGGATGGAATGCTTAAGTGCAACGCGTGAACAGGAAATAAGCTAATGTTAAGGATTTTATTTATGATTCAAACTTTGAAAGATCATGGAGTGATTAATAGTATCTTCAAATAATTTCGCGATTATGAAGTGGGTCATGGACTCGTGAATTCAAGAACTGGAATAATTAACCCTTTGAACGCCGAGAACAAAGGTGTCGAGTGTTGTGCCCGCAGCGCCATAACCCCTTGGAGGTGATAAGACGTCCGCTGTTAAAGCAACCTTCAGTATTTCAAATTGAGTTCATATTCACTGTCTCACGGAGAAAAGGTTGGCGTGATTAAATTTAAAAATAAAATGCGTTTTTAATACAAAAAGTAAACCCAAGCTTAGGTACGTTCAAGTCTATAGGATTATTCATGATACATACTTTGTAACTCAATGGACTTTTTTGTCTTTCACACTCGGCTACAAACATTTCACTAAAGAAATGTTACAAGATAGTCTTCAAAGATACTTAATGGCTAATTGCATAAGGGTGCATGGTACATACTTACTTTGCTAATTTGAATAGTGCCATGCCTTCAATGTCACCCGTACTATGCGCCTTATAGTAGCATTTCAAGGCATTTGGTATTTTATCCATTTTCTCGTAGGCTTCTCCCAGAGACACCAGCATTCGTGAATCGTCCGGTTTTAATTGTGCCGCCCTTGAATAGTAATAGATGCAGTAACCATTCAGGCCCAGTATTTCGTAAGCCTGGCCGAGACCGTTCCACGCGCGATAATCATTTCGATCCACATCTGAAATTATATGGCCTAGTTTAACATCAATTTACGTGTTGAACAAAGCCTTACTTACCTTTAACTCTATGAATTAGGATTCAATTTGAATTATACACTGATATGGAATGTTGATAGTTGGAATCATGCCGAGCTTCTTTTGTTTTGTTGTGTTAAATGCTAGAGAATCATCGAACCGGTTTACCTAATAGCCTTTAAACAATTGCAAATAAGGAACGACATAATTCGAGAAATACCTAATCTATGTAATTCAGTTTTTGCGTTGCGGAGCTCTCATCCATTATGAGAATTATTAATATTATTATGACTAGACCACTTAATTATCATAATCAACGAAATAATTATTCATTTAGTTGATTACAATGAGGAAAAGCACATTTAATTACTAGATCGTTGACAGCTTAAATTAGACATTTGGTGGTAATTAACATAACCGTCCTACTAATATATTACAAATAAGAAGAAAGTTTGGATGTTTGTGACTCACGCTTAAACGGCTTAGCCGATATGGATGAAATTTTGCACGAAGATAGTTTATAGGCTGGATTAACATATAGTATAATTTAATTCCGGGTCCACGCAGACGAACTCGCGGGCGGAAGCTAGTCTTTTTATAAAGTCGGATATGAAAACGTCATACCAATAGCTTGTCTATAGCACTGAATAGCAGCATTGGAGTTCTGCAATTCTATAAACTCGTGTCCCATTAGGATCCAAGCGGACAGGTACTGCGGATCCAAGGATAAGGCTCTTTGGAAGTAAATGACTGCCTTTTGGTGCTCGCTCCGCAAGCTGTAGTAATTCCCTGGAACAGTAAACATGATATAACCGAACTCAGGGCCGCGAGTACATTACATATCAGCATAGCCCGGATTTTTCACGGCAAAACAAAACACTATCGTAATCTAGCCAGTGGTAGAAACGTTATTTTATCGATATCGATAATTGTGCAGTAGAAGAAAATACGTCACCAAATAAAATGAATATTTAATAAAAAAAAATACGTGAAGTTTGTATGAAATTATATATTAGAAACAGATGCAATTCCTGCTTCGTAATCCACGTCAGAACACACAGCAGCACATGGTATTTTATTTGTGCAATAGTGATAGGAATAGATAATCGTTAGTTTTTGAACATTCTCTGGGAGTAAACAGTTTCGTTTATCATTATAAAGCCATTTATGTGTATACTAAATGTACGTTTTACTTCACTTGACGTCAAGGGAGCAAAATAAAATTCACTTCAAGTTTTTTATTAAAAAATATTAAAAATGTCGTTTTGCACACTGTCATTGTCAATAATGTAAAAATATATCGGCATGTTATTTTTATAAGTACCTAAGAATACTCGATATCGATAAAATAATATTTCTATCATTGGCTAGATTACGATAGTGTTTTGTTTTGCCGTGAAAAATCCGGGCTCTGCATATCAGCCTACCAGCCGCCTGCGCGCACGCGTTGCATGCGATAGAAAGGGATGGCCTCATTTGACCACGTTTGGTGTACCTAAACAGGGAATTTGTTTAACACGTTCGCAACCAAGAACCCGCCTGGTAGGCACTCGTAATGTTTGCTCAGATGCCGGCTCAGCCCGCTAGGCGGGCGTAGTATGAACCTACACGCCTAGCGAGTTCTGTCGGTTTCTGGTGTATTGTTCGATTTTTAGTCCGGTTGCGAAAGTGTTAACAGTGAACCTTCTGTACGTGGAACTATTACTTATTGTATGACGTAGTACTATTATTTATTCTGGCGAGGCGGAGGGCACGATGCTATCTGGGGTCACATATACGACCCTGGACATCTCAACCCAATTACAATCTGATTGGTCGCAATTGGTTCACAATCAATAAATACTCAGGTTCGTTTGTTTGCGCCCTGGATAACTTAATCGATAGTGACCTTGCTATAGATGAGTGGACGCGGGGCCCGGGGTAACGCAGCGTTATTGCACTATCATCGTGCAAATGTAAATATTTACTTGTATAAAGAGAAGAAGAGGGATACAGACTGTATTAAATAATTGAATCAATAAGGCCATTCGTCACAAAATCCGTCCAGGTCGTCCCGCCATCTCCGTCTCGGCCTGCCACGACGCGTCGCCGCCGCCCATCGTCCAAAATACCCATGAAGTAGTCCCAAACCAAGAAGACCAAAACATTTTTTTACGTGGGACATGAGCCAAATCGATTAAGGGGTTACCAAGATATAGGTAGGGGGTCAAATATGTTGAAAACATGGTTTCTCTAAACATCATGATGCGCTGGATGGATCCATGCGTACATCGCCAGTTCACAGTTGGGCGAGCCACTAGTTATAAGGTAATAAGAGGTTCTTTAGAGCATTTTATGCACCTCGCCCGCGTACTTTTGCTGTGACTGTACATGTCATGTCGAAACGGATGGCGCAATGCGCGAGGTGCAGCGCTCCGACAGGTGCACCTATTGCAAGAGTACACACTATCTAGGCGGGGGGATCATCTGGCAGAGGTTTCGGTATGTGACGGTATGTGCTAGATGGTCCCCAGTATGACCAATTGCCGACTGCCACGAAATGCTGGAGTAACTTCCCACCCCCCCGTCAAAAATGCTTCCACATGAAATTCATTAAAAAAAAAAACTTCAAAATGTATTTACTACATCAACAAATAAATCCAGCATAGCCTTCCAGTGCAGTGTCTTTATGTGTATGTTCATTTTCGTATATAGTCAGCAATTTATTTTTATTATTAAATATAACTTCTATATGCATCCTTTGTAATTTTAGATGAAACACATTTAACAAGAATATTAGTGTGTATAAATAAAACCCTTAAGAGGCCGCAGTAAGCTCGGCCGAATTTTACCTTCCCATAGAAACGTAGTTACGCTCTCATTTTAAAACCACGTGTTGGATTGTGACGAAACTTTGCATATACATTCATTTTCGTATATAGTCAGCAATTTATTTTTATTATTAAATATAACTTCTATATGCATCCTTTGTAATTTTAGATGAAACACATTTAACAAGAATATTAGTGTGTATTGTATAAATAAAACCCTTAAGAGGCCGCAGTAAGCTCGGCCGAATTTTACCTTCCCATAGAAACGTAGTTACGCTCTCATTTTAAAACCACGTGTTGGATTGTGACGAAAGTTTGCATATACAATGACATGAGGCATATCTATGTCTGTAATTAGTTTATACGGTTCCAATTTATAAAACAAACTAAATACAGCAAAAACTAGTTTTGTATGAAAAACTTAAATTCGCAGTATTTTTTTTATTATGGTAGCTGAAGCTTTACGAGCTACGGTAGCCTAGTGGTTCCGGCATGCGGCTGTCAAGCGGCGGTCGTGGGTTCGAATCCCGGCTCGTACCAATGAGTTTTTCGGAACTTATGTACGGAATATTTACCGTTAGCTTTTCGGTGAAGGAAAACATCGTGAGGAAACCGGTCTAATCCCAATAAGGTCTAGTTTTCCCTCTGGGTTGGAAGGTCAGATGGCAGTCGCTTTCGTAAAACTAGTGCCTATGCCAAATCTCGGGATTAGGTGTCAAAGCGGACCCTGAGCTCCTTTAGGGGCACAACCGGGAATAACGCTAGGAGGATGATGATGGTAGCTGAAGGTACAGTCGAGGACAAAGAGATGTATACACTTTTGGACCTAATCGAATGCGGTCGCCTACAAATTGTATTGTTGTTCCAAAAGTGTATACATCTCTTTGTCCTCGACTGTACATAAACTAATTACAGACATAGATATACCTCATTTCATTGAACATGCAAAGTTTCGTTACAATCCAACACGTAGTTTTAAAATGAGAGCGTAACTACGTTTGTATGGAGAATCGAGCTTACTGCGGACTCTTAAGTAGTAGTACTATGTAAAGTGCAGTTCTGTAACGCGCCACACGTGTCTCCACATAATACCAGCGTAGTTTCGCCTTCTGTGGAGCGACATTATGCTGAGTGGACTCCGTTTTCTAATCGTAGTCTTAATATAGCATCGTATAAATCTAAAATGTACTTACCGTTATTTGCGAAAAAAGTTTTTCCATTCTATCCTATAACTGACCACTAACCGATAACGCAGCAGGTCTCAACCCTGTACTTGTCGATCGAAACGGCGCGCTGCGCGAGGTGCGCGAGCTCCATACGGCGTTCCTTTAGGTACAGGAGGTGCGAGTACACATCCCAATTGTCCAGCCGGTATGGGTCCATCTGGCACAGCTCGCGGAATAGTGACAGGGAAGAATCCACATCTGAAAAATACTTTGTATTACACTCTAACCTCATCACTGCTGGACATAGGCCTACCACAAACAGTGCCACAGTGACCGGTCCTGCGCCATCCGCATCCAGCGGACTCCCGCGACCTTTACCAGGTCATCAGTCCAGCTTGTGGGGGATCTACCCTCGCTGCGCCTTCCAGTATGGTTCTACGTGCAATGTGGCCCGCCCACTGCCACTTAAAGTTTAGCGATTCGGAGGGCTATATGGGTTACCATAGTTCTGCTACGGATAGCCTCATTTCTGGTGCGATCACGCAGAGAAACTTTCAGCCTAGCCCTCTCCATTGCCCTTTGGGTGACTTTTAGCCTTCTTATGAGGCATAGTAAGCGACCGCATTTCGGTGCCATAGCTCAGCACTGGGAACACACACTGGTCAAAGTCTCTTGTCTTGAGACTCTGCGGAACATTGGACGAAAAGATGTGCAGCAGCTTCTCAAACGCTGCCCAGCCGAGGCCGATGATTGACCTCTTTCTCAAAGTTGGCCTACCTAGCTGGACAGTCTGTCGTAGGTATATATAATCATCGACAACTTCGAGCCGAATTCTCCGATAGAAATAGGAGTTGATACTATTTATACTACATGGACATTTGACATGATCTTCCTCTTATCCATGTTCATCCTTAGACCAACTTGAGCATAGTACACAAGTCCGCCATAGTCTCAGCCAAATAACAGATCAAGAAATGCTTACCCCTTCTATCATGATGTGCAATAGCCATCTGTGCTATAACGTAGGTACTCTTCTCAAACCCAGCAGCAGCCAGCACCATGTAGCCTTCCAGTGCCTGTTCCGACAACTTCAGGTCCACAAACGCATGAGCAGCAAAGAAATACATCATCCAGTGCTTAGGCAACTGGAGGGAGTCCAAAGCGTCATATTCATTGGCCAGGCCGGCTAACTCAACCCACGCACACCAAAGTATGGGGACTGCGGACACTGCAGCTTGCAGTGCAGTCACAGCCTGACTCCTCAGATCCAACTTCTTTAATACTAGTCCATGTAAGTAAAGCAAGTATCCATCTAGATTGTTACGGTTTGTCTGTAATTAAAAGAAAAAAAAATTGTTTATTATGTATATATAAACTATGTAGTTCTATTAATTGCAGTTTAATACAATAACAGATACAGTATATACTCATACTCATTTATTCATAATATTCTATAAATATTACATGTCACATATTTATACAAGATGAAAAACTATAACATTAACTAAATTAAATTAAAGTTAAGTTAAATTTAGTTCTATTTAGATTTAATGCAAGTATTCTGAAGAGACATAATGGCAATTAGACTTCAATTCAAATTGATTAGTAGCAAATTATTCCATCAAAATTTTAACATAAAGTAGTAAACAGTAAAGAAAGTGAACATGTTGCTTACCTTGAAAAATGAAAGAAGATCCAGCAACACCTGAGTGGAGTCAGTGTTCTCAGCACCCGTGTCCGTAGCGTTATCCAAGCGCTTCTTCTCACTGGACATGTACTGTGCGTACCGGTGCAGGAATACACACTTCTGACTCGTGCAGTTCTCGATGAAATGCGCTGCTCTGTCGTACTCTTGGCAATCAAAATAACTCTTCGCTAGCAAATAAGACTCCTTCTCCTCCGCTACGATTCCATCGTCGTAGCCACCAGGAGTCTCTTCTATGGTAACTTTATGATCCTTTAAAGCGAAATTAAGCTCTGCAAGCCATTTAGTTGTCTGTGCAAGACCACGAGCAGTGCATTCTCGTATTCCGTGTAATATATCTTTCCTGACTTGATCCAGGTCTATTGGGATATCTCCTTTATTATTAATTGTCAGCGGCATTTTTGTAAGTTTTCGTATAGGAATTCACAATGAAACAATAAATAAAATTAAATACACCACGGACCGGTAATATGTTAGTATAGTTAGTATAAAGTCCTGTCACTGTCAATTTTTTTTTTTTTAAATTCGTCCATTCGGACAGGCTAAGACCATGGGCCATACTGCCTAGTCTTCAGTAAGTATAATTTCATTTGATCGAATCCAGTAATAACGTCTTCAGTAGTCTGTCACTGTCAAATACGATACGTCAATCAATTTGTCAAATTCGATTGTGATTCGTTCAGAATTATTAAAAAAGCGAATTTACGCTTAGGCCTCTCACAGACTGGCGCGGCCTGGCCAGTGTATTGCAGGGCTTATGCGTTGGTATGGTTGGTATTCACGACTTATTTTAAATATAAATGCATGACTGCACTCATTTTTAAGTTTTGCTATCTGTGCTTATTTGTTTAGAATATTTGAGACACAATTGAAAACGTCGGCATTTCTCCAGTGATGTAAATGTTTTATGCGTCTGTAGTGCAAAAAAACAAATGTCATTGTCATTTCCATCATTCAATCATTCTACGGAATCCTAGGGAACGATACGTTTTGTGTTTGTTATTCGATTCAACATACCACTTAGTACAAGCAGTTGGCTGTGCGACGAATTATAATTTACAAGCATGGCAGACTCAAATGTAGAACCCGCGGCCAATGATGTAGAGAGTAACTATTCAACTCCTGCAAATGATCCGAAAAACATGCAGGAAGTCACACAGTATGTAAGTATTGTAAGTTTGTGTTTTTACCTATTATTCTAGATATTATCGTATGTTCATATATTTGAATTATTCGATATAGACTAGAGACGATATTAGTTTCCCCCACGGGACAGCCAATGCCAATGTGAGGGTCATCACTATTCTAGTTGTAGCAAGAACATGTAATAAGAATTGAAATGATTTTCTTACAGGTACAATCGCTGCTTCAAAATATGCAAGATAAGTTCCAAAGCATGTCAGACCAGATCATAAACAGAATAGATGAAATGGGGACTCGAGTTGATGAGCTTGAGAAGAACATCACTGACCTCATGACCCAAGCAGGGGTCGAGAATGAGAAGTAGGCGCCTCATGTATCGCCTAGGTAGTTTGCAACATCAAACATATTTAGAATAGTTCAAATGCAGTTCAAATTAAACAGTTCAGTCAGTTGTCAGCAAAAATTATAACAAGATATTGTGAAATTGCTCTCATTATGATGTATATGAAGGTATTTTGGATCATTAAGTTGCATCTTAATGTAAAACTTGCCAAGTTTTTAATGTTCTACTTTACATATTGTGACAAGAACTGCATTATCACATAACCACATGAAAATACTTAAAAAAATAGTGTACCCATTAGGTTAAGGAAATAACTCTTAGGCAATGAAAACACCACAGTTACTGCTCATAAACTCACCTATAAAAGCAATGTACCTATACTTTGTAATTTTAAGAATTTAATTTTTGTAATATAGGAAATAGCATTTATATCACATAGTGTGCTAGTTTTGATGTACCATTTTGAGAAATAAGCACATGTTTTTTGATATAAGGCATTTCAAAATTATTTAATTTGTAGCCCTAGTTTATAAATTACACTTATCCCAAAGTATGTTTTGTATTGTTTTATTCATCTATTTGCATTTATTTTGGAGAGCCTATATTAATCCAGCCCTGTACCAGCCACAGACTGGTACAGGAAGACAGCTACCTACCAAGAAATCAATACCATTGGGTACCAGTCTAGTTGAACATGCCTATCAAAGGTTGGAAAGACTAAACAATGAACCAATTTCCAATGATACTACCAGTACTACTATATACCTAGTAATATCTTATTACCTTACCGCAGTAAACCTATGGCCAACTAACCAGCGGGCGTAGCATGGCTGACGATCGCTGTCGATAAAATATGTCACGTTCTGACAAGTATGCGAGAGTGATGGATGTCTTTCCATCCATAGTCTACTATGTCTGCTTACCTCAGTAGACCGTATACTTGCTTGCCACCGTCAGTCTATCACAATTAGAAGCATGGTAAAAATGCTAATGCACGCAAAAATGTTCCTGGCGTATCTAATCTGTAATTTGGATGCATCACGGCAAGCATCAAAGATGATATTAGCGTTCAAAAATAATTGTTTTAAATATGTTCTCAGATGTATACCTAAATGCCTTCGTCTTGCGACGCGCTGCCTTACCGTCAGCCTGTGTAAATATCTCCGTTCTTGAAACAAATTGTTTATGCGCTACCAAGCTCAACATTTAAATGTCTACGTCACAACTCGTAATAACGACCATTCTTCAAGAAAGCTGAATAGGTAAATTTTTTGGAGGCTTGGGTGGGGCCATAGAACAAGGGCGGGGCGCAGGTACGCTTTTTTGCCACTATAAAACAATACGTATATATAGTACTAGCGGCCGCCCGAGACTTCGTCCGCGTAGATTTTTGATGATGACAAAGATATAAAATAGGTAAGTGAATTTTATTCTTAGTTAAAATGGTCTAGACACATTACATTTCAAACAGTGGCAGACACTGATATGCGATTGTTAAAGGATTTTTAAAGATTTTCCAATCAGATTACGGGAATTGTTTGCATAATGCAATGCATTGCATGCATGCATTAGATAATGGGGATCTTAGTTATTATGAGTGACATTAAAAAAAAGTTAAATATCGTAAGGTTGTTAAATCAATCTTAAACTCAGCACTGGAAATCGAGAAATGGAGACAGGTTAATGAAGAGTACATTTCTTTAAAAAATCTGTACAAAACCTTTAACCTTTTTTAACCCCCATTGGGATAGAATTTTCTTAAATACTGAAATTACTTTTTTGTATTTTAATAAGTTAACTTTCTACAAAGTTTCAAGTCTCTAGTTCAAAAAATAATGTTCCCCCATACAAATATTGCACCCCCATATAACCCTCTTAGGGTTAGAATTTCCTAAAACGCAGATATTATTTTTTTGTATTTTAATAAGTAATATTTCTACAAAGTTACAAGTTTTAAGCTCAATAATAAAGTTCCCTCCATGCAAATATTGCACCCCTGTTTAACCCCCTTAGGGGTGGAATTTTCTTAAACGCAGAAATCACTTTTTTTGTATTCTAATGAGTAATCTTTCTACAAAGTTTGAAGTTCATAGTTCAAAAATTAATGTTTATATTGTTTATCCCCATACAAATATTGCACCCCCATTTAACCCCCTTAGGGGTAGAATTTTTTAAAACGCAGAAATTACTTTTTTGTATTTTAATAAGTAATGTTTCTCCAAAGTTTCAAGTTTCTAGCTCAAAAATAAAGTTCTTTCCATACAAACTTTGCATCCACATTTAACCCTCTTAAGGGTGGAACTTTCTTAAACGCAGAAATTGCTTTTTTTGTATTCTAATTAGTAATCTTTCTACAAAGTTTCAAGTCTCTAGCTCAAAAAAAAAGATTCCCCCATACAAACTTTGCACCCCTATTTGACCCTCTTAGGGGAAGTATTTCCAAAAATCCCTTCTTGTCCTTAGCCCACGTTATGAAAATAACCTAAAGTTACAAAACTCTAGTTTAAAATTTTATGTTTCCCCCATACAAATATTGCACCCCTATTTAACCCCCTTAGGGGTGGAATTTTCTTAAACGCAGAAATCACTTTTTTTGTATTCTAATGACTTATCTTTCTACAAAAATTCAAGTTCATAGTTCAAAAATTAATGTTTCCCCCATACAAACATTGCTCCCCTATTTAACCTCTTTAGGGGTGGAATTTTCTAAAACGCTGAAATTACTTTTTTTATATCTTAATAAGTAAACTTTCTACAAAGTTTCAAGACTAGTTAAAAAAATAATGATTCCCCCATACAAACTTTGCACCCCCATTTAACCCCCTTAGGGATGGAATTTCCAAAAATCCCGTCTTATCCGTTGCCTACGTCATAAATGGAAGTCCTGGTGTAAATTTCAAGTTTCTAGTCCCAGTAGTTTTGGCTGTGCGTTGATGAGTGAGTCAGTCAGGACATAGGCATTTATATATATATATAGATAAATTACATACTTTTAGCACAGTGTAAACAGTAACAGTGGACCGACGCCTTTGATGTTTACATAAATGCCGACACCGCACAAGGCCGCAGTACTTACCTAGGGTTGTCATAGACTTTACACAACTGCCCAAAAAGGAGGATAATGTTTTTAGGTTTCATGGACATGTATGTACGCATTTGTATGTATGTACGTTTCTTTGTTCCGCCATAGCTTCTAAATAGTGACGATGGTAATTTTTTTTTGCAAGGCAGCAGTCTTGTATTTTATTTGGGAATAAGAGCTTTTTAACAATATAAATAAATTGCAATTTTATTATCCAGTGTTTATACTTTACCTATTGAACCAGTTTCCGTTTTCTGATGAATCATTCATTAATTCATATTAATCTACAGAGTGGCTACTTAACTATTACTACTATACAATACACATATTATAAATGGGCACCTGACAGATATTTTCGGTTTTTAGAATTACTAGATTGCCGTACAGCACATGTCGTATGTGTACAAATCAAAACATTTAAAACAAGACGCTGGTTATTGGTTTATAGACTGTGCTACTGCTACTAGTGGCTCTTTGAGCTGGGGTGCGTAACGGTTGGTATACCACCTTTTGATATAGGTATTATTGATCGATATAACGGTTCAGGGAACAGGGATATAATGCACTTTTGGTATATTCTGATATGATCTAACGATCATCAGGTGTAATGAAATGAACTTTAACAACTTTATTGAATACGTAGGTACTTAGCTATACATATAACTGATATAACTATATGTTCGATATAACGTTCAGTAGGTATAATGTAGCACTGGTATAATAATAAATTAGAGCGAAGCAAGGTGCAGGTGTAACTGTGACCGCTGTGACCCGAACCCTACTACAGCGCGCGAGCCGATCTAGCGATGCGAGCGCGCCGCGGCCGCGGCCGGCGAAGCACCAGAACCGATTTTTTTACAATGCCTACTATAGGTAGGTAATATTTATTTCCTTTTCTGCTAGATACCGGTTAGGGACAATCAAGCGTTCCTACTTGCCGATTCGTTGTTGCATAACAACGTGTTTCACCTCTTTCAGCAAATCCAACGGCGTAATCTCACACGTTATATCTAATAAGTTAATAACCTATAAACTTATTGAACATTATACATACACCATGAAATGGTCTATTTTGTTGTTATATCCGGTGAAAATTGACAAAAATAATCTATACTTACATCTATTGAACCATTTGAACCAACTCACAAAATTTCACGAGAATCTCTTAAGAAAATGCGACCTGTAGGAGCCGGACTGCGGGACATCCGGAAACACGAACGAATTTTGGCCCAAGTGGGTCTGCCGTGAAACGAAAACGAATTTCGTTCGTGTATGTCCATTTCTGTCGCGCTTGCTAGTTCGAGCGACAGAGAGGGTACACGAACGAAGTTCGATTTAGTTTCGCGGTAGCTCCTCTCTCACTCGAGTATTGTAAGTGCGATAGAGATGGAAATACCAGAGGGCATAGGTACCGAAGTTCGTGGTTATAGCTCGGAGGGGGTACTTAATTGTTTGCTAAAAACTAGATTTAAGTAAAGATATTTTTTATTATACTGTAGGTACTTGTTATTCTTAGATATAACATTATACATATCTCTATAAATTGTTTTTATTGTTCACTTGGCTAACGCGACTCTGTTTCTTCTGACGAGGTACCTTCTTCAGATTCTTCGGAATCCTAGAAAAACAATAATTTCATTTTATACCCTCATACACTTGTCGTGATTCAAATGTTCCCGGCGACAGTGGTATTAATCGACTTACCGTAGTTTCCTCTTCTTGCTTGGCACTCATGAGAGCTGCCAGTGAAGAGGCCCGGGGCAGTGTGGAGGCCCCGTGTTTCTCAGGAGTTCGCAGCCTTCGTATGTTCTGTAAGACCGAAACAGTCGTGTAGTAAGTAGGACCCAAGCACCTAGTACCTATCATCATCATAAACATAAAGAGCCGGGCTCCTATCGGTGGAGTAATCGCCACTCTGTTCTTCTCTCTGCCACTGTTTGAGCTCTTGATACGACATTACATTGATTTTCTCTTCAGCTTGGTCCATAAACGCACGTCTGGGTCTTCCCCTGCCTCTCCATCCTTCTATTTACTATATATTATCGTACCTATATATTTACTATGGATTATACTAACGACCGGTTAGCCTAGGGGGAGTGACGCTGCCTACGAAGCTGAAGGTCCTGGGGTCGATTACCGGTAACGGCAAATATTTGTGTGATGAGCATGTATATTTGTTTCTGAGTCTTGGATGTATCTACTAGTATTATGTTTATCGTCGTCTAGTACAGTCAGCGTCATATAGTTAGTAGCAGTCAGAGTAACCAAATATTTCGTAACACACCCTTATTCTTACAGTACCTACCGAAATATTTGGCTTACTACCTACTAACTGACGCCAACTGTACCTTCCCATATTAACACAAGCCTTATTGAGCTTACAATGGGACTAGCTCGATTTGTATAAGATTGTCCCTTAATATTACTGTAAAACTCTCTTGACGCGCGCGGGACGGCCGGTCACACAGAGCACTCGCGCATCGCGCTGGGCTCCCGCCATCAACAAGCCAGCAACGCGCGCTCGACGCGCGCGCGTCAAGCGCGTGTCAAGCGCTTGTCCCGCGCGCCTCGCGCCATCAACCCGCCAGCGCGTCCCGGCATCGCGGACCCGCTGTCATTTTACGGTTTCGCCAAACATTAATTTATAATAGCCTGTGTTTTTTTCTCCGTCATTAAATTAATATTTTAAGATAGTATATTTACGAATCTTAAAAACTTTCGACCCGGAATTAGGTATGAAGAAATACTGTGAAATAAACGACGATTTTTTTAAATAAAAATAATAATAGTTGTTTATAATCGTCAACATACCAATATTATTGTCTGTAACCTGTAAACGATGAAATACGACATTTTTTTACACGTAAAACCAATAAATTAACAATATGCATGGTCCTGTTTAATTCTACAAATCTTTAATTTCTTCAATTGAACTTGAACTCTTTCGGCGTGTGTTAACGATCAGATTCGCTCGCAGCGGCGGCACGCAACCAGTGCTTTGCCGAGTTCGCTTTCAAGGTCGCGCTTTCTGTGACCTAAGCCAAGATGCGAATTAGATAGGTAAGTACCTACATTACCTACGCAGAATATTTGTAATATGTATATCGTCGTCGACGATGTGCTAGTAGGAAAATGCGACTTTTAACGGTGTAGGTAATAATGGCGTGAGCGGTAAACGATTAATTAAATAAACATATTTTAAAACATGCCAAGAATTAAGAAAATTTCTATGTTTGATGTCTCAATGTTTTATAATGATGATAAATGTCATCATTATAAAACCATGACGACAAATTTAACAGATGATTTCCTACTTAAAGTAGTTTAGTGTCCTTTTAGCAGAGCAGAGTAAGTAGTTTGTAGTACGAGATATATCTACAAATGATTGTAGTAACGAAAGTAGTTAGGTACTTTATTTTTGGTATGGGTAAGAAAGAAAACTCTGCTAAAATACTGCTAAGCTAACACTAAACTATACAGGGTGGAAAAATCTATGGGCCCTGAAAGAAAACCACCGTAAATCCTTAGCATCAGTGGCGTGCACTACATAAAAGCAGAAAGACATTGCCTACCCTACTCAAATTTGTGAAATTTGTTTATTTATTTACAATCACAATTAATACCTACATTCCAAAATAAAACAATTGCTTCATCTGTCAGGCCACTAGACTATTGTTTATACGGGGCACCATCGGGGCACACATAAATGTTACTAATTCATATGTTTGTTTATGATAATGGTTGTTACTTATGCGTTTTCAATATTTAAAAACATTAGCAAAAAGTTTGAAATTAAACTAAGTGTATCCTCCCAAAGCTATGTTTATGGTAAAAAATGTATACAAACAAGTTTATACTATTCTATTATTACTTCGGTATATGTGTGTTCTTTAAATACTTTAAACATTTTGTTTATCAAGTTATTTCTTCCGACTTGACCCTTATTACTAAGGGCCCGGTATTTTGCGTGCGTTTTTGATATACCTACTCGAAGGGAGAGAATACGAATGTTTATCGATATATTAACTGTATGGAAAAAGTTTTCTTTGATTTCTGGGCGTTCTTGTGGTCAAACCTTAGTCGGTCCCAAAGAGTATTTTGATCCTTAATAGGAATAGGATCGAATGGCATTAAAAAAAATTCGGCAAAATTGATGATTTTCTCGCTGACTGTACTTTTTTCAAAAATCTGTGAATGTAGATTGTCATCACTTAAAAAGTTAGGAATGAAATCCCAATGACATTTTTGCGTGGCGGCAAGGGATCTAGTAGCTGCCCTTACTGCCCCGTTTTAACTTTCCACCCTGTATATATAACAAAGGCGGCAAGGCGTTTTTTGAAGAAAGTAGAAGAAGAAGTATATGTACTAACAGTCGCCATCAGATATATCGGAGCGGCCACGGTGCTCAAAAATATCTGAACATGCACTCTAACGCCATGACAATAGAGGCCTGCTCAGATGTTTGTGAGCACTCTGGCCGCTCCGATATATCTAATGGCGACTGTACATAACATAGGTACCTCAGAGGTAAGTGTAATACACTAACCTAATTAAAATTGTTTTTTTTTTATAAACTAAAAATAAACAGACTATATCAATACCAATATTAAATGATATTAAATGATATTAATTCTTGATATTAAATGTATCGTCCACGTTCCCGTACCCGTAAACAAATGTGTCGCGTCTGCGACGGTGACAACGACTAGTTAGCCGCCCTCCCCACCCCCCGCACTGCCGTGCTTGCTAGCCAGATTTTGTTTGTGCCGTCTCTATGTAGGTACGTAGTACATTATAGTTCAATGTTTTAAGTATGCAAAGTATTTCTGTTACAGTTTAATAGACAATATTGTATAAACAAAGTAATAATATTATAGATAGTTAGGTATGTGTTTTTAGCCTCATCCCACTTCATCGAATATTTGAATACCACTATACTATGCCTAAAATATACCTTATAAGTATGATGATAGTTGCTAAACTGCACTAGGTTAGTAGGTGCTTAGTTACAAGCTTATTCGGCTCCTTTTGATATCGTGGCACTGGCGACTCGCCGTCTTCATACCTGCGAGGCGGCTTCCTTTGACGTAGCGAGTGAGCGGAGTGAGAGCGAGCGAACACTACAACGGCGCGGCCCTGATTGAAGCATTCTCCATCATTCGCGAAGTATGTGTGCGTGTGTACCGAACACTAATTTATTTACTCTCCAAATTTGGACACCATACCCAATTTATTACCAGGCCTACTATTACGTCGATTCATTATCGTCATCGTCATTACTGACCATTGTGTATGTTGGCGAATGAGGGAACGAGACTTGTTCTAGCCAAGAAGAAATGTAGGGAGCCTTAACCGTGATTGTCCTCATTTCGTGATATTAATGCATCAGGTACATTTCCGAGCATGTTTGATCAGTACATTAAATATGGTAGGTAGATTACAAAAATACCATTTCACAAGGTCTATTTTTGACCATGACTCTATAGTATCTTCTAATAAAGCGCATGTTACCCACGAGCGTTAGAGCGGAAAACCGAGGTCATTCATCTCCCTTTGTCGCTTTTTCATCAATTCTATACGTGCAATCCAGCACAGCTATCACTTGTCTTGTGCCGTGCAGGATTGCACGTATGGAATTGAAGCATTCAGATTTAATAATAAGTTTCTGACAAAAATTTCATTTTTGGTACAAGCTTTTATTGCCGACTGTATTTTTCTCTCGTACCATCATCAACTACTCATAGAGACAATTCTAACGAGCCCAAACTCAACGGGATTACGTCGGTTAAGTACTGAATGTCCATGGCCACCTTGTCTCCATAATCAGATCAGCTCGATGGTACCATAATATTGAATTGTCATCCAAACTATACTTATACCCAAAATTTCAGCTCAATCGATCACCGGGAAGTGGGTCAAATTTAACTTGCAAGATTTGTCACATACATACACGGAGGTCACCTTCCAGCTCCATCATCAGATCAGCTCACGTCATCAGAATATTGCATTGTCACGCAATTTGCATATTCGTGCAAAATTTCAACTCAATCGGAAACCGGGAAGTGGATCAAATTCAACTTACTTACAAGATTTGTCCCATACTAACACGGAGTTCCTATGGCCACCTTCCAGCTCCATCATCAGATCAGCTCCACATCATCAGAATATTGCATTGTCACGCGATTTGCATATTCGTGCAAAATTTCAACTCAATCGGAAACCGGGAAGTGGATCAAATTTAACTTGCAAGATTTGTCCCATACTAACAGGGCAAGTAGAATACACCGTGGCCCAATAAAACGTTGACAAAATTAAACGGTAAAAAAAATTCAAATGGAACGCGGTTCGAATTCATTTGTTTTTATATTGCGATTTGACACGTTTTTGCCGCCATTTAAAATAGACAGCGTGATTAAAACTATTGGTTATTAAATATTTTTGCCATGTCTTCGCAACGTGGAGCAATAATTTCCCTACACGAGGCAGGAAAACGACAGTGTGAGATAGTTAGATCACTCGGTGTCAGTCGTCAACTTGTGTCTAAGACTATTAAGCGATTTAATGAGCTCGGCCATATTGGAGACCACCCAGGAAGAGGAAAAAAGAGGACTGTGAGGACTCCCAGGCTCCGAAATGTTATCAAAAAACGACTTGATCGTAATCCACGGACCAAAGTCCGAAAAATGGCTCGAGACCTGGGTATAAGCCGTTCGACGGTGCAACGTATTGTCGCACATGACCTCAATTTGAAGGCGTACAAACTGCGTAAGGCACAACTTCTTGAAGATAAAGATAAAAAAGTTCGCCTCGAGAGATGTCGTCTAATTAAGAGGCGTGCCGCGGCTGAGAAATGGAATCACATCTTTTTTTCAAATGAAAAACTGTTTTCTATTGAACAGGCTCATAATCACCAAAATGATAGAATGTATTATCCTAGTCGTCCTGGAGCAATTGCAGTGATTCCTCACCGACAAAAGCCGGAATCCGTTATGGTTTGGGGTGGGATTTGCTCTACAGGCAAAACACCCCTTATTTTTATAGAAAAAGGTGTCAAAATAAATCAAGAAATATATAAAAGAGATATTCTTGAAGCCGTAGTTCTTCCTTGGAGTCAACAACATTTTGGTAACCAACCGTGGATATTCCAGCAAGACTCTGCCCCATCCCATAGGGCTCGTAGTGTGCAGCAGTGGTGTAGGGACTATTTTCCCGGATTTATAAGCTCCAAAGAATGGCCACCCTACTCGCCTGACCTAAACCCAATGGATTATAGTTTATGGTCAATCCTAGAGTCAAGAGCCTGTGCGTCCAAGCACAAAAATATAGATGCTCTAAAAGCAACACTTACGAAGGAGTGGGAAAAAATTACCTCGGAAGAGCTGCGGCATATCGTCGATAATTTTACCAAACGTTTGCGTCTGTGTATCAGTGCAAAAGGAGGATATTTTGAAGACAGTAATTTTTTATTTTATTTCAAGATATTGAATTTTACTATTTAATGTTATTTTATGAATTTGGTGTAAGTAATAAAATAATATTCTTATAATTCTATGTCAACGTTTTTCTGGGCCACCCTGTAAAAGCTTGTAATAAAAATAAAAAAAATACAAAATAACAGTCCCGTAGGATAGGATCCGAAATAGTCTGATTTGACTCCGCGCGCCCGCGGCGGTCGCGCGGCGCGAGCGTCGCGGGCGCGCGGCGCGACCGTCGCGGCTCGCGGGTTGTTGGCGGGGCGTGGCAGAAGCGGGGCGCGTTGCCGGCGGGGCGCAGCCTGTTTGACCGCGCTAGCGGTTTGTAGGGAAATATCACGCGGCGCTATGGTCATTGTTTTCATGAAAGGTTTTCTACTTAGACGTTTGGTTGTCATGCCTTTATTAGTTAAGGCTGTCCTTCAAGGCGTTGAATTGAAAGGACATTGGACAACAATCTCGCACGGCTCGCCGCGTCCGATCACCTTTCACGGACAGAGCTTTGTTGGACTGAACAATAGCAACGAAATGTCTGAGAATTCTGCCGTACCTTCGTCATCTTTGATTGTAAATATTATGATTGTCTGAATTGTGCGAACTATGCTCCGATTTCTATATGATTCCTCACGGAAATGGGACCGAGATACCTACTAACGTAATGGCGATGGCGTCCCCGTATTTTTAAGTTTGATAAGCAACCTAATACCTACTACATTTAGGCATATCTACTCCGCTTCCTCAACAACATGAAACGTGTTTGGTAAAGTTGGGTTCACGGATAAGAATTGGCTTCAGCGCGCCATTTCCTGCGCGATATAATCATATAGCATTAAGGCATCACATATTAACACTACGTTCGAAACACATTACTTACAATACTCATATGAATATTGAATTTGATCTTCCGTGATGGTCACGGCACTCTGCTGCCCGCTAGATAAGGTACAATATCATATTGGTAATCCTCCAGTACCCAGTTGTGTATACCAGCTATGTTGCAAACATTCGCATCGCAAACGCGTTTTTTATTTGTTTACTACGATTGCAATTTAGTCTCAACGTGTTTGATGATCGCGTGATATTAAAAAATGGACGTTGTTTATTTACGTTTTCTAGTGATTGACCCCAAAATCCGCATCCGCGGATGTGTGCCCCAAATATCCGCATCCGCTTCCGCATGCGCGGAAGTCAAAAAAATCGCATCCGCGGCATCCCAGTTGTATACACAGGGTCTGACTGGACTCACCGTTGGGTCGTCGCGCACGGGCGAGGGCTGCAGCAGCGAGGCGAGCGACGACGAGCGCGCCGACACGCCGGCGTTAACCTGCTTCTCTGGAGACCTCAGCTTCCTCCTGAAGTTCTACAAATCGCCAAACAAATCTTATTCTACTTGGGTAATGCACCCAGTGAAGAGCGCGTCGTAAAGTATGTAGGTAAATTAACAATACGCTCTTTCAAGTAAAGTACATTAAACATTATGTTTGTCAAGGTTCGTCTTAAGCCCATTGGAGCCGGGAACTGGCAGAAACTCAGGGTGAAAGCCATATCATTTGCGGGGTCCTGGGAACTTACACCCGATAGTTATATGGGAAGTATTTATAAAGTAACATATCTGAATGACTGCAAATATTTACCGCAGGCTCCAAATCTTCCGTAAGACCTGATAGAAGCTTTACAAAAAACATAATTTAATTAAACATACGTAAAGTAGTAGTGATACCATGGATGGTGCACTCGGCATGGGAATACCAAACATCCTACAGGTAATTTGTGTTATCCTGAGCTATTCTCTGCTCCCCCGCATAAGTGCAAATTGTTAAATACTCCAAAATCAGCAATTAAATTAGGTCCATATCTAAATATCCAAGCAGGAAGAAAAGCTACCGTGATCTAATTAAGTAAAAAGGTCCAATTAAGACGCCGCACCGTTTTACGGTGACGACACCGTGCCGTGGACATGTGGCCGAGCCCTTTAGTCGTTGCTCAGAGTGACATATATTCGAAGCATTACCGGGCTTACCTCAAGGTCCGCCTTGTCATTGATGTCAGCGACCTGCTGGTGAGCCACGGTGAGCAGCTCCAGTGCCTTCGCGTGGAACCCGAGCTGGATGAGCAGGAAGTCGCTCAGCAGCGTCTTCAGCTGTTGCAGCTTGCGCCGCTCGAAGAACTCCGTCTGCTCGCTCAGGCCCTTCGCCGTGCGAGACATCTCCGCTGACGCCTTCAGCAACTCCGATTCCGCGTACGTCTACATTTATGTTTACTACATTTATGCCAACCGCATTTTAATGACTGCAGTAGGTAAAAGCCGGCCGGAGCCGGTCAGACGCGACGACAGCCGAGCGCAGCCGTCCACGTGCGTGAGGAGCCGACCGTCCGCAAATCCATTGACTTATCGACAGCATGCAGTCCGGTCCGGCCGATGTCGGCCCGTGTAGCTCCTTATAGGCGCCGAGAGCACTGCGTCCTGCTCAATTTCTATCCCTATCTCGCTCTATCTTAAAACTTCGTACCGCTTGTGCCGTCGGCTGCGCTCGGACATCTGACGTCAGCTATAGTTACACTTATAACTGGGTCTATATCGGGTGGCATAAAATTGTTGGTCCTACTATTTTGTCGCATACCAACTTTATGCCGAATAACGTATGGCATAAACATTGTTGTGCATATTTTTTATTTGCTGAAATTGTTATTCCTCATAACGATTGTCCTAAACATTTATTGTCCGAATGTTTATTGTGTCGAAGTTTTTTTTTTAGAATTATTGAGGTGCATAACTTTGATGTTACTAATATTTAATGTTCTAAAAATGTTGCATAATCTAAATGCAGGTTGGATCTGGTCAGAATTGCCTATTACTTAAATTACTTATGACCCGCCCTCATGTCGACGGAGCCCCGCTTTGCGGGGCCCATATTTCTGCTCTGAGGGACAAATGGCAACTAACGAACCTATCTAATTGATCTAAATGAAGGTTTGCTCTGCTGAGAATTGCCTAATACTTGAATAACCTATGACCCGTCCTCATGTCGACGGAGCCCCGCTTCGCGGGGCCCCTGTTTCTGCTCTGAGGCATCAAAGGCAACTAACGAACCTATCTTATTTATCTACATGTAGGTCGGGTCTGCTCAGAGTTTAAAATATAGGAAAAAATAGTATAGGTTTAGCTCATTTAATTATAGGCAAAATAATTACTATGACAATGAAAATTAGGACTATTACATTTTAGGTAAGTCGATGTTCGAGTAATCAATATTAGTATAAACATACTTTAGAACTTTTAAATGTGTATGCGCAAAAATGGATAGGCTAAATAAGTAGTATGCCACTCAACATTATGCCAAACATTCTCGGCCAAAATTTTTTAGGACGATCAACATTATGCGATACGACAGGCACCCCTTATAACTACATAGATGCTGCCAAATAAATATTTTTGAAAAAAATGCTTGTGGCAGGACCCGCTGGCCACACTTTAACATTCCCAGTATGTAAATGTAGGCGCGCACGAGCAACTTTGTCGCCAGTGACAGTAAATCTCTCTTTTTCTCACTTCGAGGGGGCAAAAGAGACAGATGTACTGTCGCCGGCGACAAAGTTGCTTCGTGCGCGCATACCCTAATATAACATAGGCGCCTATTTTTTTTAATAAATATATGCCACTGTTTGGGATCAAGTTGAAGTGACATTACATTAGGTTATGGGCCCGAGCCCATTAAAGTATTTAAAAGCTACATGCATTTCGGAAGTTTACAATTTAGAAGGCGAATTTTGTAACCTGTTCACTGGAATATTTTTATTGCAAATACACTTGCATCTATTTCAGAATATTATTATTGATATTTGACGTAGGAAATGTACACATTCATGTATAGAGATACCAGTAAGTATTATTTACAGGTATTCATGATAAGTATAATCGATATTGGTTTGGTAGGGACGGTTACTAAGCATCGCGTGAGCGATGTTGATCAACGGAAATCTTGAAGAGGGTGGAATGGAATACCCTTGATAAGTTCTACCCATATGAAGTTAAGATACATACCTACTACACACAATAGTTTGCAATACAGTTTTACAAAATCTGCGCGACTATAATTGACTGGAACGTACCACCTGCTGCCTGTTAAATGGCTGACGCTCCCTAGTTTTGTCCAGAACTTTCTTCCTTGATAGTTCCTTCTCTCTCACGTTCATAGTGTGTTTTACTTCCTCTCTCGCGTGCTTGCATATGGTCTCGTACTGACATATCTCACCAATGACCTGACACAAAATATAGGTACATCTGACGCCTAGGAAACTTTTAACACAAACATTTATCCGAGTTCAACAAATCATGAAACAATATAAAAGTCCCGTAAGTATAAGACATTTTATTTTATTTTATTTGCCTATATTCTGTCCCACTGCTTACCCCAGGAAAATTACGTTTTTTTTCAAACATTAATTTATAACAGCGTTTTTTTTGTTTGTTTAATTTTCAAATGTTATTCTAAGATGCCTTATCCAAGAATCCTACAAAATTTCCATCGGGAAGTAAATATATAAAAATAAATGACACATCCATTGTTTTTTGTGTGATTTATTTATTATTCTTGAAGAGCTCCTGTAAATTAACCAGAACAAAAATTAAAATATCTATTAATATTTTTCCTCTTTTTTCAGGAATTGGTTAAATATCGATTTTTTTGATGACTAATATTTTGATGGATTTTGAGTCTCCGTAATGATAATACATCAGTTACACACAAAAAAGCTGCTGTTATGAATTATTTCCAAATTTCCATTTTTAACCATACTAATGAAAATAAAATGCTTGGGCTAGCTGGGCAATGGCCTCCCCTTTGTAAGACAGTAGAAAATAATGAAATGCTCATGATTCTCTCGGATCGGATGATGATGATCTCGGATCAACATGTCGAGTGACATTCGACATCAAAGACATGCGTGAGTGACCCGCCCGTTTCACTGAATACAAATACAATTACCTAGCTACTTGCTCTTGAAGGCATAAGTACCTTGGCTTCCAATCGCTGTACTTCACAATTTCGGTATTCTTCTACAGCGGTAAGAGTTATTGATAAGTTTTCAAGGCCTGCACTTAATGACTTGTTGACTATTTCATTATTGGCGTAGTCTTTCAGCACCCTAGCGAGTTCATCGCCTTGATCACGTAGTCTGTGTACATAGGAGGAGTTTATATAGAAATCAGTTTACACTAAATTACTTCATAATACATTGAATGATAATTGATAACAGCATAATATGTCTGTACCGTGCCGTTCTCCTGGCATAATCTCCAAACGCAACACACAATTCACCAAAGTTTTTTTCCACGTTTGTGATACGATCTTGTATAAACTTTGCCTGTTGTTCATAGCTTAACGAATGAGAATTATCACCTCTAAACATGATTACGGATTTGATTTAATTGATTTATGCATATGTGCTCAATGTGTTTATATACAAATGTTGCTATAGAAACCATGTTTCTAATTTAGCGCCATGCCATAGAGGTAATACCAGAATAAAACGAAAATATGGAATAAATGCAGGACCGCCAACTTAACAAACTGTTTAATCGGGCGGCAAATATTATAGCCTGAACAGTCGTAGTGACAAATGTCAATTTGACAATATGGAAATTCGTCGATTTGCCAATTTTCATTGTTTTCAATAAACAAACAGCTGTTTTTGTCGAAATATAGCATAATTACTTTCTTATTGCAATATGAACGAAGAAATTGATGAATTCGAAATTTACCATCAAGATTTCACAACTGCTTCTGAGTGGGAAGTGTTTATAGCGCGTATAGAAGAGATATTGAACGAGTGGTCACTGTCCAAAAATAAGATTTCGGTTAATTCTGAATACGGACCGAAATGGGTTTATAAATGTGAAGATATCAAGTTCCATGGTCTAAGTTTTAAACTATCTTATCACACGCTTGATTCTACCGAAAGTAAAACCGATGAGAGTGATAGTAAGACTTTGTTCGAAGACTTACAAAATGGCATTTGGGCAGCCACTGCCAACTTCATTGATGAAGCAGACGGCGGAAGTCCGTTTCCTGTTTCAACGTGGTTTGGGCTTAAGCATTACGTGATGCTGTGTCCAAGTGAACCCCTTGTGGATGGCAGCCTTATAAAGTTGGTCATGAGTTCAGCAAACATTGCTTTTGCCAATGTGGATTGTGGAGCTCCTTTCTTTATTAAAATTAGAGAACAATGGCAGCAGTGTTATTTGGGCTTTTATGAAGACAGTGAATGCAAGACTAGTTTTGATACAATTCACTTGAAGCGGATTTCTAATCAGTGTTCCCACCTCAGTGGCCTTGTTAGTCTGTTTAAATCAAAGATAGCTTCACCAGTTTCCCTCGGTGCTGTTATAGTCTCCGCTAAATTCTCATATGAATTGAAGGATGTGGGTGCATTTGCATGGACTCGCACCTCACACTCAAATGAGTTCCTGTCTATTGATGGCTTTGATGTTAAGAAGTTGATAGAACTGCCTTTTGGTTCGGAAAAGAATCCCATCTACAGTGCCTTGTTGAATGCTATATGGCCAAAGTTCCTGGAGAGTTCTATAGTAGATTGTTCTACTTTTTCTGACATTGACCCTATAATGGCACCTACATGGACAATTAGTTTGAAATTGAGGGACAATTTGAAATGCCAACTGTCTGAGACAATTGACAAGATGATGAATTTGTTGGACAGGAATAATCTGTTGATGGACAGCCTGGGCCTGAGCCGGAGTCTGGGGCTGGTGAACCCACTTCACAAGATCACGGAGGCACCCATCACAATATCAAAGCTAGTGAAAGCAGCAATTGGCCAGGGCACCAATATCCATGAGTTCAAAGGTCCTATAGCCGATGACCTACTCATGTCATTGCTGTATTATATATTTCCTGATGCTGTGGAGGATGACACCTTTAACTACCCAGACAAACTAGAAATAGAGTTTAAGGTATGTGTATTACTCCAAAAGTTTAATGTAAGATATTAAACTTCTTTAAATATAATTAGAAGTTTGGTAAAGTTTTGCTACTCATTAGAATTCAAATCAGATAAGTTAATTAATTGAATTAAAATTATTTTAATGTGCATTACGGTTATGAAAAATAAGGAAGTTTATTGGATATCTACTATTTCTACTAAAGTGGTAGGAGGATACCCAAAGATGATATTAGTTAATAAATATGAAACAAAAGCGACTGTACAGGGCACTTTAACCGAACAAAATAAATGTCAAATTCCTCAGTAAAATGCATAGATGAACCTTAGTGTGAATCAAGTTGCATTTACTAATCATTCTGCCCATCATTTTCCAGGGTGAGGGTGGAGAGCCGAAGTTGTGCGGGTATCTGAAGACGAGTCCCCCGGGCGGGCTGGTGTGGCGGCTGTCGCTGGCGGCGGCGCGGCTGCTGGACGCGGGCGGGCTGCCGTACCTCGCGCACCTGTGGTACGAGTTCACGCAGGAGCTGCAGTACCGCTGGGAGCGCCGCATCGCCCTGCCCGGGTGAGTAGGCCTTCGCCTTGTTTTAGCCTAGGGCTTGTTGCACAGTTTATGCCGAGTTGTTAGCGGTTGTGTGCGCAAGGCTCACGATTATGGTACTAACCTAAGTAAGCTGGATACAGCTTGTGTTGTAGGTACTAGACGACGATATATTTAATTAAGTATATGACGGAGAAACGGTGGTGTTGGGGTGGTGGTACATGATACTGTTCAGGAATGGGCGTTGCTGTCGGGCATCGTTGGGAGATCGAGTATTGAGACTAAGACTTTGAATCAAATCAATACTTTATTTAATTATTGGGTATACTCGTATTAGATTGCACTTCACTTCAATCATACTGAATTGTAGCGTGGACAGTTCCGAGGTGGTTCCAATACGTCCGGTCACTCGCGTGTTCAGCCAGAGAAAGCCCGGAGCTCGGCCCGCCCGGCTCCATTCTAGCGCAAGGAGTGGGGCTAGATGGTTCGATGTGACGTCAGCCGCAAACCAACCAATCGTAGCCATTCCCACGCTGCGCTACAATTTAGCGTCCGTACTAATGACCATCCTGTCTCCGACATATATATAAATTGATAGACAACGTCCTAGAGTCGGAAACAAATATTTATGCCCATCACACAAATATTTACCTGCTAGGTAGTCCAGTCCAGTCGGACTGTATATGACCGTAAATTTACGTTTGATCAGGAAATCCAGGCCATTATAAATTGGCTGAGAGCATTAATTCAACTCTTTCTTATCGTCAGTATATGCCTCCAAAGTGCTGACTTTACGGTGTCAGCTACTTTTTCATTGACACGGCTGGTTGTCCGGATTATTAGAGCATTTGTGTGTTAGGAGTTCTAGTTAACTTTTCGTAACATACAATAATGAAACTAATTCTGCAAGGTTATTATTTAAAACCGTAATTGTAATTGCTGTCTACTCGTAAAGCTGTAACTGTATGTACTTATATTTGAACACAAGGTATTTCCTTATTCCTGATAGATATTTATGTTTTGGTAGAATAAAACTGTCAAGAAGATAATATGGTATAACAGTTTAATAATCAAAATATTTCAGTTCATTAACAATATTTAATTATTATTTAAAAAAATGTAAAATGTATGTACAAAGTGTTATTTATAATATTTAGCACCATTTGGATTATGCTTCTTGTGTATTTGGTTACCGGATGAGTAAACGGATAATATTATGCAAATTCTTACTCAACTAATATTTACAACTTAAAAATATTACAATACCTACATTATCTATCCTACTTAACTTGTGTCAACCTTATTATCCAAATGTAAACAAAAAATATAACAGTGGATATGAAGTAATATTGCCGTTCCACCATATAAAAACACTTAGTCAAAATATCATCTTAGACTTATAATTTCGTTGGACGGAAAAAGATCTCTGACTAGTTCTTAATTAATCAAATCGAATGGACCAATTTTACTATGTATGTCTCCTTTCATTTACGCTGATCGCTTTTTAGGGTGGAGGGAGTACTTATCAAAAGTATCTTGCGTTCATATTTCCGACGCATACTACCACGCGGGCGGGCACGGCTGTGGTAACGATTTCTACCACGAGGGTCCTACAAATCATGTCTCGACCTTGGGACCGGTTGCCTTCTCGAGGCTGTCCCACGGCGGGCTCTCGCTCCCGGAGCGGTGCGGGCGGCCGCGCGCGGGGCCCTCGCGCTCACGAGCGGACCACGAGGTGCAGCCCGCGCCTCGCCGCGGCGACCGCGAGCAGCGCCCGCGTGGGCTCGCCCCGCCCCGCGCCCGCGCCCGCGCCCGCGCCCGCGCCCGCCCCGCGCGCTATAACGGCACCAGGCCGCCGCGCGTAGTCGGGTTCCGCGCCATGTAGATGTCCATGTCGTGGTCGGTCCAGTTGTCGGAGGTGTCGCAGTAGCCCATCCCGAGCGAGCCCACGCTGTACCGGCTGGCGGGCCGCGAGCGCGAGCGCGGCCGGCGCCGCGAGTTGCCCGTGCCGCCCGTCGCGCCGCCCGCCGCGCCGCTCAGCGACAGGCGCGACGCGCGCTCCGACGCCGCCCCCAGGGACTGCCGCGACTGCCGGAGATCTGAAATGTCGATTGCCATGTTGGACTTAATTCGATCCCGGGCGCGAATCTAAGCTACGACAGACGAAGAGGAGGAAGCGTTTAGGATTCGGGGCGGGTGAAGCATAACTCACCGTTTCTCGATCCGAGGAGACTGCCCGGGTAGCCGGGCATGCCGTAGCGGGCGGAGGGCGCGTAGCTGTGCTGCGACTGGCCGTCGGCCAGCGAGCGCGCGCGGCCCGGCCGGCCGGGCAGGGGATCGGGGGGAGCCGGTTCGGTATAGGTTCGTGCTCGCGGGATCGAACGTGCGCTGTAAGCCGACACTTGATCCCACTCACGCTGCTTGCCGAACGCGCCGAGCGTGGCGAGGGAGGAGAGCGGGCCGCCGGGGCTGGGCGTGCCGAGCGCGCCGCAGCAGGCGCCGGGCTTGTCGTGCAGGCGGTGCACGGTGCGCGCGCGCCGCCGCGACGCGGCCGCGAACACCAGCACGGCCACCACGATGGTGCCGCAGATGGCGGCGCTGGCCGCGATCGTGATCTTGTCCATGTTGGACGCGGCGGCGGACACGGTGCGCACCTCGCGGCACTGCGCGTACGGCACCGACTCGGGGCTCACGTGCACCTCCTCCAGGGAGATCACGCACACCACTATACATTCCTGGAAACGATCACATATCAATTGACCAATGCATTACCTATGTCAAGAGATGCGTACCTTAACTAATTTACTTTTCAAACCACTCCAAAATTTACGTACTTAATTTAATAAATGACGACGACGTTTATAGAGAAAGTTCAACCACGTCATACTTACCTACCTAGATTTGAAATTAATAAACGATTGTAAACAAAGTACATTAGTTATAGAGGAAAGTGAACGAATTAGGTATATCTGTTTCCCAAAATGGAAGGTTCAATGAAATAAGTAGTTAATTAGGTTTAATAATTTCTTTAGCACCCACCTGGGATGGAACGTTTTTGATTTTAAATTCCCTCTCACTGGCTTCAAGCGGCGGGCCCTGCTTGAAACTTTTATCGCCAAACAGTCTGTATACCACTCGGAATCCAAGAATATTGGCTACGTCGGAGTCCCACTGTATAATGACGGAGTTGTCTTGCCTGTAGGCATTCTTAACGATGACCTCGTTAGAGTCGTCCACTTTTGGTTTCTGGGGAAAGTTCATAACGAGCGGTGGGCGTTGATGAGGGGCGTGGCGCCAGGTGGGCGCCGCGGGGCGCACGGCCGGCGCCGGCGGCCGGCTCGGCCGCGCCGTGTTGGTCGTGGTCGGGGGCACCCGCGATGTCGCCTCGCTGCTCGTGCTCGTTATCGGACTGGTTGCCTCCGTAGTCGTGCTGGTTGTAGTGCTAGTAGTGCTCCGCGCAGTGGTCGACGTTGTCTGACTTATCTTCCAATCATTCATTTGCTTCTGCGGCATGGTCGGTTCATCCGGAGCAGCCGTCGTTTCGTACTCACAGATCAGCTCGTTTGGTTGGAAACTGTAAAAACCCCGCTCACGGAACTGTGGCGGGTGGCCACAGAACTGAGGGTTTCTTTCTCTTGAGGTCACTTGCAGTTCACCGTCTCGTATCCATTCTATAATCCAGCGAAGACGACAATCGCAATTTAGAAATCGTCCTCCGATGCTTAAACCTCGTAGGGTATTGTTTAAATGTGCCAGGGCTTCGGCGGGTACAGTGGGCAAAGGATTGCCATCTAATGCTAAGAGCGTTATCGATGGGTTACTCTCGAAAGCATCAGCAGGCAGCTTGTTCAACAAATTAAACCCTATGTCGAGAACTCTTAATTCCCTTAATGATCCAATCGCGGCAGCTGGAAATTCAGGCAATAGATTATTTAAAAGACTCAAGGAGCTTAATGTAGATTTAATACCAGCGAAGGCGTCTGGTTTGAGTGTAACGATTATGTTTCGCTCCAAATTTAGTGCAGTGAGAGATTCCAAGCCCTCAAAGGTTCGTTTGCCTTCCTGCCCAGGCAATTCTCTGATACTGTTCTGTGATAAATCGAGGAACGCTAAACTGCGAAGACCTCTTATGCATTCTGGGACACTTTTTTGTTTAGTTCCTTTGAGATTTAAGTTTTTGAGCGAGTTTTCTAACCCAGTCAACGCATGCGGCGCCAGAGTGACATTGTTGTCGGATATTTTAAGCGTCGTCAGTTTTCGTAGCGTAATAAACGCATGGTTCTCTATGTGTGTAATGCGATTTTTAGATATATCAAGCAGCGAAAGATTCGTCAATATCTTGAAAGCTTTTACCGGCACCTCGTATAACTCATTGTCTTGCAAGTTCAAGTTCTTCAAATGAGGGCCTTGCCCACGAAATGCATCGTCGTCTATTCGGGTTATCCTGCATCCGGAGATTTGGACGTTGTGAATCTTCAAGTGTGTAAACATGCCGTCTGTGAGCGCCGGGATCGTCGAATTGTTAATATATAGCAAGTCTATTGGAATGTTTCTTGCACTCGAATTTAATGCTTTTAACAGCACAGCGAAGTCCACCTGAAAAATAAACAAAGCAATGATTAGGTGAGCAGGATCTCAACATCTGTTGAGGAGTTTTGATAGCACTATCTGTCGCAAAAGCACTCTTCGGTTAGTTGAGTCAATCGGTCCTTCGTGTTTGTCGCCTATCGAGGACGCTTGGGACTTCCTGCCATACGAGTATAATTATTTTATGTAGTTAACGTAACCAGTAACGCTTTCACAAGACGGCGCGCAAGCTATCTCGATTTTTCTCGCACTATACCTCTCTTTCTAACTTTTCCAATAAGAGAGAGACGGATATTGCGAGAAAAATCGAGAGAGCTCGTGCGCTGTCTTGTGATAGCCGTGCAGGTGATACCTATAGCTAGGAAGAGAGAGAAAGTTAACGCATAAACATAAATAATAGCTATTTTCGGACAATCTCACACAAATCAATCTAGTCCCAAACTAAGCAAAGCTTGTACTACTTATAGGCAATAGACGACGACATACATTCAATGGGCTTCTGCCTTTTCTCCGAATTTATTATGTCCGAATTTCACTTGCCAACCAACTTTTCGCCGATGATTCACCTTGACAACTAACTAATGGCAAATTTTTGTATGACAACAGATTCATTTGGTAGAATTATTGTCAAGTCGATTATTATAATGAATTAAAAAATTTGGCATACCTATCATTTGGCAAATCTTTCAGTTGGACAAACAACTACTAACCAAATAACGTTTCGTCAGTGCAATAGTTCCCTTTTCTTACATATTAAGCCAACTTTTTACTACAAAGAACAAGACAGCATAACATATTCAGACATTTATTCAACGTGTTCTTATATAAGTTACAAGGAGGGAAGTGAGGATGGGGAGACGAAGTTACCCACAAAGGAAAGGAGGTTCGGGGGGCGAAGCCGTCGTATTAAAAACAAAACACAATCGTAACAGTGATATTATTTGTAGGTTAGGTTAGGGTTAGCTTGTGTCCCTTAGAGCGGAAATAGGCACCGGAAATAGGGGTGACGTCGACACGCTGGCGGTTAGGTAAGGTTTAGGTGAGGTTAAAATAATTAGCAGGTGTTTGTTTAAAAAAAAACACATGTACACCTACATACATACATTCCACCAAGCAACAGTCCAAAAGTAATGATGTAAACAATTGTCTCCAATGATGCGATAATTCAGGTACCTACCCGTCATTGTCAAAAAAACAAGTGAGTGGTTGCGCTTACTCACTTTGTAAATACGTTACATAGCTTAGTTACTAAATAAAACATCTGGTAAGTGTTATACCACGAAATGTATATAAGTCAAACTGACCCATTCTGATACTCGAAAGGTGGCATTTTGAAAAGTGACTGTATGAAAAAAAGTCTAAGCATACAGTTGGTAACCGTGAGGTAGGGAAATAAAACTAAACCTTTTGATAAGTTGACACTTAATCATTCGGCGAAATGACATTATGCGAAAAATTGGTTGCGATGTGATATTCGTACATAAAATTTTCGGAGATGATTTTGATTTTGACTTTGGAGGACCCAGAACTGTCCGTTCTAATACCGATTGAAGGAAGCTCGTACAACTATGTGCAAAGCGTCCCTCCGCGTTGTGGAGTTATCACAGTTGACATGGATTAGGTACCTATGTAATAGAGAGACGGCTTGATTAGAGCCCAATTCTACCAAACATCGGGTTTGTCAGACGGTGAACATAAAAAGACATAAAACATTAGCAGTCATCTCGCCAGATGTCATACGTTAAGAAGCGTTCGCAAAGCACGTGTAAAAGAGGGCTACACACTAACAGATAAGTAATATATTATGTGTAAGGTATGTTTACCTGGTCGCACTGTACGGAGAGGTCCCTGGCGAGGTTGGCGGCGCACACGCAGGCAGCCTGCAGCGCGGGCACGGGCTCCCAGGGGCACGCGCTCAGCGCCTGCACCACCGCCGCCGCCGCCACCAGCGCGCGCACCCACCCTCGCAGACATGCGCGCCCGCGCACCTCCACCGTCTGTGAATACACATAGGTACATGGCTATCGGTTGACTTCAAAAGACCCTCCTGGATTAAAGCGATCGGTGTATGTGTCGGGGACACACTGGCTGAAGTACTTTAAGAGTTTGCGCACTTGTAAAATAGGCTATGGTTGTTTTAGCTGAGGCTGGGGTGTGTATGGAATCGAGCTACTGGAAGTTTTGTAACTGACTAGATATTCCCAAGTTGATAGTTTTTTGCGAAACATTGAAACTAACATAAACTGTAGATGTAGGTACGCTGCATAGGGCATGGTGTCGTCACAATGCTCTGTAATACTTATACTGCCTATGTACGATGCGTATTGATAGATAAGATATCTTATTGTACAAAGAGAATTCGCCCGGGTGATCATAGAGCTAAATAGTACTTTTCAACACAATTGCTCGTAACGTACCTCTTATTGTGTCGCTTTTAGGCTCATAATCCTGGGTATTAAACACGCGTGTTTTATAACATTACAACACTTGTGTGTTATGGTTATATCCCGATTAAGTCACGTTGGCATCTTGCAGCAAGCTATATGCATGAACACGGTGCATTCTCAAATCAACCGGGTTGTACAGAATGTACAGCTTTTTTTTAATTCTCGGCAAATGGATTCTTACTCGACGAAACAAATTAAGTCCTTTTTGTTAATTAATTGACTATTTCTTTTGTATATGATATAAAAACGTTTAATTTAGTAAAACTATTCACTTTTGATAACATTTTACATGAATTGAATACAGATAAAATTTTAAAACGAAAATATTATTTCATTTTGTATTGGCTGTTTAGGGATTTCTGTGCCCGCACTGCGCAAACTTCACGAAAAAACATTATAGGTTATTTCACAAATATTTGTAAAATTTGTTTATGCGTGTTTGGTTATTATCAAAAATGTTTACTCGTGGTGACTAGAATAGTGATAAATAGAATGGACGCCACTGGAAATTCTTGGCGATGTGCAATTGTGAGTAAAAACCTGTTGTCATCTTAATGATTTGGTTAATGTAAAGTAAATAATTTGGCAGGCCTATAACATTTTCATCTTATGAAAATGATTTTTTCCTCGCAAAATGTGTTGAAAAACGTCGTATGATACGCGTGAGCTTTGATAATTACATCCTCGGCCTCCTTATCACGCTCACCTGCGGTTCGCGTGAACAATTTCGCCTCTGATGTGATTATCAACATACCTCACTTGTATCACAACGTACTATAATACTATTTTGTTACAGCTAGGCAGGAATCTGAATTATTTATAAACAATGTAAAGAAATCCTACTTTCTCCTTACATACGTTAATGGATGGCATAACCTGTGCAAATGAGAAAACTGCCTTTAATAATTAGAAAAGCGCCAGAAATGAAGATTACACGAGACTCTTGCAAAGCGTTGTGAGTTGTCTAATTGGACAGGCGAGGAATCCGCCGAGCGGTGACATTTTCTCCACGAGTGTCTCTTTCCGTTCGCCCGCGACGTCCTCACCTCGCGTCACGTGTTTAATTATTTGTAAGAGACGTCTTGCTTTGCTCACTTTTGGTTTCTCAGTGAATATTTGAATACGCTTTTGCATGTATTATATATAAAGTGACGTGTGCTAGGGTGCGTTTAGGTGACAATGTGACGTTGCAGAACATTCGACACACAACAACACATGATGATCGCAAAAATTATGTGGTGTTGCGGTAAATATATTAGTGTATCGATTACGGGGGAAAAGTTAAGTGTAATAAAACTGAACGCGCGTTTCTCCTAATAAAGTGGAGTGCAAGAAAGCACGGTGCATGTTATGAGCGGCAATCAAGCGATGCACGGACCGTTGCGGGGTAGTGCAGCGTGGCGGCCGCGGGCGGCTGCGGCCGGCCGGGAAACACGGGCTTTCCCTGCGCACGTGCGGGGTCCTTATAAAACGGGTTAACCCTTCTATTAAATCCGCGTCGACTGTGCATTCATCGTCACGCCCTAGAACACTGAATGATCGCGTGCGGTACGGTTTCAAAGGAATATCCTCTGTAGACCGCTCCGCTTGTGGAATGAGCTGCCATGCCGAGGGTTCCCCGAGGGATTACAGTAGTATATAAATTTTTAAAGGGTGGATTTGCAAGTCCATAGGCTACGGAGACCGCTTATGATCGGCGACTTTAAAAAAAAAGCTTGGTACTGACGCGGGATCAAGTAGGTATCTTAGTAATCTGAATGAGTAAAGTATCTACTACTATTTTCCTGCATTTCGGTCCAAATACCGGTTGAATTTCATTTCTTGAAGTTATTGTAATCAAAATCGTAGGTAATATACGAAACTCTACAACTCGAATGATGTAATTAGCATAACAAACAAACGAAACTGTTAATTGTTAAACATGAGGTCAATAAATATCGATGAAATCGAAATAATTACGAAACTCTGCTACTCGAATAATGTAATTAGCATGAAAAAAAACAAACGAAACGGTTAATTATGATTAACATTTATGTTATTATTGACGAAATTGAATTATTAGGGTTCAATATTTTTTACCAATTCCGTTAACAATATGCGGGAACAATAAATGCTCCAAAACTTAGTTTGCCTGATGCACTAGCACGATAGGTTTTATCGTCACGTTTTACGGTGACACATCACGGAAAACATAACCATAAAACGTATCGTGCTAGCTGGGCTGGTAATACTTTTACGTCAAACCTGCCTTACCTTAACCTTACGGCCATAAAGAAGCAATAACCCGGGGCCGCTACGCGTACGGAGAGTAAATTCCATTTCTTGGTGAGGAGGAAGGTAAAAATGAATACTGACCACGGGTAGTGATAAAGACAGCCTCAGATCGCATATGTAATTATGGCCCTTGTTGTCTGCTTCAAACAAAACCATCCTAGGCGAGCAGGTAATGTACTAATTGTAATTCATTATCTACCTCTAAGCTTAATTGAAATTGGATATGCAGGTAAATATCACCAGCTTAAAAACAAATGAGTTAATAAAGTTAATGCATTGCTGGGTTATTAAGGGGCAAATAACTTGTGCTGAGCGTTACATAAATAAATTTCGATTCGTAATCGGCGAAGCGTAGAATGACCGCAGGATATTAGTTAATTAAAATTGGCTTTTATTTTTGTTTGAAATAATTACCTATTTAGAAATAATCGTTAGCAAATATTAAACGATGCCATTCGGACCAGTTTTTGGACAGGAACAGATGAAGGGCCTACGGAAAGAACATGTCTGGTTTTTAAGTTTGGAATGATTCAATGGACCATACTATCTTCGCGATTAGATGCTTTTCAAGTGCAAAAAAGGGTTTTTATATTAATGTTTACGGTTAAAGCAGAACGTGTAGGTAATAGTTGGTAGAGAGCTCTACATTTTGAGATTAAAATCTCATTTTTCGAAAAAAAATACTAGACATTTTTTTTTCCGTGGAACCTTCAAATGTTTGTATGGGACAATAAAGAACATAAATACTCAAAAATTAGAGTCGATTTTTGACCTCGCTGGCGGCAGCCGAAACGCTTCATATTAACTAATTGACATAAAAGTTTTTTTTTATAGTTCTGTTAATCTGCGATCAGTCACAAGTCACAACAACTATGAGCAGATGAGTTGGAAGAGGTTGGCGATTGGCAAGGTAGGCCCATTGCCCTAGCTTCTCCTAGTCAGGCAGCACATTGGCTCTCTTGAGTCTCTTCATTGGGTTTGGCTTTAGAAGCATCTGTGATAGAGGGTTTGGATGAGTTACTCGTCGGTCCTTGTAGTTAGCTGTATAGCGTTTTGCCTCTTCGAGTATGGTTGGGATTTCCAGATACTCATGGATTTCTGAGTTGCGAGCGTACCAGGGCGCTGATGACAAAACTCTTAGGATGTTATTCTGAGCTCTCTGCAGATACAGTATATTAGATTTGCTGGCTGATGACCACAGTTGGATACCATATGTCCATATTGGTTTTATTATTGAGCAATACACTTTCAGCTTATTCATAAAAGTATGATGTCACAATCTTTTTTTTTTTCAATTTGGACTAATCGTTGTATGGAAAATCAAGTAAATTGCTGATTGTCCTTTATTGCAATCATTTGATGGTTTACTATTTAGCAACTCAAAGTTATCAATATTAACATGTGCACATATAAAATATGTACTACCTTACATTTTGCAAGGTCCGTCCGTACCAGAGATGGGCAAAATTTATTCGAATGACGAATAACGGTTGAGAATAACAGAATCATTCGCGAATGACGAATACATTTATCGAATGATTATTCTTATTCGAAATTAGGCAAATAAATTCAACGAATAATACTCCACGAATAATTTATTCGCGAATAATATTGCCGAATAATTAGCTAATAAAATAACTACCTTCGTGCCTCGTTACGTGTATTTACAAAAAAATATATATCCCAATCATTTCAAATCTGTCTTTATAGATACATATATTTGGTATCTCAGAAAAGTTCGAAAAACTTAACTGACGTGTCGGCAGTGTGAGTTACCACTACATTCAACAAAACATATTCAGCTTAAACAAATTGATGAAATAATTTTAAAAATTATGGAAACGATGAACTGAACATTTGTGTAATGGATCATTCGTGGTATTTATTCGAATAAAATAACGAATGAATCATTTATTATTTGAAAATGCTACCGAATGATTTATTCGCGAATAAATCATTCGCGAATATTTTTTTAACGAATGATTGTTTATTCGAATAATTATTTAAATAAAATATGATTCGAATAATGCCCAACTCTGGTCCGTACCTATATGCCCAACATATAACAACGAAATCTGGCTTACGGTACGAGTAAGCCAGATTTCGTTTTAAGTAGGTACGTTACATACACAATGGTCTGACAGGCTGGGGTAAACATTTGCGGATGTCCAGAAATAATTGACCGCTGTTTGTGCACAAACGGCAGCATCAGATTACAAGGGGATATCACAATCAATACCGCGTAGGAACGTGGTAAATGGATAGACATATCGTGTACAATGTTCAATCCCCTTTTTACTAAAGCCAGTTTTGTCAACCCTTCAAAATGTAGTAATGGTATTTTATATTATGTATTCGATACCTGCCTCTTTACTAAGTCTCGTAGCCGTGAAAAATTAGAATTTCTGATTTAATAGATTTATTGATTTATGCGAGTGGCGTAGGACCGGTCATTGTGTCACTCTTTGGGGGAGGCCTATGTCCAGCAGTGGACGTCTTTCGGCTGATATGATGATGATTGATGTTTTATAATGCTCGTGTTCTTAACATTAACAAGCAATCTATGTACGAGTATTAGGGAAAAACACGTGTAAAAAGTGCAATTTGTGATTAAATTAATCGATCAATTATTGGTTTACATTATCATCTTTGGCCTCCACGTCTTTATCAGACGATTCAAACAGCGATTTGTGATGATTTACACATCCGTTAAGTGAAAGCGTATATAAGTATTTTAATGCTCGTATTGCTAACAAGCAATCTATTAGAGAAAAGTATCCTAAGTAGCACAATTGAAAACTATTTTCAAAGACTGTGGTGAATCTCCCTCGTGGTATGATGACCTCTGTAGCCTAGTTGTCGAAGCCTAGTGGTTCTAATCCCGGTAAGGGCATTTATTTGTGTGATGAGCATGAATATTTCTTCCTGACTCAGGATCTTTTTATATTATATGTATGTACGTATTTATTTATCTACATAAGTGTGTATATTGTCGTCTAGTACCCAAAGTACAAGCTTAGCTTGGTTTGGTACTAGGTCGATTTCTGTAAGATTGTCTCCAAATATTTATTTATTAAACTAGAGAAACAGTTGACGACTCTGTCGGCATTCGGCGCCTGGCTTTGTCGCGCCACACTAGCCCGTTTCCATGCGTTAACCGAACATCTTCCGATTTCGCCGCTAACGGTACCCCGAGCTTACGTTCGATTCACTTTCGCGTCCCCGCAGCTTTGAGCTCGTGCGTTTTCGACACCGACAGTTGTTTATTTATTAGTAAAATTGTATTTTGATACTTCAGCAACAGTGGAAACATGATAATTGCTTGTTCATTAAGTTGTGTAATTTTGTTTTGTGGTTTGGGAATTTAAACAACAAGTAGGCGTTAATTGCGACCCTTGTTTCGCAAGCTTTGCGGTTAAAGATATCGCAAATTAGGTCACTAAAAACCGCAAGCCTCTTTATTGAAATTAATTTCACTACATGATGACGATGCAAAAGTCTTTCAATGAATCCTATATTTGAATAAATAAATTATTTCTTTCTTTCTACAACACTCTTCCACTGTGTAGCGTTCCTCTTAGTATTCGTTTCCCGTACTTTGCAATAATTGGGTGAATCAACTTTTTAGGGTTCCGTAGCCAAATGGCAAAAAACGGAACCCTTATAGATTCGTCATGTCTGTCTGTCTGTCTGTCCGTCAGTATGTCACAGGCATTTTACTCTAAAACCATAAGGTGTATTTGAATAAAAAATTGAGAATAGGGTGTATTTTGTTAACCGCTACATAGTTTTGTAATGAAATTACTAAAAAAGATTTTTTTTAGGGGTGCACCCCATACATAAAACTGAAAGTCAAAAATTATTTTTTCATTGCAAGCCCACTTGTGGTATATCAATCGACAGGCCTTTCAAAATAAATATAAGGTTTCTAAGCAATTTTTTGGATTAAGTGAATAGAGTCGGAGATAATCGCCCCGAAAGTGACTAAAATTGTGTCCCCCCCCCTCTAATTTTTGAACCGTGTATTTTAAAAATATGAAAAAAATCATGCTCATAGGGATTATAAAATTCTACCAGCGAAATTTGTTTTGAACAAGATCGGTTCAAAGGTTTTCGAGATATTTATAAAAAACTGCGTTGCTTAAAGAAAAGGACGTAAGTGTCATAAGTATTCAGTAACGATATGACCTTTTTCATGTCAGACCCATCATACCCCGAGCAATACCCCTGGGTGTAGGGTGGGACTGAACCATACCACCGTAGTGCTGTGCACTATATTATGCTTTATAATATCTATCCCAAAAGTCCTATTACCGTTATCAGTATCACGCAGTGTAGTTGAAAAAGTTAGACTACCGTTATCTGTACGAGTAGGTAACCTTTGATTTAGTATATAGAACTAGATGCACAATGTCAAACAAATATGCCAAGAAATGTGCCCCAGAACATGAACGAAGAATACTCTGGACAGGCTATGGTAATAATAATACCACGTGCGAGCGAGCTGGTAGCATACAAATCTCTATAAGTGTGACAGAAAGGGGAATATCATTCATTGTCATTGTCATAGTTCCACTTTTTATTTTATTTGCCACTACTGATTTAGTATGAAGTTGTGCCACACAAACCATTACCCGTCCCGTAGTAAGTTGTTTATGACAAGTCATCAGCCATTTTAGGACCGGTTCTTAATTTAGCTGCATAAGAGCTTTTCCGTCCCTCACCGTGGCAACACGTACAGCCCGTCCATAGTATTCTAGGTTCATGGCCCCAGAATGACAGCTCTAGCTACATTTCAGTAGTTGCTAATAGCGTTAACTTTATAACCTGCATCAAGATATATGTTTCATAAAAAAAGAACTCAGTGTTTTAGACCTTAAGCACCATATTAGCAAACCAAAATCAAAAGATTAAATACTTTTTTAGTTTATTGTGACATATAATGTGACTTGACTGCTCACGTCAAAACTTTAGCGTTTAGCGTTTAGCGAATGAATGGTCGCGTTATAAATTTGATTTATTTCAACAGAAAGCACAAATACATCTGGTTTCTTTATTTTACACGTGGAGAATAAACAGTTTCAAATATTTGTACAAATATTATATACAAAACAATTGTTGAGATTTCCGTAAGTACATATAGTACAGCTGACAGAGTCCATAAAAAGAAATCATTTTAGTTTCCTTGAAATAGATTCCGTCTGTTAAATAATTGTATTTTCGCCCTGCCTTTACTTTAAATACTTTCTTTTTTGTGATGTAATGTAAGCGTACAGTCAAGTAGCGATCAGCTGTCGATTTTATTAAAACGGTCCTGGGGTTTGAACGTCACTCTCATGATCACCCGACATCTATAAAACGAGTATTACGAGATACAAGGTCAAAAATGAATGATGATGAAAATTGGCAACAATTAGCGCATTTCCAAATTATGTGATGGGATTGTATTATAGAATTTTAGTATAGTTCATTAATGCTATTAATTACCTTTTGCAAGGTCATGTCTGTCTGTCTATCTGTCTGTCCGTCCGTATGTCACAGGCATTTTACTCGAAAACTATAGGGTGTATTTGAATAAAATTTTGACGATAGGTGTATTTTGTTAACCGCTACATAGTTATGTAATAAAATTACAAAAAAAGTTTTTCTATAGGCGTGCACTCCATACATAAAATTGAAATTCAAAAAAAAAAAAAAATGCATGCCCACGTGTGGCACATCAATCGATAGGCCTTCCAAAATAAATATAAGGTTTCTCAGCAAATTTTTTGATTAAGTGAATAGAGTCGAAGATAATCACCCCGAAAGTCACTAAAATTGTATCCCCCTCCCCTCTAACTTTTGAACCGTGTATTTCAAAAATATGAAAAAAATCATGCAAATTGTTTTGAACAAGATCGGTTCAAAGGTTTTCGAGATATTTCTAAAAAACCCGCCTTACTTAAAGAAAAGGATGTAAGTGCCATATGATTTCAGTAAGGATACGACCTTTTTAATAGGCACGGAACCCTTGTTGTGCGTGGTAGGACACGCACTTGGCCGCTTTTATTTCTGTCACGATTGGCCGTGGTTACATATCCTGGGTCGCCGTTTAAAACTGCGATTTAGTCGGTTTAAATTCACAAAATGTGGGATTTTCCTGTCATGTTATCGACCGCCTTCTTGGAATGTTAGACGTGTTGTAAAAATAACTAAGAAACTGTATTTTTGTCTCCTGACAGAATAACAAGAAATAGTTGATCGACCTAATTAGGTATCTAAGATGTGTTCTATAGTATAATTCACAGTCTTAGACTTCAGTAAACGCAGCTGTGTTAAATCCTGGTTCAGCTCGCAGCGCAAGCGCATACCGTCTCGTCTCGAGGACATGCTTAAGCCATTTTCAGTTAAGAGTGCTATTGAAAAAAGCCCTCGCTCAGGATTCGGTATTTTGAGACGCGTAGTGCGTAGTGTGTGTGTAAATACTACTAGCACGCACACAAGATTACTGTAGCTGTATAGCGCACCGTTGGAGCGAATGCGCGACCGATATTAATACTTGCACTAAAAGATGGTAAGTATTACTTCGCTAACGTGGTGCCCTAACTTGAACAATGCAAGTATTTGCTTTTTGTGCATATATTTTCTATACATATTAAAATACTCTGACAAAGTATAATATTTAAGTAGTTACGTCTTTTTTTGATATAAAATGCTTTTTTTTAAGTGGTCCGGCTGTCCTCTCTATATGTAGGTCGCATCTCTCAACAGATTCTCGTGAAATTTTGTGAGCGAGTTCGATATGTAACTATAGGGCAAAAGTGCTTTCGTATGTCCAGCTGTCCGGCTATCCGGCTGTCCCCTCTACAGGTTGCATCTCTGAACCAAGTCTCGTGAAATTTTATGAACGAGTTCGATATTTAACTAAAGGGCAAAAATGCTTTCGTATGTCCGGCTGTCCGGCTGTCCCCTCTATAGGTTGCATCTCTAAACAGATTCACGTGAAATTTTGTGAGCGAGTTCGATATTCAACTATAAGGCAATAATGCTTTCATTTGTCCGGCTATCCGGCTGTCCCCTCTATAGGTTGCTCTAGGGAATGCAAAAAGGTTAACCGGAACTTTTTAAGTTCGGTAAATAACCGGGTTTGGACACTATAAACCGGTTACTAACCGAAATGAGTTACATTTATAAAATACTTGAAATTGTGAGCCGAGACCGTTATTTAGCAAAAAAACTAGTAAATTGTAACTTATTAATTTTTAGTAAGTTGAATTAAAGTTAGTATGATAGCGATAAAATACGTATCGACCTTACGAGTCATGTACAGCACTACCATGACATAGACTTTGAATTAATCATCTTATCGTAGATGATATTAACGTCAATAATTTCAGACCAGCCTCCGAACTTTCACGTTATCAATCGTCGTTGTCAACACTTTCGCTTGCTGAAGCGAATATAAACCTTAAGATATGTCCATCTCTCAAGCAATAATTCAGCGAAACGGTAAGCGAATCATTTTCCTTGACTGTAAAAGGACAATTCTGATGATGTATAAAACGTTAAAAAAAAGTTAGTTACTTATTGAACTACACATCGCCTACTAATAAACCACAACTAACATTCTTACAGTAAAATTATCGTCCAATACAATTCTTTTAGCTTTTAGTAAAAACCGATTAATAACCCGTTTTGAAATTTGACCGGTTTTTGCACTCTCTAGTTGGATCACTCAACTGATTTTCATGAAATTCGTATTTTACATCCTTAAGGACTGCTTCAGGAGGAGGAGAATGGATCTCTCCATTAGCCTGGTCTCTTCATCACCAGTTCAACTTCACCAAAATTACGATTTCCAAGGATAATTACACAATAATGAGAAAATCCTTGTGTTTTCAGTACGATATTGTTGCAAAATATGGTGTAATTGATATCCATTTACATATACATACGTGAAAAAAAAGGAAAATTCGAGGCCGCTACGCACAATACGGACATATTACAATAGTGAAAAGAAAAAAAAAACAACTAGGTTCTCATGTAACATCATGGAGAATTAGGCGGTCAAACTTATGGCTCGGCGCTCTTTTCCGAAAACTATTGTCGGTAATTGGGTATATTCGGTCAACATATTCAGTTTTTCTTAAATCAGAGGCCGCTACGCACAATAGAAGGAGTTGAGCTATGCAAATAAGTAATCGGAATCTATAAAAATCTTTCCGTTTCTTAGATTTAGACCGTCAAAAATCGGTAATTGTCGCTTATTCCTGACGAATTTTTGAACGCCCTCTTAAGTAGCAAAGTCTCCAAACTTTTACTAATGCTTCAGATATGTACCGGTGTAGAAAATTGCGATTTAATTGAAATAGGAATACCTATCAAAAACATTGTTATTTGCTCTACCCTAAACTTGGCAAAACTTTAAAAAATCGTGCGTTCAAGCCTGCTGTATAGAGCGCGAAAAATCGTTCCACAAAAATATGCAAAAATGTGACTAAAAATGTGTGCATTTAACGATACACTGTCAAATTTAGGGTGCTCTAGGTTTAGGTACAGTCACCATAATATCGGCCATAACAAGCGGACAAAGATATCTGACATATCCCAACGGCCTTACAAATAAAGTCGTGTCAGATATTTATGCGCGCTTTATTTGTACTATGAGATCAATACATCTGGCATGTGAATGTGGATGTTTTCTTCATTTATTTTTATCGCGATCGTACGATATGATTTAATTCCGTCCAAAAGGTTTCTCGGTGTGGTTTGTTTGAGTGGCAGCTCGATTAAACTTTGCGCAGTTCCACCCGATCGGTGTTGTACTTGTGACACGGGCGATGCGACCAACAAATTGTATTGTTTTAAACTTTTGACACCCACCTGCCGCTCGCCAGAAAACTCTTAATTGAAAGTGAGTTAACTGGAAAATGACAATTTTAGATATACTGGCATCGAATGGATGTTGTTTGTTCAAACTTTTCCGAAACTGCACAATTTATTTTGTCCTAGATATAGCCGAATTGACTATTTCCCAGTTAAAAAAGTATTTAAAGTCGGTATGCGTATTTTGTAATCGTTTTCCTGAACCAGTAATCAAGTACTTATTCAAAGTTTATCAGGTAACACCAACAGATGGCGCTAGCATTCGCAATCTTCCGTATTACGGGCACATTTCAGCGTCATACAGGGTAATCATTACACCCGTTTTTAAAGTACATTAACTTTTCGTACTTAAAATTCAATACGGTTCAATAAATAACATGACAATTTAACACGCTTATTTGTGCGTACTCAAGTATTTTAGTTTCATAATTTTCCGGTAGATGGCACTTTAGCAGAAAGCAACTAGCTAACGCTTGTTCGTTGTAGAATGTACGTAACGAGTTGTATAGGTAGCTGTCGTTGATCTTTCCAAAGGTTTAACGGGGAATGATGATCGGATTGGACATGCGACTGCGTGAAGTCCGCAACCATTGTTACGCTTTGGCGGGCCTAAATCCCACTGACCCCTAGTTTTTGGAAAGATCGCGTTCCTCAATAACTTTAACAAACGATGTATGTAAATTACCCCAGGAAAATTACGTTTTTTTCAAACAATAATTTATAACAGCGTATTTTTTGTTTGTTTAATTTTCAAATGTTATTCTAAGATGCCTTATCCAAGAATCCACCAAAATTTCCATCGGGAAGTAAATATATAAAAATAAAATGACACATCCATTATGTTTTTTGTGTGATTTATTTATTATTCTTGAAGAGCTCCTGTTAATGAACCAAAACAAAAAATAAAATATCTATTAATATTTTCCCTCTTTTTTCAGGAATTGGTTAAATATCGTTTTTTTTGATGACTAATATTTTGGTGGATTTTGAGTCTACATAATTACTAAAATGATAATATATCAGTTACACAAAACTGTCACACAAAAATGCTGCTGTTATGAATTATTTCCAAATTTCCATTTTTTTCCATACTAATGAAAGTAAAGTGCTTGGGCTAAATCTACATTGTACGTGTGCATCAATCACATCTCTACGAGGACGAGTTTATCTTTATTTCAGATTAAAATCATTTGAATAAAGATTATGATTATTACTATTATGACACCACACCATTTATATAAATAAATACCTTATCACGCCACTGATCGGAAATCTGGCAGAGATGAGATGGTCAGATTTCAGGCTTCAAAGCTGGGGTTAGTTGGACATCGCACGAACAAGCTAACCACGAGTTCAAACTGTCCAACAATGTTATTGTTGGACAGTTTGATCAGCGATTCGATCTATCACAGGGCCCGCGCTCGTGTGTTTCATATTATGATCTTTAATTAGGCTCATAATTATTATTATTTGTAATTTCCTCGCAGTAGGTGTGAAGAGCACTATGTAAAGTATGTAATGTCTCGGCCAAAAGTACAATAGATAGACTCGAACCCACTCGTCCATCTATTGCCTACTTTCTAGCCTCTACAACTTGACTTCACATATTATATTTGAAAGCAAGTTTTACTGAGAATTTTAACCCAGTTTCAAATCAATGAAATATTTAAGTTTTATACCAAAATACCGTCATTTTTATTATTATTTTATTACGCTATTTATACTAGTCGATCGAGCAGCGTCGATTTTTGTATTTCTGTGTTCTTTTCAAAAATCCTTGAAGTAGCAAACATGTTTTTATTTAATAGGCTTGCTTATTGCTAATGAAATATTACCTAATTTAGTCGATATTATCGGAAATGAAGGCATAAACGGCACATTAGTGGGAATTGGCTTATTCATAGGAAACAACGACGGTTAATTTTAATTTTAGCCACTGAGGCCAAATACGGCCAAAATTTAATACGGAACTGTTACTTATATGGAATTATGTGGGGACAAACAAACTCTATCCTTGTTTGGTCAAATTAGCGCTACATACCGTTTTCTTGCGTAATTGGAACGGTCAACCGGTTATCGGTTTAAATTAATTTTCTCAAACATACAATTGGCGTATGTGACGATAATGGGCTTCGAAGTGTCACGTTTCGGGCGCAGCGAGACGAGAGACCCGTAATGGCATTTCATACAAAATTGGAGGCCTAGGCCTGCGAGATGGTCTTTTTTCATTTCCATTGCACATTTTGTGGCACAGGGTCACGGCGTTCAGCCATGAAAATTAAAGTTTGATTTCTTGGAGTTTTTTAAATTTATTTCATGGCCTGTTTGTAAAAAGCACTACACATACCTCGGCGTGAAAACGGGTTGCCAGCCTCATAACTATCCGACCTCGCTACGCTCGGCCGTCTAATATAATGTACTTGGCTGGCAACCCCTTACTTCCCGGCCTCCGTAGTAATGTACTGTTCCTACTTTAAAATAACTAACGCATCCGCATAATCAAATTAGTGTTTATATACTTTTTACTTTGACCTTCGAAAAGACATGCTTCGTTTAAGCAATGTTGCCGGGGCTCGGAGTAAAGTCGTCCGTATGTTAATTCCCAATCAAAGTTTGACATCCCTACCCCGCCAGCTCTGGGAGAAGCATAATTGTATTGCGTGTTGCGTCACGAACCGTTCCTAATGTTCGTATTATTAGTATATCGGGCGCGTGCCGCACCGCATCCACTTCCACGGGCTATTCCACGCACGTCCGCAAATTACGCAGCGGGATAATTCAAGACACGATCCTTATGCGGCACGAGACTCTGGGACACCAGAGCGACAAATTCGCCGTGTTTATACAAAAAAAATCCGCTATACAATCTCCTCACACCAAAGCAATCAACTCTTTGATAGACTTAAGTACATAAACTTCGTTTTCATAATTTATGTTGGAGAAACAATGACACGAGCGCAGATAACGTCATCAACAGCACTTCGGAGCGCCGTGGGCCGTGTACCTACTGCTAGGTATTTATAATCAAACGAAACGATTTAGGGAACCTAAACATCGGATAAAATAAAAAGCACTAGGTATTCAAATATTAAAATTGTCGCTCGGTTATCCTTCAGCATAAGCCCGTTTTGCATTTCAATGTCGCTCTAAATATTTTACCTTGCATTTCAGTACGGAGGCGAGCTGAATCGGAAATATTGAATGATCGGATAACGGTTGCTTTAACTATCTATATGCCGAGTTTATCGTTTTTGAAGACGAGCTTGTGCTTGCTATATTCGATCTGCGGTCGATTTATGTTCCATTTCACTCAATATTTTATAGGTCTAAACCTTTGTAGCTCACTTTATAAATTTATCGCAAGCTCTACCGAGATATACCGATGCCATTAAAGTTTCACGCCCCTGTCACTCCTCCCTGGAATGTTGGAGCTAACTGACACCGCAATTGGCTCCTGGGGTAAGTTTCATGACATCCAACTTATACCGTTATTTATAAGCTGTAATTGGCTTCTCGGATACTTGGTTTCGTTCTTAATTGAATAACAAATATGTTGAATATTCCTCTGCAGATCACTTCAATGTTTGTTATTAACTAATTGCACTCTACAGATAGTACGTCTACCTACCTACTAAAGTATTGAGCGTTACGAGGAGGCGTCCAAATAAATTTTGTCACAAGATCATCCCATGACGCACATCCATAATTGTCGTGAATTACGAGTTAACGAGTTACCCAATACAAAACGATCTCTCTTAAACAAAGACGTTATTAAAAAGGCCATTTGTCACATCCATCCTACAGCGAAAGTCTGTGATTCAGCATTGGCACGACTCCGATAAGTCATGGTTTCGGTTTGGACCTTTCTCCTGTGAATCACTTGTTTTAAATCGCAGCCATCTTTGACGCCGCGGAATAGTGTCCGCATATTCAAATAAGGATAACGAGATGGGACGAGTCGTTTAGTGTTTCCATTTAGGCTGCACGGTAAAGTTCCTACTTAGTGGTAATCTGCATAAATAAGCTCGTAGTTGAGCATTTATTACGGCAGTTCCGTTGTGGTGATTTAACCGACTTGATAATGTCGGCCGTTTATGCTTCTGGAGCGTGCGGTATCGGCGTGAGTCGCCTAGTTGTCCGCCGAGAGGAACACTGCGCTCATAAATATGCTAGTCGAGCTTTTTCTCAATGAATGACCAGCAAATACGCTTGTACAGTCACCATTACAGTACAAAATGCTCAAATACCTCGGAAAACGCATATAACGTCTTAAAAATACGGTCGTGTTCAGATGTTTGTTTTCTACGATGCTATAGTGATGGCAACTGTAAATACTGATAAGTTGTTATTCTATATTTTCTATATCTTTGTTGACTAAAAGTGAAATGTGGCCAATTTATGGATTGCGGTAGGTAATGTATCCGCATGGTCGGCTAATGACGCGTTGTTCATGCCGGCAAGAGCGGCGCGGGCGCCGGAGCGGCCGTGACCCGGCGTGGGCTTTCTCCCGATGACAATTGTTTCTCGCCACCTGCCTCATTATCATTACTTCCACCTACTTGAAATAAACGTCTCAATGGCAAGTTTCTTTCAATTTGCCTTAATTGCCAATGGCTATGTGTATCTGTGAAGGTTTTCTCAATCTTAAAATCTCGTTATGCCCGAAATGGACCGTGGCAGTAGAACAGTGTAATGGCGCTTCACAATCATGGCAATTGGCAAAATATTATTACGACTTTCTTATTTTGAAATAAAGGCATCTGGTCATTGTATTGTGTACTTCAACTCATTGTTAGTAATTGCAATTGCGTAGATATGTCATCTAGATAATTCGAATAATGGGAAATAAAAACTGCCATTTGGCATAAGTAATAAATGATTGCGGAATATCTATTTGAAAAACTTTCAAGAGTTATATATTTTGTCGTTTGAATTTACTATTTGCGCATTAGGCCATTACATTTTATTTGATCGATTGGACTTTATCAAACATTGTCGGGGTAGTTATCTCACTTTCTCCTAACAGTAGCGCCACAAAGGTCTATCATTTCACATAGTTAACAAAGCAATCTCACAATTCTCTGAGGACCTCTGACCCATCTCAGCATGTATACGGAGGCGCCGGCCTCGGGGTTAGGCCGACGTACATAGCCGATATTACAGCATGTCCGATTGACATTCTAAATCCCGTTTTGATCATGCCGATTTCGCGTTGCTGTCAATCGGCGATCGACAGGGAGGGCTTAAACCCTCGATTACACCCTTATAGTCTGAGCTCCAACGATCCGTACTCTCTAGGATTATAATTTAGAAAAGGTTTTCTAGTGCGTATTAAGATATCAAATCGTTGTGAATATTTATAAAACAAATGCGTTAAATGAGTAAAAGTACTAATGTTACCCATCAATGGGTGAGTAAGCTCGACACAGTTATTTACGTATTTAATTTATACTCAGAAGAAATTGTGGGGTTCGGTCCGTTTAGAGTTGGTGTAACGGTTACCGTGAGAAGAAAGCGCGACTTGGGCAGGCTGAGCCGGGTGCACCTGCTCGCTACTGTTCAATGCATAACCGTACTGACACACGTACGCCATACGAATTGTGGGCGCCTCCCGTTTTAAGTAAGGGCAGCCACGCGAAGACGCTTTGATCGTGCAGCGAGCTCATACCCCACCTATACTGCGGCGTTCATTAGCGCTAGCTGCCTACATACCGATGTAAGCAGTTAACACGAATTGTGTGTCATCGTCGTCTTTACTGGGTCAATCTTGCCTACCGCTCGTATACTACGAGTATTATGATTTATGTTATAACTTATAACGGTCGCCGCTAACGAAGGTTGTCGGAGCAACTTTCATGTTTATAAGAAATCAGATAATGAAGCTAAAGATTAATTTCGATACGTGATTTCAACCATAAAAGGCATACATTGAACCTCCTATATTTTTTCTGATACAATTATACAACAATATCCGATTGATAATAATTGCAACAGTGAGATATAATGGATGCGTTCCGGATCCCGGCCGAAATGGCCGTGTTAAGAAACTTCCCTCGGGTTATGTTCGGTGTAATTAACTCCGATGAGTCAATTATGATTTATGATGTTTGATGTTACTCGTAAAAAGCATTTATTATTCAAATGGGTGCGGCTTTGTAATTCGCGAAAACGTATTTTGTCGGTACCGATACAACTATATGATGTTAGGCAAATATAGTTCCGAACGTAATTATAATTGAAGTTATTGTGTATAGGAATTTTCTTATTTCAATAAGCAGTCGAGTGGGTCGGTAGCGGAGCGCGATGAAAAGCGGACGAGTGTGAAATGCGAGGTATGCGCGGGCGCGTTAATGAATCGAGGCGGACTCAAGACTCGCGTAAAAAGTTTAGCGAGCCGTTGGTGACCGCGATGGCGAGCGGCGCGCGACGACGCGAGCGGCTCCTGCGATACCATCGCACATCCGACACTTGATTTAACATTCATACATTTATGTGTCCAAATTAATTCCTTACGGTTGCTTTAACACTGACTGCGCTGTAGGATTATACATTTTGTCTTCTGCACAGTCAATTTTTATTTCGATAGCACTGATCAGTGCTGTCATACGGAGGGTTAAGTATAGGTTTCGTCCAAGATGCTAAATATTAAATTGTAGCCTAATGGTAAATGGACGGTTGCAAGTCCAGGGGTGGTGTCACATGAGCAGTGAGCACTCTCTGTCGTCCCTGGATTATAATTATTCTTTGTGAGGTAATAACCATCTTGAGGGACAATCTATGTCCCTCGTTATTGATATAGCACATCATCCGCAGTAGCTCCGGTGATCTTAGACTGCTCGGGATTTGAGTGACATAAAACTTCGCTGCCTTTTCCTATAAGTAATTCTGTAAACGTAACTTTTCAAATACTTAATGTTCTGTAACGAGCTTTGTACTGCGTATAAGCCTCGATCTTAGATAGGAAGTAATTTGGCTTGTTTATACCTATTTTCACGCACATTCGTTTCGTATCGTAACAAGCAGATTAAAATCACGTAGCTCGTAAAGAGGAACATTGGGTAACCTGCTGATAAAAAACCTTTCAATCAATATGAATTTCCTGGTGCCTATCTGGTATTTCTTTTGCGTTACATCAAATTGATTAGGCTGACCATAAGATAGTACCTCTTCGAACCGAATCCTTTTTATTATTGCCAGTTTTATGTTAAAAGCGTGCATTATAACAATCAATATAAACAACGAAGATAATAGAGTAGGCGAGGCGGGGCGTCTCTAAGTCTCTAATGTCAATAATGTCGGCTAATCCATCATCTCGACAGCCGTCCGAAGACGTGACTAAGATGCATGTCACTGCCGCACCTGTGCAGCTAGATGTTATTCACAACTGGCACCTCATCTCACCACTCATTCTTAGCTTTTCTTGACGCAGGTATCCTTAATAATAACGAGTAATCGGAGGTCTGACTTACACTGGTTCGGCTGAGAGGTGAATCGTTGTGAATATCAGTCCAGGTCAATAAACCACATTAGCGACATTAGCTGCGCTTACCGCGGTTAACGTGGGCTACTCGTGCCCGTAATGACGTTACCGCGAGGTCAAGTCGCTTGAGGTGTTTGAGTCTGTACTGTACACACAATCGTTGTATAGCGATTCCATACCTACAGATCGCGGACCATTTCCCTCCCCGCGTTCGCTAGACGGCTGGACTAAGGTCCTAAGACAAATACGATTCCATCTAAGTCCCGGATAACGTGATATTTCAGTCTTATAGTAATAGCACAGAATAGATAATAGTACAAGTACAGAAGGGACACTCCTTTGAATGTTGGGGCACCGGCATGCACTTGTAGCGATGAACGTAAATCGCGGAGTGTCCGCGACTTGGTAATAGTTTCTTAATTTGCTGTATAGGTCTGGAAATACTGAGATGCTAGCGAGATATTGTTGTTGGGCTGGACTAGATCCCTCCTCTCCCGGGCAAAATTTTTTTTGTTCGCAAGTCCATACTAAATGCTGGCCCACATATGGGTCAGCGGGAGATTATGGGTATTGCATTGAAGTGAAAATCATAAACAAATGAGCTTACCCAGGCAAAATTTTAAAATAATGATAGGTTTGAAATAAATATTGACTCAGTGATTTTTCCGTGCAAGCTCTCGATCATTGCATACTTTAAAAACTTTAACAGATTTATGTGTAGTAAAAATTAAAAAAAACATAATTATTTGAATGCCAATACGGTTTCAAAAGTCCAATGTTAACGTCATAAAAGAAGATGTTCTGGTAACTAAGTCCTTAAGTTATCCATTCCCGATCATTTCGGTGTGCCCCTCGTAGCTTCGTGCTTACTGCTCCTCGTAGCTTGGCATGGCTCTGGTCCGGTGTAAAAGCTGCCTAACATTAAGGCGGATGTCACACTGCGCCGCATCTCCGGACGGAGGAGCGGAGTTCGTTGTATGCAAGTACCTCAGTTTGTATATAAATTCCGTATGATACGACACACTATATACCTACACCGCACCTCCGTCCCGCGAAATTTGTATACAGCTCCGCACTTCCGTCCGGAGATGCGGCGCAGTGTGGTATCCCGCAAAGTCGTCGGTAGCGTGTGCCGTGTCGCCGTGTCCCCAATAATCCCTTTAAATCCCGCAAAACGCTCATGCCTCTTACGGATAGGCCCGGTTCGATGTCCCTACCTTATTCGGCAGGTTTTGGTTCAAAGCTTTTTACATATTTTATACATTTCGTTTTTATCGCGTGGGCCTGATAAATTTACGGTACTTTTGATTAAAAGGTTGGTACCCGCTGTGCGTAACAGGCCAGACCAATACAATAGACCGACACGATTGAAGTTATTATTAATTAATTTATTTATTCCTTCATTTACTCCTATTCCAGGCAATCTCTTTGACATCTCGATACGACCTAACATGCTAGCTGCTATATGTAGTTTATTCTAGGTCTTCCTCTTCCTCGCTTCCCCTCTATCTTTCCTTCAATTATATTTTGTATGTAACAAAGGTAAATAGAAGGTAACTAATATTCTCAACTAACTAAGAACTCAAGTTGGTTGCAATCAAACTTCCATAAACAATTCTGTCCCTACACATAAAGTATGTATAGCTGGAGATAAATCTTTGATGCCACTCAGACGCTTATACTTATGGGCATTAAGAGATGATTTTACGTTTAAGCAACGCTTATGGCGACCACTTAAAGCTTTTATGGAGCAATTTTTGCCGCGGCAGGCGCCATAAATGACAAAGGGAATAACGATCAAACGATAGGTAGCCAGAAGTGTGTTCTCACAATATCGCTACATTTCGTAAATGAGAGGCCGCCGTGGTAAAATTAAAACATTGAAATGGGCATTTACGTTGAAGAGAGTTAGTGACCCATATTCGCGGCTATTAACCTAGCGGCACGGTCGGCGTTTTGTCTGCACGCTTGTCGGGGAGTTTGTAGCTTGCGAATGGCTTGCGAGTATTCGCGCATTAATCTCGACGGCCGGCGGAGACAATACGCGCGACGTAGGTACAATGGCGGGTGTCCCACGGCGCATGCTCCGCCGAGCTCGCTAATAGCGAGCGGCACAGTTACTCTGCCCATTGTCTTACGTGCGTCGTCTAAGGTTTTTGTCCACTCGAGACGTCGATAAAAATTTCAGGGAAAAATTAAGTGTCGCCGCTGCCTGATGGTAATGTAATGGACGGCGGCGCGCGATAACGGCGCCAATTACGCCAAGCCCAAGGGCGAACGGCGCGACACTCGCGCGCCATGATGTAGGTATGCATGTCGTTAGCTTAAATTATAGCGCTACTGACACCTACATTACCTACACAATACAGCCCAAAAGCATACGATATTTCTGAATTTGGAAATTTTGAATAATCGAATCACTTTTCAAAATGGTTTAAGAAAACCCATAATTTTTTTCTTCGAGCTATCAGCGATACACACTATGGATTTAACGAGAAAAAAATATTGCATCGCCACTTTAGGTATGGAGGTTAGGGGGTACTTTTTTTCTATGATTTATTCTACTGTTTTGTCGACGTGGTTAATTTGTGTACACCCATGCCGTATTACAGATTTCTAGTAGTACGTAATGGTTACTGAGCTAAGCCGAAGACGGACGGCCAGACGGACATAGCGAAACTATAAGGGTTCCGTTGTTGACTACGGAACCCTAAAAATAACATTTCATTTAGGTACATCCCTACTTGTTTCCAATTCCGTCGCAACACAGTCTCAACATAAGTTATTATTATGTGCAATAAAGATTAAACAAATACCTTCTTTATTTACTAATTTTAAAGCTAACATATCATACAATAGCAAGTGTTTCTTTCCGAAATTCGTCGTTAGCTTATAAGTCGTCGTCGGTTGAGGTTTCCTCGCCGCGGAGGGGAAAGGTCCACTCCCGATCCTGTCCGCGCCTCTCCTGGGGGTACCAAACACTCCTCCTATAAATAGAAGCTTTTATCCGAAAAGTTAAGCTACTATAAATTTACAACCACATATAAAGTGACGACGATGTGTCGTGAAAACATTCAAGCAATCAGTATTATTGATGCTTATTACACGGTCCTGTCTGATGATGCATTACCGTTTGGTTATAGAACTTTATATGTTCATTTTGAATTTGGAAAATCCGAATAGGAAGGTATGATTGTGTTTTTGGTCACAACCTGTAGGTACGTTTATACACAACACAATAACGATGGTTTTTAAATATGCGATCTTATCGTCTATGACACTGACGACTAAGAAGAATGTAACGACACCCCACATGTTAAATCTATCTAACACCAATCCATCCAGCAGTTTAAGCTGCACCGCGTGCCAAAGAAATAGGCATGCACATACATTGACTCGGAAAACAACCCTCCTTTGCAGTCGGGGTATAAAAGCTATATATTCACTTCTGTTCTATGTAGCCTTGTGGGTATTTGAGTTGTAATACTTACAGATGCCGTCAAACTTCTTGAACATTTGACGTTGCCTGCGCAAAGGCGAATTGTACCTGCGAGCTGCCCCCCCACTTCGTCCCGCATGTTCAAGAAGTTTGACGGCATCTGTACTAATATAATTTAATCGCGACATCGCCACTTATGACATTTAGTGCGGTACGCGCTTTCGACGTGCTACGGCGTAGCATTGCCGCACACGGAATAAAGGCCTCCACCCACCGGACGCGTGTGTTGCGCGGGCGTGTGCTGCGCGGCACACGCCCAAGTTGTAAAGCATTGAAACTACACTTCAAACACACATCGAACGCGGCACACGCGCAGCACCCGCGCAGCTGCAGCGGAGCACACGCGCAAGTTGTAAAGCATTGAAACTACACTTCAAACACACATCGAACGCGGCACACGCGCAGCACCCGCGCAGCTGCAGCGCAGCACACGCGCAGCACACGCGTCCGGTGGGTGGAGGCCTTAAGTAAAGAAAAAATGTTTATCTACGCACATATCATTAGTGCTCTTAAATGCGTTCAGAAACCGTAGGATATATATATATATATGATAACTTTATTGTCTGTGGTAGTAGGTAAATTTGTATCGTTATGTTATGAGTTTAAATTTGGAACAGCTGTCAAAACTCAAGTGGGTCTCTATTCTAGTATCCATAGATATTAAAACAGTTATCGATACGAAACGTCAATTCAGTACGTTTTTTAATACGCCATTTGACCGCACGACATTTGATCTCGAGTGATATGAGTATAGGCACTTCATTCGTTTGTCTATGATTTAAAAAAAAAACCATTCGTCATGACGGATGATCGAATTGCCGCCATTGCTGTTGTCATTTTTTTGTTGGTTTTTTGCTGTGACTTACTACTACTTATGATATGTGTTTAGATAAAGTAGTGTATGCAACTTTACATAATTAGGCCTTAAAACACTCGTGTGATCCTATTATGAAACTCGCTGACGCTCGTTTCATAAAACAGATCAGTCGCATAAATTACTAATATGCGACAAAGAATTATGTATGTGGCTATTTTTAATATCGCTGTAATGCACGTATCGTAGAAAAAAATTGGCACGCGATTTTTCGGTAACAAGTAGGAACCGCCTAGCGGGTGCCTATAACGCTGTAGTCGCTTTCCGCTACATACGAGAAGAATCACGGGATCGGCTACGAGCGTCGCGCGTAGCGACTCTTTTTTGTGATGAGCGTTTAGGAACGACGTCATTCCTAGTTAAACCAACGTTTGCATTAGGTACAGAGAAAATAATACATTTAAATTAAATACGATCAATACCTTTATCAGGGTAAATTCGGTTTTTTTGTCGATGAAACTGTTAGCTGAACTTAAGAGTCCGCAGTAAGCTCGGCCGAATTTCACCTTCCCATACAAACGTAGTTACGCTCTTATTTCAAAACTACGTGTTGGATTGTGACGAAACTTTGCATATACAATGGCATGAGGCATATCTATGTCTGTAATTAGTTTATATGGTTCCAGTTTATAAAACAAACGAAATACAGCAAAAACAAGTTTTGTATGAAAACCTTAAATTCGCTGTATTTTTTTTACTATGGTATCTGAAGCTACATAAACTAATTATAGACATAGATATAACTCATGTCATTGTATATGCAAAGTTTCGTTACAATCCAAGACGTAGTTTTAAAATGAGAGCGTATCTACGTTTGTATGGAGAATCGAGCTTACTGCGGCCTTTTAAAAACTATTGTTGATAAAATTTAGATTCGTATGGAATACTCACTGTATGTTTCAATGAATTAGGTTTTAACCACCAACTTTGTAAATGCTCAATTTGGGTATCTGCTATACAAGTAACAAAAACTTAAAAAGTCGACAAAAGTTGCAGTATAAGTATGTGCCATGACAAGCGAAATTTTGCGCTAATTTTGTACTTAGGCCGTTTCTTGATACAACACGTACACGTGTGGGTACAATACCTACACACTCGGTATTTTCGGTTGCTAGGCTTATACTTTTACACATATTATACAATCCACCGCCATTCAAAAACTGTAAATATTTCCGTACTTAGGTATGCATTGTGCAAAGTTTTAATATTTCGCAGTTTATCTGTCAGAAGTTAAAAGAAATCGCACCACGAAAGTTGGCGAACTACTTAGGTATATTTCTAAGGCGGTCTTGACGCCACGCGCCAGCGGCAGCGGGGCGACAGCGGCTGCCCTTAAAACTGAAGTCACTCGAATGTATGAACTGCCCTCGCTGTTTTGGCCTTCTGGCCAATTCAAGCATTGCCCGCGCCGAGCAAAAGGGTCCTGTGTGGCTTGTAGTATATTCCAACAAAAAAAAAACTGCCGCTCGTCGCCCCCTTGCGTCAAGTCCGCGGCAAGTCACTAATGATGACTCAAATGTCCCCAAATTGCACCGGACAGCTTGTCGAGAAAAGTAAATGTCGCATAAATACCTAAGACATCAAACTGTTAGTAATGCGTACTTCACGCTTGACACTTATGAATTTCATGAAAGCACAAGTGACGACCTTGGTAACCGGATGTTTCTGAAAAAGCAATTACGTAGCCGTATCGGAGCGCAGCGCTGGCTCCAATTAACGAGTGGAGCAACTCGTCTGCTTTGTTAAACACTGCAAATTCCAGTTATCCCGCCCGATGTAGGGGCCTCTAGCGACAGCGTAAACAAAGCCCGCGCCCCAAACTTCAAACTTGCAGTTTAAATTACACGAGTTTTCCCCCGTGCCCGAGTTTCGTCGGCTATAGGCTATAGCCGTAATATAGCCGTATTTCTTTCTTATATTGCATATTTATGAATGGAAGCAATCCAGACGTGAATGGATGAACATTTGCTTTTTATAAATATTTATTGAAATAATTACAAAGGTTAAGGTGGACGGTTTTCAGTAAACACATCGATTACACTAACGTTTATCAAATAGCGATGAAAGCATGAAGCGATTCGCAATTTAACACGTGTTATTACGATGCGTACATATTCTTACATAAAATAAAACGGTAATCGTAACAGCACATCGTAATGCGTATTTAATATGTTTTAAAACGTTGTTGTGTGGAGTACAGTACAGGTCGGCAGTGCCTCGGGCAGATGACAGGACTAGTATTCAAAATGCTTAGTGGCTGCTCACAGGAACCAGTATAACGACCTTCGATTACGCCTAGTTGCTACGAACGTCGGGATCAAGATATAGGTACTAGGGGTGAGAGGTGAGTCAAGATTGGTTGTGAATCGCAAGGCAGGTGCCGGGTGGGGTTCCCATTGCACCGCTATCGGCTGACTGTATCTCGCTTATCGCGGCCTTTCCATGTTGAATGTTCTGTTAATGTAGCCTTTATCCGGTACGTTCCCTACTGGTATTTATTATATTGACATCAGATATTTCAGTATGTATTAGCATTACCGTTCGCATTTAAGTGTCAAATTACGCATAATAATCGGACTCGAGTAATCTTTAATCGTTCATTGATAGTTTCCTTAGAGCAGCGAGAAATCGTACCTAATGACAGTTTTAAGTGTGTTTTTGTAACAGTGGCCCTTGTTTGAAGACGTCTTATAGGTGCCCTTAGAATTTTGAAGTCATAAGATTTGGGATTAAGATTGTATTTAAATTTCCCATCTCTAAGTAATAATAGTTGCAGCATTAGGTAGAGCTTAACGGCAAAACGTTGTCACTCTTGTGAGCGCTGTTTGCAGATAAATGTCACAGTTTACGTACGTTGATATTAATTATAGATTATCCCGTATGCTGTGTAGTTAAAGGGGTGTGCTTAATAGTCTATATGAAACCACGCTTGGTTAACACCCTCGACATTTTAAACACAAACGAAAGCCTTCGTAATCGCCGTACCACGCGACATATTGTAAGTTTCGATCGCACGTTGCATTTCCGCGAGTCGACGGTGCATTATTGTTGCGAACGTTCCGAAACCGAATTGAAGCGCTCCGCGAAGTGGCGGCGCCGGATATTGGGCGGGCGGCTGTCGGCTTTGTTCCACATTTGCATGTTCTAACTTGCTGTTAATGAAATGCAGCAAATACCTATAGGTGGGGAAATGGGTGCAAACCTTCTGCTTACTTGAGTGCGGGAATGTAAGTTATACCTAAATTTTACCTTACCCTGATACAATTGTGGGTGACACATTTTTTTATGCGTTTGGCTTGTGTATCTTCAGTATTTGATACCGCGTTTTAAGCACAGTCCAGGAATACAGGGTGTCCCAGAATTTGACGTCAAGCCGTAAACGGATGATAGACCAAGTCATAACAGTTATCATAAAAATAGAAAAAAAAATCCAACTCATTTTCTTTAAAAATTATGGTCACTTTAAAAATTCACTAAAAAATCCACGCCCTGTAATGGTTCTTTAAAGTGAGTTGCATTTTTTTAGTAGTTTGCAGCATAACATGAGTTGGATTTTTTTTGTATTTTTATGATAACTGTTATAACTTGGTCTATCATCCGTTTACGGCTTGACGTCAAATTCTGGGACACCCTGTATAACAGATTTAGGAACGGAAAGTTAAATAAATAGGGGCAGCTGCCGGCGTGAATGAGATGCAACCTCAACGGTGTCCACTTGTCATTTTATGCTGCGCCAGCTTCAGAGAACTTTACGTCGCTTTTCTTTACGACATACCATTTATCTCTCGTTCGCATATCTTCTTGATATTAGAGATTCTAGAGCTGACGCGGGCTGCGTAAGCAGTATAAGTCGCTCAGCCATTAAATGCTTAACGGATATGTAAAGTGAAGATTTGCCTATATAATGCGTTATCATAAAACAATCGATAGTCGAGTCGGCATCGTAAGATATTTCCGATGTCACAAATGCATTTTTTTCGAGAAACTTATCTGAATAGCGTAGAGAAAGTTCGCGGTTGACCGAACCACGCGTGCGCGTGCGGCGCGCAATATCGTATCGCTGCGTCAAGCTGTAGCTACTGGGCGAGACTTACTTATAGTTCAACCAGTATCTAAAGGCATCGTAATCGGTCTGTTATTTGTTAATCTTAGCACAGGTATCGGGCATTAGAATACGGGTACGGAATCCCCTGCCTGTCGTACAAGGCGACTAAAAGGGGTCCTCGGGATGGTAAACTGTTCAGTTGGGGGCAAGGTTAAAAAAAGTACTACCTGCATGACGCTAAGGTGGCACTGGTGCGTTCTGTAGAAGATCCCAGAGCCGTCCGAAATGCATCGAGGAGGACCATCGGCATCGGGAGGTTTTTAGTCGGTGCGAGTCCGACATAACCTCCGCGCTATCCCCGAGGCGCGGAGATATCCATAAAGGATTTTCCTCTCATAAAAAGGTATCTATGGCAGGTATATGTATATATAATATCTTGTCAGAATGGCCTGATGATTGATTGTTAGTTAGTTTCAACGTTGTAGTGCAATTTACATGTCTATCTGACATCTACAGTTGTGCACTGATGATGCGTGTGAAAGAATGCGTTAAAACCGGTTTTTCGGCATTTCCTATTATCATGAACATATTGTATATTACTTACTATATTTAGAATAGAATAGAATAGAATAACATTTACTCATGACAATAACACATACGTGCACATACATCACAAACACAAAATAGAAAACAACATTGCCACGAAATGGTTCCATTCCATCTCAGCGTTGTGCTGGCCTGGTGGCCAGCGCTGGTCTTCCGGTGATTACACGGCATAACACATATTTTACATTCGCACAAAATGTAAAATATGTGTTATGTGGTATTTATCTTACGATTCCAGACAGATATTTTTAAATTGAGTAGGTACTGTTCCCGACTACCTAGCTGCACGAATGCGACCTCTCTTGGTCGCTAGTGTTTGCCTGCCCAACAGCCAAGCAGAACGTAAACACAGTTAATGTAAACGAACCTACTGCACTCTTGCAAATTCGGCTGCTGCAGCGCGCTGCTGGTTACGCGAATTTTAAATTGAGTGACTCTACGAAAATATTTTTATGCAAAACGTGAATACCTATATGTAAACCTGTATTTTTCATCGAGCAGAGCATGTGAAATTATACATATTATTAACCCTACTTCCGCGTGCATATTTGACTAGCTGCCCGGCCCGGCTTGGCACGGTTAGTTTTCTGTTTTCCCGTAGGAATGAAGCATTTTCCCGCGGTAAAAAGTAGCCTATGTTCATCAGGGATTCTAATGGTAAAATAATTTTTCAAATCTGTCCAGTAGTTTCGGAGCCTATTCAATAGAAACACACAAACAAACAAACAATCAAATCTTTCCTCTTTATAATTAGTGTAGATAATAACAAAACTTCGTGGAGCAGTCCATGCGAACAAACCGTGTCGGATGCTGATGCTCAGAAAGTGGGTCATTGTACGCGACGAGATTTTCTCTAGTGCTTTACCAGCTTGAAAATGCACCTGTAAAATGCCCTTAAAACTGCAGTGCTTAACTTACCATGTCGCGTAAAATCCTCGCGGGGTAGGCAGATAATCCTTTGAAAATGGCCACTTTAGACGAACACTGTCACGTGAGAAATTTTGTTTTTTGAATTTTAAGAAATCACCGATAATTAGTCATCGTTGGTCACAACAGTGGTAAAGAGGTCACTTTCGATTAGCGATCAGGAACCAGTGTGGTGGTCAGGCCGGCGGCAGCAGAGCCATGTCTGCAAGATGCACTCGCGGCTCTCGTCGGCGGCGGACTGTGCGCCGGCGCCGGCCCCCACCAGGCTCCTGACCTACACCGGCTGCGGCCGCGCCGGCTCCGGTAAACAAACGGTTCACCGACCGATTACGCGGCGACCACGAGCCAACCGCCTCAGCCTCCTCACCACTCCCAGTCTACATTTGTAATTCAATAAGCTAACGGTCCCGAGAGCGCTCGCGCGCTTAGCTCCCATCCAATGTGGGTCATGGCACACAAAAGGCGTCCAAATAATTCGACTGGCTTAATCGGCGTCAGGTGGGCATTACGGCAGCGGCGATCGTGATACGATACATTCGCAAAGCATTAGAATCAATCCGCCGCGGTCTCTTGAGGCGGTGCACGATGTGTGAAATTTGCATAGGTAAACGAAAGAGAAAATGTTTCGCAGTTCGCGTTAGTCGTCGAGCGTTATTTTGATTTATTTAGGTGCTTTCTTTTCGAGGTCGTGCATTTGTCTACTCAAATTGCTTACAAAGTGAAAGTTAAAACGAAGTTGGTGGAACGTGACAGTTGTTATTTAATGATCACATGTAAAAAATCTTACAAACTTGGCATTTCTTTTTTTGTAGACATTGTAATACTTATATGCATACTTTTTAACAAGTTTAGAGTAGGTAGCTTATTTGGATTATGATGTTGATAGAGTTGCGGATGGGTCGCCAAACGCCAGGACCTGTTTGTTGCATCAGAAGCTGCAACTGCTGAACTGCTGCATCAAGCGCGCGCTGGAGGCGGGCGGAGCGCCTGGCAACTCCTCCGACGAGGAGTTCTACGACTGCTCGGAGGGCGAGGGCGCGGACTCCCAGCAGCCCTGGGACCGCCCCGTCGGCCGGCTCAAGCGCCTCGACGATGCTACCCTCAAAAATGGGGCACCTCTCTATATTCCCCGCACTCAGGTAACTATAATATAATGATTGTTTACAGTTTGTTATTTCTAATATATTATATGGGAATTCATGTACTTTGTACAATTTATCCTTTTCCATAGATAATATTACGTTGCCTACATTTAAAATAACCTTGTGAGCTTGTTTAAATAGTGACTTATTAAGTATTTAATTATGAATTATTGAAATTAAAAAGAAAAAAACCTTAAAAGATTACAGTCCACTTGATACTGAAACGACTATGTGAGACAAAAGTGCAAGGTGTAAGGTAATATTAAAAAATGTTTTCTGTTGCTGGAATAAGTTGCAACCTTGTATAGCAACATTAATTTGTTTTTTATATGGCAACAATATTGTCACAATTTTGTTACTTCTCAGAAATACGTCACAATTTTGTTATTTACTCCACGGCCGTAAGATCCTGCAACATATATCTAATGTAATTGTCATAATGTACCTATGTTACATGATAATGCCGCTTAACTCAAACTAGATATAATGTATTTAAACTCGGATCGCTAAACGCACGTAGCACGTAGAACCGATGGCCGTTGGGGCGGAAAGGTTCTCGAGTGGTGACCACGTACCGGAAGGCGAGGCGTTGGGTAGGCCCCCGACAAGGTGGACTGATGACCTGGTAAAGGTTGCAGCAGTCCGCTGGATGCAAGTGGCGCTGGACTGGTCGCTTTGGCATTTTTTGGGGGAGGCCTATGTCCAGCAGTGGACGTCTTTCGGCTGATATGATGATGATGATGATTTAAACTAGACTCGATTATAAAATATGTGGTCACGTAGGATCCGGCCCCGAAAACGGAGGACCAGCTGGAGGAGGACGCCGAGCTGATGGTGCGGCTGGGAGACGACGCGCGCGCGTCCGAGCTGCGCGCGCGCATGATGAGCGCCTCGCTGCTCTCCGACATGGAGGCGTTCAAGGCGGCCAACCCCGGCGCCGAGCTGTGCGACTTCGTGCGCTGGTACTCGCCGCGCGACTGGCGGCCGGACGGCGGCGGCGCGCTCGGCGACCGCATGCTGCTGCCCGGCAACCCCTGGGCCGAGGCCTGGGGCGTGGCGCGCCCGGTGCCCGCCGCGCGCCAGCGTCGCCTCTTCGACGAGACTCGGGAAGCGGAGCAGGTGCTCCACTTCCTGCGCTCGCGGACCGTCAGCGGCGCCGCAGAGCTCGTGCTGCCGGCCATATTACGTGGCGGAGCCGTTAAAGCACACGCGGAAGGAGTTACCGCGGCCAGCACGGCGGTTGGAGGCGTCGATCAGAGGCGGACGTTCGAGATAGCCGCGCGGGAGCTTTACGACGCGGAACGTGAAGCGTGCCGGTCTATTTGCGTCCGCACTGTTCTCGGCGATAGCTTGGAGGATAGGCCGCTGGACTCGGCCGGCAGGAGCAGGATCCTGGGCGCGGTTGGCGGCAGTCTGCCGGCGCCCGCGCGCCGCGAGTTCACGCTGCGCGTGCGCGACGGTGTGGCTCCGCAGGTGATGCGCGCCGCTCTCTCCACCGACATGTTCATCATCGGTGCCTTTACAGAACGAATAGTGTGTTTGTAGCGACTCTCTTAACCACGTTTTCTCTCAAACATGATACAGTGCCAGCGCTCACATTCAGCATCTTGTTGTTTTAAGAATGTCAACGAAGCATTTTGCTAATATGCCTAATCAATTGCAAATTATGATCTAAGTTAATTGTATATGCGCAAAAGAGAAGATATTAAAATATGCAGTTCATAAGTCTTCCTTGATTGTTGGTAGGTTTTGATAGTAACGATAGTCAAGTCCGGAAGCTTAAAAAGTAGAACGAGTGAAGTTAGAACATAGGTTGATAAATTTTCTTATGTTTGTTACTGATTAGGTGTGCGAGTAGACCATGCAATCAATCGCATGCAGGAGTTATGTCGACCGGTCTCGTAAGAATAGTTGAGTACATAACGATTAAGCGTACGTATTGGTGCAATTATAATTAAATAGATACATAGATACCTGGGCATTTTCTTAAAATTGTCTATCTGTCCAATTAGCGTGATTTTTTAAAGAAAAATTAACTCAGTGTCAAGCAAGACGACATTTAGTATTCCGTTTTTATAAAAGTAAACTTTTAGTTTTCAATTTTTAAATGATATGCATAAACAAGAATCAAGTTACTTTTCACTTAATTTATATGCTTAATTTTCGTCACACAACTGACACACGAGTTAATTTTTGTTTACCAACTTACGCGAATTGTGTAGGTACACAATATTTGGAAAATGCCCACCTACGTTATTTGAATTGTTACTAGATTTATTAATAGTAGGTAAGGGTAGGTATATGAACTTATATCAAATGTTTTTTTAGAGTTTTATTTTAAATTGTTATGCTAGATCACTACATTCATGTTACCACTATACTACAAGTTATAAGTTGTAAATTTACTGTTTTAAACCAGCTTATCCAACTACATATCTGCGCCGTTTGTCTGCCTACTTGGTGATGCCAAGCTTTCTCTCGAAATACTCTTGTGAATATTTATTTCGATTCGGCCACATATTTGTTCCATATAAACGTGACTATGTAAATTTATATCGATAACAAGACCTTGTTTTATTTATAGCGCGCGTAATAGGGTCCAGAAATCCCCGCAGCCCGAGCGCGCGGTTATTCAGCGCCGAAACAAATTCAAAGCCGAACCTTTCGACTCGCACCGCACTCGGATCAGAATGTAAGCACCAATTTCCTCGTGTTATGTTCAATATGATTTAATAAAGTGCGGCGCGTTACCAAACAACATTACTTATTGCAGGTAGGTAGTTGTTAGTTTGTCAGAAGTAAAATAGTACAGGGAAAACGTCAACCGAGATATCTCTCGCCGTCAACTTCCGAGATCAGTTTTATTTGCCGGGTAATGGCTGTCTCATTGGCGCTAATGAAATAAGACGGAGTGTACGGGCAATCGTCTTGGCGTCCCAGAACTTATGAGCGGACTTGTGACGTCATTTTTTGATCCTTGTGCTGTCACTGACACGGTACCGTGATCGTTATCAGGCAGCGGGAGATGCACGATGAATATCTGTGAAGTGTGTACACTGCGGCGTGCTGCAGTTAGCTGGTGTGCTGGGTCGCTGGCGAAGTGGCGATGGAGGGGCTGAGGCTCGGGCAAGGCGGGCGCGGGCCGGGCGGCGCATGCGCGCGGCGCGCCGGGCCGGGAGCCTAGCGAGTCCGCTCAGTGGCGCGTCGGGACGCCCGGTCGATTCCAGGGGCGCGCGCAAACACTCGACTCTCCGAAAACCGAATGAACCGTAAATTTTGTCTAAGAAAAACATAAAATTTCTGCCATGCTGAATGGATTTTGATACCGTTCCTGCCGTCCTTGAACGGTGATCGGTGATCCGTTACTCTGTAATAATTAACCAACAATTGCGGTCAAATTTATCGTACTCTCGGTATTTGGACAAATATTTACTAGCAATTAGTAACGAAGGTGCGTAATCACGCATGGATTGCAACTTCTAATGCCAGAAAGTAAATTATAAACAACTTCGGGAAAGTGAATAAAACGTTAATTTCAATATTTAAAATATTGTCTGTATCACATTCTTGATAATAAATCGAGCGCTAAAGTGTCTCGGTCGTATCGTTATGAAAATTAACAAGTTTTTATAGGAACTTTATTTTATCGTAGTCATACGTACCTACTTAGTTAAATTTTAATATGTGCTAACTGAAGCCGGTGCTGCGCAGCAAAATGACACTGAAACTTGTTGTCCAGAAGGTAAGTGCCTAAGAATTACATTTAGTGAAGTAGATAATTAACCTATCGGGGAGGATACGTGGAGATAACGAATTTATAAGATAATTAACTAAACGATGCAGCCGGCGTGGTCATCTGATAAAAAGTAAATCGGTCTATAATTTGACATTGCTCAGCCTGGTATGTCCTTGACGAAGGCTCCATGTAGGTTAATGCTAGTGCCACTGACCTTATAATTTGTAATAGAGAATTTAGTTTCCCCGTATAGCACAGCTATAAAACGTGTATTTCTGGTTATGCGAGAGAAAGTTCAAATCTCATCAGTTCTATTCGTAGGCATTATCCATTCCGAATGTGTTTGATGTCACCCTGTTGCTATTTCGTATTTTCTTGTTCAACTGAACCGACTGTTCGAGGGTTCGTGCAAAATTCCAAATTCGGGCTTAATTTTATACTTTAAGTGTTAGGTAACGTAGGTCTATGCAAGTTCGCATTCTGCGTCCATTAAAATAGCTTCGCTTCTTCCATTTTCGTTATCGACGGTCGAAAAGGATAAAATCAATCTTGATTTTATCCTTTTCGACCGTCCCCCGTCTGTCTGTAGGTTGAAACCTTATTGCAATACCCATGGTAAGATTAAGTTTAAATTTATGTCGAACTAGTCATAGAGTGAGTCAAGTCCCTAAGTAACGAAATATTTGACTGCCACTAACTATAATGATGCTGACCGTACGAGAGGTTTTGGCATCAAAGTGCAATCACATAAATACGCAATATCTACATACATGCGTAGGTAATTTCCGTCCGCAACTCAGATCAGTCTGAATAGGCCGCTATTATTTCTCTTTGACTTTGAATTGACAGAACATCAAAAAGAAAAGCCCCTGAAACGGCTTACAACCCATTTTGAACTCCACATAGCCTATGTCTGTACCTACTTGTATTGTGTAGTTATGTGACCTGTTTGTATAGCAACAAGGGCAATCAACCGCCTCAAGTGTCATATTTAATGGGCAGTAGTGTATGCATAACTCATACAGTTACTTTGAGCTACGCACAAAAGGTGCGGTTGTACCAACGTGCCTATTGAAACCTACCCACATCACAGAATAAGTAATAGTACTCATAAGTTACATCCTCTATCTACGCATGAGTTACACGGGGGCACATTCGTAACCCGGCGGGTTATAAAAGTGCGTACGTTTTATTTACGTTTCGGCCGCTCCTGCGTGACCCGAGATAGCGACCATCGATTGTAACATTTTTGGCCACCATGTAGTCTTCTATATACGTATATATATATATACGATATACTGATAATAAAAGAGGTAATGTCTGTGAAATGCATGTTGGTATGCATGGGGGTAATCCAGGGAACGATGAACTCAATCCGATTTAAAACAATGCTTCATCTGCAGGCTTCCTATTTGGGCTGGAAATATTGAACACGGACACATTAAAACAAATAAAGTTCACGTTTTTTATATATATCAAATACATATATCTATTTTATTTGACGACCGCTTTAGCCTAGTTGGTTAGTGACCCTCCCTACGAAGCAAGAGGTCCTGTGTTCGAATCCCGAAGTAACTAAGGGCATTTATTAGTGTGATGAGCACGAATATTTGTTCCTGAGTCATGGATGTTTTCTATGTATTTAAGTATTTATTTATCTATATAAAAGTATGTTTATCGTCGTCTAGTACCCATAATACAAGCTTTGCTTAGTTTGGGACTAGGTAGATTTGTGTAAGATTGTCCCCTAGTAGTTATTTATTTATAGATTAGTTACGACTACCTATTATTACAGAATTTTATACAGGCAAATTAAGATTAGTTAATATAGGGATTCATGGGAATAGGCCAAAATAGTGTCCAGACATTTCCTAGCACCTCAATTGGTATACGAGCGAAGCGAGTAAAGTAGGTAGATAGCTATATGTTAGATGGAGCGTTGTCCACGTCCTCCATGTCCACTGAATGGTAGGCGCCCATTATAAATAGACCATTATAGTGTGCGCTCGTGTGTACAATGGCTGAGGACACTTTGATGCACGTCTTGCGGCTTTTGCCTTCCCATATAGCAATTTATATCCAACGTAAAAATCTACACACAGTATTGGGGTAGTGGATTGCTTGCAAATAATTTAGTTTGTGAGACGAGCACGACTTCTGAGTTATGATTATGGGGATGCTCGTTTATATGCAACAATGCGCGGCGGGTCCCGAGCAATTAAATTGCATAGTAGGTAGTAGAGATTATTATGTCGCTGGAAGTTCTTGCATTATGGATTCGCTGTAACATGACTGAGTAGGTACTATTATTACCTACCCTCGTTTAGATCATCAAGTTATCATAACATTAACAGAAAGCTGCATCAAAATAGTCTAGTACCTAATAGTAATAATAGTATCTACACCCACTGTAGTTATAGTTAAAAGGAAGCTTCTAGTTTTATTTGCGTAAATCAATTATTTTATCGCAATCGGGCGGAAACTGATGCAATTTAGAGGAATTGCTAGCGGGCTATTTAATCTTTTTTCGTGGAGAGTGAGCCACAAATATTTATCCACATATGGAAATGTACTTACGTTTAACCGTTTTGGATACAGCTGACTTCCCGGATATGAGCGGGAGTTCCTGCCGGAACCTCGGGCTCCCAGCCGCCGGTTACATTGCCGGAGGGCCTTCCCATTTCCACCACTCCTTTATTTATATCTGTTTAGTGAACGAGAACTTAACTTAGTCAAGCTATTTCGAACTCAAGGTATACAAACGTCTAGTCATTGCTATGTTTAGATGTAACAACGAATCCGAGTATGAAGATACATCTCATTTGATTGTATGGACTTTTAAATGTGGCTCTATGCAATCTCGCAAACGCAATGCACTCGTGTGCCGTCAATGACACCGTGAATTCGGGTCTGTCCAGCGATATTAGTGGACCTAGCATTCGTGGCATTCCACAGTGTAAGTACATCTAAGCGGCCTTTAGACTTCTCCAAATGCAGTGCACTAACTTAGAACAGATTGTTAATCTCCCCTCCCCCAGTTAGTCAGTCAGTCCGTTAGTTAGTTAATTTAGCCAGGTCTAAATGCCGCTTTAGTGCTCAACCTGTACGTACATTGATGAAAGCGATTAGGGAGTGTATATCCAACCATTGTAAGTCAAGCGCATGTTGACAACCGGTTGTAGAATTACGTCAATTACACGCGGACTAGGTAAGCTACGCCATTAGTCGCCACACCATACACCTAATAGTATATAGGTACCGAACTGCTATTTTTTAAACGAATGGCTTGAATGAGTGCCTCTTCCTTTAGAACGTTGCTTGAAAATTGTTTTGTTATTGTTAGGTTCGTCTCAATTGTGGGTAGGTACTTAATATATGAGTAGAAGATATTTTTAAAGCAATCCGTATAGTTATTATTGTTTGCGTTAAGCGCTATAACACGAGTAAGATAGCATTCGAGGTACCCTTTCTTTGGATGAAAGCCCAATTGGCAAAGCCACATTAGGTCGTCGTACTTACTACCTACTATTAGTAGGTATCTCTGTATCAATGCTTCAGCTGCAAGGCTGCAGTCGATCTCATAATCCGCAGCTCGCGAGCGTCATTAATCCGAGCTTAAACGTCTAGAATAGATAGCCGGGGGCTACTAAAAGGGCAAAAGATCCTAGGTTTGATGCCAAACTTACTGAGGCGAGGTAATCTTTCAAAGATCGGCGAGGTTGTAGTTCGTTGTTGGAGTCGGTGGTAAGTTTGTAGACTGACGCGAATTACCGAACTCGAACGGTTCAAATACGTACCTACCTACTTATAAGTATATGGCATGATTAAGTTTAAAGTTACCTATCACACCTCTTAATTCGAGAAGACTCTTAAATTGAGGTTAGAGCGTTGATGTCTGTTAGGTTTCGTTTCGTATAAGAAAATGATGAATTTTATTGTCTCTACCAGTAAGTATACCTATGACCAAAAGAAGGGTAGGTAAACCAATTTATTGGCACGTTTAAGTTTAATGAACTATGAATAATTAAATGAATAAAGTGTGGTGACAATGCTGTTTAGGTATTTAGGTGTCAATCAAGTTGGGTTTTACCTTACGTAGATACCTATATATTTCAGTCGTTTAGCGTGAATAGTTTCCGCAAAATTCTACCAAAACCTTATTCCTAAAAATCATTTAAACGAGTAATTTAGAGCTATTTGCTGAGCAGTTCGTCTGCAACATCTTGAAACTCAAATAACGGAGTTGAGGAGGCGCTACAACTCTCGAGATGTAAATCCGAGACAAGGCGTGTTTACCAGAAGTCTCGTGGCCGCCGGCGGCGCTCGAGGCCCGTTGAAATGCCCATAAAACGAGTCGAGGGTGCCGGAGGGCCCTCCCGGCCACTCACTTTTTCTCACTGCATTGGCCGACAATTTTTATGGGAAAACTGTTTTCGATTCGAATGACTGTGACATTGAATAAATGGCGGTATTTTGTGCAATTTGTTAAGTAGTGTTAATGATTATATGAATGGTTCAATAGCAAAATCGGTTTAGTGATATGGAAATATAAAGCAATCGTCAGAAAAAAATCACTTGATGAAATTACCAAAAGGTTTAATAAGGGTTTAAAGGATAAAGGTTTAGAGGTTAATCTGGAGTTTTATTTGTTATGTACCTACACTTTCCAACCCCTTCAGAAGTATTCGGGTGAGACATAAGAGAATTTATCGTAAGACCTGTTAAAGGAACCATTGCATTTCCTGACGTTTTTTTTGACCGGGCCTGCAACGTTCACGTTCGCTCACAGTTCAGCCAATATAAGTAATCTGTCGTTATATTTTCTCTCGCAAGATTTATATAAATCGATAGGGTTTCAGAGGAATTTTCTCCGCCTTCTCCGGCGAACGCGTCTGAAGTGGAATGAGCTCCCTGTGGAGGTACCGTAGGTACGTAGTAGGTAAGACTATTAGTTAACTATTCTGTGTTACAGTAAAGCTATAAAGGGTTCTTCAAAAAAGGAGTGTATATGTCGCAGGGAAATGCCAAAACAGAGATTTGAACAAATTTGTAAGGGATATGACCATATAATCCATATATCTACTCGTAATAATTTCGTTTTTGAACATATAGCTTAATTAATAAGAAATTAAGTAAAAACACAAAGCTACAATTGGTTAAGATTTTAGTAAATTAAATTTTCATTTAGAATTTGAAGCAGTTATATATATTATCTTCAACCGATTGAGCTGAAATTTTGGGTACCTACTTAAATGTATAGTTTGGATGACAATTCAATATACATCGAGCTGATCTGATGACGGAGACAGGTGGCCATGGGAATTTAGTACTTAACCAACGTAACCCCGTTCAGTTTGGGCTAATTAGAATCGTCTTAACGACTAGTTGATGACGGTAGGTATACAGAAAAATACAGTCTGCAATAAAAGCTTGTAGGTATCAAAAATTAAATTTTTAACCGAAACTTTTTTTAGATATAATTTAGTTTTAATTTAATTTAGTTAATGTAAATTATCATGACAGACAGTCAGACACACTTTCGCATTTATAATATTAGGATAGTAAATAGTAGTAGTCCCGTACTGAATAAAAAATAAAAAAGCAACAGGTGTAACATCAAAAAGAGTCTTCCGAGATCATTAGGAGTTAAATAAAAGTGAATTCTCTTTGGAACTGTGACCCTTAATTATGGAATCAATTTTCGATGAATCCCGAACCTTTTCTAATGAGGTCATAGCACTGAATAAGATTCAAAAGTGTCTTGATATAAAGCTATAGAACTTGATCCAGCTGTAGACGCTGGCCGCCTTAAAAACAGATATTTCATTACCTAATTCTTAAAACAAGAAAGCATGTGTTAAATCTCTAGAAGGATTTATGCACATGTTGTTTAAGGGATAAATATTGTTGATATATGGAAGTATTTGTGTCAGTTACACAACGGACGGATTGTTTGCACGTCTCGGATAACTTGGCGACCGGCCAGCAATTGTTTCCGCAACGTAAAAAATACATGGACGACTCACTACAGTACCAACTAATGTCGCAGGAATTGATGATCCCATCGATTGATCATGTTTTAGATGGTCTCTAGCATAAAAGGGAAAACAAGAGGCGATCTATAAATATTGGTTTATGTGCTACGCCGACGTTTAAAGCAATATAAATCTCGCGGAGTTAAAATAATACTTGCGTAATGCGCTTTCTGATGTGAGCTAACATATTTGAATTTACATGTACCTACCGACGTTGAAATTTTCTTAGAATAGATGACTGAGCGCGCCCCGATCACCCCCAATTTTGTTTTTATTGAAAAGAGGTCGTTTCACTTGTGTTAAGGATCTCGGGGAAGCCCTCCAGCGCCATTGTCGAGGCTTTACAATAGAGGTGTTCATTATTCGAAGTGTTACCAATAATAAGCGCGGCAGAGGCTACAGCCCGCCTGGCGACAATACCGACGGCAGTAAATTAGTCTTGTTTGTTCCTTATTCTCATATTAACCAACTGATGACACCCCTTGTTGATGATACTAAATAACGTCCTTATCTGCTTGACACATTTTAACTCGCGTGCAATTTTAGGTAAATAGTATTCATACTAATATTATTAAGAGTTTGTGTATAGCGTTGTAAGATCGAGTGCAGGGGGTAATTAAGTGATTAGGTCTGTATCTGTAGCCATTTTTAGGTGATTAAATCCCTATGATAGACTTTCAGATTTTACGAAATCTTGTAGCCTTTGTAGTCGTGTTTAACGTCATTTGCGAACTTTTTAGGAACCCAAATAGAATACTGCGACACGCCAAGTTGTAATAGCCAATAAGGGGCACTGACATGTACTAATTAATATTTCCAAGTGCAATCATGCTTGCCGTTTACTATAGCATTAGCCGCTAGGCTAGAAAGCGTGTAAGTATAAAGTATTCACTCCATTTACTGTGGTGTCGACGCGGCCCCGCGCGACCTACCCCTAGACTGCGAAATCACCTACAACCCACGAACTTTCACTCCATGCATTGTAATAACTTTCCTTTCACAAAGGCTTCAAAACGTCCCTTCGTGCATATGACAAGTCTTAGGTAGCACGGGCCTTTATTGAAATTATGTTACAATGTAAATCAGTAATGCTTTACTTCGTTGACATTAGCTTCAAATGGCTATGCCATTACATTAGGTACATATATAGTGCACAATGAAAACGTTGGTACGTAAATTACATTAACATTTTCTATATAGACAAATTTTATTTGCAAGTAGGTATGTTAGCATTATATACCTAGGTACTCTTGTCAGAGATGAAATTGCTTATGCTTTGATTGACTTTATATAACCCGCGATCGGTATTTCGATTTGATTATGCCACGTACAGTCGAACTCAGAAATGGCTTTTGGTTGCCTGTTAAAGTGACGTGATTAAAGTTCAAAATTCTTTATTGTACATAAAAACCAACATACAATGGGAGAGCAAACAAAAGTACTAGATTATAAATTAAGATTTGGTGACATTCACATTGTACCTTAAACAGTTACATTTGCGTTTTCACTGGCCCCTACACTAGGCACAGCCTGTCTCGTAGGTAACCAAAATACTCCGAAATATTTAATTCCGAATTTGCTAATTCCGATTTTCAAAACACCGAATTTCATAATTTTCCTAAGACTTATAATTACGATTAATAAAAAACACGAATTTCAAAATGTCCATAATTAGTTTTTCCGATTTTTATAACTCCGAACAATCAAAAGCGCGAAGTGTCATTGGCCCGAAAAACAGTAAACTCCGATTATCAAATTTCCGAAATTTCATTACTAATTCGGAAATCTGATATTCCGGATAAAGAACTTCGTGTTTTCAATAACCGGAATTTTATTTCTTAGGAATTATGAAATTCGGATTTTTGAAACTACACGGTGAATAAAAAATTCGAAAATTACGGTACTTATTTATTTCCCGTAGAGAATAGGGTTCTGCCTTTTCTCCGAAGCCCCCCGCAGTAAAAAAAACAACATATAGTCGTTACAATGGGATTATTAGTAGGTTAGGTTAGGTTAGCTTGTGTCCCTTAGAGCGGAAATAGGCACCCCGCGAAGCGGGGTGACGTCGACCCGCTGGCGGTTAGGTTGCATTATTGCATTAAGTCTGCCTGTATACGCCCACAATTATATATTTTTTGTAATCTTCTTATTCTTAATCTTCTTTTTATTTACGAGGATAATGTGTTGTACACAATTTGCTCACAATATTCTGTATAGGAATTGCTTGTAATTCGTTTTCTATCTTCCCATCTTCCTATAAATAGTTAACTTGTTCCTTATGAATGATAAAGTCGATTAATTGTGTATTCATGTGATTTGCTATTCAGTTTCTCCACTCCAGGCGTTTAAAATGCGGATCTTAGGTATTTAATTCGTGTGTGTTAGCTGCGGTAGTGATCTTAGACGTTAGGAGTTGTTTTAATGATTATAATTAATAGTTATTAGTTACAGGAATTCGTAATTTGATTTTTCGGATTTTCGTTTATTCGGATTTATAATTGGTCGGTGTCATGATATTCGGATTTTTGAAAATCGGTATTTTAATAATCGGAATTCGGATTTTTGATAAATCGGATTATTATTCCGTCGGACTTCTTATTATTCGGGGTAGTGAAATTCGGAATTTTGCGAATTTCACGTGCGTGCGTGCGTGTGCGTGCGTGCGTGCGTTCGTGCTTTGGGTGTGGGTGTGTGCGTGTGCGTGTGCGTGTGCGTGTGCGTGTGCGTGTGCGTGTGCGTGTGCGTGTGCGTGTGCCTGTGCGCGTGCGCGTGCGCGTGCGCGTGCGCGTGCGCGTGCGCGTGCGCGTGCGTGTGCGTGTGCGTGTGTGTGTGTGTGTGTGTGTGTGTGTGTGTGTGTGTGTGTGTGTGTGTTCTGTGTGTTTATTTAACCACTTTCAGGTCCTCTATGTCCTCATACGTAAGGGAGCTGAGCCATACTGATATTTTATGCCCTCATACGTAAGGGAGCTGAGCCATACTGATATTTTATGCCCTCATACGTAAGGGAGCTGACCCATACTGATATTTTTTCCTGAACTTTTTGTAACGGACAGTTTTTTGATGGGAATTTTAGCATTAACTTTGTTATATAGAAATGGATGGATGAAGTTGGGCAAACGCTTCGCAAATGCTGAGTTTGTTATACTGTTCTAAGCAATGCCTTAGCAGCCGAGTTGCGTAGGTTTTTAAAAACATATAAGTTTGCGCACGCGTTTTGCTGTAGTTATTAAATGTTCCTTGAAATCCAGTTTTTCGTCAATTACGACACCAAGATATTTAATGGTACGAGCTCTGTCAATTGACTGGCAAGAACAAGACGCAACTGGTAGTCCGTTTTGGTTACATGTGTGAACTCTGATAGTAGGTGGTGTAGTTGGAGCTTGGAGCAGAAGCTTTTGTTTTATGAAAACAAAGAAATTTTGGTTTTCAAGACATTGAGCGTAAGTAGGTTACCTTTTAACCAGTCGGCCACAAAGTCCCATACCTTGCTCCGCAGACCTAACAACCTTGTTCCAGGTTCCCCCGTGAAAGAGAATCGCTGTGTCGTCAGCATAGCAAATAACGTTAGCGTTGGGTACTTTGTCAGAAGCAATGTCATTGATATAAACATTAAATAATATTGGACCCAGAAAGCTTCCCTGTGGGACTCTAAAAACGACATCCATAAATAAATAAATAAATAAAATAAATAAATATAAGGGGACAATCTTACACAAATCGACCTAGTCCCATAGTAAGCTCAGTAAGGCTCGTGTTATGGGTACTAGACGACGATAATATATCCATAAGGTTGCTTAATTCCTGGTCAATCTTCACTCGTTGTGTTCAACCTGTCAAGTACCTACTAAACCAGTCCAATGCAATTCCTCTCACACCTACGAGTTCCAGCTTTTTAAGTAAGATTGGGATGGAGACGGTATCAAATGCCTTGGCCAGGTCCATGTAGACACCAAGGCACGCTTCATTGTTATCTACGTAGCCTGAAATTAGTTTAGTCATATGCACGACCGCGTCTTCGGTAGACCTCTTTGCATGGAAACCGTACTGGTGTTTCGAGATTCTGACATCTGGGAATTTTCCCTCGGATAGACTCAGGTTATAAATATGCGTGAGGGGTCTAATAATATGTTTTTTTACTGTCTTTAGCAAGCCATTTGCAATTCCATCAAGGCCAGGAGAATTATTGAGGATTCAATTTCAGATTCGTTGGTTGCATTTAAGAAGAGAGATTGTGCGGGGGATGTTTTCGAGGTCATTTCTTGTGTTACGTCTTTTTGAGATTTGTTTACGGAACTGGATGGTTTATTAAGGGTCCGCAGTAAGCTCGATTCTCCATACAAACGTAGTTACGCTCTCATTTTAAAACTACGTGTTGGATTGTAACGAAACTTCGCATGTTCAATGAAATGGGGTATATCTATGTCTGAAATTAGTTTACGTAGCTGCAGATACCATAATAAAAAAAATACAGCGAATTTAAGTTTTTCATACAAAACTAGTTTTTGCTGTATTTACTTTGTTTTATAAATTGGAACCATATAAACTAATTACAGACATAGATATACCTCATGTCATTGTATATGCAAAGTTTCATCACAATCCAACACATAGTTTTAAAATGAGAGCGTAACTACGTTTGTATGGGAAGGTGAAATTCAGCCGAGCTTACTGCGGCCTCTTAAGTGAATGGTTTGAAATTTTGAATAGATTACCTACTGCGGCAGGGTTCTAAAAGTATTAAATTGCATTGTAGAGTTAATAATTAGTATTTAAAATGTAGGCACAGTAATTTAACTACCAAAATTATTGGATCGAAGGTGATTTGATCAAATATGTAGTTCGGAAGTTGGTACGTAGATATCTTCTGAAGATACGGTCGTCCTATGGTAATCTACCACTCGTAATAATATGATTACCTGGACATACCCTCATTTTTAAATAGAGATTTTCCCCAGATATACATCTGAAGCATGCTCATATTTTCTGGGTACCTAACTACTTAGACCACAGAATAGATATTAGTTGTTTAGACGCATCTCGGTCACAAATTCACCCCTTGATCCTTGATCTTCAACATGAGCCTTTGATTCTTAGCAACTACTTATGGATTTGACCTCTGATTCCAAAGTCCTATAGTATTCTCGGTAGAATTTATCACTACGTAAAGCATTTGTCCCTTTCTACCAAATATGTAAGTACAATAGAGACGTAAACTTGGGCATGGCAGGAGTCAATGCTAAATGAAATACATAATGTCATACCTTTACCTATATGCAGAGTCGAATTTGACTTATTTGACGCGTTAAAGCGACGAGAAGTGTTGTAAGTTAAGTAATACTTTTCGAGTCACGTTTATTTGAAATATGCTTTCCAGAGTGTGGCTCGGAGCTTAAGCCGCTCGCGCCAGTAAACATTCAAGTGTTTTCGCGAAATAAAGTGTATTTTCTGTACGAATATTAAGTAATATCAGAGAAGGGAACTTTCAAAGTAAAATTATTACAGGGCTAAAGGAGGTTTAACGATTGAAACAGATGGTGGCAAAAGTGAATCCTTATAATCGTTACACTTGGCATAAACAATAGTAGACTCAAAATTTATAATTAGGTACTCCAAAAGAAAGAAAGGAAAAACATCCCTATGCCTGGTGACAAATATCCGATATAATATCTCAAAGAATTTTTAAGCTACAACCGTTTTGATATTGCTGGTTAGAGAGAGAAAACGCTCACAAATCGTGACGTCACGAGCTGCGACCGTCATAGTAAATGACATTTGTTTCATATGAAAGTGCGTTTTGCGGAAAAGGGACAGAATATTCCCCCTCTAAAAACTTTGGACACTTATAACTTTGTGATCATTTAATCCCCTGCTTTACTTTTTCCCCGCTTGCTAAGCCTAATATGGACGCACTTTCTGAGCATGAGGAGTGAAAAGTTAATTTGGGCGAATAATATAAAAGCAGAGTGTTTTATGCAACATTGTCTGCTAATATTTATTTATTTATCGAACGAGCGAGCGAAGCGAAAGAGTTCTATGCTTCAGCTTGGGCTCAAAATCTTTCATATGTCCGGTGTCCGGTGTCTGTCACGCTGTCCGGCTGTTCTCTACAGTCTCTCATTTCTTAACCGATTCGTGTGGAATGTTATGAGCAGATTTATTAGTTACTAGCTTTTGCCCGCGGCTTCGCCCGCGTAGTAAAAGTAATTTTCCAATAATTGTTGAATTGCTACGCCGCCTACAAACCTACTACTGCTAACTTCCCCTACTAATAACCCTTCGTCATAACCCATTATGGTAAATTAATTTTTATTTACTATTATATTTATGCCCGTGTGGTGGCAGGTTAGAATTTCACCACCCTCTTTCTTCCCGTGTGTGTCGTAAAAGTCGATTAAGAGAGCAGGGTTGAAGTGTGTTGTGGGTGATGGGCTAACAACCTAAGCAATATCACTTTTTGTCGATCTTTATACCCACATTTATGCTAAAAGTGGCTCTGGAACATAAAGTTCATGTGCTCTGCCTGCCCCTTTTGGGAATAAAGGCGTCAATGTATGCATGTATGTACGTATTTCTGTTATTAAATTTAGAATCATGATTAAGGAGAATCTGTCCTCTGGAATAAAAGCTACTTTATGTTCATGAACATAAATGTTGAAATACCAAAATATCTCCACGAATGTTAAGTCAAATTTGTGGCCTGGACATTGCTATAGGCTTGTTTCCTAAGATTTTTTTTGTATGCTTTTCGAACCAGTATTTAAAATAAATACCCAAAAATTTGTTTTAATTTAACGGCGGCCAAAATGCTTAACATATTAAAAGTAAGCAGATCTTCGTGCAGCACCTTGAATGTACTTATTACGGATGCAGGCACTTTCCCAATGTCTCCTACCCTCCCGTCCCGCCGCGCCGCCCGCACTCGCCTAGGTACCGATTGCTGACGATCGAGATGGCACCGAATACAAACTTTAAAACCTATAACCCTATATAATGCGGGTCTCGTTCCATACCTCAAAAGCAAAAATAGAACCCTTATTTATAGGATCACGTGTGGCTGTCTGTCAGTCCGTCTGTTACAACCGATTTGCTACGAAAAAAACTGGACCGATTGAATTGCAATTTGGCACAAATATTTTCATGAATTTTCATGTCCACAACATTACATTTCAAAATCTATGTGATTTTCGTTATTAACGTCCCAAAAAACCGTAATAACAACGCCCATATTGATATTTAGACGCCACGTTGGAATGTAAAATCGTTGTTATTTTCCTAATCAGCGACCCGATAAACCATAGAAACAATAGATGCCGATGTTGATTTTCAGATTTTCTCACCACATGTCTCCTTTTAGGGGTTGAATTCTCAAAAAACCGGAAACACTTGTTTACTCATTTATCGTTAGGAATTATCCTGTGAATTCTCGAATAAAATTGTCTAACTAATCTTTTTTCTCCATACAAACTTTGGACCTCCTTTTTAACCCCTTTAGGTGTAATTGATTTCAAAAACGCTGAAAGCACTTTATTTGTAAATTAATAAGTAATCTGTCCACAAAGTTTTAAGTACGTAGTAGCTAAAAATAAGTTTCCCTTATACAAAATTTCGACCCTCATTTAACCCTCTTAGCGGTGGAATTTTATAGAACGCTGAAATTACTTTTTTTGTATCCTAATAAGTTATCTTCCTACAAAGTCTCAAGTCTCTAGTTCAATAAATAATGTTTCCCCTCCACAAACATTGCATCCCTATTTAACCCCCTTAGGGGTGGAATTTTCTAAAACGCTGAAAGAACTTTTTTTGTATCTTTATAAGTAATATCCCTACAAAGTTTCAAGTCTTTAGTACAAAAAATCATATTTCTCCCATACAAACTTTGCACCCCTTTTTAACCCCCTTTGGGATAGGATTTCCAAAAGTCCCGTCTTATCCCTTGCCTACGTCATAAAAGGAAGTTCTGGTGTAAATTTCTTGTTTGTAGTCCCAGTTGTTTTGAATACAAACTTTGCACCCTTATTTAATCTCCTTAGGGGTGGAATTTTAAAAACGCTAAGGATATTTATATTTGTATCCTAATAAGTAATCTTCGTACAAAGTTTCAAGTCTCTAGTTCAATAAATAATGTTTACCTCATACAAACATTGCACCCCTATTTGACCCCCTTAGGGGTAGAATTTTTTAAAACGCTGAAATAACTTTTTTTGTATCTTTATAAGTAATATCCCTACAAAGTTTCAAGTCTCTAATACAAAAAATAATGTTTCTCCCATACAAACTTTGCACCCCTATTTAACACCCATTGGGACAGAATTTCCAAAAATCTTGTCTTATCCCTTGCCTATGTCATAAAAGGAAAATCTGGTGTAAATTTCAAGTTTCTAGATACAGTAGTTTTTAATTCAAATTTTGTACCCCTATTTAACCCCTTTAGGGGTAGAATTTTATAAAACGCCGAAAGTACCTTTTTGGTATCAATAAGTTATCCTCCTACAAAGTTTTAAGTCTCCAGTTCAATAAATAATGTTCCCCCATACAAACTTTGGACCCCCATTTCACCCCCTTAGGGATAGCATTTCCAAAAATCCTGTTCTATCCCCTACCTACGTCATAAAAAGAAGTTCTGGTGTAATTTTCTAGTTCCTAGTCCCAGTAGTTTTGAATACAAAATTTGCACCCCTATTTAATCCCCTTAGGGTGGAATTTTGTAAAACGCTGAAAGAACTTTTTTGTATCTTAATAAGTAATATCCCTACAAAGTTTCAAGTCTCTAGTACAAAAAATAATGTTTCACCCATACAAACTTTGCACCCCTATTTAACACCCTTAGGGATAGAATTTCCAAAAATCCCGTCTTATCCCTTGCCTACGTCATAAAAGGAAGGTCTGGTGTAAATTTCAAGTTTGTAGTCCCAGTAGTTTTGAATACAAACTTTGCACCCCTATTTAACCCTTTTAGGGGTGGAATTTTGTAAAACGCTGAAAGTACTTTTTTTGTATCTTAATAAGTAATATCCCTACAAAGTTTCAAGTCTCTAGTACAAAAAATAATGTTTCACCCATACAAACTTTGCACCCCTATTTAACACCCTTAGGGATAGAATTTCCAAAAATCCCGTCTTATCCCTTGCCTACGTCATAAAAAGAAGGTCTGGTGTAAATTTCAAGTTTGTAGTCCCAGTAGTTTTGAATACAAACTTTGCACCCCTATTTAACCCCTTTAGGGGTGGAATTTTGTAAAACGCTGAAAGAACTTTTTTTGTATCTTAATAAGTAATATCCCTACAAAGTTTCAAGTCTCTAGTACAAAAAATAATGTTTCACCCATACAAACTTTGCACCCCTATTTAACACCCTTAGGGATAGAATTTCCAAAAATCCCGTCTTATCCCTTGCCTACGTCATAAAAGGAAGGTCTGGTGTAAATTTCAAGTTTGTAGTCCCAGTAGTTTTGAATACAAACTTTGCACCCCTATTTAACCCCCTTAGGGTGGAATTTTGTAAAACGCTGAAAGAACTTTTTTGTATCTTAATAAGTAATATCCCTACAAAGTTTCAAGTCTCTAGTACAAAAAATAATGTTTCACCCATACAAACTTTGCACCCCTATTTAACACCCTTAGGGATAGAATTTCCAAAATCCCGTCTTATCCCTTGCCTACGTCATAAAAGGAAGGTCTGGTGTAAATTTCAAGTTTGTAGTCCCAGTAGTTTTGAATACAAACTTTGCACCCCTATTTAACCCCCTTAGGGGTGGATTTTTGTTAAACGCTAAAAGAACTTTTTTTGTATCTTAATAAGTAATATCCCTACAAAGTTTCAAGTCTCTAGTACAAAAAATAATGTTTCACCCATACAAACTTTGCACCCCTATTTAACACCCTTAGGGATAGAATTTCCAAAAATCCCGTCTTATCCCTTGCCTACGTCATAAAAGGAAGGTCTGGTGTAAATTTCAAGTTTGTAGTCCCAATAGTTTTGAATACAAACTTTGCACCCCTATTTAATCCCCTTAGGGGTGGAATTTTCTAAAACGCTGAAAGAACTTTTTTTGTATCTTAATAAGTAATATCCCTACAAAGTTTCAAGTCTTTAGTACAAAAAATCATATTTCTCCCATACAAACTTTGCACCCCTATTTAACACCCATAGGGACAGAATTTCCAAAAATCTTGTCTTATCCCTTGCCTATGTCATAAAAGGAAAATCTGGTGTAAATTTCAAGTTTCTAGATACAGTAGTTTTTAATTCAAATTTTGCACCCCTGTTTAATCCCCATTAGGCGTGGAATTTTGTAAAACGCTGAAAGAACTTTTTTTGTATCTTAATAAGTAATATCCCTACAAAGTTTCAAGTCTCTAGTACAAAAAATAATGTTTCACCCATACAAACTTTGCACCCCTATTTAACACCCTTAGGGATAGAATTTCCAAAAATCCCGTCTTATCCCTTGCCTACGTCATAAAAGGAAGGTCTGGTGTAAATTTCAAGTTTGTAGTCCCAATAGTTTTGAATACAAACTTTGCACCCCTATTTAATCCCCTTAGGGGTGGAATTTTCTAAAACGCTGAAAGAACTTTTTTTGTATCTTAATAAGTAATATCCCTACAAAGTTTAAAGTCTCTAGTACAAAAAATAATGTTTCACCCATACAAACTTTGCACCCCTATTTAACACCCTTAGGGATAGAATTTCCAAAAATCCCGTCTTAACCCTTGCCTACGTCATAAAAGGAAGGTCTGGTGTAAATTTCAAGTTCCTAGTCTCAGTAGTTTTGAATACAAAATTTGCACCCCTATTTAATCCCCATTAGGCGTGGAATTTTGTAAAACGCTGAAAGAACTTTTTTTGTATCTTAATAAGTAATATCCCTACAAAGTTTCAAGTCTCTAGTACAAAAAATAATGTTTCACCCATACAAACTTTGCACCCCTATTTAACACCCTTAGGGATAGAATTTCCAAAAATCCCGTCTTATCCCTTGCCTACGTCATAAAAAGAAGGTCTGGTGTAAATTTCAAGTTTGTAGTCCCAGTAGTTTTGAATACAAACTTTGCACCCCTATTTAACCCCTTTAGGGGTGGAATTTTGTAAAACGCTGAAAGAACTTTTTTTGTATCTTAATAAGTAATATCCCTACAAAGTTTCAAGTCTCTAGTACAAAAAATAATGTTTCACCCATACAAACTTTGCACCCCTATTTAACACCCTTAGGGATAGAATTTCCAAAAATCCCGTCTTATCCCTTGCCTACGTCATAAAAGGAAGGTCTGGTGTAAATTTCAAGTTTGTAGTCCCAGTAGTTTTGAATACAAACTTTGCACCCCTATTTAACCCCCTTAGGGTGGAATTTTGTAAAACGCTGAAAGAACTTTTTTGTATCTTAATAAGTACTATCCCTACAAAGTTTCAAGTCTCTAGTACAAAAAATAATGTTTCACCCATACAAACTTTGCACCCCTATTTAACACCCTTAGGGATAGAATTTCCCAAATCCCGTCTTATCCCTTGCCTACGTCATAAAAGGAAGGTCTGGTGTAAATTTCAAGTTTGTAGTCCCAGTAGTTTTGAATACAAACTTTGCACCCCTATTTAACCCCCTTAGGGGTGGATTTTTGTTAAACGCTAAAAGAACTTTTTTTGTATCTTAATAAGTAATATCCCTACAAAGTTTCAAGTCTCTAGTACAAAAAATAATGTTTCACCCATACAAACTTTGCACCCCTATTTAACACCCTTAGGGATAGAATTTCCAAAAATCCCGTCTTATCCCTTGCCTACGTCATAAAAGGAAGGTCTGGTGTAAATTTCAAGTTTGTAGTCCCAATAGTTTTGAATACAAACTTTGCACCCCTATTTAATCCCCTTAGGGTTGGAATTTTCTAAAACGCTGAAAGACCTTTTTTTGTATCTTAATAAGTAATATCCCTACAAAGTTTCAAGTCTTTAAAACAAAAAATCATATTTCTCCCATACAAACTTTGCACCCCTATTTAACACCCATAGGGACAGAATTTCCAAAAATCTTGTCTTATCCCTTGCCTATGTCATAAAAGGAAAATCTGGTGTAAATTTCAAGTTTCTAGATACAGTAGTTTTTAATTCAAATTTTGCACCCCTGTTTAACCCCCTTAGGGGTAGAATTTTATAAAACGCCGAAAGTACCTTTTTGGTATCAATAAGTTATCCTCCTACAAAGTTTTAAGTCTCCAGTTCAATAAATAATGTTCCCCCATACAAACTTTGGACCCCCATTTCACCCCCTTAGGGAAAGCATTTCCAAAAATCCTGTTCTATCCCCTACCTACGTCATAAAAAGAAGTTCTGGTGTAATTTTCAAGTTCCTAGTCCCAGTAGTTTTGAATACAAAATTTGCACCCCTATTTAATCCCCTTAGGGGTGGAATTTTCTAAAACGCTGAAAGAACTTTTTTTGTATCTTAATAAGTAATATCCCTACAAAGTTTCAAGTCTCTAGTACAAAAAATAATGTTTCACCCATACAAACTTTGCACCCCTATTTAACACCCTTAGGGATAGAATTTCCAAAAATCCCGTCTTAACCCTTGCCTACGTCATAAAAAGAAGGTCTGGTGTAAATTTCAAGTTCCTAGTCTCAGTAGTTTTGAATACAAAATTTGCACCCCTATTTAATCCCCTTAGGCGTGGAATTTTCTAAAATGCTGAAAGAACTTTATTTGTATCTTAATAAGTAATATCCCTACAAAGTTTCAAGTCTCTAGTACAAAAAATAATGTTTCACCCATACAAACTTTGCACCCCTATTTAACACCCTTAGGGATAGAATTTCCAAAAATCCCGTCTTATCCCTTGCCTACGTCATAAAAAGAAGGTCTGGTGTAAATTTCAAGTTTGTAATCCCAGTAGTTTTGAATACAAACTTTGCACCCCTATTTAACCCCTTTAGGGGTGGAATTTTGTACAACGCTGAAAGAACTTTTTTTGTATCTTAATAAGTAATATCCCTACAAAGTTTCAAGTCTCTAGTACAAAAAATAATGTTTCACCCATACAAACTTTGCACCCCTATTTAACACCCTTAGGGATAGAATTTCCAAAAATCCCGTCTTATCCCTTGCCTACGTCATAAAAGGAATGTCTGGTGTAAATTTCAAGTTTGTAGTCCCAGTAGTTTTGAATACAAACTTTGCACCCCTATTTAACCCCCTTAGGGGTGGAATTTTGTAAAACGCTGAAAGAACTTTTTTGTATCTTAATAAGTAATATCTCTACAAAGTTTCAAGTCTCTAGTACAAAAAATAATGTTTCACCCATACAAACTTTGCACCCCTATTTAACACCCTTAGGGATAGAATTTCCAAAAATCCCGTCTTATCCCTTGCCTACGTCATAAAAGGAAGGTCTGGTGTAAATTTCAAGTTTGTAGTCCCAATAGTTTTGAATACAAACTTTGCACCCCTATTTAACCCCCTTAGGGGTGAAATTTTGTAAAACGCTGAAAGACCTTTTTTTGTATTCTAATAAGTAGTCTTCCTGCAAAGTTTCAAGTCTCTAGTTCAATAAATAATGTATCCTCCATACAAACTTTGGACCCCCATTTCACCCCTTTAGAGGGTGAATTTTGAAAAATCCTTTCTTAGTGCTCCCCTACACCTTATAAGGAACCTACGTGCCAAATTTGGAATCTCTAGACCCAGCGGTTTGGGCTGTGCGTTGATATGTCAGTCAGTCAGTCAGTCAGTCAGTCAGTCAGTCAGTCAGTCAGTCAGTTTCTTCTTTTATATATTTAGATATAGTTTTTTCTGGAGCGATTATATCCGAAAATATGAACATAATCAAAAAATGATTTTATTAAACCCCTATTCATTTTTAAATACCTATCCAACAATATTGGAAGGGTGCAAAGCGGGTGGAGGGAGTAGCCTAAACGATCACAGCGCTCGCTACGGCTAAAATTTACATTTTTGTCGCGGACTTGAGCTGTCAAATCCATTATGCAGTAAACATTTTCTAATCGTTTTTGAGATAAATTTAATATGTTCCTAGTAAGATATGTTATTGTGAATTGTAATAACACCAAGAAGAAGCGACTGTAAAATTTACCAATTTCCAAGACTGTGGTGGAAACGAGACTGAAGAAATAAGTGGATAATTGCCGTAAGAAAATAAGATAAGTCAATTAACCTCTAAATTTTACTTAAAGTACGTACCTAGTCATTTGATATAAGTATTAAATTGAAAATTTACGGTGAATTACTATGTTACAGTCCCGATGGATCCCTGTGGCAGCCAAAGCCAGATGACAGAATTTGTAGTGCACACTTTATTGGAGGTAGAAAAGTCGATGCAGAAGCCAGTGCCAGTTATGTTCCAAGGTCATGTCTCCTTGGCGAATGTCTTCAACCTTAAGGACATGCCCAGCTAGCACCATTTTCTTGCCTTTATTCATCGGCTCTGGTTGGAAAATGATTTCGTGGTTGTTGGCACGAAAACCCGTTTTAGTCACCAGTAGGCTCATTTCTCAATGAAAACAACAATTTTAATGTTATTGGCAATAATGTTACTGACTAACATCGTTCAAAATTGTCTAATATAGTAAAATAACACAAGATTTCATTAATTTTTTCACAATATTTACTTACTTCTCGCTTGACAGCGGTGACAATATTGTCCATAATGGCCACCTGTCACGTGGCGCTGTCGTCGCGCACGGTCCCAATATCACACGTTAGGGTTGAAATTAAAAAAAAAACACTCCCCACTTTACGTATAGGGTATAATAAAACATTTTTTTCCACTTTTTATTTTACCACTTTGTCGGCGTGATTGATATACATATTAGTACCAAATTTAGGCTTTCTAGTGCTAACGGTTACAGACAGACATGACGAAACTATAAAAAGGGTTCCTAGTCGACTACGGAACTCTAAAAAGGAGGATCTCAGTTTGACCTGTATGTTTGTATGCATGTTTGTCCGCGATTTTCTCGCGTTTGGGTGAACTGATTTGTACGCAGTTTTCACCAAAACGTAGAGAATTTCACCGTGGTGGTTTTAGTATACAATGAATTGAATAGAATAGAATAGAAATTTATTCGGATAACACATCATTACACATACATTCACATAATGCACCTTAAAAGCTAACAAACAGGGATGTGCTACCGAAAAGGTCTCCACTCAGCAATGCAGTTGACACAGCAGTGCCAACACTGAGAAAAATGGGGCACTATAAACTTATGTGAATGCAGACATTTTTGACCAATCGTGCACGCACATAAAGTTACGCTGCCGGCTGTGCACAAAAAAATATGATTCCACCGTGACGTCATCAATTCAATGACATCACAAGCTCATTCGCAGCTCGCATTATAAAAAATCGTTCAAGGAATCATAAGATCATAACGTATTGCATTAGCAAGAAAACTTATAGTGCACTGCTTTAAAATACTTCTGTTGGAGGCACTTTATAGTATAATGCATGGCGATAACTAATAGTTCCGTATTATCCTATTACTAGACGTGCCCGCGGCTCCACCCGCGTGAATTAATTATATGAATGTATTTGTCACAATTGTATTATGTTCATGAGCCCTGCTTAGCAACGTACCGATATGGAAATAATAGCAGTATACAGGTATTTTCAATATTTTCATATAAATTTATTAAGGGGCTCCCATACGCCAATGACCTTCGATCTGAATCCCTTAGTTTTCTTATGTTTTTTTTAGCTTACTATATTAACAACAACGGCTTTAAGCAATATAGTATCCCATATTTACTTCAAAGTTCATCGTTTTCGAGATATTTGGCATCAAAGTTGAACCATTTTAGGCCAAAAAAACCGTTTTCTGGCCATAACTTTTGTGTTAATTGGTTTATAATGAAAACCCTAGACCAGTTTTTAGAGACGTCACAGACAAACCCAAATATGTAGATTTCGTATATGTTACATCTTTCACGTCAATAGAGATACGAAATTAGTGTTTTTTTAGACAATCTTTAAAAAAATCATACAACATTAAGTATTCATTTGTTTCAAAATCCGGTAGACCAAAATGGAGATAAAAGACTGAAGAACCGATAACCGTTTGATTCATATTTCTATCTGTAGTGCAAAAGAAGGAGATACGATTCAAAACTTGTCAAAAATCGATGGAAACCTCGGGTAGCCCCTTAAAATGTCAACATGAAACTCAGTAATAAACACAGGCCTCCTCTCATGGATGAGAGGGAATGGGCAGTAGTCCCCACGCTGGCCCAGTGCGGGTTGGGGACATTCGTGAGGAAACCTGCATACATCCACAAAGAAATTCAAAGGTGTATGTGAAGTCCCCAACCCCGCACTGGGCCAGCGTGGGGACTACTGCCCGTTCCCTCTTATCCATGAGAGGCCCGTGCCCAGCAGTGGGACGTATATAGGCTGATTTATTTATAATTATTATTAAAAAAAAATGCTTCAGCCACTATAGCGACACAAAGTCTCATAATTTTCAGCACTTAGTAAATTTTTACCCAAAGTGGTGTCATTATAACACCTATTTTCATAGACATCAAAACTATTCTCTAAGGAAGTAATTGTCTGCACTTTTACAAAAAAAATAACGACGAAGACACCGAAACCCCGCCGGTGACTTCTAATCTACCCGCCACCCGAGTCGGATTTGCCACAATAAGTTTTTTTTTAATTAACTTCAAAAAAGCTATTTAGAATATATATATAGTCCCTGAGACGGCCACTAATATCCACACTTTCCAACTCTCATAACTTCATAATAAGTCCCTGGGACGGCCACCCTTTGCTATATATATCCCAACCGTTATTTGCCTTCTTTAGCCAGTTGCCTCCGGCCGTGGCTGCTATGTCGTCGCTCCAGCGCGTACTGTTACAGTGAGCCTCCGTGGAGCTTGAAAAAAACTCATGTATACACCCAAGCAGTTTATTATCCCAATTACAAACACTGCACGACTTATAGTATCACTGAAAATATTTATATCAAAATTAAAGGTCAGAGTATAGCAAAGGGGGCGCGATTAAGTTTTTTTCCGCTCTTATAAAAAAAACAACCACGAAGACGGCGGCGGGAGCAGAGCTCCCGCCACCGTCTTCTAACCTATCCGCCATCCGAGTCGGTTCACGATACCGATTTTTTTTAAGTCCCAGAACCGTATAAATAACTGATTTAGGAGCCAATATCTCGGTAATTATCAAATATAGAGAAAAGTTGCCCATACAAAACATGCTTATTTTAGCGTCTTCTATATGATAGCATCATAAAAAATAGGTGTCATAATGACACCACCCCCATCAAAACAAAAACTAAGTCCCGCGGCCCCTTTGCTATACCCCAACCAAATTAAATTACGACTGACATATGTTTCGTTAATATTTGGCGTTTTATAAAGTCATAATGCTGTCGATGCTTTACCTGTATTAGGCAATATTTATGTGGAAGCAAAACAGTTATGCGTGCATATAACAGTATGTGGCCGCCCTGACTTTCTTTTTACATCGGGGCCTTTCCATAGCATCACTTCTTTGGTCCATCTCTTGTCCGTGTATCACCCATCCCACTGCACATCACCAAGTGTCCAGCCCATCGCCATTTTAACTTAAGGATTTAGAGCAGGGTGTCTGTAGTTTTCGTCTAAGCTCGTATGCGCTCACTTTTCACTTTAAATGGATTTTCCTTATGTTTAACGTACTCCTTTCCATCGCGCGTTGTCCTTATTTTGGTTTTGGTCTTTACTGTGTAACTCCAAGTTTGGCAGCCATATGTAAGTGTAGGGAGAATGTTGGTGTCCATAACTATTTTTTTCATATGCAGTGAGTCGCCTTTACCAGTATTTTTTCCAACTTATGGCTGTGCGTCGTTCTATCTCGCCTTGTGTGCTATCATTGCTAAAAGAGACTTCTTTTCCTAGGTATATGTAGCGTTCTACATACTCTAATGTGGTTTTGTCATTGCCTGTCACCTTGGTTTCAGCCTCGTTCATCCAGACTACTTTTTCGCTTTCTTCTCTGAATGAGTTGATCACTCTATTTTTTTGCTAGCAGAGGCGAGCAGTACGATTTCGTCCGCAATCCCGAGATGGCTTAGCCGCTTGCCTTTAATTATTATGCCTTCATGCTGCCAGGAAATATGATATCGTAAATAACCAAATCAAGGTCCAAATGAGAAAACACCAGTTCCAACCGATCCGAGCACTCGTTTCACACGATAACAAACGATAAATAATAATTATAAATGCAAATATAAAACAATTTTCAAAGTAAAGTAACAATACCACTGACACTTGACACTCTTGACAGTCTGACGGTGGCGGAACGTTCCATTTCATGTCAAATTCTCTTAAATTCTCTTACCGAAATTTCAAAGTTCGGTTTTCATTTATAATTATCTATAAATACTATGTTTTTTTAGCCGAATCAATTGTATAACGATTATACTAACGTGTAAATGTAGTCTCAGATATAATCAAATTATGTAAAATGGAGAGACCGATCTCTCAGATCCGAACGTCAGAGCCGAACATTTCCGAACAATGGCGACGCTTAAAATTGTCAATTTTGTCGAGATTTCATTACGTGATTTTAGAAAAAATATGGAACAGAACCGGAAGCCTTTATGCTCTTGTTCTAAGTTAATATCAATAGAATTGATTCGTACATTTATTTCTCGTGTTCGTTGCGTTGGTTTTAAGAAACGTGTCGCCAAAGATCGTGTTTTTTGTAAGGCGCTATCTCGCTCGTTCCTTCGTGTTTTATCCCGTTCTGATTTTCCGATTTTTATAATAGATGTGCGTTTGCATTTTACTAATTGGTGCCTATCAAGTCGTGCATCGTAATATTTCGTGCCTGCCCGATGTTTTTACATGCGAGTGCACTAAATGTTTTAGTGCTTTTCTACCTTGGCATCATCCCTATAAGGTCAACCAGGGCAAATGCATCTATAGGGTAAATGCGTCTTTTGAAGATATCTCCGAAAATAAACATTTTAGTACTATTACAATCGTCTAAATTGAAAGTTTGGTAACCATACTTTGAACATCTAGGTACTTATGTAGGTAATAGGCAAATGGCGAAATCTTGTAAGGCAAGTCAGCAATATCATCGCACCAGTTATCTAGGATCGTCATCATCTGAAAAAAAAACATCTAATGAAAACTCCGTTTTCTGAATCAACTCTCAGAATTAAGGACGGCTTTATGTTTCTATGCCAAATCTTGGGATTAGGTGTCAAAGCGGACCCCGGACTCCTTTAGGAGCATTACCGGGAATAACGCTAGGAGGATGATGAAGGACGCCTCTATATTTCAAAGATAGGTAAGTTAAAAGTAGTAGAATAACACATACGTGCGGCTGACGTTCCGTGGGATTGTCTCCGAACCCGAAGTACATCATCAAGCCAGCTATTTAAGTTGGCTGCGCTATATCCTGGCTGATCTGCGGGAGATCATGGTTTTCAGGCAGCTTAACATATTTGTCTGTCGGCGTTTGCTGCGTAATTAAATACGCACACAGCTGGTTACGCAGTTTGGCCTCCAGAGGCCCGATCTGGCTCTCCCTCTGGCAGCCTTTTAGTATAGCCCTCCTAAGGCGTCACCTTACAGAGTGTTACAACCTGAAATGTATTTGTTCAGTTTTGTTATTGTTAATTTTAGGGTATATTTTAATTATATTGTGGCAACACACAATTATTGGACGACGTTTTAGCTGTTGTGTTGGTCACACTATTACCCCCACTCCTAACCGTTAATCGGTCTGTTAGCTTTCGAATTCCGAACAGAGAACAACCCTTTTCGTAGCTGCCGTCGCAATAGTAAAATTTAAGGTCACCACTAGCTGTAGCGTTATTAGTAGTTTGTGTATCATCAGTGAAGTGAGTTTGGAGGCTGCCGAAGGCTTTTGGACGTAATCTGAGGCTAAGTAGCTGACACCGGAGGTAAGAGTTAAAAGTAAGCTTGGTTCAGGTGAACTGGAGACTTCAACCGACGGTGCTCTGCTTGCGACGCCGAAGATCCTGTGTTCCACAGCCCAACAGACCAGGTATAACCGACGAACCACTGTTCTATTACTAATTTTAGCACACGTCAAACATTTAGACTCTTCAAATACCAATATTCTTGTTTCTCCCGCGACCCCCGTATTTCTCGTCCTCATTTACAGTCCACTATTGTCGTTAATTCACATTTTGGTCCTTCGAGCCGGATATTTTGATAAGTGACCTTTGGTTTTGTCGTTTCGCAAGTCACTTGTTGAAAGTTCGGGTCTTTGTTTTCGTTCGAACTTATAAAATAATTGAGGGTAACTTTTGTGAAAGTAATTTAGGGTAAGCAAAAATATTGGTAAAATCTAGTGGTCCCCTTAAAGTTATTCGTTCATTTCATTCGTTTAAGTGACACTTCTACTGGCAACATTGAAAGTTGCATCAGTCAGCTGTCATTTGTCAAATTGACATTGGTCAAATTATTTGTTGTTGAATATACCGGTGTGCGTTTTTTAAATAGTTTTCGTGTTCGAACATTGTTTTGTTAAGTGATTTAATTAAAATGGTTGGTGGTAAAAGTCAGTTGCCGGAAGAGTGCGCAGACCCGTTGTTAGTGGCTCGGGATTACGCAATTATGCGTCTGGAATGTATTTTTATGCTATCGGACACTGACATAGGATTAGTTGAAGAAGCAGAAATCGGTGCAATTGCGCAAAGTTTTCACGAGACGCAAGTGAAGATCATCACGAGTGCTCCGCGAGGTGAGCATAGAGACATTTTCAGCCATACAGCGATGTTCGATTCAAAGCTGCGCGAGGTTAAAGCTCGGATGAGTTCCGTTACTAAGCCTAAGGTTAGTGCTATGCAACAAATGCAAACCGTTCTGCCAAAGTTGCCTAAAATAAACATTCCTGCATTCGATTCTAGAATCGAAAATTGGATTACTTTTATTCAATTATTCAACTCGTTGGTACATAAGCGAACAGATTTGGCTCCAGTGGAAAAATTGCATTATTTGCTATCTAGTTTGCAAGGAGAAGCATATAATGTAATTAAAAATTATCCAGTGACCAACGAAAACTATAAGGTAGCTTATGAGGCACTATATAAACAGTACAATAAGACTCGACTTATCGCTACCACTTACTATGAGAAACTTGTTGCATGTGAGTCGGTTAAATCTTCTCGAGCAAGCGATCTTGAACGTGTTAATAGGACATTCAAAGAAAATCTTGCGATTCTAAATAGTTTTAATTTACCGGACAAGAATTTTATGTTGTTCCAACTGTTGTGGTCCAAATTAGATAGGAACACTAAGGAACAGTTTGAACTGGAACACAATTCAGATGATGTTCCAGATTTTAATCGGCTGCAAAGTTTTATTGAGAAACGGTTTAGGGCCTTAGATGCTGCTGGTTTTAATGTGCCAAGTGTCAACATATCTCAACCGAGTACCAGCAGGGGTGTGAACAAGCCTAAGACAGTATTATCGGTGTCTATCCCACCATGTGTATTGTGTAGGGAGGCTCATGGTCTCACATCTTGTCCAATTTTTTTGAAATTTGACCCGAACACCCGTTTCAAATGTGTGAAGGAGAACAAGTTGTGTATATTGTGTCTGTCTGGTTCGCACTCAGTGAAGTCTTGCAAATCTAGGCAGCGGTGTGAACAGTGTAAGTTTTCACACAACACATTATTACATTTTAATAACACAAATGTACATGTTCCGGTGACAGATTCAGGGAACATTCAAAATTCTGTGGACATCTCCAATCCCTCGGCCATGGTAGCAAGTAAGACTATTTCTTCTACATTATTTTCGACAGCCAGGGTTATAGTCAAGGATGCCCATGATAATCTCGTTCCGGTGAGGGTTTTGTTGGACTGTGCGGCTGGATGCAGTTTTGTAACGGAACGCTGTGCTAAGCGACTTGGTCTTAGCGTCAAGCAGGGGAGACATGCTGTTAATGGCATAGGCCAGGCAGTTGCTGAACCTGCTGGCACCCTATCGTGTGTCCTTTCACCTAGTAATGGTGGATCAAAAAACACCTTTTCGTTCGAGGCTTACATATTGCCTACAATATGTTCGGACATGCCATCCGAGCCTTTGGATATTTCGTCGTGGCAACATATTAAGGACCTGGACTTAGCTGACCCGAGTCTACACATACCAGGACCTGTCGACATGCTCTTGAGTGTCGACATTTTCGCATCTTCGTTGCGTCCAGGGTTGATCCATGGTGACCCAGGCCAACCAACTGCCGTCAACACTATTTTCGGTTGGATTTTGATGGGTGGTTGCGCCACGGACATTTGTCGTTCTCGTCTTCGTCGTAACAGCTGCCATGTGGTTGCGGATTCATTTTCGTTAGACGACTCAATTAAGAGATTCTGGGAGTTGGAAAATGTCAACTCTCCGAATACCGTCGTATTGTCGAAGGAGGATCAACTGTGCGAAAACTATTTTGTCGATAATTTTCGTCGCACAGAGGAGGGTAGATTTGTCGTGCCTCTACCCTTCGCTGATCCGTCCAATAAACCTACCTTTTCGGGCTCTAGAGCTATTGCTCTCAAAAGGTTTTCGTCGTTGGAAAGGAAGTTGCAGAGTAACTCAGAATTTTCGAAAAATTACATAGCCTTCATGGAAGACTATGAAAATTGTCGCCATCTCGAAAGATGTGATCCTCCAGAAGTTGACGAGGGACACTTCTTCTATATTCCCCATCATGGAGTATTGAGACCGTTGTCGACTAGCACGCCTCTACGCGTCGTGTTTGATGCTAGTGCCCGGGACGGTCAAGGTACCTCGCTGAACGACACTCTGTTGCCAGGACAAAAGCTGCAAAACAACATCTTCCACCTGCTCCTTCGTTTTCGTTGGCATATGGTCGTGTTTACAGCAGATGTGAAGCAAATGTACCGGCAGATTTTGGTGACTCCTGAAGATGCAGAATACCAGCGCATTCTGTGGCGGCCTTCTGTCAATGAACCTGTCAGTGACTACCGGCTGCTCACTGTCACATATGGGGTTTCCTCGGCTCCTTACCAGGCTCTGCGTACCATTGCTCAGTTGGCAAGGGAATCCGCATCCAAGTGTCCCTCAGGTTCAGGAGTTTTGGATCGCGACATTTACGTTGACGATGTTGTGTCTGGTGCTCCATCTGTCGAGCAAGCTCGTGGTCTTCGGGCGGAACTATCCGCAATACTAGCGTCGGGTGGTTTCCATCTGCGGAAGTGGACGTCAAACTGTCAAGACTTCTTTGTCGACATACCATCGACTGATTTGTACTCTGAGGACTTTCGGGAGTTCAACTCCATTGGTGACGTCTCTCTTAAGATTCTTGGTCTGTCGTGGTTGCCTCGGACGGACTATTTTACCTTTAAAGTGGTTGTTGAGGGTCGTCGTTGTACCAAGCGAACCATTCTCTCGGAGATTGCTCGAATCTTCGATCCGCTGGGCCTTCTCTCTCCCGTCACGTTCTTTGCGAAATACCTTATGCAGCTGCTCTGGGTTTCAGGAACCGCGTGGGATGACGAGGCACCAGATACTATCGCAATCGAATGGCAAGCTTTTAAGGTTCAGCTGCCTTCCCTAAGCTCGGTCTTGGTCCCTCGTCGCATGGTCCGAGAGTTCACTACGCTCGAGCTGCACGGATTCTGTGACGCTTCAGAACGTGGTTTCTGCGCAGTAATATACTTGCGAACCTTGGAGGACAATGGAGCTTGCAGTGTCCAGTTGGTCTGTGCCAAGTCGAAGGTGGCACCTCTTCGCAAACTCTCGGTGCCGCGTTTGGAGTTATTGGCAGCGGTTTTGCTCGCAGATTTGGTGGCGTCTGTCGTAGATGCGTTGAGGCCTTTCCAGGTGATAGATCAAATCTTCGCGTGGTCCGACTCCAGTGTTGCGTTGGCGTGGATCAAGTCTTGCCCTTCCAGGTGGAAGACCTTCGTGGCTAACCGCGTAAGCCACATTCAGGACACAATCCCTCCCGATTGCTGGCGACATGTGAGGACGGCTGACAATCCCGCGGATTGTGGGTCTCGAGGTCTCCTGCCTAACGACTTGGTCAATCAGATCAGTTGGTGGGAAGGTCCTTCATGGCTTGTCTTGGACAAAGCTGATTGGCCAAGATCAACGTTGTCGATCGACGCTGATATCCTTCAAGAGGAACACAGGGTGACTGTTCTTGTGACGGCTGTCGAAGAACCACTTGTCGTGAAACTGCTTGACCAATTTTCGTCATTAACGACTCTCCAACGAGTCCTGGCATATTGTTTCCGATTCACGCACAACGCCAAGAACCGAAAGACTCCCAGTAAACTGTGCATCGGTCCTCTGACACCCCTCGAGATAAAACAAGCGCTTATGTTTCTCGTTCGTTTCGTTCAAAAGCGCCACTTCTCTCAAGAAATTGAGAAAATTAAAAACAACCTTTCGAACTCTCTACCTAAAGGTCTTAGGAAATTGGCTCCGTTCGTCGATGATGCGGGTCATTTGAGGGTGGGCGGACGCCTATCACGAGCTTCTCTCGAGTTTGATGTAAAACATCCCCTGCTTTTACCTCGTGATGATCGTCTGACCTTTTTGCTCATAGATGAGTACCATCGTCGGTTTATGCACCCCGGCGTGCAAACATTGCATAACTTGCTGTCACAGCATTTCTGGGTGCTGTCTCCGAAGCGGGCCATCCATTCAGTGACGTCCAAGTGTGTGAAGTGCTTTCGCTCTCGGCCACTGGGTGCTCCTGCCCCGTTCATGGGTGACTTACCGTCGTATCGGATAAGCCAACTAAAATCGTTTTCGAGTGCCGCCGTCGACTTTGGCGGGCCTTTCGACATATCTCTTGGGCGCGGCCGAGGTAACAAAACTTACAAGGGTTACATCTGCGTCTTCGTTTGTACCTCGACCAAAGCTGTCCACACCGAGCTTGTGACCGAACTGTCTTCGGAGGCGTATATAGCCGCTCTCCGGCGTTTTGTCGCGCGTCGTGGTCGTTGTAGCCGCCTAGTCTCTGACCAAGGCAAAAATTTCGTTGGCGCTAACAACATTTTACAGCGCCTCCTGAAGGATGCTGCCGAGCAGCACCATCAAATTAAATTTGAATTTAACCCCCCGGGTAGTCCACACTTCTCAGGTCTGGCAGAGGCTGGAATCAAGGCTGTAAAGACTCACTTGTCGCGTGTTATCGGCTCGCAAAGACTAACTTACGAAGAGTTCTCTACAGTCTTGACGCAGGTCGAAGCTCTTCTAAATTCGAGACCACTCACCCCTCTCAGTGCTGATCCCAACGACCTGTCGGTCCTGACTCCTGGTCATTTCCTGACCATGGAGCCTTTGTCGGTTGTGCCAGACGAAGACTTGGCTGACACCAAAGTCAGTGTTGTCCAGCGTTGGAAGCTCCTACAAAAAATGCACCAAGACTTCTGGAGCAAATGGTCGAAGGAATATATGCATACCCTCCAGCAGCGCATGAAGTGGCATGACAAGCAGCCCAGCATTGTGAAGGGTGCGCTCGTGCTCATTCTCAATGAGCAGACTGGTCCTATGAAGTGGCCTCTAGGTCGCATTGTCGATACACACCCGGGGTCTGACGGAATCTGCCGTGTTGTCACGGTGCGGACGTCCACTGGACTGTACAAGCGGCCAGTGGTCAAGTTGTGCCCTCTGCCCGTTCAATAATATATCGTTGTTATCGTCCCTTTTCTTGTTTTGTGTATTTTCGTTCGTTTCGTCTAGGCAAAATACTAGTGTATTTTGGTGGGCGGAATGTTCAGTTTTGTTATTGTTAATTTTAGGGTATATTTTAATTATATTGTGGCAACACACAATTATTGGACGACGTTTTAGCTGTTGTGTTGGTCACACTATTACCCCCACTCCTAACCGTTAATCGGTCTGTTAGCTTTCGAATTCCGAACAGAGAACAACCCTTTTCGTAGCTGCCGTCGCAATAGTAAAATTTAAGGTCACCACTAGCTGTAGCGTTATTAGTAGTTTGTGTATCATCAGTGAAGTGAGTTTGGAGGCTGCCGAAGGCTTTTGGACGTAATCTGAGGCTAAGTAGCTGACACCGGAGGTAAGAGTTAAAAGTAAGCTTGGTTCAGGTGAACTGGAGACTTCAACCGACGGTGCTCTGCTTGCGACGCCGAAGATCCTGTGTTCCACAGCCCAACAGACCAGGTATAACCGACGAACCACTGTTCTATTACTAATTTTAGCACACGTCAAACATTTAGACTCTTCAAATACCAATATTCTTGTTTCTCCCGCGACCCCCGTATTTCTCGTCCTCATTTACAGTCCACTATTGTCGTTAATTCACAGTATTCAATTTATTAATTTAGTTGCATCAAACCACACATTCTATGGGACAGAGAAGTAAACCATACCTGATTCTCCCGGCGTCTTAGCTAGCCCGCTGGCTGTCCCGCACTTGTCGTTAGTTGTGACTCTGGGGCTCAGTCCGCGTCTCCAAGTGAATTAATAGTGCCACTCCTTGATTATCTAAGTCAAGGAAGTCCTGCTCCTGCAGGACCTAGAGCAAACCGCAATACTTAGCGACGAAAGATCGGTATAACTGGTACTCGCCTGAAATACCAAATAAAATTGATGTAAATTATACAAATATCTAAAACTAAATTAGGTTCTCCAATCTACACCGAATGTCGTTTCTATGTCTATCTAGGATATAAAGGTTAGATAACTCTTATTTTAACTTTTATGACCCTCTATGGGGGATATTTATATCATGTGTATCGTAGTGTCTTTAACTTTACTTTTGTTTGACTAACCATTTTAAATAATATATAACTATTAGGTACTTACTAGCAAAGTGTTCGACGACTTCTTCATCAAATCCCATTTTCTAAGGAGGTCTCCCATTGGATCCATATTAGATCGACACTGAATAAACACGCACATCACGCAAGGTCAAAATTCGAACTGCACACTGCCCATCCGATCCACCCTCCACGGCCGCTGCTTGCGAAACTTTTATGTGCATACGCACGATTTAATTACGGCTTTGCACTTTCAAACTTGCTGCATAGTTTGAAATATATACATGCATTGCACAAAACACCATAGTGCAACTCTTTGAACCATAACTTTCTACGCAAATAACGATATTTTATGGTGCATTTGTGACGTCACTAATTTATCGTGCATTGATCACTGTATATTATGATGCTAAATTCTACGTTTTGTCTTTTTGGTGCTGTGTGCATAATACTGTATACTACTTGCGCCATAAAAGATAAGGCATTTGTACTTTATGTTTTAGTGAGGTTTCTTGCACAATGAAGTTCAATGTCCAGCACAATAGATTTAGATTCGTGTCACTATTTAAAGTATTGCGCACTGTTTTATTACTGGCAAGCAGCGTATTTTCAACTGTTTTTTTTTTTTTTTTTTTTTTTATGTGATAGGAGGCAAACGAGCAGGCGGATCACCTGATGGTAAGCGATTACCGCCGCCCATGGGCACCTGCAACACCAGAGGTGTTGTGAGTGCGTTGCCGGCCTTTAAGATGGGAGTACGCTCTTTTCTTGAAGGTTTGAAGGTCGTATCGGTCCGGAAATACCGCAGGCGACAATCCATTCCACAGATTAGCTGTGCGAGGCAGGAAGCTTCTGGAGAAGCGCACAGTTGAGGACTGCCAACCATCTTAAGTGGTGAGGATGGTAATGTTGTCGCGTTGGACGATGGCGAAAAGAAGCGGTAGGGATTAATCCGAACAATTCCTCGGAGCACTCCCCGTTATACATGCGATAGAAAATGCAGAGCGAAGCCACATCTCTACGCAGCGCCAAGGAGTCAAGCCGACCCGAAATATGCTGGCAGTCAACAATTCGAGTTGCTCGTCGTTGGATGCGGTCCAGAGGGAGAAGCTGGTATTGGGGTGCCCCTGCCCATAGATGAGAACAGTATTCCATGTGTGGGCGGACCTGCGATTTATAAAGCTGCAGGCGGTGGGCCGGTGTGAAATACTGTCTCGATCTGTTGAGCACACTGAGCTTTTTTGAGGCTAATTTGGCCTTACCCTCTAAATGCCCGCGGAACTGGACTTCACTCGAAATGTCGACGCCAAGGATTCCGATACTGGCTGCGGCAGTCAGGGGAGTGCTCTCAAAACGAGGTGACACGACAAACTTTAACTTTTTCGCGGTAAACGCGCAAACCTGTGTCTTGGTAGGGTTAAAACGGACTAAGTTAAGTCGACCCCATTCAGAGATTTCATTTAGGGAAGTCTCAATTTCAGACACAAGTTTGTTCCGGCTCTCGATGACAATTTCCCTAGAGATGTTGGTACGGCCGGTGTAAGAGGCATCACCTGTACTATCATCAGCATAACAATGAATACCGCTGATTTTCAGCATGTCATTAATATGCATAAGGAATAGCGTGGGTGATAGCACACAGCCTTGAGGGACACCAGCATTTACAGACATGGAGTCGGAACATTCACCGTCAACTACGACCTTAATGCTTCTGTCTGCTAGAAAACTACTGACCCATACACATAATCTCTCAGGAAGCCCATAGGATGGTAGCTTCGAAAGAAGTGCTTTGTGCCAAACCCGATCAAAGGCCTTCGCTATATCCAAACTAACAGCCAATGCTTCACCCTTAGTCTCGATCGCCAGTGCCCATCGATGTGTCAGGTAGACTAGAAGATCACCAGCCGAGCGGCCTCTACGGAAGCCGTATTGTCGATCACTAAGCAACTGGTGGTCCTCTAGGTACCGAAGGAGCTGGCAGTTGATAATGGACTCCATTATCTTCGAGAGAAGGGAGGTAACAGCTATTGGCCTGTAGTTGGACGGATTTGAGCGGTCGCCCTTTTTAGGGATCGGATGCACTAAAGCTGACTTCCACGAGGTCGGGACTACGCCAGAAGAGTACGAGAGCCGAAAGAGACGCGTTAAGACCGGAGCCAACTCGGGAGCACACATCTTCAGCACAATCGCAGGGATACCGTCAGGCCCACTTGACTTATGAGTGACGAGGGAAAGAAGTGCTTTACGAATCGAGCTTTGGTTGAACCGGATATCCGGCATACAGCTCTCGCACCGCGGAATGGTCGGCGGCGCGCTTCCCCCGTCATCCAAAGTCGAGTTAGCCGCAAAGACTTTACCCAGAAGATCGGCTTTGTCTTTTGCGTCGTGAGCCAATGAATCGTTCTCCATGTGCAGAGGCGGAAAAGATGGCGTGCAGAAATTGCCCTGGATAGCTTTGGCAAGAGACCAGAATGCACGAGTTCCCGACGGGAGGCGTTCTAATTTCTCGCCAATTCTACCAATGTGCAGTGACTTTGCTCTGGCAATAACTCTTTTAAAGGACCTGGAGGCAAAGTTAAACTCCTTTTTTAATGCGCCAGTCTTTACATCCCGAACTGCCGCTGCGTCTACCCAGGCTTGGTAACGTTCATGCTTTTGGCGAGAGGCCTTTTTGCAGAAGCGACCAAACCAGGGTTGAGACTTGCCACCAACAGGGACTACAGAATATGTACTATGTTTGCATAATATTTCATTACGTCGTTTTCAATCCATTTTTTTAGTGAACGGCGCTGGTTTTCTGTGGATCCAGTGAGGTGTGCGGGACAGCATGGGGAGACCGGGGATAGTTGACCAGTTTTCGGGTTAAAAATTTGTATTTCCACGGTATTAGAGCCTATATTTCTGATCAGCAATTTAGTTGATAGGTAAACTATCTGGCTTTAAATAAGTGTACTAAAAAGATCGCTACTTGTTATAAGTTAGCCTGCAATCTTGATTTTTTTAAACTGGAAAAATTTGTCAACTTACCCCGTGCTTGGGGTAGGTTGACTAGTCACGTGGGGTAAGTTGACCTAATGTAAGCAAGCTAAATAAAAGGTGCAAAGTCTAAAAAAAATACTCAATACAATGTTATAATCATGTTTATTAAGTGAAAAAGAAGATAGATCTCGCGATCAGAGTAATTAAAATTAACAATCATTCAATAAACTACAGGCATCGGGCCTTTAGAACTTCAGCTGTGCTTAGGTAAGCTATATGCCCAGTGCCTATACCTAATCTCAACATAAAAGACAATTTCTTTTAGAGAACATAGTTAAGACAGTCTGATGCCAAGAACTCTAACATCAAAATCAAATTAGACAACTTCTATTAATCATAACTCTGTCAAACAGTCTAAACAATTAACTTAGTAACAATCAGTCTTACCAAAACAACATAAAATAATCAAAATTAGACAATTTCTTTTAGAAAACATAGTTTAGGCAGTCTGATGCCTAGAACTCTAACATCAAAATCAAATTAGACAACTTCTATTAATCATAACTCTGTCAAACAGTCTAAACAATTAACTTAGTAACAATCAGTCTTACCAAAACAACCTGTAGATAAACTTTAATCATTTGGTAACAAAAAAATCTTACTTAACAAATGCAGGAACCCTTAGTCTCATTTAAAAGTAAAAAATCACTATTTCTGCTTACTACTATTCTTCTTATAGTCCTTATAAGGCACGTGAAATATTAACTAAATACTGGAAGTATTTATTATTTTTAAACTTAATAATTTTGTCCTAAACTATTAGTATTAATATTTATTTTGTAACAATCAGTCTTGATAGTTATCATTTGTGTTATCTTATCTAGATACTTTGAGATCATTATATCAAATCAGTCTTCTAAATCCGAGGAACAGTTTTTGCATTCATAAAACAATAGGTTCCCATTTACACATTTTGTATGGGCCCATAACTTGCACGCAGTGCACTGAACCCATTCTTCGCCAGCAGCACTTGACCTATAAGACTCGGTGCACTCTAAACAATATGTTTCATCTTCATCACTTTCAACGTCATCACAATTTTTCTTGTTTGCCTTTCGTAGAGTTTTTTTCCCTTTTCCTTTACCTTTTGCTGTTTTAGATGTATCCTTGGTTTTATTTGGAATTTTTGACTTCTTGGTGACAGGCTTGTTAGTTTGTTTTTTTGTTTTAAGCTGTATTAGATTTTCTTTTTCCGGTGTGTCTGTATATACATATAGTGCTTTTTCGTTTCCTTGTATTTCTCTTATTTTCCAGGCGTGGCCCAGCCTTTGGATATGGTTTTATATCTTCGGGCAATTTAAACGAAGTGCTGGGCATACTCACTTCTCTGATTCCGGCTTCAAGATTTTTTTCTGGAGTTTTGAATCCATAATCTACGATCGGTTCTAAGAGTGCTTCTCTCGTTGAAGTTGATGCAGTGACAGTCTCACTATACAGGTCTCGCGATGGTTGTGCAGACGAAGACACACCCGGTACTGACATATCAGTGACCGATGCTGATATTAGTGCAGGTATGGACACGTTCGATGTTGGCCTATCAGGAATCTGTGTAGACGGCGGTGCAGACACATTCTGTGCTGGACTGTCATGAAACTGTGCCGATGGTGTTATTGGAACAAGCTCGTCGGATGCGGGCCTATTGGGAACCGGTGCCGATGGTGGAGTATGAACAGGCTCCACGCACGCTGGCCTATTAGGAACCCGTGCAGGAGAAGACACATCTGGTGCTGGCCTGTCAGTCACATATGCTCCGCTAAACTCTGAGTCCGGAAATATGTTTTCGTTGAGCGGTGATATCCCAGACACTCGGAATCCGGATTGGATATTATTAATAGTAGCTGCCAGTGGTAATTACGTTTTCACCAACTCAGGTATATCATAGATTGTTATCGTCTTCCCTGGGTGACTCGCCAACCAGTTGTCGCTCGCTTGGTTGTAATATTTCTTTAGTGGTCCATAAACTGTCCTGTCTAAGGGCTGCAGCTTATGGCTGCAGTGTGGAGGAAACGATAGAATTGTAACCCCATTCTCTTTGAAATAATCAAGCACTTCTATGGACAAATGCGAGTCATGGTTGTCCAGCAGTAATAAGACAGGCTTTTCAATGCTAGGTTTGACGAATTTGACGAAGTGTTTCGCGAATTTTCGAAAGTTTTCTTCTTTCATCCACCCAGAAGAGTTAGCATCGCCATCTGATCCTACTGGTCCACCTCTAATGAAATGTTCTTTATAGTGGACACGTGGGAAAACGAAGAAAGGCGGAACCATGTTTCCAAGTGCTGAGATTGCAACGGCAACCGTTACTAGCGTACCTCGTTCGGCAGATGTCATTTTCCCCGGATTTTTAATGCCTCGGCGAGCTATCACTTTGTTAGGAACTTGAACAGTTGTTAGACCAGTCTCATCTACGTTCCAAATATCACCAGGACTTAGGTTGAGACGTAGGTAAACGGTTTTTAAGTTCTCAAAAAACAACTGTACGTTAGTTTTGTTGAAAGATGTTGCTCGAGACAAACTGGTAGCTTGAGGACTTCGTATAGAAAGTGCAGGGTGTCTTTTCAGAAAACTCCCCAACCAATCTTCGCCAGCAACCTGTTTTCTATACCAAGATTCAGGAATTGATTTATTATTTTTCGTCGCAAATTCATACGCAAACTTTCGTACCTCATAAGGCGTAAATCCATAATAAATATCGGCAGCTTTCTTTAGACAATCTTCCAATGCAATTTCTTCTTCGTCACTGAATACTTGTCTTTTTTTTATGTAGCCAACACTATCCAAGGTACATTCAGATCTTGGCAATAAGGGATTCTTTTCTATTTTAAGTTTTAAATGTGCCACGTGGCGATGAAGAGTTTTGTACGGAATCTGAAACTCCTTTGCAGTAGAATTAATGCTTTTTTTGTCAAACAAAACTTGTTGACATGCTCTGTCAATGACGTCCTTGGGTATGTTCGCACGCGTGGATTTTCTTTTATATGTCCGCATCGTTCTGAAACAACATGTATACATAAATCACTCATTGCATTTTATGTCCAGCAGCCAGGGGTAAGTTGACTAAGTGGTCAACAAGCCCCGCTTTAGATTAGTCAACTAGCCCCAAATCACCTTGAGATTTTAAACCACGTGCCGTAACCTTGAAAGTGAAACGTATCGAAAGACACTGCCACAACATGGGAAGATAAAGAACCAAGCATTCGTTTAAAACACTTTGCCAACCAATAGTAAGTAGTGAATAAGCACAATAACAAATATTATTACGACGATTTTTTTACTTACGTGTGTTATTTTTCAACATTGCCCTCCCGCTCCGAAACGACGTGCGTCCGCGGCGCCGCGTTGCCGGTGACTGAGCGGCGGGGGATATCGGTTCGACACAACTAGTCGGTTGACTCAAGGCCATTGCGTGGCACGAGTTATTCACAGTTTGTCAACTTACCCCTATAGTCAACTATCCCCGGTCTCCCTACTGCGTGACTCGTATTAAGGGCGGCATAAATACATAAAAATACAAATAAAATAATATTCAATACATATAAGTTTATAAATAAAATTGTGGTTAAATTAATTTGAATCTCTAGAGTTAATTAGAGCGAGAGTTGGTAGGCAGCAATTATTATTATAATTTTAATTCTAAGTTCTATAAGGTTCTAATTGATGTTTCGTTTGTATCTATTTAGGTACAGTGATTTTTATTTTTCTAGTCACTTATTCGAAATTCTAAAACGGAATGTTTTCTATATAAATTGAGATTCTTGCGTACGACGATGGTAAAATCTGCCGCTCCGCGCACCGCGGCGCGACGCGGTAGGCGGTACTTCTCCAGTCGCGCTGTTCCCAATATGAGCGAGATGACGTTCCACTGTGCCGCCCTCTAACACTAAGGGCGGGTTGGACCAACTCACGCACACAGACCGATCAACGTTGAATATGGCGCCGGCAGCAGTCAGTCCATAGAAATTAGCTAAACTTTTCATACATTCAGATTTTAACGAACTCCGCTTACGATTACAAACTGTTTGGTGCAACTCACCCTAACACTCAATGGGATGATTTGACAGGTGGAACCAATCCATACTTACTTACTATACTTACTTATATTATAAATGAGAAAGTGTGTGTTTGTTTGTTTGGCCGTCTTTCACGGCAAAACGGAGCGACGAATTGACGTGATTCTTTAAGTGAAGATAGTTGAGGGATGGAGAGTGACATAGGATAGTTTTTATCCCCGAAATCACCCCCTAAGGGGATGAAATTTGGGGGGTAAAAGTTTGTATGGAGCTGCGATGTAAACGAGTTCCACGCGGACGGAGTCGCGGGCAGAAGCTAGTGATGTAATATAAATAAGATGTAGAATGTAGATAGGCTATATTATAAGCACTCCAAACACACTACAACTGAGTCAATTACATCAACTTGTCTCAGTTTCGAGTCGTCAATGGAAACGTATCAATACGAGTCTTAGGCCAGGAACGCACTAAGCGGCTAGCCGCACGCGGCTACCCGTGCGGTTGGACAAAACATATGAAACCGCAAATGCAAAACCTCTACGCACTATGCGGTTCGCCGCAATCGCATGCGGTTTGCCGCTTAGTGCGTTCCTGGCCTTAGCTGTCAGATTTGATGGCCATTTATTAAAGACGGAATTTCGTATATATAAACAACGTACCTATCTGCCTCTTTTTCATATTAGGTACCTACATCATTGGCTGGAACAGCCATTGATTCCGATATAAGTACCATTGTAAAACTAGCATTAACCTTCAGATTTAGCTATTGAACTTTTGCCAGTGATAAATATATAAATAATCCATCGTTTATTACATAAATACCCTATCTTCTTGCCGACTACACTGTAAGTATAGATAAAGATTACCTCCGCGGGTGTTAGTTGACGTTAAAGATACATAGTACTCTACATTTGAGACATTGTAGATCGTTTATCAATAACGTAATCTGCTTTATGTTTATGACATATCTCTAAGTGGGAGCAGATATGGTAATGTATGACTTACTGCCAAAATGTAGGGATGCGTGTTTTGCTAATGTGGCTCTAGCTAGTCAGAGAGAAGCCAAGGCAGTGAAATGGATTTCTTCAGGTGTTAATTAGGCGGTACATAAGGCTAATTGTGAAGTAGACTACAAAGTGAGTTAACACGCGAGCATGGAAACACGCCCGCCTGTATAAGGATTCCTTGGCAAATATATATGCATCTATATGTTTGTGTTAGGGCGACTTCCAACGCGGGCGCCACTCCACCGATCGCTCCGCTTAACCGTAAGCACTGCCCTATGTAGGTATGTGTACCTAATTATACACCGGAGATCGCTTGCCTCGTCACTGTATAATGTGATTTGGCAATTTCCTGCAATTTTACCAACAAAAGCATTGGGGGATGCTCTAATAACTTTTATAGGCTGCCTCTGTTTTATGGGCACTTACTTTTAGTAGGTATCAAAAAGATGCCGCTGTTGTCGTGTAATGTATTTTGGTGAAAATCCTTATCCCATCCTCTGCCTTATTTCCCGTTGCCCTAAAGGAGCACGGGGTCCCACAATTAGGCATAGGCCCTAGTTTTACGAAAGTAGAATAATTATCACAAAATAATTGACATCTCAATCATCCACGTAGCCCTAAAACTCACGTGACCAGGGCGATGTCTCACTTTCGCTGAAATTGGACTGAAGCGATTTAAATAACATTTTCGCGCGAACAATATTTAAAACAAATACTGAAATACGTAATATACTGTATTATGTGTTATCTATAGGTACGTTGTTATTTTACTTTGGCTAAAAACTAAAGGAATGTTAGAGACCATCATAAGTGTGGTGTTTTGGACAAATAGTTTGTGTCAAGTGGTTGTTAATGGCGACGGATACACTTGATACGATAGTGAAGCGAGCGGTAGAGACTCGTATATTGCATGATAATATTGATAATTGTTAAGTCATAAATCAGCAGTAAGTATATTGTTAAAATAAGTTGAGACCATGAAAAAGATGGGACTTTATTGTTCATAGTGTCGTTTACGAACAATATTACAAATAATGATCTATGAAAAGGGTGGCGGACAGAGGCTAATATTTTCTTCATAACTCAATCGACAGTGGGTACATTTTATTTTGTTGAATTCATTAAATTCATTTTCAATGTATCAGGTCGTGAAAGGCCATTGAGCTATTATTACTACTGTGTTCCGTTCAACTGCGGTCGGCCGGCCGCACGTCAGCACGTCACTCAGTCGCTTGCGAGTTCTACAGCGCCGCGCCACAGTCGTATTGTTTTAAACGAAACGGTGTAAAATCTCGTTAAATATGCCCTCGTGTGTGCTGCGATTCTGGATTAATAATTCGAGCAATACGTCGAAGTGCAAAGGAGTGACTTTCCATCGGTAAGTAAGTATATAATCATTTTAAATCTTGATTTGAGCAAAATGTTTAGTGGAGGCCATGTTGCGTCATTTGTCATAGACTAAAAATTAAGTGATGTGACATTGTGTGTAAAGTAAAAGGTGATACGGGCCATCATAAATAAATACACATCTATTCGCTTGAAACTCGTAAAACTGATCAGATGAATTATTTCTCAAAGTGGCAAAAGTTAAAAAAACTTATATTGTTTAAGGGTAATAAAAAAAAATATATTACTACAAAACTACCCGGCTATTTTTTTTTAAAGCAAAAGGCTTTCCATGACCCCCTGAACCAGTTAATTTATGTACAGTTGCCATGAGATATATCGGAGCGGCCACGGTGCTCAAAAATAGTGACAATAGAGGCCTTCTCAGATGTTTGTGAGCACTCTGGCCACTCAAATATATCTGATAGCCACTGTACGTACCTCAGAGGTAAGTGTAACGCACTAATCTAATTAAAATCGTCCATTTATTTTTTATAAACAAAAAAATAAAGAGACAATATTGATATTAAATGTATCATCCACGTAATCCACGTTCTCGTAGGTACCTTATTGATTAGGCAGAGTATAGGTAAACAAAAGTGTCGCGTCTACAACGGTGACATCGTGCGACTAGTTAGCCGCCCTCCCCGCGCCCCGCTCTGCCGTGCTTGCTACCCAGATTTTGTTCGTGGCGTCTGTTCTATGTACGTAGTACAATGATGTAATATAAAAATTTGGTAGATATGTTACAAGCGCTCCAAAAGTGGCACTCTAAAACTCATGCAATTGCCAGACCTCGCCTCAGTATCGCGCCGTCAATGGCTACGTGCAAACGTGTCGCAGTTGTCAGATTTGCAGCGCAAAAAACAAAAGATGCCGTCGTGTGTGATGCGATTTTGCACTAACTATACTAAAACAGCCAACAAAAGCCAGGGGATAACGTATCATTTGTAAGTAATCTACTTTTTTATATAATATTAATACATTTTACGTATTCAATAATTACGTGCATAAAAGAAATTTCCAGATCATGTTGAGTGCAACAAAAATATACCCGACGCGTGAGTGCGATAGACACGCAATATCTTTGCCGATCAAAGAATACCACATAAACAGAGGGTCTAAGATCGTTGGCATAAGATTCGTGATTGATAAAGTTTATTAATATAATATAATAATAATATATGTATGTCTATTATCCTTATTTAGTTTCATCCTCTGCTTTGTAAAATAACTTCCTTCTTGATAAAACTTAAAATGCCTCTGTTATAATAAATGTGATTGCCCGTTTAGTAAGTACACAACTTTAAATGAGAGAGAGAGAGTGAGAGATGGGGAGATATTGACAGACAGACAGATATATAGAAATTGACAGATAGATATATATCTATAATGCGGTCGTAGGTATTGATTGAAATGGTCACTTGACGGCCGTTTATGCCAGCAAAAAACGTATATTTCGACACTCAAGAAAGAAACTATGTTTGTGTGAAGAGCCGAGCATCTCAAATCGAAACGTATAAATTGTACAATAGTACGTAACGTGAATATGATAAGACGCAGTGTCTAGTCTGATTTATTAATACTCTTTGTATACACTATACTTGTCTCTGTTTCTGACACAGAAATAGCCATAGCATGCCGTCTCGCTTACATGAGACGGCATGCTATGGCTATTTCTGTGTCAGAAACATAGACAAAAAATTATAGTTTCTCTTCATCTTACGTCACAACACATTTTCTTGTCTCTTTTTCGCTCTCGGAAATAAGCATACCGTCCTGCTCTCATTTCATACCCATATTAGTGTGTAGTTGCAATATTCGCACCTCTTTCATGTGTGCGTAAGCCTGGCCATTTTTACACACGGTCTTTCGTATAGAGAACGTATCTACCTCATATTATATTACATCATTGACGTAGTACATTATACTTCATTGTGAAAGGCACGAGATCTGTGTTTTTTTGTAAACGTTCAACTGGTTCCCTGCAAGTTGTGAATTTACAACTGGACCTGGTAGATGACGCTGCAGTCTGTATGTCACTGATCTCCTGCTAAACGGCAGGCACGATTTCAATGATATTTTTTAAACGTTCAACTGGGTCCCTGCAAGGCGTGAATTTACAACTGGACCTGGTAGATGACGCTGCAGTCGGTATGACACTGATCTCCTCCTAAACGGCAGGTACGATTTTAATGATATGTTTTGTAAACATTCAAGTTGGGTCCCTGCAAGGCGTGAATTTACAACTGGACCTGGTAGGTGTCACTTCTTAGAAGTTGAATTCCACTTCTCTATGTAGACTATCGTCACTTAAGGCATACATACACTTTCCAACAGCACTGTAGTCGGTATGTCACTACTCTATTCCTAAACGGCAGGGATGAATTTGTCACTTTCGGCTGGCAATGAGTACCTATGTTTATTTGTACAGTCACCAGCATAAATATATGACTATGGGTAACGCTGCAAAAATATCTGATCATCAATTGAAGGTATAGTTATATGACGATACAAAGGCGGTAAAAATATGTGATGATTTACAGCCGGTGTCGCGAATCATGTCCGTTGATGATATCGCGATGTCTTTAAGTCATGGTCGGACCGTGTAATACCGCCTTAAGAGATTATTTACTCTGGCAAGGTTGTGTTATATTTGTCACTGAGGGTAAGCTAAGAATTGTAGTCTTTTACGTATTTAAACGTATAACGCCTTTAAAGAGGTCACTTTATTGTCTACCATGGACTGGCGAGGATCGGAGTAAGCTGAAGTCATCTGGACGAGGAATTGAGGACTACACAGCTAGTGTCTCGTGAAAGCTAAGTGTCTTAGTTTCTTGGTTCATTCTTAGTCCTATTCGTTTTATTGTTCTGCTATGATTGTGGTACATAATCTCAGTACGTACTTAATACGTATTCAAGATGTTTTATATACTAGACTAGTAGTATTACTGATTCCTGTGTAACGTTATAACAATTATCATCGTGATAACATGCTGCCATTAACCTAGGAATAGAGTTACTTATCCTGAGATATCGTATGCCCGTTCTGATGACCTTGTAAGCTGAGCGTCGACACGTGTTAGGTGTCGACTTTGTTACCTCCTTTATACGAGTTAGGACGGCGGTTCAGTTGGTGAGTGGCTGCAGGGCGCCCTGAGGTAAAGCCTGGTCCAGGTAGCAAGATCGTCCGATGCGTGAGCTATTGTGGATCCGATTCCATGATTAGCAAGACCGTATACGAGCACGTGAGCTTTGTGTCCCAGACTGTTACTTGCACTGACTACAGACCTGTCAGTGCAAGGGTGAAGGCCCCGCGTGGTCAAGGTAGAAGAAGCTTCGTTTGGAATGAAAACCCTGTGTGGTCAAGCATGCTATGGGACAGGCATGGTCGTTATTGGTATGAGAATCAGCCACGTGCCATCTACACAGACGACATGTGTGGATGGCAATAGCACCCTTAGGTTAGCACAAGTTGTGTATAGAATGAAAGATAACGCTCGTTGACAAAGGACAGACATACATAAGTTAAGACCTGACAATTGTAGGTTAAAATCACCCGGATAATCTATATCCTTGGATACCAGTATGACGGTATAGAGATGAAGTCCCTCCATAGTTGCTCGACCGGTGCGAACACAGTATAGTAGAAAGTGGAGCGATATGGTTGCTCGGCCGATAGGCGAGAACCTTGACAGTAATATACAGTGCACAGCCCTTATGTGATAAACAGATCATAGTACAAGGAACTGGCAGTATGTAATTGAGATGCGTGTTACGACCACCATTAATATAGCTATATGGAAAAAAGTATCTTCCGTTGTTTAGTAGTTAGAACTAAGGTGTGCCAAGTCCTGAGGCACTAAAGTGACGGTGATTTCATATCACTCTCAACCAACAGGTGGGGCACGCCATCAGAAGCGAAGCAGATGTATCTATGGACTGCGTTGGATGATTTAAGGTAGGATTCAAGTTTCCTATTCTTAGATCATGTTTTTACCTATCGTGGCGCTCTCAAGCTTAACGCAGTCTAATTGTATTGTACAAGAGAATAACATATCATTAATGTGTAACATTCCATTATAAAATGGGCGCCGCGACAGCCGGCATATAAATCATTTTCCTGTAACAGCATACATATTAGACCAGACCACGTAAAAATATCTGATACTCCACGAAATCAAAATGATGTGAGATATGTGACCAGCGTAATCATCTATCCGCTGTAGAAGCATGAACATCGGATCACGTAACGACAACATAAATATCTGATACGATTGGCAGTAAAAAATATCTAAAAATTCTGCAAAAACGAACTTTATTATCTTTGACATACGGTCGTAATTTGAACAATGCTATTTGACGCTTCTTGAAAAGAGTATTAACCTGTCTTTGGATATCGCCGTCTCACGATTTAAAACGTGAATTTGAGAGAATTGCTAATAAGTCAAAATTGCCAGATGTGCCTAACATTGCGTTTCTAAGCCTTATATTCATAAGCAGCCGTTGAATTGATTGACAGCTAGTCCCTAATGTAATTTGACCCCTAGAATTTAAGCACATATGTGAGTATTCGGTGGTGCAATTTATACTAGTCCATCTATAAATGCAGCTAGTAGTCTGAGAGCTTTGTGGATTCCTCCCCAGCAGTACGAATTACAAATTGGTTCGACTCGCCTCTTCACTCGTCTTTGATATCACTTGAACCCTTCGTAAAATGAAACAAAACAATTTTTTTAATTTAAATTGATGGTTTAATTGAATGCTGGTCGTGAGTTTCTAGCAATAAAAAAATAAGTTTGATGGCCAAAAAAACACGTTGAACGGAAGTTGTGTTTACATGAGTTCATTTTTCGAGGCATCAAAATATCAAAATATATTCAGGATTTCAATAAAAATATTTCATTATTTTGCTTACATGTTTATCAGTCCTTATCACGATCGTCAATAATCAAGAAATAAAAATAATAATAATATGCAATTGTCAAAACAGAAAATTTTGCCAAAACCGCCCCAACATTCAACCAAATATCTTCGCAGTTTACTGACGTCAGAATACGTTATATGCTATACCATCATATTAAAAGAACAAATCAGTAATATCTGAATTGTTTACTTACCTATTAATTTTACTAATTAATAATGAAACCGGTATAGGCACTTGTACAATACCAAAACTTATTGATCAGCCCTTGTATCTTTTAGATTTAGTTAGATTAGATTTGTCAATACAAAAACAAAAAAAAATTCACGGACCAGTTTTAGAATATAAATACTGCTTTTCAAGTTTTTTTAACAAAAAAGTGGGTTACGTTATGTTATAAGACTTATAAGCATAAAAAAGCGGCCAAGTGCGTGTCGGACCACGCGCAATGAAGGGTTCCGTGCCTATTAAAAAGTTCTTATCGTTACTGAAATATAATGGCACTTACGTCCTTTACGGAAGGCAGGTTTTAAGAAATATCTCGGAAACCTTTGAACCGATATATCTTGTTCAAAACAATTTTCGCTGAATGAATTTAATAAGCCCATATGTCCATGATTGTTTTCATATTTTTTTCATATATCAAAGATTAGAAGGGGGACACACAATTTTAGTGACTTTCGGGGCGATTATCTCAGACTCTATTCACTTAATAAAAAAATTTGCTTGGAAACCTTATATTTATTTTGAAAGGCCTATCTATTGATGTGCCACGTGGACTTGCATGAAAAATAAAGATTTATGATTTTCAGTTTTATGAATGGGAGTGCACCCCTAAAAAATATTTGTTCTAATTTAATTACAAAACTATGTAGCGGCTAACAAAATACACCTATCGTAATTTTTATTCAAATACACCTTATAGTTTACGCGAAATATGCCTGTGACATACTGACGTACAGACAGACAGACATACAGACAGAGATGACGAATCCATAAGGGTTCCGTTTTTTGCCATTTGGCTACGGAACCCTAAAAACGAATGGTTTTATATTCAAACAATTTTTTATCGTATTTCAATAACCAGATGGAATCAATATGTTGCAGGAGTGCCGTATACAGAGTTCTTTCGAAAAAAGGTTTTTTTTTTAATGGTATACTTAACTTGGAAACCAAAAGCTTTTTAATATAAGTTTGTTATCACAGTTATTAAAATAGTTGATTTTTAAAGCGTTTATTTTTTTTTCTACTCCTGTACTTTTATCTGTCATTTACATAGTCCCGAACACTAATATAAAGACATACAAAATAAGTCTGCAAAAAAGTCTATACTCTATTCCCCATAACAGTACGGCACAACCGTGTTGTTTTGTCGCCAAAACGATACGCTTAGCAGCCATACGCTTCTAAACCTGGGTAGTGCTACATTGTGCCACGGCCGACTAGACACGATCGAGTAGGCTGCGACGCGACTAATCTAGAGGGCCATGCCGAAACATAAAATACATTAGGTACTACCAACTTAACAAACCACTGAATGTATTTACTTCAAATAAATTATTGTACTAACGGCATTGCTGCCAACTTAAGAAAAACCTTGGTCTTAATATGACAGTACTGGCAAGTTGAATTAAGAACAAAACAGACCATAAACAAGAGGTGTCAATGTGTCATGTTTCCAATTTCCCACCAAAGTTCCAGTTCACAATTAAAAGACGAAATATGTCAAATATGATAACTATTCGTTATTAATAACTTCTTAAGATTTGATTCGTGTTTGTGAAGTGAAGAAAAATGTGTACGTTCCTTTTAAAATGGACGAAGAAGAAAATAACTGCACCGCTGATGAAATTGCGTGAGTAGTAATAGAACTAACGGAAAACTTACTGCCTGAAAAGTCAAATTATGCTATTTATTTAAAATAGTCGTAGAAAAAATATTGTATGCAACGGTGTATAACTTGGTCTTAAAACGCTCGTGGCGTCTTTAATTGCGATGCTCGCCAAGGCTCGCATCGCAACTCACGACACTCGCGTTTTAAGACACTACTTATACAACAGTTGCATAAAATACTATTATTATTTAACCTTCCAACTTTTATTTTTTGTTCTTGCATTTACTATGGTTCTCAATTTCTGGTTCAGTTTTGATACAATATTTTAGTAAAAATGTTTTTCGAAAATAATCACCGACCTTCTTTTGATTCTAGGTGTGCAGTGTCGTTTAATGTCCTTGCTTAAAGTTAAAACCCCATGATTCAAAAGCTAAGATCAACTGTTATTTATTTATTTTACCAATGGAAATAATGGTCGTAGTTTTAGGACCCGGGTATATCCTAAAACTACGACCAAGACCACCGGGGGATGGGCAGCAGCATCCCTGGAGTGCGGTGGAAATACTGCGATCGCCAACCCGCATGCCAAGCGTGGCGATTATGGCACATACCCCCCAAATGGACTGTACAATTAAACCACGGCCCCGAGGTTTCAGCGACCCCCGGTACCCAGGTTGTGGTAGCGGCCAGGGTACCAGCGGGGTCAGGGGTGCGAAGAATCTCCGGCGAATATCCGGCTACCAACACCGACGACCTCTGGCCCTGGCAACGTACCTATAACACGCGCACACTGCGGACCGACGAAAGGATAGCGGAACTGGAGGAAGGATTGAGCGAGTTGCGTTGGGATGTCATAGGGTTATCTGAAGTCCGAAGAGAGGGGGAGGACACGATAACCCTCAAATCCGGCAACTTGCTCTTTTTCCGGGAGGGCGACCAACCGTCCCAGGGAGGTGTCGGGTTCCTCGTCCAGAAGTCCCTCGTAAATAACGTGGTGAAGATCGAGAATGTGTCGGCTAGGGTGGCGTACCTAATACTCAGAGTATCCACCAGGTACTCATTGAAGGTCATACAGGTCTACGCACCGACCTCGGCACACTCCGACGAAGAGGTGGAGGCTATGTATGAAGATATATCGAAGGCCATGCATAGTTCCAAAACCTACTTCACCGTTGTTATGGGGGACTTCAACACAAAACTGGGCAAGAGAGATAATGAAGAGGAGATTGTTTTTTTTTCTCCCGTGGGTAGTCAAACAAACAACAAGTCAAAATAGTAGAGCTGTATTTTAAAATAAAGGAAAAATAGTATTTTACATTTTCTGAATGTAGTAACCACTTCCATGTGATACTTACTGCCTCATTGCTGCCCTCTGCTAATATCCACCTATTTCATCACTTTTTTTTGGCATAACAACACAAGTTCAAAGGTCACTTTTAGTGGACACGCCTTTCTGCACACAATGGACCACCTAGCACAGCTGCAAAAGAGCATGGACGACATGAAGGCCATGTTTACTTCCCAAATGGCCGCTTTTGAGAGTTCCGTGGCCAACCAGGGAGGGGATTTGTTGGCGGGTGGCTACGGCACCTTCAAAACTCTGCTGTGGAAGGCCGTCGAGACACTCCAGGAACAAATGGGCTTCGTTTTGAAGACTTTGGAGGAGATGGAAACCCGTTCTCGAGCTGGAATTCTGCTGCTGCATGGTGTTCCGGAGGATACAGGTGAAGACATCACAGACACAGCGATGGACATCATCAAGCAGGACCTCAAAGTGGATGGGGTCTCGGCGCATTCCATGATGGCCTGCTACCGCCTTGGTAAGACCCCTATGCCTTCAAAACCACGGGCTGTGCTACTTAAGTTCAGCTGTCACAGGGCTCGGAACGCAGTTTGGACCTCGAAGAAACTGCTCAAGGGCTCTGGTAGAACTCTCTCTGAGTTCCTCACTTCTACCCGGCATGCTGTGTTCGTGGAGGCTCGCAGGCTGTATGGCGTCAGAGACAGCTGGACAAGCGACGGGCGTATTGTGGTACAGTGCAGCGATGGAGTGCGACGGAAAATAACGTCGATGGAAGAACTGCGGTCGTTGCCTGCGCCTGCGGCTACGAAGGAGGACGGTCCTGCGGCGGGGGCAAGTGCGGGGTCAGCGGGTGCTCCGAGGGTGCCAGGTGCTGGAGTGCCTCCTACGCAGCCGCGTCGACCCAAAAACCCTTCCCGAGTTGGCGCTAGCGTAGCGGCACGGCGTGGTGCCCATACTTAGTATCCTCTTATGTGCTGTTCTTATTCCAAATTCCAATCTAGATCATTTTTATTTTATTTTTTTGTACGCGGTACACCTCAAAATATTTGTTCGAAATGTCGTGCATCACTTGTCATTCTTGTCAATGTCACTAGTAGGTTAAGATTTGTTTGACGTTTTGTACGTTTCGTTATTGCGCAGTAAAATTATATTGGTGTATTTTTCTAGGTGCATATGTTTATACTGATGGTGTGTCCGTAATTTCAGTTTTCTTTGCGTTACTTTTGTTTTTTTTTGCCATTTGTTGATGTAACTCTTATTTTAGCTGGCGAGCGATTGAGGCAGATTGCTCTTTAGTGTAATTAGTAGTTTGTTGATTTAGCTAGTAGCTTAGGTTCTTTTATTAATTATTTATATTTCTGTATATATATATCTATATATTTGTATTCAACCGTATTTACAATGTCGGACGTGTTTAATGCTAGTTTGGACAGCGAGTTTTTTTCACTCTCTTCTTCAAGTTTTTACGATTCCTTGAGTGACGCATCAGATATGCCTGATCTTAGTGAACGCTTGCACTGTACTTTTAAAACTTCTACTAAAAACTTCAATGTCGTTCATATAAATGCGCAGAGTGTGCCGGCTCATTACACTGAATTGCTTGCATCTTTCAGCTCCAATAACAATATACATGCAATTCTTATCTCCGAGTCATGGCTAAAGCCCTCTCTTCCTTCAACTTTATATCCCTTGCCTGGGTATATTCTGATTCGTAATGACAGGATTGGCCCTAGCGATGGCGGTTCGGGAACTGTGCGGGGCGGCGGTGTTGCCATATATATAAAAAGTAATTTCGCTTATCAAGTAGTTGCTCAGTCGCCATCAGTCTACTCGAACTCTTCCGAGTATCTTTTCTTAGACGTGACTTTACATCACTCCAAAGTTCTTCTTGGCGTTTTTTATAGCCCTTCATCTCAAATTAATTATTTTGATTCCCTCGAAAATGTTTTAGTCAATATTAGCCCTCAGTTTGATCACAGCATTATTATGGGTGACTTTAACACCTGTCTCCTTAAAAATGACCATCGCTCCGCTAAGCTCCGTTCTCTTGCAACTTCTATAAATCTAAACGTGTTGCCACTTGATGCTACGCATTTTCCTCATAACGGCCCTCCTTCTCTTTTAGATCTCATTCTTACTACTTCTCCAAATCTGGTATCCCTCCACGGGCAATTCAATGCTGCAGGTTTCTCCAATCATGATTTAATTTACGCCTCTTTTAACATTCGTCCCCCGAAGAAGAGACAGAAGATAATCATGCGTAGAAATCTCCGCGATGTAAATCTGGAAGCGCTCTGGGATGATGTTTCACATGCTGATTGGAGCAGTGTAGGTCGTCATGACGATGTTAACATGAAAGTAGGGGCTTTCAATGCCATATTGCTTGCGATTTTTGATAAGCATGCTCCTTTGAAACCAACGCGAGTTAAACACTTTCCTGCACCGTGGCTCACGCCGGAGATCAAACAGTACATGGCCAAGCGCGATCGAGCTCGTATTAAGTTCCGGCTGGTTCCTTCGGACGAAAATCGCCAGAGGTATATTTCCATACGTAACTGCTGCAACAAAGTCTGTAGGGAAGCAAAACGCCTCCATATCCACAAATCAATAGAGGAGTGTCCCCCTTCTAAGTTGTGGAAATTTTTAAAGTCTCTTGGGGTCGGCAAAACTCAGCAATGTTCTTCCAATACTCTTGACATTGACGCTATTAACAAACATTTCAGCACGTCGCCGGTTACTCTTGACCCATCCATTAAGCAATCCACTCTTTCACTTCTTGCCAATATTACACACCCCGACCTATCTCCCTTTGAATTTGGTTTGATTTCACCGCAGGAGACGCTTGCCCTTCTCAAATCTATTAAGACGAAGGCAATCGGTGACGATGGCCTCAGTGTGGATATGCTTATGCTCGTGGCGGATTTTATTGTTCCTACCCTTTCGGATATTATAAATTTCTCCTTGTCCACTGGAACCTTTCCGGCATCGTGGAAGTATGCTCACGTAATTCCTCTCCCCAAAATCCCTAATGCTGTATCTTTCACTCAATACCGCCCTATTTCTATTCTCCCAGTTTTGTCAAAGATCATTGAACATTATGTTAATCGTCGTCTCCTTTCTCATCTTAACAGAAATTCTTTGTTTAATCCTTTCCAATCCGGATTCCGCCCCGGGCATAGCACGGTCACCGCTTTAGTTAACGTCACCGATGACATTCGTCTCAATATCGAGTCCAAAAAGCTCACTGTCCTTGTTCTTCTTGATTTTAGCAGTGCTTTTAATACGGTAGATTTTGATATTCTGCTAGGTATTCTCCGCTCTCTTAACATTTATGAAACTCCCTTATCCTGGTTTCGCAGCTACCTCTTTGGCAGGCGCCAGCGCGTTACGTTCGATGACAAGATGTCCGAGTGGTGCGAACTCTCCGCTGGCGTTCCACAGGGCGGGGTGCTTTCTCCATTATTGTTCTCTGTTTTTATAAATAGTATCACCGAATCCCTAACTACATCATATCACCTTTACGCAGATGACCTACAGATTTATGCAGCGGCTACTGTGGATGATGTCTCCGCATTAATTTCGGAAGTCAATCGAAACCTAGAATCTATACGCTGCTGGGCGTGTAAGTATGGTTTACAAATTAATGCGAAGAAATCGCAAGCGATTGTTATTGGTAGTCCTTACTATGTAGATAAGCTCTCAAAGGTGGTGGTGCCTGACATTATTTTTGATGGAATTTCTATTCCTCTTTCCTCTACTGTCAGGAATTTGGGTATCACCATGGACCAGACGCTTTCTTGGTCACCCCATATAGCTGAGGTGAGTCAGAGGATCTTTAGATCCCTTCACTCCCTAAGACGTCTCCAGAATTTCCTTCCTCTTCGTACCAAGTTGACCCTTACTCAATCTCTTTTGCTTCCTCTTCTGGACTATGGCGATATTGCGTTTCTGGACCTCAACGAGGAGCTACTTGATAAGCTGGAGCGTCTACAAAATGTATGTATCAGATATGTATTTGGTCTACGCAAGTATGATCATATCTCTGAATTCCGCTCTAAGCTTCGATGGTTACCGATTCGCCGGCGCAGGGATGTGCATATCCTGTCATTACTTTTCAATACACTGTTCAGCCCTACTTCCCCTCCTTACCTTTCTGAGCGGTTTAGTTATATGGCAGACGGCAGTGGCCACCGCTTGCGGTCGAGTACTAACCTTACTCTTGCTGTACCGTCTAGAAAGACGCGAACATACTCCAGATCTTTTACTGCGCGCGCTGTTAAATTGTGGAATGAGTTGCCTTTGTCGCTGAGACAGTCGCAGTCTGTTGCGTCACTTAAGATGAATTTGAAGAAGTTGTGGCTTTCCAATGACTTGTGAATTGGTTGAATATAGTATTTATTTATTTATTGTATATTTGCGATATATATGTAACATATGTTAGTGTGTATTATATTTTATATTGTATATTTATATATGTATTGGCATGTTTTTATTTGTCTAGAATTAATACTAATTAGGATTTGCTTTATTTTCTCTGTTTTTGTACACGGTATAAGTTTGCCTATCTCGTTCTACCTACCTTCCTCTCAATTGCTCAAAGGTTAGCTGGAAGAGATCCCTTATAGGGATAAGTTCGCCTTTGTACCTTGATCTATTGTGTGACATGTATATTCCTTAACCTGTTATTGTGTACAATAAAGTGCTTACATACATACATACAAGAGTTGAGAGTGGGGTAATTTGGAGTTGGAAGACGGAACCACCGGAGCCAACTACTGGCTGGCTTCTTGGAGAAGGAGGGACTCTACATGATGAATTCCTTCAAGAGACGCGAGCACAGAAAGTGGACCTGGATGAGTCCCGACGGTGCAACTAAAAACGAGATTGACTTCATCATGTCGACGAGGAAGCATATATTCAATGATGTCTCTGTGATTAATACGGTCAAAACCGGGAGCGATCACCGTCTGGTAAGAGGCACATTGAATATATGCGTCAAGCAAGAGCGCTCTCGAATTGATGAAGTCTACGCTCCGTCCAGCATCAATCCAAATTCAAAACCCCGAGAGCTTCCAGCTGGAACTCCAGAACCGTTTTGATTGCCTAGGCGGCGATGTGGACGAATTGAACGACGGGTTTGTGGAAGCTGTCCGTGTCACTGGGTCTAAGTTCTTCAAGGCCAAAGGCACTAACGGAACTAAAAGGCTATCTAGCTCCACTCAGAAGCTCATGAAGGAAAGGAGTGAAATGATTCTACAGTCTTCAGCCGACGCGACCTTATACCGGCAGCTCAATAAACAGATCTCCAAGTCCCTTACCCGCGATCTGCGCCAATTCAATACAAATCGTATTGAAGAGGCCATCCAGCGTAATAAGGGCTCTAAAGTATTCTCGAGAGATCTGTCTATAGGGCAGGGCCAGCTCGCGAAGTTATAAACTGAAGATGGTAGAATCGTTTCCTCTAAACCTGAGATTCTGGGTGAGATAGAGCGCTTTTACGGACAGCTATACACATCAACGCGCAGACCCGAAGTTAGTCAGGCGGAAGACCCTAGAGCTAGACTAACCCGACACTATACCGACGACATCCCGGACATCAGCCTGTACGAGATTGTAGTGGCTCTTAAACAGCTCAAGAACAACAAAGAACCCGGTGAAGACGGAATAACAGCCGAACTTCTGAAGGCGGGTGGAAAACCGGTCCTTACGGCCCTTCAGAAGTTGTTCGATTCCGTCTTACTGGAAGGGAGAACTCCAAAGGCATGGAACAGACAACACACCACAGGTGTGGTCGTGCTGTTCTTCAAAAAAGGTGACAACACTGCTGAAGAACTACAGACCCATCTCACTTCTGAGCCATGTCTATAAGCTGTTTTCGAGGGTCATTACAAACCGTCTCGTACGCAGGCTAGTTTAGTTTATTTTATCTCAGTATACAAATTTCACATAACACTTTACATTTGCTTATGCTACTCGTCATATAGTGATGACTAGATGACTTCCAGCCTCCCGAACAAGCCGGTTTCCGAAGAGGCTTTAGTACCGTAGACCACATCCACACGCTTCGTCAGGTTATACAGAAGACCGAGGAGTATAACCTGCCTCTCTGCTTAGCGTTTGTGGACTACGAAAAAGCCTTCGATTCGATTGAAACCTGGGCTGTACTACATTCTCTCCAGCGGTGCCAAGTTGACTATCGCTATATCTGTAGTAGAGTGTAACGGTACCTTAAGTAACTTGAGATGTATAACGCTGCCTTAAAGTGCTGAAGTGTTTGTACGAGAGCGCCACTATGTCAGTCCGACTCCAGGACCAGAACTCGAAACCTATTCCGCTGCAGCGGGGAGTCAGGCAAGGAGATGTTATTTCTCCAAAACTGTTCACCGCTGCACTGGAGGACGTTTTCAAGACTCTGGACTGGAGAAGGCTAGGCATCAGCATCAACGGCGAGTACATCACTCACCTTCGGTTTGCTGACGATATAGTAGACTTGGCTGAGACCATGGAGGACTTAAGTACGATGCTCGATGACCTCAGTAAAGAATCCGAGCGAGTTGGTCTAAGAATGAACATGGATAAGACGAAGATCATGTCAAATGCCCATGTAGTACCAACTCCCATTACAATCGGACACTTTACGCTCGAAGTTGTAGACGATTATGTATACCTAGGACAGACGATCCAGGTAGGTAGGTCCAACTTCGAGAAAGAGGTCGACCGTCGAATCCGACTCGGCTGGGCAGCGTTCGGGAAGCTACGGCAAATCTTTTCGTCCAATATTCCGCAGTGTCTCAAGACGAAAGTCTTTGACCAGTGTGTGTTGCCAGTGATGACATATGCCACTGAAACGTGGTCGCTTACTATGGGCCTCATAAGAAGGCTCAAAGTCGCCCAAAGGGCAATGGAGAGGGCCATGTTGGGAGTTTCTCTGCGTGACCGCATCAGAAATGAGGCTATACGCAGCAGAACCAAGGTAACCGATATAGCCCTCCGTATCGCTAAACTTAAGTGGCAGTGGGCGGGGCACATAGCACGTAGAACCGATGGCCGTTGGGGCGTAAAGGTTCTCGAGTGGCGACCACGTACCGGAAGGCGCAGCGTGGGTAGGCCCCCGACAAGGTGGACTGATGACCTGGTAAAGGTTGCGGGAGTCCGCTGGATGCGGCTGGCGCGGGATCGGTCAATTTGGCACTCTTTGGGGGAGGCCTATGTCCAGCAGTGGACGTCTTTCGGCTGATATGATGATGATGATGATGATGGAAATAATGTCATAAAACGTAAGAAGGCAAAATCCAATGACAGGTTAATTCGCTTACAAGAAGCAAAAAAATGTTTTATTCAAATTACTACTGTATACGTAAAGCAAATAAAGTTAGTTTTTGCCGAATTTTGAGATTATTTTTACTGACAATCGTATCAGATATTTATGCTGTCCTTATGTGATCCGATGGTTGTGCTTCTATAGCGGATAGATAATTTTGCTGGTCATATATCACATTATTTTGATTTCGTGGAGTATCAGATAATTTTACCCGGTTGAGGTCCGATATTTATGCTGTTATAGGCAAATGATTTATATGCCGGCTGTAAATCATCACATATTTTTACCGCCTTTGTGTCGTCATATAACTATACCTTCAATTGATGATCAGATATTTTTGCAGCGTTGCCCATAGTCATATATTTATGCTGGTGACTGTACAGGCTGTTTAATTATTAGTAAACAGTGCAGTATATATAAATGATGTTTCAACCGTAGCTTCGTCAGAAGTAATAATGGAATCTCAAAATTAATAAAAAATTATAATGACACCTTTCCTGTATAGCAAGGACTGTCTACTGTCTCCTATACTAATTTAATATTACAGTCTATTTTGAATTTATAATAATAATAAGCACAATTAAAGGATTGTATATTATCGAAAATTCGAAATAAATAATGTTCCATTTACAAATCGCCAACGTTAGGACAGTATAACGTCTGTACGCAACAGACGTTATACCGCTAGCAACAATAACAAAACCCGGTAGAGGTGCAGCTGCAGTCGGTTTCCAGAACCCGCCAGACGTTAGTATGTCGTTTTTATACAAACAAAACAAACCGTTTTGATTTGAACAGACCGTTTTTAAGGAAATTATACAATTTGGCGCTGATTTTCCGAGCAGGACGACGTCTGCCGGGTTCGCTAGTAGTTCATAAGTTCCGAAAAACTCATTGGAACCAGCCGGGATTCGAACACACGACCGCCGCTTGACAGCCGCATGCCTGAACCCACTAGGCTATAAGGTAGCTATACAAATACGTATTGAAAAAAAAACCACATTAGTCCATAAAAAGGTAAAGTAAGTATTTTGAAGTGGATACTTCTTTGCTCGCGTTCGGGTACAGTTCAAAATGTATCACGTGACTTCCGGAATAACTTTTTGTAGAGAAGCCTAATCTGATTTCAAATAATTGTTTTAATCCTTCTTTATTTGCCATTAGTTGTTATTCACAAAATGTTATTAAGTTTATGTGGCGGACGTGAAAATAATGCTAAAATGACCGCCATTTTCAATGTATCGCGAGTCAAATTGTCAAATGAGCTACGTCAGTCAATGTTGCCATATATACCGATTTATCTGTACTTATACAGATTTTAGTGAATTAATTCAGATATATATTTTACGGGTACACCATAATAGCAGATTCCTTTAAATAATCAAAACACTAAGAAGTATCCACTTAAACTTAATTAACGGTTGTATCTCCGACACAACCCGCTTCCTTTTTTTGTATATTCATTATCGACACAGCTATCGGTCTTCTGTGGCCTTACACAAAGTTACAATGTTACAACCACTACGATCTACGAGACGGCCGGGACTTCGAACAAGATTGGATGTCGTTGACATTGTCATTTGATTTAAGATGACAACTCATTCATGATTTAGCATTGTTTGCCATACTATATTAATAAATCTAATAAGGGAGTAAGTTGTACCCACATAATGGCAAAATAGGGATGTAGTATTTAGAAATTATACAATTATATAGGTGTATATTTATTTTTACAAAATTTCAACAATTTGTCCATATATTTTTCGTTCGCAAGGACTTTAGTCTATTATGCTGGCTTTAAACTGATGGTAGATGGATATAACAGTGTTTATAATCTTGAAAATAATTACAGCAAATTAAATTTTAAAATTTATAAGGTAGGTATTCCTCAAAAGCATTGTTTCTTTGACACTTCGACACATATTTTCTCCTAAAGTTACAATCCAAATGCCGCCATGAAAGAAGGACAGAAAGAGAAAGTACCGAAGTAAGAGATAGCATGTGTCCGCCATGGCAGAAACACCGATAGAAAACTTGTCACTTGTCAGAACTTCCCAGATTTGATGCTGTATTTGAGCAAATGGATGTCATTCTTCTTTTTGTTCCTAGTTGCGTGACAATGGGGGCTACGGGCGGGGACTTCTGATATGTTCACATCCTAACCCTAGGTATTTTTGACATCGTAACTTTGTTTTCTAGTGAAAAGTCACAAACTGTGTTCCAAGCATTTCCCTCTATACTTTTCGTTGCATGACCTAGATTGAAAGGTTGAGTGAGAGAGGGAGGAAGAGAGTGGAGTTGTATGAATAAATAGTCTCAACGTTTGTAGCATTTGTTTTATTAGGTAGTGTTAAGATCAGTGTCCTTCGTCGATAGTCATGACAGTGGCGGTGGGCTCGAAGCTGTGGTCGAGGCTGCGCGTGCGCACGATCTCCTTGTAGATGAAGGCGGACTTGCGCGGCGTGCGCGGCCGCGTCGGGTCCGAGTAATCCACCTCATACAGACCGAAGCGTTCCCTGCCGAACAACACGCACATTGAATATGAATATGTTTACATAACCCTAAAATTGGCAGCTGTATGCACTTCTCATGACAATACAATAATATGGTATTGTCGACCTGATCTGATGATGTAGCCGGAAGATATGCACTGGAACTTCATGATGGAACATCGTATCATAGCTGTTTGGATTTGTTAGAAAAGTCTTGTAATGAACGAAGCCGGAAGATAGGCACTGGCATTCCATGATGGAATATCGTATCATAGTCGTGTTTGCACTTGTGGGAAAGGTCACGTAATGGACTTTGAACACGATCAGGTTTCAAGGTTATTACAAACCTATTATATAGTGACTTGTAAATATTGAGTGTAAATAGTGTAAATATTGACAATACAGACGCACTGGCGGAGATGGAGAGGATGCGGGCTAATTCGCCTGCTTGAAATAAATGTTAAAGGTATTTCGTTATCAAAAACTAAAATGTATAAAATAAATGAATAGTTAAAAAAAAAAACACTAGAAAAACACGCTTTTATAAATGCACGTAAAAACCAAAAAAAAATGATGGATCGTTCAATTTGTCTCTATTTCTGGGCTGAATTGTAAACTGTGCTTTTATATTGTAATAGGTATTTGATTGTAAAAGCGTGGGGTGCTGGAACAGGAAAGACTCTTTGTAACACTTTATCTTAAAACAGTTTCCATGGAAGTATGTTTATTTTTACATCTGAGGGATTATGATGACCAATCTGTACCTAAACCTATCCTGTGTTGCGAATATCGGTAAGCGAGAATGATGAAAATTCTGAATCTGATGAATATACTAAGTATTCGAACGGAAAGAATTCACGACGAAGTCATTTTTTTCAATAATTGGTCGCAAGTTTTATTGTGAGCGGAAGCAGCGTCCTGGGTGTGCCAACCGACTGGCTGAATCGCCGCTGGCGGCGCGTAAAGTGTAGGTATAATTCTAAGTTCCCACGGTTCAGCTACGTAGCACTGTTTAGGGCTTAAAAAAAGCAAATTATTGACATGAATTCAGTTTTCTGATTGGTTGATTTTAATATCTAGGTGTTTATGGTTAGTTCATAGCAATTACAAATGTAATTTTCGAAAGAGTTTTGATTGGTGGATTTAATACGGTTAAGGGTTTAAATTGGTCAAATCATAATTAAGTAGACATATTTTCCCTACTTGCTCAGCTGAATATGATACACTTTTCGACCAAGAGAAGTGAAAATTTTTACTGTTTACTTACATAAACCACTCCATCCTCTCGCGGTTTTGCACGTAGGGTAAATAAGTCAGCGACGAATTTTTGACGAGCGGCTTTTTGCCTGACATAAACGCGAGGCAAATGTATATAGGTCAGTGAACTTACGTATAGCCTTGCATCCATTCAAAGTTGTCCATGATACTCCAGGCGGTGTAGCCCTTGATGTCCGAGCCCTCGTCGATGGCGTCCAACATGGCGGCCAGGTAGCCGCGGTAGTACTGGACACGGTCCTCGTCGTTAAGCCCTCCCAACGTCGCGAAACCGTTCTCTGTGATAAATACTGGTGGGTTGCTATAGTCTTTCCTAATTTTAGTCAGGATATTGTAGAATCCCCATGGCGTGTACTGAAATTGATATAATTTGAAAAAAAAATAAAGGCGGTAGGTTATACTTATTAAGCAGCAAATTGAACGGAACATAGGTGCTTACTTTAATATAATCGGACTCTCCGATTCTCCAGTCTTGTAAATTGTAAGAAATTGCATTAACGTCATTCCACAGCGAAGGAGCGACGAAGTATCCATGTACAGAATCATTTCTATAGGCGTATCTCGACGAGTAATGATTAAGGCCGAAGTAATCAGAGGTTCCACGAACGAAGGCTTTTTCTTCTTCAGTAAACTCGGGTAATCTGGACCTACGGTACCCTTGAGCTGCACTTTTAGCTGCTATGTTTTCAACCATTTCCGGTGGATAACCGCCGCTCTCAGAGAATATGGGATGAGCGTATTGTCCCCACTAAAAAGAAAACGATAACAATGAAGTTAAAATTAAAAAGAGTTAAACAGTGAAAGAAACAACAGCAGAAAAAGTACTTAAGTACATCGAATTGGTTGGCATCTTCAGCGGCTTGAACGTGATCCACGTTGTTTTCATCTTCTGGTTCGAACCAGGTGGAACTTAATGTTATGCTAACGGTACCACCTTGAGTCGTTCTGTACTCCTCATCATACATATGCCAAGTCTTAGCATGAGACATAAGCATATTCTTAGAGCATAAATACTCCGCCACCCCCTTGATGTTTAGACGCGGTGCCGTTGTTGTTTCGCCGTACCCGTAATAGCAAAAAGCGTGAGGTTCATTGAATGTAATCCAGAACTTGACTCTATCTCCGAACAAATCAAATGCAGTACGAGCGTAATCAGCGAACCAGTCAACAATGTTAGGGTTCGTCCAACCGCCCATTTCTTGGAGCTTTTGTGGCAAATCCCAATGGTACAGCGTGATCATAGGCGTTATGTTATATTTCAGCATTTCGTTTATGTAGTTATTGTAGAACTCCACGCCTGCCGGATTTATTTGGTCGGGGAAACTGGTAGGCATCAGCCGAGTCCAAGAGAGCGAAAACCTGTAGTAATCTAGTCCTAATTCTCTCATCATCTCTACATCTCTTTTGTACAAATGGTACGAATCATCCGCAACGTCTCCATTGGAGCAGTCTTTAATAGCGCAAGGGTCGGTGTGAGTCAAATGATCCCAAATATTTTCAGATTTGCCTGTAAAAAATGTGTAACATAAAAATGAGTATTTACCTCAAGTGGGAGGGATACGCAAGTGTAACGTTACTCAGCAGGATAAGTACTTGTAATTATATGCTTAATTATCATACCATCTTGATCCCATGCTCCCTCTATCTGGTAGGAGGCAGTCGCCGTTCCGAAGAGAAACCCATCGGGAAATTTACGAGGTTCATCGCGACTCTTGGCCGCCTTGCACTCCGTTAGGGCTAGGAAGACCACACATAACCTAAAATTCAATACGTTCAATATTAGAGTTAGTTTAGTTTATTATATTCTAGTCCTTAAATAAACATTAGTAACCCTTACGAGCACATATATACTCGTACGAATTATTTGATTCGTATCAGACAAGTAAGTGGAGTACGTTTGTTATTTAAAGTTTATGGTTACGTAAGTACTAAAAATAGCGGTGTAGACACTAAATAAGATAATCAATAATGTTGTCTTTTCTCAAAAAAGGATTAAAAATGTACTTAAAGATTAAAAGAAACGCGAGAGGTTAAATAATCACAAAGTTATAAGTGTCCAAAGTTTTACGAGAGGGTATGTTCTGTCCCTCGTCGTGACGTTACGATCTGCGAGCGTTTTCTTTCTCTAACAAGCAATATTAAGGTTCGTAAGTCTTTGAGATATCTAAATGGGACTTTCGTGACTAGGCATTTTTGGCCTTCTTTCTTTTGGAGTAATAATAAAGTTTGAGTTTATACCCGTATTTGTCAGGTAGGTTAACGTTGTTCAAGTTTGGTTAAGCACAAAATTTAAAATATAAATATAGTTTTAACTTGGTACGTAAAGTAATCGTACTCACAGTAAAGGTCTCCACATTTTGGTATCTTCTCTAGCCAAACCTCCTATGAAGAGATTGCATTGATGTAGTGCTTATATATTGCTAGATAAGGGTAGATGCTTACCTAAATATGTATCTCTAAGAACTGACGCTATCGTTTTAAAATTTGATAAAACTCGAAGATTATAGGCGTCCATCCTTACTCACTATCTGATGGCAGAATTGTTTAGACAACCTTAAGGATTTGTGGCCATAGCATAACGGGGTAAATATCATATTTCGATTGTTGCACTTTGTCCACCCATGCATGTTATCTTTAGATTAACCATGATGAGGGTCAAGTTTTTTTTGGAAGGAGATCATTGTAAGAAACGACATTTCATGTCATGTCATGACGGCCATTTCCTTCAAGAAAATTAAGTATTACATTCAATTAGGTCAAATCTGTCGAAAAATTAATAAATTGTCGTAGTCGGATAAAAACTATCATGAGCGGAAGCCAGAATAATAATCTACCTATAAAAATGTTTCATGTTACACGCAGGATCTCAGCTTCCCATGATCGTTCATAGGAAGCTGAGATCCTTTCGTGAGAATAATACCTACTGGCTGATTCTTTTTTTTATTCAGTGATTTATTACAAGTGTACACTTAGATTACCAGTGGCGTGGTGATAAACATATCCCTAGGCATACCTAATAGATAGAGCTAATTTGGGGACTGACTGACTGACTCACACACTTAAATCAACGCCCAGCCGAAACCGTTGAACCTAGAAAGCTGATTTTTTTACAATAGGCAGTTTTTATAACGTTAGTACGTACTAAGAAGGGATTTTTGATAATTCCACCCTCAAGGGGGTAAAAAGGGGGTTGAAAGTTTGTATGGGGATAGAGTAAACTTTTAAGTGAGAGACTTGAAACTTTGTAGGAAGATTACTTATTAAGATACAAAAAAAGTTCTTTCAGTGTTTTATAAAATTCCACCCCTAAGTGGGTTCAATAGGGGTGCAATATTTGTATGGGGGAAACATTATTTTTAGAACTAGGGACTTGAAACTTTGTAGAAAGAATACGTATTAAGATAAAAAAAGTAATTTCAGCGTTTTAGAAAATTATACCTCTAAGAGGGTTAAATAGGGGTGCAATGTTTATATGGGGCAAATTTTATTTTTTTAACTAGAGAATTGAAACTTTGTCAAAAGATTGCTTATTTAGATACAAAAAAGGACTGTCAGCCTTTTAGAAAATTCTACCCCTAAGGGGGTTAAATAGGGGTGCAAAGTTTGTATGAGTGAAACTCATCCTTTTGAGCTAGAAACTTGTAACTTTGTAGACAGATAACTAATTTGAATACAAAAAAGCACTTCAAGCTTTTTGGAAACATCCTATCCTAAAGTTTTATCCTTAGTCTGTCTGCTTAAAGACTGCAAATCAAATTACAGCGTTTTTTTATTTATCTCCTAAGAGGGTTAAAAGGGGGTTTGAAGTCTGTATGAAGAGCAAGACATTTTTAAAGTAAGAGATTTGTAACTTTGATTTTAGACTGTTTCTTTGAATAAGTACTAGAAATAAATATTGGGTGTTAAACGAGCTTCACCCCTAGAGAGGCTAATAGGAGTTGGAAATTTATACAGGGGACAAGAAAATTTTAAAATGAGGGAACTGTAACTTCGGTCAAGGACTAGAAAACAATTACTGCGTTTTTAGGGTTCCGTACCCAAAGGGTAAAAACGGGACCCTATTACTAAGACTTCGCTGTCCGTCTGTCTGTCTGTCACCAGGCTGTAACTCAAGAACCGTGATAGCTAGACAGTTGAAATTTTCACAGATTATGTTATTTTATATATTTCTGTTGCCGTTATAACAACAAATACTGAAAACAAAATAAAATAAATATTTAAGGGGGGCTCCAATACCATAAAAGTTTTTTTTACTGTTTTTTATAGATAATGGTACGGATTCCTTCGTGCGCGGCAGCGACTCGCACTTGGCCGGTTTTTTGTATCCTTGGTAGGTTGTAGGTTAAAAGAGGTTGAAAGTATGGGAAACAAGTACTTTGTGAATTCTTCGGTCAGACATATTACTTAACTTACTATTTGGTAAGCCATTCATTAAGAATACATAGGTAATACTAATGCTCGCAGAAAAGTAAGTTAGGTTAAGTTAGAACTGCGGCCCTTACAGAACCGAACAGCTACCAGAAAAGTAAGTTAGTTTAGAACTTCGATGCTAAAAAACCGAAGAAAAGGTAATTTTAGATTAAAACTGCTGATCATTTTGTTAAATTAAGAAGTTAGTTTTGGCTAATCAAAATAATATAATTCTATATATCACCGTTGGGATGGAGATTGAAAGCTCTACGTCTTTTGACATATGATAATTATACTTTCAAAACTATACAGGCACCCCGGACTAACGTAATTAAAACTACTAAACGGATTTATAATACCTACATACGTACATACATTCACGCCTTTATTCCCAAAAGGGATAGACAGAGCACATGAAACGTATGTTCCAGCGCCACTTTTAGCATAAATGTGGGTAGGTATAAAAGATCGACAAAATGTGATATTGCAGTGATAGGTTGCTAGCCCATCGCCCACAACACACTTAAACCCTGGTCCCTTAGTCGACTTTTACCACACCCACTGGAAGAAAGGAGGTGGTATAATTCTAACCCGACACCACACGGGTTTAGGCAAAAAAAAACAGTAGGTATTGTAGCTTAGTACCTTAGTAGACATAAAAAAAACATCCTGTAATCATCATCCTCCTAGCGTTATTCCCGTGTAGTGCCCCTAAAGGAGCCCGGGGTCCGCTTTGACACCTAATCCCAAGATTTGGCATAGGCACTAGTTTTACGAAAGCGACTGCCATCTGACCTTCCAACCCAGAGGGAAAACTGGACCTTATTGGGATTAGACCGGTTTCCTCACGATGTTTTCCTTCACCGAAAAGCTAACGGTAAATATTCCGTACATTTCCGTAAAAAAAAATCCTGTAATACATTATGAAAAAAAAACAGTCTAAGTAGTTACAAACGTGTGTATAGTTAAGAAAAATTGACATTTCATTTAGCATTAGCAATTTAAACCTTTTACGCCTAAACCAAAAACGGAATTACATGAACATTAGGCCTAAAGATAATTTTAGGCTCTTGGAAGGATTAAGGATAATTATATCTCGAAAGTCATCCCCTAAAATGGTAGAAGTTTGTTTGGGACAGGGATAATTAAAGTTTCGCCTAAAATAATTTAATAGAAACATTTTTCTCAAATTCTACGCGGACGAAGTCGCGGGTAAAAGCTAGTCTATATATATATATACGTGAAAGTCCTGACTGACTCACTCACTCACTTAAATCAGCGCCCAGCCCAAACCGTTGAACCTGGAAAGCTGTATTTTCCACAACAGGTGGGATATATAACGAAAGTACCCACTAAGAAAGGATTTTTGAAAATTCCACCCTCAAGGGGTAAAAAGGGGGTTGAATGTTTGTATGGGGATGGAGTAACATTTTAAGTAAGAGACTTGAAACTTTGTGTATGGACTCCTTATTACAATACGAGAAAAGTAATTTAAAGGTTTTGAAAAAACCTACCCCTAAGCGGGTTAACTAGGGGTGCAAATGTTTGTATGGGGGAAACATTATTTTTTGAACTAGAGACTTGAAACTTTGCAGAGAGATTACTTATTAAAATACAAAAAAACTCATTCTGCGTTTTAGAAAATTCCACCCCTAAGGGGGTTAAGTAGGGGTGCAAAGTTTGTATGAAGGGAACTTTATTTTTTGAGTTAGAAACTTGATACTTTGTAAAAAAAATACTTATTAGGATACAAAAAAAAGAACTGGCAGCGTTTTAGAAAATTCTACCCCTACCCCATGGTTAAATAGGAAACTTTTCCTTTTGAGCTAAAAATTTGAAACGTTGTAGACTTATTAATTATTTGAATACAAAAAAGCACTTTAAGCATTTTGTAAAAATCCACCCCTAAGGGGATTAAAAAGGAGTGAAAAGTTTGTATGGAGAGTAAGAAAATTTTAAGTAAGAGTAATTTGTAAGTTGTATTAGCCTGTCTGGTAAAATACTGCAAAACAAACTTCAGCGTTTTTTATTTATCTCCTAAGAGGGTAAAAAGGGGGTTCGAAAGGGGGTATTTTTAAAGTAAGGGATTTGTAACTTCGATTTTAGACTGTTTCTTTGAATACTAGAAAATAACTACAAGTCAGAAAAGTTGAGAAACCCACATAATTAAGGTTACGCCTAAAATAATATAGCAATACAAATACAAATACAAATTATTTATTGTTTGAAGGTTACAAATGGTGGTAGGGTTAGTGTATGGTTACATCACAATCTGCCAGAGTGTGGCGAATAGTACAATCTTCTACTGAGAACACGATGTTTCTTGCCCCTGTTACGTACCACGAGATACACAGAATAATAAAAAATCTAAAAAACAAAAATAGCCACGGTATAGATGATCTTCCACCTTCCTTGATTCGGCAATGCGCAGACGAACTTACTATACCGTTTTGTGCACTCATTAATCAGTCGTTTGACGAAGGAACGTTTCCCGACCTCTTAAAAACCGCTATAGTAAAACCGATATATAAAAAGGACACAAAAACAGACCCTAACCATTATCGCCCGATTGCCCTATTGCCCACAGCCTCAAAAATATACGAGAAAGCAATGAGTGATCGTATTTATGCATTCTGTGAAAAATATGACATACTTGATGATTCGCAAAATGGGTTCCGAAAAAACAGGTCGACTACGTTAGCAATTTATAAATACATACAATCAGCTCTTAACATCATCGATTCAAAAAAATATGCTATTGGACTTTTACTGGATATGTCTAAAGTTTAGGACAAGGTCCAATACCCAATTCTATTAAACAAACTTTACGGCATTGGAGTTCGCGGAATAGCACATCAGTGGATAGCATCATACCTAACAAATAGAAACCAATTTGTAGAACTAGAGTACTACGACTTTAAAACGGGAAAAATTTTGAATGTACAGTCAGAGACAGGAAACGTCTTATCTTCCATTCCTCAAGGCAGCGTAATTGGATGCCTCTTGTTTCTTATTTACATCAACGATATCCCAAAAATAATACAAGATACATCTATACTATTTGCAGATGACATCTCTATACTCACTTCCTGTCAACATCAATATGAAATAAATGAAAAAATTAACAATATCATAAATAAAGTCACAAACTGGATGAATGATCACAGCCTTGAAATAAATTACAAGAAGTCCAAATTGATGACGTTCCATCCATATCAAAAAGACCCGCTAACTGTGGACTACAGCTACAACACGATGAAATTGGAGGTGGTAGACTCTTTCACGCTTCTAGGAGTAGTAATAGATAAACACGTAACCTGGAAACCACACATAAAAAGTATTAAAGCTAAACTCTCCAAATTCGTTTATGCCCTCGGAGAAATAAAAAAAACAACTGACTTCAAAACAGCACTCTCCACTTATTATGCTTACGCCAATGCATGGCTCACTTACGGGATAATCCTGTGGGGAAACAGTACCGATGCACCTGCAGTCTTCATACTACAGAAAAAACTCATACGAATTTTAGTAAATATCAAGCAAACTGATAGCTGCAAACCGTATTTTATTAAACACAGAATACTTACCCTTACGTGTTTATACATTATAGAAAATTGTAAATTCGTACGAAAACACCCTGAATTGTACACTAAAAGAGAAAACGCTCAGTTGAGATATGCCTCTAGAAAAAAAAAATCTAATGGCCCCTCCGTCCAAGTTGAAAATACACTCCACCGGCCCGCTTAAAATGTCAATAAAAGTATATAATAAACTTCCTGAAAACATAAAGAGTGAACCTACAGATAATATATTCGTAAACAAATTGAAGAAAATTTTAATAAATAAAGCCTATTACTCCATAAACGAATACCTAGACGATAAATTACAATGAACTTAACGCTCTCACGCGCTCACACACACAGAGATACACACACACACACGCTACACACACACATATACAAATAAATAATAATAATCGTTAAATGTAAATTTTAACGATTATTAAGAGGTATTCCTGAACTGTAAATTTGTCCTAATTATTACATTGCGATGCCCTTGCAGGGTGCATGTTTGATACATAAGCTTAGTGTAACACCATGTAATATTAACAACATGTATGCAATAAATAAATAAATAAAATAAATAAACAATAATTTGACTCTCAATACGCATGTCATTGAAATTATAATAATTATTATCTATTGTTTTATTAATGTCAAATGAAAGTGTAGCAATGTCAGACTAAAGATAAATATTGAAAAGAATAAAAATATATCATAAATCATAAATCATAAATCATTTATTCAGTCACAGAGTGGTTGACAATTGTAATTTGATGGTGCCTCTTTTTAAGTATACAATACCTGTGCTAAGAGGCACCGCTCTTCCTTAGTTGGTAGTGTACATGTGAAGAATAATTATATTATATATAGTAATGAAAATTTAAATTTATAAAAATTAAAATAAACTGAAAAGAAATAAAAGAACATCATTCAGAAAATAACAAAAACAGCATTATCTTTTTCATCAATTTAAAATTAAATTAAACTTAATACTTTTATACTACTTTTATAAGTTGGTTAAGGCACCTATAAGTATATTTAGGCCTATACCTATACACATGCTGTGTGTGCGTGTGTGTGTGTGTTTGTGTGAGTCTGGAAGTGTGGAAGGGTATATTCATGTTTTATATTTGAAAAATATTTTGAAATAAGTTTTCTATTTCGTAATAACTTTTAGGTTTCAGCCAGTCATATATTTTTTTTTACATTCATAAAAAGATAAGTGATAGATGTTTACATGCTTATTTAGGAGATTATATAACTTGGCAGATCTACTAACGAATTGTCTACTTGCAAATGTGGTGTTAATTAAAGAGGTTGGTATCACATTATTATTTCTTCGTCTATTCTGTGTGAAAGATGTATATTTAATAGATTTGTGTAGTCTTAGAATCGCAAACAGTACGTATAATTTTCTAACAGATAAGACGTCAGAGAGTATGTAGAGATCTATCGTAGGATGTCTGAATTTTGTTTTTGTTGCTCCTCCCCAAACTGGTATGCAATAAATCAGAATAGATTGAATAAGGGTTACATAAATCTGTTTTAAAAGGGATTTAGTCGCGATATGTCGGAGATTTTTAAAAATCCATATTAATTTTCTGAGTCGGGTCATAATCAGTTCCGTATGTAAGTGCCATGTCAGGCGTTGGTCAATTAGAATACCTAGATACTTAGTGTTTTCAATCTTCGTAATAATAGAACAAGAACAGTTTTGTGGATTATTACAAGTATGAATTTTAATTCTAAAGTGGCCTCCTGGTTGTGAACTATTATAACTAGTGAAGCATATATAATTAGTTTTAGTAGTATTTAAAGTGAGTATATGAGAATTTAACCAACGAGCGACTTTGGAGAGTCCCTTTTCTGCTGAGTCTTTTACGTTTTTTGTATCAAAACAATAAATCAATGTCATGCAATTCAGAAAATGGTCAGAGAATATAATAAAAATAATAAACGAATTCATTAGGCAATTGAGGTTACAAGGTGATCATTAGCGGAGTAGAACATTTTTTGTAGACACCACTTGAATAATTTTGTTTTGAAACCTTGACAATCCAAGGATTTCAGGTCATTTGGCAAATGGTTAAAAATTAGTGATTATTACAATATTATTTCTCAAGTTCTACGCGGACGAAGTCGCGGGTAACAGCTAGTATCTTTATAATTATTCTAAATGTCCAATTGATAGCATGAGTAATTACCGAGATATTTAAGGTTCTGACAATTGTGACCGACGGACTTTTTGGTCACTATATCACTAGCAAGATCACGATCGTAATTTTAATAGTTCTAACCGAAACATTTATACATTTTAAACATAGAATTATAATATCCCGACGACGTGCTCGCGGCAACCAAGTCGATCCCAAATGGGTTATTACAATTAGGTACAAGTAGCACAAACGGCTTCGCGAACCGTACAGATCCCTGGCACAGGGCACGATACGTCAAAGAAACGCATCTGATGGTAAAAACCTTCAAATACGAAGGTGGGTAATGCAACACCGGATTGCAGATGATATGATATGATATGAGATGGGTGTATGGGTGATCGTGATAACGATGGCCGAAAGAAGAAGAAACGAAAAGAATGAACCGCGTTGGCGTGCTGATGCCTTTGAGAATTTTGAGAATGTGCAACCGGATGGTTGATATCCCGAACTAAGGATAGCGCCCTGCGCTCAGTTCGTGCAAGGATCAGCAAGCGTGGGTGTACACAATAGCGTCACTAAATCTAAATCGCGGTTACATAGGTAAGGTAACTAATTAGAACTAACAGAAGGTAGAGGATTATTAGGTTTCCGGAGACTTCCCTGGCACTTGACTTCCCTGAGACTTTCTGAGCTCCTTAGCTAGTTGAGCCGCTCCGACGAACCGTTGATCCACTTCAGGTAGGCTCCTTTGAATGAACTCCGCATTCCGGGAGTATAAAAACCCGCAGTGATAGCACGTAGGAATCGTGGGCACAGGCTTCTTTAACAGGGTAACGACCTGACGGAGTGGGTCCTCGTACCCCGATAGGGCAAGCGCTGGGTTGAGTACCCGCACCAGAAAGCTACGACAAAAATAAAGGTAAGATCTACGATATTACTTGATGCGACTATGAACAGACTCTCTAGTCTGTTCATAGTCGCATCAAGTAATATCGTTGGAGTGAATCTCGAGCGTAAGTCTCTACTTATACAACCAATGCTTACCCAGCACGTTCTCGACGGTTGGCCTTTGAATACAATCAAACTCGATGTAAGACGACGCTTGTGAATTCGGAACCTCCTTTTCCTTCACACAATAGCACTTGGTGCTGGCGGCCAGAATCTTCGTTGCTCGAGATTCACTCCAACGCCACTGAGTTTTTAAAAGGAAGAATACACTTAGTTCTTCTATAAGCTGGGATAAAAACAACAGTCTCAAATCCCGGACAATAGTTGTTTACTTGACCAATGTCAACTGCTTCTGACGCACCCCACTTTCCTATCTTTCAAACTGACCTACGAAAAGAACCTAGCACCAATCATATTTGAAAAATCGAATTGCCTTTTTAAAATTCAAATTGTCCTTTTTAAATTCCACCAGTACAAATACGCTAAGAGTACTGCATGTACCGAGGCCGTACCAGAAATTCTAAGTTGTGGACGCCACCTACCGGGAAGACGTAAAAGTCCTAGAGACACCTGACAACGAAAACAGAAAACACAAGTGACCATGAACCCTGACGGAAAAAGGTTCAAGTAATATGCGTTAGATGGCACAGAAACTAAAATCAGTAATTTAAAAAATTCAGCGGTTTAACCGACGGTGTTGTTCTGCAGATGAGTTAACGCTGCACTACTTAATATGCTACGTGCCAGGACAGTGCTACCTAGCTGCACCGTGGCAACTCAGAATTATACCTAAAATTTGCGCACCGATGTCGAATTTTTATTTCACTCAACTATTTATTATAAAATCATTTCTAAGCGGTGTCAACCCTAGCGTCGATTGGCCGGCGCGTGCTGGCAACGACCCGCGCGTTGAAGGTATATATAGTTCCCAGCGTTGCCAGATGGTTACATTTCTTACATTTTTCGTAACTTTTGACCCGCTCACGTAACTCGTAAGTAACATTTATTATTAAGGTTTATGGTGTACTTAAGATAATTTTTGTAGACGTGAGAATGAAAAACGTAACTTTTGCAGCAAAAATGTAATATTTCAAGAAACGAAATGTAACTTACGACTCAAGGGCCCTGGCAACACTGATAGTTCCATTGTTTCGTAGGCACGAAAAGCAGTAGGTATAAGCATTTTATGCAGACCTCAGTATCTGTTCGTAGAACTATCATATAATAAGTGGCCAATGAAACTTTAAATTTGGAATAGCTGTACCTAAACAAAACTAATTAGTTCATGTGTGTATGGAAAATGTTATTTTTTACATATATAGAAACACAGGTTAGAATATTGATTTGATTTTTACAAGCTTTTTATTTAACTTGCAAAATATGCGTAACTATGTTTGTTCGGGTGATTTTGAAACAGATATATTATCTTCAACCGATTGAGCCAATTTAATATTATGGTACCGCCGCGCCGAGCTGATCTGATGCTGGAAACAGAATGTGGCCATGGGAATTCGGCACTAACAGACGTAAACCCGTTGAGTTTGGACTCATTAGAATCGTCTAACAAGTAGTTGACGACGGTATGTTACAGAAAAGTACAGTTGACAATAAATGCTTGTAACAAACTGAAATTTTTGAAAGAAACTTATTTAATTTATCTAAAGGTACTAAAGGGGCTAGTCTACATTTTGGATGTTATGTATGTATTACTGAAAACAGTATCACATCAGTAGTACCAGTACCTATTTGGTACTCACTCATACCCAGCAGCATAGTACCTAGGTTGATACGGTTAATGTAAGGCGTACATTTTGAAGAGGCAGGTGTACATTTCATCGTGGTAGGTATTGTTATAGGTCACGGAAAGGAGAAAAACAGTATCGCTTAAGGAGGTGCATTGGAAATTTACGCGTGCTTTGAAACGTCGTTCTGACTAGATTAAGAAACAATAATTCTTGACTATATGATTGTTTATCTGATTTGATCGATACATGATTGTCGAATTTAAACTTTTGTGAGACATGTTGAAATAATACTAATAATTACACGGCTCAACTCACGTCGTAAATCATTAAATGTCACTGCGGGCGACATGTTTTTAACTCTTCGGGAGTTGTTATTTAGGATGAGTGTTTTCGCGGCGATGTCGCTTGAATCACACACATGTGACATTCTTAGTATTGATACATGATTGCTTAAAATTTCCTCGATAGAATAAAAAAATACTCAGCCTACTCAAACGACACGTCTACATTATTTTACGACACAATCAAGTTAATACTATAGTTATTAACTTCATCTAAAATCTCACTTGATAAAATTTAAGTAAAACTTCACCAAGTTAGGTTTTTTTATGTTATAGGAGGCAAACGAGCAGACGGATCACCTGATGGTAAGCGATTACCGCCGTCCATGGACACCTGCAACACCAGAGGTGTTGTGAGTGCGTTGCCGGCCTTTAAGGGGCTACCCGAGGTTTCCATCGATTTTTGTCAAGTTTTGAATCGTGTATCTCCTACTTTTGCACTACAGATAGAACTATAAATCAAACGGTTATTGGTTATTCAATCTTTTATCTCCATTTTGGTCTACCGGATTTTGAAACAAATGAATACTTAATGTTGTATGATCTCTTTAAACATTGTCTAAAATAACACTTATTTTGTATCTCTATTGACGTACAAGATCTAACACATACGAAATCTACATGTTTGGGTTCGTCTGTGACGTCCCTAAAAACTGGTCTAAGGTTTTAATTTTAAACCAATTAACACAAAAGTTATGGCCAGAAACTGTTTTTTGACCTAAAATTGTTCAACTTTGATGCCAAATATCTCGAAAACAATGAACTTTGAAGTAAATATGGGATACTATATTGCTTAAAGCCGTTGTTGTTGACATAATAAGCTTCAAAAAACCGAAGAAAACTAAGAGATTCAGATCGAAGGTACGATCCCATACGCCAATTATGGGAGCCCCTTAAGGATGGAGCTCTGGGAACCTTACATCAGGAACACAACACTACAATACCTACGGAATAGGCAGCAGTGCTATTATGGCTGTGGTCTTCTGTAAGGCGGGGGTACTCCCCCAGTCTGGCTGCTTCAGATTCAAGCGTGATGACATTACGCTGTGCCCTACCTCTCTTAGGTACTTATTTATCGAAAATTTACCAAAAAAGCCATTCCCGAAGAGTGTTACATCTCTTTTTCTCGTGCGCGGAAGGCATAAGCGTGTCTCTTCTCTGTCTATGGGGCGTGTTCGACTTAAATCAAGGCATCCCCTTAAAGGCTCTTTAGTATGGGATGGGAGTCACGAATGTAGACCTATTTAACGTACAAAAGTGATTTCAATTTGGAATTGTGACAACACAACTGAACGTTATCCTCTTGTAATGGGTCGTGTACGTATTTCGATTGTTTCACGTTTCTAAATTGTAACGCGTAATAAGTTGATTAAGTTGGATTAGGTTATTGTAAGTGCTTACTGCAAAGCTTTCCTCGTGGCGACTTGCCACTACGCAAGACTAATATCAGTCAGCTACTTACACTCAAATTAATTCTGATTGACTTAGCAACCAATTAAATTACCAGTGACATGACTTTAACACGTTCACTAGCTGTCCCCATACAATATATGATCGGACAATGTCACGCGTCCAAGTGTGCTTCCAGTTAGAATCAGTAAATCTATTGTGAAAACACGGACTCCAACCCCCCTATTCAGTAACTTGTTTTAAGTTCACCTCAACGCTCACCCACAAATATATCTTGAAACCGCAGTTCGCAGTTACTAAGCTTTAGGTAGAGGTCTAGTTTCGTGACGGGTTACCGGCGGTTGAGCCGCATTAGCGCGTAGCGAATAACAGCCCTAAAAAGCTGGCGCATGCCCTATCATAAGTTTGACTCCACAGTCAAACTATCGGTGTACATTTGTGGAGCAATGTATCATATATCCACGTCTAATATACGTTTTTTATTATTATTAGATAAATAAGGGCACTCGGACAGCAAGAAACGTGTTAAACATCCGTAGGCAAAACTTATACATTAAATTCGGAAATCGAAATAGCAAAATATGAATCTTTCCATGATTCTGAACAACTTTTACTATGGGACCAACTACCTATGGGTAATGCAAAAAAAAACAACTATTTCATACACTTTACTCATTAGAGTCATTAGAGACTGGCGAAAGTGTGTGAACAGTAGTTTTTTGGCTAATATTAGTAGTTTAGTACGCCTCGATTTATATTATAAGTAGCTATACTGGTACCCACGATAGTGTAGGTACTTATTGCGGGAGCCAACGTAGGTAGGTACTCAATGACAGCACGAAACTAAAAGTTGAAGCCAAGTTTTTGTCGAGTCAAAGTTCCAAAAGCGTGGGGCAGTTAATTGGAAATCCTCGTAGCGGCTCCGTCGGCACATTTTTCTTGCTTCTCTAAGAAACTTTCAATAAAAGTAGGCTTTTGGGCAAGTACTCATTAAAAAACTGGACAAGTGCGATTCGGAATCGCCCACCGAGGGTTCCGTAACGAATTACAAATATTTGCAAACTCTTTTGTCAAAGGAACAGTACCCTATAAATTTTGATTCTCTTTAGAGTCTCGAAATATACGTTTTGTGTGGCATAAACGCACCTCGCCGTAAGTATATTATTTTTACGTTAACTTAGGAGTTTGATTTGTTTGACAGACAGACAGACGGATAACACAGTGATCCTATTTCCCTTTTGAGGTACGGAATCCTAAAAAATTGCTTAACATGCTACGTATGCCAGGGTGTTATCAATTATGACAATATTGATTACTGTCGAGGCTTTCACTCTGACGCTAAAGGACAGCAATTCTTTTGGAGAGGCATTATATGTAGTCAATCCGTTAATACAATTTCACCCTAGTAGTTTCCTTTTAGTCCAGTCTTGGCAGAGTATTCGTGCTCATCTCTTGGTCGAGTCCTGCGTCACCGCTCTCAGTTGCAAAGTTAAGCAGGATTAACACATTAGGCGCCTATCTACATATCTAGTTAGCCTAAAAGCCTTTGCTACAGATTTTATAGGTTCTGAGTTTTATGCATGTACTTGCGTGGTGTTTCCTTACATTTATAATTTAAGTGTTGTAAATTTTCAAGTATTCTCTTCTCTCTCTTTTAATAGATTTAAAAGCCTTTTGTAATTAAGGTGATTGATGAGGTGCGCATTTACAACCGTCAGATATTGTACGAGTATATATGACAATGTTTAGTCCTTAAGTGCTCAGTTTAAAATAATGGATGCATTAGATTTTTCTATGTTTGCAATGGTGGACAGTTATAATAGGTTTTGAATGTAACAGAATGTTGACATTCCTAATTGTAACGAGACATCAAAAACGTATGGGTCAGCTATTATGCTATGATTGCTCCATGTATGTAGTATTATATTCGAGTTACGTCGCTCATGCGTGCATGTCGAATAGAGGTACAAATCTCCTTTGATCCGTTCAAGCAACATCTTGCCACCGATATAACACAGAGGCATATTTCACCAAGTTGACAGGCGCGACAATTGTCTAGAAAACATGACAATTGTAGATCGTGAAACAGGCATTGTCGAAATAAGCTGACAATTGTAAATATGTCGGGACAATTGTTGTTTCTTAACTTTCCACCGTACCGTGAAACATGCCTACTTTGCCACCATGCCAAACTTTGCCCAAAAAGCTACTTTTAAACAAATCTGGCAATGAACGAAAACACAACATATTTATGGCAAGCTTTCTATTTTTAGTAGAAACTGGACTATATTTATGACTTTACTTTGAGTCAGTCGTACATGTCTTTAACTTCAGCCAGGTGCTTGCAGCAAATTGTGGAATTTGAGGTGTATGGATTTGTATGGCAAAGTTGAAAACCCCTAGGTAACATTGCCCATCTTTACTGAGTAAAACTTTTCGTAATAAAGACCGAGATGTTAAAATGGAACGCCATGTTTTCCCAAAAAATTGAACTGAGTCTTGTCTCAACATCATAAGAGCTATAGTTGCGTCAATAATTCGACATGGTCAATGTTGGCAAACGTCCAGATAGCTTTACCCGCGATCGAAATCGATAGAAATTAGGAAGACGTGTTGATTAAAAAAAAATTTCTCTTCGTGAACACATGCGTTTAACTACGAAACATTCGTTAAGCAAAAAAAAAATAACATCCAACTATAAAAAAAAAGAGATATTCGTGATTTTTCGAAAAAAACGGGCAAAGTAGGCATCCCATATTTACTTCAAAATTCATTGTTTTCGAGATATTTGGCATCAAAGTTGAACAATTTTAGGCCAGAAAACAGGTTTCTGGCCATAACTTTTGTTTTAATTAGTTTAAAATGAAAACCTTAGACCAGTTTTTAGGGACGTCGAAGACGAAGCCAAACATGTAGATTTCGTAACATGTGTTAGATCTTTCACGTCAATAGAGATACAAAATAAGTGTTATTTTGGACAATGTTTAAAGAGATCATACAACATTAAGTATTCATTTGTTTCAAAATCCGGTAGACCAAAATGGAGATAAAAGATTGAAGAACCGATAACCGTTTGATTTATAGTTCTATCTGTAGTGCAAAAGTAGGAGATACACGATTCAAAACTTGACAAAAATCGATGGAAACCTCGGGTAGCCCCTTAAAGGCCGGCAACGCACTCACAACACCTCTGGTGTTGCAGGTGTCCATGGACGGCGGTAATCGCTTACCATCAGGTGATCCGTCTGCTCGTTTGCCTCCTATAACATAAAAAAACCTAACTTGGTGAAGTTTTACTTAAATTTTATCAAGTGAGATTTTAGATGAAGTTAATAACTATAGTATTAACTTGATTGTGTCGTAAAATAATGTAGACGTGTCGTTTGAGTAGGCTGAGTATTTTTTTTATTCTATCGAGGAAATTTTAAGCAATCATGTATCAATACTAAGAATGTCACATGTGTGTGATTCAAGCGACATCGCCGCGAAAACAAAATAAAAACTCTCGAAGAGTTAGAAACATGTCGCCCGCAGTGACATTTAATGATTTACGACGTGAGTTGAGCCGTGTAATTATTAGTATTATTTCAACATGTCTCACAAAAGTTTAAATTCGACAATCATGTATCGATGAAATCAGATAAACAATCATATACTCAAGAATTATTGTTTCTTAATCTAGTCAGAACGGCGTTTCAAAGCACGCGTAAATTTCCAATGCACCGCCTTAAGCGATACTGTTTTTCTCCTTTCCGTGACCTATAACAATACCTACCACGATGAAATGTACACCTGTCTCTTAACCTTACATTAACCGTATCAACCTAGGTACTATGTTGGGTATGAGTAAGTACCGCATAGGTACTGGTACTACTGATGTGATACTATTTTCAGTAATACATACATAATATCCAAAATGTAGACTAGCCCCTTTAGTACTTTTAGATAAATTAAATAAGTTTCTGTCAAAAATTTCAGTTTGGTACAAGCATTTATTGTCAACTGTACTTTTCTGTCAAATACTCGTTAGACGATTCTAATGAGTCCAAACTCAACGGGTTTACGTCTGTTAGTGCCGAATTCCCATGGCCACAGTCTGTCTGTATCCCCTAGCACCATGTCGCTCGCGTCCCTCGCGTCCCTTTTAGCTTCATGTCACTCGCGTCCCTCGTATCCCCTAGCACTATGTCTTCGTATCCCTCACGTCCCTTAGCTTCATGTCGCTCGCCTCCCTCGCGTCCCTAGCACCATGTCGCTCGCGTCCCTCGCGTCCCTTTTAGCTTCATGTCACTCGCTTCCCTCGCGTCTTCTCTCTCGCGTCCCTAGTTTATGTCACTCGCGCCTCGCGCCCCTCGGGTCCCACACGTCGCTCGCGACGTTATCACTCGTGTCGCCGGCCAATGGTATAAAAGTGAATGCCGGAGTAGTATGGAGGTTCTTTCAATTCTCATCGTTCGGACTGGCAGTGTCTCTGGTTGTGGGCTGTGAATTTATTGGTGTGTGTTTTCTCTATTGTGTTGTGGTGAATGGCTTGTTATTGTGAGGAAACTCTTTTCATAATTATGAGTGTTTTACTTTCTTAATTTTACAAGTTAATTGTATATTTAAAGGGGTATTAGGGCCTAAGCTATATTTACTTCATCGGAGGTACTCCGGGAGGTTTATATATAGTTAATAAAATATATTTAATTATGCCAGGGTACTCCCTGGGATTGGGTATGTTTGACGATTGTGTCCAAAACTTAGTTGGGGTTACTTAATTCTTACTGCCTAACACTGTCAAGAATCAGTATATCTGCGGAGTCAGCCCCACCTAACGGTGCCAACGGGGATGAATCCGTGTCCGTGTAGTTACCAGACTTGAGGTGTGGTCTGGCGTCTACCTTTTACCAACATAGGAGACGAAACCCTTTAATCGGGGCCCTCACGTCTCTCAGAACCAACTGGCGACGTAGACGAGGCTTTGTCATTCATGTGATCAGCACAGGAGGATATCTCCGCTCGTTGAAATCGATCGGTTATCTGAGAGACGGTCTGCATTCAATATATTTATATATCAACATCTGTATGTTCCGCTAGGGCGCCTTACTCCTCGTATTCCATCTAGACTGCGGTCGCGAGGGGAGGAGGCAAAGAGGGGTGGGGGAGGGAAGAGGCTGTTAGGTTGCTATCTCAGTTTCGCCGATTGAACTATTTACAGCTTAGCTAGGGATACATACATGCTTCTGAACTAAGGTATGGTTCTAGAAGTAAGCAGAATAGGGACTGTGGGGTAGGTTTAGGAGTAAATTCACGCGTTATGGGGTGTTAGGGCTTAAAACTTTATCTACTGTAACTAAAGATATTACAAGAGTTTGGTAGGATTATTAAAATTGGAGTTATTATTCCAATAAAATCGAATGACGGCTAATATTATTAATATGAGTAACCAGTGTGATGTTTGAGTAGTGAGGCAAGTGGTGTTGGGTTGCCGTGGGTTACACGTGAAATATTACACGAGACAATTGTTAAATATCATTAAAAAGGTCACAGTATTATTCATGAAATTGTGATATCAGGATTGGTTCAGAAAAATGAAATAATTCTGGGTTTGATGACAGGCTGAGCAGTTCATCAAATCCATTTAAAATATCTTATTTTCATGAGAGGGAACTCTCCATTTAAGGAATCTTATTATCGTGTGTGGATACTCTTCATTGAAGGCATGGTTTGGGTAGAATATTTCACATGTAATGTACGGTTTACCCCGGCATTACTAATTATGGTCGTCTGTATAAAATGGTCTTAGGCCATCTGATTTATACATATAAACGATTAATAATACTAAAAGATGTCAGTCGAGTTTGTCTCGGTGTATCTTCTCGAAACTGACCGCTAGGTTTGAGACACTGGTAGATTCATTCTCTGAGTCCTAAACTCGTAGGATAGCTAGGTAAGTCACTTGAATATAAATGTACTTAGGATTTTTTTATAACTTAATAAACGTTACATATATTATGTGTTATTATCATTTTTACTTTTAACTATCGAAATATAATGTAAAAACCCAAAAAAGACAAACGAAAAAATCGAAAATGTGTTAACTTTTACTGGACTTAAAAAAAAAACAGCACCTGAATAGAAAATCTGCTTATCGTTTCTTACTCTATAAAAGTAGAAAAACAAAGTCTTGAAAGGTAGAAGACCTTTGGGACCTCTAATAGTTTCTGAGAAACAAGATACCTATTTTTGAGTCCCATACAAAAAAAACAGACTTTATTTTTTTCTGCTGTCAATATGCCTTATTTCGCAAAAATGTATACTACATTTGTTCCTCATATAATTCTCTATTGGATAGCATTTTTCAAAAAATGATTTTCTGAAAAAAGTGTGAATGTCCTCTTTTCGAGCCATCCAGCCCACCGTGCGACCCGTCGATAGAAATTTTTCTAAAATACAAGTATTTAGGGCAGTCTTCTAGCTAATAATAGGATTAAATAAATAATCTTGATTTTATGAAGGCTACTCCTTGTTCAACCGGACATGTAATAGGGGGTGGAAGATCTTCTACCAAAAACAAATTTTAACTATAATCATAATAGTAGATTATACACCAAGGGGATAAAGCACTGTTTTATGTCACGGGAGCGAATTGAATCCCGAACGTAACGAAGGACTCATAATTTAACTCCTGAGCGTAGCGAGGGAGTTATAAGTTAATTCCTGAGCGAAGCGAGGGAATTAAGACTGAGTCCTGAGTGCAGTGAGGGGTTCAACCGCCCAAGACTAAAACAGTCTTATCCCCGAGGTGTATACTCTACTTTTCACACCTTATGCGAGACAAAAAAACAGGCTCAGTAGATAAATAATGTTTATTTAGCAAATTAAAAGTACATAGTAACATTAGACACGTTAGTCCAATTATGGAAAGATAAGGTAATGTTTTTATTTGGTACGTTTATTGAGGTTGAGTTGTCTAATTTGATAAACTCAGGATTCAAAACACTTTCATCACTCGACATTTTCAATATTATTTTTGAAATTAAATCTTCTATAGGCACCTACAAGAACTCGATTTGTTCGTCACGCGTGAACAAATGAAGGCGCGCGACGTTCCAAATTCGAAAGCACAAGCCGTGGTCCTAGATTCGAAATTCGAATTTCGAACACCGCGCTCCTCCGGACCGGGGTTCACACGGAGGCAAACTTCATTTATTTTGTCAAATCAAGTAGGCCATGGCCTAGGACAAATTGTGTTTAGCAAAATTAAACTTTATGCATTTAGTAATAAGAATTATGAAAAGTGAAATCATATTATTAACCAGCGGGTTATAATGAAATTCAGTACAACATTATAACCCGGCTAATACCAAGGGATTTAATGTCTTGCTTTCGGTAGGGTTTACATGACCTATAATTCGGCATTGTCGAGCATGTGGTGTGAAAATGGTTATTTATAGTTTTCTGCACGACTTGTGCGTACCCGTAATATATTTTTAGGCCTGGAAATTCATTTAAAATGAAATATAAAATACAGCGTTGATGGACGCCATTTTAGTTGGGGAAACTAATACCGTGGCATACCACGGTAATAGTTAAGTCGGCGACTCGCTTCTTTGTGCTTTATCTTTTGGATATGTCATCGATTATAAAATCTCTTACAGTTATTCGAACCTTGATCTATTGACGCTATTAAAGAACTATTTCCGTGGTATGGAAAGTATTCAACCAACCCTTAATTATTAACCAAAACTTTAGTACTGTATCTGCAGTTTCTATGGAAACCCTTATTTTGTCATATCGTTTAAATATTGTAATAATTAACTATATTTACTTACCAGTTATTACTTACCAAGCTTGTAATATATATGTTTGATTTGTAATGAATATACAATTGTATCCTAAAGTTTTTATGGATCGGAATTGGATTTTACAAAATTACAAATTAAGTCTATTACCGATGGTAAGATTCCATAAGTAAACTTACAGTGTAATTATAATCATAAAGTGATTTATAATATATTTTTCAACACAATTGCTCGTAACGTACCTCTTATTGTGTCGCTTTTAGGCTCATAATCCAGAGCGGCTACCACGAACTTCGAAAGTCGAAGTTCGTAATATATGCATCCCTGTCACTCGAGTATGGGAGTGCGATAGAGATGGAAATACCCGAAATTCGACTTTCGAAGTTCGTGGTAGCGCCGCTGGATATTAAAAACGCGTGTTTTATAACATTACAACACTTGTGTGTTATGGTTATATCCCGATTAAGTCACGTTGGCACCTTGCAGGAAGATATATGCATGAACACGGTGCATTCTTAAATTAACCGGGTTGTACAGAATGTACAGCTATTTTTTTAATTTTCTGCAAATGGATTCTTACTCGACTAATCAAATTAAATCCTTTTTGTTAATTAATTGACTATTTATTTATGTATATAATATGGAAACGTTTAATTTAGTAAAACTATTCACTTTTCATAACATTTTACATGAATTAAATACAGATAACATTTTAAAACGAAAATATAATTTCATTTTGTATTGGCTGTTTAGAGATTTCTGTGCCCACACTGCGCAAACTTCACGAAAAAAAAAACACTGTTGGGCGCCCTTATAGGATAGGTTATTTATTTCACAAATATTTGTAAAATTTATTTATGCGTGTTTGGTTATTATCAAACATGTTGACTCGTGGTGACTAGAAAAGTGATAAATAGAATGGACGCCACTGGAAATTCTTGGCGATGTGCAATTGTGAGTAAAAACCTGTTGTCATCTTAATGATTTGGTTAATGTAAAGTAAATAATTTGGCAGGCCTATAACATTTTCATCTTATGAAAATGATTTTTTCCTCGCAAAATGTGTTGAAAAACGTCGTATGATACGCGTGAGCTTTGATAATTACATCCTCGGCTTCCTTATCACGCTCACCTGCGGTTCGCGTGAACAATTTCGCCTCTGATGTAATTATCAACCTACCTCACTTGTATCACAATGTACTATATTATTCCTACAAGATTTAGGAATTTGTTATGCTCATAAATAGGAAAATAGCAGTTAAAAGTAGCGTTTAGGTAGGTTAATTTATGTCTAGATAAGCCAGCTTTAATTATATTATGAACTAGACGTGCCCGCGGCTCCACCCGCGTGATTTAATTATTAATGTATTTGTCACAATTGTATTATGTTCATGAGCCCTGCTTGGCAATATACCACAGTATACAGGTATTTTCATATACATTTATTAAAATGTCAACATGAAACTCAGTAATACACTCAGGCCTCCTCTCATGGATGAGTGGGAACGGGCAGTAGTCCCCACGCTGGCCCAGTGCGGGTTGGGGACATTTGTGAGGAAACCTGCATACATTCACATAGAAATTCAAAGGTGTATGTGAAGTCCCCAACCCGCACTGGGCCAGCGTGGGGACTACTGCCTGTTCCCTCTTATACATGAGAGGAGGCCTGTGCCCAGCAGTGGGACGTATATAGGCTGATTTATTTATTATTATTATTTGAAAAATGGCTGAAGTATAGCGACACAAAGTTTCATAATTTTCAGCACTTAGTTAATTTTTACCCAAAGTGGTGTCATTAAAACACCTATTTTAAATGATTATAACGAATAGAACACATCAAAACTTTTCCCTAAAGAAGTTATTTTTTGCCCTTTTATAAAAAAAATACCACGAAGACACCGTCGGGAGCGGAGAATTAGGGGGTCAGGTCCAACCGATCAGAGCACTTGTTTTGTTCCACACAATATAACAAACGATAGTAAAATAAATAAATAAAAAAAAAAGCCTTTATTTCTACTACCACTAAAAATTACACTAATACTATAAACTATTATACTTAAAACAAATACTCTAGGTAGAAGTCACCTCTGCGGCGTAGGCCTCCCCCATTTCCTTTCAAATTTGCCTTCCTCTGGCCTTCCGCATCCAGTCTGAGCCGATCCGTTGGCAGAAAATATCGCGCCACCTTTTCTTTGGCCGTCCAAGTTTCCTTTTTTCGCCTCTCGGTATCCACTCGGTTAGTCTCTTCGTCCACCTACTTTGTTCCATTCTACAAATATGTCCTGCCCAGTTCCATTTGCATGATCTTATCCGGTAGACAATATCATTCAGTTTTGTTGTTCTCCTAATGGTTGTATTGTTTAATCTGTCAGAAAGTTTAATGCCCAGCATACTTCGCTCCATTTTCCACTGGCAAATTGCCAATGCTTCTTCTTCTTTTCTCTTGAGGGCCCAGGTTTGGCACCCGTAGGTGATACACGGAAGGATGGCTACTTCAAAGAGCTTACTTTTAATACTCTTTGTTTTTCATGATCTCTTTATAGCTCCAATACTTTTCCATCCTAGTGTTATCCTTCGCCTTACCTCTTTTCCGGTGTAGTCATCAAAAGAGACCGACTGCCCCAAGTATAGGTATTCGTCCACGTATTTTAGTTTTCCGCCTTGTATGATTATGTCGTGAGGAGGTCCGTTGGTCATAATTTGTGATTTTGAGGTATTCATGTATAGTCCTACTTTTTGGCTCTCCTTAGTTAAGTCGTTTACCATTTTCTCTAGGTCGTATGCGTTGTAGGAGAATACTATAATATCATCCGCAAAGCGTAGGTGGATTAGGTATTCGCCGTCTATTTTAACTCCTTTCTCGTCCCAATTTTTATTTTCGAAATATAGACTCCAATACTGCAGCAAATATTTTAGACGAGAGTCACCTTGCCGGACTCCTATCTCAATGTGAAATTCTTCTCCCACTCTTTCTAGCCTTATTTTTGCCCGGCTTTTTGAGTACAAATCAGAAGGCAAGCTAACATAATAACAAACGATAAGTGAATTAAAGACAAATGTCAAAGTAAAAAGTAACAGTGACATGACAATGACACATCACAGCTGTAGCGTAGGTACCGTTCCATTATATAAAATTCTCTAACCGGAATTTCAAAGTTCAGTTTTAATCATTATTATTTATAAACAGTTTGTTTTTTTAGCGGAATCAATTGTTTAACAATTATACTAACGTGTAAATGTAGTCTCAGATGTAATCAAATTACGTAAAATGGAGAGACCGATCTCTCAGATCCGAACGTCAGAGCCGAACATTTCCGAACAATGGCGACGCTTCAAATTGTTCAATTTAGTCGAGATTTTATTACGTGATTTTAGAAAAAATATGGAACAGAACCGGAAGCCTTTATGCTCTTGTTCTAAGTTAATATCTAGAGAATTGATTCGTAAATTTATTTCTCGTGTTCGTTGCGTTGTTTTTAAGAAACGTGACGCCAAACATCGTGTTTTTTGTAAGGCGCTATCTCGCTCGTTCCTTCGTGTTTTATCCCGTTCTGATGTTCCGATTTTATATAATAGATGGAGAGTCCAATAACCTGTCAAGCTTTCATAAAAGGATCTAGGTTTATTAAGGTACACAACACTTCGGGGTTCAACCACTAGCGATCACATTTTGGCCAAATCGTCAGGTAATCTTAAATAAAAGCACGCACCAAAAGTAGGAAACCAAGTAAGTAAATAGAGAGTAATAGGGTTTTACATTAAGTTAGAATTCATTGCAAAATATTTAGCGTTCTTGAGCTTCATCGGGGAGCTTCTTCTATAGCTGTAGGTCTTTGTAATCGTCTAGCAGGTTAAGGGAGTTGAACTGTTACAGCAGTTTTCACCAAAACGTAGAGAATTTCACGGTGCTGGTTTTAGTATACAATTAATTGATGTTTCGTTTGTATCTATTTAGGTACAGTGATTTTTATTTGTCTAGTCACTTATTCGAAATTCTAAAACGCAATGTTTTCTATATAACTCCACGCACCGCGGCGTGACGCGTGGGCGGACCTTGCGGTTTGTAAATTATCAATAACGTAATCTGCTTTATGTTTATGACATATCTCTAAGTGGGTGTAGATATAGTAATGTATGACTTACTGCCAAAATTTAGGGATGCGTGTTTTGCTAATGTGGCTCTAGCTAGTCAGAGAGAAGCCAAGGCAGTGAAATGGATTCTTTAGGCGTTAATTAGGCGGTATAAGGCTATTTTGTGAAGTAGACTACAAAGTGAGTTAACACGCGAGCATGGAAACACGCACGCCTGTATCAGGACTCCTTGGCAAATATATATATATGCATCTATATGTTTGTGTTAGGGCGACTTCCAACGCGGGCGCCACTCCACCGATCTCTCCGCTTAACCGTAAGCACTGCCCTATGTAGGTATGTGTAATTAATGTAATTATACATCGGAGACCGCTTGCCTCGTCACTATATAATGTGATTTGGCAATTTCCTGCAATTTTACCAACAAAAGCATTAGGGGATGCTCTAATAACTTTTATAGGCTGCCTCTGTTTTATGGGCACTTACTTATTTAGCAGGTATCAAAAAGATGCCGCTGTTGTCGTGTAATGTATTTTGGTGAAAATCAATCGACTATTTTTTTTACCTGACCGGTTTTAAAAATAATATGTCTTATTCATCCTCCGGCTTATTTCCCGTTGCCCTAAACGAGCACGGGGTCCGCAAAATCAGTCATAGGCCCTAGTTTTACGAAAGTAGAATTATAATCACAAAAAAATGACATCTCAATCATCCACGTAGCCCTAAAACTCACGTGACCAGGGCGATGTCGCTGAAATTATAGGGGCTATACTGAAGCGATTTAAATAAAATTTTCAATGTTAAAATATCCTTAAAATCGTACCTGCCGTTTAGGAGGAGATCAGTGACATACCGACTGCTGCGCCATCTACCAGGTCCAGTTGTAAATTCACTCCTTGCAGGGGTGCCTGCCGGGTCGGGAGAGTATCGAGGGAACAGAAAGGAACCAGGACTCGTTTCACTCTTAGTCAGCGGGGCTTCCGCCGCGCCATCGCCGACGTGTCCCGCCCAACTGAGTCGTGAAAGCGCACCGGAATCGTCCGGGCTCTCGTCGTCGCATCTTGCTGAACCGCGTCGCTATAGCGAGCCGGGCTCGCCTTCATTTCACCAGATCGATAGGTCATACAATTCAAATATGTAAATACGACTATATATTGAAAAAAAATACAATTACAAATATACGACCTTTTGCGTGCGAGACGTGTACACCGACCTATATTTTGCCGCCTCACTGGTGGCACTGTGGCCTAACCTAACCTAACCTATAACAGGGTCAATTTTCAAACGAGCTGTTTTTGCTGTCCCACGGCCATAATTTCAAGTCAGATTAACATGGAGTATTGATTCATATATATTTGTATTCCGTGTGTTATAAAGTATTTAAAATATATATAACAATACCTTAAATATTCATTGATTCTGAAAAGAAATGTATTTGGAATCGTAAAACAGCGAAATCTACCGCTTTTTTGCGTGTCCCACTTGCGGTTTTGCTCAAACAAAAATTCATAACTATGGACTACGGCAACGTATGTATAAACAACTTGTACTGTTATAAAGAATATTAATTAGCGTATTCATTAATATATCTTGCAAATTTAATGCGTGAATAATTAAAACCTGTGAAGTATTTTTGTAGTAGTCCCACGCGCGACCCATTTATTAGGACTCAAGCTCAAAACCCTTAAAATCTGTTTTTTTATTATCCCACCGTTACATTTACTTTACGATACGATAGACAGGTTAGTTGGGCTTAAACCAGCAACGGGAGTGGACGCAGAGCCGGTATTTTCGAAGGAGGAAACAGGTTTTCTTGATACGATGTATTTTGGTACGGCTATCACGACATTTGTATGGGCGTTAATTTATTAATATACGATTGAAATAAAAATGTGTCTTTCATAACAAAGGTTAGCAATATGGGGTAAGAGTTTCGTGTTTAACTAATTAGTGAATTCAATTAATAGTGTACGAAGGATCGCCAAAAAACATTCATGTTGACATTTGTATGGCGACATTTGTACGGCTTTTTTGGCCATACAAATGTCGAACGTGGCATACACATGTCGATTCAAAACAAAATCTAAGTGATTTTTAATATTTTGGAATATAATCACAGAATAAGTAATAGTACAATATAACGACCATCATAAACCATAAACCGGAGATACTATATCGAAATAGTGAGTTTTTTTATTGTACAAATATTTTAAACTGTTTCAACAATTGTATGGCAAGATCGACATTTTGATGGCACTCGTTGACATTTTTATGCCGCTATCGACATTTATATGGCAGAATCGACATTTGTATGGCATTATATCGACTTTTGTATAGCGCTGTCGACATTTGTATGGCGCTGACGACATTGGTATGGCACGGTGATTTTAAAGCATCAATATCTAGCTAACCATTAGAAGCACAGTGGTGCCTCATGCACCATATTTTTTCGCTCGCTGTCGGTACGAATCTAATATTCCAAAAAATAAAAAAAACCATACAAAAGTCGAAAAAACGTCTTGTTCAAAAATTGACCCAACATTAAATTACACGATGATATATACCTCTAAACACACAAATTAATTTAATTCTGTTGCGACAGAAGCGGTTATTGTTTGAATAAATGTCACATTATGGCGTATGTGCTGTGTTCCGAATCACGCTCACAGCACGGGGGCGCTTTGTTGCACCTATTTTTTTAAGTCCTATTATTGGAAGTCCGAAAATGTTCGTCATAAAATTTTACGCCATAATAATCGTTAGTCCTAATAATTCTTGATCCTAACGATCGTAAGTCATAACCATTCGAAGTCATAATGACAGTAATAATAAGTTTCACCGGTCCTAATTTTTATTTTCCTAATTTTTTTCGTCATAACACTCACTTGCCCGTTTTATTTCAATTCATAATGACACTAGTCATACATTTTTTAATCCTAAATTTGTTTTTCATAATATTTATCATCATAAATGTTACATGGCGTTATCGAAGTAAATAAACGTGTGGTTTTTTATCGCTACGTACAAGACGAGGTCACAAGACTCTAGCTAGACGTCTCTACATTGAGACATCGACTCTACATTGACTCTACATCGACTCTACATATAGACTTTACATCGACTCTACATATCGACTCTACATCGACTCTACATCGACTTTGCATATTGACTCTACATCGACTCTACATTAACTCTACATCGACTCTACTTTGACTCTACATATTCGCTCTACATCGACTCTACAGACTCTAGCCGCCTGTCTGTGCGGACGTAGCCTAAGGCAGGTCCGTGTAGGTACGACGACGAGCGAAGCGAGGAGGAGTGTTAGTTGTACTGCGACCCTACGCGCGCGAGCCGAGCGAGCGAAGCGAGCGTGCCGCGGCAGCGGCCGGCGAAGCGCCAGAACAGATTTTTTTTTTTCAATTTACTTAGCGAAAGCTTTTATTCATTAGGAAAAACAAAATTAGGAGTTAAAGTATGTTCTTAGTTATGATATTAGGACTAACAAAATTATGATGTATGTCCGTTATGAAGAAAAATGTTATGATTAACAAAATTATGACTTCAAGCAAGTTTTTAGTAATGAAATTAGGAAGAAAAATTTTAGGACAACTGATCATTATCACTTCCAAAGATAGTGACAGAAATTTAGGAACAAAAAAGTTAGGACGGAAAAAATTAGGACTAGCGATGATTATGACTACAATACGTTAGTACAAAAAAAAATAGGATCACGAATTTTATGGCAGCCAATATGGACCCTCACAGCACACAGCACTCAGACCTGCTACCGCGAAATCGAACTAATTTTATATAGCTTGATAATGATAACTCCTTTTTAAGTTATTATTTCTGAACGCTAGGTGCGTTCAGAAATAATAACTTAAATATTTGACAACTACCCATCAACTTCCAAGTTAAAGACTACAATATATATACTGAGATAGACAGGCAACTCAGCCAAATTGAGAAGGCATTTTATGCTTGTTTACAAGCGCCATCTGTTACTTGGCCTGAGAACCTTTTCTAAATATATAAAAGAAGAAGCTGACTGACTGACTGACTGACTGACTGACTGACTGACTGACATATCAACGCACAGCCCAAACCGCGGGGTCTACGGATTCCAAATTTGGCACGTAGGTTCCTTATAAGGTGTAGGGCAGCGCTAAGAAAGGATTTTTCAAAACTCACCCCCTAAGGGGGTAAAACGGGGGTCCAAAGTTTGTATGGGGGAAGCATTATTTTTTGAACTACAGACTTAAAACTTTGTAGGAAGATTACTTATTAAGATACAAAAAAAGTACTTTCAGCGTTTTACAAAATTCCACCCCTAAGGGGGTCAAATAGGGGTGCAAAGTTTGTATTCAAAACTACTGGGACTACAAATTTGGAATTTACACCAGACCTTCCTTTTATGACGTAGGCAAGGGATAAGACGGGATTTTTGGAAATTCTATCCCTAAGGGTGTTAAATAGGGGCGCAAAGTTTGTATGGGTGAAACATTATTTTTTGTACTAGAGACATGAAACTTTGTAGGGATATTACTTATAAAGATACAAAAAAAGTTCTTTCAGCGTTTTAAAAAATTCCACCCCTAAGGGGATTAAATAGGGGTGCAAATTTTGTATTCAAAACTACTGGGACTAGGAACTTGAAAATTACACCAGAAATTATTTTTATGACGTAGGCAGGGGATAGAACAGGATTTTTGGAAATGCTATTCCTAAGGGGGTGAAATGGGGGTCCAAAGTTTGTATGGGGGAACATTATTTATTGAACTGGAGACTTAAAACTTTGTAGGAGGATTACTTATTGATACCAAAAAGGTACTTTTGGCGTTTTATAAAATTCTACCCCTAAGGGGGTTAAATAGGGGTGCAAAGTTTGTATTAAAAATTATTGTGTCTAGAAACTTAAAATTTACACCAGATTTTCCTTTTATGACATAGGCAAGGGATAAGACGAGATTTTTGGAAATTCTGTCCCTAAGGGTGTTAAATAGGGGTGCAAAGTTTGTATGGGAGAAACATTATTTGTATTAGAGACTTGAAACTTATCTTATCTTATCTTATCTTATCTAGATGAGGGCCCTTTCGGATGCACTTCGACCCAGTGGGATCTTTTGTGCATTTGCCCTCTCCTTACGTCTACTCCCAACTTCGCTCCATCATTTCCACATAGCGGATGATGCAGCTCAGCGGAAGTGCCTTGAATTCCTTTGGTTGCGTATAGCCGTTACCAAAGTAATTCATTCTTTGTCTGGCAAGGGCATGACATTCACACAGTAAGTGTTCCATAGTCTCATCCTCCTCGCCACACATTCTACAGTCTGAGCTGTCTGATAGTCCCATCTTGGCCAAGAGATCCTTGACCCCGAAGTGACCTGTGAACACCCCAGATATGATTCTGAGCTGCTTCCTACTGGATTTCCAGAGTTTGTTGGTCCAGCCCGAGTCCACTCCTTCTATGAAGAGCTTTGAGTGCCTTAAGCCCGCCTCATTCCTCCACTCGTATTGGTGTTTTCCATACGCTGATCTACACATTCCAAATACCCTCAGTGCCTTTGTAATGGTAAGATCTGTATGCTTCTTCCAATTCAGTTCTTTATCTAGTGTGACACCTAGATATTTCACATCATTAGACAGTTCTAGTACCCTCCCGTACAGTTTTAGCTGCTGTACGCCTCGAAGGGTCCTTTTCCTAGTAAAGGGTATTACTACAGTTTTGCCTGGATTAATGGATAATTGGTGTCGGTCGCACCATCTCTCCACTGTCTGCAGTGCCTTGTTCATGATTCCCGATACCGTGCCTGGAAACTTCCCATTAACCAGTATCACTAAATCATCAGCATATCCTACCGTGTGGATGGGACCTTTATTGAGTTCTACCAGGAGTGAGTTCACCACCAGACTCCAAAGAGTTGGTGAGAGAACCCCACCCTGTGGACATCCCTTTGTGGCCGTGGCCATTATCTTATCCCCCAAGAGTGATGACTTTATTAGTCTGCCATTTAGCATATTGCCTATCCATTTACATATGGTGGGCTCTACACCATGATTAACAGCTGCTTCGCTGATAGCTTTATACGTGGTACGATCGAACGCTCCTTCCACGTCTAAGAAAGCTGCAAGACATAGTTCTTTATTCTCTATAGCCTGTTCAGCCCTGGTTGTCACCAGGTGAAGTGCGGTTTCCGTTGACTTCCCTGGCTGGTATGCACATTGTAGTTCGTGCAGCGGATGCCTTCTTAATGGGCCATCCCTTATGTGTCTATCTACCAGTTTCTCCAGTGTTTTGAGGAAAAACGACGATAAACTTATCGGCCTATACGATTTGGCTTCACTGTAATCCGCCTTACCCGGTTTGGGTAGATAGGTTACTTTTACCATCCTCCACACACGCGGTACGTGTGCGAAGGCCAGGCACGCCCTGTACAATCTGCTAAGATGTGGGATTAGTACATTAGCGCCTTCTTGTAGTAGAATGGGGTAGATGCCGTCTGGCCCCGGGGCTTTGTATGGTTGGAATGTTGAAAGTGCCCACTTTATCTTTTTATGATCTACTACCTTTTTGGACGTGTCCCAATTGTGTCTCGTTGTACTTGTGGTCTGTTCCAACGCACTAATTGCTCCATCGTCTGTTACGCTGTCGTGTATTACTGAGCCTGGGAAGTGCATTTTACACATTACCTTAAGGGTCTCCAGCCCCGTTTTCGTCATTCTACCGTCATTGTCCCTGATGGATGTGAGCGGGGCCGACTTTGTGGTTGCTAGTGCCTTTGTTAGTCTCATACCTTCTGGTATTGACTCAATCTGATCGCAGTGGTTCCTCCACGCTCTCCTCTTGGCTTTCCTCACAGCCTTGCTGAGTTCTGTGAGTTTTTGTGCATAGTACCCAAAGTCATTAGATGCCTTTGCGTCATTGAATATTGCCCTAGTTTCCCTCCTGAGCTTTACTATCTCTGGGGTCCACCATGGTAACTTTTTAGCCAGGGTTTTCTTCTCCGGGCAGTTATTAGTGAAGGCCTTGTATACAGCTTGTACTATTTTGTCCGCTTCGAATTCTATGTCTATAATAGAGTTTAGCTTGCCTTGTGGGTCTCCTAGGTCTACTTTTAGATCCCTTCTAAAGCCCGACCAGTCCGTGTACCTAGGATTCCGTTTACGTACCGTATTAATTTTTATCTTAGTTTGGTACCTGAAGCAGATGTATCTGTGGTCCGAAAGGGATATGTCATCAGATACGTGCCATGAGTTGATTTTGTTACTAGTGTTATTAGTAGCCAACGTTATATCAATCACCTCCCCCCGCCTAGAATTGACGAAGGTAGGTTCATTGCCTTTATTCAGTACTTGTAAAGAGGAGCTTACCAGGAAATCCAGTACCTTCTCTCCTCTCCTATTGACATCCGAGCTGCCCCAGATGACATGGTGAGCGTTCGCGTCACAGCCGATTATCAGGTTGGTGTTCACCCGGCTGCCGTATGCAACAAGATCCCGCAGCTGTTGTGTGATGGGATCCGTCGCCTCGTAGGGGAGGTAGGCTGATGATAGAATGAGCTCCTTACCCTCCCCCTTTTTTTGGATCATCACCGTGGTGAGATCCCTGCAACAGAAAGCATGTAAAGGCATAGCATTGATGCCATTTTTGACATATATACATGTCCTCATATCATTGTTGTTATCTGGACACAGGTGAACGATTGTTCCCCCCGTTCCACCTAAACCTCTTATTTCACCTTTATATATATATGGTTCTTGAATAAGAGCAATATCGAACTTGTCGCATTTTAGCTGCCTTGCCAGAAGGGCAGTGGCCGCCTTGTTGTGTTGTAAATTGATTTGTACACACCTTAAACCCGCCATTGGCGCTGTTAATTCTTTGGCTTGCTGAGGTCAGCAGCCACCTCCTGGAGCGTCTCGTCGCAGGACATGGGAGACATGGAGGCCTCCAGGTACAGCTCTGCCATTCCCTGCAGGTCCTCTGAGCCAATCCCCGATAACGGTGATGACTCTCGGGCCCTGCGGGATTCAGCACGTCTGTCACTGGAGCCCGCCATGTCCCCGGCCTCCGCTTCCGACTGCCCCTCCTCCTTGGCTGCCTCAGCCTCCTTGCCAATGGCAGTTGGCACCTCTCCCTCTGGAGGTGTGCCCTCTTCGGCCTCCCCAGGCTGCGGTATCAACGGCGCCCGGCTCGTCAGCAGCAGGGTTCAGAAGAGGACCGGCCGGCCGGTTGCATATGGCCACAGTTCCGCTGGCCTCCCCTCCGGCACCTGCGCCAGCCGGTCTCCTTACGGGTACCTGCTGGGCGTGTCCGCTTTTCGACCCGGGGGGAAAAGATCGGACGGTGCCTCCGGTTTGGACCGCTCCACCATGGCCTCTGCCTGTATATGCGCTTCGCGCCTTCTGCGTCCATACGGACCCCCTTGCTCGGCTGCTACCCGCTCTCGCTCCTCTGTCTGAGACAGAGGTGCGTACCGCTGGTGCAGCATTTGCGCTGTGCGCCTTGGCCTCATCCCTTGCGGGTCCGGCTTTCCCTACTTCCTTCGTCATTGGTTTATATTGATCCATGTGACCTTATCTGTTTGTTTCGTCGGATTGGCTCCCCACCCACCACGGAGCCCACACCCTGGGGATGCGTTAACGCATCAGGGCTACCAATCCGAAATAGCGCCCCAAAAGTATGTTGTCTGTGAGTCCGCACGGTGCCGAGTTGCTCGTCATCTCCTCAGACGACTCACAACCCGTGCTCCACCGACTACAGACCCCATACCCCAGGACACTCGCCCGTGGCCATCAGACTGGTCACGACAGCCGATTGATCATGGCTGGCTAGACCATGACCGCCCGTGTGAGGTGAATCCTGAGCCGAAGAGGAGTGTTGTCTCCCAGCAGTACTATCCCGACCACTGGTCGACTCAGCCACCAGGACCTCCCTCTCCACCCGTACGGGTCCCCGCGCACGGCACAAACACGCGGATGGCATTTTACCGCTAACCTTCCTTCTTTGTGGATGGAAAGCCCGCTGCGACATGCCATGTCATCGCTTACGGCTGATTAGATGGGATAAACGGGATAGGATGGGTTGGGATATAAAGTATGGGCTCAACTGGTTGTTTCCGTTCTGCCTGTTTCCAACGGTAGAACCAGGCAGTTAACAGGCGGTAACCTCGTGAAGGATTCCAACCAGTTTTGCCTCGAGGATCTTAGCAACTGTGAGCTCCCCCCGAGGCCATCTACCATGTTAACCGCCGGACAGGCTGCTACCATAGAGACAGACCCAACGCAAGTAGCGACCGGTCGCAAATTTCCCTTGTTCCTGGACCTGCCTCCGCCCGACTTGAAACTTTGTAGGGATATTACTTATTAGGATACAAAAAAAGTCCTTTCAGCGTTTTAGAAAATTCTACCCCTAAGGAGTTCAAATAGGGGTGCAATATTTGTATGAGGTAAACATTATTTATTGACCTAGAGACTTGAAACTTTGTAGGAAAATTACTTATTAGGATACAAATAAAAATATCTTAAGCGTTTTTAAAATTCCACCCCTAAGGAGATTAAATAAGGGTGCAAAGTTTGTATTCAAAACAACTGGGAGTACAAACTTGAAATTTACACCAGAACTTCCTTTTATGACGTAGGCAAGGGATAAGACGGGACTTTTGGAAATCCTATCCCAAAGGGGGTTAAAAAGGGGTGCAAAGTTTGTATGGGAAAAATATGATTTTTTGTACTAGAGACTTGAAACTTTGTAGGGATATTACTTATAAAGATACAAAAAAAGTTCTTTCAGCGTTTTAGAAAATTCTACCCTTAAGGGGGTTTATTAGGGTTGCAATGTTTGTGTAAGGGAAACATTATGACGTAGGCAAGGGATAAGACGGGATTTTTGGAAATTCTATCCCTAAGGGGGTTAAATAGGGGTGCAAAGTTTGTATGGGAGAAACATATTTTTTTGTACTAGAGACTTGAAACTTTGTAGGAATATCATTATTAAGATACAAAAAAGTAATTTCAGCGTTTTATAAAATTCTTCCCCTAAGGGGGTTAAATAGGGATGCAATGTTTGTGCAGGGGAAACATTATTTATTGAACTAGAGACTTGAGACTTTGTAGGAAGATAACTTATTAGGATACAAAAAAAGTAATTTCAGCGTTTTATAAAATTCCACCGCTAAGAGGGTTACATGAGGGTCCAAATTTTGTATAAGGGAAACTTATTTTTAGCTACTACGTACTTAAAACTTTGTGGACAGATTACTAAACTTATTAATTTACAAATAAAGTGCTTTCAGCGTTTTTGAAATAATTACACCTAAAGGGGTTAAAAAGGAGGTCCAAAGTTTGTATGGAGAAAAAAGATTAGTTAGACAATTTTATTCGAGAATTCACAGAATAATTCCTAACGATAAATGAGTAAACAAGTGTTTCCGGTTTTTTGAGAATTCAACCCCTAAAAGGAGACATGTGGTGACAAAATCTGAAAATCAACATCGGCATCTATTGTTTCTATGGTTTATCGGGTCTCTGATTAGGAAAACAGCAACGATTTTACATTCCAACGTGGCGTCTAAATATCAATATGGGCGTTGTTATTACGGTTTTTTGGGATGTTAATAACGAAAATCACATAGATTTTGAAATGTAATGTTGTGGACATGAAAATTCATGAAAATATTTGTGCCAAATAGCAATTCAATCGGTCCCGTTATTTTCGTAGCAAATCGGTTGTAACAGACGGACTGACAGACAGCCACACGTGATCCTATAAATAAGGGTTCTATTTTTGCTTTTGAGGTATGGAACGAGACCCGCGTTATATAGGGTTATAGGTTTTAAAGTTTGTATTTGGTGCCATCTCGATCGTCAGCAATCGGTACCTAGGCGAGTGCGGGCGGCGCGGCGGGACGGGAGGGTAGGAGACATTGGGAAAGTGCCTGCATCCGTAATAAGTACATTCAAGGTGCTGCACGAAGATCTGCTTACTTTTAATAAGTTAAGCATTTTGGCCGCCGTTAAATTAAAACAAATTTTTGGGTATTTATGTTAAATACTGGTTCGAAAAGCATGGAAAAAATCTTAGGAAACAAGCCTATAGCAATGTCCAGGCCACAAATTTGACTTAACATTCGTGGAGATATTTTGGTATTTCAACATTAATGTTCATGAACATAAAGTAGCTTTTATTCCAGAGGACAGATTCTCATTAATCATGATTGTAAATTTAATAACAGAAATACGTACATACATACATACATACATTGACGCCTTTATTCCCAAAAGGGGCAGGCAGAGCACATGAACTTTATGTTCCAGCGCCACTTTTAGCATAAATGTGGGTATAAAAGATCGACAAAAAGTGATATTGCTTAGGTTGTTAGCCCATCACCCAGGACACACTTCAACTCTGCTCTCTTAATCGACTTTTACGACACACACGGGAAGAAAGAGGGTGGTGAAATTCTAACCCGCCACCACACGGGCATAAATATAATAGTAAATAAAAATTAATTTACCATAATGGGTTATGATGAAGGGTTATTAGTAGGGGAAGTTAGTAGTAGTAGTTTAGTAGGCGGCGTAGCAATTCAATAATTATTGGAAAATTACTTTTACTACGCGGGCGAAGCCGCGGGCAAAAGCTAGTCAACCGATAAAAAAAAAAGAAGGAACCTCTCAATTCTGAACGCACCTATAAATATTTCACAACTACCCATCAACTTCCAAGTGACTACCAAATATGTCTTATTTAAGCACTTTTTAGCATTGCTAAAATTGAAAATATGCGTTGATCATTACGGGATATATGTTGTCGGTTCAAAAGCCTTATTTTAATACGTTCTTCAATTCGAGGAGATACGGCTCTACTGTACTGTACCGCGTACATCTAATTTTTGACAATTAGGAACATTTTGTATGGGAAAAGAGAATTGTTGATTTTTACCATTTCTTCGCATAATTTCCATAATTTTTCATCTCTTAAACCTTCCCTGAACATCAACAATTATTTCAAAATCAAAACTCGCAAATGACCATGGGCAACTTTGTATGGATCCTGGTCCTGAATCCAACAAATCTGAAACTTAGGTCAGTAAATAGGTCTTTAAATCTACTTCAATTGGTTCTATGGGCACCAAGTTGAATTCCATTGCAGAACTAAGATATTCATTTATTTAAGTTAAAGTGAGTAGGATCTATGAGAAAACGGGTTCTCTCAGTGAATACATATTCAGAATTAATAAAGTAAGGTTAGTGTGTAAAATAAACATGTTTTCTCAAACATGCTCTGAAATGTATGCGTTAATATCACGAAATGAAGACAAGAAGTTTCTTGTTTATGGCTCCCTACATTACTTCTTGGCCATGTATGAAAACCCTAACTAAAAACATTATTGTCCGCTACTCTAACTTTTTAAATTTGCTTACTAATATTAAACTGACAAAGGAAAAATTACATACTGCCAACCACCACTAGACTCTGTAAGCAGGCTTGCGACATAAAAAAAATCTATGGTACTTTACTTATGTGCGGTTAAACATTGTGCTTGAACGGCTTGTTGTAATGTCATGTTTAAAAAATAAAAAAGGCGGCAAATTACACAATTGTTTTCTGAACTTTCGTTCCGATTGTAATTTCAACAAACTAGGTACTAGGTATTTATTTTTATTTTAATATTTCCTCACATCGTTTGAGAAAAGCACTATACAATCCTCGGCCGGAACAGGGATTGCTGGACTCGTTCTATGCGGCCTCGTCTACGACTCGGCCGTCTACCCCAAAGCTCGTCCAGCGATCCCTTACTTCACGGCCTCTGCAGTAATGTACTATTTTTGTAGCTAATTAATTGTTTTATTAATAAAATATGAATATATGCCACGCTCGATGTGCTTTCATCATTAGTACATTTTATCATATCTACCCTCCAGAATACTAAATATGAATATTCTCCGAATGCGTTTTTTCATAGCTCGTACTACTGACTGTGGCTAAAATACGAATATCTTCGTTCTGCAATGGAATTAGACTTTGTGCCAATAGAATGAAATAAAGTAGATTTAAAGACCTATTTAATGACATAACTCTCAGTGCTGTTGGTTTCAGGACCATTTTGACGCATGGTCCTTTGGTCCAGCGGTTCTCGAGTTTATGCGCGACTAACAAACGCATTTCATTTTTATTGATTTTTTTTAATATCTGAAAATGTAAATGAAAATTATATTTATACATAAATATCACAAACAAATGAAAGCCTTTCTCCCCTTAATATCATTGCGTTTTTTTTTGTTATAAATACTGCGTTTAATTATTTGCACTGACTTTTTTGCACGGCTGACTGTTTTGGTAAGACACCAATCAAATTGTTCAATGGTAAAATTTATTTATTGACATCTGTTTTATAACTAATGTTCATATTTTTAATTTTAGGTTCTTTGGCAAAAAACTAAAGGAATGTTAGAGACCATCATAAGTGTGGTGTTTTGGACAAATAGTTTGTGTCAAGTGGTTGTTAATGGCGACGGAAACACTTGATACGATTGTGAAGAGAGCAGTAGAGAAGAGACTCGTATAGGTATTGCATGATAATTGTTAAGTCTAAAAAGGATATTACTTAGTCATAAATCAGTAGTAATGTTAAGTATACTGTTCAAATAAGTTGAGACCATGAAAAAGATGGGACTTTATTGTTCATAGTGTCGTTTACGAACAATATTACAAATAATGATCTATGAAAAGGGTGGCACAGAGGCTAATATTTTCTTCATAACTCAATCGACAGTGAGTAAATTTTTTTTTGTTGAATTCATTAAATTCATTTTCAATTCAGAAGGTCGTGAAAGGCGCGAGATCTGTTTTTTTGTAAACGTTTAAGTGGTTCCCTGAAAGGCGTGAATTTACAACTGGACCTGGCAGGTGGCATTGTAGTCGGCATGTCACTAATCTCCTGCTGAAGGGCAGGCACAATTTTAATGATATTTTTTTAAACGTTCAACTGGGTCCCTGCCAGCCGTGAATTTACAACTGGACCTGGTAGATGGCGCTGCAGTCGGTATGTCACTGCTGGCTAATATTTTCTTCATAACTCAATCGACAGTGAGTAATTTTTTTTTTGTTGAATTCATTAAATTCATTTTCAATTCAGAAGGTCGTGAAAGGCGCGAGATCTGTTTTTTTGTAAACGTTTAAGTGGTTCCCTGAAAGGCGTGAATTTACAACTGGACCTGGCAGGTGGCATTGTAGTCGGCATGTCACTAATCTCCTGCTGAAGGGCAGGCACAATTTTAATGATATTTTTTTAAACGTTCAACTGGGTCCCTGCCAGCCGTGAATTTACAACTGGACCTGGTAGATGGCGCTGCAGTCGGTATGCCACTGATCTCCTGCTAAACGACAGGCACGATTTTAATGATATTTTTTAAACGTTCAAGTGGTTCCCTGCAAGGCGGGAATTTACAACTGGACCTGGTAGATGGCGCTGCAGTCGGTATGTCACTGATCTCACTGCTAAACGGCAGGCACGATTTTAATGATATTTTTTTAAACGTTCAACTGGGTCCCTGCAAGTTTTGAATTCACAACTGGACCCAGTAGGTAGCGCTGGAGTCGGTATGTCACTAATCTCCTCCTAAACGGTAGGTACGATTTTAATGATACGTTTTGTAAACATTCAAGTGGGTCCCTGCAAGGCGTGAATTTACAATTGGACCTGGTAGTCGGTATTTCACTGATCTATTCCTAAACGGCAGGGATGAATGAGGGGATTTGTCACTTTCGGCTGGCAATGAGTACCTATGTTTATTTGTACAGGCTGTTTAATTATTAGTAAACAGTGCAGTATATACTCGTATAAATGATGATTCAACCGCAGCTTCGTCAGAAGTAATTATGTAATCTCAAAATTAATAAAAAAATCATAATGACACCTTTCCTTGCTATACTACTATACTAATTTAATATTACAGTCCATTTTGAATTTATAATCATAATAAGCACAATTAAAGGATTGTATCTTATATCGAAAATTCGAAATAAATAATGCTCCACTTACAAACCCCCAACGTTAGGACAGTATAACGTATGATTGCGTCCGCTAGCAAAAAAAACAAAACCCGGTAGAGGTGCAGCTGCAGTCGGTTTCCAGAACCCACCAGACGTTAGTGATGTCGTTTTCATACAAACAAAACAAACCGTTTTGATTTGAACATACCGTTTTTAAGGGCATTATACAATTTGGCGCTGATTTTCCGAGCAGGACAACGCGACGTCTGCCGGGTCCGCTAGTAGTTCATAAGTTCCGAAAAACTCATTGGAACGAACCGGGATTCGAACACACGACCGCCGCTTGACAGCCGCATGCCTGAACCACTAGGCTATAAGGTAGCTATATAAATACGTATTGAAAAAAAACCCACATTAGTCCATAAAAAGGTATAGTAAGTATTTTTTGTATATTCATTATTGACACAGCTATCGGTCTTCTGTGGCCGTTTCACACAGCTACAATGTTACAAGATAACCACTACGATCTACGAGACACGGCCGGGACTTCGAACAAGATTGGATGTCGTTGACAATGTCATTTGATTTAAGATGACAACTCATTCATGATTTAGCATTGTTTGCGATACTATATTAATAAATCTAATACGGAAGTAAGTTGTACCAACATCATGGCAAAATAGGGATGTAGTATTTAGAAATTATACAATTATATATTAGGTGTATATTTATTTTTACAGAATTTCAACAATATATGCATATTTTTCGTTTGCAAGGACTTTAGTCTATTGTGCTGGCTTTAAACTTATGGTAGATGGATATAACAGTGTTTATAATCTTGAATATAATTACGTGCCTTATTTATGTTATGATTTATGATAAAATTGAATTTTAAAGTGTATAAGGTAGGTATTCTTCAAAAGCATTGTTTCTTTGACACTGACACATATTTTCTCCTAAAGTTACAATCCAAATGCCGCCATGAAAGAAGGACAGAAAGAGAAAGTACGGAAGTAAGAGATAGCATGTGTCCGCCATGGCAGAAACACCGATAAAAAACTTGTCACTTGTCAGAACTTCCCAGATTTGAGCAAATGGATGTCATTCTTCTTTTTGTTCCTAGTTGCGTGACAATGGGGACTACGGGCGGGGACTTTTGATATGTTCACATCCTAACCCTAAATATTTTTGACATCGTAACTTTGTTTTCTAGTGAAAAAGTCAAAAACTGTGTTCCAAGCATTTCCCTCTATACTTTTCGTTGCCTGACCTAGATTGAAAGGTTGAGTGAGAGAGGGAGGAGGAGGGTGGAGTTGTATGAATAAATAGTCTCAACGTTTGTAGCATTTGTTTTATTAGGTAGTGTTAAGATCAGTGTCCTTCGTCGATAGTCATGACACTGGCGGTGGGTTTGAAGCTGTGGTCGAGGCTGCGCGTGCGCACGATCTCCTTGTAGATGAAGGCGGACTTGCGCGGCGTGCGCGGCCGCGCCGGGTCCGAGTAGTCCACCTCATACAGACCAAAGCGTTCCCTGCCGAACAACACGCACATTGAATATGAATATGTTTACATAACCCTAATAACGGTGCAAAGACATATACTACCTACATTACTATTATTATTATTATTAGTTACATTTAACTCTGAAGGGTATCTCCACAGTCAATAATGGCGTAGAGTCGTTAGAAAAGCAAATCATCCAAAATTGCCAATATTCTGACTATCATCGAATTTGGGACGGCTAATGGGGACGGTAAAAATAATTGTTTAACACGCTTTATTATTTTAACTCGCTTTTATTAGGTCGACCTGTATGTAACCATGTAATGGAATCTAAGGTAACTAATTTAAGCATCTTCCAAGGATCATAGCGTCATGAAAATTGGCAGCTGTATGCACTTCTGATGACAATACAATCATATGGTATTGTCGACCTGATCTGATGATGTAGCCGGAAGATATGCACTGGAACTTCATGATGGAACATCGTATCATAGCTGTGTTTGGATTTGTTATAAAAGTCTTGTAATGAACGAAGCCGGAAGATAGGCACTGGCATTCCATGATGGAATATCGTATCATAGTCGTGTTTGCACTTGTGGGAAAGGTCACGTAATGGACTTTGAACACGATCAGGTTTCAAGCTTATAACAAACCTATTATATACTTATTGACTTGTAAATATTGAGTGTAAATAATATTGACAATACAGACGCACTGGCGGAGATGGAGAGGATGCGGGCTCATTCGCCTGCTTGAAATAAATGTTAAAGGTATTTCGTTATCAAAGACTAAAAAGTATAAAATAAATGAATAGTTTAAAAAACACTAGAAAAACACGCCTTTATAAATGCACGTAAAAACCAAAAATAGATTATGGATCGTTCAAGTTGTCTCTATTTCTGGGCTGAATTGTAAACTGTGCTTTTAATTGTAATAGGTATTTGATTTAAAAGCGTGGGGTGCTGGAACAGGAAAGACTCTTTGTAACACTGTATCTAACAACAGTTTCCATGTAAGTATGTTTATTTTTACATCTGAGGGATTATGATGACCAATCTGTAAACCTATCCTGTTTTGCGAATTTCGGTAAGCGAGAATGATGAAAATTCTGAATCTGATGAATAATTTCAGTAAGTATTCGGACGGAAAGAATTCACGACGAAGTTATTTTTTTAAATAATTGGTCGCAAGTTTTATTGTGAGCGGAAGCAGCGTCCTGGGTGTGCCAACCGACTGACTGAATCGCCGCTGGCGGCGCGTAAAGTGTAGGTATAATTCTAAGTTCCCCCTGTTCAGCTACGTAGCACTTTTTAGGGACTAAAAATACCAAATTTTTGACATGAATTCAGTTTTCTGATTGGTTTATTTTAATATCTAGGTGTTTATGGTTAGTTCATAGCAAATACAAATATTTTTCGAAAGAGTTTTGATTGGTGGATTTAATACGGTTAAGGGTTTAAATTGGTCAAATCATAATTAAGTAGACATATTTTCCCTACTTGCTCAGCCGAATATGATACACTTTTCGACCAAGAGAAGTGAAAATTTTTACTGTTTACTTACATAAACCACTCCATCCTCTCGCGGTTTTGCACGTAGGGTAAATAAGTAAGCGACGAACGCTTTTTGCCTGACATAAACGCGAGGCAAATGTATAAAGGTCAGTGAACTTACGTATAGCCTTGCATCCATTCAAAGTTGTCCATGATACTCCAGGCGGTGTAGCCCTTGATGTCCGAGCCCTCGTCGATGGCGTCCAACATGGCGGCCAGGTAGCCGCGGTAGTACTGGACACGGTCCTCGTCGTTGAGCCCGCCCAACGTCGCGAAACCGTTCTCTGTGATAAATACTGGTGGGTTGCTGTAGTCTTTCCTAATTTTAGTCAGGAGTTTGTAGAATCCCCATGGCGTGTACTGAAATTGATATAATTTGAAAAAAAAATAAAGGCGGTAGGTTATACTAATTAAGCAGTAAATTGAACGGAACATAGGTGCTTACTTTAGTAAAATCGGACTCTCCGATTCTCCAGTCTTGTAAATTGTAAGAAATTGCATTAACGTCATTCCACAGCGAAGGAGCGACGAAGTATCCATTTACAGAATCATTTCTATAGGCGTATTTCGACGAGTAATGATTAAGGCCGAAGTAATCAGAGGTTCCACGAACGAAGGCTTTTTCTTCTTCAGTAAACTCGGGTAACCTGGACCTACGGTACCCTTGAGCTGCACTTTTAGCTGCTATGTTTGCAACCATTTCCGGTGGATAACCGCCGCTCTCAGAGAATATGGGATGAGCGTATTGTCCCCACTAAAAAGAAAACGATAACAATGAAGTTAAAATTAAAAAGAATTAAACAGTGAAAGAAATAACAGCAGAAAAAGTACTTAAGTACATCGAATTGGTTGGCATCTTCAGCGGCTTGAACGTGATCCACGTTGTTTTCATCTTCTGGTTCGAACCAGGTGGAACTTAATGTTATGCTAACGGTACCACCTTGAGTAGTTCTGTACTCCTCATCATACATATGCCAAGTCTTAGCATGAGACATAAGCATATTCTTAGAGCATAAATACTCCGCCACCCCCTTGATGTTTAGACGCGGTGCCATTGTTGTGTCGCCGTAGCCGTAATAGCAAAAAACGTGAGGTTCATTGAATGTAATCCAGAACTTGACTCTATCTCCGAACAAATCAAATGCAGTACGAGCGTAATCAGCGAACCAGTCAACAATGTTAGGGTTCGTCCAACCGCCCATTTCTTGGAGCTTCTGAGGCAAATCCCAATGGTACAGCGTGATCATAGGCGTTATGTTATATTTCAGCATTTCGTTTATGTAGTTATTGTAGAACTCCACGCCTGCCGGATTTATTTGGTCGGGGAAACTGGTAGGCATCAGCCGAGTCCAAGAGAGCGAAAACCTGTAGTAATCTAGTCCTAATTCTCTCATCATCTCTACATCTCTTTTGTACAAATGGTACGAATCATCCGCAACGTCTCCATTGGAGCAGTCTTTAATAGCGCAAGGGTCGGTGTGAGTCAAATGATCCCAAATATTTTCCGATTTGCCTGTAAAAAATGTGTAACATAAAAATGAGTATTTACCTCAAGTGGGAGGGATACGCAAGTGTAACGTTACTCAGCAGGATACTTGTAATTATATGCTTAATTATCATACCATCTTGATCCCATGCTCCTTCTATCTGGTAGGAGGCAGTCGCCGTTCCGAAGAGAAACCCGTCGGGAAATTTACGAGGTTCATCGCGACTCTTGGCCGCCTTGCACTCCGTTAGGGCTAGGAAGACCACACATAACCTAAAATTCAATACGTTCAATATTAGAGTTAGTTTAGTTCATTATATTCTAGTCCTTAAATAAACATTAGTAACCCTTACGAGCATATATATTATACTAGCTTTTGCCCGCGGCTTCGCCCGCGTAGTAAAAGTAATTTTCCAATAATTTTTGAATTGCTACGCCGCCTACTAACCTACTGCTACTACTTCCCCTACTAATAACCCTTCGTCATAACCCATTATGGTAAATTAATTTTTATTAATTATCATTTTTATGCCCGTGTGGTGGCGGGTTAGAATTTCACCACCCTCTTTCTTCCTGTGTGTGTCGTAAAAGTCGATTAAGAGAGCAGGGTTGAAGTGTGTTGTGTGTGATGGGCTAACAACCTAAGCAATATCACTTTTTGTCGATCTTTTATACCCACATTTATGCTAAAAGTGGCGCTGGAACATAAAGTTCATGTGCTCTGCCTGCCCCTTTTGGGAATAAAGGCGTGAATGTATGTGTGTATGTACGTATTTCTGTTATTAAATTTACAGTCATGATAAATGAGAATCTGTCCTCTGAAATAAAAGCTACTTTATGTTCATGATAATGTTGAAATACCAAAATATCTCCATGAATGTCAAGTCAAATTTGTGGCCTGGACATTGCTATAGGCTAGTTTCCTAAGATGCATGATTCCATGCTTTTCGAACCAGTATTTAACATAAATACCCAAAAATTTGTTTTAATTTAACGGCGGCCAAAATGCTTAACTTATAAAAAGTAAGCAGATCTTCGTGCAGCACCTTGAATGTACTTATTACGGATGCAGGCACTTTCCCAATGTCTCCTACCCTCCCGTCCCGCCGCGCCGCCCGCACTCGCCTAGGTACCGATTGCTGACGATCGAGATGGCACCAAATACAAACTTTAAAACCTATAACCCTATATAACGCGGGTCTCGTTCCATACCTCAAAAGCTAAAATAGAACCCTTATTTATAGGATCACGTGTGGCTGTCTGTCAGTCCGTCTGTTACAACCGATTTGCTACGAAAAAAACTGGACCGATTGAATTGCAATTTGGCAGAAATATTTTCATGAATTTTCATGTCCACAACATTACATTTCAAAATCTATGTGATTTTCGTTATTAACGTCCCAAAAAACCGTAATAACAACGCCCATATTGATATTTAGACGCCACGACGTTGGAATGTAAAATCGTTGTTGTTTTCCTAATCAGCGACCCGATAAACCATAGAAACAATAGATGCCGATGTTGATTTTCAGATTATGTCACCACATGTCTCCTTTTAGGGGTTGAATTCTCAAAAAACCGGAAACACTTGTTTACTCATTTATGGTTAGGAATTATCCTGTGAATTCTCGAATAAAATTGTCTAACTAATCTTTTTTCTCCATACAAACTTTGGACCTCTTTTTAACCCCTTTAGGTGTAATTATTTCCAAAACGCTGAAAGCACTTTATTTGTAAATGAATACGTAATCTGTCCACAAAGTTTTAAGTACGTAGTAGCTAAAAATAAGTTTCCCTTATACAAAATTTGGACCCTCATTTAACCCCCTTAGGGGTGGAATTTTGTAAAACTCTGAAATTACTTTTTTTGTATCCTAATAAGTTATCTTCCTACAAAGTCTCAAGTCTCTAGTTCAATAAATAATGTTTCCCCCCACAAACATTGCATACCTATTTAACCCCCTTAGGGGAAGAATTTTATAAAACGCTGAAAGTACTTTTTGTATCTTAATAATAATATTCCTACAAAGTTTCAAGTCTCTAGTACAAAAAAATATGTTTCTCGCATACAAACTTTGCACCCCTACTTAACCCCCTTAGGGATAGAATTTCCAAAAATCCCGTCTTATCCCTTGCCTACGTCATAAAATGAAGCTCTGGTGTAAATTTCAAGTTTCTAGTCCCAGTAGCTTTGAATACTAACTTTGCACCCCTATTTTACCCCCTTAGGTGTGGAATTTTATATAAGGCTGGAAATACTTTTTTTTGTATCCTAATAAGTAAAATTCTTACCAAGTTTCAAGTCTCTAGTTCAATAAATAATGTTTCCCTTATACAAACATTGCACCCCTAATAAACCCCCTTAAGGGTAAAATTTTCTAAAACGATGAAAGAACTTTTTTTGTATCTTTATAAGTAATATCCCTACAATGTTTCAAGTCTGGTACAAAAAAACATATTTCTCCCATACAAACTTTGCACCCCTTTTTAACCCCCTTTGGGATGGGATTTCCAAAAGTCCGGTCTTATCCCTTGCCTACGTCATAAAAGGACGTTCTGGTGTAAATTTCAAGTTTGTAGTCCCAGTAGTTTTGAATACAAACTTTGCACCCCTATTTGACCCCTTTAGGGGTAGAATTTTCCAAAACGCTAAAAGTACTTTTTTTGTATCTTAATAAATAATATCCCTACAAAGTTTCAAGTCTCTAGTACAAAAAAATAATGTTTCTCCCATACAAACTTTGCACCCCTATTTAACACCCTTAGGGATAGAATTTCCAAAAATCCCGTCTTATCCTTTGCCTACGTTATAAAAGGAAGTTCTGGTGTAAATTTCAAGTTTGTAGTCCCAGTAGTTTTTAATTCAAACTTTGCACCCCTATTTAACCCCCTTAGGGGTAGAATTTTATAAAACGACGAAAGTACTTTTTTGGTATCTATAAGTTATCTTCCTACAAAGTTTTAAGTCTCCAGTTCAATAAATAAACTTCCCCCATACAAACTTTGGACCCCCATTTCACCCCCTTAGGGATAGCATTTCCAAAAATCCTGTTCTATCCCCTGCCTACGTCATAAAAAGAAGTTCTGGTGTAATTTTCAATTTCCTAGTCCCAGTAGTTTTGAATACAAAATTTGCACCCCTATTTAATCCCCTTAAGGGTGGAATTTTATAAAACGCTGAAGATGTTTTTTTTGTATCCTAATAATTAATCTTCCTACGAAGTTTCAATTCTCTAGTTCAATAAATAATGTTTACCCTATACAAACATTGCACCCCTATTTGACCCCGTTTAGGAGCGGAATTTTCTAAAACGCTGAAATTTTTTTTTTGTATCTTAATAAGTAATATCCCTACAAAGTTTCAAGTCTCTAGTAAAAAAAATAATGTTTCACCCATACAAACTTTGCACCCCTATTTAATCCCCTTAGGGGTGGAATTTTATAAAACGCTGAAGATGTTTTTTTTTGTATACTAATAAGTAATCTTCCTACAAAGTTTCAATTCTCTAGTTCAATAAATAATGTTTACCCCATACAAACATTGCACCCCTATGTGACCCCTTTTAGGGATGGAATTTTCTAAAACGCTGAAAGAATTTTTTTTGTATCTTTATAAGTAATATCCCTACAAAGTTTCAAGTCTAGTACAAAAAAACATATTTCTCCCATACAAACTTTGCACCCCTTTTTAACCCCCTTTGGGATAGGATTTCCAAAAGTCCGGTCTTGTCCCTTGCTTACGTAATAAGAGGACGTTCTGGTGTAAATTTCAAGTTTGTAGTCCCAGTAGTTTTGAATACAAACTGTGCACCCCTATTTAATCTCCTTAGGGGTGGAATTTTAAAAACGCTACTTATATTTTTATTTGTATCCTAATAAGTAATCTTCCTACAAAGTTTCAAGTCTCTAGTTAAATAAATAATGTTTACGTCATACAAACATTGCACCCCTATTTGACCCCCTTAGGGGTAGAATTTTCCAAAACGCTGAAAGCACTTTTTTGTATCTTAATAAATAATATTCCTACAAAGTTTCAAGTCTCTAGTACAAAAAATAATGTTTCTCCCATACAAACTTTGCACCCCTATTTAACACCCTCAGGGATAGAATTTCCAAAAATCCCGTCGTATCCCTTGCCTACGTTATAAAAGGAAGTTCTTGTGTAAATTTCAAGTTTGTAGTCCCAGCAGTTTTTAATTCAAACTTTGCACCCCTATTTAACCCCCTTAGGGGTAGAATTTTATAAAACGCCGAAAGTACTTTTTTGGTATCAATAAGTAATCTTCCTACAAAGTTTTAAGTCTCCAGTTCAATAAATAATGTTCCCCCATACAAACTTTGGACCCCCATTTCACCCCCTTAGGGATAGCATTTCCAAAAATCCTGTTCTATCCCTTACCTACATCATAAAAAGAACTTCTGGTGTAATTTTCAAGTTCCTAGTCCCAGTAGTTTTGAATACAAAATTTGCACCCCTATTTGACCCCCTTTAGGGGTGGAATTTTCTAAAACGCTGAAAGAACTTTTTTTGTATCTTAATTAGTAATATCCCTACAAAATTTCAAGTCTCTAGTACAAAAAATAATGTTTCACCCATACAAACTTTGCACCCCTATTTAACACCCTTAGGGACAGAATTTACAAAAATCCCGTCTTATCCCTTGCCTACGTCATAAAAGGAAGGTCTGGTGTAAACTTCAAGTTTGTAGTCCCAGTAGTTTTGAATACAAACTTTGCACCCCTATTTAACCCCCTTAGGGAAGGAATTTTGTAAAACGCTGAAAGTAATTTTTTGTATCTTAATAAGTAATCTTCCTACAAAGTTTTAAGTCTATATTTCAAAAAATAATGCTTCCCCCATACAAACTTTGGACCCCCGTTTTTCCCCCTTAGGGGGTGAGTTTTCAAAAATCCTTTCTTAGCGGATGTCTACATCGTAGTGGCTATCAGCATGCCAAATTTCAGCCCGATCGGTCCATTAGTTTGGGCTGTGCGTTGATAGATCAGTCAGTCAATCAGTCAATCAGTCAGTCACCTTTGCGTTTTATATATATAGATACTCGTACGAATTATTTGATTCGTATCAGACAAGTAAGTGGAGTACGTTTGTTATTTAAAATTTATGGTTAGGTAAGTACTACAAAGTTTTTTTAAATAGCGGTGTAGACACTAAATAAGATAATCAATAATGTTGTCTTTTTTCGAAAAAGGATTAAAAATGTACTTAGTCAATGAAGAATGAAGAAAAAAGAAACGCGAGGGGTTAAATAATCACAAAGTTATAAGTGTCCAAAGTTTTAAGAGAGTGTTTGTTCTGTCCCTCGTCGTGACGTTACGATCTGCGAGCGTTTTCTTTCTCTAACAAGCAATATTAAGGTTCGTAATTCTTTGAGATATCTAAATGGGACTTTCGTGACTAGGCATTTTTGGCCTTCTTTCGTTTGGAGTCATAATAAAGTTTGAGTTTATACCCGTATTTGTCAGGTAGGTTAACGTTGTTCAAGTTTAGTTAAGCACAAAATTTAAAATATAAATATAGTTTTAACTTGGTACGTAAAGTAATCGTACTCACAGTAAAGGTCTCCACATTTTGGTATCTTCTCTAGCCAAACCTCCTATGAAGAGATTGCATTGATGTAGTGCTTATATACTGCTAGATAAGGGTAGATACTTACCTAAAAAGGTATCTCTAAAAACTGACGCTATCGTTTTAAAATTTGATAAAACACGGGGATAACGGGCGTCCATCCTTACTCACTATCTGATGGCAGAATTGTATGTAACAATTTTATATATTTTTTTTACACTTGACGATGTAGTGGAATCAGAATCAGAATTTAAATTTATAATAAATCTATCGTTGACATTGTCAATCAGGTAAAATAAATCAAAACTCCACATATTTTATTTAAACAATGGCATTACGTAATAGCAGTGTTTTACCTAAAAATAAAATACTTATTTAGCGGAATACCTTATTCGAAGCCTAAACTATATATTTGAGAGAGGTAATATTGTTTGCTGTGACGTGACGGCTGCTGATTGGTTGATACCCTACTCCTTTTCCCCTCCACCTGTTTCCTTTTTCTGCCACTGGCGAGCGCCCTATCCTCATTGGATCTCAAATTAATTAATTTAACATAAATAGCAATGATCCATGTATTAAGTACTAACAACGTGGTTAGCTACTAAGTGAAGTGCATAAATAGTGATATAAACATTTGTTCACATGTTTACAATTGATAATGAAGGTGGATCATTGCGTAATCTACCGCTAGGCAGGCATAAAAGTTTAGGCTTCGAATAAGGTATTCCGCTTAATAAGTGTTTTATTTTTAGGTAAAACACTGCTATTAAGCTTCAGTACCGTTATTCGAAGCCTAAACTATATATTTGACAATTGTTTGTTATCGCCTGGTGGCCAGACGCCAATGTGAATACGTTATTTTGTGTAACGTTACGAGTGATCTGTTTACAAGTGACTGACAAGAAGTATAGTTATGGGATATTAATTGGGTAGCTGTGATGGGTATATAGATAAACACAGGTAGACAATACTATTTGTTTATTTGAAATAAACTAGACTTATGCATACATATCTACATGTAAAGAATCACTTGCGATCTACTTATAATGGAATCTCGAGGTAAATTAACAATTACATTGGTCATGTTTTTGTTGATACAAGAAAAACTGTAATCAAGTAAGTATACTACAAACATATCTAAAGTAATATTACACGTGACAATCAACTGGAAGATAAAATTCATTGTTATCTATTGAGAATAAATCTCAATCAATCAACAGAATGTGTACGAGTTTTTATTCAATTTCCTGTCCTATACAAAGAAGTATTTATTCAATTAAATATTTACATATTATACAAAGAGTATGAATATAAAACTATGTAAAATCTAAAGCTAACTTAGGTCCGTTAGATGCCTTTTGCCCCTCATAGCAGAAATAGGGGCCCCGCGAAGCGGGGCTCCGTCGACATGAGGGCTGGTCATAAGTTATTCAAGTAATAGGCAATTCTAATAGATATATATGCGTAACAAAATGTATGCGCAACATTTTTAGAACATTAAATATTAGTAACATCAAAGTTATGCACATCAGTCATTCTAAAAAAAAACTTCGACACAATAAACATTCGGACAATAAATATTTAGGACAATCGATATTAGGAACAACAATTTCGGCAAATAAAAAATATGCACAACAATGTTTATGCCATACGTTATTCGGCATAAAGTTGGTATGCGACAAAATAGTAGGACCAACAATTTTATGCCACCCGATATAAACCCGCTGTGTTCCGAATCACGCTCACAGCACACAGCACTCAGACCTGCTACCGCGAAATCGAACTAATTTTATATAGCTTGATAATGATAACTCCTTATTAAGTTATTATTTCTGAACGCTAGGTGCGTTCAGAAATAATAACTTAAATATTTGACAACTACCCATCAACTTCCAAGTTAAAGACTACAATATACATACTGAGATAGACAGGCAACTCAGCCAAATTGAGAAGGCATTTTATGCTTGTTTACAAGCGCCATCTGTTACTTGGCCTGAGAACCTTTTCAACCGATAAAAAAAAAAGAAGGAACCTCTCAATTCGGTCGTATATTATTATCAGTATTTTCAATGTTTGTAATAACTGTTGTGAAATGAAACATAAAAGTGAGGGATACACAGATTTATTTAACTTATTAACAATACATTAGTAACTGCATGCATAGAAAGGAGCTTATTATTAATATAAAACAAGAAACAATAAAACGACACGCTCATCCAGTACCCAGCAGAAATCATTGTGGAACCACAGGTCACCAGAATCGAATATGATAAGAAGTCCTAGGAACTTTTTGCTGTATACTTCCACCTAGATTCTAGAGTAACATTAAAGCTTAATAAACAAGGTCAACAATTTTAATAAGAACAAGTCATTCCATCTTATTTAAATCAAAGCAGATTACAAATTCTCCCTTGCTTCACAAGCAAAGACTCTCCCCTGATAGGAAATTTAGGGAACATCGAACATGTCAATGAGTTTTGCTTTATGAAGATTTTACTGACAAAGTTGTGTACCTACTACAGACTTGTCCAGAATTTATAAGACATTTAGGTGATGAAAACTGGACCTCCAATGAACATTCTTACCGAATAACATTAAACTTAAATATCGACTGGTTTATATTCTTAGTGTATTAGGTTCTATTACCCTGTGATTTAATTACTGTAGGCTGTCATCAATTGTAATATTTCCTATTATATACTCGTAGTGCACTTGCTTAGAATTTTCTGGCCAATTGTTTTGAATAGATATACCCACACCTATCAGTTTGTTATTACTACCGCCTTAAAGCTAATGAATTGCATATTTGGTATCTCTTTCTAAATTCTTCTCTCGATCGATCGCCGAAGAAGTCTTCAGAAAATGTAAATTTTACAGCATCAAATTGTGAAAACTTGCAATTTACTATTACACATAGGTATATCTGTATATACTGTATAACAAACATAGGTACAATAGCATATGTTTAAAAGTTATAAAAAGTACATCCACGTCACATATGTACAGCTACTTAAATGCAACCTAGGAATATTCAATTAGAAAAACGTAACAAAACTTTGCCCTTTAGGCAGGGTGCCCATCACACAGGAAGCATTCCCGCGCTGAAAAACAATCGCTAAGTAGGCATTCTGTGAGCGAGCAAGGCAAGCTACCTGCGCGGAGGTCACTCGCGTCCCTCAACCGCTTGGTGGCTCACCCCGCCGATCACCCGTCACGAAACTAGACCTCTGCCTACGCTTGGTTGTTGGTTGGTTGGTATATTTGTGGGTGAGCATTGAGGTGAGCTTAAAACAAGTTACACAATAATAACTTGTGGAGCTCACACGCGCTTTAGCTTATAGTACTCCCATTAACTCCTGCAGTTACTGATATAATTATGATACTTCTGTTTAGTTCTAGTAACATTTTTAAGTCAAATATATATTACACCGCGTGTATAAAAAAGGAACAAAAAAAGGTTTATTCGAAATTGTATGACCTACATCACAATTATGATTGTGATGACGCGTTATTTGTTCATTTACCTACGTATTTGCAAGTTTGTTAATAGAAAAGTAAAAAATTATAGTTATATATTCGTAAACAATTTCATAAGGTTTGTTACCCTAGTTATTTTATGTATGGTACTATATAAAAACCAAAATGTACTATATAAAAAGGAAGTATGCGGGTAGTATATATAAATATACATTTTAATATATGTAAATACCTCCAATCTAGGTAATACCTATCTCTCTCTCGCATATAGCGACGTCAACTTGACAATAGGAGACGCCAAACGAGCGAAATCGAAGGCCAAGCAAGCCAGTCACTCCTTGGCCTTGGTTTGGCCGGCCACCGTGCTTCCGGCACTTATCCACATGGGTCGTATCACGCGTCTGGCGGCGTATTGTAGCGTCTCCTATTAAGAGCCGCTACATGTATGAAATTAGCGGACTACCAACGGACAATGAAATCAAGATCCATACTAAATTTTCTGTAACCTTACTAGTCAGTCCTGCCACTTAGGCTCGTGTAGCTTCTCGTAATCTCGTCATCTGTAGAGCTTGTTCACACCAATCCCTAACCACCAGTGTCGGATCTGTGAACGACGCGACGTTTTTGTGGAGCATGCTTCGATATCTGACTGGGCGGGGCGGTGTAACAAACAGTACCTAAGCATGTTTTTCATACATTTATTTACTTGCCCCCCGATATCGTTACTGGATACTGACAGTTACGGATTGGTGTGAACAGGCTCTTGCAAGTTTACGATACAATTATTTGTTTTTCTTATCGGTACATTGAATATAGTTTGCAAGGCAAACAATGAATTACATGACACATTAGTAGACCATATATATATATTAATGAATGCTATGGATTGGCTCACATTATTTACGATGTTTATCATCATGGGCAACATTTTAAAGGTTTTTTTAAGGACGGCTATCTCTTTCTAAGTGTTCTAATTAGGAAGATACGGATTGTCTACCTCGCCGCGAGACAGCTCGCGTGTCTTCTTGTGATAACAGTGCAGGATATGCACTTGTTCGCCAGTGTCGCACTACCAATTGATGTTAAAAACAATATCAACAAAATTAAAATTAAATTACACATATACCAAACCAATATTATAAAAAAGCAAACCTAGGGAGAAGCCAGACGCAGGGTGGGGCCTAAAGCTGCAGGTTCAGGTGATTAGGGCGACAGAGACAGGAAGCTCCTGGCTATTCACGCAGTGTTCAGAGGTACGTAAGTTTTCGAAGGTACTTTAAGACAACCCAACTGTCATTTTACCATACAAAAAATACATTTAGAATATTTAGATCCAGAGATATAGAACACAAAGCGTCACGAAACCAACCTACAGGAGTACCTTATTCTGTATCTGTCCCTTGACCTAGCCGTCTAGCGCGAGTATCTTATGCTGCGTTTATACGCTTGCGGTGGCTTGGCGCGTGAGCAGTTATAGCACTTATAGCCCTCTCCCTCTAACGCATAGCTGCGTCCTGCACACGCGCCAAGCCACCGCAAGCGTATAAACGCAGCATTAAGATTTTAGTCAAGACTCTTCGCTATTTAGACCGTTAACCGAAAAGACTATCAGGACAATGACCATCGAATCGACATCCCACATGACAGTTACCTCGTGAGCCAGGTCAACATACTTCCTGGCTTTGTCCTTCTTGGCCTTCAGGAGGTTCTCGTCATGGGGGATCACCATCCAACACATGTGGTGGTTGGTGTGAGTTGGCCACCAACACCACATCACCACGTAAACTAGCACTTCCAGGCGCTGCGATAAATTTATCAGGACTATATCAGACTTATTAAATTGGGTGCAATAGTCCGACGTGATTTGTCGAATTAAGTTTAGTTGTCTACACGGTTGTATAATGTTGAGTTGGGACCTTCATAGTAAAAAGTATGTGATTTTATTTTGGTGTACAAAGTCTTAACTCAAACATTAAACGACGACGAGTATAATAAATATCATTCAAACTCAAAATAATATTTATTCAAGTAGGCCCAGTAAAAAGCACTTTCAAATCGTCAGGTAGAAACATAATCTTCATAATCATTATAATTATAATATGATTCGTACGTTCTCAAACATATTCATGAAAATTGTGTGACCTGTATATTGATTGACCGCCTGTTGTCTACCTCTTATCTTATCTTATCTTATCTAGATGAGGGCCCTTTCGGATGCACTTCGACCCAGTGGGATCTTTTGTGCATTTGCCCTCTCCTTATGTCTACTCCCAACTTCGCTCCATCATTTCCACATAGCGGATGATGCAGCTCAGCGGAAGTACCTTGAATTCCTTTGGTTGCGGGTAGCCGTTACCAAAGTAATTCATTCTTTGTCTGGCAAGGGCATGACATTCACACAGTACGTGTTCAATAGTCTCATCCTCCTCGCCACACATTCTACAGTCTAAGCTGTCTGATAGTCCCATCTTGGCCAAGAGATCCTTGACCCCGAAGTGACCTGTGAACACCCCAGATATGATTCTGAGCTGCTTCCTACTGAATTTCCAGAGTTTGTTAGTCCAGCCCGAGTCCACTCCTTCTATGAAGAGCTTTGAGTGCCTTAAGCCCGCCATTCCTCCACTCGTGTTGGTGTTTGGTTTTGGCGTAGGCTTTAAAGGCCGAAATTATTGTTCCCTGCGAGAGTCCCACAAATGGTTCTGGACCTACAAAGCGGTTTGTAGACCCCCCTCTAACAAGCTCATCCGCTCTTTCGTTGCCAATGAAGCCCTCGTGCCCTGGAATCCAAACCAGTTGCACCTTATTGTGCTTTCCAAGCTTGTTCAGTGCCTGGACGCCATTATAGACTAGTCTAGATTCCACTTTCGGCGCCGTAAGTGCGCCGCTTGACTGTCACTGAGTATATAGATGGTCTGCCCTCTGGTTTGTCTGTCTATATTCTCCTGTGCACAGGCAATTATGGCTTATGTCTCCGCCTGGAAGACGATTGCCAAATTACCCATGCTTACACTACTACTGTAGTCATTCGCATAAATGCCTGCTCCCGTACCGGATCCCATTTTTGATCCTTCCGTGTACCATATACTGTCTTCGATACAACTTTTGGTATATGCTCTTCAGTTATTTATCTATTTACTAACCTACTTGTTTACATAACATGGCAATCTTCTATATTTATGATAGTACAAACTACAATATGAATGTACACTGTACGTACCTACCTACTTACTACCTAAGTACCTAAACATTCAGCATTATACCATTTTGTCTATTCCGTTTTCTCCCTTTATTTTTCAAGTAGTGGTTATGCGCCTGTTTTTTCATTGGGTCATTGATGTCCCAAAAGTTATTAATAACGAATAGTTATCATATTTGACATATTTCGTCTTTTAATTTTGAACTGGAACTTTGGTGGGAAATTGGAAACATGACACATTGACACCTCTTGTTTATGGTCTGTTTTGTTCTTAATTCAACTTGCCAGTACTGTCATATCCAAGGTTTTTCTTAAGTTGGCAGCAATGCCGTTAGTACAATAATTTATTTGAAGTAAATACATTCAGTGGTTTGTTAAGTTGGTAGTACCTAATGTATTTTATGTTTCGGCATGGCCCTCTAGATTAGTCGCGTCGCGGCCTACTCGATCGTGTCTAGTAGGCCGTGGCACAATGTAGCACTACCCAGGTTTAGAAGCGTATGGCTGCTAAGCGTATCGTTTTGGCGACAAAACAGCACGGTTGTGCCGTACTGTTATGGGGAATAGAGTATAGACTTTTCTGCAGACTTATTTTGTATGTCTTTATATTAGTGTTCGGGACTATGTAAATCACAGATAAAAGTACAGGAGTAGAAAAAAGTTTTAAAACCCTCTATGGTTTTAACCCAGCTCGTTAATGATGGCACCACGCCTTGATTTCGTGCATTTACAAACTGCATCGTTTTTAATATTGCTGGCAGACTTTTAGCCCACAACTTGTGGTGAGGTGATGTTGGAGTGACTGCAGCCCTATAAATTTTACCTGCCCGCACTTGGCTAAAGCTCCCGTTTACACTATCAAATAAGTCGTCGAAAAACATCAGTATATCTGCTGTTTCAGAACTTTTCCTCTCGATTGCTCCAGATTCTGTAACGAAAATCATACATGTTAATAAAAATCAGAGATTGTAGTACTTACTAACTATAGGAGGCGCTATAAGTACAAAATGGTCCAAACTCAGCATAATGCTGGCTCACGAGCCAGCGCCGCTGGTGATTTTGAGTATGATGGGATATAAAGATTATATGATTTTATCCCAATTTGTCAGTACAACATGTCGAAGTCATTTATAATTGGGTGTAGCGTCCAGATGTAACAATCCGACCACATGTACATGCAATTTCTCAGTACAACTCGTTTGACAGTTGCATTAGCAGCGCAACATGCCTCCAGACGATAGCAATTAGTCGGCTTCAGTTAAATTAGGGGCTGACAAATCATGACATGTATACACCCCATTTCGTTCTCTCCTGTACATGCGACACGGCCTTAGGGTATGGGGGCACGAGCAACTTTGTCGAGTAGTTATATTAATACATCTGTCACTTTTGACAACCAAGTGACTACCAAATATGTCTTATTTAAGCACTTTTTAGCATTGCTAAGATTGAAAATATGCGTTGATCATTACGGGATATATGTTGTCGGTTCAAAACCCTTATTTTAATACGTTCTTCAATTCGAGGAGATACGGCTCTACTGTACTGTACCGCGTACATCTAATTTTTGACAATTAGGAACATTTTGTATGGGAAAAGAGAATTGTTGATTTTTACCATTTCTTCGCATAATTTCCATAATTTTTCATCTCTTAAACCTTCCCTGAACATCAACAATTATATCAAAATCAAAACTCGCAAATTTGGTCCAGCGGTTCTCGAGTTTATGCGCGACTAACAAACGCATTTCATTTTTATTGAATTTTTTTAATATCTGAAAATGTAAATGAAAATTATATTTATACATAAATATCACAAACAAATGAAAGCCTTTCTCCCCTTAATATCATTGCGTTTTTTTTGTTATAAATACTGCGTTTAATTATTTGCACTGACTTTTTTGCACGGCTGACTGTATTGGTAAGACACCAATCAAATTGTTCAATGGTAAAATTTATTTATTGACATCTTTTTTATAACTAATGTTCATACTTTTAATTTTAGGTCCTTTGGCAAAAAACTAAAGGAATGTTACAGACCATCATAAGTGTGGTGTTTTGGACAAATAGTTTGTGTCAAGTGGTTGTTAATGGCGACGGATACACTTGATACGATAGTGAAGCGAGCGGTAGAGAAGAGACTCGTATAGGTATTGCATGATAATTGTTAAGTCTAAAAAGGATATTACTTAGTCATAAATCAGTAGTAAGTATACTGTTCAAATAAGTTGAGACCATGAAAAAGATGGGACTTTATTGTTCATACGGTCGTTTACGAACAATATTACAAATAATGATCTATGAAAAGGGTGGCACAGAGGCTAATATTTTCTTCATAACTCAATCGACAGTGAGTAAATTTTGTTTTGTTGAATTCATTAAATTCGTTTTCAATTCAGAAGGTCGTGATAGGCGCGAGATCTGTTTTTTTGTAAACGTTTAGGTGGTTCCCTGCCAGCCGTGAATTTACAACTGGACCTGGTAGATGGCGCTGCAGTCGGTATGTCACTGATCTCCTGCTAAACGACAGGCACGATTTTAATGATATTTTTAAACGTTCAAGTGGTTCCCTGCAAGGCGGGAATTTACAACTGGACCTGGTAGATGGCGCTGCAGTCGGTATGTCACTGATCTCACTGCTAAACGGCAGGCACGATTTTAATGATATTTTTAAATGTTCAAGTGGTTCCCTGCAAGGCGGGAATTTACAACTGGACCTGGTAGATGGCGCTGCAGTCGGTATGTCACTGATCTCACTGCTAAACGGCAGGCACGATTTTAATGATTTTTTTTAAACGTTCAAGTGGTTCCCTGCAAGGCGTGAATTTACAACTGGACCTGGTAAATGGCGCTGCAGTCTGTATGTCACTGATCTCACTGCTAAACGGCAGGCACGATTTTAATGATATTTTTTTAAACGTTCAACTGGGTCCCTGCAAGTTTTGAATTCACAACTGGACCCAGTAGGTAGCGCTGGAGTCGGTATGTCAGTTATCTCCTCCTAAACGGCAGGTACGATTTTAATGATATGTTTTGTAAACATTCAAGTGGGTCCCTGCAAGGCGTGAATTTACAATTGGACCTGGTAGTCGGTATTTCACTGATCTATTCCTAAACGGCAGGGATGAATGAGGGGATTTGTCACTTTCGGCTGGCAATGAGTACCTATGTTTATTTGTACAGGAGTGCGATTTTTGAATCTCACTGGTGATATCAAAGTCACCGGTGACTAAAATTATCACCGATGACTTTTATGTCACCATTTTCCTAAAGCCGTATTTTTGAAAGTCACACGCTGTTTACCAACATGCAGAAATTTTACAATGTCAGTCAGAGACAATATTCCCGTTATGTTCCTTTTTACGCAGATGTTGTCCTTGATACCGGTTTTTATTTTCTCATACTATAACTTAAAACAGATTCAAACGTAAAACGTAGCGTATGTGTCAGTGTCATGTCACCGAAAATTTAAGTTTTGAAAAATTCTTGGCAGATGTCACATACGTCAACTGTCAAAAACAATCACATGGTGATTTCAATTACGAGTGGGTAGGGGCACTCGTAAATCGATATCATAGGTATGACAAATATAAGTCACCGATGAGTTTCAAAAATACGAACTTTCGGAAATCACTCACATCGTCGAGAATTAGTCACTTGGTCAGATTCAAAAATCGATCCCCAGGCTGTTTAATTATTAGTAAACTGTGCAGTATATACTCGTATAAATGATGATTCAACCGCAGCTTCGTCAGAAGTATAATTACGGAATCTCAAAATTAATAATAATTTCATAATGACACCTTTCCTTGCTATACTACTATACTACTTAAATATTACAGTCCATTTTGAATTTATAATCATAATAAGCACAATTAAAGGATTGTATCTTATATCGAAAATTCGAAATAAATAATGCTCCACTTACAAAATCGCCAACGTTAGGACAGTATAACGTATGATTGCGTCCGCTAGCAACAAAAACAAAACCCGGTAGAGGTGCAGCTGCAGTCGGTTTCCAGAACCCACCAGACGTTAGTGATGTCGTTTTTATACAAGCAAAACAAACCGTTTTGATTTGAACGGACCGTTTTTAAGGAAATTATACAATTTGGCGCTGATTTTACGAGCAGGACGACGTCTGCCGGGTCCGCTAGTAGTTCATAAGTTCCGAAAAACTCATTGGAACGAGCCGGGATTCGAACACACGACCGCCGCTTGACAGCCGCATGCCTGAACCACTAGGCTATAAGGTAGCTATATAAATACGTATGGAAAAAAAACCACATTAGTCCATAAAAAGGCAAAGTAAGTATTTTTTGTATATTCATTATTGACACAGCTATCGGTCTTCTGTGGCCGTTTCACAAAGCTACAATGTTACAAGATAACCACTACGGTCTACGAGACGGCCGGGACTTCGAACAAGATTGGATGTCGTTGACATTGTCATTTGATTTAAGATGACAAGTCATTCATGATTTAGCATTGTTTGCCATACCATATTAATAAATCTAATACGGAAGTAAGTTGTACCAACATAATGGCAAAATAGGGATGTAGTATTTAGAAATTATACAATGATATATAAGGTGTATATTTATTTTTACAAAATTTCAACAATATATGCATAATTTTCGTTTGCAACTAGGACTTTAGTCTATTGTGCTGGATTTAAACTGATGGTAGATGGATATAACAGTGTTTATAATCTTGAATATAATTACGTGCCTTATTTATGTTATGATAAAATTAAATTTTAAAGTGTATAAGGTAGGTATTCCTCAAAAGCATTGTTTCTTTGACACTGACACATATTTTCTCCTAAAGTTACAATCCAAATGCCGCCATGAAAGATAAGGACAGAAAGAGAAAGTACGGAAGTAAGAGATAGCATGTGTCCGCCATGGCAGAAACACCGATAAAAAACTTGTCACTTTTCAGAACTTCCCAGATTTGATGCTGTATTTGAGCAAATGGATGTCATTCTTCTTTTTGTTCGTGACAATGGGGTTTACGGGCGGGGCGGGGACTTTTGATATGTTCACATCCTAACCCTAAATATTTTTGACATCGTAACTTTGTTTTCTAGTGAAAAAGTCAAAAACTGTGTTCCAAGCATTTCCCTCTATACTTTTCGTTGCCTGACCTAGATTGAAAGGTTGAGTGAGAGAGGGAGCAGGAGAGTGGAGTTGTATGAATAAATAGTCTCAACGTTTGTAGCATTTGTTTTATTAGGTAGTGTTTAGATCAGTGTCCTTCGTCGATAGTCATGACAGTGGCTGTGGGTTCGAAGCTGTGGTCGAGGCTGCGCGTGCGCACGATCTCCTTGTAGATGAAGGCGGACTTGCGCGGCGTGCGCGGCCGCGCCGGGTCCGAGTAGTCCACCTCATACAGGCCGAAGCGTTCCCTGCCGAACAACACGCACATTGAATATGAATATGTTTACGAGCATTTTCAATAATTCGTGCACCCAATTAGCGTGAGTTGTTAAACAAAGATTAACTCGGTGTCAGTTTTGTAACGAAAATTAAGCATACAAATCATGTGAAAATGAACTTTTTTCACATTTAATTAACTTGTATAGGCATATCATTCATAAATTAAACAGAAAAAGTTAGTTTTTATACAAACTGAATGCTTAATTGCCGTTACAAAACTGACACCGAGTTAATTTTTATTTAACAATCACGGTAATTGGGTGCACGAATTATTGAAAATGCCCTTACATAACCCTAATAACGGTGCAAAGACATATACTACCTACATTACTATTATTATTAGTTACATTTAACTCTAAAGGGTATCTCCACAGTCAATAATGGCGTAGAGTCGTTAGAAAAGCAAATCATCCAAAATTGCCAATATTCTGACTATCATCGAATTTGAGGACGGCTAATGGGGACGGTTAAAATATTTTTTTACCACGCTTTATTATTTTAACTCGCTTTTATTAGGTCGACCTGTATGTAACCATGTAATGGAATCTAAGTTAACTAATTTAAGCATCTTCCAAGGATCATAGCGTCATGAAAATTGGCAGCTGTATGCACTTCTGATGACAATACAATAATATGGTATTGTCGACCTGATCTGATGATGTAGCCGGAAGATATGCACTGGAACTTCATGATGGAACATCGTATCATAGCTGTGTTTGGATTTGTTAGAAAAGTCTTGTAATGAACGAAGCCGGAAGATAGGCACTGGCATTCCATGATGGAATATCGTATCATAGTCGTGTTTGCACTTGTGGGAAAGGTCACGTAATGGACTTTGAACACGATCAGGTTTCAAGGTTATTACAAACCTATTATATATTGACTTGTAAATATTGAGTGTAAATAATATTGACAATACAGACGCACTGGCGGAGATGGAGAGGATGCGGGCTCATTCGCCTGCTTGAAATAAATGTTAAAGGTATTTCGTTATCAAAGACTAAAAAGTATAAAATAAATGAATAGTTTAAAAAACACTAGAAAAACACGCTTTTATAAATGCACGTAAAAACCAAAAATAGATTATGGATCGTTCAAGTTGTCTCTATTTCTGGGCTGAATTGTAAACTGTGCTTTTAATTGTAATAGGTATTTGATTTAAAAGCGTGGGGTGCTGGAACAGGAAAGACTCTTTGTAACACTGTATCTAACAACAGTTTCCATGTAAGTATGTTTATTTTTACATCTGAGGGATTATGATGACCAATCTGTAAACCTATCCTGTGTTGCGAATTTCGGTAAGCGAGAATGATGAAAATTCTGAATCTGATGAATAATTTCAGTAAGTATTCGGACGGAAAGAATTCACGACGAAGTTATTTTTTTAAATAATTGGTCGCAAGTTTTATTGTGAGCGGAAGCAGCGTCCTGGGTGTGCCGACTCCACTGCCAACCAACCAACCGACTGACTGAATCGCCGCTGGCGGCGCGTAAAGTGTAGGGTATAATTCTAAGTTCCCACTTTTTAGGGACTAAAAATACCAATTTTTTGACATGAATTCAGTTTTCTGATTGGTTGATTTTAATATCTAGGTGTTTATGGTTAGTTGATAGCAAATACAAATATTTTTCGAAAGAGTTTTGATTGGTGGATTTAATACGGTTAAGAGTTTAAATTGGTCAAATCATAATTAAGTAGACATATTTTCCCTACTTGCTCAGCCGAATATGATACACTTTTCGACCAAGAGAAGTGAATTTTTTTACTGTTTACTTACATAAACCATTCCTCCCTTTCGCGGTTTTGCACGTAGGGCAAATAAGTAAGCGACGAACGCTTTTTGCCTGACATAAACGCGAGGCAAATGTATAAAGGTCAGTGAACTTACGTATAGCCTTGCATCCATTCAAAGTTGTCCATGATACTCCAGGCGGTGTAGCCCTTGATGTCCGAGCCCTCGTCGATGGCGTCCAACATGGCGGCCAGGTAGCCGCGGTAGTACTGGACACGGTCCTCGTCGTTAAGCCCGCCCAACGTCGCGAAACCGTTCTCTGTGATAAATACTGGTGGGTTGCTGTAGTCTTTCCTAATTTTTGTCAGGAGTTTGTAGAATCCCCATGGCGTGTACTGAAATTGATATAATTTGAAAAAAAATAAAGGCCGTAGGTTATACTAATTAAGCAGTAAATTGAACGGAACATAGGTGCTTACTTTAGTAACATCGGACTCTCCGATTCTCCAGTCTTGTAAATCGTAAGAAATTGCATTAACGTCATTCCACAGTGAAGGAGCGACGAAGTATCCATTTACAGAATCATTTCTATAGGCGTATTTCGACGAGTAATGATTAAGGCCGAAGTAATCAGAGGTTCCACGAACGAAGGCTTTTTCTTCTTCAGTAAACTCGGGTAACCTGGACCTACGGTACCCTTGAGCTGCACTTTTAGCTGCTATGTTTTCAACCATTTCCGGTGGATAACCGCCGCTCTCAGAGAATATGGGATGAGCGTATTGTCCCCACTAAAAAGAAAACGATAACAATGAAGTTAAAATTAAAAAGAATTAAACAGTGAAAGAAACAACAGCAGAAAAAGTACTTAAGTACTTCGAATTGGTTGGCATCTTCAGCGGCTTGAACGTGATCCACGTTGTTTTCATCTTCTGGTTCGAACCAGGTGGAACTTAAAGTTATGCTAACGGTACCACCTTGAGCCGTTCTGTACTCCTCATCATACATGTGCCAAGTCTTAGCATGAGACATAAGAATATTCTTAGAGCATAAATACTCCGCCACCCCCTCGATGTCCATTGTTGTGTCGCCGTAGCCGTAATAGCAAAAAACGTGAGGTTCATTGAATGTAATCCAGAACTTGACTCTATCTCCGAACAAATCAAATGCAGTACGAGCGTAATCAGCGAACCAGTCAACAATGTTAGGGTTCGTCCAACCGCCCATTTCTTGGAGCTTCTGAGGCAAATCAAAATGGTACAGCGTGATCATAGGCGTTATGTTATATTTCAGCATTTCGTTTATGTAGTTATTGTAGAACTCCACGCCTGCCGGATTTATTTGGTCGGGGAAACTGGTAGGCATCAGCCGAGTCCAAGAGAGCGAAAACCTGTAGTAATCTAGTCCTAATTCTCTCATCATCTCTACATCTCTTTTGTACAAATGGTACGAATCATCCGCAACGTCTCCATTGGAGCAGTCTTTAATAGCGCAAGGGTCGGTGTGAGTCAAATGATCCCAAATATTTTCCGATTTGCCTGTAAAAAATGTGTAACATAAAAATGAGTATTTACCTCAAGTGGGAGGGATACGCAAGTGTAACGTTACTCAGCAGGATACTTGTAATTATATGCTTAATTATCATACCATCTTGATCCCATGCTCCTTCTATCTGGTAGGAGGCAGTCGCCGTTCCGAAGAGAAACCCGTCGGGAAATTTACGAGGTTCATAGCGACTCTTGGCCGCCTTGCACTCCGTTAGGGCTAGGAAGACCACACATAACCTAAAATTCAATACGTTCAATATTAGAGTTAGTTTAGTTTATTATATTCTAGTCCTTAAATAAACATTAGTAACCCTTACGAGCATATATATACCTACTCGTACGAATTATTTGATTCGTATCAGACAAGTAAGTGGAGTACGTTTGCTATTTAAAATGTATGGTTAGGTAAGTACTAAAAAGATTTTTTAAATAGCGGTGTAGACACTAAATAAGATACTCAATAATGTTGTCTTTTTTCGAAAAAGGATTAAAAATGTACTTAGTCAATGAAGAATGAAGAAAAAAGAAAAGCGAGAGGTTAAATAATCACAAAGTTATGTGTCCAAAGTTTTAAGAGAGGGTATGTTCTGTCCCTCGTCGTGACGTTACGATCTGCGAGCGTTTTCTTTCTCTAACAAGCAATATTAAGGTCCGTAATTCTTTGAGATATCTAAATGGGACTTTCGTGACTAGGCATTTTTGGCCTTCTTTCTTTTGGAGTCATAATAAACTTTGAGTTTATACCCGTATTTGTCAGGTAGGTTAACGTTGTTTAAGTTTGGTTAAGCACAAAATTTAAAATATAAATATAGTATTAACTTGGTACGTAAAGTAATCGTACTCACAGTAAAGGTCTCCACATTTTGGTATCTTCTCTAGCCAAACCTCCTATGAAGAGATTGCATTGATGTAGTGCTTATATACTGCTAGATAAGGGTAGATACTTACCTAAAAAGGTATCTCTAAAAACTGACGCTATCGTTTTAAAATTTGATAAAACACGGGGATAACGGGCGTCCATCCTTACTCACTATCTGATGGCAGAATTGTATGTAACAATTTTATATATTTTTTTTGCACTTGACGATGTAGTGGAATCAGAATCAGAATTTAAATTTATAATAAATCTATCGTTGACATTGTCAATCAGGTAAAATAAATCAAAACTCCACATATTTTATTTAAACAATGGCATTACGTAATAATAGTTATTTGTTATGCAAGGCTGCAAAGTTGTTGTTTGGCGCAACTGCTTGTATTGAAAGCCGAGCTAGCAAAGGATTGTAAAATTGAACCATGAGCGAAGCGGTTCAAAAGTACAATCCTGAGCATAGCGAGGCTTTCAAGGCACGAGGCGCCAAACAATTTTGCTGCTGAGCGAAACACACAACTTTTCACCTCACCACCGCGAGGAAAATTGTGGGTAAGTAAATGTAAAGGAAGTAATTTCAATAAAGGTTTGTTTACATCTCATCAAGATCTAGCATTTTATAATTATTACATGTAACATAAATATTTTTGCATCTTTAAATAACCTCACGCTTACCTACACTAAAAAAGTCAAAGTATTGTGGTACTCACGGTTTAAACTAAGGCTCAAATACGCTTATTTCACTTTTTCCGCTAACTTAGCAGGCATCAAAATTCCTAAATATATCTTCTGCACTAAAATCTATAAATAACCACCATTATTTCGGCTTTAGAACAAAACAAAATTAAATGTATATGAGTTTTTTCTTAAATTAACTTTTGAAACGGTGCGTTCCAAATTTGGAAGAAGCGAAATTTTAGAAAAATAAAATGACATTTTAAAATTATTTATTCGTATTTTATGAGTTTTATCCTTATAAGTCAGTTTAAATATTAATATTTCGTATGCACCTACTTAATTAAGAAAGAATAAGAATTATTAATTTTATTTTTTCAAATTATTAACAATTTATTTATTGGCATAACACCATCAGTTTCTGAACGCACCTCTTATTCTGTATAGAAAAAAGTTCGCGATTGACCGTCACGTTCCAAATTCAAAAACTCTTTCCACGCTAGCGTTTAAAATGGACTTTTGGGCGCAGATTTTGAGCGATATAGAAAGCCTTTTCGACACGGTAAGGTGAAAAAAAATATGTTTGGGCTTTTTAATTTAGTAAAACATTTTTGACTTTTGATACGATATTATTTAATAATAATTATTTTCGACTATCCACTGCTTGCGTTTATTTTTATATGGTGCCAACCCGTCTGCTTTCATTTTTGATCTCGAATATCATCTCATACATATTAATAAAAAGGTTTTATTTTTGCTATGCGTGTTTCTTTTATTTTCGCATAATTATAATAAATATGCAAGAAAAAATATTGAATTATAATTCGTAAGGAACTTCGTTTTTTGTCAAGTAGTCGTACAAACATAAATGGACTTGACTGCTTTCCGCCGGTCGTAATTTCATTATTCCTATTATTGTTTAATAAGTGCATCCACGCTGGAGTATACCCTGCCAGCCTAAAGGAAATTAAAGTACAGCCGGTATATAAAGGCAAAGGTGAAATGCACCTACCTAAACATTTTCGTCCGATATCACTAATACCAGTTATTTCAAAAATATTTGAGCGAATGATGAGCAATAGGATAATGAATCATGTCACATCTAGTAACCTACTAAACCGGCAGCAATATGCCTACCAACCTGGGCGGTCGACGGCGGGCGCGGCGCGCGATGTCGTGACGCGAGTGCTGGCTCACCTGGAGGGCGGGCGACAGGTCGCCGCGGTGTTCTGCGACCTGTCGCGCGCCTTCGAGATGATTGACCACTCACTGTTACTAGCCAAACTCTCCCGCTACGGCTTCGGCGGAAGTTTCCATGCCGCCATCGCCTCGTTCCTAAGCAACCGAAGGCAAGCTACATGTGTGCTCAATACGAAGTCGAATCTCGAACCGATGGGATGCTCTGCTGTTCCTCAAGGATCTGTGATGGGCAATAATTTGTTTCTTATTTTAGTAAACGATATCACTGCTGCTTGTCCCTACCCTGAGTATGTGATGTTCGCCGATGACACCTGCATCATAGTCAACGCCAGTAATCTCGACAACTTAAAACTTAAACTTGCCCAAGTAATGCATCAAATGGCCGAGTGGTTTACGGCAAACGGTATGTTACTAAATGTGGATAAAACAAATTTAATTCATTTTCAATTAAAAAAGACTCGCAACCCAATAAATATAAAAGTAAACGATATCACCGTCCCCCAGGTGGACACGACACGGTACTTAGGGTACATGATCGACTCCGGGCTGACGTGGGCCGCGCACGTCGACCACATGTGCGACAAGCTGTCCTCGGCATGCTACGCCCTGTCCAGACTTGCGCCCACCCTGTCTGCAGATAACTTACGTAAAGCGTACTTTGGATATTTTCACACTGTCCTAATTCAAGGAGTCGATTTATGGGCTACGTCGGCTACTTGGGAAAGACTCTTTAAACTACAAAAACGAGCCTTACGTATTATTGACCGGAAACCACTCGATCATCCGGCAAAAGAAATATTTAGATTTCATAAGATCTTGACCTTACCCAGTATATATATACTGACAGCTAGTGACTACATACGTGAGAACCTTCATAATTATCAAACACTAAATAGGACGTCGCGTAGGCAGCCGCTGCTAATAGCTCCAAACCGGCGGCGGGCGAAGGCCCGTGCGGCGCTCAGTGTTGTCGGAACGAGCATATATAACCATGTTCCCCAAAACATAAAAGAGGCTAAAAGCAACGCAGTATTCTCCAAAAAACTGAAGACAATGTTAATTGACCTAGCGTGTTACACGGTCTTAGAATTTATGCAAACGACCAACCCGTTGACCCTAACACATCAAACACCTGTTAATGTAAACTGACTGAGTAACTACTTACCTAATATCTATGAACTGTGTGTACCTATTTAAAATGTGACCTATAAATATGTTTATACTATTTATGAATAAATGATCTGAATCTGAATCTGAATCTGTAAATAAACTCAATTTCATAATAAAATAATGTAAGGATAAAAGGAAATAAAATTACTTTATTACCCGACTTCCATTCACTTCTATTAAAGTACTTTTATACAGTTGTATTGACTAGTGTTGTACTACTGATAGACGCTATACTGTGGCATCTCGGCATCGGCAAAACATTACGCGCGGTTGCAGTTGCAAGCGGGGTAGCCCCTGCTCCCCTCAAGCCCCGCACCTCACCCCCTCGTAAGCGGCCAAGCGCCGAACTCACGTCACCTTAAAGATTTGTGGCCATAGCATAACGGGGTAAATATCATATTTCGATTGTTACACTTGTCCACCCATGTTATCTTCTAAGATTAACCATGATGAGGGTCAATTTTTTTGTAAAGGAGATCATTGTAAGAAAAAACATTTCATGTCATGTCATGACGCCAATTTCCCTCAAAAAATAAATTAGAAAATTAAATTAGGTCAAATCTGTCGAAAAATTAATAAATTGTCGTAGTCGGATAAAAACTATCATGAGCGGAAGTCAGAATAATAATCTACCTATAAAAAATGTTTCATGTTACACGCAGGATCTCAGCTTCCCATGATCGTTCATAGGATGCTGAGATGCTTTCGTGACAATACTACCTACTGGCTGATTCTTTTTTTTTATTCAGTGATTTATTACAAATGTACCTACATGTAGATTAACAGTGGCGTGCTGATAAACATATCCCTAGGCATACCTAATAGATAGAGCTAATTTGGGCTATATGGGGTAAAAGTGGTATAAGGGACTTGTTCAATAGTCTTAAAATGCCTAGGTTAGCTGGCCCTATTCTCAGGGATTCCGGTGAGCGCAAATTTATAAGCACCTATACCCGTACCCATGAATCCCATGATACGTGCGGGTTCCCCACGTTGGTACTTAATATCTTTATAATTATTCAAAATGTCAAATTGATAGCATGAGTAATTACTGAGATATTTAAGGTTTTGACAATTGTGACCGACGGACTTTTTGGTACGGAATCCTAAAAAGGACGTTCGTCGAACTACCTACTTAATATGCTACGTGCCAGGTCAATGCTACCTAGCTGCACCGTGGCAACTCAGAATTATACCTTAACTTTGCGCACTGATGTCGAATTTTTATTTCACTCAACTATTAATTATAAAATCATTTCTAAGCGGTGTCAACCCTAGCGTCGATTGGCCGGCGCGTGCGGGCAACTACCCGCGCGTTGAAGGCGGCGAACTACCCTACGAAATTTAACAATGGAGCTATCCATTGTTAAATTTCGTAGACACGAAAAACAGTAGGGGAGAGTGGGTAACAGTGGATCACTTTTTTTTGAAGCTCCTCAAACCCCAAGTTTATGCCTGAATAGTTAATCTATGATAATTAACCACAAGATACGTCCCTAATCTACAAAAACAAGTGCAATTATTGGCAAAAACGGCATAAACTTACAAGTTAGCACAAGTTTAAAAAAAAAGGGAAATTATCCACTGTGACCCGTGGATGGGTCACTTTGGATCTTTTCATGGGTGACAGGGAATCACTTGGGGTACACTGGATATATTCAAAAAAAGTTCAATAAAATACTACTTTTCTACATAATTATTTATTTATTTATATTCTAAGACAGTCTTCTATCACAGTCTTATAAAAAATTAACAAAAGTCTTACAAATTATGCTGGTATAAAGACAGGCCTAAACTAATCAAACATTTTGTTTGAATAAACAACTGTTTTTCTCCTTTAATTTCCCTAAAGCTCTCTTCTCTATTCAAATAAACATATTTATTTATTCAATAATCATTAACAAACATTTTAATAAGAACATTGTTGATGCTAACTCAACTATTAAACATAAATATATTTACTCCTCGAGATACCTCAATCCACTGTGACCCAAATGAAAATTATTTACTGTGACCCATAGGCCGTTACGACAGAAAAAAAAAATTCAAAAAATAACTACTTATACCCAAGTCAAAATTACATTACCCACAATGGATTTAACAAATAACAAGTTCAAAACATACAACTACCATTAATATGTATTAAAGGGTTGGGATTACGACAAATTTCTAAATTACGTAAAAAAATAGTTTCGTAGTTACCTACTGGCCTGCGTATGACAGCGCGTGATTCCGCTCGGCGAGCGCGGCGGCGACTGGCGCGTGAGAGGGGGGTATCGACGAGCAGTAGCCACGCGTTTGCTTGTGTGCGTAAAGCATCACACGTAAGAATTATAGCGAATAATCCGCTGTGACCCGTGATCCACTGTTACCCACTCTCCCCTAGGTATAAGCATTTTTATTCAGACCTGAGTATCTGTTCGTAGAACTATGTTATATTATATGTGGCCAGGTGCCGATTCATGACAATGCTCCGTTCCAGCCCGGCTAGCATACTAATCGGCCATATATTTACGCTCGGACGTATAACTTTACGAGTGTGCCGATTTTTACGTTACTTACCTAACATGCTAATCTCGCAACATATATTTATGCCATAGCGTAAAATATATGTAGCAAAAAGAAGTGTAGTGTTGCCAATATATACAACTTTATTTCTACCATTCTTTTCATTCGTTCAATCGCAGTCTATGGTTAGAGACCCACTATAATACTACTTAATTAAAGAGTAATAATAAGCACTGCCCTGCTACTAAAAAGTTGTACTCTTATATTAAGTTGTATTATAATCGTTTTTTGTTTTTATTTATTTACTTTACTCCCGCCCCGTTTTTCCTATAATATTTGTTAGTTTGTATCGTAATTCATTTTATGGTACAAGTGTTACTGTTTTCTTCGTGCATGCTTGTTGAAATTGAGGAAAAGTAAATGTTAACCAAGGCTAAAGCTAACAATTGATTTATTAGACGACAAGCTGCCCGCGCTGCTTCTCCCGCATAATTCAAGGAAAGTAGGCAAACCTGTGGGATAAAATATAGCCTACCACCACCCAGAAACCCCAATCTAAACACATTCAAAGATTTTATAAACACGCAAACTTGCAAAGCTTCAATCTCACAGACTTTGTCCTCTTATAACATTAGGATAGATAATTTCAACAATTTCAACAATGGATAAGGAGAATTTGTGTATACTTAATTATAATTATTTTCGTTAATTATTTACTCCATAATAATTTTATTAGGTTTCTTGAAGATGCGCATATTATATATGTTTTCGTACGCCTTTAAATGAAAGTAAATTACGACGGGTCGTGTTAATATGCGATATCGAAATCCAATTGTCAAGCAAAAAGTCGTAGAAATGTAATCCATCCAAACAGCAAACGAACTAATAAGTTTTGAAACTGAAACCGTGTGTTGTGACAGAAATTTTACAGATATCCTGCGGCCAATTGTATTGTTTTCATAGTGTTAAAATTTATCAGGTGTCTCGAGTGACCTACATAAAATTTCGTCCGTCAACGGTTCATATCGTCACGTTTTATGTACCAAAGTCAAGAGCATGTTAGAATGTGACGTAAAAAAAGTAGTTTTATGTGCAAGACATATAAATGGTCACATTTTACGTAGATGACGGTATACCATGTTAGCTCATGACGGTAAAATTTTATACGTCGGTTGTGGGCATAAAACATGTGCATAAAAGACGTCATTTCGTTAGTATGCTAGGGCCGCAGGAGTATGAAAATAGGATAACTGTTGTTCCCCCTATACCGGCAACTGGTCAATTCACCAAACGCTAATAATTTGAAATTTGGAATAGCTGTACCTAAAAAAGCCTAATTAGTTCATGTGTGTATAGAAAATGTTATTTTTAACCGACTTCAAAAAAAAGGAGGAATTTAAATTTAAATTTAAATTTTGAACTGTTTATTTCAATAATAAAAATTATGGGTTTAATCACAAACTTAACTACTAATCTTAAATATAAAGATTTTTGAGTTAAGGAGCCTGCCTTATAACTAGTTAATGCTAAATAAGTGTAATAATTAATTAGCTTACTTAATTAATTAGCTTAAATTGGACTTATTTGTGTTTGCCTAACATGTGCCGCTTAACTATATTTTTAATTCGGGCTGTAGTTTGACCCTCTATTGAGCTAGATAAGTCATCAGGGAATCGATTTAAAGTACTTGGGAGAAGGCACTTCCACACTCTTTGTCCATATTCGTTGTTACTTTTTGCAACCTCAAATTTCTGCATATTTTGTAAGCTACGTAAGTGTTTGGGCCTTGCTTTTTTCTTTAGGTCTTTAATGTCGTTGCTATACTGGGTTACAATTGATAAATCTATTTTGTCGTATACTGTTAGCACTTTGCAATAGTTAAATAAGTTTTCATATTTATTTCTGTGCAGATATTTAATTTTTAAAGGTACAATGGTTTCTAATAGCCGTATTTGAAGATTATATATATTCTTAAGATATGTTTTATATGATCGTCCATAGCTTTCTATACCATAATTTATAACGGAATCTGCTAAGGAGGTTCTCAATTCGGTTGTATTTTTTTTTATTATTATTATTTTCACTGTTTGTTACCTCAGAACTCCGTCATTGATTTTTTGTTCGTTTGTGTATACTTCCAGGTAAGTCCTATTTTTTTCAAAATTCAATTAGATGATGGGATCCATGAGGAATTGACGGGACTCCTCAATTTTATTAGGCACGCGTTGTGTTTTTGGTATTTTCTGTTATAAGTCGTGTATTTACATCCGGAATCATAAATTTGGTGGCGAGGAATTGATGATGAAGACCACAGATGACTTATCGAATTCCTCAATTATGTACTTAAAAGTGCAAAAGTACGTCACAGGTTCTGATAAGATTCCGTTGAAATTGGAACTAATGAAGTGCCATTGGTGATGATCTTGGGGAATCGATGGAAGTCTTCAAATATTATCGGCCCACATACAGCGATTCGGTTTTTTTCTATAGTAATCAACGCATTTGCTATCGGAAATCAGTTCACGTGGTAAATTGTAAAAAAAAATTGGAAATGTTCTCGTGGCTTGGCGGAGTACTAAATTGAAGTCTGTTAAAACTTTGTTTTTAAAGTAAATTATTTACATATATAGAAACACACATTAGACTATTGATTTGATTTTTACAAGCTTTTTATTTAACTTTCAAAATATGTGTACCTAACTATGTTTGTTCGGGTGATTTTGAAGCAGATATATTATCTTCAACCGATTGAGCTGAAATTTTGGGTTTAAACTATTTCGATGACAATTTAATATTATGGTACCGCCGCGCCGAGCTGATCTGATGCTGGAGAAAGAATGTGGCCATGGGAATTCGGCACTAACGGTCGTAAACCCGTTGAGTTTGGACTCATTAGAGTCGTCTAACAAGTAGTTGACGACGGTATGTTACAGAAAAGTACAGTTGACAATAAATGCTTGTAACTAACTGAAATTTTTGACAGAAACTTATTTAATTTATCTAAAGTTACATTTTGGATGTTATGTATGTATTACTGAAACAGTATCACATCAGTACATCAGTAGTACCAGTACCTATGCGGTACTTCCCAGCATAGTAGGTTGATACGGTTAATGTAAGGCGTACATTTTTAAAAAGAGGCAGGTGTACATTTCATCGTGGTAGGTATTGTTATAGGTCACGGAAAGGAGAAAAACAGTATCGCTTAAGGCGGTGCATTGGAATTTTACGCGTGCTTTGAAACGCCGTTCTGACTAGATTAAGAAACAATAATTCTTGACTACGAGTATATGATTGTTTATCTGATTAGATCAATACATGATTGTCGAATTTAAACTTTTGTGAGACATGTTGAAATAATACTAATAATTACACGGTTCAACTCACGTATTAAATCATTAAATGTCACTACGGGCGACACGTTTCTAACTCTTCGGGAGTTCTTCTTTAGGATGAGTGTTTTCGCTGCGATGTCGCTTGAATCACACACATGTGACATTCTTAGTATTGATACATGATTGCTTAAAATTTCCTCGATAGAATAAAAAAAATACTCAGCCTACTCAAACGACACGTCTCAATTATTTTACGACACAATCAAGTTAATACTGTAGTTATTAACCTCATCTAAAATCTCACTTGATGAAATTTAAGTAAAACTTCACCAAGTTAGGTACTTATTTATCGAAAATTTACCAAAAAAGCCATTCCCGTAGAGTGTTACATCTCTTTTTCTCGTGCGCGGAAGGCATAAGCGTGTCTCTTCTCTGTCTATGGGGCGTGTTCGACTTAAATCAAGGCATCCCCTTAAAGGCTCTTTAGTATGGGAGTCACGAATGTGGACTTATTTAACGTACAAAAGTGATTTCAATTTGGAATTGTTACAACACAACCGAACGTTATCCTCTTGTAATGGGTCGTGTACGTATTTCGATTATTTCACGTTTCGAAATTGTAACGCGTAATAAGTTGATTAAGTTGGATTAGGTTATTGTAAGTGCTTACTGCAAAGCTTTCCTCGTGGCGACTTGCCACTACGCAAGACCAGTCAGCTACTTACACTTATAGAGTATGAATGTGTGGGTGCCAAATGGGAAAGACACCCGTTATTAGAGGAGGGCAATGGTGCGACCCTCCTAGCCCTATTCCGTCGCGCGTTGCGCGTTCAGAAATGAAACTCCGGTTGGATTGAAGATTGGTGTACTTATTGGCTGCAGTTACAATAATCACGTATGAGTTTCTAAGGAGCTAGAATATTAGTGTTTAACACAACTCTCTTTCTACATGTTCACCAGCTTGGCAACAAGAACAAAAGTGTCACATGACAGATATATTTCATATTTGTAACCAGCCTAGCCAGCCTGCTGTGCAACAAGGTTGCCAGACACTCAAGTAAATTCTGAATTTACTTAGCAAGCAATTCAATTACCAGTGACATGACCATACCTCGAACAAATCATGCGGATGACGTCAACCACTCATAGGATGATTTCAAAAAGTATTTTACAGTACATATGGTGCTACTTTCTCGCACTAGTGCGGAAAAGAGCACTTTCCGTGCATATGTCGAAACTTTAAAGAGCCATATGTACAGTAAAACGTTGTACGATACACGTGCGAATAGGTAATTCGCAACTGGTGTCGATTTAAAACACTCCCTTCGGTCGTGTTTTAATTTATCACCACTCGTTGCGAATTTCCTATTTTCGGCACTTGTATCGTAAATAACTATTCATAAAGAATTACTACTTATCAATTATCAACCTCTTTAATAAAACGATATCGCCACTTGACATGAGCCGAGTAGGTACATAACATCTTTGAACATTCAGTTGAACATTCATTTGTCATTCAGTTGAACAATAAAGTGACTTCGTAATTATTTAGATTTATCGTTACAATTTTTTCAAAAGACGCAAAAGAATGTCGTGTTTACAAGAATATTGTTGTAATTTTCCGTTTTTGGAGATACGTGATAAAAACGTGTATTGCTCGTGCTGTGATCAAAACATAGCACCGAAAATAATGTTGTTGTTGCAATACAGACATCATCCCGTGTGCAAAATTAGGTACGTCATTTTTACGTCATCCGCATGATTTGTTCGAGGTATGGACATGACTTTAACACGTTCACTGTCCCCATACAATATATATGATCGGACAATGTCACGCGTCCAAGTGTGCTTCCAGTTAGAAACAGAGAATCTATTGTGGAAGCACGGACTCCAGCCCCCCTATTCAGTAACTTGTTTTTAGTTCACCTCAACGCTCACCCATAAATATAGCTTGAAACCGCAGTTCGCAGTAACTAAGCGTTAGTTTCGTGACGGGTGACCGGCGGGGTGAGCCGCATTAGCGCGTAGCGAATAACAGCCCTGAAAAGCTGGCGCATGCTCCATCATGAGTTTGACTCCACAGTCAAACTATCGGTGTACATTTGTGGAGCAATGTATCATGTATCCATGTCTAATATAAGATTTTTTTTGTAAATAAATACTAATTATAAATTAGGGGCACTAGGACAGCAAGAAAAGTGTTAAACATCCGTAGGCAAAATTTATACATTAAATTCGGAAATCGAAATAGAAAAATATGGGAAAATATGGAACTTTTACTATGGGACCAACTACCTATGATTTATGCAAAAAAAACAACTTTTTCATACACTTTACTCATTAGAGACTGACGAAAGTGTGTGAACAGTAGTTTTTTGGCTAATATTAGTATGCCTCGATTTATATTATAAGTAGCTACACTGGTACCCACGATAGTGTAGGTACTTATTGCGGGAGACTACGTAGGTAGGTACTCAATGACAGCACGAAACTAAAAGTTGAAGCCAAGTTTTTGTCGAGTCAAAGTTCCAAAAGCGTGGGGCAGTTAATTGGAAATCCTCGTAGCGGCTCCGTCGGCACATTTTTCTTGCTTCTCTAAGAAACTTTCAATAAAAGTAGGCTTTTGGGCAAGTACTCATTAAAAAACTGGACAAGTGCGATTCGGAATCGCCCACCGAGGGTTCCGTAACGAATTACAATTTTTTGCAAACTCTTTTGTCAAAGGAACAGTACCCTATAAATTTTGATTCTCTTTAGAGTCTCGAAATATACGTTTTGTGTGGCATAAACGCACCTCGCCGTAAGTATATTATTTTTACGTTAACTTAGGAGTTTGATTTGTTTGACAGACAGACAGACGGACAACACAGTGATCCTCTTTCCCTTTTGAGGTACGGAATCCTAAAAAATTGCTTAATATGCTACGTATGCCAGGGTGTTATCAATTATGACAATAGTGATTACTGTCGAGGCTTTCACTCTGACGCTAAAGGACAGCAATTCTTTTGGAGATGCATTTTAGTCAATCCGTTAATAAAATTTCACCCTAGTAACTAGTAGTTTCCTTTTAGTCCAGTCTTGGCAGAGTATTCGTGCTCATCTCTTGGTCGAGTCCTGCGTCACCGCTCTCAGTTTCAAAGTTATGCAGGATTAACACATTAGGCGCCTGACACATATCTAGTTAGCCTAAAAGCCTTTGCTACAGATTTTATAGGTTCTGAGTTTTATGCATGTACTTGCGTGGTGTTTCCTTAGTATCTCCCAGTATTCGCCTGGGAAGCCCCTCCTCTCTCTTTTAATAGATTTAAAAGCCTTTTGTAATTAAGGTGACACCGACACACTGCCGCCGCCCAAAATTCGTCAAGGAGGCACTTGCACAGAGTGCGCATTTATTACCGTTAGATATTGTATATATGACAATGTTTTGTCCTTAAGTGCTCAGTTTAAAATAATGATGCATTCGATTTTTCTATGTTTGCAATGGGTAAATTAGAAATAGAAATAGAAAGACGCGACTCGGTAATAATACTTTAATACCTAGGTTTTGAATGTAACAGAATGTTGACATTCCTAATTGTAACGAGACATCAAAAACGTATGGGTCAGCTATTAACGCTATGATTGCTGCATGTATGTATAATTATGTATGTATATTCGAGTTAACGTCGCTCATGCGTGCATGTCGAATAGAGGTACAAATCTCCTTTGATCCGTTCAAGCAACATCTTGCCACCGATATAACACAGAGGCATTGATGTGTTATTTGAGACGTGTGAACGGTTCTAGAAATATTGTATTATATAGCAATCAGTTCAGTGCAGAGGTTACATAAGCTAAGATCGGACAGGTTCACGTGCATTCAATACATGCAGATTATTAGTATTTCGATTTACTTATCTTGTGAAAATGATCTTGATCGTGGTACCTAAATATAAACCTGTCTTGATGTAGCGGTCAATTCGATTGGACATTACGGATTAATTATAGCCAGACTACTTATTGATCTGCAGATCGGACCACAACATTGTATCACAGTTAAATCTCAGAGTGTTCCAATTCCAACCCCGCAACCAGTTACATATTGTGTGAGTTATACAGTCGAACCTAACCACTGAAATCTAAACCTTATGTTAAAACTAAGGGTCTATCCCTAATTTAATTTTTCTCTCTGACATAGGTACATAGAAGACCCGAGATTGATTGATTGGCTACTTCGTGGATAGTACGATTTTTAGTTTCCAACGCATGTTCCAGATGTGTTGGTGGTGGAGGTGAGCGATGCGGGCGCGGTGGGCGGCGTGGGCGCTCGCTTGGTGCGCGTGCGCCGCGGCCGCGCCCGTCGAGTCGCCGCCGCCGGCGCCGGCGCCGGTCTGCGATCCGCTGTTGCTGCGGCACCCGCCGCCTAAGCCTGCAGTAAGACATGCTTTAATCAAGTTATATTGTACAGTCAGCAACATAAACTACACCCTTTGGACCTTACCAGTCTATATCTTAAAAAATTAAGTGCTAGAATGTATCCGTATACATTGCCGGTGTGTCTATGATCCTGATTGTAGGTTAGTTACAGTCTGTCAGCTCTTAGAATAGTTTTCGGGTTCGGGTAAAATCGCTTGTTTTGGCATTAGACATTCTCATGTCAAGGCCTGGTTAAAAAAAATAAAAGAAGAGAAAGCGAGAGAGAAATACAGCCCTGATGATTGTTTTCAGGTCTCACAGACTGCACACTTGCACGTGGCGAGACATTAAATAGGTACCTACCTGCCTATATCTATACAGTCTCGCCTCGACCTCTTCTCGATGATACTTATATGTAAACTCAATCCACGATCACATTTAATATTGATCACCTCGCTACTGTACTCGCTACCTACCATCCTACTAGGGACTGAACACTATTTATATCGGACCAATAGTTTAGTGCCTATAAGATATGACGCTTTTCTATGGGCTTATGTACAGTCACCGGCATCAATATCTGCCGAAACAAAGCCGGCAAAAATATCTGACACGTCCTTATGGCATTAGACATAGAGTCGTGTCTGATATTTATGCGTGCTATGTTGTGGCCTTAGAGCATTTAAACAACAGGAGCGGCCATGTGTCATGAGGAGGGGAACGTCAAATGTATATATTTTCGGCAGAGGGGAACGTCTGTCAATGACGGCTCCGGTTGGTTGAATGCTCTAAGGTTGTGGCAGATCTTATTGCTGGTGACTGTACAGCCGTAATAGTTGGATCTGCTGCGCACAACGGATTGAATCTCAGATCATAAAAATGATGAAATATATTGTAGGTAGGTATTCTGTTGATTTATATCAGCCGTAATTTAAACAAAACCCGACCTAATTTACATCGAACTGCCATTGTACGTCAAATCAATGCGTAATCTACTACAAAACGTGGGATAAACAATTTTTAGGGTTCCGTAGTCAACAAGGAACCCTTATAGTTTCGCCATGTCCGTCCTTCTGTCTGTCTGTCCGTCTTCGGCTTAGCTCAGTAACCCTTACAACTAGAAAACTGCAATTCGGCGTGGGTATATAAACGAATCACGCCGACAAAACAGAAGAATAAAAACCTGAAAAAAAATTTTTTTTAGGGTACCTCCCCTTCATGGAAATTGGCGATTTATTGTTTTTTTCTCGTTAAACCTATAGTGTGGGGTATCTTTGGATAGCTTGTTCAAAAATGTTATAGGTTTTCTAAAACTATTTGTCAACTCAGTTATGCGTTTGCGAGATAGTGGGATTTAAAGCGTAGCGTAAAGCGCGAAAAAAGTCGTGGCAGTAGTACATACCTATAATGAATTTAAAAGGAAAACAATCACAGTTAAGTAGACATAACTAGTTAACGAGTAGTAGATATAACAAGTTAACTGGTAAGAAATGCACTTTATTTCGGGTGCATATACATTGTCATTGGAGTTTGAACCTTTTAGCGTGGACGGTAGAGTTGCTTTTTCACGGCACGTTATCTTCAATAGAAAAAAACAATTTGCGAACGGATCGAGGTTTTTTTAGAGCCTGTTTAAATGTTGTCCTTCAGGTGGTCGCTAATCGAAGGTGGTCGCGTAACCGGCGAAACGACCCTATACATTGGTGTGTTATAAAAATTATCATATTTACGATTATATACGAGGGTAAGCTATAATAAAAACCCCAAAAGCCCCTTTTAAGTCCGCATTCTGTGACAGACGGGCACTTCGGAACCCTACCCGGTGCGTGGCCCGACACGCTCTTGGCCGCTTTTTAATTTTGTTTATTCAATTTACGCTCAACTTTCTAAATATCAAATGAATCGCGCATTAAAATCAAGCTTGTTCTTGGAATAAAAACTCACCGCCTAATATTTCCGAAAGACATTCAATTTATAAATAATTCATCCAATCATGCGGGCGTCGCCAGGCGGAATGCACCATCTTCCAACGTCGAAACTTGAGGAAATAAACCGCGGCGAGTCGGCGGCCAGTTTATTTTACGAAAGGTCATGGCTGAAGTTATTAGGCTAGAGCGAGCTTAATCTGCGCTGAACTGCACGGACTACGCTACGGTCCGTCGGCGGAATATTGCTTCGACATCGTGGATTTCATGACACTTTACACTTTTAATGGGACTCATTTTAAATGTTGACAAACTGGACTTGTCTGTCATGAAACAAAATCTAAAATTGGTCCTTATAATGAGTAAGCATGTTAATTATTATGAAATGAATAGTTAAAACTTCATGCCACACCCTTCATGAATGTGATGGCCTGTTATTTGTCTATTCATTTAGGTATACTGCAGTCCGTGACCATAGTATTCTGGTTAGGTATATCTACCTATTAGCCGTTATAAGACTCAAATTGATGAAATAAATGCCGTCATGCTCTAATGGACGAAAATAAAATTTCCTTTACGTCATCCGGGGTTAGGGTCGGCCCGGGCAGGACGCGACACCCTTTTCCGGAGACCTGTCCTTCGTACTTTTGACTCCGCACTTTGCCACATGTCAGCAAATAAACCACCTCGGGGTGGTTTTCGCGACATAAGTATGAATAGGTAGTCGTTTGTTATCTATGGTTACGTTACACCTACCTTATAAAGTATTTTCAACTGACTTATTTGTAATTGTATGTTGTGACCTCCGTAGTTTATTGTGTTGTTGTATGATTTACAAAAATATTTTACAAGTAAGTATTTGAAACCTGGTGTTGCTATTTCAGTAAGTATGTCTGCGTTGCACTCGAACACGAATCGAAAACATCATCTACAGTTCTGGTAGGATTATAGAAGTCAGTTGCTGTATTTTTATGCATATAGGTATATAAGTTTATCAATTGCTAGGTAATTTTGTTTTTCCCGGACCAAGTGTTGGTGCATCTCCTTATAGGTACTCGTAGGAAACCAACTTATGCACACAACTTCGATAGTAGTACAGTCATTATAGATTTTGACCCGTGAATAATTAGTTCTTGGATTTTTTTTTCGTAGGTCCCTCGGGGGGGTCATTGAGAGTGTAAATTAAAAAAGTAGAGTGAATCAGGCTCCTGCGTTTATTCGAAAAACGGTTTTTCTTGAATAACTCGGCAATTTTTGATTTTACAGTAAAACCGTAAGGACAAAAATTGTAGGATATTTGATTCTCTACAAGTTTGGTCCTCACAATTTTTCAGGTTTAATTTCCAAAATATCGATTTTGGGGGAAAAAAGGTGGGAACCAAAATTGTTCAGAATTTGATTCTCTACAACTTTGTTTTTCTAGAAGATCTGATCCTAGAAGAAATATTGTAAGGACCAAACTTGTAGAGAATCAAATTTCCTACAATTTTTGTTCGCACAGTTTTACTGTAAAATCAAAAATGGCCGTGTTATTCAAGAAAAACCGTTTTTCGAATATACGCAGGAGCCTGATTCAGTCTACTTTTTTAATTTACACTACCCCGAGGGACCTACCAAAAAAAAATCCAAGAACTAATTATTCACGGGTATGGTCGGTTTTTTGGATATAATGACTGTACTTATAGGTAATGATTTCTAGGACCTTCTCCGAGACTCAATCTGAGTTTAAACTGTGGTGCTCCACTGTTAAATAGTTTCAGCTTGAGGAGCAAACAAATCGTGACGTGAGACTAAAGTCCAGTCTCAGGATGGGTTTCACCAAACTGTCCGTAATCGTTGTACGGTCTGTGATTGAAAGTTGATGCAATCCGCCCTAACATTGCCCATTCATACTGTTAGTCAGTACCTGTGGGACACTTTGATAGGTTTTAAATATTTTTTCAGAATGCGTTGGAGGTGGAGGCGGCCGCGATGCACGCGGCGCGCTCGCTGTCCGAGCTGATCGAGGCGGGCAGCGCGGACGAGGCGCACGCGTCGGCGCTGGCGCGCGCCGTGCTGGCGGCGCCCCTCGACCCGCCGCCCGACGCCGTCGCCCTCGGCGCGCCGCAGCTCCGCCTCGGCGTGCTCTACGTCGCCAACCCACCGCGGCTCATCATCTTCCAGCAGAACAACTCCGCAGCGCTCCAACAGTTCTGGAAGACTCTAGCGTCCGCGTGGAACGCGAGCGCCGTCGTCTGGTCCAACGCGTGGTACTCGTGCGAGCGGGACGACCGCGGCTGGTGGGGCGGCGCGGCGGCGGCGCGGGGCTCGGGCGCGCTGCGCGCGGCGGCGGCGCTGTTCCGGCGCGAGCCCGTGCTGCCGTGCGAGGAGGCGATGTTCGACCGGATGGGCGGCCCGCCGGTCTGCGATCCCGAGTCGACGGTTTGCGAAGCCACGCCGGCTTCCGGGTCTGACTATCAAAATATAGAGGTACCGTGTTTTCCTACATAACTCATTTCTCTACTAGGTTCATAAACAATTTTGATAATAACTCATCATCATCATATCAGCCGAAAGACGTCCACTGCTGGACATAGGCCTCCCCCAAAGAGTGCCAAAGTGACCGGTCCTGCGCTAACCGCATCCAGCGGACTCCCGCAAAGTTTACCATGTCATCAGTCCACCTTTTGGGGGGCCTACACACGCCGCGCCTTCCGGTACGTGGTCGCCACTCGAGAACCTTTCCGCCACAACGGCCATCGGTTCTACGTGCTATGTGCCCCACCCATTGCCACTTAAGTTTAACGATTCGGAGGGCCATATCGGTTACCTTGGTTCTGCTGCGGATAGCCTCATTTCTGATGTGATCACGCAGAGAAACTCCCAACATGGCCCTCTCCCTTTGGGTGACTTTGAGCCTTCTTATGAGGCCCATAGTAAGCGACCATGTTCCAGTGCCTCCCCCTGATAATAAGTACTTACGTATATTTTATTTTAAAGTATCGGTGCAAATGTCGAAGCGGTTACTGGCACAACATCGGCAGCGGCTGGCTGACGGGGGCGGCGATCACGGAGGTGGCGGGCACGGGCACGCTGCGCTGCGCGGTGTGCGGTGTGGCCACCGACCACGCGGCTTGCGACGGCGAGATCTACCACGCCACGCTGCTGGCCCTCAACCTGGCGGGCATGCTCGTCTGCCTCATCATTGGTCTCATTATATTTAGGAAAAGGAAATGTAAAGTAAGTTAACAACATCACTGTTTGTTTCCTTGTAAAAATAAAAGAGGATATTTATAAAGCCAACGACCTGAGGGGTGGGTGACGACCGCGAAGTGAAAACGAACTTCGTTCGAGTATCTCCCTCTCTGTCACTCGATAGCAAGTGCGGTTTTAGGCACGTATTTGGGTAGTTGGTAAGAAGCTCGCATTTTATGGATTTTTCTTTCGCGGTGATGATGCGGTAACTTTGTCGTTGGTTCCAGGCCGTGGCCATGGGCATGTGGACTGTGTTAGAAGTGGTCTTGCTCGGAGCGCTCATGATGTATGGATCTGTAAGTACTATAGAAATTAACGTGACGTTAGATATATGTGTCTAATATAGTCTAACTGATGTGATTTAGTTTTAAGTTTTTAAGCCTAGATAGTTTAGTGCATAAATGCAAAAATTGTAACGCATGTTGTGGTTGCCTATTATTAGGGTTACAATTAGACACTAAGTAAGTTTGTGTTTCCACATACAATGTAATATTGTGAACTCCGTTGGCAATCCTTAAATAAACAAATAAATAAATAACATAAACATTGTTACGGCTGTCAACAATGGATTTTCCTTAAAATGGATTTATCATTATCAGACATCTGACTGATACATCGTTGAGATAAAGATGTAACCTCACCTTGGCAGACCCCACAGAGTTCTGCTTATCAAGGAAAAGACATATTTTGCACGTAATAGTTATCTTTTGAAATAAATGTTATTCCATAGCTGAATTTATGGAAGATACATGTTTATAATGTGTTTCCCGTATTATTTTTATAACATCAATAGGGAAAAATTAACAAAATGTAGGTACATAAATAGTATTAAGTAGCCTAAATGTTGCTACACCCTTCCAGGGTCCATGTATCTTAGTTTTAAACTGTACTTGGTTGCAAATAAATCTTATCTTATCTTAACTTGCTTGATAGTGTCAATCCCTCTCGAATTTTATTAAAAACAAGACATTCCTTTAGGTAAACATTCATAACTTATGTTCCCAGTAGTTCTCTAAGTATGTATATAACACGTCACGTGGACGTGCACGTGCACGCGTCTACTGGGCATTTACTACCCGTTCGCGCTAAGTTTGCCGGTCCGTTTTTTGCTTTGTTTAAATCTGAGGTTTAACTATTGGTTATGGCAAAACTTTAAGAAGTGATATGACTTCTTTCGAAAATGAGAAGAAAAACCGTTTTGCTAACGCTACCCTTCGAGTTACGTCATACCGCCAGCGGCAAACTTAGCGCGAACGGGTAGTACAGGGCTGCTATTCGCTATGCGCTAATGCGGCTCACCCCGCCGGTCATCCGTCACGAAACTAGACCTCTGTCTACGCTTAGTAACTACGCATGGCGGTGTCAAGATAAATGTGTAGGGGTGCGTTGAGGTGAGCTTAAAACAAGTTGCAGAATAGGGGGGCTGCACTTGCTGCAGGTACCCAGGGCTGTTATTCGTTACGCGCTACGGCGGCTCACCCCGCCGATCACCCGTCACGAAACTAGACCTCTACCTAAGCTTAGTTAGTACGCATTGAGGTGTCCAGATATATTTGTGGGTGAGCGTTGAGGTGAGCTTAAAACAAGTTACAGAATAGGGGGCAGGTCTTTAAGTAGCTGATATTTTAAATGCTTGCGCAGGCAGCGACGCAGTATATCAGGATGCCCCGGTGGCGCTGCGTGGCGGGCGCGTGGCTGCGGGAGCTGGGCTTCGTGGCGTGCTACGGTTCCGTGGTTCTGCGACTTTGGGTGCTCCTCGCCGAGTTCCGGACTAGGAAGGCGCACAGGTGGACTCCGAGGGACTCTGAGGTACGGGGATTGGGGTTACGAGGTTAAGCTTAATTATACTGGGGATGAAGTTTACGCTACTGCTCTGGTGCATCGATGAACCCGATGAGAATCCGAGGTTGATGGGTAAGAAAAACTTTAGTATAATCCCAAAACGCGGTAGGGTACCCACTCTTACCAAGAAACCAGTAAACTCTTAGGGACCATATGTAATACATAGGGTCCCTTAAGAGTTTATAGTATGTATTATGATTTTCCTACGCCGGTTACAGACGCAGGTGTTGTCTGTGGCTACCATTTTTATCCAACTGGTTATATGCCAATGCCAGGATGAGTTGTTTCAGAGACTTTCTACCTTTATCATACAATACTTGAAAGTATTTCTCAGATAAAAGTATTACTCATAGAGGCTATCTAGACAATTCCCGACAAGTTAATTTTGAATAGCCGGGAGTACCTAATCGTTAGTCACATTTAAGTTCTCTAGGTTAGTCATAGTCACTTTTTCACAATGGATAATACCTATAATATCATTTGATGGGACGAGTATGATTATGAATATTATGATAGAAAAATCAAAGACTGCAAATAAACAACGAGTGCCCTTGGCAACAGAATTAGTCATAGTAGGTAGGCCTTGACGTGGTAGAAAATAGACTCTGAGAAAATATCCTTACGTCAATAATCTTATCTAGGTACGATGATATTGGGACTATATTGGGGCTACCTTGGTAAGATTGCTTGACTAGACTAGACACTAAACGTAACTATCTATGAATATGTTCTAGAATACTCTTAACATTGCAGGTGCTCCGCATCGTGGGCGCGATGCTGTCCGGCGCCGCTTGCTATCTAGCTGCATTCACGGCCACGGCGGCGTGCGAGCAAGAGGGCTGCACCAATGCGGCCTGGCACCACGTTACCGCTGGCGCCGAGCTGCTGTTGCTGGCTGCCGGCGCCAGGATCGCTTATGCGGCCAGGAACGCTAATGTGCCCTTTCAGGTGAGTTCAATTTTTTTAACGGTGACGGTTCCGCGCTTAGTTGTTGTGTTGGCTGCACTAACGCGCCTTGGCACAGTGTCACCGCTGGTGCTGAACTGCTGTTGCTGGCTGTCGACGCCAGAATCGCTTATGCAGTCAGGAACGCTAATGTGCCCTTCCAGGTGAGTTCATTTAATCTGAGCTATATTAACTACGATGGAGGTTCTGCGAGGGTTTTGGGAGTCTATCTGTTCACGGCTACGTGTGCGAGCAAGAAGGTTGCACCGACGCGGCCTGGCACCACTTCACTGCTGACGCTGCAGAGCTGTAGTTGCTAGCTACTGGTGCTAGGATCGTCTACTCGGCTATGAACACAATTTACTCATACTCTTTCAGGTTAATTATGTTAATCGTAACTTTCTGAACGCTACATAGAGCATTATAAAGTGTCATATTTTTTCATTTCATTCGTCGCTTATACGTAGGTACGTACAGTCAGCGTCATATAGTTAGTAGCAGCCGAGGTAGCCAAATATTTCGGTACACGTCTTTATCACTGTGAGAATAAGGGTGTGTTACGAAATATTTGGCTACTCTGGCGGTTACTAACTATGTGACGCTGACTGTACCTATTACAATCTGGGGGCAGTACCCCCGCCAAGTCGAGCGCGAAGTAAACACTGCCGTACCATCCTTTACTGGAACCATTTCGCCGCATTTTCAGGCCCCTATTTGAGAACCTCTTGATAAGACCCAGAACGCAGAAATTTTCGTCATCCAGTAAGCTATAATCACATACTTAAAATCCAAAATTCAAGTCTGTAGGTCTTTTAGTTCCGAAGTTAAGCGAAAGCAAAGGTTCGCATTTATGACACTCATTCACTCATGATCATAAAAATAGAACTACCCATAAAGGCCAGATGCCCCAGTTCTGGCCACTTTAAGACTGATTGTCTATTCAGGCGTCCGTAATTTTGTGTCAATATGGAACTATGTCACTCTTTACTCTTTATGTTCTAGGTCATTGAGAATATATTACTGTAGTCATAATACATATCTTCGCTTTTAATATTCTGACATTCGTTTTTTATATACAATTAAATGTCAGAAAAGAGCCCGCGAGCCACATTTGGCCACTTTTTACCCATTTGTGGCCACACGTATGTGCCAGTTTTGGCCACATTAAAATTGACCAAAAAACAAACATCAGTTACAATCTTAATCAAACAGTTTTGTTGACATATTTATTTGTAGGTAAGTTACATTTTGAACATTGAAACTAATCTCTGCCAAGATATATAATTTTTCTTTGGCTAGTTTTTTTTGTTACGTATATATAGGTACGCATTTGACCACTATCTCACCTGATGGTAAGTGATAATGAGGTTGAGGGTGTTACATGCATACCTAAATAGTGCCTATTCACTCAGTTAGAATCTTAATCAATGTTAGGTAATAAGTAGTTCCTAGTGAGATCTTCTAGTAGGTATTTTGTACTAATTCAAGTAGAAAACTCCCTAAACTTTTCAATTTCTAGTCTCTGCGTGAAAACATTCAATTTTGTACGATTTTTGGGACAGATACCTAAGTGGCCAGAACTAGGTTAGTATTGTGTGCCAGTTATGGCCATGTATGTTGTACATGGCCACAAAAGAAGAAATGAAATCCCAAAATCAAGTCGCCAGTTTTGGCCACTGGGCATAGCGCGATTTCTTGCGTCAAGAAAATAACCTTAAATATCCTTAGACAATACTTTTGACATGTATGTTAAACAATAAACTCAAAGATAATATAGAAGGATTCCAAAAATGGTGATGGATTACTCGCCTTCCATCCTTGTTGTTTTAATTAACAATTTAGCAATATACACGTGGCGCGACAATAAATTGCTCCTGTCAACTGAATGACGAGGAACACATGAAAGAGGAGGGTACTAGAACTGTCCGATGATGTGAAATATCTAGGTGTTACACGGGATAAGGAACTGAATTGGAAGAAGCATACAGATCTTACCATTACAAAGGCACTGAGGGTATTTGGAATGTGTAGATCAGCGTATGGCAAAACATGGGGATTGAACCCAAAGGTACTTAAGTGGATCTACACTATGATGGTGAGGCCCATATTATTGTACGGCAGCCTGGTATGGTGGCCAAGGACTTTAATGAGCACATGCAGAGAGGCTCTGATGAAGGTGCAGAGATCGGCTTGCATGGCTATAACAGGGGCGTTTCGTACCACGCCTACAGCGGCGCTAGAAGTCCTACTGGACCTACCGCCACTTCACTTGGTGATTAAGTCAGAGGCGCGGAAATCGCTCTACAGATTGAGAACTCTTGGACTGTGGAGCGACAGCAAACCAAAGACTAAACACACAAACATGGAGACTGATGGTTTCTTAGACAGAATAACAAGCATGGGAAGCGACAAAATGCTACCCAAGTTTGTATTCCATAGGAACTACCTACACAACAAAAGTTCCATCCAGGGCTAAATGGGCCGAAGGTCTAGAACCACCTAGGTCTGGTATCGAAGACAGTATATGGTACACGGACGGATCAAAAATGGGATCCGGTACGGGAGCAGGCATTTATGCGAATGACTACAGTAGTAGTGTAAGCATGGGTAGTTTGGCAACCGTCTTCCAGGCGGAGACATACGCTATAATTGCCTGTGCACAGGAGAATATAGACAGGCAAACCAGAGGGCAGACCATCTATATACCTACTCAGTGACAGTCAAGCGGCCCTTAAAGCACTTACAGCGCCGAAAGTGGAATCTAGACATATATAACCGTCTATGCCGTTATAGACTATATAACGGCGTCCAGGCACTGAACAAGCTTGGAAAGCATAATAAGGTGCAACTAGTTTGGATACCAGGGCACGAGGGCTTCATCGGCAACGAAAGAGCGCATGAGCTTGCAAGAGGGGGGTCTACAAATCACTTTGTAGGTCCAGAACCATGTGTGGGACTCTCGCAGGGAACCATAACTTCGGCCTTTAAAGCCCAAGCCAAAACCAAACACCAACACGGAGGAATGAGGCGGGCTTAAGGCACTCTTCATAGAAGGAGTGGACTCGGGCTGGACTAACAAACTCTGGAAATCCAGTAGGAAGCAGCTCAGAATCATATCTGGGGTGTTCACAGGTCACTTCGGGGTCAAGGATCTCTTGGCCAAGATGGGACTATCGGACAGTTTAGACTGTAGAATGTGTGGCGAGGAGGATGAGACTATGGAACACTTATTGTGTGAATGTCATGCCCTTGCCAGACAAAGAATGAATTACTTCGGTAACGGTTAACCGCAACCAAAGGAATTCAAGGTACTTCCGCTGAGCTGCATCATCCGCTATGTGGAAATGATGGAGCGAAGTTGGGAGTAGACATAAGGAGAGGGCAAATGCACAAAAGATCCCACTGGGTCGAAGTGCATCCGAAAGGGCCCTCATCTAGATAAGATAAGATAAGATAACACATGAAAGATAACAGCGTCATCTGTTTTGCTATGATTTACTCTTGTATCTACTATAAACCATAGACTTGTAAAGTTTTCTGTTCCTTAGTAAAATCAATTTAAAGTTGAAAATGGCCAAAACCGGCACAGTGGCCAGAACCGGAGCATCTACTGCCCAACTCAGAGAGCTGAAATTTGGTACTGAGTTAGGGTTTAATTGCCACATAAAGGGAAAAATATAAAAACTAGGATAATCGAAGATCTGGAGTACCTGGTGACCCTGATTAGAAAACACAAGAGCCCAGCCAAACTATTAGACAAAGTCGCGTGCCAAAGTCTCAGGCATTCTTATTATCTCTCACTTATAATAAATCTCTAAATTAAAAAAAGAATCGGCCAGTATCCAACTAACCATTTTTGTGTCCCCCGATGATTTCAGATTCCCATGAACGGAAAAATATGTAACTTTTTTCATAAGCACATTATTACTCTAGCTTCCGTTTAGGATAGTTTTTATCCGACTGCGACGGTTAATTAATTTTCGGAAACATTTGACCTCATTAAATTATTAATTTCTTTTGCTTGAAAACGTAGCCGCCATATCTGTCAACTGTCAGTGACGTCAAAATGGCGGGCTTGCCATAACTATCGAATATTAATAATTTCGATCCGGTGTTGTGACCTTCACAAAACGCATATTAAATTCTAAAGCGTAAAAAAATAATCGATTCTGATATGGAAACTTAAATGCGATAAATTCGTATTGAGGCGTAATTTCATTAAATGTATCAACAAATTCAACAAAATAACGTCAAACGTCAAAAGTCTGACTTCCTTTTTTTTTAATGGTATGGCGATAGCGCTGTTCTTGCGTTATTCGGCCAAAGTCTATTTGAGTTTCTGCAAGATTGAATCACACGCTGAGTATTTAATTGTCATGATACTGCACGGCTATCACAAGACGGCGCGCGAGCTCTCTCGATTTTTCTCGCACTATATGTCTCTTTCTAAGTTATCTGATAAGAGAGAGACGGATAGTTGGAGAAAAATCGAGAGAGCTCGCGTGCCGTTTTGTGATAGCTGCACTGGTTTGTCAGTATTTATATTTATCAGCAATAAACAGTATGTATGAAATCAGTGTAGAACGGGCCTTTTATAAGCATTAATTATGAAGCGCGTCAGTATTAGGCCTGCATCACACTGTCGCGGCCTGGCCGCGGCGGACAATAGTAAACTTGTCCGCCGCTGTCAAATTTAATATTGTCCGCCACCGCAGGCCGCGCCAGTGTCAGCCACACTGGCTTAAGGCGGCTTCAAGTTAACATTTAGCCAATATAGAGACCACAATAGAGACACAGAAATTGGCCAACATACAGCAAAATACTTAAGCCTGCAACACACATTATTATGTTGTAGAACTTACCTAGTGTTTAGGTATAGTTTGGAAAATATAAATTGGCCGTCTGTTGTCAAATTAAAAAGATATCTTTTGTTCCACGTAAACACTTACCGGTCAATGGGTACTCGAAAGGATTATCTATTATTAATTCCTAAACACATCTTTACCTGACAATCGGAGTGACTCAAGAACTCAAGATCATTTCAGTCATCCATCACGTTTTTATAATATAACATAACACAGTATTAAAAATATGTAGAAAAGAAGATCAATAAACATTTAGTTCTGCAGCGTGTGTCCTACCTGTTAGATCTATTGCCACAGACATCTACTAAACTTTAACCCCATTATTCATAAAACAATACCTCTGATATAACACATGTTTTGTCCCTTTCTTAATAATTTCATTTCTTAACGTCATTTTAACTAAAATATATAGGGTTATTGAAAGTTTTACATGATAGGTTAAAATTAGAGCTGCATAATGTGTCCTATTTCCAAGAGAAGAAATGCGTTAACTCCTACATTAACATGCAAACGAAGTCGCAGGTACAGCTAGTTCTTTAATAAGTCCACGTTTCTACATAAATTCCGCAGCAGAATAATGATATAAAAAGTATTAATTATTATGTATGTCTTTCCCGTTCACGGGACAATGATGTCCCGGACCTTTGGGAGGCGTGCGTGGAGCTAGGTACCTACAAAGTACCAACTGAGCCAACACGTCACAACAGAGGCCCTTTTGACAATTTAATGAAAATACAAGGAGTACACCGAGCGGATGCTGTCCCTGCCCGTGTCATGGGACGCACACAGAGACAGCACCCGCTGGGGTGTATAGGGACTATTGATGGTTGATGGAATCTAAATAAAACGGGTTATTGGGTTGAAATGATGGACTAGTGGTTGGGCTATTGGGTGAAACATCGGACGCCTGCCTAATAAAACTGTTTCAATCTTTATCTCTGGCAGACGGTGACTCGCTAACTGCTAAATGGGCCCCTACTAATATTATTAAATGCAATAAAGTTGTGTTATTGCCAAACTGCAGAATTTTATTTAGTTAGCAAATAAAGAATAATAAGAATGCCTGAGACTTTGTACGACTTTGTCTAGATTTCATTACTTTTTAGAGATAATCAAGCAGCTCCATTGATACTTGGCTAGTTTTTTACAGAATGTTTTTGATGGGGTACATTATACCAGTGCTACCTAACTGCACCGTGGGAACTAAGATATATACCTACACTTTGGAAACCGAGGTCGGTTCATTCAGCCAGTTGGTTGGCACACGCGCTCATGGCCGGACGCTGCTTATGCGCACAGTTAGATATTGAAAATGACTTCGTTGCGAATAAATTCGGTTCACTGCAGCGTTGTGGGGTGTGACAACAGTAAAACAAATAGACATTTATCCTTTTTTCTCTGCCGACTGACGATGACAGATTAGTAACTTACCTACCTATTTACTTTATATAGTTACCTAAGTAGGTACTAATTAAGTACGGAACATTGAATCTTTAATACCTATTTCAAATACGTAATTAATTTGTAGACAAGTTTACTCCGCCACTGCCATGATGTCCAAATTATTTAGTTGTTTTCGTAGATTTAATGTTTATGTTTATCCCTGTATAACAGCAATTGGTATAATAGTTTACTTAGTAAGATTCGCACTGCAGCTTAAGAAAGGGCGTATACATCGTCGTTGCTATAGGGACTTATGACTTTTTGGAAGGGCTGGAATTCACTCGCGAGGATGAAACACGTAATCAGAATATTTTAACACAATACAATTATGCCTAGTGTCTACTTTCATGTTTGTAATGCTACTTTTAAACTATTATGTTATTCATATACTTACGCTATAAATAACGAAGATAGAAGGTTAGGTACCTAACAAACTTTATTTCGTACTGTAGTCCGGATATATTTAAATTAAGTTACTTACCTACACAAAAGGTTTCGTTTTGTAATATGTGGTGGTACCTACATTCAAACTGTCGTATGTCGTAACCATAGACAGGGTGAGCGATAGGTAACATGGCTTCAATTGTATTTAATATGCTGCGTTGATATGTATGTATGTGAGTGTGTATGTAAGTATCTCGAGAAACCCCGGATATTTATATATACCTATTTACTTTTTAGGGTTCCGTACCCAAAGGGTAAAAATGGGACAATTGCTTCACCATAGTGTACTTACACATTATAATAGAAATTTGATTTGTAAAATAAAATAAAAAGTAAACCGTTTTTTATATCACTCAACTATTAGTTACAAAATCATTTCTAAGCGGTGTCAACCCTAGCGTCGATTGGCCGGCGCATGCGGGCAACGACCCACGCGTTCAAGGTCGCTCCATTGTTAAATTTCGTAGGCACTTAAAGCTGTAGGTATTGGCATTTTTATTCAGACTTGAGTATCTGTTCGTAGAACTATTATATAATCTGTGATTATACTTCGAAACCGACATAATGAAATATTGGAAAAGTACAGGTTTTATGGTTTAAAAACCACCACAGACCAGGTGAAATTCAATCTCACAAGGAAAAATACGTTTCTCACTGTATGTTCTTTATATCGACCATATTGGTTCGTTCGATTTGACAAGATACTTTTTTGAAATGTTGTTTAACATTGTGCAGGAGCGCGGCTGGCTGGCGCTGGCGCTGGGCACGGAGTTCGTGTGCGGGCTGGCGTGGCGCGGCGCGGCGCTGGCGGGCGCGGCGCCCGAGAGCTCGCCGCTGGCCGCCACGGCGCGCGCGCAGCTCTCGGCCGGCGCCGCGCTCGCCTGCGTGCTGGCGCCGCGCTTGTGGCACGGCTACCGGGCGCGCTCGCTCGCTCAAGAGGTGAATCCACTTAATATCTAGGCGAAGGATTTCATCAATGAAGTTGCAAGTTATTTAAACCAACGGAACACTTTGCGGCTGTTTTTTTATTTACTTTTTATTAGCCTATATTGTGTCCCACTTCCAAAAGTGGCCGCTCCTTTTTTCCGCCACTCGTCTCGGTCCTGCGCTAGTGTTCGCCAATTTGTACAAAACGTATCAAGGTTGTCCCGCCATCTCCTTTTCGGTCTGCCTCTACTTCGGAAGCCATCTTGTGGAAGCCATTCGGTGGCTAATTTGGCTCCCCCATAGCTCCGCGTGCTTGCGGCTGTGCATCCGGCTTACATGTCCAGCTCAGTCCCACTTTAGCTTCGCGGTCTTAGCACCCACATCTATTACGATGTCAGTTTTGGCACGCAGCTCCGTGTTCCTTATCCGATCGATCCTACGAACTCCGAGTATGCTGCGTTCCATTGCTCGCTGGCAAATCTTGGACTTTTGGGCTTCTGTTAGTGTCTAAGTTTGGGCGCCATAAGTTAGGATAGACAGGCTTCATTAGCGCCTTCATGGACCAGAAGTTCTTCGAGGCGTTTGCGATGCGTGGATCGATTTCTTTAGACTGCCTGTTATCGAAGGATGCTTTCTGGCCCAAGTAGGTATAGTCGTCGACATATTGCATATCCTGCCCATCTACCTTAACCCTATGTTAACCGGCTGTTTTTGGCTGCTTTAAAGCCGTTTGCAAGGTTAAATTTACCTTCATAATTTTGAAAGATTAAGACGTTGACAAACTTAAATCGCGGATCCTATAGCGTTATTCCCGGTTGCGCCCTAATGGATTCCGAGGTCTGCTTTGACACCTAATCCCAAGGTTTGGCAAAAGGCACCATTTTAACGAAAGCGACTACCATCTGACCTTTGAACCCAAATGGAAAACGAGAACTTTTTGCGATAAGACCTGTTTCCCCACGATGTTTTCCTTCACCGAAAAGCTAACGGTAAGTATTCCGTACATAAGTGAAGAAAAACTCATTAGGTATTAGGGTACGTGCCTGATTCGACCCCACGACCGCCGCTTGACAGCATCATGCCTGGACCAAAACGCTACCGTAACTTAAACCGCGTATATTTTTTAAAATTAGGATGGATGAATGTGTTATTTGAATGTGTCAAAGCGGACCCCGGACTCCTTTAATGGTATTACCGGGAATAATGCTAGGAGGATGATGAGGATGATGATGATGATTTTATAAAATTAGGGATACTGTTCTAAGGCAAGATTGGAAATGGAGCAATTAGTGCATTTTCATTTTCATAGATATAACTTGCACATATATACCTAATCGTAATCGCCTAATACCCTTTTTGTGATTCCAGGTGTCCCGCAGAGGCCCAGCGGAGGGCTTCGGCGTGGAGGGCGAGGAGGAGCCCACGTCGGAGGAGGTGCGCGCCGAGCTGAAGCGCCTCTACGTGCAGCTCGAGATCCTCCGCAACAAGACGCTCCGCCGGGACAACCCGCACATCAGCAAGCGGCGGGGCGGGCGCAAGCCGCCGCATAGGCGGTTCTCCCTGCAGGTATACCCCCCCCCCCCCCCCCCCGCCAACACTACTTCATCTGCTTGCATCATATCATACAAGTTTAACAGCACTAATACTAGTGCAAAGCAAATGATACGTACACCACTACGTACAGGTTACGAGAGCTGGCGCGGAAAATATGTACTGTCATTAGTTATATATAAAATTGCATTTACTTACTTTTCTAGTTGCTTACACCTGTTTTAAAATCTTAAATAGTACTTAGTTTAATCAAGTAGGTATAATTTTGCATGTAACATTCTGATAATCTAAGGAAGAGCGGTGTCTCCCAACACAGGCAACATTTTGCTTACCGGGCGGCACCATCCCCTAGATTATAAACACGTGTTGTATTTTACGAAATAAATAATTTTGAATTTTGAATTTGAATTTTTTGAATTACATAGACATTACGCGCCAGCTCTTGTGAATCTGTACTTAATACTCAGTACAATCTTTCACGCGCTGTTACGGCGTATAAGTGCTTACGAAATTAACCTATAAATTTTGAACTACATATGCATTGTTCAGGTCATGATCATTATTGATGAAACCAACAGACGGACATTCGATAACGAAGATTTGCCTTAAAAGAAAGGACCCATCGCCCTGATTGATACCCTTGTTTGTGTAACATATGTGTGCCAATTTCTATTGGATTTGAACCTGGTCACTATAGTAGTACCTAATAATGTAAAGTCCTTATAGTTAACTTAGTTACTTACCTCCACCTGTATGTTACATTTAAATATTTGTTGATTGTCTCCCGTATTTCTACAGGTTTCTGTAGGTAATTTCCTAACATAACGTACCTCGTGCCAACCTGTACCTACTGTACCCAAATTGTATAAGTATGAACTGTAACTATATGATACCTCAACCCTTCTGTGCCGGTGTTCTATCTTCATTGCCATTAATTGAATGTTTCATCTTCCATCCCACCCCGACTTTAGAAAAAGGGCAGTCGCGAAAAGGTAAGGAATGGTGTAGTAATATCGCATGTGCACTGACGTGGAGCACCCGCATGTCCCCCGGAGTCCGCGCCACGCCCGCGCCTCACCCCTGTCCGTCTGCAATGTTTCGGATGCCTGCTTTATTTGTACCCGGGCCCCATCTGGCATTCCGGGGAACCCGGCACTCCGCTCGATTGAACCGTCCGACTTATATTTCAATCTGATTTCCCAGTAGCTGAAATTTGGATTGAGATTATAATTAACGGATGTTTTTGTTCGCTAACTATTTCTGCCGTTCGGCTTGATCTTCCTTTGAGCGTCTTTCATCACGCTGACGTTTGTTTGTAGAGACTAAAACGACGATTGAGTTATGATTCACGTTCCATCCTGACCTGTCTACGTGCACTAGATATCTCCAAGCGTGTTGACTTTGTAGCAAACAACTAAACTATTAGGGCAAATTATATCATTTTATTAAAGTCATATTAGCTGCCATCGCATAAGTAGGCACATCGTTAGCAAACAACGTGATCCCTTTCATCTAAATACGACCCTGTTGGCAAGGTGTCACTTACACGTATTCAGATATTATTGAGCACCCATAACGGTGCATGTGATGGTTACCGTACATCAGCGTCTAAAACAGAAAAATAAATCGCTGACATTCCGGTCAAAGGCAAAAAAAGGGATCTTCCTCCAATGTGTCGTATGTTACCTATATTAACCTTAAATTACTTAGCTATAATGTTTGCATAAATGTAAAAATAAATTTGAACCGCGTATTTGCGAAGAGTCAACACGTTTTGGCCACCGTTGATCGCCGGTGGGTCGCTATTACGCTACTGCCCGGGCCACACTAAAGAGAAATGCCATTAATTATCGCGATAATCGTAGTGTGGCCGTACGGTAAACGTCCATTACCGCGATAATTATTGTCATATCTCGTTAGTGTGCCCCAGCATAAAGCTCTGTCCGTGCACGCGCACAGGCGCTGCAGGCGCGGCGCGGGGGCAAGGGCAAGGCGGGCGGCGGCGCCAGCGCGGCGGAGGCGAGCGAGGCCGGCGACGCGTCGCGCACGCCCGAGGACTCCGTGTGCTCCAACGAGGGGCCCTCGCACTACACCGACTGCGACGGCCAGTCGTGATCCCGACCCCGCGACGGGAACGGCTCCAGTCGCTCCACCACCAACGGCTACGGCGACCACTTGGAGGTTTGAATCGGCCGAGGCTTCATTCACTCGGTCACCGTGTGTTGGTACTCATAAATTCTAATCATACAAATGGAAAGCGGACAATTGTAAATTGGTGATTTTGGTGGCATTTCCGCGTTGCATAAGTTGTATGCGAACTTCGCTTCGTTAACTTTCACGAATGTATTGTTTCTGAATACAACCCGAGTAAATGGGGTAGAACATTGCCATGAGCAATAAAATTGTACGCATCAATTTCGATGCGATGATGTGAATAATCAAATTGTAATCAAAAATTTGGATATTAAAGCTTTTGTCTAAAACGTTAAAGTATTAGAACATAAATATGGCTCATCAAATGAGCTCGGCATGTAAAGCCAGTACGTAAATGTAAGTTTTGAAAGAGTTGTCGCCGCTGGTAGAATGTACCCAGTAATAGGATATTCTGCTACAAAAAATGACATTATGTAACATTTGACATCATGTTTATGTGACATTTTATTTGATTATATTTTATCCTATTTATTTTATTTTGTTTCACATTGTATTGAGTTTTTAATTATTATTTTCTTTTTTAATTCTAGCATTTGTATTTGTATGGATTTTATGAAACAATGCATTATGAGTCTTATGTTACTCGAAATAAATGATTTGATTTGATTTGATTTGATTTCCTTCCTTTGCCTTCCTAAAAAATAATGGCTAAACGTACACGTACATTGATCTTATAAAATATTGTGAGTAGGTACGTACCGAGAAACCTGATTGGATCCATCACAAGTGTGGTACCAAAATTAATAAAGCAAGTAAAAATAGCCTTGATATCACAGGAATACGTACCATTGGATACAGCCTTAAATCGTCATCGTGCCACGTGAACGCGTTAGGTATTTGTATATGTCAATCGCCTGCCGAAATACGTACAGACCTAATCTCGTCTTCATATAGAAGCCAACAAGCAGACTTGGTGCACACCGCAGTCGTTCACAGTATGTACATACTGGTAAATAGTGATTCAGGGGCAGTTTTAGCCTAATGCGGGTAGAGGAGTGGACGGTTAGTTTTGTTATACTTATGTGTTGGGTTTAGCCATGTTGTAGTTATTGATGTTTTGATAGACGACCCACGCGGTCGTGGACGGCTCTGCCTCCAGAGCAATAATGTGCATAGTCACTGACAGTTATGTTGCTGCATATGAAGTACTTAATTGGTAAGCCGCAAGGCGTGTTATTCGCCGAAATAAATCGGAGAGCGTAGTATGGTAATTGTGTAACTTTTGATACCGTCGAGTTTCTGGTCTCGTTTTGAAATTTGACATTAAGCGTTCATTTCAAACGCCATCTAACTACCGTCTCAGTGCTCTCAGATTGGCAAGATGATTGCTCATTAAAACCGTTATTAACATAATGCCTTTCAGTTCAGCATTTCCAGTCAGATATTAATATTTTGCTACCTACGCTTAAGGAATGGTGTGCCTTGAAGTAAATAATCGAAACATCGTGGTTCAGTTTCCGCTGCTCTAGCACAAGATTAAATATGCAGGAACAAATGGAAGACATTACAGACATAAAATAGTAAATAATTCAATCCAAGCAATATACTCGTAGATAATAGGGAAAATGTTCATCATAAGTGCGTTAGATAATTGACAGATAGTGGTCCATAACGTAGCCATATGCAATAAGAGTAAATATTTAGTTCTTACTCATGAGTCTCATGACACGAAAATGTTAGTGAAAAAGTAGTTTTATATGAAATTATAAGTTTAAATGTGATTATATTTAGAGACCAACTCGACAACCACCACTACAGTATTAATAGAAGTACAAAGTGTACAGTCACCGGCATTAATATCTGCCGAAACAAAGCCGGCAAAAATATCTGACACGTCCTTATGACATTAGACATAGAGTCGTGTCAGATATTTATGCGTGCTATGTTGTGGCAGATCCTATTGCTGGTGACTACCATATGAAATAATTGAGATTCTGGAAATTAGTAGTGTGATTAGAATCGAGAAAATAAGCGCTTACAATATTTTTTACTTATACGGGGTTTTGATTCGTTTTTTCTCGTTATTCCGTTGGAGTGTCCATAGATTTTATACACTCTAGACTAAAGCTAAAAATTCAAGCAAAGCGCCACTGTGCCAGATCTTAGCTCACGGGTATCTGACAAATAATATACTAAAACATACTTATTAAAGATTTATCAAGTAAGTAAAACCCACCTATATCATCTGCAATTCGCCAATTATAAACCTAGGTACATATTAGACTAATTAAAAATGTTTAAATTCCGTTAGTAACCAAAAGCACTTTAGTTGTTTTGTTTACACGTTGTATACTTACTTACTTTAACATTCCAGCTACCAATCTTCATCAAAAAAACAATGTAGGTATGCGAATTGAATGTACAAAGATTATACCAATTGACCTACCAATATAGTTAAGTTTTTAAACAAAAAAAGACTCATTAATTTTACAAAGTTCTTAGTTGTTTTCTGGTCCACAACCTTGCTTAGCTGTAACTAAAAATCTCATTCTTCTTCTACATACATAATCGCATTTGTTTAATAAATTGATAGGTATATTTGTTGTTGTACTTAGACTTAATTTAATGCAAATTTGCGTTGTAAGTGTTGACTATTAATTTGGAAACAATTTTGCCTTTCCTACATAAATAATTGATGATATTTATATGTAAATATAGTTTCTTAGAGAATTAGGACTCTTTGTGTCCAGCTGTTATTGTATGTATATGGATAGCGAGAAGGCGGTATTATATATACGTGTACATACTAGAGTAAGTGTTCGACATATGTGTGGCGAAGTCTGGCAGTTTGTTTGTGTTCCGTTGAGCTTCGTTCCATGTTTGCGGTGCGCGTGCGCGTATATTGTGATGCCGAGTAGTATTATATATCGAGTAATATATTATTTATTAATAAACCACATGTTCATAATTGGTGCTGTTTTATTTCACTGTTCGCTCGCCGTCGTTCGTAACTACATAGGTACCTATATGTGTTTTACCTGACAATATGGAGGACACAGAGGTAAGTTAAGTATAGGTACAGTATACATTTAGTGACTTTTCCTTTACGTCGTTAGTCCTTAGTTATAAAAGGGGTAGACACTAAATCAAATAATCAGTAATGTTGTATTTTCTCGAAAAAGCATTAAAAATGTAGTCAAAATGGAGAAAAAAAGCAACACAAGATGTTAAATAATATATTACGAGAACAATATTTCTTTGCTATTCCGCTAAAAAACATGCTGGTCTATTAGTGAAGATAAGATGCAACTATTTGCGTAAAAACATGCAAAAAATTACGACAAACCACCACCAATAATGACAAAAACCTCGACACGTGTTTCGCCTCTCTACGAGGCATCATCAGGAGATGCTGGCAGGAGATGTTGCTTGCGCCACGTCCACTGAGCTTTTGCTCAGTGAAACACGTGTCGAGGTTTTTGTCATTATTGGTGGTGGTTTGCCGTAATTTTTTGCATGTTTGTACGCAAATAGTTGCATCTTATCTTCACTAATAGACCAGCACGTTTTTTAGTGGAATAGCAAAGAGATATTGTTCTCGTAATATATCATGCACTTCCGCAAAGTAACGCCTGATTCAATAAATTATATGTTAAATAATCACAAAGTTATATGTGCCGCAAGTTTTAAGAGATAAACATATCCGTTTTCCGCAAAATGCACCTTCATATAATTCACCTTCTCCTGCGACACAGGCAAAGCCTAGTGCAGGGACTGGTACTTACAATAACGTGTACACTACTTTTGCTCAATAAATGTCTTATGTCTTATGTCTTATATGAAACGAATGTCATTTACTATGACGCTCGCAGATTGTGACGTCACTAACGGTTTTAGCTTTGTAATTGAGATATCTGAATGGGATTTGGGGTCCCTAGGCATATTTTATTTCTTTTGGAGTAATAATAATTTTCGAGACTACACCCGTATTCGAGACTTTTACGTACGCGAGATTTGAATTTGCTTCGCACGCTCTCTTGTGCTGCAAGCTAACGTGTAGGAATGATGCGTTGCCTGACTGACGCCCAGGACAATGTATTCTCAACGACTCGTCGCGGCCAAACCAAGGCTAATAAGTAAAAATGTGATCTCCGATTACGCATTAGTGTAACAAATCTCGGGGTCTATTCATTTTATGGACGATAGTTGAAGATTGAAGATCGTCTAGGTATAGGTACATGTTACGCTCCGCGTCAGGCGAGCTCGTAGCACGTGCTACGCCGTGGCGTTGCCAAGCAACCGCTCCTTATATTTAATGCGTCCCATGAAACATTCTTTTGTTTTTATTATAAGTCGAAAATGTCGCATGACGACTGCCCATAGTAACAGGACAGCAGTCGAGTGAGCAAAGGAAAATGTAGTCACAAACATTACTTATTTTTATTTAGTAAGCCTGGAAAGAATGAGGCATAGTAGTGAAAATAGCAATGAGGTAGTTTGGTAAGAAGTTTGTGGGACATCATCATGTCAGGTAAGAAAAAGTTTTTGTTCCATACTTTCTACTGTTTCTAGCAATTTAATCACACACCGAGTGACAGAGGCCTTAGGTCAGCTAATTACGTTAATTAAGAAAGCTGGTAAATGTTTGCCCTACACAGACGAAAGTCCTAATCATGTAAACACACTGTAATTAGGCATTGTTATTTCTTATTCAATTGTAAAAGCAATGTTTACATTTTATAATTGTAATTTAAACCTCGTATATGTAGCTTATTGGCCTTTTATACCTACGTATATGATTGTTTTTGGAAGGACTGGAAGCTTATATAAAGAACGCGGAGATTGTACCTACTTAATATTAGAAAGAGGTAATAATTGTGAGTTTGTAGTTTTGTAAGTTTGTGTCGAAAACAGTGCATGTGGAAGTTGTTCAATTTCCGTTCCTGCTGCGGCATACGAAGGCTCCGTACAAGAGATATTTTTTGTATTTATTTTCCCATACCCTCGAACTGAGCTTCCCGAACAGGATCGAGTAACAAACGAGGGGGTGCTTAGCAGCCTTATATACCGTCTACCTAGTTAGCATCTACTAGCATTGCTGCCGTTCTGAAGCAGAGGCGCTTGCGTTGGCTAGGACACGTGGACAAAGGATGGAGCCTTCTCGTTTGCCACGAAAAACTCTCCGGTCGGGCGACCTATGTCGCGGTTTAAGGACAGTGCTAAACGGGACATGGTGTCCTTTAGGATCGGCTTGGAAAGATTCTCAAGGTCGAGACCTATGGAGGGAGACCCTATTACGCAATGGAGTGGTGGAACACGATAAAGCTAGGTTCGATCTCTTATCCCATAGGCGCGAATCAAGACACCCACGCGCTGCCCGCCCTCTTTCATCTCCGGGCGGGACATTTACTTGCCAATTAAGGCGGTGCATTGGAAATAATCGCGTGCTTTCAAACGCCGGTCCGGCTAGATTAAGAAAGGCATCAAATATAATGACCACCAAAAAATGCTTTGATACCCTAAGCTCTTTTACCAAAAAAATATACTGAACACCAAAAATAATAATTGTACCATTACAATAGTACTAGCTATTTTAGTAACGACTGCACTTTAAATTGTATTCGAACACCAAATTTACTAAATGATCACCAAATCTTTGCGACCAAATTAATACAATACTTCTACCTAAATAACCCACTATGGCAATCATAAAATATATGAATGTTACCAAATAAAGTATCATCATCATCATCATATCAGCCGAAAGACGTCCACTGCTGGACATAGGGCTCCCCCAAAGAGTGCCAAAGTGACCGATCCCGCGCCACCCGCATCAAGCGGACTCCCGCAACCTGTACCAAGTCATCAGTGCACCTTGTCGGGGTAAATAAAGTATAATGATGCCTTTACAAGTTCTACCAAGACCCGAATCAGCGCACCCTACTTCCACGTGGTCTTGTCTGTCCTACCCCTAGAGTGTATATAAAAGCCTGCGGAGCCAGAAGCTCGCGAAGGAGGTCCTGAGTTGAACGGGGTGCACGAGACCCAAGTGAAGCGAGTGGGGGAAGGTGGCGAGCGAAGCGAGCCGGCGACCTCCCGAGCGGAGCGTAGGTCGAGTGCGCACGTGAAATGAAGGGCCGACGAAGCGAGATTTTGGCGGGAGCCCGGGCGGACGGCGGGAGACTGAGTCCCAGAAACGAAAGCGCGGGGCTCCGTCGAATTTAGGAAATTGTTTTACTATTTTTGGTTTAGCAATGATTTATTAGGATAGCATTTTCTTTCATAGGATAGTAAGAAGTTATAAGTTGCGTTATTATTTCACATTTAAAGGAGATACAATTTTGGTGATCATTTACTATTTTAGGGTAAGCAATGATTTATTAGGATAGCATTTTCTTTAATAGGATAGTAAGATGTTATAATTTGGGTTACTATTTCACATTAAAATGGAGATAAAAATATGGTGATCATTTAGTATTTTTGGCAGTAAAACGTATTTTTTTGGCGTTATATTTCACTATATCTGGTGGTCCGTTAAACATATGCCATTAAGAAACAATAAGGTTGACTATATAGAAAAAAACATCCAAAGTTGGGTCTTTATTTTCCTTTTTTTTACTCAGCCTACTCAAACAATACATTATTTTACGACACAATCATGTTAATACGTAAGTTAATAGTATTTTATCACTCGGTTAAGTATTTATCGAAATTTGTCCATAAAAGCCATAACATAAGTACAGCCCGAAGAGTGAGATGCATCTCTTTTTCTCGTGCGCGGAAGGCGTGTCTCTGTCCAGGTTGCATGGTCGACTCGAATCAAGGCATCCCCTTAACTATGCGGTCGTAGCTGTCGCTCCCACATATGGATGCTGTTTAAATCGACTTTTCTTAAATGTATAAGGCCAATGATGATGTTGATGAATTTTGTTTGTATGTGGTAATCTTTAAAACTGCTCATCCAATTTCAAATATTATTTCACCAGTATATATAACGGGCCTTCGGGATGGAAATTGTCTATTTTTTTCCCGCGGCTCTGTTTATAATTAAAATTAGGTACGCCGATTGTTCGAGTCCTGCATAAGAACAGGTGACCTTATCCCGGAAATCATTCGGTAAAAGGATGAAATTAGGTTGGGAGGGGTGAAATATTGTATGGAAGTGCAATTAGGTGTGAACCTCCAAGTCCAAGCAATAGCTAGGTAAATGTTAGGATGCGAGTTGCCGTGTCTGTATGATTTGTTAGACGAGGCATGCGGGGGAACACGACACCCGGGCACCGGGCATGCCACACGCCATGGCTTACCTACATGCACGTGACTCGTAACCCCCCGATAATAAGCAAGGAATTCTACAACTATCAATTAAATAGTTATTTTTATTAAGGAGGATATTTGGGTGCACGACCGTCTTCTGTGTTATTATAATAATAGTTTGTTTCTTTTGTGTATATATATCTACATTTGTTTTGTTTCACAGTGCTTTGGTGTTACTGTAATGCTGTGTAATTGTATGGAATAAATAAATAAAAAATTAAGGGTCCTTATGCCTACAAACGAGCGTATTTTGCAAAATGCTTGCTTTTTCAATCAAGATTACGACATTACGTCGTAATAAATACGACTATTAGTATTTATTCAAAAACTGATAACGTACTGAAATAATCATTTCTTGAACAAGGGGCTAAAAACAATATCTTTTTCTCATACAAATGCAAACTCAAATAATCTTGAACATGTGGCTGGATTTTCACCTAAGCCTAAGCGTGGGGATACTATGAACCCAACCACTACCACTAACCATTTAAATCGACCTTATACCACTCGTTCTGGTCGCCACGTAAAATTCAACGTTTGTAATGTTTTTTTTTGTGCTTTTTCTTTCTCCGTGGGTGGTTATTTTTATTTTCTAGCAGCTACGTACGAGCTGCAATTGTTTTCAGATTGTCCGGAAATAGTAGATTGTTAACCAAGTGCTGAAAGTCACCCATTTCTGACGAGATATTTTGGCGCTCGAACGAAGTGAGATCGCCAATGGTTCGAGTCAGAATCAGAAATGGGTGACATTCACCCGAGTTAAACACTCTACTTTTCATATCGAATACGAGGAAAGTGAAAAAATCACAGACGGAAAATAAAACAATATGTTGATTCAAAGTATGCAATTCAAATTATCGTGACGTCATCCGAGCCGAAAGAATAGTCCCATCTCATCTGTCCTAAAGAAAGAGGCAAATATCTGTCTCGCTCGCGCTTATGGTTCTATGGTGTAATTCTGTCACGTGACATACAGATAATATAACTACTATTTTAATTTTGAAAATAAAAAGATTGCTCACGTTTTTATAACCAAATAGTATTATATTCGTATTTCATGAATAACATACTTTCATAATTTAATTGTGATAGATGAAAATAGCCTATTCAAATATTTTCATACTATTTGTATTTATTGAGTGGCTTTATGCGCTGCCTTAGCTCACATGCACAACTTTGAGTTAAAAAAAAGCATTATGGGTGTATTCCAAGGTGTATTCCGTTTGTCACCACCTCATAGATTAGTGGATATTTTAGCTAAAATAAAAGTAATGAATTTACAACATAAACTTATTTTAAATTAAGTAAAATAAATTCATTGAATACCTAAGTATAAAAGTATTTCCCTTTGTCAGTGGCGGGGTAAGTATTGATATTTATTAGAATTAGTTCCCGGATAATGTTTATAAGGCGAGGACTAACTGGAATATACTACTTTTCTGCACTAGAGCAGAAACGTATCACATTCAGCACACTTTTTAGAACAACAACGACCCACTTTCAGAGCATGAGATATGAAAACATATTGAACATATTATGTTAAGTTAAATGTGGAAGTGATAAACACGGGAGTGATGAAAATCACCCTCCCAAAAGCATATCAGCGCAGCTCAAATGCATATCTGTGAACCTAAATACAGTAAGAACCTACTTATTGCATAGCACATCGACCCGAAAACCAGTGTAGTGTTGCATTGCATGAGTGTAAGGTGTTTGCGAATCAATTCGCAATAAATAGTTAACCTTTCAATCGCTAACGGGTGGCGTGTCGCTGTAAACGGTTCCTATCGTGGACTCACCGCCAATCTTATGGGGCACTAAGTTTAAACTACGTCGGCTAACTATACAGGCTGATGGCGGGTAAATATATGATTGCAGTTTACATATTATAAAATCTAAGAAGATGGAGGAGGGTACTTCAGTCAAGTTTAAGGCCGAGCCACACCGGCTGCGTGTGCAGCACGTACACCGCTGCGTTGTAATGTATGAATCCTCATACGACATGTCACACCGGATGCGTCTGCGTAGACGTGCACGCAGACGTGCTGCACACGCAGCCGGTGTGGCTCGGCCTTTACACTTTCACTGCCATGAACTCGCCTTGTGCGCGGGTGCCTACGCCGTAGTTGCTTTCCGCTACATACGAGGAAAATTACGGGATCGGCTACGAGCGTAGCGCGTAGCGATGCTGCAGTGAATATGTCCAGCTAACGAATAATGATATCTTAACTAATAATATTATCAAAAACTATATGATACAGAGAGAAAAAGTAAACCATCTTCGTCTGTAGCCGCCGACAGGACTCGAACCTGCCATCCATCTATTGCCGCTAAGTTACTAAGAAAGAATAATGACGATATCATCATACCTACTGAATAGTTGAATAGGTAGGTACAATCAAACGTCGACAGTACACGTCAAAGATATGTAGATACCTACATATACATATTTAGGCTTAATACAATGTAACGTAACGTAATTATGTATACGTACTGCTGTACATATACTGTATGTACGTATACATACAGAACATGTTGGTTTTGACCCTGCCTACGTAGCAAGAGGTCCTGGGTTCGAATCCCGGTAAGGGCAATCATTTGTGTCATTAACACGAATATTTGTACCTGAGTCATGGATGTTTTCTATGTATTTAAGTATTTATTTATCTATATAAGTATGAGTTTATCGTCATCTAGTACCCATAGTACAAGCTTTGCTTAGTTTGGGACTAGATCGATTTGTGTAAGATTGTCCCCTAATATTTATTATTATTATTTATTATTTACATAATTACGTACATACAGTATTATACATTGACGTCGACTGTACACCTACTTTACGCACTTGATGGCCAAGTAAAACTAAGAGTGCAATTCAGTAATTTGCTATGTAAACAAACCGCCATACTGAAATTGTTTTTCACTATGGCGGTCTGTTTACATAGTTAGCAAATTCTATTGACGGCCACTTTAGTTGTATTGATTGTATTCTACTGTCATCATTGACGTTTATTGTACCGGGATGCCGGCTGTCAAATATCGGCTGATCGGCTGTTACAAATATCGAATGGGTACACTAACTAATCTGTGAATAGGTATTTGAACCGTAGTCAAAACAGCAACTATTTATGAAACGCCAAAATCGCTTGTTACGTTAGCAGCACGGCTATCACGCGACGGGGCGCGAGCTCTCTCGATTTTTCTCGCACTATCCGTCTGTCTCTTATTAGAGCACTTAGAACCTTAGTTATTATTGTGGGCTTGCAAATGGCGTCCCGATTTTCTATTGTCAAACAGCGTCCATTTTTTAAATAGCAAGTTTGGATGTATATGGCTCTTGTAAGGGCGATGATGATGAACTTCCAGCTGTAGTATTATTCTTAGTTCAGACAGCACTGTACAATAATGGTAAGTTGGTTTTTTCAAGCTTAACTTACGGTTATGGTATATCGGATCCGGCGCGCTAAGTACACGTGCGCTGGTTGGCGAGAGCGTAAGTAAAAGACAGAAAGAAGCAGAGCCAGCTCAGGCGAGCCTTTTTATGCAAACCCATTCACTCATTCCACTCGTTCTGAGCGGAATGAAAGAATGGAAAAGATGGCATAATATTTACTGCCCTGAAAGCGCATATTTCTGCCTGGGGCGACGAGTGGGCGTTTCAACCGCCACACAAGTATAAGTTGAATTAATATTTCTCGACGATTTCTGATAAGTTTTTATTTATTAGGCAGAATTAGTTAGTCACCATGTAATTTTATTCTTACTGTTATCAAATACCGTATCTCACTACCGAATCAGCCTGTAGTATGTTAACAGGTAGGCGTTGGTCTAGATAGGGACCGGTTCCTGCAAGGAAACTCGATCAGTGCTAACAATGTCTTCGTACCCTAACAACCTGGAGCACACATCCATATACAATCGTGATCTTAATGGTATCGTGAAATCATATATGTACCTACCTACTTATCATCGCATTCATCTGAATTAGTTTCGTAGCTGTAAAAAGAACCCGCGTCTGCCGATGGCTAAATAAGGCTGTTAATTTTCTTAACTAAAACGTAGTAACACTTACCTACTTAGCTCTTGACTCGGCCTCATCCAGATCTTCCTTCATAACTTTTTGATAATTTGAGTCATAGCAGCCGTCGAAATACTTGACATGTTTCCTGTAGACCTAAACCGTTCATAAACTATGTTCCGATCATACAAGTTTAGTGATAAGCCAGGAGCCAGGGCGCTCTACTTACCATATCTACTGGTTACAGCAACATTAGGCTGGAACACTAACACAAAATGTTCATTAGCCATTTATTTTTACTTCTTGTCTATATTCCCCGTCAGCACCAATGGTGCGTATCCGCGCCAACAATTTTCAAGTGTCCAAGTAACACAAAGCATATACTTATCCTCTTCGAAGCAGACAGTGAAGACAGCGACGGAGAGGGAGGACTCGGTAACCTGAACCGGCTGATCGTGCGGCCTCCCGGCCACAGCGGCAAGGCCAAGCGAGGCCAGCTCTGCTTCGACGCGGCCTTCGAGTGCGGGAACCTGGGCCGGGCCGACCACATCACGGAGCTGGAGTACGACCTCTTCGTGCGCCCCGACACGTGCCGGCCAAGATCGAGGTTCTGGTTCAACTTTACCGTGGAGAATGTTAGACAGGATCAGGTACGGTCGAATCCTAATTTATCTGTTGACATCAGTTGTGTTGCGTTTTGTCGTAACCACGGTGCCAAAAATCTATATGCTTTCACATAAGGTTCTTAATCACATTCTTACAGAAACAAGTCAGCGTAAGGTGTCACAGGTTAAAAGCAACACACTAACGCAAAACGCAATGCTAATTCACACAACACACACACACTACTACATACTCTGCTGTCTTTGTATAGACTTTCGTACTGAAAAAACGTTACTTAATTTCAGAGAGTAATATTCAACATAGTCAACCTTGGCAAAGAAAGAACTTTGTACAACGCCGACATGACACCGCTAGTCCGTTCGACCTCACGTCCAAAATGGTAAGTTTGCACTGTTAACCGTAAAGTGATACCGGCTACGCGGTGGCGTGCTCGCACGGGTGCAATGTAACTTGGCGTGTGCTTACACGCTGGGTGCAATTAGTTTCCGTACGTGACGTGACTTATGCACGATCAAGCTCGACACTTTGATTGTGCTGCGCCGCGCCCTGCTCCGATCCTAATCGAGACGACCATACATGCTGAACATTCTGTATATTATCTACATGAATTGCTAGCTAAATTTCTCCCCTAACTCTAAATAACTCGGGAAATTGTATCAACCTATTTATAAGTACGTTTTTTTAGGATTAGAAATACGGGAAAAAAAGAAGCAGTAGTCAGCAACCTTTTCTGCTTGGGACACATATTAGATGTTACAAAGTCCTTAAGAGGGTATCCTAGCAGCATTTTTCCATACAAACGTATTCCCCTATTTCCTTCCTGGTTTATCCCTCTAGAGGACTCGTTTTTTTTTTATAAAATCTAGGTCTACTGTATGTACTGTATGCCCCTGTCATTTACTTTTTCCCAAAAAATAATTACCAAAACAGATACGAATTTTCGAAAACCTAAAAAATACCCCATTTTTACTGTCATATTTAGATGACTACCAGACAAATATGAAAAGATTTTACGTTAAAATAAAATAATAGAAACATAGATCTGCTCTTCCTCTAAATTTCGACACCAAACATAATTGAATCGGCGCAGGTTTGGCGGAGAAAACAGGGGAATACAAAGCATCGATCTGGTCAAGATTTTGTAGTGAAAATCGGTCTGAGCTGCAGTTGTCCCTATCGCACATTACGGGGAAAGATCAAGGGTGAGGGGGGATCAGACTAATGCGTATACAAATAGGGAAGTGACAACTGTCGATTTTTATATCGATAATGTAGTGATTTCCATAATTATCGATATTATTTGTATAGTGTGTTTGTGTTTGGTATCTGTATGCCGTTCCCACGGGAAAATGCTTTGAACCGCGGGGCGAAAAGTAGTGTTATCATGCATTTTTGTATTTTTATATGAAACTAGAATTAAAAATAAGTATCCGTATTTTTTCTATGTTTTTAAATTTCGCAGAAATGTAGGTATTTTTTTAAATCGTCTCATTCTATAAAGACGCATACACCAAATATACAATTATTTTTTCTAGGTGTAATAAAAAAGGTTATTTTATTTATATTTTATTTAAAAGGTAAAAGGTCTGCAAGCTGTCAGCTGTCACTTTAATTCAAATGAATGAAACAATTTGTGACGCTGCCAAGAAGAAGGGACCTTGTTGTCGCTGGTACTATTTTTTTACATGGTTAGTTAGCTAAATGTATGTAGATTATAGATCTACCATTAACTCCAAACCGACAACAAGGTCCCTTTTTCTTGGCAGCGTACATTTGACATTGACAGTTCATTCATACAGTCACAGATAATATAGTTTTAAAATATTTGACGACACGACAGCACAGCAGCAGAATTCTTTTTGTCTTCATCACTGTCAATAAAGAAAATGCATTAATTTTTAGTTCAGTTTAGTTGTAGTCACAGTTAAGTTGCCAGGAAGAAGGATAATTCTGCTACATCATTGAATGAAACTTCCAAAGAGACTCGAGATGCGTTTGAAGAAAATGTAAGCTCCTCATCGTCGACCACGACACTTGATGACTTTGATATAGTTTTTGATAACGATAATGGTGACAATAATGAAGAAGTTCAAGACCATAAATTAACAGGATGCAGAATCGTGGATATAAAGTATTTGTTTTCTGCAATTTCAAACATTAAGCATGAACATACAGACTGCACATTTGCCGACTTAATTTTTTTAAAAGAGCAACGAAAAGGTTTTATGAGCAAATATGTATTTGCGTGTAAAATGTGTAAAAAAATTGAAACTGTGTACAGTGAAGACCCCAATTTAAAAATAAATGCAAATGATGCAGCTGTAGAAGGAATACTCTGTTCAGGAAATGGATATGCACAGTTAAACGAAATATGCAGTGTGCTAAATATACCAAATATGAATAAATCAACATATACAAACATTGAACAAGGTATGACACCACTGATTGAAGAATGTGCCATAGAGGAGATGATCGCAGCAGGTCAAGAAGAAAAAAGGCTTGCCATTTTAAATGGCGAAGTTGACAAAGATGGCTATCCTTTAGTAACAGTAGTGGCAGATTGTTCTTGGGCTAAACGGTCATACAAAAGTGGTTTTAGCTCAGCGTCTGGTGCTGGATGTATTATTGGACTGCGGACTAAAAAGATACTATTTCTTGGCGTTCGAAACTCATACTGTTGTGTATGTGCAAGAAGTCAAAAGCTGAATATAGATATTACCGAACACAAATGTTTCAAAAACTGGCGTGACAGCGCTAATGCTATGGAAGCCGACATAATCGCAGAAGGTTTTGCAAAAAGTGTGGAAATGCACGGAATAAAATACAACAAACTCGTTGGAGATGGTGATTCCAGCGTGATGAAAAAGTTGTTACTGAAAAAGCCGTATGGTTCTGATTTTATTATATCAAAAATCGAATGTAAGAATCATTTATTGCGAAATTTTTGCAACAAATTGAAAGCATTAGGAAAAAAAAACGAATAACCACAAAGGCTTTGTACCAGTACAGCTTCGAAAAAAGGTAGTAGAAAATGTTTTACGTTTGAGAAAAGCGGTAGTTGGAGCAGTAAATCACAGAAAGTCAGAAAATACAAATCACAATGAAAATATAAGAAACCTAAAAAAAGATATAAAAAATGCACCAAACCATGTATTTGGAGACCACAGTAATTGCAGCGCTTACTTTTGTGACCCAGAAAAATACAAAAATGACACAAATTTTGTTGCTGCTCTTCAAAACAGTGGATTGTGGACAGATATTCAGTTTTACACGATGAGTTTAGTGCCAAATGCAGAAATTCTGATACAAGATGTAACAAATAACACAGTTGAACAATTTAACAATGTGATTGCAAAATTTATTGGCGGTAAACGAGTTAATTTCACGGCCAGAGGATCCTACCAAACACGATGTTTTAGTGCGGCGATATCGTGGAACAGTGACATGGCAATAAATACACGCCTGTCAAAAAAAATTCAAGGCTGCAGCCCTGGCACATACACAAAGAAATTCATTGAAAGAAAAAGACGATCAAGGCAACACAATGAAATATACAGAAAGAGAAAGCTTTCGTTCATCGACGATAGATCAAATAAAAGGCGAAAAGTTACTGGACCTGACGAAGATTACGGTCAACTAGAATTAGAGCCCGATATGCCATCAGAAATATTTGTAGAAAAGAAAAATAAATTTGTTTCCGAGTTAGAACTATCAAAGACGAGAGCTGAAGAACTCGAACGTAGCACGATTGGCCAAAGTGAAAATGAATTGTGGTCAATAGAGAGGCGCAAGCGTATCACGGCATCAAATTTTGGCAAAGTTTGCAAGCTGCGAAAAAAAACATCAGTGGCCGGTTTATTAAAATCCTTACTGTATTCGCAATTCAAAGGTACTCCTGCGACAAATTATGGAAAAGAGAAAGAAGACGAAGCAGTGAAAGAATTTTCAAATGAAACTGGACTGTCTGTAGTTAAGTGCGGGTTGTTCATTGACAAAAATAAAAGCTTTTTGGCTGCAAGTCCTGATGGACTTATAAATGAAGATTCTTTAATCGAAGTAAAATGCCCTTATAAAATTTCTGAAATAACTCCAACAGAAGGAATACAGATGAAAAAAATTGACTGCTGCATACTCCACAACAACAAGTTAAAATTAAAAAGAAATCACAATTACTACTACCAAGTCCAGGGCCAATTGCAAATAACACGCCGTAGATATTGCTATTTCGTTTTGTGGAGCCCTAAAGGTTTAATATATGAAAAAATCGAAAAAGACGATGAATTTTGGCAAAATATGGAACCAAAATTAGAAAAGTTTTTCCACAAATGTCTTCTCCCTGAGATAATCGACGGTCGCATACCACGAAATATGCCGGTAAGAGAAAGGGTGGAAATGACAACAGAATAAATACACATATTCAATTATTCATTGATTTATATTGATTTGTTTTATTTTAAACTAGCTGCCCGTCGCGACTTCGTTCGCGTGATTCCCTACCCCTGCTCGATCCCTACCACTACCCTACCACTACTCTTTTTTTTGCCTTAGTCAAATAAATAAATATTATGGGACAATCTTCCACAAATCGACCTAGTCCCACAGTAAGCTCTGGAAGGCTTGTGTTATGGGTACTAGGCGACGATATATATAATATACATATATAAATACATAGAAACACCCATCATCATTTCTGCTCATCACACAAATATTTGCCCATACCGGGATTTGAACCCGGAATTCAAGTCATCAAGTGTCGTGGTCGACGATGAGGAGCTTACATTTTCTTCAAACGCATCTCGAGTCTCTTTGGAAGTTTCATTCAATGATGTAGCAGAATTATCTTTGTCTTCATCACTGTCAATAAAGAAAATGCATTAATTTTTAGTTCAGTTTAGTTACAGTCACAGATTACTATATGTGCCGTTGCCAGGAAGAAGGAACCTTGTTGTCACTCTTACATGGTACTATTTTTTTTACATGTTAGTTAGCTAAATGTGTGTAGATTATAGATCTACCAATAACTCCAAACCGACAAGGTCCCTTCTTCCTGGCAACGTCACAAATAGTTACTAGGTAAGAGATACATCAGCATCACTCCAATACAAAAGCGAAAATACCTACGCTATAATAGCCTACAAAATCTTAATAATAATATCTGCTGTTCGCAGCGAGGAGAAAATGTAGGTAATTTGAGCAATTTTTACAATTTACCTAATTTTTTAACTGTTACAGATTCTAAATTGTCTACCTATGATATAAAATGTACCGAAAGAGAAAACTTTCGCTCGTCAATGATAGATCAAAAACAAGGTTATAAAACACGTGCGGAACAAAGACACCTAGGCTAGGTAACTATTGTTATAGCCACTCTCACATTGCTACCATTTATCTAATGACCATCTGGAGTGGGTGGAATCCGGCTATGCTATTCAAGGTCGATTCCAACCTAATGAAAGTATCATACGCCAATTTTTTTACTTACTTGGATAAAACCTTGCGCGGAGCAAAATGAATCTTTCGCTTTACACGTAAATGATGTTTTTTTCTTTTAGCGCTCAAGAACAAACGCGCTTTATTTTGTTTTCTTTTACCCATCACAGAGAAGGTTTATCTGAAACAACAATTACCATGATTACTTAGCTACTTATAGCTCCACATTTGTAAATTGTTATTTATCGATAAGTAGGTATAGTATTTTAGATAAATGTTATAATAGTACATTACTTACCTAGGGCGGTGAAACAAAGAATGCCTCAGATCGTAGGTATTTGATAAATACGCGATCTGGGGCTTTCTTTATTATCGCCCGTGGTTAGTACAAAATTTTATGTCTCTCCCTGGCCAGGAAATGAGATTTGCCGCGCGCGTAGCGGGCGGTAAATGCTACTTTATGGCCAGGTGTGACATAAATGTATATTGCATTTCGTTTATCTATTTGAAGTGGGTAAAATATTTTAAAATAGTAGGTGGGTACTTACATTTTTTCTTTAGTCGTAAATATAATTACTCAAAATCCGATACACAAGCCAAGTCAGTTCAGTAAAGCATAGAATCAAGTCCGTAAACAATAAAAAACGTCTAACACAATAATTTGATCGAGTAAGTAGCTCGTAAATGCCAAACACTGCAAACGCCGACCGATGTCGATTACCGATATGCAACTGAAAGCCCGCAGAACGAAAAGCGGCCGGGGCGCGGGAGTGGTACGTACGCACACAAACACAGACTACTCACACACGCATTGATAGCCGGTCGCTTGGGCGCAACGCGACGGCAATAGTTTGTACAAATACCTATTTCTCAATTTTGTCGCAGACCGACTACGCTCTTAACAGAACGAGAATTTAACAGGCCTATATTGGTTATTTTGTATTTTTCCTATTTAATAAATAAAAAGAGCATATTTCCACATCAATTTATTATACTTATGTAAAAAAAATATATAAGTACCTGCTTTAAAATAAAACATGTTTTTATTTTGAGCCTACTTATCACAAAGCTATTCTTTTAAGTACGATATGTGGTGATTACGCGGTGGCACAGAATAGATAATAGAACAAGTACAGAAGGGACACGCCTTAGTTGATCTTTACAAAAGCCGCTTTTTTCACAGCCAAAACATTATGATTTATGGCTCTCTGACGTCGTCGACTCCAGCGCAAGCTAAACGGAACGTTAAGGCTGGGTACGAACGGTGGAAATGAATTGGCACACTCGCCGCGTCGCCGATAGTGAGGGCTGAGAACGACTAAAAATATGATAATAATGTATTGCCCATTTATTGCTTTGTTTTTTGTTACTTACCTACTCAGATATACATAGTTAGATTACTTGATTCATACAGTGTTATATATGGAAGTAGATAAACCTATAATAATATCTCTTTTATTATTATTCAGTTCAGTAACTACTTATTATCTATTATGTTCGATTTGTTACCTTTCGGCAGCCTTCGGGCGTGCCGGGAGAAAGGAAACGCGTGGTTCGTATTTTTATCATTAGTACTGCTGCATCCCGCTGCGATACAATATCTTCCCGGCATTCTTGTACAATGCAACACACAAACAGAAACGTAAGCGTGTGCGCGCGAAGCATCATGCGCGTGCGGTCCGATGCACAGCGTGGCAGCCACTGAATAGGGAATTAGGGATCAACATTGAGGTTCCGGCATGTACTTGCAGCGATGAACGTAAATCGCGGAGTGTCCTGCGCCTGGCGGTGGGTGCATCTGCCGGCGGCCTCGATAAAATTGATATCGATAAACTATGTAATTGTATACAAGAGCGAGCAGCAAGAGGTAAGAGTAGTTGAGGTGCTTCGTCAAAGAGAAAAAAAATATTGCACTCCTGCCACTTAAGTATTTACCTATTCGTCATCTGAAAATGTTGTGTCATCAGACTATCCACCAACATTTATTACGAACTCTTCAATAGTGTTATAGATTTGCTGATATAAATGCATCTTCATAAATCTTAATATTTATTAACAAATAGATAATCTCGTAATCTGAATTCAACAATTTGTTGATTACCAAGAAAACGAGAAAAACAACGTGATACCTACGATTGACCATTTTGACAATGTCTACAGCGAAAAAAACCAACCGATCGTTTCAAACCTCTTCTTCTTTAGATTTTTTAATATACAACCTTTCCAGAACTGAATAACGAAATTTAAAATAAACGAGTCAAAAAATAAATACCTTCAAAATAAATATATTGTTGCAAGTATTATTTCGATACGAGTATAAATAATGAAAATATCTCCTATAATTTTAGCTCCAGGCAAAATACAGTTTTGAAAAACATTAATTTATAATAGCGTTTTTTTTGTTGATTTCATTACAAAATGTTATTCTAAGATGCTTTATTCAAGAATCCGGCAAACTTTCCACCCGGAAGTAATCAAGTAGATTTAAATAAAGCATGCGTTCTCGTTTTTTGCACGATTTATCTTGAATATTAAAGAGCAAATGTAAATGAACCAAAATAAAGATAAAAATATTTATTCATATTTTTTCTGACTTTTCTGTAGCTAGTTAATTTATCATTTTTTTGATGTCTGAAATTTTGTCGGATTCTGTCGCTGGGCGACTATTTAATTGATAGTAAATCCGTTACACAGAAAAAATAAGCTATTATAAATTATTTCCAAAATTTACATTTTTTCCATACATGTTGTCAGTTCATTGCCTGGACTATATATAAAAGACCTCGTGCTTCGTGCTTTATTCTCCTTTCTAATGCTAAAAAAACGCACTATAGAATATGTACTATCGACAAAATTGAATCCTGACCCACCATAGAACCTTGTTACATTTAACTGACATATTAACGTCATATGATCGTACGTATGTTCGTTAATTGTAACAAGGTTCAAGGTAGTACCTATTAGGAAGAGATGATTTTTAACTAATCGATATATTTAGGTGTAGGTGTTGGTGTATTTCTTAATTGTGTGATTCTTAAACGATTGTTTTTCAGCAAACAGTAGAAAACATACATGTACCTCAAATTTTTAAGAAACGACGGGGCAATGTCTCTGGGTGGCGATAATGTTAGTTATTTCGAAGTATCGAATAACTAGAAGAGTGAGTGATGAGATACATATAGTAGGAAGGTATCTACTGTTGGTGACCAAAGTATTTTAAACTGTACTTAAAAGGAACCCAAAATTAGCGTAACTATAATTTTGTTAAATACGAAGGGAACCACTAGGTACGGATTCATGTTACAGAAACGAGCAATACATGCCTAGGTATTTTCACACGTCACATAACACACATATGGTGTGCATACGGTACAGATGTATTGAATAATTGATTTCCATCGTATTTTCTTGGAAACGTTCGTATTTGACCGACTGAAATAAAAAGACACGTTTGTACGTTTCCGTGGAAATACGATGGAAAACAAAAATGCACTATATCTGTACATGGTAAAATATTTCGGTTGCTTTCTTTTAAAAAAACGGCAGGCAACGCATTCCCCGGCGCTTCATCTTCTACCACAAGTCGCCGGTGCACCGCGGGCGGCGCGTGCTAAGCCTCGCCTTCGGCTTTGACCGCGAAGAGGACGTTTACCACTTCACAGCGGCCGTTCCCTACTCGTACTCACGGTTGCAGAAGTATCTAACTTTGTGGGAGAAGCGGGCGCAGACGTTTGCTGCTAGAGAAAGCATCGCGCAGACTACGGTGAGAGTTTAACTCGAGCATTCGGCCATGGTAGAGACTAGCCCATTCAAGGTCCAAGACTCGCATAGTCATGCCTCTGCATGGAATTTCCGCTACAAAGAACAAAAACCCTGCTACGCGCTACGGCGTAGCAAACGTAGCATTCAGTGGCCTCGATACCGGCCTGCTATCATGGTTGAATGCTTAACTAACTATGTACCTAAGTAGAAACAGCGGGTAATTTTGACGGTACTATGGCGGTCCTTCGTGAAAACGTGATACCTACTACGTCCTACAATTGTTATATGTATACTTTCTTTAAGAAATAAATTATTAATTGAAATATTTTTGTTTAGTGTTATTTTTAACGAGGAAGTATTTGGTTCTATGTATAACTATTAAATAGTCCCTGGACAAGCGAGCCTGCTCGGGTAAAAATAGAGAAGATATGGCGAAAACGATTTTTCCCAGACATAAGACCTAGATAGATCGATTTCTCGCCCCCCGTTCTCGAAATTCCAAATTTCATCGAAATCGGTAGAGCCGTTTCCGAGAACGTTATTACAAATATTTATAAGGATAGGATAGGACAGGATACTGTTCTGTGCCTATTCGTGCGTGTCCTTATTGAGTCTATAAGGTCACGAGTCACGACACAGGTTCTATAATATAGAACAGCTATGCGGCATTAATCGGACTCCATTTGGGTTTATAGGGGCAATGGAGTGTCTAAGGTGGTAGTTTATGGATACATGCCATAAATAATAATATGATAGCGCCTGATTATTAGCTACCACAGCTGCATAAGTAATTTACTTATACGAGTAGGTGGTACCTACCCTAACATAAGGTAAGCTGCCCATCGCCTGCTTTCGTTTTATAGTTACAGATAGAATATGCAGTGTGCAGATTACCTACTTTGCAAGTCAACATTTCGCGTGCACTCGTCGTTTTACATGTAACTCCACGCGCTTAGGAACATGGATTACTTACTATTCGAGAAGTTCTGGGTACAGTCAAGTGCAAAAATATGTATCGATTTAATCCTCACATAAATATGTTCCAAAACCTTAATCCACTGACATAATAGAGCTACGAGACATATTTATGAGTAAGTTGTAAGCACCCATATTTTTACACTTGACTGTACACAATACATTAACAATGTAGTTATTCAAATATGTATCGTATTTGCAGCAAAAACGAAAAGTAGACCTAATCACCATCGGAGAGCTCGGGGTGCATGATAAAGAGATCAGAGAAGAGTCAGCGCTGAAGGGCAAGCCAGCTCCGAAGAAGCGCGTCGTGCTTATCCTTGCGCGGACGCACGGCGGCGAGCCTCCAGCGTCATTCATCTGCCAAGGTACTCTTGAGTCCTACCCAGAGGCGTCTCTAGCCCATGTAGCGCCCGTGTGCAAACATAACTCTAGCGCCCCCTAGTAAGCGCGCGCGCCGAGTGGGGCTCCGTAGCGGGCGGCGCTCGGCGCCCCCTAGGCCGCTGCGCCCGCGTGCAACGCACACCCTGCACTATAGGTAAAAACGCCTCTGGCATACCTTTATTTATTTCTAGCCCTCACTGTCCCACTGCTGGGCAAAGGCCTTCCTCTCTTTCTTTCACGGCTGGATCCCACCCCTACCAAATTGGGTTCGGTGCAGATGGCGGGATGGTTTCCTGTGCTTGCAGTAATTGAGTCTGTATTTCTTCCGTGTCCTTGCGTCTGGTCTCTACTGTAAGTTGGATATGTGTGTGTATTAAATAAATGACTTCGACGCTTTTCGGGATTCGATAGCAGTGGTTACCTATCTGAATCACTAAATTTTTTGGTCCTATTTTCATTTCGGCATTTAGGTACTATTCGACAAACTTCGTTTGCCTTTTTTTTCGTTTGTCCGACACTTTAGTTCGCGACGTTTACGGCTGGTCATTTTATGGTTTAGCTTTTGTAATTGTTTGACAATTCCATGGTTCCCAATTATTGGTATACCCGCAATATCGTTATACCGACGTAACGATTCGGTTGATAATCTGTTCGTATTTTATCAAATCGGCTTTATTATATTTGACAAATATTATTGTTTATACGGAGCACACATATGTTACTAATTCATATGTTTATTTATGAAAATGGTTGTTACCTTATGCATTTTCGATATTAAAAACATTAGCAAAAAGTTTAAAATTAAACTAAGGTTATCTTCCTAAAGCTGTGTTTATGGTAAATAATGTATATGTCAGCGGGCGATCGTAAAATTCGCCAGATCACGAAATTCCGAAGCATACCGCATACGTAAATGAAAAAAAAATAAGGAGTGCGTACTGATAATCTCCAGCGAGTCGACGCCACCCCGCTGCGCGGGGTGTCTATTTCTGGTCTGAGGGGCACAAGTGAACCCTAACCTAACCGACCTAAGACAGAGTTCGCTTATGACAAGCCATTTTTGTCCGCCCTGATTATTGGCTCCCAACAAACACGGCCGCCATCGCATAGGTACGCAGCGCGACCAGTGGCCAAGAAAGAAACTACTTTTCTATGTGCCTGTTATAGAACTAGGAATATCGACGAATGCGTTGTTCTCATCGATCTGCCGTATTGTTTATCAGGCACATCGTGATAAGCCTGGCCAACTTTTAGGCATATCATGAAATGGCGGCGTTTCAAGTTATTTCTTCCGACCTGACCCATACATACAGTACATATGTAAGCATTAGGTAGTAAAAAAGTGTTCGGTTCTGGCGCTTCGGTGGGCGCTGCCGCGGCACGCTCGCTGCGCTCGCTCGGCTCGCGCGCTGTAGGGTCGCAGTTCACCTGACACACTCCTCCTCAGTTCGCTCGTCATCGTATCGTCGTACACCGACCTGCCTTAGTCTCAGTAAAATTACTTTTGAATTTCCCTCAAAATGAACATTTGGCTAAACGTATGAAATGCGGAAAGTAATGATGGATAAGTAAAAAATTGGCTGTGAAACAAAAGTTGTAACAAGCCAAAGCCCAAATGACTGTAGCGGTAAGTTTTTCGGACAACTGAAACATCTGGATAAAATCAAATGGTAAATGAAAAAAGTAATGAATTGTATATTCGGAGAACTCATAATAATACGAAAATTTTTCGGACAAACGATATTCGGTCAATAAATTTTAGTGATTGCGATAGGTTACCGATAGCAGTCGATAAAGAAACAAAATGTGTGAAAATCGTTAATGAAAGTGAAAGTTTGTATGGAGCTACGCTATTAAACGATTTCCTCGCGTGCAGAAGCTAGTTCAATATAAAAATGTCTCCCATGAATTTCAAGGGCACTGGAGCTTATTTTTTGGCCTTGTACATTAACAGACCAATAGGACGACCGACGTCGTTTTGACCTGGACAATGATGAATAAGCACTTATTCAATTGGGCCGTCCATTGGCATGGGACGTGACCTGCGTGGATACGTTGGCCCCGTCCCATGTCGTGCGGTCTGCCAAAATGCCGGGCTCGGCCGCTAATGACGCCCAAACAGTCAAGTGCCGCAAATACGCTTTCTTAAGGGATAATTACGTATTTGCGGCTCTTGCAGTAGAAACCATTGGACCATGGTCTTCCGACACCAAGGATTTTGTGAAAAAAGTGTCCCAAAAATTGATCGGGGTCACAGGTGATCTCAGGGCGGGCTCATATTTCGCCCAAAGGCTGAGCCTGGCGATCCAACTGGGAAACGCGGCGAGCGTCTTGGGCACGATGCCCCGGGCAACATTGGGGTGTGTCGAGGGCGGGCAATTTTCTTTCTAGATAATAAGTTTCGTTTTGTTTGTTTTTAACTTGTTTCTTGAAAAAAAAAATTACATAGATCTTAAAGAAAGGTCAAAACCTATAAACTAGCGAAGCACTCACCTGTCTGGACATATCTCCCCTAGCTATAAATATAATGCACAAACAAATTACAACTAAAATCTGCGTATGACCCTGGTATCGGTCAATGTTAAATTAACTGCCAAAATATTTAGCTATGATAAGATTAACTTTATCGGTCCATGTCGTTTTGTCTGCTTAACTGCGTGGGGTTAGACATGATAATCGTAGAGATTGCCGGAATGTTACAGTACCTATACAGGATTGAACAATCTATTTGGGTCAGTTTTGCTCTAAGGAATCACAATTTTGGAGATATTACAATTATTTGAACATCAGGATGTATTCATTCACTTCTGGTTTATTATTTTTTCCATTGTGTCCTTTTTTTGGCATTTAACTACAAGACCGAGTGAGGAATGTTGAGATACGACGTCGCACTAATAAGGTGCGCGACGTTGGAGATACCATTACCAAACTCAAGTGGAGTTGGGCAGGACACCTTGCTAGGCAGAATGATGGTGGGTGAACCAAAAAGGTGTCAGATTGGTGGGCATTTATATAGGTAAAAGGAGCGTCAGCCGTCCACCAGCTCGATGGGTGGACGATATTACGAACATCGCGGGGTCACTTCTGGACAAGATTTAACTCAGGATAGAGACAGGAACTGAACTGAACTGCGTGAAAATGATGATGATGATATCCTACTTATTTCGATTGTTCATAAGTAGGCACATATATTTAATTGTCTTTTTGCTTACAGGATTGTTGGATTATTTTTTAACATCATCCGAAAAGGCTTTAGCGCTCCGCAACAACGTAGCAATTCAGGTAGGTATCTAATAAAAGAATATAAGTTTCTGTCAAAAGTAAAAATTTTGGTAACAGGCTTTTATTGCCAACTGTAGGTACTTTTCTGTATACATATACACGGTGTTCCCAGGAATTTCCGTTAACTTCGGCATATTGCAGAATACATTCACAGAAACCAATTAGCATGAAAATTTCGTGAAAAAAATTTTTTTTCTTTTTTTTGTAAAAAATAATTTAATGTGGCATTAACAGTTATTGTCTTATTGTGCAAGGGTTCAAGACCAGAAGGTCCAAGAAGAGAAAATTAAGTAAAAAAAATGTACCTCCGACGCAGTTTTTGCCTAATATCGAACGAACTCACTTGGTAAACCTTCTTGTAGTGTATAGGAACCTTACAAAATTTAAAAAACTGTGATGACAGCACAGTTAAGAGCCTTTACACTGGTTAAATCTGCAAATCTGATTAAATTAAAATATTTAATATCTTGATAACAGTAAGAGTTAAGATACTACTGTCTTGGAGAAATTAACTTTATTTGATCTAAACTATCACACACGCACACATCATCAGCCTATATACGTCCCACTGCTGGGCACAGGCCTCCTCTCATGTATGAGAGGGAACGGGCAGTAGTCCCCACCCAACCCCCCATCCGATCTAACCGATGCCCCCTTGCAATTAACGGAAATTGCCAAAAACACCTTGTATACCGCCATCCACTACTCGTTGAGACGATTCTAACGAGTCCAAACTCAACGGGGTCACCTTCTTCCTCCGTCATCAGATCATACCTACTATTGAATTGTCGTCCAAACTATACTTAAACCCAAAATTTCAGATCAATCAGTTAAAAATATCTGCTTCAAAATTTAGCTGCAAGATTCCTGCTTGCTAACTAGTACCTAATAAATTAATGCAATGATACATACGAATGTTTTATTTCTGCCATAAAAGCGGTCATACTGACTAGGTATGCATGATTTTCGAATTATTGTTTTGGAAATTTCGTTTACAGTACTATCGACAACACAGCTAACTGACCATCGGTGCACCATAAGTGCATTACAATAAGGTTCTATATAAAAACAGGATGGTCAGTTAACAGTGTTGGCGTTTGTACATATGGTGCTACTTTACCGCACTAGTGCGGAAAAGAGCACTTTCCGTGCACATGTCGAAACTTTAAAGAGCCATACAGTAAAACGTTGTAGGTACCTACGATACACGTGCGAATAGGTAATTCGCAACTTGTGTCGATTTAAAACACTCTCTTCGGTCGTGTTTTAATTTATCATCACTCGTTGCGAATTTCCTTCTTTCGGCACTTGTATCGTAATAGTACATTGTGATACTAGTAAGGTATGTTGATAATTACAAAGCCGAGGATGTAATTATCAAAGCTCACGCGTATCATACGATGTTTTTCAACACATTTTGTGAGGAAAAAAACATTTCCATAAGATGAAAATGTTATAGGCCTGCCAAATAATTTTCTTTACATTAAGTAAATAAGATGACAACAGGTTTTTACTCACAATTGCACATCGCCAAGAATTTCCAGTGGCGTCCATTCTATTTATCACTTTTCTAGTCACCACAAGTCAACATTTTTGATAATAACCAAACACGCATAAACCAATTTTACTAATATTTGTGAAATAACCTATAATGGCGCGCAACAGTTTTTTTTTCGTGAAGTTTGCGCAGTGCTGGCACAGAAATCTCTAAACAGCCAATACAAAATAAAATAATATTTTCGTTTTGAAATGTTATCTGTATTAATTCATGTAAAATGTTATCAAAAGTGAATAGTTTTACTAAATTAAACGTTTCTATATCATATACAAAAAGAAATAGTCAATTAATTAACAAAAAGGATTTAATTGGTTTAGTCGAGTAGAAGAATCCACAAGAATCCATTTGCCGAGAATTAAAAAAAGCAGTTCATTCTGTACAACCCGGTTAATTTAAGAATGCACCGTGTTCATGCATATATCTTGCTGCAAGGTGCCAACGTGACTTAATCAGGATATAACCATAACACACAAGTGTTGTAATGTTATAAAACACGCGTGTTTAATATCCAGGATTATGAGCCTAAAAGCGACACAATAAGAGGTACGTTACGAGCAATTGTGTTGAAAATAGTATTTATTATTATTATTGTTAACTTCAGGTGGTGCCGATGTTGAACCCTGACGGGGTGTTCCTGGGCAACCAACGCTCGGACCTGCTGGGCGCCGACCTCAACCGCAGCTGGGTGACAGCCACCACCTTCGCGCACCCCGCGGCCGTGGCCGTCAATGACCTCGTCTCTAAGCTGGTCGCTGAGAAGGTAACATTTAGCATGCTCTAGGCAATCCGAATATGAACGCACTAAGTCACAGCTAGTTAATTTTTATTCGAATATTTTGAATGTACATAAAAGGACCACTTAGTTTACCTCTAGATCACTGAATACTGTCAACTTTTTCGTTATTATTTGACTATTTTGAATGCCGTAAACTTAAAATCAGACCGATATTAAAATTATAGCTTGGCAAATTCGTTCGTGACACTCCCATGGTTAGCGGGAGACAAGGGACGAAGGACAGCGGGATTGGTATGAAGTGTGCGGGCGGCGGGGCTGTCAGTCAGAAACGTCAGTCGCTCCATAGAGAAATATGGTTGGCGGTAACATGTGTACATGAGCGCGGCCGCTCGTAACAAAACGCACACGGGATTGCTACGCAACGATGAGTCCGCCGATAGGCAAAGATATTGGACGTCAAGCCAAACAAAATGCATATGTCGCAGTGAAATGGCCAAAACAGAGATTTGAACAAATCCCTAAGGTATATGATCAAATCACGCAGGATGTTAAAATGGTGAATCCATTTTATCATTTACCTAATTTTTATTATTTATCGTATGGCAAATAAGTATTTAGAACCGTGAGATCTTGGAAAAGACAGTACGGTTGCCAGGTTGTTGCACTTTTAGCACCACCCAGGGGTCACGTGTAGGGTAGCGATGGGTAATTCCTACGGACGTGGTGCAACTTCGACCCCTTTGTATTTACCTAATACAAATATCAGTCATTTCAATCAAATCTCTGAATCTGTTTAGTGAAATGACGAAATCGGACAAAAAAGGCAACTCGTTTTTTCATTTCACTAGATTTGTTTAGTGATTTGATAAATCCCTGAAACGCGTCAGTGAATTGACGAAACTAACTCGCAGATATTGGCTCCTAAATCATTAGTCATTTAAACGGTTCTGGGACTTAGACTCGGATGGCGGATAGGTTAGAAGATGGTGACCGTCTTCGTGGTTATTTTTTTTATAAAAGAGCGGAAAAAATCTTTATCGCGTTAGTTTCGTCAACTCACTGACGCGTTTCAGGGATTTTATCAAATCACTAAACAAGTCTAGTGAAATGAAAAAACGAGTTGCCTTTTTTGTCCGATTTCGTCATTTCACTAAACAGATTCAGAGATTTGATCAAATTACTGATTTGTATTAGGTAAATGATAAAATGAATTGGCCATTTTAACATCCTGCGTGATTTGATCAAATCCCTTGGAGATTTGATCAAATCTCTGTTTTGACCATTTCCCTGCAACATATATAGCCATTTAAAAAAAAAAACTTAGGGAAGATTCAACTTCAATGGCGACGATAAATATACTTATACAGATAAATACATAAATAAATAAATATAAGGGGACAATCTTACACAAATCGAGCTAGTCCCATAGTAAGCTCAGTAAGGCTTGTGTTATAGGTACTAGACGACGATATATATAATAGATATAAATACTTCAATACATAGAAAACATCCATGACTCAGAAACAAATACTCATGCTCATCACACAAATATTTGCCCTTACCGGGATTCGAACCCAGGACCTCCAGCTTCGTAGGCAGCGTCACTACCCACTAGGCTAACCGGTCGTCAAAAATACAAATTACTTACATAAATCAACTTTACATAATTAAACTAGGTAATCATTTATTCCACTCGGTATCACAACTACACAATATTCTTATAAACAAATTAGAATATTGTTAGGGATATCCGCAGACATTTTCGTTACGTAAATACACACATATCGTGTGTAGCGGCGAGTAACACGTCAACGTCCCCTGCCCCCCACGCGGACCATGGGAGTGTCACGAACGAAATTGCCAAGCTATAGTAAACAACTGACATTGGCCACTGCTAACGCCATCTAGTTTGATTTTCTCGCACTACTTTTTATGACTTGCTGATTGATAAGGGATAAGTATTATATTTGATGAAATCGTTGGTTTTCAGTCTCTTCAATTGGATTTTATAATCGATTTGCACGCGGACATAAGTTTTGAAGGTGTCTTCGTTAGAGGGAACTCCTATGACGACGTATACAGGTAATATGTGTTCCTTTAAAACCTTGTTTACCTTACTATTCTATTCTGTAACACGGGTCACCCTTCCCTTCTTAAACTTATTCTCAGGTTTGAACGCCACGCCGTTCTGCCAAAGTTCCTGGCATCCCGTGTGGAAGCCTGGCGACCCGAGACGTGCCTATACAACGCGGACCCGTTGGCGGCCGGCACCGCGCGCCGGGCTTTGCCTGAGGGCGCCGTCGACGCTTACACCGTCCTGGCTTCTCTGGGAGGCCGCCGTCTCACGCCCAAGGGACCTTATATACATTATACTGAAGATGCTTGTATCCTTTAATTCACGAAATGTTGTATTACTAACGCCATCTACATTAGATTAGTAAAAACGGTTAAGAGGAAAACTGACTTGCTAAAATCGAAGTAACTAATTCTTAGTACGCAACATCAACACTGTTAATTTAAGAACCAATTTAAATATCTTTTTTATTTTATATTTTGTGCCTCTGAACTTACATGATCATCTTACGTGATCATAGTTACACCGATTTTTCTTACTACTAGCGACATCTAGTTAAGATTTATTGTACCGTTCTATACTTACGCTTTGTAAAGATTTAAAAACGAAAACAAATACGTATGAGTCTTATGACACACTTAGTGACAGTTAAATATGAAGATGCTATGATATATCTCGTTATATATTGAAATAGTTCCCTCTTTCCACAGCAGTTGCATGCAGGTTTTTGGTACAGCTAACGCCATCTAGTGTACTTTTGATGCATAATTTATCATTAAAGTATTCGGTATGAACAAGTATCTCATCCCATAATATTTCGTCCTATTACTACCTACTACTCGTACACCTCGTAGTACAGCAAATAGCCATAAATGCCATAATCATTTGCTGCTGTTCGCTGCACTAGAGCTATAATAAACTTAGCAGAACAGATGCAAAGATCGGTCGCTCCATAGTGAAAGCCCTTTGCGACTACTACCGTCACATCGGCGTCATCCCTCCGCGACAAGGCGCGCCCAGCAAAAAGAAAGATGCCCGCGGTCGGCGTCGGCGTCGCCGGCCCACCGCCGACAGAGAAAGGCTAGTCCACCGCCGCCGTACAAGTCCCTCACACGAACACTTACCGCACATACGTACTAAAATGTAGGATTTATTCAGCACTAATCTTTGTCTTTTACCGCATAGCAACAATCTCGTGTGACTCCCATTCACCCCAGGCCACAAGATACCTGCACACAACTCACGGGTGACTTACGAGCATTTTCATCACCACATGCGCAAGTATAAACACTTGGTAACACTTTCTTAATTCTACGTGATCATGGGCGTTATCAGAGACCTAGGTAGTACGTAGTACGTGACCCCCTGATATTCAAAAACAGGCTAGCTACTAATTATGTTTCCACGTCACGTAACTAAATATTCCAATTAATGATGTGCGTGTTTAAATACCAATTCATAAATGGTAAGTAACTACTCTAGGTATATAAGGTACACAAAGTACCAAATACCTGTCCAGGCCTGAAACCTCGAGCAACGTAAGTATTATCTCTCAACAATCTCAACATACTGTGCTACTTAAAACGCCCATCAACATTTTACACACACCCAATCGTCTGAATCAGATTGCTGTAACAGGTCTCCAAGTTCAAGTCCCGAGCGGCGGGTGCTGGCGGCGCGCGTACTCTCGCCGCCGCTGCCGCCCGCCTCGCCGCCGGCGCTGCGCGCGCTCCCGCCGCGTTCCACGCGCCTGCGCCGCTCCAAGCCACGTGTCGAGCCCGACTTGGACCCGTTGCTACCACTTATCACAGGTACAAAATTAAAAAAAAAACACGCGTGTTTAATAGCCAGGATTATGAGCCTAAGAGCGACGTAATAACAGGCACGTTACGAGCAAATGTGTTGAAAGACTGTTTTCACTTCTCATGCTCAACAAATACCTCTTTATGCTGTGTGTAGGCGACATAAAGTCACTTTTAATGCTCTAGTGCCTTAAGTAAAATCTTCGTCGAAGACCATGGCAATCGGTCCAACAGCCACACGCACGAGCAACTCAAACTTCATAGAATAAACTCTTTATTTTTATTTTTTATGTTTTGTTAGTATTCTAAGACCAAGGCAAGGATACCAACAGCCAAAGTACGCAATAAAACTTCATGAAATAAACTTATTTTCATTTCCTCGCAATCGAAGTAAAAAGTAGAGTGTAAAATTCGTCCATAAAACCCATTTTACACTCGATTTTATATCCATATCGTCGTATCATAAAAGTCTCGCGTAAAATGGTGTGTTTTATGCACTTGTTGTACCTACAATCTACTATTTTATACTTGTCGATTTTAATGTTTGAGTTAAGACTTCGTACTCCAAACTGAAATCACATACGTTTTACTATGGAGGTCCCAATTCAACATTTTACAACTGTTTAGACAGCTAAAAAAAATTCGACCAATCACGCGCCTTTACTGAAACTGAACTAAAATGTATTCGACCAATAGGACGCCGTCGTACCTACTCATGACGAAAGAAACGAGAAGAAAAGCAAAACACATCAACAACCAAAAAAGAAAAAGCTGTTGGCTGCACTTCGTTTCAGCAGGGCTTTTGTCAATAGATTAGATACCAAGTTTTTTTAATTAGTTTAGTTGACACGTAGAAAAAGGATTGTATACAATATTTATATAATTAGCTTTTGAAGTCTCGTACCTTAATTAGGACACTCGGCAAGCTTCGTGGCCTAAACGTGGTACTCGACTGAAAAAGAATACTTATAGTTAACGATTGCATAAAATACTATTTTCACACCTTTCATTCGGAAAAGTAAGTTTTGCTCCACGATGAGAGGGACCAAATCGCTACTTTTCTGTTCAAGCTACTTTTTTAATTTATACAATTGAACACAGATGTTAATAAAATAATCGATTGTAATTTCATCGTAGTCGATTCAAAACGAACATATTTCAAGTTTTAACTATAACAATGTTGTATAAAAATTTATAAATATTTCGTAATATTTAAAAATTAGTAATAAAAATTAAGATAATTTAGATATATTTTAACAATAGCTTTTTTTAAATTTCCTCATAGTCGGTGTGAAAAATAGTATGTGTCACTCGGTAGCAAAATTTTTTTCGTCTCGGGCGTCTCACTACGCTCAGGATTCAATACACCGCCCTCGCCGTAAATATACTATTTTGCTCCCTTGTGACACATTAGTTATTTGTGTCACAAGGGAGCAAAATAGTATATTTACGGCGAGGGCGGTGTATTGAATCCTGAACGTAGCGAGGGATCCTACAATAGAATCCTGAGCGTAGCGAGGGATTCTAACGTAGGATCCTGAGCGTAGTGAGGGATACAAGTGTTTACGCCCGAGACGAAAATAATTTTGCTACCGAGTGACACATACTATTTTTCACACAGACTATGAGGAAATTTAAAAAAAGCTATTGTTAAAATATATCTAAATTATCTTAATTTTTATTACTAATTTTTAAATATTACGAAATAATTATAAATTTTTATACAACGTTGTTAGAGTTAAAACTTGAAATATGTTCGTTTTGAATCGACTACGATAAAATTACAATCGATTATTTTATTAACATCTGTGTTCAATTGGCACATTGCGTACAAACGCTCCTATGCCAATGTATAAATTAAAAAAGTAGCTTGAACAGAAAAGTAGCGTTTTGGTCCCTCTCGTCGTGGAGCAAAACTTACTTTTCCGAATGAAAGGTGTGAAAAACTATTTTCTCTTGCAGGCACAGCGGTCCGCACGCCCCGGCTGACGGTGGTCAACCTGAGCGCGTTCGTGCGCGCGCCGGCCGCCGAGCGCGCGCCGCGCCCGCGCCTGGCGCGCGCTCCGCGACCCTCGCACCCCAAGTTCACCAGCGACGAATATGACACACATGACTCGGACTCGTAGGACTGATGATGACGTTAATTATCTTGCCGTTGTATAGTTAATTTTAATAGTGAATTACTGATGTGCAAGTTGCGGAAAGTTTGCAAACATGAGAGAACCTTCTTGGAAATTTAGGAAAACATTGAAAAATCCCTAGTATTTTTTTCCGTTCATTGCGAAAGTTACGCAATTTTGTAAAGTTCCAGTAAGAGCTCTTTCCTACTGACGTCCAGTATTTTGCAGGATACGGTTTTCTGCAGGATTCTTTTTAGTAGTATAGGTACGAGCATTCTGTTTGCGGGATACTGCACGCATACTGAAAACAGGATCCTGCAGAAAACCGTACCCGCAAAAAACTGAACGTCAGTGGGAAACTGCTCTAACAAAGGACACAGACAGTAGAATCCGACGATATATAGCTATCAAATAGGCCAGTATAGTGTCGGAGCAGGCTCATATCGTGTACCGTGCCATGTGAACACGCTCTGACTATAAGGCATTTTGCTATATGTCTGTAATGTTTTATTGAAATTATAATTTACTTTATAAAAACAATGTTTTACCGACTTCAATTCAGTACGCCAAGCACATACATGAACAATACCACATTTCCTTACCACTTACCACATGAACTGCTTTTCTACTTAGAGCGAATACGTTGATTAAGTATTACAGTAAAAGCCACCGCTATATGTGGACCGATAATATCCTCAAAATTACTTTTGGCACTTCATTAGTTGCTACTTCATCGGAATTATTGAGGAGTTCCATAAGTCATTTGTGGTATGTATTATCATACAAAATACCGAAATCACTACATGTGTGCCTATAAAATGTGAGGGTTGCCCTCAATTTCATTGACTTGAAATTAATGGTACCTACCAACTCAGGAGTAGGTATACTCTGTAAAAAAAAAGTAACCGACAATGGGTTTACAATTCACATAAAAAGAAGAAAGACAGGAATTTGAACATAGAACCACCTCAGACCAAGAAAAAAAGACAGACGAAGCGTTACGAACAGTCAAGTGAAGCCAAACCACATACAAACAAAACCAAGCTACATCAAGTTTAGCACACGCTCACGCACACATATACAAACAAAATTGCACAAAACTCTTCAGCACGTGTCGCAATGCTGTCAAGATCATTTATTTCGAGTTTTTTGCGATTTAATTTGTTTAGCGCGTGCTAAACTTATGGGGCTTGGTTGAAAACTGGTTGGCTTCACTAGACTGTTCGTAGCGCTCCGTCTGTATATTTTCTTGGTCTGAGAGAACCACCTATTTTTTGAAGTCGGTTAAAAGCAGAGTAGTTGGAGTCAATTATTTTCTGCGTAGGCATTTGAGCGCTGCATGTACATACATTTGTTTGAAAATTACTCTCTCTAATGTTTCGTTTTGAAACGATTGGTCATGATTTGCGTACGCGTGTTGAAAAAATCCTTAATTTGTTTTTAACCCCAGACGGTGTATTTTTGTGGCAGCGCAGCTCCTAAACGAATTGACCGATTTTAATGGGACTATTTTGTCCGAAAGCAGGGGACCGATTTTTGACTTTCGAACGCTCGAAAATCAAACAAAAGTAAATACGTTTTTAGTGTCAAAATGGCAGACACAGGTAGTGGTACAATACCACTCGTTTTTCAATTTTCTATCGTTATTCAAAATATCATTTCAAAATTTTTGTCAGTTTTCGAGTGAAAGACTGAAAGTCGAAATCGGTCCCCTGCGCTCGAAAGTCAGAAATCGGTCCCCTGACGTGATCGAGATGGTTCTTGGCTACATCGGAACAAAATCGGCTCAGTCGGTTTTGAGATATTGAACTTTGAAATGGAAATGTCGGGGATTTTTTTTCTAGTTGGTAATTATATTGTCTTATTTACCTGTTTGTATCGCTGTTATGCCGGTGCCACACGCTTGTCTAGAAGTCGGGAGGACGCAGTCAATATGGTAGAGTCAGTAGGTACGACTTGTTTCCAAACCACAAACAAATGCATCCTATAGGCGACTTGACATGCGTGTGATGCCCGAGTGGCTCTTTAACCGTATGTGGCGGTCGAAGGGTTAGGTAATAGTTATTTACGATACAAGTGCCGAAAATAGGAAATTCGCAACGAGTGGTGATAAATTAAAACACGACCGGAGGGAGTGTTTTAAATCGACACGAGTTGCAAATTACCTATTCGCACTATCGTACAACGTTTTACTGTACATATGGCTCTTTAAAGCTTCGACATATGCACGGAAAGTGCTCTTTTCCGCACTAGTGCGGGAAAGTTCGCACCATATGTATTGTAAACGTAATTTCTGCCCAGCTGGCACGATAAGTTTTCTAATCACGTTTTACGATTCAAATGTACCAAAACGTCAAGTAAAACATAAAAACACCTGACCATAAAACATATCATGCTAGCTGCCCGTAAGCAACAAGTTTAATTTAAAGATTCCGTGAAGTAACCGTTATTATCCACGACTACTCGGTGCCCCGAGGCTATGCTAATGGATGATGTCTGAACACTATGGAAATATCCTCATGTATTTAATTTCGATGTAAACGTTTTCGGCTTCGTCATCGAGACAGATTTTAGTTTAAGTATTCTATAAATATTCATGGTGTGCAAAACCTAACATGTCCCAAATTTACATTTAGTATTTTGTATACGGAAAATCACGAAATTTGAGAATATTGAATACAAGAAATGCAAGTATTCATATATTATTTTCGTTTGCGCAGTAGAATGACATTGATTTATTGTACATACAATGAATACGTTTAGCTAAAAAAATAAACGGAGCCGAAAATGATTCCTATGTTTTTTTCTGATAAATCGCTTAAAGAATGCTATTAGAAGTAAAAAAAAAACTGGCTGTGCAATTTCAACTTGGTCACTTTATTCCTCTAATAGCACCTTTTCTCTACATGTTCGATGTACTGTACCACTCGTTCCTTATATCAAATTGCCCCTCTCTACTAATAAACCAATAAAACAAGAACATATTTTTCAATTAAATGTATAATGTCCAAGCTTTTATATTTACAGTTACTAACATCTAACTAATCGTTCAGTCATATCTTTCGTAGAACATAAGTTATCAAACACTATTACAAATATCACTACTGTTCATCAATCATAACTGCAAACGAAAAACGAAACTGAGTATCGCACCGAGATTAAATTCTCTGAACATAGTTATTAATTATTAATCAACCATTCAAGAAACAAATTTGGTTTAGACATAAACGGATCGACGTCACCTATGCAAACTAGGAGTTAATAGGAGCATCACGAAATAATACGTCCGCGGGCGCGAGGGTCGGCGCGCGGCCGGCCCCCGGCGCTTCCTAATAAATATCTTTGGCATGAACCAACGGGGCTCGTCGGCAACTCACACACTAACAACCGATCAGTTATTGCTTTTATGCCAATAGAGTCGTCAGTTCGGTCGCGCGGGCGCGCCGCGGGCCGTCCGGCGGTCATTCCCAGTGCCCGCCGGCCGGCGCCGGCTGCGCGCCCGCGCCCGCGCCCGCGCCCGCGCCCGCTCCCGCGCCCGCGCCCGCGCCCGCTCCCGCCCCCGCTCCCGCGCGCGCGCCTCGCCGCTGCCGCAGCTGCTCCTCGTCCTCAGGCGTGCGCATCTTGCGGAACTCGTACACCAGCGGGAAGATACGCTCCACCGCAGACTGCACGTCGCCCACGCTGCGAGCTGCCGACACAACACACACGCGTCAACAAATAATCCACGAACATACACACAACCGATCATTGAATGATAATATCCCTTAGTGTAAGGCCTGAGTGGACGCCCCGCTCAGAGCGGGGCGTCGGGCGTCCATATAAATTGCATTTGTTTTATATGGACGCTGCACGCCCCGCTCTGAGCGGGGCGTCCACTCAGGCCTAAGAGTCCGCAGTAAGCTCGATTCTCCATACAAACGTAGTTACGCTCTCATTTTAAAACTACGTGTTGGATTGTAATGAAACTTTGCATGTTCAATGAAATAAGTTATATCTATGTCTGAAATTAGTTTATGTAGCTTCAGATACCATAATAAAAAAAATACAGCGAATTTAAGTTTTTCATACAAAACTAGTTTTTACTGTATTTAGTTTGTTTTATAAATTGGAACCATATAAACTAATTACAGACATAGATATACCTCATGTCATTGTATATGCAAAGTTTCGTCACAATCCAACACGTAGTTTTAAAATGAGAGCGTAACTACGTTTGTATGGGAAGGTGAAATTCGGCCGAGCTTACTGCGGCCTCTTAACCAAGTTGACAAACACTTCTCATTGCGCACGTAACCTGACGGAAGATTGTGCACTTTGTTCATGAAAAATGGGTTTTTCACTTTAAGCTTTCCAGGCAGCAGTAACATAATATCCACAACATGCATGATATTCGGTCGTCTTATTATTTACTACCGGCATGCGAAAGGGTTATCTAATTCCACACATTGTAAGGTCCGGTAGGTCAATTCTCGGATCTTTCTCAATAGAGGCAAGGTCTACGTGATGTACAAGTGACGTTAAAACTGTCATACAATGTCGCGACTCGCGATTACGTACCCAATCAGAGCTAATTTACAAGGCATAAGACCTTTCCCAGCAAAGGAAATGTGAAATACATAACCAAATCTTGTATGGTAATTAAAAAATAAACTATGAAAGAGACACGGCGATATTTATAGGCTTTTATAGCTCACCGCTGGGCGAGTAACTATAAATATCGCCGTGTCTCTTTTATTTACACGGGAGTGCTTGTCTTTTGTTCGTGTTTATAGCCGAAGCTCATAGCTAACTAGCTCGCGGTGGGACCAGTGCCTTAATATCCATAAAAAACCTATTTGGGTGAATCAACCATTTGTCACTACTTGCCATGGTTACGTCTCCTGCTTGTGATCCTGCTACTTTATTAAACAACGATTCTGACATTTTCCAAATGTGGGTTTTCTTGTAATTTTCGAACCCTTTTAGAAGAGTCCTCTTTACCCATGGTGTAACGATTTTTCTAAGAAACCTTGTTATCTTGTCTCATGGGTAATGAGGCCGAATTACAACAAATAGTTGATTAACCCATTTACTGCACCATTTTTTTATCTTGAATACTATATACGGTATGTTCTTATGGTTCACTATTTTTTTGTATATTTTTCATCACACTTGCTCGTAAAGGGCTTCATAACGCGCAGGCATACAGAGCTACAATAGCCAATATTACGTCCTCGGGCGTAATTGGACGTAATGGTTTGCTTCATAGATTTTATCTGTCACTTTACATGCCTTAGTTACAAACTTATAAAAAAAGGAGGTTTTCATTCAAAAATACGATGTTTGAAAACCGCCTTTTAAGTATTTGTAAATAAATCTAAACGTAAAAACAACAATGAAACATTTTATACGTGTTAATAAAATAACGCAAAACCTGAAAACATTTTGTTCAGAATCGACAGTAGAATGTGAAAAAAAAGAAAAAAAAAATTGACTAGTTTTTTTTTACCTTTGTATGCCGACTGGGGCGACCTGCTCCATACAAATGTAAAAATAAATCACGTTAAAAAAAATTTTTTTTTTCATATTCTACTCTCGATTCTGAACAAACTGTTTTCAGGTTTAGCGTTATTTTATCAACACGTATAGAAAACTCCCGTGACTCTCAGGTATTAAAATAAAAGTGGGTCGGTCGTATTGGATCGAAACATGTCGAGTGATGTTCGACCCCCAAGACTTGAAACATGTTGAACTTAGGGTGGGTTGCACCAAACCGTCGTCATCGTAAGCGATGTTCGTTAAAATCTGAATGTATGAAAAGTATATCAAATTTCTATAGAATGACAGCTGCCGGCCCCATGATCGGTCTGTAATCGTACGTTGGTGCAACTCACCATTAATTGTTTATAGATCTAAAGATTTAAATGTGGGTAATGTATATATGGAAAACGTACAAATAAAATGACAGCTAGAAAACGACTAGACTTTGCGTAAGAGTTAATGCGGTCACAAAATGTTCAGAATTAAAGCTTGAACACGCCAAAACGTGGGCGCACATAAGTGCTTATATTTATTTATTTATACAGTATACCAACTATTTAGGTAGTACTTATTTTAAAATCTCTATGATAAAGTATTATGACAGAGTCTCATTCTTTCATTTGTTTTCGTGATGGCGAGCTCTGAATATCAGCAGCGTGAAAACATTTTGCTCAAACATACAGAAAATCCACATTTAAGCTATAGATCTCTAGCAAACTTGTTAAAATATCCACAATCCACCGTATGTTCGGTCCTAAAAAAGTTTCGGGAACGTTTAACGTTAGAACGGAAGCCAGGAAGCGGAGGTAAGCAAGGAGTTAATGACAAAAAAAAGGAAGCCCGAGTCTTGCAGCTTTTTAGAGCGGATCCGAAGTTATTATCACGTGATGTCGCAAAAAAGGTACAAATGTCGCAATCTTACATACAGAAAGTTAAGTCCAGGGCCGGATTAAGATCGTACAAGGCCCCAAGCTGCACCTAATCGCGATGCTCAGCAGAATTTATCCGCAAAAAGAAGGGCACGAAAATTGTATGATGAACTATTAACAAAATTTGAATGCGTTGTATTAGATGACGAAACGTACATAAAAGCAGACTTCAAACAGATACCTGGGCAAGAATTTTACACGTCTACGAGTCGTAAAAACGCTTCAGAAGATTGCAAAAAGAAAATGAGATCGAAGTTTCCAGAAAAGTTCTTGTTATGGCAAGCCATTTGTAGTTGTGGGAAACGAAGTCGTTCGTTCATCACAACAGGGACAGTAAACGGTGAAATATATAAAAAAGAATGTTTGCAAAAGCGTCTTCTACCCTTTTTAAGAAGTCATACCTCACAACCATTGTTTTGGCCTGATCTTGCGAGCTGCCACTATTCTAAAGCAGTGACAGAATGGTATGAACAGAATGCGGTTTCTGTGGTACCTAAACAGTGCAATCCTCCGAACTGCCCTGAACTCAGGCCTATCGAAGAATATTGGTCCATAATGAAAGGAATTTTAAAAAAGAAAGGCGGACAAACAGCTGCGGAATTGCAAAAAAAATGGACTTGGGCTAGCAAAAAGTACCCCGATACTGCTGCGCAAACCCTTATGAGCCGCATTCGACGCAAAGTACGCATGATGGCGTATTCTAATTATAATTAAACCTGTGTATCTGTTTTCAAAATGTACATTAACATTGTAGACAAACACAATAAAAATATTCATGAATTATAGACTATATATTTTTTTATTTGTTAGTTTATGTGCCCACATTTTGGCCTGTTCAAGCTTTACTACCTCTTATCACCTGGCAAAAACGCTACCAACCTAACATGAACAATGCAGGTAAAAAGTACCTCCCTGTACCTCCATTACGCTTTATCCAAAATTACTCGATATTGAGATTGTTAAAGCTGTTCGAGAAAATATATTCAGTTGGTACTCATCCATTCCATGGTCACAATGGACCACATCATTACAACTCAGAATTGGGTCTCATATTACTAGTAAATTCCAAATGAATTTGGTTGAAAGAAAACCCATAGAACTATCATAGATAATAACTACATTAAAAAAATACCAATTAAGATTAGAACATAATCAAGTCACACACGTAAATGTATATGAATGTGGACATCTGTGTTGTCAGAGAGCATGCTGTGTGTATGTAACGCGACAGGAGATAACAGCCAGTGTAGAATTGTCACACATTGACTGTGGGTAAGAAATAAACGGGATTGACATTACGCATTTTAGAGACATGCGTGATGAATGTGATGATAATCTCTCTTCTAAAGTGAATTTGATGTTAGTGCTTATGCACTGTAATCAATTTACAATATTGCAATTATTTCGAAATTTTGCGAAAGCAGTATTCAAAAGATAAAGTACTAACGTACGCGTACTCATCGTCTTTCATGCATTGTGTGCCTTTATTTACTAGTCTTTTTTGACTCGTTAAAAAACAAATATAAAAAAGTACCTGTTATTGTGACACCTCCCGTGGAGAATATTTTTAGTGTGGCTTTAGGATTATATAGTTTATATGTTACACCAGGGTGAAGCTCTGGTTCATAGCTGTAAAAAAAAACATGTTTTATAGTATGTGTTAAACTTAAGCCCACATGATTAGTAGGTATAACAATAACTTCAAACAAATTAACAGAAAATATTTGTTATTTTTCGGCTATATCTAATTACCATTTTAACATCGAGTATAATTCTTTGTCAGTCAGTGAAGCTTGATGAGTATAGGTTGATTTAAATAAAATCATATTTATTTACCTCGCCATAGTGAAATTCATTTATCACTTATCAAGTTATCACAATTTCCGAAACAACAAAATGACACTCTATTTTTAATTAATGAATTTTATCTAATAGACGAGAGAATATTTGCACACTCATTATTCACTCGTATCATAATCATAACATAACTTATCAAAAGATATGTATTGTTTAATAATACTAGTTAATAATAGTTTTCGAGTTAAATAAAACATTACAGTCAAACCGCAGGCAGATCTTTTTCAACTTCAACACTAATATACCAAAGTACAGGTAAATGAACTTGTGTCTATTTCACATATCTCGAAACATAAAGTCCAATGTCATAGTGTCATTACTCATTACCCTCTGATGATGACTTCTATATTTGTGGAATAAAAGGAATCAAGTTTTCAGAAGATTTTGCCTCAATTGAAAAGTGACAACAATTAGAATTTAAAATTACTTAAAACAATGTGATGAAGGTATGTACTTCGTAAATATTGAAAAAGATAAATTATGTCAAAGCAGAGTTTGTATTTATATGGTATGAATCACGAGTGAATGAGAAAATCAGAGACAGTTGATACTTCCAGAAAACAAACAGATACGTAAATGAAATAAACAAAAGTTATACTCACTCTGCTTCCCTATATTTATTGGAGAAGGCCGTAATCCTTATCCCGAAGGGCATTCGACAAGTTCCTAATACATTGACTACTCGAAAGTTCTGGAAGCGCACTTGGAAGCCGAGCTTCTGCAGCGCGCGAGCATAGCGGCGCGCTGCGATCTTGGCCTGGTCCTCGCTAGTGGCGCCCGTGCACGTCACGCGCCCCGACGACCAGATAGAGGCCGTCGTGTATGGCCGGCGCAGCTTCATGGTCACCATGCCATTCTCGCGCCGGAACTCAACGTTAACACCATTCAGAGCTATTTGTCTCAGGTTCAAGTGGCACTTTACACTAAAACTACACACAACATTGTTTATCATGATGTCTATTTCGGGGGTGTCGTCGTCGTCGGGCGGCGGCGCGGGCGCGTGCTCGTGCGCGACCGGCTGCGGCGCCATCGCCTGCGCGGGCGCCGGCTCGCAGTACTCATGGTCGGGCACAATGTGGTTGCTGATGCTGATACCATTCTCCTGGATCAGCGTAGCCATGGCCCCCACACCTTGCTGAAAATTACCAATAAGGTTTCTTCATTTATCTATGCTTATCAATCTACCTATGTACATATCTGGGTCTTGGTCTTGGGTTAATTTCTCATCCAAACATGAAATACTATACACAATTTATGTTATTGGTTTCTTAATCAATCCTGTTATTTCATAAACACATAAATTTAGGAGAGATGGTAATTTTGTGACATTTTGCAATATATTCTCACAACTTTTTCAATGAAATATGTTAGATAATGGTATGGATTAAGACCTTTTCCTTTTAACCCCTATATGTTTAGACACGGCTCTGTGGCAAACATTTGAATCTATTGTTTAACATCTCAGTCATAATTTGGTTGGACAATTTTGACATCTGAATATAAGGGGTTCAACAGTGCAACATGCAAGTAAATAAACATATGATCAAAAAAAACAACTATAATTCCATTCATGTGGAGTAAATTGTCCTTGTGGTTATAATATTGTGTATTTGTTTTGAATTAGGGCACAAAGGAATTATTTTTAAAATTATGGTGAAAACTGTGCAGAAATCAGTTCACCCAAATGCGAGATAATCGCGGACAAACATACATGTCAAACTTAAAACTCCTTTTTAGAAGTTGTTTAGCAAGATGTTCATTGATTTTTATTATCTTGGAACGTAATGAAACTAAAAAGTAAGCCACCTGTAACTGAAATAAGGTCAGGACTCAAATAAAACAAAGCATGCTTTCAATATTCACTAAAACAGGAAATGAGTCAGTCCCATTTAATCAACATTGATTAAAATACATAAACTACAGTGTAAAACAGAAGTGTGTTAGTGGTTATCAGCAGCTTCCAGCAGCAAATCATAAAAGGAACTTTATTGAAAATTGTTGATTGCATAACAATGGCCAATCCAAAACAAGCACATGAAACAATGAAAACAACTTCTACTCTGCATGGATTCACATGTTATTATGCAACATTTTGTATAATTCTCAATTTTCTCTACTTTAAATTTTATGAGACAGAGGATGGTTAGCTTGAATAATTTAAGACTATTTTAGAAAGTGTCAAACTGAATAGTTAGTGAACCTCCTTTCTGTTATAAATGTAATTTTATTGTGAATGATATGAATACCCTGATGTTGTGCTGAGGCAGATTACTCCCATCAACAATACCCTAACAATAAATACAGATACATTTTTGAAATGTCCTTAAAGTACCCAAATTCATCAGATGTGGAGGACACCTCTCCAAGTAGGTACATAGCAAAAAAAAACAGAAGGGCTCCTCTACCTTTTTCTCTTAATCCTTTTCTTATTCACAAGAAAAGTCTGTTATCTAGTTCAATTATGATGTAGGCATAGTAACTATAATCACTGCCCACTTAACACAAAGGAACCACCCATTGCCTAATTTCGTCCTTGTCAATTTGAAGGTTTATCGAAATCGTAATCACTTGACATTGAATGGGAGGTTCATAGAGTACGACGCAGGAAGAATTTTCGCGAGATATGAAGGAGGGATAACAATTAGGCCACTTCCCACGGCGTGGCACGACGCGAGAGCGACTACAACAGACAGATGACACTCGCACAGCTGACTGCCGGACGGCCGCCCGCTCCCCTACCCCGCCCCGCATCCGCCCGACCCTGCGCGTTGCACCCTGTGGCCTACCTGCGCCCTTGCGCCGGGATTGCACTTGCACATGGCAATTTGTCTCGCGAATACTACGGACTACCAAAGACAGTTCGGCAACGGGACTTCAAATTCTTCCCGCACGCTTGATGCACGTCATTGTCAGTCAAATTATGTCAAATCTTGGAATAATATAGCCATTATTATTCCCAGCTAAACGATCACGCTAAAATAAGTCGAAGTCAGCAGTTATTGACCCCATAACGACCTGAACCACACGTGATTGAATTAGGTAGAGTACAAAGAAAATATTCTGCAAGAGTTGGTGGAACAATATAGGGTTATCCCGAGATCTCTTCCCCTATCGCATATTCTTCATAGACATGAACATAAAAGAAAACTCAGCAGTAGGTAAAATTATTACAAAATAACACGAGAACTTGAAATAAAATGGGGCAGACCAGTCATACGAATTGAGCAGGTGATGCTGTCAATAACAGAATCTAAGGATATCCATAAATTTAACAGCTATAAAATTGATTAAAACAACAATTACCTGAGATAATGTGTTATATTTGTCACAATTATTTTTACACCAGCAGCGAAGTAACAAATTTCATTGCAAAAAGTCAAGGTAGCGTAAAAGTGAGTTGGTAATCAGATGTCCTTGCACAATAACAACTACTACAACTCACAAAAAAACACCATTTAATAAACAATAGCCCACTAATTCTTTGATTTTATAATAAATGCAAAATTAAAGACTTATGCACATCCTGCCTAGCACCGCCATGTTCCATTCGAGACAAATGAACGAATGAAAATGAATTTTGGATTAGTGAGTGAAGGATCCTGCGGGTCTATGAAAAAAGAATGAATGTATTATTTGTCTTTGATTTTAAAACTTGTCGACATTTCCGAATGAAAATGAGCTATAATCACGAAAATCGAATCTCAAAGTTCGTCTTTTTCCGTCTCTATCGCACTTACGGTTTGTGGTACTAAAGCGACAGACACAGAGATATACGAATTTCCATATTTGATTTTCGCTGTAGGGCCGCAGTTTACTGAAAAAAATTATGCACAAAAAATTTAGGTGAATCCTGCACAATCAACAAGTCAAACCTAAAAAAACTTTGTAAACTGGCTAGCTGGATTAAGGAGTATATTTTTAATTATGTATGCGTGCTTTGTTGAACGTTTGTCACCCTGCACGCCTATCATGTTACGGCGCGCGATATCTCTCGATTTTTCCCGCACTATCCGTCTCTCTCTTATAAAAACACTTATAACAAGAGGTATAGTGCGAGAAAAATCGAGAGCATGTCGTGTCGCGGCCGTCCCATTATCGTTATACGTAGAGGATCATGTTCGATCGTTCAAAACGGCTTTATGTGACACGAAGGTCGTCATTATTATAGTCTGTGGCTTCACTGAGTCGCCATTGCGAACTTCATACTTGCAGCTAACTTCATAATATTGTTCGATCATCGGTCAAGCGGTTGAATATTTCGTAATTAGACAATATTTTTAAAGCTGTGCCAATAATTATTGTAATTTAGTGTTCGTTTACTCATAATAGTTAATCCAAAGTTATTTCATTCGTGGAATATAATTGCAAGCGTGCATATGCTTTGTTGTGAGAACCACCTTTATCTGCTGTCATTTTGAGCTATGCAACACAATTTTTTCGACTTTTCGATAATGAAATATTACTTAGCGGTGGAATAGTGCGTCTCGGACAAAACGAAACCGCAGTGGTCCCTGAGGTCGTGTACTCGTCGAGGGTTCGCGATGTGGCATCAGTGGGTGGTGTGATCTGGAGAATGTGCGGTGGCGTTTAGTGCGTGAAGACGTGAGAAAGGGTGTCAGTATGGAGGTATTGGCGAAGGACGAGGAGCGCTTGCGGCGGCTGCGCGCGCTGGAGGAGCGGCTGTGCGATCCGCGGTCGTCGGGCAACGTGGACTCGTTGCTGGACACCGTCGCCGCGCTCGTCTCCGACTGCGACCACCCGGCCATACGCCGCATGAAGAACGTCGAGGCCTACACTAGCAGATGTAATTCACCACTTCATTATTATTACCCCATTAGTACTATTTGCAGCAGCTTTCTGGAACTTAATGATACAATTCATTGGATCTCCTTAACAATGACCTATGATGCATGTGCACCCTCTTCAAGAGCAAAGGTTCCTTTGATACCTTGTAAAATCAATATCTTGTGTGTAGTATGCAAATAGTATGTTTTGCGATATACATACACCTATTATCACACTATTGTTGTCAACTGAAGTGTTATCATTATCTATTTGCAATCATACTGATTACTTTGTCATCAAACAAAGCACTGCTTGTGTTTTTATTTCTATTACAAGTAATTCAAAAATACATGTAGCTTTAGTGAGCCTTGTGACCTTAATTAGTTAGTAACCATGTTCCATCACTTAAGATTGACAATAAACTATCTTTTGTTATAGATGAACAGTTTGCATCTGAAATTATTGATCTTCGCATGAAGGCAGCAGACTTTGACCTGATCAAAGTGATAGGTCGAGGAGCATTTGGGGAAGTGCAACTAGTCAGACACAAGTCTACACGCCATGTGTATGCCATGAAGCTGCTCAGCAAAGTCGAGATGATTAAGAGGTCCGACTCCACATTTTTCTGGGAAGAAAGACATATAATGGCACATGCAAACTCTGAATGGATTCTGAAATTACATTTTGCCTTCCAAGACCACAAATATCTATACATGGTAATGGATTACATGCCTGGTGGTGATCTTGTTAGTCTCATGTCTAATTATGATATACCAGAAAAATGGGCCAAGTTTTATACAATGGAAATAGTGCTGGCATTAGATGTAATCCATGGCATGGGATTTGTTCATCGAGACGTTAAACCAGATAACATGCTAATTGATAAGTATGGCCACTTGAAATTGGCTGATTTTGGCACCTGCATGAGAATGGGCCCTGATGGTCTGGTGAGGGCCAGCAATGCTGTGGGCACTCCGGATTATATTTCTCCAGAGGTTCTACAATCCCAGAATGGAGAGGGAGTGTATGGCCGTGAATGTGATTGGTGGGCTGTGGGTATATTTTTGTATGAAATGTTAATTGGGGACCCACCCTTTTATGCTGAGAGCTTAGTAGGGACTTATGGAAAAATTATGGATCATAGGAACTCTTTACAGTTCCCTGATGATGTAGAAATATCTAAGGAGGCCAAGTCTCTTATAAGAGGGCTGCTTACAGACAGAGTAAAAAGACTAGGTAAGAATAGTGTTGATGAAATCAAGCAACACCCATTCTTTTACAATGATCAGTGGAGTTTCGATAATTTAAGGGATTCTGTGCCACCTGTAGTCCCGGAGCTGTCTGGTGATGACGATACTAAAAATTTTGATGAGATTGAAAAATCTGATGCATTGGATGAATCTTTTCCTGTGCCAAAAGCCTTTGTTGGCAACCATCTACCTTTTGTTGGCTTCACTTACAATGGGGATTACCAACTCTGTGGTCGCAGGAACCACCATACAGATGTTGTAGACACAATTTCTACTAATCATGTGAACAATGTTGGGTCTGAAGCAATTTTGCAGCTAGAAAAACTTTTAGAGCGAGAGAGAGATGGAAGACGCAAACTAGAGGATAGACAGGTGATCATATGCGCTCAAATGGAAGAACTGGCCCAGAGAGAATCTAGAAGTAAGAAATTGATAGCAGACACTGACAAAGAGCTGGCACTGCTCCGACATGACCTTAAGGAAATTCAGCGTAAGGCAGAGATTGAAGCAGAATCAAGGAGGAAAGCGGAAATTAATTATAGCGACGCCAAGAGACGACTCGAGGAGGAGCAGAACAAAAGAGCAAAAGAAATGAGCAACTTACAAAGTTACAACGATAAAATCAATAACCTAGAAAAGCAGCTGACGGAATTTCGCGAGAAACTAAAGCAAGAGTCCGAGGCGGCTGCCAAGGCGCGCAAGCAGGCGGCGGAGATGACAGCCGCACAGGCAGCCGCTGCCGCCGTTAGCGACGGCACGACAGCTCGTCTGCGTGCCCAGCGGGACTCGCTGGAGCGCGAGCGCGCCACGCTAGCCGACGAGCTGGCGGCCGCCAAGGCCGGCAAGCAGCGCGCCGAGGCCGCCGTGGCGGAGGCCGGCGGCCGGCTCAGTGCCGCGCACGCCGAGCTCGAGCGCTCGGCCGCGCGCCTGGCGCAGGTGGCCAGCGACAACCGCCAGCTGACCGAGCGTGTCTCCCAGCTCGAGAAGGAATGCGCCTCGCTGGCGCACGAGCGCTCCGCCGCGCATCACCTCTACCAGCAGGAACTGCGCGCTCATCAGGACACGCAGCGCTCGCAGCTTCTCTCCAAGCAGGAGGCTAACCTTGAGCTAGTCAAAGGTAAGTTCCAACTCCATTCTCCTGCCCTGAGTTACCTGTAAACCCTGACCTGATTCATGCTAACCTCACTCTAGCTAAATATTATGTTGCCCTAAAACAATGACTTCATTACTTCACTTTTTGCATGCTTCAGGAACATTGGAAATAATATTTACAGGTATTGTCCAATTTGCTAATTATCCTCGGAATGCACGTATATGTTGAAAAAGAAACACGAATTAGCCTGACATATCTCCCGGTCGAGTCCTGGCTATGGTTGTATTATAAAAACTAAATCTGTTCATGTTAGCTGTAACCTATAACAAATATCTACATATCAGAATAGAAGGGATGCATTGTCATCGCTATGTTTGTCTGAAGTGCTGTCCCCACATAAATAAATTTTGTATTTGAACTACTGACGCAATTTTGAACCATTAATTAGGACACATTGATTGATTACACACATCATACACATGTAAATGTCAATGTCCATGAATGAAATTGATCAGCCTTTTGAGTAAGGGTCAAGACAAATACACGCCCACAAGACGCACAAACCATGTCTCTTGTATTCTGATATCTATGGTTGTTGAATCAGCAAGTTAGAAACGTTAACTGTGTGTTGGCTGTCAGCGTTGCAAGCTAAGCTGAACGAGGAGAAGTCGGGCCGGCAGCGCGCGGAGGCCACGTGTCAGGAGAAGGACCGGCAGATGTCGATGCTGAACGTGGACTACCGGCAGATGCAGCAGCGCTTGCAGAAGCTCGAGGGGGAACATCGGCAAGAAAGCGAGAAGGTAATCTTTTACTGTCCTTCTCTTATTTACATAGATCGGTGTGTAGGGTCACAGCAGCTATTTTTGCACCTTGTTCCTTTAATATCTTTGATCAACTGTACAGTATAGTTGGATACTAAGACATGTGTACACTTTTGTCCCTCATTGTAATAGGATAAGGCGTAAGAGTGTACATCTTTGTACTTACGAATAATCATCATTCTGATGAGACTTTATTGAATTAATTAAACATTTTTCTTATATGAGAAAATACTTTGAATTTTAGAGTGATATTAGATATTACCAATGTTTCTTAATTCTTGGAAATATATTATTACGCCATTCGTCCATGACTCATCGTCCACACTTTTAATAGTAATTATATAAGGAACCGACACCGAAATTATATATAACGAAAATGTAAACGAATAAATGAAATTACATATTAATTGAGTAAATTAAAAAAATGTATGTTAATCGATAATTGGTTTATTTTTGAAATGTTTAGTAAAACTGATACTTACACATAACATTATAGCTTTTGTCCAGGTTAAATTTACTGCCTAGGTACTAAATGAAATAAATGTCTTTTTCCAAGGAAAATTGAACTTTGAAGCTACGTTAATAAGGGCGTAAACGCCAATCGCGCCAAGACCCAGATGTTTAGGGTTGAAAGTATGGCAAGAAGATCATTTATAAGTGACTAGTTGTTGCCCGCAACTTCGTCCGGGTTGACTTGTTATCGCCTTAGAAAAATTATTGCTATTACATTATGCTATTTACGAGTTTATAATTAAGCTGTCCCACACACACTTCTCCCATATTAAGGGATGATTTCCGAGATAAAACTATCCCCTATAGGATATAGGGGATAGTTTTCCAAGGGTCTTAAATTACCTGTACCTACGGAAAATTTCATACAACTCCGTTGAGGGATTAAGCGTAAAAGGTAACAGTGCGATGAGATCGTCAGTTAAAATTGCTAAATCTAAATTGAAAACTCCGTTTTTACAAATATAAATATCTTACGTTAATATATATAAGATAGTAGTTTTGAAAGCAAAATTATCGTATGCTAAAAGACGTAGAATTTTCCATTTCCATCCCCAGTCCCCATGTAATGGTGTTAAAGAATAAATTATTTTGATTCACACACAACACACTTTTTAAATTAACATAATAATCCGCAGGTTTAATCACATTACCTTCTTTTCGGTTCTGGGAGCATTGCAGTTCTAACCTAACATAACCTACATTTCTGTTCGGTTCTGTAAGGGTCGTGGTTCTATTCCAGTTCCCCACTTTAAAATTGTCTTGTTTCCCCGTATAAGCTTCCAACTCCTTTTACCCCCTTTAGCGGATGAATTTCTTTTTATGGAATCCATTTCAAACAGTCTAAAACAGAAGTTCAACATAGGGGATGAATTTAAAAAAAAACGTTGGAATTTGTTTTCTTGTTTTAAACAAACCATCTAAAATCGAAGTTACACATCTTTTACTTTAAAAATGCCTTGCTCTTAGAGGATAAATGAAAAAAAATACGCCAAAATCTTTTTTAAATAAATAGTCTAAGACCAAAGTTAAAAATCACTTTTCTCCCCATACCCTCCCATATGAGCCCTCTTTTGACACTCTTAGGGGATAAATAAAAAGAAAATACGTTAAGACCTGTGTTGTACTTAGTCTTTCAATAAACAATCTAACAAAAGTTAAAAATTCGGGGGTGTATTTTACCGAAACGCTAAAAGTTCTTTTTTGTGTACATTAAGTAATCTTTCTACAAAGTATCAAGTTTATAGCTCAAAAAAATGTTTCCCTTAAATAAACTTTGTATCCCTTTTTCACCCTCTTAGGGGTGGAATTTTCCAAAACGCCTGAATTATTTTTTTGTACTTTACTAAGTAATCTTTCAACAAACTTTTAAGTCTATCTAAAAAAGAAACGTTTCTTCCTTACAGACCTTTCACCCCTATTTAACCCCCTTATTTATTAAAACCCGTCTTATCCCTTGCCTACGTCATATAAGAAAGTTCTGGTGTAAATTTCAAGTTTCTAGTCTCAGTAGTTTCGGTTGTGCGTTGATGATCAGTCAGGAAGTCTTCCTTTATATATATATATAGACTTGCGGCTGGCCGCGACTCCGTCCGCGTGGAACTCGTTTATATCGTCGTTATAAGGATTTTTAACCGACTTCAAAAAAAAGGAGGATGTTCTCAATTCGGTTGTATTTTTTTTTTTTTTTTTTCAATGTTTGTTACTTCAGAACTCCGTCATTGATGAACCGATTCGGAAAAATTTTTTCTTGTTCGTATGTATATACTTCCAGGTGGGTCCCATTTTTTTCAAAATTCAGTTAGATGATGGGATCCATGAGGAATTGAGGGGACTCCTCAATTTTATAAGGCACGCGTGTAGTGATTTTGGTATTTTCTCTTATAACTCGTGTATTTACATCCGGAATCATAAATTTGGTGGCGAGGAATTGATGATGAAGACCACAGATGACTTATCGAATTCCTCAATTATGTACTTAAAAGTGCAAAAGTACGTCACAGGTTCTGATAAGATTCCGTTGAAATAGGAACTAATGAAGTGCCATTGGTGATGATCTTGGGGAATCGATGGAAGTCCTCAATTATTATCGGCCCACATACAGCGATTCGGTTTTTTTCTATAGTAATCAACGCATTTGCTATCGGAAATCAGTTCATGTGGTAAATTGTAAAAAATAGGAAATGTGCTCGTGGCTTGGCGGAATACTAAATTGAAGTCGGTTAAAACTTTGTTTTTAAAGTAAATTATTTCATAAAGTTTTAATTATGTTATGTAGCTCAAAAAAAGAGTTTCCCCCGTACAAACTTTGCACCCCTATTTAACCCGCTTAGGGGTGGGTCTTTCCAAAACCCTAAAATAAATTTTCTTGTATTTGTAATAAGAAGTCCATACACAAAATTTCAAGTCTCTCACTTAAAATTTTACTCCATCCCCATACAAACTTTCAATCCCCTTTTTACCCCCTTGAGGGTAGAATTTTCAAAAATCCCTTCTTAATTGCGTTATACAGGGTGTCCCAAGAGGTAGTGATATACTGAAGCTGGAAGGTAGAGAACCTAGAGGGCTATCTGAATCACCCCCATGTATGTTCCGCGATTTTTCGTATTTTCAGAGTTATTACTTTTTTTTTAATTTTTACCTGTCGCCGAGTACGATGACATTTTTATTTATGGCGACGTGAATTATTGCGGTAGATGCTTGATTTTTTTTGTGTGCTAAGCTGACAGATAGGCCAATTCAGTATGGTAACATTTACTATCGTTAGATCTTTGTATGGAATAAAAAAAAAAAAAATGCCAAGAAAGATAAAATTACCCAGTATGTTCACAACTTCAAGGGCCCTTAAAAAAATAAAATCACATAAAAATACCGTTTGGCTTTTAAAAACTTGCTCTATCTATGCTTTTATTTTTTTAAGGGACCTTGAAGAGGCCAGATCAAAATGTTAATAGTTGTAAACGCGCGTTGAGCGCTTGTCATATGAACATGGCCTTATACAAGCATTTAAAATGTGTGTGTGGCGCAGGTGGTGGGCCTCCAAGCGGCTCTGGAGCAGGAGCGCACCGCGCGCTGCGCGAGCGCCGGCGAGACGGCGACGGCGGAGGCGGCCGCGCGCGCCGCCGCCGCCGAGCGCGACGCGCGCGCGCGCGACCTGCACGCCGTGCGCCAGGCGCTGCACACCGCCTCGGAGAAACTCGCCGCCGCCAGCGCCGAGCGGGACATGTACTACACAAGGGTAAGTCGCATCAGGTTTAAGGCTTGGCCAGACACACGGCGCGACGCAGCGCCGCGGTGCCTTTAAATACATGCTAACAGGTTAGCGACGTCAAACGTAGCCCGCCGGCATCGCGCCCCGCGCCGCGCGCCGCGCTGGGGCACATCAGTCGGACGTTAGGCACCGCGCGGTGCGTAGTGGTAGCATAGCAATATATTAATTTCGTAAGAGATCATTTCATACAACAAGTGCATAAAACGCACCATTTTACGCGAGACGTTTATCGCGACATAAAATCGAGTGTAAAATGGGTTTTATGGACGAATTGTACACTCTACTTTTCACTTCTATTGCGAGGAAATGAAAACTATAAGTTTATTTCATGAAGTTTTATTGTGTACTTTGGCTGTTGGTATCCTTGCCTTGGTCTTAGAACACTAACGAAACCTAAAAAAAAACTAAACAAAAGTGTTTATTCTATGAAATTTAACTTGCTTGTGTGGCTGTTGGACCGATTGCCTTGGTCTTCGACGAAAATTTTACCTGAAGCACTAGAGTATAAAAAAGCGACTTTATGTCGCCTATACACAGCATAAAGAAGCACTTTTAGAGCATGAGAAGTGAAAAAGTTATATATGACTCTGATCTATGGCTTCGGAAGGAATGAGCGACCCTCCGCGCGCGCATGCTGTATCCGGGCGCGAGTCCGCCCGCATCGCGGCGCGTCCGTGCGCCTCCGCGCGCGCGATGAGGGCGTGTTGAGAGCGCGAGGCCGGCGTGATCCGCGCGCGCCCTGTTTGAACAGGCATCGCGTCTAGGGTTGCCAGGTGGAAAAATATAAAAGCCGGACTCGCCACTTAACTAAGCCGGACATTTTACCCTAAAGGCCGGACGGACCTTTTTTGCGCTAATTATAGCTTTTTCAAAGCCGGACACTACGTTCTAAAAGCCGGACCATTCATAATAATCATAATATAGCACTATAAATGCAAAACTAGCCCTGTCTGTCTATCTATTCGCTTTTCACGCCGAAACAATCGTACCGTTTTGAATGAATTTTAGTACGGGGTAGACGATAAGTTATATTTTATTCCGAAAATCATCTCTCAAGGTATTGAAAATAAAAAGGGGATGAAAGTCAGGAATAACTACGATTTCATGCATATCAAAAGTATTTTTTTTTTCTTATTTTAATTGTGTTAGTATTCGTTAATCACATTACTATATACACATTCTCATAAAACTAAAACTGTAATCAACATTTAAAAGAAAACAGATCTACCTCTTCAGAATCAAGAGACTATATATATTTATTTCAGTCAAAAACAAAAAAGATCCATTCTGGGCACGGCACGGCACTGTTTTACTTGCGCTCAAGTTTTAACTCGCGCGGGTTACGCGGCCGCCAGGCAAAAAGCCTAACAAAAGCCGGACAGGCTGGACGAGTGAATATTTGGCCGGACACGGCCCTAAAAAGCCAAACATGTCCGGCTAAAGCCGGACACCTGGCAACCCTAATCGCGTCGGCATCACGCGGCGCGGACGTCGCACTGCGCCACGCCATGTGTCTGGCCAAGCCTTTAGGTTGCAAGGTGGTGAGCGGGCGCCTCGCCAGTGAGAGCGACGGCAGAGGCAGCCGCACGCTCTTTTTGTACTCTACCGTCATTATCATCGAGACCAATGGCTGTGCTGTTAAAGGTCCTGCACACCAAGCAGGCATAACTTAATTTGAAGGAAGGGAAGGTGACAATGTTCTTTGCCCTAGGACGAGCCAAATGTGGCGGGGCGCGAGGGGGGCTCCAGTGCGTTCAGTATGAGATCCTGGAGGCCTCTGCATGAGACCGCAGATGTAGGGCACCATAGAGTTTTTTAGGTATAACTTAATTTACATAATACTAAATATCTATTCTAAAATTATGCCTACATCTGCCAGCATGATATTTTATGGTCATGTTTTACCACCATAGAACCTATCGTGCCAGCTGGGCAGGTAGCTAGGTTGTTAGGTTTTATAGTCATTTTTACGTGGCGTTTTGTGCAATTTGGGTCATAAAACTCGGGGGTGCTAAGAACTAAAAAAACTTGACGTTATTTGGTCGTAGAAATACAGTCGGTGTTATAACATTTTTGAAGCATGTTTGAAGCGACGACCAATTTACTGACGACTGTCCTTACTGAGAATTTTATAATGCCGTTGGTTACATCAACAATCAGTTAATGATACATTTCTATAACACGATATAGTAAGTGCAGCGGAGGTTATTGATTAAATATAAGTTAAGTACAGGTTTTTTTATTCATCATTCGTTTTTTTTAAGTTTAAAACTCTTTTGATAGTGCCACCAACTTGACGATTTGGGCTGTGCTCTGTTATTAATTGTTTTGTTTTAAAGTCAGGTCAAGAATCCAAACAAACGTTTTATCGTATCGTAAACGTGAGGTTACTATAGCTGCGACCACTAAAACCCCAATTATTTTAACCATCCGAATGCATATAAAACGTTAGTCGTGCTAATTTACTTCCTTATTAGTCTCAGAGATGAATACCTTTTTCATTAATAACATAACTGTAAATGAATCAATGAACTTAACCATGCTTTTAGTATCCTCATGCGAACTAACGATAATCTCATCACTCCGAAATAGACCGTCCTCTCGTCACGGACCCGCGCCATAGTGACTCATTGTCGACAACAAACACTTACATACACACAAGTTGACGCCTTTTACCTTATACGCGATACCTGCGCGTGCAGTCTCGAAATAAATAAACATACGATTACGTAGCCCGGCGGTTTTTCTCTAGATAATGTCTTAGTCATGATAATGATGAGATTTGCACGCTTAATAGAATTGTTACAAGTATACGCACTTGGACGGGCGAGAGCCTGTCTTGGAGGTTTCATACATAAGTATTTAATTTATGTTATTTTGGTGTCGCCGCAGTTACACCGTATTCTCACTACTGCGATTGCCTACTGGTCAAGTGATCAAGTTTAGTGTAATTATCGAAAACGCCGCCGCTGTATATATGCGCTCTCGTTTAGGCGGATTCATGACTTGCCCGAATATGAATACGTAAGTGTTCTGCGGTGGCCTTGATATTTATGACACAAACATTCCGTAGACAAACGCTGGGTACGAATATAACTTGAAATTCTTATATATATGTATTATGACCCCGTTGGCGCCGGTGCCAGATCGGTGCTATGGATTTCCGGGTTCGATTCTCCGATGAAAGTAGTATTACATAGTAGGTATTCCATTTCTATCGTTTATTTTCCAGAAGATTCCGTGTACATTTGTTTGTTGTCTTACCGACTTTTACCATTAATTTACCTCAATTAGTGCTAAATGGTTTTATGTAGTGATTCATGGAGATATGTTCTGAATAATACTTGAAACTACACTGTGTTGCGTATTGATTTAATTGGTCCAATCAAGGCAAGGGCTCGCGGTAGACCCCGCGATACAAGGGACACATTCCCATGTATCGATCTGTGTGATAAATAATAGTTCGGGGAAAAATATCCAGACCTAATAATCGTTCACAATAGTTTCACCGATTCTTTTACGAGTTTCATTCTTTCTTTGAACTTCCGTCAGTCCGCATTCCGCTAGAAATTGGATATCTATGTGTATTAACAGTGTACATGTGTGTTCGGCAACCACGTGCTGTTTGCTCAAACTGTTACTGACATAATTATTAGTTCCGTCCTCCCCGCTGTATCACAAGCAGACTGTTGAAATCTTATAAAATTACACGAAAGAAAACACAGTAGTACAAATTCATTGTAAATTTAATTGCATCCTTAGCAGGAACAGACCTTGTGACCTAATAGACCAAACAATATTTATTGCATCGACCTATACCAGCTTTTCTAGTTGGTCTTTATGTCGGTCATGTGTAGGTATAAGCACTGAAAGAACATAGCGATGTCGTCAGGAATCTCGCCTCATCCAGCGGCATAAGTGAACAAAGACATTGTATACGTTATTTATTATAATGAAATTGTTAAATGCAAATTAGCGACATTGACGCCGGGATCATAAAACACACGTGTTATGGCATTGTTCAGTATACAGGAATGCCTCCTCTAGTTTCCTGCTCATCATCAACTAGTTTTGACGCTTATCACACCGTGTTCCGAGATCACTGCGTTAGCATATTGATTCCGCGAACTAATGCTGCATTTGCATATTGACGTTATCTATTGAGCGAAATAAACGTCATGATGTCTTAACTGGATGACCAATGGTTTTATACTAGCCGAGTAATATTTTGCTGCAGTTAGCTAAAATAACACCATAGACATCTAGAAAACGGGTCACTCGCGTATTTAATGTCGCAAATCGCTCACGATGTCGATGATTCTCACGGGAGTTTTCTATATAAAACATCTAGACTTTTAACGCACTCCAAAATATATGAACATCGACTTATCGCTTCGGTGACAGGATATTTTTGAGCGCTATAGCGTAATTCGCATAATTGAGGAAAAAGTAGTACTTACAGCAAATCGGTTTCTAAATAAAGTTGAGTCCGAAACCAGTAGTAGCCTAGTATATACAATCGCTAGGTTGTTAGGGCATACGTCAAAGAACCTTTATCAATTATGCCTTACATGGCAGTTATATGCCGAGGCATAAAGTGCACTGGGACATATGTGGACATTATGATGGGCGATTGTGAGATGCACTCGTGCCTTACTAGACTACGGCACAATTAGATTAGATGTGGTCCGATTTTAGTTGCAGTAATTATGCTTATAATTCCTAATTAGGTTGCATGTGTCAGGGTAAACTTGTGAGAATCTTTTTACAAGCTTTTATTTAACTTGCAATGTATGCTGTTCGGGTGGATTCTTACAACTCAATTTTGAAGCAGATATCCTCAACCGATTGAGCTGAATTTTTGGGTCCGTATAGTTTGGATGACAATTCAATATTGTGGTACCATCGAGCTGATCTGATGATGAAGACAGAAGGTGGTCATGGGAGTTCAGGACTTAACAGATGTGGCCCCGTTGAGTTTGGGCTCATTAGAATCGCCTCAATGAGTAGTTGATGACGGTACAGTTGGCAATAAAAGCTTGTACCAAAAATGATTTTGTTGACAGAAACTTATTTATATTAAAGATGTTTAATACGATAAGGCGATCGTACATTGAATTTGCATTTTATTTTTCGTAGGCTCGGATAGAAGACGCATGGCGTAAACGGACAAAAATGGACATATGACTAAATTTACTCACCCCCTGGGTGACTACATCCTCTGAATACCTGTACCTGTAACCCTTATAGTTTCGCCATGTCCGTCTGGCCGTCCGTCCGTCCGTCCGTCTGTCCGTCCGTCTTGCATGGGTATATAAATCCATCACGCCGACAAAACTAACAAATAAAATCTTGGAAAAAATGTTTTTTGGAGTAGCTCTCCTACACTAAAGTGAAGATGTAATTTTTTCTGGTTAAACCCATAGTGTGCGGTCTCGTTAGATAGCTTTTTCAAAAATATTATGGGTTTCTTAAAACGTTCTTTCAAATTAGGGATTCGTTTGCGAGATATTGGGCTTTAAAGCCCAAAGTTTATGTTCGAGTCATGCCCTAAATAAGTCCTAATGAGTTGGCCCATGGGCCGTAGGAGGCTATTACTGTAAGAAGTTCCCGAAAAATTCTATTTGATAGCAAACGACTTTAATCAACACTTGAATTACTTATGTTTACATGAATTAACGCCAATCGCTACTGGCAACTGACTGCTCTTTTAGGCAGGCAAATATTTATCTACCGAATACCTTAAAATCTTAGATGTAGCATGCATGCCCTCAAAATAGGGTTTCCTACTCTAATACGATAACCCGTAATGACCTTACAAGTATAATAATATTCTGACAAGTGTAATTAGTGCCTCCCGATCTTGTATGTGTTACGAAATCAATTAACAAATAATAAGTAATGACCACGATGAAATTGAGGCTAGTTACTTCTTACCTACTTCTAGGTCACATTTTTTGGGGTGGTTGAAACGGGAAGACATGGAGGAATCAAATTTAGATGACATCCGATAAACATTACACTGAAAAATAAATTAAGTGTACAATTTTATATTTTTAACCCCCGACGCAGAGAGAGAGGGGTGTTATAAGTTTAACGTGCCTCTCTGTGTATCTGTCTGTGGTATCGTAGCTCCCAAACGGATTCACCGATTTGAATGCGGTTTTTTTATATCATAGACAATTTTATCCCGAGTGTTCTTAGCCATGTTTCATGAAAATCTGTTCAGCCGTTTTTGAGATATTGGACTTTAAAATGAAAATCTCGGGTTATTTAACTTTTCTTAGTTTTAGTATACTAATAAACCAGTACGAGTACAAGCGGTGTGCTCAATGCTAATTACTATATGTGTCTTTAAAGTAATGCTATATACAGGGTGGAAAGTTAAAACGGGGCAGTAAGGGCAGCTACTAGATCCCTTGCCGCCACGCAAAAATGACGTAAGGATTTAATTCCTAACTATTTAAGTGATAACAATCTACATTCACAGATTTTTGAAAAAAAGTACAGTCAGCGAGAAAATCATCAATTTTGGCGATTTTTTTTTAATGCCATTCGATCCCATTCCTATTAAGGATCAAAATACTCTTTGGGATCGACTAGGGTTTGACTACCTAGAACGCTCAGAAATCAAAGAAATCTTTTTCCATACAGTTAGTATGGGAATCCCAAAGTGCAAGTAGTCCTTTAGTTAGACGATGATCAAATTGTATGGAGACGGAGATAACTTCATTTAGATTAGAAATGAGAGAATTCATTCCTTTGTTTTAAAAGAAACTAACGTTAATACACCCATATTCATAAGGCCTACAACACACTGGCGCGGCCTGCGGTGGCGGACAATAGTAAATTTGACAGCTAATGACAAGTTTACTACGGGTGTAAATACGTTAGTTTTTTTAACAAAGGAATCAAGCCTCTTATTTCAAATCTAAAAGAAGTTATCTCCGTCTCCATACAATTTGATGATCGTCTAACTAAAGGACTTCTTGCACTTTGGGATTCCCATACTATCTGTATGGAAAAAGTTTTCTTTGATTTCTGGGCGTTCTAGTAGTCAAACCTTAGTCGGTCCCAAAGAGTATCTTGATCCTTAATAGCAATGGGATCGAATAGCATTAAAAAAATCGTCAAAATTGATGGTTTTTTCGCTGACTGTACTTTTTTTCAAAAATCTGTGAATGTAGATTGTCGTCACTTAAAAAGTTAGGAATGAAATCCCAATGATATTTTTGCGTGGCGCAAGGGATCTAGTAGCTGCCCTTACTGCCCCGTTTTAACTTTCCACCCTGTATACAATGACGCCTGTGTCTCCAAAGGAGAAGACGATATAGGTATATATATTGTATGCGATTATGGATTTCCGGTTGTCTCGTGCATCATGGTCATAAGCTTTAAAAATTAACAAATAAGTCATCGTCCCCACACCACTGTTGTGCGCAGACGGGACAATCACTTCCCTGCTTGTAGCTACTGCGTCCTACCGGTACTTTAAAAATATCTAGCTAGCTTTTGGAGTTATCCTGATTTAGAGTCATTTCGTCAAACCACCAAACACATTCACACACGAATTTACTCGCCGATATGTCGACAGTCTCAGTTTAGCATACATGATCGTGAATAATCGACTTAAATACTATATACTCTCCTGTCTAACTGATTACGCCTGTTTCGACTCCGGCGTTGAAGTCGTTTATGTGCTCTGGTGTAGCTCACGTTCCGATCTTATTTACGAAGACCAGCACACACAGTTAAGGCGGTGCATTGGAAATTACTCGTATCGCGTGCTTCGAAACGCCGTTCTGACTAGATTAAGAAACAATAAGGTCTGATTTTCAGATATATGACTCTTGACTGTATAATTGTTTATCTGATTTGATCGATACATCATTGCTTAAAATTTCCTCTATAGAAAAAAAAAGTTGGATCTGTATTTGCGCGCGCCGTTGATCGCGCTAGCCGTGCCAACTGCATTGCTGAGTAGAGGCCATTTCAGGTCCACATCCTGATCTACTTCTTTCATGTATTTGTTAATGTGTTTTATTATTTGTGATGTATTGTTACCTGAATAAATGCTATTCTATTCTATTCTATTTTACTTTTTTTACTCAGCCTACTCAAACGATACATTATTTTACGACCCAATCGAGTTGATTACTATAGTATCTAAAATCTCACTTGATGAAATTTAAATAAAACTTCACTAAGTTAGGTATTTATCGAAATTTGCCCAAAAAAGCCACTCCCGAAGAGTGTTACATCTCTATTTCTCGTGCACGGAAGGCATAAGTGTGACTCAAATCAAGTCATCCCCTTAAATACCAATTGGAAGGCTGATCTCCGTGTTTTTGTTGACAGAGCGAGGAGCTCCGGTCGCAGCTGGAGAACGAGCAGCACTTCAGCCACGTGTGCCGCGCGCAGGTGGGCGAGGTGCGCGCGCAGCTGGACGAGAGTGCGCGCGCGGCGCGCGACCTGGAGCAGGAGCGCGCCAGCCTCATGCACCAGCTGCAGCTCGCCATCGCGCGCGCAGACTCCGAGGCCATCGCCAGGTATACAAGACATTTTCTGAACTGGACTGATCCATTCAAGTCTAACAATACGACTGTGAAAAAAGCTACAGTAGCCTAGCGGGTCAGACATGCGGCTGTCAGACGGCGGCCGTGGGTTCGAATCCCGGCTCGTACCAATGAGTTTTTCGAAACTTATGTACGCAATATCATTTGATATTGACCGTTAGCTTTTCGGTGAAGGAAAAACATCGTGAGGAAACCTGCATATATCCAGGAAGAAATTCAAAGGTGTATGTTAAGTCCCAAACTGGGCCAGCGTGGGACTACTGCCCGTTCCCTCTCATCCATGAGTGGAGGCCTGTGCCCAGCAGTGGGACGTATATAGGCTGATTTATTAATACGACTGTGGTCGGACGCGTGCCATTTTTTGCAAGAAAAAGGTTAGCGCCACATTAAATGTTTGTATAATGAACTCTATCGTCTTATTCAATAGATTCAAAATGGATCAAAAGAAAAAAATCCGCTCCCAGCGACGCAGGTACAATAAGGCGCTATGTGTGGTATATTATCTCGTAGCTAACTTGGAATCTGTAGTAAAAGAAGATAAAGTTCATTATTCAATGAACATTTTACGTGGCGGTATTTTTTTTTGCAAAATTGGCAGGTGCTGAACTCAAACAAAGGCTTTTGCGGTGCAGGGTCATTGCACTGTTTAGCAGCTGCAGCAGTGACCCCAGGGCATTAGAGTGTCGCGACCGGGGTGCAGAGGTGTACAGGATGCTACGGTATTAAAGGGGCTGTCCATATATTACGTCATATCAAAATAGGGGGGGAGGGTCTGATCATTGGATGACGGTAGTCATTTGATATTGTTATATATTATATTTTTAATTATTATAGCAGTCAGACACAAAATTTAATATACTGGGTGGAAAGGCACGACGATCCTTTCCGTAAACGGGGGATTGTTTAGGTTTAGTACTGTATTTCCTCTAAAGAAACTAGGCTCATATTCGTAAGCGTTTCGAAGTTATAGGCAGTTAACTTTTAATGCAAAATACTGCAAGTGGTAACCTTCATTAGGTTCAGTAACATTTTAACTATAACACAAGGGTCAGTGACATATATCAATACGTATAAACAATTATTAGTACGTATTAATAGTAGGGTTGTCACTAAGAAGAACATTAATTAATTTTCATATTTTTACTAATTGTTCGTAACAAAAATCTAAACATTACGAATCGATTCTCCATCACTTAAACTAACCCCCCTTTGCGGAAAGGATCGTCGTGCCTTTCCACCCGGTATATGTATTCTGTTATAGAGCTTCTGTTAGAGTAAACAAATGGGCGCCAAAGGCTTGACTTACCTGAGACTCATATATGGCGAAGGCCGGCCCTATAGCGCAAGGACAAGGCTTTTTCTATTGAAAATAATAACTTTTTAAAGATTACATGGTAGAAATCTTCTAAAACTGGGAAAATATCCTACAGTACGCTAATTCTTTTAAATGGTCGCAAACCGGCACACTAAATTATGTACGGTGAGGACCCTACGATTACTAGAAAGTGTCACAACAGGGAAAGCATTAGCAGCCAAACTTACTCCTATAATCACTCCGACATCCCACGTCGTCCATATATGCGATAGACGGATTGCATTCACAATGTTCTTTGTGCGTAAATCGAAACCCATAGCTGAATAGCGGTGTGATATAACGCACGGTACACAAAGTACAAACCCAATTGAAGTTCCGTTTACACACGCTAAGTGGGATGTCACACTGCGCCGCGTCTCCGGATGGAGGTGCGGAGCTGCATACAAATTTCGCCGGACGGAGGTGCGGTGCAGTGTGTCGTATCATACGGAATTTATATACAAACTGAAGTACTTGCATACAACGAGCTCCGCACCTCCGTCCGGAGATGCGGCGCAGTGTGACATCCGCCTAAGGGGTTATTCGTAAATTACGTCATCTTTTTTTGTTGATTTTTGACCCCCCCTAATCATCATCCTGTTATTCCTTTAAATGGACCTTCCCCGCCTAATCAAATGACTATCGTCATCCAATGGTCAGACCCCCCCCCCCCTTCTATTTTGAAATGACGTAATTTATGAATGACCCCTAATGAAAATCGTTTTTCCCCAGATCGATAGCAGAGGAGACAGTAGGCGAGCTCGAGAAGGAGAAGACCATGAAGGAACTTGAGATGCGCGATGCTGTGGCCACGCATCGTAGCGAGTTGGCCTCGCGCGACTCGCTCGTGCAAGGGCTGCGCGACCGCGAGCATGAGAACCGCGCCACCATTGATCTGCAGCGCAAGGTACGCCCTCATTCTCTACCCGTCACCACAATAGGGGTGTAGACTCGAAAATTATTATTACTCTAAAAGAAAGAAGGCAAAAAAATATGCCTAGTGACGAAAATCCCATACAGATATCTCAAACAATTACGAAGCTTCAACCGTTTTAATATTGCTTGTTAGAGAGAGAAAGTGCAAATAGTGTGTGACGTCACGTTACGGGATGCTGCCGGGGGGCCGCGTCGACGGCGGCGCGGCACGTTACCGTCTATTACTGACGTCACAATCTTCAAGCGTCATCGTTTCATATCGTTTTGCGAAAAATGGACAGAACATACCCCCCCTTAAAACTTTGGGCACTTATATAACATCGTGATAATTTAACCTTTCATATAACATCGTGATGATTTAACCTTTCGCGTTGATTTTGTCTCCATTTGGCTACATTTTTTGTCCCGTTTCGAGAAAATATGACCCCTATTAATTCTCCAATCAACAAAGGGTCGGTAACGAGCTTGTGATTAATTTGGACTCGCAAGTGTCCATATGCGACGGTGTGTGCTTAACATCAGGCAGACCGTATGCTTGTTGCCACCGTTGTAGTGTAAAACAAATACATGTTCAAATCCTTCGTTGCTTTGTGTTTACGAGCGGATTCATAGGTAGACATTATAGACACGTACGTGGATAATGACAGTTAAGACACTGTATGTTACAGTAAAACTAGTTTTTTTGTGATATTATTGCCAGCAGCCTTAGGACTTTTCCTGGGAGTCCTGGCTGTCTGATAGAACGATAATTGTAAAGAGCGAGCAATGTACACGATCTTCGAGATCTTCGGCCGAGACTCTCGGCGAGAAGCTCTCGACGAGTGTACAGCCGGCAAGCAAGTGAAGTGTGCATGGGAGTGAATGTTCCCGGTGCATGTCTGTATCGGATTCGAACGAATTTAATATTTTTTTTCGATACCTTTCCACCAATATCTTTGCATGGTAATTTTTTTGGGGTTTACATATTAATTAATCTCGCGTCGGAAAAAAAGCCAATACAGCTGAGCCCACAAGAAAATTATTATTATTTTGGTATTTTTAATTAACGCTGGCAACCCCTTCCCACCACCCGATCGATTTAATTTTTTTTTGGGTGCACAGGGAGTACTGAGCAACTGTTTGAAAAAAAAAAAAAAGTCGCTGAGCCCTCATCTTTTTTCATTTTTTCCCCACCCCACTACACCCGCACCCACCGCCCGCGGCCTGCCAGCACGAAGGTTATCGGAAAAGGCTGTTCAGGGAAGTAGCTAACGGAGTTTCAATACAGCTGAAGCCACATGACCAATTTGGTCGCTAGCTCTTATACTAGATGTGTGTGTGTGTGTGTGTTGCAGGAGGTGGACGAGCTGCGGCGCAGCGGCACGGCGCTGGCGGAGCGCGTGGCGGCGCTGCAGCGGCTGCAGGACGAGGTGGAGCGGCTCAACAAGAAGCTCAACTCCGAGATCATGCTCAAGCAGCAGGCCGTCAACAAGCTCGCCGAGATCATGAACAGGTCGGGACTGGTACCTACTTAGTGCGAGCCAATGCTCGTACAACCACCATCTCTCTTTCATCGTCATCGTCAGGCTACATCCAGGACAACTAGACCTTGTTGAGATCTTCATCAAAATATGTTTGATCTCTCTTGCATTGTAACAAATTGAAATCGGTTGGATTCGTTATTAGTCAGCTTCTGCTAAGTATAATTAGTTTAGTAGAAGATGGGCCTTTTTCCCCTACTTGATTTGTATAGATTGTCTTTCTAGAAACATTCTAGACTAGTATTTTTTTATATAAAATTTTAAATATTTCATTTAAATGTTACTTTTTATGTTTAATAAATTACTCGAAGTAATTAGCTTAAGATTATGTTTCTACCTGACGATTTGAAAGTGCTTGTTACTGGGCCTACTTGAATAAATATAATTTTGAGTTTGAGTTTATACATACGTATATACGGGATATTTGAGGAAGCCCTTAAGTGAATTTTCGTTGTATCTTTGGTTATTTAGTACACCGCTATTACTATGAAATTGTGACATGGAGGGGAAATTGTAACACTCTTGAGAGTTACCCTTAATCTGATCATATTTATTTGTGTGCAACAGGAAAGACATGAACCCCACAGTGACGAAGAACAAGAGCAAGATGTCCGTGCGCAAGGACAAGGACTACCGCAAGCTGCAGCAGGAGCTGACCCGCGAGAAGGACAAGTTCGACCAGCACGTGGCCAAGCTGCAGCGGGACCTGCAGGACTCGCAGCAGCAGCTGCTCGAGGAGCAGCAGACCCGGCTGCGGCTCGCCATGGAGGTAACATGTCGCTACTTGTTCACACGCACCAATCTCATCATCTTGCCCTTAAAGCAGGGTTTCTTAAAGTGTGGTCCATGGACCCCTTGGGGATCCGTGACATGATTGCTAGGGGTCCACGGCCACTTCGTTCACTCTTAACATAGGCATGAGGTACGTAGGTATAGACACATAAACATGACTTTTTTTTCTACATTGTCTTCAGCAGGAGTCTGCGGTTTCCTTGAAATTCTGAAAGGCCTAACAAAAGTTTAAGAACCACTGCCTTAGAGCATCATTCCTCATCTCCTAGCGTTATCCCCGGTAATGCCCCTGAAGGAGCTCGGGGACCGCTTTGACACCTAAACCCAAGATTTGGCATAGGCACTAGTTTGACCATCTTGCCCTTAGAGCAGCAGCACCAATATCAGAAGAGCGGCACTTACGATAGCGACCGCATAATAGGGATGTAGACTCGAAAATTATTATTGCTCCAAAACATAGACGGCAACAAAATATGCCGAGTGACGAAAATCCCATTCAGATATCTAGAAGAATTACAAAGCTATTACCGTTTTAATATTGCTTGTTAGAGAAAGAAAACGCAAAAAGTGCGTGACGTCACGTTACGCGAGGCTGCCGGGGGCCGCGTCGACGGCGGCGCCGAACACGATGGGGCACGTTGCCATCTCGTAGTGACGTCACAATCTTCCAGCGTCATCGTTTCATATGAAGTTGCGTTTTGCGAAAAAGGGGCAGAAAATACCCCTTCTTAAAACTTTGGACACTTATAAATTCGTGATTATTTAACGTTGATTTTTTCGCCATTTGACTCCATTTTTAATTCTTTTTCGAGAAAATATGACATTATTAATTATTTTCCGTTTGGCAGTGCTCGTGTAATTCGGCCAATGTGATGGTATAAACTAGAATAGTCACTATATGTGTTTACGGAAAACACAAAAAGCAACTATTTAACGGTTGTGCCATGCCTATGTAAATTATGTGCCCGATAAAGAGGATGTTTCCGCTTCTAGTGTTTAACCACTGCAGTTTGCAATGCCGAAACAGCTACATTTAAAATTAAATTCACCTTCATACCATACATTATTATTATTATCATCCTATTTTAGACAGGCAGCTGACGCTGATACGTCTAAATATAGTTCACTTAGAACAGGTTCACACTGCTTTAGATAGTTTGCCGAGCCATTGGTAAATTTATAATCGCGAATTATTTGAAACATGTAACAATATTCCTAAAGCTAAAACTCCTAATATTGTCCTCAGGTGGACAGCAAAGACGTAGAAATCGAGCAGCTAAAAGAGAAACTCGCCGCGCTAACCAGCGAGACAGCCTCGCAGTCGTCCGCGGACGCCGAAGACGGAGAGACAGAGCAGACCCTCGAAGGCTGGCTGTCCGTGCCCATCAAACAGAATATACGCAGGCACGGGTGGCGCAAGCAGTACGTCGTTGTGTCATCCAAGAAGATCATATTCTACAATACGGAGAACGATAAGCAGAACACTACGGATCCCGTCATGATATTGGATTTGAGGTGAGTCACAATCGAGGGCAGTTGAATGCTACACGATTTTTCGAGCGACGCTAGGGCAATTAACGTCCACTTCGATAGTAGCGCGATAACAACTCTAAGCTATATAACCTTAAAAACTAGCGCTTTGTACATGTATTTAATTGATAACTATACGGGTCTGACGCTGTATTTATATGAGATGACGTGGTCATCTGAAACCACGGCCACGCGTTTCGATATACGCCAGAAAAAAGTATGTAAGTATCGCGTCAAATACGTCTAAAGTAACTTATAAAACACTTCGCTTGTGTTCACATTGTAATTTCATCTCGTATAATCGTTTCTTTCATCACTTGTAACAATAAAATTACGAAAATAGTCACGGTCGTTTTCACTTAGGGATATACTTATTTACTGATTTACTGATACTATGCGCATATCGTGTCCGATGCGCGCAGCGAAGTAGACGCATCGATGATTTAATTAATTATTTAATTGTGAATTAGCGCGGCTCGACCGCTGCCACTAGTTAAACAATGGGTGACCCTAATAAAAGTGAGCCCATTGTCAACGGGATCCTCGCCTTTCTGCAACAGAAGCTGCTGCTGGAAGGTCAGATGGATGCGGTGACTGCTGTTCAGATCTGTTCGTCGCGTTTTACTGTCGACGAAATCTGCGCTGCGAAGAAGGTGCTGTACCAGTCTCTCGGGATTGTCGGCACATTTGTACCTCATCGCAGAGAAGATGAAGCCGGAAGGAAGACCCTCGGGGACATCATTGAGGTCCTAAGGGAGAACGAACACGACATGCCTGAGTTCGTGGCGACGGAGGTCTCCAGTTTGCCGTCTAATACGCCAGACCATGTCGACGTGAGCTGCCTGCTGAAGGAAATTGTGGCTCTTAAAGCAGGCATGGCAGAAATTCTAAAGAAATTTGACAAATCGCAGGCCGTTATTGACGTATTGCGCAAAGAAATCATCCGTTTGCGCGACGGTGCCCTAGAAACGCGGTCACCGACAGCGTCAAATTTCAAGAATAGTATGTATGTATGTAAGCACTTTATTGTACACAATAACAGGTCAAGGAATATACATGTCACACAATAGATCAAAGTACAAAGGCGAACTTATCCCTATAAGGGATCTCTTCCAGCTAACCTTTGAGCAATTGAGAGGAAGGTAGGTAGAACGAGATAGGCAAACTTATACCGTGTACAAAAAAAGAGAAAATAAAGCAAATCCTAATTAGTATTAATTCTAGACAAATAAAAACATGCCAATACATATATAAATATACAATATAAAATATAATACACACTAACATATGTTACATATATATCGCAAATATACAATAAATAAATAAATACTATATTCAACCAATTCACAAGTCATTGGAAAGCCACAACTTCTTCAAATTCATCTTAAGTGACGCAACAGACTGCGACTGTCTCAGCGACAAAGGCAACTCATTCCACAATTTAACAGCGCGCGCAGTAAAAGATCTGGAGTATGTTCGCGTCTTTCTAGACGGTACAGCAAGAGTAAGGTTAGTACTCGACCGCAAGCGGTGGCCACTGCCGTCTGCCATATAACTAAACCGCTCAGAAAGGTAAGGAGGGGAAGTAGGGCTGAACAGTGTATTGAAAAGTAATGACAGGATATGCACATCCCTGCGCCGGCGAATCGGTAACCATCGAAGCTTAGAGCGGAATTCAGAGATATGATCATACTTGCGTAGAACAAATACATATCTGATACATACATTTTGTAGACGCTCCAGCTTATCAAGTAGCTCCTCGTTGAGGTCCAGAAACGCAATATCGCCATAGTCCAGAAGAGGAAGCAAAAGAGATTGAGTAAGGGTCAACTTGGTACGAAGAGGAAGGAAATTCTGGAGACGTCTTAGGGAGTGAAGGGATCTAAAGATCCTCTGACTCACCTCAGCTATATGGGGTGACCAAGAAAGCGTCTGGTCCATGGTGATACCCAAATTCCTGACAGTAGAGGAAAGAGGAATAGAAATTCCATCAAAAATAATGTCAGGCACCACCACCTCTGAGAGCTTATCTACATAGTAAGGACTACCAATAACAATCGCTTGCGATTTCTTCGCATTAATTTGTAAACCATACTTACACGCCCAGCAGCGTATAGATTCTAGGTTTCGATTGACTTCCGAAATTAATGCGGAGACATCATCCACAGTAGCCGCTGCATAAATCTGTAGGTCATCTGCGTAAAGGTGATATGATGTAGTTAGGGATTCGGTGATACTATTTATAAAAACAGAGAACAATAATGGAGAAAGCACCCCGCCCTGTGGAACGCCAGCGGAGAGTTCGCACCACTCGGACATCTTGTCATCGAACGTAACGCGCTGGCGCCTGCCAAAGAGGTAGCTGCGAAACCAGGATAAGGGAGTTTCATACATAATAGTAACCGGGCGTCAAATGCCGACTCGGTCAATTCGCGTGTAGCTGACAATGCGCATAGCGATGTCACTGTACATGCTGATCCGCGGCCCCCCTGCCCCCTCCTCGCGGGGCCTCCCGTCAACGCTTCATCGAAACCACGTCGTCGTTTTGCTGACGTCGTTTCTGCTGGTGAGCCTACTGTTCCAGCCTGCCGGAAAGCTGCGCCCTCGAAAGCGCGTGAAGTTCGGGATCCTCCTAAAGAGGAAACCCCTCGCACCAATGTGGACAAGGAGGGTTTCACAACGGTGTCAAGAAAGCGTAAGACACGTAAGAGTCAGTGTGGTACTGCAGACCCGGTTTGTTGTGGTCTGCGGGTCTCCACACCGAGCAAGGCGCTGTACGTGTCGCGCCTGCATCACACTGCCACCGCTGAAGAAGTGACGCAGTATGTTCGCCAGAAAACCGGCTACTCGCTGAGGGTGCACCAGCTGCGGTCCCGGCACTACGTGCACTTTAGCTCTTTTGTAGTGCGCGTGCCGCGGCCGCTTCAGGAGACCATCGCGTGTGCTGATTTCTGGCCGAAAGGTGTCGTGTTTCGTCGGTTCCGGGGCAACCTACCAAATCCAACACCCGAGATGTCGACGCAACGGGGCCACGCCGTTTCGCCGTCTAAATAAACATTGTTCGGTTCATTACGCATTGGTGCTTACACTGTAATGTTATGTAACCTGTTTTTTTTTTTCAATAAATAAATAAATAATGCTAGACTTCTGTGCAATCCATATGTGCACAAGAGCTTAATAATTTACCTCATAAACCAACCTTACACCAGCCGAAAGTTTTTTAATCAGCTATGAGCATAATTTGCGACTAAAAGTTTAACAATAACATCCGAATTAACTGATATAATGTTCAAAGGACATTTTTACTCTTTTCTGCAGCGCTTAATCAGCAAGGCTGTACAAGACTCGAAAATTTCTCCCTTGTGCAGTCTTGAGTTTCACCTAGAACTCTTGTTTATCTCTAATAAAGCTTAATACTTGTTAAAGACTTTCTTATTACTAAACATTCAGCATTCTGCTACTTGGGATAGTAGTATGGCACTAATTCCAATATGATCCAACCAAAAGTGCATGATAGTAAACCCACGGGTCCATCGGTTGTTGCAGCAAAGTGTTCCACGTGCGCTCAGTGACGCAGGGCGACGTGATCCGCGCGGACGCGAAGGACATCCCGCGGATCTTCCAGCTGCTGTACGCCGGCGAGGGCGAGGCGCGCCGCCCGCAGGACGCGCTCGACCAGCCGCAGGACCAGCCCGACCAGCACGGTGGGGCTCACGGACAATCCACAATCACAACACAACCATCCATTCATACTAATATTACAAATGGGAAAGTGTATGCGTATGTTTGTTTGTTTGCCCGTCTTTCACGGAAAAACGGAGCGACGAATTGACGTGATTTTTTAAGTGGAGATAGTTGAAGGGATGGAGAGTGTAATTTTTATCCCCGAAATCATCCCCTAAGGGGGTGAAATGGGGGGGGGGTAAAAGTTTGTATGAAGCTGCGGACGGAGTCGCGGGCAGAAGCTAGTATATCCATATAATATTATAAATGAGATAGTGTGTCTGTCTGTCTGTTACCTCTTCACGCTTAAACTACTGAACCGATTTAGGTGAAATTTTCTATAGAGACGGTTTGAGTCCCGGGAAGGGCAAAAGATAGTTTATAGTTATCCCCGAAATCATCCTCTAAGGGAGTGAACTTGGGGGTCGAAGTTTGTATGGAGCTAAGATATAAACGAGTTCGACGCGGACGGAGTCGCGGGCAGAAGATACTTTAATTATATTTGGAGAACCAACAGCTACAGAAACACATTGATTACATAGATAAATAAAATACATAGCCAATTACAGGTTCCCGCCGATAGCATCATAGTAAACATTTGTGAGATCACTATTGTTACACTGCATTAGTGATATAGTTTGTGTTATATTTTGAACTAGCTGCCCGGCCCGGTTAGTTTTCCGTTTTCCCGTAGGAATGAAGCATTTTCCCGCGGTAAAAAGTAGCCTATGTTCTATCGTTCAAATCGGCCCAGAGTAGTTTCAGAGCCTATTCAATACAAACAAACAATCAAATCTTTCCTTTTTATAATATTATTATTAGTGTCTAGATAGAACCTCATTGACTCTTCACTTTATTTAAAACAACATATGTATGGATTCGCAGCCAGATTGATGGCAGGTGGACCAAAATGATCAGATTATTAGCCACTTCCAGGTAAACGGAGCATCGGCCGTCCACCAGCTCGATGGTTTGACAGTTAGAAAGACCGCGGGTGTTCTGCTTATTTAAGAGCTAAGCTCTTGTTAGTGTAGCTCAAAGTAGGCCCCCCATCTACTCCGATCCTAGGCAACCTCTTTGACATCGCGATACAAACTAACATCAACTCTTTTTTTGAGCTGCTCTATGTAGTTTATTCTAGGTCTATTCCTCGCTTCCCCTCTATCTTTCCTTCAATTATATTGAGAATGAACTTGTCATGTCATATGAGGTGCCCTATCATATTCCCTCTTCTGTTTTCTAAGTTTCTCGCGGTTCACTCCTGATAAAACTAGCTAAGGATCGAGAGTGGCGTACGTGAAGACAGCGGCGCTACCACCAATTTCGAAAGTCGAAGTTCGGGTATTTCCATCTCTATCGCACTCCCTTACTCGACTGACAGGGATGCATACATTACGAACTTCGACTTTCGAAGTTCGTGGTAGCGCCGCAAGCCTATGCTCAGCAGTGAGCTACTACAAGCTGAAAATGATGCCCCCGACAAGGTGGACTGATGACCTGGTAAAGGTTGCGGTAGTCCGCTGGATGCGGATGGTGCAGGACCGGTCACATTGGCACTATTGAAGCCTATGTCCAGCAGTGAAAGTCTTTCGGCTGATATGATGATGATGGATTATCGTTACTGTACTAATGTCCAGGTAACACGGTGCAGCACAAGGGACACGACCTGGTCAGCATCACGTATCACATCCCCACGGCGTGCGAGGTGTGCACGCGCCCGCTGTGGCACATGTTCCGGCCGCCGCAGGCGTATGAGTGCCGCCGTGAGTATACATACATACATACACGCCTTTATCCCTAAAAGGGGTAGGCAGAGCACATGAAACTTGTGTCCAGTGCCACTTTTAGCATAAATGTGGGAATAAAAGATCGGCAAAATGTGATATCGCAGTGATAGGTTGCTAGCCCATCGCCCACAACACACTTCAACCCTGTTCCCTAAGTCGACTCTTAGGACACCCACGGGAAGAAAGGGGGTGGTGATATTCTAACCCGACACCACACGAGTAGTATACTTTATCATTTTCAAGTTGTCTATTGTCGTTAATTGTAATAGATAATACAACGTTTTCTATCTTTTCCTCATATATATATTTAATCATTACTTACTATTATAGCGGTTACACACGGTGACTATGCAGCGATTCTGACGCGCGTTTTACGAACGCACGACTGTCGATGGTTAGCCATAGAATGTATCGATGCATAAAGACGCCGTGTCTAAACGCCCTTAGCGTTCAGAAACAGTTTAAAATGTGTGTGTGTGTGGCTTATTGCTGCTTTTGTCTGCGTGTTTCGCGATTTCTTGACACAAACTAGTTACACTACACTCGCGACCAAAAGTATCGAATCACTTTGCATTTTATCATGTGAACACAATATCTTTGTAAATCTCATTAATCATGTTTCTTGAAATATTAGCTTTATAAAAAGCGATGAAACATGAAAATTGGCCCAGGATTTTTCAGATTAATTTCCCGATTTGTGCACCTTTACGCGATACGACGTGCATGAGTTGCCCATGACCCCTGTATAACGGGGGAGTTTCTTATCAGTCCAGCTACACGTCTCCGCATATTATCCTGTTAAGAACACCTGGAAAGAATGGAATCCACTGAAGCTCAAGTCGCCGTAGTCATCCAGCTCCTGTAAGAAGTTCAGTAGCTGGGCGATTATTCAGCGTTTTTAAGGCGTTTTTTTTCGTCAATGTCGGAGACAGCAAATACGATTAAAAGGTACGAGTATCAGAGTCTACTTTTGATGAAGATATTAGCCAATACCAGTACTGAATCTTTTTTGATTAAAGGTTCTGTGGTACGTTTTATTTCTTATGAAATAATCTTGAGACGACAATGACGTTAAAACCGAGCGGTTCAAACGCTAGGAGAATCGCCCAGCTGCCGACGTGAATCTGAGCCAATCTACAGTTTGTAAACTTTACCAGAGGTTCCAGCGAACTGGAGCTTTTACTGCAAGACCAAGCGAGCAAGCGCGGGCAAAAGTATCGAGTCACTTTTGCTCGCGAGTGTATATTCTTGGCTGACTTGTGACTACCACAGTTTTGAACTTCTGTGTGTGAATGCGTTCCAAATCGAATAAAATATAATAATAAATCGATATTTGAGTGCTTTCAAACACGAATCCGAACTCAGAATCGGAAACAGTGGCCGTATTTATTATTGAGCATTTTTGTTTCTCAATCATTCTGATCATGAAACTATTTTGCCTTTAGTTAGTGGATGATAATGGCACGGATAGTGGCGGCTTACGGCGAGCTCTACTGGGTATACGGATGTTCAATTTGTGATTGTATCATGTCATGGTGTAATTGTTAATGCTTATTTTCATAATTTACAAAAAGGTTGACGGATATATTGGTTATACTATAGGATATAAGTAAGTGTAGAAGTTGACTTATTTTATTAAACGACTTTCGAATTCGTTTTAGTTGCGAGTGTTCCAACATTAATTCACTCAATAATCAAACTAAACGGCCTGCTTTGTAGTAAAAAACAACCTTTACATTTCTTTTAATAGCCGCATAATATTTGTAACTCACGTGTTCGATCTGAATACCTCGATACAAGGTGTTAATAAAATAACGCAAAACCTGAAAACTCTTTGTACACAACAAACTGTTTTCAGGTTTTGCGTTATTTTATTAACACGTTGTTTATGATAGTATAAGTATAACTTTTCGAGAAGACTACAGCTGATATATGAAAAGCTATTTGTAAAGTCTGTGACAAGCCGTTACATTTTCACTTCTTAGGATAGTAAATTTTGACTTAGTGTCACTATGACAATGTTGAAATTTTAGTTCGATAAAAGTGAAACCAGTTCTACCTAGCTGCACTGTGGGAACTTAGAATTATACCTACACTTTGCACGCCGTTAACGGCGAATCAGCCAATTGGTTAGCACACGCACTCACGGGAGACGCTGCTTACGGGCACAGTTTATCGCTAATAAATTCGGCGCACTGCAGTGTTGTGGAGTGTAATAATAATAAATCATGTTTTGAAGGCCCGCTTGAGTTTCGGTAATTTTTATACCTACCCCGAGCCTCCGGCAAGTTTAGTCCGCCACTGCCAATATGTCAAAATGATTTAGTTGTTTTCGTAGATTTTATGTTTATATTTATCCATGTCTATTTAACACCAATTAGGGCCTGTTTCACAATCCCCGGATAAAGTTATCTGCCAGTTAAAATTATTGTTATCCTTTTCTCCCGTCATATAAAAGAAAAGTGACAGCCTACATTTATCTAACGGATATGTTTTACCTGGAGATTGTGAAACAGGCCCTTAGTATAATAGTTTACTTAGTAAGACTTGAACGGCCTTTTTTTTAACGTTGGGGAAATGCGTTTACGCATCCCGTCCTATCCGGGGAGGTAGGACGGGTATGACGGACTAACCGAAGCTGGACTACCGTCTAAAACCACCAACGACATCCGGCTCCGCCTTGTAGATGGGGGCGTCGCAGGATCGCTCTTGGCATGCAACTGCGTACGTCCCGGCGGGCGGCCCACAGTAGCAGGCCGCAGACATTTCGAGGCGTCAGCTAGGCGAGCGCCTCCAATCCTGTGAATCCTTTGTTAGCAGGGCTTGCCCCGACTCCCTGCATAGTTCCACTACGGCGGAGGCAACCAGGGACCCGCCCGGTATCCCCTTCGAGGGTTTTTGAAAGGGTTTTTCGTAATGCTTTGCTTACCAAAGCCGATGCTCCTCAAAACCCATTCATTTGGCTTTTAAAGCACAATGAATGGGTATTCAACACGAGGAAGCGCTTCAACCCTTTAAAAAGCGCTTAAAAAAGCCTTTCGAAAGGGTTTTTCTATCAGCAGCGGTAGCGCCCCGTAAGGGAAACCCCTTCATACGGCTAAGTTAAATGAATGAGTTTTCAATCAATAAAGGATAGCAAGTGATTTAGGCTATTAAACGAACGACTAACCCGTTCAAAGGCTTTTTTCTGGGAAGGGGAGGGCGGGTCCCTGGAGGCAATAGTTGCGCATAGCGCCTGGCTCTGCCTCCAGGCCGTTATCGGCGAAGCGGATCCGCGAGAGGATCGTTTTCGCGAGCCCGCTCCGCAGCCTCTTTCTGTGACATTACGTCGTCACAGAAGCAGGCCATTGCTCTCCATGCCTCCTCTGTGTCGAGCATGGCGTTGACGACACTCGACAGCGAGAGGTTTGCCCCTATTACCGCCTGTATCGCTGAGGCCCCCAGACGGTACACTCTTCCAGAGTGTGAAGCGCTGTGTCGACAGGCGCGCCACACTCGTTACAACAGGGGGTTGCCTCTCTCCCTATGCTATGCAGATACTTACCAAAGCATCCATGGTCAGTAAGTATCTGCACCATGTGGAACGTCAACGTTCCGTGTCGCCTGTCGATCCAGCGCTCCAGATGAGGCAGTATCGCTCCCACTGTCGAAAGGCCAAATTCTGCTGTTGCCAGCTCCTCCTTCCACAGGCGTAGCGATTCGGCCACTGCCGAAGCCCGGGCGCGCTTCAACCCTTCCCAGTCAAGGAATTCCCCTGCTATTCTTTTCCCAGCCTTGTATTGGTGGACCCCAGCTAGCACCTGCGCTGCCAGGTCCCAGGGGAGGTCCGTAGCTAACGTCGTCGCAGCTGTATACGACACCGTCCGGTATCCACGAACCGCCCTTAGCGAAATCGCCCTCTGCGGCCTACGGAGTAGTGTCTTGTTGGCAGCGGAGAGACCGTCGGCCCATATAGGTGCCCCATATAGGGCCATGCTTCGTATAACTCCGCAATACAGACGCCTTCACGTGGCATTGGGTTCCCCCACGTTGGGCAGCAACCGACTAAGGGCTGCAGCAGTGGACATTAGTTTCGGAGCGAGGTTGGTAAAATGTGCTCCGAAGTGCCACCGTCCATCTAAAGTAAGGCCAAGATACCTCATCCGAGCCTTGACCGCCACGACCTCCCCGTTCACCCTGATTCCGGCATTGCGGGGAGGTCCCCTTCTCGGACCATGAAATAGAAGGGCTTCGGTTTTTGGGAAGGGACACCTTGAGACCTAGCTGGTGTATTCGATCCACTATCAATGAGGTTCCTATCGTGGCTCTCCTCGCTGCCTCTTCGTAAGAGGACCCCCGGCAAGTAACAAGCGTGTCGTCAGCATAGGCCAGCACCTTCATTCCCGGCAGGACTGGCCCCCTTAGGAGCCAGTCATACCCGACATTCCATAATGTGGGGCCTAAGACCGACCCCTGGGGGACACCGAGCTCGACCGGTCGATGTATCAGAACTCCTTGTCCATCTTCCCACGTGACATAACGATCCTCAAGGTAATTGTTCAACAGCCTCCTCAGATAGGCAGGCACTTCAAAGTAGCGGAGTGCCTCCCTAAGCGTTTCAAATGGTAGGCTGTTGAATGCGTTCTTGACATCCAAGAAGACCGCTAGCATCACGTCACCTTCGTCCGTTGCTTCCCTAGAAATGGTCTTTAGGTGGTCTATGGCGTCCATTGTGGAGCGGCCCGCCCGAAAACCGAATTGGACTCCAGAGAGATCTGGGCCAACTTCTTCAAGATGTCGGACGAGGCGATCTGCGATTATCTTTTCCAGTAATTTTGCCACCTCATCCAGCAACACTATCCGTCGGTACCCCGATGAATGGCCTGGTGGTCGGCCATCTTGTGGAATCAGACAGACACTGCCCGTCTTCCATAGGTTAGGGAACTGGCCAGTGTGAAGACACTTGTTGAAATATTCTCGAATCCAGTCCGCCCAAGCCTCAGAAGCTATAAATAGTAGCCGACCTGGTACACCATCCGGCCCTGGTGCGGTCCGCCTTTTTCGCAGCCGATGCAAGGCTTTGTTCATTTCACCCTCTCTGATCGGAGAGAAATTCGAGTCATTTTCCATTCGTGCAGGTTGGGGGGGCGTCATGTCCTAGTGAGACCGGAAACAACTCCCCCATTACGTTGTCTAGTACCTCCCTAGTAAGGGTCTCGGTCACGGGAGCACCCTGCGGGCGGAGCTTTTTCCGAGATATTTTGTATGGGCGTCCCCAAGGGTCCCGACTTAGCTCAACCAAGATTTCCTCCCTCGCCCTGCTCTTTGCCTCCTTGATAGCTATCTGCAGGGCTTTCCGCTTGTCCCGGTAGATGCCCCTAAGGTTTTCTTCAGTCGTTGCGTCCGGACCCTATCGCCTACGACACCGCACATAGACTCGGCGAGCAGTATTGCACTCCTTTCGCAGAGCCCCAATCTCCGGCGACCACCAATATACCTGCCGCTTGGCTGGCCGCCGTCGAATTCTCGGCATAGCTGCATCACACATCTTAACCAAGGACTTGCGTAGATGATCAGCCAATTCATCCACCGAGGGTCTCCACCATTGAATCGGGAGTGACCCAGCGCTGCACGAGCGCCACCTCACGGGCAAACTCCCGGTCCATTTTTGTGCAGGCCCAACGAACAAATTGGCTGCGCCCTCTAGGCGGTGTCACCATTACGGAAGGAGGGGAGACCACAAAACGAATATCGCTCACCCAACAGACAGTCAGTTGATGGAAGAATTCAAGCGCTCCATAATCTGCTCTGTTGGAGCAATGATTCATGCGCGACTGGACGGAATTGAGGACCGTCTTCTTCCAGCCAAGCCCTGCCGGCCTTTACTAGCAGCGGACCAAAGAAGAGGCGCAACTAATAACAATACAGACACGGACTCAGCCTCGGGAACGAAACTTACGAAGGACGTGGTCGCTGCAGCAAAGAATGATAACCGGCCGCTTGTGCGACAGGAGTCTAGCACAGTGAGCTCGGCATCGCCTCGGACAAGCGGGACTGCATCTCATCAAGCACCCTTAGAGAGTCAGGCAGATGAAGACGGGTACATTCCAATCCGTAACAAAAAGAGTAATAAGGCAAAAAAGGCCAAAAAGGCGAATAACGCAGGCGGACCTGAGCTGGTGCCCGCTGCGGCAAAAGCGGCCGGGAAGAACAAAGCCAAGCCTAAGTTTACGACGCCGAAAACAGCGGCGGTGGTTAAGATTTGAACGGCCTAAGAAAGGGTTTTATTTCACTTAACTATTAATTATAAAGTCCTTTCTAAGCGGTGTCAACCCTAGCGTCGATTGGCCGTGCGGGCAAGATCCGGCGCGTTCTAGATCCGTTCGTTCCATTGCTAAATTTCGTAGGCACGAAAGCGCTAGGTGTAACGTAGAAACCTGTAAAAATTGCCCAGCAAGATGCTTTATTATTCATGTATCCGGAAAGAACGGCCCGCTGTCATTTTATTTTATTCGACGTTTTAATCACGTTTACATAAGGTTTGGTTTCTTTCGGCCGAACCTTGGGTTTCGCTTTCGGCAAAAAAACATGTTTCGGTCGGACACTTAAACATGAACACAAGTCAGTTTTAAACGCAATCTGAGTATAAAAAAGAAATATCGATTTCCAACGCAATTTGAGTACAAATAAAAAAGTGCAAAATGCGCCAAATGCCGTGCGCCGTGCGGCCACTTTTTACGCTTCAGACTTCGAATTCGTGTTTGAAGACCTTATTGTCGTCCTTGATAACGCTTGTCACACATTCCGCCATTAATTAGCGCAATCCTGGCTGCCCAGCACATTCTAAAGCAAGTTAGCGTGAGACGCTTGGTCTATTAGCTCAACAACACTAATCAGGACGTTCGCTTCGCAGGATGTCGCATGAAGATTCACGCGGAGCACGTGTCTGAGTCTGAGAGCGTAGCAGCGTGCAAACTGCACGCAGACCGCGCGCGCGAGCTGCTCCTGCTGGCGCCGGGCGCGCCCGACCAGCGCCGCTGGGTGGCTCGCCTGGCGCGCCGCGTGCAGCGCTACGGGTACCGCGCCGCGCACACCAACCACGACCACACCAAGCTCTCCCCCAGGTACGATACTGCTCACTGCTCACACTGCTGGCCCGGCTATAGTACTGACCGACCAGCGCCGCTGGGTGGCTCGCCTGGCGCGCCGCGTGCAGCGCTACGGGTACCGCGCCGCGCACACCAACCACGACCACACCAAGCTCTCCCCAAGGTACGATACTGCTCACTGCTCACACTGCTGGCCCGGCTATAGTACTGACCGACCAGCGCCGCTGGGTGGCTCGCCTGGCGCGCCGCGTGCAGCGCTACGGGTACCGCGCCGCGCACACCAACCACGACCACACCAAGCTCTCCCCAAGGTACGATACTGCTCACTGCTCACACTGCTGGCCCGGCTATAGTACTGACCGACCAGCGCCGCTGGGTGGCTCGCCTGGCGCGCCGCGTGCAGCGCTACGGGTACCGCGCCGCGCACACCAACCACGACCACACCAAGCTCTCCCCAAGGTACGATACTGCTCACTGCTCACACTGCTGGCCCGGCTATAGTACTGACCGACCAGCGCCGCTGGGTGGCTCGCCTGGCGCGCCGCGTGCAGCGCTACGGGTACCGCGCCGCGCACACCAACCACGACCACACCAAGCTCTCCCCAAGGTACGATACTGCTCACTGCTCACACTGCTGGCCCGGCTATAGTACTGACCGACCAGCGCCGCTGGGTGGCTCGCCTGGCGCGCCGCGTGCAGCGCTACGGGTACCGCGCCGCGCACACCAACCACGACCACACCAAGCTCTCCCCAAGGTACGATACTGCTCACTGCTCACACTGCTGGCCCGGCTATAGTACTGACCGACCAGCGCCGCTGGGTGGCTCGCCTGGCGCGCCGCGTGCAGCGCTACGGGTACCGCGCCGCGCACACCAACCACGACCACACCAAGCTCTCCCCAAGGTACGATACTGCTCACTGCTCACACTGCTGGCCCGGCTATAGTACTGACCGACCAGCGCCGCTGGGTGGCTCGCCTGGCGCGCCGCGTGCAGCGCTACGGGTACCGCGCCGCGCACACCAACCACGACCACACCAAGCTCTCCCCCAGGTACGATACTGCTCACTGCTCACACTGCTGGCCCGGCTATAGTACTGACCGACCAGCGCCGCTGGGTGGCTCGCCTGGCGCGCCGCGTGCAGCGCTACGGGTACCGCGCCGCGCACACCAACCACGACCACACCAAGCTCTCCCCAAGGTACGATACTGCTCACTGCTCACACTGCTGGCCCGGCTATAGTACTGACCGACCAGCGCCGCTGGGTGGCTCGCCTGGCGCGCCGCGTGCAGCGCTACGGGTACCGCGCCGCGCACACCAACCACGACCACACCAAGCTCTCCCCAAGGTACGATACTGCTCACTGCTCACACTGCTGGCCCGGCTATAGTACTGACCGACCAGCGCCGCTGGGTGGCTCGCCTGGCGCGCCGCGTGCAGCGCTACGGGTACCGCGCCGCGCACACCAACCACGACCACACCAAGCTCTCCCCAAGGTACGATACTGCTCACTGCTCACACTGCTGGCCCGGCTATAGTACTGACCGACCAGCGCCGCTGGGTGGCTCGCCTGGCGCGCCGCGTGCAGCGCTACGGGTACCGCGCCGCGCACACCAACCACGACCACACCAAGCTCTCCCCAAGGTACGATACTGCTCACTGCTCACACTGCTGGCCCGGCTATAGTACTGACCGACCAGCGCCGCTGGGTGGCTCGCCTGGCGCGCCGCGTGCAGCGCTACGGGTACCGCGCCGCGCACACCAACCACGACCACACCAAGCTCTCCCCAAGGTACGATACTGCTCACTGCTCACACTGCTGGCCCGGCTATAGTACTGACCGACCAGCGCCGCTGGGTGGCTCGCCTGGCGCGCCGCGTGCAGCGCTACGGGTACCGCGCCGCGCACACCAACCACGACCACACCAAGCTCTCCCCAAGGTACGATACTGCTCACTGCTCACACTGCTGGCCCGGCTATAGTACTGACCGACCGGCGCCGCTGGGCGGCTCGCCTGGCGCGCCGCGTGCAGCGCTACGGGTACCGCGCCGCGCACACCAACCACGACCACACCAAGCTCTCCCCAAGGTACGATACTGCTCACTGCTCACACTGCTGGCCCGGCTATAGTACTGACCGACCAGCGCCGCTGTGTGGCTCGCCTGGCGCGCCGCGTGCAGCGCTACGGGTACCGCGCCGCGCACACCAACCACGACCACACCAAGCTCTCCCCAAGGTACGATACTGCTCACTGCTCACACTGCTGGCCCGGCTATAGTACTGACCGACCAGCGCCGCTGGGTGGCTCGCCTGGCGCGCCGCGTGCAGCGCTACGGGTACCGCGCCGCGCACACCAACCACGACCACACCAAGCTCTCCCCAAGGTACGATACTGCTCACTGCTCACACTGCTGGCCCGGCTATAGTACTGACCGACCAGCGCCGCTGGGTGGCTCGCCTGGCGCGCCGCGTGCAGCGCTACGGGTACCGCGCCGCGCACACCAACCACGACCACACCAAGCTCTCCCCAAGGTACGATACTGCTCACTGCTCACACTGCTGGCCCGGCTATAGTACTGACCGACCAGCGCCGCTGGGTGGCTCGCCTGGCGCGCCGCGTGCAGCGCTACGGGTACCGCGCCGCGCACACCAACCACGACCACACCAAGCTCTCCCCAAGGTACGATACTGCTCACTGCTCACACTGCTGGCCCGGCTATAGTACTGACCGACCAGCGCCGCTGGGTGGCTCGCCTGGCGCGCCGCGTGCAGCGCTACGGGTACCGCGCCGCGCACACCAACCACGACCACACCAAGCTCTCCCCAAGGTACGATACTGCTCACTGCTCACACTGCTGGCCCGGCTATAGTACTGACCGACCAGCGCCGCTGGGTGGCTCGCCTGGCGCGCCGCGTGCAGCGCTACGGGTACCGCGCCGCGCACACCAACCACGACCACACCAAGCTCTCCCCAAGGTACGATACTGCTCACTGCTCACACTGCTGGCCCGGCTATAGTACTGACCGACCAGCGCCGCTGGGTGGCTCGCCTGGCGCGCCGCGTGCAGCGCTACGGGTACCGCGCCGCGCACACCAACCACGACCACACCAAGCTCTCCCCAAGGTACGATACTGCTCACTGCTCACACTGCTGGCCCGGCTATAGTACTGACCGACCAGCGCCGCTGGGTGGCTCGCCTGGCGCGCCGCGTGCAGCGCTACGGGTACCGCGCCGCGCACACCAACCACGACCACACCAAGCTCTCCCCAAGGTACGATACTGCTCACTGCTCACACTGCTGGCCCGGCTATAGTACTGACCGACCAGCGCCGCTGGGTGGCTCGCCTGGCGCGCCGCGTGCAGCGCTACGGGTACCGCGCCGCGCACACCAACCACGACCACACCAAGCTCTCCCCAAGGTACGATACTGCTCACTGCTCACACTGCTGGCCCGGCTATAGTACTGACCGACCAGCGCCGCTGGGTGGCTCGCCTGGCGCGCCGCGTGCAGCGCTACGGGTACCGCGCCGCGCACACCAACCACGACCACACCAAGCTCTCCCCAAGGTACGATACTGCTCACTGCTCACACTGCTGGCCCGGCTATAGTACTGACCGACCAGCGCCGCTGGGTGGCTCGCCTGGCGCGCCGCGTGCAGCGCTACGGGTACCGCGCCGCGCACACCAACCACGACCACACCAAGCTCTCCCCAAGGTACGATACTGCTCACTGCTCACACTGCTGGCCCGGCTATAGTACTGACCGACCAGCGCCGCTGGGTGGCTCGCCTGGCGCGCCGCGTGCAGCGCTACGGGTACCGCGCCGCGCACACCAACCACGACCACACCAAGCTCTCCCCAAGGTACGATACTGCTCACTGCTCACACTGCTGGCCCGGCTATAGTACTGACCGACCAGCGCCGCTGGGTGGCTCGCCTGGCGCGCCGCGTGCAGCGCTACGGGTACCGCGCCGCGCACACCAACCACGACCACACCAAGCTCTCCCCAAGGTACGATACTGCTCACTGCTCACACTGCTGGCCCGGCTATAGTACTGACCGACCAGCGCCGCTGGGTGGCTCGCCTGGCGCGCCGCGTGCAGCGCTACGGGTACCGCGCCGCGCACACCAACCACGACCACACCAAGCTCTCCCCAAGGTACGATACTGCTCACTGCTCACACTGCTGGCCCGGCTATAGTACTGACCGACCAGCGCCGCTGGGTGGCTCGCCTGGCGCGCCGCGTGCAGCGCTACGGGTACCGCGCCGCGCACACCAACCACGACCACACCAAGCTCTCCCCAAGGTACGATACTGCTCACTGCTCACACTGCTGGCCCGGCTATAGTACTGACCGACCAGCGCCGCTGGGTGGCTCGCCTGGCGCGCCGCGTGCAGCGCTACGGGTACCGCGCCGCGCACACCAACCACGACCACACCAAGCTCTCCCCAAGGTACGATACTGCTCACTGCTCACACTGCTGGCCCGGCTATAGTACTGACCGACCAGCGCCGCTGGGTGGCTCGCCTGGCGCGCCGCGTGCAGCGCTACGGGTACCGCGCCGCGCACACCAACCACGACCACACCAAGCTCTCCCCAAGGTACGATACTGCTCACTGCTCACACTGCTGGCCCGGCTATAGTACTGACCGACCAGCGCCGCTGGGTGGCTCGCCTGGCGCGCCGCGTGCAGCGCTACGGGTACCGCGCCGCGCACACCAACCACGACCACACCAAGCTCTCCCCAAGGTACGATACTGCTCACTGCTCACACTGCTGGCCCGGCTATAGTACTGACCGACCAGCGCCGCTGGGTGGCTCGCCTGGCGCGCCGCGTGCAGCGCTACGGGTACCGCGCCGCGCACACCAACCACGACCACACCAAGCTCTCCCCAAGGTACGATACTGCTCACTGCTCACACTGCTGGCCCGGCTATAGTACTGACCGACCAGCGCCGCTGGGTGGCTCGCCTGGCGCGCCGCGTGCAGCGCTACGGGTACCGCGCCGCGCACACCAACCACGACCACACCAAGCTCTCCCCAAGGTACGATACTGCTCACTGCTCACACTGCTGGCCCGGCTATAGTACTGACCGACCAGCGCCGCTGGGTGGCTCGCCTGGCGCGCCGCGTGCAGCGCTACGGGTACCGCGCCGCGCACACCAACCACGACCACACCAAGCTCTCCCCAAGGTACGATACTGCTCACTGCTCACACTGCTGGCCCGGCTATAGTACTGACCGACCAGCGCCGCTGGGTGGCTCGCCTGGCGCGCCGCGTGCAGCGCTACGGGTACCGCGCCGCGCACACCAACCACGACCACACCAAGCTCTCCCCAAGGTACGATACTGCTCACTGCTCACACTGCTGGCCCGGCTATAGTACTGACCGACCAGCGCCGCTGGGTGGCTCGCCTGGCGCGCCGCGTGCAGCGCTACAGGTACCGCGCCGCGCACACCAACCACGACCACACCAAGCTCTCCCCAAGGTACGATACTGCTCACTGCTCACACTGCTGGCCCGGCTATAGTACTGACCGACCAGCGCCGCTGGGTGGCTCGCCTGGCGCGCCGCGTGCAGCGCTACGGGTACCGCGCCGCGCACACCAACCACGACCACACCAAGCTCTCCCCAAGGTACGATACTGCTCACTGCTCACACTGCTGGCCCGGCTATAGTACTGACCGACCAGCGCCGCTGGGTGGCTCGCCTGGCGCGCCGCGTGCAGCGCTACGGGTACCGCGCCGCGCACACCAACCACGACCACACCAAGCTCTCCCCAAGGTACGATACTGCTCACTGCTCACACTGCTGGCCCGGCTATAGTACTGACCGACCAGCGCCGCTGGGTGGCTCGCCTGGCGCGCCGCGTGCAGCGCTACGGGTACCGCGCCGCGCACACCAACCACGACCACACCAAGCTCTCCCCAAGGTACGATACTGCTCACTGCTCACACTGCTGGCCCGGCTATAGTACTGACCGACCAGCGCCGCTGGGTGGCTCGCCTGGCGCGCCGCGTGCAGCGCTACGGGTACCGCGCCGCGCACACCAACCACGACCACACCAAGCTCTCCCCCAGGTACGATACTGCTCACTGCTCACACTGCTGGCCCGGCTATAGTACTGACCGACCAGCGCCGCTGGGTGGCTCGCCTGGCGCGCCGCGTGCAGCGCTACGGGTACCGCGCCGCGCACACCAACCACGACCACACCAAGCTCTCCCCCAGGTACGATACTGCTCACTGCTCACACTGCTGGCCCGGCTATAGTACTGACCGACCAGCGCCGTTGGGTGGCTCGCCTGGCGCGCCGCGTGCAGCGCTACGGGTACCGCGCCGCGCACACCAACCACGACCACACCAAGCTCTCCCCCAGGTACGATACTGCTCACTGCTCACACTGCTGGCCCGGCTATAGTACTGACCGACCAGCGCCGCTGGGTGGCTCGCCTGGCGCGCCGCGTGCAGCGCTACGGGTACCGCGCCGCGCACACCAACCACGACCACACCAAGCTCTCCCCAAGGTACGATACTGCTCACTGCTCACACTGCTGGCCCGGCTATAGTACTGACCGACCAGCGCCGCTGGGTGGCTCGCCTGGCGCGCCGCGTGCAGCGCTACGGGTACCGCGCCGCGCACACCAACCACGACCACACCAAGCTCTCCCCAAGGTACGATACTGCTCACTGCTCACACTGCTGGCCCGGCTATAGTACTGACCGACCAGCGCCGCTGGGTGGCTCGCCTGGCGCGCCGCGTGCAGCGCTACGGGTACCGCGCCGCACACACCAACCACGACCACACCAAGCTCTCCCCCAGGTACGATACTGCTCACTGCTCACACTGCTGGCCCGGCTATAGTACTGACCGACCAGCGCCGCTGGGTGGCTCGCCTGGCGCGCCGCGTGCAGCGCTACGGGTACCGCGCCGCGCACACCAACCACGACCACACCAAGCTCTCCTCCAGGTACGATACTGCTCACTGCTCACACTGCTGGCCCGGCTATAGTACTGACCGACCAGCGCCGCTGGGTGGCTCGCCTGGCGCGCCGCGTGCAGCGCTACGGGTACCGCGCCGCGCACACCAACCACGACCACACCAAGCTCTCCCCCAGGTACGATACTGCTCACTGCTCACACTGCTGGCCCGGCTATAGTACTGACCGACCAGCGCCGCTGGGTGGCTCGCCTGGCGCGCCGCGTGCAGCGCTACGGGTACCGCGCCGCGCACACCAACCACGACCACACCAAGCTCTCCCCCAGGTACGATACTGCTCACTGCTCACACTGCTGGCCCGGCTATAGTACTGACCGACCAGCGCCGCTGGGTGGCTCGCCTGGCGCGCCGCGTGCAGCGCTACGGGTACCGCGCCGCGCACACCAACCACGACCACACCAAGCTCTCCCCCAGGTACGATACTGCTCACTGCTCACACTGCTGGCCCGGCTATAGTACTGACCGACCAGCGCCGCTGGGTGGCTCGCCTGGCGCGCCGCGTGCAGCGCTACGGGTACCGCGCCGCGCACACCAACCACGACCACACCAAGCTCTCCCCCAGGTACGATACTGCTCACTGCTCACACTGCTGGCCCGGCTATAGTACTGACCGACCAGCGCCGCTGGGTGGCTCGCCTGGCGCGCCACGTGCAGCGCTACGGGTACCGCGCCGCGCACACCAACCACGACCACACCAAGCTCTCCCCCAGGTACGATACTGCTCACTGCTCACACTGCTGGCCCGGCTATAGTACTGACCGACCAGCGCCGCTGGGTGGCTCGCCTGGCGCGCCACGTGCAGCGCTACGGGTACCGCGCCGCGCACACCAACCACGACCACACCAAGCTCTCCCCCAGGTACGATACTGCTCACTGCTCACACTGCTGGCCCGGCTATAGTACTGACCGACCAGCGCCGCTGGGTGGCTCGCCTGGCGCGCCGCGTGCAGCGCTACGGGTACCGTGCCGCGCACACCAACCACGACCACACCAAGCTCTCCCCCAGGTACGATACTGCTCACTGCTCACACTGCTGGCCCGGCTATAGTACTGACCGACCAGCGCCGCTGGGTGGCTCGCCTGGCGCGCCGCGTGCAGCGCTACGGGTACCGCGCCGCGCACACCAACCACGACCACACCAAGCTCTCCCCCAGGTACGATACTGCTCACTGCTCACACTGCTGGCCCGGCTATAGTACTGACCGACCAGCGCCGCTGGGTGGCTCGCCTGGCGCGCCACGTGCAGCGCTACGGGTACCGCGCCGCGCACACCAACCACGACCACACCAAGCTCTCCCCCAGGTACGATACTGCTCACTGCTCACACTGCTGGCCCGGCTATAGTACTGACCGACCAGCGCCGCTGGGTGGCTCGCCTGGCGCGCCGCGTGCAGCGCTACGGGTACCGCGCCGCGCACACCAACCACGACCACACCAAGCTCTCCCCCAGGTACGATACTGCTCACTGCTCACACTGCTGGCCCGACTATATATAGTACTGACCGTCAGCAGCCCCTTTGCAAAAATGACCGTTCTGGATCAGACACAAAATGCTACTGAAGTATTTTAACCGCAATATTTTGTTTTGCAGAGACTCGATGCGCTCCAATCTGAAGTTATCGTACATGAACGCGAGTCAGCGCAGCTCCACGCTGCCGGCCAACGCGTCCCTGCCGCGCCAGTAGACCGCGACTTGTGACGTGGCAGCCGCCACACAAGGCAATCGAAACATGTTTGGGTAGTCTAGATTTCGTTCGTCGCCCATCGTTTTGTACTAACATTATATTTTCATATCCATCGTTTGTTTTAAATGTGATCGGTTTTGATCTGTTGTCGATAAGCGGCCTACGGCGTTTTATTTTGTTACGATATTTTTCGATGAGTCTACGGAAAAATTGTTTTTGTAACTTATTCAGTGATTTATAAAATAAGCTAGTCTCATTTAGTAAGTTCAAATTTCGCCTAAGTTAGAGGATTCAGCTTGACTGCTGTGATAGTTTTTGATATTTTACAAGTGAGTACTTACGTGGAACACTGGCCTGGATCGATCGGAGCGTCGCAGGGCAATTTGCGACCTGAAGTTTTTAGCAATTCGAGGTCCTATGTAACTTTAAAGAAACCGATGTTTTCATGGCATCTAACATGAGATGCCAAGGCGCTCCCGATCGTAAACAATTGTGTTAATATTGTACCGCACCGCAGCATACGTTGTTATAGCATAGCTCATACACACTTATATTAATTTTAGGGTGTTAATAAGAATTTTGTAAGTAGACTCGGGTCCTCGAACCTACGTCCAACAATTAAAATAAATCTAACATTTTACACATACGCCATCTAACTTATAGTGCCTAGCCAACTTTTTTATAGTCGAAGTTTAAAAAGAAAACAAGCCAGAAGTTAGCTGCAAATAATCCGACGATGATGAGTATTCTAATTATTATTTTTTGATTAAAAGTACAAGTTTAAAATTGTATCAAAATTACCGTTATTCGAGTTACTAGAGTCACCAGGGCTCTGTAACGTGTGTTTTCTGGGACCTCCATTTCTCTACCTGTCTAGGATTGCTTTGTAATTCCAATCTAAACGAGTACCTTATTGTATCTACCACCTCTCATAGAATGTTCACACAATGTTGTCATTATTGCCTGAACATTATATATTATTTTTATTTTTGTAACGCCTATAACCAGATTTGCATTTTACTATATTTAAATAATTTTGTTATATTTATTGTGTTAAAATTCTTCGTGTTTTACTTATTTATATTCAACTTGAAATTTATTGTCAATGTAGAAAAGGTTCCAGGATTACTGTAAATCAAATTAGTAATGTGATACTAATAAGATTTATGTCTGTAGGCATGCACTTCCCTCCACGGCCTTCCGTCGTTTAGTCGCGTTCTTAAAAAGAGCGAATGGCCTGACGTGGCCTTGCACGTTCCAATTAAATGATATCGGTTTTCCGAAAGAACTTGTTTTGCACGGTTTTAACTCTGTGATAATATATTTCTCAACTCAAATTTGTACGCCGTATTTGCACCCTTTTATTAACTTAATTAATCAATTCAAATAGTACTCGTGATAATTCGCGAGTGTTATGTTGATTTGTTCCGGAACTTAATGTAAGAACTACCGGTGTTTCCTTAGGGGAGCACACTGTTGGACTAACTGCACTGGTTACTAAACTATTCACAAGTGCACTTGTTGCGTTCTTCCATCTTGTTTAGACTCGAACCGAGCACTCTTGACGGGACCTACGTGTTAGTGTAATCGCAACGTGCGGCCGCACTTGCAACTTAACGAAAACAGTGCCATAAGTGATTTGTTTAGTGAAACGGCTCCGGTATTTGCTCAAGCCCATGTTGTACTAAATCCAGCGAGTTACTTAATTATGTAAGACTCCCATTCGGGCTTCCTCGAATCATACAATCAATTTATACTGTTTAGACTAGTGTAATGAGCTTATTGTATCGTTATTATATAGACGTTTTGTAGGTTATGCGAACTATCCTATCCAAATGCCTAATTCGAGTGTGATGTTATACTTTGGCGAGGCACTGATATTTATGTGATTCGAAGCAATAAAAGCAATCGGCTGTCGTACAGAGTATTGACTAATAATTTAGTGCAATTCGGTGTATATGGGTGCCAAATTACTCTTAATTCAGATTTGGTGAATTACCTATTAATTGTACAAAAGTTGTAATTATTAAGGTTACAGGTACTGAATACTAAATGTCGCGAGACGGCACCAATTAAGGAATTGATAAGTATAATGCCAAGTCAATCAATAATTGTAAACACCAATTTTAATACGCCTTCGTAGGTTTATACGACATTTTGTTCAGATGTGATTTTAAAGTACAAAAGTGTCGAGAGTACATGATTCGATGTACGTACTGACCTTGGCAGAAGTCAAAGTAAAGGTCACAGCTCATTAGAGCCATCCGGTGCCCGACCCGCACCGCCTCGCCTCGAGCGGTTAGTATTCTTTATATGGATTTGTAAGGTCATGCGCTCACTGCATCAACTCCGTAGTTAGTACATTTACGAGGCGAGGCGGTGCGGGTCGGGCGCCGGGTGGCTCTAATGAGCTGTGACCTTGAAGTGGGTCGCTCAATGAGGTTGCGAGCGGCTTAGGTCGCCGCTCGGCGAGCTGTGATAGTGACGACGAGTCCAACGCCCGCGGTGCTACAGGAAGCAGGCCTCCCACGCATTGTTGTTACTAGTGGTTCTTGTTGAAGATAAATATAGATGCGCTGTTTATTATTGCTCTACACACTGTTTACATTCCTCCGACGAAAGCTATGTTGAGTTTTGTTTATCTTAGTTTTATATTGACTCAAGTTCAACTCTCTCGCTTGTCCAGTTATCGCTTTTATATTTTTTTAGATGTAAGTCCGAAACAATATCTGTTCATTTATGTACTGACATACGAATTTCAAATTTACCTAGGTACTTAAGTGTTTGATAGATTGCAATCACCGTAGTTTACGCTTATTTTTGAGATGCATTTTTAAATGGATATATATAATTTAGGCAGCTGTTGCATTGTGTTCCATTCCATGATATTTTATGTTTCGCGCGTTCGGAAATGTTTCGTTTGCCAAAGAAAATTTTAAAATCAGCTTAAATAAAATTATTCCACGTCTTATTTTAATAGGCCACGTTTTGTTTCCGTGCTTGTCATTAATATTAATTCAATATGATAATAATTATTGTTATTTACTATGCATAATCATACACCTGATTTTATTACACGACAATTTTCGGGAGTATTTTTTTAAAATTATCGTAGCCTTATCCTGATACACGTTAGTTAAGAAATACTCCCAAATTGTCAAAGGTATAATAGTGGACAATGTAAAATCATATTTGTAAATTATTTATTATTATTCAATTACATCCCTTATTGTAACGTTTTATTTATCGATCTAAAGATGTAAGTTCCTAACTAGCTAGCTTCTCATTTGTAAAGAATACTTTTTGGTTAGCTTATCGCTGATATAGTTTGTTCGGCTTAACGGTTTATTGCGTAGAAGGTGTAACATTACTAGGAATTCTAGTACATTATCATGAATCTATTACTTTATAAAATGATTTTGGAATTGTATCTGTGAGCGAATATTACTATTATATATGCCTACGTACTACGTGTCATGCAATATACTAATACTACGTGCCTTAGCTACGGGCCACTCCCATATCATCTAGGCAAACTATGTTAAATCTATCAATAGTTATTATAATGTACATATGTTTTAAAATAAACCGATATTTTATGGATTTTTAAGGAATTTGTATATTGTAAAGATTATTAATTAATTTTATCATAAAATTAATGCCTATCTAATAAGTGCTACATTTGTGAAAAATAAATAACATTTTCAAACTTATTGTTTTATTATGAAACTTACAATAAATTACTAGATATAACATTTTTAAAATTTGCATTAAAACGATTAATAACAACAACAAATCAAATAGAACAATAACGTCGTGAACGGCTACAAAATACAAATAATAATAATGAATATTGTTCAGCTAAGTGCGACGTGGGTCCATACAAACGAACCAGTGTGTTGCCGTTTCGTGCAAAACCTCTATAAGGTGAGCTTACTGCTAAGTGAATACAGAGGCTCTAGTACAAGTTTTACCGAAACAAAAGTATACGATCGCGTTTGCGTTTTGCCCACAATTTGACAGCTAAACGCGAACGCGGTCGTAACGTTTTGTTTCGCTAAAACTTATACTAGAGCCTCTGATGTGGGATAGCCGTCCGTGGTTCAGAAGAGGCCGACAGACTTCTTGAGGTCCTTCTGCTTCCAGCCGGGCAGAGCGCGGAACTCGCTGTACGGCATGTGGAATGCCGACACGAAGTCGTCGTGCGTCAGGTAGAGCTGGGAACGAAACTCGATTTAGATCTAAAGTTATAAGGTTGGGAAGTATTCACGGGTAGGGATATAAAGGTCACAAGGCGGTGCGGGTCGGGCGCCGGGTGGTTCTAATGAGCTGTGACCTTTAAGCTACGGCATATCCATCTCTGTGAAAGATTTGGCTGACGATGTTCCCTCCTTGAAGCGGGAATAGGTTCTCGGAAGGCGTCAGTGCCATGAATTTGTTTAAACGCACAATACACGTCTGATCAGAAATCGCACGCGAATGACAGAGATAAACATAGCGAGTTCGGAAAAGTCTGATGCAAGAATCGGACGTCAATACGAAAAATAGTCGGATCAGATTATCGGAAGTAAATTCGGATGTGCAACTATCGCCTCATTCTCATTACCCAGTAGATCTACATCGGAAGGCAAGGTGTTGGGCTCATACTTCTCTTGCTGGTTCAAGGTTGGGACTGCTCTGAACCGTGACTTTTAGAACTATAACCAGACCTCCTTAGCCAGTGGATCCACGTCGGAAGGCAGGTGGTCCTTGGGCCCGCGTAGTACGGCCAGCGGGTATTTCTCGTGCTGGTCGAAGCGGTTAGCGCTGTTGCCGCTCTGCAGCGCGCTGTTGCCGCCCTGCACGATCGCCTTGCCTTCGAGCGCGCTTATGATGGCGCTGAATGTTTTGTGGCCCTGGAGACAAAATTATTATTACAGATTACTATATTGAACTTTGCACAAACCAAATATTTCCAAATTTAGTCACTCAACATGCCATGGAAAGGAGTAGGTATGTTAGGTGTCCGAAAGAGTGACCGAATGAGAAACTCCAAGATAAGGGATAAGACCACAGCACGGGATGTCACAACCAAAATAAAAAGGTTCAAATGGAAGTGGTCTGCCATATAATTCGAGGTGCTCACAAATGGAGCAAGCAAATCACCCAATGGCATCCTAGAGAGGGCAAACGAAAGAAAGGGAGACCTCGAAGGAGATGGAATGATGATATCAGGCAGGTGGCAGGATGCACCTGGAGCAAAGTTTCACAAGACCGGGTACAATGGAGAAGGTTGGAGGAGGCTTTTGCCGAAGGTAGGCGGACACAAAATTAAAAAAAATTGAAATAGTACTGGATAGGTGATTTATTAAATGAGTTATTAGTACATACACAACATACATACATTTGTAACTATTACTTAGTGTCCGAAAATAAAGGCATTTTTTTTATTATACTATTTTACTATATATATATAGGGTTTGATTTGACATGTCCAGGGAAGTTACGGAGTCTTCCGTCATTTGCAAAAAGCAGTCGAAATAAAACGAAGAATAATCTGTGGGAAAAGCTACTATTTAATTAACATCAAAACATCATACATATAACCATTAAGTACTAAGAAAATATCGTTTGCCAGTAAAATCGTAATTAGTAGTTTCGTGAAACAGGCCTCCGCTCGTGAATTGAGAACCATCTCCGTCAAAAGTAAAAATGTACCAATACAATACCTTCCACATGGAATGCTTCCAGTGCGGGAAGAAGCCCGTGAAGTGCGGCGGCTCCCGGCCCTGGCTCAGCACGATCACCGGCGTCTCGGGGTCGCGCGCCGCCGGGTCTGCGGCACGAACAACATTCATAGACAGCTTATCAACTTATAGGTACATATGACAATAAGAAACATCTCGACAGGTACAGTTCGTTAAAAACTGCTCTTCGTTCATCTTTGTGGAGGGTACGATGCCCCAGGCAGACATGTATACAGCTCGTATAAAAATATATCATTTTATATGATTCACACATACCTGCACATATATTTACAAACAGGTTGTAACGAAAATGGGGTGTGAACCCATCAGTTCTAGGGCCAAAGTGCTCACAAATATCTGAACACGACTTTTATGTCTCGTCAATAGAGCCGTGTTCAGATATTTGTAAGCACTTTGGCCGCTCCGATATATCTGATGGCGATTGTACAATGAAAAGGCGACCCTCACAGGCTCATTGATCCACACTGGCTTGTCATATACTGTCAAGAATTGCGAAAGGTTGCTAAGGGCTGGGCCATGGCACCACACCATACGGCGAGAGGGCGCTCTCCGATCTCTCGCTCGTTATCGAACCGTACCTTGCGCGAGATAGGCTCTAGCGAGCGCGCGCGCGTCGTCCTTGGCGCGCTGGCAGCAGTGCGCGCCGAGCCACACGAACACGCTCGCGTGCGCGTCCAGCAGCGCCGCCGTCTCCGGCGCCAGCTCGTACTGGCTGAACGAAATGATCTCCTCGACTGGAAACACGTGCAGTACTCAACAGTGATCAATAGTAGATTGTGTCTCAAGGGAACAAAATTATGTATTTACGGGAAGGACGGTGTATTGAATCCCAGGCGTACCTAGCGAGAGATTCTTTTTCTCTCTGATTTCCGCGTAGGCGGTAATGTTTGCTAAGATGCCGGCTGATCCCGCTAGGCAGGCAGTAGTATGAACCTCCACGCCTAGCGAGTTCTGTCGGTTTCTGGTGTATTGTTCCATTTTTAGTTCGGTTGCGAAAGTGTTAACCAAAGAATATTAAATGTACAACTTAGATCCCTCTTTTGAGATGGAGTTCAATGAACTAAATAAGAAACTTACAAGTATACTGGCCAGGCCCTCCTAAAGCAACGTAGAACAGGCGCGGCGGCAGTGGACGTTCCATCTCCTTCAGCGGCGAGGACACCAATAAGTCGCGACGGTCGCCGATGGCCGCCCAGAAGTCCGGCTTCTCTTTGCCTGAAATTATAACTTCATTTTGCCTTAATACTGTTCAATGTTGCAGGCTGGTGAGGACCGTGGTCAGCGTCATGCCGTGAAAGAGTAAAAGTGTGTCGCATACATTTGGGACCGACGCACGAGATGCATCTGAAAGTTTAGTAGATAAAACAATTACCTAAAGACTTAATAATAATGTCATGGACGAGACAGGTACAGGTAGACGGGATTCTCTCCCAGTACCTGATTTACCCACAGGCTCATAAGGCTAGAGCCTGCTAAGGCGCAAGGACCAAGCAAGGGTGTGGCGAGCGGCGCGGCACTGAGCTGAGACTTACCTGCATTTCATAGTTAGCCTAGGGTTGTCAGAACTCTAAATCAGGCTCTGTTCACTCCGTATTTCGTCCAGCTGAGTACGCTCAGCTCTGCGCACCTGCGTAAGGTAGTATCGCGGTACACACACGCGCGCGCCCTCGCGCAGCACGTGGCACGCGCCGCGCCCGCGCACGCCTTGCCGCACCTGCATAAGGTAGTATCGGGGTACCTTGCATGACGAGCGTGTGCTCGGCGGCGGCCATGTTCTTGGCGACCTCGCGCTCGTCGCCCGTGGCGTGCGCGGCGCACCACACCCACACGCGCGCGCCCTCGCGCAGCACGTAGCACGCGCCGCGCCCGCGCATGCCTCGCCGCACCTGCGTAAGGTAGAACGGTCTCAAAACAATGCTTTGCATGCAAGGAAGACATGCGGTGTCTCGGAAGTCTCGATCATTCGGCGACAGTTCATTACAACCAAATAGAAATATCTAGATAAGAAAATGGAAATACCTCTACGCCGCGCGCCTCGCGTGCATATTGCCCCGACACCAGGATCAACGCGCGCGCCGGCGCCACCACGCGCCGCCCCATCGCTGCCAAAACAATAACTACTTTATAGTACGGCGCTTCCCATGTGAACTTTTCGCTTCGAGTCCTTATCTTTCAAACAAAGGCCATTGTCTCTACTATCGCATAGCCGCTAGCTACCGGTAAGCACGCGCCACAACAACATGGCATATTGAAAAACAAACGGTATCGTTATAGGGTTAAGGTGCAAATTTAATGTCACTGATATTCTAGATATTATGTTTTGGTAGTGTCCCAAGTAACATTTAGGCTAAAAATAAAACATTAAACCAGTTCATTAACAGCTTAAGACTATAAATGCTGATTAATAAAGTAAATACATACATTAAGCTGTACTGGAGCATAAACTGTATCGTTTTATACAAAACAGCTGGTTTACAGCTGTATATTGTCGAAATTATTACTTAAGAGCATTGTAAATTACAAAAATACAGTGTTAAGTGTAAAAAAATACTTTAAGCAGTTTAAGAAGACTAGAGTTACATAGCGACTGTTTAAGACTCTTGATTTATCTCTTTTTTACTGCTTAACGCTATACAAGGGCATATAATATTGCTACTGACTGCATATTGGTGTAAACTTACTCTGTTGTAAGTCCATCATATAAGGCTTGATAATAGCTGATTAATAGTTATCTACGAAACCCTTCATAAGCAATGCCCTTTACAAGAGTGTAATATAATGCTGTTGGCTGAATCAAACTTTATTGGAACTCTATTATAAAGCCGATGTACTGTGAGAGATGATTCAAACAAGTTGATAGTTCCACGTCGTTTATTAGAGTGTCCTATATGGTGCATTACAGTGCTTATATACTAGCATCATAGAGTAGTCATATAGTAGAGAGTATACAAGAGTATACATGCAGATACGTAGGTAGGTATATTACTTATCACACTACACCTTCCCCATCCGAGAAAATAAAATGCATGTATTATAACCATGCATTTTGTTTCCTATTATTTTAATGATAACCACAAGTGCCTCTCAACAGTTATCTTATATTCTTAAAAATAATAAGGAAGATATTACTAACACCTAAAAATTCTAGGACTACATATGTCTCTAATATAAACTCTCCGATTTGTCATTGAAAGCGTTAATTATGAAACTAATTTATTTTCCTTATAAGTCACTGGATGAATACACTTCTCATAATTGCTTTTTTTAAACATTTTAAAAGAAAATATTCATGACACGTAAAATGATTTAAAAATTATAATTATAGTTCCTTCTTTTATATACCTAGTTTGTCAGCAAAAATAATGAGAAAAAAAAAATCTATATGTTACAAAGTACTCTAAGTTATAAATGAATGCACGCTTGGATGACGAAACTATGGAAGTAAACTATTAATAATTATTCTAAGATTAAAAAAAAAACAGAAAGTAATATAAGTAATCTACTTAATATTTTTATATTTATTTTTCTTTATTTAATACCTCTCTGTGTCTCTCCATACAGTGTTATCATATCACATAGTTATGTGTATTATAATCGTTTGTCCTAGGTACCTAGATATTTCTCTTAAATTATGCACTTATGAGTGCTCAACATTGTCATTAATCAGTGTAAGTAAGTTGCAAATCTACATTATTTAATCATTATTTCTGTATCATTATGACGTCATTGTATTTTTTTTTAATATCCATTTAAATATTTAACTTAGTGTGCATCTCAATATGCTTCACTTGTGGCACAGGTACACAACGCATTTACACTTGGTCGGCCGACCTTACATATAATAATTATTTATTTGCTCAGGATACAAGGTAATTACTATTTATTAACGCGCACTTACTATTTATTATTACTATTCAGGCAGTTCTTTTAACACCTCCTTTCATTTAAACATACCATGTGTCCAAGGACCTTCACGATTGATACTCGACCGAATCATGATCAGGTTCCAAGGATTCCCTGCCTGCCTTGTATCCTGGTGTACCTTGCGATATACGTTCCTAGTCGCTCAATGGCGCCTCTCGAGCTACCGAAGATCACGAAAGGACATATTTTAATTTCAATTCCTATAACCGTTGCAATGCTCAAAAAAAATCCACTCTAAATCTCTATCACATAATGCACAAACCCTGAAAACATTAACAAATAAGAATTTCAACTACTCTTAGGTGATCAGTCTAATCGTTCAGTGAAAAACTTACTTGTTTAAATTTTCCCAGACACTAACTATTACATTCAAAAAACGAACTATATCAATCTCTTAATTAACATTCAAAACCAAACTACATTATGTTTACCAACCTTCAGGACATTTCATTACACATTCTGTTACAACCATATTTAAGATACTTGAAACCTTTAAAATCCAACAATAAAATAGTAACAACATTCCTATACCTTCATTGATGAAACTGTTCATATTCCTACTAACAAGATCCCATTTCACGTACCTAATAATGTAACACTCTTATTTTTATCTTTTATTTATATTATAATTATTACTGTCACATCCGTGTACAAAGTCAAATCCGGTACATATAGATATAAATTGTCGTTATAAAAGAAAATTGCAGAACCTACTAGCTACCTATTTACTAAATAAAAGATTAAACTACGGTATGGTTATAAGTATTGTTTTTATTTAGAACGATACAAAATATTAAGAAGTGTTGTATTAAATCAATTTCCAAAATGGTCATTAATTAAATAAGTAGGTTTGAAATAAAATGTTATTACAATTTAAAAGTATCTAAAATTATGCACGAAGCTTCATATTTTAATTGAAATTTGAGCTGTAATAACAGACGTCGCATGCCAATCCTTTTATGCTAACACGCGCGTCGCTTCACGCCTTACTTGTGTGCTACGATGCAATTACACAATAATGAATTTGGAAGGATAATTTAAGATTCTAATTGTTTTAGAATTATTTTAATACCGTACTTTTAACCATACTATTACATACTAAGTCTCGACATCAAGCGGCATAATATTTATATATTAATCATATTAATTCTAAGTCATTAATATAAAAGACGAGTGAAAATAGCTACGTAATACCAAATACGAAAAGGAAAGTTAGATGTCGTAATACGCAAAAAATTAAATACTCAAAAAAATCTTGCTCTCAGTGTCGGTTCTGGAACTCTTTGCCATCCCGTCGTCGTTCGACACGAACAACACCCAGCTGGACCATAATCCTCGACTCCCCGCAGCGACTCCAATAATAGTACATTCTTAATTTTAAATGCTGGTATGAGTCATTCTCTTCTTCAAGTTATCACTGTCAAGTATTATTTTAGCTTCGTTTATTTTGCCACTGGTTTTTAATGTTTTATTTTCGAAACAAATGTTTTTTTTATTAACACTGGTTTCCACTATCACATGTAAGCTTCAGTTCAGATGTTTTAATATCGTTTATCACGAGCACATAATAATAATAATAATAAAAGGTCCTTTGTCCTCTTGGTTTAAATAATAGCTAATTGATATTTCTGTTTAAAATTTTAACACTGATAAAGTCACCAAGGTCACTCAAGTTCTTTTCTGGCTGGCGCAGCGCGCCGCCAGCACGGCACGAGGCCGCACTGGCAAGGTCACCATGTACTGTGAGAGATGATTCAAACAAGTTGATAGTTCCACGTCGTTTATTAGAGTGTCCTATATGGTGCATTACAGTGCTTATATACTAGCATCATAGAGTAGTCATATAGTAGAGAGTATACAAGAGTATACATGCAGATACGTAGGTAGGTATATTACTTATCACACTACACCGATGCGATTAGTGTAGGTTTTACCGTATAGTTCAGCCGGAGGGCTATTTTAATTCTTATAGATGAATATAAAGAGCATAATCCAGCTTGAAATTGAAACCGTGAAGGTTACTTTAGAGTGGTATAGGGTCCAGTTAATAATTTTGTGTTTGGTTTAAATAGTCATTATGGACGTTAAACCATGGCATAAACAAAAGCGCCCGGTTCGCAGTAAAAAGATAAGGTTTGCGTTCAATTTAATTTAACCGTAAATTGCTGTATAATGTCGACACAATATCTACTGCTAAGCAGCTACTGTAATAATTAAATTATAATATACGTATTACTCTTTAAGCTGATACTTACTCTAATATTATGCCTCAGTTCAGCGAATAGCTTCATAATAGTGTACCAGAACAACATAAGAGCTTTATAAATTGGGGACGCCATCATAACATAACCTATGAATTTTATGTCATATTCTATTATATATTTTCGTATATAACTTTGCAAATGTCTTTAGAATAAGTCATTAGACACAATACAATTGGTTTATATTTCAGTAGAGAAGTATTGTGAATACAAAAATCGCGGTTTTAAGGTTAATAAAAACTAGTTGTTAGGATATTTTTTTGTTTATTTCTATTTTTACCTTTTATTTCGAGGGCGCGTGAGTTTATTGCTATTAATTGATACACATATCCACGGAAAAGTATGAGCCGCGAGCAACATTTCTACAGAGAATAGAAATATGGGTACTTATACTCGAATAATAATTTCACATCACAAATTATACTATAGCCGGCCGCAAATTCTGGTTTCAATAATTATATTAAGAAACTAGAAGTTTTTCACTTTGCAAAAAAAGAATTCTTATTTCAAGACTTTTTACAACCCGAGGCTGTACTATAAGAATAAAATGGTCAAATCGTAGAATTGTAGCTGTACAATGGAATTTTACGAGACCCTAAGTCAGCTTGTTATTTGGCGTATACAGCTATTATACAGCTGTTAACCAGCTGTATTTACACTTCAAGCTGTATAATTTGGGGCCCCTTTTGGCTGTATAATGGCTGTATATACAGCTATACAGCCCCTATGCAGCCTAGTTATACAGCCTAAAGTAAAAACAATATTTATAGTACAGCCTTTATACAGTTATAAATGTTACTTGGGGTAGGACGATAGACAGGCCCGAAGCAATACAATCGTCCTACACCTGGGAAGAGCCGTACTATAATACGAGTGCCGTTGAGACTATTGTCGCGTGAAACAAGTATATTCAAACATTGGAAGAGGATCAAACTATACCGATTGAGAAGAATCTGTAAAATGTTTGCTACGTACGATCGTAGTCGGATGCGCTGCCTACGTAAGTGATCATCCGTCCTTTGAAGATTTGCAAGAAGTGCGCAGGCTCCTTGCCTTGATAAACCCACGCCTGAAAAATAAGGATTGATTAGGTACTTAGATGAAAATATGTTCATAAATATGTACGTTAGTTTAAATAATGTAAATTGTACCTGGACGGGAAAACGCCCCAACTTATTGTAGAGGTCTTTGGCTTCTTTAGCACCCAAATTCCTCAGATCATTTGGCGAAGAGCCACCCTGAAAGAACAAACGTTACATATTGCATCACAAAAAATATCGCAAACTTGACGAAACGCACCGAAACTCATTACGGAATGCCCCATTGGATGTTTCGCGCTGTTTGCGCTTACGAGTACTAGTAATTAGGTACTTTAATTTAAAAGGAACAGTCTATCTAAGATCAAACTAACACTCTTTCTAAGCTTCTCTGACGATACATAATAATAGTCCCGTCTGTGCTTGATCTACTTTTCGTTAATGCCCAGAGTAGCGCGTGAACAATAATACATTATTTCCCGGCCTCACACTGATCACTTATATATGCTCACATATAGACGACCGAGCGTAGCGAGGTCGGGTAGTTACGAGGCTGGCAACCCGTTTTCACGCCGAGGTATGTATAGTGCTTTTCTCAAACATGCAATGGAATAAATTAAAAAATATCCAAGAAAATAAACTTAAATTTTCATGGCTAGGCTGAACGCCGTGATCCTGTGCCATAAATTGTGGAATGGAAATTAAAAAAGACAACCTTGCCGGCCTAGGCCTCCAATTTTGTATGAAATGCCATTACGTACCTCTCGTCTCGCTGCGCCCGAAACGTGACGCTTCGAAGAGTTCGAAGCCTATTATGAAAGAACACAACGTCAATATTTCATTGCATGTTTGAAAAAATATTACTTACCATCCAGTAGTATAGTATGGACTGGTCGCCGGTGGGCGCGTGGTAGGTGTAGAGCACCACGTAGCAGTCCCGGTCGTAGAACACGGCGGCCTGCGGGCGCTCCACCTCCACGAGGCCCTCCTGCACGCGCCACACGCGCAGCGCGCCCGACCCGTCGTCCGGCAGCTGGGCCTGCGGGGACAAGGTCATCAGCTCCGTCCTTGGGTTTGCTACGTCCGTCTCTGGAAATGCCTAGTTTATGCATAGACTAGGAGACATGCGACTATGATTATTTATGCTACGCGCATGCAAGCCTTTGATTACGACAACAAAGTTGGTATTTTTTAGTAAAGATAATAATAATGTTTATTGCAAACTTTGGTTTTTTACAATGTTTTTCAGCTTTCAACTACATGAAATTGGATCGCAAAGTCGCCGTGAATACGTACTAGCAGCTTGACAGAGATATTGTACGGTTTGGCTTCTACAGGTATTTAGGAGGAGATTATATATGCATATACTTACATATGTGGGCCTTTTCACTTTTGAGAGTTATACTTTTTTCTCTGAATTTGGAAAATTTTGACTTTTCCTTAAACGAAATCCAAAAATTACACTGAATTCTAATAATAATAAAAATATCAATTATAACCGACACTTAAAAGTGAAAACGCTCGACTAAGCAACATTTGAACCGTCCAGGATTTACCTCAGCAGCAAGCCACGCGTTAGACGCAAGACTGACGGCATCCAGCCTCGTAGTAGCGGATCTTGCGACCCGCACGCGATTGTCGCGTCGCTTGTCGCACCAGCGCCACGCGTGGAAGAGCGCGGCGAACTCGAGCGGCTCGCGGCCGGCCGCCGTGGCGCTCACGGGCCCCGCGTGGCGCCGCGCGCGCGCCAGCCCGCGCGCCGCCGCCAGCGCGCCGCGCCCGCCCGCCGCGCCCGCCGCGCCCGCCGCCGGGCCCACCCACGCCCACACGCCGCGGCTGCCGGCGTCCACGATGTAAACTCCCTGTCATGTTTTATTACTGAGTAAGTATAGGTCGTTTTCCACAAGTATTTGTTACGTTAAATTGACAGATAACTAAAATCGTCGACAGTTCCCGTCCAATTACCAGGATAGAGTAGAAGGCTATACTTATATTGTAGGTCTTCTCTCAGAGTCGTCTCTAGCCCATGTAGCGCCCGTATGCAAACATTACTCTGGCGCCCCCTAGTAAGGGCGCGGTCAAAAGTGCATCGTAGCGAGCGGCGCTCGGCGCCCCCTAGGACGCCTCTTGTTATCTGCAGAATCGTTAAACTAAAGATCGGAAGGGCCACGTTGAACAAGTGCGGAGCCCGAGTCGGAAGTTATCTCCAGGCATGAGTTTCCGTACTCACCTGATAACCTGAGTCTCTCGATCACCTTATATTTAGTGGTGGAACTTTGACGACTGCTTTAGCCTAGTTAGCAGTGACCCTGGTCCCTGCCTACGAAGCAAGAGATCCTGGGTTCTAATTCCGGTAATGACATTTATTTGTGTGATGAACACGAATATTTGTTCGTGAGTCATGGTCATGTTTTCTAAGTATTGAAGTATTTATTTATCTTTAGCTATATGTAGGTCTATAGAATAGAATAGAAAAAAAAATATTTCGCAAATAACAGTAAGTACATTTTAGATTTACACTTAGATGCTATATTAACCCATTCAGGGCCCATGACGACACATATGCGTCAGACCGCCGTAGTCGCTTTCCGCTACATACGAGGAAAACCACGGGATCGGCTACGAGCGTAGCGCGTAGCGTTCCTGGGCAATGAATGTGTTAAGACTGCTATTTAGATGCGAAAACGGAGTCCACTCATCATAATGTAATGTCAGAATTATCGTCGTCTAGTACCCATATAAGGTACAAGTTTTGCTTATTTTGGGACTAGGTCTATTTGTGTAACATGTCCCATTATATTTCTTTTTATTTATTCAACTAGGCAAGATGGCTGGATGAGAGTGCATGTAAATCGCATTCAGTAGCGTACTAAGCCCTTTGTTGGTATGTTTTGGTGTCTAATACATTTTCTCAAACATGCAATGAAAATGTCGTCGTTACGTGCGTCATAACAGGCTTCGAAGTATCACATTTTGGGCGGAACAATTCGAGAGAACTGTAAAGGAATTTCATACAAAATTGAAGGCCTAGGCCGGGAAGTAATTTTTTTAATTTTAAACTAAATATGGCGTCTGTGTTTATGAACAGGCTAAACAGCTGAATTATATATTTTTTATTTTTTTCTAGTGGCTGAATGGTTATCGGACCTAAAATATCCGCGTTAATGCCTACTAAACTCAAACTCAAACTCAAAATTATATTTATTCAAGTAGGCCCAGTAACAAGCACTTTCAAATCGTCAGGTAGAAACATAATCTTAAGCTAATTACTTCGAGTAATTTATTAAACATAAAAAGTAACATTTAAATGAAATATTTAAAATTTTATTATATACTACACACGAACTGATTTAAGAATAGAAATCTGTATGATTCAATGTGTTGAAGAATAAATTTAAAATATAGTCTATTCGTAAGTTACCAGAAACCATAGACAATATTTAAAATCCTCTACATTTATTTTATTTATATCCTCTGCATTTATTTTAATTATTATAGAAATTAAGATTCTCATTATCAGTTTGTGTATAATGGCCCTAATAGGGTCTATTCGAACAAGCGTCATACGGACAACTACCGTAAAAAAACATTATGAAGGGATTGGAGGAAAAATTAAAAGTATTTTGTCGTGTAGCTGGATTTTATATTTGTGGTTGATATTTATGAATAAAATTTTAAAATGAGTTCGAATGATAACAGCGACGAAGAAACTAATTGAATTCCGCCGGAATTGAGGGCGGAGTCCGAATTAGCAATGAATAACTTGTTGCCGCCAAAATCGAAGGACAAGTACATAAATACATGTTGGTTTTTTGAGTGGTGATATTTCTTATTTCATTGCAATATGTTTGAGAAAAGCACTATACATGCCTAGCCGTGAAAAGGTCTTTCCGGCTTCGTATCACTATCCGGGCTCCCTACGGTCGGCCGTCTATACCTACTCACCCGGCAAGCCCTTCTTTCCCGGCGGCTGCAGTAATGTACTATTATAACAATAACTTACGTCATCAGCCAAGTCCTCCCTGAACAAGGGCGCCCGCTTGACCTCCTCGAGCCTCGCGGCCGGGCGCTGCGACGGCGCGGCGAGCGGCGCCGCGCGCGGCGGCTGCGTGGCGCGGTACAGGCGCGCCGGCCGCGGCGGCTCGGCGGGCGGCGGCGCGGGCCGCACCGAGCGCGCGCGCAGCTCCAGCAGCGCGTCCAGCAGCGCCCGGTCGGCTGGCGGGAGCGTCTGCTCGTAGCCGTCGTGAGCGATGGCGATGCGGCGCGCGGTCATACCCTTGTCGGCGCCGCGGGCCATGCGGTATGCGATCTAAAGGAAAGTAACCATCGTTATGCTAACATTCCTCTTGATTGTTCGTTTGCCGATACAGGTGCGTTGGGACTTTCGTTTGGGCTCTTCTAGAGAGGTATATATGAATATAACTAGTAACGGACGACGCGGAATAGCCTGGAAGATATATAATTTCACGATATACCTCTATGTGGAAGATATTTTCATTAAAAGAGAAGTAACTGTGAAGAAGTAGAAGAAGTGAGGAAACTGGTGCCCTATGACTATGAAAAAAGAGACAATCATGGACCATCATCAGCAAACTGATACGGCATAGCTAAGAATAAGTGATTGCTCGCTCATTTACCTTAGCACCAAACATTTTCTCGATCAAGTTGGCAGCGCGGCCGAGCCACAGCACGAGCAGCGTCGCTGTATCGAGCACGAACACGCCGTCGGCCGCGAGCTGCGCCCACGACACCGGGTCCAGCTGTAGCAACACGGGTCGGCGCCCGCGCACGCGGTACAGCCGCGCGCCGCCGTTCAGGCTGCAGCCGCTGCGGAGGATTCTGGGGATACGAGGTTAGAGTAATCCAATTGTGTGAACACGACTTGTCGATCGAAGCGTAACATTTCAGTTTTAGTCTAGTGTCGGGATAGGTTGTATGCCACGGACCTGATTCCATCGCGGAAGTAAGAGAGCAGCCTGGGGGACTCCTTGGTGGCAGCTTCCCGGTGCACGACCGCAGGTGCGGCCAGGTACGCCGCGAGCTGGGTCCCGCGCCGCAGCGCCAGGGCCGCGAGGGCGCCGCTGCGCTCGCCGGCCCACGCGTGGATGTGGCGCTCGGCACATTCCGCGTTGCCGTTCTCTTTCACTTCTCGCCGCTGCAATTGTTTAGTAATCGTATTATGCTAGCTTAATAGATAACTAAGCAGGATGCAACAGTAACAAAACCAGATGAGGGAGAGAGAGAGTGAGAGAGTTATCCTAATTTATTTTTTGTCCTTCAACCATTTGTTTGGCTACGTGTGGCTGGACCTGCTGTCATTTGTTAATGCTTTAACCAGAAGCAAAATTTACCAGCCGTTACGAGTACCTGTTGTTAGATTACTTAGGGTGGGTTGCACCAAACCGACTGTAATCGGGAGCGGTGTTCGTCAAAATATGAATGGAATGGAAAATTTCACAAGTTTCTATGGACACTTCCTTTATCTATGCTGGCGCTATATTTAACGTTGATCAGCCTGTTATCATAAGTTGGTGCAAGCCGCCCTTAATAGCTGAAGCTTCAGACGATGCGATGAAAGTGTCGAGATGAAGAAACAAACGACGACCACTTGTTTAGATTTAATCTGCCTTCAGCCAGGTCAGCCAGGTAGATTTAGATACTCACGATGACATCTGGGCCCGCCGGCTGGCCGGGCATTGACGAGGAGTACACTAAATAGGCTTCGCCATCGTAGAAGGTGCCGTAGTGGGTCCGCGGTAGCATTTCCGTGCCGGATTCCTGTCGAGAATGTCAGGTGTGTGAGGTACGTGGGCATTTACGTTTAATTTTAATTTGAATAACAAGAGAGGCTTTTTTAAAGGTTCCGTAGCCAAATGGCAATAACCGGAACCCGGATTCGTCATGTCTGTCTTTCTGTCTGTCTATCCGTCCGTATGTCACAGGCATTTTACTCGAAAACTATTAGGTGTATTTGAATAAAATTTTGAGGATAGGTGTATTATGTTAGCTGCTACATAGTATTGTAATTAATTTACTAAAAAAAAATTTTTAGGGGCGTACTCAATACATAAAACTGAAAGTCAAAAAAAAAATTTCATTGCAAGCCCACGTGTGGCACATCAATCGATAGGCCTTTCAAAATAAATATAAGGTTTCTCAGCATTTTTTTGATTAAGTGAATAGAGTCGGAGATAATCGCCCCGAAAGTCACTAAAATTGTGCCCCTAATTATTCAGAAACAAGCAGAATCGGAACCCTTCACTGCGACGACGCCCTAGTATCTAGTACCCACCTACTCGCGAGTAAAGGCTCCTGTGCACGAGTCCTGCGTGCTCTTGGCGGGGAATCGTTGACATTATGTTAAAGTACCTACGTAGGTATTTACGTAGCCTTCGTTGGCATGCACCGCGTATTTTACGAGTAGATTGACCATTGAAAGTGAAATGTGCCTATGACACTTTATTAGGCTGTAAGTGATCAGTCGAGCGTAGGTACCGGCTATTAAATCTTCGATAATGGAAGGAATAACGTACTATACATAAGTATCACAAAGAAAGCATTTAGGTAAAGTTTGAGGTCGTTGCAAACTAATTTCGACTTAAGTAAACTAAATAAACTCTTTCACAATCACAGCCTAATTAACGTAAAGTAGGTACTCAAGCATTTCATAATAAGATATTGTAATTGCCTCTGTTTTCTCCAAATGCAATTTAGATCAAAAGCTAAAGACGGTGATTTGAGTTGATTACTACGTGCAGAGAAAATATGTATACCCACAAGCTACAATATGCCGATGGATGCGGTGAATGCGTTCGTGCATACGGTGGACGCAATTATGAAGTCACGCGCGTTAGTGACGCGAATTTTCATGAAAACTCATTTTTTATCCATGCACTTTCGACAGTTTATCTCATAGCTCGTGATGATTATTAATATTCATTGTTTCGATTACTTGTCTAATGCAATTTACGTGCGAGCTTGTTGACAAGATCCATATTCACTTGAATAATAACATTTACATGTGTACACACTGCCTATGTATATAACCGATATGAACTTATTGGAATAGATATTCCCAATTTAGTTCTGTCGGTGATCAGTTGATCACAGACGAGAGTTGTGGCTTGTATGCAATCATTTGGATCCCTTGGAGTTGGAAAGTCATTCAATGGCATTTATTATTTTGCTGAGGAAGGGCACAGCGAAATGTCATCCCGCTCGAATTTGGAGCAGCCCAACTGGGGAAGTACCTCCGCCTTGCAAAAGACCACAGCCATAATGACACTACTACTTGCTCCGTACGCTTGTTTGCCACCGTCGTTGTATAAAAATATAATAATAATAAAATGGCTGATGGACATGGAACTAAACTTTTCCGGAGCGTTTCAGATGAGTTTCGGGAAATTTAATTTAAAACAATTTGAGCACTTCTATCATCAAGTATGCCACAATAGTAGGTACCTATATCGAATTCTCCTAAGTCTCAGAAATGTATTAAAAATCAATCAGCTCAAAGCCGTGTATCATGCGCTAGTAGAGTCAAAACTACGTTATAGTATTAGGTTATGGGGGAATAGCTATAGTTACAATGTCCAGTCTGCTTTTATTGCTCAGAAAAGAGCAATCAGGATAATGGCCAAAATACCACAGTGGGTTTCTTGCAGAGACCATTTCAAGAATTTTGCAATTCTCACTGTTCCCAGCCTTTATGTCCTAGTAGTGCTCAAGGAGCTAGTGAAACATATACAAAAAATGGAAACGCCAGAAGAAAGAGACATACGAATAGCTAGTAGACGTAAGGATCTCCCACAGACCACTGTGGCGCGACTCCGGGTAGTCAGGCACTCCGAAGACTACCAGGGAATCGGTCTATACAACAAACTGCCGTGCGAATTGAAGTTACTCACAAATGCAAACATGTTTGCTAACAAACTTAAAATAATTTTGTTGGAACAATGCCTGTATTCGGTAGAAGATTTTATGAAAAAGGTGTAACTAAACTGTTCAATGGGACTGCGATACGCTAGTGGAATACTTTCAAAATGACATCGAACTTGTATTTTAAATATTTAAATTGTAATTTTAATTTTAGTGATAGGTATTTGACTGATAGTGTTTTAATTTATTTGACTGATTGTGTTTTAATGTGTTTTAACTTATTTTGACTTATTTTAATTTATTTGATTGTTATATATTATGATTTTTCTTGTTAGGTTTTAGTTTTTAGTCTTAAGTTCAAACACAATCTTGTATTGTTAATGAATAAATAAATGAAAGAATGAAATGAAATTATTACTTTGATGAAGGACATAAGCATGGGATGGGATAGGTCCAGTCTAGACGGTTGCTTTCTTGGTTCGTCCGTGGTCGCGGTCGGCGAGCACGGCGGGCGGCGAGCTGTACATTGCGCGATGCTGCGATAACACCCACGCTTCACTGACTCTTACGGCACAGCCAAAGAGGCTATATTCGCGTAATATTTATCTCCTATCACAAATAGGTATCAGTACACTATAGACAAAGATTCTCATGATGATGACTCAACAACTACCAATTGCTTTATGAGAGCTAGTCTTTGTCACACCGTCGCATTGTAATGGATTTAAAATTATAGAGCTAACCAATTTTATTTAGATTTAGCAATTTGTCACTAGCTTACCTAAAACGCATTTGTTGCTTGTCTGCCGAAACTGAAGTGTGCATTAGCATGGCATTAGGCCAGTTGTTCTTAAACTTTTATTAGGCATGGACCACTTTCAGAATTTAGAAAATCTACGTACGTATACCTACGTTAAGAGTAAACGAACGGGCCGTGAACCCCCTAGCAATCATGTCACGGACCCCTAAGGGGTCCATGGACCACACTTTAAGAAACCCTGCATTAGGCGTACCCACGTACCTATCAAGAAATTAGTGAACGAACATTACGTAAAGCAACAATGACAGCACAGACTGACTCAAATGTGAACCTAGCTAATGTTTGGCATACTTGCCAGCAACATACAAAACCTAATATTCAATCAAACCACCACAGTATTGTCGAGTTTCGCTAATATACATTCGCCGACTGTATTTAAAGTACCTAAAGAGAGGATAAGTAAATAATGTTTCCCATGATATGATTTAGATTAGTCTACATTATTAGCGATAGCGCATTGCGCGCGGCCACCGAGCGTGCTGCGCTGCAGCTGCCCGCTAGTTAGCATGCATCTCGCTGCAATTTATGCTGTTGCACTCAACTAACTGTACACTTTCTCTTGCAACTCTAAGTATTTCACGCCAGGAAGTCAGACGATTGACTCTAATTGCAATAAAATTCCACACTCACATCTGCCAAATAGGTAAATCGATCATGCTCATGATTTAGGTTGTAAGTAATTTGTGTTTCCTATGCACAGAGTAGTTCGAGTCAGTGTGAGATCGAACTAACTTTTATCCAATTCGTAACACGATGTTTCGGGCTGCAATTTTATTATCATATAACGAAACCTACTTACTCAAATTATGTGTAACGCGTGACTCGTAAATATCGCACATGCTCACGCCGCGGTACAATAACATCGTGCTCACACAAAAGGTACTAATTAATGCCAATTTAATCTTTACGCAACATAAACGGAGATTATAATAGAATAACTATAGATTTTATATTGCTGACTTAAACCGCTGATCAAGTAGGTACCTACTGATATTTCGGCTCCGTACGCAAAATGGGAATTTTGACAACGTAAAAAATGCACTGTAATTCAAGTTAACGATGAAGAGCACCTAGGCAATAATTCAGTAACCCAGTTAGAAAACTTTAGTTGCTCTATTAAATAGAGGTAGGTACCTAGGATTTGGTTATTACTGTTGTTATTGGAAAGTATACCCATTCCAAAACTGCTTTAGAATGTTTCATAATACGTAGCATAACAAATATGTCTCAACTAAACCATCGCGTTCACCATTTTTTGTAAATGTTGAACACAATCTCTCGTGGTACCTTCCATGTGCATTAGTAAAAATAACACTTTTCCTTCCGCTGACCTTTCGCACGACTCCGTGCTTGCGGTGGTTCGAAAAAACATGTTTTTGTTCAAAACTACCTAATGAATTCTCACGAAAATGCGTCCCAAGTTATCTATCTACCTACCCGTAACCTAGAAATATTGTTTGTCATTCACACTATTGTTCTTTTTATTAATTAAGATTTTAGAGATGCTGGCCTACATTCTTAAAACTACTTACAGAGAATTTAGAGGCTGATTGCTAATTTTTGTTTTATTTCGCCATTCAACAGTTTTTATTACCTGTTTGAGATGGGTGCAGGAATAACGGTCGTCAATTCGATCGGAAGCGTCTATAGATCGCCGAGACTGCAGCCGTGCCTAATCGATTCTGCAACTGTAAATCGCAAAATTTGCTGGCGCGTGGAAAATAAAACAAACTCACGCTAAATTGAACTGATAAAACACAACCGAATTCAGACCCTCCTCCTTTTTTTTTGAAGTCTGTTTAAAAGAGTTTTGGATTTTAAGTATATATACAGAGTACTTTTTCCCAAAATCCACTTTAATTAGGTATTTTAACGCAAGGCAAGCAGATCAAGCAGTTACACATATCGGGATCGGGTTGTGATTTTGGTAGAGAGAGACTGAATAGCACAGCTGGAGTACCTAGTGAGTGTGCGTGGGGTAGGCTATGGTGACCGTTTGATACCCACCATCGTGGTTTAAAACCAAAAAAAACTTTAATCATTCCAACAAAAAGTAAAAGTACCTGGTACCTAAGGTCTACCTACTCTTACGAAACGTCAATATTCGTCTTGCCAGCCGTGTACCTACTCACATCTCAAATTACCCGCGTGGCGTGAATGACAAAGTCATGCATTAGAAGGATTGCGTGATAGGTCACTTGACTTATCTGGGTAACTTAATGTCCGAGAAATTTTATTATTTGGAGAAAACAGTTAATGGTGCCGCAGGACGCACGACAGGCGGTTTATTGTTTCTAGTTAAAAGTTCTAATTCTTTTGAGTCTATTATTTTAGCTTTTCATTATTCTCTAGTCTAGTTGCTTTGACAATACAAGTACAGTACAACATACATAAGGTAAACGTCCGAGTACTGGAATCTGTAATAGTATATGATATGGGCACTCTATGTCAAAGCAATATGGGTTAAATTCGAACTAAAATGATTTTTCTTTAAGTATTACTTAGTACTTTTATCTTGCAGTGAACAGGAGCAAGACCAAGATTATGGTGGTGGATCGTGCTGGTCACTTGGCTGACACGGTAGACATCGTTCCAGGAGTGAACACAGTAGAGCATTACATTTACTTGGGCACACAGTACGGCAGTTGTGTGCCGGAGATAAAAAGACGCATTGGTATGACCAAGGATGCTATGACCCGCCTGAACAAAATATGGAAAAAGAGGGGAATCACTATTAACACCAAGATCCGATTAGCACGTGCCTTGATATTCCCCATTTTTCTGTATGGCGTGGAGTCGTGGACGATACGGCCTCGAGAGAGGCAGAGGATCGACGCCTTGGAGATGTGGTGCTGATGGAGGCGTATGTTGAGGATACCTTGGACGGCCAAGCGAACAAATGTGTCGATCCTCTCACAGCTCAAGATAAAAACCCGGTCACGATATGCCACCAACGAATTCTTTCGTATTTTGGCCACATAATGCGAAGGGGTAATGAGAGCCTGGAGAAATTGATCGTAGTTGGGAACACAAATGGCAAGCGAGACCGAGGCCGATCTCTTACCAGATGGACCGACCAAATAAAAGACTCCAGGTCCCTGAGGTTCAGCTCCGTCGTCAGGGCCGCGATGGACAGAAGCCGATGGAAACAAATAGTTCACTCCAAGTGTGAACCACTTGTTGATGACCTCGATCCTCAGTCATGAGGGAACGACTAGAGAGAGACTAACTTAGTACCTACCTATCTACAGCGTTGAGCACTGATGAGACGTTTACCTATTACCTACTTACTCCTTCCTGCTACTTGACGGGTTGTGTACAAGGACCATTTACATACATACTAAGCAGGATGCACTCTCAATACCTGCTTTAGTAGCTTTCCCGATTTTGGAATATCACCCACTTCCAGAGACAAAAGTCCGCCTCTAGTGTAGCGGTAGGTAAACATTGTGAATGGCTCCCTTGGGATCCTACTCAAACATCCATGTAGCAGTACTAGCAGTAGGTAGTGTATAGACTGGTGTTTGGTAACCCTTACCGCGATTCTCCAGATGATGAAGGTGGTGTGGTCGCGCGGCACGGTTCGGAACGCCGCCTCTGCGACACGGGTGCTCCCGCCATCTTCGTCCTGGAACCAAATATCATATTCAGTACAGTACCAAGGTACCAAAGAACCAAGAACCAAGGTTCAAAATTAAGTATACCTACCACTTTTGAACCTTAACACAAAAATAATAGAATTGGTACACCACTTTCTTGGCTGACTGTACCTATATATCGGCTGGCTTTCAGTTTGATTTTGTGTGTTAGGGTGGTATTTCACTTGTCTAAGATCTGCGTCCATTTTTTAGGGTTCCGTACCTCAAAAGGAAAAAAACGGAACCCTTATAGGATCACTTTGTTTCCGTCCGTCCGTCTGTCAAGCCCCTTTTTGGCAGGAACGCGTGGAGGTATCAAACTAAAGTTTATACCAAATACTCAGGTCTACTGTCCCTTGGAGCTGTCAAAAATCAAACTTCTAAGCCAACGCAATCAAAAGATACAGCCGTTTATGCCGCAAATTTTCGAAACTCGCAAGGGAATTAAACCCTACAGGGTACTTCCCGTGAACTCAGAATCTTGAAATTTGGTACGAAGCAACGTCAGCACAGATAAAGGAATTATTGCGAAAACCGTAAATTTTTGCACGGAACCCTCGGTGCGCGAGTCCGACTCGCACTTGGCCGGTTTTTTTTAAGCGAAATGTGAGTTTAAAAAAATGTGAGTCGCAATATGGTTATTGGACAAAGATCAGAAACAAGTGGAATACCACCCTTACGTAAACACTGAATGATCTAGCTATCTTCGTAAATTGAAGTCCATAAGTTCCATTGAGAAAACCTGCGAGCGGCGAACTTCACTTCGATAGCAATAGTTATTTGTTATGCAAGGCTGCAAAGTTGTTGTTTGGCGCAAGTGCTTAGTATTGAAAGCCGAGCTAGCGAAGGATTGTAAAATTGAACCATGAGCGAAGCGAATGGTTCAAAAGTACAATCCTGAGCATAGCGAGGCTTTCAAGGCACGAGACGCCAAACAATTTTGCTGCCGAGCGAAACACACAATTTTTCACCTCACCACCGCGAGGAAAATTGTAGGTAAGTAAATGTAATGGAAGTAATTTGGACCTTATACTCATTTTCAATAAAGGTTTGTTTACATCTCATCAAGATCTAGCATTTTATAATTATCAGATGTAACATAAATATTTATGCATCTTTAAATAACCTCACGCTTACCTACATTCAAAAAGTCAAAGTATTGTAGGGTACTCACGGTTTAAACTAAGACTCAAATACGCTTATTTCTCTTTTTCCGCTAACTTAGCAGGCATCAAAATTCGTATATGTATATATTCTGCACTTTAATCTATAAATACCCACCATTATTTTGGTTTTACTGTCTGTAGCTTTAGAACAAAACAAAATTTAATGTATATGAGTTTTTTCTTAAATTAACTTTTCAAACGGTGCGTTCCAAAAAAAAAGAAGGTAAATTTTAAGAAATATAAAACGACATTTTAAAATTATTTATTCGTATTTTATCCTTATAAGTCAGTCTAAATGTTAATATTTCGTATGTACCTACTTAATTAAGACAGAATAAGTATTATTAATTTAATTTTATTAAAATAATAACAATTTATTATTGGCATAACACCATCAGTTTCTGAACGCACCTCTCATTCTGTATAGAAAAAAGTTGGGTCTCGCGATCGACCGTCACGTTCCTAATTCAAAAACTCTTTCCACGCTAGCGGATAAAATAGACTTTTGGGCGCAGATTTTGAGCGATAAAGCAAGCCTTTTCGAGCCGGTGAGGTGAAAAGATATGTATAATATGAGTAGGTAGGTACCTGTCCACATTATGTACCTACCTGGTCCATATTTGGGGATTTTCCTCTACTGACTTCGAGGGACCGCAATCATGCGAACCTCTATCGTAGGTACTCTAACAGACCATAATCTATTGATAGATCATCATTTCATAAACTAAAAAGGTATAATATAAAGTTATATGGCTGGTGGGCAATCGTTAGGCTAATGTAAGTAATAAGAAAGGGTGCGTCCAATGCCGAGGGAGCGCCCTGTGAATCCATTCAACGAACTATCATTCTTCCGTTGTGAAAGGATATGCTTTTGTGAATCTAGCTTAGCCGTTATCTTCACAATGCTTGGAGCTTGGGCGCGGCTAGCTAGTTACACTAATGTTGGTATGTACAAAGACTAGCAAGAAGATAAACAAACTCTCACAAAAGTTACTTTGGAAACTCATACACTTAACTAACAACATATCAGTTAGGTACTAGAAAAAATGGAAAACAAAATTTCGGGTAATTTAACTAAATTTAGTAAATAGTTAAGTTTCATAAAAAATCGTCTTCGACAGTACCTATACTAGTATTACGACATGTAGGTAGCTAGGTATATTTATTTCAGGATCGGTAAACTATAAAAATTGACATATTAGAACTAAGTCGCAGAACGAAGCAATTTAATGTGATAAAGTTCTACAAGTAATAGCGGATAAGCCGCCGGCGGCTGTGTCGCACATGTGGTCATTGGGCATAGGTACTCCGCCATACATTTACCGTCCGCTGTCCACCGAGAAAGTTCCTTTTTTTGCCAAAATACCGAGTTGTGCAATAATTACTTGCAAACATCGCAGTGATTTGATTAATTTCCACACCAATTGATCACTTTTCAGAGGTAAATACTATAAATACTGTTTATTTCAAATAAAACCACGAATTCAAGAAGTTGCGACAGGCTTACAAATCGCGCGGCATGTCCGATCTTCTTATTTCCTATATCTGTTGTACCTACGTTTTAGCCTGACTGAATGATTTCTACAAACCCCGGTCTGATCTAAATCCGTGTCCAATTGGTGTCCAACCTAAACTCGTTTGTTACCTACTACTCTAACAAATGTGTGTTTACGTTTGCAAAAATGATTTTCGGTGGGTTAAATTGTAACTCTAGATTCGACTACAGCCCACTCTCTACCTATACATAGTTAACAACCCACCGAAAAATTTAAAGAGGTACGGCGCGCGAGCTCTCTCGATTTTCCTCGCACCATCTGTCTCTCTCTTATTAGAAAACTTAGAAAGAGAGGTACATAGGGCGCGAAAAATCGAGAGACCTCGCGCGCCGTCTTGTGATAGCTATGCTGGTGTAGAAGTTAGGCATGGTAAGTTGCTATGTAGTCCTACTTTGTTAGGATGAAGTTGAGATAGTAAGTGGTTTCGGCTAAGTGTCATTGATACAATAATTAACTGATTCACTGCTGTCATTCGCTCATTCGGCACAAATCGAAAATCTCCAACATGAAATGACCAATTTGAAATTCGACGATAAGTATAAGTAAGTACCTACTTTACCTACTTACCATCAAAAGTGAATTTGGTGAAAATGTAAAAAAATATGAATCCTTGCCCAAATGGAATTTTGTCCAGTATGAAATAGGCCAAGTAAAGTTGTCTGATTTTAACGAATATCTAAATTTAATATGGAATCAACTATTTTGTACAAAATTCATATATGACGTATTATAGGAACTTATTGGCCATATGTTGTGGAGTGTAGATACGTATTTTTAACCCCCGACGCAAAAAGAGGGGTGTTATAAGTTTAACGTGTCTGCCTGTGTATCTGTCCGTGGTAGCGTAGCTTCCTAACGGATGGATCGATTTCAATGCGTTTTTTTTCATACGGACGTATGTCTTTCGACCTATATCGTGTATGTCAATTTTGCTTTTACGATGTAGGTCGGTTAAGCTAAAATGTATACTGAAGCTGCTAAGCTGAATACAGGCTGAACAGTTTTCCGTGTCGACTATTTTCAAATTGTCATTTATTCAGATTCGCCCAATAATAATTTCGAGTTGACAATTTTCCATTTGTGCTGAATGACAGTAAATCTATTGAGCACAATGTAATTAAAATTTGCTTACAATGTTGCGTACGAGTTTTGGGACAAGGATTATGTTAACCCCAATGATATCGAAAGATATATCAATGGTTAACCCTTGTAAACCATTCATTGCAGTTACTGGCGGTATAGTATAGGTATTCCTACGTACTCCTGTATGTACATTACATACCTAACAACAAATTAAAAAAGTGGAAAAACCCCCGACATTTTTATTTCAAAGTCAATATCGCAAAAACAAACAACAGATTTTCATAAAACATGGCTAAGAACACTCGGGATAAAATTGTCTATGACACAAAAATAACCTCATTCAAATCGGTCTATGCGTTAGGGAGCTACGCTACCACACACAGATACACAGACAGACACGTTAAACTTATTATAACACCCCTCGGTATAATCATCCGCTCATCGTTCAGGGGTTCATCCTCACACCTTGTATGCCCAATTTGTAACCGCTTACCATCAGATGGGCCCTACGGTTCTCTTCCACCGACGCGGTAGGTATGTGTAGGTAAATATAGGTAGGTATCCAGAGAGATACAATGAATGTACCTATCAGTGAAGCGCTAACACACACTCCTAGTTTAGTCCTGAGAATGCATAAAGACGGGAAAAGCTGTTCCTCACCTAGGGATCTAACTAGTCTAGGCCACGATTCGTATTCAACTATTTATTTTGCAAGTAGACCTATGCGCCAAGGATTCTTTGATTCAAATTCAATAAACATCTTAAAGTTTCGAAGCACTGAAAAAAAATTACTGCAGATGGTGCATTGACCTAAAACTCCACGATGATTTCACTGTTCAATCCCTTTCTTACAGAAATCACTTTAGAACATTAATTACTTGGTCAGCGCCAATCTCCAGGACATGCATTTCCGAGTTAGTGGTAGGTAGGAGCGGAGTGGGCGCGCTTCCATCACCGCGCCGCGTGCCGGCTCGTCGCGTCGATCGCGAATAATATGTAGCTACACCGAGCAGCGGCTATTGTTGCACGACTCAAGCGACCGGAGCGCTCACACACTCTCCGCGGACTAACCGCCGGCCAGCGAATAATGTGAAAAAAGAAAATTGTTTCACGCTTCTTGCGCTTACGTTTAATAAAATGGAGAATACATTAATTCCCGCGAAAGTCTGGGCGGCGGAACGTACGTCCGATTGATTGGTGGCCGCTATCACGGTTTCATCTAGCTGCTTCGACAACCGTCTTAACAACTCAATTATATGAACGACAAATTACTCTTCGCCCCGATTAGTTTGTTTTATGGATGGCGATGAACAGATTGCAATTAATTCTACGTTTAGGTATTTGAAAGTACCTACTCGTATTAGAATGCCTTTTTTGAAAATGGTGACGCGTGCTTCAGCTGGAATAAAATTTCGTAGGTACCTACTCAGTCATTTTGGTGTATTTGGTAGAGCTTGAGCGTGGCATGTGTGTTTTAATTATGAGCTAATGATTGACGACAACTATATATCATCACACAACGTTCGTGCACGTCCATTTAGCAGAACATATAGGATAATAATTAAATTCATAAACGTCATATCAATTAAAATTGTTTTTGCATAACGCATGCAAGATACCCAACCTGATATTCATCCATCCACGGCTGCTTATTTTATCTCACTTTCTTATTTACTAATGAATTCGCGGAATGCAGGTGGCTGCGCCTGCGGCTGACGGCGGCGGACCCTGGCGCGCGCGCACTGCCTGGGAGGCCGAGAGCACGGGCACGGGACCCGAGCAGGATCCACGCTCGGACGCGCACTTTGTCCGCATCGACATGAGCTCATTCACTTTCGTTTGTAATTTGGAATCGTAACGACCGTAAACACAATAAGTACGTGACAACAAAATAATGCGCACACTGTACGGTAGATTCTTGTGTGTTTCAGCAAATTAATGTGCTGCCTACCCACTAAACGCGACTTTTCACTTAAGGCTTAAGGCCATCATACACCTAGCAATTTGTCAGAATGTGGTCAGAATAATCTAGGTCCAAGAGGCGCAGCTATAATATGGAAAGGGACAGCAAACGTTCAATTCATTCACTTCGAAGGCGGTTTGTTGTGACAAATTGATAGGTGTAAGTACCTATAAGTAGATCGCTTGCAGTAAACAAGTACCTGCCTACCGACTAGTTTTACGGGAACATGCCTACACTTTTCAAGTGAAGGTGATAATGTATCACAGAGAATATAACCACTGTATGCATCACAGGACAAGTGTTAAAATGTGGTCTAAGTTAAACTCGCATTGATTTTAAGTAAAACACACACAAACAAAAAAAAATACGATAAATAATAGACCCAACTCAGCATGTAGGTACCTAGCCACTTAAATTAAAATCTGCGCGGTAAGTATTCACTCTCTTTGGAAAAAGGTGGGCAAAAGTTGCCAAATATTTCTCCGCTGATTACCTACCTATAGGCTATATGTACTCACCTCTTAGTAGCGGGTTCACAATGACAAAGAGCAAACCGAGTGCCCTAGATTATTTGTGTTTACCGTTACGGCACCTACACAATATCGGGCATGATGTGTTCCTGCTCACAAATAAAATTGATTCGACATAGCACGGTCGAGCAGTCGGCAAAAAACGACCTTGCTTTTGTTACTTTGTATCAGTAGGTATTGTCATCTGCGTTACGATTTGGATGCAACGGCACTTTTAGGCACTTATTTGGTTTTCGTGACGACCTCATTTTCAATCAAAATATAATTTATCGCTGTAAGAGTAGTAGGTAAAGTCATGAATTGCGCCGGTTTGCCGGTTACACGACCACCTGAACAGTGAGCCATATACCAATGATGTTTTTCCAAAAATCTATTAAATACTAGCGGCCGCCCGCGACTTCGTCCGCGTAGATTTTTGATGATGACAAAGATATTATAATATAGGTAAGAGAATTTTATTCTAAATTAAAATGGTCTAGACATATTACAATTCAAAAAGTGGCAGACACTGATATGCAATTTTTAAAGATTCTATGAAAAATTTCCAATTAGATTACGGGAATTGTTTGCAGGATGCTTAAGGCGCCGTAGGTTCAGCGAAGTTAAGCGAACAGAGTTTTTGAAACAATATAATGCGTCTGTTTATAATAATGTGGTTTTAAAAAAATACGAATAATAATCTTGAGGCTTTTCTGCAGGGTAATCAGTGTTCAGAAACATGATTAAGGCGCCGTAGGTTCAGCGAAGTGAAGCGAACAAAGTTTTTGAAACAATATAATGCGTCTGTTTATAATAATATGGTTTCAAAAAAATACGCATAGTAATCTTGAGGCTTTTCTGCGGGGAGATCAGTGAATCGAAACACGATTAAACAATTTTCGCTCGATAGAAAAAAATTACGAACATAGGTCTAAAAGGGTCCAAAATACACTTAAAATATATTTAACAAATTATGCACAAGAGCTAAACATATTAAAATGGTATCAAAAATTCGGCAATATCATGTTTAAGAGAAATCAGTGATTACTTTTTTATTTATTTAAACGGCCAAAAAATTTTAATGAAAAAACATGATATCCGCGCATCCAAGCACGCACTTCCATCTCGCTCACGCTTATGCTCAGTGAGAGGGAGAGGAGACCATGGACCTACGGCGCCTTAAGCAATTTTCGCTCGATAGAAAAAAATCACGAACATAGGTCTAAAAGGGTCTAAAATACACTTAAAATATTCCTTACCAATTATGCACAAAAGCTATAAATATTAAAATGGCTTCTAAAAATCGGCAATTTCATGTTTGAGAGAAATCAGTGTTTACTTTTTTAACTATTTAGACGGCAAAAAAAATAAAATTAAAAAACATGATTTCCGCGCTTCTGAGCACGCACTTCCATCTCGCTCACGCTTATGCTCAGTGAGAGGGAGAGAAGACCATGAACCTACGGCGCCTTAATACTTATTCCGTCAGATGCTTTTAATCTTTTGCAAAAATGACTTTGCAAGATATAGAGCGACGCATGGATTTGGAGTTAGAAAATGGGAATCTTAGTTACTATGAGCGAGATTGAAAAAAAGTTAACTATAGTGAGGCTGTTAAAACAATCTTAAACTCAGCACTGGAAATCGAGAGATGGAGACAGGTTAATGAAGACTATCTCTTTCAATAATAATCAACAATATTGTATGGGAGACCTGGCCGCAAACCGCAGAACGCGTCCAGTGTGGCAAATCCCTTAAGGAATAATTAAATTCATTTGCTACACTAACGCCACCTGCTGACGAATAGGGTAACGTATAATAAACCCTTATTTTGCTTGCTTAAGGGATGACAATTTAACCCTGTTAGGCGGAGAATTTTATAAATCGCTGTTATTTTTTTAATTTTATTAAGTAATCCTTTTACAAAGTTTCAAGTCTTTAGCTAAAAAAATAAATTTCCTCCATACAAACCTTGCAACCCTTTTTACCCCCTAAGGAGTTGCTTAAATACCTAAGTAATCTTTCTCATCATCATCATCATCATCATCATCACTATCCTGGCCGATTTCGACCACGGCGACTGGAAAAATGGCTAACTGGAGCGTCGTTCGTGAGCTCGCTGGTGACTGACGTAGCCTATCTTTGCAGAGAATGTGCGACTACACTCCCTACAGGTCAGCACCCCTCCGACAAAATTGAAGTGAATGGCCGCAGGTGGTCGAGCCTTTAACTCCTCGCGTTTAGCGTCGAGTTCATTTCGTCTTCGTTCTTCGAAGGCTTGCACTTTAACCTTCACTGCATGCCTCCACTTTGACCGATCTTGAGCCAAAATCTCCCAGCGCGATGGTTCAATATCACATCTCCGCATGTGGCGCTTCAACACATCCCTATACCGCAGAAGCTGGCCGCCCTGGTTTCGCTTGCCTTCCTGCAGTTCTGAGTAAAAGATGCGCTTAGCCACTCGTTCTTGGGCCATGCGGACGACTCAGAACTGCAGGAAGGCAAGCGAAACCAGGGCGGCCCCTGGTTTCGCTTGCCTTCCTGCAGTTCTGAGTAAAAGATGCGCTTAGCCACTCGTTCTTGGGCCATGCGGACGACATGACCAGACCATCGTAGCTGCCTACGCATTAGATAGGCTTCAATACCGCTGACATTAGCAAGGCGTAGAACTTCTGTGTTTCTGACACGGTCTGACCAGGAGATGTTCATTATGTCACGCAGGCATTTGAGATGAAACCTATCTAATACGCGAATGTGTTTGCGGTAGAGACACCATGTTTCGGAGGCATACAGGAGATTGGGCAGAACTATTGCCATGTACACGGAGACCTTGGTTTGGAGCTTTATGTCGTGTGACCGGAACACCTTGACGCGAAGCCTCCCAAAGGCAGCAGCAGCCGCCCCGATTCTGCTGTTTACTTCATCATCAAGGTGGCACTTAGATGTTACAGTACTCCCAGATATTTAAACCTGTCCACTTGCTTAAGAGAGTCATCACCGAGTTTGATGTCAACAGGCGCTAGTGTTTCTAACCCCATGACTTCGTTTTTTTGACACTAATTTTTAGGCCAAACCGTTGACAGGACTCGTTGAGACTCATCATAAGACTTTGCAGACCGCTCGGGGAATCGGCTACAAAACACATATCATCTGCGTACATTATCTCTGTGCTGGTGGTATGAGAGACCTTCGTGTGAGCTTTCAGTCGTGCAAGCTTGAAAATACTGCCATCAGTGCGGAAACGAATACGGATGCCATCAGTTAAAGAGTGTAAGGAGTCTCTGACTACGACTGCAAAGTAAAGGGCGAAGAGGGTCTTTCTACAAAGTTTTCAAACAAACTTTGTTAAAGTCATGCAAACTTTGCACCCCTATTAAACCCTCTTAGGGGTGGAATTTTCTAAAACGCTGACAACTCGTTTTTTGTATTCTAATGAGTAATCTTTCTACAAAGTATTAAGTCTCTAGCACAAAAAAAAATGTTTCCCCCATACAAACTTCGCAGCCCTATTTAACCCCTGTAGGGGTGGAATTTTCTTAAACGCAGAACTTACTTTTTTTGTATTCTAATAAGTAATCTTTCCACAAAGTTTTAAGTCTCTAGCCCATAAAATAATGTTTCCCCCAAACAAAAAAAGGGATTTCTGCGTTTTGAAAAAAGCCAACCCCTAAGGTGGTTAAAAAGGGATGAATAGTTTGTTTGAGGGAAACTTTTTTTTGAGCTAGAGACTTTGTAGAAAGATTACTTATTAAGGTACAAAAAAGTAATTTCAGCGTTTGAGAAAATTCCACCCGTAAGGGGGTTAAAAAGGGGTGCAATATTTGTATGGGGGAAACATTACTTTTTGAACTGGAGACTTGAAACTCTTTAGAATCATTACTCATTAAAATACAAAAACAGAGATTTCTGCGTTTTGGAAAAGGCCAACCCCTAAGGTGGTTAAAAAGGGATGAATAGTTTGTTTTAGGGAAACTTTTTTTTTGAGCTAGAGACTTTGTAGAACGATTACTTATTAAGATACAAAAAAGTAATTTCACCGTTTTAAAAAATTTCCCACCTTAGGGGGTTAAATAGGGGTGCAAGGTTTGTATAGGGGAAACATTATTTATTAAACAAGAGACTTGAAACTTTATAGAAAGATTACTTATTATAAAATAAAAAAAGCATCTTCTACGTTTTAGAAAATTCTACCCCAAAAGGGGTTAAATAAGGGTGCAAAGTTTGTATAGAAGAAACTTTATTTTTTGAGCTAGAAACTTGAAACTTTGCATAGAGATTATTTATTTAGTGTACATAAAAAGATATTTCACCGTTTTAGAAAATTCCACCCCAAAGGGGGTTAAATAGGGTGCAATGTTTGTATGGGGGGAACATTAATTTTTGAACTAGAGACTTGAAACTTTGTAGAAAGATTACTTATCAGAATACAAAAAGAGTAATTTCTGCGTTGAAGAAAATTCTACCCTTAAGAGGGTTAAATAGGGTTGCAAAGTTTGTATGGAGGGGACTTGATTTTTTGAGCTAGAAACTTGAAACTTTGTAGAAAGATTACTTATTAGGATACAAAAAAAGGGTTTTCACCGTTATAAAATATTCTACCCCTAAGGGGGTTAAATAGGGCTTCAAAGGTTGTATGGGGGAAACATTATTTTTGGGCTAGAGACTTAAAACTTTGTGGAAAGATTACTCATTAGAATACAAAAAAGTAATTTCTGCGTTTAAGAAAATTCCACCTCTAAAAGGGTTAAATAGGGGTGCAAAGTTTGTATGGAGATAACTTTATTTTTTGAGCTATTGTAACTTCAAAAGTTGTATGGGGGAAACATTATTTTTGGGCTAGAGACTTAAAACTTTGTGGAAAGATTACTCATTAGAATACAAAAAAGTAATTTCTGCGTTTAAGAAAATTCCACCTCTAAAAGGGTTAAATAGGGGTGCAAAGTTTGTATGGTTGATAACTTAATTTTTTGGGGTGGTGATTGGTCAGAATCTACCTCCTCGCGGTCCACCCCGGGCAACGGCTTCTCAGAAGACGGCTAAAAGATTCCGACTGTTCCTGGCAAGCTGAACTCGCTTTTTCTCATCAATTCCAGTGTCCTATTTTTTGATCTAGAAACTTGAAACTTTGTAGAAAGATTAGAAGAGAATTTGGCGTTTTAGAAAATCCCACCCCTAAAGGGGTTAAATAAGGCTGCAAAGTTGGTATGGGGGAAACATGATTTTTTGGGCTAGAGACTTAAAACTTTGTGGAAAGATTACTTATTAGAATACAAAAAAGTAATTTCTGCGTTTAAGAAAATTCCACCTCTAAGAGGGTTAAATAGGGGTGCAAAGTTTGTATGGAGATAACTTTATTTTTAGAGCTAGAAACCTGAAACTTTGTAGAAAGATTACTCATTAGAATACAAAAAACGAGTTGTCGGTGTCTTAGAAAATTCCATCTCTAACGGGGCTAAATATAGGTGCAAAGTTTGTACGAGGGAAGCTTTTCCTTTTGAGCTAGAAACTTGAAACTTTGTACAAAGTGAACTTATTACAATACAAAAAAAAATTTCAGCGTTAAAGAAAATTTTATCCCTACGGGGATTAAAAAAGGTTGAAGGTTTTGTACGGGGAACACTGGATTCTTTAGCTAGAAACTTGAAACTTTGTAGAACAGATTTATTTGTTAAAATACCAAAGAACAACTGTCAGCGTTTTAGAAAATTCCACCCCTAAGAGGGTTAAATAGGGGTGCAAAGTTTGTATGAGAGAAACTTTATTTTCTTAGCTAGAGACTTAACACTTTTTAGAAAGAGTACTTTATTAAAAACTCCTAAGGGGGTAAAAAGGGTTGCAAGGTTTGTATGGAGGAAACTTTATTTTTTTAGCTAAAGTCTTGAAACTTTGTAGAATAATAACTCATTAAAATTAAAAAAATAACAGGGATGTAGAAAATACTACACCTACTTAGAAAATTCTACGCCTTACAGGGTTAAATTGTCATCCCTTAAGCAAGCAAAATAAGGGTTTATTATACGTTACGCTATTCGTCAGCAGGTGGCGTTAGTGTAGCAAATGAATTTAATTATTCCTTAAGGGATTTGCCACACTGGACGCGTTCTGCGGTTTGCGGCCAGGTCTCCCATACAAAATTGTTGATTATTATTGAAAGAGATAGTCTTCATTAACCTGTCTCCATCTCTCGATTTCCAGTGCTGAGTTTAAGATTGTTTTAACAGCCTCACTATAGTTAACTTTTTTTCAATCTCGCTCATAGTAACTAAGATTCCCATTTTCTAACTCCAAATCCATGCGTCGCTCTATAACTTACAGAGTGATTTTTGCCAAAGATTAAAAGCATCTGACGGAATAAGTATTAAGCATCCTGCAAACAATTCCCGTAATCTAATTGGAAATTTTTCATAGAATCTTTAACAATTGCATATCAGTGTCTGCCAATTTATTGTCTAGACCATTTTATCTAAGAATAAAATTCTCTTACCTATTTTAATATCTTTGTCATCATCGAAAATCTACGCGGACGAAGTCGCGGGCGGCCGCTCGTCTAGCTTTCTATAAAGTTTCAAGTCTCTAGTTTAATAAATAATGTTTCCCCTATACAAACCTTGCACCCCTAAGGGGGGAATTTTCTAAAACGGTGAAATTATTATTTTTTGTATCTTAATAAGTAATCGTTCTACTAAGTCTCTAGCTCAAAAAAAAGTTTCCCCATACAAATATTGCACCCTTATTTAGCTACCCTAGCCCACGTTATAAAAGTAACCTACTGTGCAAAAATTAACTCTCTAACATTAGTAGTTTCGGTACATATATATATATATATATAGATACAGATGCCGTCAAACTTCTTGAACATTTGACCTTGCCTGCGCAAAGGCGAATTGTACCTGCGAGCTGCCCCCCCACTTCGTCCCGCATGTTCAAGAAGTTTGACGGCATGTACAATATATTCAATATTCTCTTTGGGCATGTATACTTATAATCTTCTATCCTTTCAGCACAGTTAGCTTAAGACATAAACCTGAAACCATGGACGGGCTGTACATGTTGCCACAGTGAGGGACGGAAAGGCTCTTATGCAGCTAAACCGGTCCTAAAATGGCTAATGACTTGCCATAAACAAAACCTTCTAAATTTGGACGGGTAATGGTTTGTTAGGCAAAACTTCATACTAAATCAGTTGTGCCCAACAAAAAAAAGTGGAACTATGACAAGGACAATGCATATATTTCCCTTTCTGTCACACTTATCGAGATTTGGTGGGACGCTCGCACGTGGTATTATTATTACCATAGCCTGTCCAGATTATTCTACGTTCATGGCATTAGACGACACGCGTGCTCTCTTGCGCTAACCGTCTCTCTCTTATTAGAAAACTTAGAAGAAGACGGATAGTGCGAGAGAGAGCTCGCGCGCCGTCTTGTGATAGCCGTGCTGTTCAACCACTGCGCGGCGGACTGTATGCCGCCCCGCTCGGACGTCTGGACGCGCCAATAGGCAGTCTTCATTAATTATAATTAGTCTAATGGTGGGTACACACCAAGCCAACGAACGGCCAACGAACGCGAAGCATTTATGTGACAGCTATTTGTTAGAATGAGATACATAGCCGTTTGTTGGCTTGGTGTTTACCCACCATAAGATTTTTAAGGTTGTATCATACGTATACTTATCTTCTTAATAGTTTGTGGTTGCATTGTATACACGCGCCGGTTACAGCAAGTCCTCGTGTGGAATAAGCCGCGTGCAAACGTCCGAGCGCGGCGGACCACAGGGCTAGAGCGAGACAGAAAATAAACTGTTATATTATGTATGCCGTGCCGTCCGCTGCGCTGGAGCGTAGGGTTGCGGGAATAAGCAGCACCTGCCCCCCTAGCACGCTAGGTTCTAATATCTATGTCCGACACAAAAGCATTTGTCCCTCTTGCCTTGCCTGTCCCTTGTAACAAAATATCTTTCGCTGCACTAAATCTCGAGCACTATGAAGACCTGGCAGATAACATGGCCCTATCCCTTTCTTACTCGTTAAGTACAAAAGTAAGAAGAGATCGGATATATAGAATACGTTCAATTTATAAGCTAGCCTAGCTGCCTTTTTCTGTAATCTGTGGCCCTTGCTAGACTTCCACAGGAGGAAAGACAATCGTCGTTTCCCGCAAAATTGACAGCGGGATAGGCCATAGGCCTGCGCAAACTTCCGCTTTCTACAAACTTTTATTTCAATTACCCATATGAAATCTTTCTAATTTTTTTTATTTCAATTACCCATAGATAACAGATATTTATCAAAAAAATATGTCTCTCGTATCGAGCAACTAAAGGCCTGCAACACACTGGCGCGGCCTGCGGTGGCGGACAATAGTAAATTTGACAGCGGAGAACAAGTATTTACTATTGTCCGCCGCGGCCAGGCCGCGCCAAACTGTGAGAGGCCAAAAGCTTCTCAGTCGTCCCCACAAACTAATAGTTAAATTAGCTAGTGATAGCGAAGAAAGAGTTGGTGAACGCCTACCTACTTACCCTATATTTTTTACGGCGCTATGGGTATAAAAACAAAATATCAAAAGTGTAATGAATGGCTGTCGGCATTGACGGGGGGGGAGCACAATCACGGAAGTGTTTAAAAAAAACCTTGAAAAAAGTTATGCGGTTGGGTCGAGGGTAGTGTTAATATAAAATTGTTAAACAAAAATAACACTGATTATCAAGTTATTTCTGTAAAGAAGTTCTCTTGATTAATAAAAGTGCACTAACTAACACGAACTTTTTTTCGTTACCCGCATTTTGAATAAAACCTCATCACGCAGTCCAAGGGCGCGAAACAAATGACGGAAGTTGTCAGTGTCACATATTCAGCCAAAATTTCGTGAGGAACATGTTAACAGATGATAATTCTGACAAAGAGAGCGAATATGAAGACAGAAGTCCTGAAGATAGTCCAAATATTATGAAGAAATCATTATCGTCAGTCGGATTTCGAAGCAACACTGAGAATCAAAATGCGAGGCCATTAGCGTTGCGAGCGACGCAATCCTTCACCGGGGCCGTGGAGGAGCTACGTATTTGTGGTAATTTTCAAAGAATGAACTTGTGTAATAGGATGAACGTGATTTCAGCGCCAAAAATAGCTACGGTTTGTCCTTGTGGGTGCTTGCTGCGACCAGCCACCGCTGTCCCCTTCCGCACTCGGGAGCAGAACACCCTGGCGCTCCACGTAGTCTCTCCAGAGGTGCTAAGTTATCACGGTTACTGTTTTGAGCCTAGCCAAATCGCTATGTTTTGGAAGAAAGATTGTAGAATGTTTCTATGGAAAGGCCAGGCGAAAATGAAGAACGTAATACATGCAGACTCTTATAAAAAATAATTGCTTACTATATGTATGTAGCTGCGTTTACGAAATATGTTCTAATTATTAAAATATTTTGAGTAAAAAAGTGTTTACTTAATTTAATTAAACACCAATTGAGAATGGATCAAAATATTTATTAGATCCTAAACACCTCTATGTGCACATAAATAACAAACATCGTAACAAAAACTTTACAAGCATATTGATAAATTTACTGCAGCGTCTGCACGGTGTCCAACGGCTGCTTTTCTACACCGGGCATGTTCGCCTCTACATTTTCACCGCACGAGAATCTGACGTAATCAACAAGTTCGACTTTATTCTGTTGTAATATCTCGTCGACGGTGTAGGAGGGGTCGAGCAGGTACTCCTGGTAGATGAGGCTGGTTTCGTCGTCAGAGTCCTTGGCGGGTTTGTCCTTGGTCTTGTCGCCGATCCGGGCGGGCGCGCAGCCGACGATGTGCTGGCAGAGCTGGCGGCCGAGGTCGTCGGGCCCGGCGGGCTGGCGGTAGGCGAGCAGCGCGCCGTGCTTGCCGGCCGAGTAGCCCCGGTCGGCGGGCGCGAGCGCCGGGTGCGTGTAGCCGGCCACGCGCACGTCGGGGCTGTTCGCCTTCCAGCACTCGGCGCGCCGGAGCACGGCGTTCTCGCCCACGGTGCCGATGAACAGCGCCAGCACCTCGGACAACTTCTTGCCGTCGGCGGACAGGTTGCCGAGCTGCTCACTGTCGAGTTCCATCTGTAAAAAAGTTCACAATAAATTAACTTTAGCAGATAGACTGTGCAGTGTTGAGAAAGAAAGAAAGAAAGAGACATTTATGACATAATACAAGGCAATTTACAGACAATAACATTAAACTTCTGCAATGCCAATGCGTAATGCTGGCAGAGCCAGCGCTGGTCTTCCGTTGTGACCATTTGGTGATACCACGGCACAGTGACGAATTCTGATGATTACAAATTTATTAGCAAAAAATTCAATGCTCAAACATATATGCCCCTGAAATATTTTTTGTGCATTTAAATTTAAACCTTATATCTATTAGGATAACAAAACCTAAAACCTTCTAATGCTGGGGCCACACTAACGAGAAATGCCATTAATTATCGCGATAATCGTAGTGTGGCCGTACATTAATGGCATTTCTCGTTACTGTGGCCCTAGCATAACTGCTTTTCACCGCCATTGACTTGATAGGAAGTCCGCACATTACGTGTCCAACAGCCAACTCTAGTCGGTTTCTTCAGTCAAATAGCTACCGACGTGCGTTGGCATGAGGTTTAATTTCGCATTTGACGTCTGTGACAGTTGGCGTGTGGGGCAAAACTTTTTGCTTATACTTATCGCGGCGGGGAATAGGTTAAAGTTATCATATTCGCTCCCATACTTGGATCATGTACAGAGCTCTAGCCCATGTCGCGCCCGGGTGCAATCATTACCGTAGCGCCCTCTAGCACTAGCTAGCTAACTAGCGCCCGAGTCGAGGCGAGTGGCGCTCGGCGCCCCCTAGGACCGTGCGCCCGGGTGCAACGCACCCCCTGCACTATAGGTAAAGCCGCCCCTGATCATGTAGAAGAGCTTTTTAGTGTAGTTTAGATTCCATAATGTACGAAGATTCGCCCTTCTCCTACTAACCCTTTAGACCAGGGTTTCTTAAAGTGTGGTCCATGACCCCTGAGGGGTCCGTGACATGATTGCTAGGGGTCCGCGGCCACTTCGTTCACTCTTAAGTACGTGGGAAACCTGTTTTTTTTTCAATATTTTCTTCAACGGGGGTCCGTGGTAATTTTGAAATTATGAAAGTGGTCCATGCCAAACAAAAGTTTACGAACCACTGCTTTAGACAAAACAACCTAATACACAATGATGAGTGGGCGAGCCCCTTCCTCGAGGATTGAACATTTTAACATGTTCACTGTCCGACAAAATGGTCTGACAATGTCACACATCCAAGTGTGCTTCCAATTCGAAGCTATAAATCCATTGTGGTTGAACGGCCCCATGAAATGCTGGTGAATTACCCATTATTGGGGGCATTCAGATAGGGAATGTGTTAAAACTTCACTATCCAACAAATATTGTTGCAAAAGTAACGCGCTTGGTGGAAAATTCCTCTGATAAAAAAAGTGTTTTGTCCCTGATTAAACGAATTTTAACGGCATTTTAGCTAACATAGGTATGTTGAGCTTTTATGAATATGGTCATAAGGATGTAATTCTTTTGGGATTTTCCTGTGTAGAATCAAGTGTTCTATTGATGCTAATATAGAAAAAAAAAACCAATTTTTCATACAGTTAAAACTGTAGGAAAAATGCAAATGGTTTCCATTTATGTGACAGTCCCATTGATCGTCCATACAAAAAGTATGAAATGATATCAGATAGGTACCTACTTTGTGGCAACTACTGGCAACACTAGTCAAAAACTGTAGCATCGGAAAATACGCCAGTAGTCTTTAATCTTTATAGGTAGACATGGTCATATTTCGGCACTAAACTCATTCACTAAATGAGACCAAAGTTTTATGGACTAAAAGCTCTCACAGAATAGTGCGGCCTGGCTGCAGCAGTCAATAGAAAACTTGTTATTAGCTGCCAAATTTACTATTGACTGCCACCGCAAGCCGCACCAGTGTGATTCAGGCCTTATTCATAAATATTGTCAAACTTATTTTACCTTGAGTGCTGTTGAAATTCGTTTTGTTTTTATCTTCCTCTTTGAAATTTCAGTTTGTAAGATAGGGACATAACTACTTTTATTTAGAAGAGGTTTGTTATCAATTATCATGAATCCAATTATTTACCTTGGTAACTGGGCCCTTAGATTGCAGGCTGGTGTGAGCGAATTTGAAACACGCACTAGCAGCATCTTCCATCATTTTCTGGAATTTATCATTCTTCGCCACAAAGTCTGTTTCACAGTTTAGTTCCACCATTGCTCCGTGGCTCTTGTCAAACTTCACAGCTACGAGCCCTTGGAGCGCTGCGCGCCCGGCCAACTTTGTGGCTTTAGCCCAACCCATGGCTTGGGCTTGCTCATTGAGCCAGGTTTCTGCCTGTAATTGACAATACTTATGTAAATGAAATCTTTATAATAATTTAATTTAAAAACAAAGTTTTAACCGACTTCAATTTAGTAATCCGCCAAGCCACGTGAACATTCCCTATTTTTTTTTTCAATTTACCACATGAACCGATTTCCGATAGTAAATGTGTTGATTACTATAGAAAAAAACCGAATCGCTGTATGTGGGCCGATAATATTTGAGGACTTCCATAGATTCCCCAATATCATCACCAATGGCACTTCATTAGTTTCTATTTCAAAGTATATAATTGAGGAATTCGATAAGTCATCTGTGGTCTTCATCATCAATTCCTCGCCACCAAATTTATGATTCCGGATGTATCTACACGAGTTATTATAGTAGAAAATACCAAAATCACTACACGCGTGCCTAATAACGAGTTCCCTCAATTCCTCATGGATCCCATCATCTAACTGAATTTTTGAAAAAAATGGGACCCGCCTGGAAGTATATACAAACGAACAAAAAAAAAAAATCGAATCGGCTCATCAATGACGGAGTTTTGAAATAACAAACATAGAAAATAATAAAAAAAAAAACAGCCGAATTGAGAACCTCCTCCTTTTTTCAAGTTGGTTAAGAATACCTTAAATGCCAAATCTTAAAGTTAAAATTAGTTGTAGTTTTTAGTTTTTGTAAGGCTGAACATGTGTACACATTTTAGGCAGGTCACAGCATACTGTATTTTTTATTCTATTGTAATTTATTATGTTACAAATAAATATTTACTTTCTTGCTTAGATAACACCCGCAAGATTTGTCCCATACTAACATACATACATACTAACAGGGCAAGTTAAATAAAAGCTTGTAAAAAAAAACATTGTTAATAAAATAAACCTGTATGTCATTGACATGTGAGCAATTATGTGCAGTAACTATTCATATCCTTAATGGAAAGCGGACACATATAAGTACTTTATAAATAAATGAGCATTTGAACACTACTTTGTGAAAATATATACCTACAAGAAATATTGCACAAAATACCTTTTCTGAGTCATTGTTGTGCATTTCAAGTGCCTTCTTGCAATTGGCAATGGTGTAACCTGTTTTTTTCCGTAACTTAGCTAGCAGAGAAGACTCTGCAGCTCTGCACAGAGGGCTTGTGTGGAGGCTCCGCACCAACTGGAATATCATCTGGAATATAGTTCATAAATGGGTGAGGACCAAATTCTTGGCCAGTAGTTAGCCTCCTGGTTAATTGGTGGTAGTTAAAAAACTCTGTTGTGACACAAAAAATACCATAGAATTGTATGGCTAATTTTTGAGTCACAACAGATTTTTTTATTTACTACCAATCAACCAGGCTTACTACTGGCCAAGAATTTGGTCCACACCCAAATATGCTATTTATAAAATTTTTTTTTACAAATCTGATAGTTGTGATGAGGTTTTGATGTTAGATACTATGAATAAAAACAGATGAATCAAACATTTTTCTAAATAATGATGATCAGCTTACTACACTCACACAAAAACAATTTACACAAGTTTACACATAACCTTAATATACTTTAGTAAAAACAAACTCCATCTCTGTTTTGATCAACATGCTATTGCCAAGCCTATGACGTCATCTGAGTAGGTAGGGATATTGGTACTTGTTCCAATCAAGGCCAATCCTCAGATGTATGGTGTCTGTATAAATAGCTATAGAGCAACACTACAAGCTGTAGTCGACATTACCTTTGAATAAACTTTGAGTTTTTGCTTCATTTACCAATTTATAATAACCTATAAATTAAGTTTTGTATCAGTTGGAGAGCACTAGAAAACATAATACACACACAATACTGTACGTTATTTATAAGGCATACAAACTATTTGAAAATGTTTCGATAGTACTGGCCTAAAATCAATCATCACCATAGATACAGAAACAAATGAAGGTTACAAGCAGTTACCATGGATAAGAAATCGATTTGATATTGTCAGATTAGTTCTTTAGATAAAACTTTATGTAATTCTATTGCCTAGTAGGTAATAGTGTTAGTTGAGAGGAATAGTTAAGAGATCGGATCGGACTGACATCGACATAACCCAAAACTACTTAGTATAACCTGGTTTCAAGATAAAACTAACCTTTTTTGGGTTACTTCTGGGATCAGTAAGTAAACAAGCACTGACAACTTTTCAAACTATACGGAGTTTATCTCATTTAAATGTTATTGCATGCGGAAATTATCCGCGCAAAAGAAAAGAAATGCCAAAATTGCCAAATTATGTCAATTTATATGACATTTGTCAAAGCCGGCTGGACTGGACTTGACGGAAAATACCTTGCGTTTAATTAATGCTGGTTTGTGTAGCAGACAACTTTGCTTAAATTATTTGAATAGGCGTTGAAAAAGTAGATAATTAATTGCGAGAGAGGCGAAGCTTTATAGTGTAGTTTATAATGTGCAACAGCAACAGCCTCGCTAGCCTAATCGCATTTATGTCGGGCGTAAAGTTTAGTATTCGTCCGTTATTTTAAAAGTAAGCGGGTAATCAGAGGTATAAACGCTTTACTACGTTGGACTTACGGAATAATACCTAGTACTGATAATGTTCCACTTTAATGGACGCTTTTATAAATTTGCCGCTCTCGGCAACACCATAGCTCGTTTTTATGGCCGCGGAAAATAGATCTACATCGTAATCATCAGCCTGTATTGCTTCTTTAGCGGAGCTTCTAACCCTGATTGCATTAGATATTGACGACTGTCCAAACTACCGAACAACGTCGCTTTATAAGCAAACTTGACATTGGCGAAATCATCCTAACTTAGAGATAAGTAGCTACATTTTTTTAAAAGAATACCTCATCTCATGTATAAGGACATTAAGGACGAATGGGCTAGTAGTCCTCAGTCCTCACGTGTTTGGGGACTTCACGTAGCTTCACGTTCGAATGTAAACATTGGAATAGGTATTTTAGGTGGGTGCATACAACAATACTCATAAACTCATAATAATGTGCTATATATGGCTCTAATGTCGGTGATATAATGTCACGGCGCATATTGATAGATGTAAGGATTAATTCGATACCTACCTAAAGTAAGCACCGTTAAAAACGAAAAAAACCGGCCAAGAGCGTTCCGAGCCACGCTCAGTGTAGGGTTCCGTAGTTTGCCGTGCCGTCCGTCACAGTAGGTAAGTGTCCCTCCCCACTTAAGCGTTAAACAGTATGGGCGCACCTGCTCCGACCCCATTAAATCAGGAAAAATCTTAACACCGCCATGTACGATATGAGCGTTTCGCGTACAGAGACCTTAAAGTATGGAAGATGATTTTTATGGGATAGTTCTTTATTGCGTGAACCGATTTTCACCGTTTTTACTTTATTTGAAAGCACGTCATTTCATTGTGATTTTGTAGAAATTACAGGTACAATAAACACCTGCTTATACGATTAAATAACAAACTTAGTTCTGAAATTAATTTGTAATTTTTTTCAAAAACTATTCTATCTATCTGTTGCAGGGAAATGGTCAAAACAGAGATTTGATCAAATCTCTAAGGGATATGATCAAATCACGCAGGATGTTAAAATGGCCAATCCATTTTATCATTTACCTAATACAAATCAGTAATTTGATCAAATCTCTGAATCTGTTTAGTGAAATGACGAAATCGGACAAAAAAGGCAACTCGTTTTTCATTTCACTAGACTTGTTTAGTGATTTGATAAAATCCCTGAAACGCGTCAGTGAGTTGACGAAACTAACGCGATAAAGATTTTTCCGCTCTTTTATAAAAAAAATAACCACGAAGACGAGCTCCCGCCACCATCTTCTAACCTATCCGCCATCCGAGTCTAAGTCTCAGAACCGTTTAAATGACTAATGATTTAGGAGCCAATATCTGCGAGTTAGTTTCGTCAATTCACTGACGCGTTTCAGGGATTTATCAAATCACTAAACAAATCTAGTGAAATGAAAAAACGAGTTGCCTTTTTTGTCCGATTTCGTCATTTCACTAAACAGATTCAGAGATTTGATCAAATTACTGATTTGTATTAGGTAAATGATAAAATGGATTCGCCATTTTAACATCCTGCGTGATTTGATCATATCCCTTAGGGATTTATTCAAATCTCTGTTTTGGCCATTTCACTGCGACATATCTATCTATCAAGTTCAAAATAATTTTCCTAGAAAGTTTTTATAAAGTTCTACTTTATAAAAACTTTCTCTTTCTTTCTTTTCTTTTCATATTTTTAAAACTTATGGTTCAAAAGTTAGAGGGTCCCAAAAAAATGTGTCCACCGGACACATTTTTTTTACTTCTGGAGCGATTATCTCCGAAAATATTAACATTATCAAAAAAATATTTTTCCAAACCCCTATTCATTTTTAAATACCTATCCAACAACAGTATTTCGCACGTTAGGGTTAAAATGAAAAAAAATATAACTCCCCACTTTACGTATAGGGGAGGTACCCTAATAAAACATTTTATTCCACTTTTTATTTTACCACTTTGTCAACGTTACTGATGTACATATTAGTACCTCAGCTTTCTAGTGCTAACGGTTACTGAGATTATCCGCGGGCGGACGGACAGACATGGCGAAACTATAAGGGATCCTAGTCGACTACGGAACCCTAAAAATGTAAACAAAAAATGTACTGAATTTGACATTTAAAACGTCAAATTCAATACATTGTTTGTTTACATTTTTTTCGTTTTCAACTGGGTCTTAGCTACTTTAGTTTATTGCATTTGACTGTACTAGCCAACGATCATAATTCATAACTTTCAGCGATCATGGATAAAGGGAATAAACCAACGAGAAAGAAAAGTCACCCTGAACCGTCTTCTTCTTCCGACATCAAATTACCTAAGCTTCCAAAGATGAAAAAACCCGAGAGTTCAAAGATAAGGACAAGGCCTTTGTTCTCTCTGGCTGAAGAAGTTCTTAAACTGCCACCGCCGCCAAAACCTGTCAAGAAAGTACCCATTGCGGCTCCGAGAAGACAGTCTTCTGGTGAATACTCTTTCTATCCTACTTTTACAACGTTGTGGCAGGACAGTGGAAGTTAGTATTCGACTTTCTAGATTTTTAACGAGCGAGCGAAGAGAACCAAGTGCTCGGTTCTAGCTTCGGCCGAAATTCTTTTGGATGTCCGGTCTGGCTGTTCTCATCTAGAGGTCGGATTTCTCAACTGATTCTCGTAAAATTTTGTGAGTGGCGTCGATAATTATGTATATCCTTTTGTCGATTCGGTTATGGATTTCTTCAAAAATACAGTCGCGAGTTCTACCTACCTACAGCTCACAAAGCCACTAGTAGTGAACTGAACCCATAATTACCTGGGTTCCAAAATTGATATTAATTAATTAAAAAAAAAATAGTCAAGTTGAGGTAGGTAGGATAAGATGAACAGGGTTTTAGATGGAGGCAAGAGAAACAGTATAGCTTTATATCCACTAACTATTCGGTGTTCCAATTCCAATGACCTTAACTTAACACATTAGATATTGTACTGGACGTATCTAGTCCACAGAAAGAGACAGGACCAAATAATTATGGTTAGAGCTCCCGTTGCACGAAACCCTACCTCACAAGGTGGCAGAACAGAAATGCAATATAGTGATAGATACTACTTAGGAACACTGGATTTTAGTTGGTTGCCATAGCATATCCTGGAAGAACTATAATTTTTTTTCGTCGTCGAATCGCTTTTTTGATCGAAAATTACACCATAAGGTGGCAGATCGAAACGTTTACTCATCGAAAGAGACACATTTGGAGATAAAAACCCGCATTGGTTGCCAGCCCAAATCCTGGCAGGTTTCAAGACCAGCCACGTTTTATGAGCCCCAAAAATGGGGTCAATTACCTCATCAGGTGGCAAGATGAAAATGATGCAGATCGATTGCCCTAGACGTGCCGTTCACGAATATATAGGGTTGCCTGCCTTCAGCTTGGCAGTTTTTCTGGTCAGCCACCTCAAGCAATGTATGTGAAAATCTTGGAATAACGAGAAATTCGTGTATTTATGCTATGATTTAATCACAATCAGGATATTAAATTAAAGTCAACGTACTTGCGTCTTATGGTGTTTAAATAATAGGGTAAATGTACCAGTTTTGGTCATTTCTCATTAATATTTCTTGAAATATTGAAAGAAGTGATGTTGCCTTTTACGTTCAACGTGATATAGCAATCCTCATCAGGTGGCTAGATGACACTGATGCAAATCGATTGCCCTAGATGTGCCGTTCACGAATATACAGGGTTGCCTGCCTTCAGCTTGGCAGTTTTTCTGGTCAGCCACCTCAAACAATACATATCAAAATCTTGGAACAACGAGAAATTCGTGTATTTATGCTATGATTCAGGGTATAATTTAAAAAAAACAGGATATCAAATTAAAGTCAACGTACTTGCGTCTTATGGTGTTGAAATAATAGGGTAAATGTACCAGTTTTGGTCATTTCTCATTAATATTTCTTGAAATATTGAAAGAAGTGATGTTGCCTTTTACGTTCAACGTGATATAGCAATCCTCATCAAGTGGCAAGATGACACTGATGCAGATCGTTTGCCCTAGACGTGCCGTTCACGAATATATAGGGTTGCCTGCCTTCAGCTTGGCAGTTTTTCTGGTCAGCCACCTCAAACAATGTATGTGAAAATTTTGGAATAACGAGAAATTCGTGTATTTATGCTATCATCATCAGCCTATATACGTCCCACTGCTGGGCACAGGCCTCCTCTCATGTATGAGAGGGAATATGAGGGGTATTTATGCTATGATTTAATCAAAATCAGGATATTAAATTAAAGTCAACGTACTTGCGTCTTATAGTGTTGAAATTGATGACCGGATTTGACGACCGGTTAGCCTAGTGGGTAGTGAGTGACGCTGCCTACGAAGCTGAAGGTCCTGGGTTCGAATCCCGGTAAGGGCAAATATTTGTGTGATGAGCATGAATATTTGTTTCTGAGTCATGGATGTTTTCTACGTATTTAAGTATTTCTATCTATTATATATATCGTCGTCTAGTACCCATAACACAAGCCTTATTCAGCTTACTATGGGACTAGCTCGATTTGTGTAAGATTGTCCCCTTATATTTATGTATTTATTTAAATAATAGGGTAAATGTACCAGTTTTGGTTATTTATCATTAATATTTCTTGAAATATTGAAAGAAGTGATGTTGCCTTTTACGTTCAACGTGATATAGCAATCCTCATCAGGTGGCAAGATGACACTGATGCAAATCGATTGCCCTAGATGTGCCGTTCACGAATATACAGGGTTGCCTGCCTTCAGCTTGGCAATTTTTCTGATCAGCCACCTCAAACAATACATGTCAAAATCTTGGAACAACGAGAAATTCGTGTATTTATGCTATGATTCAGGGTATAATTAAAAAAAAAACAGGATATCAAATTAAATTCAACGTACTTGCGTCTTATGGTGTTGAAATAATAGGGTAAATGTACCAGTTTTGGTCATTTCTCATTAATATTTTTTGAAATATTGAAAGAAGTGATGTTGCCTTTTACGTTCAACGTGATATAGCAATCCTCATCAGGTGGCAAGATGACACTGATGCAGATCGATTGCCCTAGACGTGCCGTTCACGAATATATAGGGTTGCCTGCCTTCAGCTTGGCAGTTTTTCTGGTCAGCCACCTCAAACAATGTATGTGAAAATCTTGGAATAACGAGAAATTCGTGTATTTATGCTATGATTTAATCAAAATCAGGATATTAAATTAAAGTCAACGTACTTGCATCTTATGGTGTTAAAATAATAGGGTAAATGTACCAGTTTTGGTCATTTCTCATTAATATTTCTTGAAATATTGAAAGAAGTGATGTTGCCTGTGACGTTCAACGTGATATAGCATTTTTGTGCTACAAACAATATTTATTTTGTAGAAATTATATGAAATAATGAATCAATTTTATTTCAAATATGGGAAACGTCATGCAGTTATCTCAATTCAAGGTTAGTATTCAAAGTTACCTCTACACTAGAACAGTACAACATTACATACACAAGTAAGAATTTTTGATATATATATACCTTTAGAAGAAGATGCATATAATTGCATAATCACTTGCAATTTTTTTTAGGTACACGTACAAATTGTACAAAAATAAAACAATACAAACTGATATATAAGTTTTTTATTCTAGGGACACTTAAAAACTTAAAAAGTTATTCTTCGTCAGAAGAAGAAACACAATTAATATTTATTTCATCTGATTCATTGTCATCCATACTAATAATGTCGTTGACTTGTAGTGGAGTGGGATCTCCTTCATACCACATAATATCATAGTTATTTTTACTATTTAGAACCCGTCCGCATTCAACAGGATCATATAAAAAACAATATGGTTTTGTAGCATTGCGCCACATTGAGCTCACATGCAGTGTCCTTAGTAAATGTTGTTTTAAACTTTTTCAACATGGCGGTAGAGTTGCAGCATTGAAATTTGTAATTTTTTTCATGAATTTTGATATTTGCGTTATATTTCCATATTTCTTTGTTAACATTTCGAAACGAGCCTGATTTACGTCACTTTTTGGCGATGAATATAACTTGCATGTAAACTTTTGAACTATTTGTATCCTTTTTGTGTTTTGAATGTCCTCTGGACTATTTAAAGATGCAAAAACATCTCTTAAATTTTGGTCAGCCTCTATTAAATTTAAACGCACCTTGACAGAAAGAGACTTTCTTAGTATGGATGACAACGGATCAGATGAATCAGATATTAGTTGTGATTCTTCTTCTGATGAAGAATAATTTTGTACGTTTTTAAGTGTCCCTATAATAAAATATATATATATATATAAGTTCGTATTGTTTTATGTTTGTACACTTTGACTGTATCCCTTAAAAAAATATGCAAGTGATTATGCAATTATATGCATCTTCTTCTAAATGTATATATATATATCAAAAAATCATACTTGTGTATGTTATGTTGTACTGTTCTAGTGTGAAGAGATAAATTTTAATACTAACCTTGAATTAAGATTGAAATAAAATTGATTCGTTATTTCATATTATTTCTACAAAATAAACATTGTTATGCAGCACAAAAATGCTTTATCACGTTAAATGTAAAAGGCAACATCATTTATTTCCATATTTCAAGATATATCAATACCCGTGTGGTGTCGGGTACCCGTGTGGTGTCGAGACCCGTGTGGTGTCGGGTTAGAATTTCACCACCCCCTTTCTTCCCGTGGGTGTCGTAAAAGTCGACTAAGGGACCAGGGTTGAAGTGTGTTGTAGGCGATGGGCTAGCAACCTATCACTACAATATCACATTTGGTCGATTGGTCGATATTTTATACCCACATTAATGCTAATAGTGGCGCTGGAACATACGTTTCATGTGATCTGCCTACCCCTTTTGGAAATTTAGGCGTGAATATTGTGTATGTATGAATGTATGTATGTATTAATGAGAAATGACCAAAACTGGTACATTTACCCTATTATTTCAACACCATAAGACGCAAGTACGTTGACTTTAATTTAATATCCTGCTTTTTTTTTAAAATTACGAGTATACCCTGAATCATAGCATACATAAACGAATTTCTCGTTATTCCAAGATTTTGACATATATTGCTCGAGGTGGCTGACCAGAAAAACTGCCAAGCTGAAGGCAGGCAACTCTGTATATTCGTGAACGGCAAATCTAGGGCAATCGATTTGCATCAGTGTCATCTTATCTTGCCACCTGATGAGGATTGCTATATCACGTTGAACGTAAAAGGCAACATCACTTCTTTCAATATTTCAAGAAATATTAATGAGAAATTACCAAAACTGGTACTTTTGCCCTATTATTTCAACACCATAAGACGCAAGTACGTTGACTTTAATTTAATATCCTGATTTTGATTAAATCATAGCATAAATACACGAATTTCTCGTTATTCCATGATTTTCACATACATTGTTTGAGGTGGCTGACCAGAAAAACTGCCAAGCTGAAGGCAGGCAACCCTATATATTCGTGAACGGCACGTCTAGGGCAATCGATCTGCATCATTTTCATCTTGCCACCTGATGAGGTAATTGACCCCATTTTTGGGGCTCATAAAACGTGGCTGATCTTGAAACCTGCCAGGATTTGGGCTGGCAACCAATGCGGGTTTTTATCTCCAAATGTGTCTCTTTCGATGAGTAAACGTTTCGATCTGCCACCTTATGATGTAATTTTGGATCAAAAAAGCGATTCGACGACGAAAAAAAATTATAGTTCTTCCAGGATATGCTATGGCAACCAACTAAAATCCAGTGTTCCTAAGTAGTATCTATCACTATATTGCATTTCTGTTCTGCCACCTTGTGAGGTAGGGTTTCGTGCAACGGGAGCTCTAACCATTAGGTATTATATTGCTCATTAACACATTCACTGCCAACAATCGCTACGCGATTAGCCGATTCCGTGATAGTCCCCGTATGTAGGCGAAAGTGTTAAGATTTCATGAAATATATAGAATAAGTTCTTGACTATTATTTAACATGGCGCATTTACATACTACAGCTAGCTACCTCACGATTTTATTTTGATTTTTGTTATTTTTCGCTGTCTCTTTAGTCGAATTATAGCAAAATTCTATATCTTTATAAAATGTTAAATATTGCACGTTATTTGCACATGCGCTGGACTTAATAGCGTATTAGGTAGCGTATGGGTATGTTGCAACACGTCCGAAACGTCGAACGACATTAAATAATAACTATAATAATACGCCATTGAATCTTGTATAGTAAAAATAATATGTGAAAATCGTGAATGTTTAAATACTTAAGTAAATCTATTAAATTTCTTGTTGTAGTGATGCAAAAGTTTACCGCGTTGCGGAAGGCACGAGAACAGTTTCGGGTTAAACTGATGAATCTAATTTGCCAATCTGAGCCGGGGGAAGACGGAGACTGCATTCCTTCGGGAGAAGAAAAGAACATGTTACGATATTACTACTACTTACGATATGGCATAGACAATGTCCACGTTGCACCGCTCGATAGCAAAATTATAAAACGGTAATAAACATTCGCTTTGCGTATGTGTAGATGTGTAGATTTGTAGGCCTATGCAGACTGCGTTTTTAGGGTTCCGTAGCCAAATGGAAAAAAACGGAACCCTTATAGATTCGTCATGTCTGTCTGTCTGTCTGTCCGTCCGTATGTCACATGCATTTTACTAGAAAACTATAAGGTGTATTTGAATAAAATTTTGAGGATAGGTGTATTTTGTTAGCCGCTACATAGTTTTGTAATTAAATTACTAATTTTTTTTTTAAAGGTGCACTCCATACATAAAACCGAAGGTAAAAAAAAAAATCATTGCAAGTCCACGTGTGGCACATCAATCGATAGGCCTTTCTAAATAAATATAAGGTTTCTTAGCATTTTTAACCGACTTCAAAAAAAGGAGGGGGTTCTCAATTCGGCTTTTTTATTTTTATTTTTTTATTTTCTTTGTTTGTTATCTCAGAACTCCGTTAGTTATATGATGGGATCCATGAGGAATTGAGGAAACTCCTCAATTTTATTAGGCACGTGTGTAGTAATTTTGGTATTTTCTATTATAACTCGTGTATTTACATCCGGAATCATAAATTTGGTGGCGAGGAATTGATGATGAATACCACAGATGAACTTATCGAATTCCTCAATTATGTACTTAAAAATGCAAAAGTACGTCACAGGTTCTGATAAAATTCCGTTGAAATAGAAACTAATGAAGTGCCATTGGTGATGATCTTGGGGAATCGATGGAAGTCCTCAAATATTATCGGCCCACATACAGCTATTCGGTTTTATTCTATTCTATAGTAATCAACGCATTTGCTATCGGAAATCAGTTCATTAGGTAAATTGTAAAAAAAAAATAGGAAATGTTCTCCTGGTTTGGCGGAGTACTAAATTGAAGTCGGTTAAAACTTTGTTTTTAAAGTAAATTATTTTTGTTTAAGTGAATAGAGTCGGAGATATTCGCCCGAAAGTCACTAAAATTGTGTCCCTTCCAACTTTTGAACCGTGTATTTTAAAAATATGAAAAAAGTCATGGAAATAGGGCTTATTAAAGACTTTCAGCGAAAATTGTTTTGAACAATATCGGTTCAAAGGTTTTCGAGATATTTCTAAAAACTGCCTTCCTTAAAGAAAAGGATGAAAGTGTCTTGAGATTCCTGTAACGATACGACCTTTTTAATAGGCACGGAACCCTTCGTTGTATGTGGTCCGACACGCACTTCAAATCACAAGTAAATTGACACGCGCTTAATTAACGCAGCCTGTATATGGCCTTAAGTAGGTGCTTGGTTGTTGAGGAATCATAATGTTCTCATTAATGTTAACTTGTAATAACTATTTTCCACACCTGCCATTCAGAAGTAAGTAATTGTTCTCATCAAATGAGGGATCAAAGTTCTATTTTTCTTCCCTGGTGCTTGTGTTTGTTTGTTTTAATTTTCCTGATAGAAGGTGTGAAAACCAGTAGCCACCTAATGTGCCACTAAATAGTAATATGATTGCCGCCTTGGGCGTAAACCCTTGAATCCCTCGTTTCAAGATTACTACGATCTACTTAATCTATTGTCACTAATTATTTTTTAGAATTCACAACTTAATTTCACCAAAGCTGAAAAAGTGGGAGGACACGATGGTAACAGCTACCGATGAAATGCGTGAAGATTTCATGATGAGCATGAAGAAGGCAATCGTGGACTTCGTCTTGAAAGATCCTAATACGGTATTCATGGTTTAAATATATATTATTGTAAGCTAGGGATGCCTAAAGATTAATGTGTGTGAATTTTAACATTTGATGTGGAATTTCGTTCAGATTAATGAAAAGCTAACATTGCCGTAAGGACATACAACTGACATTATCATAAGTACCTATTACTAATAAATGTACCCACTTGAGAAGTACACGAGCTACAAACAGAACTTAGATGTATTATTCTAAATATCCACCACAACAAGATCAAAAAATCGACAGGAAGTGAAATAATCAAAAGAGTGCGACTGAGTATGCAACAGGATGGGATTCGTTTTGAGCATTTGATAAATTGATTAATTTTGTATTAAAAATGTTAAAATTCATGGTCTTCCTTTTATTTCTGACACTATGTTATTTAGCAAAAAATAATCCTTCTGATGAACCCTTTCGATCGGTATGATAAAGCTACAGGATGATTTTTTTTCTCGTGTAGCGGGTTCGATTCCCGGTTCAAACGTATAATTATTCAAAAATCTATGAACGCAGTTAAAATTGTTTTTAAAATTAAAATAATGTCTTCTTTCAGTAAAATGTTCTATCTACAATATTTAAGGTACTTTCCCTCCATGTGGCATGGGCGTGGGACGCCCTGTATATAATAGATATAAATACTTAAATACATAGAAAATATCCATGACTCTGAAACAAATATTCTAAAATACACTTAAAATATTTGTAACAAATTATGCACAAAAGCTATAAATATTAAAATGGCTTCTAAAAATAGACAATATCATGTTTGAGAGAACTCAGTGATTACTTTTTTATTTATTTAAACGGCCAAAAAATTAAAATTAAAAAGTATGATATCCGCGCCTCCGAACACACCCTTCCATCTCGCTCACGCTTATGGTCAGTTAGAGGGAGAGAAGACCATGAACCTACGCCTCCTTAAAGACGTGTACCTGCTTATAATTTTCTTTTGATTCTATAAGTATTATTACTAAATCTCATCTAATGGAGGTTTAATGAATATGAGGTCCTATTAGATTCATAGTTATAATGCCACTAGTTTCTGCCTGCGACTCCGTCCGCGTGGAATACGTTTATTTCGCAGCTCCATACAACTTTTCACCCCCCATTCAGCCCTTTTGGGGATGATTTCCGGGATAAACACTATACTATGCCCTTCCCCGGGATTCAAACTATCTCTATTCCAAATCTCATCTAATTCGGTTCATACAAACTCTGCACCCCTAACGATTTAACCCGATTAGGGGTGGGGTTTTCCAAAATCCTACAATTACTTTTCTTCTATTCTAATAAGGAGTCCATAGGCAAAGTTTCAAGTCTTGTGCTTAAAATTTTACTCCATCCCCATACAAACTTTCAACCCCCTTTTTACACTCTTGGTTAGAATTCCCAAAAATCCCTTCCTAGTGGGTACATACGTTGTATAAACTACCTAAATAATGTGAAAAAAAACAGCTGTCTAGGTTCAAAGGTTTGAGCTGGGCGTTGATTTAAGTGAGTGATTCAGTCAGTCACGACTTTTACGTAGATTTTTACTTTTATTAGATTAGCCAATAGACAGCGAGTAAATAGACCGGTACCTGCCCAAGTGGTCAATTTTACCCAGTCATGTCAATTACATGGTATCAAATTTACAAAGTCGAGCATTTACACAGGAAATTCATAATTGTAGGAAGAAACAGCTGAAGAAGAAGATACACCACTGAAACAGGAGTTGGCAATGAAAGACGACGCGTGGAGGAACCGTTACGCCGTCGCTGTCAAGAAGCTCAATAAGGAACTTTACATCCTGAATCCATGCATCGCGCAGGTTTTGGTGATTTGGTGGAATCAGTACAAGTAATACTTTTCAGCACCTACTATTAGGGCATTATGTATGATTTTTTTTCGGATTTGGGTACATTATTTACTCAAACATGCAATCAAGTATTGATGTTGTTTCTTTTAACCGACTTCAAGAAAAAGGAGGAGGTTCTCAATTCGGCTGTATTTTTTTTTATTATTTTCAATGTCAATGCCGATTCGAAAAAAATTTTTTTGTTCGTATGTATATACTTCCAGGTGGGTCCCATTTAAAAAAAAAATCAGTTAGATGATGGGATCCATGAGGAATTGAGGGAACTCCTCAATTTTATTAGCCACGCATTTTGGTATTTTCTATTATAACTCGTGTATTTACATCCGGAATCATAAATTTGGTGGCGAGGAATTGATGATGAATACCACAGATGACTTATCGAATTCCTCAATTATCTACTTAAAAGTGCAAAAGTACGACACAGGTTCTGATAAGATTCCGTTGAAATAGGAACTAATGAAGTGCCATTGGTGATGATATTGGGGAATCTATGGAAGTCCTCAAATATTATCTGCCCACATACAGCGATTCGGTTTTTTTCTATAGTAATCAACGCATTTGCTATCGGAAATCAGTTCATGTGGTAAATTGTAGAACAAAAATAGGTATTTTCTCGTGGCTTGGCGGAGTACTAAATTGAAGTCGGTTAAAACTTTGTTTTTAAAGTAAATTATAATAGACTGCGAAGTATTACATTTCAGGTGTGGCGAGACGAGAGGTCCAATTCATGCAGAATTGGAGGCTGCAAAGTGATCTTCTGTTGTTTCAGTATCAATTCGTGACACAACATCAGCCATTTAATAACTCTAGTAGTTTAAGAAAAATCATTGCATATTTGAGAAATGCACTATACATGCCTCTTCGTGAAATGGAATTACCAGCCTCGTGTCCCTATGCGGCATCGCTACGCTTTCGGCCGTGTATACTTACTTGGCCGGCAATCCCTAAGTTCCCGGCCTCTACAGTAATGTACTATTATTACATTATTCTTTCAGTAACATGAGATTGATTGATTTAGAGGATCTCACATCAGCGACGGAGGCGTATACCCTTCAAGAATTTAACTTTGTTTGCAAGAAACATATCGAAATAGCTGGCAACGTACTTCTGAATGAGTGGTTGCCGTTGTTGAAATCCGTTTTTGTTCAGGTCACTAAACTGAAATGATAATTGGTCGCATACCATTTTTACTTTATTTTAAGATTTACGTAAACCTGTAATATTTTTCAGGGAATGAAAAGAAAACAAATCCCAGAAGCAAAACAGGCATCGAAAATAAAGCATTTTTACAATTGTTTGGCTTGCTTGATGACGTATAATTTACAAACGTTGTGTTTGAAATCGATGAAGGAATTCACCGAATATTTATTGGATGTCGGGGTATGCGCTATCACCTCAATTTACCTCTGTTTGTTTCAATTTATTTTATGTAGATTTTTCAGTAGGTATACCCTAAGGTTCCCAAGACACGGCATAAAAACAATACGGCGGCCAGTTTAGCTTAGTTGGTTAGTGACCCTGCCTGAGAATTCGAATTTATCTGGTTCGAATTTATTTGTTTGATCAGCACGAATATGTGTTCCTGAGTCATGGATGTTATCGTGGTCTAGTACCCATAATACAAGCTTTGCTTAGTTTGGGACTAGGTCGATTTGTTTAAGATGGCCGCAAATATTTATTTTTATTTATTTATTTATTTAATATTTGTTTATGTCTGTTTCTATTATACCAAAGATATTTCAACTCAACCATTACTTTTCTAGGGACTCAATCGCGGATTTGTGATTAATCTGGTTTTTGCAAATGATGTTATAGAATTTGAACCTTCATTCAAACAGTTTAGAAATCAGCTAAGACTATTATATGATTTTCTCACGGATGCGTGTCGGGTTCCACGACTAGAGACATTGCTGTACAAGGAGCCTGTGTGCCCAGGCAGGACTTCCCTACAGGTACATGTACATTCATATAAGTAGGCACAGTCGAGTTCGAAAATATGTGCACGGACAAAGTGAACCAAAATTTGTGAACACTACTCTATCGTTAATGGCATAAGGTTGTTTCGATAATTTAAAAACTTTTGGGAATGTATTATATTATAATATAGGTACATATATTTGTGAACTCGACTACAGAAGTACACTTTGTATACTCGAAGTACAGGTTGGCAAATGGTTCAGTAAAGTCAGTTACTGGTTCTAACTATTACCGACGGTTTGAAAAACCGAGCCCTACGTCGCATTGCACCAACTTACGATTACCGACCGATCAACGGTTAATTTGGCACCGGCAGCTGTCATCCCATAGAAACTTGACAAACTTTCCATCCATTTAGATTTTAACGAACACCGTCAGCGGTTAGAGACGGTTTGGTACAACCCACCCACCCTTAGCCTTTAATTAGATAGCTTGCCTTTAATTACCTGGATGTTCTTAGAGTTAAATGCATGTCAAGACATATTTTTGAAAACGATTTAGTGATCTAATTCTTGATGTTTCCATAGTTACTTGTGTACTATTCAAATTATGTATTTTTTTGCCAGCCAACCATTGACGACGATCTAATAGAGGGATATAAAAAGCAAATAGCTGATTTGATTAATGAACAAAAAATCGGACCTGAACTGCGCGTTCAAGATTTCGATGATTATGTTTGCTTGTTGAATGGAGAGGTAAATGATTTGATGGCCAGTAAAATTTATATAAGAAAATTACTAGGTACTCATTAGAATTATTATTTAATTTTGAATATTTTTCAGTCTATGACGAAAGTAGAAGCATTTATTAATTCAGATCCTCCCAAAATGTTTGAAGAATATTGTGTGGAATCAGTAAAATATGTTGAGCTGGCCAAAGAAATACCCTCAAAATTAGAAGGGACCATCGTGATAGGGATGTTCCAGATGCAAAGAGGGGATCTTATCAATTCACTCCGACAAGCAGCTACGAGGATGGCTAACACTCTGTTGAGGAGGATGACGGATGACTATCAGATCGAGATAAAAGCGTAAGATTTGAAAGGGTTTCTATAATATCCAGCAGCCCGTCCACGCCGGCCGTCGCCTGCACTCGCGCACACAACTCATACAGCCGACCTTGGTCGCTATATCCTCGTGTGACGTACTTGGAAGCAGGTGCATTATTATTTTGGTTAATTTTAAGGACCATGACTGGATTTTCTGATGCCATAGTTAAGGATTAGTACGGTCAAGTGCTTTAATTGTTGAGCCATTTAGGTGTTAAGTAATTTTGGTTTTTTAATAAGTAGTTAAGCTATGAAGTGTCCAGTATAAAGTGCTAAAGCTCTAAATGGCTCAACAATTAAAGTCTGTGATTGTACCTATGTATATTCCACTCTACCTATCTCACTTATTAGGGTGAGGACCAAATTCTTGGCCAGTATAGTTAGCCTAGTTACTCGGCAGTAGTTAAAAAGTTCCGTTTGACACAAACATTAGCCATACAATTCTATGGTTAATTTTAATGTCAATGGATTTTTTAAACTAAGTACTTAAGTAGGCCAAGAATTTGGTCCTCACCCATGAATGATTTCAAACAATCATCCTCCTGGATCTTATAAATATAATATTTATGGAAATGTATAAGAATATCTGTTATCCAGTTATTGTATTGGTATTCAAACAGAATATACGACGAATATTCTATGATATCCACGACTCTGCTAACGCCACCGCCAGACACGAGCGGGCTGATGGCCCTCATAGAGTACTACAAGACTGCGCAGACTATCCTGGTAGACGAAATGGAAGACAAACTGCGTAATGTGCTGCGCTACATCGTGTTCCTCGGAGACTACACTAACTTCACGCCTTTGGAACTTAAATCCAACAACCAGACCTTCCACTGGTTAGTTGATAAAATTTAAGCTTTGAGCCTTTTAAATTTGAAGCTCAAAACGACCTAGATATGTACCCAGTACAGTAAAGGACCGACCATACCGCACCGTAAATGTTGTAATTTTTTAGGCGTCTTTTATTTTTTCTCGTACCGTACACCGGTGATCACGACTACGCTGATGTGCCTCACGCATCATGTCTACTCTCTAAATATATTCGTAGTATACTTTGGTACTTTTCTTTAAAAAACGCATTTTCGGTCGACTGTCGTTTACATAAGAACTACTTATTACTTACTGCGATTTTTATGCAGCCTAATTTATGCAGATTCTGCGTTTTTTTGCGCTCCAGTGTCGATGGCACACGCTAAATACGTCAAGATACCACTGCATATTTACGGTGCGCCAGCATCAGCGTATTTTTGTTTGAACACCGGTATAGTCGGTCCTCAATACATATACCTAGTAAATGTTATTTAGACTCAAATTCAGATGATATCGACTGTATATTTCACATGTACATTTGGAAGGTATGCTCGCTTGCCCGGTATTATTGAAGAATCCAAAGTAATTTGCGAACTCAAGAAAGTCGAATACAAGGCGTTGTTAAAGGTAAGTCTGATAACGATGCAGGTTTTTGTTAGTTCTTACGTACTATCAATTAAGATAACATTAATCTCATTTCTATTTCAGACCAGGATTGCCGACTTTATAAAAGATCTAGATGTTTACGCAATCCAATGCAATGAAGTGCAATATTGGGGTGACATAGAACAGTTACCGAAATATGTGATGCGAGCTCGCAGACTCGATGAGAAGTAAGTTACCTGCATCATTCGTTAAACTCTAATTGTAATACCTATAAACTTATGTTAATATAATAACATTATTCTGCTTCTACCACCAGGTTATCTATTGCTTTGGCTAAAATCGACCAATTCAATGAAGAAGAAACCGCGTTTGGGTATGAGTTATCGCAGTATCCGCAGAGAAAACGTATATACGATAAACTAGTGCCGTTTAAGCGACTTTTTGATTCTGGCTTTGATTTTCTACAAAAGCACCACAAGTGGATATCATCCAAGGTTAACCTATAAGCCATCTTTTTCTTGTAGGGTGAATTTCAACGAACCTGATTTTTTATCACTTCGGTGAAAATCTTTAGATTCAAGTATTTCGTTAACGGCCCTGTCATACTACAAACAGTTACGGAGATATGTGCCTTTTTTTACCCACCGAAATGAATAAGAATAACAGAAATGATTAAAACCTATCACCGATGTTATAATTCCGTCACCGAAATGACATAAAATCTCACTGAAAAGATATCTAAAAACATATACAAGCGATTTGTGGGATTCGTAATATTTTTTATCGATAATGTCCTTAGATCCTGTCCTTGATTAAAATAAATGGGTCAGCTAATCTAAATACTTTTTCATATTTATGTTATGAAGAGCTTTGCCATAATAAAGAGTTTGGGGGATAGCTCACTGATGCTGATCATAAATGCGCCTTTCGTATTTTTATTAATGAGCACCGGATAGTAAATCGACTAAATCAGTTTAAAAAATATATCACGAGGATATTCGACAAATCAGCACCCCTGTAATTAACCCGTTACCTAAACCTAATTAATTCACCCGTTAGCTAAACTTAACTTGTCTAGCACCCCACTGTAAGTAACGGTTTTTTAGGTTGGGAGTTTTGAACCTGAAGACATTGAGGGTGACATTGCGTATTATTATAAGATTATTTATAAATTGGAGAAATCCTTCCAAGATATCCCTGATGCATTTCGCTTGGCTGCATCAATAAGGTAGGTATACCTAGTTAAGTTAAAATTAGGTAGTTTTATGAATAGCTACTTGTCCTTGAGTATACTGAATATGTTCCATGTCGGGTGTAATCAAGTATTTTTTGTTGTTCGTTACTCGTTCATGGAAGATTCCTCAGGGTTTCAACCCACTAAACATGTATTTTTGTGACAAATTTAAACCCGTTTTATCGTGGGGCATCTCTTACCACCAATAATAATAATAATATCTTCCGAGGGTCGTGAGGTGGGAGTCTCACCATAACGTGAATTTTAATTCCTTTGTGACCAGAGTTCCAAAAGACCATCTAAGAAAGAATTTTGGCCGGAGGGATTCAAGTTCCGACGTTTTCGCGGTCGGTTAGCTGACACCACGAAATTGCGCAACCCGTCGCAGTAATTGTGTGTTTTGTAGTTTTTAAAAAGTTTACATATTGATATGTATGTTAGTCATTAAGGTAGGTATTTGTAAAATGGGCCTTGTTGCCATTTATTTATTTATTTAAATCATTAAATAAATATATACATGTAAATAAGTACCTTTGATTATCAATATTATCATAATTTATTTTTGTTCCTAGAGCAAGAATGGACGACTTCAAAGTTCATCTACCAATAATCAATAACCTGGGTAATCCCGGCATGAAACCCCGACATTGGGAGAAGATATCTGAAATTGTTGGTTTCCCGATTGTCGTGGACGATAACTTGTCACTCGAAAAGGTCATAGACTTCAACCTCATGGATTACAATGATAAGTTCGAGGCTATCTCCGAGGCTGCCACAAAAGAAAATAACCTGGAAAGAGCTTTGGACAAGATGATGAAAGAATGGGCCGATCTCATTTTCGAAATTTTACCATACAAGTATACTTATTTATTTGAATAGAATTCGGAGTCGTAGTTAATAGTTTTATTATGTGTCTCTATCGCATTCACAAAACAATTCCAGGGATACTGGAACGTACATCTTGTCGAGTGTCGATGAAATTCAATTGCTGCTAGACGACCATATTGTCAAAACGCAGACAATGAAGAATTCGCCATATATCAAGCCGTTTGAAGTAATTATCATGTAAGTGCTCTTTGTTTAGTCATAAATGAAAGCGTTATTACTGTCCCATTAAAAAAGTTAAGCCCATTCTGGCTCATTTATTTATATCCAAAATGTTTATCTAATTATCATTAAGACGTAACCGTCATATTTTTGTGATTGTAAACTTCAATAACTAGGTATGCCGAAAGCATTACACTTACCTAATTTAATTTGGCCTGTAATTCTTGGCCAGTTTCGGCAGTGACAGCACTTAAGTTGCGTTACAGCCCTTCTTCTTAGGGTCTCATCTACTCCCCAAAAAAATCCAGTTTATTACTTGTGAGTTGTGAGCCCATGTAGTGATAACCATCTTCTCTAAATTCCTTTCAAGTGATTGGGAAGGCAAGTTGATACTGCTGCAAGAGATCTTGGATGAATGGTTGAAGGTGCAGGCCACTTGGATGTACCTGGAACCCATATTCTCGTCTCCGGATATCCAGCAACAAATTCCCGAGGAAGGACGCCGTTTCAGTGCTGTTGATAAGGTAGCCCCTAGACAACCAATATGTTGAACTCATACTCAAGCGTCATGTTATTTATTATTATTAAGTCGACAGAGTATTAAGCATCTTTTCTTGTGCAGAATGAACATTTATTCGATTTTTATCTTTCTATAACATCTGTAGACGTGGCGCGAAGTTTTGAAAGCTGCCTTCACGGAGCCTCGTGTTCTAGACGTGATAATGATAGATAAAATGTTGGACAAGATGAGGAAATCAAACAATTTGCTTGAAATGGTCCAGAGAGGCCTGAACGCGTATCTTGAGAAGAAACGTCTGTACTTCCCACGCTTCTTCTTTCTGTCTAACGACGAACTGCTTGAGATTCTTTCAGAAACTAAAGATCCGATGCGGTTTGTATTGTTACCCTTACTGTGTAATTTAGTACGTACTGTATGTTAATGAGATGGGTTAAATGGTTCAACTGCGGAGTTTTCAATAATTTTTACCTGTTAATTACAGAGTGCAACCTCATCTCAAGAAGTGCTTTGAGGGCATTGCAAAGTTAAGATTCACCCCGGAGATGGTCGTCACTCACATGCGCTCCTCGGAAGGAGAGATCGTAGAGTTGACTGTTACTATTGATACTGCTGCCGCATGTGGACAGGTAATCGAAAATATATATTTTTCAAGTGGCCCTTCAATGATTTCGTTTGATAGAAAATTAAGTTTAAGATATTACACGTGTTTTATATCTCCCTAAATTGTAGGTACTTTTCATTAAAAAAAAAAATTTTTAGGGGTCGTAAGTAAAGTAATTACGGCGGCTCTGTGGCCCCTTTGCACACACACACATTAATATTTGTTATCCTGTTCAAGCTACTTTTTTAATGGATTGCTTGGCATGAAGCATTCACGCAATGTGCCAATTGAACACAGATCTTAATAAAATAATCGATTGTAATTTCATCGTTATCGATAAAAAACGAACGTATTTCAAGTTTTAAGTAGTAAGTAGCCGCGCCGCACCTTTTTTAAATTTCTTCATAGTCTGTGAAAAATAGTATGTGTGACTCTGTAGTAAAATTATCTTCGTCTCGGGCGTTAACACTTGTATCCCTCACTACGCTCAGGATCCTACGTTAGAATCCCTCGCTTCAATACACCGCCCTCGTCGTAAATATACCATTTTGCTCCCTTGTGACACAAATAATTATTATGTTTTGGTAATGTGCAGGTAGAAAAATGGTTACTGGAGCTAGAGTTCGTGATGAAGGACTCGGTTCACCAAGCCGTGTGGCTCTCGTATGATAACTACATGGTGGAGCCGCGGCAGCACTGGGTGCTGGTGTGGCCCGGCCAAGCCGTAAGTATATTTTTTTACAAAACCTTTTCCAGATTGGGTAACGCAAATTCTCTAGAACATTGTAATGTAAGTATTTTATGCAATCGTTATATAATGTATGCTTTTTCAGTCGAGTACCACGTTTAGGTCACGAAGCTTGCTGAGTGGCCTGATTAATGTACGATACTTAAAAAGCTAATTATATAGCTATTGTATACAATACTTTTTCTACGAGTCAACTGAACTAATTAAACAAACTTGGTATCTACTGCGTGACTGCGTATTGGTCGAATACATTTTAGCTAGTTTGTAATATAACTTCGGGCAGAATATAATCCCGTTTTAAATCTCTTTCAGCATAAGCGTGCAGAAAGCCGAAAAGAAAACTAATACGTACCAAGTTAATTTAATTCTCCTTTCCCCTATGGCAGAGATATAATTTTTCTGCAATTTAATATCTTGATTTTCAAACGCTACACAATCCTACTATAATCTGCTTATTCCCGCGCAATGAGAATCCCGCGTGAATGAGCGTGCGACAACTACCAAATTTCAATACGTTATGTAGCATAGAGCCCCCCTACACCACCCTATAGCCAATCTGAATTACATTGTTTACAGGTGCAATGCATAGCAATGACGTATTGGACGTCCGAGGTGACAGAGGCGATTCTCATCAGTGTAGCGGCGATGAAGCGTTATTGGGATAAGTGCCAATTCCAAATCTCAAAGATTGTGGATCTGGTGCGTGGGGAGCTAAGTTTACAGAACAGAATTACTCTTGGTACAAGCACTATCTATCTTTTATATAAATATCAAACCTTTATACTACTACGTATATATTACTTTGCTTGGATAAAACCATTTTCTCGGATATTTCAGGAGCCCTGGTCGTGTTGGACGTACATGCGCGCGACGTACTCCTGTTGCTCATTGAGAGCCAAGTACGAAAAATTAACGACTTCAACTGGCTTTCTCAAATACGTTACTATTGGGAGGTATGTTCACGTCGCAGACTAAAATGTTTACTGAAAATATGAATAAGTACGATAGAAAGTTAGTTACTTCATATAGTGTGTTTGTACACATTTGCTTTCAGAAACAAGAAAATCAGTCCATGCAATGCGCAACCCGCATGATCAATTCTCAGTTGATGTACGGGTACGAGTACCTGGGAAATGCAGGCCGCTTAGTAGTCACACCCCTCACCGATAGGTGCTTCAGAACTCTCTTCGGCGCTCTGCATCTGAATTTAGGTAAAATGCGCCAACGATCCTGTAATATGGTTTAGATTAGTATTCCTTAGTTGAGTCACTAGTAAATTTAATGATTTAACTTCAGGTGGAGCTCCAGAAGGCCCAGCAGGAACAGGCAAAACTGAAACAACAAAAGATTTGGCCAAGGCTGTCGCTAAACAATGCGTCGTATTCAACTGTTCAGACGGCCTTGACTACATTGCTCTTGGGAAATTCTTCAAGGTAATACCCAGAATGATGAGAGGAGTTGAAAAAAAAGCGTTGATAATTTGGAGATGATTTTTCCAGGGTTTGGCATCATGTGGGGCCTGGTCGTGCTTCGACGAATTCAATCGTATAGACTTAGAGGTACTCTCCGTGGTGGCTCAGCAAATCCTGTCTATCCAGCGAGGTATTAGTTCAGGCTCCACGACGTTGTTGTTTGAGGGCACTCTGCTGCAGCTCGACAAGACGTGTGCTGTCTTCATCACTATGAATCCAGGTTATGCAGGACGTTCTGAGCTGCCTGATAACTTGAAGGTACTTTCACAAAATGGTACTTAGATCTTGTTTAGGTATAACTATAGATTATTTGTTTACTTAAAATTAACTACCAATTTCAGGCGTTATTCCGGTCTGTGGCTATGATGGTACCGGACTACGTTCTTATTTCTGAAATCGAGTTGTACGCTTTTGGATATTTGAATGCAAAACCTCTAGCTGTGAAAATTGTTGCAACTTACCGCCTGTGCTCGGAACAGCTGTCTTCACAGAGCCATTATGATTACGGTAAGTGCATGAGGAGACGCAAATTCATTACCTTCCCACCTGGAATTTTGTTTTATGTCTTGACGCTTGATGTGTTTAAGGCATGCGCGCGGTGAAGTCCGTGCTGCGCGCGGCTGGCGCGCTGAAGCTCCGCTACCCCGACGAGGTGGAGGACGTGATCCTGCTGCGCTCCATCAAGGACGTCAACCTGCCCAAGTTCCTCGAACACGATGTGCCCTTGTTCATGGTACGTCACTCTTCTTCAAAATTCAAATTATTTATTGCACATAATATTACAAGTAATAAAATGGACCCTGTAAGGGCACAGCAAAGAAGCTTAAGACTAGGTTACATCTAGGTTGTAAGTACTACCTGAAAACTACTAGTTCTACCTTGAACTAGATTTATTATTAATTTGGTAGACAATTAGGAACTTCGCTTAAAACTCATTGACATTAAAGTCAAACAAAAAACTATTATAATATGTGTTTACAGAAACTGGAATTGGAATAATAATGCGTGAAACAGAATTTAACATCACTTCACGCACACTTCATCAAAAAAATCTTGTAGTGTGTAAAAACTATTTTGTACTAAAAATTTCTTTAATGATTTTTTGAATAGGTTAATTGGTTCTATGGATTTGATTGCTTGTGGTATTTTATTAAATATTTTTATACACATCATATGTGGCCCGGAGTGGTATATTTTTCTTCTCATTCTTTACGGCAGCTTCAGACATTACCATTAGCCACCCTAGACGGACTACGTAGTAGGGTACTACTTAGTTATCGAAGATACTTACATATTGAGTATAACGGCGCAGCAGAGTGTCATCTCGCTTAATGTATGGACAAACCGGGAGAATATGAACCTTGAACAAACCTTACAGAAAACTGCACCCATTATAATAAATGACTAGCTTTTGCCCGCGGCTTCGCCCGCGTAGTAAAAGTAATTTTCCAATAATTATTGAATTGCTACGCCGCCTACTAACCTACTACTACTAACTTCCCCTACTAATAACCCTTCATCATAACCCATTATGGTAAATTAATTTTTATATACTATTACGTATATTTATGCCCGTGTGGTGGCGGGTAAGAATTTCACCACCCTCTTTCTTCCCGTGTGTGTCGTAAAAGTCGATTAAGAGAGCAGGGTTGAAGTGTGTCCTGGGTGATGGGCTAACAACCTAAGCAATAACACTTTTTGTCGATCTTTTATACCCACATTTATGCTAAATGTGGCGCTGGAACATAAAGTTCATGTGCTCTGCCTGCCCCTTTTGGGAATAAAGGCGTCAATGTATGTATGTATGTACGTATTTCTGTTATTAAATTTACAACCATGATTAATGAGAATCTGTCCTCTGGAATAAAAGCTACTTTATGTTCATGAACATTAATGTTGAAATACCAAAATATCTCCACGAATGTTAAGTCAAATTTGTGGCCTGGACATTGCTATAGGCTTGTTTCCTAAGATTTTTTTCCATGCTTTTCGAACCAGTATTTAACATAAATACCCAAAAATTTGTTTTAATTTAACGGCGGCCAAAATGCTTAACTTATTAAAAGTAAGCAGATCTTCGTGCAGCACCTTGAATGTACTTATTACGGATGCAGGCACTTTCACAATGTCTCCTACCCTCCCGTCCCGCCGCGCCGCCCGCACTCGCCTAGGTACCGATTGCTGACGATCGAGATGGCACCAAATACAAACTTAAAAACCTATAACCCTATATAACGCGGGTCTCGTTCCATACCTCAAAAGCAAAAATAGAACCCTTATTTATAGGATCACGTGTGGCTGTCTGTCAGTCCGTCTGTTACAACCGATTTGCTACGAAAAAAACTGGACCGATTGAATTGCAATTTGGCACAAATATTTTCATGAATTTTCATGTCCACAACATTACATTTCAAAATCTATGTGATTTTCGTTATTAACGTCCCAAAAAACCGTAATAACAACGCCCATATTGATATCTAGACGCCACGTTGGAATGTAAAATCATTGTTGTTTTCCTAATCAGCGACCCGATAAACCATAGAAACAATAGATGCCGATGTTGATTTTCAGATTATGTCATCACATGTCTCCTTTTAGGGGTTGAATTCTCAAAACACCGGAAACACTTGTTTACTCATTTATCGTTAGGAATTATCCTGTGAATTCTCGAATAAAATTGTCTAACTAATCTTTTTTCTCCATACAAACTTTGGACCTCCTTTTTAACCCCTTTAGGTGTAATTATTTCAAAAACGCTGAAAGCACTTTATTTGTAAATTAATAAGTTTAGTAATCTGTCCACAAAGTTTTAAGTACGTAGTAGCTAAAAATAAGTTTCCCTTATACAAAATTTGGACCCTCATTTAACCCTCTTAGCGGTGGAATTTTATAAAACGCTGAAATTACTTTTTTTGTATCCTAATAAGTTATCTTCCTACAAAGTCTCAAGTCTCTAGTTCAATAAATAATGTTTCCCCTCCACAAACATTGCATCCCTATTTAACCCCCTTAGGGGAAGAATTTTATAAAACGCTGAAATTACTTTTTTGTATCTTAATAATGATATTCTTCCCTTTGCACTTTGCACCCCTATTTAACCCCCTTAGGGATAGAATTTCCAAAAATCCCGTCTTATTCCTTGCCTACGTCATAAAATGAAGTTCTGGTGTAAATTTCAAGTTTCTAGTCCCAGTAGCTTTGAATACGAACTTGGCACCCCTATTTTACCCCCTTAGGGGTGGAATCTAAATATATAAAAGAAGAAGCTGACTGACTGACTGACTGACTGACTGACTGACTGACTGACTGACTGACTGACTGACATATCAACGCACAGCCCAAACCGCTGGGTCTACGGATTCCAAATTTGGCACGTAGGTTCCTTATAAGGTGTAGGGGAGCAATAAGAAAGGATTTTTCAAAACTCACCCCCTAAGGGGGTAAAACGGGGGTCCAAAGTTTGTATGGGGGAAGCATTATTTTTTGAACTGCAGACTTAAAACTTTGTAGGAAGATTACTTATTAAGATACAAAAAAAGTACTTTCAGCGTTTTACAAAATTCCACCCCTAAAGGGGTCAAATAGGGGTGCAAAGTTTGTATTCAAAACTACTGGGACTACAAATTTGAAATTTACACCAGACCTTCCTTTTATGACGTAGGCAAGGGATAAGACGGGATTTTTGGAAATTCTATCCCTAAGGGTGTTAAATAGGGGTGCAAAGTTTGTATGGGTGAAACATTATTTTTTGTACTAGAGACATGAAACTTTGTAGGGATATTACTTATAAAGATACAAAAAAAGTTCTTTCAGCGTTTTAGAAAATTCCACTCCTAAGGGGATTAAATAGGGGTGCAAATTTTGTATTCAAAACTACTGGGACTAGGAACTTGAAAATTACACCAGAACTTCTTTTTATGACGTAGGCAGGGAATAGAACAGGATTTTTGGAAATGCTATTCCTAAGGGGGTGAAATGGGGGTTCAAAGTTTGTATGGGGGAACATTATTTATTGAACTGGAGACTTAAAACTTTGTAGGAAGATTACTTATTGATACCAAAAAGGTACTTTTGGCGTTTTATAAAATTCTACCCCTAAGGGGGTTAAATAGGGGTGCAAAGTTTGAATTAAAAACTATTGTGTCTAGAAACTTTAAATTTACACCAGATTTTCCTTTTATGACATAGGCAAGGGATAAGACGGGATTTTTGGAAATTCTGTCCCTAAGGGTGTTAAATAGGGGTGCAAAGTTTGTATGGGAGAAACATTATTTATTGTATTAGAGACTTGAAACTTTGTAGGGATATTACTTATTAGGATACAAAAAAAGTCCTTTCAGCGTTTTAGAAAATTCTACCCCTAAGGAGTTCAAATAGGGGTGCAATATTTGTATGAGGTAAACATTAATTATTGAACTAGAGACTTGAAACTTTGTAGGAAAATTACTTAGTAGGATACAAATAAAAATATCATAAGCGTTTTTAAAATTCCACCCCTAAGGAGATTAAATAAGGGTGCAAAGTTTGTATTCAAAACAACTGGGACTACAAACTTGAAATTTACACCAGAACTTCCTTTAATGACGTAGGCAAGGGATAAGACGGGACTTTTGGAAATACTATCCCAAAGGGGGTTAAAAAGGGGTGCAAAGTTTGTATGGGAGAAATATGATTTTTTCTACTAGAGACTTGAAACTTTGTACGGATATTACTTATAAAGATACAAAAAAAGTTCTTTCAGCGTTTTAGAAAATTTTACCCTTAAGGGGGTTTATTAGGGGTGCAATGTTTGTATAAGGGAAACATTATTTATTGAACTAGAGACTTGAAACTTGCTAAGTATTAGGATACAAAAAAAAGTATTTTCAGCTTTATATAAAAATCCACCCCTAAGGGGGTAAAATAGGGGTGCCAAGTTCGTATTCAAAGCTACTGGGACTAGAAACTTGAAATTTACACCAGAACTTCATTTTATGACGTAGGCAAGGAATAAGACGGGATTTTTGGAAATTCTATCCCTAAGGGGGTTAAATAGGGGTGCAATGTGCAAAGGGAAGAATATCATTATTAAGATACAAAAAAGTAATTTCAGCGTTTTATAAAATTCTTCCCCTAAGGGGGTTAAATAGGGATGCAATGTTTGTGGAGGGGAAACATTATTTATTGAACTAGAGACTTGAGACTTTGTAGGAAGATAAGTTATTAGGATACAAAAAAAGTAATTTCAGCGTTTTATAAAATTCCACCGCTAAGAGGGTTAAATGAGGGTCCAAATTTTGTATAAGGGAAACTTATTTTTAGCTACTACGTACTTAAAACTTTGTGGACAGATTACTAAACTTATTAATTTACAAATAAAGTGCTTTCAGCGTTTTTGAAATAATTACACCTAAAGGGGTTAAAAAGGAGGTCCAAAGTTTGTATGGAGAAAAAAGATTAGTTAGACAATTTTATTCGAGAATTCACAGGATAATTCCTAACGATAAATGAGTAAACAAACAATTTTATTCGAGAATTCACAGGATAATTCCTAACGATAAATGAGTAAACAAGTGTTTCCGGTGTTTTGAGAATTCAACCCCTAAAAGGTGACATGTGGTGACATAATCTGAAAATCAACATCGGCATCTATTGTTTCTATGGTTTATCGGGTCGCTGATTAGGAAAACAACAATGATTTTACATTCCAACGTGGCGTCTAGATATCAATATGGGCGTTGTTATTACGGTTTTTTGGGACGTTAATAACGAAAATCACATAGATTTTGAAATGTAATGTTGTGGACATGAAAATTCATGAAAATATTTGTGCCAAATTGCAATTCAATCGGTCCAGTTTTTTTCGTAGCAAATCGGTTGTAACAGACGGACTGACAGACAGCCACACGTGATCCTATAAATAAGGGTTCTATTTTTGCTTTTGAGGTATGGAACGAGACCCGAATTATATAGGGTTATAGGTTTTTAAGTTTGTATTTGGTGCCATCTCGATCGTCAGCAATCGGTACCTAGGCGAGTGCGGGCGGCGCGGCGGGACGGGAGGGTAGGAGACATTGTGAAAGTGCCTGCATCCGTAATAAGTACATTCAAGGTGCTGCACGAAGATCTGCTTACTTTTAATAAGTTAAGCATTTTGGCCGCCGTTAAATTAAAACAAATTTTTGGGTATTTATGTTAAATACTGGTTCGAAAAGCATGGAAAAAAATCTTAGGAAACAAGCCTATAGCAATGTCCAGGCCACAAATTTGACTTAACATTCGTGGAGATATTTTGGTATTTCAACATTAATGTTCGTTATGACGACCGCTTTAGCCTAGTTGGTAGTGACCCTGCCTACGAAGCAAGAAGTCCTGGGTTCGAATCCCGGTAAGGGCAAAAATTTGTGTGATGAGCATGAATGTTTGTTTCTGAGTCATGGTTGTTTTCTATGTATTTAAGTATTTATATCTATTATATATATCGTCGTCTAGTACCCATAACACAAGCCTTACTGAGCTTACTATGGGACTAGGTCGATTTGTGTAAGATTGTGCCCTTATTTATTATTTATTTATGTTCATGAACATAAAGTAGCTTTTATTCCAGAGGACAGATTCTCATTAATCATGGTTGTAAATTTAATAACAGAAATACGTACATACATACATACATTGACGCCTTTATTCCCAAAAGGGGCAGGCAGAGCACATGAACTTTATGTTCCAGCGCCACATTTAGCATAAATGAGGGTATAAAAGATCGACAAAAAGTGTTATTGCTTAGGTTGTTAGCCCATCACCCAGGACACACTTCAACCCTGCTCTCTTAATCGACTTTTACGACACACACGGGAAGCAAGAGTGTGGTGAAATTCTAACCCGCCACCACACGGGCATAAATATACGTAATAGTATATAAAAATTAATTTACCATAATGGGTTATGATGAAGGGTTATTAGTAGGGGAAGTTAGTAGTAGTAGGTTAGTAAGCGGCGTAGCAATTCAATAATGATTGGAAAATTACTTTTACTACGCGGGCGAAGCCGCGGGCAAAAGCTAGTTTTATATAAAGCTGAAAATACTTTTTTTTGTATCCTAATACTTAGCAAGTTTCAAGTCTCTAGTTCAATAAATAATGTTTCCCTTATACTAACATTGCACCCCTAATAAACCCCCTTAAGGGTAGAATTTTCTAAAACGCTGAAAGAACTTTTTTTGTATCTTTATAAGTAATATCCGTACAAAGTTTCAAGTCTCTAGTACAAAAAATCATATTTCTCCCATACAAACTTTGCACCCCTTTTTAACCCCCTTTGGGATAGGATTTCCAAAAGTCCCGTCTTATCCCTTGCCTACGTCATTAAAGGAAGTTCTGGTGTAAATTTCAAGTTTGTAGTCCCAGTTGTTTTGAATACAAACTTTGCACCCTTATTTAATCTCCTTAGGGGTGGAATTTTAAAAACGCTTAAGATATTTTTATTTGTATCCTAATAAGTAATTTTCCTACAAAGTTTCAAGTCTCTAGTTCAATAATTAATGTTTACCTCATACAAATATTGCACCCCTATTTGAACTCCTTAGGGGTAGAATTTTCTAAAACGCTGAAAGGACTTTTTTTGTATCCTAATAAGTAATATCCCTACAAAGTTTCAAGTCTCTAATACAAAAAATAATGTTTCTCCCATACAAACTTTGCACCCCTATTTAACACCCTTAGGGACGGAATTTCCAAAAATCCCGTCTTATCCCTTGCCTATGTCATAAAAGGAAAATCTGGTGTAAATTTAAAGTTTCTAGACACAATAGTTTTTAATTCAAACTTTGCACCCCTATTTAACCCCCTTAGGGTTAGAATTTTATAAAACGCCAAAAGTACCTTTTTGGTATCAATAAGTAATCTTCCTACAAAGTTTTAAGTCTGTAGTTCAAAAAATAATGCTTCCCCCATACAAACTTTGGACCCCCATTTCACCCCCTTAGGAATAGCATTTCCAAAAATCCTGTTCTATCCCCTGCCTACGTCATAAAAAGAAGTTCTGGTGTAATATTCAAGTTCCTAGTCCCAGTAGTTTTGAATACAAAATTTGCACCCCTATTTAATCCCCTTAGGAGTGGAATTTTCTAAAACGCTGAAAGAACTTTTTTTGTATCTTTATAAGTAATATCCCTACAAAGTTTCATGTCTCTAGTACAAAAAATAATGTTTCACCCATACTATCTTTGCACCCCTATTTAACACCCTTAGGGATAGAATTTCCAAAAATCCCGTCTTATCCCTTGCCTACGTCATAAAAGGAAGGTCTGGTGTAAATTTCAAATTTGTAGTCCCAGTAGTTTTGAATACAAACTTTGCACCCCTATTTGACCCCCTTAGGGGTGGAATTTTGTAAAACGCTGAAAGTACTTTTTTGTATCTTAATAAGTAATCTTCCTACAAAGTTTTAAGTCTGTAGTTCAAAAAATAATGCTTCCCCCATACCAACTTTGGACCCCTGTTTTACCCCCTTAGGGGGTGAGTTTTGAAAAATCCTTTCTTAGTGCTCCCCTACACCTTATAAGGAACCTACGTGCCAAATTTGGAATCCGTAGACCCAGCGGTTTGGGCTGTGCGTTGATATGTCAGTCGTCAGTCAGTCAGTCAGTCAGTCAGTCAGTCAGTCAGTCAGTCAGCTTCTTCTTTTATATATTTAGATTGTTAGGGTTATTTGCGTGTTGCAAAAATTATAAAAGTCTGCTTAGTTTATTGATTTCTTCTTTTGTTTAAGGGCATCATTGGTGATTTGTTCCCTGGTCTTCCGCTACCACTAGCCGGTTTGCCGCATTTAGTTCAGTGTTGTAAAGAAGTCTGTGTTCCGCTGAATTTACAAGCCAATGACTTTTTCATTGAGAAGGTTTGATAAAAGAATGCTTTTTTGAACTTCCGCTTTATACTGAATTAGATGTTTTTAGTTGGTTTGTACAAATGGGTTATCCTCATTTATGTAATTTGGCTTCATATAATTTTGTAAAAAGACAGCAACATTAGACGGCAAAATGTGTTTTTCAGGTTCTTCAGTTGTATGAAATGATCCTAGTAAGACATGGCCTTATGTTGGTTGGATTCCCTTTCTCTGGAAAAACAAAATGTTATCATGCTCTTGGAGCAGCTTTAGGCTGTGTACATGACAAAGTAAGTAACCGTTCATCTGTATTGCATAGCGGAAATGCAAAGTCACAAATAAAAATATAATATTCTAAACAGTTTTACACAAATCGATCTTGTCCAAGGATTGAACCATTTTTTGCCTAAAATAAATAAATACTTAATATTTGGATTGTGTTTGACTGTTACTTAAAACTTTTTTGCCTTGTAGAACCTAATGGAAGAAAACCATGTAGAGTGGACAGTAATAAACCCCAAATCGATCACAATGGGCCAGTTGTATGGCCAGTTCGACCCTGTCTCTCACGAATGGTCCGACGGTATCCTGGCGGTCAGTTACAGAGCATTTGCAGTTTCTCCTAATGACAACAGGTAATTATTTATTTAGACATTATACTTGTACACACACATCTTTTATTTCTTTTACATTCCCTAAAAGTAAATAACCACATCACGACAATTTGCAGAAAATGGTTAGTGTTTGACGGTCCGGTGGATGCCATTTGGATTGAGAACTTGAACACTGTACTGGACGATAATAAGAAGTTGTGCCTCATGAGTGGCGAGATAATTCAGCTCGCGCCCACTACTAATCTGATATTTGAACCCATGGACCTCGAGGCTGCTTCACCTGCTACGGTACCATAGCGTATATTTTTAGTTTATTGTTCACCAAATGCCTGCGCTTTTTCTATAATTACAGGAAGATTTTCTAATGAGGATATTTAGTTAAAACCTACTGTTATTTTTTGCACAGGTATCACGTTGCGGTATGATCTATTTGGAACCTAAAGGTTTAGGTTGGCATTGTCTGTTAGAATCGTGGCTTAATACTTTACCCGACTTTCTCAATGTTAATACCCGCAACATCATCAGATTGTTATTCCTCCGCTTCATGTCGCCATTGTTATGGCTTGTTGAACTATCGGGACTGGCTAAGGTATAAAACCTCTTTAATTACCTATCTTATAGTTATTTGTGCGTAATTCTCCTCATTGTATTAAATACCTTTTGCCCGCAGCAAATGTATGTCACGTCACGAAGCAATTTAATTTTTTCGTGTTTCAATTTGTTTGATTCATTTATGGATGACTATAAAGATGAAAAGTATACAGAAACGATATCTGACCTTGACGTAAGGGCACAAATTGAGGTAGGTACGCATTTTATATATAACATCGTATTCAAGCGTTTTTTTATAAAAAATGGGATTGCGCTTGACCTCGGTCTACTCTGAATACTCCGATGGAAAGTTAGGACAAGGCCTAAGACCGATCACGCTCACCCAGAAAATCCCTGTTCACTTTTGCCTCGAAGACATCAAAAATAAAGACGCCAAAAAGAGAATTCCAAATATGAGGCAGTGCGAAAACAAAGGTTTTCTTAAATCGCGAGGTGCGGTACGGCGGGAATTCAACTATATGGTGAAAACCCATACGTCGTATAGTGGTGTGATAAAAAAAAAGTCGAAGAGGGGGTCAGGTTCTTTATTTATTTATTATTCACCATATCATCGTTAGGAACTCCTCGGCACACTCTCCAAAATACAGCTTATCTATAACATATAAGGCTAGCGACATTGTACACAATTCAACTTCAAAATGTAAGACATTCATTAAATCAAATTGTTTTAGGGTGTTTTCTTCTTTTCTACCATTTGGTCTATTGGAGCAACATTGGAAGCTGCTAGCCGCCCAAAATTTGACATCATGTTTAGAGGTTTACTAGAGAAAGAATTCCCAGAGCAGGTAGCTATTACATTCTTTATCGCTAGTATAAAAATATTAGACTCGTTAAATAAGTTATGGCTTGCTTAATAGGAATATTACGCTTTCAGATCAGAGAAACTTTAAAATATCCAAAAGTGATTGGAAAACCAGAAAAGCCGTACATTTTCACTATTCCGAAAGATGGCCTCGTATATGATTATCGGTATATTAAAGAGGTCAGTAACTATCTGTTTTCTACCAAAACTTGGCACTCACTCACATTCTTCTATACCGTCATATAAGAAAGGGCGGTTTCTAGTGTTGTTTTATTTTTTCAGGGCAAGGGTAAATGGAAGCCGTGGCAAGATGACGTGGTTTCTGCGCCGCCTATAAGCAGAGATACTCCGCCGAATCAGATACTAGTGACTACGCTGGACAGTGTCACATACTTGGCTCTGTTTAGGCTCCTGGTGCAGCATCATAAAGCTGTTATGATGGTTGGCCCCACGGGTACCGGGAAATCGTCCTACATTATTGTATGTATATTGTATAATTTATTCATCGGCTCATAATTCTTAAAATTCAATATTTACTTATAATCTGCCTCGTGTGGTAGAAATTACTCAAAACCTTATATTTTAGGATTTTTTAGTAAAAAGAGTTGATACAAAAGTCTACAAAGCGCTCCTCATGGCATTCTCTGCGCAAACCAATTGTAATCAGACACAGGATATTATAATGGGCAAACTTGATAAGAGAAAAAAAGGTAATGCCATATTTTGTGCCGTAATATCATAACACTTGTTGAAGTATATACAGGGTGGAAATAGATTTTGGGTCAGTGAGTGCAGCTACCAGATCCCGTGTTGCTAGGCGAAACTGGTCTTAGGAGACCTTCCTTCGATTTCAAATGAATGAAGATTGGCCCTTACAGATTTTGGGAAAACATACAGGGTGCGAGAAAATGGTAATTTTTGACAAACTTTTTGTGATGCCATTTTTCATTTTCATACAAATTGTATGGGGAAAGTTTTTCTCGATTTATGGCTTTTCTAGCCGGAAATATCTTTTTGGTCCCTTACAAGCTTTTGATCCTGGACAGGAATGGGATCGAATGGCATCAAAAAAAAGTTTGTCAATAATTACCATTTTCTCGCACCCTGTATACAACGTGTCCCAAAACTCAACGATAAGCCGGCACCAGAGGATGGAGCTGCTTATGATTAGTCGAGAAAAAATAAGGAAAAAAATATATCTCAAAAAAATAAAAAAATCTTTTGAAAATAATTGCCATAGTGGTGTCAATACTATTTTTTTACACCATGATGATTGAAAGTGGACTGTAAGAAAAAATCTTTCAAAATTGTAGGGACAAAATGAATTTTGATTATTTTTTGTGTAAAAACTACATGTATTATGGTATTTTTAAGAACTGTGTTAGATAGCAGGGCTACTTAAGTTTCCAAAAACAAAAAAAAACAGTAATATTTGAATATTTCAATTAATATATGAATTTCATTTTTTTTCTGTAATTTCTAAAATAATTGAGATATATTTTTTTCCTTATTTTTTCTCGACTAATCATAAGCAGCTCCATCCTCTGGTGCCGGCTTATCGTTGAGTTTTGGGACACGTTGTATGTTTGTTCCAAAATCTGTAAAAGCCAATCTTCATTAATTTGAAATCGAAGGAGGGTCTCCTAAGTCCATTTTCGCCTAGCAACACGGGATCTGGTAGCTGCCCTCACTGACCCAAAATCTATTTCCACCCTGTATACGACATCCAGATACGGCATACAGATTTCGGCTAAGAAATGTATTTTGTATTTCAGGATACTTCGGGCCGCCAGTTGGATCTTATAGTGTAGTGTTTGTGGACGACGTGAGCATGCCACAAGCAGAGACTTATGGCGCTCAACCTCCTATTGAGGTTTTGCGCCAAGGCATAGATTTAGGGTTGTGGTACGATCGCAAGACTAACGTTGCTATGCATCTCGTAGATGTCCAGGTCAGATGTTAACCAAGCCAATATTCATACTGACAACTCTCAGTAACATGTCGCTCCCGCAGTTCAACACACAATTTGAGCGTCTGTATCAAACGTTATGCTCACTTCAATCGAATTTTTGCCTCACAATTGACAGATTTGCTTTATGGAACAATCATTTTAGGTGTATTAGCCCGATTTACATTTCAATAAGTACAGTAGCGAGTTAAGAAAGCAGTCAGTTAAGTAATAAGTAGTAAGTTGTAAGTAGCGTCCAAACGTAGGCGAGTGAGTAGTCATAAGTTGCCGTTCCGAGAGGAAGACCCGTCGCGTCGGTTGTTTTATTCCTCCGAAACAGTTGCCGGCCGCAGTTTACAAACGTATGGACTGCACTAAACTCGCCTCTCTACATGCCGGCCAGTTAAGTTGGCGGGGCGCGGGAGACGCGAGAGAGGGGGCTACTTCGCACTAAACTCACCGAAAAATAGGATCGCGATCTATTCACAGTTTACTTACAACGTAACTTACAACTTAATTCGCTTTTGTCGTTCAAACGGCAAAAGCGACTTAACTAGCCGATGTCGCAAGTTAACTCGCTACTGTACTTATTGAAATGTAAATCGGGCTTTAGTATTCTAAAGATAGCTCAGTTGCTTCGCATTGGGTACGTTTTTGTTTCGATACAAGACAAGTGACACGCGATACCCAATAGCGAGACTTTCGGTAGATGATAGATCTAATGCGTGTAAAGAGTTCATCTGTTATGTACGATGGTTTCGATTTACAGTTTATGTGCGCGATGGGTAAACCAACGCCTGGAGCAAAGTTGATTACGCCAAGGTTAACTCGTCATTTCAACTTCCTCTGCATTGACGAATTCGATGAGGATACACTCAAAGTTATATTTGGCAGAATAATGTTGTGGCATCTAGATACGAGGTGAGGACAGGCGGGCTAAATATGACTTAATATTCAAGGCTATTACTACCACAGGCTAACCTAATAACATTTTTTAATAATTCTAGAGGTTTTTCTAAAGAGTTTGATCCCAGTATCGAAGAAATTGTAAATGGCACATTGGAGGTATACAAGCAGTGTCGCTTGAATTTGCTACCGACACCTTCTAAATCTCATTATACATTCAATCTACGAGATTTCTCGAGAGTTATTCTGGTAAGGCTAAGAATTGTTAATATTTTGTGCTTCAGACTTTATGTCTATATAATGTCTGAAGCAGCATTTTTTATATAAGTATAAAAAATAATACTTGGAACCTTGATACATAGGGTGTGCTTCTATCTGTGCCGGAAGTGACGCCGTCTCTGCAGTCTATTAAGCGTTTATGGGTGCATGAGTGCCTCCGGGTGTTTTCGGATCGGCTGGTCGAGAAAGCGGACCGGCAGTGGCTGGTTGGATGCTTGCGACAAGCCACGCACAATCATCTTAATGACGAATTAGATCAGATGCTTTCAAGGCTACTTGCTGGACCAGACGATACGGTACGTTAGCTGTTACAGTTACAGACTATTGCAGCAGTATGCTTCTATTTAAATAATTATTTACATTAGATGATTATCAATGATTTATTTTACAGATAACTGATTTTCATCTACGAAACTTAATTTATTGCGACTTTGCAAATCCTAAAGTTGACACGCGATTCTACATGGAGACGACGAATATGGAACATTTGACTTCAACAGTGGATGCTTTTCTTGTAGAGTTCAACAATATGTCTAAAAAACCGATGAACCTCGTGTTGTTCAGGTGCGTCAATTTGTTCAATCATAGTCGTATTACATTAATTTCCAAATATATGTATTGGGTGTAATTATGTGAATATGAAACAGATTTGCCATAGAGCACGTGTCTCGCATTTGTCGCGTCCTGACGCAGCCCCGATCACATGCATTGCTGGTCGGACTCGGCGGCTCCGGGCGACAATCGCTCACTCGCCTAGCAGCCCACATCAACGAATACGATTTGTTCCAAGTAAGTGACAAATAGCTATAATGAATTCAACAATGTTTTCAAAATTTCTATGTCTTGAAATTTTATTACAGGTTGAAATGAGTAGAACTTATGGCAAAACTGAATGGCGAGAGGATTTAAAAACTCTACTCAGAAAATCAAGCACTCCTGACTTAATGATGGTTTTCTTATTCATTGAATCGCAAGTAAGTAAAAATCCTGAATTATTTTGATTTTTATAGGCGACTATTCCAATTCTAATGTACCTATTGTATATGCTATTTGCTGAAGACACCGTTTTATTTTTGAACGACATAGATTAAAGAGGAGGGCTTTTTAGAAGACGTTAATAACATGCTCAATTCAGGAGAGGTGCCAAACATATTCGGAGCTGATGAAAAAGCGGAGTTGTGTGAAAAGATGAGAGTCGTAAGTATTCCGAGAGTAAAAAGAAATTGACATACTTGCTTTCATGTCTTTTTGATGTAATTGTTTCAATCTCTCGTTTTTGTTGTTTAGATCGATCGGCAAAGAGATAAGTCGCTACAAACTGACGGCACGCCAACGGCATTGTACGCATACTTCGTGTCCATCGTGCGCGACCAGCTGCACATTGTGCTGGCCATGTCACCCGCCGGCACTTCTCTGCGAACGCGAATCCGCAAGTTTCCCGCGCTTGTCAACTGCTGCACTATTGATTGGTTCCAGGTACCCATAATATCATAGCTGTTAATTTTATCTAGAAATATGATCAGTTCCATTTCAATTATTGTATGGTTTTAGGAATGGCCTCCGGACGCGCTGCTTGCTGTGGCGACTCGGTTCCTAAAAGACATAGAGCTTACAGAACTAGAACGCGACACAGCCATTAAGCTTTGTCAGGTGTTCCACATAGACACGCAGGAGCTCACCCGCGCCTTCCTGCTGCGGCTCAAGCGATTCAACTACGTCACACCCACCGCTTACCTCGAGCTCATTAATATGTTCAAAGCGCTACTTAACAAGAAGCGGACGTAAGCTACAATATTCTTCATATTATGTAGTGTAATCTTCTGTAAATTGTAATATCATTACTATATTTGCTTAATATCGACAGAGAGTTACTGTTGGGTGAGAAGAGATACTTAACGGGATTGGACCAGCTTGCTATTGCAGCCCAACAAGTAGCAGTACTCCAAGAAGCTTTGGTAGTGCTTCAGCCGAAACTGGCTGCTGGTGCTGCAGCTGTAGCCGAAACCACCGCCAAAGTGGAAAAGGAAAAAGAAGGAGTAGCCCTAATTGAAGCTGATGTATTAGTCGACCAAGCAGCTGCTGAAGAGCAGGTTTGTTAATAAAGAAGTCATATAGGGTAGCAATGTGATGAGCTGATGCGAATCTAAGTTTATACTGTCTACTTTACTTATTATTTTAGGCGGCAGAAGCCCAAGGTATAAAAGATGAATGCGATGCAGATTTGGCTGAAGCTATGCCAATTCTAAACTCCGCTCTGGCGGCCTTGGATACCTTAACCCCTCAGGATATCACTTTCATCAAGACCATGAAGAGCCCGCCCAGAGGGATCAAACTTGTCATGGAGGCTATTTGTATTTTAAAGGTGACATGATTATGTTATTTAACAATATTACTTTCGACTTTGATACTATTCAGTCATGGTATTTGTACTGGATTGCTTTTCGTCAAACCCAATCAACATTGGTATTTTCTTGAATTGACAAAAGAGAACGTTTGATCATTGAATGTATGTTTTGAAATTCTTTGCTTATTGTTTAATGCTCCTTACCAATAGGATGACCCGGTAAGTGAAAAATTGTACTAAAAAGCAAATAGAAGTGTTTATAAGTATTGCATGTGAATTTGCTTCAAAACTTTAAAAAAGCTTTTGTGTGTCGCGTTTATACGGTTTGAGTTTTGTGCAGCATTTGTATGTAGTTCGATCACTGTCTTTACATCAGATAAGTGGTTCTGGAGAGTACTGACAAAGCTACAATCTCACAAACTTTTCCCCTTCATAGTATTAGTTAGTATAATAATTCGCATTATTTTCAAAATGTCATTCTTTAGGAGATGAAACCCGACAAGGTTCCCAACCCCTCGGGTGTCGGGACGATAGAGGACTACTGGGGTCCGTCGAAGAAGCTGTTGAACGACATCAAGTTCCTGGAGGGGTTGCAGAACTACGATAAGGACAACATCCCGCCCGCCGTGATGGCCAAACTCATGAAGACCGTCATGCAGGACGAGGGCTTCGTGCCCGAGAAGATCCGGGCCGTCTCCGTCGCTGCCGAGGGTGAACTTATTAAACTTGCCCGTTAACCTTATACATGACAACTATTGATGTGTCGGTAAATGGAGGAATTGACGTGTTGCAGGCATGTGCAAGTGGGTGATCGCAATGACGAAGTACGACAAGGTGGCGAAGGTGGTGGCGCCGAAGAAGCAGCGGCTCGCGGCCGCGCAGGCCGTCTACGACAAGGCCATGGCTTCACTCGCCATAAAGCAGGCTCAGCTCAGAGAGGTGAATTTTACAACATGTTACAACCGACAGAAAGGAAATACAATGTTCACTATTGATCGTATCGTAGAACTTATAAGAATCGACATGAAATCGAAGATCAAAAGAAGAAGACAGCAGAAAGCGAAAAGGAACCTCTAATGAAAACTTAATTAAGTAATACATATGTAATGAAATGAAAAAGTAATTAAGCATACTTTTGATATCACGGTTCTATATTTTCTAGATCCAACTCAAACTGAAATCCTTGGAAGATGCTTTAGCCGAACAAAGTCGGACCCAAAAGAAACTTGACGATGAAGTGATGGACTGCAGTAACAAATTGTATCGAGCGAAAATGCTTATTTCGGGTCTAGGGGGAGAGAAAACGAGGTGGACGCAAATAGCAAAGGATCTGCGAGCGACTTATTATTCATTAACGGGTATAGAAATCTAATAATACATTAGTATTATTATATTAAGACCTAAATTCAGTAAACATAATGGAAAATATTCTAATATTTCGTCTGTTTCAGGTGATATTCTAATTGCCGCTGGTATCATAGCCTACCTAGGACCTTTTACAGCTAGTTTTCGGATTGAACAAGTGCGTATTTTGTTAAATATAATTCGTGACTGGATATTTTTAGGGTTCCGTACCTCAAAAGGAAAAATAGGATCACTTTGTTGTCCGCCTATCTGCCTGTCAAATCCCTTTATCTCGGGAACGCGTGGAAATTGAAATTAAAACTACTATTAAAAAATCAAACCACTACATATGTTAGCGAAAAAAAAGATACGGCTGTTTATGCCGCAAAAAACGCATATTTCGACATTCAAGGTAATCAAAAGTTATTTGGCTACTTTCCGTTGACCTAGAACTATGGAAGGCAAGTAATATTGTCTTATAATTACAGGGAAAAATCTGATACCTATACATTTGTAATTAAGTACGGAACCTTAGGTGGGCGAGAACAACTCGCACTTGTCCGGTTCTTTTTGTTAACGTTTTCATCCAACCGACCCAAAATCAAATCATTGAGATTTTGATTCGACTACTATTTTTGTTTTCTAGCACTAAACGCTATCATATAAAACGTATATATTTCCAAAGCACTAATGATCGTGAATCGCCTACAGATAAAACGATGGGCGCAAGCATGTCACGACTGCGGGATTGTGTGCACTCTCAACTACAGCCTCATAAAATCTCTGGGTGAGCCAGTGACTATCCAGCAGTGGAACATAGATGGATTGCCAGCTGACGATTTCAGTGTTGAGAGTGCTATTATTATCATGTAAGAAGATTCTATAACATTATTTTATATTGGTTATATTAAAACTGACATTTTCATATTGAATAACAGGACTGCCCGTCGCTGGCCACTCATGATCGATCCGCAAGGCCAGGCCAACCGCTGGATAAAGAATATGGAGAAACCTAACAACTTGAGCATCGTACGCATGACGCAGGCGGATCTTGGTAGGGTGTTGGAAAATGCTGTGCAATTTGGCCAACCGGTATGTTTGTTCTCTGAGACAAATTGAAATTTAAAAACGATATGTGTATTTAATCTCTAATTTCTCCAATCCAAGGATAGAATATAGATACTAATAGATTGAAGCACTTTGAGTGCCGCTTATATTTACGAGTGAGTATGGACTCGACTATTGAATGTCCGTACATCTCCAAAAAGTGGTCACTAAATGATTGACGAATAGAGTAAACAGCGGCACGGCCGTACCATCCTTTTCTCGAAGCAGTTAGGCCATTTTCGGGTCGACGAAAATAACTTCGTTGTGGATAAAACTGAATTTTCAGTAACCAAACAGGCATTGTTAAACACGGCATATTTCAATTTTCTGCATTCATAATTTGTGTATATATTGATAACACAATAACCTACAAAAAGTAGTGAGATCCCATAAATAACATTCCTTGTACAAAAGAGGCCAAGTCTCGAAACTCTTTCAACGTAAAAAGTTGTGAGATATTTCGGAGTACCAAGTCTCAGGCATTCTTATTAATCTTTATTTGCTAGCTAAATAAAATCCTGCAACTCGGAACTCTTGATAAGAATGCCTGAGAGTTGGTACTCCTAAATATCTCACAACTTTTTACGGTGGAAGAGTTTCGACACTTGGCCTCTTTTTTAAATGGAATGTCTTTTACAGTACATATGGTGCTACTTTCCCGCACTAGTGCGGAAAAGAGCACTTTCCGTGCATATGTCAAAACATGAAAGAGCCATATGTACAGTAAAACGTTGCACGATCTACGTGCCAATAGGTAATTCGCAACTCGTGTCGATTTAAAACACTCCCTTCAGTCGTGTTTTAATTTATTCACTAATCGTTGCGAATTTCCTATTTTCGGCACTTGTATCGTAAAATTCGTAAATAACTATTATAGGATACAGTTTAAAGAAATGGAGAACATTAGCGATCTTTTCCCCCAGGTCTTGTTAGAAAATGTTTTAGAGGAATTAGATCCCATGCTGGAACCTCTACTGCAACAACAAACATTCCGCCAAGGTGGAGCTCTTTGCATAAAAATAGGGGACACCATAGTCGAGTACAGCAAGGATTTCAAGTAAGGTCTAGTCAGTCAAGTGGTGTCGATGATTTAGATTAAGCTATTAATAACTGCAGCTTAATCATAATGATTTTTTTTAGACTCTATATTAGTACAAAGTTAGCAAATCCTCACTATTTACCTGAAGTGGGCGTGCGTGTGACGTTGGTCAACTTCATGTTAGCTAAAGATGGCCTGGAAGCTCAATTACTAGCACGCGTCGTGGCGAGAGAGAGGCCGGATTTGCAGCAGGCCAAATCGGATTTGACTACACAAGGTGCTGAGCACAGAAGGCTTTTGCAAGAGATAGAGAAGAAAATCTTAAACGTGTTGGCTACATCTGAACACCTTCTAGAAGACGAGGAAGCTGTCCAGGCAAGTTGGAATCGTTACGCATATTTTATAAAAATATGGGTTGTCATTTTTATGCAGTTACCAAATGGTAACCTATCGAAGTTTCGAAAAACATTCGCCCGATTTTCACTTGTCCGAAAACGGTTAACCGAATTCTTATAATCCATATACTTTGTTGAACATAGGTACTTTTGAAATGTCGCTGCTTTGTTTTCCCACATTATGGTTTTCCCGAAGGTCTAACCAGAAGAAAGATTGCCAACTTTATTATTTGACAACCGATTTGTTTTAACCTTTTCATAATTCCGAAGCTACGTAAAATCTAAATCTCATGTTCCCTAATATCATTTTACCGCCACGATTTAAAAAAAACATTCAGATATGCTAAAAACCCTACAGAAGTGCACTTTAAAGTTGCGATGCGAAAATAAACTTTCGCTAATAAGTGGGTTTAGAATTAAAACTGTGATCTTACAAAATAAACAATTGATGGAAAAAGAAAAGTCAAAACATTTAAGCAACTACAGAGCTGTACGATTTCTTAAAAAGCCCCTAAAAGGGGGGCTCTAAAAAAACAACAAATTAGTGTAAAAATGGTATTATTTGTAGGTTACGTTATGGTTAGCTTGTGTCCCTTAGAGAAGAAATAGGCCCACCGCGAAGCGGGGTGACGTCGATACGCTGGTGGTTAGGTTAGGTGACATGCTACAATTTCGATCTTTTGATTTAGCGGGATAATAATATTTCGCACTTATTTTGCAGGATCATTTGTCAACTAGTTTTCGGCACAAAAAACTAGTTGACAAATGATCCTTCGGAATTTTAATAAGTGTCTATTCGAATTATAAGCGAAATCAAATTGCAACGAACTGAGAATTGGGAAAATAATAATATGGGAAATGTAATTTCGGGCAAACAAAAATTCGGCCAACTAATAAAAAGGGAAACGTTTTCTGGATTTTGATATTCGGAATTACGATTTTCGAGCTTATGATAGGTAACCCGAAGACGTCAAAAGTTCTTATTCCCTTTTAATAAAGACTGTTGACGTCTCTTCGTTTGCGTAGCTACTTTTGATGCTGACTGTAAGTTTACCGTTTCTAGATTTTAAACTCTGCAAAAGACACATCAAATGAAATCAAAGAGAAACAAGTGGTGGCTGTAGTTACTGAGAAAGCTATAGACGTAGCACGAGACGACTACGTGCCAATCGCAAAACACTCGACGAACTTGTTTTTCTTAATTGGTAAACTTTATTATATTAATTAAAAAAGAGTAGATATCATTTATTTCCAACTAATTACACAAATAAAAGAATACAATACCCTTATATAAAACTTAACACTAACACTTAAATCTATAAGTACCTATGTTACTTCTTAAAGATTATTGTTTAACATTATTTAATTAATTTCCAGCATCCTTAGCGAACATTGACCCTATGTACCAATACTCATTGGGATGGTTTGAAGGCCTGTTCACTGGTACAATCGATAACACGGAGAAAGTGGATGAGATTGAAGAACGGTTGAAAATACTGCGCTCTTATTTCACATACTCACTTTATTCTAACATATGTAGGAGTCTATTCGAAAAGGTGAAATTTAACTTGCCTAACCTGCAAAAACTTGATAAACAGCAAAGCGGCTCAAAAGCTTTGCGAGAAACAATCATGCTTCCATGCTACCACATATCCATATATATTTATATATATATGATTATATATATAATGCTTTCGATATTTTTTAGTCAAATTTGATGTATTCTACCGCGTATAGATTTCTCCGCTAAATACGTCTTTTATATTTTAGGATAAGATGGTATTCTCTTTGCTTCTAACAATAACTATAATGGTGGCGGAGGGTCAAGTTGAACAGAATCAAGTGTTGTTCCTGATGGGCGGTGGTCAGCCAAGGCACGTGCCTCCCAACCCTGTCCATTTCCTGAGCCCAGCGGCTTGGGCAGATTTTAACGGGTAATAAGAATCCACACAATTTTAAACTACTCCTCAAATATGGAATACAAAACCTGTCAATGGAACGTAGGTCTAATTTTAAGACATTCGACATATGGCAAAAAAAGTGTGGATTTAGGGAATTTGCTTTGATTGCTTGACGTAAGTATTTGATTGAGATTTTGTTTGTAATTTAACAAAGTAGACGTCGTCGTTGTGAATTAAAATTTTACTTTAAGTAAAATTATACATTTTGTCATTTGAATATGAGTCTTTAAGAGAGCGCCGTGCTTTAAGTAAGATAGTGATTTAGCATGTAGATATACGATTTTTCGATATTACACGGTGGCGTCGTGCAGTGCAGATACATAGTAGGTACAGAAGGCTGCCTTGCGCATACTTTACCCGATTTAAGCTCCAATTTAAACATGAACGATTATTTTAAAATCAGCCCTGTCATGGTTATAATTATAACTAAGATCAGCTATGTAAACTTGAGATTATTTGGTTTGGCTACAACATTACATGTATTCAAGTGGACCATTTTGTGACCCAGTTCGCAAGACACTGTTTTTTTTAAGGGACACGTGTTTGTTTTCTCCCTAAATTGTAACTTCTATTCAGAAAATACCAAATTGTAAAGTAGCGAATTCCAGAAGGTCGTAAAATTATGACGTCAGTACTACGGCTCTGTATAGTAGCTTGCACACCTTTCATATCACAGACGTAGGGTTGACGTCACAGAGGACGGGAGATTCATGATAGGTCGAATAAGGTTGGACGCACGCGCAAGCTGATTTCAGGGGCCGTAGACAAGGTTACAATCGACAAGCGCTACCGCCAACAGAAAATAATTAACTATATGGGAATGACAGATGCCGACGAAACACTTTTCGTTAACATCCGTCATTCCCATACATTTTATTAGTTTTTATTTGGCGTTAGCGGTTGTCGATTGTAACCTTGTCTACGTCCCCAGGTGCGTTTAACCCTTTTCCAGGCCGATAGTTGAAAAATGGCAATCTTAATGTCAGTCTTATTTATTGACATTAAGCTAGATTTTTGACAGTGCCTATGTGGTCGATATATTGCCTCTGCCTGGAAAAGGGTTAAACTAAACATAAACGATTAAAATATAAAACAAATAAACATTTTGAAAATTTTATTCATCTACGAACTAGATATAACTACGAAATGGATATTACCATCCAAAAATAAGGTTTTCTGTAACGTCGGTATTTACGCCATACTCCGTACTTATTTGGTATTGCAGAGTTAACTTCAGACATGTATTCTATCAAGAAGAAAATCAAATTGAATATGTTTTTGTTTTATATCATGTTTAGAGATAATCCTCGATATTATTTTATTCTATTTACAAACCGAATAAATTAGAAATAAAGATACAAGCGAGGGTTTATCCGAGCACACAATAAGATATAGAATATTTCAATAATTTTCACAGTTTGAACGAAATTGAAGAATTTCATGGAATATACGATCACTTCATGAACAATATAAGTACTTGGGAAGCATACTGCGATACGCCGGATCCTCACTTACAGCCATTGCCTGAACCATGGAACAGAAAATTGAAGCCATTTGAGGTATCTATATCTATAAACAATCACCAAAAACTACTTTTGATAATATATCATCACTCATCCCATGCTTACTTACTTCTTATGCGTTCCTTTGATTTTCTTCACTGAAATAATTAACTTATTGCCTGTCTGTCATAGCAATTTATTCTTGTACTTACTTTCAGCAATAAGGTGGTAATTTTAATAATGCTGTGTGGTGTTAAGTTAACGAATACCTAATTGAATTCTTTCGATTTCAGAAACTGTTAGTCTTGCGTTGTATGCGTTTAGATATGATGGTGCACGCTGTTCAACATTTCGTGGAAGGTAATAAATAGCACAATCTTCGCGTGGTTGATTTATAAAGAAAGTATGTGACTTTCATGTTGACACAATTTCAGGTGTGATGGGCCGTCCGTTCGTTGAGCCTCCACTTTTTGACTTGGGTTCTTCCTACTCAGAGTCCCACTGTTGCATACCTCTACTATTTGTGCTAACACCGGGATCAGACCCCATGGGAACTCTACTTAAATTTGCTGATGATCAGGTAACCGAAGGACGATAAGTATCATTTGTAAGTGATAAACTTAAGAATAAAGTTATGTTTATGTTTTTTGTAAAGGGTTTTGGAGCGTCACGACTTTTCTCCTTGTCCCTTGGTCAGGGCCAAGGTCCTATAGCTGTAAAGCTTATTGATGAGGGCATGAAAATGGGCACTTGGGTAGTCTTGCAGAACTGTCACCTTGCCAAAAGTTGGATGCCGATGCTAGAAAAGGTATAGAATGGATTACTATAATAGTATAAAACCAATGATTTATTTTCTTACACAATCTTGTTTTTGCAGATATGTGAAAGTCTAAACCCAGACAACACCAATACAGACTTCAGACTTTGGCTTACTTCATATCCAGCGGATCATTTCCCTGTTTACGTATTGCAAAATGGGGTCAAGATGACTAACGAACCACCACAAGGTAAAAAGGTTATGTTGGGTTAGGTATAAAAATATCAATATAACAGGTCTTTCTTACTAATTAATTTATTCCAGGATTAAGAGCAAATATCGCGCGTTCTTACCAAAGCGACCCGATTAACGATCCAGAGTGGTTCGAGAGCAATAAACAGCCGGAAAATTTCAAGAAGCTACTGTTCGCGCTGTGCTTCTTCCACGCGGTGGCGCAGGAGCGGCGGCAATTCGGCCCGCTGGGCTGGAACATACGCTACGAGTTCAACGAGACCGACCTGCGCATCAGCATCACGCAGCTTGCAATGTTTCTAAACGAATATGACGTTAGTGATAACTATGGTCTTTATTCAGTTATTCTTCTTGTGTATGTTACTCGAGTTGGTCATCGTGTACGCTTTCTGAGAAACTTGCTTTAACTAGAGTTTTTTTCTTCCGTACTCGTATTTCTCGATCGATTTGTAACATTATCAATATTCCTTCTGATTATACATATGATTTGCTATGTCTAACGAGAATGAAGCAGCTGATGAATATTGTAATAGGACGTGCAATTCGTGGCGCTGCGCTACCTGACGGGCGAGTGCAACTACGGCGGCCGCGTCACGGACGACTGGGACCGCCGCTGTCTCAACACCATTCTATATAAATTCTACAATCTCAGAGCAATCCGCGAAGACAAGTATAAACTCGAATCGACCGGTATGGGCTTATTATCAATATCATGTCTTATGATAACAAATAATTATTGATTTCAAATGAATAAATAAATATATATGTAATGCCAATACAGGTACATACTACATCCCGGATTTGAAGGAACATGCGGACTTCATCGCGTTCGCACGGTCGCTCCCGGTAGCTACGCCGCCCGGCGTGTTTGGTTTCCATTCTAACGCCGACATCACCAAGCACTTCCGCGAGGCCAATGAGCTGCTCGATACCGCTATATTGACACAGGTACGATCACCAACAGGTTACTGTTCAATAAATTATATCCAAATAAAAGTAGGTCGCAACTTAATCCCTATGTCATGTAGTAAAAAGTATTTTAGAATGTATGTCGTCATTTGTTACGTTATGATAGTACACTTAGTAAGTAACAGGAGTAGTAGCAGTTGTAATGTTGTATTAACTTTATATGCAATAATTACATTAGTATTTTCCATTACTATTCAGAATTGTATAGAGTATCGATTATTGTAATATTGGGATGGGTTGTACCAACCTACGATTACGACCGATCAACGTTACGATATTCCAAATTTTAACGAACACCGCTTACGATTACACTCTGTGTGGTGCAACCCACCCTTATTGTGTAAGGACTCATTAATAAAACGTTTTCTTATGTTCCATTCATTCATTTTCCGGCTAACAACACAAGGATCGTTTGGTGAGTTTTATATTTGTTATAGTTTAAACGTATCTTCAAAAAATATAATTTTGTTAATAATGTGTTTAATATCAAATTTGTTCCCGCAAGTTAAAGAAAGTAAGAACGGAACAGTAGTGATTCTTTTTTATTTTGAATTAGTACGTAGAACTATACCTAGCATTGGTACTAATTACGATTTCAAACAACAATTTAATTATTACACGCGACAAGGATCTTCACAAGAAATATTTGGTAAGTAATAAATAACTTATATATGTAAGTGGGGAGTTAATTTGTTGGTCCTCCATCATCATAACAAATTGATTTGATGATTCATTGTGTTGACAATCTGTCACTCTCTTCCCGAATTGAGTGTACCCATAATCTTTTAGCTTCCCCCGATTATTGTTAATTGATAAAGAGAGATTAAAAACTAAAAATATAATTTGGGTGTAGGACACAATGGCGGGCGGAGGCAGCGGCGAGACGCCGGAGGAGCAAGCCATGGCGATCGCGGAAGACGTGCTCGCGCGGCTGCCCAACAAGATCCTGTCGGGCCCGTCGTTCGAGGGCGACCTCAAGCCGGCCGAGATGTCCCCCATGTCCATCGTGGTCATCCAGGAGGCGGCGCGCTTCGAACGCCTCGTCAACGTCGTCCGCACCAGCTCACGGGCCGTAATTGGCGCCGTGCAAGGTACTACTAGCTAGTAGCTGACCACTAACCACTTAGCTGAGATCCAATTAATAAGTCTGTTTGATGAACCCTATTTATACAATATTCATTGATTTAGGTGTGAGTGTGCTTACGGATATTACGGAGGAGGTACTGACGAGCATGGTGCGTGGACGCATACCGGCACTGTGGGCTGGCAAGAGCTACCCTTCGCTCAAACCGTTCGCGGCTTACGTCGACGATCTTCTAGCGCGACTCCAGTTTCTACAGGTCAGCATCCGGGTATTTAAATGTACTATAAGTTCGTTAGGTGAAAGGTTATAATTGCATATTTGACTGTGTGCAGCACTGGCACGCGAACGGGCCGCCGGTGGTGTTCTGGCTGTCGGGCTTCTACTTCCCGCAGGCGTTCCTCACTGCCGCGCAGCAGAGCTACGCGCGCAAGTACAAGATACCCATCGATCAACTCGCGTTCCATTATGAGGTACCTACATTTATGCTAATAACAAAATCAATGCAAGAGTATGTTGCAGGTCTTGGTTTTATACGCAATCCTTGTATAGTAGTCGCGTTGCGAACTTTACATCGCCCTTATATTGTATGGATAGAGTATCACCACATCACAAATCACATCGAACTTCTGTGCAGCTCATATTCAGTGGTTTTCCTTTTTTTTACTGATTTCTGGTGCTTTGCTATGTATCCTTCACGCAACGCACAACACGATGGCGCAACGAAATTATAACCGCCTTAATGAAACTCTGAAAACAGTTGACAAAACATATTACTATGTTACTAGAATTATGGCTTCCGGTAAACTATGACGATTAAAATTTGAGTGGCGCCCAATTTAAATCACCTCACGAATCTTGCATTCATATCATCATGAAATTCATGTCGCCCGTAGTGACATTTAATACGTGAGTTGAACCGTTTAATTATAAGCATTACGTTTACTTTTTTAAACAGGTGCAGAAAGTGTTCGAGTTCGAGGAGCCACCGGAAGAAGGCGTGTATATCTCGGGGCTGTTCATGGAAGGCGCGCGCTGGAACATGGAGGACTACTGCGTCGATGAGTCGTTTTCTAAGGTGCTCTACGACACTTTCCCGCCGGTAAGAGCCATATTTTTCGTACAATTTTCATTATGTTATCTTCTCACCGACGGTGCGTTGACGGGGTATTTGTTTTTGTGAGGACAGAGGCGAAAGGGTTTGGTGGGCCTATGGCTATTTATTGTCTTTCACCACAGAGTAAGACATGGTCAAATGGCAAGACAGGATTTTTTATGAAATTTATTTGTGATTCAGGTGTGGCTGATTCCCATGAAGAGTGTGGACATCCCGCAGGATGAGTTCTACAACTGTCCGCTGTACAAGACGGGCGAGCGGCGGGGCGTGCTGTCCACCACGGGGCACTCCACCAACTACATCTTGTTCATGCGGCTGATCACGACCATGCCGCCTGACCACTGGATCTTACGTGGCGTCGCGCTTCTCACACAACTGCCATTCTAGGAGATTGCGAGCGATTTTAAGCGATACAATATTAAGCTTGTGCTCGTTTTTATACCTAAGTTTCAGCATTGGTACTATTGGTAGTTGTACTTAGTTTACTTGATGATTATGAAGCAATTTTACTGTGATTAACGTGTGGGATTAGCAGCAACACTATTGTTACTTAACTTTTTCTCGTTACCATGATATGAGGATACGAGGCTATTATACGGACAATAGTAGACGGGGACCTATTTTATACCTTGTTGTACCTAAACTTGAAGTATCAAAAACGATCGATTTGAATTTTTGACACGACTTGCGACTCTATCCTCATAAGCTGAACTTCTTAAAACATATATTTGTCAATTATTACAATCATGTATTCAATATAATTCTTTATAATAATGTATCTCAACATCTAACATGAATTATTTAAATGTCATGGCGAATTTATATGAACTCTGTGTAATTTATTGAGAAGCTCCAACACTATTCTTGTTAGTAATTTTTAATACAGTTGCTCAAAAAGTGGTACTTTTTGTGGCTGGGTAGCGTACGAGAAGCTCAATTTCTCGAACTAGTGCTTTTTACTTTTTATTGAGCTTGTGTGTGATTTGATTGGTTTAAGCAAATCTAGTTGGCCGCGCGCCACTAGTATTCTACTCTGTGATTGGATGAAAAAAATCTAGATGGCCACGCGCCCCAAGAATACTACTGTATACTGCTCTGTGAAATATTGAAGCTGCGCGCTTCACTCGCACTGATATGGAAGTGAAGTTGTAAATTTCGTAAAGTTTTTTTCGCAATTGTATTAAAAAACGTCGTTTACAACACGTGTGAAATGTCTTTTACCACTCGTACCGAGTCTTGCCACTCGCTTTCAGCTCGTGGCAAGATACCTCGGTACTTGTGGTAAAAAGACATTCTTTTCACACTAGTTGTAAAATGTATTTATTCTTGTTAAATATTCCGCAATGGTATCCGCAATGGTATACGCTTCAACCGAAATTTGTTATACTTATCTAAATTCGGTGAAAACTCAATATTACAATAGCAGCATGAAGACAGAAGGTGCCTCATAACTCATAAACTACACAAGACAAGCCCGTCGTATTTGGACTCATTGGAATTCTCAAAATGTAGTTGAAGACTGTTAAAAGAAAGTACAGTGTGCAATAAAAGCTTCCTTTATTCTAGTAGTCCCATGGGAGAAGTTCCGTGGCGGAACTAGTGACACTTTTCTTTACCAATAGTTCCGTTAACGGTACCTACTTAATGGACATTTGACTACCTTTAGTTCAGTTTATTTATATCTCCACTTCAGCTGTAAAAGATCTGTAGGTTACGTTCGCTAGGTGTCTTCAGACAGACCAGCGCCCCGCGGGCCTCCGTCACAACCGTTCCAACCAGGAGACTTGATAGATTTCTTGTCTGTTTGCCCTTTGGGCATCGGTAGGTACCTAATATAAACCTAAGCTTACCTTGTGTTGGAAGAATAAGTTAAATATGGCCAGTGGGGCCACTTGTCCTACGAGAATGCACAAAACTAATGAGATTATTGATGCTATACCTCTCGCGCGGATCTATTGGGAGAAAAAGGTTTAACTAGTTCCGCCACGGAACTTCTTCCTCGTAACTACTGGACATAAAGGAAAAGTTTACCAAAACTAGTATCAGAACTTATATAAGTAATAGAAACTTATATACTTACTTCAGTAATCAGATAATCACCATATTGTAATCTTTCTCACCGTTACGGTAGCCTACTTCCCTCTGGGAGGCCCATAAGGCCCCCGGAGATGCTATCCATAAGCAAATCTGTTGCTGGCCGCTCTGCAGGCCAAACAGGGCAACGCAAAAAAAAGTAGCCTAGTAAGGAAAAAAACGGCAGACGTGGGTTCGAATCCCGGCTCGTACTAAGTAATTTTTCCGAAGGTACGGAATATCATCGAATTTAAACTTTCGTGAGATATGTTGAAATAATAATACGGAATATCATTTGACCGTTAGCTTTTCGGTGTAGGTCATCCTGAGGAAATCTGCACACAACTGCGAAGAAATTCAAAAGATATATTGTGAAGTCCATAACTCGCACTGGGTGTGGGGACTTCGTCTAAAATTTCATCCAAATCGGTTTTAAACCGTTGAAGCGTGATTGGAGTAACAAACATCCAAACTTTGGCATTAATAATATTACTTAGTAGAATCGGCGGTTTCAGATAATGCTAGGAGAAAAAGGAGATTTTTTTGTTTTTATAGTGTTGGAGACAATGTAAATTATTCGTTGACCTATCACATGATGATCACTGTCTGTGTGTTGATTATAAATGTCTTCTCTATCAATAGTCGTAAATTAGTTATTTGGTTATTACCTAATTTGTTATTTATTATCATGCATTTCTGTATTTATTAAAATATTAAATTATTACAATTTTAATAATGAACAGTATTTCTTTTTATCCAAAATATGTCAAATGGTCATCCTAAGGACTGATTTCGATTTTACGTAGAGACATGTGCGATTTCATACTTTTCTATTAATCAAAAAAAAAATACCTTAAAAGCATCTGCTATAAGCATGTTTAATTGGACACGCGCGGCATATTACAACACGTTGAGGAGTGTTCGCTCTAAATTTTTAACGTATGGCGATGGAGTCTTCATGTGCACTTTCATGCAGTGTGACTCGCAGCATAATGCTACACACGTGTTCCTAAGGTTTGAGAATAAATACTTTCCCAATTGTTACATTATCGGTTCCCAAGGATTTTTTAAGGCGCATTCTCATAACGTGACACTTTCTTCGCTATATCTCAATTTCGGAAATAAGCACCTGACGTCGTATTCATAATTCATAATCATAACCTATTAAGTCGATCGATTATTGAATACCTCAAATTTCTATGGCACTCTGATCATTCGATTGATAGAGAAGTAGATAATTTATACAAGCATATTTAGTATATCAAATACTTAGGCTTGCAAATGCCCCAAAGCTCTGGAAAAAAAACAAACTTCTTATAATATGATTCAACGATAAGAGAAAGGAATCAGAACCTATAGAGTAATTTCTTTTTGGTTGGGTGGCCAATATTGCCATGGAAACAAAGTAAAAAATGATTGCCAATTATTCATGGACGGACGTTTCCATAGAGACAGTATTGCTTTGTTATTCTGACAATAATATAATGGTTGTGTTATGTTATGTGTTAATTATTTATCCGTTTATTATTTATTTAATAAAGGATAAGTCAATGAAGTGAAAAATATTACGTGACAGTAGGAAACTTCTTAACAAAACTTATAAAAACTGCTCTTCTGTTTTCTTGACTGTTGACGGGTGAGAGAAATATAGATTTAAATGTTCTATATAGAAGCGTCAATTGATTTATATGAGGTTTTTTTCGTAATTTCGCTTCATATAGTAAGTTGTTGATAATTGGCAGACATCATGCAACGCGGAAATAAATCAACACGAAAGAAAAGTCAGCCGGAATCGTCATCTTCGGGCGCCAGTATGCCAAAAATACCAAAGGTACAGATGATGCCAGAAGACTTCAAGATACGCGCGAATCCACTGTATTCGTTGCCTGAAGAACTCCTAAAATTTCCTTCGAAACCATCCAAATCATCGAAAAAACAACAAGAATGCAAAGCGATTGCAAAGAAACGTCCAACGGGTAACTGATATTCAGTATACTAATATAGATATTCATTGTACGTCCACCTTCATTGTCGACCATTATTTTATGATTTTTCTGGAGTTGCGTGTAGAAAGATAACGTAAGCGCCATGCAGACTATTACGATTAACATTCTTATTCGATTTTGATGTGTTTGCGCACTTTTACTGGATCCATAGCTAGGCGCGCGCGGAACACATTGATATCGCACTAGCTGGTTCATTCTATATACTTACTGGTGAAATATTTTTAGAAATCAGACGAGTTGTTCCTGTTTTTACCTTTACTTACAATGTTGGAAAGCTACAAACTCATAAACATTACCTTTCGAATATAGTTATTACTATAGATTAAAAAGTAGAGAACACACAATAAACAAAAGTACAATTTTGTTGACTTGACGAAAACCAGTCACTTTTAGTTTACGTTCACTTAAGCAGCGGTGATCGCCTAGAAGCTATGGTAGCCTAAAGGTTTGGACATGCGGCTTTCAAAAGGAGGTCGTGGGTTCGAATCCTGGCTTGTAGCAATGAGTTCTTCAGAACTTGGGTAACATGGATGATTATCGTGTCGTGTCCCAAAAGTCACGTTAAACCGCGAACTGGTGATGGACCAAAACAGTTACAAAAATGTAAATAACCTGTGTAGCCCCCTCTCCCCCGTCATGGATGGAGAGCATGGAATATCATTTTATTTTTACTATTAACTTTTCGGTGCATACACTTCGAAAAAAATCATAGGTGGAGACTGTAGGTATGTGAAGTCCCAAAGCACACTGGGCCTGTGTGTGGAGTATCTACTGCCCATGCCCTCTAATCCAGTGGAACAGTGCTCTAATCTACGAGCGGATTATGATGATAATGATGCTAACCCATTCAGTCTCTTCCAAGATTGGTATTTTGATTTGTGAAGGTTTCAAAGAGGGTGAAATAATGGATAAAAATGTCATTGAGATGATCCGCGAAAGCACAGTCAGCAATCGCACGCCTAACCCCGCAGAAAATGATAATGATGGATCTCTTACAAAAAATATTAATTTTATTAAAGGCCATGTATCCCTGATTAGATACATATATACTTCTGGACCACTTATATTTGAAATGTTGTGCCGTCCGAAGTTAAGGGTAGGTTGCCTATTAATTTATAACACTTTCTTATTATCTTCTTTATACAGTGATTCAAAGTTTTAACGCTTTAAGAAAAGCTCGTGAAGAGTTTAGGAGTAAACTCATGAGCCTTATTTGCCAATCTGCTCCTGGCGAGGATGGAGATGGTAGGCCTCCAACCGAAGAAGAAAAAAAATTGCGATACTACTATTATATACACTACGGTCTAGACACCATTCACGTTGCGCCGCTGGACAATAGGACTATACTGCGGTAAGTTTATGACATTTTTTAAAATTTTCACATTTCCCTAAGTAGTAATAATCTATGGTTTATTATTTATTATGAAACTCACATTGAATGATGTCTGGTTCCTCCTTAACTGTACTCATTTCTATTCAAGAGTTCATAACTTGCTGACATTGAAACTGAGAAAATGGAAGGAAACTCTGTTTGCGATCACCGCCGAAATGCGCGAGGACTTTATCATGAGCATGAAGAAGGCTATAGTCGACTTCGTTTTAAAAGATCCAAATACGGTATGAAACAATAAGCTCTTGTTTCCAAAAGCACATGCATGGTTGCTTCGGCAAATTTGAACTTTGGCAACGTACTCCCAAAGTTCCAGATTGCCGGAGTATAACGTACTTAATCCAAAACAATTTATTCTGGAAGTGTACTTTAATCATAGGCTGGTCTAGCTAGTGGCTACCTGGCCTATGTGGCGAGTAAAGGTAGAATGTCGCAGTTTCAACTGTGGTAGTTATTCTTAAACAACTCGTGTACGCAATACTTACCGACGACTACCGATCACCTTATTACAAAATCGAGAGGGTTTGTATATTATATTTATTACAGAAAGACGAAACAGGAACTGAGGGAGAATTTAAAAACGAAGAGGTATTTCAAGATGGAACGTTGAGAGGCCGGTATTCCGCTGCCAAGATGACTCTCACAAAGGACCTCTGGAGCGTGAACCCTTGCATTGCTCAAGTCTTGCAGATTTGGTGGAAACAGTTCAAGTACACTTTCGCTCATAAGTCACTCTTAAACATATTTTTTACCCATGCTTCGTCATCAAAAATTTATACTGATTTAAATATAACATATGGGTGAACTTTGTTTCAGTGATCTTCGTTTGATAAGTATGAAAGACATAGTAACGATCAATGAAGCTTACGATTTGCAAGACTTTTGTTTCGTATGCAAAAGGCATATTGAAGCAGCATGCAATGTCCTTACTCTTCAATGGATCCCCACGTTGCAAGCCGTGTTTCTGCAGGTATGGTCAATGCTCGAAGAAAATTTAATAAACTCTACACTATGTGCGGAAATTAATTTATGATATTTTTACAGGGTATAAAGAAGAAACAGATTCCAGATACAAAGCACACGCGTAAAACAAAGCATTACTACAACTGTTTGTCATGCATAATGACGTATAATTTACAAACTCTTTGTTTAAAATCAATGAAAGACTTCACGGAATATATAATGGATGTGACGGTATCATACGTGTATAAAATGCAAATATGTGTGAATAGATAATTAGATCATGTAACCGTATTCGTAAAAATTTGGCACACGTAATAATTAAGAACCCATTATTGCCTCGAAGTGGGGCAGATTACTGGAACAAATTAAAAGTAAATGTGGACACAACAATAATAAAAAAAAAGTTAACTCTAGCTTTACTGACACGCAGACAGCCGGGCGGAAGGTGGAAGTGCATTGGAAACTTGACCCCAAAACATATCTAGTTGAATTCCCAAATCCCAAATATATATATATTTAGACACCAAGATTGTGATTCTAAGTAATTAAGAACCCGAGATATTATATAAGATACCTAAAATTCAAAATGGTGAAATTGAAGATGGCCGAAGGAGGAGTTAGTTGCAATCAAAAACTTAAATACGTACTTAACCAGTACCTGAAAAAATATTGGTGCTATTGTCCAGCGTGTCCACATTATCACGTGAAACTGCCTCACTTTCAGGTCTTTTAGCTAGACCTAATAATTCATTCCTTCTCCTACTAGGTACAGTCAAGTGCAAAAGTATGTATCGATTTAATCCTCTCATAAATATGGACCAAAACCTTAATCCGCTGACATAAGAGCGAAGGTACATATTTATGAGTAAGTTGTATGCACCCATATTTTAACACATTTCGAAATTTGGACTGTACTTTAGAAATTTTCTTATTTCTGGAGATTTCTTTTCATTTCTTCTTCTTATTAAAAAGTTGCATAACCGTAAAATGTTGGGTAGGTAAGGGGAAAAAAGGGAAAATTGTAACTGACACGATAACTTTCCCCGATAAAAAGAAAATAACCCAATTTTTTGAGTTTTAGCCCTATACATAATATACATATTGGTATTTTTCTCTGTATTTCGAGTAGTTACGATATTTTAAGTTTGACTGGTTAAAATAGACTCTTGTTAAGTGCAAGCTGGGTGTTCCTGTATAAAACGGACATGAATGGTAGAACTAATGCATATAATTTCGTAGTTATTATTTTAATCTTATGTTTTCCTATGTTTATGAAATAAACATAACAACAAAAAAAAAATAGTTGCACTTTAGTACAGTATATTCAATGTTTATATTATTCACTTAAGTAAAGTTTATAACGGCAACGTAGATCAAATTAATTTGTGCAGTTTTAGTTGTGAACCAAATGTTTTAAACCTCTTACAGTACCTAGTACAAATTAATTGTTAGTTACAAATTATTGATCTGCGATTCCATTCAAGCTTCAAACAAGGCAGGTAATAATGATGACACTTACATTTGCAGGGGACTAATCAGGGATTTATTATAAAGGCGGTGTTTCAAGATGATGCCATAGAGTTTCAGCCCCCATTTGAAGAGTTTATCGATCGATTATCTATTATATATGATTTTCTCATAGACGCATGCCGACAATATCCGCGTTTAGAGTCTGTACTGTATTACGACTATGTCTGTCCCAGGAGGTCTACGCTTCAGGTACCTACTAGAATTATAAACGAAATGATACAAAATATATTCAGTCTCTATGGTCTTGTATTTTAATTAAACCATTTATTTTAGCCAAAGATAGATCTTGAGCTCGTGGACAAATATAGAGAAGATTTAACTAATTTGATAAATGAACAACGACTTGGGCCAGAACTGCGAACAAAAGATTTCACCAGCTACATTTGCTTGTTAAATGGCCAGGTTAGAACTTCCATGTGTTTCAAAGTGTACGTATATGCTTGTGATATTTCCTGAAACTCGTGGATGCGAAGGGAGTAAACACAAAAATATTATCATCATGTTTTTGTATTTATAATAGAGTTGCTAGAATATGTACGAAATACAAAAAGGCTAATTAAACTGCATCCACAGAAGTCTACAGACTTTTTTCTCTGACAGTATCTAAGTACCTTGTTTAATTGTTTAATTAGTTTAACTACCTGTACTAAATTTGGAAAGGTTCGCCAAGGTTTTGTCTACGATGGGTATCACATATAAACTTATTTTGTTTGAGTAATTATTTTTCAATCAATAAATTAAAAAGGATCAATCAATCAAGAAATTCTAACTATGCCTACTTAACATCTACATTCTGCTTGTAGTCTCGGATGAAAGTCGAAGCCTTCTTAAAATCAGTTCCTGAAAAAACATTTGAAGAGTTTTGCGACGAATCGGTTAAATACGTGGAGTTAGCGAGAGATATGACGATGAATCTGGAAGGGACAGTTGTGATCGGGATGTTTCGAATGCAAAGAACGGATTTGATCGGCCTTCTCCGCCAAGCCGCTATCAATATGGCAAATATATTGTTGAAAAGAATGACGGATGACTTCCAAACGGAGATAAAGTCGTAAGTATTTTTTTCTTGATGAGGTAAACGTTATGCTTACAGGCTGAAAGAAAAGTAGATACTCAAAGATTTCCGTATAAGTAACTTGTTATTATTTATTTGGCTGTTTGGTCCACTCGTGGACAGCTCAATCCCTTCCTTCCCTTTTAAAAAACGTTTAACGTTAAATGTCCCGGTAGCTCAGTCTGGGATCTGTTTCCGTCATTGGACAACCACCGAGTGACTGAATGAGCCCATTTCTATGGATACATAGTGAATACGGCAGACTTTACCAGTCCGGTTTGGTTTATACCAAACGGTCTTCTTGGTTTATCTGTTATTCGAGTTCAAGTTGGAGTACAGTATTTTAGACATATTCAGTTAATAACCAGCGTCGTGAGTGTAACCCGGGGTAAAATAATGTTCCCGGAAATAGACCGGTAGTAATCCTTGAAATGTAGGTCATCCTTTTACAAACAAATATACAAATGTGGCTCGTTTAAAAGTTAGTATTCATAAAAACATGATCTGATATAACAGGATATACGATGAGTACTCCCATATTGCGGCCACCCTGCTAGCCCCCCCGCCGGACACGGCCGCGTTGATGGACCTCATAGACTATTGTAAGAAAGCGGAGGACATTTTAGTCGATCAGATGGAAGACAGGCTACGTAATGTGATGCGATACATTTTGTTCCTGGGCGAGTATACTACTTTCACGCAGCATGACGTCAAAGTCAACAGCCAATCATTTCACTGGTAAATAATATTGAAATATGTAGAGTAACGCAATATTTTAGGTTATATTCTACCTAAAGAAAGAAAAGCTTTTCAGTCGTAAAGTCTTTATGACAATTGATATGATAAACATATGATTACATTTTGACTAGCCCGCAGAATAAGGTTTTATTACTATACCTGTAGGTACCTACCTAATATTATGAATATGATTAAAGCACATCCGCAGGTTGAGCTTGGTAGAGTAGTGCGTGGAGGTAAATCCTTTTAAATAGCATTTTCTAATAGTAGCTCATTGTAAAATTGTTTTTTAGGTATGCGCGCTTGCCCGGCATTATTGAAGAATGTAAAGTAATATGTGAACAGAAAAAAGTCGAGTACCAGGAACTGCTTAAGGTAGGCTGTTTATTATAAATATTAATATACCTACCTTTGAACTTGAACCCAAGATAATGCCAGCGTATTAAATGTGTTTTGTTTTTCGTATATATAGGTCCGAATTTCGAAGTTTATGGACGATTTGGATATATATGCACTGCATTGCGATGAAGTTCAATATTGGGGCGAAATTAATGAGCTGCCGACATACGTTGCAAAAGCAAAAAGCCTCGATGAAAAGTGAGATACTTTTTTTATAGTAATATATTATTAACTTAACCCCTTCACTGCTACATTCGTAGTGCTACTAGTAACTTAATCTCCATTTCCATACATATATAGCGAAAATCTTCCGTAGGCTTATGACGCATACTTATATGTCATTGTGAAAGCTGAATAGGTTAATTATGGCCTTACCTACTGTTGTAGCACTAAATGTTACGTGGATTTCACCCTAACAGGTTATCTCTAGCTTTGACAAGAATCGATCAATTCAACGAAGAAGAGACTTCTTTTGGGTACGAACTGTCGCAGTATCCGAAGAGAAAAATTATATATGACAAACTTGTACCTTTTAAGAAACTGTTCGACGCTGGTTATGAATTTATCGAAAAACATCGCAGCTGGGTGACTTCTAAGGTGAATATAATTTTACACATATTTGAAATAGGGATCGTGATATTTTTTACTGTCTTTTAAGGTCGCGATTTGGCAATGGTTATAATATATTCTTTTCCCCTTACTGCCTCGGAAAGCCGTCTTTTATCCTATAAAACCAGTGGGCAAATACGCATTTTACCCACTAGTGGGGAAAGTAGTAGTAAGTAGCTTTTGACAGATAACAAAACGTAAAACGCTCATAATACTAAAATTTTCACAGATGGTGTATTTCTGTTGCCGTGCTGTAACAAAAAATACTAAATAACAGATTAAAATAAATATTTAATCATTTTAAAAAATTGCTTGTTGCCTTCATCAGGCGCTGGGTCTCCAAATGTATGGGAAAACTAAAATCCGACTCCACTGGACCAAAATTCTATTACGTTATTATTATTACTTGATGAAAAAATATATTATTTCAATTAACTAAAGTTGCTCGCTACAGTAGGTGAAAAGTGTTTGTGTTACACACGGTTGCAAATGTATTTTACTTCTCGTGTGTTGAAACACTCGCTACGCTCAGAATTCTAATTAAGAACCACTCGCTTCGCTCGTGGTTCAACAATCCTTTCGCTTGCTCGTGTTTCAATTCCACACTCGCGGGTAAAATACAACTTTGCACCCTTGTATAACAAATAACTATTGTTAGCTTTAGCGGGTAATTGTGTCTTACGTGAATTACCTATGACTCAATCACTTTTAACGATTAAATATACCAATCTACCAATCAACGTAATTGTCCAACGTTTCCAGACAATACTTTTAATTTGTGTCCTGTAGGTTGGGACTTATGACCCAGAAGATATCGAAGCAGACGTTGGATATTATTACAAAAACGTGTACAAATTAGAGAAGCAATTTCAAGAGGTACCTGATACGTACCGACTTGCTGTAGCCGTTAGGTGAGTATAATTGGTCAGATAAGTTAGGTTTTATTTGAACATTAAAATAAATTGACTGCATTTTCCTTAGAGAGAAAATAGATGGTTTTAAGAGTCACATGCCGATTGTTCAAACTCTTGGTAACCCTGGCATAAAACCGAGACATTGGGAGAAGATATCATCAATTGTTGGGTTTCCCATTATTTTGGACGACGAGTTAACACTACAGAAGGTGATTGACTTCAATTTAGAAGACTTTATCGAGAAGTTCGAAGGCATCTCGGAGGCTGCTACTAAAGAAAACAACTTGGAAAAGACATTGGACAAGATGGTGAAAGAATGGGCAGACCTACGTTTCGATATATTACCTTACAAGTTAGTGATAAATATAAAAAAAAACATTTAAAATATCAAAATTCCTGATTACGTATTTGATATTCAGTATATGATAATTTCAGAGAATCCGGTACTTACATTTTGTCCGGTGTTGATGAAATTCAATTGCTACTGGATGACCACATCGTTAAAACGCAGACTATGAAGAATTCACCGTACATTAAACCCTTCGAAGAAGTAATTCTGTAAGTTAATAGGTACGCTATTATATAATACCAGCTGTCCGCGCTGCTCTGCCCTCATAAGCCAAAAAGCGGTATCTCAAAATGAAATGTCATTGGAACATGCAATTTAAAATCTATGTCTAATGACATAACTTACAATGACATTTCATTTTGAGATACCGCTATTTGGCTTAGCTCCGCCCGCACATTTCAAAGAGTACGTTTATTTCCACCCTGAAGCTTGTTCCATTCCATACACGGGGGTAACGTTCGGAACTACTCATTCGATTTCACATAAATATTTGTGATACATACAAACTTACTGTGTCAGGGTTTTCCACTATATAATATCAAATTTGATAGGTTTAACCAGAGATTAACCATAATTTGATATTTGATGCTTCAAAATATATGTACGAAATAGATTTACATATGCAACGTGAAAGCTTCCGCCCGCGACTTCGTCTGCGTGGACCCGGGATAAAAACTATTCTTTATTTTAGTCCGGGCTATGATATATCTTGCAAAATTTCATCCAGATCGGTTAGCCCTTTTGGGCGTGACTAAGTAACGAACATCCAAACTTTCGCATGTGTATTAGTAGGATAATTGAAAATGTAATACTTGCCATATTTTTAGCGACTGGGAAAGCAAATTGGTACTGCTGCAAGAAATTTTAGACGAATGGCTCAAAGTACAGGCTACTTGGATGTACCTGGAACCAATATTTTCATCGCCCGATATTCAACAACAAATTCCCGAAGAAGGTCGCCGCTTCGGAGCTGTTGATAAGGTAACATTATTTACAAATTAAGTCGTGTTTGATTTGGATAATGGCACCTGGTGTATCTCGTAATCGCAACACAATGTTGTTTTATGGATAGAAAACTAAAATAAAAAATATTAATGATTAAAGATGCAATGCCTCAAGTGTTAAGTTTTATTTAATTTCGATCCTCGTATAAACCGGGATCAATTGGCATTATGAGAAGAATGTCGTCATGTGAATGTGTGTGTTTGCAAATGGATAAAAAAAATTGCTTTTTGGACAGATGTGGCGAGAAATTATGAAAGCTTGTTTCGCGGAACCTCGTGTGTTAGACGTGATCACGATAGAAAAAATGGCAGACAGGCTGAAGAGATCGAACAACTTGTTAGAGTTGGTCCAGAAAGGTCTCAACGCGTATCTAGAGAAGAAGCGTTTGTATTTCCCTCGCTTCTTCTTCTTGTCCAACGACGAGTTGCTGGAAATATTATCAGAAACAAAAGACCCTATGCGGTAATTCTATTTGCCATTTATAAATCCTTACCTCAATTAATTTTCTTTGTAATGTCTCTTTTTGTTAAGTGCTGTTGTACGACAAGGCACAAGAACGATGTATTTCAGCTTTTTTATGTTATTTACAGAGTACAACCTCATCTAAAAAAATGTTACGAGGGTATCGCAAAGTTGTCGTTCACCAGCGAAATGGTTGTGACGCATATGCGGTCCTCGGAAGGGGAGATTGTGGAACTAGTAACGACTATTAACACCGTTGCTGCCAGAGGCCAGGTCTGGCTTACATTTCCAACTTATGACTTCTATACATTTTATAATACCAAAATTCTATAATGTTCAATTATGTAAAAATAATTTGGTTAAATTTGGCTATCAAAATTTGTACTAAACATAGATGCAATGTTAAATAAAACTTGAACATTCACGAATTGATTATCACTGCCATAAACGCTCCGTAAGCTTGTAGTAATAACTAATTTTAGACCCCTCACAAAATAATGAACCTTAAAAATCTTATAGGTGGAGAAATGGTTGCTGGAGCTGGAGAGGTCGATGAAGGTGTCGGTCCACAACGCGGTGGCACTTTCCTACGACGACTACTTGACGCGGGCGCGGCAGGAGTGGGTCCTCATATGGCCGGGGCAAGCCGTAAGACAAAGCAATTAGATCCGTTGATTATTTAGGCAACATATCAATTAGTCATGTATATTGGACAACATATCAAGGCACTCGTGAAAGTGAAGAAGAGTGATGAAGTCACTATATTTCATATCTATTACCAATGTACCATTAACAAAAGTGTTTATAATATTGACAACAGATTGAATTTCGCCTGTCGAAAGGTCTTTTCACGATTTCAGATAAGGTAAACGTTCCAATGAATGACACTGTGAATATATGAATTGTCCCTACAATCGTAATTCATAGAACACGAACCGTTGTTAATATTTGGAATTAAAGTGTTATGGCTCCTCTACATGATGGCCCATCCTGCTGGCCCACTAGAATGGGCCAGCGTGTAGAGAGGGTACAAGGGTACACTGTGTGGCATGGTTTTTGGCGCAGCGGGATAGCGATGGGATGGCCGCGGTGTCGGTTTTTCAGCCGCACATCAAAGGGATTGGGCCAAACGGTTCGATGGCGTCCAACCTTTGCATGTCCATAGCGCTGGGCCATAGGATGGGCTATCATGTAGAGGAGCCATCAAACACTGGGACGTTTACCGTAGTCACGTTTTGCCTCAGCTGGCCATTACAATTTAGCCACCGCCAATGTGTACTAATTTTCAATTAGGTTGTAATACCTGTCTTTCTGACAAAGAGTTAGTAAATGTTATTAATAAATGCAGGTGCAATGCGTAGCTATGACATTTTGGACCTCGGAAGTGACGGACGCTATCCACATCAATATACCAGCTATGATGGATTACTGGCATAAGTGCAACTTCCAAATATCCAAAATCGTAGATTTGGTTCGCGGTGAGCTAAGCCTGCAGAACAGAATTACTCTTGGTACGTAAATATTACTTTAAATCCATGTCTTGGAAACCGAGATTAGGAATTACTCTACCTTTTCGCGCGAATAATTACTTAGTTGAGTTTGACAGTTGTTTTGCTGAGAGCCACTGTAACTGAGCGGTAAAGCATGCGTCGTGGCTCGGAACCCTGGCTCGTACAGTCGCCATCACATACATCTGAGCGGTCTTGATGTTCACAAACATCTGAAGACGACTTTATTGTCAAAGCCATAGAGTGCATGTTCAGATGTTTTTGAACATCCTGAAGAGTACATTGGATGTGACGCTGACTGTACCACTGGGTTTTTTCAAAGAAGTTATGTACGACATATCATTTGATATTTTTAACCGTGGCTTTTCGGTGTAGGAAAACATCGTGAGGAGACCGGTCTAATTCCAATAAGTCCTTGTTCCCCCTGAATTATAAGGTCAGATAGGTACGCCATACTTAGGCGTTAGGAGCCATAGCGGACCCCGGGCTCGTTTAGGGCACCGTACCGGGAAAACGCTATCAGGATCATAAATTACTACTAAGTAGTTGCGATTGATGTATTATGGACATAAATGTGTTGTTTCATTATAGGAGCTCTGGTGGTGCTGGATGTGCACGCAAGAGATGTGCTGATGCTTCTAATCGAATGTAAAGTGCAACACGACAACGACTTCAATTGGCTTTCTCAAATTCGGTACTACTGGGAGGTACAATTTTAACATTACATTGACGCTTTGGCCAATTATTTTACAAAAGTAAATGAAATATATATATGTCGCAGTGAAATGGCCAAAACAGAGATTTGAACAAATCCCTAAGGGATATGATCAAATCACGCAGGATGTTAAAATGGCGAATCCATTTTATCATTTACCTAATACAAATCAGTCATTTGATCAAATCTCTGAATCTGTTTAGTGAAATGACGAAATCGGACAAAAAAGGCAACTCGTTTTTTCATTTCACTAGATTTGTTTAGTGATTTGATAAATCCCTGAAACGCGTCAGTAAATTGACGAAACTAACTCGCAGATATTGGCTCCTAAATCATTAGTCATTTAAACGGTTCTGGGACTTAGACTCGGATGGCGGATCTCGGATGGAGTCTTCGTGGTCATTTTTTTTATAAAACAGCGAAAAATCTTTATCGCGTTAGTTTCGTCAACTCACTGACGCGTTTCAGGGATTTTATCAAATCACTAAACAAGTCTAGTGAAATGAAAAAACGAGTTGCCTTTTTTGTCCGATTTCGTCATTTCACTAAACAGATTCAGAGATTTGATTAAATTACTGATTTGTATTAGGTAAATGATAAAATGGATTGGCCATTTTAACATCCTGCGTGATTGAAAAGGGTCTAAAGTACACTTAAAATATTTGTTACAAATTACGAACAAAAGCTAAAAATATTAAAATGGCTTCTAAAAATCGGCAATATCATGTTTGAGGGAAATCAGTGTTTACTTTTTTATTTATTTAAACGGCCAAAAAATTAAAATTAAAAACCATGATTTCCGCGCTTCCGAGCACGCACTTCCATCTCGCTCACGCTTATGCTCAGTGAGAGGGAGAGAAGACCATGAACCTACGGCGCCTTAAACTCAACGCATATCTTTCGGCTATAGCGTCTTTGGTTTTCACAAGTTATAAAGGTAACGAAGCATGAAATTGTCCTGTATTTCACTTTTTAATTAAAGGAACAAGATGACGAAACTCAAAGTTGGCAGATAGCAACCCGAATGATCAACTCTCAGTTGATGTACGGGTACGAGTATCTCGGTAACGCAGGTCGCCTGGTGGTCACACCACTCACCGACAGGTGCTTCAGAACTCTCTTCGGCGCGCTACATCTGAACTTGGGTATACTTTATATAAAATTGTACATTTGAGACGTTATTTAACTGTATCTTCACATAATTCGCTGTTACAGGTGGAGCTCCAGAAGGCCCGGCTGGAACAGGCAAGACGGAAACTACGAAGGACTTGGCAAAGGCGGTGGCAAAACAATGCGTAGTTTTTAACTGTTCAGATGGTTTGGATTATCTTGCGCTAGGAAAATTCTTTAAGGTACTACACGGTATGTCAAAGATAAGAAACAAAATAGTGCGAATTACTAATTTGGTTCGCTGCGTCATTGATTTCAGTGCTGAAATATCTTGTGTCGGTATATTGTACAAACATAGTATAACAAAGAGTTTCCGTCATTGAAGGGTTTAGCATCCTGCGGTGCCTGGTCATGTTTCGATGAGTTCAACCGAATCGACCTGGAGGTGCTCTCCGTGGTGGCCCAGCAGATCATGTCCATCCAGCGCGGCATCAACTCGGGGGCCACAGAAATGGTGTTCGAAGGCACTTTGGTGCAACTCGATAAGACTTGTGCTGTTTTTATCACCATGAACCCAGGTTATGCTGGACGATCTGAATTGCCTGATAACTTAAAGGTTAACGCAAATTTTCTAATGGAATTTTAACTACTTATCTCAATATTAAAGAAAATATTTAGTTTTACTGTTGAATGTTTCAGGCTTTGTTCCGTTCGGTGGCTATGATGGTGCCCGATTATGTCTTGATTTCTGAAATTGAATTGTATGCATTTGGATATTTGAATGCTAAACCGCTGGCCGTCAAGATTGTAGCAACGTATCGTTTGTGCTCGGAACAGTTATCTTCTCAGAGCCATTATGATTATGGTAAGCGGATGTCGTGCACTATCCGGTAACATCCATAGAAAAAGGTATCCGGTCATTGGTCAAAGTCTTGTCAGATTTACACTTGTAAAATTTTAACGTGTAGCTTTATAAACTGGAAGGGGATTACTTGTTTGATATCGACAACACAACGATGATGATACCTGATAATCATTAACACGAGTTGGCAACGTTTGTTTGTAGGCATGCGCGCGGTGAAGTCCGTGTTGCGTGCGGCGGGCGCGCTGAAGCTGCGCTACCCCGACGAGGTGGAGGACGTGATCCTGCTGCGCTCCATCAAGGACGTCAATCTGCCCAAGTTCCTCGAACACGATGTGCCCCTGTTCATGGTACGCCACTCTTAATATCTCCATTACGCATGCATGTCTTGATTTTCGTGGCACCTATGATATTGGTATGCTTGATATTTTCTGATGTTGTGATTTACAGGGCATCATTAGTGATTTGTTCCCTGGATTGCCACTACCATTAGCCGATTTGCCACACTTGGTAGCTTGTCTGAAGGAAGTTTGTGTCCCTCTTAATTTACAGGCTAATGATTTCTTCGTTGAAAAGGTTTGTAATAAACAGATGTATATAAAAAACGAATATAAATCTAAGGGTGTAGCTTCAATTGATTTTTATCTTCGGGTTATTTAGCGGTTAAATAAACGGAACGGTTAAAGGTCTCTTTCGCGAATATTAAAATGTAAACGTATACGTTATCATTATAAGCAAGTGTATTAAATTTACATCCATTATGTTTATCTCTCAATCAATGCTCATATTTCATGCAAAAAATATTGACTGAACTCGCTGAAAACTTCTGGGTGATCTTTTAATGAACATCAAACGCTTTTCTTTAGGTCCTTCAGCTATATGAGATGATACTCGTAAGGCATGGCCTCATGTTGGTAGGATACCCTTTCTCTGGAAAAACCAAATGTTACCATGCCCTCGGAGCAGCTTTAGGATGCGTGCATGATAAAGTGCGTAGTCATTTCTTTCTCTTAGGGTCTCCCCACACCTATCGACGCGGAATCGGCTTTCGCCGAGTTATCTGTACCACACTCCTCGTGTTTTGTTCGCCATCCCGTTGATGAACGTCGGTTCGCGTGGGCCGAGCCATTAGACATCTTTTTCACTCTTATTGCGTGAACATAAAGAGATGTTTGATCGGCTAACGCCGATTCCGCGTCGATAGGTGTGGGGAGACCCTTAGTCCTAGCGGTACACCGGTGTTAAAAGCATGAAAATCGGAACGATTGATCTTTAGGCTGCAGGAATGAATTTGACCCGTAATAAGTAGTAAGCCCTTTCATTAGATACCACACACGATAGGTTTCAGAACAAAACTATATTTTTTCCATACTAAAAAAAGATGACGTTATAACTCCTCTCCTTTTTAACCCCTGACGCAAAAAGAGGGGTGTTATATGTTAAACGTGTCTGTCTGTGCATCTGTGTATCTGTCTGTGGTAGCGTAGCTCCCTAACGGATGGACCGACTTGAAAGCGGTTTTTTTTGTCATAGATAATTAATAAGTTTTCTTGGCCATGTTTCAAAATTTGTTTAGCTTTTTTTGAGATATTGGACTTAGAAATGAAAATGTCGGGGGTTTTTCAACTTTTCTAAATTGTAGTTATTTGTTTTTTTTTCGTGCTACGGGTCAAATTAATTCGTATGGCCTAAATATGAATCGTTCCGATTTTCATGCTTTTAACACCGGTGTACCGCTAGGACTGTCTATTTTACTGACTCTAACATATGGTTATATATTTATAACATTGGGTTTTCTTGTCTTATTTATGTTTGTAGGGGTTGATGGGTGAAAATCCAGTAGAGTGGATAGTAATCAATCCGAAATCGATCACAATGGGCCAGTTATATGGCCAGTTCGACCCTGTCTCTCACGAATGGTCCGACGGTATCCTGGCGGTCAGTTACAGAGCATTTGCAGTTTCTCCTAATGACAACAGGTAATTAATTAATTGTTACCGAGAGTTCGACGGTTCCTGTTTTGACATATTTTTTTTGTAAGAATTCTATTTGGCATTATCTATGTAGGCATAATTGACTTTGCTTTTACAAGTGCGTTTACCTTTTTGTTGAATTTAGGAACGTTAGAACATATTTGGAACATTTGTTTACAGAAAATGGCTAGTCTTCGATGGCCCGGTGGACGCTATCTGGATCGAGAACTTAAACACAGTTCTGGACGATAATAAGAAGCTGTGTCTGATGAGTGGCGAGATCATCCAGCTTGCACCCACGACCAACTTGATCTTTGAGCCCATGGATCTAGAAGCTGCTTCGCCTGCTACGGTATGTACATTATTAATGCATTCTTTTTTAACCATAAGCTCACAACAGATATAGTACAAGTACAGAAGGGACACTCCTTTGATCTTTACAATAGGCGCTTTATTCTCAGCCAAAACATTAAGATCTATGGCCCTATCGCTACAAGTACATGCCGGTTCCCCAACGATGAACGTAAATCGCGGAGTGTCCCGCGCCTGCCATAAGTGAATTATCTTTTGACGGATTCTAACAATAGTGCGGTTTATTTAGTGTGCCAAAATTATCATTGTGATTAAGTGTTATTTTTAACCGACTTCAAAAAAAAGGAGGAGGTTCTCAATTCGGTTGTATTTTTTTATGTTTTTTTTTTCAGTGTTTGTTACCTCAGAACTCCGTCATTTATAAGCCGATTCGATTTTTTTTCGTTTGTATGTATATACTTCCCTAGGTGGGTCCCATTTTTTCAAAAATACAGTTGGATCATGGGATCCATGAGGAATTGAGGGAGCTCCTCAATTATATTAGGCACGCGTGTAGTGATTTTGGTATTTTCCATTATAACTCGTGTATTTACACCCGGAAATCATAAATTTGGTGGAGTGGAATTGATGATGAAGACCACAGATGACTTTTATGGAATTCCTTAATTATGTACTTAACATTACAAAAGTACAGTACAGATTCTGATAAGATTCCGTTGAAATAGCATCTAATGAAGTGCCAAAGGTGATCCTTTGGCACTTCATTAGATGCTATTTCAACCTCAGATGTTTCATTAGATGCTATTTTCCGTCGATTCCACAAGGATCACCTTGTGGAATCGACGGAAGTCCTCAAATATTATTGGGCCACATACAGCGATTGGGTCTTTTTCTCTAGTAATCAACGCATTTGCTCTTGGAAATCAGTTAATGTGGTAAACTGGAAAAGAAATGTGGAAATGTTCTCGTGGTTTGGCGGAGTACCTACTGAATGAAGTCGGTTAAAACTTGGTTTTTAAAGTTAATTATCACTTTCTTGTTTCAAAATAAAGCGAGAGATACCGAATTACCAACTCAATTGAATCATACTGTTTAGTGTTTACGTTCTGTGACTGCAGTGTATATTATGTAAATGCTAACTAGTTAGCTCTTTAGTTAGTTACAAAATTGACGGCAGGAATTCCTATTTCCTATTAGGTTTCGCGCTGTGGCATGATTTATTTAGAGCCTAAAGGCCTGGGGTGGCAGTGCCTCATAGAGTCGTGGCTGAACACTTTGCCGCCTGCCCTGCACAGCGTCAATCGCAATCTCATCAGAACACTATTCAAGCGCTTCATGCCGCCTTTACTGTGGCTTATTGAATTATCCGGACAAGCAAAGGTATTTTCACCGATTTCCGTTACCTTTTGTGTACTGAACTCGCATTTGAAATATCAATAACTCTCGATATATTTTGATTCGACAGCAAATGTACGTAACATCTCGCAGCAACTTAGTTAACTCGTGTATGAACTTATACGATACGTTTATGGATGACTTTAACAATGATAAATATATGGAAGCAATATCTGATCTTGACGTGAGAGCAGAATTAGAGGTAAGTAATGTTATGTCAGAAAATGTATGTCAAGCATGTGTTCACAATTCAATTATATGTATAAATAACTTTCAGGGCGTATTCTTCTTTTCCTGTATCTGGTCCATAGGAGCAACCTTAGAGGCAAGCAGCCGACCGAAATTTGACATGATGTTTAGAGGATTACTCGAAAAAGAATTTCCAGAACAGGTAAACGTATTACTGAATTAGCTTTCTGATTTCTAATCCTTATATCTTATACATCTCCTAGATATAACAATCCTGCGGTTTTCAGACTCTACAAGCTTTGAAATATCCCAAGACTATAAATAAACCGGAAAAACAATACATACTTTCGATTCCAGCAGGCGGACTTGTCTATGATTATCGCTATATTAAGGAGGTACTATTTGATAATTATGTACATATTCGTTATTTTTGTAAATATATATTGAAAGATCTAAATTGTGTGGTATGTCTAGGGCAAAGGTAAGTGGAAGCCATGGCAAGATGACGTTTCCGCCGCGCCCCCTATCAGTAAGGACACGCCGCCCAACCAGATACTGGTGACTACATTAGACAGCGTTACGTACCTGGCTTTATTCAGACTCCTTGTCACCCATCATAAGGCGGTCATGATGGTTGGGCCGACGGGTACTGGGAAATCATCTTATATAATAGTAAGTGTATATACCTCTACTCTGTTATTATTATGAAAGTAAAATTCTGTATATTAATATTGAAGATTTTGAAGTTATAGGTGCATTCATTTAAATTTCACATTTTAGGATTACTTGATAAAAAGAGTTGACACAAAGGTCTATAAAGCCCTTATAATGGCATTCTCCGCTCAAACTAATTGCAATCAAACACAGGATATAATTATGGGTAAACTTGACAAAAGAAGAAAAGGTATGTTTCTCCATTTAGATTTCCGATACAACACTGGCAGAGACATCAAGTTTTTAATACTACTAGACTTAAGAAATTAAGTTTAATAAAACACGCGTAAATTTTCAGGATTTTTCGGTCCACCAGTAGGATGCTATTCCGTTGTGTTTGTAGACGACGTGAGCATGCCACAATCAGAAACTTATGGTGCACAGCCTCCTATAGAAGTTTTGCGACAAGGTATAGATTTAGGATTGTGGTACGACCGCAAAATTAACGTTGCTATGCGCCTCATAGATGTCCAGGTCAGAATTTATTAATATCCCATTTACCCAGTTAGTTAAATAGTGCTACACAAACTTTTTTTTTGATGAATGTTTTTCAGTTTATGTGTGCAATGGGCAAACCAACACCTGGAGCGAAACTGATTACTCCGCGGTTTTCTCGTCATTTCAACTTTCTCTGTATTGATGAATTTGATGATGAAACCCTCAAAGTTATCTTCAACAGGATAATGGCATGGCATCTCGATACTAGGTAATTTCATATCGACTTCTTAGAGATTTATTAGCTGTTCGCTTTCTTTTATCAATTTGTTTTGATATTTTAGAGGATTTACAAGAGACTTCGAAACATGTATTGAAGAGATCGTGAATGGTACTTTAGAAGTTTACAAGCAATGTCGATTAAATTTGCTACCAACGCCCTCCAAATCTCATTACACCTTCAACTTACGTGACTTTTCCAGAGTTATTCTGGTGAGAACTGTTAAGTAATTCGGATTCCTGCAATACCTAACAAATAAAAATTCAAAATAATATCACATATTTTTTTTAAAAGGGTGTGCTTCTGTCGGTACCGGCGGTGACACCGGATACTCAAAGCATAAAACGTCTATGGGTTCACGAATGCTTGAGAGTCTTCTCAGATCGTCTTGTTGAGGACACAGACCGGCAATGGATGGTGAAATGTTTGCGAGAAGCCACAGAGGAGTACCTGAACGAAAACTTCGATAACATGCTCTCAAGGCTTCTTAATGGACCTAAAGATAAAGTATAGTCTTTTGATATATATTAATTAATTGTATTTAATAAATTTAACAATACGCTTACACATTGATTTTTGATGTCCATAGATAACAGATCGTCATCTCCGTAATCTAATCTACTGTAATTTTGCAAATCCGAAAGTTGACACACGATTTTACATGGAGACTATTGACATGGATCATATGAATAGTACAGTGGATGCCTTCCTAGCGGAATTTAATTCAATGTCCAAAAAGCCAATGAATCTTGTATTGTTCAGGTCTGTATTGAATATCAAACTAAGTTTTTTTTTAAATAAAAACTGGTTGAATAATTGGAATTGATAATGATATTACACTGTTGTTACAGGTTCGCTATTGAACACGTGTCGCGTATCTGCCGCGTGCTGGCGCAGCCGTCCTCGCACGCGCTGCTGGTCGGCCTCGGCGGCTCCGGGCGCCAGTCCCTCACGCGCCTCGCGGCCAGCATTAACGAGTATGACCTCTTCCAGGTACCATATTCAGTTATCACCTTCTAATTCGTCCAATTTTAATTTATGCCAAGGCCAATAAGTAAATGATTTGTCTAACTAATAAGTTAAGAAGTTCTACTTGGGGACAAATACCCTTCTGTTCTCTTGCCACAGTCACATTTGAAAATCTTTCACATTTTAGGTGGAAATGAGCCGTACTTACGGAAAGAACGAATGGCGAGAAGACTTGAAAACCTTGTTAAAAAAATCAAGTACTCCTGATTTATGCATGGTTTTCCTGTTCATTGAGTCTCAGGTACCGAATCGTGACGTTTTGTAAAATTTTATCATAAAAAGAGATTAACTAGCTGGTATAATTGTCATTATTTCCAATAATAGATAAAAGAAGAAGGATTTTTGGAAGACGTAAATAACATGCTGAATTCTGGAGAAGTGCCAAATATTTTTGGAGCAGATGAGAAAGCAGAACTCTGTGAGAAAATGAGAGTAGTAAGTTCACTTAGCTTGATCTTGAGCAGGTTGCTAGTTTATTAGCAACTTATTTGATGTTCGTTTGATGTGTTGTTAGATCGACAGACAAAGAGACAGGTCACTCCAAACGGACGGTAGCCCGACAGCGTTGTACACTTACTTCGTGTCGATCGTACGCGACCAGCTGCACATTGTGTTGGCCATGTCGCCCGCCGGCACGTCGCTGCGTACGCGCATCCGCAAATTCCCATCGCTCGTCAACTGCTGCACTATTGACTGGTTCATGGTATGTATCAAACCATGAGTTTTGCCAAATCTTTATTATATCTTATTTTCACCATCACTATCATGATGTTTATGATCTTTTAAGGAATGGCCACCAGACGCGCTATTAGCGGTGGCAACTAGGTTTTTAAAGGACGTAGAGCTGACAGATTTGGAGCGCGATACCGCCATCAAGCTGTGCCAGGTGTTCCACACGGACACACAGGAACTCACGCGCGCCTTCTTGCTGCGGCTCAAACGATTCAATTACGTCACACCCACCGCTTACCTCGAGCTCATCAATATGTTCAAAATGCTGCTGAGTAAAAAGCGGATGTAAGTTCTACTAAATATAAAGTCCGTTTTAGGTAAGACATAATAATGCATTTTTATATAAAGCAGTAGGTCGTCTGCTAACGAAATCAATAGAAAGTCTTAATGTGATAGAACTGGTTGATAGATTTATTGAACCAAGCATCGATTCCTATAGCTCAGGGGGTTAAGAGCTGCTGACCCGGTATACCAAAAGGTAGCTGACTCGAATCCAGCTCGGATTTTTTTTTTCCTTGCCTATAGTGTGTCCCACTGCTGGGCAAAGGCCTCCCCTCTCGATTTCCAATCGTCCCGATTCCGAGCAATCTCCTGCCAATGGTTGCGAAATACGTCGAGGTCATCCCGCCATCTCCGTCTCGGCCTGCCACGCCGCCGCCTTCCATCGTGCGGCACCCACTGCGTGGCTAGTTTAGCCCACCTCTGCGGATGCATGCGGCAGACGTGGCCCGCCCATTCCCATTTCAGCGGATAATTTAATAAAATAAAATCTAATTTGGTGTTTAGCAAGAACAGTGATATTATTTTTGCAAATAGGGAGCTACTCACGGGCGAGAAAAGATACTTGACCGGATTGGACCAACTTGCCGTCGCCGCCAAATCGGTTGCAGCGCTGCAGCGCGCTCTAGAAATACTTCAGCCAAAATTAGCCGCTGGTGCTGCAGCTGTGGCAGAAACCACAGCTAAAGTGGAACTGGAAAAACAGGGAGTAGCAGTAGTGGAGGCTGAAGTGTTAAAAGATCAGGCTGCTGCCGAAGAGCAGGTATGAGGATTCTTAACATTTATTTGAAATTAAGTTGCGCGGTAATTTTTTTTTGGAGTTGCGTTCCATTAACGGAGTAATAAAATACTTTCGATGTTGATGTTTTAGGCCGCTGAAGCTCAAGGCATCAAAGAAGAGTGCGACGCAGACCTCGCTGAAGCTATGCCAATTCTCAATTCCGCATTGGCTGCTCTAGATACACTCACACCTCAAGATATCACTTTTATCAAGACAATGAAAAGTCCACCTAAAGGCATTAAGCTAGTCATGGAAGCTATTTGTATTTTAAAGGTAATTAAGCCATATATTATTCGCTTATTGATATTCAACCAGACTCTAAATGGCCGGAATGAATAAGTAACTAATTGGTTAAAACAAATACAAAAAATTTAAAACTGTTCAATGTATAGTGTTTAATAATTATTTGTAATCTTCTCTTACAACGTTCCCTTACTAACAGGACGATCCGGTAAGTAGAATGGTTTCGATTGACCTATTTATTCACTATTACTCTTTTTACCAACTAAATCATACTGTCTACGATGTTTTTATATTTTATAGCCTTAATATTTTATGTAGGAAATGAAACCCGATAAGGTTCCCAACCCCTCGGGTGTCGGGACGATAGAGGACTACTGGGGTCCGTCGAAGAAGCTGCTGAACGACATCAAGTTCCTGGAGGGGTTGCAGAACTACGATAAGGACAACATCCCGCCCGCCGTGATGGCCAAACTCATGAAGACCGTCATGCAGGACGAGGGCTTCGTGCCCGAGAAGATCCGGGCCGTCTCCGTCGCTGCCGAGGGTGAACTTACTAAACTTGCCCGTTAACCTTATATCTACATGACAACTATTGATGTGTCGGTAAATGGAGGAATTGACGTGTTGCAGGCATGTGCAAGTGGGTGATCGCAATGACGAAGTACGACAAGGTGGCGAAGGTGGTGGCGCCGAAGAAGCAGCGGCTCGCGGCCGCGCAGGCTGTCTACGACAAGGCCATGGCTGCACTCGCCGTCAAGCAAGCCCAGCTCAGAGAGGTACCAAAACACATATTATAAATATTGAGATTTAATGTTTGCTTAGTTAGGTTTGTTGCTTAGTTATTGTTAAGTCTTAGATGAAACAACACAAATAAAACAATCCCTTTACTTACCACTTCTAACTCATATTTTAATAGAAATGTCACGACCAAAAGATTAAAAATTTATCGGTCACGTATTTTTTTCTTCGAGCTCGATTGCGACATTTACACGGTTCCATTCACGTACTAAATGTCACTACGGGCGACTTGTTCATAATGACATAATTATACCTAAAGTGGCCGTCAATAGAATTTGCTACGTAAACAAACCGCCATACTGAAATTGTCTTTCAGTATGGCGGTTTGTTTACATAGTTAGCAAATTCCATTGAGGGCGACTTTATACACACTTTATAATGTATTCTTTAATTATTTATTTTCAATGTTGGTTTGATTTCAATGTGTAGCGTATTCCAGGTTCAACTTAAATTAGCAAAACTAGAGGACGCGTTAGCTGAACAAAATCGCCAACAAAGGTTTCTCGATGACGAGGTGATGGATTGCAGTAACAAGTTGAAACGAGCCGAAATGCTGATATCGGGATTGGGAGGCGAGAAGAGCAGATGGACTCAAATAGCTAAAAATTTACGGGAAACCTACAATTCGTTAACTGGTTTGATACTATATATTACGCTAAAGAACATTAGCTAATGGTTGATAAAAGTTATTAAGCTAATAATATATTAACTTTTTCAGGCGACATTTTAATTGCTGCGGGCATTATAGCATATCTGGGACCATTTACTGCAGCTTTTAGAATTGAACAAGTACGTGCGTGCATCGTAAACTTAACATTATGAACAAGCTTCTATAATAATGACAACATGCATATATTTGTATTTCTTACAGATAAAAAAATGGGCGCTTGCATGTCACGGATGTGGCATGGTGTGCAATCTCAACTACAGTCTTACTAAGACTCTGGGTGAACCAGTCACCATTCAACAATGGAATATCGACGGATTGCCGGCCGACGACTTCAGTGTTGAAAGTGCCATCATTCTCATGTACGTTAAATGATAAATGAATATAAACTATAGAGCTTCATCATAAATAAACCTTTAGTAGTTAACATTATTAAGGACGATTACTAACAAACATTCACTAAATATATTTAACAGGACCGCCCGCCGTTGGCCGCTCACGATCGACCCGCAGGGCCAGGCGAATCGCTGGATCAAGAATATGGAGAAGCCTAACAATTTAAATATAGTTCGAATGACGCAAGCAGACCTTGGCAGAGTATTGGAGAATGCTGTACAATTTGGACAGCCGGTAAACCTAAATACCCACATGTACATGCACTTTCTAGGCCATAAACTGCGTAGATACACATTTTGTTTTCCACAGGTATTATTAGAAAATGTTTTGGAGGAGCTAGACCCTATGCTGGAACCTTTACTTCAGCAGCAAACATTCCGTCAAGGTGGAGCTCTTTGCATCAAAATAGGCGACACTATTGTGGAATACAGCAAGGATTTCAAGTAAGGGTGCCATGATTTGAACCACTGTAGAGCAGTGGTTTGGACTGTGGCCGTTTGTCCGTTCGGAATATTACTTGGCCGGTTTCGATGTCTTGTACTTTTTGTATACACATGAATATAACGCCGCTATTCGTTTTTGCAATTTGAAGCCTTCAAACAGTATGTACCTACAAGATAATGTTATCAAAAAAATATTATTGACTACATTACATCAAGGTTATTTATACTAGTTTATTTTTGTAGACTCTACATTAGTACAAAGTTGGCAAACCCTCACTATTTACCCGAAGTGGGCGTGCGTGTAACTTTAGTCAACTTCATGTTGGCTAAAGATGGCCTGGAAGCCCAGCTCTTAGCGCGCGTAGTGGCTAAAGAAAGGCCGGACTTGCAGCAGGCCAAGTCAGATTTGACAACGCAGGGCGCTGAGCACAGAAGACTCTTGCAAGAGATTGAGAGGAAAATCCTTAATGTGCTGTCTACATCTGAGCACCTTTTAGAAGACGAAGAAGCTGTGCAGGTATACTTAAGACTAAAGACAATTGTTTAGCAAATCGTTTACACGTAGTATATAAGTACCTACCGTTCCCTGCACTAAGCTATGCCTGTATCGCAGGAGACCAAATATTTATTTTGCTTCGCTTAAAAATAGCGGTACACACACGTTCTCACTGGCAACTTTATTTAATTAAAAATACAACAACTAGGATTTTGTGGTAAAATTTTCCTTTTCAGATTTTGAACTCTGCTAAAGACACTTCAAATGAAATTAAAGAAAAACAAGAGGTAGCCATGGTCACTGAGAAAGCTATTGATACCGCACGTGACGATTACGTGCCCATCGCAGTACATTCTACCAATTTGTTTTTCCTTATTGGTAAAGTTATTAGACGTATTCATTAGATATATGTAATTAAAAATATGTAGAGTATCACAATTATTTCTTACCCCGCAGCATCCTTGGCAAATGTCGACCCAATGTACCAGTACTCTTTGGGGTGGTTTGAAACTCTGTTCACGGCTGCCATCAACAACACAGAGAAGGTTGAAGATATACCAGAGCGATTGGCGATATTGCGCGCCTATTTTACGTACTCGCTGTACAATAATATCTGCAGAAGTTTGTTTGAGAAGGTTCGTAAATATATTTAAGACATTTTATTGGACGATGATCTTCAGAAAATCTTATTTTCACACCTACTTTTTAAAACAAAGAGTCATTGTTGTCGTCAAATGAAGGATCAAGGTTGTAATTTTCTTTCGTGACCCCGCTATTCAGAAAAGAGCCTTTGCTGCCGTCAACGCCCTTTGGAGTTGCATGCGTCTATAGGCTGCGGTGTCCGCTTACTATCAGGCGGGCTGTACGCTTGTTTGCCACCTTCGTTGTATAAATGGGGGATTTAAATTTTCCTCATAGAACGTGTGCAAAACAGTATGAACCATTCTGTAGCAAAATTATTTGCGTTTTGGGCGCAAACACTAATTCCTCGCTATGCTCAACTCAATTCCACTTTAGAATTCTACGTTACGCTCATGATTCTACTTTGGGATATCTCGCTATGCTTGAGAATCTTGAAATTCAAATGCAGAATCTGTCGATTCACTCAGCATTCGATATACCGCCCTCGCCGTAAATATATAATTTTGTTCCCTTGCGACACCATTTTATATTGGACACATCAATTATTTCAAAGTTGTCGAATAAATTGATTTCTGATTCTTTATTTTACTTGTTGTTCCCAGGATAAACTAGTATTCTCGCTGCTGCTCACGATCACAATAATGGTAGCCGAGGGCGAGCTGGAGCAGGGCCACGTGTTGTTCTTGCTGGGCGGGGCGCAGCCGCGGCACATCCCGCCCAACCCCGTCCAATTCCTCAGCCCTCAGGCCTGGGCCGAGTTCATCGGGTATTTATAAAAGTATTTTGCAATGTAACACAATTTGACACTTGCTTATGAGCAGAGCTCGGAATTTCCACGGCAAACCGGGACTGTCGCAATCTAGCTAGGGTTAAAATATTTTTGAAGTGAAAACTTCTTTAGCGGCCCTGTCTGTGCACTTTTTGGGATGGGGAAAAATTTATTTTATTTATTTATTTATTTATACAGGAAGATCATCAGCTTAAATATTACACAGTAGCTTAAACCAGTAGTGACAGTGAGCTAATAACAGATCCTCACCGATAGCGTGATGAATATGTAAAAAATAAGTGAGCAAAAACCAAACGAAAACACAGCGCTTTTGCGTCTTGACACGGCTACATAATTTAAGTACTTATATCTAAATAGACTAAAAAGAAGAGTTACCTACCTAAACCATTTCCCTACCTCTACCGAAAAATTGACGAGATAAGCGTCGTCTTATTCATATATTGTTAACACTTTCGCAACCAGGCAAAATTCCGAACAATACCCCAGAAACCGACAGAACTCGCTAGTCGAGCAACGACGTGCAACTCAATGCCGGACGCCGCGAACCCGCTAGTCGGGCATACGGCGGACGCTCAGGGCTGTGCCAAGTAACTTTACAAGTATACGTGCATAAAATTAAATCTGCTGCTGCTTAGGTAAAGTAAATAAAAATACAAAGTGAAGTAATAAAATATAATCAACTGTACCAACTTTTAGACCACATAAGTACATAATAATCAGAAGACAGGCAGTGGCAGCCCTGAGGTAGCGAAGATGCAAAGCTTGCTCGACTGTCGGGTACTTTGGCGTCGCGTGAGGGTTTATACCTCGTGCTCGACTCTCGGGTATGCCGGCATCTGAGTAAAGTTTACGAGTGCCCGAGAGTCGGGTACGCGGTGTCCAATGTGTACTCGCGACAGGTGTAGGAGATCACGTGACTTGGTTAGGATTTAGTGTTGCCAATTGCCGGAATACAAAAAGCGAGGGTTGCGCTTCAAAACGCGGATTTTTAAATGAAAATGCGGATTTGCGGAATATGTCTATAGGTTTTTAGGGAGGTTTGCAAAATTAAAATTATTCAAGTTTTCACTTCTGCCGGCACTCCCGGAGTGCAACCCGGTCTTTTTTATTGATATTTATAGTTGTAAATGGGAGACAGAAACGGTTCTTCAAAAAAAACTATGCCAAATCTTACGTGAGGGGTCCTTGTAGATGTATATAAATTATATAGAAACATGTTCAATTTCTTCGTCGAAGTTCAAATCAGTACACACAGCACGTGAAAATTTATTTGTTTTGTGATAAGAGTAAATAACCATTAGGTAGTATATAGTGCATTCATCCTTACTTGTCTTATTTGGTTAACAACATTTTAACCTCAAAATGCATCTTTTTTAGGATAGAATAGCAATTTTGTGAGTATTCGATCATGCCGAGACGACTTTTCGGACATCACTTCACGATTTTTTTGTCTAGCAACGCTTTTTTTTATAATAAAATAGCTGCTATAGTCTAAAAAGATACATTTTGAGGTTAGAATGTTGTTTACCAAATAAGAGAAGTAAGGATGAAGGCACTATAGTTACTTCAAGAAAAGATTTAGATCTTTGTTGCTTAGTTATTGTTAAGTCTTAGATGAAACAACACAAATAAAACAATCCCTTAACTTACCACTTCTAACTTACTCATAATTTAATAGAAATGTCACGACCAAAAGATTAAAAATTTATCGCCACATATTTTTTTCTTCGAGCTCGATTGAGACAGCTGTTTTGCCGCGGAAATTCCGAGCTCTGCTTCAGAGTATCGTTTATTTCCGAAAATGCCAGGGTGGAGTATGGTAGGAATAGCACCATTCCTTTTCTTGCCATGGGTGTCGCAATCGCAATATGGGACTCCGAGGGAAACGAAATGATTACGAATGAACTTTCTTAATATCTTTGTCATATCGAACAGTACGTGTAGATGAGGGAATATTTCTAATATCGGATCTGGGACTAAGGGTGGGTTGCAACAAACCGTCTGTGATTGCAAGCAGTGCTCGTTAAAGTAAGCTGGATATCTGTCACTCTCGCACTGGCATACTTATCAGAACGCGACGAATGCCTTATCCGCTGCGATAAGTGATAAAATGGCAACCAACCATAAGCAATAAAGCGAGTGCTGTTTTGGGGGGAAACTTAACTCGGGTTGAACTTTGTCTAGTCAATGGGGCAATTAACAGTGAAAAGTTGTCAAAGAGAAATCCTCGATTTTATCATTGCTGTAATTGCCAATGGCCACCGGGATAGCATGGAACCACTCAACGTAATCATCTAAGTGTTGAGTTGGTGGTCTCGGCCAATATTGCTATACCTTTTCAATGCACGGACGCCGCCCCTATGGGCAATGAGCATAGTGAACAGAACCACTAGTAAACAGAGCACTAAGACAATACCATGTTTGCAGATTGAATGAACTGGACAGGTTTCATGGGTTATATGACCACTTCATTGCAAATATACCCGCATGGAGCGAATATTGCGACGTAGAGGACCCACAGAACCAGCCTCTACCCGCACCGTGGGACAAGAAATGTACTCCCTTCGAGGTTAAATATTTATTCCTCAATTATAGTAGGCGTCATAACTACGAGTACATGACATGTGATTTCATTCAATCTCTTGTTTTCCAGAAAATGATGATTCTCCGTTGCGTTCGCCTAGATATGATGGTACCAGCTGTTCAAGACTTCGTGGAAAGTATAAATATTAATATATTTCCTACAATATTATTTTTACTGTATTCAAATGTTTGTAAGGTCTTTCTTATTAAAACGTGCTATTTATTTGCAGATAAGATGGGGCGCAAATTTGTTGAGCCTCCTCTTTTCGATTTACAATCATCATACTCGGATTCACATTGTTGCATACCACTTCTGTTTGTACTAACGCCAGGTTCAGATCCCATGGGAACTCTGCTTAAATTTGCCGATGATCAGGTAGATATAGTAAAAACAAAACGTAGTTCATGTACCTACTTCTTTAAGTTAGTAAACATGTGGCTACTTTATTTCCTTAGGGTTTTGGAGCATCTCGTCTTTTCACCCTGTCACTTGGCCAGGGTCAGGGCCCTATAGCGGTGAAGCTGATCGACGAAGGGATCCGAAGTGGCACTTGGGTGGTGTTACAGAATTGCCATCTAGCCAAAAGTTGGATGCCAATGATGGAAAAGGTATCTCTAATTTAATATTAATATAATTTAATAATGTTGATGATGTCATTTATGTCTATGATCATCATATGTTATTATTTTTTTAGATTTGTGAGGGTTTAAAACCAGATACGACCCACCCGGATTTTAGACTCTGGCTTACTTCGTACCCCGCCGACCACTTTCCTGTCTATGTATTACAAAATGGAGTTAAAATGACCAATGAACCACCCCAAGGTTAGAAAGTATATTCTTTAATATATCACGCCATTCGTCTCAATGAATTTATATTAGTCCGTGTAGAATGTAGAATGATTCCAATATCGTACAGGGTTAAGAGCGAACGTCGCTCGGTCATACCAGAGCGACCCGATCAACAACCCGGAGTGGTTCGAGGGCAACAAGCAGTCGGCGTACTTCAAGAAGCTGCTGTTCGCGCTGTGCTTCTTCCACGCGGTGGTGCAGGAGCGGCGGCAGTTCGGCCCGCTGGGCTGGAACATACGCTACGAGTTCAACGAGACCGACCTGCGCATCAGCATCACGCAGCTGTACATGTTTCTCAACGAATATAGTGTGAGATTTTCCGGCATTTCAGAGTAATCTGTCCGTTGTTTTTGGACCATACTTAGTTACAATTTGATTCAAAAGATTTTGTATTACCAAACAAATTACATTTTACTCGCATCGCGTCATATCGACATGGCTGATCATATTTCAACCAGGTGCGATAGGTGCAATCTTCATCAAATAATTCAACTGTTCAGACTGTTAAAAATATCTGAATATGCACCCTAACCTAACACCTTGATAATGGAACCGTGTTCAGTTGGACCTTGTTTGCTCCAACTCATGTGCCGGCGACTGTACAAGAAACTGGAAAAGGAAAAAAATGGGGTGGGGAATGTCACGTAGAATTATCGGGTTACCTTTGTTTTACTAAAAAAAATTGACAAATTATCACTTCCCAAAACATTTTTCGTAGAATTTCATTTGCCAAATAATCTTTTGCCAAATTAACACTCGACAAATAATTCTTACGCAAATCTTATGTTTGGCATTATTGGTTAGGGTGATTAATGAATAGAACAGTTTACGTATAAAGTCTATTTATTTATATTATTTATCAAGAGAGTCGTGCACGTTAACTATACGCTGTTATTGATACAAGGCAACTCACGCGACTAGTGTGAAGTAAAAGCTTCGTATAAACATCCCTAATGAAAAACATGAAACACTTAAGAGTGCATTAGTATTCACATAAGTGTGAAAGAGAAAGTTATACAAACTCCAAGATAGAGCAGGACGGATTTATATTTGTGATTTCCAACACGCCCCCTCAAAAATAAATCCTTTCTCTAAAATATAAATATTATCTATTTATTTTATTACAATAATAAAATCACACGCTCTCTTTTATCTGGGGACAATTCATCATGGTCCAACATTTGTTGCTAGGATTAGGGAAACCCAGAAAAACCTAATCAAACCATTTCGCCTTAAACAACGTAACATATATATATTTACTAACTCTTATTTAATGACATAACAACTATGTAATTTAACTTTACATATTATTTTGTCTAACTCCTAGTTTTTCTCTAAGAACAGAAAAACGCACAGCGGACAACGGTTTTGTCAAGATGTCAGCCAATTGATTTCCTGTGGAAACATAAATCAGTTTAATTATATTTTTCTCCACCTGTTCTCTAGAAAAATGATACTTGATGTCAATGTGTTTGGATCTTTTGTGATTTGTTGGGTTATTTGCAATGCTTATACAACCATTATTATCCTCATAAATTGGTATTGGATTGATTACTTGAATGTTAATACTAGTCATTAAAGACTTTAACCAAATACCTTCTCTAACAGCTTCAAACAAAGCCATATATTCCGCTTCAGTCGTAGAAGCAGCTACTGTTGGTTGTTTTTTTGTTTGCCAACATACCGTGCAGTGTTCAAACAGTTTAAATATGTACCCCGTCGTACTTTTTCTGTCTAATTCATTATCACCCCAACTCGAGTCAACAAACCCACACAAAAAAATCATCACAGTTGTTTCGTGTGTAAGTCAATTTAAAACTCATAGACCCTTTTAAGTACCGTAACACTCTTTTCAAATAGGACCATAGTTTATGATTGTTTTTGTTCGTAAACCTACTCAACAAGTTGACAAAAAAACTCAAGTCAGGTCTAGTGCAAACCATAATATACATCAAACATTCGATAAGGTTTCTACAAGGGACTTCAATTGTTTCACACGAGTTTAACTCTGTATACTCCACTTGACATTCCATGGGAGTATTTATGGGTTTACATTCACCCATGTTAAACTTTTCTAAAACAGTTTTAATATACAGTTCTTGGTCTAGAGTGATAACATTATCGGTACGCTCGATCCTTATTCCCAAGAAACATCTGATTTCTTTTAAATCTACCATTTTAAACATGTTCATCAAGTACTTTTTGAAATTATTCATGGTATTTATATCTGCAGTTGAGATGACAAGATCATCAACATAAAGAACTAAATAAATGTTTTTCATGATATCACCCACGTCTAGGATGTAAATGCATCGATCAGCTGATGAGTACCGAAAACCCTTATCTATCAAAGCATGTTCAAACATTTGAAACCAACAACGCGCTGATTGCTTCAATCCGTACAACGACTTATTTAATTTGCAGACCTGATTTTCTGCACATGGGATTCCTTCAGGAATTTTCATGAAAATTTATTCTTTTAATTTCCCATTTAAAAATGCCGTTTTAACGTCCATGTGATGAACAAGCAAATTAAATTGATTTGCAAAAGCTAAAATAAATCTGAAACTAGTAATTCTCGCAACTGGTGCAAATGTTTCATTATAGTCAATTAAATATTCTTGACTAAAACCACGTGCCACTAAACGTGCTTTGTACTTCATGGGTTTTCCAAACTCATCATTTTTAATTGTAAATATCCATTTACAATCGACAATATTTCTGTTTACGGGTTTTTGTACGAGCGTCCAGGTTTCATTTTCAATTAGAGAATTTAATTCCTCTTTAATCGCATTATCCCATAAATGTTTATCATTCCTGGATTCAATCTCTTTATAACAAGATGGTATTTTGCAAATTAATGACTTTGCATATAACAAATAGTTAACAGAAATATCGTCATCAGTTTCGTATTCGTTATAGGATACTGTAGGCATGTTTTTAATCCTTTGACTTTTTCTAATTGGATTATTTTCGCTAACCAATTCGTTTTGAGATTTCGTTAATTTATTTTGTAATGAACCACAGTCTGCTTGCTCATCTGTTTTACTTACAGATTTATTAGGCGGTTGACCTAATGGTGCAGATATTCTGCCAGTTTGTTTACTTACATCTGATTTCGGACCATCAGATTTAATGCACATCTTTTTACAAGATTGCTCGTCAGATTTACGGTAATTATCAGAAATAATTCCGTCAGGCTTTAACGGCCTACTAGATAAGAAATTAATCTCATCCACTATAACATCTCTGACTTTTACAAACTTTTCATCTACCACATCCCACACCTTATAGCCATTCGGTTCATAACCAACCAATATGCCTTTTGATGACTTTTCATCAAACTTGGTTTTTTTAGTTTTATTCAGAAAATAAACTGTTGAACCGAAAACTTTTAGATATTTTAGTACAGGCATTTTACTGTGCCAAAGCTCAAATGGTGTGTTATTTGTTTTCAGTGCTTTTGTCGGGCTAATATTGATTAAATATGTCGCTGTAAGTACAGCTTCGCCCCAGAACGTTTTACTTAATATAGCACCGGATATCATAGCACGGCTTCGTTCTGTTATTGTTCGTATCATACGTTCAGCAATACCATTTAATGCTGGTGTATGCGGCACTGTTAAGTGGTAGCTTATACCTTTTTGCACACAGTACTGTTTCATCTCATTTGATAAATATTCACCACCATTATCACAATATAAATTTACTAATCTCAAATCGAAATGGGATTCAGACTTCGCAACGTAATCTTGAAATGTAGCAAAAACGTCTGATTTATGGGCAATTAAGTATGTCACCGCATAGTGCGTGCATTCATCAACAAAAAATAACAAAGTAGTTTTTGCTGTCAAGTGTCGAAGGGGTGATTGGACCGCACACATCTGTATGCACATTGAATAGAGGTCGTTTTATAACTTTCGATTTAGATTTATTAAATGGCAAACATGCTTGTTTCCCATTTATGCAAGCTTCACATAATTTGTCATTAATTATTACTTTATTTAATAACTCGGTATCAGAAAACATTTGCTTGCTTTTTATCTCAGCCAACTTTGATTTGCCAATATGACCAAGCCTTTGATGCCACAACTCATAGTTATTCTTATCGTCTCTATTCAATGAGCTATCAGTATTTAAAGCACATTTATTAAGCTGAAAATGAATGCCAATTAAATTATTTTGTAACGACTCACCCTTTGTTACCATCTTACCCTGATTGATGATTTCTACCGTACCGTCATTATTGAAAATAACGGTCATTCCAGCAAGTTGCATTTTCTTGACAGAAAGCAAGTTGTACGGCATTTCAGGACAGAAGAGTACATCATGAAGTTTCCCTTTTATGCCTAAGTCGCTGGTTACGGCAAGGTTGCCTTTCTTTGTCGCCTTTATGTATGTCCCATTCTTTGCAATGGAGATATTTATCGGGTTTTCCAACAGCTCAAAATCTTGCGCCAGGTCGTCGCGGTTTATGAAGTGGTCAGAAGCTCCGGAGTCCAGGATAAATGAAACACAGTTCTGGTCTCGTTGTTCACTGATGTGATGCCTGTGATCCCCAGCCATAAAAGCAAATCCGGAAGTAGTATTTTCTCGATCCTTAATAGTAACAGTCTGGACCGTTCTATTTTTTCTGTCCCATTTATGTTGAGGGTTCCTTGATTTGTTATAAAAACAATTCTTTTGTAAGTGTCCCTTTCTTCCGCAACAATGACACTTAATATGCTTGAGTTTATCCTTTTTTATGTAGGAGTTTTTATGCGGTTTGTTTGAGTTCGTATTTATGTAGGTATGTCTTGGTTTTGTATTCTCTCGCCTAGTAATTTCGGCATGGAGTACTTTCATACTCGTGTCACGTCTTTCATTCATTACTTTGATTTCGTGATCTAAAAGTCTGGTCTTCACAAAACCTAAAGTTAAGTTTTCCTCAGCTAAAGTCTCTATAGCTGTCATGACGCCGTCATACTCGTTGGGCAGTGTCATAAAAAGATGAGTCACTTTATCTGCCTCCTCTAAAATTGCTCCAGCAGCCATTAATTCCAGCATTAATAAATGTCATTACTGAAACATTTTCAAATAATTTAAAATGTTTCAGTAATGACATGTCACCTTTTAGTTTTAGGTTTAGCAATTTCTTTCGCAAAGCTAGTTGAGTCGCAATACTCTTTCGTTCGTAAATGTTATCTAATTTCTTGAATATTTCCTTTGCACTATCGTTGTCATTCACAAGACCTAATAAAGAGTCTGACAAATACTCAATAAGAGTATTCATTGCCACCCGCTCATTTTTAAGCCACTCACTGTCCGGGTTTTCTGGAATATCATTGTCAATCACGTTCAAAACATTAAGTTCATTTAATAAATTTCTCATTCTAAGTTTCCACACACTATATTTATCTCCATCAAACGGTCGAATGTTCCTTTTCAACTTTGAGTTGTCCATTATAATTTTTTATTAAAGTTCACTTAGAATAATCACTTCACTGTAAGTTTCTTTATTGTCACATAACCAACTGTTCTTTATTTACCATTTGTATAATTTTATTATCTGGGCCCATAACCTATTGGTTAGGGTGAATAATTAATAGAACAGTTTATGTATAAAGTCTATTTATTTATATTATTTATCAAGAGAGTCGTGCACGTTAACTATACGCTGTTATTGATACAAGGCAACTCACGCGACTAGTGTGAAGTAAAAGCTTCGTATAAACATCCCTAATGAAAAACATGAAACACTTAAGAGTGCATTAGTATTCACATAAGTGTTAAAGAGAAAGTTATACAAACTCCAAGATAGAGCAGGACGGATTTATATTTGTGATTTCCAACAGGCATATACATGTTTAGGCAATATCTCGTTTACCAACTGGTACTTTGACCAAATTTCATTCAGTCAAATATGTTAGTTGGCATAATATGTTTTAACCAAAACAAAATAAGGCAAATGATTTGTATCGTCAATATTTAATTGACTATTTCTATTCCGTCGGTTAATCAGCAGAGGAACTCTTCAATGACAAATCATTTACATCTTTATTTCAATGGTGTATAAGACACAATAAAATAACAACTTGTTTTGTTATGTGGGTAGGGAAAATTAATTTGTATAGAGGTCGCAATTCTAACCTAACCGCCAGCGTGTCGACGTCACCCCGCTTCGTGGGGTGCCTATTTCCGCTCTAAGGGACACAAGCTGTTACGATTGTTTGTTTTTTTACTTATAGGAGGCTTTACCCCCCCGAGCCCCCCTTTTTTGGCTGCCCTAACGTAATTTAACGCCTTTGCCTACCGACCTACTTACCCGTGCATTTTTTATTTAAGGGACCGTGCCGTTTTATTAATAGTATTTTGGTAAAATGTCATAACCCAAACAATTGTGATTTTTGTCTATTTATAATTTGCCATAACATTAACTTGACGAAATGTTTATTGTCTAATGTTTTTTTGCCTTATTAAAGCATTTGCTAAATGACCACATGCCATAATGTAATTTTTCGTCATAATATTTTGCTGAATGAAAATTTGACGTAATGAAAATATTCGTATTAAAATTGTGCCAAAGTTTGCATTGGCAAACAAAATAGTTGGTAAAATTTGTATGGGAAATGAAATTTGACCAAAATAAATTTGGTAAAACAACAGGTTCCCAGAATTATCATCATCATTATCAGCCTGTAATCGCCCACCTCTGAGCTTATCATCATCCAGAAATGACCCGCGGTCTATTTTACGTCGTCAACCCATCGAGCGGGTGGGCAACAGAGCGACACTTCTTTTTCCTGTAAGAGGCCACCAGCCACCAATCTTAACAGATTGGTTTGGTAACTGCTGGCAATAGTCCTGCCCAACTGAATTTGAGTTTGGTTATGACTTCTCCGTCGTCATGCACCTTAGTGCGACATCGGATCTCCGTAGGTATTCCTCACTCAGTCTTGTAAATAGGTTAATGCCGAGCATGGCGCGCTCCGTGGCTCTCTGTGCTATCCGTACTTTATGCACAGCCTCCTTTGTGAGCGTCCATTTCTCAGCACCATACTCATTGTGGGCAGGACACACTGTGATTATAGAGACTTTAGGCATTGTGGAACGTCAACGGATTTTAGGATGTCGTCTAACTTGTTTAATGCCGCCCAACCGAGTTGAATTCTCCTAGAGATCTCTTTATTTTGATGCTCCTTGTTATAGGATAAAATATGACCGAGATAAACGTATCGCTCGACGATCTCCAGCGACTCGATACCAACCGTTATAGTTGAATTCCAGTTGCCGAAACACTCGCCATGACCTTAGTCTTGGACATTTTCATCCTGAGACCTACCTGCAAGGAAGCACGATAAAGATCTTGGATCATATTTTGGAGCTCATCCAGGGTCTCGGTAAGCAAAACAATGTCGTCGCCGAATCTCAAGTGCGACAAGAATACACCATTGATATTAATACCGGACCTATCCCATGCAAGCGTTTTTATGACGTCCTCTAGAACAGTCGTATAAAGCTTGGGTGAAATGGTATCCCCTTGTTGCTGGGTTAAAATTGGGGCGCTCAGTTTATGGAGCCGAACCTGCATTATTTCCAAGCTGTACAGCTCCCGAAGTCCCGAAGCACGTCCTCGCAGCGAGCATGGATTGAGCAGCGATGGAGAGAGTCAAACACGGCCCAGTGCTCAACACCGTCGAAGGCATCCCCGTAATCAACGAAGGCCATCCACAGGCGTTGGTTATACTGTTGACTTTTCTCCATGACCTGTTTTACCTTCGAAACGGCCTGCTCGGTAGGTTCGCACTCGTCGAGATTACGGATGAGACGGTTGCATTTAATACTTTTGCAAAAAGTTTGTCAGTGTGGGAAAGAAGGCTTATGGGGCGGTAGTTAGTAAGCTTCAAATGTCTCCTTTTTATGTAAGATGGTGACGATGGGAGTTTTCCAGGATTTTGGAGTGCGAGTATCCTGAAGTACCTGGTTAAACAGTTTTACGAGGAGGTTAATGATAGCCGGCTTACATAGAGAGCTTTTCTAATTTCCGTAGGTAATATTGGGGGCAGGTAATACACTATCACTATATTTGTATTGTGTGGGTGGTGCTCTACTTTCACTACATCTGGTAGGTGGATCTGGCTCTGCTAACTGAGATGAGTAAAGTTGACTGTAGAAACAGTATTAAATATTTTATCCCGGTCTTTAACTAAATTGTCATCATCATCTTTCAATTTAGCTATTTATTTTACTGCGGTTCTTAACTTTCTTCTAAATATTTTTGCACCTCGGTATTCTTTGATCGTGTTGACTATAACTTTAGTATTACGTTTTCTGAAGTCTTCTCTAATAGATTTACTAATTATTTTACTTTTTTTACGAACCCTAAGTAAATTCACGCACTGCCCCAGATGAATTTTGCTCATGCCATTTTAATAGGACGTGCAATTCGTGGCGCTGCGCTACCTGACGGGCGAGTGCAACTACGGCGGCCGCGTCACGGACGACTGGGACCGCCGCTGTCTCAACACCATTCTATATAAATTTTACAACCCCAAAGCAATTTACGATAAGAAGTACAACCTTGAATCTACTGGTAAGGACTACATAATTAATCATAATCTGAGCGTAAAATTCCCCTCGATTTTCAATACGTTTTCTCCTGTTTCCAAATGTGGAGAGGCTACAATTCGTCTAGTTTGTTGCTGGATCGAGTCGATTCCTTCAATTGACGATAAATAAGTTCAACTGAAGATCTGCTTATTTTCACCAAAGCGCCAGCACAATGACAAGACTGTTACCACTAAGTTACATTGGCACAGGTGTTTACTACATCCCGGAATTGAAGGAGCACGGCGAGTTCATCGAGTACGCACGCTCGCTGCCCGTGGCCACGCCGCCCGGCGTCTTCGGCTTCCACCCCAACGCGGACATCACAAAGCATTTCCAGGAGGCCAGCGAGCTGCTCAACACTGCCATACTCACGCAGGTATGCTTTGCAGTACGCCTAAGATGGTTACTATTTGATTACGACAAGACATTCGTCATACTAGATAGCGCTCGCATACTCGTCAAAACGTGAAGGATGTCTTCTCCACAGCGATAAGTGATAAAATGTAACCATGTTAGGCCCGCTGGTCAACTCATATCACTCAATTTTAATTTATATATTAATTGGTTAAATATTAATTTGGCTTATCAAGTACGGATCTTCACCAATTTGTCGCATATGTCATTGCTAGTAAAATAGAATAAGCATTTACATCAAACCGTGTAATATTTCATTTCAAGAACTTATATGCCTATCTAATAGTTTGCAGTATCTAATATTTCTTATGTTTCATTAATTCACTTGTCGTCGTGCTCAAAACCAGGATCGTATGGTAAGTAACAGTTAAAACTCATTGTTTTTGTATATTCATGATATATGACAGTTGTATTATAGTAGGCCTTTTCCTTTTTTCCACGCATCTAGGATTTATTTAGAAAATATGCAGTAAGTAATGACAATAGGTTTCATGAATTTTGGTAATTAAAATTATAATTAGAATAAACTAGTCACCGTAGCTGTTAAAATAATAATAATAGAGGATTTATTTATTTTCGCTGGTATCTGACAACCGATGACAGGAACCATAACTAATCAGTGTGATATGCGTGTAGGACACAATGGCGGGCGGAGGCAGCGGCGAAACGCCGGAGGAGCAAGCCATGGCGATCGCGGAAGACGTGCTCGCGCGGCTGCCCAACAAGATCCTGTCGGGCCCGTCGTTCGAGGGCGACCTCAAGCCGGCCGAGATGTCCCCCATGTCCATCGTGGTCATCCAGGAGGCGGCGCGCTTCGAACGCCTAGTCAACATCGTCCGCAGCAGCGCTCGGGCCGTCATTGGCGCCGTGCAAGGTACCTACTACACCGATATTGAACAGACTACGAGTGTGTGTTTCTTGAGAGCGCTATTAACACAATTACTCGTTGAAATAGGTGTGAGTGTGCTAACGGACATTACCGAGGAGGTGCTGACGAGCATGGTGCGCGGACGCATACCGGCACTGTGGGCTGGCAAGAGCTACCCCTCACTCAAGCCGTTCGCAGGTTACTTCGACGATCTTCTGGCGCGACTAGAGTTTTTACAGGTCGGTATCCTAAAGTTACACAAATGATTTAGTCATAAGGAAAATGCTCTGATTGCATATTTGACTGTGTGCAGCACTGGCACGCGAACGGGCCGCCGGTGGTGTTCTGGCTGTCGGGCTTCTACTTCCCGCAGGCGTTCCTCACCGCCGCGCAGCAGAGCTACGCGCGCAAGTACAAGATACCCATCGATCAACTCGCGTTCCATTATGAGGTTTTTTGTTTTGTCCATACTAGAGCAGAATTCTATTGACACTCAATATTAGATCTTCAACAGTTTTCAAAGTTTCACTAGGTTACAATATTAATTCACTTAAATATTTAAGTAGGTAATTTCGTTGATAAATACATAATTCTTGTGTAGGTACAAAGCACGTTTGATCAGGAGGAACCCCCGGAAGAGGGCGTATACATTAAAGGACTGTTCTTAGAAGGCGCCCGTTGGAACATGGAGGCCTTTTACATCGACGAGTCATATCCCAAGGTGCTCTACGACACCTTCCCGCCGGTGAGAAGATGTTTCTTCGTGTTTAAGAAAAAAATTGAGTCAGATTTGTAATTTTCGATCATTGTGTAACTCAAATCTGTGATGATGTTATTAAACGATCGAACGATAAGTATATTAAACGATCAGATTATTACAATAAATCTTAAACTACAAAAAATAATCAAATTCATAAAAAGATATCAGTCTTCAAAGATTCGAAAAATATGTTTTTTTTTTACTTTCCAACAGTGAATGAAAGCTACCAATACCATTCCTACCTTTCCATAAAAAAAAACAATTGTAATACAACTATATCTAAGCACATTATTTACGACCAATTAAGTGATTTACTTATTTTCCCATGCTCACAGTGACTTTGTATTGGTGTTAGGTTTGGCTGATCCCGATGAAACGCGAGGATCTCCCTGAAGCGGAGTTCTACAACTGTCCGCTGTACAAGACGGGCGAGCGGCGGGGCGTGCTGTCCACCACGGGGCACTCCACCAACTACATCCTGTTCATGCGGCTGCCCGGCGCGAAACCGCCCGACCACTGGATCATGCGTGGAGTGGCGCTCCTCACGCAACTGCACTTCTAGGTGACGAATCTAACATGACATTGGATTTTCGGGCTACTGGTTCAAACGTTAGCATTACTCCTGGTTCTCAGAACGTTCCTATGTCAATTGCGGGCACAGGGCCTTTTACTCCCATAACAATCGCCGATAGGCTATGTGCTACTGTGAGGAAGTGTCCAGGACTGCCTGTTTTGGCTTCTAAGGCGCCCTCTTATCTCTTATCCTTAACCTTTCGTATGCTTAGGAGCAGATCTGCACCAAACATTTGAACCTATTGTTTTACAGCTCAAAGTCCTCATTTGATTGGATAAGTTTGACATCCGCATACGAGAGGTTAAATGCTCAGGGTTCCTTACAGGCAAAGAACTAACTGCTGAACATTACACATACTATTTATGGCGGTTTGTCTGTTGTGATATTTCTATATTCAGCACGATGGTTTGGTCTAAAGGTGCAACACTGTTTGTGGTATTGCTATGTATTGAAAGTGATGAATCATTAAAATGTATAAAGTAGCTGTATCACATCATACAACAATATCAATTTGTTCCTACATAATTTGATCTCATAACGCAAGACGTGTTACAGTCATAACAATTAGTGATAAGTAAGATTGACGCCTTGCCAGTGAATCCTGCGAACCCTACCTGGGGCCGGCGCACGGCTGAGGGAGGCATAAAAATACCGCTGACGCACAGAGGAGGCACATTAAATATGTACTGCTCATTGCCTGAAAGCGAATGACATTAGTTTTTACACGTACGATACAGACGCGTAGTGTTATTTGGATTTTCTTGTTACTTATTTTTAGCTAAATCATGATAAGGTATATACACTCTAAGCAGTTGTTACACTTGTTCTGTGACGACCCTACTAAGGAACCTGTAGTAAAAATTAGAAACACGTTGATAGCCAACTACAACTGATTTGTAGACAACGTTTAAAAACCAGACACAGGCTCATGTTCTTTCACTATTTTCATACGTAGATAACTAACGATTTGAAATGCTACTCAAAATAAGTAATAATAATTGAGAAGATGTCGAGAACAACAGGGTTTACTCTATATTAACGCAAACTAAACAAAATACGGCCTTAGGGTCCATCAGAGGGTGTAGGTACTCGAATAGGTAGATTTGAATTGCCTATTTATTCATTTTAACTACGTAGTCGTCAGTTTTACGGGCTTTTTATTTAGATAGTAGGTATGATATATATGTATAATTATTATTTATTCATCATAAATATCATAATGACTTTTGTTCGTTTTCAATAAAAAATAAAACAAATCAACCGTTTTTTGTACCTACCTTTAACATCATGTATTAATCCTTAGTTGCGACCGAGGAATAGCTGTATAGTGCTTTTCTCAAACATGCAATGAATAAAATAAAATACCTCAAGATTTTTATGGCTGAACGCCATTAGGTTATTTCACCAATTGCAGATGAGACAATAGATGAGCGCTGGCCTCGAATTTATTATGAAATTTGATTATGGGCTTATCGTCTTAACACCTGAAACGTGACACTTCGCAGCCTATCGTAAGAAAACATAACGTCAATTTGTCATTACATGTTTGAGAATATATATCACTCTGTGATAATAATTTTAATAATGGATTAGTGCATGATTATTGATTACTGTTTCCAGAATAATAATGGATTAGTGCGTGATTACTGTTTCCAGAATAGGTTATATGGCGAGATGGGGAACATGCCCCTCATGCAAGGACACGACAGGGTTTTCACTCAGCTTGCAATAAGTTGTCGCAAAATAAAAAAAAACACCTGACGGCTGCGAGAATAGATTTTATAACTTAGGGCTTGTCCATATAATACGTCATCGTTTTTTGACGAGGTTTGATCCCCCCTTTCTCAATCCTGGCCATTTCTTGAATGGACCTTCCGGACTAATCTACTTCTGTGATAACCATCAGGATTGACTGAAAAATGATGCGTCTTGGCAATCACATTGTCCCGCTCTAGGATATAATCTCTCCCTTTCATACCCACTTCCCGACTTCGACTGCTTGAATAGATCCCAAAGCACCCTGTAGCCTACAAAAAGCCCGCGTGGTGACCCTAGCCGTAGCCGACGACAATGGACCGCAACAATGCCTCCGGAATTAATTCATCCCCACGTGAACTATTGAGCTGCTGAGACAACGTGTTCATTTGTTACACGTTACTGATCACTGCTTATTGTTATTGCTATCATCGTACCTCTCCGGCAATGATGATACAGTGGTATGGGTAGTCGTGCGGAATCAGAACTGATGTTCATGATTCCAACACGGGTAGATATAGATAGTATAGATTCATATACTGAACCATAGCTTGATCAGGTAAAGGCAAGGCAAAATTATACCCAACGTATGTTTAAGTATACTTATTGCGCGCGCGCGTTCATTAGGCTTGGTGTTTATGTACCATCCGTAATCGTGCGTAATGCAATTAACTTCATATTGCTAACATAATCAGAGTGAATACATGTTTATGATCCTGAATGTACGTAGTTACTCGGTACATCTTTAGACGTCATAGATAAAGTCAAACCAATCTTCATTAAACCGGGTGTCAGACTACAATTCTGTATGCTTAACACGTACAGTTAATAATAGAAGTAGGTACAATTCTGCGTTAAAATAAGGTACGCCCAGTCGTAATTTATAACACACAAAGTAATACGAGCTACATCTACTGAAAAATATCCAGCGACTGCAATTATTTGTTCATTATCGAACAACAGGAAGCTTGACTGGTGCAGGTTTTCTCACAATTTATTCGGCAAGTCGTAAACTTGGGCAAACTCATCGGAACAAGCACACGAGGTGATTCCCTGCTGAGTTTTTATTGCTGTGCGATCTGTTCGCTCCAGTTCTTCCAAAACCTATTTATTTCGTGATATAGCAAGGAAAAAGGAATATTATTTTTCGTGGAATCCTTCGCAATATCGTAAGTACTCATTTTATGAGTAATGTTTCGCCTCTGTGATTCTTTTGATCTGCAAATTGTGAATGAATTGCTTGGAAGCTCAATAAATGGGTAGGCAATAACAAGGCACACAGTATAATACAGTTTAATCCAATATAACGGGAGATATATACTTTCTGGTGTAATTGGAGGTTTCCTGGGTGAACCCGGGTCGACAGCGGCACGGCGCGCGGCCGCGCGGCCGGCCCGCGAGCTCCGCGCCCGTGCTGACATTGCGTCTATGTAATACTACGCATTACGGTGCTGTCATTTAGCATGAAAAAGCTTGAATCCTAGATACTTCATGTAGTCATGTATTAAATAAGAGAGTAGTGGGCGGTGGTGGTGGGGCGGAGCGGGGTCGTAGTACGGGAGGCACTCGGTCTGGCGCGGCGTTGTCCCGGTAACGCGAGATATTGATCTGCGCCGCCCGCCCCGCGCGCAGCATCCCGCCCCCGCGCCCGCGCCCCGCGATGCGCGCCCTTGATGCTGTCGCTCGACCGCTCGCGCCGACACCGGCCCCCACCGCCCGCCACCCTCCTCACGCGATACAAAATACTTATTACACTAGCACAACATACTCGACGTAATCCAATACAGAAATTTTACTTATGCCCCGTGATGCGGCGGAAAGCGTAATCCGGCAGCTTGATTAAATTAAGAGTCCTCTGTGATATTAACTATGGCTTAACAACATTATGAAGTAGGTTCACGGGGAAAAAGTGCTGACGTTACTAATTTTTTACCATACTACCTTTTTACCATAGATTAAAGATAGGTTTTTGCGTGAATAAGACTTTATTGATATTTGTTGATAACTGCGTTATCATAAGGGTGAGAGGAGGATGGGGTGCACTTGGACACGATTACCTATATCAGGCCGCAGTAGCAGTAGCTGGCCGTCACTAGCAGCGGTTCGTGATTAATGGCTACTAATGACATGATATCTTCACGTGCATGGAAACGATTTCAACAAATCTGAGTCCGTATAAACATTTTGCTGCTTTCAATTTGTATAGCGGGTTTATCGAGAAATGAAAATGATGCGGAAATAATTCATTGTTATGTTTAAAACACAGAAAATAGTTGGTTCTGCTATAAGTCTGTCTGATTCCAGGTCAGACAAAATCAGCTATTATGTAAAGTCCGACAAGCCGCTATTTGACCCTAAGATTGTGTCACTGTGTACGCTAGAGTGAAATAGAAACTTGTCGGGCTGTACATATTAGTAGGTACATATAGTCAGAAAGTTGCACGAGAGTGATAATGATAAATGACTATATAAAAGCTTTGTAATTTCCTAGCTTGGCTATAGGCATAAACGCAGTTATTTTATGTAAGTAGTTATTATTTTGTTATATTTAAATTAATAAATTATATTTTTTTAATTTAAATTAATTATTATTTTGTTATTTTAAATTTCTTGTCGACCGATTTAGCGTAGTCAGTGAATAGTGTCCCTGCCTTTGTAGTTGACGGTCGGGGGTTAGAATCCCGGTAAGGGCAATTTCGTATGACGAGCATGAATATTTGCTTCCGAGTATTGGATGTCTGAACTGAAGATGGTAGAATCGTTTCCTCTAAACCTGAGATTCTGGGTGAGATAGAGCGCTTTTACGGACAGCTATACACATCAACGCGCAGACCCGAAGTTAGTCAGGCGGAAGACCCTAGAGCTAGACTAACCCGACACTATACCGACGACATCCCGGACATCAGCCTGTACGAGATTGTAATGGCTCTTAAACAGCTCAAGAACAACAGAGCACCCGGTGAAGACGGAATAACAGCCGAACTTCTGAAGGCGGGTGGAAAACCGGTCCTTACGGCCCTTCAGAAGTTGTTCGGTTCCGTCTTACTGGAAGGGAGAACTCCAAGGGCATGGAATAGAGGTGTGGTGGTGCTGTTCTTCAAAAAGGGTGACAACACTCTGCTGAACAACTACAGACCCATCTCACTTCTGAGCCATGTCTATAAGCTGTTTTCGAGGGTCATTACAAACCGTCTCGTACGCAGGCTAGATGACTTCCAGCCTCCCGAACAAGCCGGTTTCCGAAGAGGCTTTAGTACCGTAGACCACAACCACACGCTTCGTCAGGTTATACAGAAGACCGAGGAGTATAACCTGCCTCTCTGCTTAGCGTTCGTGGACTACGAAAAAGCCTTCGATTCGATTGAAACCTGGGCTGTACTACAGTCTCTCCAGCGGTGCCAAGTTGACTATCGCTATATCGAAGTGCTTAAGTGTTTGTACGAGAGCGCCACTATGTCAGTCCGACTCCAGGACCAGAACTCGAAACCTATTCCGCTGCAGCGGGGAGTCAGGCAAGGAGATGTTATTTCTCCAAAACTGTTCACCGCTGCACTGGAGGACGTTTTCAAGACTCTGGACTGGAGAAGGCTAGGCATCAGCATCAACGGCGAGTACATCACTCACCTTCGGTTTGCTGACGATATAGTAGTCTTGGCTGAGACCATGGAGGACTTAAGTACGATGCTCGATGACCTCAGTAAAGCATCCGAGCGAGTTGGTCTAAGAATGAACATGGATAAGACGAAGATCATGTCAAATGCCCATGTAGTACCAACTCCCATTACAATCGGACACTTTACGCTCGAAGTTGTAGACGATTATGTATACCTAGGACAGACGATCCAGTTAGGTAGGTCCAACTTCGAGAAAGAGGTCAATCGTCGAATCCGACTCGGCTGGGCAGCGTTCGGGAAGCTACGGCAAATCTTTTCGTCCAATATTCCGCAGTGTCTCAAGACGGAAGTCTTTGACCAGTGTGTGTTGCCAGTGATGACATATGGCACTGAAACGTGGTCGCTTACTATGGGCCTCATAAGAAGGCTCAAAGTCACCCAAAGGGCAATGGAGAGGGCCATGTTGGGAGTTTCTCTGCGTGACCGCATCAGAAATGAGGCTATCCGCAGCAGAACCAAGGTAACCGATATAGCCCTCCGGATCGCTAAACTTAAGTGGCAGTGGGCGGGGCACATAGCACGTAGAACCGATGGCCGTTGGGGCGGAAAGGTTCTCGAGTGGCGACCACGTACCGGAAGGCGCAGCGTGGGTAGGCCCCCGACAAGGTGGACTGATGACCTGGTAAAGGTTGCGGGAGTCCGCTGGATGCGGGTGGCGCGGGATCGGTCACTTTGGCACTCTTTGGGGGAGGCCTATGTCCAGCAGTGGACGTCTTTCGGCTGATATGATGATGATGATGATGATGATTGGATGTCTTCTATGTATATAATCTTTCTCTATAAGTATAAGCTAAGCTACGGTAGCCCAGTGGTTCAGGCATGCGGCTGTCAAACGGCGGTCGTGGGTTCGAATCCCGGCTCGTACCAATGAGTTTCTCGGAACTTATGTACGGAATATGATTTCATATTTACCGTTAGCTTTTCGGTGAAGGAAAAACATCGTGAGGAAACCTGCATACATCTGCGAAGAAATTCAAAGGTGTATGTGAAGTCCCCAATCCGCACTGGGCCAGCGTGGGGACTACTGCCCATTCCCTCTCATACGTGAGAGGAGGCCTGTGCCCAGCAGTGGGACGTATATAGGCTGATGATGATGATGATGATGATGATAAGTATATAACACAACTTATTATGGCATTCCTAAAGTAACCTAAACCGAAACCTAGGCCTTATCAGGGAGCGACCTAACCGGAGCTTAATGCTGCGTCAAATGCGTATCCGTGTCGTATGCGTAACGTCTGTCTTCATACATTTTGTTGTGCTTAATACGCTAATAATGTGCCGACGGAAAGTTATTAAAATTGCGAAACTTTATCAATGGAAATTCTGTGTAATCTCCCAAATTTCGTAAAGGGAATTCACTAAAATGAAAACTTTCTTAAATTCTTGTCATAGTTTCTAGAAATTACTGAGAATGTAAGGTATTTGGAAACTTTCCGCAACTTGCACATCAGTATTATACGGTGCGTCAGCATATTCCGAGCAGCCTTTATGGACAGTCCTTTAGTCAGCTTTCGAACTTCTTAACAACGATTCCACATATCCCTGACCTACAACCCCTCTAGCACACTCGGAATACTAATAATATCTGACTTGATTAAGTTGAACTTTCAACGAGGTCTTCCACACGAGCTCGCTACGACTTGCAACAGGGGCGCGTTAATCGAATCAATCGGAAGCATGGTGCACTCGAGAGTACGGGAGGTCTATCTGACTCAACACATTGTATACTAGTATGATGACCTATGATCGGATTTCCCGGTGCAACACGGGGTGAACGACCGACCCCAACCATTATGTTAATATGGATATGGTCCGGGATTACAGATACATTTCTTTTGGAGGACTATGATTTTGAAATAAAATATAAAAATAAGAAAAAGACCAGGTTGCACTCCGGGAGTGCCGGAAGAAGTGAAAACTTAATAATTTTAATTTTGCAAAACCCACTCTTATCAAATTCCAATGCATAACACACATCTCGAATCGACCCCTAGAATCAAAACTTTTCTTCATAATTACGGAGAAAACTAGTCCCCGCATTCATCTTTTTACAATATCTTACTTAAAATGCGTTTATCCTCCCCGGGTAATAAATAACATAGTACATGAGTAATGTACGTAGCCTAGGAATTATCCAGCTGCGCGCCGCGACCACGGACGCTCGTGGTCGCGGCGTACGACGTGCGGGCGGGTATGCATCTTTCACACTCGTATCTCGTGTAGCTATGTCGCTACTTTAATAATATGTATGTGTTAAACACAGATTGAACTACACACGCAGTTATCTAGTATTAATTTTTACGTCACACCTGACCGTAATGCGAGTTTTATTACACGCTGCGCGTACGGGAAAACTCGCATTGTGGCCAGATGAAGACGTAAAATTTTGTACTCAACACGGGCGGTAATTCGTAAAGCCCCAGAGCGCATATTTATGGCCCTCACCTTCGGTTAGGGCCACAAACACCTGCGATCTGGGACATTCACGAATTCACCGCCCTACTTACGTAATGTACTAATGTGCCATCCTCATACTAGTCGAAATAGGTCATAGGTAGGACATAGATCTCACCCAATTGATGTATACTGTGGGCCATTAATTACCAAGTACTCTTCCAACACAAGTCTCGCAGAAAAACTGTGACTGATGACGGACCAAGGTGATCCATTAAATATTTTTAATCGTGAATTTACCGTACCGTAGGTACCTCAATTTTGTTCGAGCATTATTTAAATAGTGGGTCCATATTGGCTGCCATAACATTCGTGATCCTAATTTTTTTTGTACTAACGTATTGTAGCCATAATCATCGCTAGTCCTAATTTTTTTCGTCCTAACTTTTTGTTCCTAAATTTCTGTCACTATCATTGGAAGTCATAATGATCAGTTGTCCTAAAATTTTTCTTCCTAATTTCATTACTAAGAACTTGCTTGAAGTCATAATTTTGTTAATCAAAACATTTTTCTTCATAACGGACATACATCATAATTTTGTTAGTCCTAATATCATAACTAAGAACATACTTTAACTCCTAATTTTGTTTATCCTAATGAATAAAAGCTTTCGCTAAGTAAATTGAAAAAAAAAATCGGTCTGGCGCTTCGCCGGCCGCTGCCGCGGCACGCTCGCTTCGCTCGCTCGGCTCGCGCGCGTAGGGTCGCAGTACAACTAACACTCCTCCTCGCTTCTCTCGTCGTCGTACCTACACGGACCTGCCTTAGGCTACGTCCGCACAGACAGGCGGCTAGAGTCTGTAGAGTCGATGTAGAGCGAATATGTAGTCAATGTAGAGTCTATGTAGAGTCTATATGTAGAGTCGATGTGGAGTTAATGTAGAGTCGATGTAGAGTCAATATGTAGAGTCGATGTAGAGTCGATGTAGAGTCGATATGTAGAGTCGATGTAGAGTCTATAAGTAGAGTCGATGTAGAGTCAATGTAGAGTCGATATGTAGAGTCGATGTAGAGTCTATATGTAGAGTCGATGTAGAGTCAATGTAGAGTCGATGTGTCAATGTAGAGACGTCTAGCTAGAGTCTTGTGACCTCGGCTTGTACCTAGCGATAAAAAGCCACACGTTTATTTACTTCGATAATGCCAAGTAACATTTATGATGAGAAATATTATGAAAAACAAATTTAGGATTAAAAAATGTATGACTAGTGTCATTATGAATTGAAATAAAACGGGCAAGTGAGTGTTCTGACGAAAAAAACTAGGAAAATAAAAATTAGGACCTGTGAATCTTATGATTACTGTCATTATGACTTCGAATGGTTATGACTTACGATCGTTAGGATCAAGAATTATTAGGACTAACGATTATTATGGCGTAAAATTTTATGACGAACATTTTCGGACTTCCAATAATAGGACTTAAAAAAATAGGTGAAACAAAGCGCCCCCTTTAAATAGTAGTTATGTTTCGTAGGAGTGTTTTTTTTAACGTTTTGAGATTGAAGAAAAATATTAAACGTTTTGTCTTAATATATCAAGTAGCTCCGGATTGAAATGGTTGGACAAGTGGTAAACCACAGCTTCAAAGCAGTAATCACGAAGGAATGCAATCGATAGTCCAATGTGTGGGGCCGGTCACCGTTCGTTAGCCGGACCATTGTCTACCGGTCGCCATGACGAGAGACACCGTCCGCTGATATACTACTACTGAAATTAGATGCTCAATTGCTTCATTAGTAGGCAAGCATTGGGCATTCCAATTCAGTTATTAGATAGTGGCAGGAATTAGCGGATAATGGTTTTAAGTTAAGCTGATGGTCTCAGTTCATGTCTATGGCAGCAGTATTTAAGCCAGAAGCCTTCAGCGATGGAGAGTAGAGCTAGACTCCTTTTTAAAACAATGGTCAGACTGCTTAGCTCAGCCTTTGCCCACCAGTGAGACACTACAGGCTCACAATAATAAAAATAATAATAAGAGACACTCGCTGGATGCCTAGATCACGGGTCAGATACAGAAGGCTGTACTCCTGGATACTGCGCGGATATAATCAGGAGGTTCCTCTCTCTGTCTCTGGTATCTACGTCAATATTAGGGGTTAAGCGACAAGCGAACGGCTCGTTCTTAACTATTATAAGGAATAAAAGAAGTTCTTCTGCTGCCTGTGCAAAAGACTCCTTATGCCTTCGTTCTATTTCTAAAATTTTAGAACAAAATTTCTAAGTACCTATTTTTCTTTGACCTTACCTTTGAATAGGAAACCTCTCCCCCGTTAAAGAAAGTCTTCGATATTTACGGCATAGCGGCAACGCTTGTAAAGAATTTCAATACAAATCCTACTCGGCAATCGAGGACTATTCGAGCTACGGTTCTTGAAGAGCGCAAAGTTTGTTTTGTGAAAAATAACAACCGTGAAATGAGAGTTTGAGTCGGTACGGTCGGCAAAAAGCAAACTAAGTCGCGCTGCGTGCGCCATGAATATTATATGGAGTCTGAGTGGCTCTTTACGTAATATTGCTTGTGTTTTTTCACATACCTATCGTGAATGAAGGGCGTGCATAGTGTTTTATGTAGGTACCTCATCTATAGATGAATACAGGTTGCTTATTCAAAAGACTTAATCGTGTCCCTGTCAAGCAAAAGTGAGAAACGTTGTTACGAGGCTGGTGTATGGACCATTGTTGTTAGTGTCGGCGGCGTGTGGTATGCCCGGTGACGCGGCGTAATGACTCGTGTCAACAGCAGAGCCCCCGCCGCACGCCGCCTATTCATCTTGCGCTGAATATTCAACCTCTGCCCGACACGTTCCATCGTCAAAAAACAATATCGTGTGCAAAAATAATAATAATCCTCGCGAGATTACCGGCAGCCGCCGCCACGCCACCGCGAGCTAAGAGAATCTGTTTTATTAAAATTCAGCCGGTGCGCGTATTATCATTATCATGGGAGGCGTGTTGGCTGCTCTCTAGCTTTAAATGCTGCTTAAATTTTCCAGGCCGCAAGCAAACCGGTGAAAAAAACGGCACAATCCGCCCACAGCGCTATCTCTCCGCAAGGAGGATTTAATTAAAATGCAGCACTTACATCTGGCCACGGCCTCCCGCGCCCTGTCGTGCCAGGCCCGTGTCGCCGCCGGCCCACGTACTTGTTAGCGAAACTGCCGGTGTTGCCAACCCTTCTAATTAAATGATAAACACTCGGTGGCGGCTTCGCCAGTGCTTTTCGTTTGTTTTTAATTTGATTATAATTTCTTTGAAGTCCGCTCCATACGAGCGGAATATAAAAACAGCGATAAATATAATTGACCAACTTCGTATAATTCGGGAAAGCGTTATTGGGGTGGCTGGTCAATGTTTAGACTGTGTGATCCGTAAAAAGCCCGTTCGATCGGGTCCCCGGGCTGTGTTTGTATGGCGTACGTGGCTGTGTGCTAGCTATTAGCTCGGCCGCCACCGCACAGAGCGTGGAGCCAATCGCTTATTGGGATTGGAGGCAAAGCCTTTCGGGCGGCTGCGTCCGCCGGCGGCCTTCCAATTTTAATGTTATGTAACTGAACCGAATTAATTCGCGCTGCGCCCGCCGCCCACTAGTTCAAACACTCGCCACCGAACCAATTTCGAATAAATATTGCTTTTTAGCAATGTAATAAGAGTTGCGGTCGATCTGTCGTAATTAAAAAGCACGTTCAGCTCGAAAATGGGTTCGAAATTGTGGTTTCCGTCTGGTACATCTGAAAAGGATTTCGTATCGAAATTAATTACATTCAAAAGAGAATTCATCCTAATGAGTTAGGTACTGTATAAATCTGTGTCTCGCTAAAGTCTCGCGTCAAAGCGACTCGGTAATAACTAATTTCTATGCCCTGAGTAGATAGAAAATACGAGCCAACTCTATTTTCTTTGTTTGCTTTAGCAACTTCAAAATCATATATAAGTTGATTAAAATATAGCTTCCATAATAATATTTTAAAATACTGGACTTTATTTGGTGAAAAGTATACTATTTCATACATATGTGTTTGTATATCGCATACAAATATATAAGAGTAGGTGCCGGTTGTGGGATTGAGATTCCAAATGTTTGTGTGATGATGATGATTATATGTGATTTGTTCTAAGTCTAGGATGTTATCTATGTATGTATATATTTATATCTATAAAGTACATCGTGGAGCGTGGTATAGTGGAGCTACGGTAGCCTAGTGTTTCAGGCATGCGGCTGTCAAGCGGCGGTCGTGGGTTCGAATCCCGGCTCGTACCATTGAGTTTTGCGGAACTTATGTACGGAATATTTACCGTTAGCTTTTCGGTAAAGGAAAACCTCAGGAAAAAATCATGAGGAAACCGGTCTAATCCCAATAAGGTCCAGTTTTCCCTCTGGGTTGGAAGGTCAGATGGCAGTCGCTTTCGTAAAAACTAGTTCCTATGCCAAATCTTGGGTTTAGGTGTCAAAGCGGCTCCTCAGGGGCACTACCGGGAATAACGCTAGGAGGATGATGATCTATAAAGTACATCGTCGTGTAGTTCCCATCACACAAGCCTTATTGAGCTAATCATGCGGCTAGTTCAATTTGTGTACCGTAGTATTTTTTTTAGCAATATCCATAGGAAGTTTTCTGTATGATTATGAATTATTATGAACCAAATGCGATTTTTTCTCATAATACAAAGTCGAAAATTGTTCGTGAACTTGGGTTTTTCTGCTTGTTTTATGTTTGTGAAATTGGTACCCAATGGAATGAACCCACCCGCCTTGATCCTGTTTCATTGACGTGTCTCTCATTTGTCGCCATCCTGTTTCTCGTGTGTTCGGAATTGCGTGAGAAAATAACTTGAATGTACTCCTATAGCGATCGGCCACATTTCCTATTATATTTTTCGCAAACGTATACCGGATGTCATTGGAGCAAAACATTTAAAGGATGACTCTTTAGAATATCCGCAGTTATTTTTATCGGTCCCAGTGTTTTAAAATTACTGAATTAGAAAAAATATAGGTGTTTGAGGTTGAGATCCATATATGAAATTCGTCATCACGATATCGTAGCATGTAAATCATTAAATATCTTGTAAGAACATAGGGCACTTAATGTCATACTGATTTCTTTTCCATAACGTTCCGGAGTTTTTATTTATATTTTGTAAGATTTTTTTTGTATTTCAAATGCTGAATAATGTTGATAGTATTCAAGTTAAGTAAACGAAGCCAGGCATCCTGTTCCTTCAGAAAAAAGTTTTTTTCTTGTTTATTTTTGTTAAGCCCCTTGGAACTGACTCCTTAATAACCCACAGTTTTATTTCTGGCCACACCCTGTACTTACAGGGTAAATACTTATTTAGCAGATTTTTTGACACATAAACGACAATGCAATAAGGCAGCGAACACGCTCGAAAGAACCTAAATGATATTAGGCCAAAAATATACTTTTGGAGCTTTTTGAGTTTGTAATTTGTATGTTAGAGTACCTAATATCCGGAACTACTCATCCGGTTACAAAACAAACATTTATTTGTATATGGAATGGATGCCGTGGCTCTGCCTGCGTTCTTTGTAATGCGCGAGCAAACCCGCGCGCACAGCTAGTAGTCTGTTAAGATGAAAGCTTTGTTCAACGTAGCTCAGCGTGGGGGCACGCGGGGCGGCTGGCTCGGAGACTCATTACGTGCAAACTCATACAGACTTCTTTCACGGCGACCACAGCCTCTAATTAGTACAACTCGTTAGCGATAACACCGAAAAAACTAGTTTGTTACCACGTCAGCAGTGTCGTGGAAGAGGCCGGTTGTACCTCGGGAGGCCGCTGCAGGCCGGAGGTCGTACGTGCCAAGTCATCACTTTACGTGTGAATCATTGTTTAATTACGTGGTGGGGAGGCGCGGGCGCCGAGGCGGGCATCGATCGTCTCGCGTTGCCATGACGATGCGCCCCGCGCGCTCCCCGCGCCCGATTCATTTGTAATCATTTGTTTCGCGGCCATCGAATAATGGTGCTCGTCAAACGGCACGAGTTTGATGGATTGTACTTGGAGAGCCGCACATTTATAGACAATTCAAGTATGTAAATGTTGGTCGTTCGTTGTCACGTGCTCGCGTCCCAGGGGGGTTCTTTGTTGGCAGCGTCTCTGGCGAGAGACGTACTCGTAATACGCGTGTACACGATCGGATAAATTCATTGTGAGCTGGGACAAAGCACGCGACGCGTAATTCTCACTAAAACCCACCGCCCACGCTGAATTCCCTTCATAGAAACAGCCGAGTTGCTCTCATTTGATCAACAAAGCTTTTTTGGTGTTCTGTATTTTAACTTAACCGTCGTATATTTAATTTTTTTTTTAAGGTATGATGTACTCTAAGATCTGTAACACATTCACTGTCAACAATTTCGTACCGCTACGCTCGTAACTGACAACATTGGAAAAGCTGTTTGTAGAGTAAGTAATTTACGAGTAGAGCACCCTCACCTAATAGCGGGTTCCTGGCTCCCATAGTGCTTGAGTATCAAATTATTACACTTAAGTTTGCATTATGATTACTCTCATCCCTTACTTGGTCATCATTTTATTAATATTTAATAGCGAGATCAAGCAAAATCGTTCGGGAATGTGTCTCGTAATACAAACTCCACGGTTTCAGTGACTTGCCCTAGTAATGTATTACATCCATTACTTAGTCGCGAGCTACGCGACCCGCAGCTACGGGTCTACGAGCTACGCCGTAGCGGACATGCAAGATGATGAGAATTTATACTTGTCTCGCAATATCCTCTCATATTTACATCTTGCATGCTAGATTATAACTGGCTGGGAGTAAACGCAAATATTAGTACCTACGTCATTCTACGGAACATTTCTGCAGACTTTTACTATAACGTTTGAAATTATAAATATAAAAGCGAACAAAAGTGGTGAGTACATAAGTTCTACTGCAATTCGGTTAATGTTTACAAGGTTTATATTAACTTGCCCTGTTAATGTTAGTATGTATGGATGGGACAAATCTTGCAAGTTAAATTTGATCCACTTCCCGGTGACCGATTGAGCTGAATTTTTGGAACAAGTATAGTTTGGATGACAATTCAATATTACGGTAGGTACCATTGAGCTGATCTCAGACAGAAGGTGGCCATGGGAATTCAGAACTTACCGACGTAACCCCGTTGAGTTTGGGCTCGTTAGAATCGTCTCAATGAGTAGTTGATGATGGTATACAGAAAAGTACAGTCGGCAATAAAAGCTTGTACCAAAAATGAAATTTTCGACAGAAACTTATAATAGAACTAGTTTAGATACGGCGGTTTTAATCTGTTTGAATATTCATATCGGGCTATTGGGTGATCGTTACTTCGTAATAAAGGAAACTAAAACATGTTACAACCAATTTTAATATTCATTTCAATTCAGTGGAAAACGATTTTCGGTTTTTACAACTTCATAAGAAAATGTGTGTTATGTCATAGTAGTATGTTGTAATCAGTGAACGGTTGTAGTACTTCAAAGTACCAGAGATATTAGGTACCTCCCGTCACCAGGTTGGTAACGTCACGCTCCATATAAGTAAACTGACTTGCTCAATGTTACGACGGCAAAGCACAAATGGGTATCAGTCTTCCATTTTACTGAAAATTACTGCACCTAGACTTCATACACCGCCCGATCTACAAAGTGTTGGGTCGCCTCAAATTATTTTAATAGATGTCCGGTTGGGCGGGGGTGGGTCGGCACGCGAAATGAGATTTCCTTTGAGCGCGAGAGTCAGTGACCGCGACACCAGCGCTAATGCCCCTTGAATCGTATCTCCCACATCAACTTCAAGTTTCTACCTACAATACGAGACCTATCTGCACGAAATCCAACTAAAAGGGGCTGGCAAATGATGTAGTACATGGAGTGTACTTGAGACGAAGTTCGCACTATGGCTGAGAGTTAGCCCGTTGGCGTGGGTTTTCTCAGTCCTTAATATCTGTTTTGGAGATATATTTTCGATCTTATCTATACAGTATATTATAAAACTCTTGCGTTACTGACTGATTGACAGACAGCGCTCAGCCTAAACCCTTCCTAAACCGCTAAATATATTAGCATGAAATTTGGAACATATATTTTTTACAGTACGTGGACGTGTACTCCATGAAAGGAAGGGGGTGGGAATAGGGGTCGAACCGTTGTATGGAAATCGTTCATTTGGAAAGACTTGAATAATTATATGACGGTATCTTACTAAAAAGCAAAACAAATGATTTAGCGTTGTTATAAAAATTCATACTCTTATGGGGTTAAAAATAGTTTGTATGGGAAACATGTCGTTTCTAAGGTTAGACGTTTAAAACTTCGGTCACAAGCTCCTAATGTTCAGTCAAAAACATTAATAAGGGATTTTTTTATAATTCATCCCAGGAAGGGGTTAAGATGTTAATTGTTAATCATAAACTGTGTCTAGAAACATGAAAGCAGAACAGCAGGTTTTTTTTATAATATGCAGAAATCCACAAGTATATTTTTATAAACTTGTCCCTTAAGAGGGTGAAATAGGAGTTGTACCAAGATGTTCTTTTAAAAACTTAGAAATTTAAAAGTTCGTATATACGTTCTTTATTTATAAACAAGATAATGGACATAGTGTTTTCATCAAAATTCATTCCCTAGAGGGTGGAAAGGGATATGGAAAACATAATATGAGAGTTGAAACTTTGCGCATAGGCTTCTTTAATACAGATAACATACCGAGTACTATACGGCTACGTGAGTAAAACTACTCGACGACGAAATATATATATGTTGATTGATTCTTAAGTTATTTATATTTATAAAAACTGAGTCTTCAATTGAAATTTAGCAATTTAAACTAATAAACTCATCGCATTTTTACCTTAATGCTTGAACGGATTTAGATGAAATTTTTCGTACGGATAATTTGGGACCCTTGGAAGGATATAGGATAGTTTTTATCTCGGAAATCATTCCTTAATATGGTAGAGCTTTGGGTCGGCGGTAATTAAGGTTCCGCCTACAATAATTTAATACCAATCATTTTTCCAAGACGGTTACAAGTTCTACGCGGACGAAGTAGCGGGCTACAATAAATGTGTGCTGAAAGAAAGTGGTTTGTGAAACTGGTATATACTCATAAAATGAACGGAGCGTTATGAATGTTTATCTAAATTATTATACCTATGTCGGGCCGTATCCTGGGATGTCGAGCATTTATAGAAGACGATGGTAATAGGTTTACAAACTTTACTTCTGACTTGTAAGAATGTCATTATAACATTGACATTGACAGCCATAATAACCGTTAATTGTTTTGTCCCCAATACAAATGATAGCTGTAATAACCCTCTGTTGGCGTACGGTGGAACTAATGAGCTACCGACTCTGCCCAGATAAATATGTCCCCGTTCGCTGATACCGTCAAATGTTGTAACTTTGCCTACCAGGTACAATATTGCCTATTTTTTTTTTCGCGGCAACACTGGTTTGTGTTTTCCAACCAGTCTCGAATATTGCAACAAAAACGGGTCGCCAGTAAAAGAAAGCTTTTGCTGCCATTATCGCAACTAAGAAATAAATGTTAGTTTGGGAGATAATTTAAGTTTACAAAATAGGCAATGTTGCACCAAGTAGGCAAAGTTGCAGCATTTGACGGTATTTCATTGATGCCATTTGTAGAATGATAGCTAAGCCAAGTCCCGATGAATGTAGTGGCTTCCGGACTGTGAGCGCTCTTATATCACTGCGACCATCGCTGATCTATTGTGTTATCGCCGATGAATGTAATAGAGGGCGCTGAAAACAACTTTCTCCTCTCCAACATATTAGCTCAATTATAGGTTGCAATACCTAAGGAAAACAACGCCCATTAGTAAGGTAATATATAAAGCTCCGATAATTTTGAACACTACATACAGTGCCATATTTAAACCCCAACAGTTCGTGAAATACTCTAAACAACCGAAAGGGAGACAAATGAATGCTAAGTAGTCCGGTAATTAACAAAAAAACCGACCTACTGAGACTAGTCGGGTAGGCTTAAACCTTTCAGCCATATTGAAAAGTAAAATTACCCGGCACGTAGAAATCCTACAAGCAGGCGAGAGCCTTTCATGACAGCCAATTTTCTGTAAAAATTGGAGGAAAGGCGCTCTCGGCGGGGCTTCGGTACGTCAGCGTCCCCATGATTTTAATTTCATCGCAAAACAAAACGAGCAACCTGATATTGTAGACGCTCAAAGCGCCTCGCCTCCGAGCCAGAACAACCCTCGAGTTACGAAACTTGGCCACGTCACTTCACTAGTTTACCTTTAGTAGATCTTGAATTGTCAAGAGATTCGTTACACTTAGATGTAGCCATGACGACTGACTTGAAGAGGCGTCGTGTTTTTTAAACATCCTTGTATTATTGTTGTTATTACATATTTGGCGTAAGAACTGATGTTATACCTATTTCCATCTAGGTAGTAAGCACGCTGAATGCTGAATATTTTCTGCAATGTATCAAGTTGTTACAGGCGTGTTGGTAATTTTTAGTCATGAACGCGCTTGTATCTAACTTAAGCATTAGGTAAAGGTAAGTAAAGTAAGCCCGGTACTCAAGGAGCATACCATGTAGAGCCGTCAGCCGCCTCCACTTCGTATTCCTAGTCCGAGGCGGTTGTTGCAGACAACACTCCGGAGCGCGCCTCAGTTCCTCGCCGAGCCACGCGATACTCCTCATACCTACGCTATGCGATGTATGCACAAAGCTGCTAAAACAGCTTTAGCAAAACGAGCAAAAATTAAATTTACATCGAAATGGAAAATTCTACAGTGCACACGTTTAAAGTTGAGTGTGGTGAAAATTAGAGTGCGCTTTAAAATCTGCATGACTAAACTTTCCCGGAATGCAATTTATTTGTCTATACTGAATATGCTTGCGTGGAATTATAACAGTCTCAAATTAAGTTCGGTGTTGGCGTTTTAGGATCGACGATAGATATAAATATACTAGCTTCTGCCCGCGACTCCGTCCGCGTGGAACTCGTTTATATCGCAGCTCCATAAAAACTCACTCACTCGGGACTCAAACTATATCTATGCCAAATTACACCTAAATCGGTTCAGCGGTTTAAGCGTGAAGAGGTAACAGACAGACAGACAGACAGACAGACATACACACTTTCGCATTTATAATATTACTAGCTTCTGTCCGCGACTTCGTCCGCGTGGAACTCGTTTATATTTATACTCGCAGCTCCATACAATCTTTCACCCCCCCCCCCCCTATTTCACCCCCTTAGGGGATGATTTCGGAGATAAAACTGTCCTATGTCCTTTCTCGGGACTCAAACTATCTCTATACCAAATTTCACTGAAATCGGTTCAATACAGACAGACAGACATACAGACAGACACGCATTTATAATATTATTAGTATATATCGTTATATTAGTATTAGTATAGTATTAGTACATTAGTATTAGTATATATATTAGTATGGATAGTTAATAGTATATAGTATAGGTATGGATTGTGTATAATAATTAGTATCTGAGCGAACAGAGTGTTAACGTTACAATCGCGGCTCCCCAGCTGCTCTTTAAGCCGGTCTCCGGGAGCATTACGCAAACCTCATTGATCCCGCCCTGCCCGCGCCCGCAGCTCCCATTAGAGCCTGTATCGGGTAGGCACCCACTCAATCACGCCGGACGTCAGTCAAGTTTTGTATGCCACGGACCACCTCGACTCTTTTCTATATTACTCATGTCATCCCCGAGGCCATTGACTAGTTCGGTAAATGACTTCCCGAAAATATTATGACGGAGCGACGGAAGGTATAATTTGGCGACCATAGTTCGAAGATTACATGAAAGGGGCTGTTAGCAGTAATCATTACCTTAAGCTCTTGGTGATGATATTATAATAGAGCAAAGGTGTAATTGTGCCAGTCACGGATTGAAATAAAATGCCTTTATTATTCCTGAAAATTAAGACTGAAAACAAAAAGAAGAAGAATCATATTCCGTACCTGTGTGCATTTTGCACAACGAATTTGAACTAAGTTAGACTGTTGAAACCCAACCATCTAGTGTAAAACACAAGGCACATGACAAGCAATACAAATCCAGCTGTCCCCGTGCAAGTTGGGCACGCTCCGACGGCTTAATCCGCCGAGTTGGGAGTTACAGCCGTCTAAAACTGTGTAGCCACTAACTTTGCCGGGTTTTATTCCCCGAACAACTATGCTTTGGGAACCGTGCTGGCTTTGGTGCGCATTTTAAAATGTTGTTATTGACATTCTACTGAATTATATTAATCGTGTACTAAAACTCGCGCAAATATACATTCAGTCCATATTTTACAAAATACTGCGAGACGGACTCGCGCACGAGGGTTCCGTTACGTAGGTACTCGCATGCCTAGTGTACTTTGAGCACCCGTCATGAAGTGTTTACTTACCGACTTGCTTCAAAACAGTTTACGCTGGTACTTTCAAGCAGCTTTTTCATGCAAAATACATGATTGCAAATTCACATTTTTCGGAATGATTACGTAACTTGCTTCTTGTCAATGTTATTGAGTGAAAACCTATAGGGTAGTGTCCGTTGACAAGGTCTTACACTGTGTAAGAGGTATGTACAGTCGCCATCAGATATATTGGAGCGGTCAAAGTGCTCACAAATATCTGAACACGTCTCTATTGTTTAGGCATGAGAGACGTGTTCAGATAATTTGTGAGCAATTTGGCGCTCCGATTTATCTGACGGCGACTGTACGACGGAGAAGAGCATTGAGCATTGTCAAAGGAAGCGTCAGGATCGGTATGTCATTAGCCTATGTATTTGACGCGGACATGATTCCCATCGTCCAGCGACCGTCGACCGTGATTCAATCAATGCCAGCAAGCATCCAACACGCATTGTGGATGCCTTTTACGTTTAGTGCTATACCTATACGTCTCAAAAATAAGCAATCGCGTCGATGGCGTTTGTATTCGAAGCGATAACCTCTTCCTGTCCTAACTTACGAGAGCCAAAACAGCCACAAATTTGAAAAACCAGGAACAGAAGAATAGGTACATGGTTGGGCATGATTTGTCAAATACAATTTGAAGAATAACACAATATTTATTTGTAAAGAACAAGTTATATTTTCAAAGAATTAAAAAAAATTGTCACCACCTGAAGAGCTGGCTGGCAAGTAAAATTATGTAAAAAGTTTAAAAAGTACGAATAACTTTTAATACTAACGCACTGCATCGTAATAATTTCATTTCAGTGTGTATCAGTTATTATTATATATAGGTACAAATAGAAAATAGTGCAATACCGTGCGATATTTCGTTGTGACATTTTGTGTGCTTTTCTTCCGCCGCCAATATGAAATACCTAATCACGTACGATGTTAGAACGAGTTTTGGCCAAACAAGAACCTAAATTCAATTTGTGTCGAAGACGAATAAACTGTATTTGTTTTCGAAATAACGTATTTTTTTAGTTCTCTTTAAATAAATAATTGCAATCGAGAGTAAATATATTTGTGTTTAATTTTACTTCCCTATTCATTTATCGATAAAGTTTAAATTGGTGCGGTAAGTATCAATTTCAATTCGTAAAGTCGACAAATATTGATATACCTGTGGTATAAAAATAAATAAATAAATAAATATTTGCGGACAATCTTACACAAATCGACCTAGCCCCAAACTAAGCAAAGCTTGTACTATGGGTGCTAGACGACGATAAACATACTTAAATAGATAAATACATACTTAAATACATAGAAAACATCCATGACTCAGGAAAAAATATTCGTGCTCATCACACAAATAAATGCCCTTACCGGGATTCGAACCCAGGATATCTAGCTTCGCAGGCAGGGTCACTACCAACTAGGCTAAAGCAGTCGTCAAAAATTAGAACGTAACTTTGATACCTATTAACTCAGAAATTACGCTGAAGAACCTAGTGATATGAGAATGGGATATAATTTGGTTCAATAACATTTCATTTTTGCAGGTAAATACCACAAAATATATTTTTTCATAATAATACCGACTTGTAAATGGTACATTTATTAGGTAAGTATTGAAACTGATGCGGAACGGCAAGTCAGTAACAAGTAAAATTTAACACGTATAAGTACCGCATTTGTGGATATTTAGACCCACATTATACATGTTAACAGGAACGCAAATACTTTCGAGGAATTCCAGAATAAACACTTTTCGCGACGACTGTCTTTCCCAATCTAAATGAGACGCACTTCAAACAAAATTGAATTTCACCTTTGTACAAGAGACAGAATTTCCGATTTCGCTTTTACCGTCGGTACACCGAAATCCCATCCAGATTAAGCGATGTTTTAAATTATTGATTACTTTCAGTTAAGAGCTGGTTGGAGGGGAAATTAACGGAGATTCTGTTTACGTTGCAATTATCGGGCGGCCGGAGTCGGAAAACGTAGTACAATACAGCGGCGCGTTCGATAATGGATTTAGTTTGCGGACTGAAACCTTTATTGCATAAAGTCGAAAATTATTTATGGCTGACCTTTGAAATTTGCTTTGAATGTTCAGAGATTTTTCCGGGTGATAATTATTTTTAAGCGGAGCAAAAGGGACGCGCGCGGTGCCGTCCGGCTTGTTGATGTTGATGGCCTGGCTGCGGTGAGCTTTTGGTGTGTGTTTATCGGATGAGCACACGCATCTCACACTTCACCGCTCACTGAATGGCCGCCGACCCTCTGTCATATATAAACAGCCTCATACCAAACACATATTTACGGTAAAAAGCCTTCTAAATTAGATCAATTAAACATTCCGCTCTTTTCACAGAATGTTAATGAGATTCGGCTGGGTTTTGCTCGTAAAATAACAATTAAATAATGTGATTAGATTATTGCGCGCTTTTGAAATTTCATTTGATACCACCGCGCCGGGCGTATGTATTTAAATTTCGGTTGGCGCATTCAAGATATTAGTCGCTTATTCATAATTTATAAAAGCTCCTCATCCCTTCGTTAAGAAAAAGCCCGCGCTGTTAACATAATCGGCTTATATCCTTCCTCTTTCGACTCATTTATTCAGACGCGGGACTCCTTGTAATTTCGCCCCGGGCTGGAATAGTGATTTAAAATGTATGACACACGTGTAACACGACTCGGAATAATGTACGATTGTGAGTCTGATTGTAGCGCAGATGTTTAACGCCGTCACAGCGGCGAAAAATATGTAATCTTACTTTGAATCGAGCCTTTCCGACGGGATTATTACGTTACAAATAGCACAAAATTCGCTTTTAATATTTAATCACAGATTTCCTTTAATCTAGGTTTGAAGCTCGATTCTATTATGTACCAAAGTTTACAAATCTCTGTATTTTATTTGAAGGAAATCTGAGAAACTCTAATCTAAGCGTTCTACTTACAAAAAGAATGCAAATTAGGGTCTTTCATTTTTCATTTCACAGTAATCAAAACGACCAAACAAAAATTCCGAAACAAGGATGATAACGAAATCCTTGTTTCGGAATTTTTCTCATGACTCAGGTGTGACCCTTCTTCTCCCGAAGCCGGTGGTCCCGGGTTTGAATACCGGTAAGGGCATTTATTTCTGTGATAAGCACGAATACTGATCTTGGATGTCATTTTAAGTACTTATTGAACACGTAAGCCTTATTTATTTTTTACCGACTTCAAAAAAAGGAGGAGGTTCTCAATTCGGCTGTATTTTTGTTACCTCCTTACCTCGGAAGTCCGGCATTGATGACCCGATTTGAAAAAAAATTTTTTTGTTCGTATTTATATACTCCCAGGTGGGTCCCATTTTTTTCAAAATTCAGTTAGATGATGGGATCCATGAGGAATTGAGGGGACTTCTCAATTTTATTAGGCACGCGTGTAGTGATTTTGGTATTTTCTGTTATAACTCGTGTATTATTATCCGGAATCATAAATTTGGTGGCGAGGAATTGATGATGAAGACCACAGATGACTTATCGAATTACTCAATTATGTACTTAAAGTGCAAAAGTACGTCACAGGTTCTGATAAGATTCCGTTGAAATAGGAACTAATGAAGTGTCATTGGTGATGATCTTGGGGAATCGATGGAAGTCCTCAAATATTATCGGCCCACATATAGCGATTCGGTTTTTTTTCTATAGTAATCAACGCATTTGCTATCGGAAATCAGTTCATGTGGTAAATTGTAAAAAAAATAGGAAATGTTCTCCTGGGTTAGCGGAGTACTAAATTGAAGTCGGTTAAAACTTTGTTTTTAAAGTAAATTATTCATATACCTACAAATATTTTATTTAATGTGACAAAAGTGAATATAAACCATTTCCAAACTTCAGGTTTCGGCAATACATCCAAACAGCAAACATCTGCAACATGCTTCGTCAATCATCTACTAATTATAACTCCACCGCAATTCTAATATTTATCGTTTTTTTTAGTGCAAAGCGCACGTGGAGGAGGCGTTCAAACAAAGTTGTAGTTAATTTAGATATAGACATATTTTGTGATAAGATAACATACAAGGAATAAATACTAAAATAATAAGATTCTTCATGGATGATACTTTAGGCGTAGGCTCGGGTTTCTAGAGTTTATATAGGTATCCTAATTTATCAACTATACCTTGTACTTGCATATTGCCATTGCTTTGCTTGCCATTAGCGCGCGATAGGTAATTGTGCGTAATGTACGCTAAGTTTAAGTTTGGCTAAATGGTATTAAATACTATTGTGTCTATAAATATGTTGCGCTGTTGGTTTTCCATGGATAAATATATAAAAAAATCGGAGTAATACTCTATAAAAAAGGTGCTAGATAATGCTCCACCCTTAGAATCAACGAAATCAACCCACAGCTCATGATTAAAACCTGGCCAGTGTTTTGATGTTTGCAGAAGAAACGGTACTGCATAGGAACCCGCATAACTTCCTAGTAGTTAGGTTGGCTTTTATTTGCGCAGCACTAATATTACATTCTTGTTGTCCCGTGCCGCAGTGACAATATGTTATTCCAGTATTTTATCATATACATGGTCAAGTTGGACGCTTAAAATCCTAATTACAATTTCATATCCAATTCAATGTTGTCCGTAGTCATATTGACACACAAGAACCTGTACTTGAAAGCGCGACGCATTCCTTATAACAAGTTCATGTGGTAAGACATTCACAATCCAATACTTATTATTATACCTCTGTTAACTAAAATGTTTTTGTCTTTTTCTCACAAACATAAATATCAAAGTGGGATACCGTAGTTGCCTTTTTACCTTAGTTACATCGACACGTGCCGCCGGCGAATTTGTACGAAAGTTCCAAGGCCGTTCCAAGTATATTTTAAATTGACTATTAGGTACTCGTTAACTAGTTGTGCCTACTTAGCCGTGATAAGGAAGACCCTTTTAAAATCATTGTATGTACTACTGCCACGTTTTTTTCACATTCCCAGTAACCATCTAGCCGGCAGGGAGGGGGGAGAGGGGGATACATGACTCGAACAAAAATGAGGGCTTTAAAGTCCAATATGTCACAAACGAATCACTGAGTTGGTTCTAAGAAACTCATAATATTTTTGAACAAGATATCCAACGATACCCCACACCATGGGTTTAACGAGATGGCATCCCACTTTAGGTGTAGGGGAGGAACCCTAAAACAATGTTTTTCAAGATTTTATCGTTTTGTCAGAGTGATCGATTTATACACGCATGCCGAATTAGTTTTCTAGTAGTAAGGGTTACTGAGCTAAGCCGCAGACGGACGGACGGGATGGACAGACGTAGACGGACATGGCGAAATCATAAGGGTTCCTTGTTGACTACGGAACCCTAAAAAATAGAGCGAGTAGAACAATTTTCATACAAGTCTTGGAGATCAGCTGGCAGTTGCTTTGGTAAAACAAGTTTGGGGTTCGGTGCCAAGAAAATCGTTTGGAGGATGTTGAAAGAAATAATACTTGAATGTTTGATAAATAAAATAGAATGTTTTTTCTGTAGGTATGTGGTGTTGTGTTCATGGTGATTTCGAGTCGAGTTTCGAGGATATATTGTGTTGAGATTGAGATTGCGGGACCCGCGTTCGTCTCTAGCTAGACACAACGAATCCCATAAAATCTATAAATCAATAAAGGAGCGGCAACACGCTTGTGATTCTTCTGGAATCACAAATGCCCATAGGCTACGAGGTCTGCGAGTGTTTACTATTAGGCGGACCGTACGCTTGTTTGCGACCGGTGTAGTATAAAAAAATACTAATAATATGTGCACGTGCACGGGATCCTGTGAAGGCAGCGCCGCGCCGAGGGACCGGGTGCTTACGCGCTACTAACTCACCTTATTGCACCCGCACCTAGCAGTAGCACTACTTCGCATTCTCGACTCGCTCTAATCTAGAGTTTGTGCCAAACAAATGGATATTTTGTGAAGCAACGACTCACCTGGCTTTTTTAAGGCGGCGAAAGGGAAGGGCAATCTGGAAGAAAAAAAGAGACATTTCAGAAGAACGTAATTCCTACAGTGGACGCTAATTTTTCATGAGGCATATTGCATAAAAAGTATGTAAAAGGGAAAATGGCTACACGTCAATATTATGAGTTTGGTGACTTTATATAATTTGTATATCTTTATATAAGTAGTTATTTATTACAGTTTGTATATCTTTCTGCAATTTAGTAGCAGTAGTAGTGAAACTCCACCGCATCCTCCAAACCTCTCCACCACAAAAGAAGGTGTCAAATAATGGGTATGTTACTGGAACGTTTACCTTGGTAAGACATACTGCCAGTGTCACATACTAAAAAAATTGGCGTTGACTTAAGTTACTCATAAATATGAACTTATGCGATACATTTGAGGGGTAACCAATAGTAAAGGCGTCCACCTGTATGGTTGTATACGCGACCGTGCACTCGACATGGCCACGTATTTAAGTCTAACTATCGAATAACTAACCTTTTCAACCCTTAATAAGGTTTATTTTTCTTTCTTCTCGTGTATTATTCTCATAAGAGGACAGAGATTAAAATAAATTCTGCACTAGATGAATATAAACTGAAATGCAACTTGCATTATGGGTGCTTAGTTATTTATTTATTTATCATTTTTAATTAAGTTATAATGCATACCTACTAATAATAATTTTATAAAGAGGTAAGGTTTGTGAGCCTGTATGTTACAGGTTATAACCTGTGGTGTTAAAAGAACGCACAAATATATATATTTGTGCGTTCTTTTAACACCACGTCGCGTCGGTGGCAAACAAGGGTATACGTAAATTTCAGAATTAATTAACTTTACTACTAATTAATTGTAAACATAAATAATCCTGAAATATGCAAATGTAAGCAACAGTTTTAATTAATGAACAGATATAGCCCTTAGAAGAAGAAAACATAGACTTCAAAGCCGTTGTCCTATACTGAGAGCGATACGAGTATATGTCGTGGAACAGCACAGGTTTATCCGGTGGCTAGAGAATAGCGTATGCATCAGGATGTCCCCGTTACGAGCGACATGGCCGCTGCAGCGGCGCAGCCCCTGCCACGGCTGAAAGTGCATTTCCATATAAGCCTCTAAGCAGAAAACCGTCCGATTGAACGAAGATTATTTTTAGAATAGCTTTATCGCACAGGCGTATGTGAGGTTTGCACATTTAAACGAAGACATTGGTTTAGTTAGAGAAATAAACAGCGACTTAGCAAAATAAATTTGTATTAGTCGTAAAGCTAACATTTTCTACTTTGAACAAAGCTGGCCAAGTGCGTGTCAGACCACGCACAACGAGGGGTTCCGTGCCTATTAAAAAGTTCGTATCATCACAGAAATCTTACGGCACTTACGTCCTTTCCTATAGGGAAGGCAGTTTAATCATATTTTCATTACAGAACTATGTACCGGCTAACAAAATACACCTATCCTCCAAATTTTATTGAAATACACCTTACAGTTTCAGACAAAAATGCCAGTCTCTTACGGACAGACAGACAAGACGAAACTACAAGGGCTACGGAACCCTAAAAAATATGAATATTTAGACGCCTGCTTATGTTAAAGTTCCCTCTCATCCATGAGAGGAGGCCTGTGCTCAACAGTGGGACGTATATAGGCTGATTTATTATTATGTTAAAGTTGAAATATTTTTCCAATGCTTTCTAAATGTTTTTCCATTTGATCCATTGGAAGTTCCCTAACATATGATGACCGTCATTCATTGGCCGTATAGTTTAAATATATTGATAAAATATAATATTTATTTTTATTACCTACACCCGACATTAATTTTGATCTTATAAGGGTTCCGTTTTATACCTAAACACTAACAAGCCTTTGAATAAACACCATAGGTACTCAAATTAAAGGCAAGGACTTCAATCAATGTTTTGGATATATAGATTGAGACTTCTATCGTATAATCTTCAACGATTATAATCCTTACCTCATCATTGCATAGTTATTTGAGAAAAGTTTTCAAGTAGCCGTCTGCAGAAGGCGTAGCACGCTTGCCATTTTATCACTTATCGCTGTGGATAAGACATCCGTCACGTTCTCACAAGTATGCGAGTGCGAGAGTGACGGATCTCTTATCCACAGCGATAAGTGATAAACTGGCAAGCGTGCTACGGCTTCTGATACCGTGTACTCCTCTGCAGCCGTGACTGCATGAGAGGTCGCACTGTAGGTCTATGGGACGGCCGCGACATACCCTCGATTTTTCACCTCTTTTTCTAAGTGTTCAAATAAGAAGAAGATGGATAGTGCGAGAAACACCGAGAGCGCGCGCACGTCGTCGCGTGATAGCCGTGCTGGACTCGCCCGCTCTCTGCCCGACGTGCCTTTAGCCGCTCGTACGAGATCGGATTCAAATGTGTTCACGTTTCGTCGCTTTTAATCTTATCCCTTGCTTCTAAAACATTCTATGCGCTTGACTTCCTATAAATGCAGTTATTGTAAAATGTTAAGGTGATCGTATCCCGTTGCTGGCAACCCTCCAACTCGCTTTCACGTAGGACCGTAATGGGTTAGAAAGCGATCGAACGTTTTAAATCTTACGCGTAAAGGAATACGGTTCAGATTCCGCTAGGGTAGAGCAGGTGAAATATTATTCAGATCCTTACATGAGAAACGACCTATACTTATTACAGCATTATTTATGGTGTAATCGTAACAACGCCCATTTAATTCTTGTTGCGACGACGGGTGACGAAGGTCTAATAAATGGTTAGTCTTACATATTCTCGAGTAATTAAATAGATTCTGGTTAGAGAGCGAAATTATATGATTAGCTTATGAACTGTATGACTAAAAACTAGAGACCTACAAACGAAAATCAAGGCTTTTGCACTTATAGAATTGTTTTATATTAAAGGCGCGACTTAGTGCTCAACACCGGCACATTACTTGGCACCTAAATCTAATTAATGGCAATGTAGGTAAGCAACATGGAGTCCCATATTGGGAAGTTTACCTTAGTTAGGCACACACTAACGTGTTAATATTTTATCAAATTAACTATGGAAATACCTGACCGACGCCGATATCGGTTTTGTTCTCGTAGTGTATTCAAACAGCTGATAGCGTTCCTGTGGTGCCAGTGCCAAAGACGACACGCGTCCGTGCATTCAGCCAGCGTAGCCACTCATACTAAACCGTTCAGCGCCAGCCAATGTTTTGGAAAACAATTTACTTACACCTACTAGTCGCTCTGTAAGCTGTTGAACCCGTGAGTCAGTTTTTTTATGTTACTATTTTATTTCCAAAGAATTAATCGACCAAAAACAAACTATATAATTATAATTAACGAACCGACTCACAAAATTTCACGAGAATCGGTTGAAAAATGACTCCTGTTGGACATCCGGACATACAAGCCTAAGCTGAAGCACAGAACTTCGTTCGCTTCGCTCTCTCGTTCAAAAACAATAAAACCTACCTAGACTACTTAAGCACCCTTAATCTAAATTGTCATTTAGAATTTCAACACTTTGACTGCCACTAAAGTGTAGCTCTTTTGCAGTTATTCAAATGCAAACTTTGAGTAAGTTCTTCCCATTACCTCCTGGATTAGAATGTTAAGAATAGGTCGTTGGTCTTAGGTCTCCCCTGTCTATCGTAAAATTCCATTATAAAGGTTCATTGAGATCGCGAGTGCTTCGTAGTGGTAGCACAGCAGTATTACATATCAAGAAAAGGGGCGAGAACCAGGATACCTTGGGACGAATGTAAAATAAAACGAGCATCCGTGCGTCCCTGAAAGCCGTCGTGCCAGGTATTGTGGAGTTCCTCATTGTAAGTGGGAAGTTGTGAATACCATATTTAACCCAGCATTTGGTCAAGACTACCGAATATATTATATTGCCTGTTTCGTTTATTTATCAGTGAAAATAAAATGCCGCGTCTTGCGCGATGTTAGAGGATGTCAAATCATTTAAAGACGTGAGTGGATGAAAGTGATAAGTTACAAAACTATAATTAAGAGTAAATCGCAGTTGAAGAAAAAACCTAATTGTAGAACACATTCCCAGCTAACTTGAACGACTATTGGAAGCTTCCTGTTAAATTCCAATTAGAAACTCCAAAGTCTCTGACAACTATAATCCAATCGGAGCGATTGCGAAATTTCTAATTTCGAATTGGTATCTTGCGGGGATATTCTTATTACGTGGCCCGGGAGGGCTAAGCGAAGATACATGAAAGGAGCGGGTGAATATTAATGCAGCCTCTGTTATTGCACCAGTAGGGGCTAACGGGCCGTTTATGGGTCTCGCGGGTCATAGTCTCGCCCGTCACCTGTTCCCGGTAACTGAATTAGTGACAGTTTGGAGGTAATTAGGGATCTGGGTAATAGCTGTTTATGGGCGATTAACTTACTTAATTCGAGCTGCTGTTTCATTATATGATTACAATTAAAATTTCGTTTATCTGCGTCATGGGGTTGAAAAATATCCATCTATACCGTTGAATCCACGAAGAAACGTCCCACTTCTACTTTTAACAAACCTCTAATAGCTTAAACGCTTTTACAATTCGTTTGCCTTGGATATTTGTATTTGTAATAAAGGAACAAAATCAATTTATCTTGTGTAGTTTAGGAATTGTTATGGTCACTTGTTTCTATATCGATGGTGCTGTAATGCATTGTCACCGAACTTACATAAGTATGTTTTTCAGCTCAATCTCGGCATGTAGGTGAAAAATGGTTTGTTAGTTTTGACGAATAAGTAATTTACTTAACGACGTCATTATGTAAAACTAAAGCAGTTGGTACAAACATCGCCTTCGATTAAAACCAATGCTGTTATCCGTTGTTTTATTATAACTATCCTGCAACATCAGTGCCAATAAATTTAATTACGGACATTACTGTGAACAAAGCGACATTGTTTAAAGCTTAAGCGTGTGTAACTATACACAAGTGTTATAATTAGTAGATAACAATAGCCGGGGCAAGTTCGCCCTAACGGCGTGTTCGAGTTCCTTTATGGGTCGTTCCAGCACCGCTGTGTTCATGCTTTAATAGAATAAAGCCGCAAGTGAAAATGTACATCTAGCAAAGTAATACATATTTCAGAATAATGGAATCTCCGTCCATTGGTTAAACTGGGCTTCAAGAAAGTTAGTTTTGTCACTTGCAACAGTTTATCCGTGAGTAGTTTCATTTGTGGCGCACCTAAGTTTATAGCAGGACTGCGACTGCATTTAGCGCTGTATTTCATCATGCGAGTGCGCGCGGGAAGGGCTCTCGGCGCCGGCTGCACAATGCGCCCCACGTTGTTATTCAATTTAAAGATTTCCTTCAGTACCAGCAGCCAGACGAACTCCGTACAAGTGCCCCGCTCTGCAAAGCTTTACATGCAAACGAATACAAATTGACATAGCCAGAAGTAGTGTTTCTATTCAACGTTCATTTACATACAAACTAAAAGTAGTTTATCCTCTGTAAGGCGGAAATCAAATTAAGTAACTGAACTTCGAACAATCTGTGGAAACTTCCAAGCTAAGACTAGCATGTTGCATAATTTTGGACGCATAAAGAGATTCATCATCGCACGCACGAGAGCGCTATTTTGTAGAGGATTAATAAAAGTAGAGCAACGCCGAGTCAGCCTCCGTAGAGCGGCGAGCGGGGAGACGTAGGTTTGATTTATTGCAATGCTCGTTCTTGGCATTTTGACAAATTTACTGGCTTGCAGCTCCGCGTAAACACAGCCGTAGTGTGCGGCGTTCGCGTAGCCTATACGAGTTTGAGGTTGGCGGCTTGTCAAGGGCGTATAATGTAGATCTCGCGATTTTTGAGTTTCAATGCGGAAGTAGCGGCGAGTCGAACAAGACTAAAGGGATCTGTGGCAGCTCGGTCGTAATGAAGAGCTCTCCTGGCGGCCAGGGCTCCGGCGAGATGCACCGAACAATCCTTAATTGAATAGCCCGGCCGGGGCTAATCAGGGCTCAGCTGAGCGGTGCAGCCCGGCCGGGGGCGCGGGGCCGGAGCCACGCGGGCTGGCCGCGCCCCCTGCGCGCGCCGCTCCGCCCCGGCCCGCTCATTCAAGTAGCGAGCGCGCCCCGTGCCAGCCGCCACCCTCAGGTATGTCCATTTTGCTTTTGGTGTTTGCACGTATCGTTGGCCGCGCGCTCCGCGAGTGTCAGTACCCAGTCGTGCTGTGAGTGTGCGCCAGTGTTCGCGACCGCCGCGCCCGAGGTACGTAGCATGCACGCACGCCACACTGTGTCACACTACACCAATTTTATGTAATAAAGCACCCCCGGCTTAATCGTTCCGTGCGTACGAACCCCGAGTGAACATATGGCCTTGTGATATGAGTAATAATCACCTTTTCGGTCGGTTGAGATGTTATATTTTACGAGCAAATGTTTCAGTGCGGTGAAAAATTTTGTACCATAAATTCACTATCACTAATCCTTTTTTAAATAATGGATTTACTCAGAATTCTTACGTTTATCCATTATAAGATATTGTCAGCCATTACTACATCGCTTCAAATTTTACAAATAACAAAAAACAGCTGTAATAAATAACTTGAAGTTTGCTATGTTAAGGTAGACTTTATCGCAAATAGCGTGCATAGTGTTCAATAACTGACTTAATCTACTATTGAGGTTACAAATGATCGTTTTAAACCGACTTTCGATATTCGTTTAAAAGCATCGTTGTCTGAGACGCTGCAAAATAAACCAATACCAATAAACACACGCGTTAACTTACATCAAATTTATTCAAATATTTCCAGCACCTATAATTAAGACAGTGAACCGTCGCTGCATACTTATACTGCTAGTATAAGTATAGTACCCACCCTCGCAGTTGCGTGGATGTCTAAAGCGTGGCTAGTAGCGGGAGGGTTGCCGACTTTCACTGGCGCCGCCACTTCACCTTGTCGCCTGGCGCGCTGCCAGCCTCCATCCCCCCCCCCCCCCCTGTACCCACATCACCAACCTCGCCATCTAGCTTCATGTTTTATAGTGACACTGTAACGCACAATTCCATTTAGCTGTATCATAAAAAAGTCCTACAATTTGAATTATTCCTATCTTCAAATCTTCTAATAACACGGAGTATAAATAAAATCTCCTTTTAGTTCAATTAGTGGAATAATAATGACGTCATCGGCAATTAAACATTGAAATGACATACGCATGTTCTCAAAAAAGTCTGCAGTGATAGGTAGTTGAACGACGGTAAAGATACTATTTTTATTACTATTTTTCTCCTTTCTACATTACTCAACTATAGCTTTACATAGCTTAGCATAGTATCTAGTTTAACGTATACAGTTGCGTATTAAATAGTACTGCGTAGTCGTTCGTAGCGCGTAGCAGTCGCTACGCGCGGGTGGCGTAGGCGCGCGTCGCCATGCGCGGCGGCCATGGATCACTTCAGGCAAACATTAACGCCACATTTAAACGCGTTTTCTTCATATAAGGTGGAAGTAGTAGTGCCCGACGCGGTACTAGTACTCGACGAATATAATTTAACTAGCGAATAATAAACTAAGATAGATCACGACATCATTTTTAAGTTACTAAATGTTAGTGACTTCAATATTTCTTATCACAATTTCAAGACAAATAACTTATTTATAAGTTATGAACATATGTGTTAAAACTACCTGCCATCAATTGGGACAATGAGTTAAACCTTCAAGTCCCAATAAATGTCAGTCTGTCATTCATGACATTTGTACTGAAATGACATCTATTGGGACTGCCAGCATAACCGTCTGCCATTTACTCGTATATTCGGATTGATTAACTAATTCTAATATAATCAGGATTTTTTATAAGATCACCATATGAAACGAATTCCGTATCAGTAACTTGAGTAAATACCTCGTCTCCCAAACCGTATGAAACTGTTTAATACATCTTAAATGAGCATAATATCGTGATTCAAATAAGTATTTTCTGTTGACATGTCGGGCACTAGTACTTCTACCTTAGTAAAGAAACAGTTTAGTGAATTAACAGAAACTAACCATGGCGACCGAGTCACGTAAGAATTAGAAGTCTAATTAGGCCCAATGTAAAAATAAGTATTATTCACATTACCGATTTTACTCGGAAAACAGCAATCTGTAACTTATTATTAGATTATTACCATGTGACACAGAAAATAGTGACGTCACAAATTTCATACCAATAAAGCGTATTTGAAGTTAAACAAACGTAAACAGTTGCTAATTTGAGTATCGTCAAATTATACCATATTCACTTACGAATTTAGTCTAACAATTTAATAACATTTATCGTTAATGTTATCTGCACGGCCATCACGCGACGGCGTGCGAGCTCTCTCGATTTTTCTCGCACTATATCCGTCTCTCTCTTATTAGAACACTTAGAACAAGAGGTATAGTGCGAGAAAAATCGAGAGTATACCGCGGCCGTCCCGTGATAGACGTGCTGGCACTTTTGCGTAGGTAACGATCATTTGTTTCACTATTTAGATTAGTACAAAGAATAAACTTATTCATAGTGCACTTTTGCGTGGTGTGCGTGGGATTTGCGTATGAACACGTTTACGAGGTATCGATTGGGCGGGCGATAGTGCGTTATCTCCGTCGGCCGGCGACATGCAATGTTTAGTAGCCTGTTCAACCTATTATATCTAGCGTGCAATCAACCACTTCTAAAAGTAGATTTGACTTGATATAGACGCCAGGATACACGGGCGCCATGACAATGTCTGGATATCGATAACAGTAGGCACTTTACCGACAGCGTTAATAGTGCAGTATTCAGAACTTTACTTCTATATTCATTATCATCATCATCATACTTATTTACTTACTTAGGCCTCTCCCAAAGAGTGCTAAAGTGACCGGTCCTGTGCGACCCTCATCCAGCGCACTCTTATGTTAGTTATTTGAGCGTTGTTCAATGAAATGGATAGGTAAGCCTTCATACTTATACTAAAGTAACCTACCTGACTATAAGTTTAGTACGGTCAGCCGCAGTAGTTACGCGGGCCTAGTCCTCTAAAAGATCAACATACGGAGACTAATGTCAGGAGAATAAGGATTAGAGTAGATCGGCTGCCAAGAGTCACATATTTTGCATTCGAGTTGCAGACATTCTGTCTCCGACGCCATTAAGAAGCTCGGATGCAAAACAGTCTATGCATTTGGCATCAATTAACAGAACGACGCGCAACACTCATGTTGGGTTTGCGCCGATGCGGCGTGTCTTATATTTGACATCACAAATGAACAAAAACAACATGGACCAACTAGGACCTGTATACAGTGCTAGACAATAGGCGATCTTATCGCTAAGGAGCGGTTTCTTTCAGACAACCTTAGGTTAGTGGAAATTGAACAAAACAAAATAAATTTAAATAGGCCAACAATCTAAAATTCGGAAATATAAATTGTAAAAAAGGTCATAAACATACACACATACATAACCATACATATATAGCAGCAAACATGTAGTAGTTTTAGTATGGAATCAATGTAACGCTTAGGTGAAAACTAATTACATACTTAATAATTCAATAAATAAAAATAAAAAATACACCAAAAATATTTGAAACAACCCAAACTAGAAAAAAAACGGTGTAATAAAAGAACGGTACATGTGGATGTAAGTGGGTAGTCAATTTCTCCGGAAACTAGAGTGAATTGCAATATACCCAGTTTTATCGCTCTTGACGATATTGAAGTATATGCCACTGGTTGGTCGAAATAAACACTTTGACACAAATACAAAATTCAGTTAATTTGGATACATAATGTTTTGTAATCAAGGTATTTTAAATTTGGTTTCATATTTATTATAGATTAGTAACCATAACATGAGTATAGTCGTGATTGTATAGGTGTAGTTAAAAATCTTTCAGGACAGGCAAAATTCAAACTTATGTTTATGACACAATGACTTTATAAAGCGAGAAATTCTCTCACGTACTAAGTATTTCCGTTTTAATAAACGTAGAATGAATCCAAGCCTTTTTAGTTTTTAGGGCATTAAAAAGACTTGTGTTATATGTATGTGTTGGAAGAAATAAATAGTAGGTTGTAAGTAGTATCTATCTAGTTTACATATTTATGTATTAGCAGAAATTCAGCTATGAAAGGTTGTGATGGAACAATATACGTATTTTTTACAAATACTAGTACAGATAAATACCTACCTTACACCAATACCATTAATAATATACAACGCAGGGATAAGTTCGCCTTTGTACCTACTTAACCTATTTTGTCTGTATTGTGACCAATGTCTTGTGTACAATGAAGTATTTACATATATACATTATGTATATTAGGGTGGTATGTACGAGTATACCAGTGATCGTAACTTTTGTAGCATTTTTAGTGCAGCGCAGTTTTGTTAACGGAATTGGTATGAAAAATTTCAATCTTAATGCTTAATTTGCGTTTACAACGTTAATATTAACCTTAATTATTTTATTAAATTTTGACGACCGCTTTAGCCTAGTTGGTAGTGATCCTGCCTACGAAGCAAGAGGTCCGGGGTTCAAATCCCGGTAAGAGCATATATTTGTGTGGTGAGCACGAATATTTGTTCCTAAGTCATGGGATGTTTTCTACGTATGTAAGTATTTATTTATCTATATAAGTATGTTTATCGTCGTCTAGTACCCAAAGTACAAGCTTTGCTTAGTTTGGGACTAGGTCGATTTGTGTAAGGTTGTCCCCTAATATATATTTATTTATTTATTATAATTAATTAACAATTTTGATTGATATTAGCTATACCAATTCCGTTAACAACACTACGCTGCGCCAAAAATGCTACAAAAGTTACGATCATTGATTTAAAGCTTTCGCGCTTCATGCACATAATTAAAATATTATTTTACACAATAATAAACAAGGAGAAATATATACACAGTGTGCCTGAGAGATTTTTACAGCGTTTCTATACAATAGACTAAAATGTCGTGCTAAAGTAGGCCAAATGCAGCGGCCTTGGCTTCCAATAAAATATTTTTGTGTCCATTATGATAACCTAGTGCCAAATACTTTTTTGTTTGCGTTGATATGTGTGTAACTAAGTATTTATATCTTTATTGATATGGCACCAAACTCGCCCTTATTCGAATTAAAGTAGGTACTTTGTTAGATCTAACAAAGTACTTGTTGTAGTTGGAAAACATGGCCCATACGAATATATACATTTATGACTGGATTTTAGGAATGTATTACTTGGAAACCCTTGCATTGGTAGACGGAGTATGAATGCAAGCACAATCTATTACTTACAAGTAAAATCTCATTTAGAAATTGGAAATTTGTCAATTGTTTCTTTGTGCTTTTTGTTGCTGCTTAGTTAGTAGGTACCGCCCAATTGCAATATCAATAGTAGTTCATCATGCAAATGTTATGGTAGCGGTACGGCTTGGGTTAGGCTGACGGCAATGCATCGATCGCTGTGCATGTCCCGAACATTTTAGTGGAACAGTTAACATACCAGAAGACGCATTCTGTTACGGTAAATTACTCTAAGTAATTAGCTTAAGATTATGTTTCTACCTGACGATTTGAAAGTGCTTGTTATTGGGCCTACTTGAATAAATATAATTTTGAGTTTGAGTGTGGTTATTGCAGTGAGAAAAATAGTTAACCACCACGAAAACTAACTCTATCGTATTTATCCAAATGTTAATATTGTTTGTCTTTCCTTACCATAACAAACAAATTCAGAACCATATTCGAGCAAGCGTAAAGCGTGTTGTTGGCGCCGGTCAAACGTATATAAATTTAGTACCGAAGGTATTTTTTTAAAATTTCGTAATCAAACCATTGGGCATTGTTTGGCAATTTTTTGATGTTCTAAATGTTGATTGATGTTCAAGGACAACACAAACAATCTATTGTCGTGCAGGGTCGTAGTTAGACAAAAGTGAAGTGCGAATACCTCGGACTATCAGAAATCGATACTCTAAGTCGAATAGAAACAGAAATATTGCTTCTATGATATTAATAGTCAGAAATATTGTGATAACTAAATAGTTTTCTATAGTGACTCTTACAGACAAACTGTAAAACAGTTGACAGGGAAATGTAATAGATTGAGTTTTGTATCTTTTCTTTAGTAAAAATCAATATATAATAAAATAAATAACCAACGTGCTTTATAAATTATTATTACAGCGCAACGCGTGCATATTGCAATACCTACATCAGTAACTACCATAAGTAAAGTTATTTAAAACTTCAAAATTAAATCATCGTAATGGTGCAAACTATCATCATTTATTTCATTCATTTAGGCGGCTTCATCAATAATTAAAGTGTTCAATTAAATGAAGCATGTTGTTTAATCTTCTATTGTTTTCAAATTGTATGATTGCATAGAGCTTCCACTAACATTTTAGTTTTTATTTGTATCATTAGTCAATTCGTAAGATTATCGTTATAGGACAGCTTATGAAAACTTAAAAATGCCGTGCCATTGTTATATCCAAAATGAATATGACAGTATAAAAACTGTTCGCTTGTTTCACACGGCTCCCCGCGCCATGTTGCGTGACGTCAGCGCGCACGCGCGCGACATGTGCGCGTATCAATTTGATCCGCGCCCGCGCAGCTGCGACCGACGACCCCTGCGCCTAGACCATTCAACTCTACGCCCAAAAAGACACCCCATATTTTGGGTGATTAATCTGAACCGCTTTGTCTAGCCAAACCCTTCGGCATTATTTGCACGCGCAAGCTATCTGCATAAGTAATAGTACATATTAAAATGCATCTATTGTATGCATTACCGGCTCCAGCATATGCGGCCAGCGACAAGCATGATGCGAGTAATCCACCCAACCGGTCGGCGGGTAATTTATATTATTCTTTTCTAATGTAATTCTAAAAACCACCTCCTCATTAACCATTCGTGACGTTCAATTAATATTAGTCAGCTAAGTATTCATGAATATTGTCTGCATAATTTATAACATTGTATTGTATCGCAGCTTCCAACTAGTTATGTGAGTTAACGTCGCCGACAGTCACCCCCCAGGTCCTGCAGACTGCCATTACCCAGTAATAATAGCAGATATTTGGTGCTTCTATCGGACCCGACAAAAGTCTCGCGACGCGACGTACAATCAAACTGCAGAACAATAAAAGTTCGCGAATCAAACAATCGATCCATCGACGAGTCCATTTATAATCGCGACAGCTGCGCGGGGTGGAGCTGCCAGGGAAAATTGTGACAGGGTCCCATCTCCCACGGTCTTGGCTAGCCCCTGCTTCTTTGTCGCGGTAACGGTGACGCATCCAATGTCCCACGATACCATGTTTGAGGCTAGCCGTTAGAATTGCATTAGAATAGACGGGGACCTGTTCCTTTTGAGCTATTCAGAGTAACCCTAAATGTGTGTAGACACCACAGTGACGACTCTATTGTATTAAGTTATCTATGTAACAATTAAATGCATTCACTCATAATTTTACTTCAATCACCAGGCACAAGTTGTACTTTATACATTGAATTCTTCAGCCTTCAGTTCAAAATAGTCTTTAATAAAAGATCAGTGGCGTTTAGCACATTAGTACTTTTACAAACACAATTCTCACACAGCATGTGTCGGGTGCAATCTGTAAATGATTGCTTTGATTAGGTTGCACGCTCCCTTCAAAAAGAGGGTCCCCATTCCTGACCAATAACAAACTCATTCCTAACCTAGACCTACCGCCAGTTCCTAAATGTACCTTATCACTGACATCTACACTTCTGAGTCCAGGGTAAATTTGATATGTGTTAGAATGTACCTAGTTCATACGCATTGTTCACATTATTATTCTTAACTGAATGGTGTACTGCATGAAATTAAAACTTGTTGTACATGCCAAGGAAGGTAGGTTATGGATTTGACGCATACATGTGTCTCAAAATGAAACTGTAACATGAAATACAAGCGCAGCCCTTAACCATCTAGGCAGCATGAATGACTAACATGACGCTGAACCCTTCCTCCATTTAGTGCAATATGTAGGGATAGGCTAGCCATGGTGACATTAGAATGCGTACGAGCGACATCAAATATTTAGCGATTAAAATGGAAAGTGCGGTTCAACGGCCCAGCTAGGGCGCCACGCGACGCGGGCCGTTACTACTACAATGCCAACATCGAAAAATAATAAAAAGCAGCTTTAAAGTGTGCTAAGGTCGTCCGGTTTTTTCCCGTAATAGAAGGGTTCTATTGAATTGAGAGTTTAAAAAAATAGGTCGTGGATGTATGATTTTATTGGGTGGCAATTCGATGAGGGGTGCTTGCGTACATAATGCGAGGGTGTGGGCGCGTTCGAAAGTGTACGACTGTACGTGTGACGTTTTAAGCTACAGTCCTATAGAATAGAACCGTGTCAGTCAGATATTTATGCCCGCATTGCCGCTGACTGTACTAAAAACGTCGAGTGGATGTCGATGATACATGAAACTGTTCTAATTAGCTTGTCCTATTATGACAACCTTGTTGGTGACCTTAAGAAAAACCGCTATGTCTGATTTACTTAAATTGAAATGTCAAAAAGAACTATGAAAGTATAGTGTCATAGTGTCATGTTTTCTTACAATTTCAGTTATGTAACATTTTTCCGAAAATAACATTAAATGTGAACAGTACATTTTAATTAATTTGATCTACCACGTTTGAGTAATAATTATAAAACGAAGTGGTGGTTCAATGTCCCCGCGGTGGTGTCGGACGGAAGCGGGGCTTCCCTCTCGTGTCGCCCACACGTACCCGCGGCACGCTCACCTCGTGGAAGTGAAGTGGTGTACCCACTTATTCATGTAGTGTAGTGACTGTATTATTAGTGAGAGGGTATAGTGTGGGGGATAGCGCAAATTCACGATGAACAAATTCGGGAGATACGTAAGTTTTCTTTGACAGTAATCTCTCGTAGAGAGTGATAGTTGAAACGTTGTTGAAATAAGGTTTTGACTCCATGAATGATTCTAGTGAAATAAAATTAATAATGTCAGCCGACACCAAAATTACCAAAATTTAATGAATTGGTTTGATATTCATATAGACCATATTCCAAAGACTATCCATGTTGTATCACAATTGATTCAATTATCAAAAGTAGCATGCATTGACATAACATTGAATTTCACGCGACTTATGTAAAAACCTTTTTTTACCTATAGTCTCATTATCATTATGCTGACTTGCCAAGATACATAAACTTTCTTGTTCTATTTACAAGCACTGGTCTGAATGCAGTAAGCAAATATTCAGCACCAAACGTATCAGAAGCCCGCTCATAAATCTCGTTACTCGAGGCGCAACAACTCTTCAATAAAAACCAAAGTTTCAAACTAAAAAAATCATGTAACGTGGTGGTGGCGGCGAGGTGGAAACGAGTAAATAAATAAAGTGTGTCGGTCAGTAGCTCCCCTCGGGGGCGGCTAATTGGCCAGTGTTTACATTCTTTCACCATGGAGAAGTGCAGCGAGCCCAATCAATCACCTGGTGCTGCAAGCTATGATTGTCAAACACGCCGCGATTAGCTAGCGTAATCCGTGCTCCTTGAAGCGACGGAGGTCAATTAAGGATATCTAAGTGGTTTGAATGAGTTTGGGATTGGAGTACTATAAACTATGACGTATTTATATGCCAAAACTGTCACTTATCAAGGGTTGGATGATACATGATAATGTAGGTTTTTGGGGATGATACCTACAAAGTGATTGGACTTTATTATTGCTGTACTTACAGATAAAATAATAAGAGGTTTTAACATGTAAACAATTTTATACAACATTGTTTTAGTACCAACCGCCCGATTTTGGCCTTGCGGTAAAAAATATAGTGTACAATTTACTTTCAAGTGATCACCATAACTTTGGACTAGTAATCCTTGTAATATTTCGCATACTTTCAAGTAATGACATTACTATTTTGTGCATATTTTATAGTGCAACCTCTGAAATTAATCTAAGTTTCAAGGTTGTTTCCAACCTCGCCACCCACAGCTGATTGCGATCGATGGTACCTCTCCATGCTTGTTGTCGAGGCATTCAGGTTATGGTTCCCGTCTATATATATACCTAGCAGGGCTGTTATTCTTTACGGGCTTTTGCGCCTAACCCCACCCGTCACGCCTAATGAAACTAGATCCCTACCTACGCTTAATTACCACGCATCGTGTCGTCAAGATACCTATATTTGTGCGTGAGCGTCGAGGTGAGCTTAAAACAGTTACAGAGTAGCGGGGCTAGTCTATACTCTGTAGACCCGGCGCGTCACCGCGCGGGGCAACGCACGCGAGGCATGAATGACACTACCGGGTGTTGCTATTCTTATAACAAACAACCTTCGGCATGTTGGAACCTATTTATGGTAATGAGAACTTTCCCGATCTGATGGCTATGGTTGAGGTTATATAATGTGGCCGACTTTTTATAAAACTGACAATCTGTTGGAATCTTCTATCTAGAACGTGTAGAGATGCTATTTGAATGGCTACTTTTATGCAATCAGGCCAACTCCAATAATCTCAAGTATACCTCGCCGTGTGGTGTCGGGTTAGAATAGCACCACCCCCTTTCTTCCCGTGGGTGTCGTAAGAGTCGACTTAGGGAACAGGGTTGAAGTGTGATGTGGGCGATGGGCTAGCAACCTATCACTGTGGTATCACATTTTGTCGATCTTTTATACCCACATTTATGCTTAAAAGTGGCACTAGAACACAAGTTTCATGTGTTCTGCCTACCCGTTTTAGTGATAAAGGCTTGAATGTGTGTATGTATGTATACCTGGGGCACAATTCCGAAATCTCTTTGACCTATTGAAATCGTCTTGGTCTGTACATGCTCTCTTTTACGTTAGCACATAGCCACGTGAATGAGAGTTAACTTGCTTGTCCGTGATCTAAGTTCTACACTTTTACTACTGTAGTATCTAATTGCTAGCTAGCTATAAAACCATTTAATAGGCTTTTACTCGTATGTCCAATAACCATTTAATAGGCTTTTAATAGTATTATATATTTTAACGGGACGGGGTATGTGGTAGTATGCGTTCCACATGTTATATCGATTGCCACCGTGTCTGGATATCAGTTACATCGGCAATTAATGTGAAGCCGGTATGTGTTATAGTTACTCGGTTACCATCAGTTTCAATCTAGCTTCATGGCGCTATCACCATTGGGAATTAAAACCTATAAACATAAACCCCCTTATTCATAAAACTTAAAATGTCTCTGCTAAATAAAATGTGCTTTGTCCCTTTCTTACGAACACACATGTCAAAGTCACAGATAAGGACAAACGAATTTTAACGGCATTTTAGTTAAAACAGGCTTGTAGTACGTTTATGAATACGGCCGAAAGTATCTAGTAACTACATCCCTCATGTTATAGAATTAATTTACCACCACGTCTAATTCGAAGCCATCCATATAGTATCAAATCAAACCCGCGTAAATGCTTGCCTTAATGAGCTTTGAGATACGACTACGACGGGTTCCTAACACTGAATGTGTAAATGATACGATTTTCTCCCGAACAACCTTTTAATTGCCTTAAGGCGCCGTAGGTTCAACGAAGGTAAGCGAACAGAATTTTTGGAACAATATAATGCGTCTGTTTATAATAAGATGTGTTAAAAAATACAAATAGTAATCTTGAGGCTTTTCTGCAGGGAGATCAGTGTTTAGAAACAAGATTAAGCTGTTTTCGCTCGATGGAAAAAAATCACGAACATAGGTCTAAAAGGGTCTAAAATACACTTAAAATATTTGTTAAAAATTATGCACAAAAGCTAAAAATATTAAATTGGCTTCTAAAAATCGGCAATATCATGTTTGAGAGAACTCAGTGTTTACTTTTTTATTTATTTAAACAGCCAAAAAATTAAATATAAAAACATTATTTCCGCGCGATTATTTCGCTATGCTCAGTGAGAGGGAGAGAAGACCATGAACCTACGGCGCCTTAATATCGTACTTGCTATCAATTACATTCTGAAATTTCGTCGCATCGCAGTCAGCAGCCAAAAGTGCTCAAAATGACCTGCACTCGAGTCAAATTTGTCAAAAGGATAAGGACTGCCTAGATCATTGTGAGCGTGTTATTTTGCTTTAGCTGTTGGCTGTAGGTACCCGAAAAGTCTGAAACGTGGCTAAATAAAGTGTTAAAGTCAACAATGTCCAAGTCGGCGATTTGGCCACGTGATGAAAGTTGGTCACGTTTGTTGCAGAAGGGAAGCCTATTGACAGAAGCTGCGTGTCGCAACGTTGTTTGCGTGAATGTCGAGTAGGCGGGCGCGGGTGCAGCGGGCACCGTTGTCGGTGTATCTTTGTAGCTATAGTCGATATCAAATATGTGTACACATTTTTCGCCTCATTAGTCTCATTACAAAGCAATTAGGTGCAAAATTTTAAACACATCTTTGACATCAACTGTATATTGAGAATAAAATGTTTCTGTTGATACACTGCTTGTATATATGTAAGTATTATATAATGCCACTCGTCCAACTCCACGCAGGTATTTGCCCAAATATGGCTCAGAGCTGTAACGACGAACTTGGAAAGTCGAAGTTCGGGTATTTCCATCTCTGTCGCACTTACATTACTTGAGTGACAAGGATGTAGGATGCATGCATACGAACTTCGACATTCGATTTTCGTGGTAGCGCCGCTGCTTCTCTTTTGTTTGTAGTACGAAAGTAGATACAAAACGAATATTTTATCTTAAAAGCATTAATATACCTATATAATTATATTATAATCAAATTAATCAAGAGTCTAGTTAAATCAAAACATTCGTTGGCGCTAGCTGGGATCCGAAATTAAAAGAACTCGTCAAACGGCTGGTCCGTAGAAGAAAAAAAAAGAGTAAGTTTCATTTTAACGGATTTTTCATAAAAACATATTACAATGAAACATGACACTTGATCAGAGTTTGAGTTGAGCTTATTAGCTACACGCAGCAGAGGCAGGAATAAAATTACGGAAATTTTACTTAGAATATAGTTATATAAGTAACATAAAGTGACTTTGCTTAGTGCAACTGTGCATACGCGTTAAAGCATTACTTATAAGTAGACCGGGGCCAAGATTCCCTCCGTCTTAATTGCCAGAAAGGACCGTCTCTCGAAAAAAAAATTTCTGTCTATCATTCCGATTTATAAAAACAGTATCACAAAGTGGGGTTATCCCTTCCTCATTACATTTTGAATCTCGGATTACACTATACAGTGGAGTACTCGTAGCGTGTGCATGCGATACGGATACGAAACGCGTTATCAAACTAACAGCGATCGATGCAATGGCCGATTGCCGCCGCGGCGGCGACGAACTTCACTACGCTACGCTGGCATTCACAACGCTTACAAATAATTGCCTTTAGCAAACCAGTATAAGGCTGGCATTCTAATCCATGGTTATTTTATTACAAATCTCTGGTTCAAGTTATACTAGGAATGCGTGGTAAGGTGAGTTGAGATGGCATTGTGAATGGCATAGTGTAGGGGACACGGTTCCGCGAAAAGCCGGTTAATCAATGTTGCATGGGAAGGCTTAATACACCCCTGTTTGTGTTTATTTTCGTCATGATATTAAATAATTTCAAAATTAACTTAACAGAAATAACAACAGCACACTGATTATTATAATTGGAGTGTTTGGAGTAGTTAAATTCGTCGACAAACGACGAAGCTATCGCGAGTTATGCGCTCTAACAATACGATCCTATTTTATTTTCTATCGCAAACTGTGTTTTTTTGTATAGAGCTGTTAGGGTTTGATCCGGGAATGGTCACTCTATGGATATTCATTCTGACAACTCCAAAACTACGAAACTATTTCAATCTTTCTATGGTACAAAATGTGTAGTGCATCCGGAACTGAAGGTGCTAGTATCTAAATTCTGTCAAAGAAACAGAGAATAATCATTTTTGTTTAGGTTTGTTTGACAGAATTTAGTCTTACAGTTTCGGATAAATTAGGTATACAGTCAGCAGCAAAAGTAGCTACGCGGGTCAAGTACACACGACTCTAACGTCTAGAGGATCAGGACTGTCTAGATCGTTTTGGGCGTCTAATTTCCAAAGAGTAAAGTAATTATAAGGAGAAGAGTGGCAAGGTGGCAACTCTGACTTTTAACTAGCATGTATGGAAGGTGCTGCCGCCAGTGTCAAGGAAATGAACTAACGCAGTTTACTCGCATAGCTATAGATATATACATATATATATATATATAGAAGTATACATGTATGGATACCTGTGCGTGTGTATATCTAATATTTATGCAGGTATACGTATGCGTACTTGTGATATGTGTGTATAGATTACGTATGGCTATTTAAGAACTGAATGCAATGATGTGCAATTTCTTATATTACATAATTGACTGAATTCAAAGTTTTAAAGTCTTTTACAATAACAATAACAAGAGAAAACCAAGAGCGTATATTCAACATCCGATCCGAGCGAACGAAAGCCAGAGTTGACAATCGATGGTGATCGTTGGCGCCTTGGCGTTTGACAGCTATAGTCTATTTTTATTTCTAGTTCTTCACCCGGCCGCGAAGAGGCGCTGCAAACTGTCAAACTGTAGGCCTTTTTAAGTGTGCCCTCCTGCTAATTTCGTTAGTTCGTTACCTAAAATACAAATATTTGACAGATCGTCCATGACATAAAGTACGTACCTACATTCAAAGATTAAATAAATAGCTTTATGGTCTCCATGTCACAAAGAGACATTATAAACGTCAAAATGAGTCTCAGGGCATTTACAAGCTCGTGTAAATTCAGTCATCATTTTCGTGTGATCATAGTGTGTTCATCAGAACCGGTCATTAGCTGATAATCAAATATTGGTTTTCACCAATGAGCCAATAAGTAGGACCGGGAGTGGATCCACCCTCTATTTATTTTGAAGTGTCGTCTGCCATAGTAGAATGAATACTTTGACATATAAAGAGTGCTTACCTATACTCCCAATAAACGGTTTTTTGTGCTGTATTAGTTAACTGTCAGTGTCACATTTGAGGATATGGTAGCAGATATATATAGCCCGTCCAGCATCTGTGGGGGCCATAAACAATAGATATACAATCAAATCTGTCACTCCTTATTTTTTTAGGACCTACCTACCTACTACATAATACAAGATGACTTGGACCTACTAATTACAATTGTGAAAATGAATGAGACCTTTGTTTTTGATAGCTACTCATAATAATTAATTTTCACAACAAGCTCACAGATACGAAGCTATTGTCGACTAGTTTTCTCACTTAACACACTAAGCTTGCTGCAACAGCATCGTGCTTTCTAAAACGTCGTAAGTGTATAGGGATTCTAATAAAGTTAGGCCGCTTAGTTCGCGAGCTTGCGCCGGCGACCCCTTGCGCGCAGCTGCGCTATTGTGCGCGCAAAATGCGCCCCCGATCTATGCTAGCCCCGCATCTAGCCGCCGCTATCAAAAAAATATATTTCGTCTATTATTATTCCTAAAATCGCAGAGGTCAACGACTCGTTGATGGTTTGATCGTGCTCTTCGGAGAACGTTTTTTTATCTACGTACTTATTCACGTTGTTAATGGTCCAATCTTTTTTACGAGATGCTTATTTACTATTGTTTTCATATTCGCATTTTGTAGTATAGGTGGAAGCCAGGCTGGGGTGTAATTTCTACATCGCCAGACATATGTTTATATTGTTAGTGTTTCGAGTTGGAATTTCTCTTATTTATACAGTAATTCACACTTAACACATTTATGTTTGACCGACTACGGCAGAACCGAAAGCAAGGGATATGACTTAAGCAGTCTATGTTTTTATTTACGTGTGCCGAAGCGTTCAAGATACATTGAGATACAAGATAGATAGATTGAGGTGTCAATCGATTTGACATTGTGCTCCTGCGGTGACGTAGGCAACCTTTTGTATGGTTACTCACGTAGTTACTTATTCGGTTAGTTTTCTGAAGGCGGGTTACAGTTTTTTTTTCTTTTTATGCTTGTCGGACAGTGTTAATGCAGTATTTATGTGTAGTAATTTAGTCCGCGCCCAATCGTCCCGGAATAACCGGTTCTGCAATTAGGGTAAAACCCGGATAGTCGCCCCTGAGGTACAGTTGCCTTGATTGCAATTACTCTAGTTTCGCGAATGAAACACACATTATTTTATTTATCTATCGAGAGACTCTGCAACTACCACTAAGTTGACCGTGTTGCATGTCTCTGTGCGAATGCATGGGACGGCTAATTGCGATCAAAGTTCTTGCGGTATAAATTTCCTCTTTCTCGACGGGGCATCTACCCAAAACGTAATTTACATGGATTTGGCAACCATCCCCTACATGGGATAGTTGTCCCAAAATTTATAGGTGCGCAAAAATCGCCAATACTCTGGAAATATCAAAGATATTGTTCATTGCTTTCATAAAGAAGATAATAAACCAAGGTACCTACCCATTTGCAAATAAAGAATCATGCTTTTTGTACAAAATTATTTCAAAAAGTGGGGCATTTATACTGGTTTTACCCTAGAGCGCTAGAGTTTGTAAAAAAGTCTTTTACCAATTTTTAATAAGAAATAAGATCCGGTGTTAGTCTACAAGTTTTTGCAGTCAACTACTTCGTTTTTTTTTTGGTTTCCAATGAACCCGAAAATGACCGGTTCATATTGCGTTGTTCAGGTAGTTGCTGTGATCTTCTGTTTCAACCGGATCAGATCAGTAGTAACATAACTTTGCATTGTCACCGATCCTACATAAGTATGCCAAATTTCTGCTCAATCGAATACTGGCAAGGGGCTATAAAATAGTTTGCAAAGTTTGAAGGACAACTTACATATGTACGAACATAGATACGAACATAATGAACAGTGCATGTTTAATAAAAGCTTGTAAAAAGTATGCACGTATAATGTTCACATATAATTACGTGATACAAATAAATCTAATTTAACGAACTGAAATGTTAGTGGTGGGTGGTGGTGAAAGCAATTCTAAATACTTACAAGCACCTGTAGATGCATGATTAAAACTGTTAAAAAACTTTTCCACACGCTGCACCCTTGCACACACTTTCACACATCCCCACACTCACACACCCACACCCACACACACACACACACACACACTCACACACACACACACACACACTAGCACACACACACACACACACACACACACACACACACACACACACACACACACACACACACACACACACACACACACACACACACACACACACACACACACACACACACACACACACACACACACACACACACACACACACACACACACACACACACACACACACACACACACACACACACACACACACACACACACACACACACACACACACACACACACACACACACACACACACATAAGTTTTCCAACTACTTCCAGATTCCTTAGTCTAAACTAAATTAGATTGAATTAAATTAATTTAAACTACAAACTATACTTACTCTGGCTAGGTTAATAGTATAATTGTGGGTGTGCATACTTATGCACGCACACATATGTATAAAAATAAGGAGTAGGTAGGTATAAATATAAGTGGTCTGCGTGTGTGTATGGGTGTACGAATATGTACACACATACCTACACGCGGTGATCTATCTAGACTAAGTAGACTAATTAGTTTACAATATAACCTTATCTTACCTTTTTTTCTCTTAACACAACTGCATCAATTGTTTACCTCCATATGGAAGAGCGGTGCCCCTTAGCACAGGTATTATTTTTACTTAAAAAGGGGACACCAGCACATGTAACATTTGTAGTACTAAGAAAAGAAATAAATCATTTTTCATTTTTTTTTCATTTCATTTCATTTTCAATTGGCTGAAGTAGGTGTTTAGTAGTAGTGGGTTACCAAGGCAAGATGTCAAGGTCACGGCCAAGGGCACCGGCCTCGGCCCGGCCATGGCATGGCCAAATATCCTTGGCCGTTAACTGATTCTAACTTGGATTTTTGTTTAGTAAGGCTAGTTTAGTTAATTTATATGATTTGACTCGAAACAAAATTTACGAATGAATTACATAAGTACATACTTTGACACTCTTTGGGGGAGGCATATGTCCAGCAGTGGACGTCTTTCGGCTGGTATATTTAGGTACCCACTTATAATTTGAGCATTCAATTTACGCCCAAAAACGCTTAGAAATCTGTTTTTTTTTTGAGTTAAAAACTTGAGTCGAGCTTGCACATGAACGGCATGAGCGTTACTTACCACCACCGTGCAATATTTAAATTGTAGGGTGCTGCGGTTCCTAAGACCCACAACCCTCAACAATGACGTCTCATAGATCTCTACTATTCGAACCTTATTGCTTATTTGCATTTTACCAGACCTAACTTTTGCTACATATCTATACAAGTAACACTTGCACATTCTTAGCCTTGGCGAATTAGTATTTATAATACACGTATAGTATTGTGACGAGAACACACAAAAAACTCCGAAGAAGTCTTTTGTTACAGACGAAATTTCTACACTCCGAAAGCCTTCTAAACGAAAATTAGGATGCAGATGATATATTACATATCAGTTGGATAGGTTACATTAGTATTATATACTGAAATATCTAACAATGTTTCAACGGAAGATGGTTTTCAAATGACTCTTCGGAATGGTGTATATGGTATGCCCCATTATGAATTATTGTTGGAAATCACTGAACGTATTTCTTAAACTTTATAAAACGACTTGTGTGATATTTTTTTCCAGTTTTGATTTATTCTGTCAGGGTGTTCAAACTATCATCTGTTTTCATGTAGGTATTTGTGTTCAAATTGAGATCACAATTTCCGTTGTAATATTCGGCAATGACTCGTATTGGATTGGGACTGATATAGACGGATGTAGGGAAAAGTGCCGTAGACTTGGTTGGATTTCGGAAGCTTCGAAGTCGAACCTTTGAAGACCTTTTTCAAAGGAAATGATTAGCTTCAAACCCCGCGTGTCTGTCATGCACTCAATTGACAGTATCAAACGAAACATTTAACAACGAACTCTTTAAATTTAAATATATCGGAATAATCGTAAAGTTCCTTGCGGGGGAAGAGAGCCTCTATCCAGGAAGTCGCAAAAATATCTAAAGTGCATAACATAACAACGCACTCAATATACACATAAGCGATGCATCAGAAAAGCGTCCCGATATTAGAACTCCGGCGGAACTCCTCGGCTGACCTTTCAATCAGAATATCGAAGAGTTTTTTATTTTTCATACAAAACAGGTATTATAGTTTTGACCTTGTATAGTCAACAGCAAAAGTAGATGATCATTTTAGTACCTTGTCACTTTCACTACTTAGACGCGTTCCAAGTGTCGCAGTATTGTTACGTTTAGTGCGACAAAGTACTAAAATGATCATCTAATTTTGCTGTTGACTGTACTGTAGATGTAGGCCGTTACTGGCACACTGCAGGAGGTAGGGCAATGTTTTATAATGTGTCGGGGCAAGCGCGAGCGGAATTAGTGCAACTACCATAAAACGCAAATCTGCGGATATTATACAACTTAACTATATGCAACAAACTTAGGTGTTTTAGTTCGTTGAACAGATGTAAGATGTCGTTAGTTTCATACTAACTCTATGTAGGTATGTTTCGATATTCCATAGGCGAAGGCGCGCTTGACGCGAGTGACTTAGTTGAATTTGCTTTAATTCACGTGTATATAACTGGATTACCCTTGTATGGCCTAACAACGTTTTGCCTAATTTCGGTTTACCTAATTTTATTCAGACTAATCTTGTTTCGCATAATAGCTCGTTTTGCCTAATTTTCATTTGTGCGAAAATCATTTTGCCTAATACTCACTTCACCCAATTTTATTTTGCCTAATTTCATTTTACCAAATGTTTGGTTGGTATAATCTTACTTTGTATACTGTTTGACTGACCTAATTACATTTTGTCTAACATACATTTCACATAATTTCATATTGTCTAATCACTCCCCGCCCTCCGCTCGAACTGTCGCCAGAAACTAATAATGAAGGTTTCGAATAAAAGCTTTCGCTAAGTAAATTCTTTAAAAAATCGTTTCTGGCGCTTCGCCGGCCGCTACCGCGGCACGCTCGCTACGCTCGCTCGGCTCGCGCGCTGAGGGTCACAGTTCTACCTAACACTCCTCCTCGCTTCGCTCGTCGTCGTTTAAGAAATAGGTACAGTTGAGTTCTCAAATATCTATACAGACAACCTTTCAAAAATATCTGCATATGTGTCTTATGTCAGTAACAACAAAGTTAGTATCTGTATACATATTTTTGAAAGGTTGTTTGTTTAGATATTGGGTGTTTCGCTCACCGCAGCTGGACCGAAATTAGGCAAAAAGTTAGTAAGTATAACAACATAAACAATGCATGGTAAACCGTCTTTTATATAATTAGTACTTTTTAACAAGTGAATATTATAATGATTATATTTAGTTTAGACAAAAAATCTAAGTAAAAACGTTATTCGGCAATGTGATGATTAGTCAAAATAAGAATCGACAAATTTATTTTTAGATATAATAATATTCGGAAAAACAAGAGTTATGAATAACGTAATTTAGGGTATTTCGAACAAACAATTATAATGAAAAATTAAATTATACAAATTGACTTTAGACAAAAAATGCATTATACTAAAAGTTGTTAGACAAACTGAAATTAGACAAAACGTTATTAGGCCAAACAAGGGAATCCCTATATAACTATGTTTCTAACAAAAATTCCTAATCTGAATGAATTTTTGTAATTCATTGTGTGACACTCATTTTATTCCCTTGTTATGGTAACGTTTCATCGAATGAATTTTTCGCCGAATTTTCATTTCAACGAACCCATTTTTTTTAGAATCAATAAACTTTGAAACAAATCGAACCTAACCTAATGGGTTCTATACAGTAAGTTAGTTAGCAGTTTATGAGCAAAAAAGTGCGATGAAATGAAAATTAGACGAAACAATGCATTAATTTATTTACAATAGGCAAACATTAAAACACATACCTATTCAATAATACATATTCCAATATTTCCAGTGCATCAAAGCTAAAACAAAAATATAGGACAAAATATATCTCACTGAAATACCTACTTATTTAACCGGTTCAACGCCCTAAATTTATAAGAAGCCTAAAGTACATTTATTCCATGCATGTTCTGTTACCCTAGGAAAATATACAATACTTATTGTAAGTAGGTCAGCTTGAAAATATATAGGCATAAAATGTTATATGATGTGATGTGACATGCATCAAATATTATAATCTGCGTCGTCACCTGGGGATCTATTTCACTGAACTTCAATAAGTTCAATAATTGGAATCAATTTTGTACGTACCTACTTGTCGCGTGCGTTCGTTCTTCTCCCACACTCGGTTTGGCAAGTGCGCTCAACTTATAGAAGATGGATTTTCAAATGTAACCGTTAAACAAATATTGTAAGTCCTCGATATAATATAGATTCATCAGATCAAAGTAATGCCAAAAAGATTAGAGTTACAAAAAAAAATCTGATGTATACCGATATTTTTTTGTTCTTTTTATTTCTAAAGTAAGATCATCCTCTTAAAAACTACACAGTAGCTTAAAACAGTAGTGACAGTGAGCTAATAACAGATCCTCACCGATAGCGTAATAATTATATAAAAAATAAGTGAGCAAAAGCCAAACAAAAACACAGTGCTTTTGCGTCTTGGTACTGCTACATAATTAAGTACTTATTTCTAAATGAAAATTGCCCAGACAAGAGTACTTACTAATAAACCTGTGTAAAACCAAGGCTTACTTATTAATCGAGTGTAAGTGCATGCCGAGTAAAAATATCACGCGCCTACTTAAAAGCTCAGAGCAATCGAACGAGAACTAAAAATATATTTTACTACAAGTGGCGTCAAATAAGAAATGAATAAATTGATCCTATTCGTGTATTACGAGAATTTCTTGGTTACCAAGAGAAAAAAATGAACCGCTTAAAATAAGATCACTTAGGTGTCCATATTCCAGTTATAGTATATACCAGTACATATAGTAGTTGTATATAGCAGAAGAACTTGTAATTATGCAAACGTCGCCCGCCGGCGGGGTCACAGTGTTTCGATTTTTTGCTGCTTCTTTGAACAATACCTGAATCGCTTACGCCAAATAATGGTTGGTCGTCTTATTGAAGTTTTGTTAAACAGTGACGGATAGTTTGTTGCGAAGTTGCCAATTCATCAATTCTAACGGCAAATGTAAAACTTGCGTAATTTACGATGGGGTCGTGGGTTCGCGGGTTGTGGGGACCATTAAATTGTACAAGTTATAGTTCATATATCTAAAAAAATAAGTTTTTGTTAAATAAGTGGTAACTACACAATGAATCGTAGATAGAGTAGGTAAGATCACGATAACCATTGATGTATAAAACTAGACAAACATTCGCCACTAAATCTAACTCCAGACTTCAGTGATGTACTCGTAAGTATCGCGAAAGTTACCAAGCGAAAGTGAATTAACAGAAAGTGAAAACGAAGCGAAGAAAGAAAAGAGAAGAGCGAAGATAAGTCCAACTCCTCGCGTTCACTGCCGGAGCCATTATGTGTGCTAACCGATCATAAGGCACGCGGTGAATGCCAAGAGCGGACTAATACTACGGTTTCGAAGACGAACGAGTACGACGCCATTATTGCTTGCGGTCTGAACTCTATCAGTAATAATGACTTTACCTTTAAGAAATTATATTACTATTGACAGGGAGTGGTTGATCTGGAAGAAAATCGTTACGGAACGAAGGATCTACAGTATTTCATGTCATTAATTCATTATTGCTTACAGTGTCTAGGCCGCATATTTGAACTAACCCAACGAGTTCTAATGTTACAGTCAAACGTGTTTCATTTTAGTTTGTTTTTGATATTTTCAAAATACTGCGAAAACCTTGTTAAATTTGTATTGTTTGAAAATATAGAGCGCGGTGTATCCAATATTGTTCTCTATTGCTTCATTTTTATTAATTACTGAGAATTATTTATTTGTATGTTCATTTATATGTTTAAAACGAGGTCAAGAGAAATGGAAAGGTTGACGATTTTTTTTAGTGCCGTCTGGGATATTCAATTCAAAGTTCAGGGGGAATTGAACGACTTTATTGGGGTGAGAATAGCTAAGTACCTCTATATTAATTAATTATAAAAAGGGACCATATTACCGACCGATCAATCAAAATATATAATAAATTACCCAACCATACAAACAAAAAACACTGCTTTTGAAACAAACATACTATGCTGTCCATGAGTTCACGGAGGATAAAGTAGCAACTATGTAATTAGTGGGTAGTTTGTGCATATGAGAATTTGATTTGTATTAGAATTAAGAATTAGTTTTTAGAAATTTTGCAATACCCTGTTCAGGGTCCATGATATACTATTACTTATTTGTAAAACAATGTACCATGGTAAGCAATAAACGAATATTATATACAAGTACTGTGAAACGTTGCTTGCGTGTTAAATATTCGCTACCAACGTTATTTGTACCAACATTCATAGTATTTGTATGGTATTTGTTTAGCTAAACTTAAATGAGTAGGTGTTCAACGTTGTTAATTAATCATGTGTTAGTTACACCGTAATAAATGGTTTCGTGTTACGAATTGTGTTAGGTCAGTATGCGATCTAAGCAATCAGGTCGTTTTAAATAAGTACTTAGGTAATCTGCAGTGCACGTCTAAACTTCTTATCGTTTCTGTGACCATGAGCAACGATTGTAATTTAGTATCAACATGTTTGATGATTGCGTGATATCATAAAATGGACGTTGTTTATTTACGTTTTTGAGTGTTTAACTACAAAATCCGCATCCGCGGATGTCAATCAAGTTCTTAGGATGCAGTGCTACGGTAACTTACTCGACTCATTATAACTTTACTTAAATAATTAGTAAGTACAACGAATAGGCTTGTTTAGTTATGGTGGTGTAATTTGGTGGATTTATATCACATGCAATAGGGGTTTTGATACTAAATAAATCAATAATGTCGTAGGTATTTTCTCGAACAAGGATTAACAATGTAGTCAAATGGAGAAAAAGGCAGCGCGAGGGGTTAAATAATCACAAAGTTATGAGTGTTCAAAGTTTTAAGAAGGGGTATTGTTATGTCCCGTTTCCGTAAAACGCAATTTCATATTAAACAATTGTCGTTTACATGACGCTCGAAGATTGTGACGATACTGACTTCCCAGTCAGTATCGTCACAATCTTATTATTCGTATTAGGCGTATTCTCTCTCTCTCCCTCTCTTACAAGCAATATTAAAACGGTTGTAGCTTCGATATAGACGCATGCAACTCCAAAGGAGTAACATGGGCGTTGCCGACCCTTGATATGATTGAGACCCTAAATAATCTACAATGGCGCGCAATTCATGTAAAATGTTGTCAAAAGTGAATAGTTTTACTAAATTAAACGTTTCTATATCATATCCAAAAATAAGCAGTCAACTAATTAACAAAATGGATTGAATTCGTTTAGTCGAGTAAGAATCCATTCACCGAGATTTAAAAAAAAACTGTACATTCTGTACAACCCGGTTAATTTAAGAATGCACCGTTTGCACGCATACATATTGCTGCAAGGTGCCAACGTGACTTAATTGGGATATATAACCATAACACACAAGTGTCGTTATGTTATGAAACACGCATGTTTAATATCCAGGATTATGAGCCTAAAAGCGACACAATAAGAGGTACGTTACAAGCAAATGTGTTGAAAAGTCATTTATTAAAGTACTATTTCGCATTTGAACTGCATACAATACCAACACTAATTAAATGCTTGGAAAAAAGTTTGTTGAATATAATTACGTTGGCCAGTCCCAAAAGGTGGTTACTTATTCATTTTACCGTCCTGTGATGACTTTATGAAAATGGGGTTATACTATGGTTAGATTTAACAAAATGATTAACGTCTACCTAGTTACCCTATTGGTTTTACCCCAGAACTCCCTGCCATCTCAAAGAGCGTTTTGGTTATCTTCGTTCTGTTAGGTCCTCACTAAATTTGCTTCTTACTCTATACCATCTTACTCAGCAAAATTGTAGGCATAACTCTTCCCTCAATTTTTAAGCTACTCGCCAATTAAGTTCTTAATCTCCTGAATTCATCAGATTTAATCTTAATCTCTTGAATCCTAAAGAATTCTTTCCTGTCGCGTTTTTCCACATTCCTTATTTACGCCAAGCTTATTTATTCCTTATGGTATTATTCTTGTCCTGTGAATTATTAAAAAGTATCAGTTAATTTTAACAAAACAGGGTACAGAACGTTTGCTTTGTATTTGTTGTATACAAGCGCAATTTTAAGTACCCATATGTTCAAAAGGTCTTATCTCTAGCATGCTGTAACTGTAATAATGTCCTTACTGTTCACAACTTAAGGTCGCATTGAGAACTTGCCTTCCGAGGTATGTATGTAAGGCTTTTAACTACGCCCATTGCCATGTCGCAATACCCCAAACGAAACCACTCCGTTGGCGCGTACGTGGGGTTACATTCGGAACGTGATTACGAAAAGGCCTATTAGAACCGGTAGATAGGACATGTCCAAGGGGCTGCCCCTTATCAATCTTATCATCAATACTATACGATTTGGTTGAGGCCCAGACTTTATTTGGGATCTAATTTTAGAAGCCTTCGATATTATCATTATTAACTTGACGGTGACACTAAAAAGAGACTCCAAGATTAAATATGATGAACTTGTTGGTGGTTTAAATTGTAGATACGAGCAGAGGATTTCATAGATGTCCAGAAGGGCATTGATTGTTAATTGACCTGATTAAATTGAAAAGGATCAGAAGACTAATACATCCTCGACATCTCATGTCCTATATACTTTAGGCGTATTATACGTGGCGTCAATTTCAGTACAATATTTTGACAGGTAAACAAAAAATACCCTATACAGTACAGGTACAGGCTGAGGGACAGGAGAGTTAACCATTGACTTAGATACTATTATAACTCAATGGATTTGTGGATTTAACATTGTATCTCGGTCCTGGATGTCTATCGTTTTCCAGAATTTCATAAAATGTAATTTCATTTGCCGGAATTTTACATTCACATTTCATTTTCCATAATATTTATTTGACATAATATTATTTTCCATGACGTTCTATGCCATTCATATGCCATAAACTTTATTTGCCTTGACAATGACAATGTTTTTGAGAAAGACGTGTGGGATTCAGGCGGTTGCGGGCTAGAACACCCTTCATCATCATCATCATAAGCCGAAATACTTCCGTCTACTGCTGGATATAGGCCTCCCCCAAAGAATGCCACAATGACCGGTTCCTCGCCATCCGCGTCCAGCGGACTCCCGCCCTTAGATGAACGCAAAAGGCATCAATAGAAAGTTATAGTTTAGTTTAGTAAGATTTCAAGTAGGATTAATTACTTGAAAACAATAAATAAACACCTTATTTTCAGAAATTCCGACTTCATAACCCTTATGCAGTGTTGCAAAGCATTAACACCTGTTGATGTTCGTAGGTACTAGTAAAGTAAACATGAAAGGATGTTGACTGATAAAACAATGCGTTAATTTTTATTATTGTCATTGCGTAGTAGGTAGGTAAAGTACATTCTTTGTTTATTTCGTGAATCCTTTGATCAGATTATACAAAAGGCGCAACACCGTATATCGTTTTTTTTTCTAAACCATTATAGTGGCTAACAAAACATACGGCCCGTCTGACAGGACACCGTAGCCTATTGCAGCTCCAGAGGTGATAATAATGTTTATCGCGACTAATCATAAATATACGGCCTGTTATGGAAGCTAAAAAGCCAAATGCAGCTCTATTAGTTAGTCTAGTTGAAAGATCATAAAGTGTAAAGTCGAATAGTGAAGATGTAAATACTTGGAAATTACCATACTGTATTTGTGACTGCCGTGGCAGTACCTACAATAATTGTTGGTTGTAATTTGTAGGTGTCTGTAGGTACTACATACTACACCCGTCGCATCCTAAGATTCATTATTGAGTGCCACAATGACTTATTTAGAGGTGTGACTAGCTTAAATCGATTGTCTTAATAAACGATTATGATTTATGATGGCTAAGATTTCATGCTTACTTACATACTTTTCAATTTGAAACCAAATAAACATCCTACAAAAAAAAACAATTTGAATACCTACCCTTGTTTCACTTGTGATTATTAATTTATATCGATCTAATTAAATGACAACCGATTACAAACGCTCATTGCTATACCTATTTAAAAAGAAAAAGTCGTAAAACTTAAACGTCACAATACCGAACCTCAATACGAAATATTTCACTTTTTATGCTAGAAAAATATTAAGTAGGTATTCATTCAATTAGTAGTAAAAAGTGTAAAAACAGTAAGGTAAACGTCCGAGTGCTCGACGATGTACTAGTCAAGTATAATGGCATGGGTACTCTATGTTAAAGCAATATGGGTGAAATTCGAACTATGAGGTTTTTTCTTCATTCGAATTTAAGCCATGTATGTCACTTTGACATAGAGTGCTTAAGTACAGCGTCGAGCACTCGTACTTTTACCTTACCTACTTATGCGCAGCGTTTTTGCGTAGTTTTTTAATATTGCTCAGTAACCTTTGCTAATTTACGTTGTACAGTCGAGGAAATTGAATGTTTAGCACTTTTGGACCTTAACGGTATCCAAATGAAGTTGACATGTGCCAAACATTCATTTTCCTCGACCGTACAATATGTTATGATGTGACAAAAAACTTCGTTCGCTTCGCTCGCTCGTTTGAATATAAGGAGGTAGTTTATAAAATTGTGTGTATACTTGACGCCGTAAGATTCCAAAAAACTAACCTTAAAATTGACATTAAAATGAAAAAAAAAACCGACGCTGGCAAACGTACACTCTTCCAAATGATAGAAGTACTAAGCTAGTTTTTAGAATCTATATACGGCGTCAATTATAAGGACTCATTACCCGAACTACTTACCTGATTTATAGATTCACTAGTATATATGTCGAATGGAGTTTCGGGATGGGCTTCGGCATCTAGGCTAATTTATTCAGCGGGTAAGGATGCGTTCCTCGTTATTACAAATCGCGGGCGTCGATGGGGCGTCTAACATCCACGGGATTGATATGATACGAATATCGATGTCGGTTAGCGACTACTCTATTGTGAACAAGGTTACCCCCATAATCCATTATCTACCGGTCATTGAGAAAACATTGGGAGTCTCATATTTCATCTGTAATAGGTACCTATCTAATGTTTATTCGTATACCTAATAACGTAATAACAATGACTTTTAAACCAATGGACATTTGGCAACTGCATTACGTAATGATTTAATTTGTAGGTATACTTAAGTAACTACTAGAACTACTAGTTAATTTGTAAGTAACTACTTACCTATACTCGTATCTACAGTACATATTCAACAGTCGATAGCGAATATTTATAGGGATCTCCTTTATTCATCTACCCCACACAACCTAACATAAGGCTGTCATTCACATTACACACCCACTTTACCTGGAGACAGGCGAAAGTGCAGGTAAGTCACCACCGATTAGGTATTTATAACTGTTATGACGAATCCCATAAATATACATGAATAGCATAGCTGGGCTGATACTCTGAACGTGCTCAAACTCCTCACCTCACCCGTCACCCCTACGAACCACTGTAATTTAGACCTCCGATGGCTCTGAATCTTACTCTTGGTCACTACGAATCGCCGCGTTAAGATATATTAGCGAATGACGGGTGAGGTGAGGTGAAACAAGTTACAGTATAGCATAGCTTGTATCAAATCATTTTAATATCGAATCGAACACTGACTATGCGAGCCAAGTGTCAACTGATCTATTTGTAACAAGAGTGCTACGCGTGACCCTTGCGCGGGGCACGTGCCGCCAAAGTATTACCAGTACCTGCATAGGAGTTATTAAATAGGTACACGTAAGACCTAGGTACTCGTATTCGTCGGACCCAAGAGCGAGCTCTCGAATACTTCCAATAATTGCGAAGCGTGCATCCAAGCAGTTAAATTTCGCGACTGCATCGATAATAAGCGGATTGCGTCTGTTATCATTTTTGCTACATGGCCTTCTAGTGTGCGTCTAGATATCGTTCCCACAATTTTATCAATTTATGTTATCATGGGAATTTACAGTTACGCATGGCATGACGCGACCCGTTTGCGCGGCCCATTTCCACAAGCGACCTGCGGGTAACACAGCAATGAGTCACACGCTGCAATTTTGGCCACAGTTTAGTCCGTTGGGCATCTCCGTTGTCACTCAGCGATTAACGTGCTGGCCCTCGTCCAAAGCCTGTAGTACCTACGCGTACACTTCCCTTTGTTTATAGACATTGTGACATGTATATTCACATACTACGTGGGTTTTCCTGCTGCCGACGTGGATGCCAGTTTAAGTATTTGCGCGTGTAAATATCGAGGGCGTTACTATTGTGAGTCAGGTCTCAAATTCCGATATGGTTCCATATTTCGCTATAGAATGACGAGGTAAACTAGAAACATATGATAAGCTGATAAGCCCTTAGTAACGTTACACGTCATAGGTACGTTTACAAAATATTATTTAGTAGACCTACTTCCGAGCAAATGTGTATGTCAGTTATTATTGTGTGCTGTGCTTGCATCATTGCACAATGAACTGCAATTCTTTCGATGACAAATTTACAGACTATGCATTATAATGATGTCACGTTTAATTAACATTTTTATAGGCCTAAGATAATTGTAATCTATAATAAAATTGGTATAGGTACACATTGCGCAGTTTGTTATATTTAATTAAGTCAGTGTAATGATAATATATGCTATGCTATTTACCTCTACAGTGTAACAGATTTGTTTTCATTACCCTTTACTAGGTATATACCGAGCCAACAGGTAGGTAAGTATATAAAAATAATATAAATTTCCTTTTCAGTGAGGTAAGTATTCAGCTGAACAAAGGAAGGATCTAGATAATTAGGTGCGGACAAAAATAGTCGTCGCGTAGTCGGGCCCTGGCCAGATGACGTCACGGCCAGGGCCGGCGGCGGGGCAAGACGGGCCCCGCGCCAGTGCCGCGCGCGCCGCCCGCCTGTTCGCACGTACACGTACACGCCGCTGCAGCCACCCAGCGCCGCCAGTCGTCCACCACTCCACCCCCCCTGCTGGCTGCCTGCGCGCTCCCGAACACGACTCCGGTGAGTACAACATCTACCCACCTCGCATGTCGCCCTAGTCCCCACGTCACACATGCGCTAGGAAAGTTATTGTCCAAGTGCAACGAGCGATGCACCGTGGTGACAAGCCGATGCAGATTTCTCCTCCCGGCTTGGTGGGTGCAGCGATCCCACCTAACGTCAACATACTGCGACTGTCACTAGTAGGTATGTATTTGCACTTTTTAATTTGACGTAGTTTTAGTTTTCTTGTATAGAAGAGCGAGTCAACCTTGGCGCATCGTGCATTGCAGCGGGGACCTTGCAAGTCACGCGTCACACTAACCTCGCCTTACGCCGTGCTCGTGCCTTTACCGAGTTTTCACTCGGTAATGTTTCAAAGTCGATTCCAATTTTGAGAACGCTTTCCATTGCTCCGCCGGCTCCTTGTAAGCCGGTGTGTATCAACGATTGCAGTTTACAAAAATAGCCCGCAATGGTTTTAAACCAATTCCCTAAAGTCGCGTAGTAAGAGTATCTTGATAAGGACTTATGTTGATAGACGCGTTTGACGGAGCGGACGCAAACAGCTGACCGATGACGACGTAATTATTTTTTGACTGATAACGAGTAAATGACGCGGTCGATCAAGGACGTTGAAGCATTATCTAGTGGTATTTCCCGTTTAGTGCTAAACTAACTTACTAATCGTTCGCCCACACAAACGACAGTCATTACCAAAGTTATGGTGTTAATTGAATTGGTCGTTTAAATAAGTAAGCCAATTCTTTATTAAACTGGGTACCCAATACGGGTAAGTATTGTGCCATGCGTGCACACGCATACTCGTACCTAGCTACGTTCTAACAAGGGGCCTCGGCGTTTCCCGAGTTATCGCACTGGAAAAACACGCCATACTTTATCGCAGCCATGCTCACTATCAGAAGTGCAATTCGGCAAAACAGAACTTCAGCGCAACCGCAACGCTCCACTGACTAGAAGTTGCGTTCTTCTTATTTGTGTTAATGAATCAATTTCACTGTAGTTTTTATAAAGTTTTGTTGCAATTTAGTTTGAAACAGTACATGGTTAGCAACACATTCGTGTACAGATAGCATATTGCAGTACACACCATCCGCTCGCCTTCACCGGCGCCGGCGCTTTTATTGCATTTGCTTCATTTAGGGCACGGGACCAAAACGATAAAATTGAAAGGAGTACGATGTCCACTTTTCCTCTCACCCAAAGTTGTCTTACCAACTGCACGGTGACAATACCCGCTCCAGTTTACATTACTTTCTTGACTTAAATGGTCATGAAATATCCGTAGCTATGCACGCGATTAGTAATAACAATAACTTGCCATGCCACCTTACTTGGCACGGTAATTACTGGTGCCGATTTTTGAACACTTGAATAGCGCAATGATGGCAGTTCTATAGCGAATTAGCTAGCAAGTTAAGCATAAGTAGTTTCAGTTCCCATTTACGGTAAATAAAATCTATAATGTGTTATTTTTCCAATTTTTAGTACCACAAATAAATACGAGGTAAATTGAGTAGACGATGTAATCAGAATTCGTTTACCTGTACATTGATAATCGTTGAGGCCCGGGTTGTATATATTTTTCACCTCGAGTTGGCATTGAACGTGGTCCACGAAACCGGTAGGTTGCGGTTACCCTTCGCCGAACATTGAGAGACATCGGTGCGCGCACCGCACCGCCTATTGCGACTCTTGATCAATATACACTTCGATACTGTACTTAGGTACTAAGGTTAACTAAGCATTTAAGTTTACGGGTATATTGACGTATACTTAATAGTACTAAGACACGTCAAAGTAAATACAGAGTCACACGCAGTATTTCCTTCAGACCCCGCCGATGTTTTGTTTATAATATAATATGTTTTATGTAATACTAGTTTCTGCCCGCAAGTCCGATCGCATGGAACTCGTTTATATCGTAGCTCCATATAAACTTTCACCCCCATTTCACCTACTTTGGGGATGATTTCCGGGATAAAAAACTATTCTGTATCCTTCCCCGGGATTCAAACTATCTCTATACCAAATTTCATATCAACCAGTTCAGTAGTTTAAGCGTGAAGAGGTAACAGACAGACAAAAACACTAACACTATGGATGCGAAAGTACGGTCTAATGAATATATAGTGTCATCAGTCACATAATTTAAATAAATCGAAACATGCCGTTTAGCGGACGGACTGTTATCAAGCTGCTCGCAGTAAATGCTGTCTGTAGGTTGGCAATCTTCACCCACTCTCGTTGCGGCCATTCGTGGTCACCCGTGTCGCCCCGGCGCCGACTCGACATTGACACACATACTGCGGCCAAAGATTCACGTTACAACTTAGCACTGGGCCAGTGAGCACCTAGCAACATTATGAAATCGCTTGTAGGTGTTGCTCTGCATCTGTAAACGGTTTCCTTGTCATGTTTTTCCGCAAGACAATTCAGTGTGGCTATGGTATTTACGTCAATTTAAGTATCTAAAACATTGTTTATTATAAATGTCCTAAAGGTTTTATAATTTTTATTACAGAGTGAAATGGTCAGAAAATACGAAAGAATGAGTGGTCGCCAGTCCTGGAACGAGGCCGATATGGCGAGAGCAGTGGCAGCTGTAGTCTCGGGGAAGATGGGGTACAAACTCGCCGCCAGGACGTTCCACATACCGCGCTCCACCCTCCAGAGGCGCGCAAGCAAGATACGCTACCAGCAGCCCGACGACCCTAAACCCCTCATGGGACACTACAGGCGCGTCTTCACGGAAAGCCAGGAGAAAGATTTAGTTGGCTACATCAAGAGTATGGAGCAGTACTTCTTGGGAGTGTCGCGCCGCGATATAAGGGAACTAGCGTATCAATACGCAGAAGACAACCACTTGAACCATCCCTTCGATACTAACTCGAGGATGGCCGGCGAGGATTGGGTCAGGAACTTCTTGAAGCGGAACCCCGAGCTACTGCACAAGTCGGAAAAGGAGTTTGAGCTGGAGCCAGTTAACTTCGACCAATTTTATCATTTCATGTGTCAGTTCTCATGATTACTGGCTTACCAACGGTGCCATTGGTCAGAAAAGCCGTAACTAAAAGAAAACGACCTATCTGAGAAACTTACTTACAATAATCAGAATGAACATTCAAGGTGCATTCGCTACTTACTCTACCGCTCAAAACTATCTACAGTGCCATGACCACTTTACACACGAAAACAACACACACACACACGAAATTCAAGCAGTAGAAGCCATGGCAAACATTCGACAATCGAAGAAGAGCACCAGAAGCACGGAACATTTATACTATACAAGTCTATTTTTAATTAAATGTAGGGAACAAGTTAACAACGCTCAAACATAATAGAATGTTTTAAATACTAAACTGTGTTGTAATAGGATTTACTTATTTTAAATTGTACTTAACGTTTATTGGGAACGATCTATACGTTAATTCTTAATTTATAGTTTAAAATTCTGTTATTTTATGATACATTTTATCTTGCTAAATTAAGGGCTGTGATAATAAAGAGGAATGTATATTTGTGGAACATATCAAGATATAGAGAGGTACAGTAGGTATAAAGAATGATCATAGAACAGGAAATCATTGTTAAAAATATCGCATGCCATGAATCGGATAAGGGTGCACCAAACCCTGCAAGGATAGATAAGTTATCAAAACTCGTTAGACGTTAGTATTGGATTGTTAAATTGATTGTTGGGAAGGCAAATGTTATTTTATCAAATCATTATTTTAAACGTTATGGGTGAAGATTATTTTATTCGTTAAGTTATTGGCCTGGCCCATACGACGCGTAGCAGGAGCCAAGATTAAGAGTAACCAGGCGCCTACTACGTAGGAGAATACCATTTATGTAAATGGTTTAGACTATGAATCTACAATTGTTGTTTCTCGTAAATATCGTGATGTACGTCATAGCTGGTTGTATCCAAAGGACACCGGCGCGCGCGCAGCCCCCGGCGTGGCCGCCGACGTCGACTATTGTGATAATTGGTGATTGGTGATATTAGTGGAAGAGATAATTACAGATCAGACTAACTTTTTGAACATTGTTCTTTAACGTAAAAGCAAAATATTTATTCTATAATTATAAGACATTAAGTACCTTATATTTATTGTCGTTACCTGATTTAAGTTTTGATCTCTTAAGTTAGTTTAGGCACTAGATGTTATTTATTTAGCCTCAAAAATATTAAAATTGTTGAAGAGGTTTACTATGGGACCGCAGTCACCTACCTATATAAATGCCAAACCTGTTGATGATTTGAGATTTATTTTAATTTAACTCTTAAGTACTTAATGTAAGCTTAACTAAGTTAAATAAATATTTTAAAATTTTCATCAGTATTTATTTCGTAACATCCCGAACACTACAACTCAGTGAATCGAAATGGTGCAATATAACTATAGGTGTACGCGGGCTGGGTTTCCGCAACTCGACGTCATATTAGCGCCTATTTTGCGTGTGGGTTGTTGGCACTACTGCTATTCGTGCCAACCCAGTTCCACCAGGAAGCCTAGCAGACCCTTTATGTTGCCGACGGCTTCCGGTAGGGACCCCGGTGTTCCGAGGTGTTTTGCCCGGTGTACTGCCACCCCAGGGCACGTCAGGATGACGTGGGTGGCTGTCTCTTCCTCTTCCATGCAGGCTCTGCAGAGAGGACTGTCTGTAATACCTAAGGTGAAAAGGTGTTTGTTTAATAGTGCATGACCAGTTATGGCGCCTGTCAAGAGACGGAGTGCCGGCCTCTTTAGCTGTTTTAGCTTCCTTGACAATCCGGGATTGATTGTCGGGAGGGCCTCCCTGGTTTGCCTGCAGGTGCCTAGGGTGTTCCAAATTTTTTGGTGTTCTACCTTGGTGTTTTTTCGCAGTGTGCTCCGCAGCCATGCAGGGGGTAGAGGGATCGTGGGTTCCGGTCCTATGGCTTCCGATTCTGAGCCTTCTCTAGCCAGTGCATCCGCTGCGTCGTTACCGCGTGAATTGCTGTGCCCTTTGATCCATTGCAAGGTTATGTCGCAGTTGGTACATACCTCTGATAGAATTTTGTGGCACTCGTGTATCAGCCCAGACGTTGTTGTGTGACTTTGCAGGGCTTGTAGTACAGATCGACTGTCGGAAAGTATGCGGATGGGATATCCTCTTACCTCCCTGGAAACGATTGCGTGAGCGGCCATTATAATACCCATGCACTCTGCCTGGAAGACTGAGTTATGGATTCCTAATGGTGTCGAGATTCGTATGTTTAGGTCCTCCGAGAACACTCCTGATCCGGCGCCTGACCTTGTCTTGGACCCGTCCGTGAATATTCTTAACTCCCTGGGGTTAAGTCCTTCCTGGAGGGTTTCGTATAGTTCGATTTTGTACTTCTTGTCGAAGACGAACTGTTTTGGAATGATGTCGTTTGCTGCCTCTATGAGGGGTTCCCTACCTATAGCCTCGTAGAGTATCTCGGTGTGTGGAACCCTGGGCGGTCTCCAGAGATTCTGTTTTTTGAGCCGTATGGCTGACGCCAGGGCTTCTTGCCTGATAAAGAGGTGTAGCGGCGGAATGTCCATGATGGCTTCCAGGGCTGCAGTTGGTGTGGTCCTCATGCAGCCACTAGCCGCCATGCAGGCCAGTCTCTGGAGGCGTTGTAGTTTAGCTTCGACCGTGGTTAGTGTGGTGCGAGGCCACCACACTACGGCTCCGTAGCTTACTATTGGTCGAATTATCGACTGGTAGAGCCATAGAGTGATCCTGGGGTTTAGTCCCCAAGTCCTACCTACCATTCTACGGCATTGCCAGAACGCGACTGTAGCTTTTTGTATTTTTTTGTCGAGGTGGCTGCTCCAGTTAAGTTTGGCATCTAGTATTACACCCAAATACTTTACCTCTGCTGACAATTGGAGCTCTGTATTGAACAGTCTGGGTAAGCGGTAGGTCCCCAGATTCCGTTTGTAGGTGAACATTACCAGCTCCGTCTTCCTTGGGTTGACTGTAAGTTCATTGTCGTTGCACCAGCGTTCCACTATGGCGAGTGCGGAACGGGTGACGTCGCACACTGTACCTGCGTGGATGCCGCTTGTGAGTATTGCTATGTCGTCAGCATACCCGATAGCGTAGTGATGACTGTTGTTTAACTTAGTGATTAAGTCGTTTACCACCATGTTCCAAAGTAGTGGCGAGAGGACGCCTCCCTGGGGGCACCCCTTCGCTACCCTTGCCTGCATTGTTTTGTCTTCCCCGAGCCTGATGACTCTTTGACTCAACATGTTGTTTATCCATTTCGTCATAACCTCACTCACTCCGTGTCTTACCAGTGCTGTGGTTATGCTGGTAAATTTAGTCTTGTCGAAGGCTCCCTCGATGTCAATGAAGGTGCCTAGGCACATTGACTTGTTTTTGATCGCAGCTTCAGCCTTGGTAACCACTGCATGAAGCGCAGACTCTGTTGATTTACCTGAACTGTAGGCATGTTGGTTCTGATGCAGAGGCACCTCCACCAGTGCTCTCTCCCTCAGATGTCTGTCACACAGCCTTTCCAACGTCTTTAACAGGAAGGAGGTTAGGCTGATTGGTCTAAAGGATTTGGGGTCCGTGTAATCTCCTTTACCTGGTTTCGGTATGAAGATGACTTTGACTTCTCTCCATTGCCTAGGCACGAACGTGTGTGCTAGACAGGCCCCCAGGACGACGGTAAGTCTTTGCGTTAGCAACGCCCCTCCCCATTTTAATAGGGCGGGGAAGATTCCATCTGGCCCTGGTGATTTGTAGGAGTCAAAGCTGTCGATGGCCCATTGTGTTCTTTGTGGGGTTATTACCTCGCTGGCCAGTCTCCACCCCTCCTCTGTGGGGGTGGTTACCTCATCCAGTTGCCTAGTTGGACTTGATATCACGCAGTCCGGGAAATGCGTCTGAACCAGGACGCGCTCTGTTTCCTCCGGCGAGTTGGTGAGGTTGTCGTCAGGTCTACGTAGGGTTCCTAAAGTTAAGGCTGTGTTGTTGGAGAGAACCTTCCTTACCCTGTTGGCCTGTGTAGTAGACTCAATGTCGGTACAGAAGTTACGCCATGAGCTTGTGCTCCTGTACCTGAGCCTTTTGTACCTGGACTTGGTGACCTTATATTCGTCCCAGTCCTGGTCTGCCATGGTGTTCATTGCCCTGTTGAGTTGCTTCCTCATTTTCTTCCTGAGTCTCTCCATCTCAGGTCCCCACCAGTTGGCCTTGTTCCCTTTGCCTGTTGGTGGGGTTGAAAGAGGGCAAGTCTGGTGGTAAGAGCCAATGATGGTATCCGTAAGGATTCCTACCTGCTTGTCTATTTCTGCGACGCCTATTATTTTCGGAGGAACCTCGGTACGAATAAGTGCCTGTCCTATTTTCTGTACGTACTGGGCTCGGTTCGTTTTCCTTGGGTTCCTCCTGGGTGCTGCCGCGAGTGTATTTACCTGTAAGTCGAATCGAATCCATCTATGGTCTGAGCATGAGAGTTCACTCGATACATGCCAGTTTGAGATGTGTTTCGATGCTTCTTCGGTTGCTAGTGTCAAGTCAATGATTGTTTTACTACGTCTGTTCACAAACGTTGGAATTGAACCTGTATTGATTATGCTTAGGTTTGTAGTAAATAGGTATTCGACAAGTTTCTTACCTCTGTCGTTCCCTGTAGTCATGCCCCAGAGGACATGGTGAGCGTTCGAGTCGGTGCCTGTGATGAGCTCGAGTCCCGTCTCTTCGCAGTAGCTGACCAGCCTCGTCATGTCGTGTGGCGGTGGGTCGTCGGCCTCCGGCATGTAAACCGAGGCCACTACCACCTCCTGTAGTGTGGAGCCCTGTACTCCTCGCACCATTATGGCGCACAGGTCTCTGGAACAGAAACCTGTTAGAGGATGTGCTTGTATGTTTTTTGTAGTGTAGATGCAGGCCCGGGGCGTTTCCGGTCCCGCGTGTACTGTCAACTTACCTTTTGTACTGCGGAGACCGCAGACAGTGCCTTGCAATTGCAATATAACTATTCATAAACCCAAAGTCAATTAATAATGGCAGGCACATAAATGTGTACGTTTCTTATTTACTGAATAACTCTTCTTGTGTAGGTATTATAGGCTGTAACGTGGCGACATAGCAAATGCGACGTCAAGTTCGCACTTCGCATTAAAGGAGCGACCACACCGCTGCTCAAAATACGCTAACGCACCGTATACGCAGCAAAATGTATGAAGAATACGTGACGCATACGACACGTCAAAGCGTCTACGCAGCGTAACGCACCGGTGTGGTCGCTACTTAAGTCCGCTTGCGTACAATTACTAGCGAGTGAAAAAACCATAGAAATCTATGTGGCGCCGCAAAATGACCCCCACAGAATGGGTGCCATTGCGATTATGCGAGGATGGGGGCGGGGCGTCAAAACGATGCCAGGCAGCAGTTTAGTTCGAACACGCGCATACCGGGTTCTAGGAACGTTTGGGTATACATTCGGAAGGGGCTCAAATTCTGTGGTTTTTTCTTTTGCCGACAATTACTCACAGCGGCAACAAATAACCTGAAAATGTAGTAGAGTATTACAAAATACTGAAGACCAAAGTTAGTAGGTGCAGTCACTAGAATAAGTGTCTGCCATAACAAAGGCAGCAAAAAAATCTGAAACGTCCTATCGGCCCTAGAAATAAAGTCGTGGCAGATATTTATGCGCGTGTTGCTATATCAGAAAAATGCTGGTTACTATATCTACGGATAAATAAATGTATCCTGGTAAACTTATTATTATTAGTCATAGTTTCCTCGCGGACCACCAACGTGGATTGTTAAAGTGAAGTTAGACGTGAGGTACATTAAAAGGAAACCTATCACGGCTATGTAGGCATAACTAGCTATAGAGTAATAGTCGACCAACTTAAGGTGTATTTGGAAAGGCCAACTTTCGTACAAACTCGGCTGACGCAACCGCACCATTTAGTTGGCGCGCGCGTGTCGATGTAACAAAGACAGGCAACTACGGAACCCCTCACTGCGCGTGGCCCGACACGCACTTTGCCTGTTTTTAAGTTTGTATGTCCCCTACATATCCTACCTCCGGAACTACATATCCTACCTACTCATCCAATTTAAAATTTTATTTCAGCAACATACGTGTTAAAAAAAGGCATCAAATATAATGACCACCAAAAAATGCTTTGATACCCTAAGCTCTTACCAAAAAAATATACTGAACACCAAAAATAATAATTGTACCATTACAATAATCCTAGCTATTTTAGTAACGACTGCACTTTAAATTGTATTCGAACACAACATTTACTAAATGATCACCAAATCTTTGCGACCAATTAATACTTCTACCTAAATAACCCACTATGATTGCCATAAAATATATGAATGTTACCAAATAAAGTATCATCATCATCATCATCATCATATCAGCCGAAAGACGTCCACTGCTGGACATAGGCCTCCCCCAAAGAGTGCCAAAGTGACCGATCCCGCGCCACCCGCATCAAGCGGACTCCCGCAACCTTTACCAAGTCATCAGTGCACCTTGTCGGGGTAAATAAAGTATAATGATGCCTTTACAAGTTCTACCAAAACCCGAATCAGCGCACCCTACTTCCACGTGGTCTTGTCTGTCCTACCCCTAGAGTGTATATAAAAGCCTGCGGAGCCAGAAGCTCGCGAAGGAGGTCCTGAGTTGAACGGGGTGCGTGAAATGAAGAGCCGACGAAGCGAGATTTTGGCGGGAGCCCGGGCGGACAGCGGGAGACTGAGTCCCAGAAACGAAAGCGGGGCTCCGTCGAATTTAGGAAATTGTTTTACTATTTTTGATTTAGCAATGATTTATTAGGATAGCATTTTCTTTCGTAGGATAGTAAGAAGTTATAATTTGCGTTATTATTTCACATTTAAAGGAGATACAATGTTGGTGATCATTTACTATTTTTGGGTAAGCAATGATTTATTAGGATAGCATTTTCTTTAATAGTATAGTAAGATGTTATAATTTGGGTTACTATTTCACATTAAAATGGAGATAAAAATTTGGTGAACATTTAGTATTTTTGGCATTAAAAAGTATTTTTTTGGCGTTATATTTCACTATATCTGGTGGTCCATTAAACATATGCCTTAAAAACATAACACAAAACCGTTCAAGGATAAAATGATAAGAAAAAAGTAAGAGAAAAAATATTGACGCGATTTTTTTACATTAGTATGGAGCGACTGGGGCGACCTGCTCCACACAAAAGTAAAAAAAAAATAGCGGCAAAAAAAAATCTCTTTCTTTTTCTTATCAGAACACGATGCCTGTAACGCCCTTAAACGGTTTTGAATGAACCTTCAGGATGAACATAGGTATTTTCATCACGTTGCTCTGCCTTGGTTCTCGGAGGGGTGATCATCAGTGATCACGTAACTTTTCTAACGTACGTTAGGACAACTCAACTATCATTTTTTCCCATGCAAACCTTACCTCTGACACTCGTACAACGCGTCACACGATCGACCTGAGGCCCCTCAGCTACCGCGAAGTGAAAACGAACTTTGTTCGAATATCTCCGTCTCTGTCGCTCGAACTAGCAAGTGCGACAGAGACGGAGATACACAAACCTAGTTCGTTTTCATTTCCCGGTAGCCCCTCTGCTGTAATAAGCGGGTAACAGCCGGTAATGGTAGGTATTATATAAAAACTTGATGATAAAGTCAACCGAAGGCACACGACCAGGCCTTTAAATACCGCTATTTTCGTATAGCGCTATGGTTTATAACGTTATTTTTCCTCAAGAGCGTTATACTCAAAACGATTTTAGACGCGCTGTATAGCGGTATCCATTATAACGTTATAAGTCTCAACCAATATACAACGTGTTAATAAAATAACGCAAAACCTGAAAACGTTTTGTTCAGAATCGACAGTAAAATGTGAGAAAATAGGATTTTTTTTGACGAGTTCATATTGCGTTATTTTATTAACACGTTGTATAAAAGCCATACTTGTGTAAGTGATATAATAACGTTACAGGCTATCCCTTTCTCGCATTCAGTATCGCCTACTCGTGCGATGTCAGCGTGGCTCGCATTTTAAAACGATATTATACTCGTAACGTTATTCGACCGCATTTTATAATGGTATGATATTCATTCTGTTCCGATATTTATATCGTTATGGAGAATACTGATTTTGTTATAACGTAATTTTTCAACGGTAACCATATAGAACGTTATAATATCGCTTTTTTTTCATAACGCTTTAAAGCCCTGCACGCCATGTACGGGTAGTGCACGGGTGGTGAATGCATGCAAATGTGGCGAACTGGGCTGTTATTCGCTAGCCGCTAATGCGGCTCACCCCGCCGGTCACCCGTCACGAAACTAGACCTCTACCTACGGTTAGTTACTACGTATCGGGGTGTCAAGATATATTTGTGCGTGAGCGTTGAGGCGAGCTTAAAACAAGTTACAGAATAGCGGGCTGCATGAAATTGCATGCAAGAGCAGTAGCTTGCAGGAAGCGCCGGGTCGGGCCCTCGGACGTCCGAGTGCCGCCTGCTCTGCACAGATTGTGCCACTTAAACATGCTATATAGATACACCTAGGTACACAAATACATACTCATATATGTAAAGAAAGCGTATTTGGTGAAGATTTCAATCACGAGCTAAGTTCGAGCCATTTGGTTCTGATGTAAACTTTCACGATTCTCACACATTATTTATACTAAACGGGACTTAATCGCGTATTAACTTATTTATTTACCTCACTGAGGTCTCCCGACGTTTCGGATGTGTTGCAACATCCATGGTTACGGGATCCATGGTCCGAAACGTCGGGAGACCTCAGTGAGGTAAATAAATAAGTTAATACGCGATTAAGTCCCGTTTAGTATAAGTAACATTTGGTTCAGAATTAATGTTAGTAGGTAGTTAGGGTTTTATGGCACCCCGATGATTTGGTGCAAAGCCGCGTTGTGTTTAAATGATGCAGTAACTAATATAAGTACGAGTGGTCATGGTGGCTGTCGATCTCACGAATATGTTATCGAAAAAAAAAGAGATTTCCAAGTACCGAATCGGCAAAAAAACAGAATTTTGGCCCAAGCCGAAACGGAGAAATTCGTTTGCTTCGCTCGCTCGTTGAATTACTCAGATGTCTGTTTATAAGTACCTATAGATAAGGAGTAGGTATGTTTCTTTAAAATATTTTTTGTTGTTTAGACACAGATACTTACATACTCGTAACAACCAATTTGCACTCCTATACAATATGTGACATGGGTACTGTTCAACTCTCGTGTTGAATATCGGCTTTCGTATGGTAACTTTAAATATAACTTCCGTTTTAGATAGGGCAACACTAGGAGGAACTACTTCCTGTGGCCATTACTACCTCAATTTTCTGCTTTTGAAGTCGCACACGCTGCGCCTAATTTATCGTAATTTCATATAAAGATCGCGCTTTCCGCATAGAAGTTAAAAAGTTATACTCTTAAGAGTGCACGTCACGTCAAGAGAGTTTGGGCGGTGTCTTTGAGGTATCTTTAGGCGAAGACCGGTGGTAAGTCAGATCTGCACGCCCGTTTAGTAGCTGAGAGTGCCTTCAGAGAACAGAAAGCCCCTGGGAGGCTCCAGACCTGGACACTTCAGGTATGTGATTGTGCACCCTCTATTCGGTCGCGTTTGACGAAGTAAAAATTATTAACGTGTTTCTCGTATTCTCGGATTTCCATGAGTTCAGTCTTTTCTACAGTACAACTTAATTTATCGCGTTTAAAAACATTGGTCCTTCGGCCGTATTGTGAAAAGCGACCTATTTAATGCTGAATTCATTAAAATCATAATTTTCGCGTTGTAATTTTTTGATAAAAAAGTTGAGGGTAAACTTTTAATTGTGTGTATAATGGCGGGCAGGAAGTGTTGATCTTTAGTGTAGTAGAATTTAGTTGGTAGCATTGTGATAGTTCGTGTCATAGCAAATCTCCTTCATTCCGTTCATTCATTCAGTGCGTTTCTTGCGTATGGCAACGTGTAGGTTGCAAGTGTCAAGCTGTCAGTGTCAAGTGGAAGTTTCGTTGATTCGCATCGACATTGTAAACAAAACAACTATTTTGTCGGTTTTCGTTAGTTTTTCGCGTATATTTTAGTTGAATTGTGATCAATATGTCGGACAACGAGTCCAACAGTGATGCCAAGGCAAATATGAGCAGGGTTGAGCGAGATTACGCTATGATGAGAATAGAACTTATTCATGGAACGGATTTAGTAGGTTATGTCGAATCCGATGTAAATTTAATCGCCTCGGATTTCCACCGAGCGCAAAGAGAAGTGATAGCGAATAGTGAAGACTGCAGTGCAGAATTTCCTGTCACTACAGATTTTGAAATGAAAGTTAAGTCAATTTTATCGCGATTACGACAGCGCGCGCCGGTAGTTAAAACAATAAGTGATAGTTGTGAGAATGTTGCCGCGAAGTTGCCAAAGATTCAAATCAAACAGTTTGATGGCAAATTAGAGAACTGGTTGTCGTTTAGCCAGTTATTTGAATCTTTAATTCACAAACGTAACATTTCAAACATTGAAAAACTACACTACTTGTTAACAAGCGTTCAGGGTAAGGCTCTAGATTTAATCAAGAATTATCCTATATCAGACGAGAGTTACCTTGATGCATATAATGCATTAAATGAGTATTATAATAGAAAGCGACAGATTGCATTTAGTTATTATGAAAAAATGCTGTTGTGTGAGCAAGTTAAATCTAAATCTGGAGTTGAAATGGAGAAAGTGAATCGAATCTTTAGGGAAACTTTACAAGTGTTAGAAAAGCTTGGCCTGCCAGATAAAAACTTCATGCTGGTTCATTTATTGTGGTCCAAGCTTGATAAATCTTCCCGTGAAGCATTCTTATTGGAATTTAACTCCAACGATATTCCCAAGTTTGAAGTATTGCAAGAATTTGTGGAGAAACAAATTCGAGCATTGGATGCATCAGATTTAAAGTGCTCTAACAATAATGTGCAAAATAAAGTGCATATCAATGCAACTTATAATCAGAAAAAATCAAAGGTAACTCTTGTCACCACTACAAGTATGTGTGAATTCTGTACTGACCAGCATAGTTTGGCATGCTGTGAAAAATTTATAAAATTAGGTACTGATGCTCGATTTAAATTTGTGAAATCTAGGGGCTTGTGTGTTTGTTGTTTTTCGAGTAACCATAAGGTGAAGCAATGCCAAAAAGCATCCCGTTGTGGTGTGTGTGGGTATTCGCATCATACGCTGCTACATTTTAATAAGATTGAATCATCGGCTCCAGATTCTGATTTGTCAACAAAGCTTGTCGCTAGTGGTTCATCCACCAACAATGTCACTCTGACATCCGCATCGAATAATAATATGGTGTTGTTTGTTACTGCTCGGGTAGCGGTGCGGGATAGTACTGGCCGATACCAGCAAGCTCGTGCATTATTGGACTGTGCAAGTGCAAGCAATTTTATATCACAAGCTTGTGCGAAGCGGCTTGGACTAGATATACATCAGACGGGTGAATCAGTTTCTGGAATTGGAAATTCGGTAGCTAAACCACATGGTTCATTGTCGTGTTCCATTAAACCGATTGGAACAAATTTAATTAATTTTGATTGTGAAGCACTAGTGCTTCCCTCTATCTGCGCTGATCAACCATGTCTTGCAGTTAGATCTTCGGAGTGGTCTCATATTAAGAATCTTACTCTTGCTGATCCTGACTTTGGTGATCCTGGACCAATCGACTTACTGCTTAATGCAGACATCTTCGCTTCATCGTTGCTGAGTGGTCGGAGTCAGGGATGTCCGGGTCAGCCAAAGGCTATTGAAACCCTGTTTGGATGGGTCATCATGGGTGGATGCGATGAGAGCCATTCACAATCTTTCAAAAATTGTCGTCGGAAAGATTGTTTTTTCGTGTCGAATTCTTTGCAATCAAATTTGTCGTTGGATAGTTCTCTAAAAAGGTTCTGGGAGTTAGAAAATGTTAGTAGCCCTAGTGAACCAATCTTGTCGAAAGAGGACCAACTTTGCGAAGATACTTTCGTTAGTAAATTCTGTCGTACGGGTGAAGGCCGCTTCGAGGTACCCCTTCCTTTCGTTGATCCTACGAATAAGCCTATATTTTCGGACACTCGTGAAATCGCGATGCGCAGACTCTTCTCCTTGGAACGCAAGCTTGCTAGACATGCAGATTTTCGTAAAGCTTATGTTTCATTCATGGATGATTACGAGTCTAGCGGTCATATGGAGGAAGTAGGACCTCCCCCAAGTAGTGTTGGGAAATTTTACTATATCCCCCATTTTGCAATCCTTCGACCTGCGTCCGTCAGTACGCCTCTACGTTGTGTTTTCGACGCTAGCTGTCACGATAGCAATGGTATATCGCTAAACGATACGCTTCTGGCGGGTCCTAAGCTGCAAACAAATATCTTTGATATTCTTACCAGATTTCGGTGGCATAAAGTGGTATTCACAGGTGACATTAAAGCCATGTACCGTCAGATTGTCGTGCCGGAAGAGGATGCTGAATACCAGAGGATTTTATGGCGTCAATCAACTGACAGCCCGGTTAAAGATTATATGCTGCGCACGGTTTCGTACGGAGTCAAGTCAGCTCCCTACCAGGCTCTTCGAAGTATCGCGCAGTTAGCTCAGGATTCCGCAGCCGACTATCCTGACGGTTCGCCAGTTTTGGAGAGAGACATTTATGTTGATGATGTTGTCACAGGCGCTGACTCTATCGAGCAGGCTCTACAAATAAGATCAGACCTTTCTGAGATATTGTCGTCGGGTGGGTTCCATTTAAGAAAATGGACCTCCAATCATAAAGGTTTTATCGCTGATCTTCCTGTCACTGAGTTGTACTCGAGTGATTTTAAATGTTTTGACGAACTTTCAGAATTGTCGCTTAAAATATTAGGTTTGTCGTGGCGTCCACAAACAGATTCGTTCCAGTTTGAGGTTACTACTCCCAATGACCAAAGGTGCACCAAGCGTATGATTCTTTCGCACATCGCACGCATTTATGATCCGTTAGGGTTCTTGTGTCCAGCATCGTTTCATGCGAAATATTTGATGCAGGTTTTGTGGTCATCGGGCGTCCAATGGGATGATGACGTACCAGAAGCAATAGCTTCGGAATGGATGCGTTTCAAATCGCAATTGTCGTTGTTAAAATCTGTCGTTATTCCCCGACGCATTGTTCATTCTTTTGTTTCGCTGCAGCTCCACGGATATTGTGACGCGTCAGAGCGTGGATATGCGGCAGTCATATACTGTCGGGCGGTCAGTGCAGAAGGCTCTACATTTGTAGAGTTCTGTTGCGCGAAATCTAGAGTCACGCCTCTGCATAAACAGTCCATACCACGCCTGGAGCTTCAATCTGCCGTGCTTCTGTCAGATCTAATGCTCTCGGTGAAGGAGGCTTTAAGACCTCTACATAATGTCTCGGAAGTTTTCGCCTGGTCTGATTCAAGCGTAGCTTTGGCTTGGATCCAGTCGTGCCCGTCGCGCTGGAAGACGTTCGTGGCTAATAGGGTAAGCCATATACAGGATATTATCGCTCCTGATCGCTGGCGCCACGTGAGCACTCTACATAACCCCGCCGACGTTGGGTCGAGAGGATTGTTGCCCGAAGATCTTGTTGAATGTGATCTTTGGTGGCGAGGTCCCTCCTGGCTCCTAAAAGAAGAAAAGGACTGGCCTCGGTCTACATTGACTGGGCCACCAAACAGTTCTGTCGCAGACGAGCAACGACTTTGCAGTCTAGTTGTTGCAAACGATCCTCACTTGATTGATGAACTCCTCAACAGGTTCTCCTCGCTTTTCACTTTAAAGCGTGTGTTAGCCCACTGTTTCCGTTTCCTACGATCGTCTAAATATGGAAAGATTGTCGGATCTCTACAGTCGTCTGAAACGACTACGGCACTCATGTTTTTAGTAAAACATGTTCGGTGTAGAGATCAATCACTTGAGAGAGGGTCGTTTGAATTCATTGCCAAAGTGTTTGCGCAAGCTTTCGTTGTTTATTGACACCGCGGGTATTCTCAGGGTGGGCGGTCGCTTAGTCAATTCTCCAATCAAATTTTCGATAAAGCACCCCATACTATTGCCTCGCTCCCATAGATTAACGGTTTTAATCATTGACGAATATCATAAAAGATTTCTACACCCCGGTGCTCAAACTTTACAGAATCTACTGTCGCAATCATTTTGGATTCTGTCGCCCAAGCGAGCCATTCAGGCCGTGATTAGTGGTTGCGTTAAATGCTTTCGTGTCAACCCATCGCCGGCTTCGGCACCGCTAATGGGAAATCTTCCTCTTTGTCGTATTTCTCAAATAAAACCCTTTTCGAGTGTCGCCATTGACTATGGAGGCCCTTTTGATATCGCTTTCGGACGCGGACGAGGCGCTAGAACATACAAAGGCTACATTTGTGTATTCGTTTGCACCAGCACTAAGGCTATCCATATAGAACTTGCTTCGGAATTATCGACGGAAGCCTTCCTTTGTGCGTTAAAGCGATTTGTCGCACGTCGTGGACGGTGTAGCGATATTGTCTCTGATCAGGGTCGCAACTTCGTCGGGGCAAGTAATTATCTTGGTTCCATTATGAAGAGCGCAGCTGATGCACAAGAGATTAAATTTTCATTTAACCCACCGGGTAGCCCGCACTTCAACGGCTTAGCCGAGGCTGGGATCCGCTCGGTCAAGACGCATCTCGCTCGAGTCGTCGGTAATCAAAGGTTAACCTTCGAGGAATTTTACACCGTCCTCACACAAATCGAAGCAATGCTTAACTCTCGTCCATTGACGCCTCTAAGTTCGGATACAAACGACCTGTCGGCGCTTAGCCCTGGACATTTTCTTACTTTAGAGCCTTTGTCGATTATTCCTGAAGAGAATCTTGTTGATCAAAAGATTAGTGTTTGTCAGCGATGGAAGCTGATTCAAAAAATGCATCAAGACTTTTGGCGCAGATGGCATGCGGAGTACATATACACACTTCAACAAAGGACAAAATGGAATAAGGTTAACACAAACATTGTCGTTGGTACTTTGGTCTTGTTAATCAATGAACAGACAAGTCCGTTAAAATGGCCTTTAGGTCGCATCTCAGCTCTACATCCGGGAGCTGATGGTGTATGTAGAGTCGTCACGGTCAAGACGGCCACTGGTCAGTACAGAAGGCCAGTCGTGAAACTGTGCCCACTGCCACTGGCTAACTAATGTTCTAGGTATTAACTTAGAGTCATAGTTTTAAGCAATCTGTCTAGTTTTAACGTTTATTAGTATCGTAAATACTGCTTATTTAGGTGAGCGGAATGTTCAACTCTCGTGTTGAATATCGGCTTTCGTATGGTAACTTTAAATATAACTTCCGTTTTAGATAGGGCAACACTAGGAGGAACTACTTCCTGTGGCCATTACTACCTCAATTTTCTGCTTTTGAAGTCGCACACGCTGCGCCTAATTTATCGTAATTTCATATAAAGATCGCGCTTTCCGCATAGAAGTTAAAAAGTTATACTCTTAAGAGTGCACGTCACGTCAAGAGAGTTTGGGCGGTGTCTTTGAGGTATCTTTAGGCGAAGACCGGTGGTAAGTCAGATCTGCACGCCCGTTTAGTAGCTGAGAGTGCCTTCAGAGAACAGAAAGCCCCTGGGAGGCTCCAGACCTGGACACTTCAGGTATGTGATTGTGCACCCTCTATTCGGTCGCGTTTGACGAAGTAAAAATTATTAACGTGTTTCTCGTATTCTCGGATTTCCATGAGTTCAGTCTTTTCTACAGTACAACTTAATTTATCGCATTTAAAAACAGGTACTTTAAATCATTTTCTTAAACATAATTTAAATACTTATAAATTATAAATTAAACGAAATTATTAATTTTAATTAAACGAAAAATTAAAAAAAAATATGTTCCGAGCCGGATTCGAACACGAAAAGTACGGGCTCTGTCAATACCTTTAGGCCCAAAATAGACGGTGAAACGCAATTGCAACGAAACTGCAACTTCCAGTTACTTTTGAGTTTCATTTAAGTTTATGCCATAGACTCCTTTGAGAGACCACACAAGACGCAACCATTTTGAAATCGGTTTACTGCGTTTCAAACCGGTCGCATCATGTGTAATCTCTCAATGGCATAAACTCAAAAGTAACTAAAAGTTGTCTGTTTTGGGCCTTACATATTGAATAAGTACATAATAGCATTAACATCGCGGACAAGCTCTACAAGTACACAAAGCTGATGGAAGCTTACGATCCTAAACGTGTCACAGATATGTGGGTAACGCGATGTCAGAAAGTTGGCCCCTCGCGCCCGGCGCTTGAACCCCCTCCGGGACAAACTTCCAACCCCCTCCGTCGGGGTTAGTTTTTCAACAGTGGGTATTCAGCAAACCTACCAAACTTCTAGTTTGGTAAATGAAGAGTTCGCGCATGTTTGAACATTTTAAGTCAAGTTTTGGTAGATTGATGCGCTTCTATACTTCGATAGTTGATACGAGACGTTAAAACGCCAGAGGAGATTCTAAGGAGTTCGAGATTTTAATAACGGGAATTTGTAGATGTAGGTAAAACTATTTAAATATAAACGTAAAAGTCCCGACTGATTGACTCAATCACTTAAATCCACGCCCAGCTCAAACCGTTGAACCAAGAAAACTGATTTTTCCACAATAGGCAGTTTATATAACGTTAGTATTAGTACCCACTAAGCAGGGTTGGGCAAAATACTGGCTTCATTGTATTTGAAATACAAATTACAAAATACACGTAAAAATGTATTTGAAATACAAACTAGAAACTACTTTGGTGACAGGTATTTGAAATAGAAAATACAAAATACAGTATTCAAAATAATGTATTTCAAATACAAAATACAAAATACTTATTTCACAACACTTTTTACACATTTTTACAAGCTTTTAGGTATTTAACTTGTCATGTTGGTATGTATGTATGTAATCAAATCTTGCGAGTTAAATTTGACCCACTTCCCGGTGACCAATTGAGCTGAAATTTTGGGTATAAGTATAGTTTGGATGACAATCCAATATTATGGTACGGTACCATACAGTACAGCTGATCTGATGATGGAGACAGAAGGTGGCCATGGGAATTCAGTACTTAACCGACGTAACCCCGTTGAGTTTGGGTTATGCTACGTAATAAAAAACCGCGTAACGAACTAAATTCATAAATTGGCACCTGACGTTTGTCGTTGACACTTACAGTAAAGTGTTGCCACAGCACAGTGCCCTAACTAACTATATTAAAAACGTTCCATTATACGGTTATAGAAATAAATAACATGTATTTTTGTGCAAATGTATTTTAAAACTTAAGTATTTGAAATACAAAATACGAAATACATGTGAGTGCGGTATTTCAAATACCAAATACAAAATACTTCTCCAAGCTGTAGTTGAAATACAAATACAAAATACGTATTTGTATTTCAAATACGTATTTCAAATACATGTAATTGAAATACTGCCCCACCCTGCCACTAAGAAGGGATTTTTCGAAATTCTAGCCTCAAGGGGGTAAAAAGGGGGTAGAGAGTTTGTATGGGGATGGAGTAAAATATTAAGTGAGAGGCTTGTGTATGGAAAATGTAATAATCCTTATTACAAATATTACAATACAAGAAAAAATATTTTAGGGTTTTGGAAATACCCAATTCTAAGCGGGTTTAGTTTTTAGTTTTTATCCCGGAAATCAGTCCCTAATCGGTAAAATGGGGGTTGAAAGTTTGTATGGAGCTACGATATAAACTAGTCCCTCGCGGACGGAGTCGCGGGCAGAAGCTAGTTATACAATATGCTTAGTATTGAAATATTAGACGTATGGGTACCTACCTAATATTTATTTAATCTTTATTGCACAAAATAACAATTTATCTCTATACCAAATTTCATCCAAATCGGTTCAGCGGTTTAAGCCTGAAGAGGTGACAGACAGACTGACACACTTCCGCATTTATAATATTAGCAGATATGGATTGAATTAAATTCCACACAAAATCGGTTGCATGCAACCTCCTGACAACGTGCAGACATTTTATGTGCTTAAAATTGTGTGAGTCATACGTCGTACATCAAATTCATTCTAATAATAAAATCTGTGACTTTATCACATTACTATTTACCCTATAAAACTAGTCGTTTTAAATTTATTCAATAGAATATTGAACTTAACCCAACATTTTGACTGCGGGCCGGGCCTTCGTAGGAGTATAAAAATGAAAAATTGCTATAAACCGAATATAACTTTGTAAATTATTCATTAACACATATGTGAGATTCTTGATTTTGTTGGAGAAGGGGGAAAATGATTGGTCATTTGATACGGCACGACAACTTCTTTAAAACCATAATGGAAGGAAAGACAGAAGGAAGGAGAGGCAGGGGAAGACCACGACACAGTTATATAGACGAAATAAAGGAAAAAGCTGGTGTCGTGTCGTATCAACAAATCAAAGGGCTGGCGTACGACAGAGAGAAATGGAAAATACTCGATAACTCTTAAATTAATGATGATGATGATGTGAGATTCTTTATAACAACCTGTATCATAATATTTATGAGTCAGTTATTTATTTCATCATATTTTTATGGCGGAGGTAACAACATTACAGTGGCCTTTAGGACACTTTTACTTCAGTTCAGTGAGGGCCAGCAAATATATAAAAAAAACATTTAAAAGAACAGTATAAATTTACCTATCACTGGATGCTAAACAGGTTACATACCAAATTTTATTAAAAATACTGTCAAAATTTGCTTTTTTCTTCTGGATTGAATTATACTTTACATAGGTTGGAAATTAATAAAATGTGAAATACTTTAAGAAGGCACAGCAACGTTTTTTTTTTCAAATTGTTAGCGCCCTTTAGTCTAAACTGAAAGGCACTTGTTTGTGAATGAGGCTGCGAATTTCACACCGGCCGATGGTTTAAATACGATATTTTAAAATACGTTATATTATTGTATGTCGTTCAGCTCAAACTGTTAAAAAAACTGAAATAAACGCATTTTCTCAAACATGCTCTAAAACGTATGCGTTAATGTCACGAAATGAAGACAAGAAGATTCTTGTTTATTTTTATTTTTTTATTTATGGCTCCCTACATTACTTCTTGGCCTTACACCAAGAAGTAATGTATGAAAACCCTAACTAAAAACTTTATTGTCCGCTACTCTAACTTTTTAAATTTGCTTTCTAATATTAAACTGACAAAGGAAAAATTACATACTGCCACTAGACTCTGTAATTTGCATACTTGCGACATAAAAAAAAAACAAAATCTATGGTACTATACATATGTGCGGTTAAACATGGTGCTCGAACGGCTTGTTGAAATGGCATGTTTAAAAAATATAAAAGGTGGCAAATTACACAATTTTTTTCTGAACTTTCGTTCCGATTGTAATCTCAACAAACTATTAATTAGTTGACTACCTTGTATTTATTTTAATTTTAATATTTCCTCACATCGTTTGAGAAAACCACTATACAATCCTCGGCCGGAACAGGGATTGCTGGACTCGTTGCATCCGGTCTAACCCAAGCTCGTCCAGCAATCCCTTACTTTACGGCCTCTGCAGTAATGTACTATTTCCCGAAGACACAAATTACCCCGGTTGACCTTGCTGGTGTAAGAAGTTTTCAAATCTGATGTGGATAAGTACTTTCGGAGATTAGTGAGATTACCCCCTAAATAAAACTTTCAACAACGGTTGCCACTCCATTTCAAGTTAGGTACTGAAGTAGGACCTAATCATGAAATAAAGATGAACACGGAAAAACAAGCTGAATGTTTATTTTAGTACCTAACGACCCCTACTCAGAATATAATCCATAACTATTAGATAATATTGAAGCAGAGGAATTCATCGAATATTCCTTTATCTCCTGACAGATTATGAAGCCCGTAAAACGCATCCGCTCCGGTTTCAAATTAGATCTACTGCCGTTGGCGCGTCGGCAAAGGAACAGATGAGATTATGGAAATTATTTTTCTTCCTTACCTGCAGTGAAGACTTAAACTACTCAACTACTCACTTTTCAACATTCTCGAAAAAGCGGATTGTGATGATTTTACCAATGAGTACTACTTACCAGTGAGATTTTCAGAACTGTACGGCTTATCATTTGATATTTACCATTACCTAGCTGTTAAGGCTACATCTTGAGGAAATTTCCATAGGTACTCCAAGAAATTCAAAGGTGTACTTAATATGTGGACTTGCGGAGTCCCCGGCCAGCGTGCAAAAGATTGCCTAATTATCTCACATTCATGAGAGGAGCAGTAAGACGTACGTATGCCGATTTATTTATCGTATGGCATACTACCGATAATTGTTGCATACTATACGGTGAGGATGCTTCTGAGCACTGCTGATGGCTGTTGAGAGGCGTCCTTTTCTCCTCGAGGGAGAGCCTCGGGTCTCTATTGTTTCCCATAAAATTTAAGATCAGATTTTTTCAGTCCATAACGTTTTCCACCATAATTTTTTCTAGTCATATTGTCGAAAGTCATAAAATTTAACAATATACATTGGAGTTCCGATTTTTGCAGGTCATCATTATTGTAAGTCATAAAATTGGTTAGCCATAACGTTCAATGTCCCGGTGGTATGCAATTACATAATGTTACAGGCAATAATCTAGTTTGTAATAATTATTGTAAGGTATTTTTTCGCAAGTCATAATGATTGGTAGACATCTGATTAGTTAGTCATATCATTCTATTTCACGGTGGTGTCACTCTTCATAATGTTAAAGCCCATAAACACACTCCCAGAAAAATAATAAAATACATGATTTTTTTACTACCGAACGTTACTGAACGCGTTCTTCCAGACTAAATCTGATAATTATGATTAATGAGGGTACTTTGGCAAAAATAAAGAGTGATGAGATTGAAAGATATTTATGCCGCTCACTGTTTTGTTTAGTGGTCAGAATACGTTAAAATAAGTATGTTTTGTTTTGAAACTTTTTTCTCTAAAATCAAAAATGGCCGAAATATTTGACCCGAAAGTTAGGAAAAATATGTACTTGTCAACATTTCGATGAATGTTGTGTCATTATTGGTTCTGGCGCTTCGCCGGCCGCTGCCGCGGCACGCTCGCGCGCTTAGGGTTACGGTACAACTAACACTCCTCCTCGCTTCGCTCGTCGTCGTACCTACACCGACCTGCCTTAGAAGTCCAATATCTTGGCCATTTTTAATTTCAGAGAAAAAGTTTCTAATAAAACATGCTTATTTAAACGTATTCTTTACGAAACAGTCATAACATAAAACCTTCGCGCATTAGTACCTAGTACCCCTTTCAAATGTATGTCTAGAAATATTTCTGAGTAATTATCTATATGACTTTGGATGTTATAGATTTGGTCTCTTAGACGTAATTCACTTTACGCTTTAAAACGATATGAATAGCAATCATTAGTACGTTGAAATATATGCCTTAGAATATTTATGAATAATTATCGATAGACCTTTGATCGTTATGGACATCAATTTCTGACTTTTGTGAATATAATACTTAATATTATGGGTCATTAATGTTAGAACTACAAAACGTTATACTTAACAAAGATTATGACTACTGATGTTTATGTCTATAAATTATATGGATATCAATTTCTGACTATCGAAATTCGGAACAATAAGTTTATGGAAAAAAAGGGACCCCGTTTTCTTGGTGCTGAATTCCATGGTAATAAAATAAATAACAATTCAAACATATGAGAAGTTATACAGGGAGTAAAGAAATAGCTGTGGAACCACGAGAAACAAGTCCCCCTCGTGGACCCACTGGTGGGTCAAATCAGCGTGGTGCAATCAGCAAATTTCGGACAACGAAAGGATTGATAAAATTATGAAGACGGATTGAGATTTCTTAAATTTTTAATTTTAATTTAATACCTACGTACGACTAATCGACTAACACACCTCATACACTGATGGATCTAAAAGTTTGAATATTTGAAGATTTTTCTTTTATTTTAAAATGTATCTCCTTATGGGATCGATCGAAGAGACGAATTAGTCAATAGTCGGTTCCTTAAATGTTCCGTCGGGGAAATTACAGCCGGTGAGCATTTGAAACGGCATTCGGGTCTATAAATCTCTCTCACTTGCTCTAACACGTTCTTATGCGAAAATAAACGAGTTTATCCGAACTAGACAACTTTTCTAAGAGCTCGCGGACTGTAGATGTGCCTACATAATATTTTCTTCGAGCTGGGCTGAATTACCGCTGCGGATATTGAGAACATAATAATGATAGTGGTTATTCTCACTAATAAGTGTTAAGATTTACGGAACAATCATATTTATTTATTCAGTGATGTTACTTCATTCCCCAAATGCAAATGAAAAACCTCTACATATTAAGAAAATGCACAGTACCTAGGGCCGCATCGCCGCTTCATCTGGCGATTTTCTTGAAAACCTCTTTTAAATACGATTTAGACATCCATACTTTTATATAAGGGGACAATCTTACACAAATCGACCTAGTCCCATTGTAAGCTCAGTAGGTAAAAGGCTTGTGTTATGCGTACTAGACGACGATATATACATAGAATAGATATAAATAACTGAATACAAAGAATATTATAAATGGGAAAGTGTATGTGTGTGGGTTTGTTTGTTTGTTTGTCCGTCTTTGACGGCAAAACGGAGCGACGAATTGACGTGATTTTTTAAGCGACGATAGTTGAAGGGATGGAGAGTGACATAGGATAGTTTTTATCCCCGAAACCATCCCCTAAGGGGGTGAAATGGGGGGGGGTAAAAGTTTGTATGGAGCTGCGATATAAACGACTTCCACGCGGGCGGAGTCGCGGGCAGAAGCTAGTCATTACATATTTTGGAATATTGACAATTATGGTAATCAATCAATGTAGTTCCCTAAACTAAAACATGTTTTACTTTTAATTCAGTAACGCACATTATCCCAAAAACCGTCTTAGTGTTCCCACCCTTTAGGAATAAAATAAAAATAGGTTTTCGCATCAAGCGGTATAGCCGATATTTACAACCAATTACGATGTATTATAATAACCGGCAAACATACTAAATACCTAAAAGGTGTTCGTCAATACAGCTCAGAAAGCACCCCTAAGTCCTTACACCAGACAAACCACTAAGACTTCGCAAGTGAAGCGGCCCTCAGCCGGTCTCTCGGTGTAACAAGATCTACGTCTAACGACCTGGCTGCTAACTTCACTTGTTATTCTAACCATTGTTTGAATAGTTACACTGGCGAGATGCTGAATAGTTGCCAAAACCACGAGGGCTCCGTGAGGTCCGGTTGAGACTATCGCAAACCATAGGGCTTTACATTACTTTTTCTACTCCTGTACTTTTATCTGTCATTTACATAGTCCCGAACACTAATATAAAGACATACAAAATAAGTCTGCAGAAAAGTCTATACTCTATTCCCCATAACAGTACGGCACAACCGTGCTGTTTTGTCGCCAAAACGATACGCTTAGCAGCCATACGCTTCTAAACCTGGGTAGTGCTACATTGTGCCACGGCCTACTAGACACGATCGAGTAGGCCGCGACGCGACTAATCTAGAGGGCCATGCCGAAACATAAAATACATTAGGTACTACCAACTTAACAAACCACTGAATGTATTTACTTCAAATAAATTATTGTACTAAAGGCATTGCTACCAACTTAAGAAAAACCTTGGTCTTAATATGACAGTACTGGCAAGTTGAATTAAGAACAAAACAGACCATAAACAAGAGGTGTCAATGTGTCATGTTTCCAATTTCCCACCAAAGTTCCAGTTTAAAATTAAAAGACGAAATATGTCAAATATGATAACTATTCGTTATTAATAACTTCTTAAGATTTGATTCGTGTTTGTGAAGTGAAGAAAAATGTGTACGTTCCTTTTAAAATGGACAAAGAAGAAAATAACTGCACCGCTGATGAAATTGCGGGAGTAGTAATAGAACTAACGGAAAACTTACTGCCTGAAAAGTCAAATTATGCTGTTTATTTAAAATAGTCGTAGAAAAAATATTGTATGCAACGGTGTATAACTTGGTCTTAAAACGCTCGTGGCGTCTTTAATTGCGATGCTCGCCAAGGCTCGCATCGCAACTCACGTCACTCGCGTTTTAAGACCCTACTTATACAACAGTTGCATAAAATACTATTATTTACGTACGTATCGTTTATCGTAAAAATATACCGGTATTGTATCTATAGATTTATATCACTTAATGCTAAATGCATTCAATTCATTATTAATCTAAATTACACAAGTGAAAATCCCTTTTAAAAGGTTTGCTTTCAAATGGGATTTCCACTTGAGAAATTTAGCTTTTTTGACACCTTTTTTCACCCAAAATACGCCTTTACAGAACGCGGAGGAGGAAACTGAATTAAGGAAATACAATTCCTTTATATCTCACTAAGTAGTACCTACCTGATTAAAGAAATTGAAAGTAAATACGATAACAGGGTGAATTCGACGCAGACTTACAAGGAATTTGCAAGACAAATACACCAAAGTAAAACCTTGCTAATAATTCACAGAAATTTCGAAATAATAGGAGGCTGTCCCAACTCCAAGTTTCACGTTTTGCTTTTACAATAACGGAACAAAGAACAAATACCTATAATTTCATCTCCGCATCGTTGTCCTTTGTCACCTAAAACTTTTACCGGTCTTAAAACAGTTGAAACATCTGCGGTGGAATTCAGAAGCACTCCCGTCTTAAGGAATATCTGCGAAGCAACTTAATGAAACAAGTTACTTACCTTACCTACATTACATTCCATATTATAAGTTAACGCGAGACCTCTTTCAACACCGTACGTACTTGTGTTGAATTTCTTTTGAAACTCTAGCCTTTTAATGTGTGTGAGTTGATCGCGAAGACTTGTGCGCCTTCAAGAAAGTTCTGAGAACATTTTTCTTTGATTTCAAAAGCTTTTCCATTTTAACAGCAAAACAACTAGTTACACGATAACTGAAAAACTTTATTGAAAAATGTTTGCAAATATTTACTGACATAAAATTCATCGGTTAACCCTAAAGTTACATGGAAAATGTGAATAAGTTTGTATCGAAAGCGGGCATCTACATACTTCCATATTGCCTCATAATATTGTTAGCTCTTTATTACGGAATGATTATAGTTGTATATTACTTGAGTTTAGGTTTATGCATTATTTTGAGTCCATTTGATATTCTACTTCAACACTAATATAATAACGGCTTTAGGTAGAACACGACCACAAATATGATCCCAAAACTCAAATATGATCTGATGGATTTAAAAATTAACATGAACACCATCAGGTAATGCAATCAGTCGGTTTTTTTCCATCAGATACCTAAAGTACCTAAAACGTAAGTGCCTCCGAAAAGTAAGTACTTTACATAGAAGTGATCCTATCCACCACATATTGCAATTAAGGTAACTGTAGCGGTAGCCCCATGGATGTTGTCTCGCTTGCTCGCTAATGTTAGCTCGATGTGCTGTGCTCTTCGCCGCGCACGGACGGGCCAACTTGCGAAATTAAAATGAAAATAAATTGTCAAAACGAATGATGATTTCTTTTGAAAGAGCCGTGAAAATGGAAAGCAGCATAATATAAGCTGTTAGATTTTTTGCTTGTATTTAATGTTCTACAAGAGATTCGAGCGTTCAGATAATTAATTAAATTTAAAGAACAAAATCTTTTCAGATTTATTCGCTAGAGATATATACTTCCGATATATATAGATATTCCGATATTCTAGAGATATATAGAGAAGATATATACTTCCACCACCTGAACGTCATACAATCCAAATAAAGTTCCCTTACGGCTTAGTAACCCGCAATCATAAAGAGCGAGGCGGAACCCATTACTGCTCGTTCTTATTTGTTTTTAAAGGGAGCTGAAGCCAATTTACGAGGCGAGGATGGCGACGCGAGCAAAATAACGTTTGACAGCTTCCGCGGACGCCTTTGAAGGAGCCATTAGGAACAGCGCGAAGCGTGAAAAATATTGTGCTGATGTAGAGCGCACTTTCATCCGAGCTTACCTATATTTACTATTACCTACTTATATACGTTAGAGCATGGTCGCCGAGTTAATAGAGTATTTTAAGAGCTTCACGACTGACCCGTCGCTCAAGAACGTTACGATCGGTGAAATGAATTTGGAAAGTATTTCTGTGAAAATATATTTGAACTTATAGAAGGTACATAAATCGGCTGTAATCGAAAAAATTATGACCTCGGAAGGAACGATTACCCGGTTAAAATACATAAACGGTCCTAAATTTTGGCTATGATGTAATTACATCGGAACTTTAAAAACTTGCAAGTTGGTACAGACCAAACTACGTCGTAAGAGGTAATGTATAACTACCTATATGCAATTATCTTTCGGGGAAGGTATTTTTTCTACATTAAGGATTATGACTCAGATTATCTATAGATGTAAAGAATATCTATAGATCATTCGATATCGTATTTGAAAATCATTGTTCGTAAATTTTTATGTTTTCATAAATTTCATGCCTGGCTAAATTTCAAGTTATAGTGAACCGAGACCATAATCTTAAATTATGGTCTCGGTTCACTATAACTTCCTCTACTCACTACGCGCATGGCTTAAGCTCAAAGCAAATTGTAATACGGAAAATGTCAGTATTCGTAAACCATGTGTACACACTATTTCAGAACGTGTTTCAATTCCCTATTATTCCATACTCTAAACAAATTGCTACCGATTTCAATTACATGGAAATAAAACATCGGCAAAAGTACACAGTGCGGTACGATACGGCGTGTACATAAGTAAGTATACCTAACTGGCTCGCTGTTTGCTCGAAGAATCCCGACGCAATCCAATTATATCGACGTTCGCTCTCAAAGGCGGTGAAGGCTGCCGCTTCCGCGCCACTGCGTGCTGTGCTGGGGTAACGAGCGCTCTATGGGCCCACGCCGGGGAACCCAGAACACATTTTAATATGTACTCTCAATAAAAAAGTGACAAGAATAAATAGATTAATTAATATTTGGGGATTATCGTACACAAATCAAACTACCTAGTCCCAAACCTAAGCTTGTCCTATGCTTACTATTAGGCGACTATATATATATATATATATATATATATATATATATATATATATATATATATATATATACATACCTTACATCATCATCATCATCATCATCAGCCTATATACGTCCCACTGCTGGGCACAGGCCTCCTCTCATGTATGAGAGGGAACGGGGCAGTAGTGCCCACGCTGGCCCAGTGCGGATTGGGGACTTCACATACACCTTTGAATTTCTTCGCAGATGTATGCAGGTTTCCTCACGATGTTTTTCCTTCACCGAAAAGCTAACGGTAAATATGAAAGTTCCGAAAAACTCATTGGTACGAGCCGGGATTCGAACCCACGACCGCCGTTTGACAGCCGCATGCCTAAACCACTGGGCTACCGTAGCTTCTTATACCTTATATAGGTAAATAAATATTTAAATATATAGAAAACATGCATGTCTCAGGAACATTTATATTTGTGCTCATCACTCATACCTTTACCGGGATTCGATCCCAGAACCTCTAGCTTCGTAGGCGGGGTCACTACCAACTAGGCTAAAGTGGTCGTCAAATGTAATTTTGGCACAGTTTTTATATTTAGGACTGTACTTTTTGTGAATGTGAGTGAATTCTAATAAGACCGAACACGATGGGTGTGTCTTCTGTAATTAAACAGTACCAGCCACCTTCCGTGTCCATCGTCAGACCGGACGGTAGCATAGTTGGTTTGTCATCCTACTTTTATTTAATCGTATGGCATGCATTATTTTGGCTTTTAAAGTGTGTCATTCTTTAGTACCACCCAGGGGACACGTGCAGGGTTGTGGTAGGTAGCTTCTGCGGACGCGAGCAACAGTTGTCCCCCCTTTGTCAATTGAGTGGGCAACTCGACTGTTAGAAGTTCTTAAGCCGCCCGAAGGTCTCTAACTCGACTTAAGCTTAGCGTGCCTTTCAAAGCACGGAAGCGCTCATTTATATTTACCACTCAAACATCAGGCGGTCACCCATCCAAAGACTGACCGCTGCCATCTTTGCTTAACCTGCGTTATCGTTCCCGACTCGCAGGCGCCGCTAGGCTATGCGCGCTTCATCGTCATCGTCATCCTACTTACAGAATTGTACAAAATTCGAACTCGTTTAGACTTCGGTCATCATAAACTTGGAGTATTCGCCATTCTGTTCCGTTTTGAGCTCTACGATATTACATTAACTTTCTCTTTAGCTTTGCCCGTAAACGCACGTCTTAGTCTTCCCCAGCCTGTCCTTCCTTCTAAATTTCCTATTATAGTTTTTATGTAACCCTAACATATTTCCAGTTCTGTTTTCAATAGTTATTAGTAGACATCTTTCTCCTATTAAATTTAGAACCTCTTCGTTTGCTCGTCTTTCTGTCCAATACCTTCCATCCTTCTTCATGCCCACATTTCAAACGCGTTTTATCTCTCTCTCTATCACGCTCTCTTTCGTACAACGCTATGCTCCAGAGGACTTAATAAATCGTTTTCTGATATTTCGAGATATTTTTCGCTTTTAATATTTGCTTTTTAGCATTAAAGACTTCGGTCAGTTGGTTAAATTTTAAGTCTAATAGATGGTGATGGTGATAATTACTAATGTACGAAACACCTCTTCCCACCACAAATATCGTCAACATAAATTAAACGTGATTGGAATATTTGACACCCATTGTTCACCTATAGCCATGAAATATAATTTACTTTAAAAACAAAATTTTAACCAACTTCAATTTAGTACTCGGGTAAGCCAGGAGAACATATGTCCACATTTATTTTCCAATATATACCTCATGAACTGATTGCAAATGCGTTGGTTATTAGAGAAAAAACCCAATCGCTGTATGTGGCCCGATAATATTTGAGGACTTCCATGTATTCCACAAGGATGCTATTTCAACGGAATCTTATCAGAATCTGTGGCCTAATTTGTTCTGTTAAGTACCTACATAATTGAGGAATTTCATAAGTCATCTGTGGTCTTCATCTTCAATTCCACTCCACCAAATTTATGATTTCCGGGTGTAAATACACGAGTTATAATAAAAAAAAACCGGTCAAGTGCGAGTCCGACTCGCGCACCGAGGGTTCCGTACAAACTAGCAATTAACTCAAGGTAAAGGTAAATTATTTACTTATTTTAACCCAACACAACAGAATTCAATTTAAAACAACGAGTAACTTTTACACCAACACCATCAAACTACCAAGACAATTGAATCGCGATTTTTTTTGACCTGCTATTGAAATATTAACAACGCGAATGGGGTCAGCGCCGTCTATCGGCCCCATTTGGTACTAACGTGCAAGGGCAATCAGCTTAGTATGTATGTTGGTGTTTTAGCGATTATTGTTTATCACGTGTACCGATCTCGATTATTATTTTTTAATTTGAAATAAGGGTATTTCTATTATAGTCTTATAGTAATTTCAAAACAAAAAAATACTTATAAAGTTGATTAAATTGCAAACTTAACTAGGAAATGATTTTTGTAAATAAAACAAAAAATATGCTAGATACAGAAAAAAAAACATTTCCCGTAATATTTATGTTTATCTTAATCACAAGTAATTATTTAAAGTTTTTCGCTTGAATAACTTCGGAGATTAGGGGGGGGGAATGGTATTTTTTTTACATTTTCCTTCATAGATCAAAATTTTCCCCGTGTAGAAAAAAAAAGAAAAACGGTTTCAAAATGTGCAACTCAAGCCCTTTCAAATGATACCCCACTTGACCCAATAGTTGAATTTTTTTTTTTGCCCCCTCCTCATATTCGTAAGATTTCACGGAAAATTAAAATACATATAAAAAATTTTCATTTTCCATGCACGTGGCTGACTCTCATTTAAAACCATTCCAAATTTCAAATTGATACCTTAAGTAGTTCGTGAGATATTTCACTTTGTGACAGACAGACAGACGGACGGAGTCGCACCATAAGGGTTCCTTTAGTACCTTTTTTGGTACGGAACCCTAAAAATACCAAAATCACTATGGTTCCCTCAATTCCTCATGGATCCCATCATCCAACTGAATTTTTGAAAGAATGGGGGAATGGGGAACAGAGGAAAAAAAAATCGGCTCTTCAATGACGGAGTTCTGAGGTAACAAAACATTTGAACAAAAAACTAATTTAGAACCTACTCCTGTTTTTTGAAGTCGGTTAAAAATTGAAGGTGCCAGTGTCGACCACTGCCACGTTGAGCTTATACTTCAGTCTCAAACGCGGTAAAAGATATGCTCCCATGATTTCTGTTAAACCTGAGAATCACCCCGACTCCCGAGACGCATCACACGTGAATGTACTCAATCAGATAATTATACGGGGCCCTCTGACCGACCCGTTTCTTTTTTATTTACACTACACTATATTACGACGCAAGCCATGAAAGGACTCCCTCGCATCAAAGGCAACGAAACGGACTCTTAAATATACCTCGCACCGTTGCCTAGATACTACGACGACCTGATAACTCATGCGCTCGTATACGAAGTATTTGAGAACTAGGTGAAATGTATGGTGGGGAATCAGATGAAATGTAAATGGAGTGCAGTAAAGCATCATTGATGATGAACATTATCAATATTATCATCGTTTCTGAGATTCACTGGAGGTAGGACGCGAAATGTGGGAAGTAAGTGCATTGATTAAGGCATTTAATATAATGGGTGAGCCGTTAAAATGGAGATTGAATGCCGAGTAATATTAAAATGGCTTCCTAAGAACCGTTTCGAAGGCTTCGATTTTACTATTAACAGAAAGCTGCTGTCGATGATTTTCAAGGAATCGCACACCGTCTAATGTAGTGAAGTGACGTTGCCAGGAACATTGAACAGTTTCCGGCAACGGCTTTCAACGTGTCCATGGCAACATTGCGGTCTCTGGCTACATGACCGGGAAGCTAATTTACAAAAGCTATACTGATTGAGTCACGAGTCAAATTATAACAGGTGAGCTTTTGTTTGTGCATATTACTTAACAATATCTAATCTATTTCAGTACTGATTGTTCACTCAAACGGATTAGCTTTTTGTTAAGATAGTTTCAAACATTATTTACGACCAAAACCTAGGCGAGTAGAGTTTCACCGCCATATTTGTTTATCGCAATCGTATTTGCTCGACACAAGTTTTGCCTTACTTTAGATAATCATTGTTTATATTTTGAGATATTGTACAGTGCAAATAAAAGAAAAATTATGATAAAACATATTTGAATTAAGTATATTGGGTGACAAAATCTGTTACGAACATTACGTATATAAATGGTAATTTATAATATCATTTAAAATATTATTCAAATCGAATACTATTATCTACGTCTTTAATGTCTAGTTGCCAACCTATTCTACCCTAATGCTGGTTAGGTTCGACGACGAGCGAAGCGAGGAGTGTTAGGAAGAACTGTGACCTCACAGCGCGCGAGCCAAGCGAGCGAAGCGAGCGTGCCGCGGCAGCGGCTGGCGAAGCGCCAGAAACGATACGCGGCACGCTCACTTGGCATTCGATCGATCCGCTCGCGCGCTATTAGGTCACAGTTCTACCTTACACTCCTCCTCGCTTCGCTCGTCGTCGTACCTAATGGGTGCTTTCATTATAGTAGATTTACATTTACACTGCTGTCTTTAAATTAAAAAAGCAAACCTTCCTAGAATTACGTTATAGACCGCAATAGACTAGCATTTGTTGCTGGATTGCCAGTAGAAGTTTAGCTAACAAAGTCTACGCAATTTCAGTCGATTTCTGAACTATAACAGATTAGGGTTTTGTGAAGGTTTTGCATAAATAATAGCTAGTAGAGTTCAGTTCTCACTTTAACTCTAATAGTATAGGCTTTGTAAAGTCGCGACCGGCAACTTTGACAATGACAGCCGCCGATCCCAGCATTTTTTTTTAAATTGGTGTATGTTTTCTTGGGCTGGCCATCAGAGAATGTTTTAATGAATTCTGTTTACACTTAGCGTAAATAAATTAGGAACAAAGGAATAATTGTTTTTTTAGGTTATGGGTCTAGCACGCTCCCACTGAAAACGAGCCGTAAAATTGAAAAACCTATTTACTTAATTGTTCTTATTTCCAAAATGGTCGCCATTGTGTCTTTGAAGAAAAGGTAGGATGAGAGTCATAACGCCCCTAGGTTTTTTGTGGTTATTACGGACCCATTGGGACTGTTCAGCCTGAAACATGCATAAAAGCTATATCCTACGACACCTTCAATGTAATAAATGGGTAGCCATCTGAAGGTAGGCGACTAGTAGTAACATTTTACAGACTCCGCAGTAAATATACGTCGTCATAAAAGTAGTTTAGATATAGAAGGGTGTCGAAGCGAACATAAAACTGCATCCGGCCCCACTGGCGACCAACGCCGGGCGGCGTTGCTGCTGACAGCCCTAATTGTGTTAAAGGTTACGAACAGTCTGTGACGAGAGGGAAATTATATGTTTTTTTAAATACGACTGTACAATTACATGTATATCCATTTCACACTTAAAAACCGCGTTAAAAGACGGGTATACTTACCAAAGATGCATAATGTAGTCAACATTGCAAAAATATGTATCGATTTAATCCTCTCATAAATATGTACCGAAACCTTAACCCCGCTGACTTAAGAGCGATGGGATATCTGAGTATGTTGTATGCACCCATATAACTATTTAAAACGATGTGCCTAAAAAAGAACAAAGAGTTGGAAAATCCTCCTCCTTCTATTAAAGGCAGTAAAAAGTCTCAAACTAATTGAATTAGTGCGATATGTTCGCACTCATTTGAATTTATACAGGGTGGAAAGATAAGTCGGGCCCTGGAGGGAAACTACCTTAAATCCTTAAGCTGGCTCATTTTACTTAAAGGAAACATTCCTTTGTTTTGAAAAAGAAACAAAACTGCATTCAAAGTTTTTCGAAAACTCGCTTGGCTCGCCCGGGACTCGAACCAATTAAAATTAAAAAAAAAAAAAAACAAACACTTGCTATTTTATTAAACTAATCGATAGGATTATTATTAAGGATAAAATTTCTCTAACAGACATTTGGTCTAAAGAATAAAAATGATCGTGAAAACTAACATTAACTTTATTTTATTATCAATTTGTTACACTAAAACTATTTAACTTATAAATTGTTCGTAATCAGCCCCCTCGTTCCGGATACACAAATTTAGTCTCCGTTGAAATTCATTTCGTGTAGCCTTCGGCAAAGTGATGTGGTCACTGCCCCTAATAACATTCTACCGTAACCTTTAGCTCTTGCACGGTTTCATAACAGGTTTCGTGAATATTTTTTTTACATGACCCCATAAAAAGAAGTCCATTGGCGTCAGGTCTGGACTTGTTGCTTGGGACTCTTCTTCTTAAGACCAAATGTTTGGTAGAGAAATTTTATCCTAAATGATAATCCTATCGGTTAGTTTAATAACATAGTGAGAGTTTTTTTTAATTTTAGTTGGTTCGAGTCCCGTGCGAGACAAGCGAGTTTTCTAAAAACTTTGAATGCAGTTTTGTTTATTTTTAAAAATAAAGGAATGTCTCCTTTAAGTAAAATGAGCCAGCTTAAGGATTTAAGGTAGTTTCCCTCCAGGGCCCGACTTATCTTTCCACCCTGTATAATAGTTACATTAGTTGTAAGAATTTGTAACACTATGAATAAAACTTTTTAAAATACTATCCTATCCTATTCCTACACTTTTAAAGTGGTTCGCCGACTATACCTACAAAACGTCTTTTGACATTTCACAGGCTAACGGCGTGACATAATAAGAAACAATCTTTCATAAATTGGCTTTCCATTTGCGCGAAATTCCCCATTTCCTAGAATAAACTTGTATAAGTAACTAGAATAATTTGAGAATTATCGTTTTCCCAAAGTATCACATGACCATGAGTCACATGACAAACAAATTTCTCAAATTATTCTATGGTCGTTAAGTTTTTTATGGTCGTCGAACCACCTTAAACAAGCAATATTCGTATTGCAATCACGATCTCCAAAACGGCTCGAACGATTTCAACGAAATTTGTAGCATAAGGCTAGGGGTGGCAAGGGTATACGGGGGCGATAAATCAATCTAGCGGGGTCTCACGTCTGGGTCTTTTATCTATTTTCACCCAAGCAGAGCTCGGTCGCCCAGGGACTTACTTAAGTGAAGTGAATGACGTATAATCATGAGATCAGAAATTAACAAAAAACGTCTTATTGTATTTTCAAAATATTTCTAAGACATTTTCCAAATGTGTCCACAAATACACACGTGACTAGGAGTGTACTTAATTTTCCGCACCTCTTCGTAAGATAAGTCATACATAAGTCGCATTCGATATGAAAATAAAAGAATTTAAGCAGAGCTCGATGTCTGATGCAGTACAGGATCACTGTGCGCGGCAGAGTAGTTGAGACAGCCATTATGTAAAGGTGATAAACGCTATTATTGTACGATTAGGCTGTAAAGATAACCTGGGCGGTGTGAAAAGCAGAAGGCACGTTTTACCTGTATATGACACTCTCTGCCTCTGCGCCCCTACGCATTTTGCATAACAATGCTTAACCGAATTCAGTGAACGAGGCTTTTATTTTTCGCGCTCTTATTGTCTACCTTAGCAGAATTGGCAGGTCTGAAACGCTTTTGAAATCATCTTGTCCTTAGTTTACATAATGCGTAAAAGAAATTGCGAAAAATAAACTATACGAAAATGTAGCATACCTACCCGCCTTTTTCTTTGTCGAGACTAATGCTTTAATAGGACGAACCCAAGCGGTCGAATTGCTTGGTTGGATAGTAGCCTGGGGAAAATGCAGGGGAAACCTCCGTCACGACCACGCCGGACGGTTTTAACACTGGAAGCATACTCGTATATAGTAATTTGTATAACGTATGACGTGAAATGACCCTATATACTTTAGATATGCGTCATACTCGTGCTGTTTGCGGAGTCCGGGACTGTTCATGCTTGCAAGGGCATAGTACCTAACTACTTAAATACTAGTGTTATTTTATTAATATCGTATTGACGAGAGACATCATTCCGATCTTGACACGTTTTATTGTTATTGACCCTGTACATCACTGACAATATTACATTAATGTTCCTTTTCTTATGTTTTGTTTTGACGGTTAGAGACCGTATACATATCTACGAACATTTGAATAATTATTAATTGTATTTGGACACTCAGAGACCTTATACATCTCTGGAATACTGAATTAATATCATTAACTTTCTGTTAATGCACAGACCTTATACTTATCGAATGTAATGCAGGTCACATTTTGTTTTATTTTCATTAACTTTGTGACATTTAGTGTGTTGTTATATCGGTCCTTAATCTGCAAATTTTAAATTATTATTGTGTTCGATTATTATTATTTTATTGTAAGATTATTATTTTGATTGTAAATTACCGTTTGACATGTAAAAGTGCCCTTGTGGCCTAATTGCAGAAAAAATAGTTTGTATTTGTATTTAAATACATCCAATGATATTCATTAACTTAATGTTTAGGCATTCGATGCTTACGCAATTGATTCCCGTCATAAAACTGTTCTCGTCCAACTTTTTACAATAGTAACTTTATTCATTACAGTATTGGAAAACGGGCGGGCTTCGGTTGCTGAATGGCCGGCCGTTATTCGGTTTTATGTGTGGTGCTTATTTCTCCGCAGGGTATAGCTACTAGCTACTAGCTACTAGCTACTAGCCACGCTTCTCAATAGTATATCTACTGTGCAATAAAATAAACCTGGTCACTTAGAATTTTATATTCATATTAAATTGAGCATCTTAACTTAGGGGAAGAATAGGTACATTTTATCAGGTACACATTGCTCGCGATCGATTTATTAATGAATTAATGAATGCAGACATTTATTACAGAACGAGTTCCATATCAGTACGTAACATTTTAACTTGACCTATTGTTAAAATACACGTTTAAAGAAATACACATGTTTGTTTCAAGTTTCAACACATGATTATCTAATATCCAATAAATGATTCAATGATTAGGTTTATAAAAAAATAACTACAACACAAAAATAAAACTACACACATTTAAAAATAATATGTCAGATCATTTAAAATATTCTAAACATAAAAATAAGCTAAATTTAAGGGACAAAAATATTTCAATATGAAATTAAATTAAATTAAAAAGAAAAACATCGTACCATTTATAAAAAAAAACATGTGAGTTATTTGGGTGTGTAATAAAAAAAAAATGGTATTGTCTAGGAACTCACATATTCAAAAGCAACTTCGTGAGAGAACAGTCCAGCCTGTTAGCCAGTGGCCACGCGCTTGCGCATGATGGCGTGGCAGGACGTTTATTAAGGACATTGCTCGTAGACACGCGTTTAGCATTCATTATAGGCAATAAATAGGTAGGTAATATCTGTGGAATATTAGTTTGAGGCTTTGTAAATTCGTACAGATAATGAATAGTAGTGGGTACATGCCGGCACTACCCGTCCGATTTTTAAAACCTTCAAGACGTACAAACGTTAAAACTTTACCCTACCGCTCCTCTTGGGTTCTTTGTTAATCGCAGGAGAAGTCTCGCAATAAGCTAGTACTATTTATAGCACACAGATTTTTACGGAACTTTCCAATAATATAGCCTAGACATCAGAATAGGACAGATTGTAGCTTTGTAAGTTTATAAGTTTGTATGTAATGGGTAATCTCGGGAACTACTCATCCAATTTCAAATATTCTTTCATTTACATACAAAACGGACTCTCCGGATGGACATAGCCGATGCTTTATCCCACGGGTGTGCCGGCGTTCTTCAAAATAAACGGGCAAAGCGGCGCGGGCAACTCGTGTAAAATAATTTGATCTTACGGACTTGGTAATAAGTACTTTCCATAAAACCGATGTTACTTTATATTGCTAGGTAACACGACTTAATGTAAAAGCCACGGGGTGTAGGCTCCTAAAGGTAATACGTAAGAGGTTACGATTTATTTTGAGAGCCAGTTATTTTCCTATCACGTTCAAGTAAGCAAGTTTTGGATCTGTCTCTAACAGAAGGAAGTAGATGCCTACGTTGGTAAAAAACTGTCTTTCTCGCCCGTTTTCATACGTGATTGCTGAAATATTATTCCCTCTTTTACTGCCACTGTGTCATCTAAAGGTTTGACATTTGATATTATTTTCAGCGTCAGAAGTGTGCCACACATGACGTCACATAACAAATATCACAAAAGCTGAAATACGAGTTGCGGTAATATTTGAACCGCCTGTCGGCCTTTCCCAATAAGTTTGAATTGTATTTCTAATGTCCAATAATTTGTATTACCTACGTTTTTCATTTAATTTTATCTTTTTAGCACTAACTATTTGAAGGAATTTGCTTAAAAAATACGTTTTCAAACATCTTATCGGAGTTAGACCCTCCTTGCTTTATATCGCACATGAGTGACAAATACAATTTAAGAAAAAACCATTAGGTACGCCCATGCGTTCTACAGGCCATTGAAGCATTGCGTGTTATGAAGCTTTTTACGAGTAAGTGTGATGAAATAGTTATTTACGATACAAGTGCCGAAAATAGGAAAAACGCAACGAGTGGTGATAAATTAAAACACGGCCTAAACGGAGTGTTTTAAATCGACACGAGTTGCGTATTACCTATTCGCACGTGTATCGTACAACGTTTTACTGTACATAATGGCTCTTTAAAGTTTTGGCATATGCACGGAAAGTGCACTTTTCCGCACTAGTGCGGGAAAGGCAAAAAAGCTATTGTTGTATTATATGTATACGACAATAGTACATTATTGCAGCAGCCGGGAAGTAGCAATTCGTGGATAAGTTGATTTTGTCGGATGAAGCTGAATCCGACAATAGAGACGAATCCACGAATTGCCGTTCCCGCCAAGGCAGATATAGTGCTTTTCTCCAAAAATGTGAGGAAATCAAATAATATTTTCGATAATCTTAAAATAGCGAGTATGTAAATAACCTATCAAGTTCCCGCCCAACTTATTTTTTTAAAGTATGTATACGGCACGACTCATAGTGCCAGTTGTCGCGGAGCACCGCGATTAACAAACAATCGGTGAGTCTATCAACTATTTTTACCTTAAAGTTGTGGTATATATTTCCTACTGGCAACACTGTCCTCTATAGTCGTTGGCTAGGACAATGACATAAAATATGGAGGGAAGAAGGAGATGTCAAGTTCACCGCGCTAGAACGGCGGTAATGACGTTGGAGCTCAAGTAATATCAAGTCGCCTTCGTACTGGTGAGTGCTTAATTACTATAAGTGTTATACACAATGGTCGGTTGTGGGACTCAACAACCAACAATGACAAGGGTTTAAGTACCAATAGTAACACGGTGGTTGTTACTGACACAAGCAAGAGACAGAGACTCGTACGATACCGATGTGAGGCAAGTCGCAAGACAACAGGGGAAGCTATAGGGGCAGGTTATGGAGGCTTCTCGGTCCCATAGGGGACCACACAATACGGGCTCGTAGTTTCTCTGCGCCAATAGTTCACCAGTGACCTTTGTCAGAAAGGTCATAGAGTCAATGTTGAGTCCTAAAACTAAATCATGTGTATACGCAGATTCTCTAATCAATACACTATTTTGTCGTCAATTACATCCCCATTCCTCAACGTGGCGACAAAATTTTGGTGGAGGTGCTTCTTTTTATAATATTACAACTACCTACTGAGTGGGAATTTAAAGAGTGAGAGCTGGATCCACTTCCAGTTACCTCACTAACAGAAATCGTAAATTGACTCCGCATGACAAGTTGTGGTCACGCTGATAGTGACCGATAAAATTCAAGTGATTCAAGTTATACAAGTTTGTGGTCACGCCGATAGTGACCGATAAAATTCAAATGATACAAGTTTGTGGCCACGCTGATAGTGACCAATTATCCAAATAGCGCCTCGTTGCCGAGTACCGGCTGTAAAACAGATTATGTCGAGGTCACACAAGTTAATATGTTGGCTTAATCAAGTGGAGTTCCGTTGCCCAATACCGGCGGTAAAACAGATTATGTCGGGGCTCCAGGCTTTGTATAAAGTAAATAGACAAAGGAGATCCCGTTGGCCTAAAAGGTCGTAAAAAATCGTGACTACAGTATCAATCAATGCCAACATACTAAATTCAAGTCGAGTCGAGTCAATGAATCAATCAAGTAATCAATTGGAACAATTAAACAAGATATTTCCCGACTCAGTAATGTAGAATACCCAGTTTCCTATTTTACAATCACTTAAACCACATTTTTATGTTTTACAATTTCGTGACATGATTATTTTTGCGGCACCGATTATCTAACTTTAAGTCAGTGCCTGTGTGGTACCCTTTTTTAAAAAAAAAAAAATAAGAAGGAAGTGTATCTATGGTATAAGTTCGGAAACGTTATCCACAGTAAGTGGGTGTACAAAATATTATGATATGCTTAAAAGTGGAGATTTAATAAAGATATGGAAAACATTGATGTTTTATTTCTTAAATAAGTTAATTTAAGTGTATTTAGTATAAGAACTATTTATTACGGCTTTAATATTTCACCAGAAAGAAATGTTAATTAAGAAATCGGTAATATGAAATATCAACGTTGTAAATTATCATTGTGATTGTATCCGAGCGCACAGATGGAAAATACATTTCGTTAACTTTCGTTCCCCTTGCCGGCCGGTGCATTCGGTGCAAGTTTGATTTTGTTTTACTTTAAATTGGATGTAAAAGAGTGGATTTAGTGGCGGATTTAGATCATAAAGGTTGTTTAAATTGAGTTAAACGTTCAGGGGACAAAGGATTGATGTAATCAGTGAAATTGTCGTCAAACGAAGCCCGAAATTATAGGTTGCGGCGGAATGGAAGTAAGTTTCATATAAGTTGCATTTATCAAAAGATATTAGATACAATAGTGTAAGTTTTCATTTGAGTAGCAGAATTACATACATCGCCTTTTTTTTTAAGGGTGCTATTGTTGTGATGCGAGATATTCCTGAGAGAAATCCGATTCCAGATGTTTTTTTTTCTTAAACCTCAAGTTTTTTCTTCGGGAGCGGCGCCATGTTTTCTTCGCAAAGTTTGTAGCTAGAATATTATAGCGTCAGTTTCTCGATTTACAGATTAATCTACAAGGACGAGACAAATAAACAAAGTGAAAGTGAAAGAACTTTGCTTTATACCGGACGTGACATACATATTCACCCTAACTGGCTAGGTGGAAACGTCATAATCAACATGGAAAAGGCCCTGCGTGACCGGCTGACAATGAGGCACCGGCAAGTCCTAGATCTCATTACTAAGGCTCAAAATGTACTTGAGGGTGCGGAAATTCAACTAGCGGATTGGACGCATATGCGGTTACTTCTTAAACTGAGCATTACTGAATTAGAGAAGGAAACGCATAAATTCATCGAACAGTGCGGAAGTAGTGATGCTCTTTTGGAAACATGTATGGAGGACCAGATGAAAGCCGAAGATGTTCTGTGCAAGATGGATAGCCTAGGCGATTTAACACCACAGACAAATAAAGAAAATTACGAACAAGTGTCAAGGTTGCCGAAATTGGATCTCGTGAAATATAGTGGAGATGTACTTAAATATACAGAGTTCTGGGACCAGTTCGAGACAAATGTTCACTTAAGGAACATCAAGGACGTGGACAAGATGGCTTACCTAATTGGATCCCTCCAGGGTATCGCACTGGAGACGGTGGAAGGTCTAGGGGTTACAAATGCCAACTACAAAGTAGCCGTGGACACCTTAAAGGAACGATTTGGATCAAAAGAGAGAGTGATTGATGCGCACCATAATGCGTTGCTGAAATTAAGTAGATGTCCCAATGAAGTTAGCAAATGTAGACAAACTATCAACACTATAGAGAAACACCTTCGTGTCCTACAGACACTGGGTGAAGACACCAATAGCAGCCATCTCCGAGTTCTCCTAAGTAACATATTCCCAGAAGCTGTCATGTATCAGGTGCACATCCTGGCTCCTGAGAGCCAGAGTATTCAACAGTTAAGACAGAATCTGGAAAATGTCATCGCAGCCATGGAGCGTTCAGGTTCAGAAAAAAATATAGTTAAGCCACAAAATGAGGAACTACCATCAACATTGACTGCTTCTCTTCATATAGATGTAGTTAAGCAAAGGGGTACCAAGCGAGGAATAAGCTTTTCACGTCAGCAAAAAGGACAAATAGAGTTTAAGAAAAATAGGAAGCAATGCATATTTTGTGAAGGCTCGCACTACAGTAACGAGTGTAAGAAGGTATACAAGCTTAAGGACAGGAAGGCAAAACTACACGGCAGGTGTTTCATCTGCTTTAGAAGAGGACACAACACCAAGACCTGCAGGGTCAGGAAGACCTGCTTCTTTTGTAAAGGCCGTCATAATAGTGCCTTATGCTCAAGTCATAGTAAAACGGATAAGCAGGAGCATAAGGTGGCGGAGGGTAAGCAACTACAAATTATTAACAACAAAGCTGAGGAAACGAATATACTCAATACCACAGAACAAGTACTAAATACTAATGTCAGGCAAAAATCATTTTTACAGACGGCGGTAGTGATGATCCCAAACAGCAAAAGTAAACAGATACCTTGCCGGCTGATTCTGGACTCTGGGTCTCAAAGGAGCTACATTACCACCAGATTGGCCAGTAAGTTAAATATTACTCCAGATAAAGATGATTTTTTAACTATGTATACATTTGGATCAAACTCTCCAAAAACAATTCACAGTCCGTCAGCTGAGATAACTGTGAAAACAAAGAGAGATATTTGCAGAGAAATAAGGGTGAATCTTGTCCCTCATATAACTGATAATATACCTGTTGTAAATATAAAGATTAATGATTCTGTGGATTTCTTAGCCGATGATGATTCAGAAGGAGAAGAGGTCGATTTGCTGATAGGAAATGATTACTATTTCTCTTTTATTAGAAGCGAACGTACTGAAATCGAGAATTTAATACTTGTTAACACTGATTTTGGCTGGATTATGTCAGGAAATGCCGAGCATACTGAGGAAAATATTTTGTCTGTCATAACATATTACTGCCAGTGTCATGATGTCAACTCTTCCTATTTTACCGAACCTGATCTACCGCTAAGAAGCATAGATATGAAATTTCTATGGAGCTTAGAAAGTATTGGTATTACAGACTCTCCAAAGACAACTAGGGAGGAAGAAGCAGTGAAATATTTTAATGATACTGTGACTTATAATAATGGCAGATATGAAATCAAGTGGCTATGGATCCAGTACCCACCGGACCTGCCTACAAATTACAGTCTAGCTTATGGAAGATTGAAAAGCTTGTTACGTCGCCTAGATGAGAGTACCCTCACTGAATATCAACGGATCCTGAATGAACAGTTGGGTGCTAATATTATTGAAGTAGTCGAATCTGGAGCAGCACAAATTTACCAGACTAATCCTCCTGTTCATTACTTAGCTCACCACATAGTATTGCAAAAGTGGAAATCGGGGAGAATTGTATACGACGCCAGCGCGAAAATTAAGGATCGCAATAGCTTGAATGAGTGCATGTACCGAGGACCCTCATTACTAGAAGATCTAACAGTATTGTTACTCAATTTTAGAACGAAAAAAATTGGGATCACTGCTGACGTTGAAAAGGCGTTCCTGCAAATCGGTCTTCAAGAGGAAGACAGGGACGTAACGCGATTCTTATGGATCAAAGACCCCTCGAAACAATTGTCTGAAGATAATTTAAGCCATTTTCGCTTCAGAAGGTTGCCATTTGGAATTATCTGTAGTCCGTTTCTACTGACAGCAACTATTCGCTACCATATGTCCAAAACAAATGAACCGCTACTGGAAAAAATTGCTGATAAGTGCTATGTCGATAACTTAGTCACCTCAGTAGAATCTTTGGAGGAAGCCTCACAACTGTATGATAACACAAATGCTGTGTTTAACGAGCTCTCTATGAATTTCAGAGATTGGATCTCAAATGAGGACGATTTTACAGGAAAAATCCCTGAAAAGCAGAGAGGGAAAAAAGAAAGAACGATTAAGATTCTAGGACTGCTTTGGAATTTAAAAGAAGACACGCTACAACTAAAAGTGGAAGACAAGGCGTTTGAGACACAAACAAAAGATTACCTAACAAAGAAAGATGTCCTCAGAGCCCTCGCTCGAGTTTATGATCCATGTGGGTTTGTGTCACCTCTTGTCTTACCAGCTAAATTATTGTTTCAAGAGCTATGTATCCTGAAAGTCAAATGGGATTCACCATTACCTGAAGAGTTAGTACAGAAATGGGAATCCGTGAAAGAAATTTTAAAAGGTATTAAAAACGTAAAGATACCAAGATACGTGGGAAAAGACCTTACAGAATGTACAAAACACTATGAACTTCATGTGTACACTGATGCTTCCAAATCAGCTTATGCATCTGTTGCTTATTTACGCATTATAAGCAGAGAACAGATTAAGACTGCGTTCTTAATGTCAAAATGTCGTGTAACACCAGTTGAAGACAAAGACAACCTGAAAATACCGCGTTTGGAGCTACTTGGGCTTTTAATTGGAAGTAGACTACTGAAGTATTTAAAGAAAAATATAAACTTAACAGTTGACAAGCAGTATCTATGGACTGACAGCCAAGTGGTGCTTCATTGGCTTAAAACCAACAACTTACTACCACCCTTCGTCAAGAGACGCGTTGATGAAATAAATCAACTGAAAGATGTCGAATTCTGTTACATAAGCAGTAATGAAAATCCAGCTGATTTAGGTACACGACCTGAACTATGGGAAGCAAAAGAGTCTCTGTGGTTTTCTGGCCCACCTTTCCTCAGGAAAGAGTCGAAGTCCTGGCCAAGTAATAGATATCTAGAACAAAAGACTCTTCTTTCGGTTGAGGAGGCCCTGGACATCATAGATGGTCCAGAGATGGTAATGAAAGGATATGAGATAGATCCACCTGAATACCTAACTGAAGAGGATCATGAGATGGATACCGGAACTGAACTAGGCATAACCAACACCATAGAGGCTGAAACTAGCAATACAGAAATCGTAAAAAATCTACAAAAGAAACATTTCCTTGATGAGGTAAACGGGAAAAAGACACCTAGCAAGAAACTTAGATCTATTTCTTGATGTAGATGGAATCCTAAGGTGTGGTGGACGAATGAAGAACACGAGTTGGTCCTATGATAAAAAGCATCCAATTCTCATCCCGAAGGAGTCTGAGTTTACCAACAAAATCATTCAAGAGGCACATGAGAAGAATTATCATGTCGGCCCTCCACATACACTTAATATCATCCGAGAACAATATTGGATCCCACAAGGCAAAGCGCAAGTTACTAAAGTTATCAAAAAGTGTGAAAGGTGCATGAAACAAAGTGGGGGACCATACAAGTTACCTCCAACTCCAGCTTTACCTCCCGAGCGAGTGAATTACAGCGCTCCCTACACGTTCACCGGTGTAGATTATTTTGGGCCAATGTACGTAAGTACTACAAGTGGCAACAAAGAAAAGAGATGGATCTGCCTGTTTACGTGCCTAGCAGTTCGTGCGATTCATTTAGAAGTGGTCAAGGATCTGACAGCAGAAGAGTGCCTTCTCGCAATAAGAAGATTTGTTGCGGTCAGAGGAACACCGGCTATGATTATTTCAGACAATGCATTGCAATTTAAATTAGTATCTGAGATATTGATCAACTCATATTGCACAGAGAACAAAGTGAAGTGGAGGTTTATCCCACAATTAGCCCCGTGGCATGGCGGGTTTTATGAGAGACTTGTAGGCATTGTAAAGCATTGTTTAAAAAGGACACTTGACAAACACCTGTTGAATGACAGTCAGCTATCAACGGTCATCAAAGAAGCGGAGTCGGTTGTTAATACAAGACCTCTAACAAACGTCGGAGCTGACTTGGATCACATTTTGAGGCCCGCAGATTTCTTGACTCTAGGGAAGTGTTTGGAAATGACCCCATCAGAAAAGGTGACAGGCATTGATGGTACCACTACAAAAATAGACCTTATTCAAGGATGGAAAAGAGGTCAAACACTACTGGCAGAGTTCAAAAAGATGTTTCAACAACAATATTTACCCAGCCTACGTGAGAAACATAGATGTTCTGTAAAACAACCTCGAGTGACTTCAGACAGAATACCCCAACTTGGTGACTTAGTCCAAATAAAAGAGGATTCAAAGAACCGAAGTATTTGGAAAGTTGGCAAGATAGTTTCCTTACTTAAGGGACAAGACGGACAACACCGTGTAGCTAAGGTGAAAGTCGGCAACTCTGAGTTCACTCGATCTATTGGACACCTCTATCCTCTAGAGATCGAGAGCCACAATGCAGAAACGAGAGTTCCTGATATATCAAGCCCGGACATTCCAATTTCGTTGGATACTACTCATCAAGTTGAACAATCCGCAGAACTGATACCTGTAATAATCGATATCGATCCTCCACAGCATACTGAAGGTACAAGTGAGCAACAATCTGATACCGCAGCTTCAATGGAGCAACAATCTGATACCGCAGATTCAGTACAACAAGGTCAGCCATCAACACATGAGCGTGACAACGATGAAACAATATCAATCGACTTGCTGCCCGCAGGGGCTTTACCTGTAAGCCCAGCCGACGAAGGTGCGTCGGGTTCGAGGCCTGAGAGACAAGCAGCCATTCAGGCACGGAAGAAAATCGCTGAATGGACCCGCAACTTAACGGTCCTACTCCAATAGGCGCTTTTGCCTTCGGGAGTGTCGCGGAGCACCGCGATTAACAAACAATCGGTGAGTCTATCAACTATTTTTACCTTAAAGTTGTGGTATATATTTCCTACTGGCAACACTGTCCTCTATAGTCGTTGGCTAGGACAATGACATAAAATATGGAGGGAAGAAGGAGATGTCAAGTTCACCGCGCTAGAACGGCGGTAATGACGTTGGAGCTCAAGTAATATCAAGTCGCCTTCGTACTGGTGAGTGCTTAATTACTATAAGTGTTATACACAATGGTCGGTTGTGGGACTCAACAACCAACAATGACAAGGGTTTAAGTACCAATAGTAACACGGTGGTTGTTACTGACACAAGCAAGAGACAGAGACTCGTACGATACCGATGTGAGGCAAGTCGCAAGACAACAGGGGAAGCTATAGGGGCAGGTTATGGAGGCTTCTCGGTCCCATAGGGGACCACACAATACGGGCTCGTAGTTTCTCTGCGCCAATAGTTCACCAGTGACCTTTGTCAGAAAGGTCATAGAGTCAATGTTGAGTCCTAAAACTAAATCATGTGTATACGCAGATTCTCTAATCAATACACTATTTTGTCGTCAATTACATCCCCATTCCTCAACGTGGCGACACCAGTTTCAATTGGCATACATACGAATTTTAAAATTATTAGAATCGGTTACAATTTTAAATGTTTTATGGAATTAAAATTAATAAAGATTAAACGGGATTGCAATCTAGATCCATTTCAGTTCGTTGTGAGTTTTATTTCGATGAATATTTTTATTTCTTCATTGAAAACTATTTAAAAACGTCACTTCGATCACTTTCAAAAGTACGCGTTTTGTCTATATCCATTAAAAAAAAGAAAACTTAAAGCAGGCTACAAACGGGCGTGATTTGTCACAGCAACTTGCAATCGTTCGAAAGAGACAGCCATACGCTACTAACCAGTGTAACTATCGCAAGTTGTTGTGACAAATTGCAAGGCCTTTAAACATACGAGCACTTGGCTGTTTGTAGTCATTTGTCTTAGTCAAAGTATATGGTTAAAAGGTAAAAAAGTATACAGTAAAGGAATTTCATACACTTTCCTGGCCGCTAAAACTGTACAGTAATGACTTTTAACTTTTTAAATCTGCGTTTGTCAGTAACGAGGAACTTCACGTACTATTTTTGCTACAGTAAGGCGAACATTTCCGAGCATATTGGAGAAAATAATGTTACACTCCTAAGTATAATTCATTTATCAGTTCTATCCAGAAATGAAAATAACCACAATTATCGAATTAAGGAAGGTAACCGTCAGGAAATCCACGATAGGAAATCGAAGTGAAAGATAAACGAATTATTACGGCATTTCAACTGAAAGTTTGATGGACGTTCATGAATAAGGGCGTCACATATGTACGAGTATACCTTTATTGTTCTCACCATCTGTAACCTGTAATGTGACACGCTATAAATTCTATTCTATTCTAGATATTGAAAAATGAGCTCTTAGCTGGCCATAAGGTATCATAACAATAAATATTACTTTCCCACTTAAACTAATGCAATAAAACGAGTTAACGCCTCCGATTTTAGTTAATGAGTCAGTGGCTTTAACAATCTGAGGGGCTACCGCGAAATGAAAACGAACTTCGTTCGTGTATCTCCGTCTGTGTCGCTCGAACTAGCAAGTGCGACAGAGAGGGAGATATTCGAACGAAGTTCGTTTTCACTTCGCGGTAGCCCTGCTGGACCCATCGGTCTGTTACAGGGCAGCCTCCGTGGAGCTTGAAGAAAACTCTTGTATACACCCAAGCAGTTTAATATACTAATTACAAACACACAACTTATACTTAGAAACACTTAAAATATTTATATCTAAATTAAATTACGACTGACGTATGTTTCGTTAATGTATAGGGTTTTATACAGTCATAATGCTGTCGATGCTTTACCTACATTAGGCAATATTTGCGTGTAAGCAAAACAGTTATGCGTGTATATAACAGGTCGATGCACTGACGTCACAGGATGGCTGACTCTCAAAGGGTCGTGTTATGGACATGACTGGATCCGAAAATGATTCTTAACACTTGGAAATAAGGTCCTGGTCCCGTGTCAAAGCTAGGTGCCGGTGTATTATATTCAAATCTAAATGTGCTAACTTGGATGAACGTGAATCCGTAATTTACGATCAATTATAAAAGACTTTAAAACATTTAAGGCTACTGTATACTGTGTGTTACCGGCATGCGGGCATTTATTAAAACTGATAATAATATGTTCCATTACTAATTGTTTGCATGTATTTGCAAATCATAATTATGTAAATTAACTGCGCAATTAATTTTCCAAAATACAAACCTTCAATGGACTAGGTGTATGACGCCGTACTAAACAAATTATGAAGAGCTGTCATTTACACTTACTTGTCAATTTACTTTGCTGTACATTGCTGGCTATTTAAATTTTGTTAGGAAATTTATGAAGTAGGAATAATACTTAATTATCTGTATTAAGGTCATGAATGTCATGATGTATGTATGTATGTAAAATTCTTTATTGAACATGGAACAGAACACAACAACAATACAATTATTACAGGAGCAGAATATACATGTACAAAGGCGAGCGTATCCCTGAGAGGGATTTCTTTCATGATTAAGTTAAAGAACTCCGTTAATTTACCCTAATACTTAAAAAAGGTCGCTTACCGGTAACGCTCTGTATTTGAATGAAGTATTAGTCGAAAAAATGGGGGACATTGAAAATAACACAATTTTACACTAAAGGCTTGGCCAAACACAGGGCGTGGCGCAGCGCGACGTCCGCGGCGCGATGCGGGCGTGACTCGCGCCCGGATACAGCATGCGCGTGCGGAGGGTCGCTCATTCCTTCCGAAGCCATAGATCAGAGTCATATATAACTTTATGATCTCTTACGAGATTTATATATTGCTACGCTCGCACTAGGCACCGCGCGCTGCCTAACGTCCCCCTGATGTGACCCAGCGCGGCGCTGCGCTCGCGCCAAGTGGACGCAAGGGGCAGCGCGGCGCGGGGCGCGACAGAAGCGGGGCGCGATGCCGGCGGGACGCAGTCTGTTTGACGTCGGTAACCTAAAATATGACTGACTTTCTCACTTTATTTATTATTTAGAGTTTATATATGTACCTACATTTTATACAATAAATGTTTTCATTGCTTAATGCTATTTTAAGTCGTAATGTAGACAATATTATCGTCTGTATCTGTCAACACAACGAAACTATATCACTAACGGGTGGCACTTGTCTTATACTGTAGCCGAAACCTTATTCAAATATTAATAAACAGTTCTAAAGCCTCAACTTGATTCATAGTCTCTATCAGCTCTCCTTTAAGATACTTCAGTACAATCATGTACGGCTAAAAAGACAAGATGAAAGTCAAAGTAAAACCGCGGGCAAATTGAATGAAAGCACTAGGTCGCGGCGCAGATGCGATATCATATTCCAATATTTCAAGATGGCGGCGATATGCGGCATACATTATCCGCACCTGCTGCGGGCGTAGGGGATTCACCTGTTCCAGGGTTCTTGCGGACTTTAATGTTATCGAAAATAACTTCGCCTATTAAGTAGGAAAGTTCCTCCAGCGTGAGTGTAAGGCTTGCGAGCTTCTCTTCTCTCTATAGATGGCTGGTTTATGTAAGAAAATAGATATGCAAAAGGTAAAGAACTAAAACGCAAGTTCGTATTTTTGAAACTCATCGGTGACTTACATTTGTCCACATTTGTCATACCGTCTTTGATATCGATTTACGAGTGCCCCTACCAATACCCACGCGTAGATAATTGAAATCACCATGCGATTGAATTTTGACAGTTGACGTATGTGACATCTGCCAAGAATTATTCAAAACTTTAATTTTCGGTTACATGACACTGACACATACGCTACGTTTTACGTTTGAATCTGTTTTAAGTTATAGTATGAGAAAATATATTAGAGAGAAATAAGAATTATCATTTGAACGATTCGATTTTTACTTTTCTGAATGCCTTAGGTTATGAAAATGTTTGACATGTTTTTATCTAAATGTTTGTACCACTATTCTTATTTGTCTTGTGTGCTGCATAAAGTTATTAAGTATCTATCTATCATAAAAGGAAAAACCTTGTCAGGGAAAAGGTTATCTGTGCTTTATCTGTAAGAGGACTTGTGGTTTTCGTGATGTCCGGATGTTTTCGGTAAGTATAAAATACGGCGAAGTCAATAAAATCATTAAAAATCTTCAATTTCTTTAATCATTGATTTGCCTGACCGTTAGACAATCATGCAGTAACGACATTTTCAAAGTCAAAGTTCCTAATTCTTCAATTTAGGCATTATTACATGCACCTTTGACATCGACTAATAATGCACCACCGAAGGAACATGACTCCATGTTTAGGCTAAACATATGGCATTTAGCATACAGGTTCATAAATGTGTAACATAAAGAAATAAATTTAAATCCATAAAACTCATAGTTTGTATGGAGGTTCATAAAATAGTTCATGATGGTTGGATGGAACTTGAGATGGAAATTTTCATCAAGGTCACGACTAGTCTTCGAAATTATATTTGTATTTTACGCGACTAGTCTTAGATACATTCCCTTTCACTTTTATGATGTTTTCACTTTTTCAGAGCAAGCTTTTACGATGCATGAGTAGGTCAGGGGCTAATTGATCAGAAGATTAGGGGAATGAAAGCATTCAAATTACAACGCATAGAATACGTGTTGGTCTCTTATGTAGGTACGACATCACATACATCTGAGCGGTCAAGGTGTTCACAAACATCTGAACACGACTTTATTGTCAAAGCTATAGAGTGCATGTTCAGATATTTTTGAACACCCTGAAGAATACAGATGTATGTGACGCTGACTTTACGTACAAATGTATACAGCATACATACAACAACGTTCCCTATATTTCGTTTAAATCTTTGTACACCGCATCCTCATAAAATCAAGAGTCACTAATTTACGACCAAGAATTAATATACACTGATTCTTACATGAAATCATCCTCGTTTGATGTTTGTATCGATAAAAATCTGTAACCACAATAATTAAATTCCAATAAAATTCTTACAAATATAATTTTGAATGTGACATAAATATCTTATGTATTAGTATTACGCAGTAAGCCCATTTCAAATGTTGATCATGACCATAACGTCACAAACAGAACCAAAAGGTTGACGCGGCCACTCAAATAACAAAGGCTATCATCAGAATAAATATTCAAACAAAGAACTGGAAAACATTTGAATGTGAATTCTATCATTCGATATTTAAATCTGTGAGGCGGCGGGTGCGGGACAGCTCGCGGGCGGCGGGCGCGCGGCGGGCGGGGTAATTAGGCGGCCCGGCGGAGGCTGTATTGATCGCCGCGTCTCCTAGCAACGCGCGAGATGGCAGCACAGCCTGCCCTCCAGCCCCGAACAAGTTTTTTGTTCGAGACCACGCTAGGTGAGACCGCTTTGATGTAATCTCCGACCGAGGGGATCATTCGATTCGATTCGTTTACTATATTCAGCGGGAGATTATGGCTCTATTAGTCTCCTTGTAACGGCCGAGAGTTCGTGCGGCCGTTTTTATAGGGTTATGATGGGTAATCTGGTTTATATTTGAAATTTTTACTGAAGGTTCGTCGGTGGTTTTATTGGAGGAAGGTTTTAAGGGGGTTTTAATAAAGGGAAAGTGACGGGTGGTATCCGGCGCGCGCGCCGCGGAGTCGAGTAAACATAATTACGTCGATGTTTTTTTAACCAGGCGCGAGCTGAGCCGGCGCGCCGCCGCCGCGGCACGCGCCATAGCCTTATATTAAAGGAAATGAGCACAATATCTTCTCGTTATTAACTTATATTCAACAAATTATTATACCGACATCCAGCTACATATCAATCCGGCTCAGATTTCTATGTAGGTCACCCAGTACTCGTATCTGAGGGCGTCCCAATGACAGTGCCCGGAATTTTGATAGGCGACTACATACCATTTACGACACGAATTCCTCAAAGAACTAGTAATAGATTACGAATATTAGATTTACATTAATGGTATAATACTTAATAACGTAATACAGTAACGTTGTAACGAAAATAACATCAAAATTGCACACGCGGCCAGATGCTCCAAAAACCAAAAACAGAGCAAGAATTGTTCTATGTATTCCATATATTTAATATACATTTTATGATAAAATTAATAAAGGAAATTAACTGAAAACAAACACTAAAACAAAAATCGACACAATCATAACTTCAGAGTTCAGAACACTCTAGATCTAATAACCTTGCAAACAAAAAACTTAGTTTGAGTGCAACGATCGCTTAAATAGATACATACCTACTCGCGTTCGTTTATATCACTCCTCTGTTTGCTCCGGGGTAAAAAATAGCAGTGATTAAGTAGCACTCGCACTCATGCTGGGAACGCAAAGAAAATTCACTTTAAATCGAATAACAACTTATCCTGTCGCAACAAATCCTCGTCACCATATTTACATAGGCATATACATATTTATTGCACATTCAATGCCTACGCTCGTAGTTGGTACTTACCAATTTTCTCGCTAAGAGAAGAACCAAAGCGCTCACCGGCTCGTCACTGAAACTGTTAAAGAACTAGATCCTTATTTTTCCGTTGTACTTTGACAAACACATTTCACATTTCCCGCTCTTCAAATTTTGCTTCCAATTTCTTCCACGCCGCCGGACGTTAAGAGATGTATGAATGCAAGGTATCCCCGCGTTGCATCTCGCTCTCTCCACGTGCAGGAACGACGTATGTACCGTACAGCAGTTTCCCTCAGGTGCCGACGTCCAAAGGAAATGTAATAATGGGGAATGCTTGGGCACGCGCTGCGTTTTATGAGGCATATTACATCGAAAATGTGTCATTCCGCGCTCGTGAAGAAATTGGGAATTTTTACTGCATACCTGTGTGCTGGCTTTTGAGAATGTGGCTTTATCGAACGTTCTGGACACTTGCTACTGTTCAAATATTTGTGGGCATTATTTTGCTTGATACTTTAGGGCCTTTCATTCTCCTAGCGTATATTCCCGGTAGTGCCCTAAAACAGCCCGGGGTCCACTTTGACACGTAATCCCAAGATAGAAGAGAAGGAAGCGACTGCCACCTGACCTGCGAACCCAGAGGGAAAACTGGACCTTATTGGGATTAGACCGCTTTCCTCACGATGTTTTCCTTCACCGGAAAGCTAACGGTAAATATTCGGTACACAAGTTGCGAAAAACTCTTTGGTACGAGCCGGGATTCGAACCCACGGCCGCCGCTTGACAGCCGCATGCCTGAACCACTAGGCTACCGTAGCTTTTAGGCCTTTAAAATTTGCTTCTGCGTGCTGAAGTCTGAAATTTGCTTTCGGCCGTGCTGGCCACTAAACCAATTTCTTCATTGTGGTCATCAACCTCCTTAAAGTATAGATATCTAGAGAGAAGCTTTTCGGCGGACGGAAAGGCTTTTATGCAGCTAAATTAAGAACTGGTCTTAAAATGGCCTCGGTCGTGGTACTATTATTACCAAATCTCCTCTATAGAAATCTATACTAAGTTAACCCCCGAAGCAAACAGGGGGTGTTAAGTTTAACATGTGTGTCTATAGGTGTATGTCTGTGGCATTGGTAATTTCCAAACGGATGAAACGATTTGATTGTAGATATTTTTATTGGATGTATTATCTGTTGAGATTGTTCTTAGCTATGTTATGATGGGGTTACTTTTTTATTATATAATTTGAAATTCCGTCACAAACTTCGTTTTACAAATAAATTATATAGAGTTCATATAGTCACCTTTTCTGAATTGTTACTTATGACTTGCTTTAAGTGTATATCACGGACATTTGGTCAAAATTGGCTTATTGCGTGGTATGAATTAAACACCCCCCCACACGAATATCAAACCTGTACGTTTAAAACAGAGATTTTAAAGGCATATCGAAATTTTGTCCGTCATGGAGTGAAAGCAAATGGTTAATCCAGAAGTTCAACTAATTACCATTATACTTCGGTAAATTACTCATAATTACATCATTATTACATTTTCCTTTTCTCCCTTTAATTCAAACATAACAAGCACGGTAAATTACTGCGAGTAAAACTCAACATTCTGAACAAAAAGGCGTTAAATGGCTCATTACGGCACCGTGCCGCGGATAAAATAAAACTCAAGTTTTTATAATCCACTGAAGAACTATACCGCTCGTAGACGGCTACGGCTCGTAGACGTAGCTACGGCGTAGAACGTAGCGGCTTACGTAGTATTTGTACAGCCGAATTCTGGAACTTGCAAACTTATCAACAAGTGAATGGGTTGTTTATTGTGTTGAATAACTGTTAAACATTGTGTGCTCCTTGGTAGCGAATACAAAAACCAATACCTATCATATATTGCATGGGACAGTACACCCACATTTTATTAATAAACGCAAGAAATCGGCAAATAAATACAAATTACAATTATGTATACTGCTCTAAAAACAATATATGGAAAACAGTTTGGTATCTAACACAGCCTTTTAGCTAGAAACACATCATACGGAGTCCAAAAACAAAGGTTGTCTTTCCTTTGGTCAGAAGTTAAGGACTTCCGTGCACGTATGTATGTTTCATAGGCGTTAAATTAAATGTACAAGAGGAGACGACATGTATGCAGATTGAGAAACCAATCTAAATATTTTACAGCCCTTAACTTTGGCAAGGGCCATAGAAAACACGCGAACCTAAATCTCTGCATGACACCAATACGCAATCGCTTAACAATTCACTGAAAAAATAATAAGGGTTAGCTTAGCAAATTTATAATACGTTTTACACAAGTTATAATGTTTATGGCTAGGCTTTTTCGACACCCTTTTAAACCGGAGAGACCAGAAGGATAGCCTCGGGATTATCGCCCCAAAACCTATCCATTAGTCTGCAAAGGACTAAACTAAGCCAGGACCTATTCCAGAAACATATCACGTATTTGAGTTTAGAAGCGAACGAACACACTTTCTAGCAACTTTTACAAATGTAGCGAGGTATATATAACACGCGAGGATTTTTAATCAACCTTAACACTTTAACTGCCAGGAACCCGCCTAGCGGGTGCCTACGCCTTAGTCGCTTTCCACTACATACGAGGAAAACCACGGGATCGGCTACGAACGTAGCGATTCTTAGCAGTGAATGTGTTAACACTTTCACTGCCAGGAACCCGCCTAGCCGGCGCCTAGCACACATTCACTGCCAGGAACCCGCCTAGCCGGCGCCTAGCACACATTCACTGCCAGGAACCCGCCTAGCCGGCGCCTAGCACACATTCACTGCCAGGAACCCGCCTAGCCGGCGCCTAGCACACATTCACTGCCAGGAACCCGCCTAGCCGGCGCCTAGCACACATTCACTGCCAGGAACCCGCCTAGCCGGCGCCTAGCACACATTCACTGCCAGGAACCCGCCTAGCCGGCGCCTAGCACACATTCACTGCCAGGAACCCGCCTAGCCGGCGCCTAGCACACATTCACTGCCAGGAACCCGCCTAGCCGGCGCCTAGCACACATTCACTGCCAGGAACCCGCCTAGCCGGCGCCTAGCACACATTCACTGCCAAGAATCGGTATTCGCTACGCTGGTAGCCGGTCACGTGGTTTTCTTCATATGTAGCGGAAAGCGACTCGGCATATTAGGCGCCCGCCAGGCGGGTTCCTGGCACTCAAAGTGTTAAGTGCAAAAACGTTCCTTTGATCTAAACCGACCACGTATCAAAATGAGAGAACGCGTCGCGGTCTGCTAATGCAAAAAAAACACATCTAATGCTAACCTAGAATTGGCCCCCAGGTAAAACATAAGGTGATTCCAATTAGGTACAACGAATTGACAACATTTCATATTTTCATGTAGGCCATTTTATGATTTAGTTCGCTAGAAAATGTTTTTTTAAGCGACACGTGTTTTTTTTATTTCTCCCTTAATTGTAATTTTCATTAAAAACTATCAAATTGAAAAGAAGCGAATTCCAGAAGGTTGTAAGTAAATTATGACGTCAATACTAAGACTCTGTATGGCAGTTTGGACACCTTTCATATGGCAGCCATAATACTGACGTCACACACGGTGAAAACCACTTTTATACGTTTTCGCGATTTTCTTAAAAGCGAGCAGGAAAAAAACACAGAAAACTACTTTATTACGTTCAGATAACATAATTACCGAAATGCTTTTCGATTTAGGCGTCATTACATACTTTGAAATATTGTCAATTGGGGAGCCCGCCTTTGACCACTCCGCTGGATTTTATCTTCAGCTTTGTGACTGACGCCTTTGTATATAGTGGTAGACCTGCGTCAGTTCTGAGAGTTAGGTTACAGTCATATTCGGATGAGTCACAGTAATTAGTAAGGATTATCTAATTCATGTTGTTCCACTGACTGTTGCTAACCAAGGAAAGATAGAATTTGTTCACAGATTCTATTACGTTTACTGTTTTGTTTTTCCCGACTAGGGAAGGGATATGTTTTAGCAGTGTATGTATGTATTCACGTGTCTTCCGCCGTAGCGTTTAAGATACTGAACCGTATTTTGTATGGAAAGAACAGTTTTTCCAGTTATTGAAGTGAAAACTTCTTTAGCGGCGCTGTGCACTTTTTGGGATGGGGAAAAATTGTTAAACTCGCCACAGGTTTCGATAGGTCATGTGACCGTAAGATTTGTAAGGTGAGAGATTCGGGACGTGGCTTGGAGGCGGGGGAGTGGGGGTCTAAGGGGGGTCGGGGGAAGGGTTTTATTTTATTTTTAACAGATAATATTCAAGTTTTCACTTCTGCCGGCAGTCCCGGAGTGCAACCCGGTCTATTTCCTTCAGTAATCAGTAATCAGTCATTTATTCGCTTAAACATGGTACAAATAGGTGGTTCAATAAGAAATACAGTAGAGCTACATGTTTGGTCATAAGGACATGCAAATATATATATAAGAATGTTATGTGTATGCATAAATTGCTAGCACTAAGAATTCAGGTCATTAAGGTATTCTTGAACGGAGTAATAGGCTTTGGATGCTAAAAAGTTATATAACGCAGTCTTAAATTCTTTATCGCTTTCTAGTTTCAAAATATTTGCTGGCAGTTTATTATATATTCTGGGTGATATACCTAATATGCTTTTTGATAGAAAAGCTGTTTTTGATGCTATATAATTTTTATATAATTTTCTCTTGATGCCGCAAGCTCTTAAATCTAGTATATTGGTCTAATGTTATATTTGACATACAATGATACTTCGTACACATACAGGCAAGGTAGAGTCAATATTTTAAGTTGAATGAAATGGGGTTTGCATGAATCGATCGGTTTAATACCGCATACAGATCTTAAACATTTCTTCTGACTCTTAAACACCATTTCACGATCGGAAGCATTACCCCAAAATATTACACCGCATCTTAAAGTAGCCGTTACATGCGCATGGAATACAGTCAAGACGGCTGATTGGTTTACAATTTTCCTTTTTTTTTGTTGGGTTACAGTTTTAAGAGTGCTAAAACCATATCCCTTTCGGCTCCGCCGTAGTCGGACAAGAAGACATACACACTAACTACAGTAGAAATAAACTTTAGCCCTCTTTTGCTACTGGTACAGTTATAATTATAACACTCCATTTCCTGATTACGCACACAAAACCATAAAGTTTCTCGAAGAAAAAACTACCAAGAACTCCGCAAAGCCAGCCGCTGACTAGAGAAAAAGGCTATTGAGTAAAAGGAAAAGTTTTTCAATTAGTGTGGGTATGTCGTATACCTACTATGTAGGCACAGACAAAGTAGACGTTGGCAGTTACTTCGCGTTTTGAAAGGTACCTTTCGATTTGGTGAATGTTATACGGGGTCTGGCGGAGGTAATGGCTGACCCTTTTAATAAGATAAGATAATGTTTATTGCACAAAATTGCTACGTACATACAAAGTGGTATATATATTAGTTACAGTGCGCTATATTCGGCATGGACAAGCATGCAACAAATAAGTTACTTAATTTTGTTCATACACGATATTTATGAAGGAAAATAAAGTGATTACCTTAGTCTAGAAATTAAACTATTTGCATAAAGTTTTTTTTTACATTTTATTGGTTATTCATACAACTTAACACACCTGTGTTAGCTAAAATGTGTTTAATTTCTTTCTCACACACACAAATGTACAATGTGACCGATAAAGTCAAGGAATTTAAACGGCATTTCAACTGAAATAGGGTCGAAGAAAGTTTGAATTAGAAGAGACCCGTGAGTCTGACATATTTGATTTTAAATTAATTTATTTTTATTTATTTATTTATTTATTTATTTGATTAATGGGGTCACTGACGTGAAGTGGTAAGTATTCGAGCTTTTTGCCGTCAGTGACCCGATTTATTGAAAATTTGTCAGGTGGGACGTCTCTCGGATATCTCTTTTTGTCCCGCCATAATCCTAATTTTGGAAGTCTAGGATAAGAAGTGGAGCTGATATCCCCATGAAATGTAGTATTTAAACACACACGCAGGCACGCACGCACGCACGCACGCACGCACGCACACTAGTTAGAGCATGTTTTTTTTTAAATACCGGAAGGCCCAGCATGGCTAGACCCCCCACGAGGTAGATTGATGACCTGGCGTAAGACCCGTTGGAGGAGGCGTTCCAGCAGTGGCTGTCTTTCGGCTGATATGATGATGATGATGACAATATTTCACGAGAATCGATTGAGAATACCTGTAGAGGAGAACAGCCGGATAGACGCCGGACACACGAAAGATTTTTTACGCAAGCTGCAACGGAGAACTTCGTTCGCTTCACTCGCTCGTTCGATAAATTGAGTTAACCTGTAATACATGCACACCTGTAGCACATTAACTGCCAATAATGTCGTAGCGCCACACTCGTAGCTGACGCGAAAACCATACGTAGAGGACAGCGCCTACGAGGAGGGCATCTAGCGGGCTCTTGGCACTGAAACTGTTCCCGCATTAACTGCCTGATACCCGCCTAGTGGGCGCTCTTCGCGTAGGCGCTTTTCGCTACTACCACGGAATAAGCTACGATTATAGCGCGTAGCGATTCATGGCAGTTTATGTGAATCAATTACAATAATTATGTGTGTCACAAACCATCGCACACGTCAATTAACAGCGTAAAACAACGGTATGTAAATACATATTCGGCGGGCTACAGTCAGTGATCATTATTGCAGTGTGGTGTTGACTGCAGTAAACAGTATTACACATGCATCGATGCACAGAAAGCTAATTAAAATTTGCTGCACGCAGCGTGCGGCGTGGACGCAGCAAAACTCATTGGTAACCATATTTAATGAGATGTGGAATATAATACGTAACGGGACTCGCTAAATTGTGGTTTTTCGTATCCAACATTTCGATGGTAATAAATGTGTTGAGTTTGCGATTTATTGCGAATCCAAAACCAAAATCGATCTGAATGGATGAACGGTGGACATAAATCAAGTACGTAAGTACGACACATTCACTAAAAGAGACCTTAATACTTAGGGTCGCCAGCAGGGTTCGAAAGGATAATTATCCCCTTAAGGGGATGCATTGATTCGAGTCGACCACGCCCCATGACAGAGACACGCTCATGTCTTCCGCGCACGAGAAAAGAGATGCAACACTCTTCGGGAATTGCTTTTTAGCGAAGTTTTATATATATTTCATTAAGTGAGATTTAAGATGAGATAAAATAGTAGGATAGTATTAACTTGATTCTGTCGTAAAATAAAGTATTGTTTGAGTAGGCTGAGTCAAAAAAGGGAAATAAAGACCCAACTTTGGATTTTTTCTACAGGAAATTTTGCGCAATCATGTACCTATCGATTAAATTAGATAAACAGTCATATAGTCAAGTATCATATGTCTGAAAATCAGACCTTATTGTTTCTTAATCTAGTCAGAACGGCGTTTCAAAGCACGCGATAATTTCCAATTCACCCCCTTAAGTGGACCGTGCTACCAAAACTTAAGCAATATTTCAATTGACGACCGCTTTAGCCTAGTTGGTAGTGACCCTGCCTACGAAGCAAGAGGTCCTGGGTTCGAATCCCGGTAAGGGGCATTTATTTGTGTGATGAGCACGAATATTTGTTCCTGAGTCATGGATGTTTTCTATGTATTCAAGTATTTCTTTATCTATATAAGTATGTTTATAGTCGTCTAGTAACCATAGTACAAGCTTTGCTTAGTTTGGGACTAGGTCGAGTTGTGTCAGATTGTCCCCAAATATTTATTATTATAATTTTGTGTAAATTCATGTAATAGATTGTGCCAAAAGTGTAGACAATTTTGTACTAATTGACACATTACAGTATTAGTCGAGCAAGCTACAAGTTCCTGACGGTATACTCTTGCTTGCCAGAATTTCATTTGCCCGAATTTTATCTGCCATAATATACAACTGCCATAATGTTGTTTTCTATAATTTTGTATGCCATACTCATTGTTTACCATAATAATTATATGCCAGAACCTTTGTTTTCCATAATATCAATATCAATAATCTCATTTTCCATAATCATTGTAATCCATAACTATCACATGCCATAATATCATTTGCCATCCATCTCAACATCCATAATATTCTTAAGTGATAAAGTGGGTACGTATTGCAGTGTCTAATATTTAAAAAAATACCTCGAACCTATCCGCGATCCAAGTCGGTTTTGCCACTAAGTAAAAATGAACTTTTCTCTGAGATTACCTAATGCCAAGATAGTGTTGTATCGTAGGCAGTGGGGAACAGGGGCTTAGTGGCAAAACCGACTCGGATCGCGGATAGGTTAGAAGACGGAAGCGGGAGCTTTGCTCCCGCTTTCGTCTTCGAGATTATTTTTTTTATAAAAGAGCGGAAAAACCAGCAAGTTAACAAAGATGAATCCGAATGCATGTTTAGTATGGCGTTTAAATATTCTATTAAATAATATTATTGCAAACAATAATCTGGAATACAATACGTATGGCATTCGAATCATTATGACATCCAATATTCGGGTAAACAAGAGTATGTCAATTAACTATTATGGTAAACGAAACATTCGGGCAAATGAAATTCGAGCAAGCGAAGTTCGGGCAAATGATTATTATAGTATATGAATGTCGGGCAAACAATAGACAACCGTTCCTGACGGCTACCCGCCCGAACCTACCCTATGACGTCTCCCCTCCTGCCCCTGGCCTATACTCGTTAACTTAATTGACTTCTTCTCTCAAAAACTGCTAAACTATTGCTACCTGCCTTAATGACCATCCGTCATTCTTCAGTCAAGCGCCAGCTAAGTTAACTATACCATAATAAAGACACGCTTTCCGGTAAATTAAAACGTATCTCATGTCTGTAGTAAATCTCGTAGCAACAATGAAGCGAAATGCCGACCCCTCAGCATCTTGCTTTTGCCTAGCATACTTCACATTGCTTGCGATATTAAGGAAACCCTACCTTACGCAGAATGGCATTTTAAAATTAAATAAGCAACAACCTTTTAATGAATCTGCGGTAATAATGAATTGTTATACATTACACAGCCGTTTAGTGGCGATGAGGTCTTGGCAAATTTTTATCAAAAATTTAAAAACGGCGGTAAAGGAAAGCAATTGTTTTCCTCGGCGCTCCGCCAAACTGCATGAAATATATTCAAGCTTATCTACAGAAACGTGCGCAAATGGGTTTGTATGAAACATTCATGGAAACACTGCGGCAGGGAAACAAATCTATTGAATTGTAATGGATGCCACACAGAAAATGTGTAGAAAGCTCTCAACGGTATGTACGAGTATCCTGATATTGCTTTATAAACACGCATATTTATGCAACTGCATTATTCAGATTCGACGTGCGAAGTATTACATACTGACCTGGCAGCTGGCTACTGGCTGGCAAAAATGCAAATGTACACAGGAGAACAGCAAGCAGCAAGAATTTCGGCCCAAGCTGAAGCAGAGAACTTCGTTCGCATCGCTCTCTCGTTCAATAAATCTGAAATCCGAACTCATATGTCCAATAAAATACTCATTAACCCCCGTCTTTTGCCGTCCACGAATAGGATTAACCCTTCCCGGAATTAGTCACCTCACCTGTGTCTGTGTCCGTCTGTCCAATTAGGGGGCGTAATACCTAACACTACCTACATCTTACATTAATTAGAGACCGTTATTGGTATCCCTCTGATGTCCGCAGCTAAATAGGGTTAAAAGGGCACACGCTGCTGGAGTAATTAGTGCACGTCAACGCTGTCGGATGCATCGTCCAAATGGTAGACGTTCATACTTATTTACTGAGAACAAAGCATACCGGGCTCCCGCCCGGGAACGCTCGGGCTCAGGTGGCTCCAAGGTGATGCAATTCAATTTTAACTGTGCAACATCTTAACTTTTCATTGTTAGTCGGGCGATTCTGACTCTTATTGAGTGTTTGAAGACAGTCGGGAGCTGCACCGTTACCAATAGTAACTTCCGGATCGCCGGCGAGCCCCGGGCAACATGCATGCGCCGTGTGACTTGATATTTGACCGGTGATGTTCAGCGTATATAATGTTCTCGTAGGACATTACCGCGTAGCTTCTACGCCGCGTCTCCGGCTAAATCAATATCAGAGTACTGAAATTATTTTGAGCGTGACGGATATTGAAATTGAAGGAATAATTAACAGCATCCGTAGGACGTCCCTCGCGGCGGTTTGTGGGGTTGGAGATGAGTTTTAGACAGTTCGTACACAATGCCGCTCGAACATTAACCAGGGCATGTTCTAAGTTGTGTTGCGCATGCGTAAATGGATTTAAGTAGGGTTCGGATTATACGGTGCACTAAAAAAATAGGATTTAGACTTAATTTTATTTCATTTCATTTATAATTATTAATAGGTGCATGATGCAGCAGGTGTGACCAATAAAATAATTAATATTTTTACCCGTGTGCCTCGGAATGAGGGTTATGGTTTTCGAGCGTATGTAGATTTGTAGGTACTAGCTTGTGCCCCCGACTCCGTCCGCGTGAAACTCGTTTATATCGCAGCTCCGTACAAACTTTTACCCCCCATTTCACCCCCTTAGGGGATGATTTCGGGGATAAAAACTGTCCTTTGTCACTCTCCATTCCTTCAACTATCTCCACTTAAAAAATCACGTCAGTTCGTCGCTCCGTTTGCCGTGAAAGACGGACAAACAAACACACACATACACTTTCTCATTTATAATATTAGTATGGATATGGATAAGAAAATTCTATTTCACGGGCTACAGTCCAAACGACGGCCGACAGGTTAGCCTAGTGGGTACTAGGCTAACCTGTCGGCCGTCGTAACGCTGCCTAGGAAGCTGAAGGTCCTGGGTTCGAATCCCGGTAAGAGCAAGTATCTGTGTGATAAGCATGAATATTTGTTTCCGAGTCTTGGATGTTTTCTATGTATTTAAATATTTCTCTCTATTAAGTTGATTGTATTTTTTTTTGTCTTTTTTAAAACTGTTATTATTATTATTTTTCTTTTGACCCCCGGACTCACAACACTTCAGGGGCTGCACTAACTCTTACTCCGAACGATTATGCAAATAAGTAATACGTGGTGAACGGTGTTGGTCACACATATTGTATCTATTTATAAGGCTATTAATATTAAGATTTCCTTGTAGTGGCTGTTTGTTTACCTAAATAAAATATATATATATATATTTATATATCTTCCTCTAGTAACCATAACACAAGCGTTATTGAGCTTAAACAATGAGACTAGGTCGATTTGTGTAAGATTCTCGCTTAAAATAAAATAAAAGCGGCCAAGTGCGTGTCCTACCACGCACAACAAGGGTTCCGTGCCTATTAAAAAGGTCGTATCCTTACTGAAATCATATGGCACTTACATCCTTTTCTTTAAGTAAGGCGGGTTTTTTAGAAATATCTCGAAAACCTTTGAACCGATCTTGTTCAAAACAATTTGCATGATTTTTTTCATATTTTTGAAATACACGGTTCAAAAGTTAGAGGGGAGGGGGATACAATTTTAGTGACTTTCGGGGTGATTATCTTCGACTCTATTCACTTAATCAAAAAATTTGCTCAGAAACCTTATATTTATTTTGGAAGGCCTATCGATTGATGTGCCACACGTGGGCATGCATTTTTTTTTTTTTGAGTTTCAATTTTATGTATGGAGTGCACGCCTATAGAAAAACTTTTTTTGTAATTTCATTACATAACTATGTAGCGGTTAACAAAATACACCTATCGTCAAAATTTTATTCAAATACACCCTATAGTTTTCGAGTAAAATGCCTGTGACATACGGACGGACAGACAGATAGACAGACAGACATGACCTTGCAAAAGGTAATTAATAGCATTAATGAACTATACTAAAATTCTATAATACAATCCCATCACATAATTTGGAAATGCGCTAATTGTTGCCAATTTTCATCATCATTCATTTTTGACCTTGTATCTCGTAATACTCGTTTTATAGATGTCGGGTGATCATGAGAGTGACGTTCAAACCCCAGGACCGTTTTAATAAAATCGACAGCTGATCGCTACTTGACTGTACGCTTACATTACATCACAAAAAAGAAAGTATTTAAAGTAAAGGCAGGGCGAAAATACAATTATTTAACAGACGGAATCTATTTCAAGGAAACTAAAATGATTTCTTTTTATGGACTCTGTCAGCTGTACTATATGTACTTACGGAAATCTCAACAATTGTTTTGTATATAATATTTGTACAAATATTTGAAACTGTTTATTCTCCACTTGTAAAATAAAGAAACCAGATGTATTTGTGCTTTCTGTTGAAATAAATCAAATTTATAACGCGACCATTCATTCGCTAAACGCTAAACGCTAAAGTTTTGACGTGAGCAGTCAAGTCACATTATATGTCACAATAAACTAAAAACGTATTTAATCTTTTGATTTTGGTTTGCTAATATGGTGCTTAAGGTCTAAAACACTGAGTTCTTTTTTTATGAAACATATATCTTGATGCAGGTTATAAAGTTAACGCTATTAGCAACTACTGAAATGTAGCTAGAGCTGTCATTCTGGGGCCATGAACCTAGAATACTATGGACGGGCTGTACGTGTTGCCACGGTGAGGGACGGAAAAGCTCTTATGCAGCTAAATTAAGAACCGGTCCTAAAATGGCTGATGACTTGTCATAAACAACTTACTACGGGACGGGTAATGGTTTGTGTGGCACAACTTCATACTAAATCAGTAGTGGCAAATAAAATAAAAAGTGGAACTATGACAATGACAATGAATGATATTCCCCTTTCTGTCACACTTATAGAGATTTGTATGCTACCAGCTCGCTCGCACGTGGTATTATTATTACCATAGCCTGTCCAGAGTATTCTTCGTTCATGTTCTGGGGCACATTTCTTGGCATATTTGTTTGACATTGTGCATCTAGTTCTATATACTAAATCAAAGGTTACCTACTCGTACAGATAACGGTAGTCTAACTTTTTCAACTACACTGCGTGATACTGATAACGGTAATAGGACTTTTGGGATAGATATTATAAAGCATAATATAGTGCACAGCACTACGGTGGTATGGTTCAGTCCCACCCTACACCCAGGGGTATTGCTCGGGGTATGATGGGTCTGACATGAAAAAGGTCATATCGTTACTGAATACTTATGGCACTTACGTCCTTTTCTTTAAGCAACGCAGTTTTTTATAAATATCTCGAAAACCTTTGAACCGATCTTGTTCAAAACAAATTTCGCTGGTAGAATTTTATAATCCCTATGAGCATGATTTTTTTCATATTTTTAAAATACACGGTTCAAAAATTAGAGGGGGGGGGACACAATTTTAGTCACTTTCGGGGCGATTATCTCCGACTCTATTCACTTAATCCAAAAAATTGCTTAGAAACCTTATATTTATTTTGAAAGGCCTGTCGATTGATGTACCACAAGTGGGCTTGCAATGAAAAAATAATTTTTGACTTTCAGTTTTATGTATGGGGTGCACCCCTAAAAAAAATCTTTTTTAGTAATTTCATTACAAAACTATGTAGCGGTTAACAAAATACACCCTATTCTCAATTTTTTATTCAAATACACCTTATGGTTTTAGAGTAAAATGCCTGTGACATACTGACGGACAGACAGACAGACAGACATGACGAATCTATAAGGGTTCCGTTTTTTGCCATTTGGCTACGGAACCCTAAAAACGGTCTTGATTGATTTTGACATATGAGTTGGCGTTGGATTCCGCATAATCGTGGGAGAGAAATGGTTAGAAAGAAGTTAATATTTGAAAAAAATCTGTTGGGTTTTTCGTAGTCTTTTGATTGCACATCTAAAATTTCGATTTAACATTGCGAAAGTTCCATTTTATTGAACTTACATAATTAGCAAGTAAGGAATCACATAGTATTTGTGAACTTAGGTATTAATATTTGTACTTGGATGAACTTTTACGAAATTACATTAGAACAAAGGAACTTTGGACATTACGTATTTATGGTCCGTGTTGTAGGCTCATATGTGCATGCGAAGAGTGCTATGTATGTAGGCAGGTTAATTTCATTGTAACTGTCTGCCACCAGGCCGTGGGCTCTGATTTAATAATAAAAGCTGTCCCTGACATGCCGTTAAGCCGGGCTGAATCACGTGACGATTACAGGGCCTATTGCGAGCGCAAAATATAAGGGTAACTCTGAACACTTTATTTTTGAACAATGTGGAAATGCGTCTACGCATCCCGCTCCGACGGGCATGACGAAGTAACAGCGGCAAAAAACTTGGACTACATACCGTCTACAAAATCAAAGAGGCTACGCCTTGTAGAGGAACGCCGCGTATCGCTGTACAATGGAAGAAAAGACCGGGTTGCACGCCGAAGTGAAAACTTAGACACACCTTAAAAGCTCAATATCACTAGTTATAGGAGTCTTACATCCAGTGCAATCCATTCTGTATGTATTTTAACGACAAAATCAATGTTAATGTTTGCACACGAAATAGTTCAAAGGATGTTTTGACCTAGCGCACTACAATTAAGGTTCAATTTCTTAACTCTGTTGATGTCCGTCGCAGCTCGCACACAGTAAATGGCCGTGAGAAAAAGGTCCAAAGCGCCATACAGATTGATGCACTTAGGACGCGTCTCAAGCAACGACTGTCTTGACGTGCACCGCACCGCTCCCCCCGCCCCCAAGCCTCGTCCCGAATCTCTCACCACCCTACGGTCACGTGACCTCCTACGCTCTACGCTCCTACACCTGTGGCGAGTTTAACAATTTTTCCCCATCCCAAAAAGTGCACAGCGCCGCTAAAGAAGTTTTCACTTCAAAATCCTGTCCTCGATTATCCGCTTATCGAGCACAGGGTTAGGACGGGACGATCTGATCAGAAGTGACCAGACTCGAACTACGGCTAGGCAGCAGGGACAGTAGATACTATAAAAATAATCAAAGGAACTCCGATTTTTAGACAGATTTGACCAAGATTTATTCCCCGCCGTTAAATGAGGCTTTTGCAAAAAATAAAGAAAGCAGTTTTTTTTATCGTCCTAATGACACCTTGAACAAAGCGTATCTCTTATTGTTTCAGATTTTCCCACACATCCCCGATCTAATAATAGATCCTGTAAATGAATGAGTCGTTGTTTCGGAAAATGTACATAGGTAGTTTAAAGGTTTTTACGGTACTTAGCCGAACATCCATCAACTAGGCTCCACGTTATGTCGCTGATGAATGATGACTGACAAGCACCCACCGCCTGTTCGTCAGCTAAATTCAGCCACAGGAAACAGTCAGCAGGATTATAATTAATCTTCAAAGCTTACCTAAGTTCAACGATACACCCTGGGTATAAGGTGTATCGTAGAACGCAAACTTGGGTACCTAAGTTAATTTTAATCTACGGACATCTTTTCATCTTTTCTTTTTATTTTAAACACATTTTATCAAAAAATATTACCCCGGCCTTTACCGACCGGTTAGTCAATACTGTATGGATTACACTAGTCCTATATATTAGCTACGTAGACTACTAGACCTAGAATGAAGTATTATTGATAGATCGGATTGAAATAACGCAGCTGAAATTCGTTTCAATTTTAACAACATTTTTAGTTACTGCTTTTAGCGTTTATGACTTAGAGTTGGCAGATTTTAAAATAGGTTTACACGAAGGTATTTCATCTTTTAATTTTAAAACATCCCTCTTTTTATGTTTTATCTCTTTATGGCTCTCTAAGCACGATGCTCAGGTGTTTCCGAGAGAATGTTATATGTGTTGCCCGTGGCAAATGAATGGGTGTTCATTATCTCTCCTTCGTCACCCACCTTTGTTCCATTTAATTTATCAGCAGTATGAGGGCGCTCATTATTTCGTGGCGACTGTGGGTCCTTTGATATCACGTATATTGAAATATATGTCTTCACGTGAAAATAATTCCGGGCTGTTTATTACTGGGACTTAATTCGCGGGTCCCGGATACAGCCAATAAAGAAAGGTTATGGTGGCGTTCTTTTGTGAGAGCTGTCTCCAGGAGATATAGTCTTTTGGCTTATGGTTATTTATGATAATTAATGATTGTAAAAAAATTACGAATTTTCTATTATTTGTGAAGAGTTTGTACTATCATGTGTAGACTATAAGTGTTTGTCTATCTTGGGTATCGCATCGAGTGATTAAAATATATAAAAGTAAATAAAAAGGTAATAGTAGTAGTTTAGTAATTTCATTTCCCAACTGAGCGTTGTATGTATATGCGGTATCTGTCTGTACCAATTTTCTCTAAAAACCAACTTATAAAACACTTAACCTAATGAGTTAAAACCGGACAAGTGCGATTCGGACTCGCCCAGGGTTCCGTACATAATTACAAATGTATAGTTTTCCGATTTTTCCCTGTACTTATAGTATAAGACGATATTACTTGCCTTTCATAGTTGTAAGTCAACGGAAAGTGCCCTATAAATATTGATTTCCTTGAGAGTGCCGAAATATACGTTTTTTCGGCGTAAACGACCGCATCTGTTTTTTACTTTAACTTAGAAGATTGTTTTTTTCACAGCGTTAAGGGACAGTAGACCTGAGTATATTGAGATTTTAATTTCAACTCGATACCTCCACGCGATCTCGAGATAAAGGGTCATGATAGACAGACAGACAGACAGACGGACAGCAAAGTGATCCTATAAGGGTTCCGTTGTTTCCTTTTGAGCTACGGATTTAAGATTTTTTTTAAATGAAAATTCGGACAAAAGATACAGATAGAAAAAGAAGTTCAGTGATCGCGATAGGATACTTCTTCGAATGCATCAGTTAGCAAATTATAATATTGAGCTTTTGCGTGTAAGCGAACGTATGCATCATTACAAGACCGATTCTTATTCAATGGGGTTAGTGGAATAGATTCACTGTTCTCTATATATACTTAACTTTAGTATATGTATTTAAAATGGATTATTAATACACATCACAATAACCTTACCTACCATTTGATCAGGTAACCTCGTCTACTACCCGACGAAACGATATCGGCGATCAAAACGCCCATAAACATAAACGGTTTATAAAAAGCCCGTTACATTTTTAAACATTTGCATCCCCTTCCCTTATCTAAAATTAAATGCGGTAAATACCTACATTAAATTCGCTGCAAGTTGCGTCTTGACCCGCTACAACGCGTAAAATTGTGGCAACCGCCGCTGTTTGAGATAAATGAGGCTTAAAGTCGTCGGATGGAGATAAACCAACCGGAGGCTGCGAAGAATTGGGAGCATAAACTTGATTGAATATTTCTGGGAGGCTCAGGGCACAGAATCCTACTTAAAGTCAAAGTCAAAGTCAAAAGTTTATTTGTGCAAAAAGTAGGTAATGTGCTTATTACTCTATCTATACTAATATTATAAAGAGGAAAAGTTTCTGAAAATTTAGCTTTGTAATTTTATAAGTTTGTATGTGAACGGGTAATTTCCGGAACCGAATGGGTATCATCCGATTTTAAAAATTCTTTCACCTGCGTGTATAATGGTATTTCCGTGTTAGTGAGTATTATAAAAAGGTAAAGTGCGATAAACATTATTTCACCTGCTCCCTGGGGTGATAGCGCTTTCAAAGGCATATAGGCAATTTTTATCCCACCAACAACACAACCAATTTAGATCAAAGTTGGACAGTTAGTTTCAGCTATAAACTAACCCCCGATTATGTCCTTACATTGGGTAGTTTTTATCCCGGAAACCTTCCTTCGGGGGTTAAATGAGGTGAAAATTTGAATAGAGCTGCTATAAAAACGTGTCCCACGCGGACGGACTCGCGGGCAGACGCTAGTAATTAATAAAATGGCAACACCAAACCATATACTGCGATTAGTGTGTCGTGGTTCTTATCAAAGCGTAGCTATCCATACTAATATTATAAATGGGAAAGTGTATGTGTTTGTTTGTTTGTCCGTCTTTCACGGCAAAACGGAGCGACGGATTGACGTGATTTTTTAAGTGGAGATAGTTGAAGGGATGGAGAGTGACATAGGATTTTTATCCCCGAAATGATCCCCTAAGGGGGTGAAATGGGGGAGTAAAAGTTTGTATGGAGCTGCGATATAAACGAGTTCCACGCGGACGGAGTCGCGGGCAGAAGCTAGTTTATACATAAACCCAGCGGATGACGGTCGATTCATCTCCGAAACCGGCTCCACACCGCCTTCCACTGAATTACTTATACGGCGAGCAGCTGCTAACGCTGTTTCATCCCGGAAAATGTGCGCACATAACGCCGCCTTATATTGGATAGATCCATTATTTTGAGTTTAATGCAAGGCTTGTTTTTACCAGATGTGTTACTAGCAAGAAGAAGCAGTTATAATTATAACGCATTTGCCAGCAGCGATTACTACCAACTTTTCAGCAGATACGAGGTAGGCCCAGCCCAAGCTGCTGCTCATAGTAGGTTTCATTTGCCCGAATTTAATTTTTCATATTTTCAGTTGCCATAATAGTCAAAGGGCAAAGTACCATAATATTAAAAAGAGAAAATTGTTATTTTCCATAATACCACCACCACCACCACCGACCACCGTAGCCTAGTGGGTAGTGAAGTGACCCTGCCTACGAAGCCGGAGGTCCCGGGTTCGAATCTCGGTAAGGGCATTTATTTGTGTGATGAGCATGAATATTTGTTACTGAGTCATGGATGTGTTCTATGTATTTAAGTATTTATTTATCTATATAAGTATGTGTATCGTCGTCTAGTAGCCATAGTACAAGCTTTGCTTAGTTTGGGACTAGGTCGATTTGTGTAAGATTGTCCCCAAATGTTTTTTATTTTTATTTTATGTAATATCATATGTCATAATATCATATACCATAAACTTGGTATAATCCATAATAGTCATATGCAATAAAATCATTTGCCACAGGTACCTTCCAAAAGCCATGTTACATGTATTATCACAAATGACTTTGTGTGATCGGCTAGATAAAGGTGTATCTTTTTCTTCCCCTTATTTCCTCTTATTTATTTAATAAGGTGAAAAAATGGGTTCATCTCTTTGTAGACTCTAGGTACATAATTAATACATTTTGTATCTATAGTTGGATAGGTAGGTAAGGGTAGGATTATAAATGCCGATAGTAGTCTGAATATAAAACAATTACTCATGAACGTTTTGTATATTAGCAGAGTGTTTCAATCATTTAACTTGCAAACGGTTTTAGACGTAGGTAGGTGATTATAATTTGATTTATTATTCATATTCTCGCCGCCGTCGGTTCTATTCTACTCAGAGTTAGGGCAGTGTAGGTACGACGACGAGCGAAGCGAGGAGGAGCGTTAGGTAAAAATGCGACCCAACTGCGCGCGAGCCGAGCGAAGCGCCAGAACCGAACATTCGCAATATTCGAAGGGCTCGCAGAAATCCAGTTTTGTTTTAAGAAAAACAAATATACTGACAAGTAAATTATTGCATTTAAAATTATGACAAGTAAACTTTATGGCATATGAATGATTCTGGCATACAACATTATGGAAATTAATAATATGTCAAATGAATGTTATGGAAAATGGAACGTTTAGGAATATAAAAATATGTCAAATGAAATTATAAGTATTACATGAAATTCTGGCAAACGATAGACAAACCAGTAGGCATACCTGCACAATAACTACAGATGTGCAGGTTAATTCATGGTTAATTTTGCAGGTTATTTGCGTAACTTTTCGAACGAGCGTTAGAACACAACTGATATTTTTTTGAAAGCGTAAAAGTGTGAGAATAACATTGGGAAGGAGGCTGTTACTCCATTTAGAAATGTGAGCTAAAAATCGGTACCAGAGCTCAGCAGGTCGCTCACATAACGCATTGTACGTAGGCTTTAGATAGATCTAAACGTTAATGTTTAAATGGAAAAAATACAGTTGAATTACTCGCGTTCGAAACCTGACATGATTTTATTACCCCTCAGATGTAATAACATAAAAAGACACCCGATTTAAAAATTTCCTATTACGTCAAGCTTCAAAAATGTTTTAATATGCTACATATTTTGAAAGATTTTGCAAGCAAATTAATCCAATACTTTGCATGTTTTTCAGTGAAAGTACTCAGAGCACCACCTAAAGTGGCCCGTAGTGCTTCATAACGACGCGCTGGCCAGATAAAGGCGTCCGAGCACAGCGCATAAATCTCGCCGCTTTGTTGCGACGACGATCCTTCGCTCCTGCAAACTCATTATTAAGATTGATTACTGCTGTGCGATATTAAAGAAGCGTGAAAAAGATTTTTGAGACAAAGCGCTCGTTGTGTTTTTTATCGAGGAATGGCCTTTTGTTGTGACTAATATTTTTTTGCTTGTACCAATGTCGTGTACCTAAGTGATTTATTTGTAGTACAGACATATTGCTATTTATTTATCTCATAACATTACAAACTTTTTGGGATTTAAATAAGGCTCGACAATATGTCTACCTTGACACTCCCGTTAAAACGCAAAGAGCTCTCTTTTGGAGAATTAAAACTCTTTCCTCATTCCCCAAATGACAACGCCATAGGATATGATGAAATGTATAGAGGCGTAATACACTTGCAGAAGGGTATCCGATGACACTAGTTTGCTCAGCTCACGCAGTGCGCATATCGAGGTAGCCAACTTGTTGCACACTAATTCAACGTGCGGTTTCCTGATAGTGTGTTGTCAAGTTGGAAGCCTCAGAGCCTAACTAGTTTTACTACCTGGATGTTGCCACATAGAGATCATTGCGGGTGGCTGACAGTACGACCACTGAAGAGGATACATTTCGTTTCATCAGTGTTAAGTTTAAGTCAGTTTCAGAGTTCTAGTTCATTGTACGTCTTGCCAGCCACCACAACACTCGTGTCATCAGTAAAATGTATTACTTTGCCTTCTTTTACAGCCTTTGGCAGGTCATTGACATAAATAAGAAAGAGAACATTTCCCAGGGCTGGACGGCATTAATAATACCTCAACCTCATCATCATATCAGCTGAAAGACGTCCACTGCTGGAAATATGCTTCCCCCAAAGAGTGCCAAAGTAACCGGTCCTGCGCCACCCGCATCCAGCGCACTCCCGCAACCTTTACCAGGTCATCAGTCCACCTTGTCGGGGGCCTATCCACGCCGCGCCTTCCGGTAGGTACGTGGTCGCCACTCGAGAACCTTTCCGCCCCAACGGCCAATAATATCTACCGTAACAATAACAAAGCCGTCCAGAACGTCTGACATGTCCTAACGGCACTAGAAATAGAGTCGTGTTGGCAGACATTCATGCATACTTTGTTGTAACAGATATGAATGCAGCAGGCCTAAAATATGGTTGTCATTTTATTAAACATCGTTGTGGATAAGACATCCGTCGCTCTCGCAATACTCGCATACTTGTCAGAACGTGCGATAACGATAAGTGATAAAATGACAACCATGCTACACCCGCTGGTGACTGTAGGTACTTACCTAAGTTTTCGTAGGAATACGCGTGTCGCCTGTGTGTATGTTATTTGCTTATGGAATCGGAACCGCCTTGTAGTGAAAATTTTACGAAAAGAGAGTTCGACGAACGCGTTAGCGAAAGTATTATAATATTTGTATTTTTTCCTTAACTGTTGGAAAGTTGTGACGATAACAAACGAAATGAATGTTTCATGGTATGTGCTGAGTCTACAAGTTTCTGGAATACGAGATGGCGTATCCTTGTTTGCAAGCTTCCGCGGCAATTTCCGGGACAGCGCAAACACATTCATATTATACCCTCCATTAAGAGTCCCTATATATATAACCTTTAAGGGTTCTTCAGGGTGTGTATCCACCAGATCATGCAGGCAGTGAGCGAGGAAAAAATCCACAAGTAGGGAAAATAATGCACCAATAGGGAACCAATCCACCAAAGTATTGCTGGGAGCGCTCGCGCAATGCTACCTATTGGTGCATTTTTTTTCTCGCTCACAGCGTCTCAACCTCACACAGCTCTGGTGGATAGTCACCCTTAACCCCTCTCCAGACAGAGGCGTTATATCAACTACATACAGACATGATACAGACTGTCAAACATGTATTAATGTCAATAAATAAGACTGACATTACATTGTAATTTTTCAGCTACCGGCCTGGAAAAGGATAAAAGTTGTCACAAAATCCCGATAGAATAAACTAAAACCAGTCACGTGGCTGCATGTAGGCAACATACATTAAATGTATAGGTGAAAAACTTAAGTGAAGCCTTCTTGCCTGTAGTTTACTTGTAGCCCTATCGAGAATGCGGGTGGCGCACGACCCATTACTTTAGCACTCTTTGGGGGAGGCCTATGTCCAGCAGTGGACGTCTTTCAGCTGATATGATGATTATGATGAAGAGAATAGGCATTTTTTTGTTTGTGTTCCAAAGTCTCGTGGCGCCCAGCACACAAAAACAAACAGTGAAATTTGAAGTTTCTCTTAAATGGAATTAATTTGATTTTTCATCAACTGACATTGCCTTTTAAAAGGCGCGCGTTTTAAAGGGGCGCCACGAGGATAAATGTGTCATGTCATGTCTATTCGAACAAGGCACAACTACATACAAGAGGGAGTTTTTCACCTTAATGTACGTAAAACATAATGATACAAAAAAGGAGGAAGGGAGGAACTTTGAAAACACACTTATATATATATATATATATATATTTATGTCCACGTATAGCTTTTGTTCAGCAGGTTGCGAATCATAAGTACCTATACTATTTACACCGAAACTTTGAAACAGTGATAAATATGATAGGAGCTTATCAGAGCCGCTCATAAAGGGTAGTAAAAGGAAGAGTAGTAAACCCGGTTGACACAAGCTTTCGTTTTACTTGAACTGATAGAATGTAAGTATAAATAGTAGGTACATTGTTTAACGAGGGGCGTAAGTGGAATATTGCGAACAAGACTACATCAGGAGCCCGACGCCGCCGCCGAAGGCGGAGGACTTTTGATGACTCGAGTTTGCAATATTCTTACGCCCGTGTTTTACACAATGCTTTTCATTACATTTGCGAGGAAATAATTATTACAAAAGACAGAAAAATCTATGTTCCATCAACTATCAAAAATTGACGAAATTGACAACTTCGCTTTCAGATCCGAGTGGAGCGCCCAGCTTCAATGTTTCAACCAATCACAGAGCAGTACATTATTATTGCCACGCGTGGCCAACTAGATGTTTTTCAACAAATCAGTAGACAAGCCAAAGCAGTAGTGAAATGGATGAAAAACCAACGCAATATGTTCAAGAATCACAAAGTAATAAGTGTCAAAAGTTTTAAGGGGGGGTATATGTTCTGTCCCTTTTCCGCCTAACGCACCTTCATATGAAACGATTGCCAAAGAGTAAAGTAAGTATATAGGCGATTTCCATTTACTAAGACGCTCGAGGATCATGACGTCACGATCTGCTAACGTTTTCTCTCTCTAACAAAAAACATTAAATCGGTTGTAACCTCATAGATTTTTGAGATATTTGAATAGAATTTTTTGAAGTCATACATTTTGAATCTACACCCCTATAGGCATTTTTATTTATTTATTTATTTATTAGGCTCACACAAAAAATTACATTCATTCATTCAGTACATTAAAAATTAGTGTCTAGACACAGATCTAGATCTGAACTACAATTCTAAACAGTGCACAGAAAGATTAATAACTTAAAGAAAAAATATTCACTAGATGGAATTAAATTTGTTTTGTTTGTGTTGCACATTTTAAATATGTAATGTTTAACACGTCACCACAGTACAAGAGGGGCTTTACTTAAGTTTTTACCTTAATTTGTTTATAAAAACTATACAATCATATCCCAGGATCTGCAGGAGTTGACATATTTAACGATAAAATTGAACAGTTTAAAGGGAAAGTGATGAAATATGTCGGCTCACTGGATATCCCAAAGTAGGCAGTCACAGTACCTATCACATATCATAAAAAAAAATACTTAATAAAATATTTGTGAAAGTAGTTCATCATTGTAATGGATTATTTAACATCATTCTAGCTATCAAGTACAAGCATTAGTTAATGTACCGTATCGGTTAATTGTAATTAATTAATTATAATAATCAGTTTGCTGCATGTTTACTATTGTTCACAGGTACTAGACACTTATATAAGTTGTGGTTACCTATAATTAGATAAGCATCAGTCATGATTATTATATAGATTTAAGAGCATGTAAGATGTATTATCTGTTGGTAATCCTTAATAAATAAATAAATAAATATTTGCTGTTTCCACTGCTATATTTCCTCGGGCAGAGTACAACAGCGATAGCGGTCTCACGTAGGCGCGGGCGACCGCTGCCCGATAAATCACCAATAAGATTCATGCCTTTTGTTGCCCGCCCGCCCCGGGGCACGTTCCTTGGGCCTTTTTTACGCACATATACGTGGCTGTACACTTATATGCTACCTAATAAATAAGGGACGCGAACTGATAGAAATAATAATGCGTCGTTGGCGACGTAAAATGTCCCTAAATATAGGAAAATGGTTCGTGTCACGTTCCTAAAGGAGAGCAGAATAAACACTTTAAGGCGGGAGGATTTTATCGTATACTAGTAGCGTAGGTTGCTGCCATTATGAAACACTTCTGATTTTTTTTTCTGAATGAAAAGTAAACTAAGTAGGTGTATTATTTGCCAGCCGGAGATGTTTGACCATACGCCACTGGGGGCTGTGAAAAGCACACATTTATGGGTGAAATGCAGATTAGATGTAGGTATAAGAAATTGCAGCCATAGAAGCCAAATACTTATCCTAATACATCCTTACATATACAGTAGGTGAGAAAGACCTTTTGCGATATATTTGGCTGGTTCAGCTGCTACAAGCTTTAAGATGCTGAGTGAACATTAATTATGAAAATAAAGAACTGTACGAAACCGACAGAATTTCGAATCTTACGTGACTTTGAATCGACCATTATGTATCGATTGCACCACTCCGGTTCATTGAGTACCAATTTGTCAAATTAATAAGGCATTCCGTACTATATTGCCAAATTGGTACCAAATAATGTCAAAGAGAGGTCGTGCTTTGTTGAAGGAACATAACTAATTAAAACCGCCTTAAAAGGTCGAACACACAGCACCGTCGCGGGCGCGCGGCGCGCCCGTCGCGAGCGCGTCGCGTGATATTTCCCTACAAACCGCTAGCGCGGTCAAACAGGCTGCGCCCCGCCGGCAACGCGCCCCGCTTCTGCCACGCCCCGCCAACAACCCGCGACGGTCGCGCCGCGCGCCCGCGACGCTCGCGCCGCGCGACCGCCGCGGGCGCGCGGAGTCAAATCAGACTATTTCGGATCCTATCCTACGGGACTGTTATTTTGTATTTTTTTAATTTTTATTACAAGCTTTTATTCTACTTGCCCTGTTAGTATGGGACAAATCTTGCAAGTTAAATTTGATCCACTTCCCGGTTTCCGATTGAGTTGAAATTTTGCACGAATATGCCAATCGCGTGACAATGCAATATTCTGATGATGTGGAGCTGATCTGATGATGGAGCTGGAAGGTGGCCATAGGAACTCCGTGTTAGTATGGGACAAATCTTGTAAGCAAGTTAAATTTGATCCACTTCCCGGTTTCCGATTGAGTTGAAATTTTGCACGAATATGCAAATTGCGTGACAATGCAATATTCTGATGACGTGAGCTGATCTGATGATGGAGCTGGAAGTTGACCATAGGAACTCCGTGTATGTATGGGACAAATCTTGCAAGTTAAATTTGACCCACTTCCCGGTGATCGATTGAGCTGAAATTTTGGGTATAAGTATAGTTAGGATGACAATTCAATATTATGGTACCATCGAGCTGATCTGATTATGGAGACAAGGTGGCCATGGACATTCAGTACTTAACCGACGTAATCCCGTTGAGTTTGGGCTCGTTAGAATCGTCTCTATGAGTAGTTGATGATGGTATACAGAAAAATACAGTCGGCAATAAAAGCTTGTACCAAAAATGAAATTTTGTCAGAAACTTATTATTAAATCTGAATGCTTCAATTCCATACGTGCAATCCTGCACGGCACAAGACAAGTGATAAGTAGCTGTGCTGGATTGCACGTATAGAATTGATGAAAAAGCGACAAAGGGAGATTCGGTTTTCCGCTCTAACGCTCGTGGGTAACATGCGCTTTATTAGAAGATACTATAGAGTCATGGTCAAAAATAGACCTTGTGAAATGGTATTTTTGTAATCTACCTACCATATTTAATGTACTAATCAAACATGCTCGGAAATGTACCTGATGCATTAATATCACGAAATGAGGACAATCACGGTTAAGGCTCCCTACATTTCTTCTTGGCTAGAACAAGTCTCGTTCCCTCATTCGCCAACATACACAATGGTCAGTAATAGTACGGTACGCGAACACTGTAATTTGTCGTCAAACTAACATAAGTCCCAAGTTTGATTATTTTTTGTTATCAGCTAGTGTACATTAAGTACTAACAGCGAAAAATAATTTCTAGCAGTTTTTGATTTTGGTTTTTGAATAATTTACTTTTTTGTAAGGAACACTTGTAAAACTTTGCAAAGATTATACAAGTTATTGTTTTTTCCTATAATGCATCGCATTTGATTATTCAAACCTTACATATCGTTTTCTAATAGTTTTGTCAAGAGATTACGTCAGCAAAACCGGAAATGATTTAAAATATAATAAATCTCCTAAAAGAATATTCAAGTGACTAGTGGCTAAAAAAGTGTATTCAAGAGTATTAAAGAAAATGGCTCCATTAATTTCTAACATATTTATCAATAGTATTTTTTTTAATGAGGAATAATATCTTGAAACCATTCTCCTTACCATAAAAGAAATCTCATAAATTCTCAAGTCAGTGTAGTTCATTTTAGTTCTATCGAAGAATATATAAACACAAATTCTAACGGATTCGTCAATAGCTCTAAATTGTATTAGCTTATCAGTTATTGTCCGTAATTTAAATCTTTCGCGCGCTACTCGCGCGATTCGTGTGCAGCGTGCTGCCGGCCGAGTACCTCGCCAAGGCCGAGCGTACGCTCAAACTTGTAGTTACAAACTTTAAGTACTTGATTTTACTTTATAGTTAGTTACTAAGTAGTTGTCTTTCGGTTGAAATGACGTAATTATCTATTTTATTTAACCAATAATAGCAGGTAAAGAAAGTTATATAGGGTTATTAGTATTAAACTTTCTTAAACTTAAATTTTATTTATAGACAGAGTTATTTTACTTATTTACTAGAGGTATTCCAGGTCCCGATGTGAGATCTGGGACCCGTTTCATGAAGCAACAAGTTACAAATTACAAGCGGAAGTCTCTTTCTTCATGAAACGGGCCCTTGATGGTACTAGTATGAAGTAAGTACAGAAAGTATAATCACAGGGTTATTAGTTATCTGTCTAATAGTAGTAGTAGTAGTAGGCAGTTAAATTAGGGTGCAGGTAGGGGGCAATCTCCGAAAATGGGTACCTTACCTACTCATTCGATTTCAAAGAATCTTTCAAATTCTGATTAGGGCCTTACATTAAATTATTGAATTACCAATAACCCTCAGAAAAGTTCATCGATGTGGAAGAGGACTTTTTTATTAATCAATATAAAAATAAGGAGTTATTGAAAATGTAGAATTTCGATGCACATTTCTTGCATACGGCACGTAAACGCTTTCTTTTAGTTATGCGTGTTAAGTTTACATTCACGTTATTAAGGCGAAACATTCTCTTTTATCATATTTAAGGCCAACCTTACCAAATATAATAACAAAACTAAATATATAACATACAAATCGCTACTAGGCAGATCATCTCGCATCTAGGCAGATGTCAGTGTCATTACACGCCTCCCTAAGGCCTTGTAAGAATGAACTGATTGATAAAAAAGGTGACCGAGGTGGATTGTTCCGATAGCTTAGTTGATTGAGAGTAGGGAATGCAAAACCGGTTTTAACCGAAATCAAAGAAACCCGTTATAACCGACTGTAAGAAAGCGGGCCGTGGGTCGGCTAGAGATCCGAGGGGTAATCACGTAATGTTTCGAACGCGCGTTAGGACAATTCAACTGTCGTTTTTCATATAAAAAATGACATTTAGATCTACCTAGCGTACGTTACGTAGTAAATTCAAAAAAAATACTAAATGAAATTATTATCAAAATTGCTTTCTTGGGGTTAGATATCAAGATATAACGGATCATTTGTGATACGTTGTATCTTGATATCTAACCTAATTACTTGGGTATATCGTATCTGAAAGAGTCCAACCTTGATATTTTGTGACAAAAACTAAACGAACTATACCAACTGATGAAAAGGCGCAGTTAAAGAGGTATTTCCCGTTGGATATATGGATGCTTAGCTTTTCGGTGAAGGAAAAACATCGTGAGGAAACCTGCATACATCTGCGAAGAAATTCAAAGGTGTATGTGAAGTCCCCAATCCGCACTGGGCCAGCGTGGGGACTACTGCCCGTTCCCTCTCATACATGAGAGGAGGCCTGTGCCCAGCAGTGGGACGTATATAAGCTGATGATGTGATGTGATGTGATATGGATGCTACGTATCATTTTATGATTAATATGTACCGTGTCTGCAGTACAGTTCCATAAGTCACGTAAAATAGGTATTGAAGTAGAACTGTGTCACTTGGTAATATTGAAAAATTAAAAAAATACTTAATGCAATTAGTTTCGAAATTGCTTTTGTGAGGTTAGATATTAGGATATCACGTATCATTTGTGGTATATTGAATTTTTAAAAAATCTGCCATATCGTATCTGGAGGAGCCCAAACTTGGTATGTTTCGAAACTAATTTTTGTTTAAATTAAAAAAATATGGCTAAAATGTAATGATGTGGTATATTTTTAGAACCGCCTCGAAAAGCCCTTCCATATGATACTACAAATGATAGGTTTCTGAAAACTTTTTTTCCATACTAAAAGAAAAATGTCTCGGCACTCCCACCCCAAAGGAACTTTTTTTAGGAACTGCGGGTAAAAAAAATGTTTTGACCTGTAGTATGCGTGTGCCAAACGGCTAAACTGTACATCGATTTGCGGTTTTTTTAAGCGTAGGGCTACCACTATCATCACAGCACACTGAATTATTTTTCAGTATAATCAGTATTAGTACGGTAGCAATATCGCAAAAAGTCGTCTCCTTCACGATTTTCGTGAGAGGATCACCTCTATATACCTAAAACTGGTATAGATGTGTTTCTCGTTGTCTCCAGAGTACGAATCTGCCGGTTTTAGTTGAGGGAGAGGGGACGGACATAGCTGTGACGTCATAAAGATGGCGGCCGACGGTCATCGATTCATGTTCCAATCTCGGGTTCTATTTTACTGATCGGTTCGTGTGAGGTGTCATTTGAAAGCATATTAAATGTTCGATAGTTGTTTATTCGAGCCCTATGACGTATCATCAAAATCTTTTTAAATATTTGACAAAATATGACCGTTTTACCGTGGGCGTTTGCATGAGTACTGATAAAAACGCTTGTAACTCAGTAAATAATAACATTAGCGCATTTAAACATCATGAGAAAGATAGGTAATTTTATAGGCTTTCCAACAATATAGATTTTTTAAGTGTACATAAATAAATAACGAAGTAATAATACATTTTGCTAATTACGCACCGATTAACCATCACCACGCTAGACTCTGCTAGCGATCGCTGTCGTCACGTGGCGCCTTTAGAAACTCTTGTTTCGTTTTCTGAGTAATTATACGATTCAGACGGTTATGATACGCACCTAAAGCAGTAAAATAAAGGCCACCTCAGGAACCTTGTAGCCCAAGCCGAAGGCGAGGCGAGAGCTCTGAAGCGTTCTTTTCTTTTCTTAGAAGACGTAAAATTGTGTATGGGGCTGACCCCCTTACACAACTGTACGTCTTCTTTTGGCTGTCAAGAGAGATTGTTAATCGCCACTTTACGCCCGAGTGATGTAAAATTAGTCTAGTTCCTAGTATTACATCACTACATAGTATAAAACAAAGTCGCTTCCTGCTGTCTGTCCCTATGTGTGCTTAAATCATTAGAAAAACGCAACGGATTTTGATGCGGTTTTTTATAATAGATAGAGTGATTCAATAGGAAGGTTTATATGTACTCGTGCAAAGCCGGGGCGGGTCGCTAGTTGAAAATAAATAATAAAACAATCAACGCCAGCAGCATTATTAGACAACAAGCTTCCGCCCGCGACTAGGTATGCGTGGACCCAGGATAAAAACTATTCCTTATTTTAATCCAGGCTATGAACTATCTTCGTGCCAAATTTAATCCAAATCAGTTAAGCCATTTAAGTGTGGTTGAGTAACAAACATCCAAACAAAAGTCCGAGAGCGTACCCTGAAGGGACGCTACACACCTTCGTCACTACGCAGAGCTCGGCCTGCCGCCTCGCGCGCCACGCCTTTGGCCCTCAGGTTCGCTTGTAACACATTCAAGAGTAGAGTATTCGAGAGCGCACTCTGGAGGGACGCTTCGGGCCTTTGGCCCTCGGACTCACGTAGAGAGCGCACTCTGAAGGGACGCTTCGGGCGTTCGGCCCTCAGATTCGCTTGTAAGATATTTAGGAGTAATAAAGTGTCCGCGTGAGCCTGCTCTTCGAGCTTTTAGCCCTCTGGCTTGCGTGAAAAGCCTAGTCTGAAGTGACGCTTCGGACCTCGGCCCTACGCAGAGTTCAGCCTGCCGCCTCGCGTGCTATGCCGCTCTCCTTCGGGCCCTCGGCCGTCAGATTAGCTTTTAAGAGTTCGGCCTTCAGCCCTACGTGGAGCCCGGTCTGCGGCCTCGCGAGCCTCGCCGCTCAAAAAAATGTATTTACCTAAAGCTGTTGCTAGAAAGGTTAATGTAAGCTGTGTAAGCTTCAACAATATAAGCTACGCAAACGATATGGTGCTGCTGGGGCCATCAACGCAATTAGACAGCTTCTGAAGAAGTGTGGGGTATGCTGAGCAGCATGGTCTCAGGTATAACGCGGCTAAGAATAAGAATAAGAAAGAAGAATAAGAAAATTTTATTCACTCAAAAAACCCTTGTTTTACAAAAATATTCTTCTGCCAAACTGCATGAAAGTTTGTTGGCAGAGGGACTCCCTTACAAACAATAGATGGGTAGGCTTAGCTATTGAGTAGAGTATTTTAATTTTATAATTTTGTTTTCTAGTGGTTTACTTTACTTAAGACTACATTTTCAGTTTAGATTTTGTTTTTTCTAAGAAAAACTCCTTCACTCTAACCTTAAACATTCTAAATGTGTTACATTCTCTTATATCATACGGTATATCATTATATATTTTGGGGACCAAGTACTTCCTACTTCTCTTCCCATAATAATTATTACCACACGCCGGCACCTCCAGCATTTTTTTACTAATTTTTCTTGTTAATTTTGTGTGATTGATATTGATTTTAAATTCGATTTTATTGAACTGCTCTAAAGCCAGCATCAGCAATACCCCCTCATGAACCGGCAACATACGGCATTCCACGAATAATTCTGCCATTTCTGACTTTTTGCCATTAGGCGGAAAAGAATCGGATCGCTGCTAAGGCGGGTGCGCGGCAGCAGCAATGGCCTCCTAAGGGTGTTGGCTGAGCGCCTAGACTGCCCGCTCACCAAATATTGGGTGGAGGTGGCTGTGGGCAAAGCCAAGTAGAGTTAATTGATCGCTCTGCTTGGTATTGCGAATAGCCTGCCACAACTATGTAGGTAAAATATAATGAAATCCGGACTCTTAGTTTATAATTCTAACATAGTATTTAAGCTTCTCTGTACTGTACTAACCACATATGGATCAAACTGGTATGAAGTAAATGTTTTTTTTTAATGTAAGAAATCACCACTTCCAAATGTCTCCAATGGCCATGTCGACAATTTGGGCTCTAGTTGTCGGGCTGTATTTTGGCGAAAGCTTGCGGCCCAAAGTCAACGAAGTTATGAATTTAAATGCCTTTTTATTGAAACATACTGACAAAATAAATTATGCTCATCTGGCTGATAACTTGTTCCTAGGTGTAATTGATTATTTACACATATGTAATGAAACTCAAGACATTTGCATCCCTGCATATGGGCTGAATACACTGTGCTGTGAAATCTTATTGACATCTGTATTATTTATACAAGTATCTACTGTATTCCGGCAAATAAATGATATTGATTGATTGATTTATTTGAAATAACTACCCAAAGGTTATCTGGAAGAGGTCGCTCTTTATCGATAAGACCGCCTGTTGTCTACTTCTACTTACATGTTATTAAATAAATAAATAAATAAAATAAATAAATATAAGCGGACAATCTTACACAAATCGACCTAGTCCCATAGTAAGCTCAGTAAGGCTTGTGTTATGGGTACTAGACGACGATATATATAATAGATATATGATATTATTGTATTCTTCGTCTTTATAACTGCTTTGTTTGTGTGAGGTGTGCAATAAACAGTATTTGTATTGTATTGTATTGTATAACTCATTTCGCCGATTATAAAAACTAATCTACGCGTACAAATATACAGTTAAACACAAAATTTACCTATTGTACCTTTTATTTGGGAACACCAAAAATTAACTTTCAAAGTATTTCAACCATACACAGCATGCTGGTTGCCGCGGACTTGCTTTACGGAATTAGCCATAATATGTAATTATTATTGAATGACAACAAATTGCATATTTTTTGGAAGCTAATAAAATGCTTGATATTTTTTATAATGACATTAATCACGCTAAAGTATCTCTTTTTTGAATTATGATGGTAAGTGAGCAAACGTCTAAGGTAAAAAAATCCATTATTTTTTTTTTTTTTTCAAACGGTTTGTTGTACGTTGTACAGTTCAAGAAAACAATTATAGTACGTTTAATATGATTTCAAATGACACCTCACACGAAGCAATAGAACCCGAGATTTGAACCAAAATCGATGACCGTCGGCCGCCATCTTTGTGACGTTAGAAACTATGTCCGGTCCCTTTCCCTTAACTAAAACCGGTATATTCGTACTCTGGAGACAACAAGGAACACATCAATACCAGTGTTAGGTATATAGAAGACGTATCCACGAATTTTATCAATATTGGCCAATTTCCGCGTACTATATATTTTTTCATGTGAGCGTGAGCTCCACTTAACACTGGAGTACAGTCAAGTGTAAAAATATAGTTGCATACAACTTCCTCATAAATATGTCCCATAATTCTTATGTGAGCGGATTAAGGTTTTGGTACTTATTTATGAGAGGATGTTATCGAGACATATTTTTGCAATATTTACAACATTAATGCAATATTGATTTAGTTTATTACTAACTATATAGACTATTCGTAATCATTACAATCATCACAGCTGGTCAGTGGAGTGTTTCTGTACAATCTGTATGTTTACGGCCTGCAACACACTGGCGTGGCCTGCGGTGGCGGACAATAGAAAATGGCAAGTGACAAGTTTACTATTGTCCGCCGGGGCCAGGCCGCGCCTGTGTTATGCAGGCATAATGCAGGAGTCATTATATATTGTTTTTTTTATTACTACCATAGAGATTATTTGTAATCTTACAATCATCACAGCTTTACCATGGAGGTTTTTGTACAGTAAAATATAACAATAGCTAAACTCGGTAAAAGACCATTTTTCAAGTGAGCTCATCCATTCAATAATGGAGTACTACACATTAATTAAGTATTGATTTAGTTAGCTAACTATAGCTGCATAACATATACAGACATTACAGATATTCGTAATTTTATTAGATGCGCAATGCTTCTCTCCTTAACCACTACAATGTCAAAGTTCAAGACTTGATTACAAATTAAACACTTATTTATTTTCAAAGTAAACTTTTAACGCACATTGTCGTATTACATTTTGCAAATGCGAATGAATTGTCGATGTCCGGTTGTCAGCACAGAGGGGAGGGGGGGGGGGAAACAAGCAACGGCGTGCTGTGATTGGTCATGACGTTCTCGCCGTCGGCGCACTAGACTCGCGCGCAGATCGTCGTGAGTTCAAATTTGAAAATTAATTGATAAGTGAATAAAACGAGGAGCTATTGATGAATTACTTAGATTTTTTATCAATAGATTACTATGGTAAAGCTGGATTATATGCGTCGACTTGAATTTTTTTGAGATTTATTTTTAAATAATTAGGAGGATTTCAACATTAAACTGTTTGTATAAAATTAAGCTGTTGATAAATATGTTATTAATTCAGACTCTGGTTAACTTTGATAGTTTTTAATAGTATTCAGTAATCCAAACCCACTTGTATAATTTTTTAGAGGAAATATATACATTTTATTTGGGTCGGATTATACTGACGTTATCACTTGACGAAAGTTTTAGAAAATGACATGGGAGATTATATTACTAAAATGCGGTACTGCATTGAAGAAAAATACCACTTGTATAATTTATCCTTGGATTTACAAGGGTCGCTAAGAAAACGCTATATAATACCTAAAGCAACGTCAAATTTCACTAGAATTTTCAACTTCTAGTAGTACTCATTATAGTCTAAATGTTAACAAAAACATCGCGACCTTGTGAGTTATCGAAGGTGCATTCATTTCGCGTACCGTACTATAATGACGATGACGATAATGAATCGACGTAATAGTAGGCCTGGTAATAAATTGGGTATGGTGTCCAAATTTGGAGAGTAAATAAATTAGTGTTCGGTACACACGCACACATACTTCGCGAATGATGGAGAATGCTTCAATCAGGGCCGCGCCGTTGTAGTGTTCGCTCGCTCTCACTCCGCTCACTCGCTACGTCAAAGGAAGCCGCCTCGCAGGTATGAAGACGGCGAGTCGCCAGTGCCACGATATCAAAAGGAGCCGAATAAGCTTGTAACTAAGCACCTACTAACCTAGTGCAGTTTAGCAACTATCATCATACTTATAAGGTATATTTTAGGCATAGTATAGTGGTATTCAAATATTCGATGAAGTGGGATGAGGCTAAAAACACATACCTAACTATCTATAATATTATTACTTTGTTTATACAATATTGTCTATTAAACTGTAACAGAAATACTTTGCATACTTAAAACATTGAACTATAATGTACTACGTACCTACATAGAGACGGCACAAACAAAATCTGGCTAGCAAGCACGGCAGTGCGGGGGGTGGGGAGGGCGGCTAACTAGTCGTTGTCACCGTCGCAGACGCGACACATTTGTTTACGGGTACGGGAACGTGGACGATACATTTAATATCAAGAATTAATATCATTTAATATAGATATTGATATAGTCTGTTTATTTTTAGTTTATAAAAAAAAACAATTTTAATTAGGTTAGTGTATTACACTATCGGAGCGGCCAGAGTGCTCACAAGCATCTGAGCAGGCCTCTATTGTCATGGCGTTAGAGTGCATGTTCAGATATTTTTGAGCACCGTGGCCGCTCCGATATATCTGATGGCGACTGTTAGTACATATACTTCTTCTTCTACTTTCTTCAAAAAACGCCTTGCCGCCTTTGTTATATATACAGGGTGGAAAGTTAAAACGGGGCAGTAAGGGCAGCTACTAGATCCCTTGCCGCCACGCAAAAATGTCATTGGGATTTCATTCCTAACTTTTTAAGTGATGACAATCTACATTCACAGATTTTTGAAAAAAGTACAGTCAGCGAGAAAATCATCAATTTTGCCGAATTTTTTTTAATGCCATTCGATCCCATTCCTATTAAGGATCAAAATACTCTTTGGGACCGACTAAGGTTTGACTACTAGAACGCCCAGAAATCAAAGAAAACTTTTTCCATACAGTTAATATATCGATAAACATTCGTATTCTCTCCCTTCGAGTAGGTATATCAAAAACGCAAGCAAAATACCGGGCCCTTAGTAATAAGGGTCAAGTCGGAAGAAATAACTTGATAAACGAAATGTTTAAAGTATTTAAAGAACACACATATACCGAAGTAATAATAGAATAGTATAAACTTGTTTGTATACATTTTTTACCATAAACATAGCTTTGGGAGGATACACTTAGTTTAATTTCAAACTTTTTGCTAATGTTTTTAAATATTGAAAACGCATAAGTAACAACCATTATCATAAACAAACATATGAATTAGTAACATTTATGTGTGCCCCGATGGTGCCGCGTATAAACAATAGTCTAGTGGCCTGACAGATGAAGCAATTGTTTTATTTTGGAATGTAGGTATTAATTGTGATTGTAAATAAATAAACAAATTTCACAAATTTGAGTAGGGTAGGCAATGTCTTTCTGCTTTTATGTAGTGCACGCCACTGATGCTAAGGATTTACGGTGGTTTTCTTTCAGGGCCCATAGATTTTTCCACCCTGTATAGTTTAGTGTTAGCTTAGCAGTATTTTAGCAGAGTTTTCTTTCTTACCCATACCGAAAATAAAGTACCTAACTACTTTCGTTACTACAATCATTTGTAGATATATCTCGTACTACAAACTACTTACTCTGCTCTGCTAAAAGGACACTAAACTACTTTAAGTAGGAAATCATCTGTTAAATTTGTCGTCATGGTTTTATAATGATGACATTTATCATCATTATAAAACATTGAGACATCAAACATAGAAATTTTCTTAATTCTTGGCATGTTTTAAAATATGTTTATTTAATTAATCGTTTACCGCTCACGCCATTATTACCTACACCGTTAAAAGTCGCATTTTCCTACTAGCACATCGTCGACGACGATATACATATTACAAATAATCTGCGTAGGTAATGTAGGTACTTACCTATCTAATTCGCATCTTGGCTTAGGGCACAGAAAGCGCGACCTTGAAAGCGAACTCGGCAAAGCACTGGTTGCGTGCCGCCGCTGCGAGCGAATCTGATCGTTAACACACGCCGAAAGAGTTCAAGTTCAATTGAAGAAATTAAAGATTAGTAGAATTAAACAGGACCATGCATATTGTTAATTTATTGGTTTTACGTGTAAAAAAATGTCGTATTTCATCGTTTACAGGTTACAGACAATAATATTGGTATGTTGACGATTATAAACAACTATTATTATTTTTATTTAAAAAAATCGTCGTTTATTTGACAGTATTTCTTCATACCTAATTCCGGGTCAGGGTTGCCGTTTGGTTCCGTTTGTTCCGTTTTTCGGAACTTTGGACACCCCCGCGGAACTTGGAAGAAACTTTACATTTTAGGACAATTTTCGAAACTTTTAAGGTCCCAGCATTAATTTATTTAATATAATAAATAACACACTAAAAATATTGTTCAAAAAATTAAACTCATTTTTCTGTTAAAAGTAAATTATTTTACGATATAAAACATTTTTTTTTACTGTCTTCCAATTTATAATGATATAAATTCCATTGAAGAGAAGGACGCCTTTTAATAGACCTTTGGGTGGCTAGAGGTAAAAAATATTCGATAAACGGTATGTATATCTATTTAAATTGAATTATTTATATGTATTTCGCCATTTAAAAAAAACGGAATTTTTCAACCTAAAATGGAACTTTTCAGGAATGGCAACGAAACTTTTAGGTGAAGTAACCTGGCAGCACTGTTCCGGGTCGAAAGTTTTTAAGATTCGTAAATATACTATCTTAAAATATTTATTTAATGACGGAGAAAAAAACACAGGCTATTATAAATTAATGTTTGGCGAAACCGTAAAATGACAGCGAGCGGGTCCGCGATGCCGGGACGCGCTGGCGGGTTGATGGCGCGAGGCGCGCGGGACAAGCGCTTGACACGCGCTTGACGCGCGCGCGTCGAGCGCGCGTTGCTGGCTTGTTGATGGCGGGAGCCCAGCGCGATGCGCGAGTGCTCTGTGTGACCGGCCGTCCCGCGCGCGTCAAGCGCTCGACAAGCGCGGCTGCCGCCCCGCTGGCAGTTTGTCCGACCCTTAAGGCTCTAAACTAACAATTCTCTCCGATATAATAATAATATAAAGCGATCAATTTGCAAATCAAGTCATCGACCCCCAAAACAACCAAAACGAGCTATCATAGTCAAGCAAAACCGCGATCATAAATGTAAATGACGCGTTGGGATGTGATGGTGTATTAGAACAATTGAACATCGCACATCACATCGCATTTACGTGCGATGTCCCTTACACGAATGATAAAAAGCGGACCGCTAGGGAGCAGGCCGCTATTTATGTGGGTTCTGTAGGTACTTACACCTACTGACCGTTTCTCATCATCACAATGCGGATTACTTGGGCTCTACTCGCGCTAAAATGAAACTGAAACATATAAGCAACTCTTGCTAATTACTAGTTCCCGCTCACGTGATAAAGATGCGTTTAGAAGTATTACATAGTTGTTATGGGAAGACTCAATGGTAACCTATCGCACTCACTAAAATTTATTGACCGAATATCGTTTGTCCGAAAACTTTTCGTATTATTATGAGTTCTCCGAATATACAATTCATTACTTTTTTAATTTACCATTTGATGTTATCCAAATGTTTCAGTTGTCCGAAAAACTTTTACCGCTACAGTCATTTGGGCTTTGGCTTGTTACAACTTTTGTTTCACAGACAATTTTTTACTTATGCATCATTACTTTCCGCATTTCATACGATTAGCCAAATTTTCATTTTGTGGGAAATTCAAAAGTAGTTTTACTGAGACTCTAGTTTAGTTTAGTTACTTACAGGTTACAGGCTTATCACGATGTGCCTGAAAAATATACGGCAGATCGATTAGAACAACGCATTCGTCGATATTCCTAGCTCTATACCAGGCACATCGAAAAGTAGTTTCTTTCTTTGCCACTGGTGGCGCTGCGTATGCGATGGCGGCCGTGTTTGTTGGGAGCCAATAATCAGGGCGGACAAAAATGGCTTGTCATAAGCGAACTCTGTCTTAGGTCGGTTAGGTTAGGTTTCACTTGTGCCCCTCAGACCAGAAATAGACACTCCGCGCAGCGGGGTGGCGTCGACTCGCTGGAGATTATCAGTCCGCACTCCTTATTTTTTTTCATTTACGTATGCGATATGCCTAGGAATTTCGTGATCTGGCGGATTTTACAATCGCCTGCCGACATATACATTATTTACCATAAATACAGCTTTGAGAGGATAACCTTAGTTTAATTTTAAACTTTTTGCTAATGTTTTTAATATTGAAAATGTCCATTTTCATGAACAAACATATGAATTAGTAACATATGTGTCCTCCGTATAAACAATAATATTATGTCAAATATAATAAAGCCGATTTGATAAAATACGAACAGATTATCAACCGAATAGTTACGTCGGTATAACGATGTCGCGGGTAGACCAATAATTGGGAATCATGGATTTGTCAAACAATTACAAAAGCTAAACCATAAAATGACCAGCCGTATACGTCGCGAACTAAAGTGTCGGACAAACGAAAAAAAAGGCAAACTAAGTTTGTCGAATAGTAAATGCCGAAATGAAAATAGGACAAAAAATTTTAGTGATTCAGATAGGTAACCAGACTCAATGGCCTGTCTAGATTCACCGATCTATCGTGTCAAACTACTCTTTTTATACCCATCACCCATCACACACATCGATATCAAACTTAAATGATGCAAAAGGCAGCAGTCAAAAATAATTCTTCAGAGTATATATCGAAATTCGATGGCATACTTTAATATAGTTCTATTTTTTTATCGCATAACAATTTCTCGTCTACAAACTTTTAGCCTAATAATGGTTGTTTATAATATTTTTTCCCCGGAATAGTTACGCATAATATCGACTGTCCTAATTATTGTTGTGCATAACATGTATTGTGTCGTACATCGAATTATCGAACACTACATGTGCATAACTTTACAATTCCTAATATTAGATGTACTGCTGTTCGGACTAAAGTTCATAATTCCTAAACATATCCCCCATAGTATAATTTTTGATTCTTATATAATATGTAAATATAAAAAAGGTAGTAAAAAAGTGTTCGGTTCTGGCGCTTCACCGGCCGCTACCTCGGCACGCTCGCTTCGCTCTCTCGGCTCGCGCGCTGTAGGGTCGCGCTTAGGAAAAACCGCGACCCTACAGGCCTACGTTTCGCTGGTCATCCTACTACGCCTTACCTGCCTTAGAGTCACACACACTTTAATCCGTTAACTCTAAATACTTTGTTAGGTATTTAAAATACAAATTGTGTGCGATTTTATAGTCGTGCAATAGGCATGATAACAGTAATTGAAAATCACTAAGATATGGTATTTTCTCATGAAAAATGCTCATATTTTTTTATTAAGTAAGAGATTATTATTTATATTGGTAAAATTAAACTGAAAAATACGGACGCCCGCTATGATATGTTAAACACCAATCAGACCGCATGACGTCACACTTGTATAAACAAATACCCATAACGGCCATTACCACAGATTACAGAGAAAGGATAGGCCCTAATAAATTGAAATTTTCTATACATCCGATCTCTTCTCACTTCGTACTGAACGAATAGTAAGACAGGGATAGAACCATGTTATCTGACAGGTCTTCATACGTCATTGTCCCCGCTTTCTCGCTCGCACGACCGCGCAAGACTTGTGAACTTTTGAATTCATGTTCATTCAATGAGCAATCGAGCATCTAGGTAGCAAACGTCAAAGGTCTGCTTTCTGTTTATACAAACGTGACGTCACTCGGGACGCCATGACACTTTTTGGCGCTAAAACGCTTGTCGTTTTAGCGCCAATTTGAAATGTAAAAACTAAAACTTAACTGTTATTTTCTCTAGAAAAATCTTATTCGTTGTACATAATAAATGTTTCTAAACATTATAGAACAGTTTTTCAAAATGTGTCATCATGCCTATTGTAGTAATACCAATATTAGGCCAGATATGTTTTATGCCATATAATAATAGTCTTTCGAGTATTTAGTATTAGGAGCAATAAGAATTAGAACAATCATCAATAATGCAAAAAAAAATTAAGTAATTCTAAATGTAAAGTATGCCATTAAAGGTTATGCCAAAAATGTTCGGCCAAAAGATCTTACGACAATCAATATCAGGCAACACAAAGCGCACCCAATCCCTCTTAAATCATGGTTTCAGTCACCATGGGTTTTCCTTGTGTTTTTTTGCGTTTTTTTACAAAACGTTTAGAACCCAAAGCACTTATATTTCACATAGCGAGCTTTTCTTCTCTGTATTTTGTAATAAAATCATGTCATTCGAGCAAATGTAATATATGTACCTACCACCTTCAAAGGCAATATTAAACCAAATACCTACCTGTGAACACAAAGAGCTGTTACAAACGCCAAATTACTGTTATATTTATTATTTCGGTTGCAATATTCCGTGGGCGGACGAGAACCGGTCGACTAATAATTATTTACAAGAATGTTTGGCTTACATTTACGTACTTACATCATGTATGTTGGGCAGTTAGGTAGGTATTCAAAGAAAATGCTCCTCTGTATCCGCATAAATTGATAACAATTACGCCAACGATGTTGAACCTTATATAAACTCTTTGCAAATCCGAGCGTTCATTAACGAACAAAGCAGGGCGATAACGACAAGATACAAAACATGTTACACATTTTATTCAATAATTGTTAGAATTAGAATTCTATTATACTCTCACAAAGGACGGCCTCAAACGACAAAGGTTTTCCGGCGACGAAGTTTCATTAAAGAAAATAATTAAAAGCCAGTCTCTGAAATAAGAGAGTGCGCGGCGCGTGGTATGGGCTGAAAATAAACCAGGACCGCCATCGCCAGACGAGCCTGGCACCTGTATTAATGCAGCACATTTGCAGGCGCCTTTATTGCCCGCTAGACAAAAGAACTAATACTCCGCTCGGGAATTCTATAAGAGTTTATCATGCCCCGCTCCGGAGCGACGTCGATTAATCTAATCTAGAGACGGTAATGCTCGCTCAACTCTCGTTTTTTTTAAATGTAAATAAGGCTAGCACAAATCTTCTGCTTTAATTGTGTCACTACCCAAGCATGGGTTCCATGAACACAGAAACTCGGTTACCTAAATAACGCTGTTGCTAGCCCAAATTATGTACCTTTGTAAATGAGATTAGAGGGATATCGCTCTTGCCCACTCAAAGCAAAATCGGCGTATACTTTAAAATGCGATTTATTCGTCGCTAAGTAATCCAGAGCCGCAAAGAAATATTAAAGGCGAAAGTTAGCGCACCCTCGTCCCGGGTAAACCGTGCCGCCGGGTCCGCCGGGCCCCGGGCTCCGGGCACCCGCGGGGCGTCACTGATACCGCGCGCTCCCGGCTACTTACCTTATTGCATATTGCGTCCTTTTGATGTCCTAACAAACTGGGTATTTGAAAGCGATACGAACCACTCAAAACGGAACATGTACTTGTCTCACCTACCTAATTGCAAGATTTGATGCGCAAATTAAATGATTCGATAATAAAGGCATACGTAGTCCGGGCAATAAGTTTAAATTGAAATGGGTTTTGTTAATTTGTCCAATTACGGGGCTTAATTGGAACGCTATCATTATATTTGTACCTTGTGAAATATTTAATTGGCTGTTCGAGTTATGAATGCTTGGATTATTAAAAGCATCTGCCCGTTTTGAATCTGTCGGAGGAAAGTCTAGATGAAATAGGGGCTTAAAATTTCATTGCTACCCCTGGTAGAGATGCGCCATTAATCTATCAGAAGGATTCTCGTTCATCGCGTACCTTTAAAAATAAAATAACATATAAGGCTCAGAAGCCATATCGTCAAATTCCACCGTCTCGGTTAAAAAGCCGTGTTCAGCGATCCGGAGTTCGCTTCGATTCAATACATCCTACATTAAGACTCAACATAGTCAGTGTGACGCGAGATGAAAATAATGTTAGAAGGGCTCACCGAAGTGAACGCACTCAATTTGAAATGGCGTCACGCGGTCTGGCAAGACGGCGGAGCGACACGCTCCACCGTTATTTGCAGACCTTCTCGTTTTCCACTTTTCGCCGACCGTCTTACTTTCAAAAACAATGCTAACATCCATTATACCAATTCCTTTATCCTTTTTACCGAATTCAAAGATCCCGGTAATTACTTTCACATTTTTCTTCTGACGTTTACCTCGAAGATAAACCGTTTTTTGTCGGTTGTTTTATAGGTAACAGTGAAGTAACATAAATCCATTAATAAGCCTCTTACCCTATCCGTCTAAAGTCAACATCGGTGTTCTGGAGAAGGCGGGTGGTGTCCCCTCTCGGGCGCGTTGCCTGGCAACGGTCGGGGGCGCGGACCCGAATTTTATCGATTCGGGTACAGACAGCAGCCGGCTTTCGCCTACACTAACACGATTCAACGCCCGTGTTTGCAGATCTCTGAGGTTTAGAAGGGCTTTGACATTTGGACTGTCTACATATGTACGTGTAGCTAAACAGTCGGCTCGTTAAACAGATCGCTGCTGTCCGCTGCTGGTTACCGCCATAAAGATAGGAGTCCCAAGGCGCTGCGTCGGCACAGCGGCTCATAGGCACCCTAAACCATCGGAGGCCTAATATATTCCGGTTCATAATCATTAGTCTTACTCATAACTTTCTATAGAATGTTGACTCGGCTGTACCTACATTTATTTGTCCCTAATTATAAAACTGCCAAGTGCGAGTCGGACTCGCGCACGATGGTTCCGTACTACTCGCTTAATGTATAGCTAGTTAAACTTTTTTTGGAGATTTTTTATCTTAACGTGAGAGCCCTTCACGAAGTATTAACCATCTAGGTGTCCTCTTATAGTTACTATCAAACGGTAGTTATTTAACTTGTCCTTTTTTTTGGCAATAATATTACAGGGTTGTTCCCATGGACCTAGAATCCTGAAATTCCACAAGAAGCAAGTTCACATTATAATAAAAAAAAAAAAAACGCAAACTGTACATTAGTAACCATAGCCATAGCGTACATTTTGGTATCACAATAATATACGGCCGATCCTATCTATGCATTAACCCCTCGTATGCTTATCAATCGGATCCGTACCAATTTTACATCTCAAAGTCATAATCTGATTGGACAATTTTGAGAGTACATACGAGGGGTTAACTTAGAAATTTGATGTTTTCACAGCTCTACCGACCTGATTTCGGATTTGATGCCTCTCCACGCGTTCTCGTGAAAAAAGACTCGCGGGCAACGAAGTTATTCTTTTTTTATCTGTTGAGGTACATACGTATAAGGGTAGTCGTGTAGTTAAGGCATGTGCCTTTCAAACAGATGACAGTGCTTTCGACTCCTGACTTATTTAATTACTGTTGTAATAAAAATGTTACGACGTAAGCATTAACGGTACTTACAGTTTCCTTTAATCAAGTATTTAGACGAGTTCACGGCGTAAATGTGAACCAGAACTGGTTGAATATTAAAATTGGAACATTAGGTACCTACTAAACGAATATTAAGAAGTAATATAGTCAACATGATGATTCAACATTAATCAACAGACAACCGTCGACAGATCGAATTATGCATATAAAAGCTCGCAAACACTCGAAATGAGTTGAGTTATAATTTCGCACTCCCTGCGCGTTGATAGCTCAAATCCGCAAGTTAAAATATGTCGCAAGGTGGGTCAAGTTGCCTCTAACCTAACCTCTTAAGACCCCGCGTGCAAAACTTTGTACAAATTCCAAAATTGACTTTGAACTTTTACTGAATGTCAAAAAGTTTCAAATTCAATAGCACAAAAGCGTACATATTACAAGAACCTATGAATGTGGATAAACTACCATCAGTTCGAAAAGAAAACCTGTCTGCCACGTAAAAAACTATGGTCAGGTATCCCTCGTGGGAAGCTAATCCTGTCTAGATGATCTAAATAGTCAGACATTCAGATGTATGTACTCTATGAGTAATGAATCTAAGGATATTATATACAAATTTCCCTAAGTAAAAATGACCCTCTTGTATTGTAGTGTCGACCTATTCGAAAAGACATTATATATTTAAAATCTGTCACAACACGAACAAAACAAAAGCATATTCAAACTATAGTGCCGTCCATGTTCTACCTACACTATAGATTAGGTAATTAAGTCAGAACCGCCCCCGATAGTGAACCGCGGCTGCCCGTGACTAAACTAAACCCGATAGCGTATCCCGCCCAACACTGGTCAGAATATTACATATGCACCCCGCTCGCTAAGCAAAAATTTGATACAAAAAAATGGGAGCAGTAGTTACCTCGAGCGAAAACACAACTCTCTGAGCGTTTTTTGAGTAGGGATAAAAGGAACGCAGGGACGCAAAGGGTTCCGAGTACGATATGAACTATTGCACCCTTCACACACCTCCCCTAGCAATTGTTACCAGTTGCGCATATTTTTACCCACAAAAACAACCCTCCGCGAGCCATGAGTCTGCCGTATTTCGTGATAATATCATAAGAATATATGAAGGTTACGTAATCACCGCGGCATAGTATGATGACTTAGATGTTCTAGTCGTTAAAGAACCTGCTTTCTTATACTGATAGCAGAAGTAGGACAGTGGGTATAGCGATTCTGGCTAAAGCTGTCAAAATAATTGAGGTTGTTTTTTTTGCGTTATGCATGTCACATAAGTATATCAATAGTACCAAACACAACACAAAACGTACCGTACACAAAGCAGACATTGGTTTAAAAAACCTTATATTTGACGGCCATACCCCTCTGCCAGCATTTTACTAATCTCTATTATCTATCTGTTCAGCAAGTGAAGAAGAAGCTTTATAATGGGTAATTGGGTACCCAACAATAACAATTCTATGCATATTGTAGAGTCCATAAGTAAAGAGAGTCACTGGGTGTTAAGGTCATTATACATACATACATACATTCACGCCTTTATTCCCAAAAGAGGTAGGCAGAGCACATGAAACTTATGTTCCAGCGCCACTTTTAGCATAAATTTGGGTATAACAGATCGACAAAATGTGATATTGCAGTGGTAGGTCATTAATATACATATAATCAAATTGACATTATTTCGTCTCATAACTTGAGACATTCGCAGGGCAAACGCACACGCGCTTTTTATTTAATCTTGAAAACTTAAGACATTAAGGTCATGTTTAGTACCTACCTTTCAGCGATACCACACGCGTCAAGCGACAATAGAAACGCAATGTAGTACTGCCACCTGACCTCTGACAGCCCAGTGTTGTACGTGCCGCCACACAAACATGGCTAGCTATACTACTATACTGAAGATAATAAAACAAAAGACAGTCTCGACTTAAAACGCTATCAGGATGGGTTGGTCTCAGATGGTCCTGAACGCAATTTGCCTAGTTGGAGTTTCGCCCACATTGCAGTTTGACCACCGAGCATTATGCCTAAAACGCAAAATGCCTACATCACATTTTCGTCGTTTTGAGGTTACGCCAGCGATGTTGACGGAGCCCCGCTCTGGTCTGTTTGCCCTTCGGGCATCTGAAGAAACCTAACGAACCTAACCTACCTATAAGTGGTCACTTTGCGTTTTAGGCATAATGCTCGGTTGTCAAACTGCAATGTGAGCAAAACTCCAACTAGGCAAATTGCGTTCAGGACCGTCTGAGACCAACGCATCAGGATCACTACTATCCATAGATAGGTACCTACTAACATTATCCTAAATCATCCCCTGACGCACGATATAAAAAAGCTCCACGCGGAAAGTCGCGGGCAAAAGCTAGATATATATATAAGTAGGTAAGTATTAGTGGACAATCTTAGGAAGGTACACATAGGAAGCTCTTGTGTTATGGGATGGGTACTTGACGACGACGATAGATTTAATAGATAAGTACCTACCTATAAATACTTATTGACATTAAGATAAGCTAGAGCTAGAGAGATTAAGTTTGAGAGAATTAAGTTGGCCTTTATCTAAATGTTTTTTTTTGTATTTTCTGTTATGTAGGTACTCGTTTTTTTAGTGCCATCATGTGCTAAATACTACTTCATTTTATTTATTTATTTATTAGGAGCCTATGGGGTGCAACTGCTGGGTAAAGGCCTCCCCCCTCCTTTTAATACTCATATATTGTTTTGAGGCACTTTTTTATTTTTTCTAGGGCTATACCTAATTTATAATCCTGTGTTAAGTATACAAAAAAACTTAATTAAATACATATAAAACATTAGAAACGTTCGTGCTCGTCACACAAATATTTCGCCTTACCGGGATTCGAACCCACATGACCGTCAGCTTCGTACCAATAAGCTAAACCGGACATCAAAACGTTTGATCCATAATTCAACCAGTCTTGAGTTAAATGTAGGCACCATATCTGAACAAAACGCAAATCTAGACTAAACGAAAATTACACGATTCCACAGACAAAGGACAATCAAAAGTAAAAGACGATCGCGGCCGTAACAGTTTTTCCAGACGACTTCTGTTGACGTAATTCGTAAAAAGTATCGCAGGGTCCGATTAACACAGTATCCTTGAAGATGTCGCTCGCAAAAAGGGGCATGAGGGAACAAAGCGCTCTGAAACATTTCTCATTGAGGGTGGCCGCCCGCCCGCACCCCACTACGTGCAGACTCCGGCCGCGGTGTCCATAATTTATGCTTTCGAGCGGACCACGAAAAATAAATGATGGCTAGTAACGAGACGGAACGGAAAAATAACTCACGAGAACGGACGATGCGAGTCGCTGCGAAGACGCTGTCACTTTTAAGCGTCATAAGTAAAAAAAGTGTTAGTAGTTGAACCGCAAGTCTGTCTATATTGTAAGAGATTGAAAACAACTTTAGACGTACGTGACACGACCGCTTGTGATCACTTTAGGCGTCGTTTGGACGTTACATGCGTAATAATAACAAAAGGGGTGTAGACAACACCAAATAAAATAACCAATAATGATGAAGTTTCTCGATAAGAATTAAAATTATTGTCAAATGGAGAAAAAAGTAAAGCAGGGTATTAATAATCAAAATTTTATAAGTGGCCAAAGTTTTAAGAGCGGGTATATTATTGCGGGTTATCTGAATGGGATTTAACCTCACTGGGCATATTTTTTTGCCTTCTTTCTTTTGCAGTCAACAACCTACTAGCTTAAGCTCAAAAGTTCAATTAGTTCATCATAACCACTGAAAGCTCTAAATCATCAGGATAGCGTATTCGGCCCATGCGAACAAGAAATGAGTATGCAATTACAAGTCTGACACAACACGTATACCCAAGTCAGCTAACCATAAAAACATAGTGAACCAACATTAGTAACATTTAACACCTGCTCGATTTTATCCGTACTGTAAAGATACGCGGTAGTAAACAAGACAAGAACTATGGATTCACACGCCCAGAGCACTAAATCCTCCTAGCACCAGCTTTCCAGTACCAACCTGACGTTATTTCAGTTAGAGGTTATCGTTTTTCTAAAATTGTGCAACTGTGTGTAATAAAAACAATGGTGACTTGTATATAACATTCATCTATGTATCTACAGTATTCGTACCATCAAAAGCAATGTTTAGACACGGGAAGAGCTTTTTTTGTAATCCACAAATAACAATTGATTCTTATTCCTTGCTCCATTTCCTTTTCAATAAATAATATAAGAGGAAGTCCATTGCAAATTGAAAAGGTCTTAACGTCTGCGCGGAACGTGTACGCTCATGTAACCGAGCTACCTTGGTCACCCTACGCAGGACAGCGGAGCTCTATAGAGTACCCATGCGATGCGATACATAATACATCATGATATTGTATTAATTTGTGCCTGCCTCGTATCGGAGGGTCGCCCTCGCATTTTTAGGGAGTAATTAATGGGCCGGAGCACCTCTCGGGCTTATTTTGATTCCTTGTTTTACTTCTCCCCGGGAATTGAAAAGCGATGGACGGGCCGGATAATTTAATCAATCCCGGTAAATTAAGGACACTCAAATATTTTTTCAACCTCCGAAAACAGCCCTTGCTGCTTCAACCCGGACAAAGGAAACCGTTCTGAATCAATTACGTGCTTAAAACAAAGAGACGGCGAGGACACTTGAAAATAAATACGACTTTGATCAAAAAAATGTATTATCTACTGAAATATCAGGTGTACAATACGTTGTAGTTACATATACATTCTATTGTCTAGAAAAAAATATTATTACACTGATTCTGGTTTCATCGCGAAATCATTATGTACGAGCTAGCTATCGTACATCGTATCGCATTTAATATACTATTGCCTATACAGTCGAATATGATGACATGCGTAACCTAGATTATTGACTTATTATATTTTAGTGCATTAAAGAAGCTCATTAACACCAAACGTGTGTTAGTTATGATGACAATACTCCTGACATTTCCCACCGTATCCGGCCTACTCTGACATACAACTGACATACATATTGACATCTTGACAGTACGGTCATACAGAACCGTACATTTGGTCCTTCGAACTCAGTGTTCAGTGTGATTTGCGTTTCAGCTTGGTTGGCCTCCCACAAGCGGGTCTCACCAGCTAAGTTGAGCATACGCGACTTCGCACCGAAAGTTCGTGGATACTAGTTACCGTGACAAGCATTTGGATTGACATTCTGCTATCATTGACAGTGACATTCTATTGTGCAATTTTGTGACATTTTTATATTTGACACGTACGTACGTAAAAGGAGACATCATGGATGATTACGATCGTATTTTGCAACGGCAGGTGGTTCGGCTCCCATACAAACCTTTTATTGACATTTGCAGGCTAACGGCGTGATATTTTAAGAGATATTTTAGCAAACTTTCATAAACTGGTGTTTCCAAAGTATCACGTCCCAAACGAATTTCTCAAATTATTATTGTTTATACATGGTTATTCTAGGAAGGGGGGAATTACCCCCAAATGGAAAGCTAATGTATGAAAGTTTGTTACATAATCTTCTGAAACTATCACGCTGTTAGCCTGCGAATGTCAAATAACGTTTTGTATGAAAGCCGAACCGCCTTAACTGTTGAACACAGGGTAGACGACGTTTGTTTTAATCACTACACCCGTGTATAACCCAAATGTATAAATATTGCTTGTGTATGATAAGTACAGTCGTTGGCACTTCTGAAGGCTGTCTTAAATACTACTTTAACAAGGTACGCCGGGAAGGCAAGTACTTCACAATCTACGCTAACTTACGTCCAAACTTTACATTAAAACGAAACAGCCGTTAAAGCTAAATCGACCTGAACGTCGCACACGCAAGGTCCAATTTCGGTCATCACGCCTATTTACCATTTTTCTTCCCTAACCAAGCATGGCTAATAACGTAGATAAATGCGTAAACTCTTTGTTTATGACCGCGTTCAACCAGAGTTCATTATCAGAGGAGTCTACGGTTTCCATCTCTAAATATGTGTACGGGGCGAAGGCGAGATGGTTCCTTATGCTGAGTGCGGAGTCTGCATGAGGGATGTACTCGGCCAGTCTTCGTGCGACTTGGGGATGCATCCTTTGGAACACGAGGCCGTCCTTGGAGCCCGAGAAACTCGCCTCGGCCACCAAACAACGGACGAGGTCCGACGTGAATCCTTTCAACGTTCGCTTTTGTTCGAGGTACCTTTCATCTTTGCGGTTCTCCTTGTTCGATTGCATTGCGAACATAATTTTCTTGTATCTGAAAGAACGATTGTTACGTCAGCGGAGAAGCTTTAAAATGAGGCTTAAGGCTGATTCTACTACGGGTGTATTTTATGGAAAATACTTTTATCTACGCACATATCATTAGTGCTCTAAAATGCGTTCAGAAACCGTAGGAAATGACCAGCATTACTACAACCGATTTTACTATGAGAACTTTCTTGTCTGTGGTAGTAGGTAAAATCTGTACTGTAATGTCATTACAGTACAGATTTTTGATAAATTTGTATCGTTATGAGTTTAAATTTGGAACAGCTGTCAAAACTCAAGTGGGTCTCTATTCTAGTATCCATAGATATTAAAACAGTTATCGATACGAAACGTCAATTCAGTACGTTTTTTAATACAAACCGCACATTTGATCTCGAGTGATATGAGTATAGGGACTTCATTCGTTTGTCTATGATTTAAAAAAAAAACATTCGCCATGACGGATGATCGAATTGCCGCCATTGCTGTTGTCATTTTATTGTTGGTTTTTTGCTGTTACTTACTACTACTTATGATATGTGTGTAGATAAAGTAGTGTATGCAACTGTACATAATTAGGCCTTAAAACACTCGTGTGATCCTATTATGAAACTCGCTGACGCTCGTTTCATAAAACTACACTCTTATTTTAAGGCCTCTCATTATGGATCAGTCGCATAAACTACTAATTCGGTATTTATATAGCTTGCGACAACTACTAAACCAGACCCCGTATCATGGCCGGCCTTATCACACGATAAGTGACAAGATAGAGCGTCCGTCACTGGCTGACTACGTTCGACAGAACGAGACGACGCTCCAATCTTGTTACGTATCGCGTGATAAGGCCGACCATAATACGGGGTCAGTTTGATGATAGAAATTATAGTATAAATGTTACTTACAAATATAATGTAATTCAAAAATAAAGTTCATTAGTTCCATGGTGATTAATGAATTTTAAGATGAAATAAAATACACACGATCACTATTAACTGATAGATTTTACTGTTCAGTCAAAACTGGTATCGTGGGTATATTACAACAATCACGAAGAGCAACTTAAAAGTCCGCAGTAAGCTCGGCCGAATTTCACCTTCACATACAAACGTAGTTACGCTCTCGTTTTAAAACTACGTGTTGGATTGTGACGAAACTTTGCATATACAATGACGTGAGGTGTATATATGTCTGTAATTAGTTTATATGGTTCCAGTTTATAAAACAAACGAAATACAGCAAAAACAAGTTTTGTATGAAAAATTTAAATTCGCTGTAGTTTTTTTACTATGGTATCTGAAGCTACATAAACTAATTACAGACATAGATATACCTCATATCTTTGTAGATGCAAAGTTTAATTACAAACCAACACGTAGTTTTAAGAGGAGAGCGTAACTACGTATGTATTGAGAATCGAGCTTACAGCGGACTCTTAATAATAAACACAAATTTGTATTTTAGGAGTTATACAGTACTAAGAACTATGTAGCGAGTTACTAGAAAGTAATCGGGCCATTGCATATGATTTAGTGGGATGTTATAACGCCATCTGTTCAAACCCGTAGGAACTACGACGGCCGAGTGTATTTGTAAATGGAGGCCACGGTTGAAACGTAGACACTGCGTGCCAAGCTTTTCCATAGCGTAATTTACCGGTACTACTTTCATTGATTTAAATGCCCGTAAATATTTGTTATTTAAGGGATTTTTTTCGTGGATGATAGAGACCTTTAGAATTTAATAAAAAGCACTGAGTAAGAATTTTTTAAATATTCCAGAAATTTATTTAGTTTTTTTTAGGGATAAGGTGTCAACCCCTGCGTGGGGCACTGATTATGTAAGACATTTAGAAAATTATTATGCAAGTAATCTATAATTAACTAAAACTATTATGTAACCGATCGGTGATTGTGAATTGATAAAAAAGTATAATAAATAACAACAAAATATGTGCAGTGCAGACTCGATGGTCCAACTCCGTTTTAAACTAAAGTTTGAAGAAAAATGCTTCAAATAGCACAAACTAAATGCTCTCAATCTTGCCTACCTACGTCAGAGGTCACGCCATAAACGTTATCGCCAAGCAATACATTACAGTCCAGCGACTATGAACTTATCGATAATCGAATTCGATTTAGAGTCGAGACATTCAAACACTCTTTCAATGTAAAATATAGCGTTACACAGTTGCAATCGTTCCCGAGGTGATTATGTATTACATTTACATTTATGTACACATTTCGTAGCCGGAAAACCGTAAATAGTGGAAATTGCCCTCGAGCAAAGCTCTCACTTATCGGGTTCCTGGCACTGGAAGTGTTAAATTAAGTACCTATATGTATCGATTTTAACTTTATTTTTACTAAACGGGATGTAATCACTTATAATTTATAACTATAGTACATTATTGCAGCGGCCGGGAAGTAGCAATTCGTGGATAAGTTGATTTTGTCGGATGAAGCGAAGCTGAATCCGACAATAGAGACGAATCCACGAATTGCCGTTCCCGCCAAGGCAGATATAGTGCTTTTCTCCAAAAATATGAGGAAATCAAATAATATTTACAATAATCTTAAAATAGCGAGTATGTAAATAACCTATAAAGTTCCCGCCCGACTTATTTTTAAAAAGTATGTATACGGCACGACTCATAGTGCCAGTTTCAATTGGCATACATACGAATTTTAAAATTATTAGAATCGGTTACAATTTTAAATGTTTTATGCAATTAAAATTATCAAAGATTAAACGAGATTGCAATCTAAATGCATTTCAGTCCGTTGTGAGTTTTATTTCGATAAATATTTTTATTTCTTCATTGAAAACTATTTGAGAAATATTTAAAAACGTCACTTCGATCACTTTCAAAAGTACGCGTTTTGTCTATGACCATTAAAAAAAAGAAAACTTAAAGCAGGCTACAAAAGGGCGTGATTTGTCACAGCAACTTGCAATCGTTCGAAAGAGACAGCCATACACTACTAACTAGTGTAACTATCGCAAGTTGTTGTGACAAATTGCAAGGTCTTTAAACATACGAGCACTTGGCTGTTTGTAGTGATTTGTCTTAGTCAAAGTATATAGTTAAAAGGTAAAAAAGTATACAGTAAAGGAATTTCATACACTTTCCTGGCCGCTAAAACTGTACAGTAATGACTTTTAACTTTTTAAATCTGAGTTTGTCAGTAACGAGGAACTTCACGTACTATTTTTGCTACCGTAAGGCGCACATTTCCGAGCATATTGGAGAAAAATACATTTATTTACCTCTTTCAGATAACTCGACGTTTCGTATGTGTCAGAATATCTCTGGTCGCGTGTAGACTACACTACCTAACTCTTCGAAGTTCTCGACGTTTCGGATGTGTCAGAATATCTCTCGTCGCGTGTAGACTACACTACCTACCTCTTTGAGGTAACTCGACGTTTCGAATGCGGCACAACATCTTTGGTCACGAGAAGTCCCGTTTAATAAAAGTAATGACAATAGGGTAGTTTCCTCATGTTGAAATTGATAACGTACGAGTAGTGTTGCTAAATGGATAGTAAACCAACAAATTATTGTAACAAAGTACAAATTACTCAATATCATTAAAATTATGGACCTTGAAAGTTTAGAAAAAATATGCATTTTTTTTTGTCCAAGAGTAATTTTAAAGCTACCAATAAAAAAAATCCTTACGTTTTTATAGAAACAAAATTGTATGACAAATATGAACCCAAACGCAATTTCCTTGATTTTGCCTGCAACGATTAGTAGGTACAAATAGCAAATTATGAAGTCATACTTCTATGACAATGAGTATGAAGCATTTCGGCTACCGCCAACGAGGCCCGACTTTGACTATTTTTTTGGGTATTCATGTTCTTGTAGTTGCTCCCATAGAACATAGAAACATTTTTAATTGTAGTTGCTCCCGTAGAACATAGAAACATTTGTTCCTCTCCAAAAACTGGTTAGAACGGCATCGTAAAAAATGTTAGGAGACAAGCCTATACCACAAAATAGAGAGGTACAGAAGTCAATCACATGTATGAACCTCACTTTTCATACCTACGCTCGGCGGTCGCTCTAGGGTTGTCAACTATGGCTTATGCACAAACAACTATCGTGGTAGTGGCACTCGTATCTAGTTGTTCGATTTATTGTTGAGAATGAAACAGGAAGAATGGAAATATAAATTAATAATGACTAAAATATTTTATTTTTAAGGTCATTGTTATACTACAAATTAGCTTAAAAAACGACAATTCACCGTTTACCGTTGAATTTAAACAACCGACCACTGAACAGTTGTAATAACTTTTTTTGTTGCTCCATTATTGCTCACAAAAGTTCACAGACGCGTCTCAAGCGGATGGCACTAGCCCTCGCACTGGTCCGATTCGGTCCGAGATATCGTGTACGTGAGCAGTGTCTACGTGTGACTTGCTCGAGCGCACTTGTATGTTCAAAATTCAAAAGCTTATTATAGCACACAAGACTACATGAATGATAAAACTTCTTAGGACTAATTTTGACTGAATTTATAATTTATTTATTCCTTTTGGAAATGTTTGATATCGAGATTTTAATTTATTATGCCGTGCGCAGCGCGTGCCACCCGCAGCCGTATAGGGCGCGGTGGTCTTCCACAAAACTGGACACATTTAAGGAGAACTTATACTCACAGCAGAATGAGTTGGGCGGTCTTGTCGAGCAGGTCTGCGGAGACGGTGACGAGCGGCAACAGCAGCGCGGGCAGCGGCGGGAGAGCTGGCAGCGACGCGTCGGCGCCGAGCGCGAGCTGCGCGCGCGCCGTGCGCAGCGCGTGCCACACGCAGCCGTATAGGGCGCGGTGGTCTTCTACAAAACCGGACACATTCCAAATAATAAATACTAGCTTCTGCCCGCGACTCCGTCTGCGTGGAACTCGTTTATATCGCAGCTCCATACAAACTTTCACCCCCTTATTATTGTATCAAATCAATAAACAAATCTAGTGAAATAAAAATACGAGTTGCCTTTTTTGTCCGATTTCGTTATTTCACTAAAGAGATTCAGAGATTTAATCAAATTACTTATTTGTATTTTTAGGCAAATGATAAAATGGATTCGCCATTTTAACATCCTGCGTGATTTGATCATATCCCTGAGAGATTTGATCAAATCTCTGTTTTGTCCATTTCCCTGCGACGTAAAGCGAGATAAAGATAAATAAATAGAAAACATCCATGACTCAGGAACAAATATACGTGGTCATCACACAAAAGGGTGCCTTTACCGGGATTCGAACACAGGACATTGTCATTATTATCAATATAAGTATTTTTTGTTTTAAGTATACTAAGGGTGGGTTGCGCCGACTTACGATTACAGACCGATCAACGTTAAATATGGCGCTGACAGCTGTCAGTCCACAGAAACTTGTCAAACGTTCCATACATTCAGATTTTGACTAACACCGCTTACGATTTCAGACGGTTTGGTGCAACTCACCCTAAAATTGATACAATTTGAGACCAGAACCAGCTCTGTAGGTTCAATACTTACCGAGATACAGCTCTCCAAAAATTGTATGTTAAGCCGAATTTAAATCGTTACAAATAAATCCTAAACAGTTACTGTAATTAAAAAAAAAATTGAAACCTAATTTCCCTTAGAAACCGATTTTGAAATACCTATTCAACGATACCCAACACGACATAGTTTGTCAACTATTTTTTTTTTACAATATGGCGTCTGACTTGGTGGCCCCCATGGTTAAGTCTCCTTGGTCACCCTTTAAAATTATGGTTTAATGGTGTTTAAATCCATTAAACACGTGTTTGGTTAGTATGATAGGAGTCCAATTTATAGTAATTTTGATTTAATGGTGTTTAAATCCACTAAACACGTGTTTGGTTAGTATGATAGGAGTCCAATTTATAGTATTTTTTTAAAAAAAACTCTGTCACTGTTGTTGCTATGCTTACTGGGACAGGATGAAAACATGAAAGAGTTGATTGGCCCACTTAACAAAAACGAGGACTATTTTGCCCAATGTTTCCAGTATTGTAACTCGCAGCTCCTGAAACAGCGTCCTTAATGATTTGAGACTCGCACATAAATAAAAAAAATTGGCGTACCCGGGTCGACCTGCAGCGCTCTGCTGCACATGATGCTTATAGTGGAAGCCACGTAGCTCAGCGCGTCCGTGTAGCTTGCTTTCGGCGCGGGTGACACGAAGTACTGCCGCCTTCGCGTACTCGCGTATACCTGCACATGCAATAATACTTTAAATCCACTATGCTGAGTATGTCAAAGATATCTTTATATTTCTGCACCTTATCACAGAATAAATTAGTATTACATACAGATGGTTATATGGTAACAAATTCCCTGTTTAGGTATGCCGAACGAACCTAAACATGGCCATCTCTTTCTATCGCATAATCGGTAAGAGACCGTCAATTGAACAACAAGAAATTGCGTAGCATTAGTTAAACCGAAAGGCATTCGTTTAAATTGAAATGTTCCGCGGCATGGCATATAGACGCCAGTTTGCATCTATCTCACCAGCACTAGACAACAGTAAATATATGAAATCAATATCTCAGCTAGGATCTTTTAAGACCTTTTTTGTACCTACCTAATTTCCATCGAAACTCAACTCTACGAGGCATATGCGTACCACAGATATGATATGTAGCTCCGGGTCCGTTTCTCGGACCCATTCTAATAACTCCAAGATCTGTCGGAAGACACATCTCCCAACAGGTACACACTCCTACCACTCCACTTACCAGGTTAGTGTAGGTGACGGTGAGGGTCCGCAGTATGGCGCACTGCTGCGCTGGCTGCGCGCGGTGGTAGGTCCGAGTCATAGGCTCTAGTATACGCGGCAGCAGCTCCGGGTCCGTTTCCACCCATTCTAATAACTCCAAGATCTGTCGGAAGATAATAAACGAAATAGTATTAATACACACACGGTTACAGACCGATCAACGATACACCCTGTATACGTTACCTCGTTAAAATAGTGTGTCTCGTCCCACAGAGGCAGCATATACGCCAGGAACGCCGACACGGGCCGCAGCGGCTGGCATATGGTGCGCTGCAAAACAGCGACGCGATGCAACGCGTCCCGTTTTTCTATCTCGCTGTGCGGCGACGCTTCGAGAAAACCTTTGTACAAACAAACACGTTTCTTTAAATAAATAATCTTAATAAATAATGCAATATAAATAGCATTTTTGAAGTGAAAACTTCATTAGCGGCGCTGTGCACTTTTTGGGATGGGGAAAAATTGTTAAACTCGCGACAGGTGTAGGAGCGTAGGAGGTCACGTGACGTGTAGAAGCGTAGGATTTAGTGTTGCCAATTGCCGGCATACAAAAAGCGGGAGTTGCGCTTAAAAACGCGGATTCTCAAATGAAAATGCGGATTTGCGGAATGGGTGAGGACCAAATTCTTGGCCAGTAGTTAGCCTGGTTAAGTGGTAGTAGTTAAAAAAATCCGTTGTGACACGAAAATTAACCATAGAATTGTATGGCTAATTTTCGTGTCACAACGGAACTTTTTAACTACTACCAATTAACTAGGCTAACTACTGGCCAAGAATTAGGTGCTCACCCGAATACGTTTATAGGTTTTTTTTATGTAAGGCGTACGGGGCTTGGGGTCGAAGGCGCGGGGAGTAAGCGGGTTGTTTTTTTTGCAAAATTAAAATTATTCTAATTTTTTTAAGCAATACGCAAGTTTATACTTCTGCCAGCACTCCCTGAGTGCAACCCGGTCTTTTTTTATGCTAGGTCCAAATTCAGTAGTCATCAACCTAAATATACGCCACTGCTGAGAAAGAGCCCCCTCTCATAGACGAACTATATGTATGCCTGACGGTCACTGCTAGTGTCTAGTGTACTCACAGCCCAGCATGTAGTGCTGGTCGAGGCTCAGTGCGGCCTGTGCTGATGCACAGCAGTGCGCGCAGCGCCGGACGGACACTGCTAGTGTCTAGTGTACTCACAGCCCAGCATGTAGTGCAGGTCGAGGCTTAGTGCGGCCTGTGCTGATGCACAGCAGTGCGCGCAGCGCCGGACGGACACTGCTAGAGTCTAGTGTACTCACAGCTCAGCATGTAGTGCTGGTCGAGGCTCAGTGCGGCCTGTGCTGATGCACAGCAGTGCGCGCAGCGCCGGACGGACACTGCTAGTGTCTAGTGTACTCACAGCCCAGCATGTAGTGTCGAGTCCAGTGCGCGCAGCGACGTAGACGCATTGATGACTAATTAATTAATTAATTGCGGACATAGCGCGGCTCGGCCGCTGCTAATAGTTTTGAAACGATGAGTGAACCCATCGTGAATAAGTTACTCACCTTTCTGCTGCGGATACTGCGGGAAGATGAGATGGACGCGGAGCAGGTCTGTTTGGCGAGCTTCAGTGCCGCCGAAATCTGCGCAGCGAAGAAAGTGCCATTCCAGTCCCTCGGGATCGCCGGCACATTTATACCTCACCGGAGAGGAGACGAAACCGGGGAAAAAACCCGTAAGGTGCAAAGTCACTGACGAATTCCATACAATTTTCGTTCGGACTAGACGTCTAATCTATCGATGTCAGGAACTTGAAATTGTGATATTTAGATAATATATGACCCCCTTCTCCCGCAGTTTGAATAAATACACGCAAAAACCAGTAATATTCAAAATATAGCCATTTGAAATTCATAAAATTTTACTCCGAGACTTGTATGTGTGCGTGAGTTAGACACTGTCCGTGTAAATGACATGGCCGCGTCACATGACAGCACGTTGCCCAAAACCTTCACTAGATGTCTTTGGTATCAAATCAAAATTAGTTAGACAGCGGGGTCAATAGTAGTAATTATATTCACCAGACGGCGACACCATCGTACAATCCCTTTTTTTCTGGTGAAAGAGACGGCATTCATTTTATATTGCTAGGCTACTCATTTTGGTAATGACGTAATCGTAAGAGCAATGTCATTTGTTTTTGATAGGCTGAATTTCAATGCTTTGCTCTTTATTCGTGATCGACCTAACTAAAGTCCACGGAACGAAAATTATGCATAGGTACATTTTGCGTCTTATTAGAAAGGAGTAAGATCCAATATTAAAACGTAATCTGGTTTTGATCAAATGAACCGTTTGATTTGAATTTCCAACTTGCAGATTATAAGTAAGATTCGATTGAGTGAATGTTACTTTATGTAGCATTAAATATAACAGACAATTATTAGGAGTGTACCTACATGATAAATTTAAACGTTCGCTTTAGTCGACTGCACATCGATTGACAGTAAAATACCTACTGCAACCTATTTAGGAATCGACTGTTCAACTAGAATATTAGATTACCTCCAACATGTAAATTAACTAAGTCACAATTTTTAGGGTTCCGTAGTATGTATGTATGTAAGCACTTTATTGTACACAATAACAGGTTAAGGAATATACATGTCACACAATAGATCAAAGTACAAAGGCGAACTTATCCCTATAAGGGATCTCTTCCAGCTAACCTTTGAGCAATTGAGAGGAAGGTAGGTAGAACAACAAGGAACCCTTATTCAGGATTTTATTCTACTATTTTGTCGGCGTGATTGATTTATATACCCACGCCGAATTGCAGTTTTCTAGTTGTAAGGGTCACTGAGCTAAGCCGAAGACGGACAGACAGACAGACAGACAGACGGACGGACATGGCGAAACTATTGGGGTGTCCCAGAAGTAAAGAGACAATTTTATTTTCAAAATATTGAATATTTAGTGAACAATAAAAATAGTAATTTTGGTTGAATATTGTAACAAAACTAATATAATTATAAGGTTTATATTCAATTTGCGCCCCAACACCTTTGGAAGCCATTTTTCTTAGATTGTTAGCGGCCCGCCGCATAACAGCTGTTCCAGATTTTGTAGCCACTTCTTTAAACAGCCTGGCCCATCTTTGCTTAAAACCTTTTAAGGATTTGTTTTTTCTGATCGTTTCTTACATTCTCTTTTACATAGGAACCAAAACATCTAGACACCGCGAACTTGAGGTACATTTGGAGCATTTTTCCTTACGTACAAAGTCGGGATCTGCCGGGACATAAATGTCATCGTCCGTAACGAGTACGTTTCTCAGCTGACTGTTATAAACTCTTCGGCGCCCTCTTTTGGCACGTTCCTCTTGGTCCTTTATGTATTTAGGAGCTGAATGTTTCACATATGCTTTCAAAGCTAGATCGTTCCTCTTCATTGTAGCAGTCTTATTAAAAATCGATTTTACTCGATTTACATTTCGATGTACCATCACTGACCTATCTCTTCCCGGAATCTTCTTAAAACGAATCTCTCCCGTTTCTTCATAACGTCCTATTATACTATATATACTAGTTGATCTAGCTCCTTCTTGAAGAAAGTGATTTACTGTATCCTTTTTATTATGTGGCTCGTATAATAGAATAACTCTATTAGCAAAAACTTCAAATTAATGACGCTTCACTTTGAAAAAATGTATGCAATAACGATATTCCCGCTTTAAATGAAGGACAACGAAACCATAGACGCCATGACACCAAAACTTTTTTTTCTTTTTAATAAAATTTTCAGCTAGTAAAAGTTTGAAAATTGTCTCTTTACTTCTTGGACACCCTTTATAAGGGTTCCTTGTTGACTACGGAACCCTAATAAAAACTGCTTTGGTACACAGTCAAATCCGTCTAAAAATCTGAGTTCGTTTATTGCGTATAAAATGTATACTATGCCTAAGCATATCGCTATGTCCACCCAGTAAGTTCATTTATCCATCACCAGTGAAATAATTTTTATAATCGGATGTGGTTTCGGAGGTTATACCCTACATACAAACATACAAAATAACACTTTACAATAATCGTTCCGATAGCATAGTGGTTCAGGCATGCGACTGTCAATCGGCGGTCGTGGGTTCGAGTTTCATCTCATATTTGCCTAAACAAGACATTCAATAATTTTGTAATCAAATCTCAATCTTTGAACATTAGTAATGAATGAGTGAAGCATCAAGCACACGTACAGTACGATTAATGTTAGTTAACCACTGACAGATAGTTTGCCTTCATTTAATTTTCAACTTTACTGTGATACAAATAAAGCAATTTTCAGAATACTGTTACCCACGTCTACCGATTTAGAAATAACTCGAATTTTGAATTCTGACGTTCATCGAAAACAGTACCATAATGTCAAATGATATATTTCTCTCTTTCTGACGCGGCCTAGGTCGGGACTCAAGAGAAGTTTTGATAGAACAAACTCCCCGTTATTCACGACGCCACACGACATTCGTCCGGTGGCGCAAAATTATTACCAATTTTGAGGTCTAATATTTTAGACGCGAGTAACGGGCGAATACAAAACATTTTGTGAATAATACGTAGCCTTTCTGATTGTAATGTATGTATGTATGTAAGCACTTTATTGTACACAATAACAGGTCAAGGAATATACATGTCACACAATAGATCAAAGTACAAAGGCGAACTTATCCCTATAAGGGATCTCTTCCAGCTAACCTTTGAGCAATTGAGAGGAAGGTAGGTAGAACGAGATAGGCAAACTTATACCGTGTACAAAAACAGAGAAAATAAAGCAAATCCTAATTAGTATTAATTCTAGACAAATAAAAACATGCCAATACATATATAAATATACAATATAAAATATAATACACACTAACATATGTTACATATATATCGCAAATATACAATAAATAAATAAATACTATATTCAACCAATTCACAAGTCATTGGAAAGCCACAACTTCTTCAAATTCATCTTAAGTGACGCAACAGACTGCGACTGTCTCAGCGACAAAGGCAACTCATTCCACAATTTAACAGCGCGCGCAGTAAAAGATCTGGAGTATGTTCGCGTCTTTCTAGACGGTACAGCAAGAGTAAGGTTAGTACTCGACCGCAAACGGTGGCCACTGCCGTCTGCCATATAACTAAACCGCTCAGAAAGGTAAGGAGGGGAAGTAGGGCTGAACAGTGTATTGAAAAGTAATGACAGGATATGCACATCCCTGTAATTATTCTGTAGTCCCGCAAGTGAATATGGATATAACATATCAAAGTACTAATATACTAAGTATAGGTACCTTTTTCCGTATAACACTAGATTTTTAATTTTCCTTTAAAATATTGGACTTACCTACTAGTGTTATTTCGATTATTTAATGTCACATCACATCATCAGCCTATATACGTCCCACTGCTGGGCACAGGCCTCCTCTCATGTATGAGAGGGAAATTATTTAATGTGTTTCACATGAAACAATTTAAATGTTTTTGTTTATCAAAATGGTTTTCATTCAAATGACGAAGATTAACCATCTAATCTCATGTGGAATAGGGTATAGAATAGATAAAGGTAGTACTTTGATTCGTCAACTGTAAACCTACGGATACCTACTCATGATTTTCGAATTAAGTGGAAGGCGTAACATCTTTTTAAATGAAATACCTATCCAAAATAGTATTTACGTAGTATGCAACATGTAAGAATAGGTCCGCCAAAAATATAGGGATTTTTGTGGATAATCTAGATACATGATATGCTTATCAAGAAAACTTAGTAAAATATGAAAAAGAAATTTTAGCACATTACAAGTAAATCTTAGTTAGTTTAGACGGTCATATTGGTTTAGAAATCCAAGTAAAAAAACAAAAAAGAAGTACCTACCATTGTCGGGATTTGAACCCGGTTCAACGATGGCATTACAGACAGATTTAAGCAAAAGAGTTTGTACTGCGCTACCGCATGACATTACATGATGAGTGAAAAAGTGCATTGCATTCATCTTACGTTCTGGAGTGCCAGATACGACTACATTTAGTTTTACTATTCCCTAATAGACGCGCTACTGTAGATTTAGTTTTGCGCCCTCTAGTTTGATTTTTGCAAAATGTTTGACAATGACAGACTTCGAATTGACATTTAGTTACGTTAGTCTGCGTAAACTCACGAAAAAGCACTTTTATGCATATTTTCGGACTACATTTTAAATAGAAACACTGCTTAGTGCAGATTGATTGCGATTCATACGTAGCAAGCTCTTCGGCTTCCGCAGTTTGAAACACATGTTCACACACACTCGTCACGGTTTTGCGTAAAACGATGAGCAACCATCGAAATTATATATCGCGACATCTGTTAGCATCAGCTCGACAGGAACCAGTGACGTTGCACCTTAAGGACATCGTTTATGTTCTGAGGGAGCGTGAGAGCGACTTGCCTGAGTTCGTGGCGACGGAGGTCTCCAGATTGCCGTCCTGCATTCCAGAACATGTCGACGTGAGTGGCCTGCTGAAGGAAATCGTGGCTCTTAAAGCAGGCAAGGCTGAAATTTTAAAAAAGTTTGACGATTCGCGCGCTACCATTGCCGAGTTACGCATAGAAATTATAAGTTTGCGTAATAGTGCCCCGGAAACTCGGTCACCAGCGGGGTCAAATTTCAAGAGTAATGACTGGGCGTCAAGTGTCGACTCGGTCAGTTTGCATGTTGCTGACACTGCGCATGCCGTTCCACGGCCCGCGTGCCCCCTCCGCGCCGGGCCTCCCCCCGCACCATCCTCTAAATCACGTCATCGCTATGCTGATGCCGTAGCTGGTCGATCTGTCGCAGCCGACCGGAGAGACGCGCCCTCAAGAGCGCGCGAAGTTCGGGTTCCTCCAAAGGAGAAGCCTCCGCGCACCGATGTGGATAAGGAGGGTTTTACAACGGTGTCGAGGAAGCGCAAGCCGCGCAAGAGTCAGTGTGGTACTGCAGAACCGGTTGGTTCCGGTCTTCGGGTTGCCACACCGAGCAAGGCGCTATATGTATCGCGCCTGCATTACTCCGCCACGGCTGATGATGTGGTGGAGTACATTCGTCAGAAGACCGGCTTCTCGCTGAGGGTGTTCCAGTTGCATTCGCGCCACTATGTTCACTTCAGCTCGTTTGTGGTGCGCGTGCCGCGGCCGCTGCAGGAGACCATCGCATGTGCTGACTTCTGGCCGAAGGGTGTAGTGTTTCGACGGTTCCGGAGCAATCTGCCGAATCCTACACCGGAGACGACGATGCAACGGGGCCACGCCGTTTCGTCGCCTAAATAGTATTATTTGTTGTTTTGGTTTCGTGACGCATTGGTTGTTACTGTAATGTCACGTAAATGTATTTGTCAATAAATAAATAAATAAATAAATGTAGTGCAGGTCGAGGCTCAGCGCGGCCTGTGCTGATGCACAGCAGTGCGCGCAGCGCCGGACGGACACTGCTAGTGTCTAGTGTACTCACAGCCCAGCATGTAGTGCAGGTCGAGGCTCGGTGGGGCCTGTGCTGATGCACAGCAGTGCGCGCAGCGCCGGACGGACACTGCTAGTGTCTAGTGTACTCACAGCCCAGCATGTAGTGCAGGTCGAGGCTCAGTGCGGCCTGTGCTGATGCACAGCAGTGCGCGCAGCGCCGGACGGACACTGTTAGTGTCTAGTGTACTCACAGCCCAGCATGGAGTGCAGGTCGAGGCTCAGTGCGACCTGTGCTGATGCTCAGCAGTGCGCGCAGCGCCGGACGGACACTGTTAGTGACTAGTGTACTCACAGCCCAGCATGTAGTGCAGGTCGAGGCTCAGTGCGACCTGTGCTGATGCTCAGCAGTGCGCGCAGCGCCGGACGGACACTGTTAGTGACTAGTGTACTCACAGCCCAGCATGTAGTGCAGGTCGAGGCTCAGTGCGGCCTGTGCTGTTGCAGATCAGTGCGCGTAGCGCCGGACGGACACTGCTAGTGTCTAGTGTACTCATAGCCCAGCATGTAGTGGTGGCCGAGGGTCAGTGCGGCCTGTGCTGTTGCGCAGCCGTGCGCGCAGCGCCGGACGGACACTGCTAGTGTCTAGTGTACTCACAGCCCAGCATGTAGTGCAGGTCGAGGCTCAGTGCGGCCTGTGCTGATGCACAGCAGTGCGCGGAGCGCCGTACGGACACTGCTAGTGTCTAGTGTACTCACAGCCCAGCATGTAGTGCAGGTCGAGGCTCAGTGCGGCCTGTGCTGATGCACAGCAGTACGCGCAGCGCCGGACGGACACTGTTAGTGTCTAGTGTACTCACAGCCCAGCATGTAGTGCAGGTCGAGGCTCAGTGCGGCCTGTGCTGTTGCAGATCAGTGCGCGTAGCGCCGGACGGACACTGCTAGTGTCTGGTATACTCATAGCCCAGCGTGTAGTGGTGGCCGAGGGTCAGTGCGGCCTGTGCTGTTGCGCAGCAGTGCGCGCAGCGCCGGACGGACACCGCTAGTGTCTAGTGTACTCACAGCCCAGCATGTAGTGCAGGTCGAGGCTCAGTGCGGCCTGAATGCGAGCAGCACGAGCCCCGTGCTGTTGCGCAGCAGTGCACGCAGCGCCGGACGGAAACTGCTAGTGTCTAGTGTACTCACAGCCCAGCATGTGGTGCAGATCGAGGCTCAGTGCGGCCTGTGCTGTTGCAGATCAGTGCGCGTAGCGCCGGACGGACACTGCTAGTGTCTAGTGTACTCATAACCCAGCATGTAGTGGTGGTCGAGGGTCAGTGCGGCCTGTGCTGTTGCGCAGCAGTGCGCGCAGCGCCGGACGGACACCGCTAGTGTCTAGTGTACTCACAGCCCAGCATGTAGTGCAGGTAGAGGCTCAGTGCGGCCCGAGTGCTCAGCTCGCTGAGTGCGACCAGCACGAGCCCCGTGCTGTTACGCAGCAGTGCGCGCAGCGCCGAACGGACACCACTAGTGTCTAGTGTACTCACAGCCCACAGCATGTAGTGCAGGTCGAGCTCAGTGCGGCCTGATTGCGAGCAGCACGAAGCCCGTGCTGTTGCGCAGCAGTGCGCGCAGCGCCGGACAAACACCACTAGTGTCTAGTGTACTCACAGCCCAGCATGTAGTGCAGGTCGAGGCTCAGTGCGGCCTGAATGCGAGCAGCCCGAGCCCCGTGCTGTTGTGCAGCAGTGCACGCAACGCCGGACGGACACTGCTAGTGTCTATTGTACTCACAGCCCAGCATATAGTGCAGGTCGAGGCTCAGTGCGGCCCGAGTGCTCGGCTCGCTGAGTGCGACCAGCACGAGCCCCGTGCTGTTACGCAGCAGTGCGCGCAGCGCCGAACGGACACCACTAGTGTCTAGTGTACTCACAGCCTACAGCATGTAGTGCAGGTCGAGCTCAGTGCGGCCTGAGTGCGAGCAGCACGAAGCCCGTGCTGTTGCGCAGCAGTGCGCGCAGCGCCGGACAAACACCACTAGTGTCTAGTGTACTCACAGCCCAGCATGTAGTGCAGGTCGAGGCTCAGTGCGGCCTGAATGCGAGCAGCACGAGCCCCGTGCTGGTGCGCAGCAGTGCACGCAGCGCCGGACGGAAACTGCTAGTGTCTAGTGTACTCACAGCCCAGCATGTAGTGCAGATCGAGGCTCAGTGCGGCCTGAGTACGAGCAGCACGAGCCCCGTGCTGTTGCGCAGCAGTGCACGCAACGCCGGACGGACACTGCTAGTGTCTAGTGTACTCACAGCCCAGCATATAGTGCAGGTCGAGGCTCAGTGCGGCCCGAGTGCGAGCAGCACGAGCCCCGTGCTGTTACGCAGCAGTGCGCGCAGCGCCGAACGAACATCACTAGTGTCTAGTGTACTCACAGCCCACAGCATGTAGTGCAGGTCGAGCTCAGTGCGGCCTGAGTGCGAGCAGCACGAAGCCCGTGCTGTTGCGCAGCAGTGCGCGCAGCGCCGGACAGACACCACTAGTGTCTAGTGTACTCACAGCCCAGCATGTAGTGCAGGTCGAGGCTCAGTGCGGCCTGAGTGCTCGGCTCGCTGAGTGCGAGCAGCACGAGCCCCGTGCTGTTGCGCAGCAGTGCGCGCAGCCGTGCCGGACGCGACACAGAACGGTGCACGCTGTATTGTAGCAGGGATACTGGGCTGTAACATTAAAGGAACAAATGTCCAAAAAAGCACAGCCCACCAGTGACTAGTGACCAGGCTTGTGAAACAAGCAATATCCCTACTCTCTCTGCGATAGCTATAACTTAATTGTTATTCATAACGTAATACTTGAAATAAATACTAACAAAGGGATTTTTTTTATTTGATTATAGGTACTTACTCAGTGAAATCTAAATAATTCTTTTGCGGCTCTTTATCTTTGTACTGTTGTGACCCAATATTTAAAAATTCAATATTAGGCACCAGAGATTCGCCCTTTTTGGCTTTTACACCCTGAAATCAATAAAAAAAAATATATTATCAAACAGCTTAGGGAAGGTAGTTAAAATAGTAATAAAAAAGTTGCATTTGAGTATCATTATATCAGACGTCCACTGCTGGACATAGGCCTCCCCCAAAGAGTGCCAAAGTGACCGGTCCAGTCCTACGCCACCCGCATCCAGCGGACTCCCGCAACATTTGAGTCATTTAGGCGTGATTAATCTTAATCCGTTTAGCCGTTTTGATTGATTAACAAACAGTTACACTTTCACATTCAAATATATACTCAAATATATCCTACTAATATTATAAATGCGAAAGTGTAAATGTTTGTTAGTCAATCAAAACGTTAGCCGGATTAAGATTAATTTTGTATACATCGGCCGTTCATAAACATACTACAAACCTATTTTAACTAAAAGGGCTTCAAATTCGTGTCTATCTGTCACTTTGACATTTGTGTTCGTCAGAAAGGGACAACGCACATTGAAAACTGATGAAACTACGATATAAACGGAGGAACTCGCGGCCAGTAGCTAAGTAAAAATATGAAATGATCTATGAATGTAGTTACCAGTATGGGGTTTGTCCACTTTAAATGTTGTCTCTCCGTAATTTCGTAATTTCTTTGTTCCTGAAAACAAGAAAAATAAAGTTCACTTTTCATCTAAAACTGGGTACTAGCTATGCTATACAATAGATGTTTGAGAGAAAAAATAGAATTTACCTGCCATTTCTTAAACCTGGTAAGCAGGGTGATGTTGCTCTTGAAAGTGTTATGAATGGGGACCGCGGGGATGTCCTCCGGCACACACTCTGGCTTGTAGGACTTGAATAAGCCTAGTAGAACTTGAAGCTGCCTGCACATGCTCTGAAACATTGGACAATACAGTATATTGGGTGCATGGAAAATCTAACTGATAGCAGTGTAATAATAAGAACCATATGGGTGACTCAAGGGGTAGAAGGCAGATTTTAATTTGAATAATAGGGGTGTGACCTAATATTTTTTACGATGCCATTCGAACCAGTTTTTGGAGAGGAACAAATGTTTGTACAGGAGCAACTACAATGATAGAACATAAATAGCCAAAAATTTAAGTCAAACATTGAACTTGCTGGAGGCAGCCGAAACGCTTAATACTAGTTGACATAAAAGTATGAAGTCACAATCTGCTGTTTGTACTAATCATCATAGTAGTAAGTGTAGTAAATTATTGTTTCGGTCGCAAAATACTGCTTTAGGTCCATAGTTGTCATACAAATTTGTTTCTATTTAACTTTTAAGGTCCATATCTTTTATGATTTTAGTAATATTTTTTAATTCATTGTTTATTACAATAATTTGAAGGTTTAGTATCATTTTAGGAATTTAGCAACAGTACGTTATCAATTTATTTTTCCATATTTATAAAGAGTTTCAAAAGGAGCTGTAGATCTTACACTACTAGAATGTTTTCAGATTACTAAACCAGTTTTTTTTATCTGAGAGGTCAACATACCTTCTTACTTTCCCTTATCTTGGCATAATCAAAGAGCTCCAACACCCTGTTTCGGGTCACATCTGTTGGCTTCGTCAGAGTGTATACCAGCTTCAGCACATGGGCAGCCTGGGCAGTGTAAAACAAACTGTTAATAAAAACTTCCTAAAGCACAACATTTTTCCAATCTGTCCAATTTTCCTGTAAATCAATAGAAGTACAACACGCCTACTTGCTAGAGACCTTTCTGCTATTATTACTTTCAGTGCTATGTATATGGGTAGGTGGATGACCAGCTTCTAAGCATTTTTCTCTTATCTGCATTGATTTCTTAATTCAACTTTAGCCGTATCTTTGTCTTTACCGGACGCATGCCTTGGTCGAGCAAGACTCGCTGCCCGGCAAAAGTCGCAATGCTCGGCCGCATGCTTCGGGCGAGCCGTGCTGCCGAGCTTGCGTCCAGTGTAGACATGGCTCTCTAAATTTAAGTTTATAAATAATATATATTTACCAATTATCCCTCATTACACCATTGATCATTTGGGTTCTTATCCTATCTTATCTAGGTGAGGGCCCTTTCGGGTACAGTCAGCATCATATAGTTAAAAGCAGCCAAAGTAGCCAAATATATCAGAACACATCTTTATTACTATGGGAGTAAGCAGTACTTTGACCAGTTGTGCATTTGTCCTCTCCTTTATGCTTACTCCTAAGTTTACTCCACCATTTGGGTTAAAGAGTGGACTGATTCTGATTTGGTGGATTAGTTAAGTTTAACACTTTCACTAACAGTTAAGTTAGTTAAGTGTTGTTAAGGCTACATTTAGTACAGCCAGAGTCACATAGTTAGTAGCAACCAAAGTAGGCAAATATTTCGATACACGTCTTTATTACTGTGAGAATAATGGTGTGTTACAATATATTTTTCAACAAGAAAAAGAAGTATAAATTCCACAATTAACTAAAAAGAAAAACTAAAAATAAACTTACAAGTACTTCATAGCTCAGGAAAGAAAAAAAAACTTCATATCCACAGTCTAGGGCTGCAAGGTCTATGGACTCACAGTCCATGGCAGCTGTGAAAATTATTGAAACCAGACTTAATATATTTATAGAAAATAACTTTATACATTCAATGTTCATAAAATGTATCTTGTTCCTAAAAAAAGATGGATGAAAAAAAAATACACCACATTTTCCACTTCTTTAAAAAAAGTTGCAAAATTAAAGCAAGTACATTCGTAAACATATAAAGTTCGTAATACGTTAGAAATCAGATTTTACCTGTGAGCCAATCTAAAAGGAAAGCTGTCCTGGAGAAGTTGGTCTGGTCATGTGCATTGGCCAGCAGCCACCGCAGAGCATAATCAACACTCTGCTCTGTCACACTATTCTGAGGCACAAGACACACACCAATGCTAACCCATTTTGTTATTGCTGAAATACACAATACACGCCATGTTATTTTTATGTTCCAGGCTTTCTAAGGTACCGATAATGGCTAAAGATACATTTAATGAGGGCGTTTAAGCATGTATCACAGTATTCATAGTAACTTACGTATTGTTAAATTCAGCCAAACTTTAAACAAAGTGTGAAAGTCATCATAATCCAAACCAACTGTGTCAACTGCCCGAGCCAATTCATCGATTTTGCTTTGAAACAAATCTTTATCGAAGCCTTTCTTTAACGACTTTATGTAATCAATTATCTCGTCTACATCGGTCATCGTGACTAAATACCAAAAAACGGCACTAAATATTGCATACAATATGCTTAAATTCACATCAAAACAAGTCAAAATCAAATCCAGAAAACGTTGTATTTTTTTTTTTATTCGTCCATTCGGACAGGCTAAGACCATGGGACATACTGCCTCCAGAAAACGTTGAACTGTTGACATATACCACAGACTAACAAATCCAATCAACACACATCCAACATCATCAACATGACATAAACATTAATTATTTTAAACCACATGCAGGTTAGCCAAATATTGAAATGAATTGAAATGAGTGTTTTTCGTTTATGACAGAATCCGAACCCATAATTGTTTAATTGATTAAAAATGTGCAAAAATTATATATTTTATAGTACCTTTGAATGTAAATTCTAGTTGGCTACGAATTATTGCCGTTTTAAAAATATCATGTTTTGTTTTGTCTTGTCTTTAAATAGCAAACTTCATAAACGCTAATATTTCAAACGCCAACTTATCTATGGTCTAGCATAGTCAGTGTGGCAATGAATTTAAAATTTCCCAGCTTTTGAGAATTTAAGTGTCTCATGCAGAAGATTGTTACATCGTATTTGTTGTTAAATAAATTTAGTAACTACTGGCTTTGCAAGCTACCTGTCTCTTTATCAGAAAAATGTTTTTTCCCTAATTTCAGAAAGTGAGTCGTTAAAACAATTCTTAGGTTGAGAAATGCAACCTGTAGAGAACAGCCAGGCAGCAGGACAGCGGAACATCTAGACATGTGTCGCGAATGCTGGGCATCGCGATGACGTTTGAACACCATCCACAACTGGCAACACTAACCGGAAGGTAGAACCTCTATGGTGAGGGAACTATTATATCTATGACTCTACTCTATGGTAGATGAGCTTTGTCAATCACTCAGTGCTTCCGTTGCGGGAGCCAGTTAACCGTTGAAAGTAACCGCCTCAAGATGTGATAGTAGAGTGAATTGTGCCTGTGAGGTTGCCGATGCTCATTCCATGAAGAAGGAAGCCGCGCGAGCCGGCTTCCTGCAAGCTAAGTGTCTCAACTTTCTAAGATTTCATATAGTTTTAGCTTCAATTACACTCTGACTTACTGTAACGTATAACTCGCTACCCAGGTGAAACTACCCCCTTTGGCCACCACTAGGGTGTCGTGTGTGGTAACGCTCTATGTTGTACTCGGTGATATTATAGATATTGACCCCCCTAGTTTGACCCTGACACTCTCACTCTCAAGGGAGGAGTGAGGAACCACCATGCTCTCGCGGGAACTCGTGGAGACCGTGTTGTATTGTGGCTAGAAGGGCATCCAATTTTCTCCCGTGAAAGCGGGGAAAGATACCCCACCGTACCGGTGCTGGTGACGGCGCTGCTGCGGGCAGGACTGGCTTAGGTACTGCATTTGGGTACGGTGGGATGTGGAGCGAGTATGGTTGGGTGACGTTCTGAAGCTGATACCTGTCCGGGCTCCCCGGAGGTGCGTAGGTATAGTGCCGTAAAGCCCGTGTATGACGGGTGCGCCCGGGTGCTGGGTGGTAAGACGCTGTAGGGGTGGCATGTCACACTTCGGTGCCTCGTAGGTTGGTAGAGGACAACTCGCATATAACGGCGGCCTTAGAAGGCACCGGTATATTCGTGAAGGATCGCTTGATGGGAACTAGGAGGGCTTTATAATACCTAATAACAATACTGACTGACTTACTTAGCGAGCCCTAATAGGACGCCCTCTATATTAATGTACTCTTTGTGTCATGGCTGAAGCCCTGGCATCAGGTAGCTTGAGGCACTTGGTGACAGCGGTGAAGTCATGAAACACCTTTAACAACAACAGGTGGTACGTGGCAGCCTCGCAGGGATGCCTTTGACTGCGGCGACCTAGGGCGAGGGATAGAGAGAGGAAGGAGAGAGAAGTGGGAGACCATCAGGAGACGAAGGTAGGGTTCATTCACCTACGTCTGTTTCCATCGCGGCGCGTGCCATATAGATTCTTTAATTTACTCTACCACTAGAGTTACACCCCATATAAGGCAGGCGTCGCGACATGGTGGAGATTGGCTTGGATGTATGAGCCTATGCCGGGACTCATGATTGCGAAGGACATTATGTATAGTTATATATTATAAGAGGAGTGATGACTTGCCCTATCTAGAATTTCCAGGAAATTACAGAAGGGTCAATATTCATATGACAATGATTGCGATATAATAATATCGAAGAATGTTGATTGTTAATCGCTATGCGAAATCATTAACCTATTGAAGGACGAGGTTGCGATCCCGATGGAACGAATAGTTAATTAATTTAAACTTGATACCCAATATCAGGTGAACCTAACTATCGAATAATTCGTTAGAGGGCGCTGCATGCTAAGGAAACTACTATGACGTGATCCTGTGAACAGAAGGCCATAGTGTAAAGAGTTACCACTAGGTGGCGGTGGGAACCACTCTAGCATAAGGATAGATATATTGAATTCCACTACAAGGACATATACATGACATATATTCAAGGATAAAGCAATAGAAGGGATTAAATTACGTGGAATTACGAATTATTTTAAGTTTACAATAGATTATTTACGATATTTGCGTTAATTGTACAATTAAATACTTAAGTTGAATTTTCGCGGGGAGATGATAGCGTACTCATCGCGGGATGTGATTGGAGGGCCGGTGCCTGGGCAAGAATGTATCGTTTACTAAAAGTAAACACAACATCTATCAATTTCGTATTTAATCTTAATAATTATATTTGTGACCTTAATTTACGTCATTAATTAAGAAATTAAATAATTTCAGTTGTTTTCACTTGATCCAGCGAGTCGCGTCAAATTTAATATATATGTGAAAACTTCCAATTAATTTAAGGAACGCGAAGGAGTGAACTTTATTCCGCAGCAATAAGGTTTGATTTACGATATCGTATCCGTATAGATAGGATGTTGCTAGATTTTCGAGTCGGGCTTCCGTGTTTTGTTTTTTCCGGCTTGAAAAGGGAGCTGCCATTTGTTCGTTATATGTACGAGTTCTGTTCTGCCTGATACTAAGAGACGCCGAAATTTATTTGAGTTTGCTGCGAGGTGAGTTTATAAGAATAATTTTGAGTCTTGAAATTATGATTCTCAGGTGCTGGAGAGATGATAAACATATAATATGAGTTAGGTTGCCTGATAGTTTGTTCGAGATATAGGAAAGCCCTATGACGCCAGAGTTGTAGCATGACTACGGGTTCTTATTTGAATTTAGAAGTTTATCGCTAGTTGAAATTCCTTTCTACTGGTTGCAGAAAGAAATTCCAGTTCCGCACGTGAAAAACGTACTCTTCGGAGCCAGGTGCTATAAGTACTTTACATATTTTAATTTGATTCGTTTAATTTTCATAGGCTAGACGTCCCCATACGTTCTACCACCAGCCTTGCCAGTTGTACGTCGGCCCGATAGTGTCTGAGGCGAGTTCTCATCTGTTTCATCGTAAGTACTGTGTGCTTTGATCTGATAATTACTAAGATGCTGCTTTGCCCATCTTTCTGTGCCTATACTATGCGAAATATCCTTTCTTATTTCCGAACTTCTTAGCTATTGCAAGGGTAAAATTTGTTCCACATCATTTGCTATGAAACGGTCATAAGTAACGTAGAAATAAATTATCTTAAACGCTCATATTAATTATAAGGGTGAAAACAAAGTTATTCACTTCTAGTATTGAAGATAAGTTCATACCACCATTCATTTGTATGTGTCCTCTTAATGCTGAAGTAGGCGATTAAGTACTTGACTAAAAGGATTTCCCAATTTAATTGATTATGTTGATTTGTTGAGATAAGTACTTAGGTCTAGAATTACCCAATAAATCTGAGCCTAGGAGATATATCATCACTTAATCTGGTGGAAATTTATTAAAGGGCATATGGATTTAAATGTGAGTTAGACATTTGATAGTAAACTTTCCTTGCCGAGTTGCCTAAGTTTCATATAAGTTAGGTTTACTGATTGTATCTTGGCAGCGAGGGTGTTATTTACACATTAACATTACAGATATGTAAGAGAGCGATATGACATGATTTATTGAGGATTGGTTCGTGGAAATTAGGTATTACATGAGGATCACAATTATTTACTTTATGATAGGTACTTGTTACTGTGTTTTTATGTGATGTACATTATGGATTTATTTGGCAAATTTATTGAGTTGGTGTGTTATTTAGGTTTTTATAAGGATGGCTTATAAAGTAGACTGATGGCCACTATACGTCGATTAATGTAGCCTTTAGATAGTCTATTAGCTATTCCTTTAAGTGCAAAGCGTGTTATATTACTATTATTATACTATGTGACCCCGTGAGACACTTACACACGTTAGTACATCATGTATTAGGAGCGGATAGCACATAAACACATTATGAAATTATTATCCAACTACAATTCATATTGCAACTCTTTTAATTATCAGGTAATTAGTGATACACATTCAATACGATTGGGTTTATTACTAAAGTATATGAGCGCAACTAATTAGTATATACATATCTTTTTCCAAATCAGTACTCGACTAATTAAATTAAATTATGGAAAGAATTCATACATAAATTACTTGGAGATAACTTTAAATATCTGTCATTATAATCAAGAATCTTTATGATTTGAAAAGGTTGCTTTACGTTCTTTTAAATAATAATAAATAGTTTAACACATTGTGTAAAAACATGTTGGTGTCAATTTAGACTTAGTTGGTTTTCTTTGATTGTTGAATGATTTATACAAGATGTTGGTACACATGTGTTGGTGATCTTTGATACTTTATTTAATTTAGATAGGTGAACATACCGGATGTATACTTGCATACCAGTCAAGGTTTATATATTAGTTCACGGTAAATACAAGGCACATTGAGAATCATATGAAACAAAGTTTCTTGAAAGTTTAATACACTTTATATTACAGTTTTATTCTACTTTGAATCAATAAATAGCGTTAATTAGCGTTCAATATCTGGATTCTGTGCGCATCACGGTTGGCTAATCACAAGCAGCAGCAATCGCTTTCGACCAACTTAACGTTGACCCCTAGACACTAAGGTTGTGTTTTGAGTGGAGGTTCAAGTTATACTGGACTTACCAAATGCTTATGGGAGAAATTCATAAGCAGAGCTACGGTGCATGCGACTTTCTTTAAACAATATACAAGGAGTTTTTACAAATTGAATGCATCCAGTATATTACAAAATACACAACTATATAATGTAAATTATGAGGTTGTTTCTTAATGCTTATTTTTTCTTTGAATGTTGTTTATGGTGCAGCGTAATGAATGAGCGGCACATTATTGTTTTTTTTGTGTGTGTATCTATTACAGGTCAAGAACTTAACCTGTCAAGATGGAAGAAAGTTTAATGACTACTCTTAACATAAGTTCTGAGCATCTGAATAGGTTAATTGTCAAGGCGAGAGAGATTATACTTTCGATTGGGCCTGATTCCCCAAACAATGCGTTTATACTGGAGATGGAAATTATCGCTTCAAAGTTGGAAAGTGGCCTAAACCGACTTTGGTCTGACCTCAACAACTATTTTAGATTCGTCAATGAACCGGCAGTCGATGAAGTATCCAGGATATCTGCAGTTCAACTTGAAGCCGAGGAAAATTTGTGTGAGCTGCAAGTTCGACTTAAACACGCAAGGACTACTTCATCGAGGGACGGTGCTTTACCAATCTCAGGGAAATTGCCAAAATTGAGCCTACCGGAATTCCATGGTGACATACTGCAATGGAGCCAATTTTGGGACCAGTACCAGTCTCTGGTAGATAGCCGAAGATTGAATGACGTTGATAAGTTCTTATATTTGAGTTCAGCACTGAAAGGAGAAGCGAAGAAACTGATCGAGGGATTAGGAGCTACCAATAAGAACTACAGTATAGCTGTTAGCACTCTTAAGTCGAGATATGGAAGAGTCGAGCTGGTGAAGGATGCTCACTACTCAGCGTTGAGTAAAATCAAGTCTGCTGAGGACTCCACTAGCAGTTGCAGAGGTGTCCTAAATGAAATCGAGAAACATTTAAGGGTGTTAAGCTCCTTAGGCGAGGATACCACGCACAGCTATCTCCGATTTATGATACTAGAGAAGTTTCCTGAAGAAACCGTTTACGAACTTAAGAAACGAATTAAAGACGATTCAGTTACAGAGATCCGGAAGGAATTAGAGACGTTAATTTCCGCCAAGGAAGATGCGCGCAGGTTTACATCTCAGCAGGGAGAAGGTACTTCAGGCAACTATACTATGGAGACATTACATGTCAACGAGAATTCTAGAAATTTTGACTACGGACGTAGAAGGGCGAACTATGGAGTTGGCAATAACTTTAGTAGAAATAAGTATACTCCGACTACAAAGCCAATGAAACAAAGATTCAAGAGGAATTCTCATCACATGGATGGTGACTATCGAGGAGGGAGATTCCCAGACGAACCATATGAAAAGAAATTTAAGAGTTCATGTATCTTCTGCAGTGGCGAACATTTCAGCAGCATATGTCGACAATACCCAACTATAGAACGTAGGAAGCAAAAATTAGTTAATCGGTGCTTTAAGTGCCTCTCAGAAGGACACAGAGCAGCAACTTGCAAGACCACAACACGCTGCAAGATTTGCGGGAATCCAAGACATCATGCAGCCTTATGTGAAAAATCAATTTTGAAAAACGTAACGACCAATGCTCCTGGACCTCATAGGAATGTCGGAAAGGAAAGGAAAAATAAGAAGACTCGGCCTACCGTACAGTGCCACGTGAAGGATACCATGCAGTGTCATGTGAAGGATACAGGAGTTACTGTATTGCAGACGGCTGTCACAGACTTGACAGGTGATGGTGATGGCCCTAAGACTAAAGGCAGAGCCCTACTTGATTCCAGAAGCATGAGGACTTATATTTCACAAAGCTTAGCGAAGAAACTTAAACTTGTGACTATAGAAGAGAGTCGATTGACCATATTTACTTTTGGTTCTACGGTACCACAAGAAGTAAACAGTCCCAGAGTTAGTTTACAGATTGTGACACGGTCCGGTGATACCATGAAGATTTATGCCAACGTGGTCCCTATGATAACTCATAGTGTACCATACCTCGGACCTGACAAAACTCTCTTGGACTCGAAATTTGACTTAGCAGACGATGGATCCTTAGGTGACAAAGTAGATCTTCTTATAGGAAATGACTACTATTTCTCGATACTGCTATCAGAGAAGATCGAGATTCAAGAGAATCTGTTTATGGTTAACTCCAAATTAGGATGGATCGTCAGCGGGAAGACAGATTTGAAACCAGTCAACGAACTAGAAGTGGTCACTTATTTTCAAACCAGCTTAGAAGTAGGACTCGTCCAGCCGGACCTACCTTTAAATGAAGTCAACCTTAAGGAACTATGGGAATTGGAAGCCATAGGCATTGTGGATTCTCCAAAGGAAAGTAGAGAAGAAGAAGCTTTACGTAACTTCAACGAGACTACTCGTTTTGAGGATGGCAGATACCAAGTATCCTGGCCATGGATTGACTACCCGCCTGATCTACAACCAAACTTCGGCTTAGCACTGGGGCGGCTAGTGAGCTTGGTGAAGCGACTAGAGGCTGAGACGCTGACTTCGTACGATCAGCTGATTAAAGAGCAACAGAGTACGGGAATCATAGAAGTTGTACCGGACGAGGAAGTTAACACCTCTGGTCACCCAGTTCACTACTTGCCTCATCACAATGTCCAGCAAAAGGGTAAACCTCTTCGAATTGTGTATGATGCATCTTCTAAACTCAAGGATAATAAGAGCCTAAACCAGTGTCTGTACTGTGGACCTTTAATGTTAGAGGAATTGACAGGAATTTTGTTGAAATTTAGGTCCCATAGTGTAGGCATTTGTGCAGATGTCGAAAAAGCATTTTTACAGATCGGTTTGCAAAACAAAGATCGTGACGTCACTAGGTTCCTGTGGATCAAGGACTTGGAGAAACCAGTTGACAATAATAATATACTCCATATGAGGTTTAAAAGAGTTCCATTTGGCGTCATAAGTAGTCCGTTCTTGCTGAATGCTACCATAAAATATCATTTGTCAAAATCCAGCTTAGAGATCGTGCAAAGCTTGGCACAAGACATATATGTAGATAATATGGTGACAGGTACGGATACGGTAGAAGAAGCTGTCGACTTATACAACGAGACAAAACAAGAATTTCAACGGATGTCGATGAACTTAAGAAAGTGGAGTTCGAACTCACGGGACTTCTTGAGACAGGTTCCAGACAGCTGTCCAGATAAAGTAGTTAAAGTACTTGGACTGGACTGGAATTTAGAAACAGATACACTGCACTTAAGACAGAAGGAACGTGAGTACGCAAACACTAAAAGAGGAGTTCTTCGCTGCATCGCATCGGTGTACGACCCATGTGGGTACGTAGCACCCTCACTGTTAGCAGCTAAGCTGCTTCTTCAGGATCTGTGGAAGCTCAAAGTAAAATGGGACTGCCCTCTGTCAGGAGACTCGGCAGACAGATGGAGAGACGTGCACATGGAACTCAAGAACTTGAAGGAAACCTGTGTTCCCCGATGCTGTGTGGAAAACCTTCGGTGTAACAGTTATTCCATCCATTGCTTTACAGATGCATCAACTAAAGCATACGCAGCGGTAGTCATAGCGCATAGTGCAGGGTAACACAAGGAACTTTGTTATAGGAAAGTCACGTTTAGTCCCAATTAAAGACCAGGATGACCTGAAGATTCCAAGATTGGAGTTGATTGCTTCACTTATAGGTCACCGCTTGATCCAATATGTCAAAAAGTTTCTGCAAGGCGACATAGCAGAGCAAATCCTCTGGACAGACAGCCAGGTTGTTATCGGTTGGTACTACTCTGACAAACTTCTGACACCCTTCGTATCAAGAAGGATCCAAGAAATGAAGAAGAACAAAGATTTAAAAGTACGATACGTCCCAACCAACTTAAACCCAGCGGATGTGGCCACAAGACCCGCTCAGCCAAGAGAGGAAGTGGAGAAATGGCTGGCAGGACCCGAATTCTTGTCCAAAGATTCGAAGGAATGGCCTGTCAGTCCGCCAAGTAACAATTCTCTCTTGGCCGGGGAGGGTCTGAAGATTACTCCAATGGATGAAGACTTGACCGACAGAGGAAAGCAGGATGAAGCCGCTAGTTCGAATATTGGATCTACGGAAGTAACGCAAGGAGATATTGGTATCGTGTATACGAAAGTATCTGAGATAAAGGAGATTCAAGCCAAATACTTTCCCGAAGAACTAGCAGGAAAGGAGACTAGCTTAAAGAGGAATCTAGGTCTCTTTACAGATGAAGACGGAATACTGAGAAGCAAGGGACGATTTCAGTACGCTAATTGGACGTACGACAAACGGTATGCAATATTACTACCTTATAATAGTCCACATACGGATGAGATCATTATGAAAACTCATAATGATAATTATCATGTCGGAGCTACTCATACTCTTAGTATCATACGTCAACACTTTTGGATCCCTCAAGGAAGGAAGCGAGTACTTAGTGTTATAAGTAAATGCGCTCAATGCGTTAAGCAACGTGGAGGACCTTTCAAATTACCACCTACACCGGCATTGCCACCGGAAAGAGTAAACTACACTGAACCCTATACCTTCACAGGAATAGATTATCTTGGCCCGATCGTAGTCAACACAAAATCTGGAACAGAAAAGCGATGGATTTGCCTATTTACTTGTCTAGCTGTACGCGCCGTACACTTGGAAGTCGTTCGAGATTTGACGGCGGAAGAAGGACTTCTGGCTTTGAGGAGGTTCATAGCTACTAGGAACATACCTACGGTAATAACATCTGATAATGCCACTAATCTGAAATTAATGTCTGAAGTTATGACACAACCCTATTGCCTAGACAAAGGGATAAAGTGGCGATTCATTCCCCAACTCGCACCGTGGTTTGGAGGTTTCTATGAGAGACTCGTGGGTATGGTTAAGGTCTGCATGAGGACCACCTTACTGAAACGCCTTCTCACTGATAATCAACTAAACACGGTTATCAAAGAAATAGAAGCCGTCATCAATTCTCGACCCCTAACTTATGTCGACGAAGATATGGATCACATCTTGAGACCTTCTGACTTCATCGCTATGCGTAGAACTATAGCCATAGACGTGAAGAGTGATGGACCTTTACCTGAAGGAACACAGGTAAAGCACGACCTTGTCAAAGGCTGGAAGAAGGGTATCGCCGTGCTTAATGAATTTAAGAAGATGTTCGTAGACCGGTACCTTCTCAGTCTAAGGGAAAGGTATTCACATTCTCATAAACAACCGAGGAGTACGTCTAAGGTAGAACCGTCAGTGGGTCAAGTGGTACAGATCAAGGGGGATAATAAGAATAGGGAAGATTGGAAAGTAGGTAAGATTGTATCTTTAAAAGAGGGTAAAGACAACATGAGTCGTGTTGCCCAAGTAAAAGTAGGTAACAAAATGTATACCCGTTCTTTAGCACAACTGTATCCATTAGAAATAGAGGATGCGGCAAGTGAAGAAGTTGATTGACCATCGGTGAATAACGAAGATTCGAGAGGAGTTCTTGAAGATTCGCAAGACTTGGATATCGACATGGATGTCGACAATATCGGCGAATTGCCCTTATTAAATGATGGGAATCAGGAACCCTTTAACGATGCTGAAAGCATACATGATGAGATTACTACAGAGGTAGCGACCTCGCCTAATAATATTGACACAGATGTTGATGATGCTGAGGACACTATTGGCGTCTCTCCTCGACCACGACAGCCAAGGGATGCAGCCGTCAGAGCCAGGGAGAAGATTCGGCTGTGGACGCGCTCCCTAATGTCACTTCTGTCTGTCGTCGGGAGTGTCGCGAATGCTGGGCATCGCGATGACGTTTGAACACCATCCACAACTGGCAACACTAACCGGAAGGTAGAACCTCTATGGTGAGTGAACCTTTATATCTATGACTCTACTCTATGGTAGATGAGCTTCGTCAATCACTCAGTGCTTCCGTTGCGGGAGCCAGTTAACCGTTGAAAGTAACCGCCTCAAGATGTGATAGTAGAGTGAATTGTGCCTGTGAGGTTGCCGATGCTCATTCCATGAAGAAGGAAGCCGCGCCAGCCGGCTTCCTGCAAGCTAAGTGTCTCAACTTTCTAAGATTTCATATAGTTTTAGCTTCAATTACACTCTGACTTACTGTAACGTATAACTCGCTACCCAGGTGAAACTACCCCCTTTGGCCACCACTAGGGTGTCGTGTGTGGTAACGCTCTATGTTGTACTCGGTGATATTATAGATATTGACCCCCCTAGTTTGACCCTGACACTCTCACTCTCAAGGGAGGAGTGAGGAACCACCATGCTCTCGCGGGAACTCGTGGAGACCGTGTTGTATTGTGGCTAGAAGGGCATCCAATTTTCTCCCGTGAAAGCGGGGAAAGATACCCCACCGTACCGGTGCTGGTGACGGCGCTGCTGCGGGCAGGACTGGCTTAGGTACTGCATTTGGGTACGTTGGGATGTGGAGCGAGTATGGTTGGGTGACGTTCTGAAGCTGATACCTGTCCGGGCTCCCCGGAGGTGCGTAGGTATAGTGCCGTAAAGCCCGTGTATGCCGGGTGCGCCCGGGTGCTGGGTGGTAAGACGCTGTAGGGGTGGCATGTCACACTTCGGTGCCTCGTAGGTTGGTAGAGGACAACTCGCATATAACGGCGGCCTTAGAAGGCACCGGTATATTCGTGAAGGATCGCTTGATGGGAACTAGGAGGGCTTTATAATACCTAATAACAATACTGACTGACTTACTTAGCGAGCCCTAATAGGACGCCCTCTATATTAATGTACTCTTTGTGTCATGGCTGAAGCCCTGGCATCAGGTAGCTTGAGGCACTTGGTGACAGCGGTGAAGTCATGAAACACCTTTAACAACAACAGGTGGTACGTGGCAGCCTCGCAGGGATGCCTTTGACTGCGGCGACCTAGGGCGAGGGATAGAGAGAGGAAGGAGAGAGAAGTGGGAGACCATCAGGAGACGAAGGTAGGGTTCATTCACCTACGTCTGTTTCCATCGCGGCGCGTGCCATATAGATTCTTTAATTTACTCTACCACTAGAGTTACACCCCATATAAGGCAGGCGTCGCGACAACATGTATGAATTTTGGTCATCACCTTTTCGTACCTACACCGACCTGCCTTAGGGTTTTGAGTTCTCTACCTTTCTGCAAATTTTGTGTGCAATATCTCAGTATTTTCAATTTTTAGAAAAATGTTTTCAAGTAAACCATGTTTACTTTAACGTATGCTGTTAGATGCAATCATAAAAAAGAAATGTCAATTTGACATCACACCAAAAAGTCAAAAAAACTTGAAGTCAAATATCTTGGCCATTTTTGATTTCAGAGAATAGTTTTTAAATAAAACACGTTTTTTTAGCATATTCTATAGGAACAAATCATAAACTAAAAAAAGAAGTTGCATGATTGGCTCTTTAACCAAAATGCATACAGTGTAAAGGAATTCTTTGAAATGTAATAATAATAATAGCAACAAGTGAATTTTAAGGTTTGTATAGCAAATACATCGTATAGTGCACTGAGCCAACTATGTTATTCCTATTTGCAGTAACTACTATTTCCAGGAACTACAAAAGTAACTGGTATCTTTTAGTATCATGCTGATCAGTCAGTGGGTGTGTTAGTGACAAAAGTAAGACTTCCTAAACTCCAAGTACAAAATCAATGTTGTTGAGAGTATATCTAAGCCGTCCTATCTTTAGCCAGCACACAGTTACAGTATGTTGAACATAGCCTGAATGGCTTCCAGAAAAGGATGTGCCTCTTGATGATGACGGATACTCACAGTTAGTCAACCGGACTTGTTCAATTATTTGTAACAGCTGCTCTCTACTTTTGTTGAAATAAATTAAATTTAAAAAACTGAAGGTATGTCTGTTGCGTAAAAAGTATGTAATTCTCTGAATATGTCCACCGCTGTAATTTTTACATATTGGTATTTTGTCGTATGAGTTTAAAAAAATAATACTTAGTCTCGTTTTAGGAGTCTTCCCCGTTAGCCAATAAGCAACGTTAAGACTTTTAGAAAAAAACGGGCTTCTAAACCTGCTTGGAAGATAGTTCATAGAAAAAGTGGTTAAAACGTAAACAAAATTAGTTAGGTTGAAACTCATTCAATCACAAATTTAAAAAGTGACGCAGGAGACAACAAGCGACTGAAGAAAGCTGATTAACATAATTTCATTATCGTCGATGATAGCTCAGTTATATTATATAAGAAAAGTAAACGTGATGCTGGTATCCCAAAAAACCATAGACAATACACAAGCCATCCGTTATTATTTCGCATCTACTTGCTTGAAGTGTCAAAATGAACGAAATTGTCGTTTGAAGTGAAGTAAACAGTATGGATATTTGCCAATTGAGAATTTCTTAAAATATGGTTATATTATTATAATCAAACCCTGGATTAACAGTGTTCAATAAAACGGCCCGAAAATGTGGCCCATGCTTCTAAATATGACGCACGACGAATGTCGTCGAACGCTTCGCAGACTTGGTATATATTTTTAGTCTTATAAATGGCATTCATTTTCCCTCCTAACATTTTCTTTCACTGTGAACGTATGGTACAAGCTTTTATTACTTGAAATATACATGTGTTTCTGTAATTATTTATCAGCACATTCCTTTGTTTATAGAATTGGAAGCCTACTCGAATATGATCAGTGTGTTTAGAGCACAAGGAGCATTGGAAGACAACAGAAAAAAGTTGCTTGAGGAACTGCGTGCCGTTTTGCATATTAGCAGCGATCGTCACAGCGCGGAGGCGCGACGCGTCTCTAATGACGAATTGTTGGCTACTATTGCACATCAGTAAGTTAATATTTAGTATATATTTTAGCTTTACAGTTATTTTTAAACACCATTTGTCCTGTGTCAAAGATGGCTGAGAGTAGAAGCTATCATGAACCTTGTTATTGAAGGATTTTTCTCTGAAGATCATATATTTTAACAATGATCTATAAGAAATACAGTATTTTATTGGAATGATTTTCAGCCTTTGTGGCTGTCTTGGCCTCATAGATGCTAAGGTTCTTGACATTAATAACAATAGAGGGTGATATTGGATAATCATTTAACACAGATCTCAATGAGTTTTATGATAAAAATACATAATAATTTGATTTTGAAATTTGACAGGTAACCTAATTTTAAATGTCATTTTTTAATATTTAACTAATTCATATTTTATCAATTAAAAGTAGGAGAAATATAAAACTAGATAACTGGATATATGTGTCTTGTGTTCTCAATAGACTTTTTATGAATTCTATAGGTCATTTATGTAGGTTTTTATGTTTTTAATGTAATGAAACAAAACTTCTTACTTATTCAAACAATATTTTGATATGGGTATGCCACTAAATGCAGATATGAATTGCTAGTATGAAATATTTTCATGAATTCTTATCAGATTTCACTTTAAAAAAAATATCAAGGTGCCAGCCACACCATACATATCATCCTGATGTTTATCATACTAATATTATGAATACAAAAGTTTGGATGTTTAGATGTTTGGGTGTTTGTTACTCAAGCACACTATTTATTGAATCATATGGCGATCTGTAGTATAGGCGAAATCCAAGTGATATTTTTATAGGAGTGCCCATTTCCCTTAAAGTGTTGTCGCTCATTTAGCACCACCCAGGTGACATGTGCAGGCTTGTGGTAGGTATATCCTGTGGACGCGAGCAACAGATTGTCACTCACTCAAGCACCCTTAAATGGGCCAACCCATTTAGATGAAATTTTGAACTTAGATAGTTATTATCCCGAGTCCACACTTTCATAAAAATGTTGTTAGATTCACAATCACGAACCAAGAACAAATCACATAAAAGTGATTTGTTCTTTGTAGGCTTGTACAGTTTTGAAATTTATTGAACACTTGTAAAATTATCTGGTTTATTGTTATGTCTAAAAAAAGTAATACATGACCTTGTTATAGCAATATTAATAATCAATATTTAGATTTCTATTTCTTTTCACTCATAGTTTTAACCAAATGGGACTTGTCACAGAGAATGTATGATTTGCGTTGGAACATCTGTGTTTGGAGTATAGAGTTAAATAAATATGTTTGGTTATGTCTTCTTTAACCGTTAAGTAAATGCTAAGTTTAGCTTAACTAAACCTCATCAGTTGTTTCAACTGCCTGCCTGATAAATTGATAAATAAATAAATGGTTTCTTTTTCCAATTTTTTCTATGAAAAAGGAGATAGGGAGTGAGGTAGGATATTGCCTACTTGCCAAGAACTTATTCAGTGAAGAAAATTACTGTTTTATTATAACAGCTGCAATCTCATATTCCTTTTGATAAATTGTGAACTTATCAGGAAGCCTATCTGCTAATTAAAACTGTTTACTGAACATCAGAGAGTTGTATATTATGAAGATGACAATGTCAAAAAAATGCCTTGGATATCAGTTTCACTTGGCAATCTTATATAATAAGTATGTGTGACTGCAACCTTGTTTGATTGGCAGTGTAAAGTTTGTATATCCACAGAACTAATTGTTTTTTTTTTTATTATTCCATTTTATTCTAGCAAGCTGTCTATCTTTGACATTAAGCCCGAGCTTAAGTATTTGAGCTTAAGTATTTTAATAGTCGTGCGATATCCTTTGATATGCCCATCATTTTCATAAAATCTTATATTTATTTTTTAAGATCTTGGGTTGCTCTTCTCTTCAGCCTTGTAAATTGTATTTTTGAATAATAAATCATGAAAATATTTAATAAATGGGAGAAGTTGTTTATAAAGTATACACATTATTGTGGCACAATATATTAAGTATTTAGTGTTCCGCCAATCTACATTATTTCAGTCAGACTGACTGTGTGTGTCACAAGACTTTTTTCCAATTATTCAGATACCTTTATAGGTAACACCACCCTAACAGGATCCAATTACTACTTAGTCAATACCTCCTTGTCAGTTCTACAAATAATTGTACAATTGTACGCCAAGGAGGTATTGACCAAGTAGTAATTGGATCCTGTTAGGTTTAAATTGAAGGTTTTATTTCTAATCACAACCACGCTATTGAAGAATTATTTGTTATAAACGAATAACTATTGATTACTTTATTGCACTCATAAGAAATTGAAAAGATGGTTTTCATTTTACATTTGTTTCCTCCACTAACCCATTTTTTCATTAGATTAACAGGTCCACACACAGGTTTAGGATGGATCAGCGAAGGCAGAAGAAGAGTGCCCCTGATGCCCCGTGGCATCCCGCAGACCGCCTACACAGAGATTGCGGATAAAGCTGCCGAAGCAATCAAAGAAGAAAATAAGGAAATATTGAAGAATTTGGAAGCAGAGAAGCTGGTGGCCCCCAAATCCAGTGAAGAGGAGATGCCGGATCCAGAAGGGGAAACAGCAGAGATTGCATTGCATTCAAATGATATCATAGATGAGATGCTATACCCTCCTATTGCTATGGAAGATCAAACATCAAAAGTGAGTACTTAAGCATTATTTGGGTGAATCAACTTGTTAGTGTCCTCCCGTTCCTACTATTCGCTGTTCAAAAAGAGATATAAGAAAATACGATGTCTGCTGTTTTTAATTGTTGTTGCATTCCTTACTCAGTTAATTATAGCGTGAAACTGCGTGACAACTGTATAAAAAAATATTCATTTGCCCTCAATTTCACCGGTTGACAACCATGTATCTGCTAGAGTCCGTTTTTATGCAAGATGCAACATATATGTTCAAATAGGCTGTTTATCTTATTTGGCTATAAGAACTTATAGATTTTATCAAATACACATGTGGTGGTAACTGATAACAAAGAAAAAACCAAGAGACATGTCTTATGACTTGTTTCCTTTCAGCTTTGGGAGACTGAGCTCTTAAATCGAAAAAGAAAAATACCCGAGGGTGGATCAATACCTGACGACGCTATAACACCGGTTAAAAACATGAGGAACATCCCAGTTAACAGCAATCAGAAGCATCTCAACCTGTCACAGATATATTCGAAATATTCACAGCCTGCTACAAGTAAGTTATACTATATTATTTTTTTATTGGTATTAATAAGGTTGACTGGTAGAGAATGCTTTATAGCATTAAGTCCGCCTTTTGTAACATAAGATATTCTTTTGTGCAATAAAGATTAAATAAATATATAAATAAATAAATATGTTATCATTATCATTAAAGTTATCTAGCAGGTTTTAACTTTTCAATTCTCTAACCAGGTAAATCGTCAGGACAATCCAAACACTCGTACAACCAAGTGAGCAAAGTGTCAACCAGCAAATCAAGTCAACCGCACCAGAGGGCGCACAAGCACAGGTCGCACAAGCAGACCAAGCACCCCGGCCTCTCCAAGCAGAAGAAAGCGCTGGAGCCCGGCTCGCCCGGCACACGGTACCCGCCCGACTACGCTGGGGCTCCAGGCACCTTCCAGGCCACTTATGCACAGTCTGTGCTCGGCGGCAAGACCAAACCGGACTACATGGACGAACTAAAGCCCAAAGTACTCTCCTCCCCTGGCATGCTCACCGACTCCCCGACCATGGCCCTGCTCACGCAGCCCGCCACCGTCCCGCACGAGCTCGGCGTCTCCGACAGTCCCGACCCCGCGTCCCTGCAGGCCCAGACCCCCGTCTCCAAACACGGCGTCCACAAACCGCACCACCTCCTCATAAAGGGCCGTCGGCCGGAGCCGCTACCCGACAAGAAACATGAGATGAAAATAGTACAGAAACCCGAGGGCATCAAGGTGCTCTCGAACCGGCAGGTGGTCGTCGCGCCAAGCTCGACGCACAAGGCGATCAATCCGGCTGGGAAAATCGTTACAACCAAACTGATTGGGCCCGTCACCAAACCGGCGGCCCAGGCTCCGCTCTCCGACAAGATGATCATCGTGTCCAAGCCCGCGACGGAGCACAAGAACATGAACTCGAAGATAATTATCACGTCGTCGGCCATGCGCACGCCGAGCAGGGAGGCGGCGCCGGCGCCCGCGCCGCGGCCCGAGGCCTTCACACCCAAGGGCATCCCCGCCACCGACCTCAAGGTCTCCGCCAAAACTTTCGTCCTTAACCAAAAACCCGGCCAGAAAATGGTCGTCCTACCCGCGAAGTCCCGGACGAAAACGGGATCCGAAGTGCAGCTGCCGCTCCTACATTTCAAAGGAATCCCTACTGGCATGAAGCTAGTTCCGGTCAGTTCGCAATCGCTCACTCAAGCCACGAAGTCGCCAGCGGTCACGGTCGTCTCGAAGCCGGCGGCCACCGTCAGCACGCCAGCGGCAACCAGTAAAGTAGTCGGTGTGGAGACCATCAAAACCGCCAACTTGGCCGACATCGTCCCAGTGAAAGGGCTGACCCCTGTATCCACCACCAAAATAACCAATCCTATCGTAAGGCCTGCGAGCGCGAAAGGCAGCGTCATCGTAGTACAAAAAGGGGCGACGATAGGCAAAGCGTTATCCTTTACAAAAAACGGTAACGATATGTCTAAAATCATTATGGGTAAGAACGTGAATCAGCTGCTCCAAGCTTCGAAGCCGGAACAGACGGACGCGAGCAAGTGCCCGGGAAACGTGATCGTTCTCGAGCTGAATAATGATCAGCCCGGACGGACAACCACCATGTCGGAAATTTTAGACAGTCGAAGTAACACCGCGGCACGCCTCTCCGACGAAAACAAAAAGCAACAGGCGATAACCCAGGACACCCCAGTCTTGTTCGACACTCAAATGTCAGAGGAGACGTGCAATGCGAGTATAGACTCCGCGTCAGAAAGTATAGGCGACATCGGGCCTATCGAGGAAACCGCATTAGCCATCATAGAGAAAGACGAGGACGCCAAATCAAGTTTTAACAAGGATTCAGAGGGCGCGAAGGACTCATCGAGCGTCACCGACTGGGAGATGGAGTTGGACACCGTGTCGAGGAAAGGGAAGGACGAGGAGGACAAACTGAACTCCCTGCACCTCGACCTGGGCATGTCGAGCGACAGCGACAGCGAGTATATGGTCGACAACCGGAAGGCAAAGACGAAGCACGCGCAGGAGACGATAAAACGGGCGACGCCAAGCGGTAAGATATCCGATTAAATCAATAACATACTCGAAACTGGCCGTTTCGCTTCTAAACAGTCATTTCTTTTTCTTTTTTTTTCTTAGGTGGGAGCGAAATGTACAGTTCTAGCGCGATGTCGAAAGCGACTCGAACGCTGCTAAGTCAGCTGCAGGACGAGGGCTCGTCGAGCAACGACTCTTCGTTTGCGCTCCGGTCGAAGGGCGGAGTCAAGAATCCGGCGGAGTGCGACGCGCTCACCGTCGCGAAGGAGAAGTTGTCGGAGAAGGTGGCGGAGGCGCGGTCGCGGCACCGGCGCATCGACGTGTACTCGACGGCCATCAGTTCAGCGGACATGAGCCTCGACGAGTTCCCGTACCTCGAGGAGAGCATCATGGCCGACGATGAGTTCGACAAACGCGCCAGCCCGCCCGCGCCCGCCGACAAGTGAGTGAAAAAGTGAGACTGACTGACAGTGAAGTGTGATAGGCAAGGGGTAAACTTTGTATGACTTTTTTTTGTAATTTATTCTGCGAAATCATTGACAGTTTTTCGGTTTTGTGACAATTACTGTCTGGAATAAAGAGGCTATAGGAAATGCTTCGTGCTCCTACGAAATCTCATTTCGATTGGACTTTGTAGCCGTATAAATGGAATGGGTTTACTTTTTCCGGATTTGGATTGTTTGATAGCCCTTGCAATTAACGGTATTTTCCAAAAATATATCAACCGCCACTTTATTACATAAAATCGTGTTGGTATTTTTTTGGAGTAAACTATATACATAATTAACTGTTAATCTTTATAAATAAATATATGTTACTACTCGGTATACAACATTGTATCGCAGCATTGTGTGAAACAACTGACTTTCACCATTGACCCTGAAGCGACTTTATTATCCAATCTCCATTGGTTGCAAATGAGGTAGGCAAACGATTATTCATTGCCTACTGGAACTATTTACGTAACTTAATTACTATTCAAAGGGATATTGTAATAATATGAAAGTCGATTTTCTCATGAAATATAACATACATTTGTATTGTGATCTACAAAGTAAGCACATCTATTGCGTTCAGCATACTAATAGAGTATCATAATGCAGCGCCAGGAGCGTTAATATAATAATAAATGATGTCGACTATACATGGTATGTATGTTTATTCGGTCATGTTGGTACGAAACACAAGACAGTCCTACAGTAATATTTGGAACTTGAGGACGAAAATCACTGACCTTTATGAGATTGACTTATAGGTGTTCAGTTTAAGGGATGTCCCAGCCATTTGTAATCCTTTAAAACCATCCTATTACCTTGCCTGGTTTAAATTAAGTATGTTCTACTTGCCTTGTATGTTTGGATGACATAAAATATATATTTACAGCAACTTCCAGTGGTAAGATATAGGCTATTTGTCATGTGTATTCAGAATCGATTACAATGCAACAATAAAGTACATTGAAAAAAGTTTGTATTCAAATGTTTTTTTACTAATTGATATTGTTCAGCTTTAATTTCTGTGATCTAAGTATATTTGTCATCAATTATTTGGAACCTCAAAACAATCACTAATACCAGTTTGCATGAAACAACAAATGTTATTCCATTCTCCTGTCTTATAAATACAAAAGTTCTTTGATTTTTCATAAGTCTAATAAATTATAAACCGGCCAAGTGCGAGTCGGACTCGCGCACGAAGGGTTCCGTACAATTATCTATAAAAACTACAAATATCACGGTTCATGAGATACAGCCTGGGGACGGACGGTTAGCGGAGTCTTAGTAATAGGGTCCCGTTTTACCCTTTGGGTACGGAACCCTAAAAAGTGGGTAAATCTTTTCAGATAATCGCACAGTTACAATCCTATTCGGTGATCGGTGATATGCCAGGATGCACAAACGTTCATTAAATTTAATGTCAGTTTGCGTGCTTCATTGTAATTAGAACAGTCTAGTCCAGACTTCGATGCAAGTCTAAATCAAGAAGAATGTAGGTAATCGATTTAACAAAAGACCGATAAACATAAACCCGATATCAACCTCTGTTTATGTTATGGCTTATCATATCAAACTAAAAACAGTTTTTGCAGTTACATTTTATGTAAAAACGCAGTATCGCACAATCCATCCTAAATTTGTTTAAGATTAAAATTAATGTTATGAATTCATTTACAACAATGACTTCTTGTACATACTAGTGTGTATCGCCTATATAAAACTCCATCCTTCTCTAATAAGACAAGTATAAGTGCGACAGCGGTTACTTTATGTGGACGTATACGTTGATATGCCAGTTCTGCAATAAAATCCTCCAGCTGGCCTTTTAAACCAAATGCTGTTCATACATACTGTATTTATGATATGAGTTTTATTATTTTCATATACCATTTGTCAGAGTTAAATTATGAACGCCCTTCAAATGTATATTTATTATAACCACGGCTGATTTCAAACGGCAGGTGACGATTCAGGCAACTACCATAACATTAAATAAATATTAAAACTATTATTGTTCTGTAAATACGTAATATTGTTTACTCTAGCTGTATTTGTGCAGGGTATTGGTGCAAAATGGTTCTATGTCTTATTATTATTGAACATGAATCTTTGGAGATCTTAAAATAATTTTCAAATATCAATAAATGTAACTTGCTGTAAGGTAACTTTTAAGTGAATGTTTATTTAATCTTGTACCGTTTGTGCAATAACTATAACGTATCGCATGCCGGCAGTAGGCTGTCGTCTGAAGTCAGCTAGCTCACTACCGTAAGTAGTAAAATTAATGTATTGTAGACCAATATAGGTTAAGGCAACCAAAATTGTTGTACATATAGTGTCGTATGTTTCGGTTTAGTTGTAACGATGGCCACTCAATTACTTATTTAACCAACGTTTGTTTGTAAGTTAGCGTTAGCTGTGTCCGCCTGATTGAGGTTCAGTGTCGTCGGGGGCTGAATAAACGGTACATATTTCGAAATTTCACCTGAATGTCACAGCATTCTAAGAAATTGTGCCATGATTAAATCCTAGTTCATTCTAGGTGTGACAAATTTTGTACATAAAGCACCACGAAATATCATTGACTAGTGTCAACGCGTAGGATGTATTAGTCTATCTGTATCATAATAATAAAATAAAATTGTACGAAACTCGCATTATATGGGCGTGTATGTGCGTATGTCCTGCGATAAGCTGAGTAGACTAGCGAATAGGTCCACATCAACTTTTGGATGTTGATGCAGGTGAATACGATTAAGATTGTTGTCGACGAAGAACAATCAAATTGTGGATAAAATTGTGTTCCCAAAATTATATGAATAAGCAATTTCCTAAAAGGAATAGCGCGTGTAAGTGTAGAATTGGTAAGATCCGCGTTTTATAAATATTTAAATTACAATGTTAACGATTGACCTGCATCTGTTTTTAAACTCTAGCTTAAGACGTTCATTTGTTTTCCGGCTGTAAATATACCGCATATATTTTAATTTTATTTCCGTCGTAGAATCACCGCAACGTGTTAATACAATTTCTGTGTTTTTGGCATCAAGTTTATTTTATCTACTTATTTTAACAATAAAACTTTAATCATATTTCTGTCGTTTGATATTCATCTTTGCTTTCATTGAAGGCCCTGTTTTCAAAGATCCGTTAAAATAGATAATGATACAAAGAACTCAGACAAAGCTAAGGCCTAATTATAGCCCATGTCCATACTAATATACTGGTGAAACAATTATTGATATCGGACAAGTAGTTACCAAAGAGTATAATAAGTATATTTATGTGTAGTTACTGAGATTACCCGACACAATACGAAACTACAAGCCCACATACATCACCTCTATAATATTGGTGTGAACAGGGCCATCAAAAAGAATAATTTTACCAGCCTTATTTTCTGTACGTATTATTTCATCTTCGACTCATTGACTTAAGTACTTTTAACCCATTCATTGCAGAGTGCCAGATAAGTACTTTGGCCGCGTTGCCGGGCCTCTACGGCATCCACGGCAATGAATGCGTTAATATAATATTAGGAAAGCAAATAAAAACAGACATTAGTTTAGCTTTTGGTATATTTTAAACAACAAACATAAATTAAAATTAGAAAAACATTCAAGTTTTACTTGAGTGTCAAAGAAATCTCAAAAATATATGAATAAATACTGTATTCTTTCGGTACTGTAAACAGATATTCAAGTATTATAAAAAAATACAAGGCTGTTGAAATATTTAGTGCCGTTTTTATGTATCTGTAAAAGTACTGATAATGGTGCATGTTTGGCATCTTGTGTAATAATTGTACAAATTAATTAATTTCATGTGCTAGTTCTAGTTTAGTTTTTAAATTAACACAAGACCATCGCAAGTTTCAAATTAATTATTACCAAAATGTTGTCTTGGACATCATTAACTTTTACAATACACAAACTACAACACTACCTATTCAAACATCGTGTATAGCATAACGACCCTTATAAATTACATCAATTATGCACGTATCATTTTAAATTCAAGGCTGTGAGTATAATATGGTTGTACCCAACGATCTTAAGTTAAATTAAAAATATATATATATTCCTTCAATCTCCTGCCGAAGAAACTGTTACGAAACATTGCGTACGCTTTGAATCGCTTAGTTATGCTGCGTTTCAATTCTCGTTTCCGTGTTAACCCTTCACTTGACAGTGTATCTTTAAATGCACACACGCTTGTCACCTTGATATTTCATTGCGAAATATTTTTGTGCTAAACGCGAGAGGCTTTAACGCAATTTTTGCCAAGTTGAAGGTTAATAGCTAATGTAACTTATATCAGTAGTTCTACTATAAAGGCGTGTTGGCAGTAAGGTCGATATGCTTAGGAGGTGACCTCGTGCATGGCTTTCGCGACGTATTGCACATTCTTCTGCGACAGACCCGCGACGGAGATGCGACCGTCCTTCGTCAGGTAGATGTGATGGTCCTTGGTAAGCTTCGCCACCTGGAATAAGGGTTACAGATTGTTTAAGAGTCCGCTTTAACGGTCGAATTTCACCTTCCCATACAAACGGAGTTTCGTTCTCATTTTAAAACTACGTGTTGGATCGTGACGAAACTTTGCGTGTACAATGACATGAGGTATATCTATGTCTGTAGTTAGTTTATACGGGTGCAGTTTATAAAACAAACGAAATACAGCAAAAAAAACTTTTATATGAAAAATGTAAAGTCACTGTATTTATTTTACTATGGTATCTGACGCTCCATGAACTAATTACAGATCCGGATATACCTCATGTCATTGTACATGCAAAGTTCGTTACAATCCAACACGTAGTTTTAAAATCAGAGCGTAACTACGTTTGTATGGAGAATCCAGCTTACTGCGGACTCTTAAAACATGAAAAGGAGTCCCACTCGCACCTACGCCTTGACGAACACACTCGTTTTTCGCTGGTTATTTTTATTGAATAGTGGGTGGGTGTAACGAGGTATAGTTACTAACTTCAGCATTTAAGCGAAGAATTATGCAGGGAAGGTCCTTTTCGTTGTTGCTGATTTTACACGAAAGGAGTTGAGAAAAGATTGCAATGCGAAAATGACTTTCATTGTAATAAAAATACGATTTGAGTGTTGGGTTGCCTGAAGTTCGCACGATTAAGTACAGAAAAATATATTAAATACACATTACGCAACAACCAATTTAACATCAACTTTGTGAATGCATATACGATAATTAGTAAAATATGCAACGGAACAGAACTACTTGTGATTTTAGATAAAAAAAATTTTTCGGAAAAACCTTTCTCCAGGATTATGTAATAAACCCATTGTTAGAAAGCGCACCTTTTGTACGTAAACATTATTTTCATTCTGTTTAACATTACTACAGCTTAAAGTTTAGAGTGACTAACGTTAAATACGCATAATTTAATTTTAGCGTTATTCTCACCTCGTGGCGCCCAAAACGCAAAAATTAACTGTGAAATTTGTAGTTTCTCTTAAATGGAATTAATTTGAATTTTCATCAACTGACAGCGCCTTTTAAAAGGCGCGTGGGCGCCACGAGGTTATTCGTTTTATATCAAGTTAAACATTTCTTTTGAGAAAATTAAGTTCTCTCGAACTACATTTTTACATTTGTCTATGTGCTACGATCGGTTGACAGCTTTAGCCTACCTAGCGGGTTAGCATAACAGACACCGCAACGAGACAACTTACTTTCTAATAGGGGTGTAGACTCGAAAATTATTATTACTCCAAAATAAAGAAGGCAAAACAAATATGCCTAGTGACGAAAATCCCATTCAGATATCTCAAGGAATTACAAATCTACAACAGTTTTAATATTGCTTGTGAAAACGCAAACAGTTTGTGACGTCACATTATGGGATGCAGCCGGGGTGACGCGTCGACGGCGGCGCCGCAAACGATGTGCGCGGAACATTGCCGTCTATTAGTGACGTCACAATCTACAAGCGTCATCGTTTCATATGAAGTTGCGTTTTGCGAAAAAGGGACATAACATACCCCTTCCTAAAACTTTGGACACATAACTTCGTGACTATTTGACCTTTTGCGTCGAATTCGAGAAAATATGACATTATTGATTATTTTATTTAGCGTCTACACCTACCCTATTGGACAGTGTGTAGAAGACGGGAGTCAAGCTCGGGTATCCTAGGATAGCGGTGCGGTCATATGGCGGCGAGATTAGACTATCCGTCTCTTTCTAATTAGACCAATTGGAAAGAGACGGTACCACTAGGAACCCAGAGCTTTAGCCGTGAGCGACGCTACTAGACAGCAAGTCGTGCCTACCTGGTCAGGCTTGAGTCCGGTGAAGCAGAACATGCCGATCTGGTCGGTGATGTGCTTCCAGGGCTGCTTGTTGCCGGCACCCTCGATTCCGCTGCGCAGCTGCGTGCGCATCGAGATGATGCGGTCGGCCATGTGCTTCACGTCCTTCAGCCTAAAACATTCAGAAGATATCCTTTTGAAAATGTGTGTGGGGTAAAAGCGTTATGGTGCTGCCACACTCGAGGTTAAAAATGTTGTGTAACAAATATAACGCTATGTAACTTTACGATGTTGAAGAGAAATAGTTGAGGTTAGGTAACATTTTATAACCTCAGTGTGGCAGCACCATCAGACCTTACGTCTATAAGAAATGAAAAATGAAATTCTGGCAAAAATGCAAAAACATGAAATGAAAGAATGTGTAATCTATGTATCGTAGAAGTAGCAGAATACTTCATACATACTTACATTTGTTCACTATCATCAAGAAGCCATCAATATCGCTAAAGACCCCTCCACATTCGCGCGCGATTCGCAAGCGTGAATCGCGGTGAAAATGGCGCGTAAACACGCGCGCGCGGTTTTTGGCTCCACATTTGCAGTGTTCACAATTGTCACAACTGCAGTGTATACTCGAAAATTATTATTACTCCAAAAGAAAGAAGGCAAAAAATATGCCTAGCGACGAAAATACCATTCAGATATGTCAAAGAATTACGAAGCTACAACCGTTTTAATATTGCTTGTTAGAGAGAGAAAACGCAGTATGTAAAGTTACAAACTGCGAGCCGCGTCGATGGCGGCGCCGAACACGATGCGATGGGGTACGGCACGTTGCCCTCTTTTAGTGACGTCACTAACTACGAGTGTCATCGTTTCATATGAAGTTACGTTTGCGAAAAAGAGATAGAACATACCCTTCTTAAAACTTCGAACACTTATATCATCGTGATCATTTAACCTCTGGCGTTGTTATTTCTCCATTTGACTACATTTTTTCCCTTATTGTGAGCGTTCTCAGGCTCTTTGACGCGTGCCAAAAACCGCCAAAAACTGGTTAACAATAAGGCGCGAACCCGCGAAAAAAATGCGAAGCGGCTCCACATTCAAGCATTCACGTGTTCACGCATTTTTTTCACGCTTTCGCACGCGAATGAGGAGGGGGGCCTTAAGAGAGATTTGTGCATACTGACACGCAGCAGTTGAAGTACATCACGCGGATCATGATCTTGAGCTGGGACATGATGTGATAATCTATACTGTTATACTGACCACATGCTCTTGAGGTCCGCATATGGTCTGCACGAGGCGGGAGCCGTACAGCGGCGGGTTGGAGTACATCACGCGGATCATGATCTTGAGCTGGGACATGATGATCTATACTGTTATACTGACCACATGCTCTTGAGCTCCGGGTCGCTCAGGATGGTCTGCACGAGGCGGGAGCCGTACAGCGGCGGGTTGGAGTACATCACGCGGATCATGATCTTGAGCTGGGACATGATGATCTATACTGTTATACTGACCACATGCTCTTGAGCTCCGGGTCGCTCAGGATGGTCTGCACGAGGCGGGAGCCGTACAGCGGCGGGTTGGAGTACATCACGCGGATCATGATCTTGAGCTGGGACATGATGATCTATACTGTTATACTGACCACATGCTCTTGAGCTCCGGGTCGCTCAGGATGGTCTGCACGAGGCGGGAGCCGTACAGCGGCGGGTTGGAGTACATCACGCGGATCATGATCTTGAGCTGGGACATGATGATCTATACTGTTATACTGACCACATGCTCTTGAGCTCCGGGTCGCTCAGGATGGTCTGCACGAGGCGGGAGCCGTACATCGGCGGGTTGGAGTACATCACGCGGATCATGATCTTGAGCTGGGACATGATGATCTATACTGTTATACTGACCACATGTTCTTGAGCTCCGGGTCGCTCAGGATGGTCTGCACGAGGCGGGAGCCGTACAGCGGCGGGTTGGAGTACATCACACCGATCATGATCTTGAGCTGGGACATGATCTATACTGTTATACTGACCACATGCTCTTGAGCTCCGGGTCGCTCAGGATGGTCTGCACGAGGCGGGAGCCGTACAGCGGCGGGTTGGAGTACATCACGCGGATCATGATCTTGAGCTGGGACATGATGATCTATACTGTTATACTGACCACATGCTCTTGAGCTCCGGGTCGCTCAGGATGGTCTGCACGAGGCGGGAGCCGTACAGCGGCGGGTTGGAGTACATCACACCGATCATGATCTTGAGCTGGGACATGATCTATACTGTTATACTGACCACATGCTCTTGAGCTCCGGGTCGCTCAGGATGGTCTGCACGAGGCGGGAGCCGTACAGCGGCGGGTTGGAGTACATCACACCGATCATGATCTTGAGCTGGGACATGATCTATACTGTTATACTGACCACATGCTCTTGAGCTCCGGGTCGCTCAGGATGGTCTGCACGATGCGGGAGCCGTACAGCGGCGGGTTGGAGTACATCACACCGATCATGATCTTGAGCTGGGACATGATCTATACTGTTATACTGACCACATGCTCTTGAGCTCCGGGTCGCTCAGGATGGTCTGCACGAGGCGGGAGCCGTACAGCGGCGGGTTGGAGTACATCACGCGGATCATGATCTTGAGCTGGGACATGATGATCTATACTGTTATACTGACCACATGCTCTTGAGCTCCGGGTCGCTCAGGATGGTCTGCACGAGGCGGGAGCCGTACAGCGGCGGGTTGGAGTACATCACGCGGATCATGATCTTGAGCTGGGACATGATGATCTATACTGTTATACTGACCACATGCTCTTGAGCTCCGGGTCGCTCAGGATGGTCTGCACGAGGCGGGAGCCGTACAGCGGCGGGTTGGAGTACATCACACCGATCATGATCTTGAGCTGGGACATGATCTATACTGTTATACTGACCACATGCTCTTGAGCTCCGGGTCGCTCAGGATGGTCTGCACGAGGCGGGAGCCGTACAGCGGCGGGTTGGAGTACATCACACCGATCATGATCTTGAGCTGGGACATGATCTATACTGTTATACTGACCACATGCTCGTGAGCTCCGGGTCGCTCAGGATGGTCTGCACGAGGCGGGAGCCGTACAGCGGCGGGTTGGAGTACATCACACCGATCATGATCTTGAGCTGGGACATGATCTATACTGTTATACTGACCACATGCTCTTGAGCTCCGGGTCGCTCAGGATGGTCTGCACGAGGCGGGAGCCGTACAGCGGCGGGTTGGAGTACATCACGCGGATCATGATCTTGAGCTGGGACATGATGATCTTGGCGGTATCCTCGTTGCCGCAGCAGATCGTGAGCGCGCCGGTGCGCTCGCCGTATAGACCTGGAATAAGAAAGATAATTTATCAAGAACATGTTTTAAAAAAAATATGACTGACGGTCAGTCCTTCATTCGATTTCAAGTTCGAGACAAAACATACCAATAAACGACACGTCAGAGACTAATTACAGTATTAAAAAAAACTAAATACATATTAGAGATCATAATTCTGTCTCTCTCTGACTCTGGTTGAAAAGCGTGTATTTTTGGATATGGTATTCAGACCTCATACTAACAAAACGTTTTAAAGCCGCTCACAGACGGTCAATAGTACTTTTGACCGCCGACACAGGCAGCGTCGGTGTGACTCAGGTCTAAAGTTTCAAAAATAGTTGCCGATTTTACTATCAGTACCTTCCGTATTAAAACTTTCGCAACCGGACTAAAAATGGAATTCACCAGAAACCGACAGAACTCGCTAGGCGTGTAGGTTTATAGATACTGCCCGCCTAGCGGGCTGAGCCGGCATCTGAGCAGACATTACGAGTGCCTACCAGGCGGGTTCTTGGTTGCGAACGTGTTAGACTGCAATTATTTGAAGCAGGGAAGGGCTTATTTCCAGGACAATGATTTGAATATGCTGGACCACGAATTTCCTTTAAGAGACCATATAAACCATAATCCACCAACCCTTCCTTCTCCATTCGTCATCTTCCACAGGGCTTTAGTAATTTACTGCTCGTTCAATTTAACAAGTAAAAATCATTACAATATGTCAATATGGCCGTCTCGACGCAATCAAATCAATTATTACAATAGACTAGTAGGTTCCCCCGTGTGGTGTCGGGTTAGAATTTCACCACCCCCTTTCTTCCCGTGGGTGTTGTAAAAGTTGACTAAGGGAGCAGGGTTAAAGTGTGTTGTGGGCGATGGGCTAGCCACATTTTGTCGATCTGTTACACCCACATTTATGCTAAAAGTGGCGCTAATTTAGGGATAAAGGCGTGAATGTATGTATGTATGTATGTACTAGTAGGTATTATCTGCTCCTGCGGAACACTCGTGCACAAAAGAAGTATCTACCTAGGGCGGCACATCGTGCACCGAGAAGAGGTACAACATATCAAACCAACCAATCTGGTACCAAAGGATCTGGAGTTTCCTACAGGCAATGGCTGCCACAATAGATCACTTGCTCGTCGAAGCGGCATATAAAGGCCCACAAATCAAAAATAATAATAAATCAAATAGACTAGGTCAGAGAAGCATGAATCTTCAGTCACTTATTGCCAAGTTACTTGTTTAATCTCCACTAGGTACTTATAGTTGATATTATTTATATGGCCGGCTAATTATAAAACTGTCATTTCTATCAGCATGGTTGTTGTTGTTGCTGTAGAGTTGTTATAATATTGCGTATCTACTTGTTTACTTCTTTGACCCTGTTATCTCAATGACGTCACGACGTCAAAACTATGATATTTAAACAATGGGTCGAACTTCATGGTTATTACGGTTCCGGACCAATAAGGTAAAAACGGAACCTTTATGGTGCGACTCTGTCCGTCTGTCTGTCACTGCCACAGTCAGACTCGCACTTGCCTGGTTTTTTTTATATGAAATGTAAATAACATTAATTAAAGTTGTATTATAATAATTGATTAACAAGTACATTTCTTTTTGTCTGACGACGATAAGGCTTGTACTTAGTATTAAAATGGGACAATCTTATATTAATTGACCATAGTAAGCTCAATAATGCTTGTGTTAAGGGTACTAGACGACGATAATTATATTTCAAAGATACTATAATACATCCATACTAATATATAAATGGGAAAGTGTATGTGTGTGTTTGTTTGTTTGTCCGTCTTTCCACGGCAAAACGGAGTGACGAATTGACGTGATTTTTTAAAGTGGAGATAGTTTAAAGTATGGAGAGTGACATAGGATAGTTTTTATCCCCGAATTCATCCCCTAAGGGGGTGGTAAAAGTTTGTAAGGAGCTGCGATATTTTCTGCGAGTTCCACGCGGACGGAGCCGTGGGTAGAAGCTAGTATACTATATTTAATACATAGAAAACATATAAGACTCAGTAACAAATATGCATGCTCATCTCAGTTATCTTATAACACAAATATTTACCCTTACAAGGATTCGAACCTATTCCTTCGTAGGCATGGTATTGAAGTCACACTATGCTATGGTCGTCAAAATACATATAAACATTTAAGCAAAACACTAAAGTAACTGCATTACTGGGACTATACTTAGCTATTAAACACGTTATGTATTCAATGTTTTTTTTTTTATAAAGACAGTAAAAGAAAAAGAAAATGAATTAACCCTCGGCAATCTTCAATTTAATTGCATAACACATTTACACAATCTAAGGCGGTTCGACGACCATAAAAAAAGTTTTTTGACATTCGCAGGCTAACAGCGTGATATTTTAAGAAACTTATGTAACACACTTTCATAAATTGGCTTTCCATTTGCGCGAAATTCCAGCTTTCCTAGAATAAACTAGGATAATTTGAGAAATTAGTGTGGCACGTGATACTTTGGGAAAACGATTATTCTCAAATTATTGTAGTTTATACAAGTTTATTCTAGGAAATGGGAAATTTCGAGCAAATGGAAAGCAAATTAACGAAAGATTGTTACAAACTTATGTAAAATATAACGCCGTTAGCCTGCGAATGTCAAAAGACGTTTTGTAGGTATAGTCGGCGAACCACGCTAACGACGCTAAGATTACCCTACCCTACTCAGACAGGCTATCACTCGACGGCGCTCTCTCACTATCCGTCTCCTTATTGGAATACTTAGAAAGAGAGGTATTGTGCGAGAAAATTCGAGAGCTCGCGCGCCGTTTCGTGATAGCCATCTAGAATATGGCCATGGCTAGTGGCGCTGGTTTTAATGTGGTTCTCATCATCATCATATAAGCCGAAAGACGTCCACTACTGGACATAGGCCTCCCCCAAACAGTGCCATAGTGACCGGTCCTGCGCCACCCGCATCCAGCGGACTCCAGCAACCCACCGCCCACTGCCACTTAGGTTTAGCGATTCGGAGGGCTATATCGGTTACCTTGGTTCTGCTGCGGATAGCCTCATTTCTGATGCGATCACGCAGAGAAACTCCCAACATAGCCCTCTCCATAGCCCTTTGGGCGACTTTGAGCTTTCTTATGAGGCCCATAGTAAGCGACCACGTTTCAGTGCCGTATGTCATCACTGGCAACACACACTGGTCAAAGACTCTCGTCTTGAGACACTGCGGAATATTGGACGAAAAGATGTGCCGTATCTTCCCGACATTAATGTGGTTCTAACTCACCCATATTCTTGGCGAAGCTCTGCGCGAGCATGACCTGGTGGCCCTCGCTGGCGAAATGGCGCACGGCGAAGGCGTCGTTGTCCACGTTCCCGGTAGCGAAGCCCTGGTACGCCATGTCGAAGAACGGCAACAGCCTCTTCTTCTTGATCAACTGCACACACACATTGCCAATTGCAGTTGGGGGAAACGTGCCTTCGTCAAAATTAGGCCCCTTTAAAAACTTCACCCTCCTAGCGTTATTCCCGGTAATGCCCCTAAAGGAGCCCGGGTCCGCTTTGATAACTAATCCCAAGATTTGGATTTAGGCACTAGTTTTACGAAAGCGACTGCCATCTGACCTTCCAGAGGGAAAACTAGACCTTATTGGGATTAGACCGGTTTCCTCACGATGGTTTCCTTCACCGAAAAGCTAACGGTAAATATTCCATACATAAGTTCCGAAAAACTCATTGGTACGAGCCAGGATTCGAACCCACGACCGCCGCTGGACTGGATATTACTTTGTGTTTGTAAACGTTTGCTTATACCTATGCGTAAAGGGACGTCTCGAGAACGGGTTTTTTTAGTAAGAGGGCGAGACATTCAGTAGTAGACAGTCTGTAGTTGGAACGTTATTCGAAAGGGTAAACGTTATGCATATTGCATGCGAACCCCAATTACGATGGTGTAAGATTTTGATGCAAAGTGACTCTTTAGTTTGGACCAAACGCTTAACCGTATCTACAGCTAAATGATAAGGTTTGGATGTTTGTTACTCAATCACGCTTAACCTTTTCACCGCCATTGACTTGATACGAAGTCCGCACATTTCGTGCCCCACACGCCAACCACTTCATATCTAGTCAGTTTCTTCAGTCAAATAGCTACTTACGTGCGTTGGCATGAGGTTTAATTTCGCATTTGACGTCCGTGACAGTTGGCGTGTGGGGCTTGCTTGTGTGTAATTTTGATGAAATTATGCATGAAGATAGGTTATAGCCTAGATTAAAATATAGTATAGTTTTTATTCCGGGTCCACGCAGACGAAGTCGCGGGCGGAAGCTAGTAATATTATAAATGCGAACAGAGTCCTGTCTGTCTAGCAGTCTGCCTGTTACCTTTTTACGCTAAACCGCTGAACCGATTAAGATGAAATTTCGTATGAAGATTGTTCTAATCCCGGGAAAGCATAGGATACTTCTCATCCCGCAAGTCATTCCATGAGTTCTAAGTGAGTTCTACGCAGACGAAGTCGTGGGCTCAAGCTAGTATTTTATATGAATGCGGGCATTGAGCCGTAGGTAGGTACAGGCGCCGATCTACCTAGCTAAAGGGGCCAGGGGACCGACTTTTGACTTTCGAGCGCTCGAAAATCAAATAAAAGTAAATACGTTTGTAGTGTCAAAATGGCAGGCACTTACTTTCTACCAATGGAATTGAATACAAGTGGTCAATACCACTCGTTTTTCAATTTTCTATCGCCATTTAAAATAGCATTTCATATTTTTTGTAGTGAAAAAGTCGAGCGCTCAAAAGTCAATAATCGGTCCTCTGGTGACAAACTAGCAGAAGGCATGTTTTGGTGTATTTTTTCAAGCGTATGTATGTATGTCTTATTCTTTGGCACGCCCTGCAGTCTAAGCCGTTTGACAGATTTCGACATATGAGGTGTCGTTGGATTCCCTTTAATCGTAGGAGTGACATAATATTTGTAAATACGTTTCTGTCAAAAATTTCATTTTTGGTACAAGCTTTTATTGCCGACTGTACTTTTCTGTATACCATCATCAACTGCTCATTGAGACGATTCTAACGAGGTTAAGTCGGTTAAGTACTGAATGCCCATGGCCGCCTTCTGTCTCCATCATCAGATCAGCTCGATGGTACCATAATATTGAATTGTCATCCAAACTATACTTATACCCAAAATTTCAGCTGAATCGGTCACCGGGAAGTGGATCAAATTTAACTTGCAAGATTTGTCCCATACATACACGGAGTTCCTATGGCCACCTTCCAGCTCCATCATCAGATCAGCTCTGTGTCATTATAATATTGCATTGTCACACGATTTGCACATTCGTGAAAAATTTCAACTCAATCGGATCCGGGAAGTGGATCAAATTTAACTTACAACATTTGTCCCATACTCACAGGGCAAGTTAAATAAAAGCGTGTAAAGAGCAGTCGGGTTTTTCGAAAAATCGTAAATAAACATTAGTAGTTAGATGGATCGACTCACCTGGGATAGCTCTTTCCATTGCTCCTTGGAGGGGTCGACGCCGGTCGGGTTGTGTGCGCACGCGTGAAGCAGAATGACGGAGTTCTCTGGGATTTTCTGTAATTAAAAACACAAGTTAAAGTTGGGAAATACTTATAATGATACTTTATACTAAGACCCTGGGTACTAGGGCGGGGCACATAGCACGCAGAACCGATGGCCGTCGGGGCGGAAAGGTTCTCGAGTGGCGACCACGCACCGGAAGGCGCGACGTGGGGCCTACCCACAAGGACTGATGACCTGGTAAAGGTCGCGGGAGTCCGGTAGATGCGGGTGGTGCAGGACCGGTCACTTTGGCACTCTTTGGGGGAGACCTATGTCCAGCAGTGGACGTCTTTCGGCTGATATGATGATAATGATGACGATTTCTAAATCCTTAAACCGACATTTTCTGGAAGTCGTCTCTCCGATAATCCCTTTTCGGAATATAGGCATGAGTTATGTTATGTTACCAAACTCGAGTGTAGTTGGGCAGGACACTTTGCTAGGCAGAATGATGGTAGGTGGAAAAAGGTGTCAGTTTTAACTACGTAAAAGGAGCGTCGGCCGACCAGCTCGATGGGTAGACGATATTAGGAAAATCGCGGGTCACTTCTGGATAAAATTAGCTCATGATAGGGACGGGTGGCGTACTCAAAGAGAGGCCTATGCTAGCAGGGGGCGAATTACGGACTGAAAATGATGATGATAGATATTTAATGATGTTATCGAATAACATTTTATTAAATAAAACTTCTGTTTAGCAGTGCGTGGGACGAGTGGCGATGAGACGCTTATAATTTTTCAAGTCTCAATATAGAGTATAAGGTTCATTTTGTATGTAAAGTCCAAATGACCTCAGCGGAAACTTGAAGGCAGACAATAAAAGATTTCATACATTAGCTACACTATCTTATCATAAAGGTACTAAAAATACAAGGTTTACTATTACAACCGTCAAGGAGAGTCGAAAATGCGGTGAATTTTACTATATTACATCATAGAACATATTCATAAACAATTTTTCTTTTTTCTCTATTATATTTTACTAAGGGGGATTTTTGTACTAAGGGGTCGCAACCCATTAAACGTTTGTTTTATTAGGCTTCCGTAAAATGTTTTCCTACAGGTACTTGAACCTTTGACTAGATTAAAATTAGTACTTATGAAAAGCAACTCATTGCAGTTCAGTCTAAGCAATTCCCTTCCTAAACTAGGGATACTGTGACAAAGTGCTAATAAGTGCACAGCAGTATGCAAATGCTCCCGCTAACATGTGACTACGTCATAGTACAATTAGATCCCTGCGCCTGACCCACTTTCGTAACTAACCTAACTATCGAGCAAGGCTAGCCTCCCCGAGCAATCATATAAACATATAATAACATTATTGGGCGGCTCCATACTACTCCATACTAATATCATAAATGCGAAAGTGTGTCTGTCTATGTCTTTATGTCTACGTGTTAACTCTTCACGCTTAAACCAATAAACATTTGAATGAAATTGTTGTAACAATCAAGGTTATGATTATCTTTCTCTAATCCACCAAGTAGTATTATTGGAACTCATTGAAGATAAGGAAACACGGTTTTGTCACGGCAGATGCGAATCAGATAAGGTTTAATAACATAGTTTATAACTTCCTATGATGAAATAATATGTCGCCATGGAGGCTTTACGTACCTAAAATCTTAACACAATGTGCATGTTTCTACAATAATATATAATAAAAATAAAAATTTCGGACAATCTTACACACATACTAAGCAAATCATGTACTATATGGGTACTAGGCGACGTTATACATACTCATTTTTATTTATTTTTATTTTATTTAAAATAATTACACAGCATTACAGTTAAAAACTAAGTCACTGTGCATTACAAATGATATATATACAATACACTGCTATAGTTCAATAAATACTTAAATATATATCCATGACTCGGGAACAAATATTCGTGCTCATCACACAAATAAATGCCCTTACCGGGATTTGAACCCGGAACCTCTAGCTTCGTAGGTAGGGTCACTGCCAACTGGGCTAAAGAGGTCGTCAAATCATATCAACTTTATTAACAATAACAATATACAAACTAAACTACTTATGAAAAACATAACTTGAATATAAAATTAAAGCAAACTACAATGAAAATACCTATCAAAATTTAGTGCCCTTGGTAGGGTGCCCATCACGCAGGCAGCGTCCGTTGCCTACAATAATGTATTTCTATGAGTTTTTATCGGCTCGACTCTTGGCAATATTTACGAATTTTTCCATTCCATTTTAAAATGGCTTAGTTGTACGAGCGCGCCCAGCTAAAAATGCGTTCGTATGTCCGGATGTCTGCCCGGCTGTTCTCATTGCAAGTGGCATTTCTCAAGCGATTGCCGTGAAACTTGCAGGATTTGCGTGAGCAGGGGAGCTAGTGTTGTAATATTATGCATTAACGGAACGCAGACATTGTGGATTGTCTGTGACCATGGTAAATGTCAAACTTCAGAAAGAATAAAGCTATGATTGATAACGGAGTACTTTTAGTAAGAACATAATATAACATGGTGGCAGCGGTAAACATTAAAATAGAGAAGACAGAACAAATATAAAGAAAGTGACAAATGAAAAAATATACATTTTACATCCATTCTAGACAGAAGAAAGAAATAAAATCGAGTGAAACCACGCGGGGGAGGACTCCGTTGAGTTTGGGCTCGTTAAAATCGTCTCAATGAGTCATGAATGATGATGGTATACAGAAATGTACAGTCGGGAGTAAAAGCTTGTACCAAAAATGTTTTTTACAACATTTATTTATTTTAAAAAACAGGTTTGTTTTTTTTTTCATGCAATGTAAACTCAGAAATTGTTCGTTGTACTAATTCCTCCTAACATGATTACAGTTAACTTATCACTCTTATCAGTGACATAAGAAATTGCGCGACTGTGCAAAACGGGGATGTTTCGTAAGACTTAATATTATCACCATCACGCAATAGCCACGAGGGATACCCGTGGTCCTTATCACTACCGGACCGAATCGGTTTCACGTCAGACATGACACTATGATAAAGAATAACCGCTTATTGTTTTAATATCTACAAGTGCACTTAGGCAACTATACATATCCACACTATAATATTATAAATGGGAAAGTGTATGTGTGTGTGTTGATTGTTTGTTTGTCCGTCTTTCACGGCAAAACGGAGCGACGAATTGACGTGATTTTAAGTGGAGATAGTTGAAGGGATGGAGAGTGACATAGGATAATTTTACACCCGAAATCATCCCCTAAGGGGGTGAAATGGGGGGGTAAAAGTTTGTATGGAGCTGCGATACAAACGAGTTCCACGCGGACGGAGTCGCGGGCAGAAGCTAGTATAGTGCATAATTGTTTCCCATCGTATTTTCTCGGAATCATTCGTATTTGTCATGCTAACTTCAGTCAACCTCAATACTTTTTGTACCGAGACTGACTCAAACAGCAAGACACGTTGTAAGTTTCCGTGAAAATATGATAATTAAATAAATAAATATAAGGGGACAATCTTACACAAATCGACCTAGTCCCATAGTAAGCTCAGTAAGGCTTGTGTTATGGGTACTAGACGACGATATATATAATAGATATAAATACTTAAATACATAGAAAATATCCATGACTCAGAAACAAATATTCATGCTCATCACACAAATTTGCCCTTACCGGGATTCGAACCCAGGACCTCTTGCTTCGTAGGCAGGGTCACTACCAACTAGGCTAAAGCGGTCGTCAAATAAATAATTATTTAAATGATGAAAAATAATTAATGCACTACATCTGTAGATTAACGTAATACTAATAAATACGTTTAATGGTTAATAATTGCGTTCTTAGATTATTAGATTTTTTAGATTTGTAGTAAGATTTATTTATTTTCTTTGATCTATGCTATGTACGAATATAAAAAATGTGTCAATGATGAAACGTTTTGCTGTACCGACAACAGCCAACGACGCCTAATATGGATTAAAACGAATACAGGCAACACAACAAACAGTCCGCTTATATTCGATTATATACAAAGAAACAACGATTTACGTGATGAGTAACATGATGATAGACGTATTGTTGTTATGAACAAATAAATAATTTTCTCTCGCACTATACTAAAAAGAAGGAGATAATATTTGTCGCATGTCAAAGACCCGCTATCAGCTTCGATGTTGTTGAAAGAAAGAACAAACGCTAATATCATACTCACTATGAGCTCAGTCGAGACAGTTTAGAGATACATTCATAGTCTTATTATGGCAGTAATACACGGTGGGCCCACTCCCCATACACCTACGTCACATGACAACCTAATAAAATGCATGGCAGCAGGTCGAGAAATTTGTGCTAAGGGGAAAATATCCCCGAAATTTTGAAAATCCTTCACTACCGGTCAAAAATTGCACGGGGATATTTAAGTCATGTAATAACAGTAGGGGACACGTGGCATCATTTAGCCCGTGAGAGAAAAGCTAAGTTGGCAACGTTGACGCCGTCTGCCAAGTACTTCCTGCTATTTCACGACTGGCAGACTTAGGTTATCTCTCTCTGCTGCGAAACGCACTGACAGCGGTGGCGGAGGGGCGCGGTGCGGCGCGGAGGCGGTACCGGTTGTAATGTTCGTATTAATATGAAACGATCCGCATACTGTTGTCACATGACGTAAATATACCTCCCCATACAAATTTCGACAGAAAGGAAAGGATTTTCAAACTTTCGGCCAATTTCTATTGATTTTTTATTTTTCCCTTGTCCAGCACACCTTTCTCGACAAGCTGCCATGCATTTTATCATAAAAAAAAACTAAAATTTGAAGTTTATTTCAATGTTTTTTAAATACAATAATGTTTTATAACTTAGCACAATCTTACATATTAAAGATTATTAGCTAAGTTTAGTTTACTTTATATCATAGATTTGACATTAATATTTAGTTAGTTAATTAATTAACATTTAAGATTTTTCCTTCACGCTAAGTATGGCTTTCTTAATTACACATTTGGCTTTATGCGGTTTATCTCCCATACTATGATGTCATTTGATGTAGATGCATTGGGAGTGGGCCCACGGTCTATAAGAAATGCGCACGAAACTCGACGCATTACCATATGACACGATGCATTAGCATTAGCTGTCGACCTTCATGAAGGAGATCTGGCCGAAAGGTGTCGTTTTTCGGCGATTTCGAGGCCGGCTATTTGACACCCAGAACTTAAGCCGAGTTAAGGCGGTGCATTGGAAATTATCGCGTGCTTTGAAACGCCGTTCTGACTAGATTAAGAAACAATATGATTTTCAGATATATGATTCTAGACTATGTGATTGTTCATCTGATTTTATCGATACATAATTGCTTTTTTTACTTAGCCTACTCAAACGATACATTATTTTACGACACAATCAAGTTAATACTATAGTATTTTATCTCATCTAACATCTAACACTTTATGAAATTTTAATAAAACTTGACTAAGTTAGGTATTTATCGAAATTTGTCCAAAACAGCGACTCCCGAAGAGTGTAACATCTCTTTTTCTCGTGGGCGGAAGACTTCAGCGTGTTTCTGTCGAGGGGGCGCGTACGACTCAAATCAAATCATCCCCTTAACGTGTTTTTGTGTTATGTTATAGTTTTGTATAAATATTGTTATGTATGTTAGTCTGTAAGGTATGTAACAATATACCTTGTTGCCCGACTTAAATATGTACATTACGTACCTAGGGCGGCGAATTCGTAAATGGCCCAGATCGCAGGTATTTGTGACCTGAACCCAAGGTGAGGGCCATAAATATTCGCTCTGGGGCTTTACGAATTACCGCCCGTGGTAAGTACACAATTTTACGTAAAATACATTACACGCATAATGACACATTTTAACTACGCGGAATGCCACCTACGCTAAACGACACATACGCAAAACGACACATACGCAAAACGACACATACGCGGAATGACACATATCTATCCTATACTACTCTAAGGCATGTCGGTGTAGGTACGACGACGAGCGAAGCGAGGAGGAGTGTTAGTTGTACGATGAGCCTAGGCGCGCAAGCCGAGCGAGCGAAGCGAGCGTGCCGCGGCAGCGGCCGGCGAAGCGCCAGAACCAAACAGGGTGGCTACGAGGAAAATAGGCTTATGTGTCGTTTCGCGTAAGTGTCGTTCCGTGTATGTGTCATTCCGCGTATGTGTCGTTTTGCGTATGTGTCGTTTTGCGTGTGTCGTTTCGCGTAGATATGTCATTATGCGTGTAATCCAGTATAGTTACAGTGGGAAGGTAATGTTATACTTACGTTGATGTCTTCCAACGCCGCCTGGAAATCCAAGCCGCAGGTCTTGGGGTCGTAGTAGCGGTACTGGCAGTGGTTAATGTTGAGCGTGTTGCAGATCTGGGGGTGGTTGCCCCACGTGGGTTTCGGCAACCACACTTGCTTGCCGCCACCGTGCTTCGTGAGGAATTCGAAGCCGAGACGCAGCGCGCCCGTGCCGGATAGGGTCTGCAGACAAAAGGGAACTTCAAACAGAGACTCTACAGGGTGTGTCAAAAAAGGGGTGTCAACCGAGCAAGGGCATATTCGGTTGCGCATTGCGATGCCAAATATGTTTTTTTAATGTTTTTTGTATTCATTTCAGTTTTTGATGACATTGCTTGTGTCATAGTTTAAGTTACCTGATTGTTGCTACACCCTTCCAGGGTCCATGTATCTTAGTTTTAAGTACTTGGTTGCAAATAAATCTTATCTTATCTATCGAACATGCTCATGATCCATTCACACCCCATTTTTGATACACCCTGTATGAACTATGTAGCTTGAATGCGCGAGCTCTTTCGATTTTTCTCGTATTGTACTTCTCTTTCTAAGTTTTCTAATAAGAGAAAGTTGGATAGTGCGAGAAAAATCGAGAGCTCGCGCGCCGTCGCGTGATTGCCGTGCAGGACAAACTGTTGAGCCCATCAAGTTCAGTTGATATTGATTGGAACCATTTATTTGCGCCGGATATATACCTAACTCAACTCAATATTACCTAAACCCAGAAACTAATTCTCTCTCCCCCTCAGCAAAATCAAAGGGAAGTACAATTTGTTTCTGCTTATCTAGAGGATAATCAACATAAAGATATAGGCATTATTACAAATATAAATCAAAATATTCCTGGGTAATTATTAAATTTCATCAAATTAAAATCTATAATTATAATATTAACAGGTAATATAATTAATGCTAAACTAACTTGATACGAAATAGTCTGAGCGAATAGTCTGCGTAACCCCCCCCCCCCCCCCTAATAAAGCATTCCTTTGCCATCATTCATATACCATAACACTAGTTATTATGATGATTTGCATTGATAGGGCATTATGATGATTATGGTAAGTATTTTTTTATGGTACAGTCAGCATCATATAATTAGTAAGGTTTAGGCGACTAATGTCGGTAAGGAAAAATGACGAGGTATAAAAATGCCGGATGACAATAAATAATAATGACGTATGTCATATTATGTAAAAAAGTCGAACAATAAAAAGGTCGGTTAGGAAAAACGACGAAGTATTCTTTTGTCAAAGTATAAAAATGACGAGAATACACAAGACGCAAAATGTACAACCAACCAACCAACCTATGCTATAAGGCAGGTCGGTGGTCGGAGTGTTAGGTGTACTGCGACCCTACAGCGCGCGAGCCGAGCGAGCGAAGCGACCCAACTTTATTTTAAAAAAATCCGTAGTCGGTTCTGGCGCTTCACCGGCCGCTACCGCGGAACGCTCGCTTCGACATTTTACACATCGCCATTTTTATATTAGTCTTTTTTACACCTCGTCATTTTTATACTCCGTCAATTTTCATTTTCGACTTGTTTATTTCTTGGCAATAAAAATAATTTCGACATTTTTCCTTACCGACATTAGTCGCCTAAATCATTAGTAACAGCCACAGTAACCAAATATATCGCAACACATCTTTATTACTATGACGCTAAGGATCTGTTACGATATATTTTGGTACTTTTTTTTAATACGACGGTTGCAAACAAGCCTGATGGTAAACGGACACCGCGGCCTGTAGACGCATGCAACTCCAAAGGAGTAACATGGGCGTTGCCGACCCTTGATATGTTTGAGGATTCGCCGTGTTGATAGCTGAAGGAACAAATTCCCTCGCTCTCAACACAACGCAGAGCAAGTAGTAGTGTTATTATGGCTGTAGTCTTCTGCAAGGCGGAGGTACTTCTCCAGTTTAGTCCAGTCAATGAACTGACATTGAAAAAATTACATGTGACATTGATGTGTGACATGTAATTGAATAAATATTTTTCGAAATATTTTTATAATAGCATATTTTTTCTGTGTAACACCCAACGACAGAATTCGAAAAAAATTTAGACATCAAAAAAAATATAAATTAACTAGCTTCTGAAAAGTCAGAATAACAATTAAGAAATATTTTTGTCTTTATTTTCGTTCATTTACATTTGCTCTAAATATTCAAGATAAATCATACAAAAAAGACAACGCATGCTTCATTTAAATCTACAAAATTAATTCCGGGTTTGACGCATTCTTGAATAAAGCATCTTAGACTAACATTTTAAAATGAAATCAATAAAAAAAAACGCTATTATAAATTAATGTTTTACAAAACCGCATTTTGCCTGGAGTAGGTTGGGCTGCTCCACATTGGAGCGGGATGACATTTCGCTGTGCCCTACCTCACCAAACCTCCTCACCTCTCTTCCTCACTTTGGCTGCTACTAAATATGATGCTGATTGTACACAAAAAAATTCGCAGTCTTCGCCCGGTTACAAGGGTAGGTTACTGACCTGTACAGTGGCGTTGGACTTGTCGGCTAGGATGGGACTGTCGTCACCGAATGCCAGCTTCGCAACGGCTTGCGTGTACGACGCCTCGCCGCCGATCGGCGCGTACTCGTGGTTAAGATGCTTGCAGTAGACCACCTCCTCGGCCTGTTGAGAAACATCCACGCTGTAATTCTATCATCATTATCATCATCATCATATCAGCCGAAAGACGTCCACTGCTGGACATAGGCCTCCCCCAAGCAGTGCCACCACAATGACCGGTTCTGCGCCACCCGGATCCAGCGGACTCCCGCGACCTTTACCAGGTCATCAGTCCACCTTCTGGGGGACCCACGCCGCACCTTCCTGAGAAAAAGTCCCCTTTGATTGTAGCTTTGTCAGTTTTTAGGGTTCCGTAGCCAAATGGCAAAAAACGGAACCCTTATAGATTCGTCATGTCTGTCTGTCTGTCTGTCCGTCAGTATGTCACAGGCATTTTACTCTAAAACCATAAGGTGTATTTGAATAAAAAATTGAGAATAGGGTGTATTTTGATAACCGCTACATAGTTTTGTAATGAAATTACTAAAAAAGATTTTTTTTAGGGGTGCACCCCATACATAAAACTGAAAGTCAAAAATTATTTTTTCATTGCAAGCCCACTTGTGGTACATCAATCGACAGGCCTTTCAAAATAAATATAAGGTTTCTAAGCAATTTTTTGGATTAAGTGAATAGAGTCGGAGATAATCGCCCCGAAAGTGACTAAAATTGTGTCCCCCCCCTCTAATTTTTGAACCGTGTATTTTAAAAATATGAAAAAAATCATGCTCATAGGGATTATAAAATTCTACCAGCGAAATTTGTTTTGAACAAGATCGGTTCAAAGGTTTTCGAGATATTTATAAAAGACTGCGTTGCTTAAAGAAAAGGACGTAAGTGCCATAAGTATTCAGTAACGATATGACCTTTTTCATGTCAGACCCATCATACCCCGAGCAATACCCCTGGGTGTAGGGTGGGACTGAACCATACCACCGTAGTGCTGTGCACTATATTATGCTTTATAATATCTATCCCAAAAGTCCTAACCGTTATCAGTATCACGCAGTGTAGTTGAAAAAGTTAGACTACCGTTATCTGTACGAGTAGGTAACCTTTGATTTAGTATATAGAACTAGATGCACAATGTCAAACAAATATGCCAAGAAATGTGCCCCAGAACATGAACGAAGAATACTCTGGACAGGCTATGGTAATAATAATACCACGTGCGAGCGAGCTGGTAGCATACAAATCTCTATAAGTGTGACAGAAAGGGGAATATCATTCATTGTCATTGTCATAGTTCCACTTTTTATTTTATTTGCCACTACTGATTTAGTATGAAGTTGTGCCACACAAACCATTACCCGTCCCGTAGTAAGTTGTTTATGACAAGTCATCAGCCATTTTAGGACCGGTTCTTAATTTAGCTGCATAAGAGCTTTTCCGTCCCTCACCGTGGCAACACGTACAGCCCGTCCATAGTATTCTAGGTTCATGGCGCCAGAATGACAGCTCTAGCTACATTTCAGTAGTTGCTAATAGCGTTAACTTTATAACCTGCATCAAGATATATGTTTCATAAAAAAAGAACTCAGTGTTTTAGACCTTAAGCACCATATTAGCAAACCAAAATCAAAAGATTAAATACTTTTTTAGTTTATTGTGACATATAATGTGACTTGACTGCTCACGTCAAAACTTTAGCGTTTAGCGTTTAGCGAATGAATGGTCGCGTTATAAATTTGATTTATTTCAACAGAAAGCACAAATACACCTGGTTTCTTTATTTTACAAGTGGAGAATAAACAGTTTCAAATATTTGTACAAATATTATATACAAAACAATTGTTGAGATTTCCGTAAGTACATATAGTACAGCTGAAGTCCATAAAAAGAAATCATTTTAGTTTCCTTGAAATAGATTCCGTCTGTTAAATAATTGTATTTTCGCCCTGCCTTTACTTTAAATACTTTCTTTTTTGTGATGTAATGTAAGCGTACAGTCAAGTAGCGATCAGCTGTCGATTTTATTAAAACGGTCCTGGGGTTTGAACGTCACTCTCATGATCACCCGACATCTATAAAACAAGTATTACGAGATACAAGGTCAAAAATGAATGATGATGAAAATTGGCAACAATTAGCGCATTTCCAAATTATGTGATGGGATTGTATTATAGAATTTTAGTATAGTTCATTAATGCTATTAATTACCTTTTGCAAGGTCATGTCTGTCTGTCTATCTGTCTGTCCGTCCGTATGTCACAGGCATTTTACTCGAAAACTATAGGGTGTATTTGAATAAAATTTTGACGATAGGTGTATTTTGTTAACCGCTACATAGTTATGTAATGAAATTACAAAAAAAGTTTTTCTATAGGCGTGCACTCCATACATAAAATTGAAACTCAAAAAAAAAAAAAAATGCATGCCCACGTGTGGCACATCAATCGATAGGCCTTCCAAAATAAATATAAGGTTTCTCAGCAAATTTTTTGATTAAGTGAATAGAGTCGAAGATAATCACCCCGAAAGTCACTAAAATTGTATCCCCCTCCCCTCTAACTTTTGAACCGTGTATTTCAAAAATATGAAAAAAATCATGCAAATTGTTTTGAACAAGATCGGTTCAAAGGTTTTCGAGATATTTCTAAAAAACCCGCCTTACTTAAAGAAAAGGATGTAAGTGCCATATGATTTCAGTAAGGATACGACCTTTTTAATAGGCACGGAACCCTTGTTGTGCGTAGTAGGACACGCACTTGGCCGCTTTTATTATGTATCTGGAAATTGGACCGATTTGAACATTTTTTTTCACCTGTGTGTAGAATTGTACTTTTCGGGTCGCGTTAGGGGGGGGCCATCTTCACCTGGCCCCACCAGTGGCTAGAGTGGATCCTTGGTTATCTATACCAATATTGTAAAACTTACTTTTTTAAGGCAGCACGAAGGGCTGTCTGTTGTCATAGCGGTAGGCGCCCACGCCGAGGTTGACCTTCCTGTCTATCAGAGTCCTTCTTGAACGTCTCCGAGATACCCCGGATCGCGTCAGGGGGGCCCATCTTCACCTGGCCCCACCAGTGGCTAGAGGGGGATCATTGGTTATCTATACCAATATTGTAAAACTTACTTTTGTAAGGCAGCACGAAGGGCTGTCTGTTGTCATAGCGGTAGGCGCCCACGCCGAGGTTGACCTTCCTGTCTATCAGAGTCCTTCTTGAACGTCTCCGAGATACCCCGGATCGCGTCAGGGGGGCCCATCTTCACCTGGCCCCACCAGTGGCTGGAGGGGGATCCTTAGTCATCTATACCAATATTGTAAAACTTACTTTTTTGACGGAAGGCAGCACGAAGGGCTTTCCGTCGTCATCGCGGTAGGCGCCCACGCCGAGGTTGACCTTCCTGTTGTCGGAGTCCTTCTTGAACGCCTCCGAGATGCCCAGGATCGCGTCAGGGGGGCCCATCTTCACCTGGCTCCAAAAGTGGCTGGAGGGGTAACGTTAGTTATAAATAGTCGAACCACATGGTATGTTCCACATATGTAAGTTTGTCTAATGAAATCGAAATAAAAAGGTACGATAAATAGAAGTAACTGTTTCACGTGATATATTGCAAACTTTATTGGGTGCATTAGAGCGACACATGGCGATTTTTCACAGCGATACAAACGCGTTCATTAGAAAGAGACGGAGTATAGACAGCCCGCGTGTTTTTCTCGTGTTAACCGTGCAGTATGATACCGTCTCGACTCTCGCTTTTGCAGCGCTGGTAACATTCGCCGTGTCCCGTTACCGCTCTTAGAGCTAATTTCAATGATTTTCGTAGTTACGTATTTTAGTTTAGAAACATACATACATTTACAAACTCACACCTGTATTCACAAAAGGCGTAGCAGAACACATGAATTTCTTATTAAAAAAATCAGATCGCAGGTATATGAAGGCGTGAGCAAGGGCGATAAATATGCTAACGGAGGCTTCCCTTATTACCGCCCGTGGTGAGTAGCCCGTGTTACGTCAAGCCCGGGCAGTAAGTGCAAGATCATTGCTAGATGTGACGTAAAAAAATCTGACTACAACGACGCCCATACAAATACTCACTTCGATCCATCTTGGCGCTTGGAGGTACGACCACCGCAGGCCCCGCATATTACTGAGTATTGGGCTTTGGCTGTGTGTTCGTAGTACTACAATATACATATATAGGTTTGAGTGATATATTGACTATAAATTAAAATTATTTGCCAACGGTGAAGTAGGGCCCTCAAGTTTTAGTACGAACGTATGACCATTTCAATAAAGACTTTGTTGCACTAAATGTAAAGTACATTATGCAATGACAGGTGAACTCGTGCTTTCCGGAGCTGCCTGCGTCGCGTGCAATATTTTGGCCAATGGGCGTTGAAGATTTTACCCGCGCAAGCGCGCTGCCTTATGAATGGTTAAAATGTTTTCCAGAAATGCTTTGTGTGCAGGTACATCGTTGTAACTTATATTTGCGGTACAGTAGATAAGATTGAATTTCGCCTGACATGTATAGAAAGTATTCCACTACAGTGGCACTACAAGTAGTTGATCCCAGAGTCAAAGTTATTTATTCTTCAAATTAATGAATGTCAATAAACTACCACCGGTTCGGAATCCCAATCAACAAGTAAACTCTTTTATGCATTCTGCTATGGATGGGTCAGATGGATTCTATCATGGATGGGTAGACCCAGGGTCGTTGCTAGAACCCAAATCAAGCAACTGGTTGAAAGCTAAATCCTCCGCATTGACATTGGACAAAACACGCTTGGCTTTCTTCATTTAAGGATAATTATTCATATGAAGGTTCAAGGCCAGACCATATTAGTTATACTGGTCCTTTTCAGCAAAACAGAATAAATCATGTCCATATATTACGTCATTTCACAACAGGGGAGGGGGTCTTTAGTTAGTTAGGCGGGGAGGGTCCATTGAACGAATTAACAGGATGATAATAGGGGGGTCAAAATTGACAAAAAACGATGACGCAATAGATGGACCAGCCCTTTGCATGAAAAGTGGGTGCATGAAAGGCCAAGTGTGTGTCGGCCCACGCACAATGAAGGGTTCCGTGCCTTCTACTAATGAACCCACATTAGATAATTTATTTATAAACAAAGCGTGTGTGTTGCGCAAGCGCGTGGCGTCCCTGTGGGCGCGCGTGCGGGGCAGCCCTAACACTCTCCTGAAGGTGGTCGCCGAGAGAACGGATAGCCCTATGGTCAAGCATTGGATATCCATGCATGTGAGGCTAAACAATAATTTTAATCTAATGTAATTTAATGTTAATAACTGTATTTACTAACCTACCTAGTTCGTAAGCTAACATGTAATTACTAACCAACTATGGATGATGTCCGAAATAAACAATTTCAATTTCAATTTCAATTTCAATTTCAATTTCAATTTCAATTTAACCGACTTCAATTTAGTACTCCGCCAAGCCACGAAAACTTTTCCAATTTACCACATGAACTGATTTCCGAGAGCAAATGCGTTGATTATTAGAGAGAAAACCCAATCAAGATTCTGATATGATTCCGTTGAAATAGCAACTAATGAAGTGCCAAAGGTGATCCTTGTGGAATCGACGGAAGTCCTCAAATATCGGCCCACATACAGTGATTGCATTTTTTCTCTCTAATACTCAACGCATTTGCTCTCGGAAATCAGTTCATGTTGTAAATTGGAAAAGAAATGTGGAAATGTTCTCGTGGCTTGGCGAAGTACTAAATAGAAATTGGCTAAAACTTTGTTTTTAAAGTAAATTATTATATTACATCATTGGGTAACATTATCATCATGGTCCCATACAAACTAAGTTAACACAATTACATCTTTTTCTACACCATTTAGCTTGGCCTCGCACTGAACGGAATTCAGTCACTGAATCAATATCTGAATCACTCAAGAGCAAATAAAACGGTACACCTTTTATTTGATCTCGAGTGGGGCGGAGGCAGGTCCAGGGACAAGGAAAATTTGCGACCGGTCGCTACTAGCGTTGGGTCTGTCTCTATGGTAGCGGCCTGTCCGGCGGTTAACATGGTAGATGGCCTCGGGGGGAGCAGTTGCTAAGATCCTCGAGGCAAAACTGATTGGGATCCTTCACGAGGTTACCGCCTGTTAACTGCCTGGTTCTACCGCTAGAAACAGGCAGAACGGAAACAATCAGTTGAGCCCATACTTTCATATCCCAACCCATCCTATCCCGTTTATCCCGTCTAATCAGCCGTAAGCGATGACATGGCATGTCGCAGCGGGCTTTCCATCCACAAAGAAGGATGGTTAGCAGTAAAATGCCATCCGCGTGTTTGTGCCGTGCGCGGGGACCCGTACGGGTGGAGAGGGAGGTCCTGGTAGCTGAGTCGACCAGCGGTCGGGATAGTTACTGCTGGGAGACAACACTCTTCTTCGGCTCAGGATTCACCTCACACGGGCGGTCATGGTCTAGCCAGCCATGATCAATCGGCTGTCGTGTCCAGTCTGATGGCCACGGGCGAGTGTCCTGGAGTATGGGGTCTGTAGTCGGTGGAGCACGGGTTGCGAGTCGTCTGAGGAGATGACGAGTAACTCGGCACCGTGCGGACTCACAGGCAACATACTCTTGGGGCGCTATATCAGATTGGTAGCCCTGATGCGTTAACGCATCCCCAGGGTGTGGGCTCCGTGGTGGGTGGGGAGCCAATCTGATGAAACAAGGAGAAAAAGGTCACATGGATCATAAAAAACCTATGACGAAGGAAGGAGAGAAAGCCGTACCCGCAAGGGATGAGGCCAAGGCGCATAGCGCAAATGCTGCACTGGCGGTACGCACTTCTGTCCCAGACAGAGGAGCGAGAGCGAGTAACAGCCGAGCAAGGGGGTCCGTATGGACGCAGAAGGCGCGTAGCGCATTTACAGGCAGAGGCCGTGGTGGAGCGGTCCAAACCGGAGGCACCGTCCGATCTTTTCCCCACGGGTCGAAAAGCGGACACGTCCAGCAGGCCCCCGCAAGGGGACCTGGTGGCGCAGGCGCCGGAGGGGAGGTCAGCGGAACTATGGCCATCTGCAATCGGCCGGCCGGTCCTCTTCCGAATCCTGCTGACGAGCCGGGCGCCGTCGATAGCGTGTCCGCACCCCAGGGTGCGGATGCGTGGTCCGGTGGAGGAGTCGTCGGAAGCAGGAGGCAGAAGAGGCGAGATAACGCCAAGGCAAGGGCTCACACACGCGGGTGCGAGGGCACCCCCCAGGATACACCCACTTCGGGGCCAGGGATGGTGCAAAAGAAGAGGCAACTGGGAGCCAGTGGCGACTCTTCCCTGCTTGTCAGCGACTCCAAGCGAACGAAAGTCACAGCCTCGTTCGCTGAAGTGGCTGCAAGCGAGAGGATGGCCATCGTCCCGGAGGCCTTCCCGGCCGAGAAAATCGGGTTGGGGCATCTGGGCACCATCCAGGGGCTCATTCTGGAGCGTCTGGTTGATGCTCCGGATCCCCTACCCCGAGTCACTCTCGGCAATGTAGTGGCGGGCGCTCTCCACGTCAATTGCCAAGGGAGAGAGTCCGTCACATGGCTCAGGTCGGCAATTGGAGGCGAGGAGATTGCGGGCCTGCACCTGAAGGTCATGGACGCCAAGGATCTTCCAAAACCAGTCAAAATGGCATGGAAAACGAAGATAGTTGGCGGCCATGACGTAAAGTTGCTTCTCCGTGTGTTGCAAAGGTACAATCCTGCGCTGCACACGGAGGAGTGGAAGGTGGTAGACACCTTGACGTCGGATGTGAACACCAGGCGCATCATACTGATGGACCGGGTGTCGGCCGACGTCATCAAGGCAGCTACACACGGGGATCCATCTGAGCTCCTTCAAGCTCCTAGAGGACGCGGAGGAGAGGGCGCTTGAGGGGGCTGAGGACGGCACTTGTGTGGGGACGGGCGCGGGGGGTCCGACGCCGGGGGAGGGCGCGGGGGGTCCGCCGCCTGGGGAGGCCGAGGAGGGCAAGGTGCCAACTGCCATTGGCAAGGAGGCTGAGGTGGCTGGGGCAGTCAAGGAGGAGGGGCAGTCGGAAGCGGAGGCCGGGGACAGGGCGGGCTCCAGTGACAGACTTGCCGAATCCCGCAGGGCCCGAGAGTCATCACCGCTATCGGGGATCGGCTCAGAGGACCTGCAGGGAATGGCGGAGCTGTACCTGGAGCCCTCCATGTCTCCCATGTCCTGCGACGAGACTGTCCAGGAAATGGCTGCTGATCTCAGCACACCAAAATATTAATAGCGCCAATGGCGGGTTTAAGGTGTGTACAAATTAACTTACAACACAACAAGGCGGCCACTGCCCTTCTGGCAAGGCAGCTAAAATGCGACAAGTTCGATATTGCTCTTATTCAAGAACCATATATATATAAAAGTGAAATAAGAGGCTTAGGTGGAACAGGGGGAACAATCGTTCACCTGTGTCCAGATAACAATAATATGAGGACATGTATATATGTCAAAAATGGCATCAATGCTATGCCTTTACATGCTTTCTGTTGCGGGGATCTCACCACGGTGATGATCCAAAAAAAGGGGGAGGGTAAGGAGCTCATTCTATCATCAGCCTACCTCCCCTACGAGGCGACGGATCCCATCACGCAACAACTGCGGGATCTTGTTGCATACGGCAGCCGGGCGAACACCAACCTGATAATCGGCTGCGACGCGAACGCTCACCATGTCATCTGGGGCAGCTCGGATGTCAACAGGAGGGGAGAGAAGGTACTGGATTTCCTGGTAAGCTCCTCTTTACAAGTACTGAATAAAGGCAATGAACCTACCTTCGTCAATTCTAGACGGGGGGAGGTTATTGATTTAACGTTGGCTACTAATAACACTAGTAACAAAATCAACTCATGGCATGTATCTGATGACATATCTCTTTCGGAACACCGATATATATGCTTTAGGTACCAAACTAATATAAAAGCAAATACGGTACGTAAACGGAATCCTAGGTACACGGACTGGTCGGCCTTTAGAAGGGATCTAAAAGTGGACCTAGGAGACCCAAAAGGCAAGCTAAACTCTATTATAGACATAGAATTCGAAGCGGACAAAATAGTACAAGCCGTATATACGGCCTTCACTAATAACTGCCCGGAGAAGAAAACCCTGGCTAAAAAGTTACCATGGTGGACCCCAGAGATAGTTAAGCTCAGGAGGGAAACCAGGGCGATATTTAATGACGCAAAGGCATCTAATGACTTTGGGTACTATGCACAAAAACTCACAGAACTCAGCAAGGCTGTGAGGAAAGCCAAAAGGAGAGCGTGGAGGAACCACTGCGATCAGATTGAGTCAATACCAGAAGGAATGAGACTAACAAAGGCACTAGCAACCACAAAGTCGGTCCCGCTCACATCCATCAGGGACAATGACGGTAGAATGACGAAAACGGGGCTGGAGACCCTTAAGATAATGTGTAACACGCACTTCCCAGGCTCAGTAATACACGACAGCATAACAGACGATGGAGCAATTAGTGTGTTGGAACAAACCACAAGTACGAGACACAATTGGGACACGTCTAAAAAAGTAGTAGATCATAAAAAGATAAAGTGGGCACTTTCAACATTTCAACCTTACAAAGCCCCGGGGCCAGATGGAATCTACCCCATTCTACTACAAGAGGGCGCTAATGTACTAATCCCTCATCTGAGCAGATTGTACAGGGCGTGCTTGGCCTTCGCACACGTACCGCGTGTGTGGAGGATGGTAAAAGTAACCTATCTACCCAAACCGGGTAAGGCGGATTACAGTGAAGCCAAATCGTATAGGCCGATAAGTTTATCGTCGTTTTTCCTCAAAACACTGGAGAAATTGGTAGATAGACACATAAGGGATGGCCCATTAAGGAGACATCCGCTGCACGAACTACAATGTGCATACCAGCCAGGGAAGTCAACGGAAACCGCACTTCACCTGGTAACAACCAGGGCTGAACAGGCTATAGAGAATAAGGAACTATGCCTGGCAGCTTTCTTGGACGTGGAGGGAGCGTTCGATCGTACCACGTATAAAGCTATCAGCGAAGTAGCTGCAAAACATGGTGTAGAGCCCACCCTATGTAAATGTATAGGCAATATGCTAAATGGCAGACTAATAAAGTCATTTCTCTTAGGGGATGAGATAATGGCCACGGCCACAAAGGGATGTCCACAGGGGGGGGTACTCTCACCAACTCTCTGGAGTCTGGTGGTGAACTCACTCCTGGTAGAACTCAATAAGGGTCCCATCCACACGGTGGGATATGCTGATGATCTAGTGATACTGGTTAATGGGAAGTTCCCAGGCACGGTATCAGAAATCATGAACAAGGCACTGCGGATAGTGGAGAAATGGTGCGACCTGCACCAACTATCCATTAATCCAGGCAAAACTGTGGTAATACCCTTTACTAGGAAAAGGACCCTTCCAGGCGTACAGCAGTTAAAACTGTACGGGAGGGTACTAGAACTGTCCGATGATGTGAAATATCTAGGTGTTACACTGGATAAGGAACTGAATTGGAAGAAGCATACAGATCTTACCATCACAAAGGCACTGAGGGTATTTGGAATGTGTAGATCAGCGTATGGCAAAACATGGGGATTGAACCCAAAGGTACTTAAGTGGATCTACACTATGATGGTGAGGCCCATATTATTGTACGGCAGCCTGGTATGGTGGCCAAGGACTTTAATGAGCACATGCAGAGAGGCTCTGATGAAGGTGCAGAGATCGGCTTGCATGGCTATAACAGGGGCGTTTCGTACCACGCCTACAGCGGCGCTAGAAGTCCTACTGGACCTACCGCCACTTCACTTGGTGATTAAGTCAGAGGCGCGGAAATCGCTCTACAGATTAAGAACTCTTGGACTGTGGAGCGACAACAAACCAAAGACTAAACACACAAACATGGAGACTGATGGTTTCTTAGACAGAATAACAAGCATGGGAAGTGACAAAATGCTACCCAAGTTTGTATTCCATAGGAACTACACAACAAAAGTTCCATCCAGGGCTGAATGGGCCGAAGGTCTAGAACCACCTAGGTCTGGTATCGAAGACAGTATATGGTACACGGACGGATCAAAAATGGGATCCGGCACGGGAGCAGGCATTTATGCGAATGACTACAGTAGTAGTGTAAGCATGGGTAGTTTGGCAACCGTCTTCCAGGCGGAGACATACGCTATAATTGCCTGTGCACAGGAGAATATAGACAGGCAAACCAGAGGGCAGACCATCTATATACTCAGTGACAGTCAAGCGGCCCTTAAAGCACTTACGGCGCCGAAAGTGGAATCTAGACTAGTCTATAACGGCGTCCAGGCACTGAACAATCTTGGAAAGCATAATAAGGTGCAACTAGTTTGGATACCAGGGCACGAGGGCTTCATCGGCAACGAAAGAGCGGATGAGCTTGCAAGAGGGGGGTCTACAAATCACTTTGTAGGTCCAGAACCATGTGTGGGACTCTCGCAGGGAACCATAACTTCGGCCTTTAAAGCCCACGCCAAAACCAAACACCAACACGAGTGGAGGAATGAGGCGGGCTTAAGGCACTCTAAGCTCTTCATAGAAGGAGTGGACTCGGGCTGGACTAACAAACTCTGGAAATCCAGTAGGAAGCAGCTCAGAATCATATCTGGGGTGTTCACAGGTCACTTCGGGGTCAAGGATCTCTTGGCCAAGATGGGACTATCGGACAGTTTAGACTGTAGAATGTGTGGCGAGGAGGATGAGACTATGGAACACTTATTGTGTGAATGTCATGCCCTTGCCAGACAAAGAATGAATTACTTCGGTAACGGTTATCCGCAACCAAAGGAATTCAAGGTACTTCCGCTGAGTTGCATCATCCGCTATGTGGAAATGATGGAGCGAAGTTGGGAGTAGACATAAGGAGAGGGCAAATGCACAAAAGATCCCACTGGGTCGAAGTGCATCCGAAAGGGCCCTCATCTAGATAAGATAAGATAAGATAAGATGATCTCGAGTGGCCCAGATACTGAATTCAGTGACTGATTCCGTGAGTTGTGAAGCTGCCTTTAAAGAGTCAACTAAATATCTGCTAAAACTTACATTAATCTTTGAATATCTTGATTTTATAAATGGGACGATTGAATAACAGTTTTTGATAGACATTTTTTTTTATTATTCCTCAGTTTTGAAAAAGCTTCCAAGGCTGCCGGGATGTCATTTGTAGTCTATAATAGATAAATGATATGACATTAAAATACAGTTTCTGCATACCTTCAAAATATTCTATTCAAAATTGCAAGTATTGGTAGAACAGTAATATTTCAGGTTCCAGTACCAACTGACCAGCCATCATCACTATAATTGATACTAGGTCAGTAGAATAACAACTGTTAAAAATAATAATAAATAATAATCAGCCTATATATGTCCCACTGCTGGGCAGAGGCGTCCCACTGCTGGGCAGAGGCCTCTCACGGATGAGAGAGAACAAGCAGTAGTCCCAACAACTGTTATTATAATGAATTATGTATTCCTAAAATTGTAATTGAGAAGTAATTATTATGTTACATAGTGTCCTATGATTCACATAAATTGTAAAAGATTGGTATATTAAGTTACTTAAAAACAACCATATTCCTATGCCCTGCCAGGGTTCTTGTACTTTAGAAATAAGACAAGATGCATATAAATGATTATCCTTATCTTATAGCTGGTTAAATCTATACTAATAAAAGAGGAAAAGTTTGTGAAATTGCAGTTTTAGTTTATAAGTTGGTATGTAATCTCCAAAACGGTGTATACGATTTCAAAAATTCTTTCACCTGCTTGTACAATGGCCTTTCTCGATAGTTCTAGGCTATATATTATCCCGCCGGTTTCCCTGCGTTGCAATACGCGGGCAAAGCCGCGCGGGCAGCTAGTAAAAACTAACATGTTTTTCAATTTAAGTATTTCATATTACTTCATTATTCAAATGTTGTTTTGTTTTGTATTGTTTATGCGGTTTACACCCTAACTGCAAGGGTATGCCTAATTACTACCTTACAATATAAACCCAATTTTCATAGCTGAGACATCATTATGACACATTAAATATTATTCCATCGTTTAGAATATGCTAAATAAGCATGTTTTATTTGAAAAACTTTTCTCTAAAATCAAGAATGGCTGAGATTTTGGACCTATTGCATTCATGAAACATTAGATAGGGCTGGTTTATTAGGTAGCTTCATATGGCCAAAGGGCAAACTCCCTAGGAACACAACCATTTCTGCACTGCACTGTTGTTATTTTAAAGATAAATTTCGTAGAGACTGACACTACTGACTAACCAAGCCAACTAGATAATTTTTCCCTTTTTTTGGTAAATTTAAATAATAAATTATGTAACTATAATATAATATAACTATTACTTTCAGTGTGAAAAAACAAAAATTAAAATGACAGTAAGGTAGTGACATGAAGATGTAAGTTTTTTTTAGCCAGACACATTTAACAAACAGGTTTATAAATATGTATGTATGAGGCCGGTTTATTACCATTTTTATTTAAAAAGAAACCCAGATCATAAGTGTTTGCAAAAGTTGTAGGTACATACAAAACACCCTGCAATGCAGTTAAGGGAATAATCACTTAGCCTTGACCAAATTTATAATTACACAAGGCAGTCTATATGCCGATGGATTCTGAAACCGAAAATAGAATAGGTATTCAGTTTATATTAGTTTTTTCCAGTTGGAAAACATTCTCAAAAACAAAAGTAAACTAATAACATCGAGTTAGGTACATTAAATGTAGTATGCTTAATACGGTAATTAAACATATTAAATTCGTAAATAGCTAGTAATTTACTATTCCTATCGTGTCACATTACGTAAATAACCCCATAGTGCCGGCTGGGTCTAAATTACCTGCATCTCGCCGCAGCCGCACCGATGGCTTCCACATTGTTGTTTTTAAGCACTTGAACCGATAAATTCTTTAGCGTGTGAGCCATTATTTGCGGCGTTTGTACGGCACGTGAAATCCTGTGATCAACTGGCAGCTGGCGCTTCGAGCCGGGTTCGAGCGCTACGCTTATCTCGCGGCAAGATTAGGGTCCCCGAAAAACTGCGCAAAGCTGGAAATAAAATAACATAGCATATGTTCCATAGGGTGCTCCTCCTCAAGTAATTTTTTCCTGGAAATTTTCTCGTAGATTTTAATAGGGTGGCCTTTGCGTGGCCTAATATTGATTGTACTAAAATCTTTTTGCCGAACACTTGGCATAACTTTGAATGGCATACTTTACACTAAGCATAATCTTTATTTTGCTTGAGTGTAGATTGTCAAATTCTTTTTGCTCCTAATACTAAAAACTCAAAAATTAGCCAATTTGAAACAATTTGAATTAAAAAAATATATATTAATTCAGTCGAAATTAGTCCCATGGAGTTTTATCATTCATGTAGTCTTGTGTGCTATAATAAGCTTTCGAAATAAGTATACTCTTCACATAGTTCTTGAATTTATAAAACTTATTACTAACATGAATATTAACCAAAAAGCCAATTACAGGATCTCACTGATAGATCAAGGTAATATTTTCCGCAATTGCCATTAGACATTCAAACTTTAATGCAATATATAACATTACGATTCCTAGTTTTCGAAAATAATATATAGAAAGCTTAGTTCACGAAGTTTCAGAGTGATTCTAAGGCAGGTTGGTGTAGGTAGGACGACGAGCGAAGCAAGGAGGAGTGTTAGGTAGAACCAAAGCGCGGTGCGCGAGCCGAACGAGCGAAGCGAGCGTGCCGCGGCAGTGGCCGTCGAAGTGTCATAAAGAACACTTTTTTATTACCTTATACTTACATATTATATACCTACGTACAATTTGCAAAACGTTATGTACATATCGCATCCCTCAGAGCGGTACGTAAGTAGGAGCTTCGTCTTCGTCGACTTGATGGCGGGCCGTAGAGGGCATATTTCCCAATTGAGAATATATAACAATAATTGTAGTCCAAACAGCTTTGGTACATTTGTTTTCGATAATTCGATGTTCGACACAATAAATGTTATGCAAAACCATAAGTAGAACAATCGATATTATGCGTAGGTAAGGATTTCAGAAAAACAGTATGATATACAACAATAAATGAAATAAATTAATTTTAATTCAAGTAGGCCATAATGGCATTTTCACAAGTCAAAATTCTACCAGCGTTTCTAAAAAAGAAGAAACGCCGAAACAAACTCAACAGTCAGTCATTCTTTGCCATTAAAAAGCTTACTACAATTATAGTTGTTAATCTACTTAAAATAAGTCAAACTGAATATGAATACAAAGAAAAATAAAAATACCGGCCAAGTGCGAGTCGGACTCGCGCACGGAGGGTTCCGTATCACTATTTATAAATATAGCAAAAAAAACAGGTTTGTTGTAAGGGGGCTCCCCTCAAATATTTATTTTATTTTGTTTTTAGTATTTGTTGTTATAGCCAGGGATCGGAAATTCGGAAGCTTTTGTACCTACTTCTAGCAAAACCCCGGAAAAAGCTAAGCAAGGATGGAGTTGGCTTCTTAAAAATAATATTTTAAATATTGTTCCGGGATTCCGAGATTGTATTGGCAATGTTAACATACGCGTTGGCAAACAGTTTTAACGACATACAGGGTGTAACAAAAAATAGTGGTGGTCCTTTTAAGGGCGTAATAGGTAGGTATTGTGTTTTGATTACAGAATATTAGGAATATTTTATATAACGTGTTTTTTTATATGGATCAGGTCGCCCCAGTCAGCCAACGCTCCACACAAATGTAAAAAAAACGCGTAAAGAAACACACTAAATAACAAAATCCAATCATAAATTGTTGTTCAATAGCCAAGTAGAGACGTGAAAACAGAGCACATTTGACACCCGAATACATGTAAAGTACAGCAACGAATGAATCATGAACGTCCCTATAAAACCTAGCTGCGTTCCTATCCCCAACCCTTTAAAACTACCTGAGTTCTTATCTATATAACCGTACTAAAAAGACACCGCCGCCGTCGTAAAGATATCGCTAATATCGCTATCAAGCAATTGTATTGCCGTCCTTTTCTACCTGCTAAACATTAGACTAGGACGGAAATGCAAATATACCGTGTGTCGGTGTAGGTTGATTACCTGTTCACTATTGTATGGATGGGTACATTTGTTTTAATTTCGTTTGTACCATTTTTTTTAAATAAAAGTAACAATACAATTTCAGTTTGATGTAAGCTAATACTGTACTGTTAGTTAAATAAACACATGAATTAAATTACATTTTGTAAGTAGGAATAACTAAAATAGTTTATTTAAATACTTTATTACGTGTACACATACGTAAGTATTTAAATAAACTAATTATGTACTTTAATACATATGTGTACTTTATATTATCCTAATTTTCGGTATTCCAGGAAATCCCGGAAAGTTTATTAGTAAAAGTATATAGAATCCGTCTCCATGCTACTCAACAACAACGCGGTGTAGGTACTGAGGCCACAGAATAGGTACAAAAGGTTCCGAATTTCCGATCCCTGGTTATAGCGGCAACAGAAATACATCATCTGTGAAAATTTCAACTGTCTAGCTATCGCGGTTCTTGAGATACAGCCTAGTGACAGACAGATGGACTGACAGACAGCGAAGTCTTAGTAATAGTAAGTTCTTAAATGTTGTTTCAAGAGCTGGAAAGGAAAACGTTAGTTGGCGAAAATTGCGCACGGAGGGTTGCGTATCACTATTTATAAATATAGCAAAAAAACAGGTTTGTTGTAAGGGGGCTCCCCTCAAATATTTATTTTATTTTGTTTTTAGTATTTGTTGTTATAGCGGCAACAGAAATACATCATCTGTGAAAATTTCAACCGTCTAGCTATCGCGGTTCTTGAGATACAGCCTAGTGACAGACAGACGGATTGACAGACAGCGAAGTCTTAGTAATAGTTAGTTCTTAAATGTTGTTTCAAGAGCTGGAAAGGAAAACGTTAGTTGGCGAAAATTGTTATGCGACATGAAAATCGAACGATGAAAAATGTATGCTATTCGATATAGACCCATTTTAATTAATACTGCCCTTATTCAAAAATCTAAATTTATTGTATAACTTCATTGTTACATGCAGTTCTTACATTACGAAATTATTTTCCCCATTTTGGTCCAAATTGTAATCTATGGCAACATTTGGGCTAAACGTCACGTTCTGCAAATGCGTCACAACGTCAATGTTGCGGAAAGGTCAACTCTCAAGGTTCCGTAGTAAATATTTATTTTAGATGAGACATGAACCTAGAATACTCTGAGGTCTGAGGGGCTACCGCGAAACAAAAACGAACTTCGTTTATGTACCTCCGTCTCCGAGCGATAGAGAGGGAAACATTCGAACGAAGTTCGTTTTCACTTCGCGGTAGCCCCTCGGGCTGTACATGATGCCGTGGACAAGTACAATGAATGTTGTTTCCTTTTCTGTCACACTTATCGAGATTTGTATGCTACCAGCTCGCTCGCACGTTGTATTATTATTACCATAGCCTGTCCAGAGTTATGAGTTATTCTTCATGAGATGAGACTGATGAGATGACCGGTACTGGTAGTGTAAGTAAAATGTAGATCCTGTGATTTTATAAAAACAGACAATCATTTAATTATCAAATATTCCACATTACTACAGTATGTACAGTATATACATGTTTTTGCATACTATACCCGAGCGAGAAAGCCATACCATTCATTGCTTTTTTTATTTTATTTTATTCATACCATTCATTGCGTAGAATGGAACGGTGGAGTAAAGGGGTGTATTCTGATACCCAAGATATATTTTGTCTACATAATCAAATTAATGATTTACAATATTATAGAATAGAAAGAAAGTAAAAAACGCAAAAAAATCTGAATATTATATTATCGAATGATGTTAGATCTGCTACTCTTATTACAATTTCCAATTTGTTTCATAGTGATTTTCATGCGCTTTAAGAATATCACCCTAAACCGGAATGTCAAAATATAATGACGTTATTCTTTCTATGTAAAGAGGTGGATAGAAATTCGTATTTATTTGTTGTTTAATATAATTTGTAATGGCTGCTGAAATCAAGCCCGCACCCAGGACGCCCAACGACAGGTTCTCGACGACGAAGAAGCCGGCTCTGCTGAGTAAGCTGGAGGGATGTACAGACGATGTCAACGCAGCCGTTGTTATTCCTGGCGAGGATGGTGTAATTAGCGTCTGCGACGATAAGTGAGGGTTTTGACTCATTTTAATTAGCCCACATCAGTCTTTGATAGTGCTGCCCAATTTTTGGTGTATAATGACGGGCCTACAGCGTTATCGCCTGAAGTTAAACGTACCCCCAAAGTTCACTACTATTTTCGTGTAATATGCGTAAACCATCTCTTGTTCGGTTGTTATCAGATCGATTTGAATGATATGGTGCCATATGCTCCGCTACTGAACAAAGCCTATTCATTCCTTATACTTTATGAGTTTCTGAGGTGATACATTTCATACAATGTTGTTAATTGACTCCATGTATAGCTTGTTATTCTTGGTAAGGATGTGTATAATATGTCGCCTTTACCATCTATTAGACTTAAACTTACTACAAGTAAAAAACTCTCTGCAACTAAACTGGGACATGCTATATGACAAAAGAGTCATAATATTGCTGCATTGGGTGTCATATTACTTATAACAATTTATAAGCATATGAGGTTTAATGTGCCTGGTTTCAATGCAGGCATTCTTGTAAGAATTAGTAAATGTTACTTGCACTTGATCAAGCTACCAATCCTAGCAATATTATAAATGTGAAAGTTTGGATGTTTGTTACTCAATGAAACAATGAACAGATCAACCAATTTGGATGAAATTTTGCACGAAGATAGTTTATAGCCTGGATTACAATATAGGATTGTTTTTATCTCGTGCCCACACACACTGAGTTTGCAGATAGAAGCTAAGTAATATTTAAGGTTAGTAGTATTTAGCTAAGTAGTATTTTAGGTATAGGACTGTGTGACACAAGGCTGTGCAGACTCTGCCTGGATGCGGAGGAGACGCCTACACACATCCTAACCGAGTACCCCTGCCTCATGCGCAGTCGTAACTCCTTTCTGGGAAAACACATCATGTGCCCAGAGATCAAATTTCTTGAGTTCAATTCTTCGAGTTTGCAGGACTTGACCAAGAATTGTAGTATGTGGCGATCACAATAGATCAGCAATGGTTGCAGTGATATAAGGGCTCTCAGGAAGGAATAATAATAAGGTTCTTATCACAACTTTCATCTTAATATTTATTACTAGAATTTTCTTCAGTTTATAATGTTTCCCTCAATTGTAAGGAAATAACAGTTTAGATAAAAACAATATATAGTTGAATACTATTGTCATAACATAATAGTTCCTTTTTTTTTGGGGACACAAATCAATAAATATGTATTTCTGGATGATAGCTGTAGAATGACAGTGAAACATGTGACGATTGTCACGCAGTGCAGAAAGCAACTGATCATCTCCGACATACAAATGTGTATGATTTGCAGGACAATCAGAGTATGGCTGAAGCGGGACTCGGGGCAGTACTGGCCGAGTATCTGCCAGTACATGCCCTCGGGCTGCACTTCCATGTTCTACACCCCGGAGACTCGGCAGCTCTTCATTGGACAAGAAAACGGCACTGTGTCGGAGTTCACACTGGCTACAGATTGTAATAGAATTAATCCTGTGAGTATATTAATTAGTTTTAATGTCTGTTAATTTTGTATGTGGAAATTCACTACAGTAGTACTGATAGGAAGATCAAGGCACAATGAAAAACTGAAATGCGTATACTAATGGAGCAGACCCGGAATTGACAGGGACTTATCTAGGGTGGTAAAACAAAGAATGTCTTAGATCGCACGTATTAAACGATAAATATGCGATCTGATGCTTTCTTTATTAGCGCCCGTGAGTAGAACATTTTATTTTACGTCTGTCCCTGGCCTGGAAGTGGGATTTTAATGCATTGCTGCTTTATGGCCGGGCATGACGTAAAGAGTTTTTCGAAACAACCAATAGTAGATGCAATATTTTCAATTTTGCTTTCATTTGAAAGAAAAGTGTTAAAAAAATAAAATACTATGATTTATAGTCAAAAATTCGTGACAAACTGTCAATTTAAACTTTCGCGCCTAAACCGATGTGAAGTCACTCATGTTTGTCACTCGCCCACAGATTACAGAGAAAATTAGTCTAGGAGAGATTAGTCTGTGCTCGCCATAATTGTTTGTACGTGGTTCGTCCCTAGATGTCATAGAGTTGCCCGAGTGTTGACTTTTGACAGGAGTGACGTCACCAGACTTGGATTCAAGTTCCGTTTCACATTCAAAATTATCTTCTTCTCGGGCGTTAACACTTGTATCTCTCACTACGCTCAGAATCCTACGTTACGTCTACTATTGTGTTATTCTATTGCGGGATCCCTCGCTACGTTCAGGATTCAGTACACTCGCTCTCCGTAAATATACAATTTTGCTCCCTTGTGACACAAATAACTATTTCTACAGACTAAGGAGTATCTAGCGCACACCGCTCGCGTGACTGGCGTTCAGTTCTCGCTCGGTTGCGAATGGGTGCTTTCCGTGAGTCGAGACAAGTTGTTCTCGTACCACTGCAGCGAGACCGGCCGCCGGATTGGCGGGTACTCCTTCGAGGCTTGGTGCACGGCGTTACAGTATCCTTTGTATAAAAAAAACCGGACAAGTGCGAGTCGGACTCGCCCACCGTTGTAACACATAAAAAATTATAGTCTACAGATTTTTCCCTGTATACTACAAGGGTATAAAACAATATTACTTGCCAATTTCAGAGTTCTAGGTCAACGGAAAGTACCCTATGAATTTTGATTACCTTATGAGTGTCGAAATATACGTTTTTTGCGGAATAAACGGCCGCGTCGTGTTTCTTATGTTAACTTATAAGTCTGATTTTTTACAGCTTCAAGGGACCCTGAGTTAATGGTTTTAATTTCAACTCGATACTTCCCGCGTTCCCAAGATAAAGGGTCTTGACAGACAGACAGACGGACAACAAAGTGATCTATAAGGGTTCTGCTTTTGCCTTTTGAGGTACGGAACCCTAAAAATACATATAAACAGATTATCTCAATCAAAAAAGTTTTTTAGCGAAATTTGTGATTCACCAAGTAAGATAAGACTTTAATCTTATTGTTTTAAGAGTAATCGGCTCAAGTATGATTAATTTTTAGATTTAGGGCTGTGGGAAAAGCAGCTGTCACTCACAAATATAAGACTGTTTCTGTGACTTTTAGTTATTGTATGTGTATGTAGGTTTATATATATATGTATTTATGTAAGTGCATAGTCTTTCTTATAGTTAAGTTGTTTTTATATTCTGTTTTTCTGTTTTCACCTAGGTACTCAAATCTTATCTTTTCTTGCATCGATTGTCTCCACCACCCAAAGGTTGTCTGGAAGAGATTACTCTTTAGCGATAAGACCGCCTGTTGTCTACCATTGTTTATGTTTAATTTACCTCTATTTTTCTAATTTATTTTTAGTCTGTCTGGTGAACAATAAAGAATATTTGTATTGTATTGTATTGTGAGATGGAGGTTTTATCCACAGCCACTATAAAAGGACATATAGCATGTTTTATCAAATTCTCCCGTGTGGTTTCGGGTTAGAAATTCACCACAACCTTTCTTCCCGTGGGTGTCGTAAAAGTCGACTAAGGGAGCAGAGTTGAAGTGTGTTGCGGGTGATGAGTTACCTATCACTGCAACATCTTGTCGATTTGTTAAGCCCACATGTATGCTAAAAGTGTCATTGGAACATAAATTTCATGTGCTCTGCCTACCCCTTTTGGGAATATAATGTATGTGTCAGATCCTACTGAATTGGCAAATGTTAATGTGTTTACTCATCTAGGGGCACGGCAGTGCCCCCGCCAAGTCAAGCAAAACAGCGGCACGGCCGTACCATCCTTCCTCGAAGCAGCTCAGGCCATATTCGCCCCCTCTATAACTTCGTTGTAGATAAAACTAGAAGCCTCAATTTTCAGTTAACAAGCAGGCATTGTATAAACACGGTATATTTCAAATTTCATTCAATTTGAACGAGTAGTTTAAGAATGGTAACTTGTCAAAATTTCTTAAGTTAGTCACTCACTCACTGACTGACCAATCATCAAAACTCTAAGGCATTTCTAGGAGACATAGAAGCTTCAAATTTAAAATACAATTAGTGTTTAGTGTATAAATTAAGGAAACACTAAAATATTTTGCAATTTCGGTCCCGTTTTCTAGATGCACCAACTGCATGAATACCTACATATTATAAGAAAAAATAAGTTCCTAAGCAGCATGCAGGTTCGATTCCCAGTCCAAGTACGCGTTCGTGGGCGACTACAGCGGGCAGATAACCATGCTCAAGCTGGACAACAACGGCGCCACGCTGGTCACCACGCTCAAAGGACACACCGGGTGAGTTGATATCGATACCCGAACCGATTAGGGTCACTATCCACCAGCACGTGCCCTCATACTTTACCCCGGAAACTCGCCAGCTCTTCATTAGATTAGAGATCAGCGAACGAAGAAACCCAAACACCCAATTTCTACCCAAACGCGTGCCTGAAACCTACCGGGTTGCATTTTCTAACTAAACGGCTGCCTGGCGTTGATTTGAGACACTAAATCAAATAATCAATCGTTTCTTGAAAAAGGATTAAGAATGCAGTCAAATGGGGAAAAAAGGAACGCAGGCGCAAGTGGTTGAATAATCACAAAGTTATAAGTTTTAAAGTTTTTTTTGTCCCTTTTCCGCATAACGCACGTTCATATGAAACGATTGTATTTCTATGACGCTCGAGGATCGTGACATCACGATCTGCTGGCATTTTCTCTCTAACAAGCATTGAAACGGTTGTACTTCGTTTTTTTTTTGAGATGTTTGAATGGGATTTTGCTCATTAGGCATATTTTATGCCTTCTTTAATTTGAAGTAATAATACATTTTGAGTATAGCGTGGCTTTCTATTTGTTGGTGGTCGCTCAACGCCGCGCCACCTCGCACAGCTTTGGTGGATACTCACCCGTAGAATTGGATTGGGGGTGACGGCTTTGCCATATAAATATGTCAAAGTTTAAAGATTTGATTGCTAATGCATTCCCGAAATCATCGCGGTTGAATAATAATAATAAACCATTTATTTCAGTCATCTAAGGCCCATAGTTCCAAATACATTAAAGACTAGTATACATACAATTAAAAACGAATTATTATTTGGGTGATAATCCGAGCGAGTATGATTTCAAACCACTAGTAGATAGTTGACAATAGATATAGTGATAGTTGTTAAACCGGAAAATATAATGGGTTTCATGATGCTAAACCACAAATCTGAGGTATATTGAGAAAACAAATCAACTTAAAAACCAACTTTTTTTAAAGCAGTTACGCTGCTAACGAAAATTATAAATTTTAAAGTAAAGGAAAAATTGAAAAATTCAATGCTCCGAGCCGGAATAAAAAACAAAATTAATTTACTATGGGGTGGCGCATCGTTACTGACGATTTCTCAATATAATTTGAGACGTTGGTGCCGTTAAGAAGCCGAAGTCTTCTGGTAGATGTCGCTACACGCCTCCCTAAGGCGTTGTATGAAGGAACTGATTGAAGGATTTGGTGCCCGAACCGGATTGTTCCGATAGCTCAGTTGGTTAGTAGCGACGGGCCATGAATGCCTGTGGTCGCCGGTTCGAATCCGGCTGGGATTATAACTTAATAACCCTAACCCCTTCATCCTGGCAGACCAAACAGATATGCTTCTGACACTATTTATATTAGGATTATTTTTTATATATTTCATCATGGGTCCCATGATTCGATTTCAGTTCTGCTAAATATTGGTTCAACGAGATTACGAGTTATAAAATGAAGGCAATAATCAACATTATTGGAAACAGCCCCCCCGTGTGGTGTCGGGTTACAATAGCACCACCCCCTTACTCCCCGAAGAGTCATACTAAGGGAACAGGATTGAAGTGTGTTATGGGTGATGGGCGCTAGCTAGTCGACAAAATGTGAGGTCGTAGTGATAGGTTTAGCAACATTGCTGCTTAAAGTGGTACTGGAACTTAAGTTTCATGTGCTTTGCCTACCACTTTTGGGAATAAAGGCGAGAATCTATGTCTGTATGTAAAGAAACAGTCGAATTGAGAACCTCGCCTTTTATCCGACTATTTGAAATAATGGTACGAGTATTCGCACCTTTGAGACTGACTTCCCCGTGTGTTCCCAGGTCCGTGCGCGTTCTGAACTGGGCGCCGCAGCCGCAGCTGCTCTTCAGCGGGTCCTTCGACCAGACAATTATAGTGTGGGACATCGGCGGACAAAAGGGCACGGCTTACGAGCTACAGGGTCACAGGTAAACCACCTTTCTCATTGACGGGGAAGGGGATGACTATATTGTATTACTTGGGCAAAGGTCCCGGGTGTCTGCTGGATGTGGGTGGCGCTGGACGGGTCATTGTGACACTCTTTCGGGGAGCCCTATGTCCGGCAGTGGACATCTTTCGGCTGATATGATGTTGAAGATGACCCTTTTCTACATGTACTTTTCTTATATGTTAGGTATTTTATGAACCACTAGCTGCCCGGCCCGGCTTCGCGCGGATTACGCGTTTTCCCGTAGGAATGAAGCATTTTCCCGCGGTAAAGAGTAGTCTATGTTCATCAGGGATGATTTTGGGCTGATGGTTAAATCATTTTTCAAATCGATCCAGTAGTTTCGGAGCCTATTCAATACAAACAATCAAATATTTTTACGAGATTTTATTTAGTTTCACCTGTCCCGTTGTCTGTCTGTGTGTCTGTCTGTCTGTAATCCAATCTTGCAAGCAGAATTTGACTTACTTCCCGGTGACCGATTGAGCTGAAACTTTGGGTATAAGTACAGTTTGGATGACAATTCAATATTTTGGTAGGTACCATCGATCTGATCTGATGATGGAGACGGAAGGTGGCCATGGGAATTCAGTACTTAACCGACGTAACCCCGCTGAGTTTGGGTTCGTTGGAATCTTCTCAATTAGTAGTTGATGATGGTATACAGAAAAGTACAGTCTGCAATAAAAGCTTGTCCCAAAAATATTTTTTTTGTCAGAAACTTATTTCTCTATTATGTTAGTGTAGATTTTCGCGCGATAAGTTTATATCGCAAGGACGTATAATGTTACTACTTTTTTTGGCCTCGAACGTTAGATCTGACGATCTGACTGGTCTGAATGATTGGATCTTAAAGTGTATGTATATTGCAGCAACAAGGTGACCGGGCTGTGGTACGTCGGCAGCTGCACGCGCCTGGTGTCGGGCGGCGAGGACGGCGCGCTCGGCGTCTGGGAGATGGGCGTGCGGCGCCGCGAGACGCCCGCGTGGCGCGAGGCCGACCTGTGCCAACTCTGTCGCGCGCCCTTTATATGGAACGTGCGCGCCATGATGGAGAAGAAGCAGCTAGGTTAGTCACTATTTCTCCACGGATGGCGCGAGGCCGACCTGTGCCAACTCTGTCGCGCGCCCTTTATATGGAACGTGCGCGCCATGATGGAGAAGAAGCAGCTAGGTTAGTCACTATTTCTCCACGGATGGCGCGAGGCCGACCTGTGCCAACTCTGTCGCGCGCCCTTTATATGGAACGTGCGCGCCATGATGGAGAAGAAGCAGCTAGGTTAGTCACTATTTCTCCACGGATGGCGCGAGGCCGACCTGTGCCAACTCTGTCGCGCGCCCTTCATATGGAACGTGCGCGCCATGATGGAGAAGAAGCAGCTAGGTTAGTCACTAGTTCCCCACGGATGGCGCGAGGCCGACCTGTGCCAACTCTGTCGCGCGCCCTTCATATGGAACGTGCGCGCCATGATGGAGAAGAAGCAGCTAGGTTAGTCACTAGTTCCCCACGGATGGCGCGAGGCCGACCTGTGCCAACTCTGTCGCGCGCCCTTCATATGGAACGTGCGCGCCATGATGGAGAAGAAGCAGCTAGGTTAGTCACTAGTTCCCCACGGATGGCGCGAGGCCGACCTGTGCCAACTCTGTCGCGCGCCCTTCATATGGAACGTGCGCGCCATGATGGAGAAGAAGCAGCTAGGTTAGTCACTAGTTCCCCACGGATGGCGCGAGGCCGACCTGTGCCAACTCTGTCGCGCGCCCTTCATATGGAACGTGCGCGCCATGATGGAGAAGAAGCAGCTAGGTTAGTCACTATTTCTCCACGGATGGCGCGAGGCCGACCTGTGCCAACTCTGTCGCGCGCCCTTCATATGGAACGTGCGCGCCATGATGGAGAAGAAGCAGCTAGGTTAGTCACTAGTTCCCCACGGATGGCGCGAGGCCGACCTGTGCCAACTCTGTCGCGCGCCCTTCATATGGAACGTGCGCGCCATGATGGAGAAGAAGCAGCTAGGTTAGTCACTAGTTCCCCACGGATGGCGCGAGGCGGACCTGTGCCAACTCTGTCGCGCGCCCTTCATATGGAACGTGCGCGCCATGATGGAGAAGAAGCAGCTAGGTTAGTCACTAGTTCCCCACGGATGGCGCGAGGCCGACCTGTGCAAACTCTGTCGCGCGCCCTTCATATGGAACGTGCGCGCCATGATGGAGAAGAAGCAGCTAGGTTAGTCACTAGTTCCCCACGGATGGCGCGAGGCCGACCTGTGCCAACTCTGTCGCGCGCCCTTCATATGGAACGTGCGCGCCATGATGGAGAAGAAGCAGCTAGGTTAGTCACTAGTTCCCCACGGATGGCGCGAGGCCGACCTGTGCCAACTCTGTCGCGCGCCCTTCATATGGAACGTGCGCGCCATGATGGAGAAGAAGCAGCTAGGTTAGTCACTATTTCTCCACGGATGGCGCGAGGCCGACCTGTGCCAACTCTGTCGCGCGCCCTTCATATGGAACGTGCGCGCCATGATGGAGAAGAAGCAGCTAGGTTAGTCACTAGTTCCCCACGGATGGCGCGAGGCCGACCTGTGCCAACTCTGTCGCGCGCCCTTCATATGGAACGTGCGCGCCATGATGGAGAAGAAGCAGCTAGGTTAGTCACTAGTTCCCCACGGATGGCGCGAGGCCGACCTGTGCCAACTCTGTCGCGCGCCCTTCATATGGAACGTGCGCGCCATGATGGAGAAGAAGCAGCTAGGTTAGTCACTAGTTCCCCACGGATGGCGCGAGGCCGACCTGTGCCAACTCTGTCGCGCGCCCTTCATATGGAACGTGCGCGCCATGATGGAGAAGAAGCAGCTAGGTTAGTCACTAGTTCCCCACGGATGGCGCGAGGCCGACCTGTGCCAACTCTGTCGCGCGCCCTTCATATGGAACGTGCGCGCCATGATGGAGAAGAAGCAGCTAGGTTAGTCACTAGTTCCCCACGGATGGCGCGAGGCCGACCTGTGCCAACTCTGTCGCGCGCCCTTCATATGGAACGTGCGCGCCATGATGGAGAAGAAGCAGCTAGGTTAGTCACTATATCCCCACGGATGGCGCGAGGCCGACCTGTGCCAACTCTGTCGCGCGCCCTTCATATGGAACGTGCGCGCCATGATGGAGAAGAAGCAGCTAGGTTAGTCACTAGTTCCCCACGGATGGCGCGAGGCCGACCTGTGCCAACTCTGTCGCGTACCCTTCATATGGAACGTGCGCGCCATGATGGAGAACAAGCTAGGTTAGTCACTAGTTCCCCATAATTTAACTCCTTATAGTGATTATTTGTGCACGTAAGCGTAATACCTACACGGAATCTTTGGACTGCTGTACGCCTAGCGGTTACGTTAGCTAGACACTCCCACAGATTAATCCAATATAATGATCTCTTTTGATCATAAGCATTGTAATCGGTCAGGTGTCAGTCTGAAAAGCCTTAAGGTAATGTTTTTTTAGGGTTGCATTTTAATCTCTACCTTGTGAACGAGCTATGAAATCTCCGATCTTTGCTTATGTAATGTGTTGTTTGTCCAGGACTGAGGCAGCACCACTGCCGCTGGTGCGGCGCGGCGGTGTGCGCGGCGTGCTCGCCGCACCGCCTGCCGCTCCCCGTCATGGGCTTCGAGTTCCCGCAGCGCGTGTGCTCCGCCTGCTACGACACGCTGCGGCACGAGCCGTGAGTACACACTTGTGTTCGACCAGGACTGAGGCAGCACCACTGCCGCTCCCCGTCATGGGCTTCGAGTTCCCGCAGCGCGTGTGCTCCGCCTGCTACGACACGCTGCGGCACGAGCCGTGAGTACACACTTGTGTTCGACCAGGACTGAGGCAGCACCACTGCCGCTCCCCGTCATGGGCTTCGAGTTCCCGCAGCGCGTGTGCTCCGCCTGCTACGACACGCTGCGGCACGAGCCGTGAGTACACACTTGTGTTCGACCAGGACTGAGGCAGCACCACTGCCGCTCCCCGTCATGGGCTTCGAGTTCCCGCAGCGCGTGTGCTCCGCCTGCTACGACACGCTGCGGCACGAGCCGTGAGTACACACTTGTGTTCGACCAGGACTGAGGCAGCACCACTGCCGCTCCCCGTCATGGGCTTCGAGTTCCCGCAGCGCGTGTGCTCCGCCTGCTACGACACGCTGCGGCACGAGCCGTGAGTACACACTTGTGTTCGACCAGGACTGAGGCAGCACCACTGCCGCTCCCCGTCATGGGCTTCGAGTTCCCGCAGCGCGTGTGCTCCGCCTGCTACGACACGCTGCGGCACGAGCCGTGAGTACACACTTGTGTTCGACCAGGACTGAGGCAGCACCACTGCCGCTCCCCGTCATGGGCTTCGAGTTCCCGCAGCGCGTGTGCTCCGCCTGCTACGACACGCTGCGGCACGAGCCGTGAGTACACACTTGTGTTCGACCAGGACTGAGGCAGCACCACTGCCGCTCCCCGTCATGGGCTTCGAGTTCCCGCAGCGCGTGTGCTCCGCCTGCTACGACACGCTGCGGCACGAGCCGTGAGTACACACTTGTGTTCGACCAGGACTGAGGCAGCACCACTGCCGCTCCCCGTCATGGGCTTCGAGTTCCCGCAGCGCGTGTGCTCCGCCTGCTACGACACGCTGCGGCACGAGCCGTGAGTACACACTTGTGTTCGACCAGGACTGAGGCAGCACCACTGCCGCTCCCCGTCATGGGCTTCGAGTTCCCGCAGCGCGTGTGCTCCGCCTGCTACGACACGCTGCGGCACGAGCCGTGAGTACACACTTGTGTTCGACCAGGACTGAGGCAGCACCACTGCCGCTCCCCGTCATGGGCTTCGAGTTCCCGCAGCGCGTGTGCTCCGCCTGCTACGACACGCTGCGGCACGAGCCGTGAGTACACACTTGTGTTCGACCAGGACTGAGGCAGCACCACTGCCGCTCCCCGTCATGGGCTTCGAGTTCCCGCAGCGCGTGTGCTCCGCCTGCTACGACACGCTGCGGCACGAGCCGTGAGTACACACTTGTGTTCGACCAGGACTGAGGCAGCACCACTGCCGCTCCCCGTCATGGGCTTCGAGTTCCCGCAGCGCGTGTGCTCCGCCTGCTACGACACGCTGCGGCACGAGCCGTGAGTACACACTTGTGTTCGACCAGGACTGAGGCAGCACCACTGCCGCTCCCCGTCATGGGCTTCGAGTTCCCGCAGCGCGTGTGCTCCGCCTGCTACGACACGCTGCGGCACGAGCCGTGAGTACACACTTGTGTTCGACCAGGACTGAGGCAGCACCACTGCCGCTCCCCGTCATGGGCTTCGAGTTCCCGCAGCGCGTGTGCTCCGCCTGCTACGACACGCTGCGGCACGAGCCATGAGTACACACTTGTGTTCGACCAGGACTGAGGCAGCACCACTGCCGCTCCCCGTCATGGGCTTCGAGTTCCCGCAGCGCGTGTGCTCCGCCTGCTACGACACGCTGCGGCACGAGCCGTGAGTACACACTTGTGTTCGACCAGGACTGAGGCAGCACCACTGCCGCTCCCCGTCATGGGCTTCGAGTTCCCGCAGCGCGTGTGCTCCGCCTGCTACGACACGCTGCGGCACGAGCCATGAGTACACACTTGTGTTCGACCAGGACTGAGGCAGCACCACTGCCGCTCCCCGTCATGGGCTTCGAGTTCCCGCAGCGCGTGTGCTCCGCCTGCTACGACACGCTGCGGCACGAGCCGTGAGTACACACTTGTGTTCGACCAGGACTGAGGCAGCACCACTGCCGCTCCCCGTCATGGGCTTCGAGTTCCCGCAGCGCGTGTGCTCCGCCTGCTACGACACGCTGCGGCACGAGCCGTGAGTACACACTTGTGTTCGACCAGGACTGAGGCAGCACCACTGCCGCTCCCCGTCATGGGCTTCGAGTTCCCGCAGCGCGTGTGCTCCGCCTGCTACGACACGCTGCGGCACGAGCCATGAGTACACACTTGTGTTCGACCAGGACTGAGGCAGCACCACTGCCGCTCCCCGTCATGGGCTTCGAGTTCCCGCAGCGCGTGTGCTCCGCCTGCTACGACACGCTGCGGCACGAGCCGTGAGTACACACTTGTGTTCGACCAGGACTGAGGCAGCACCACTGCCGCTCCCCGTCATGGGCTTCGAGTTCCCGCAGCGCGTGTGCTCCGCCTGCTACGACACGCTGCGGCACGAGCCGTGAGTACACACTTGTGTTCGACCAGGACTGAGGCAGCACCACTGCCGCTCCCCGTCATGGGCTTCGAGTTCCCGCAGCGCGTGTGCTCCGCCTGCTACGACACGCTGCGGCACGAGCCGTGAGTACACACGTGTGTTCGTGCAAGGTTTCCATTCCTTGGTATTAGCCCATTCTAACTACATACAGTCTCAAGCTCAGCGCTGCGCAGGCCAACGATTGGGGGTACGTGGGGAAGCGGGAGGCAAAGAAATTTAGCGCGAACTCAATGAGTTTTAATGCAACTTCGGTTTCATATTAAGAGGCCTCGGACCCTCAGATAACGATTTTCAACAAACCGTAATTAATGGATATTAATATGGCGGTCGCTTTTTTGAAATCCAAGCTCTAATTCGTATTAACGATTTTGAACGACATCGGAAGATAAATTAAATATTTATTTTTCTATTTAAAGATCTGATTGAGTAAGAGTTTATTTATAAAGAACAACATACTTATGAAATGTTTAAATAGTATTTTATGCAATCGTTATACATATAATGATACTTTTTCTACGAGTTAACTGAACTAATTCTGTACCTACTCATGACGGCGTCCTATTGGTCAAATACATTTTAGTTCAGTAAAGGCGCCACTTAATTGGTCGAATTTATTTTAGTCGTCTAAACAGTTGTAAAATGTTGAGTTGGGACCTCCATAGTAAAAAGTATGTGTATGTATATTAGTTTGGTTTACAAAGTCTTAACTCAAACATTAAAGTCGACGAGTATAAAAAAACATATTATATTACCCTACAGAGTCCTGTGGGCTATGTCCTTAGATATGTGTCCAATTTATAGTATTTTTAACCCCCAACTCAAAAAGAGGGGTGTTATAAGTTTAAAGTGCCTGTGTATCTGTGTGTCCGTCCGATTTCAATGCGTTTTCCGCTTCGCTACATTACAACACAATCGGTTCAGCCGGTTCTGAGATCATGAACTTCGAAATGAAAATATGAAGGAATGAACATTTTCGAAGTTATTAATTATTTCTAAGACACTCTGTCACTGGTGTCTCTTGGCTTACTGGGAAAAGATTGACCCAAATCCATACTAATATTATAAATGGGAAAGTGTATGTGTGTGTTTGTTTGTTTGTCCGTCTTTCACGGCAAAACGGAGCGACGAATTGACGTGATTTTTCAAGTGGAGATATTTGAAGGGATGGAGAGTGACATAGGATAGTTTTTATCCCCGAAAAGGGGGTAAAAGTTTGTATGGAGCTGCGATATAAACGAGTTCCACGCGGACGGAGTCGCGGGCAGAAGCTAGTATTGTAATATTTTCTAAATTCCCTTCCAGGCGCGAGTCCCTAGCGTCGTTCCACGATATGAAGCACGCGGTGGCGTCGCTGTTCGTGGACGAGGCGACGGGCCGCATGGTCACCGCGGGCAAGGTAATCATGTTTCCTGACTCGAGGATGTTTCGTAAATTAAGTATGTATTTATCTATATAAGTAGGTATGACGCCGTCTAGTATCCAAAGTACAGTAGACGCCCTCTGCCCCATCTAGGGGACAAAGGAACATGAGTACTCCTCTGTAGTCTTCGCTGTTCAATGCCTCGTAGAAATCCACATTTTGCTGCCAAGCCACTGTCTTGTCCCCTGCGACCAACTGTGTTTTGAAATTGAAATTCATTTATTTGCTGAACATTACGTACATTTTTGAAGGTGGTAGACATTTTTTTGTATAAGTAACATTCATCCCTTATTAGAGTAGGCATGCAAAACATAGGACACAATAATACATTATAAACACATAAATTACTAATATGATTACATTCGAAAGAAAAATTAATTGATAATAATAATAATAAAAACACATAACATTACCTAAGTCAACTAATTAAGAATCATTACCAGTCAGTATTGACGACCGCTTTAGCCTAGTTGGTAGTGACCCTGCCTACGAAGCAAGAGGTCCTGGGTTCGAATCCCGGTAAGGGCATTTATTTGTGTGATGAACATGAATATTTGTTCCTGAGTCATGGATGTTTTCTATGTATTTAAGTATTTATTTATCTATATAAGTATGTTTATCGTCGTCTAGTACCCATAGTACAAGCTTTGCTTAGTTTGGGACTAGGTCGATTTGTGTCAGATTGTCCCCAAATATTTATTTATTTATTTATTATACAAAACATTGTGTTGAGTTTTCCTCCCCACTACCACGATTGAGCAAATTACTCAACAAATTTAGCGATTCTATCGACATAAACTTTGACTCAATAGCCAAGATTAGAAATTTGTTCATTTAGTTAATTAACATCACTTGCTTTCTTTATTTTTATTAAGTCCTTGTTTAAATTGGCATGATGTGTTTACTTGTAAGTAGTTAAGCATAAGACACTTAAACTATATAAACTATCTGTAAGTATCAATGTATTGACTGTTGGTGAACCTTTAAATAAATAAAGTAAGTAAACTCAGGCATATAACATCTATAGAAATAGATTTTCATAACGTTACATTAAGGGGTACCCGAGGTTATCATCGATTTTTGACAAGTTTTGAATCGTATCTCCTACTTTTGTACAATAGATAGAATTATAAGTAATACGGCTATCGGTTCTTTAATCTTTTATCTCCATTTTTGTCAATCGGATTTTGAAAGAAATGAATAAGTACTTAATTTTGTATGATTTTTTTAAACATTACCTAAAAATACACTTATTTCGTATCTCTATTGACGTGAAAGATCTGACATATACGAAATCTACAAATTGGTGGTCTATGACATCTCTAAAAACGTTTTTATTTTAAACTAATTAACACAAAAGGTATGGCCAGAAACTCTGTTTTATGGCCTAAAATTATTCAACTTTTATGCCAAATATCTCGAAAACTAAGAACTTTAAAGTAAATATGGGATACTTATGAGTACGTATATTGCTTAAAGCCGTTGTTGTTATAGTAAGCTACAAAAAAATATTAGAAAACTTTGATAAATAAAATTTGGTTCGGTTCTTTTTTACGAACACAAACGAATTATAACGGCATGTTCATCTAAAATAGGTACGTTCAATGATATCGAAAGTAAAGATACGCCCGTCCGAACAATATTCGCTTGACATACTGTGACACACTGTGACAGTTGAAGACGGCCCGCAATTGCCAGTGTCGGGCCACCGCATTGGACGAATTACTCGTGCGCGATGGGCCTATCTTTACGAAGTAATACATATATATCTATGGGTACGTTGATAAGTTTATGTTAACGGCCATGACTATGCTTGGTTTAGGACGAGCTCAATTTTCGTTAGAAATGTCTCCAAATATTTATTGTTTGAATTGCTACGGAAGATACGGTAGCCTACTGGTTCAGGCGTGCGGCTGTCAAGCGGCGGTCGTGGGTGCGAATCCCGGCTCGTACCTACCATTAAGTTTTTCGGAACTTATGTGCGGAATATTTATCGTTACCTTTTCGTTGAAGGAAAACATCGTTAGGAAACCGAGGTCTTATCCCAATAAGGTCTAGTTTTCCCTCTGGTTTGGAAGTTCAGATGGCAGTCGCTTTCGTAAAACTAGTGCCTACGCAAAATCTCGGGATTAGATGTCAAAGCGGACCCCTAGCTTCTTTAGGCCACAACCAGGAATAACGCTAGGAGGATGATGATTTATTTATTTATTGTAGGACCGCGTGATCAAGGTGTGGGACGTGGCGGCGCTGCTGGCGCCCGCGCCTCGCGCCGGCACCAGCGACCAGTAGCCGGCCGCCCACCAGTGGCCGGCCGCTCACCAGTAGCCGGCCGCCCACCAGTGGCCGGCCGCTCACCAGTAGCCGGCCGCCCACCAGTGGCCGGCCGCTCACCAGTAGCCGGCCGCTCACCAGTAGCCGGCCGCCCACCAGTGGCCGGCCGCTCACCAGTAGCCGGCCGCCCACCAGTGGCCGGCCGCTCACCAGTAGCCGGCCGCCCACCAGTGGCCGGCCGCTCACCAGTAGCCGGCCGCTCACCAGTAGCCGGCCGCCCACCAGTGGCCGGCCGCTCACCAGTAGCCGGCCACCCACCCGTGACCGGCCCCCGGCTCCGGCGAGGTACCGTGTCGAGTCACTGAAGAGAACGCAAGCAAAAATCGAATTTGTGCTCTGACTGTTAGGTAGTTTTTTTGCTTGCGTTTCTTGGCAGGAGTTAATGTTACGGTTTCGGACGTACTATACACAGGGTTCGTGCTAGTAGAACATAGCAAAGTCGGTCATAATTTCAGGTGACTTCAGTAGCGGTGGTCTCCTTAAATGTATATCACATTGCCGCAGCTGTCGGTCGAATTCGCGACCGAACCTTAATGTACGATTCCCACCGAACGGGTCGGGCCGACGCGCATTCTATTACATGCAAAGGAATTTGAACCGTCTATACAGTAGTTACATTTCATATTTGAATGAATCGTGCATCCACTGCGAGGCGGCGGCTACCGACGCGATCGGTGGGAATTGTTATCAAATATGAATTGTATCTGCTGTATATACGGTTCAAATTCGTGTGCATGTAATAGAAAGCGCGCCGGCCCGACCCGTGCGGTGTGAAACGTACATAAGTGTACGGCCTGAGTGCATGCTCCGCTACGAGCGGAACGTGGAGCGTCCATACAAATGCTGTTGTCCACTAGAATCCCCTGGCCTGGTCCCCCAGGGATGAAAAACGGTTAGGTTGTTAGACTGCGACCCTACAGCGCGCGAGCCGAGCGAGCGAAGCGAGCGTGACACGGCAGCGTCCGGCGAAGCGTCATAAACGAACATTATCATTTTTTCCTAGTTGAATATAAAATAATTGCTGCCTTGGTTCCCCTGGGTGATCGGGGTCTGGTGATTAACGTGGATAACGTGATATAATTTGTTTTTTTTTTTATATGGACGCTGCACGCCCAGCTCGTAGCAGAACGACTGAAAATATGACATTGCATAGGAGTGGTAATGTACAGGAGTAAGCGTTTCCGTGCTCGACGTAACGAGGGGAATCTAAGGGTAACCGTGTCTAGTGTTGTCAAGCAAAAGAAATGGGTATTCTATACAAAACACATCCTCAGCTTTTCTCTACTGCGACTGGCTGGTCGGACGTATATCAAGTACGATATTTACGTCGGCCTAAACGGTACTACTAGTTCAGCCCTATTATTCATGAGGCAACCGTATAGCTCGCGGGATTTGAACTCCCGCAGTGTTGTGGAACCGCTATATCCGCCCCAGGCCAAGTTGGCTCAGTTCGGGTTGCACGGGAAGGTTTCAGAACACTTCGGGAGCTCGAATACCGCTACGCGTCACTGCTTTTACTATATCAGTAAGTCTTCTTATTTTCCTAATTTATCACTGACGAGAGAGCCGTAATATTACGGTGGTTGAGCGGGTAATTGCGTCTAGCTCTAGCTATTGCCTCTCGGCAGTAACAAAATAGTAAGACGTAAGAAGTTCTTAAGAGGCTGGTCCTTAATTGTAAACTGTCTTTGGCCGACTTTTGTGTGAGACTATAGTCTATATAATATAGATATAGAATGTCCCAAAAATAGTGAATGGATGACTTTATAATAAACGCGCTTCTTATATTTAACTAATTACGAATCCATCGAAAAGGTAACACTTGGCATATGGAAATGATTAAATGCTTATATATTAGTGTAATATGTCGTGTTTGTTTACGCAACGATTTACTAATATTGTTTTTATTCTGAAAATCGTGTTATTTATTGTTATGGTGCTGTCACCTTGAAATTGTTTCACTAATTGTATGTGTACTATGATATGTAAAAACGTTTTTATAAGTCATTGATGCTTTTCGGCCATGCTTGAAATGTTAAATAAAAACTGTGTTCACTATTTTTGGGACTTCACTAACGCGCATCTATCAGATACACTAATAAATCCCCATCTGTACATATTACGACCTTTTACACACTAGCGTCTATAATCGATATAAGCTTTAGGGCCGATTTTTCAATTCCCAGATAAAACTATCTGTCTGATAAATGTTAGCTCTGTCCTTCTTTCATATGACTTAAGTAAAAGATGGTGATAATTTTAACTGACGGATAACTTTATCTAGAGATTGAAAAATCGGCCCTTAGTCGATGTCTAACTTGTAGTGCATCAAAGGTGTTAGGTGATCAGATGAAGTTTGTAACTTAATGTCGTCTTCTCCATGTTTATTTCTTGTCAAATAACTTGATGAAATAACCGATTGGGCAATAAAAATTATCCGTCCACGGGCTAGGCCAAGACATCCACTGGCGGCGGTAGCGGTGCGCCATAAGTAGGAGCGAGAGGCCGCGCTCCAATGTCTCGCTCTCTCATACGGAGTGCAGTAGTACCACAAATATAAGTTACATCGGCAATCTTCGTCCACGCCGACGAGTGCTGACAAGTACCGAATGAAATCGAACGTATGACCATTTCAATAAAGACCTTGTTGCACTATACGTAAGGTACAATATGCAATGACAGGTGAACTCGCGCTTACCTGCTCATGGCGCCAGACAAAATGGCGGGCGCCGGAGCTGCCGGCGTCGCGCGCAACATTTTGGCCAATGGGCGTTGAAGATTTTACCCGCGCCAACGCGCTGCCTTATGATCGTTTAAGATGTTTTAAAAAAATGCTTTCTGCGCAGGTACATCGTTGTAACTTATATTTGTGGTACTACTGTACCGCTGCCGCTCCAAGTCGTGGCCTAGCCTTCGCACCTTGCGATTTTTTCCAGAAACGATTCGGCAGGATACAGCCGCGCTCCTTTCTGTAATAATGCTACTAACGCGATTCCCGATTACGATTCAGGGCGGCAGGCTTTGGCCATTACGAGCGGGCAATATGGCATGCGTTTTGGAAGTCTCACGCACTCCGCATGCGATAATGTGCCTTGATGAATGCAGACGCGATAGTCAACAGATACTTATATATATGATTGAATGATTAACTTCTCTGCGCGTTGTAAATGCGACAAACAACTAAAAATAAATGCGTTTGAAGAACCATCAACTGCAGTCACCGTAAAGTTACTGTGCAATGGAATGGTACTGATCTTTATAGACAATAAATGCCAGTGTGTTGGAGGTATCGTTAATTGTACTGAATACTAATATGTTCAGTACAATTAACATAATAATAGCATAAATGTATTAGTGAGTATCTGTCATTAAGGGAGCGTTCGAAAATGGTCCTATCGATTTAGTCGCATATCTTACGATAACTCTTCCTATTTCTTCCTAGTCTGCCCCAAGGTTTTTATTAATCGCATCAGAATAGCCTTTGCAAATGTAATGGCGCTGAGCCGTACAGCGATGGATTAAAAAAAAACGTATTTAAGGACTTAATTCGTCTACAATTTCATTGATAGCATTGTTTAACACAGTCACTGCCAAGAATCGCTACGCGCTACGCTCGTAGCGGATCCTGTGGTGTTCCTCGTAGCGGATCCTGTGGTGTTCCTCGTAGCGGATCTTGTGGTGTTCCTCGTAGCGCAAAGCGACTACGGCGTAGCCGCCCGCTAGGCGGGTTCCTGGCAGCGAAAGTATTACGAAAATTATTCGTATGATATTCGGTCAAAAATGTGTGTGCGCCTCTTTTGAGAAATCGACTTTAAAGACAAGGTTGCTCAGATTTTTTGAACCTTTGGAAACGTACATATGTTTTTGAATTTGACTGTACAATGTATATTTCGTTAGATAATTAAATTAATGATATTGTAGGCGAACACACTTATTATTTTGAAATACACACATGTGTATATCTTGTCATACTTACGCACACACGAGCAAGCGTTAAGTTGGTTCGATATATTGTGTGCCTATGTTTGCTGAAACGTCATGTAGAAAGCGTCATTAATGTCATTTTCAATTTATTATTGAACACACGAGTTTTACTGATACTGAGAGGGTAAATTAACGTTCATTGTGAGAAATGGATGAATGAATGAGATGGAAAATCCTACGTAAGCGACTGATTCATTCGTAAGAACACTGTCCTTGTCCGCGACATTGTAATCTGAGCTGTAAAACCTAACGCTTAAGGTTACTTTTACACTTGAAAGGACAATGTTCTTTTGTTTACTCGAACTAAACCTAACCTAACCTAACCTGTGAATCCCTTTAAGACCAGATTCGCTAAGATTGTAAAATATTTATAAAACTAATGAGAGCTGCTAGGAGAGACTTTTGTATTGAGTCCAAAAGAAGCAATGGACCTCGAGCAGTTAAAAAGCTGAGTACAGAGAATAATAGAGTGCTAAGTCATACAAATAAAATAAAATGGAACTTGGTCAACCGGGGATTTAGGTTCGCGTCATTCATTCAGACATAGCCAAACTTAAGGACTTTAACCCGTTCGCCGCCACTTGCTTGAACTGAAGTTCATTATTGTTGCAATGCAATCGCCGTCATACGAAGTCCAAAAACAATAGACAAATCTTCCGCATTCTTTTCTGTGACGGCGAACGGGTTGAAACCATTTTTTTGTTGGACTCTAATACCATTTATTCAGAGCAATGACGCGTGGTTGCAGTGTCCAAGAGGCAACCGGATGGCTGTGCAAGCTGAACTGAGCCAACTCCGAGTTGACGGAAAAAAAAAAAAGATTCGTCGCGAGGCAGCTGATTGAAAGAGCGGTTGCCTGAAAGTGTATGCTGTTTATGTAATGAAATGCTTGTCTAAATCGAATACCTGGCGACAATTTTTTTATCACCCTCCTATTTCCGCTTCAGTCCTAGTTGGCTCAGCTCGGGTTGCACAACGCTTCGAGAGCTCAAATACCGCGAGCCATCCGGTTGTCTCTCTTACACAAAATTACGCGTCATTGCTTTAACTAATAAGCGGCGTCTTATTTATAAAATCTATTTACAGGACAAACACATAAGCTGTTTCGACGCGAGAAAATCGACCCTCCTCTTTCTAATTTCCACAGTGCGAGAGAGACAGGATTCGCTGATTCGCGAACTCTGAGCGAAACGAAAACGAAATTCGTTCGTGTATCTCCCTCTCTGTTGCACTTGCTAGTTCGAGCGACAGAGACGGAGACACCCGAACGAAGTTCGTTTTCACTTCCCGGTAGCCCCTCTGCATAGCTCTCCCATTGCTATGACTTGACACTATATCTCTGTACTCTTTTATATCAATGTATATTAAGTGTTCATAGGTGGTTACTGCGATTGTTAAAATCGAAATATAGTTAGTGTAGGCTATGGATAAAGTTAGCGCATGTATTATGGTTACTTTAGGCAACCAACTTGAACTAGTTCTAGCATCTCTCTCTTTCCAACTAGTCAAGTGTGAAAGAGGGGGATTATAAACGGTGAAAGGTAACTAGCACCGCGAAAGAAGGAATATTAAATATTTACCTTCTAGAATATAATATATAAATAAAATATTTATGGAATTGTCTTTAATAATTGTTATTATTTTTTAATATATCTTATTAATGGTCCAACGAACGTTTCACTGATTTCTCCAATGCGATCAAGACTGAACCTTTACCCTTCACAGTTACTTCGAAGTTGGACAGTTGACTGTTCAAACGGGTAATTTCTCCTTCTAAATGCGACTTTAAGTCTATTAGAAAAGGGTTCACTTCTCAAATAAGGTCGTACTTTTGGATGGCTTGGGTTGCATGTTTTGTTTAGATAGGTCTTAAGGTCAATCGATGGATCTCAAATCTGATCCTTCTTTGATAATCACCAGCCCATTATAGTTTTAGCAGTAACGCTGCTAACGAAATTATAAATTTTAATATAAAGGAAAAATGAAAAATGTAATGCACCGAATCCGAATTTAATCACTTTTTGTTTGTCCGCCCTTTGTTCTGAAAAATTTTCTTTGAACATGGACCTATTATACTCAGGAAAAGCTATACGTGTTGCTACAATGAGGGACGGAAAGGCTCCTATGCAGCTAGATAAAGAACTTATCTTAAATTGGCAGATGGCTTACCATAAGCCACCTAGCTAACTCACTTGTGCGGGTAATGATGTATTTGCTGCAACCTCGTATTGAATCAGTTGCGGCAAACAAAAGAAAGTGGAACCGTGACAAGGACAACGAATGGTTCTTTACCTTTCTGCCACACTTATTGAGATGGGTATGCTATCATCTCGCTCGGACGTGGTATTATTATTACCATAGTAGGCCGTGGGCTGGCAACTTTGACGCCGTCTGCTAAATGATGCCACATGTCTCGTACTCTTGTGTTACGTAAATATACACACCCATACAAATTTTGACCGGAAGTGAAGGATTTTCAAACTTTCATCCAATTTTTTTTTTGTTTCTTGCTCAGCACAACTTTCTCGACCTGCTGCCATGCATTTTATCATGTTGTCGTGTGACATAGGTGTATTGGGAGTGGGCACACGGACTATAGGTTGGACTGAGTATTATAGGTCCATGTCTTCGAAGGCCCACCAGGAGATTTATCCCAGAAAAACTACAAGATCTTATTAGAATTAGTCTCGTGTGAAGGCAACTTGACTGTTAAAAGTTCTCAAGCCAATCGAAGTCCTCTCGCTGTAACAACTGATGTCATAGACTACAACCAAGATCTTAGCACAGATACGCTCACATAATCATTCAAACTGTGAACTTCCAGAAACTGACTGCGGTCGGTGTTGCTTAACCCGCACAATCGATGCTTACTCCTTACTCAAAGAGTTGAGTCAGACCAAAATAACGAACAAACATTTTGACATTATCTGTCAAGTCTTAGGGCCGGTTGCTTACGGTTACAGACCGATCAACGTTACCACCGGCAGCTGTCATACCATAGAAACTTGTCAAAGTTTCCATACACTCAGATCACTGGTTATTACAGACGGTTTGGTGCACCAACCCTTAAACATCGACCGTAGCGCACAAAATGTTCGTTCATTAGACCAAAAGAACACTGCCTAGACACTTCGTTCAAAGTTTAAGTAAACCTTTCCAATAAACCAATGTTGAGTCCTGAATAAACCTCAAGCGGTTGTAAATTGGTAAAGTCAATGGACATATTCGCGCAGTTCAAGGCTTCAAGATTGGCACGATGGTTTAAATGAGTATGAAGGGTAAACTACTCTGATATGGGCAATATGAAACCTATATCAATGAAACCTGTGCGACCCCTACTTCATGGTCCGCTCGACTCACGACTCACGCTCACGACTCTGGGGTCCGCTCAGCTACCTAAAATAGTACAGACGTTCCACTGCCTTAGTTATAACGTAAAATTTTTGCCATAATCCATTCTAGAGTATGATGACGTATTACAACCATCTCTCGTCGACTGATCAAATAAACAGAATGAATTGGGGGTTAGTTACTAAAGACAAGTGTCTTCACGAAAAATGGAAAGTGAGTGGTCACGTTAAAATAGAAGCGGGCTCGGGTACGAATTACTCAATATTATCTATCCGCTTTATATAATCAAGAGAACAACATTTTTGCAGCTGCTTTTCCGCTAACTGTACATCGAACTCAGTTAAAATAGGGTGCAAATTAGATTGCTTATAATAGATGTCTAACAGCTGATGTCTTTGTATCTGTGTTCTTTGCTTTGATATCAGTATTTACATTACCAACTAACACTAGTCAACCCAGAATTTGAAAGACAACCTGATCTGAACCGTATGTCAAGTGAATACGGTTGAGATTCAAGTAATAATATGGCTGTTTTTATGCGTGGTAATCGCGGCAAAGAACCGAGTTGTCATTCGACGGCAGTTACTGAACGACCGAGATTTAAGAAAACAAAAACTGGTATTTCCTGATGAAGAGAGCTTCCAGCAACTCACTTGGATGTATATGCCCAAATGTTTGTATTGATATGCAACACTTTGTATAGCGAACTATTTCCTTAGTATAGAAGAGCATGCTTAGTAATATTTGGGGCCAAGCTGCCAGTTAAGCCGACATTTTACACAACTGTCATTGGAATTTAGACCTACCACCTTGGAAAGTAGAGTCGCTTTTTCAACGGATTACCTAGATGCAATTCGGTCAACTCAAATAATTTTTAGTATACCAGCCTTACCTATTTTTCCAAATTTATTTAATTGTAGGATTAGAACATGTATTAGCGCATTATAAATAAGAGACTACTTTAACCAAAAGATAGACAAACAAAAATACCGGTATATTTTGTATTCGCAAATCAAATGGAAATTTTAACATGCGGTGAACTTGGTGTAATATGTGTTCATGTTTCGCAACTTTCGCACTCTAGCATATAAAAGTGCGAGTTGAAATATGTCTAATTAATATTAATTTTATACTTAAATTATACATGTGGCGTCTCAGTTTTACAGATTATTCGCTCGAAAAGGATTTATGTGCAAGATGGGAGGGATTCTTTTATTAATTATTTGGGAATAGAAGCTACAACTTTCGTTAATTAAATTTCATATTATAAATTAATATTGAATCATTAAGTATAATTTATTATTACTCTACGAATGACTTAATTTGTAATGGCTAAGGCCAGATAGAAATAGGTTTTTATTTAATAATGCCGTTTTATTTGATGTATTTAAATAATTCGGTCTCATGTGCACACGGCTTTATATAAAGTAAGCTAAGTAATTGATGTATTAAAACTAGCATGAGATTAGTTATATTTAATTAAAATTTCGTATAAAGTCATTTACTTGTTAAAGAACAAAATGTTATTATAGAGTATTAAAATCAATTCTAGTAAAGCATATATTTTTACGAGTTTTGTTAACTAACGTTATAATCATGTTAACCTACTTTTGGCAGAGATTTTATGATCCGTTCGGTCAGGGCAGCGAATTTATTTAATTACGTAGGTTTATATTACACTTTGTATGTTTGATAAGTTAACTTGGCTCACTTCGAAATTGCTTCTCAGTTGAACTTTAACAGAATCGCGTCCGATAGAACGACCTTTTGCAGATGTTATATATATGAAAGGATATGCCAAAGATGTTGTTTCTCGTCAAAATTATATTGCGGGCGTAGCACGGTTGCCCCTATCACTTATGGCAGTGGACAAGTACCTATACGAGTGCGAGTGTGCCGTGATTAGAGAGTGAGTGCATGACTGATAAAACGGGAACCATGCTTCGCCCACAGGCCTAGTAGCATGATACATTTCATGGTTACGTTTCAGTAAAACGTGACCATGAAACCTATCCTGCTAGCCGGGCTGGGATTATTTTAGTTTGGGTAGAGTTGATCTAGAACTGATCTTGTAATCTGGTTGAATTAGGACTCTGTAACTAATTGCTTTATGCTAAAGTCCCTCAAACTTGTAGGGTCCTCAAAATATCAGCTACTTGTCTCACTTGCTGTATTATCAATGTGATGGATGGGTGGTATTGGATTTAGATGGATTTGTGATGGGCCTAACTCTGTGGACAATAAATCCTCCTGTGGAAACAGCAGTTATCATTTACGATAGACAATTTATCCTTACTTGAGTAATTGCCGAAATGAAACAATAGTAATGAAATTGGTTTGTGATAACGCAAGAAGTTTAGTTGTATGAAAACTTTACCGTGACGGTTATCATTAGAACGGAAATAACTAATTGGAATAACATGAAACTTTTTATACACCATGGGGTCCGCCTTGTATACTTAGGTCAGAAACTATTTACGGTTGCTATAAATTATAAAAAAGAAAAAAAACGCGATAAGAGACTTGTATCGCAAGCGTTCTACTCGCTCTATTTTTTCCTCGGCGGATGTATGCAAAGTTTCATGTTATTCTGGCTTGTCGTTTCATAATAAGATCCGAAATACGTTTGTATGGAGAGTTGTGCGCTCTGGCGACCCTTCTTGATACTAACCAAATTGAAACAACCGAGCATATTACATGCATGTAAATAAACCGAGTAAGGTTGAGTCGCCTGTATTAATAATTCCTATCGTCCTGTAAGTCATATGTTAAACTGTCCTTTTTTATATTAGAGTGTTCTCGTAATGTTATCTATTAACTTTTACAACGCCGTCGACTGATAAATACGTCGCTACATTTGTTAACACATTGATGGACAGTAGACGCCTATAGGCGTTATTCTATTGTGTCTGGAATAGTGTCCATCAAAGTGTTAATATGGGCCTATCATCTGCTATAAACTTTACTGAATTATTAAAAATTCAATTTGTATAGTATTATTTATGTCTTTTCATCGCTTGATCTTTCACATTACATTACGTGTAGGGCACTTGATAATTACCGCTCGGCCACGACTTTGGTCTTAAGCGACCTGCGACCAGCGTTTTATCTGTTCATTGCGCGTGATCCCAACTAACCACAGTGCGTTGCGCATCTCGACCGCGCAATGAACAGATAAAACGCTGGTCGCAGGTCGCTTAAGACCAAAGTCGTGGCCGAGCGGTAAGATAAAATACGTAAGCAAAGTTTGGTGTTTCCCCTGGATTTCCCCAGGGTACTCTCCAACCACGCAGTTCGACCGCTTTAATGGGTTCGTCCTATTAAAGTAGGGGTCATCAAACATCAACCATTTTGACTCAAGGGCCACACTGCACTTAATATAAATTCGTGCGGGCCAAGACTTTGATTTCAGGGCTGGTCATGACAAGCCAAACCTCATCGCTATCGCGGGCCGTAGTTTGGCGACCCCAGTATTAAAGCAACAGTCAGGAATTTAAAAAAAAGTTTGGTCGCAGAAAGCAGACCCCATGCGATGCAAGTTTGATGATCATTTGAAGGCGGCGTTGTAATGATTTTGAGCTGTACTTACTAAATCGTTTTAACATCATAATGCACTGATTCACTCGTCTTCGGTGTGGACCAATTGAAATATACATTATAGTAAAATTTGTGAAATAAACAAAGTTTTTGTGTGAATCATACAATGTTTTTTCATATGAATGTATAAATACTTATTTTTTTAGAACTTTTGCGTGACGAGACAATTGCTTGTTACATACGTAAATGAAATATACAAAATTGTATAGAAATGTCATGCTTTTAATATGTAATATTGCCAAATGTTAACTAATAGTCGAGTACTAGGTGGATCCCTGTATAATAACTGGCAAAGCGCTTGTTTCAAAGCATTAAGATCTGTAATCGCGCGGCACTTTATCATATTACCTTGGCCAGTGTAGAATTACATACATATTTTAAATCGTACAAAACAACTGTCACGGTTTTATGTGTAAAAAAATACGATTGAAAATGGTTTCGCTTTTTATTCTAAGCGTACCAACGAATTGTTATGAACATGATTTGTCTTTCATTTGCAAGGCCACGAAAACTATATATGTAAAAAGGTGCGTTGATTTAAGTCGTTTTAAAAGATTTTATTTTTTTATTCACAAAGCTTTCATACTTTGTGTTTGTAAAGTCATATTGTAAGATAGTCACTGTGTAATTAACATGTATACTTAGGTCGCTTAAAGTTTCTATGCCAATAAAAATATAGATAAATATATTTTGTTTATATATCAACCTTTTATTATGCTTTACTCATATAGCCGCGTCATGTTTCAGTAAATTACCCAGGTAGCTATGATTAATACAACTTAATATTTATGTGAGTAGGCATACATTTTTCGAATTGCATATGGGGCAAAAGTGAAAACGTATATTTGATGTCTGTACATGTTCAAGGTAGCCTAACTAACACTGATGAGCTGAAATGATAGGTATATAGTCTGTTCCAGTTAAAATGACCAAATGCACTTAACGTGGGATTTTATGACTTCCTTTGTTGCCAAATATGAAAGGAAAAGATAACAAAGATACGTCATAAAACTGACCGATTGGAGTAGCTACTGTTTGTTCTGTTGTTTATGCGTATTTACAACCCTACTTGGTTTACAATTAAACAGTAGATGTCCGTAATGGTTGTTTTTAAACACTATTCGTGTTTTTAAAGGCCGATTTTTCAATTCCCAGATCTAACTATCTGTCAGATAAATGTTAGCTCTGTCCTTTTCTTTCATATGACTTAAGAAAAACATGGTGATAATTTTAACTGACGGATAACTTTATCTAGAGATTGAAATTCGGCCGTAAGTGAAACAATCTAGGTATAAGTGTAACATGGCAGGCATAGGCATACATTTTTCGCCTTAAAATGACATATGGCGCAAAAACTTATTTTGAAGTCTACATACTTCATGTTCAAGGTAGCCTGAACACTGATGAGCTGAGATGGTATACCTACGAGCATTTACTATAACCCATCCCAGCTTGATTCCCAATTAAAAAACATAGTATAAAATGTAAAGACATCACATTTAAAAGGTTAATACGAACTAGAGGTAGAATGTACTAACCTAAACATTGAGTGAAAGACTATGGTACTAAATATTCACAGCCTAATCTAAATAAATATCAGTCAGGTACTTGTCTCCCTCGCTCGTGGCGATTCTTTCCCCCGTCCTCTCATCCCGGACAGGAGAACTGGGTTTGCGGCACGCACACTTGTCCGTTGAAGAGTTGTTGAGTCGGGCAGGTCAGGTGAGTACGTTCGCCGGTGACGCAGAAGTAGTATTTCTTGCACTCTGTGCCTGGTTGGACGAAGAAGCCGTCTTTTTCGCAGCGGCTGCTGCCGTTCTCGATGGTTGCGGCGCGGGCGGCGCCGCAGTCGTGGTGGCTCGGGTCGACGCACGCGCGGCCGTCGAAGATTTTGCCGCCGAGACACGTGAGCGTGGCGAGGCGGTCGCCGCCTTCGCAGTAATAGTAGCTGGAAGTTAAGTGTGTTATAGTGGTTTTAAAAAAAAGTGTATATATAATTAGCGTGAGTTCATCTTCATCATCATGTCAGCCGAAACCACTCCACTCCACTGCTGGACACAGGCCTCCCCAAAGAGTGCCAAAGTGACCGGTCCTGCGCCACCCGTATCCAGCGGACTCCCGCAACGTTTACTAGGTCATCAGTCCACCTTGTCGGGGGCCTACCCACGCCGCGTCTTCCGGTACGTGGTCGCCACTCGAGAACCTTTCCGCCCCAACGGCCATCAGTTCTACGTGCTAGCGGTCGGTTGTAAGTGCGTGTAGCGTGAGTTGTTAAATAAAAAGCGAAACAAATGCGAGTCGGACTCGCGCACGTAGGGTTCCGTACCATTATCTATAAAACAGTTAAAAAATCAGTTTGTTGTATGGGAGCCCCCCTTAAGTATTTATTTTATTTTGTTTTTATTATTCGTTGTTATACATAATCGTTGGAAATACATAATCTGAGAAAATTTCAACTGTCTAGCTATCACAGTTCTTGAGTTACAGCCTTGTGACAGACAGACAGGCGGACAGCGAAGTCTTATACTTCGTTTTTTTTCAGATTAGAAAAGTCGTGCGATTGTCGTCGTGCGATTTTTGGGAAAACGATTTTAAAATTTCCCATTTTGCATCGTATCGGCTTAAGCGTATCACTAATAGTGGAAAAAAGTAGTTTCATTTATATTTTGCCCGGATATGGCTGAAAAAAATACAGCTAAGGTGTCGAAATCGACCGTTATTTTTCTAATCTGAAAAAAAACGAGGTATAGTAATAGGGTCCCGTTTTTACCCTTTCGGTACGGAACCCTAAAAATTAACTCGGACGACAGTGATGACACAAATGATGTGAAAAATAACTTTTTTTACATTTAAATAACGTTACTTCATTGAGAGGAAAAAAGTTATTTTATATACAACCTGAATACTTGATTGTTGTCACAAAACTCACACCGAGTTAATTTTTGTTTAACAACTTACGCTAATAGGGTACACGAATGATTTAAAATGCCCATGTCTGTAATCTTTATAGGTAGGGCTGCATTACTAGGTACCATAAGGTACCTACTCGCAATAGCCGTGGAAAGGACATGAAATACATTTGGGTAAAACGACATTTTAATTAGATCTTCAACTCGGTGACGACTGACGCTATTATAAAGGTAGGTAGGTATTGTTTCGGAATTAAAATGGTTTTTCCGAATTAGTCATTTGCCATTTGTTTTTTTTGTTAATTAAGACCGTTAATAAAACAAACCGATCCTACCTATTTAGGCTAACTGCTTCTTAGATACGACCCTATTTTCAAAAGTATGGAATTGACAGAGATTAAGGTAAAGTACCTAATCTCTGTCAAATTGTCAATTGACAGAGATCAGGTACTTTTTACACAAAAAGCTCCGGAAAAATGAATCTTTGGCAAATTATTAATGCGGAAAAAATATTCTTCGAGGTTGTGACATATTATTGTGATTTTTTCATCATCATCATTTATTTAAGAGCTTGGCTCTTGTCGGTGGAGTAATTTCCATTCTGTTATATTCTCTGCTTTTTCCTTCAACTCTCTATAAGATTCAACTTCAATGTTTGAAAAAGTCAAATAAACAATTTTGTATTTGTATTTGTAATGTTTTGTTTTGTTTTGTGTGATTTTTTCGCATGAGACAAATAGTTAAATGAAAAACCTGAACTCAATGATATCAATTATCTAAATGACACTTAAAAGAAATAATCATATTCAATTAGGTTTCTAAAAAAATACGGGATCACAGCTAATTGAGTATATTGTACTCTCGATCTATTGAGGTAGGCAGGTAGGTAAATTTTTTTTTGAAGGATTTACTAATTCTGTAGGTACATATTGTGTATATATCAGCATTACGTTTTTAGTCGCATTCCCATGTCGCAGTCGCAGTCGCATGCTGTTTAAAAAAAAGGGGAATCTTTTTGGCTGAAGAGATATCGATTCCCTAATCTCGACATCAGAATTAAACCGCTATATCTACAAATTCGGACTTCGACATTACGATGAGATGGCGAGCGAGTGATACCCAACTATTGTATTTTAGGCAGTGCTCAAATTGTATGCATACCTGTTGCAATTGGTTCCGAGGTCCGCGTGGTATCCGTCAGCGAGTCCGCTGCAGGAGTAGTCGTCCGCGTCGCAGAGCGCACGTGGCGCGGGCACGCATGCGTCTCCGTCGAACGCGCTGCCCGCGGGACACGCGTACGCAGCCTTCTCACCGCCCGCGCACGTGTAGTAGCCGCGGCATCCCGCGCCCAGCGCGCGGTACCGCCCATCCGCCCGCCCATAGCACCCGTCCGTGGCCAGGCTGGGGCAGTCCCGCCACGCCGCGCCGCCCGCGCACCGCGCCCCGTCGAACACCAGCCCCGGCGGGCACGACATCATCGTCCGCAGCCGCCCCTCGCAATGGAAGTAACGGGTACAGTTGGACTCCAAGTCTTGATAGGTGCCGCTCGGGCGGAGCTCGCATTCCCCAGCTGGTGCGGGGCCCTCGCACGCGAACGCATCCGGGGGCACGCAGTTCGTGCCGTCGAAGACCAGCCCGCCACCGCACGCGCCGCGCGACACGACGCGCTCCCGCCGGCACTCGAACCACGATGAGCAGTCGCGCCAGTCTCGATGACGGCCGTTGGGCCGGTTGTAGCACGGGCTGCGCGCGGGCGGCGGGCACTCCGTCTGATCGGCCGGCAGACATCCGCCCGCGCTGCCGGCGCCTCCGGCGAACAGCAACCCCGGCTCGCACACTCCGCGCCGGATCACGCGCCGTGCCTCGCAGACGAAGTACTCGCGGCAGCCGGTCGACCGATCGGCATACGCGCCGTCCTCCGCGTGTTGGCACAGCGAGGAGCACGTCTCGTCCGAGCAGAAGTCTGCATCTCCGGCCGGCAGAGGTATGGCCGCCGAGCGCGGTGGAGGGCAAGCGGCTGTAGGATCACACACTCCCCCACACGAGACGACTGCGCGAAGTTCAGCACCACGGCAGCGCAACGTGCGGCGGCACTCGTGCGAGGAGTCCGGGTAGTCGCCATCGGGTAAGCCAGCACATAACGGCTCGTAGCACGTGCCGGCGCCGCGTGTGCACGCCTGCCGCTCCAGGTCGAACCACGCGCCCGATGGGCAGGCGTGCTCCACAGCCGTGCCGTTCTCGCATCGATAGTAGTGCCGGCAGGCGGTGTCGGGTGTGGCGTACGCGAAGGTGTCCCCGTGGGCACAGACGCGGTGCACGCAGGGCTGCTGCCTCCGTGGCACGCACGCGCCGGCAATTTCGCTAAAGGCGCGTCCCGGCCCGCACGCATAGCGTCCCGCAGTCACGCCTCCGGTGCATCTCACATATTCCCGACAATCCGTATCATAATCAGCATACAATCCGTCTCTGCTGCACGAAATATCGCGACTGACTGGAACAAATAATCATGTTATTAATATGGTTTTAATTAGAACTAGTACGCTACATTCATAGAAGGAAGTGTTATGCTTACTATCGCTTCTCGCGACGGCCGCGACCGCAAAGATCGCGGCGAGCCGGCAGACGGCTCGCGAGGCTTGCGCGCGGGCAGACATGTCGACGGCGGGTCTGCGACTGACGGCGCCGCGGCCGCGTCGGGGTTCCTTGACATTCGCACGCCCCCGCGGTAACCCGATCCCTGCGAACCACGGCCCGGATGCAGCCTCCGAGTTAGGAATCTAGACACGCCATGTTTGTCCAACGCCTCTGCTGCTCGAGTGAACTTGACCGTGAACTTTAACTTCTCATTACGTCAATGGGCAGAATACGCAGGCACCTGATCGATGAAGAGTTGTCATATCCTTATCAAGCAGGATGTTTCTGAAACACAAGGTCCCGCATGCTCAATCACCATTCATTTCTCAAGACAGTGGATGGACGAGAACCGCAGCTCGATTTAATTTATATCCATTGAATCGCACAATTACTATGCCGCGATACTACCCGTGGGAAACTATTATAAAAAAATAATAAAAAAACGGATCGTGTCGAAACGCAAATACGTAATACTCATACTTACTCTGTACTGAGGCGGAATCTCTGAGAATCGCGCGGGCATACGAATGAGGCTCCATCGGCATGCATCGGATAATAATAAGTATAATAAAATTTGTGTAAGGTAAGGTAATCGCACACTATGGTATTTGACATTGCGGATGTTCTGCGTAAAAGGATGTGTTCGTTGTTATTGTTTACTGAGATGCATAGATGCTTATTAGGTTTGGAAAAAATACGTAAAGCAATTAGGAAACACGTCATTGTGTTCGGTAAAAAACTGGTCATCACATAGGTAATCACGAGTCAGGGCCCGCGTGCACATCTTTTTTTCAAATTTTTAGTTAGATAGAAGTCGCTCTAATTCTGCCATGACAACGGAGGTCCTCGCCAGTCCACCTTATACCTACGCGTAATAAAACGACCGACCCTGGCGCCATCACAAGCCAAAGGTCTCATCAAAGTTATGTAAGGAATGCGATATATCGATGGCACCGCCGCGGGGGGCGCTCGCCGTTCCTCTAATTGTAATCGATTACCTACTGCTCGATCATTATCTCGCTTCAATTATCATAATACCTACAGCCTCGAGTTTAGTTCCGCATCCACGACGGCGCGGCGCTTGACCGTTACCCGCACGAGGGTCATGCGAGGCGCGATCGAGATGCTATACGAGTAGCTGTATGCCGATGACAGTTCAACTAGCTCATTGAAAGGCAAGTCAGTGTTCCTGATTCGTTTAGATGATAAGTTTATCTCCAACGGTAGTTTTAAGAGCAAGTATCTTTGTTAATCAATTGAATAGCGGATCAAATTCAGTAACCGTTTAAAAACTATTTTATTGAGGAAGCTTCATGAAGCTAGGATAAATAGTATGGAAATGCAACTATAGAATTATCAAATCAGGAAGCTAGTGAAGTTAGACCAAAGCATGAAATAACGAAATAAATGTCCAAGTGTTAGTTCCGTGACATATGAAGTTTATGGCCGACATTGCCTTTTAAAGCACGCGTCGGGCGGTGTTGCTTAGATCTTGACTCTAAAAGTATGCGGGCAAGTGTGGTCTAGTACGATAACGTAATACAGTCCGTAGTTGATGCAGACGCATGCGTTGTTGTGTCGAAGGTGCTAGAATGCACACGTGCAAAGATCCGGTTGGTGCGCCACATTCTTATGGCACATACTCCTCGCCATGTCGAGTCTAAGTGTATCGAGGCGTAAAAAAGATGCAGTTAGAGCGAAGCTTCTGATGGGAGTCAGGTTCCGTACAGTTACCGTACCTTCCAGTAATATTATCATTATTTTCCTTTTTTTTACTCGGGTATCTCCATAAAGATAATACTTATCCATTTATTAAGGGGCTCCAATACGCCAATGACCTTCGATCTGAATCCCTTAGTTTTCTAATGTTTATTGTAGCTTATTATACTTATGTATACTTCTTTTCCAAGATCTGACGGTTCTAAATGCCCATACGATAAATAAAATAAATATTAACAGCAACGGCTTTAAGCAATATAGTATCCCATATTTACTTTAAAGTTCATTGTTTTCGAGATATTTGGCATGAAATTTGAACAATTTTAGGCTAAAAACCTGGTTTTCTGGCCATAACTTTTGTGTTAATAAGTAATATTATAAAAACGCATATCAAAATTATAGGTAAGTTCAGTATGTATGAGTAGGTATGAGTTTCGGGTGTATAAAAGTTTTAATGAGGATGAGGTGTCGTATTCGTCGGGTTTTGTATTTTTACAGACCTTTCTTTAAAAATGGATAGATAATTCTGTATTAAAAAATTTCAAGTTATTCATTATCAAAAATGTTGAACAGGAATCAAACTTTCCCATATCTGCACCTGGAAAGCGAGCTTCCATAAACCGAGGACAAGTGTCGAAATGAAAACTACTAAATTTCGTTGATTTTTGACGGGAGCCCCTTAACCTTTCAGAATACCTACTTCACAAGAATAATAGCCAGCGAATATCGAAGCGTCATCTTAATTTATTAAAAGAACTATACAGGGTGAAACATAAGTCGTAAACAGAAATGTTTGTTTCTATCGCATTTTATTGCGTTAACTCTAGAAGCAAACAGTTGAGTTGAAGTTGATTGATAATAATTTTAAATAGCAAAAACACCAACCTTATCGTGACCTTTTCCACAAGACTTAGTCTGTAGCTTATAGTGACAGTTTAACGTAGTAATTAGGGTGACCATGAGACTAAAAGACTTAAGGCGCCGTAGGTTCAGCGAAGTTAAGCGAACAGTGTTTTTGAAACAATATAATGCGTCTGTTTATAATAATATGGTTTTAAAAAAATACGAATAGTAATCTTGAGGCTTTTCTGCAGGGTAATCAGTGTTTAGAAACATGATTAAGCATTTTTCGCTCGATAGCAAAAATTCACGAACATAGGTCTAAAAGGGTCTAAAATACACTTAAAATATTTGTTACAAATTACGAACAAAAGCTAAAAATATTAAAATGGCTTCTAAAAATCGGCAATATCATGTTTGAGGGAAATCAGTGTTTACTTTTTTATTTATTTAAACGGCCAAAAAATTAAAATAAAAAAAACATGATTTCCGCGCTTCCGAGCACGCATTTCCATCTCGCTCACGCTTATGCTCAGTGAGAGGGAGAGAAGACCATGAACCTACGGCGCCTTAAAATCATTTTTTTTAATTAACAAACAACGTTTATACATATTTTTGCCTGTTGTCACGTCCATATGTTTAAACTAAAGTTAGAGTACAGTAAGAAACGCATACATTACTGTTCACGACTTAGGATTCACCCTGTATGTTACCTATGTGTGTATGAAAATATTGTACACAAGACATTGGTAGAAATACAGACAAAATAGGTACATATGTACTATATACAAGATGTTTTTGGCAATTTCCGTTAATTGCAAGGGGGCATAGGTTAGATCAAATAAAGTTAATTTCTCCAAGACAGTATAGTATCTTAACTCTTACTGTTATCAAGATATTGAATATTTTAATTTAATCAGATTTGCAGATTTAACCAGTGTAAAGGCTCTTAACTGTGGTGTCATCACAGTTTATTAAATGTTGTAAGGTTCCTATACACTACAAGAAGGTTTACCAAGTGAGTTCGTTCGATATTAGGCAAAAACTGCGTCGGAAGTACATTTTTTTTATTTAATTTGTCTTCTTGGACCTTCTGGTCTTGAACCCTTGCACAATAAGACAATAACTGTTAATGCTACATTAAATTATTTTTTACAAAAAAAGACAGAATTTTTTTTTCTCGAAATTATTGTGCTAATTGGTTTCTGTGAATGTATTCTGCAATATGCCGAGGTTAACGGAAATTCCCGGGAACAACGTGTATACATATACCCGTTGTATATTACTTAGTACTTACTGTATATTGATACTGAAATTTAGCGTTTTTCGACCAGTCCGTAGGGAGCCCCTACTATGGGTAGAGGACGGGGGTCGTGAAATATACTGACATTTATTTCACATTTGCAGAAATCAAATTAAACAAGCGCGTTTTATCTCCGACAACTTATACGAAAACTGAATGACAGGATGCCCGAAGTATGATATAACTTTTTTTAATACGTTTGGCATGATTCCCCTTCGATATAATGCGATTTATTCTGCAAACATTTTGCATGTCTAAACTATTCCTGTGGCATTGATGGCGACTTTTAATTCGATCTATTCCTTAAATAGCCTATATAGTAGGGCAGTTTCAGGTGATAATGTGGACACGCCGGACAAAAGCACCAAATTTTTCAGATACTTGTTAGGTCCATAGCTTTAAGTTTTTGATAGGAACCAATTCCTCCGTCAGCCATCTTTAATTTTATGGCGTTAAAGCTTAGATGGAACTTTCCTTCGAACAGATGGTCTGTTCGAACGAAAGTTCCATCTAGGCTTTTGTTTTTTTATTTTTTTATTTAATTAAATAATTGCCTAGCAGTGGGACACTACATAGGCTTCGAATAATAATTATAATAATTTTAGTCAGTTAGACCTACCTAGAATAGAGTTTAGTTTAGGTACTTATTTTAAAAATTGCCCATTTAATTTAATGTTTAAATCTATCAGTGTTGGGTTTTTTGGATTCTCCCTCGCGGGATATTAAGTAGAAAAGTTAATGTAGATAAGATAGGTACGACAGTTTCCCGCGATACCGAACAAACCGTACAAAAATACCGGTTACAAAAAACTATCGTAGTATCCTATATTAACTTTCCTACTTGATATCCCGCGAGGGAGAATCCAAAAAACTGATCATTCTTAATCTTATTCCAATTTAGCAGAATCGTGCCTTCGCGCCTCAATAAGGCCGCTCAATCAGCTTTAGAAACAGAGTTAATTCGTTTTTTGTTTCGATTGCTACCTATGATGCTTTTCTTTTAACAGGGAAACACCAAAACGCAAAGAAAAAGGTACCTAATTGCCGCAACCGACAAAAACCCGCTCATAAAGCGGCAGAGATTAGCTGTGCCACAATTAAACCAATCGTTCATAGCATGATTTGATGGGATTTCCTAGTGGGAAACCCTCGCACGGTAAATTACGATCGAATTTTACTGACTTTCGGAAAATCATCATGATGATGATGGTAATTTTCCCAAAGTCAGTCAGTCATATGAGCCGAAAGACGTCCACTGCTGGACATAGGCCTCCCAAAGAGTGCCAAAGTGGCCGCGGGAGTACGCTAGATGCGGGTGGCGCAGGACCAATCACTTTCGGAATATGTGAATGATGACAATTATTTACCTCATTTGATAAATTTTAGTTTTGGTTTTCAAGAGCGCTTTAGCCTAGTTGAGTAGTTAGCCTACGAAGCAAGAGGTCCTGGGTTCGAAACCCGGTAAAGGGCATTTGGTTGTGTGAAATGTTTTCTTAGTAAACCTGGAGCAAAAAATTGGTTAACCTTTTACTAACTTTCAGTACCTACTGCCAGCCATCAAGGCTCGACCGAGCGCTAAATGACAACACTAATTCCACCCCCTTTCAAACCCTAAGCGTCTATAGTGTAGGTACCTAGCGATGTTCTAATTTGCTCACTTCTACAAATGGTTTTGTATACTAAACTAAACGTACACTTGTAAATCCTACTGCTCTATATTAAGTACCAATTCATCAATCAATGTGAAAATGAGTTCTCATAATAGGCAGCCTATAAAATACAGTCAGCGTCAGATAGTAGCAGCCAAGGTAGCCAAGTATTTCGGTACACGTCTTTATTACTGTAAGAATAATGGTGTGTTACGAAATATTTGGCTACTCTGGCTGCTACTAACTATGTGACGCTGACTGTACCTACGAAATTCGAAATTAAATTGCTAAGTAGGTACTTGCCTAACCCTACTAATGGTAACATACACTGCATCGGTCGGTCATTTATCTAATAACTACCTAATAACTCATCATTCGGATTAGAATTCCTAATATGCAAATTGAATAAAGTCGTGACTCATGTGGCAATGCAGACGTGAATGAATATATGTGCAGATCGCCGATATAGATCAAATCCTAATAGTGTGTGTGATTAAATAATTAATGATGACTCATGGACCTATATTCGTAAGGTCAACATACTGTCTAAACAACTACTTGAAAATAAATGATGCTGCCTATTTTCATCCCATGTAACAAACTCATTCATGGGAGAGCATGGACACCTCGTATGGTCTTTAGTTTCTTTAAAATTAATTAATTAAAATTATTCCCTCAATTATTTATTTATTTATTTATTTAGATATACAATTTAACAGCATTACAGCATATGCCAAGGCGCTGGTAAACTTAAACTGTTTAACATACTCGTACATATACACAGTAAGAAACAAGTTATAACAAATGATATTTAAAAAATAATCTCACAGAATCTTTTAAAAATAGGGAGAAGTTTACTCCACTTGTAGGCAAACCAATTGCAATCCGGTTGTCTGGAACGAACAGCGAGCAGATTCTTGTGATCATGTCGGAGCAGTCTGACTCACCTTTCAGAATACGACAAGCTGTAGTCAAAAGTTCGATATTGCGTCTAACCTCTAGGGAGTTGAAACCTAACATCCCGAGTAAGTACTTGGTAGGATATAGAAAGGGATAGAACCCGTACTTTTTCTTGTAAAGAAAGCGATGAAACGCCTTTTGTACTTCCGATAGTAATCCGACGTTTTGAAACTCCTCTTTAATCCAGGCGCCTGTTTCTAAAAAATGCTGCTAATCGATCTTTCAGCTGAGTCATAGAGATTGAGCAAAACGAGCCTTCTTTCATGTGGTTAATAGTGATACTCTTCCGTGCATTGCATGAAATCATACGAGGAGACGCGGTGTATGCAGATTAAGAGAATCCAACCAAGAATTGGGTTTTGTAGCGAATATTCTTCTCCAGAACTTTCGGGCAGCTGCCTGTCATGCCTGTGGGATAGTTGCATTAAACGGCATTTTCAGATGCTCCGAAACCGGGTTGACCCATCGTTGGTGCTTTAGCCTCTTGGTCTTCTGCCGTGCCTGTTGCCACCAATTCCCCTAAATTTTCGGGATCCCGGCCGACAGTCGCTGTTTTCTGCCTATTTAGGCCAATCTCTTTGAGGATGGATGCGTTTGTACGAAATGCAGTTCATGATATCCTAATAAGCATGGTATCATAAATCATAACCCAACAGACGACATTATTCAGGATTGTATAAACTATTTTAATACTGTTGCTCAAAAAGTGGTACTTTTTGTGGCTGCGTAGCGTACGAGAAGCTCAATTTCTCGAACTAGTGCTTTTTACTTTTTAGTTCCAAACTATACTTTCGAAACGCAGTAATTTTATATTAGATTTTTTACCCGATGGCGCTGATTCCAATAGTATGTTGTCAATGTCAGTGTCATTTGTAAAGTATGGGTTCGTTCAAAAATAACTTCGAAGCAAGCATATTTTATCGCAATGATATATTAGTTTATTATTTTTCGCAATTGTATTAAAAAACGTCGTTTACAACACGTGTGAAATGTCTTTTACCACTCGTACCGAGTCTTGCCACTCGCTTTCAGCTCGTGGCATGATACCTCGGTACTAGTGATAAAAAGACATTCTTTTCACACTAGTTAAGATAAACACATTCATTAGTTCTAGGATTTTATTATATATCCGCAGAACGCCGAGGAATTAATCCACGGTATACTGGAAAAATAATTGAGAAATCTCTCTCCTTTACATTTTCTGCTCATGTACAATAAAGTTATTTGTTTTTTCTTGGATTAATCTCTACGTAAAATACTTTTGGATTCCGAAATTCGCAGAATTGTGAAACTCAAACCGAATTGTTTTCTGAATGTTCTCTTTAAATACTTATTCGAAAATCCTTTTTTGTGTGAATGGGAATATTAAATTTGTTTCGTAACAACATTGTAACGTAGGTACGCAATACAAACTAATTAATATTTTTTCTTGATTGTTCAAAATAATAGATGCAAGTTTCCTATCTGTGAAAGTGAAGTGTTCCATCGAAGGAGTCAATTTTATTTTAAGGCGCCGTAGGTTCATGGTCTTCTCTCCCTCTCACTGAGCATAAGCGTGAGCGAGATAGAAGTGCGTGCTCGGAAGCGCGGAAATCATGATTTTAATTTTAATTTTTTGGCCGTTTAAATAAATAAAAAAGTAAACACTGATTTCCCTCAAACATGATATTGCCGATTTTTAGAAGCCATTTTAATATTTTTAGCTTTTGATCGTAATTTGTAACAAATATTTTAAATGTATTTTAGACCCTTTTAGACCTATGTTCGTGATTTTTTTCTATCGAGCGAAAAATGCTAAATCATGTTTCTAAACACTGATTTCCCTGCAGAAAAGCCTCAAGATTACTATTCGTATTTTTTTTAAACCATATTATTATAAACAGACGCATTATATAGTTTCAAAAACACTGTTCGCTTAACTTCGCTGAACCTACGGCGCCTTAAAATCTGCTTCTATTAATTTATACCTTTTGAGTATTCTCGCAAAACAAGCCTGCCGATAGCAATACTATTTAATCCTAAAGCTATATAATGTCGTACTAAGCAGAGTTCACTAACGAAATTTTATGACAATATCCACAGAAGAGACTCGAACACCAACTACATCTCCGTATAAGCCTAACTGTCACTGCTTTATATTGCGGCTTGGTTGGATACACCACTGTCGACAAACCTTGCTGAAACAATCTGATTCGTGGACCATATAAGACCCCGAGCACTTTCACTGTAAGTGCAATGAACTCTAACAGCGCAACCCTGTTCGATCCAGAAAACACTTAACAGCTGCAGTCAGCAAAGAGGTTCGAAAAATAAGTACCTATGATTTGTTAAGGGAGATTTCAATTTGGGTACAGTCTTTGGTTTTATGGACGTACTAGGTAAGTGATAAAAACGTTAAAGGTGAGCTTGACCAAATGAACTAGAGACCTTTCTTACGGTTGAACTTAGGATTGATATCATAAATGTTACCCTCGATAAGAAACTTGGCGAAGGCTTGTCAATGGCCTCTGCCACAGAATTAATAGGGTCATTTCGCTGGTTACGCGACCAAGGTTTTTCTATTGATGATAACATCAATTCTACAGACCCTATTGAGACAATTACTTGAACATGCATTTTTTCGTTGTTTTAGAATCTACTAAAAAATCGAGAAAATATCCTTTCAGTTTACCAACTCAGCTAAGTGGTCGCCAACCGACACATGAAATTAGGTGGTCGCTAACCGGCGAAATGACCCTACTAGTACTAACGTACAGAATTCTTAAGGTTCTCCATTAACAAACCCCCTGTTTAGGTATGCCGATCGAGCCTAATCGTGGCCATCCCTTTCTGTCGCATGCAAAGCGCTGCGACCTGTACTTACGGCCGGGGCCTGTACTTACGGCATGTACTACTTGACATTGTGTTGTCGAAATCACGAACGATAACAGCGGCGCGATAAATCAAAAATTTGGAGCACATCCGTTTGAAATTGTTAGGTACAGCTAACTCCTTGAGTTAATAACAGTGTTTTATGTAATCATAGTAGGTGGCAGACATCGTGCGTGTCTTGTTAGAGGAGCTATTACAGATCCTCTTCTGGTCGAAATATTACGGAACTGGCGTTTTTGCGCGCATTCCTAACTAAATATTGATGCTTCGCGTCCATGCCGTGACTATTAAACAGTTGATCCGGGTCGGATCTCGACTGTCACATTTTTTTCCCAAACTCGTATTACAATCAAGTTTTTAATTGCAAAACGAACCTTATCCGGACAAAGGTAAGTTTGTATTTGAAAACGAATGAAGGTCAATTTATGAGGATGAGAGACGTCTCAACTAGTCTTAAGTAAAAGCTTTGGGGGTTTAGCCAGCCTTCAGTTGAAACTGATTCCATGAGAATTGATTATTCTTAATATTCTTATTATGGTGGTACTGGTCATACAATCTTATAATGTTAGTCAGGTCAGGTCAGTTTGATTAAAGGTAGGTGTGAGATGATCTCTTCATGTTAAATATTCGCCCTCAAAGTAGACCTCAATGTCTCTTTCAAATGTCAGACGTCCGATCCGACTACACACTAGCGCTTCCTAATAGGTAGGGTAAGTGCCCCAGTGAATGAACGAATCCAGTGAATGAACGAAACGCTGCTTATTTGCTTAAATTAAGAGTTCTGTATATTCCTAGTATAGGTACCTGGTATTTTTTTCTCGATTAGAAGCATTTACTGTAAGGGTTTTGTAAAATTTATATTAACTCAGTCGCAATAGTTACTAAATAAAAGATGTTTAAAGTTGACGGGCTACGGGCGTGGATGTTTTGTATGAGCCGGTAATAAGGGGACAAGTATATCACTTTTATTTGATGTGCCATTGTACTAGTTTTATAAACCCGAGTCCTATGGTGTGTGGTTTTTGGAAATCAAAAGAGTGAAATTGTGCTAGTAAAATGTCGTTTTAAGTTATTCAAGTTTAGATTCTCTTTTTTTAGCCGGTGTTCTATAACTAGAATTCAAAACCACCTGAATCCAGTGAAGTGGACTGGAGTGTTCATTCACTGGCAATGCCTGTTTTTGTTTTTGCAATATCTTATGTTCTAGTGGTTGTAATAAGATCTACTTTTTATTAACATAACCATCAATGGCTTTTCTTTCGTCCAGTGTTCGAACAAACCTCATTTTCGAACATGATGTTAGTTCATTCACTGTTTTATTGATATCTAGTGAATGAACATCGACCGATAATTACCTAGTTCATTTATTGGTTTTTGGAACCAGTTAATGAACGTACATTTGTTACAGTTTTTTTATTATTGTAGGAAATGTAAACCATTAACTGCTTCTAATCACACGGTTCAACTCACGTATTCAATGTCACTCCGAGGATGAGTGTTCTCGCGGCGGTGTCGCTCGTAACACTCATCCTGAAGAAGAACTCCCGAAGAGTTCGAAACATGTCGCCCGGAGTGACATTGAATACGTGAGTTGAACCGTGTGATAAGAAGTTTTATTTTAACATGTCTCACGAAAGTTTAAATTCGACCATTAACTACTATTCCGTGTGTTGCTATATCGATATAAAGCCAACAAAATCGCTAAGCAACGATTTAAACCGATATACAATAAATATAACAGTAGTTCATTTACTGGTTTTAGTTGTTCATTTACTAGCAAACCGTGTTCATTCACTGGTGATTTCCCATTTTTGTACCTAAAAGGTCATATAACTAAATGGGAAACTATTGAGAAGGCGAAGTAATTTAAGCAAACTAGAATACTTGTTTGAGCTATACAAACTGTCATGGCTGATATTAAGTAAAACCATCGTAGATAAAACATTTTTTGAAATCAAAAAAGTCCTTAAGTTCACTTCACTGGGGCACTGACCCTAATTATTAATATCTAAGTTATCATCATCATTTATTTAAGAGCTTGGCTCTTGTCGGTGGAATAATTTCCATTCTGTTCTATTCTCTGCCTTTTCCTTCAACTCTCTATAAGATTCAACTTCAATGTTTTCCTTTAGCTGCTCCATGTAAGCTCTTCATGGTGTTCCTCTTTTTCTTCTTCCTTCTATATTTCTATTATAACTTTAATGAAGTCATCGTGACGAAGAAGATGTCCTATCATTTTTCCTCTTCTGTTTTCAATAACTTTTAATAAATTTCTTTTTTCACTGACTATACGGAAAACCTCTTCATTAGTATTTTTCTCCGTCCAACTGATATTTTCTAATCTCCGCCAACACCACATCTCAAAGGCTTGCAACCCTTCCCTGTCCCGTTGAGTCATGATCCACGTTCCGCAGCCGTAGAGAGCTCCAGATGTACACCTTAACCTGTGAGCAAAGGTCTTTTTAAATTGAAGGCTTGCTTGGCCATGGCTATCCTGGCAACAATATCAGGTGTACATCTAGAATCGTCTGTAATAATGCTGCCCAGTTTTTTTTTTTTTTTTACTTGCTCAATTGCTGTATTGCCTAAGGAAATTGACGTGACGACTGTTCTTTTCGATACCACTAGAGTTTTGGTTTTGCTTGCATTCATTTTGAGTCCAGATTCCGAAAAAGTTGTGTTCATAGAAGTCAGCAGTGCCTGGAGTTCTTTTCTATTTTCAGCAACTGCTGCTATGTTTTCTGCAAAGCGTATAAATTTTACATTTTTTCCATTCATTTTGACCCCTCCTGTACTACTCTGTCAGTTTTCTTATTGCATTTTCAATAAATATGTTATAAATTATTGGCGAAAGTGGGCACCCCTGACGAACTCCTTGTCGTATTTTTGCGATTCCTTTCTGTTCGTTAATTACTACTGTGGTTTGTTGCTTCCTGTGCGTAGCTCTAATATAATTCTTCGGTCTCGATAATCTAGGCCTGCTTCTTTCAAGACTCATCATTTCGTTCCAATCGACTTTATCAAAAGCCTTTTCAAGATCTATAAAAGCTATGAAAGTATCTAAATCTAACTCTAATCGGCGGTCAAGTAATAGTCTCAATGCAAGTATGGCTTCTCTCGTCCTCCTTTGTTCTCTAAATCCGTACTGGTCTAGTCCTAAATATGTTTAGGACCTAAGTTATATCTACGAAAAATCTAAATTCAAATGGGCTATCTCCTTCTTTGTCACACTTATCATGAGCGACAGAGATGGAGATTGAAGAGGAGCGCCACAGTAAACTTGCCAGTAGAGACACTCTGCACATGACGATGCAGAATACATCATCATATCTACGTCTATGAGATGAGAAGACTGGCGCGCCCTGCGGTGGCGCGGTCAATAATAATCATGACAGTTATTGTGAAATTTACTTTGACCATCACCGCAGGGCGCTCTAGTGTGTTTCAGGCTTAAATTGAGCACAGTTCCAGTGTTGCTGTCAACTCTTAATGACCACCTACCCTCGCCATAAACGGCCCAAAAAAATAAAAACTTAATTCCGCTACCTACCTACAATGTATCAGCGTACAATTTATGATCGCACTAGCTCTAATGACCGTCATTTGAGGTGCATAATGTAAAAAACTACAACGTTCTTGTGCTACCTATTAAAGCGCCGCTCCGTACTAGTATATATACTAGCCGGAAATTCTTGTCAAACGGGCCTGCTATAATGGCGTGCTCACAATGTTGAACTAAGTAGATTCATGCCATTATGCTCTAGCATTTTCAAATAAGTAAATGTAAGTACTAGGAAAACCTCTTATTACCTACCATGGCGACATCACAAAGGGAACACTCATTTTGAAGAAGAACTCCCAGGCTACGAAACAAACAAGCGAGGGGAACCGTTAATTTTAAACATGACTGACTCACTGTGGTTTAAAACCAAGTATAATTTATAGCAGTTAACGAACAATAATGTACTATAAAAAAGAGGTATAGAGTAGAGGATAAAGCAGTCCAAAAGTGGACAACGAAAACTGAGTCAATTGCACACACTTGCCTCAGTTTCATGTCATTAATGGAAACGTATGTTGTCAGATTTGGTGGCCATTTTAAAACACGGAATTTCGTATAGACGACGTATCTATCCGCTTCTCTTATATTACATCATTGACAACGAATACGTCTGCTTGGCAAGTAAAATCTACAATAAACTGGCACCGTTCAAGATATTTAAAAATAATTTATGTAAATTACTCGTTGACGAATGTTATTATTCCTTGAGAGACTTTTTTTGCGGACAAATTTAATTGAATTCTTATAGTTCATTGTAATGTTCAATTTGGTTGGTATTTTTATTTATTTTTAATATTAATATTATTTACGAATTTAATGTATATCCGGGACATAATGAAGTTGTAATTTAGGCTTATTCTACTTATAAGTGATTTTTCATGTCATGTTAGATTTTAAATATGTATGCCTATCCGCGAAACATAGCGCCAAACTGTACCTTTTCCACCACCATCCTGTAACCTATATTTACAAATAAATCACTTACTTTACTTACTTACTTACATACTTTGTTCACTTTTGACTAATCTTTGGATACCGTCTTTACTTTTATGTTGAGAACAATTTATAGGTTACTCGTATTTGAGAAACATGGTCCATCCAACTTCAAAATTGTTTAACTTGTCTTAAATTTGTCCCAAAATACGCAAATGGAGTGTTTTTAAGTAGACGTGATATGCAGAAATGTACGTATCTAGTTAAATAAAAATACTATCAAGCATACCATAGGTACCTATGCTAGTTTATTATAACCGATAGAGTAGGTATTAAAAATAAATATTTTACGTTGCACTGTATCAAATTACAATTCACACTTTAAAACGATTTTAATTCTCCTAATTTAAATAATTTAATATTATTTCGAATGGAATGCGGTAATTATAATTGTTTGTCGTTATAAATATTTGAAGTATCAGATTTCTGTCGTTATTAATTTATTATACAGGAATGACGGACTTATCTTTACCTGGTCTATTTATACTTCAAAATGGATTTTCCAACGATCGTATAAAAAAAATGTAAAAGGCAGATTTTAAATTGATTCTAAGTTATAGGTAAGTACGGGGAATTATGTTAGTATATAGTATTACAATTTTCCATTCAAGTTCTTTCAAGCATAATAAGTACTTTAGTATTTAGTACTTAGTATTTTCCTTCGTGTGTCCGGCTCGAAGGACCAAGTCAATGTTCGATGTTCAAGTTTGTATGTAGGTTTGGAACTTTCGCCAAATTAAGACATAAGGATCACGAGGATAAAACAAGTACTTTTTTGCATTTATCATCAACACTTAAAACGTCATAGGTATTCACTAAAAAACTTAAATGTTGTTTTGATTAATCTATTACCATAGGTACTTATAAATACAAAACGTAAACGAATTACTACATCATAATACGTTATATGTATATAATGTATCTATCTGCAACTATTGATTTACGTCACTATAGGATCTTCTAAATAACGCCAATATGTAAGGCTGTATAACCACCAGTGGTGCCACCTGTGAGATCACGCTGGAATTGACTTAACAACGATCTAACTCGACTTAGTTAACTTACAAGTAAGCTACCTGTTAACGTTGAACAAATGCTACAAACTATAATTTACGACTAACAATATTATGATTAGTAACTCGTTTTACATGCATGAAATTAAATAGTTATAAGTCCTTTTTAAATGTCGTATTTAATTGGCATAACATTAACGATTAGAGTTAAATCTAATTTAACAATGCAGCCTTCTAGTTAAATAGTTACTGGAGATAACGGTAGATGGCAGTACGGCGCGTCGGTAATGCAGTTTAAGGCTTTGCCGCTGAGTTTATCACAGAAAATAAAACTTAGTAATGTTAAATCTGCATTTTAACGTTTCTTTGGAAATATTATGTCATATTAAGGTGTGTAATTCCACTTTGATGCTGAATATCGGAAAAACAGTGGTGTAAGTAGCGAGTATATCAAATATGGCGGCAGGCACTGTCGGTAAAGCAGTCTCCCCGGTCCGGTGGGTCTACGACACGCAAGCGCAACAGGTAGGTTAAGATTCACGGTCTGTCGCATTTGGCTGGCCCTAGCGCTCCCGTCGCGGCCCGTGCTCCGCGCGACATGCTGAGGATCTGTGTGCCAGTGCAGTGACAAAGTGCCTGTGACGTTAGTGCCGTGACATGCCTCGCAGCCCCTACTAGCCCGCCACCCTCACTGCGGATCTTAACGGTAAATATCGACGTGACACTGTGACCTATCTGTGTTTGTGTGATCAGGTGACTGAAGCTGTACGCGATTATCTAACCGTACCATTGGGTCTGATCGATTTGAATTTCATAGTCGCACGCGCACGCTCCACTTCCGAGATGTTCGCGAGATGTATTTATCTTCCACGTCGCAGTGGCCGTGTTTACTCCTGAAGCCGTTTACTCCGCGTGACTGACACTAGACAGCTAATAACTAACATTTACTTGGTAAATTACGAAGAAAGTAGTTAAATTTATCACGCTAAAACGTTTGTTAGTTAAAATTTTATGGAATTATAGGCGCCGGTTTACCGTTGCGGAAGAAAGTTAAGTGACGGCAAATATGTTAAATTCTTTACGTTCTAAAATTGCTAACTGGTAATACAATCTTATTAGAATCGTTTAATTTTCATTGGACTTTAACACACGTCAGACAAACGAGTTGTAAATAAAAGTGGGTTTCTAGTTTTCGTTAAAATGAAAAATAGTCAACATTTTACATTTTCGCCTCGTCATTCAAAAACTCGGGTAAACATGAATATGTATAAGAGAGGCAAGTTGGCACAGCGAAGTTTACGTTTTGGTAGCTCTCGTCTCGACAATAACGAGGTGAGGTGGTTCCCATGGAAAGTAGTAAACACATGGTCTCCATGGAACCATTGTTCGAGGAAAACGCGATGTTTGCAGTTCGCGCCAAGGTAAGGCACGTAGATGTGTGTGAATGTGTGCAGACGCCGAATGCGTTTCAAAAATATCGATGACTCTCTAACTCGTTGTCTATTTGCTTCTTTGTTATTTAGTTCGTATCAATCGAAAAATTACATTGTTTAAAACCCGTCTTAACATGAATGTTACTCGTCATGATTGTTTTTGCTTCCTTGTCGATGTTTGTACAGTCAGCAGCTAATTGATTAGGGCACATTGAACTAGAGTTAAGTTCACAGTCGAGTATAACCTATACCTGTGTTTATTAGATAGACAGGCTGCATTTGCTGCTCTTCTCTTTGCGACTCTAAAGTTAGTTTGGTTTATGTGTAGGAGATAATTTTCGGAACAACTCATCTATATTCAAAAATTAAATCGATACATAAGTTTTTTGCACTTGACTCTATTACCTACCTATTTTTAATGGATTGTAACTACTCAATACTGACTTTCATTTATTCTTTTATTTAAGTGTTGAGGTGTTTCTAATCTCTAACCGGAACCTCGAAAGACGTCACACAAGCTTACATTTAGAGACAAGGCAACGACCTGAAAAATTTCGCAACCAATTGGATTAATTACCGACATCAATTAATAATGATTAATCATTGTAATTAATGATTCTACTAGTAGGCCTCCAGGGCTCTCATACAAGTCGATTAGGTACCTACTAGTGTTTTGGAAAGTGTGGCATTCGACACAACTCTTTCTTTCTATGAAAGGTTTCCGTTGTGGTACGAAATTTAACCATACAATTCTATGATTAATTTTTGTGCCACAACGGAACTTTTTCTACTTCTTCAGTTTGTATGGCTAACTACCGACTAACCAGGCCAACTTCTGGCCAAGAATTTGGTCCTTACCCACCTAAACAGGGGATTTGGTAACAGACAACCTTGTGCAAGTAGACGTACCTATTATTTATTCTGTGGTGGTGAGACGATGTGCAAGTTGTGAATACCGCAGCAGAAGTGGTGATTAGCGCGCCAATCATCCGAATCTATCGCTTGCAACTTGTCATCAACCACACCACGCACGGATCTCTACAGATAACTGCATGGGTAGGCATTTCCGACATCTTTCGCTATTTTCCTGCAGAGGAATTAGCTTTTTCAAATACCAAAACCGTTCGATTTTGCGCGTTTAGCGTATAGGTATCATTAGTAATTTCCTAAAAAGGTTTTACCAAAAATATCGTAGCAACTAACCAGTTTTTGTAGCTAAGTCATCAAACATAAGCAGTGTAGTTTCTCATAGAGAAATCTGTCAATTTCGTTTTAGACAAATTCTCTAAGATACAAAAGACTTCAACGACACAGAAGGTCAAAATTAACTTGGATGAATGAATTTGGAATTGACATACAGATACATAATGCTTGGGTATCAGCATACGAACTAGTTGCGTTCTATTGCTAATAGTTAAAAAAAGACAAATTATAGGTATTTAGTGCTTCCAACTCCGTAACTCTCCGGCAAGGACGATTTCTTCTTCTGAATGTATGACCTTTGTCGACATATCTTTTGGCTTCTAAATCATTTCCGAAACGTATCATAAACTTTTTTATCGCTAACTAATCTTAAGTCACCCGGTACCTACCATAAAGCGAAAGTTTCCAATAAGAATAAAACAAAAGAAGATGCAAAGCGAACACAGGGTCAAATGCCACGGCATTGTCTCTCTCGCTCTAAAAAAAGTAGCATCGACTACCTATCTATTACCATTATTGTCTTGAGAATTGCTAGGAAGACAATGATCCAACCAAGTTTTAGTTCCTTAGTTGGATTTGACAGAGGTACTTATACAACTGTCTGTATATTCAAAGCAAATCTATGAAAAAAATAGGTCAAAGTCACGGGGTCCACAAATGGGTTTGGTCGGTCTGTTATCTAAATATTTTTGATTTTACGCGACTAACCAACGAAAATGAGTGTAATGTTATAGCATCACCATTTCTGATAAAGTAGCAGACACCTAAGACGAGTATCCAACGATGATTAATAAACTTTAAGTGTGAGTGAATGATATACTTAGTTTATGGTTCTAAGCAAGTAGCATCCTCATCTTAGCTTTTTCCTGGTAGCGGTAGTTAATGCTTTGGGGCTCGCGTTCCACTGGCATTCTAATGTCAAGAATTGGTGTAGGCACCTGTTTCGAAGCAAGTGACTAGTCTGACCTTCCAACCAAAAACGAAACTTTTGGGATAAGGCTGTTAAATGAAGATCGATTTAGCCTATTGGGTAGCCTGTCTTAGACGCCTACGGCCATTGGCATAATATTTACTATTTATTTAAATGAGTGATTAATCTTTGAAATGGTCGACCTGCTTGAATTAGAGTAGGCTCTAACAGCTGTACACAACACGAAAATGCTCACATAGTAACTTGTCACAATTCTGATGATAGGGCTCAGCCGACTGCTCCTACGCACTTGATGCAAAAATGCCAATAGGACAAGGACTATTTTTACATCGTTAAAAAACGTAATACTTAAATCTTACCTATCAATACGTAATACTTAAATAACACCATGGTTATTAACACGTTAAATAGCGGAGTAAAGAGTTAAATACCCGGGCTTATCGTCGGAAATGGACACCCTTTGGCCAGAACTCCTCTTTCGTTAAGGTTGACAGCTTAACAGTTGGCACTCTCACCTTTAAATTATTATAATTCACTTTATGAGCTACTATTAACATAAGCACTTAGTCCGATCAAATGAACGAATTAACATCAACATTAAAAAACAAAAATGAAGAATGTATAGCGAGTTAGTGATACAAGTATTTACTTTTTTTTATCCCGCAAAGTTTTATTTTAAGCCGCAAGTAGGTTGCATAGTTTGCGGTTAGAGTTTTGTAAGCCCTGTTTAAATTAACGTATCTCGCAACGCAGCGGGACCAACCAATTTACGGGCAAAGCATAAAAGTAAGTACATTGTTTAATCCATGTGTAATCGAACTACTCGATCACTGACCGCCTCAATTTCGCACACGAATGAAATAAATTCCCAGCGTGTAACTTTTTTCGCTTTAAGTTTAAACATCGTGCTAGCCTGGCATGAACAATTCAGCGGCGTTTTTAAAGGGCACAGGAAACACTTGTGTTCGGAATATGTCCTAAAAACGTGGCGAAACCGGCGCCATGACTTGAATTATAATTCACGGGCACTTTCACTGAGGGTCGCTGCGCGTGCGTGCTAGGTCATCATATTGTTAAGCTTTGTTTTTGAGCGGAACCACCTGCCTTTGTACACGTATGAACGCGTGACGTAAATTACGTTAAGAGTACATGGCTCGTAGTGTGTATTTCATTCCGCCGTCTATGAGGACAGGAATTATTCTGTAACTAAATGTGAGGAAACTGAATCTGATGATCCACGAACATTATGGTACCTACCTAATTATTCACCACGCACAAAAGACTAGTGCATATTATGTCGGCTAAATATAATACTTACGAAAAAGGAGTGGATTTTTTTAAAAGGAAACCTATGAAATGGTTCATTCGCGGATATGATGTATTAAAATACATCCCAACTTTTTGAGTCCCTAGTGGTCGTCATTTAGCGGGTAGTCTTCGTAATTTCTGTTTAAATCGTTATATTTAATTAGCAATAATCGCGGAAACGGAAGACAATACTAGCACTTCTTTTGTTTAAAGTTGTGGATTAAAATCATGAATAAACCAATCAAACATTTTTCACCTAAAAATGTCTACCTACCTGACGCCCCCTAGCACGTTCGGCTTTATCGCTATGTTTTACGACGAAAATGTACTGAAATGTCACGAAGAAAATAACGATAAAACGTATCGATATCGTGCTAGCCGAGCTGGGCCGCGATTTTATACGTGACAGAAGTACCTAATTATATATCTACACTTTCGTGTGGGTGTCATTTGTCCTGACTTGACAGCCACCAATAAAGTAGGAATAGGGATGTCATTTTCTGTCAATTATCGCGAATGGAATCGCGGCCCTCATTTATTTGCAATATAAACATAGGGCACTATTATGATCTATCAGTTATCACGTACCGTATAAAGAAATTCAGCCCCATATTCTGAGCTTCGCGCTAGGCGTACCAAATAAATAATTATTTATCTAGAATGGAGTAAAGTATTGCACAGATGCACACACGACTCGTCAAATAAGGTAATGAGTAGGTAGTCGCGAAGCGAAGGTCGCACTTTCTAAAATTTCCCCAATAGAAACTTCTGAAAGGTGCAATAAATTCGTTGCTATTCACAGCAGAACGCAACTATTATGTATGATAAGTTTGACACCAAAGCATAATATAGGTATCTCCAATTCCGTAAATAAATACTTTCGTACACTTTAATTATTCGATTCCAAGATATTCTTGAACGTTCTCACTTGGGTCTTAAATTGTTTACAGACGAAAAAACCCTCCTGTTTCCTTAAGTTAGGAATATGGGAATGTATAACGTCCGCGTGGACAAGGCCATAAAACGAGGAGACGGGGACATAATTATTGCCGCTGAGGCATGGGTAAAGGACCAAATTCTTGGCCAGTAGTTAGCCTGGTTAGTAGGTAATTAGCCACAAGCTGAAGAATTGCAAAAAACTCCCTTGTGGCACAAAAATTTACCTTAGAATTGTGTGGTTAATTTTCGTGTCACAACGGAAAACTTTCATAGAAAATTTAATCATTGAGTTATGCTGGCCAAGAATTAGTCCTTACCCGAATATGACAATATTGTCAATATTGTCCAATGTTGTACGTGAATTACATATATAATTCAACGATAATTATTAGATCCACGGCCTATAACTTTTAGAATTTGCATCTGTAGTCAATTCTCTTATTTAAACTATAGTTTTCCTGATGTCTCGGTTGCGTTTTTACCCACACACTGGTACTTTTCAATGTCATCAGTAGTTTGAATCAGCTGCATGCAACACTACGAGTAAAGGTTAAAGATTGAGAGATGCCTACATGTAACACCTGATTTACAGTAGTAGTCGAAAATCAGTATGATGTAGGTACAGATGGATTTCCCAAACTGGAAGTGCACTGATATTGATAAAGTATGCGAGCAGGAAAGATTCCTTAAAATATTCCATTCATATCTTAATGGTCTAGGAGCCTTTCCCATGCCATGCCTTGAATTTAATCTATATACTTAATGGTTTAAATAGGTAATGTATGTGGCAGTGGCGGAGCGCCCATATAAACCGATTCCCACCGGGTTGTCTAAAATTTACTTTTATATATATATATATATATATATATATATATATATGAGACTCTCAACTCTTTCATAACTTCTTTTGCACCGGGCCCATCAAACATGTTCACGCGCCGCCACTGCGATTCTTCACTCATGCGATTCCAAAAATTCTTTCAGCTGTATAGTATAGACTCTTCAGGCTATCAAACAAACAAAGCACGCGGGTCCCCCTGGGTTATCTGTAACACGTGAGCGGAGCTGCGCCAGCAGCTGGTATTATTATAAAAGACACGACCCCACGGTATAGTAAGTAGTTTGATTATATTTTATGCTACAAAATACGTATTTTTTTTTATCAATCGCCAACATCAAAGTGTATTGCCAGCACGCTGTTGCTAATAACCTTACGGGCCGGGTCATTGCAAGAAGCCCTAGCTATTACACGTGGATCGATGTACCTACTGTGAGTTTTCCGCTATTGTTGCCGCAATAAATCTCTGGCCTGAATCTATACCTACCGGTAATCTGTCCTGAACTGTACACGAGGATAAATCATAGCCTTTCTTATATCCTTAAGTATCTGTCGTCAATAAAGGACCATGGGCAACTTTGTATGGAGCCTGGTCCTGAATCCAGCAAAGCTGAAACTTAGGTCATTAAATAGGTCTTTAAATCTACTTCAATTCGTTCTATGGGCACCAAGTTGAATTCCATTGCAGAACTGAGATAGATATTCATTTATTTAAGTTAAAGTGAGTATTAGGATCTATGAAAAAACGGGTTCTCTCAGTGAATTCATATTCAGAGTTATTAAAGTAAGGTTAGTGTGTAAAATAAACGTGTTTTTGTAGCTAATTAATTGTTTTATGAATAAAATATGAATATATGCCACGCTCGATGTGCCTTCATCATTAGTACATTTTATCATATCTAGGTACCCTCCAGAATACTAAATATGAATATTCTCCGAATGCGTTTTTTCATAGCTCGTACTACTGACTGTGGCTAAAATACGAATATCTTCGTTCTGCAATGGAATTAGACTTTGTGCCAATAGAATGAAATAAAGTAGATTTAAAGACCTATTTAATGACATAACTCTCAGTGCTGTTGGTTTCAGGACCATTTTGACGCATGGTCCTCTCCTGAAAAAAATAATAAATACAAGTGAAATCTAAAGATTTTTCGAAAACCCAACAGCATTTTTACAAATATGTCACGTTACTCCAACGAATTAAGAGGAATCCAACGATACCTCATATGTCGAAATCCGTTTACCGGTTAGGCTGCAGGGCGCCGCCAAAGAATAAGACAAACACACATACTTACATACACATATATACATACATACGATCAAAAAACATAACTCCTCTCGTTTTGCAGTCGGGTAAAAAAAGAGATTCAACAGAAAATCGTTGAATATTCTGTAGTAAGAGCCAGAAAGAGCGAAGTCAGCGAAAGGTCAAGGAAGTCACTTACAAGTTAGTTACATCCTCAGACAGCATAATTATCTAGGAATTAAAGCAAGGTCGCATTACGAACACAGGTAGAGGCACAGCATTCTTTGACAATTGCTCCGCCCTTTCCACCAGCGTTGTGAAACACTTACTTTTCTATTACGTGTGTGACACTACGGGCCATGGATGTTGGATGACACGTATTATATAGCCGGGTTTACCTACACTGCGTCTGCGTCATCCGGACTGTTGACTTAATGAATTAGAGGTTTTGTTATTTAAGAAGGTGGCCTTGAGGATATCATAATGTCATGCAACTCACAAAACGAACTCACGTGGTGTATGTTACACGTTTTAAAACCAAGTCATGCTAAGTCAAAAAGTAAATTTGAATAGATAGACCTTGTAAGTATTTCAACCAGCATTCCTAATACAAAGTCTAGAATTAAACAACGCAAGACAATGATCATAAAATTAACACAATTCTCAATGGGCGAGGATGGAAAAGATTAGAATGGTATTATTGACACCATTTCGCGATGGTCAATTTCGCATTCACAGTCGGTTTCGCAGTAATTAAATTGGTTTAGTTCTTTTTTAGACAAATTTGCTTTACAATTTTCTTAGTAATATTGCAATATTTCACTGTCTACTTTTTTATCCAATATTTTATATAGGTGTATGCAATGCAATAGGGTGTATGTGGTTGAGTATAATAAGGCTTATCTATACATTTCTCGTTAAGTACTTCAGCTTCCCCTGGATATTAAATAACCGTGCTACATTTTTTCACAATAAGTTCTGAAGATTCTAACTAAGCATGAACGAGGCAAAGGAGCTTATATCTCTATCATTGGTCAATCATTTTAGCTTAGCTATGTTGAAGGTATTAACACTCTCACAGCTCAGACAGACTGCTTTTACGCTATCATGAGAAAACGAAGTACCTCACTCCTAAACCGCAGCCGCGGAAGCTCAAAGAACGTCTTGAGCACGTTAGCCCAGCGCTGGGATTCGCCGCTGCTGGTGTGGCGGCATGCGCAGCTGCACGCGCCTGTCGCCGCTCCAAAGCGCCGCTTTTAGTTATTAATTTTAATTTGTATCATTTTATAAACACTAACCCTAGGCATAAGTTATTAGTATAATTTCTACCAAAATATGGATCAAGTTGTCCGAAATAAATATTTTTATTTGATTAGATTTGATTTGAAAAAACATGATAATATCACATTTTTTGTTTCTATTTGTAAGAGAAAATACGCAACGGCAAACCGCTTCTAAAGCTTAGAAGATTTATCTATTTAATTAATACCTATGATATCGTTTTTAACTAGTTACCACCAGTAGAAGGTGGCGGATATTTAAGTGTGTGTAGTAGGTAGGCATTGATAAATGAATTAGAGTTCTTAATTCGGTTTATACGTGGTTAATTGGATCTGGAAATTAATTATACTCCGATAACTTCTACATTATAAATGTATTGCTACCAACTTCCAATCAACTGAAACAGGAATTTATTCTGAACTGTTTATCTCACTTTCTTTATAACCGGCTTCAGTTGTTGGTTTTTTAAATGTTTGTTTACCGATTCGTAGAAATTTTGTTTTGTTGTAAGTATATATATATATACTTGCAGATTGAGTTGGTCCCATTCTTTTCAATAATCCAGTTGGTTGATGTGATCCATTACGAATTGAAGGAATTCCTCAAAAATATATTAGACACGCATGTAGTAATTTTGGTATTTTCTATTATAACTCGTGTATTTACACCCGGACATCACTAATGTGGTGAAGTGGCACTGATATGAAGACCACAGATGTCGCCTGGAACTCCCCAATGATTTACTTAAATCTATATAAGTACCACCGATTCTAACATGATTCCGTCGATTATTTAACAAAATGTGCATATTTTGGGGATTTTTGTAATGAACTAACATGTTGCAACCATCTTGGTATATTAATCTTCTTCAGTTTAGGATTTTATTATGATTTACTATTTTTAAACCTAAACATTGTGTGTTCCTATTTTTGCTCTTACTCTTTTCTTTAGATATATTCACGAGCGATACTTTTGATTTTCCGGCATTGCAAAATGATACTACACATGCTAATGCGTATTTTAGGCCAGTTTGAGTCGTAAACTACGTCTCCTAGTTTAGTTATACGAGTATGCGTAAATAAATAAGCAGGTTCGCTTCTCATCATTACCTCACTAGAAATTTATCGAATATCAATTTGCCATTACAAATATGCATCTATGAATTGTAAAACAGCTGACTTGCAATAAGGTACAATAATCGGTCGTCGTTCAAGCGTGTCACCGGCGGCGCAAGCGCAGGGGTCAGCCCGTGATCAAATACCAATAAAACGCGCGTAAAGATAATGTAGGTACGTAAGTACATTCAATGTCAAAATCCTACTCGGTATTTATGAACTCTCTTTTAAATTGTTACGGTAACACATTACATGCAAACGCCGTGCCTCGTGGTCGTGCAACTCGTGCCGTTGCGTTGCACTAGTCTTTATCCCATCAAAAACATAAATGTGAAAGGCTGCCAAGTTCGATACTATGGGAATGCTTTACTGGGAAACGTTTACTCATCGAAAGGGACACATTTGTAGATAACAACCCGCATGGGTTGCCTGCCCAAACGCTGGCAGGTTTCAAGATCAGCCATGGTATTGACCCCATTTGTTGGGGCTCATAAAACATGGCTGATCTTGAAACCTGCCAGCGTTTGGGCAGGCAACCCATGCGGGTTGTTATCTACAAATGTGTCCCTTTCGATGAGTAAACGTTTCGATCTGCCACCGAATGCTGTAATAGTAGAAACGAAAAAAAAAATTCTAAGTACCAGGATATGGTATGGCAACCAACTAAAATCCAGTGTTCCTAAGTAGTATCTATCACTATATTGCATTTCTGATCTGCCACCTTGTGAGGTAGGGTTTCGTGCAACGGGAGCTCTAACCATTAATGATCACGTTTAAAATATTTGTTAGTATAATTTAAATTTAATTATTTGTTATTGTTTTTAAAATGGATGGTACTTACTTAATTTGAAATGTAAAATAACTGACAATCACAATATAAATTCCTAAAATGTATTAAGTGTAATAGTTTTAAGTGAGATTGTATATTGTGAGATAAATAAATCATATCATCATATCATATTGTCTTAAATTGGTATGTATCTAAATTTAAGTAAGTCTTATCTCATTTCCCCTCCATACCTACTTATAGTAGAACAAAATTACACATTCGTTGTTTTCGAAACTGACTCAATCTTGCCCGTTTTCAGATTTTTACTTTATTTCGACCTAAAGACAAACCTTCGAGCCAAATTTCAGGTCGGTACGACCATTGGAAGATAGACCAATTTAGTTCATTATGACTTCATAGTAGAACAAAGTTACACCTTCGCTATTTTTAAAACTGACTCACACTTGGCCGTTTTCAGATTTTTCCCTTTACTTTGACCTTAAGACCTATCTCCATGCCAAATTTCAAGTCAGTACGACCATTGGAAGTGGTCTAGGTTTTTGATGAGTGAGTCAGTGAGTCAGTGAGTGTATAGTAAAAATAGCGATTTTCTGACGTCAATATCTCAAGAACTGCTATAGGTAGAATAATGAAATTTTGTATTCTAGACAATTAAAGGGATGTCAACAGACACTCGAAATTTCATATGCGTAGATAAAATATGTTTTGAGTTATAGGGTGGTCGAAATTGGCCCGAAATGGTTCGTGTAATATAACCCACGGCCGGTGTGTCGCTTTTTTTTGCTCGAACTTGGCGGACACACTGCCGTGTGTCTAGATAGCTAGTTTACCGGAAGATATATACTACCTGTCTCTTGCTAAGTTGTCTAATCAGAACGGCCCAGCGGTCTTGTGCTAGCCGTGTTGACCATGTGCTGACCCATTGAATTTAATGAAACCTTTGAAATAAATTGAGTTGGAAAGGTTAACTAATAAAAGTGGACCTAATTGTATTCCTAAAAGTCGGTGTTTATACATATTTTCGATTTTTCTCGCACTTAGTATACCCCTGTTCTAAGTGTTCTAATAAGAGAGAGGTTGGATAGTGCGAGAAAAAAAAGAGAGCTCGCGCGCCGTCTCATGATAGAGGTGCAGGCGTCCGAAGTGTATGCTATGGAACCCATGTGTCGATAGGAAGACATTACAAGTGTCATGGGAGTTGTGTTGGTGACAGTACGGTGCGCGCACCGGACGGAAGCCTCAGTGAGCCGCGACCGACAGGTGGAGGGGTCACGGCGTCGGCAGTAACCACACATATTGCGGTGCCTCGGGATTTGAAATTGTTTAAACCTATACAAGACATTCAAATACAATTTTTACGTTAATAGGTCTACAATGTGTTGCATCACCTCAAAATCAGAGAACTCTGTGCTAAACCTACTCCTCAAGTTGGGTTATTGATAGCACACCTCAAGTATTGTGCAATACGTTATAGAAATACTAACCAGGCATAAAGTTCGAGGAAATGCGAAACATTCCTGCTTCGCAACATTTCAACTTACGCTTTAAAAGTGGACTGCAAGCAAGCGCTCAGTATGTATCGCCTGGTTCCGATACATTCTATACATGGTTATTGGTTAGCTTGGTGGACTTTCACAACGTTCATCAAACCTAATCCATACACCTGGAAAATAATGTCTCAGCAGATCTGAGTCTTTGTATATTACCGTTACCGTTACCGCTCGTGGAGGGTTCAACATTTTACGTGTCTCTCTGACTAGGAAGTGATATTTACCGCACGCGCTTTTGCTGTTTTCCCACTTTATGACCATTTCATTTGTTACTTAAAAATACTTAGGTACACTATTAGGTAAGTAATAGTTCATTAAGTGTTAGGAAGTAAAGCTATTAAAACGATTACACTATCAGAACAATCTATAAGTATGATAGTGCTCGAAAGAAACTCACGAAAGCGTTTAAGTGATTTCATCACGTAGTTGAGGACAATGTAGCGGCCATTACGATGACAGATAAGATAAGTTCATCTAGCAGAGCTCTCGTAATAGTCTATCTTCAACGTTTACTATTCAAGAGATGGCGTCATCTATCAAGATATTTGTATAGGAGTACCAAGCCTAGAAATGGGATTTACCTAAAGTTCAAGCCATTGTGAACCTTCAGGTAATAGACGTAAGACAGTCATAGTTTATAATTTAGGTGGTTTGCTGTAACTGTGTGATCTGATCAATGGGCGGACACGTAGTTCACAGCACGACCCAGTTTTGAAGGGTTTCTTTTGTAAGTGTGTACGGATGTTTGCCGTATCTTTGGCTTAAAAAATGTTGTCACTGAACTCTTTTGGCCTCTTGTGTCACTTTTAAACTGACCGTGGTTTATTATGCTAAAGTAATCATGATGAAAAACTGTTTTTCGTTCAAATTAATTTTTCTATATGAGTTCATCATATTCGAGTACCTACCTAATAGCGTTTGTGCTAAGTTCGTTTACGTTTTAGAGCGAGGCAATTCAAATATTGCTTTTTATTAGTTACTAGCTGTACCTGCGACTTCGTTTGCATGGTAATGTGGTGGGAGTTAACGAATTTCTTATTTTGGACATAGGACACATGCAGTTCTAATTTAACCTTTCAAGTAAAACGTTGAACAAACCTATTTTAGCTAAAATGCCGTTAAAATTCTTTTCTTTGATGTTTAAATTAGTAAGAAAGGGACAAAACTCGTTTTATGGGGTAATAGTTTAGTAGATGTTTGTGGCTATAGATCCAACAGGTAGGACACAGGCTGCAGCATTAAATGTTTATATATCTTCTTCTCTACATATTTATAATATAACACTGTTTTATATTAAATAAATACAAACGTGATGACTGAAATCATCTTGAGTCACTCCGACTCTAAGGTAAAGATGTGTATAGAATTAATAAATAGATTTAATAATCCTTTCGAGTACCCGGAGTAGGTACCCATTGACCGGTAAGTGTTTACGCGGAACAAAAGATCTCTTTTTTAACGTCTGAATTTATATTTTCCAAGCTATACCTAACCACTAACTAAGTTCTAGAACCATAACGCGAGTCTGAGTCCCTTTCTATTAAAGGTAATTAATGTAATTATTAAAAATATTAAAGTAATATGTTTATTTTTTCATATTGCAATGTTTCAGATCGCACTATCACATTCTGCCGATCTTCTGTATGTTCCCGCCATTGTCAACTCAAGGAATGTGTATTGCAGGCTTTATGATAAAAGTTTTATCTGTATGTTGGCCGATTCCTGTGTCTCTATATAGGCTGAATCAAGGCTGAATGTCAACTTGAAGGCGCGAAGTACGAAGTAAAATACCGCCTTAATACCTACTGACGCGCTTGATAATTAATGTTATTAAAAAAAGGGGCCCGTTCTATACTGATTTAATATAGTTTTACTGTTTATTGCTGATAAATATAAATACTGACAAACCAGCACGGCTATCACAAGATGGCGCGGGAGCTCTCTCGATTTTTCTCGCACTATACGTCTCTTTCGAAGTTGTCTATTACTAGCCGTTAAGTATCGTGACAAATACTCAGCGTGTAATCTTGCACAAATTTAGTCATAAACCTAGACGTTTTGGCTGAACGCGAGACAACGCTAGGCCATGCCATTAAAAAAAAAGAGACGGACTTTTGACGTTAATTTGTTGAAATTTGTTGATACATTTATTGAAATTACGCCTCAATACGAATTTAGCGCGTATAAGTTTCCATATCAGAATCGATTATTTTTTTATGCTTTAGAATTTAATATGCGTTTTGTGAAGGTCTATCACAACACCGGATCGAAATTATTACTGTTAGTTAGATATGGCAAGTCCGCCATTTTGACGTCACTGACAGTTGACGGATATGGCGGCTATGATTTCAAGCAAAAGAACTGAATAATTTAATGAGGTCAAATGTTTCCGAAAATTAATTAACTGTCGCAGTTGGATAAAAACTATCCTAAACGGAAGCTAGAGTAATAATGTACTTATGAAAAAATCTACATGTTTTTCCGTTCATGGGAAGCCGAGATCATTCGGGACACGTAAATGCTTAGTTTGATACTGGCTGATTCCATTTTCAAATTAGAGATTTATTATAAGTGAGAGATAAGTACATGGTTATACCATAAAGTTAGAATAGAAAATTCGTGTTATAAAATAATTATTTATGTATGCTTATAAACACCAGATTGTAAACAAAAGACCGCCATTGTTTTGCTCTAGCATCCATCTCATTCAGCCAGCCCTACAAACCATGCCCGTATATATAAAGCCGCTTGTCGCAAGCCCACCGTTACGTAGCGGGATCCCAACAACTCATCTGCAGAAACATACCTGACGGTTCTTTATACCATTTGACTTGGGAGCACTGTGGGAGCGCGCGGATACAACCCGTATGGTTATTGAATGTTTGTTTACATTTAGCCGGTTATGTTGAAGACAATGGCCGTTTAATGTATACTAAAATTACTAAACCGATCCGATTATTGCGCTACGCTGACGCTATTGAGTGGCGATTATAAATAGCTTAGGATGCGTGCAGATGAAATCAGGTCTTTGCCGGATATGTTGGGTCACGTACTTATTCTCGCTCCGTGCTTTGCTGGGTCACGGTGGATTTAAGCTTAAGTTTGAATCTCTGTACAAAAGACATTCCGTTCAACAATACTCTTCAAGCTATATAAACATACGATTGCTTTAATTTTGTTTTACGCTACGGAAAAAGTCAAGTAGAACAAAATTTACACGAGTGTTTAGAAGTGAAACCTAGATGGATATCATTAAAAGACTGCATATGGATAGGGTTTCGTCATTTCTAATAAGTCCCATTCAAGTTAGGTACTTCAATGACACTTCATTAAGCCTTAATGTCGCGACGGCTATTTTGGCTATAGAGGTTGACATCGCTAACCTGAACGGCTATAGAGATAGACGTCGCTAACCTGCACGGGCTGGATTGCGTTACGCATCGAACGAACGTTAGGGCATATCAACCGTCATTTTCGCTTGAAAAATGATGGTCTATAAGTCCTAAAGCGCGTTCTATAAGCTGCAGGTGAAATGTGACACTCGACTAGTTAAGCCCAAACCTATGTCACATTAATACCTGGTTCATCATAAGTAGCTATCGATAATTGGTCTGAATTCCGGCAGGTGCGGTGGGATGAACGGCCGAGAACCAATACAAATGCAAAAGAACCAACGTCACTATGAAATTCGTATGGAGATACAACTATTTGATTTAGCAGGGCAGAATAAAGAGCATCCGGCACGATCAGTTCCGCCGCGCGTGCGCCGCGACCCGGCGTGATCATGTTTGCGATACGCGACAACGACAAAGTTGCTCGATCTTGTACAGTCAAAGACGTACTTAAGTAATTAACCGTTAGCAGACCTTACGGCATAGTGATAATATCATTAATTGGCTGAGAAAGAGACAGCAATGGAGACATTTGTTTTTCTTTAGCCTTTAGCCAGTTAGCTGTTACGAATATACTTTGGTAGGTAGGTACCTAATGCGGGCATCATCCCCATGTACCTACGGCTTTATGAACCGCCGCAGGGCGAACGAGAGATGTGTTGACAAACGCCCTGGGGAAAAAGTCCAATAAGATCTGGGGACGTAGACAAGGTTACAATCGACAAGCGTTAACGCCAATAAAATCTTATTTTTTTTTCGTATACTATGGCTTTTTGCTACTTAGGCACTTTGCCAATGTCAAGTGGGGAAACTAGAAACTTAATAGAAAACTAATGAAATGTATATGGGAATGACGGATGTCAACGAAAAGTGTTTCGTCGGCATCTGTCATTCCCATACATTTTATTATTTTCTATTGGCGTTAGCGCTTGTCGATTGTAACCTTGTCTACGGCACCTGGTTAGAAGTTTGTCTCATATTACTTATTTCTTACCTATTTTATTTGATCAATTTAAGTAAAAGAAATGTAAACGGGACTTAGACTTTTATAAAATACTCAATACTTTATTGAATTTCTTAATTTATTACAGACGGGTAATCACTAATCACGTAACGTTTTGAACGCGCGTTAGGACAGTTTAACTGTCATTTTCCATATACAATTTGACATTTAGATCTACAACCGAACGTACGTACAATGCGTTCCGTGATGGACCTTCTATACCATAAAAACATTAAGAATCATGACTGGCACAGAAAGTTTTGATGGAGCAAGCTTAAATACATAATATATCAATTAATTAAAATAAATGAATACCTATATAATTACAGGTTTCTAAAACATGTTTCAAGTCCAAGCCTACTATTTAACATAACATATAACAGAGAGGTAGGTAAAGAAAATAATTTCATATAGCGTAAATCATTACTCTACCTATATACCGTATTGATACGTTTCTTATATTTTAGTACTCAACATTAGTGTACTTGCATGTCATTGGCTTTGAAAATAACAGCGTTAAAAGCAATTTAGCCCCTTTGTTTCACTCTCTTCATTAAGGCATAGGGTTTGTCGACGTAAAAAGATTACTGCCCTTTGAGAAAAGTGTGAAAAGCAACTTAGCTTAAAACAATGAGGCATTTAGCACCTGGAGGTTTGAAAATGCAGGCCGAGTGCCCGAGCCCTTTGTGTTTATTCCTATTTCAGGAGAGTTTGTGTTCAGTAAACAATGTTATAGGCGTTAAACAAAACGCACGTTTCTGTTTTAAATCGTGCTTGAGTCCTTTGATTTATTTGTACGACTTTATGCTTAAGTAACTGGACACTTGAAGGATTATTTTTAAACTTATCGTCATCTCTATGAAGGATATACCTAATCGAAGCGTAAAAATATGGTTCTAATAGATATTTTGGTGGAGAAATTGGAAATTTAAGTAACCAATAGGGCTTGACATAGCGGTCACTCTTTTTTTGCACTTGGCATCTGTGACATTATATGCATATTAAGGTACAGCAATGTTATGTAGTCGTTGTCATGTCATAGTTATATGCGGAGACAAACTTTGCGTATAATAACGGTAAAAAAGTATCGTCTAATTCCATCACTATCAGAAACGCCATTCGGAGTGTCACGGGTTCATATTTTTGTATTCCATATGCGCGATTATCCAGCTTCATTATTTTATAACCACTGGTACTTTAGCTGTGTTTGCAGAATAATTCTGACTTTACACTATATGCAATTTAAGACTCCTTTACACAAACCGGTATTAAACCTGTACTCAGTTACGCAGAAAGATTTTATTACAAACAATTTACAAACAAAACAAAACTGGGTATCCGACCTTCATCTCAATAAAGCCGTACTCACCTGCGAACATTACTCCTCATTTAAATCTAAAATGTACTAAGTATCTTGGGCTGGACAGGGGCAGGGGCTCTTTCGGATGCGCGGGAGTGGTACAATGAGAGCATCGTAAGAGATACAATGGACGGGTTGCGAAATATCGGAGAGTTCAGCCGCTGATGAATCAAGAATGGGCCGTTCTCGGGGCAACGCAATTAATGTACTCGTAAACGTAAACTAAAATGAACTACTCATAGGTCTTTCACGAGTTTGTTGGTCTTGTGATATTTACGAATGAATTCCGCATTTGGGTCATTAAAGGCATATTTTAAGTACTCTGCCTGTAAGTGATTTTATTTGCATTTTCCTAGTGCGTAGAGTCAGGTGAAATAGGTAGGTATGGCATAGGTAAAATTATTCATGGAATACCTTATTGACATCTAGGTATCTAGTAATCTGAGTAGCAGAGCTTACCTATATCTTTGAGTGGCATGTTCTTAAACAAGTCTGGGTAAGGCCGTTAAAATTAAGGTGTTTGTTTTTAGCACAGTCTGCTTTTGTGAAACGTTTTGTTTTGGGTTTGGTACTTTTCTAATACTTTTGTCTTATCAACTTATCATACATATGCACGTATACCTACACGCAATACGCAATGTAACACAACAGCATATATATCGCTTCAAAATTTGTTTACGGCTTTAGCCAACTTCATTTGGTTGCCTACCTATTTTAAGAAGTGCACTATGGATACAATAAATACAATTGTTTTATTTGTGTCATGCAATATAAGATGATTTCATCAGTTAATATGAAAACTGTTTACAAATAATGATGTCACTTGTTATGTCATGTCGGCAGTTCTAGTATTGTAATGCGGGTTTTATTTTATACAAATGAATAGTCGGTACGTATATTAGGTAGGTACAGTCGGCACCAGAAGTAGAACTGCTTATCAGCTTCTGCTGCTGACTGTACGTACTACGTATATCTTTCAATTAAAATGAATGTAGAGATTGTAACTCTACAAATCCACTAATGTACATGCACTCGCATGTACATTGTGATTTTTGTGGTCCGATTTTTATTTTCTTTTTTTCTATAGGCCTGCCTAAGTAAATAATGGCACATAGTAGCCGACTTCAAAAAAGAAGAAGGTTCTCAATTCCTCAGAAACCTATATTTTTTATGCATTTTCCCCGATTTTTTTTTGTTCGAAAGGACATCCGTGTCAGGTGGTCCCCATGGTCATTAAGTCAGGGTCTGTAGACATCGAAGGAAGTCTTCAAATAAGGCGAAGTACCAAATTGAAGGTTTAAGGTAAATTATTTATCAGTAAGCACTAGCCTGTCGAACGCTTAGCGATCTAGAAAATGACGAGCTATGTGAAGTTTCATTAAGGCGCCGTAGGTTCAGCGAAGTCAAGCGAACAGTGTTTTTGAAACAATATAATGCGTCTGTTTATAATAATATGGTTTTAAAAAAATAGGAATAGTAATCTTAAGGCTTTTCTGCAGGGAAATCAGTGTTTAGAAACATGATTAAGTAATTTTCGCTCGATAGAAAAAAATCACGAACATAGGTCGTTGTGTTTTTAATTCTAGTAAAAATTTAAATTCATTTATTCATTGTGACGTGTGAAAGACTAATAGGTCTAAAATGGTCGGAAATACATTTAAAATATTTGTTACAAATTATGCACAAAAGTAATAAAAATATTAAAATGGCTTCTAAAAATCGGCAATGTCATGTTTGAGAGAACTCAGTGTTTACTTTTTTATTTATTTAAACAGCCGAAAAATTAAAATTAAAAAACATGATTTCCGCGCTTCCGAGCACGCACTTCCATCTCGCTCACGCTTATGCTCAGTGAGAGGGAGAGAAGACCATGAACCTACGGCGCCTTAAGTAAACATTACTCGTAATTAATTATTATAGAGCGCGCATGAGGCGATCGAGAGCAGCGAGCATGTGCCGTTAGGCGACTACGCGTTAGCAATTAGGGGAGAAGCATTTTAGCTGCTGACGTAAGTAATAGTGAACTGGCTGGGTACGCGGTACGCGTCAAGTGAAAAATTGTTGGACTGGCGTGAAGTTGTGCAGGAGTGAAGAGGCGTGACGAGTGTTAGTCGATTGTTTGTGAAATTAATAACTAGGTAAGGTTTATGGCTAGGTTTAAACTCAAGTAAGAGTTCTTTCGGTCAATCAGTTTTGTCTAAAGTTTCGTTGTTTTTTTTACCGTCTACCCTATGTTAATGCATTAATTCAGTCTATCTTGTAGGTACCTAAATGATAGATATGCTTAGTAAATGGTACCTATCCTAGATGTAAACGTGTAAATCTTAGTTTAATTCCCTAATGGTGTAGTACCTACGTTTAAGACGAGCCCTTACAGGGTGTCATGTTGTAGGTACCTACTATATACTGTAAGATATGTAAAGCGAGACAGACATGAAAGCAATTAACTATTATTATTATTTTAAATATCAAATACTTAAAATATCAAAAGGTAATTATTCTATTTTTTTGGTAATACTTCTAACGACAACTCAGACCAAGAAAAAAAGATAGACGGAGCATGGCGAACGACCTAGTGAAGCCGGTTTTCAATCAAGCCACATAAGTTTAATTAAATTGCACAAAAGTCTAAATAGGTGACAGCCTGACAGCATTGCGACACGTGCTGAAGAGTTTTGTGCAATTCAAAAAATGTTTCTCTATGTATATGTGCGTGAGCGTGTGCTAAACTTATTTAGCTTGGTTGAAAACTGGCTTCACTAAGTTGTTCTTAATGCGCTGTTATTTTTTTGGTCTGAGGACACTTTATCGTCAGTTAAAATTTAGGTAAGGCCATACGTTGCGTAGCGTCCAAACTGCTCATTGATTAGCCAGACGTTGCAAATATGATATGAATTACTTCCATTCACTAATATAAATGTGGGCGACTGGGCGTGTTATAAATTATACGTTAAACATTATTAGCACATTCATCAAGTAAACGTCATGTTGATCGTGAATTCGTGCATAAATTATTTACAATAGGTACCTACGACAATTCGATCATTTATTAGCGACTATATAAATGTTCCTAAGTAGTTCGTCAGGTGTATAAAGCGCAATGTTATATTTCCTTGTCTTTTAGATACTTTATACAGTATCTGAACCGGCCATACAACTTTAGGAGAGAGCTGGAGAACCATGCACCTGAATTGACGTTGTTTTAACGGAATAAGGTACAGCAAGATAATTTTAACATTCATATCCTTAATGTCGCACGAGTCGCTTTCATTAAGAAGATTGTGTGGAAGAATTTGCTTTTTAACGATAACACCACGTTTATCACGGGACGGCCGTGACATACTCTCGATTTTTCTCGCACTATACCTCTTGTTCTAAGTGTTCTAATAAGAGAGAGAGAGCGACGTATAGTGCGAGAAAAATCGAGAGCCTCGTCGAGCGCCGTCGCGTGATAGCCGTGCTGTGGTCTAATATTTGTTTCATTTGACTTGGTTTCTTTGGTGTAAGTAAGACTAGTAAGTATTGTCAAGTGTAAATTAGTGTATTGTAATAATAACTTTCAGTGTAAATTCGATCAAATAAGAGAGATTATTCCAAGGTTAGTCCCTATAATGTTGACGTATATAACCATTATAACCTCAGAATGTCCTTATGCTTGTTGGTCCGTCATTTGGTCCGTCAGCCTATCTTTTTATTAAAAATCAAAGAAAGGCTTTAGGTTTTCCTTTTTTAAATAAACTAGTCAAAATTGTTTTCTGGGTGATTGAACACAGCGGAAAATCTAACATTTTTTTTAGGTTTTTGAAGGTTAAATCTCTTTAAAGAATAAATTTATAAAAAAAAAGGAAAACGTAGGTACATGCCAATATTGCTCTATTGCCATTGTCCAGTGAGAAAACAGGGGACTACCTACGTTTCTATGGAAAAAACCTATGTTGTGTTTCCTCTTAAAAGTTAAAGTGAAATAGATTTATTTGCTGGAAATTGTGTGGGTACCCACAATAAGATATCAAAAACATCATAAAACAACTGGACACACACACAATCAACTACGTAAGGAAGTATGCACTCAATGAAGTATGTGCAGTAAAAAACATGTATTGTGCGTCCATACACAAACTGGCATTATTTATTACAGTGACATAAGCAGGCACGGAAACGTCGGTATTACGGTCATTCGACATGTTGCGTCCACCATGCGACTGCATACGGTGATGCAATCGGCCCGGTATAATCAGCAGTTAGCTAATGAGCGGCTTTTCATGGTAACTGTGTGTAGTGTAATGTTATGTCCGACTACGTGTTAGCTCAATGTGATTAGGAATCCAAACAATTGGTCTAAGTGCACCTAACTTTTGATATCACGAATTTGTTAATCGTGACGAATAAGTTGTATTATTTTTACTAGACTATTATGACGAAGCAAGATAGTATTTTCATCTTTGCATTAATTAAACTTGCATCTCTAATACTACCATCACTTCGTCGGCCGATGTCTGGCAAGATTACTCAGGAACGTGTAGTAAGGGTATTAAGATGAAAAAACCCAATATATCAAATTTTAAGTCATTATCAATTTAAGATACAGCCGTTTATGCTGTATATTTCGATACTCGCAAAGGCATTAACATCTGCATACATGTTGTCCTATAGTGCATTTTTTTGGATTAGAAATACGGTAATTAAAGAAGCAGTCGTCGTCAACCTTTATTTCTGCATGGGATAAACATTGAACACACACGGTTTGTTACACGGGCATTCATCCTTGCTGCAAAGTTCACACACTAACTTGTAAATGTTGACCACCATACATTTCTCATTTGTTGTATATGGACTCTGTTTCTGTCTCTTTGCTTTTGGTGAAGGCAAAACGTTCGGGGGAGAACGAGTCGGGTCTTTTTTGCAAGCCACTTGCGCCTGCCTCTGGTAGCTCCATCGCAGTCCGCACGCCACCACACGCAGCGAAAAATAAAATCTTATTATTAATTAACAAATAGATACTCGTATAATAATCTCGTGATCTAAATTAAATAATTTGTTGATTACCAAGAAAACAAGAAAAAGAACGTGATACGATTAAGACAATGTCGACAGCGAAAAAAACGGACCGATCGTTTCAAACCTCTTCTTCTTTAGTTTTTGTATTATGCAACCTTTCCCGAACTGAGTAACGAAATTTAAAATTACAGAGTCAAAAAATAAATACTTTCCAAATAAATATATTGTTGTAAGTATTATTAAGATATAAATAACGAAAACACTTCTATTATTTTAGGGTCGACAACAATGATGTAAGTCTTTTTTAATGGCTGTGTGAGATACTTTGACAGTTGTGTGGCATAAAGTGTCTTATATAAAAGACCTTGTGCTTCGTGCTTTACCCTTCTTTCTAATGCTAAAAAAAACCGGACAAGAGCGTGTCGGGCCACGCTCAGTGTAGGGGTCCGTAATTTTCCGTCCGTCACAGTAACTGTCCCCACTTAAGCGTTAAAAAATGGGCTATTTGTTACATTGAGTTGACATATTAAGTACAGAACCCTAAAACCCTACAAGCAATACTTAGCGAACAATTTTATTATTAGACAACGAACGTCCAAAGACAACAAAGACCATTTGAGCACGACAAATTTTCGACCTAATGTAATATTCGATTTTTCTTCTGTATGTTGGTACGATCCTCTTACGGTCATTTCTCCTAGCAAAACGCTCGTACTATGAAGTTCCGTCTCTTAAACGTAGTGGTTATATTCTCTTTGCTAATGTATGGGTGCACCTGCTCCGACCCCATTAAGGGTGAGTTGCACCAAACCGTCTGTAATCGTAAGCGGTGTTCGTTAAAATCTGAATGTATGGAACGTTTGACAAGTTTCTATGGATTGACAGCTGTCAGCGCCATATTTAACGTTGATCGGTCTGTAATCGTAAGTCGGTGCAACCCGCCCTAAATCAGGAAAAATCTTAACAGCGCCATGTACAATGTGAGCGTTCCGCGTACAGCGACATCTACTAATTATTTTGTATTTTTTTTTCAAAAACTATTCAACCTATCAAGTTCAAAATAATTTTCCTAGAAAGTTTTTATAAAGTTCTACTTTGGAGATTTTTTTCATATTTTAAAAATTTATGGTTCAAAAGTTAGAGGGGGAGGGGGACACATTTCTTTAGGTACTTCTGGAGCGATTATCTCCGAAAATGTTAACATTATCAAAAAATGATTTTAGAAAACCCCTTTTCATTTTTAAATACCTATCCAACAATATATCACACGTTAGGGTTGAAATGAAAAAAAAAACACTCCCCACGTTACGTATAGGGGAGGTAACCGAATAAAAAAGAAACATTTTTTATTTTACCACTTGGCGGCGTGATTGATACACATATCAGTTCCAAATTTCAGCTTTCTAGTGCTAGCGGTTACTGAGATTATCCGCGGACAGACGGACAGACAAAGCGAAACTTCCTAGTCGACTACGGAACCCTAAAAACGCACTAGATAGTATAATAAAATTTGGTTTTCTTTTATTATGGCAAAAGAAAGTTCAGTTTTATTGCACTTTTATTTATGTACTTATAGTTTTTGCACTAATAAATCATTTTCTTTATCTTCTTTAAGTACATAAATAAATACGAAAGTTGGCAGTTACTTACATCAGAAAAAATACAAAGCTGCGGTTGGTATAGTTTATACGGTTAGTTTAACCGTATCTAATCCGTATCCGTCTGACCTATGTCGAGGTATTGAGTCAACAGTTTTCCAACGGCAAAGTTAAGTTTGTCCCTCCTAAAGTGGGAAAAATCTTCGAGACTCGATCCCTGTGATGGACGAACTATATAGGTACTTACCAATTTGTACGGAACAAATGCCAAAACTGAATACTAGTTTCTTCTTTGTCTCATTACTCTCATTAGTACCTTTGAAAATAAACTACAGTTCTGATTCTGACTCTAGTATGCAGCTTTCATTCATCATTATCGAGTAAAGAAATTCCTGATCCGAACCGGAATTCGAAGAACCCAGTAAATAAATGTCTTACGAGTTACGCTAACTAGTCAGAGATGTGTGATTTGTGCGAGACGTTGCAGCAACTATGTAGTCGCTGCTACAATGTAGCAGGGGCTCTGTTTGGCTTAAATATTGATCGGAATTGATTTGATATTGGTGGCGCGCGCTTAATTCCAAACGCGCGCGTCAAATGCCAGACCGATTTCAATTCAGCCTCTGCTCGTTTTAAGTGTAACAAGTAGGTATAATGCTGCCATTGCTGCCCTCATAGCATAAGTAGTAAGTCGTCTGTCTTTCTATTATAAATACGTTGTCGATTACGTCGTATTCCGTGCTTCAAGAATTGGCTGTATAACGTGGAATAACCGCCATGTCTAAAATGCCTTTACTCGTACTGTCAAACATGACCAGTAATTACTAACCTAATTAGGTTGTAAACCGGAATACAGCCAGATTATGAACGAACCCTTTCTTTTACCGACGTATAGCTAAGCACTACTACTCATTATTTTTTAATGACGTATAATTAACGTTAAGGGTTAAATTATATTTTATAATGGTTTTGTAAGTGGACATTAAAAGCGCTAAAGATACATAAACAAAACACATAGGTAAATAGCAGCACGAATAGCTGTTTAGAAAAATGGAGAAAAGTCACGACGTGTCTGCCTAAAATGTAAAATGTGTACGATAACTAGTCCAGAGGGGTAAGTACATGTGACTTTTCGAACGAGCGTCTGTACGCTTACCATGAGTTTGACAATGACGGCTTACGCTAACGAGTATCGAGTTTTCTATCTGTGCATCCCGCTCGTACTGACGAAGTGCAATAGAGATGCACAGATAGAAAACTCTATACTCGTTAGCGTAAGCCGTCATTGTCAAACTCATGGTAAGCGTACAGGACAATTCAATTGTCATTGTGTACAGAAGTGAAGTACAGAAAGTGAAATTTTGATCTATCTGACGCACGTACAATGCGTTACGTAATCGACCAGCGGGATTGAAAATTTGTAAAACTTATGTTTTGGTCTGCTGCGCTCGCAGATAATTCAGTACCAGTTCTCAGTTTAAAGATGAAAATTCAAAAATTAAAAAATCTATCCACCTGATATCTTCATAAGATATACTAGAGATCCATCATTCCTGCTCGAGAAATCGAAATTTGTGCCACCTGTTTCCTTTAATAACACTGAAACTAGATTTCTGATTGTGAAGTAGGTATATATCAGTATACACCTTTCTGACGTTGTATGGGCCTGAATTATAGGTAAATACGCCGGGTCTGCCCGGTTGATTCAATCCGTCGGTAATCGTTAGTAACGTCAGTTAAAATCCGTTTGTATGGGAAGTTTGACAGTTATGGGTTGAGAGCTCCAGCCTCCATATTTAACCTTAGTGGCCCGGTAAATTTAATCGATGCAACCTGCCCTTAAGGCGCCGTAGGTTCATGGTCTTCTCTCCCTCTCACTGAGCATAAGCGTGAGCGAGATGGAAGCGCGTGCTCGGAATCGCGGAAATCATGTTTTTTAATTTTAATTTTTTGGCCGTATAAGTAAACACTGATTTCCCTCAAACATGATATTGCCGATTTTTAGAAGCCATTTTAATATTTTTAGCTTTTGTTCGTAATTTGTAACAAATATTTTAAGTGTATTTAGACCCTTTTAGACCTATGTTCGTGACTACTTTCTATCGAGCGAAAAATGCTAAACCATGTTTCTAAACACTGATTACCCTGCAGAAAAGCCTCAAGATTACTATTCGTATTTTTTTTAAACCATATTATTATAAACAGACGCATTATATTGTTTCAAAAACACTGTTCGCTTAACTTCGCTGAACCTACGGCGCCTTAATATCTGTGCTATCCTACTGCACGGTGTGTAACCAATGTTTTCCTGTTTCAGATCGGGCCGGTGATCACATGCCGTCGCCATGGTGATCGTTACCAGGGTATGAATTGAGTACCTATTTACTGATATTGTAATACACTCGCAAAATACCGTCATATCTCCTAAAATAGTGCAAGGTTGTACCTACAGCTTTTTAATCCCCCTTTTCCTGTCATGATCTTTATTTAATTTGACATCTAAACTGCAAAAATAACTGTACAACAATAAAGTTACCAGCTGAAATCGGACTCGCAAAAACTCATGAACAAAACAACGTTAACGGAGCGAGATATCGCTAAAATCGTATTTCTTGGATATGTATTTTTATGATAGGATCCCGGCAATTGCTAATACGGTTGGTTATTATAAAGAAAAGTATATTATGTAAATAAAACTAGTGTTAAATATTTTATAAAACCTGTTGCGGTTATTTCATTAAATAAACTTTTGACCGCGAGTGTATTTTGTTGGAAGAACTGCTAAAACTCGTATATTTCTAAGAATCCAAAAAGGGTGATATGAGTTGAAAGTCGTTTCTCTTTTCCTGTTTCGGATGTAAAACTGCATATAGCAGTATCTCCATAATGCGTGTAAGTTTGTATATTTGTACTAAACATACGGCGCTTCAAGTATTTTCTTTATTGACATTTGTAAACAAGTATGTAAAATGCTATCTCCAACCGCGTGCTTGGCATACTAATGTGTAAATACATACTAAAATAATGCAGGCACGTGCTAGGCACAACACTATTACTTTATTTTATTTTTATTTAATTTGTTACTAAAAATTCTACAAAAAACACGAACTACTTAAAGTCCTGCAAAACTGTTTTATTAACAGTTTGACTGCAGGAAGACAAAGCTTCAGATTTGTAGCTACCAAGTGTTGGAACTCCCTGCCACCGCCGATTAGGAACCTAAAAAGCATTTATAGTTTTAAGGTCAAACTGAAACAGTTTTTGTTTGGACATCAGACAGCACAGGAAAACCTGAGGCACGACACTAGCTGCTTTTGAAATGCGATGCAAAGTGGCATACCTGCATTTTGTGTCCCATAAACGTCGTGGTCGTGGCACTTGTGGTCCTTGTGGAGTTTTCTTGTCTGCTTTTTTTGTAGTAAGGACGAAATTTTTCGCAATTTGTCTGTTTCTTACGTCATTTTTCTCATTTTGTTTGTTTCTTACATATTTCTGTTATTTGCTCGTTGTGCAATGTTAAGATTAATTTTAAATGTGTAATTTAAAATTTTTGATTACTTTTGTTTATTTCTCTCTTTTTTTATTCTTTCTCTTTGTTTATTTTTTTTTTTAAAAAGTTGTACGTTATGTAAGGATTTATGTAATTGTGATTGTGATCCGTGCGTGTAACCGGGTCGTTATCGCCGTGCACTTTTCACCGAATGGTCGCAACGGAAGACCAGCGCTGGCTACGCTAGCAACAATGCTGAGTTGCGGCCGTTTCGTGACACTAATAATATTGATGTTTTATTTGATTTTTTTTTGTTTGTTTAGTTATGTATATGTGTCACGAATAAACTATTTCTATTTCTATTCTATTTCTATTTTAAAATAACGTTAACGCAGCGGAATACTTACTTATTCGGTAACTCACATATCACCTATTTACCTACCTATTTAGAAAACTACATACTTCTTTAGTTCTGTCAAATAACAGGGGCACATCAAAATTTGGGTGTTTTAAAAATAACAATAATTTTTCGATATGTAACTAACTTGCTTCGATTTATTTTTCTTTAATATGTTAAACGTCAAATCAGACGTCAAAACTGTCTTTGGCAAAGGCCCCTGAGGATGCCACTCCTCTATTAACTAACTAAAATAACAATAATTAAATAATTTAGCACTACTAATATCCATAGCGGGGGTTCGAACCTCCGGCCGATGGCGAACATATTTATAGATAAATAAGTGTGTTGGAGGTGAACGGCCTCACGCTGAGACGTGCTGACGGAATGTGGTGTTGCCAAATGCACCCATCGGCACACAAAGAGATACTGACCACTTTATTATTTATCAGGCTGTACTTCAGATCCTTACAAAACTACGTATACATGTATAAGCCGCAGTCTTGTGTTATTTTTTTATGTTAACCTCGAACTTAATGTATGTATGTATCAATCTAATAAATCTATAATATGTAGAATACAATACTTGGTACTATCACGTAGACCTGGCGATGGAGCTTCAATGGCTAATAAAAAGCACTAAAAATTACATTTTATATAAAACTACCTATTCGTTAAGAGCTCTAAAGTAAGGTGCCGTAGTCTTCAAATAGGCCACGGGGAATGGGAATTGCAGTAGCTACTGTAGCTAGTAGCTATGATGTCACGGCTATTCTGTTCAAAATGATATGTAAGTGTGTATGTGTATGTATTGACGTATGGTCACCTACCAAGTTCCCTATTTAAGAGTGCTATTGAAAAAAGCGCTCGCTCAGGATTCGGTATTTTGAGACGCGTAGTGCGTAGTGTGTGTGTAAATACTACTAGCACGCACACAAGCTTACTGTAGCTGTATAGCGCACCGTTGGAGCGAATGCGCGACCGATATTAATACTTGCACTAAAAGATGGTAAGTATTACTTCGCTAACGTGGTGCCCTAACTTGAACAATGCAAGTATTTGCTTTTTGTGCACACATTTTCTATACATATTAAAATACTCTGACAAAGTATAATATTTAAGTAGTTACGCCTTATTTTGATATAAAATGCTTTTTTTTGAAGTGGTCCGGCTGTCCTCTCTATATGTAGGTCGCATCTTTCAACAGATTCTCGTGAAATTTTGTGAGTGAGTTCGATATGTAACTATAGGGCAAAAGTGCTTTCGTATGTCCAGCTGTCCGGCTATCCGGCTGTCCCCTCTACAGGTTGCATCTCTGAACCAAGTCTCGTGAAATTTTATGAACGAGTTCGATATTTAACTAAAGGGCAATAATGCTTTCGTATGTCCGGCTGTCCGGCTATCCGGCTGTCCCCTCTATAGGTTGCATCTCTAAACAGATTCACGTGAAATTTTGTGAGCGAGTTCGATATTCAACTATAGGGCAACAATGCTTTCGTTTGTCCGGCTATCCGGCTGTCCCCTCTATAGGTTGGTCTAGGGAATGCGAACAGGTTAACCGGAACTTTTTGAGTTCGGTAAATAACCGGGTTTGGACACTATAAACCGGTTACTAACCGAAATGTTACATTTATAAAATACTTGAAATTGTGAGCCGAGACCGTTATTTAGCAAAAAAACTAGTAAATTGTAACTTATTCATTTTTAGCAAGTTTAATTAAAGTTAGTATGATAGCGATAAAATACGTATCGGCCTTACGAGTCATGTACAGCACTACCATGACATAGACTTTGAATTAATCATCTTATCGTAGATGATATTAACGTCAATAATTTCGGACCAGCCTCCGAACTGTCACGTTATCAATCGTCGTTGTCAACACTTTCGCTTGCTGAAGCGAATATAAACCTTAAGATATGTCCATCTCTCAAGCAATAAAACAGCGAAACGGTAAGCGAATCATTTTCCTTGACTGTAAAAGGACAATTATGATGATGTATAAAAAGTTAAAAAAAAGTTAGTTATTGAACTACACATCGCCTACTAATAAACCAGAACTAACATTCTTATAGTACAATTATCCTCCAATACAATTCTTTTAGCTTTTAGTAAAAACCGGTTAATAACCCGTTTTGAAATTTGACCGGTTTTTGCACTCTCTAGTTGGATCACTCAACTGATTTTCGTGATTTTCGTATTTTACATCCTTAAAGACTGCTCCAGGAGGAGGAGAATGGATCTCTCCATTAGCCTGGTCTCTTCATCACCAGTTCAACTTCACCAAAATTACGATTTCCAAGGATAAATACACGAGTCATAATGGAAAATACCGATGTCAACTACACGCGTGCCTATAAAATTTGAGGGTTACCCTCAATTTCCCTGGGATCCCATCATCAGATTCTGACGTGTGCTCACCTGAATAACTTGAAAGAATATGATGAACGGTGTATAAGATTTAAAAAAACTCTTCCAACTCCTAAACGTTGAGGAGTTGTACCTTCCATCATCAGCCCACCAACATGAACTGATGACTACCAGACGCAAATTCATACCTGAAAAGCTTTAGAGAATTCATGAAACACGTAATAAGTACGTAATATTTGAGGGTTGCCCTCGATTTCCCTGGGATCCCATCATCAGATCCTGACTTGGTGACGATGGGACCATCTCAGAAGTATACATTTTTTAAATATATTTTTTTAATCGGGCCACAACTGACGGAGAAATCGGCGAACGTACGTACATAAAAAAAAATAGTGAAACATATAACCTCCTCCTTTTTTGAAGTCGGTTAAAAAGTTTTTTATTCATATTGTTATTTTCAACAACCCTGCATATTATAACGCGTTCAGGATACTGATGGGTCTGCCACGGCACTGTAGCGCATCCGGTATGTTCGCGGGGGCGCGGACCGACGGGTTCGCGGCCATAATGCGCAAACGTTGCGCGTCCCTGCTAGCCCGGGTACAGTGCAGCACCAACAGGATCCTGAGCGCGTTCGCGGACCGCTGGGACTGCGCGCTCATGCGTCGATGGACACAGCTCCATGTCCGACCAATACTTAGTTAGTTAATGTTATTGTTATTCTTGTTTGTCACTAACTATAGATTAAGATTTTATTGTATATTACTAACACTTATGGGTGCAAGCCTGAAATAAATTATTTGAATTGAATTGAATTGAATTATGTCGGTGGTTTGTAGTTTCTTGTCCAGAGAAATGAAATACTTTAAAGCCGTTGGGGCGGAAAGGTTCTCGAGCGGAGACCACGTACCAGATGCCGCAGCGGACCCCCCACAAAGTGGACTGATGAAATGGGGTTGCGTCTTTTAATTACGGAGTTCCTATGGCTACCTTCCAGCTCCATCATCAGACCCTGGTTACCATATAGTACCAAAGTACTCGTCAAGACGAATTAAACGAGCCCAAACTCGATGGAGTTGCGTCGTTTAATTACAGAATTCTTATGACCACCTTCCAGCTCCATCATCAGACCCTGGTTGCCAAGTACTCGTCAAGACGAATTAATGGAGCCCAAACTCGATGGGGTTGCGTCATTTAATTACGGAGTTCCTATGGCTACCTTCCAGCTCCATCATCAGACCTTGGTTACCATATAGTACCAGAGTACTCATTAAGACGAATTAAACGAGCCCAAACTCGATGGGGTTGCGAGCGTCGTTTAATTACAGAATTCCTATGACCACCTTCCAGCTCCATCATCAGACCCTGGTTACCAAGTACTCGTCAAGAGGAATTAAACGAGCCCAAACTCGATGGGGTTGCGTCGTTTAATTACGGAATTCCTATGACCACCTTCCAGCTCCATCATCAGACCCTTGTTACCAAGTACTCGTCAAGACGAATTAAACGAGCCCAAACTCGATGGGGTTGCGTCGTTTAATTACGGAATTCCTATGACCACCTTCCAGCTCCATCATCAGACCCTGGTTACCAAGTACTCGTCAAGACGAATTAATGGAGCCCAAACTCGATGGGGTTGCGTCGTTTAATTACGTAGTTCCTATGGCCACCTTCCAGCTCCATCATCAGATCAGCTTTATGTCATAATAATATTGCATTGTCATCCAATTTATACATGCATGCAAAATTTCAGCTCAATCGGAAACCAGGAAGTGGATTAAATTTAACTTGAAAGATTGAATTACAGGCAACGGATAGGTGAACTAAATAAAAGCTTATAAAAAATCACCAAGTATCACGATCACTCGTAATAATAATTGACATGGCAGTTATATGCAATTCGTAAGTTGTCTCGATTAGCCTCACGAATGACTCACTAGTATAGTTTGACCCCGACGTTGATAACAACTATGCCTAGTCGGAGATCAAAATAATATTTTAGTTGACGGTTAGCCTTCGTGAATAGCCACAATTACACGACGTACAGGTCCAACCCGGACAACGGCTAAGCCGGTACTGGCAAGAGATCGCGCGCGACGGTAAATTTATACTATGTTTGAAAGATTATTTAAAAATAAAAATGTTGGAAAAAGTTGTATTTTTTTTACTGTATTGTGTTGGTAAAAGTATGAACTTTAATGTTATTTAAGATTCAATTTACTAATAATTCAACAATAATGAGAAAATCCTTGTGTTTTCAGTACGATATTGTTGCAAAATATGGTGTAATTGAGATCAATTTACGTATACATACGTTAAAAAAAAGGAAAATTCGAGGCCGCTACGCACAATACGGACATATTACAATATTGAAAAGAAAAAAAAACAACTAGGTTCTCATGTAACATCATGGAGAATTAGGCGGTCAAACTTATGGCTCGGCGCTCTTTTCGGAAAACTACTGTCGGTAATCGGGTATATTCGGTCAACATATTCAGTTTTTCTTAAATCAGAGGCCGCTACGCACAATAAAAGGAGTTGAGCTATGCAAATAAGTAATCGGAATCTATAAAAATCTTTCCGTTTCTTAGATTTAGACCGTCAAAAATCGGTAATTGTCGCTTATTCCTGACGAATTTTTGAACGCCCTCTTAACAATTACCAATCCCAATTCTCTGTCTAACCGACAGTGCCGGAATAGCCCATAAGCCAATTAAGCAATTGCTTTGGGCATCACGGGGCACAAGAAAAAGCTCAAAAAGAAAATAGGGGTAGGGATCACACCACAGCCACAGGCGGGGCATCACACTATCTCATTGCTTAGGGCATCCAGAGGGGCTACCGCGAAACGAAAACGAACTTCGTGCGTGTATCTCCGTCTCTGTCGCACTTGCTAGTTCGAGCGACAGAGAGGGAGATACACGAACGAAGTTCGTTTTTTTTTCGCGGTAGTCCCTCAGTAGTGTGAATCTGACACTGCTCACCGACTAGAGCAGCACGGCTGTCAAGTGCAAGCCTTGAACTTGAGAGCAAACTATGCGGTCAGCGGCGAGTGGCGTGGCCGCAAGTTTCTTTTCCCATAACATTACATGGGCCGTGTGATGGCTTTGGAATAGTTTGCATAAAAGTGTTACAGGTTACATAGAAGTAGCTGTATGACGAGTTTTAGATCTTATTGAAAGAGCGAGCGAAGCGAACGAAGTTCTGATTCAGCTGGGGCCAAAATTATTTCGTATGTCCGTCTGTCCAGCTGTTATATACAGATTACATTTCTCAACCGATTCTCGTGAAATTTTGTGAGCAGGTTCAGTAATTATATAGTTTTATTTGCCGATACACTTATCTACACTAATATTATAAAGAGGAAAGATTTGATTGTTTGTTTGTTTGTATTAAACAGGCTCCGAAACTACTGGACCGATTTGAAAAATTCTTTCACCATTAGAAACCGAAATTATCCCTGATGAACATAGGCTACTTTTTACCGCGGAAAAATGCTTCATTCCTACGGGAAAAAGGAAAAATAAACCGTGCGACACCGGGCTGGGCAGCTACTTAGTTCGAAATAATATAGAAACTTTTTTTTAAACATAGATTTAGGTATGTTTGCGATTTCAACGCTCAAAGACCCACTAGTAATATAATGCTGCGTAGTTTAAAAATTGGCGTCGGGATCACAGATTATATAATAGTTGTCGGGATTGTGATGGACTTCAATATCGATGCCACTATTATAATACCTACGCCCGAATTGAGAACCTCCTCCTTTTTTTCTAGTCGGTTAAAAAATATACAACGAATAGTTCATTTGTTACTCAATTATAACTGGGGAAGTACCCAGTAACAGTAACGATAACATCTCGTTGCCAACAAACATACTAGTAGGTATGTTGACAACTTTTTGGATCTTATATGACGATGCTTAGCAGTGGTGCAGCTCATACAAGCGCATTCCCACCAACTTTATTAACAAAACTGTTGGCAAGCCTATAGTTATATGTATACTCTAAACTCTTTCATTACTTTTTTGTTTCGGTTGCCCATCGAAAGTTGTCACGCGCCGCCAGTGGTGCTTGGTAAGGCGGAAAAATGTATGCCTACCTACACATTTTTGACGTCGCTAGTACTTAGAATTCTTCTCTAAAGTTGTTAATAATAAGTAGCACAGATTATTGTTTCGGGGGATACCTTGAGTATGGATTAAAATTGATCGATCACATAACGCATTGTACGTACATTAGGTAGATCTAAATGTTAATTTTTATATGGAAAAATGACAGTTGGACTGTCCTAACGCGCGATCAAAAAGTTAAGTGAACCCTTCAGCTTGCGGATCGTTTAAATCTGCGCCTGTGCAAAAATTCCCCCCGCCCCACATTTTTCGAGCATGAGATGTGAAAAAAAAATTGTACCTGCTTCAGAAAAATCCCGTTGGAAGGACCATATATTTGTACGTGAGTTATAGTTTGGCATATTGTATGCTTGCAGTACCTACATTTTACAGACTTTGATACTAAAAGATACATGCATTATGTTGGTTATAAACTCGATCAGACAGCTGGTCTGGGGAATTGTCGTTGGATTGTTTCACATCCATACTTTAGTGGATTAAAGTGTTTGCCTTTCGTTTTGTTTCGTACGTACTTTAGGTATACGCTTAACTGCGCTTATTTTCTGAATATCACAAACGGAATTCATACCATTTACAGGCCCGGCCAAATAAAGGCCGAATGAGATCGAAAGTGTGCCGGGTGGCGGCGCTAGGAGTGACCTGCTTTTAGGTCACATTGTTTAACAAAATGCTTTTATAGTAAACTGTAATGTATATAATAATCTTTGGTTTATGAAATAGATTTCAGCATTTTATGTAAGCAGTTAAACTTCCTCTGCTTATTTAAGAGCTAAGCTCAGCAGAGTGTAGCTCAAAGTAGGCCCTCCATTTACTCAGATCCGGGCAACCTCTTAGACATCACGATACGACCTAACATCAACTCTTTTTTGAGCTGCTCTAAGTATATATTTTATCCAGACCAACTTCCTTCGAAGCGGATTGAAAGGTAGTTTTAGCTAATTTGCATGCCCAATGCACGAAAAATACACGACATAACATGACCACTTAACGATACACGATTTACGTGTGCTTGCAGAACATTTTTACTGTTACTTCAACGTAAAGTTTATCGGGCTGGCCAGGAATTTGACATGTGTGCGTGATTTTATGAAGCAGAGAAGTACCTATAACGTATTGTAACAAGTTATACGGCATGAAATACAACGAAGGACTGGTGTTTTAACCTGTTGAATTATGGATATAATGGAGTGTTATGGCATAATAATATATCTTCTTATTATATTAACATTTTTTTATACACAACTAAATCCGGTTGGAAGGACCATATTATAAGTATTTTGTACATGAGTTTACGTTTGGTTTTATTTGTCATGCTTGCAGTACATATCACTTGGATACCTCCATGCATTATTTTCACCAATTTTACCATAAACGCATTCAGCTAGCTGGTTTTGGATTAAGTTTCGTACGTACTGTAGGTATGTCGCACATGTCTGACACTTTCAAACAATTAAAACTATAACTCCTTGACGACCGATTACCTAGCCTAGTGGAGAGTGACGCTGCTCACGAAGCTGGAGGTCTTGGGTTCGAATCCCGGTTTTCCCGGTAAGGGCAAATATTTGCGTGAATTATATCATATCATTCATCATCATCATCATATCAGCCGAAAGACGTCCACTGCTGGACATATGCCTCCCCCAAAGAGTGCCAAAGTGACCGATCCCGCGCCACCCGCATCCAGCGGACTCCCGCAACCTTTACCAGGTCATCAGTCCACCTTGTCGGGGGCCTACCCACGCTGCGCCTTCCGGTACGTGGTCGCCACTCGAGAACCTTTCCGCCCCAACGGCCATCGGTTCTACGTGCTATGTGCCCCGCCCACTGCCACTTAAGTTTAGCGATCCGGAGGGCTATATCGGTTACCTTGGTTCTGCTGCGGATAGCCTCATTTCTGATGCGGTCACGCAGAGAAACTCCCAACATGGCCCTCTCCATTGCCCTTTGGGTGACTTTGAGCCTTCTTATGAGGCCCATAGTAAGCGACCACGTTTCAGTGCCATATGTCATCACTGGCAACACACACTGGTCAAAGACTTTCGTCTTGAGACACTGCGGAATATTGGACGAAAAGATTTGCCGTATAGCTTCCCGAACGCTGCCCAGCCGAGTCGGATTCGACGATTGACCTCTTTCTCGAAGTTGGACCTACCTAACTGGATCGTCTGTCCTAGGTATACATAATCGTCTACAACTTCGAGCGTAAAGTGTCCGATTGTAATGGGAGTTGGTACTACATGGGCATTTGACATGATCTTCGTCTTATCCATGTTCATTCTTAGACCAACTCGCTCGGATGCTTTACTGAGGTCATCGAGCATCGTACTTAAGTCCTCCATGGTCTCAGCCAAGACTACTATATCGTCAGCAAACCGAAGGTGAGTGATGTACTCGCCGTTGATGCTGATGCCTAGCCTTCTCCAGTCCAGAGTCTTGAAAACGTCCTCCAGTGCAGCGGTGAACAGTTTTGGAGAAATAACATCTCCTTGCCTGACTCCCCGCTGCAGCGGAATAGGTTTCGAGTTCTGGTCCTGGAGTCGGACTGACATAGTGGCGCTCTCGTACAAACACTTCAGCACTTCGATATAGCGATAGTCAACTTGGCACCGCTGGAGAGACTGTAGTACAGCCCAGGTTTCAATCGAATCGAAGGCTTTTTCGTAGTCCACGAACGCTAAGCAGAGAGGCAGGTTATACTCCTCGGTCTTCTGTATAACCTGACGAAGCGTGTGGATGTGGTCTACGGTACTAAAGCCTCTTCGGAAACCGGCTTGTTCGGGAGGCTGGAAGTCATCTAGCCTGCGTACGAGACGGTTTGTAATGACCCTCGAAAACAGCTTATAGACATGGCTCAGAAGTGAGATGGGTCTGTAGTTCTTCAGCAGAGTGTTGTCACCCTTTTTGAAGAACAGCACCACCACACCTCTATTCCATGCCTTTGGAGTTCTCCCTTCCAGTAAGACGGAACCGAACAACTTCTGAAGGGCCGTAAGGACCGGTTTTCCACCCGCCTTCAGAAGTTCGGCTGTTATTCCGTCTTCACCGGGTGCTCTGTTGTTCTTGAGCTGTTTAAGAGCCATTACAATCTCGCACAGGCTGATGTCCGGGATGTCGTCGGTATAGTGTCGGGTTAGTCTAGCTCTAGGGTCTTCCGCCTGACTAACTTCGGGTCTGCGCGTTGATCTGTATAGCTGTCCGTAAAAGCGCTCTATCTCACCCAGAATCTCAGGTTTAGAGGAAACGATTCTACAATCTTCAGTTTTTAACTTCGCGAGCTGGCTCTGCCCTATAGACAGATCTCTCGAGAATACTTTAGAGCCCTTATTACGCTGTATGGCCTCTTCAATACGATTTGTATTGAATTGGCGCAGATCGCGGGTAAGGGACTTGGAGATCTGTTTATTGAGCTGCCGGTATAAGGTCGCGTCGGCTGAAGACTGTAGAATCATTTCACTCCTTTCCTTCATGAGCTTCTTAGTGGAGCTAGATAGCCTTTTAGTTCCGTTAGTGCCTTGGGTCTTGAAGAACTTAGACCCAGTGACACGGACAGCTTCCACAAACCCGTCGTTCAATTCGTCCACATCGCCACCTAGGCAATCAAAACGGTTTTGGAGTTCCAGCTGGAAGCTCTCGGGGTTTTGAATTTGAATTGATGCTGGACGGAGCGTAGACTTCATCAATCGAGAGCGCTCTTGCATGACGCATATATTCAATGTGCCTCTTACCAGACGGTGATCGCTCCCGGTTTTGACCGTATGGATCACAGAGACATCGTTGAATATATGCTTCCTCGTCGACATGATGAAGTCAATCTCGTTTTTAGTTGCACCGTCGGGACTCATCCAGGTCCACTTTCTGTGCTCGCGTTTCTTGAAGAAGGAATTCATCATGTAGAGTCCTTCCTTCTCCAAGAAGCCAGCCAGTAGTTGGCCCCGGTGGTTCCGACTTCCAACTCCAAATTGCCCCACTCTCAGCTCTTCACCATCTTTCTTGCCCAGTTTTGCGTTGAAGTCCCCCATAACAACGGTGAAGTAGGTTTTGGAACTATGCATGGCCTTCGATATATCTTCATACATAGCCTCCACCTTTTCGTCGGAGTGTGCCGAGGTCGCCAACCCGCATGCCAAGCGTGGCGATTATGGCATATACCCCCTAATGTTAAGTACAAAAAGACCACGGCCCCGAGGTTCCGGCGACCCCCGGTACCCTGGTTGTGGTAGCGGCCAGGGCACCAGCGGGGTCAGGGGTGCGAAGAATCTCCGGCGAAGATCCGGCTACCACCACCGACGACCCCTGGCCCTGGCAACTTATAACACGCGCACACTGCGGACCGACGAAAGGATAGCGGAACTGGAGGAAGGATTGAGCAAGTTGCGCTGGGATGTCATAGTGTTATCTGAAGTCCGAAGAGAGGGGGAGGACACGATAACCCTCAAATCCGGCAACTTGCTCTATTTCCGGGAGGGCGACCAACAGTCCCAGGGAGGTGTCGGGTTCCTCGTCCACAAGTCCCTCGTAAATAACGTGGTGAAGATCGAGAGTGTGTCGACTAGGGTGGCGTGCCTAATACTCAGAGTATCCACCCGGTACTCATTTAAGGTCATTCAGGTTTACGCACCGACATATCTGGTAGATCATATCATTAATAAGCATTATTTTCTGAGTCTTGGATGTTTAATATCTATTTAAGTACTTACATCTAATGTCGTCGTCTAGTACCCATAACACAAGCCTTATTGAGCTTACTATGAGACTGATGAGATTATAGTTCGATTTGTGTAATGTTGTCGCTTACTATTTATTTATTATATATGTAGGTACTAATGTAGCTACTTACAAATATAATGTTAAATATGGTACTAGTTTTTATTTAGAAAGTAGGCACGACATAAGCAGACTTAAGTTTGGGCGCGCACGCGCAACCGGTATCGAAAGTCCCAAAAGAACGCAGTTGGATTGGCACTCGGAATGTATAATGATTAGTCGCTGTCGCATTTGAACTTATGTCCGCGGATCACAAAACTGGTTGAGCCGGCAAACGGCTTGGGATGTAAGAAAATTATATGTTTTAGACCGTAAATATCTTTTGAAATGACTGGGCACTTAATGTTAATTGCATTCAAATTAGGTGAAGTTTCTTATTTGAATCTATTTTGGTCCTATACGTCCCTGCTCTCTGCAACGAGAAGAGCGAATGCCTGTACCGTAGGTACAGAAAGACATGAGATTCCTTAATTATATATTCAGTTAAGCCAATGTTGGTACAAAACAATAAAAAAATGTGATATTGTGATCCTTAAGAGATGACCGATTAACGTTATCGCTCTTCAGAAATTGACAAACAGCACAATTAACAGTGAAATAATACTTGCATTGCATGGCAATACCAACATCTGTTGTCTACTTGTTTTTATTGCGCCAAATCACAACAACAGGCTGTGCTGTTGAACGGTTCCACAATACGCCTGGTTGTGAGTAAACGTTGCCGCGTCGAAACAAAAGATCCTCCACCTGCATTCAAACGTCCGTCAATTGTTTTCGCAATCACACGGATTGTTCGGAAGAAACGATAGCATGCATTCACCTATCTTCATTCATTACTGTAACTACCAACAAACGAGCATAAACGATAACTTAACCCTATTGAATCAATCATAGCCGACCTTGTCGAGAAACGGGTCAGTTTTTGTGATAAACTCATCGGGCATTTACTTGGTGTAATTCGTAACTATTGCCGACTAGTGCGATATAATAAACTAAGTGAGAGTCTCTATAGTGTTTATGAGTTATGTGTGGTAATGGAGAACTGCTGGGCTTTCGAGGTAATTTTTCAACGAATATATTTCTTTCTTTGCGTGTGAATGATGGTCTGATAAAATTTATTGTCACGTACGAACCGGTTGAAAAGTTAATTAGCTGACAATTTAGCAGCTTTATGAAACATACTCGTAAACATTGTGCTTTTTACGATCGACTTTTTTTAGCAATGTGCTCATTCTCAGCCTGATAATCAGAATAAATTTGAATAATTGTCAGTTTTGTGTTTTTAGAATTACACGTTCACACTCGATCTGCCTAACGTCTTATTTACATACGCAACTATCTACACACATATAATTTGAAATTCGACATCGCGGGTTAACTTTCACGAAGCCAATCCCAACGGATGTACTGACTGATGTTTATCTCGGAGATTTGGGAACTTTCTATTAAATTTAAACAATTGTCTTGGAATAAGTTCCGGCCATTTGCGTGTGATAAGCATGCAGGCACGCAACCATCACCTACTTCGAAGTGTGATGACGTACCGATATTTATTTTATGTTTTTTTTATTCCGATGAGTTGAATGACACCGACTTTTGATGTAAGATGATAGTCTCGGTGATAAGCCGCGCGCAGTAGCAAATGTGATTATAGGTGTACCTACACGTAGACTTGGTAGGTCACGTACACGATATTATGTTACAAAACAGACAATACGGTGCTTAATGAACGTAATTCCGAATCAAATTACGCATTCAGCGTCAAATGGATAGTGAAGAGGAGATACGGACAGCTCAAAATAAAAACTTTCTAAATCTAATAATAATGAAATCATTGTGATTGGTGTGGTCCCGATCAAATCAAACAATAATCCTTTGTCGTAAACATGTAGATTATCGGATTATGCGATGGACAACACAAACGCGATTCTTCCTATTCGTGATTCCCATACAATATGGATTCCACACAACCGCAGTTTACTCCATTCGTAATTCTACACAGTCTATATTTTGACGCAATCGGAATTCTTCCTATTCGCGATTCGACACAAAATGAGTTTATCGCAACTGCAGTTTACTCCATTCGTAATTCTACACAGTCGATATTTTAACGCACTCGGGATTCTTCCTATTCGTAATTCGGTACTGTATGGGTTCAACGCAACCGCAGTTTACTAATGTGATTCTTAATAGGTACATTTACATACAAGTGCGAAAGAGAGGAAATTCGCAACAAGTGGTGATAAATTAAAACACGACCGAAGGGAGTGTTTTAAATCGACACGAGTCGCGAATTACCTATTCGCACGTGTATCGTACAACGTTTTACTGTACATATCTTGGCTCTTTAAAGTTTTGACATAAACACGAAAAGTGCTCTTTTCCGCACTAGTGCGGAAAAGTAGCACCATATGTACTGTAATAGTACATTACGTAACTAGGGCGGTGAATTCGTGAATGCCCCAGATCGCAGGTGTTTGTGGCCCGAACCGAAGGTGAGGGCCATAAATATGCGCTCTGGGGCTTTACGAATTACCGCCCGTGTTGGGTACAAAATTTTACGTCTTCACCTGGCCACAATGCGAGTTTTCCCGTACGCGCAGCGTGCAGCAAAACTCGCATTATGGCCAGGTGTGACGTAAAATTAATTTACGTCACACCTGGCCATAATGCGAGTTTTACTGCACGCTGCGCATATGGGAAAACTCGCATTGTGGCCAGGTGAAGACGTAAAATTTTGTACTTAACACGGGCGGTAATTCGTAAAGCCCCAGAGCGCATATTTATGGCCCTCACCTTCGGTTCGGGCCACAAACACCTGCGATCTGGGGCATTCACGAATTCACCGCCCTAGTTACGTAATGTACTATTACAGTACATATGACGCTACATTACCGCACTAGTGCGATAATGAGCACATTTGACATTAAACACCTACGTCAAAAATTCAAAGGTCCAAATATTGTACCGTAAAACGTCATACGATACATGTGCGAATAGGTAATTTGCAACTCGTGTCGATTTACATTCTGGCCTCGAATGTCCAATTCCCCGTACGTCCAGTCTCCGTATGTCCAGTCCCGGCAAGCCCAATGTCCCGATTTAAAACACTCCCTTCGGCCGTGTTTTACTTTATCGCCACTCATTGCGAATTTCCTCTTTTTCGCACTTGTATGTAATGTACCTATTAAGAATCACATTATTAAACTGCGGTTGCGTTGAACCCATACAGTACCGAATTACGAATAGGAAGAATCCCGAGTGCGTTAAAATATCGACTGTGTCGAATTACGAATGGAGTAAACTGCAGTTGCGATAAACTCATTTTGTGTCGAATCGCGAATAGGAAGAATTCCGATTGCGTCAAAATATAGACTGTGTAGAATTACGAATGGAGTAAACTGCGGTTGTGTTGAATCCATATTGTATGGGAATCACGAATAGGAAGAATCGCGTTTGTGTCGTCCATCGCATAATCCAGATTATCGAATAATCTCTCTACTTTTTACCGCGACTCAATTGCCGCTTTTCTTTTAAAAACTATGACCAAAATTGGTTACACCTAACTTTGCAAGGACTACAAAGAGACCATAATTATAGGGACGATTTAATTGCCCACATGCCATATATTCACCAAACGTCACATTTGAGTAAGAGGTTTGCCATTTTTTGGCCATTTTATCACTTATCGTGGATATTATCCGCCACGTTCTGTCAAGTATGCGAGAGTGACGAAATGTCTTGTTGAACGATAAGTGATATGGCGATCTTAGGCCCGGTACGGTTCCGGTAGCCCCGATTTCTCACAAGCCTTCAATCTCGTTTGCAGGGTGACTACATATGGATCGAGCCGGTCTCCGCTCGCGAGTTCGACGTCGCGATTGGCGCGCGCGTGCTCGCGGCGGAGGGCCGGCGCATACGCGTGCGCGACGACGACCAGCAGGAACAATGGCTGCCGCCCGAACGCCGGATCAAGGCCATGCACGCCACGTCCGTGCATGGCGTGGAAGACATGATCTCGCTGGGGGACCTGCACGAAGCGGGGATACTGAGGAACCTGCTTATTAGATACAATGAGAACCTAATTTATGTGAGTATACTTTTTTATGCTACGGTGGCAAACCGGAATACGGTCGGTCTGGTAAGCAGACACCGTAACTTATGAAGACGGTGTCGAGGCGAAGGGCCGGCGCGTGCGCGTGCGCGACGACGACCAGCAGGAGTAGTGGCTGCCGCCCGAAAGCCGGATCAACGCCATGCACGCCACGTCCGTGCATGGCGTGGAATACCTGATCTCGCTGGGGGATCTGCTCGAAGCGGGGATACTGAGGAACCTGCTTATTAGATCTAGGCAAACTAGCATATGGCCTGATGGTAAGCAGCTATGGGCTATAGGCGCATGCGAAGAAACACAATAAAGGGTGGGTTATTCAATTGAGACACAACACAATACATACTCGGAACTTTTAAAAACTTAGACTTTGCCCAAGTCAAGTACAAAAATATGGTTACAAACGACTTTCTCTAAAGTATGTTCCGTGACTTCCATGGCGCTTATGTCGACGAATTAAGGTACCGAAGTACATATTTATGAAACGCTTAATTCGAAACGCACTCCAAAAATAGTGACGTGAGCATTGTAGGTTGTATTGGTTGTGCATGTCCATATTTATATTACGAGTAGATACCGGCTAGGTTGGCCACAAAGCACAGACTTAGGTACGTTGCGCAGCGTGCTGCGCAGACGGAAATCTGTAAGACTTGTGTTGTACGCACTCCAGGAAGTTCAAGCGAGTAGACTTCAAAAGTCCGTCCAGTGGATCCACCACGACACGACAAAGCATTTTTTTGTGAGTTAGTTAAACTTCAAACTCAAATGTCAAATAGACTAAGGCAGCTAAGAGAACACTGTTTATTATATTGTGAACTGACAATCAAATCAAATAACTGAACACAATTCACCTGTCTATTATTTTGGAACAGCGTATAACGAAGCATTATGATTCTATAAAATGCTGATCTCACAATTTTTGATGAGTCACCCAATCTTATTACTCACTTATTTGCCTCTTGTCTACAAATAAACAAAATAAATTATGGGAAATAGGTTGGGCCGTAGGTTGTGTCTAAAGTCCAGTTTGCCTTAAAAGTTATGAAATGACTTAATTGAACAAACGAAGCATTTTTTTGCATCGCAGAAACAGCAATCGACATTGCTATGAATTGTCTTGATTAAGAAAGTATAGTCGGATTGCTCTTTGCCGTGAGTAAAGGTTAACGCACACTTATCGCCCCCGCTCTGGATCAGTTCTGCTTTAAGTTGGGCCGAGTAATATTTGTTTAATACAATAAAACTCCGTAATTACATAGCACCGGCACGTGGGCAATTCGATGTCGCCGGTCGGTTGATGGGGTGAAAGGTGTGCTTTAACCATAAAAGCCTGCAAAAGAACATTTAAAAAGCTACATAGGTACTAGAACAGAACTACTGTACTTTCTTTTAGTACTTGATCTAACTAATATAATTTTCATATACAGGGTGAAGCATAAGTCAAAAACGGTTTTTTTTTCTATGGCTGTATTAAGCCAAATTCATTTGCATTAACTCTAGAAGCAAACAATTAAAGTTGATTGATAATAATAATAAATAGCAAAAACACCATCCTTATGGTCACCCTATTCAACAAGACTTGGTTTGCAGCTTAAAGTGACAGTACGAGAATGAGACTCAGCGAAGTTAAAACATTTTTTTTTTAATTAACGATTTATTAAACAACGTTTACATATTTTACCCTGTGGTCACGTACACATGCTTAAACTAAACTTAAACAGTAAGAAACACATATTTCTGTTCACGACTTAGGATTCACCCTGTATAGAATGAGCAGGAAGTTTTATTTCCATGGGACCGAAACGTTCATCAGAATTCAACACCGAAATATATTCCAAAACGTATCATTTCAGACATACACCGGATCAATATTAGTAGCAGTGAACCCCTACCAGATCCTGCCCATCTACACTGCGGACCAGATCAAGTTGTACAAGGAGCGCAAGATCGGAGAGCTGCCGCCGCACATCTTCGCGATCGGCGACAATGCGTACGCGCACATGCGGAGATACGGGCAGGACCAGTGCATCGTCATCAGCGGCGAGTCTGGGGCGGGGAAGACGGAGTCGACTAAGCTGATCCTGCAGTATTTAGCTGCTATCAGTGGGAAGCACTCTTGGATTGAACAACAGGTCAGCTGGGTTTCACTATGAGCGGTTACACGGTGTTTTGCAGCGCTACAAACGCGTCTATGATTTCCATAATCAACCTTTGTGACATGAAACAGTGAAACTCTGTGAATCTAAAAATATTACCAGATGAATATATTTTTCTTCCTACTTTCCAGATCTTAGAAGCGAACCCAATTCTAGAAGCCTTCGGTAACGCGAAAACGGTCAGGAACGACAATTCTTCGCGCTTCGGAAAGTACATCGACATACATTTCAACAGCGGCGGGGTCATAGAAGGCGCCAAGATTGAACAGTACCTCCTGGAGAAATCCAGAATAGTTTCGCAGGGAACTGATGAGAGGAACTACCACGTGTTCTACTGTCTATTGGCTGGCTTGTCTAAGGAAGAGAAGAAGAAATTAGAGCTGGGAGAACCAAAGGAATATAGATACTTATCTGGGGTAAATAAGTTCAATAAATTTGGAATAACAGCCCCAAAAGAACTGCGTACTAAATAATTCTGTTTTGTTTCAGGGTGGCAGCTTCACTTGTGAAGGCAGAGACGACGCAGCAGAATTCGCCGATATACGGTCAGCTATGAAGGTGCTTCTCTTCACTGAACCAGAAATATGGGAAATTCTGAAACTACTAGCTGCAGTGCTTCACTGTGGAAATATCAAATATGAAGCGACAGTAGTAGATAATTTAGATGCAACCGAAATTATTGAACAAGCAAATGTAAGAAGAGTGGCTACCCTCCTAGGAGTGCCCACGCAGTCATTAATTCAAGCACTCACGAGAAAAACACTGTTTGCACATGGAGAGACAGTTGTTTCAACTTTAAGTAAAACCCAGTCAGTGGATATCAGGGATGCCTTTGTAAAAGGAATCTATGGAAGACTTTTTGTCACCATCGTTAAGAAAATCAACGCAGCTATATACAAACCCAAAGCAACGACGCGAACTGCTATAGGTGTACTCGACATATTCGGGTTTGAAAACTTCGATCAAAACAGTTTTGAACAATTTTGCATTAATTTTGCCAATGAGAATCTCCAACAGTTCTTTGTGCGACACATATTTAAATTGGAACAAGAAGAGTATAACCACGAGGGCATCAACTGGCAGCACATAGAATTCGTCGATAACCAAGACGCACTAGATTTAATAGCTCTGAAGCAATTGAACATTATGGCTTTAATAGACGAGGAATCTAAATTTCCAAAAGGCACTGATCAAACAATGTTAGCAAAGTTACATAAAACTCACGGACTGCACAGGAATTACTTGAAACCAAAATCGGATATTAATACAAGTTTCGGCCTGAACCATTTCGCCGGTGTCGTGTTCTACGACACCAGAGGGTTTTTAGAGAAAAATCGTGACACATTCAGTGCCGATCTTTTACAACTTATTCACGTGTCGACCAACAAATTCTTGCAAAACATTTTCCAAGGTGACATAGTAATGGGTTCGGAAACCAGAAAGCGAACTCCGACGTTATCCACGCAATTCAAGAAGTCGTTGGACTTACTGATGAGAACGTTAGGGACGTGCCAACCATTCTTTATTCGGTGCATTAAGCCGAACGAATTTAAAAAACCCATGTTATTCGATCGAGGGCTTTGCTGCAGACAGCTGAGGTACTCCGGGATGATGGAGACGATAAGAATCCGAAGAGCAGGATACCCGATCAGGCACAGCTTCAAGGAGTTTGTAGAAAGATACAGATTCCTAATATCCGGTGTACCGCCCGCACACAAAACTGACTGTAGAATGGCAACAGCGAAGATCTGCGCTAACGTTCTCGGAAAATCTGATTATCAACTAGGTCATACCAAAGTGTTTTTGAAGGATGCCCACGACTTGTTCCTCGAACAGGAGAGGGATAGAGTGCTTACTCGAAAGATCTTGATTCTTCAAAGGTCTATTCGGGGTTGGGTGTATCGTCGTCGCTTCTTAAAGATGAGGGCGGCGGCTATTCTGATCCAGCGTTACTGGCGAGGCAAGCTGCAGAGACTGCGGTACAACAAGATGAAAGTGGGGTACGCCAGGTTGCAGGCTTTGATCCGTGCCAGAGTTCTGGCGCACAGATTCAGGCATCTTCGTGGTCATATAGTTTCCTTGCAGGTTAGTCTGGAACGGATTATAAAAGTATTTTATTTAGTAATTCAGTCAAATCCACCTTCAATCTCTGTCTTCCATATACAGTAGTGTTCTGTAACAATACCTACATTACATTTATATACTTACCTTCTTATTTATAGAACTAAAATTGGCCGAATAAAATGGGCTTTAAGGGACAAAATCTTAAGAACTCAAATGTGGAAGTGACAGATAAAGACAAACGAATTCTAACGTCATTTTAGTTAAAATAGGCTTGTAGAACGTTTATGAAAACGGCCGCTAGTCATCATCAGTCTGATAGAAATACCTTGGCAAAAGCAAGTATTGACGACCTAACCTAGACTAGTTTCCTTTTTGCGAGTCTGAACTGCCAACACCGAAACAATCCACCAGTAAGAACTGGCCATTTAATTAGTTTTGCCAGTGTAGACTAATAAAACTGCAACGTGTACCTTCGCGAAACAGGCTACAGCACGGCTGTCACAAGACGGAGCGCGAGCTCTCTCGATTTTTCCCGCACTATCCGTCTCTCTCTTATTAGAACACTTAGTACAAGAGGTATAGTGCGAGAAGAATCGAGAGTATGTCGCGGCCGTCTCATGATAGACGTGCTGGTCTAAGTAAAGTTCACTTATTCTTTATTAGTTGCTGTTGCTCTCTGTTACTGTATTCGTTTTTGATTTTTTTTTGTATTATTTTGTCATTTTTATTTCAAGTGCAATGTATATTGTTACTGAATAAATAACTATGAACTATGAACTCAGACACCGAAATCACTTAAACACCTATGGGGTCATTGTCAGTCAGTAAAACAAAAATCGTCTTTTCAGTGGGCAATAGTTAAGGGCTTATGACTATGTATAATATGTTTTTATCGCATAGAATTATAGAAGAGGCGACGCCGTTTATGCGGATTCAGAGTTCAACCAAAAATTAGGCTTTAGAGCCCTTAACTTTGGCAATGTCCACCGAAAAGACGCGCACGTAAATCTGACAATTGCAGGCGGCGGCCCGCGGCTACCTGGTCCGCCGCTCGTACGGGCACAAGATGTGGGCGATCGTGAAGATCCAGAGCCACGTGCGGCGGCTGATCGCCATGCGGCGCTACAGGCGGCGGCGGCAGGACGCGCGCGAGCACACCGAGGCGCTGCGCCTGCGCCGCGTCGAGGAGCAGCGCCTGCAGCACCAGGGCAACACGCGCGCCAAGGAGATCGCCGAGCAGAACTACCGGGTCAGTCTCTCGTGTCTTTCTCCTAAACCCGGTTACCCTAACGAGTACTCTCATAGTAAATAATTCTTAGTCGCTTTTACTCGCGCGAGTAACAATTACCCAAAAGTCAAATGTATTTATTTGCCAGAATACAGTACAGGAAGGTCTTAGATAATTAAATATTGTGGTGTATTCAGCCTGCATGCAGGTGTGCAAATATTTTGCTAAGAGGCGATGAATTTAGTAAAAATACAAATTATCAATTGCAATTATATAAATAAAACTAAAATACATTTATATCACTTATACCTACTCTAAATACCGCTATAAAAACATCTGTCGAGAAGTCAATTCGTCAACTTATTCTTAAAACTATTTCTCCGGAGGACCTTAATGTCCTCAGGTAAGTTTTATATAATTTAATGCACATGTTGACCACATTTTTACCATGCATTGCCTTGCTAACGAGAGGTACTATGAGAATACTCGCTAGTCTCGCTACTCGCCGGCGGTGGGACAAGCCGCTTTACTCGCGCGAATAAGAATTACTATGAGAGTACTCGCTACTCGCCGGCGGTGGGACAAGTGCCTAATAAAGGAGCCCGGGGTCTGCTGTAACATTTAATCCCAAGATTTGGCGCAAGCAGCAGTTTCACGAAAGCGAATCATGCTATCTGTATCCGCTGCTTTTTTCGGGGTCATCTTTGAAATTCGATGGTCAAACTATGGTTCGACCTATGTCTGCCATTTTCTTTTTTCGTAATGGAATGAAAGGGATAGTGCTAATAAAGTTCAAATATTCTGAACTTGTAATAGACCCCATACGACGACATGACAAGTGCTCTGCACCAAAATTAAAAAGCTACTTTGCCTCACGGAGTGAGCAAAATCGCATTTTGCACACTGTTTTCACGCAGCAAAATATGCTTGTTCGAGCTGCTGAGGTGAGTAATATTTTTTCAAATCGGTCCAGTATTTTCGGAGCCTATTCAATACAAACAAACAGCAATCAAATCTTTCCTCTTTACAATATTAGTGTAGATAGGAAGGATCTGTATACTGCTTTTTGTTTCGATAACAGTGTTACCAAAGAATTTGGGTTGATAATATGTATTAAAAAATATTTTTCCTGAAAGACATTTCCTAGGCCACGTGGTCCGATCTGCTTGGGTGTAGACCCCCCTATCTTGCAATGCAACCTGCGATACCTACCTACTACTTCCGGCCGACTGAAAGCTAACAATATTAGAACGCACACTGATAAGGAAATAAATTAAGTTATTTTCTTTTATTTACAAGTGTTACTGAAGCAATCAAAAGAAACAAATGGTTAACAAGTTGTAATATTAATTATCCTATACCTGTTAAACGAGCAACATTTGCATTTTGGGTCAGGAACATTATCACAAACCAGGTTGTCGCCGGATGAAAAAAATACGAACCGTTTAGTGGGTTGGAATGTCCGCTTGGTCGGTTGGTAATAGAGACGCCTTATAGGTACCTAAATAAAGGCTTTAATAGTTACATGATGCATATTGCATATTAGGTATCATTGCACACTATATAGGTATACCTACATATGTTGTGCAGCCAAATAATAACTGGACTTGGAAGTTGCTAAACAAAACACTTGAATTTAATAAGATATCAGTGGCACCTAAATGGAGTAAATTAGCCTGCCTTGTACCAAATTAAACGCATCTATAAACGTCCTCAATTCTTATCTTTAAAATCTAGACTTATTTGGTGGTCATATGTTTTTAATTACCTTATCTAATAAGTTACGATCTAGATTGTTCTTAATGTCCATTACCGTTATCGAAGAAAAATACTGTTTTTAATGTACTATATCTAATTCCAGTTCTTAATGTAATTTTCATGTTATTTTTAGGGTTCCGTAGTCAACAAGGAACCCTTATACCCGTCCGTCCGTCTGTCCGTCCGTCTTCGGCTCAGCTCAGTAACCTTTACTACTATTCTATGTTTTTGCTTGATTATCAGTAGGTCCACCTATTGACAATGATGTAATATAAAAAAGAGGTAGATATGTTGTCTATACGGAATTCGGTGTTTGATAATGGCCATCAAATGTGACAGCATAGTACGTTTTCATTAACGACGCGAATCTGAGGCAATTGACTCAGTTTTAGTGTGCCACTTTTAGAGTGCTAATACCCTATCTACCTCTTTTTTATTATATTACATCATTGCCTACTGAGATATACATATATTGACTAGACTAGACATGTATCCGTAGTTAATATAAGTACCTATCACTTATTCTTTATCACGCCCGATTGAATTATTATTCAAATAGGTATATGCAAGATAACAGTATAAACAAAATCACCGCATTTATTATCTGCACAGATAATCAAAAGTCAAAAATGGCAGAATATTTTACGATACGTACTCATTAATTCAGTTTCGCTGTGAACTGTGTAACCCGAAGATGTGTGTTATTTTTAAATATTTACACGTGCGTGATATCATTGCAATACGAACCTATAGTAGCAGGTAATTAGCACAGCCATATACCTACCTACGAATTACTCTCTGACAATTTTGAGTATTTAAAGATTTTCCAAGCACACAAAAATAAAACAATTGTTTATGCAATTCAAATGCATTGTAAACTAGCAGGTAAAGTGTGCGCAAGAACCGTAACGTTACAGCTTTGCGCCATCCGTCAATTATATCACTTTATGGTCAAATATTCGCTTACACTGACACCGACGGCGATCAATCAACCATACGATGTTGTGCAATTATCACACACGACTCGGTTGTATAACGCTGTCCAGTTGAACCACATCGTAACCCGAGACGGCAGGAGCAATAGAAACTACACATTGCTGAATGCCGGTCGTGTGCGATTTTTAACTCGCGAAAGTGCAAACCCGATGATGGTTACCTGTTTCAGACGCGCTCGCGACGACTTTTGGGATTTAAACTATGTGTGTTTTAGCAATATTTTTATTAATCAAACAATTAATTAGGTATAAACGATCTCTAATGAAGTAACTTTTAAAAACCGGTGATTAATAATTGCATGTGCACTGGTGCGGTTAAATACAAATGTAAATTAAATGACATGCATTCTTCGACTCAATTTTCTAAATAGATCGCGGATGATAGCCGCAGAGTTATGACGTTACAAATTTTTGTCGGAGACATTGAAAACGCAAATGTATAACTTTTGTTTCGTCGTACAGGAGCGCATGTACGAGCTGGAGCGGCGGGATGCTGAACTAGCTTTGGAGGAGAAACGACAGCTGGAGGTGAAGCGGGCGCTCGTCCAGGAGGCGACGAGGAAGCAAGACGAGCCGGTGGACGACAGCAAGCTCGTGGAAGCCATGTTCGACTTCCTGCCCGACTCCAGCAGCGAGGCGCCCGCGCCGAAGGACACCTCGATGTTCAGCGACCTGCCGCAGCCTAGAGCCGACCAGCAAGAGGTAAAATCCATTTTAAGCTAATAAATAAATTACTTAGAGTTGTTTACGTGCGACTTTCTAGCTGTAAATATTTAGGCTCGAATCAATGGATTTCTTCTAACCGATGACATGATCATCATTTGCTGTTTATTAAATACTAGTTGGTCGGTAGAGGAAGAACTCACTAGTGTGCGTGGGGACTCTCTCTAAGGAGAATACCCGTAGTACAAATATAATAGGATGTACCTAAGTGCATATACCTAATGATAGAAATCGTATCCTGCTGTATTTAATCAATAGTATTTACCGTCAGACCTACACAGTTGCGACAGCGATATTCACAAAACCGAGTTGGACTCGCCACGCCCACGTCCTGCTCGACATACACATGATAAACATAAAACTGTACTTCTAACTGAATGTTACAGATGGTGACACCAATGCAAACAACGTCGGAAGATGAAGAGGATCTCTCCGAATTCAAATTCCAGAAATTTGCTGCTACTTATTTCCAAGGAAACGTTACTCACCAGTATTCGAGGAAGCCTTTGAAACTTCCATTATTACCGCTACATACACAGGGAGATCAGTTGGTAAGCAACCTAATATAGAAACGAAACCATATATCTCATTACTTAAAGTTATCAAAACTAACCTGTAGTTACTTGTTCCAGGCCGCCCAAGCGTTATGGATAACCATTCTGCGCTTCACGGGCGATCTCCCAGAACCCAGATACCACACGATGGACAGAGATAATACTTCAGTAATGTCTAAAGTAACCGCGACGCTTGGTAGGAACTTTATTAGGTCCAAAGAGTTCCAGGAAGCGCAGATGATGGGCGTTGACCAAGATGCGTATCTCAACAAACCGAAGCCAAGGTCCATCAGGCATAAGCTGGTATCTCTGACTTTGAAGAGGAAGAACAAACTCGGCGAAGATGTCAGACGAAAATTACAGGTGAGGTTTAATATTTCAGTAGTTAATCTACTCTAAAATGTTGATGTTAAATTGTAGGTGCCTAATAATTAACCATTATTTCAGGATGAAGAATATACGGCAGACAGTTACCAGTCATGGCTGGAATCACGTCCGACGTCTAATTTAGAGAAACTACACTTCATCATTGGTCACGGAATCCTTCGTGCGGAACTGCGAGACGAGATATACTGTCAAATATGCAAACAATTGACTAACAATCCGTCAAAATCTTCTCACGCCAGAGGTTGGATTCTTCTCTCGTTGTGTGTAGGATGCTTCGCTCCAAGTGAGAAATTTGTGAATTACCTAAGAGCTTTCATCAGAGAAGGCCCACCCGGATATGCACCGTACTGCGAAGATCGTCTAAAGAGGACGTTCAACAATGGCACTCGAAACCAACCACCTTCGTGGCTAGAACTTCAAGCTACAAAATCTAAAAAACCAATAATGTTGCCAATTACATTTATGGATGGTAACACGAAAACCTTGTTAGCAGACTCTGCTACAACAGCCAGAGAACTGTGTAATCAGTTGTCTGATAAAATTGCTTTGAAAGACCAATTTGGTTTTTCTCTGTATATTGCTCTGTTTGATAAAGTTAGCTCACTGGGTAGTGGAGGTGACCACGTGATGGATGCAATTTCACAGTGCGAACAGTACGCCAAAGAACAAGGGGCACAAGAAAGAAACGCACCATGGAGGTTGTTCTTTAGAAAAGAAATCTTTGCCCCTTGGCACGATCCCACTGAAGACCAAGTGGCCACGAATCTCATTTACCAACAAGTTGTTAGAGGCGTTAAGTTCGGCGAGTACAGGTGTGATAAAGAAGAAGACTTAGCGATGATTGCGGCTCAGCAATATTACATTGAGTATGGCCAAGACATGAACACAGAACGGTTATACACACTGTTACCCAACTACATACCGGATTACTGTCTAACAGGAGTTGAAAAAGCAGTAGACCGGTGGGGTGCTTTAGTGGTGACGGCTTATAAGAAAAGTTATTATGTGAAAGAGAAAATACCTACGTACAGAGTGAAGGAAGATGTTGTGAGTTACGCTAAGTTCAAATGGCCACTATTGTTTTCTAGATTTTATGAGGCTTATAGAAATTCTGGCCCGAATTTACCCAAAAATGATGTTATCATTGCTGTAAACTGGACAGGCGTTTATGTTGTCGACGATCAAGAGCAAGTGTTATTAGAATTATCATTTCCGGAAATCACAACAGTGGCGAGCCAAAAGACAAATAAAGTGTTTACGCAGACCTTCAGTCTATCTACGGTCCGAGGAGAAGAGTTCACATTCCAGAGCCCAAATGCAGAAGATATTCGAGACTTGGTTGTTTACTTCTTAGAAGGGCTAAAGAAGAGGTCTAAATTTGTTATAGCGTTGCAAGACTACAAGGCTCCTGGCGAAGGTTCTAGTTTCTTGACATTCCAAAAGGGAGATCTTATAATACTGGAAGAGGATAGTACAGGCGAGTCCGTACTGAACAATGGTTGGTGCATCGGGCGGTGCGAGAGGACTGTGGAGCGAGGCGATTTCCCGGCAGAAACAGTTTATGTACTGCCAGCTCTGACCAAACCACCACCTGACATATTGGCACTGTTCTGTTTAGAAGGCGCATCACATGGTCGTCGCGTGCCAACGGCGACGCTGAACGGAACAGAAACAAGAGACAAACCTCATACGTTAATAGAATACGCCATGGATCACTTTAGATTGCCACCGAAACGTACGGTTTCCAAAGCACTCACGCTATCAACAGCCAAGAGAGGAGGGACCGAGGAATTATGGCGGCATTCCAGGGAACCTATTAAACAGCCGTTGCTAAAGAAACTGCAGGCGAAGGAGGAGCTGGCCGAAGAAGCATGCTTCGCTTTTACTGCAATTCTAAAGTACATGAGTGATCTGCCTTCAAAGCGACCTCGAATTGGAAACGAATATACTGACCATATTTTCGATGGCCCCCTGAAGCACGAAATCTTACGAGATGAAATATACTGCCAAATAATGAAACAATTGACTGACAATAGGAACAGAATGTCCGAAGAAAGAGGTTGGGAACTGATGTGGCTCGCAACGGGCTTGTTCGCGTGCAGCCAAGGACTGCTCAAAGAGTTGACATTGTTCCTTAGGACTAGAAGATATCCAATTGCTCAAGACTCACTCCAAAGACTTCAAAAAACTTTAAGAAATGGACAAAGAAAATATCCTCCGCACCAAGTAGAAGTGGAAGCCATTCAACATAAGACTACTCAGATATTCCATAAGGTTTACTTCCCCGATGATACGGACGAGGCCTTTGAAGTAGACTCGTCGACGCGGGCGAAGGATTTCTGCCAGAATATTGCGCAGAGATTGAATCTCAGATCTAGTGAAGGCTTTAGTTTGTTCGTTAAGATAGCTGATAAGGTGATATCGGTACCAGAGGGAGACTTCTTTTTCGACTTCGTGCGACACCTCACGGACTGGATCAAGAAGGCGCGGCCGACCCGTGACGGCATCACTCCACAGTTTACTTATCAGGTGCGTAAATGCAGCATAAAGTTCCCAAGTCCTATTATAAGTTATCTGTAAGCTGATAACAATTAGTTGTCCTGCGTTGTTATCTGTACTTTCTTACTTACGCAATTTTTACGTAGGTTGTAATTATCGATTTGAATTTATCGTGCAATCTTGATCGTAAGCGCGGAAACTGATAAATATCAATTAAGATTAAGTAAACGATACCTACACAAAGAGAACAATCTTAAACTTTGTTATTTACATTGACACAACGAGTACAAATGTGTACAATTTACTGGGTTGATCGCTATGGCTTCGGTACCAATTATACTCAACCTTGCTTTTCTTGGTGTGTAAAGCGGGAATTAATTCTGACGCTGATTGCATTATTGACGACGGACCAAACTACCGAACACCATCGCAAACTTGACACTGGCGAAATCATCTTAACTTAGATCCAAGCCATTTTTTAAAAGAAGATAAGATAACTTCATTCCAAAAACTAATCAGTTTTTTGGTTACTTACCCACAACGTTATATGTTACACAAGGCCATCACAGATTAATTACCAATTCCATATTCCTCCTCAGGTGTTCTTCATGAAGAAGCTCTGGACGAACACGGTCCCGGGCAAGGACCGCGCGGCGGACGTGATCTTCCACTTCCACCAGGAGCTGCCGAAGCTGCTGCGCGGCTACCACCGCTGCGGCCGCGAGGAGGCCGCGCGGCTGGCCGCGCTCGCTTACCGCGCCCGCTTCGGGGACAACAAGCAGGAACTGCAGGCTATACCGTAAGTGTTACATTATTTTTCACTTCCTCCTCTTTTCTTAATCTAATGGCGCACTGTTCATCATCATCATCATCATCATATCAGCCGAACGACGTCCACTGCTGGACATAGGCCTCCCCCAAAGAGTGCCAAAGTGACCGATCCCGCGGACTCCCGCAACCTTTACCAGGTCATCAGTCCACCTTGTCGGGGGCCTACCCACGCTGCGCCTTCCGGTACGTGGTCGCCACTCGAGAACCTTTCCGCCCCAACGGCCATCGGTTCTACGTGCTTATGCGTGCGTGCTACGGTTTAATGGCGCACTGTTCATATCGGACAAAATATATATGCATGAACTGCAGTTGATACTCGTACCGTCAGTAAATGTCGCTTAATATTAGGGGTACTTATTAAGTGACATTTGCTAACGGTCATAAATCCGTTAGTGCGGTAACGAAAGGGCTAACGTATCGAGCCTACTTTAAAGAAAATAAGCAAACACTGGTGATCGCGTGGTGGTTGAATCGACTATTACATCGCACTAGTTTGCGCTAATGTTAATTGACTATGTTACTGATACAGACGATTTTATTTTAAAAATACAATTTGTACCACATTTTCATTGATGTAGGAAACTATTCCAAAAAATAAACCTCGCAGCATACGAGGGGTTCAGGCTTGTTATTAATCACGTAGTCGAAGGTATTCCGATAAAGTTAAGACTGTCATGTAATTACAAAGACAAACCATTATTTTTATACGACGTCAAATTTCAGGCAAATGCTCCGCGAGCTAGTACCAGCCGACCTGATAAAGCTGCAGAGCTCTGCCGATTGGAAGCGCGCCATCGTGGCCTCGTACAACCAGGACGCCGGCATGACCCCCGAGGACGCCAAGATCACCTTCCTGAAGGTCATCTACCGGTGGCCTACGTTCGGCTCCGCGTTCTTCGAGGTCAAGCAGACCACGGAGCCAAACTACCCGGAGCTGTTGCTTATTGCCATCAACAAACATGGCGTCAGCTTGATCCATCCGCAGTCTAAGGTAACCGTAGTTTTATATTTGATTATCAGCCCACGCAACTCCGGCTGCGTTTTACAAATAATTTATTTATTTAGTCGTATGGCATTATGATAACAGAGTCGCTTATAATCTACAATACTATGTCTAAATTCTTCACCCACTGGGCAGCGTCTGCGTCAGGTGAGTAGAGGTCTATGGCATCTCCAACAAATTTTCGCTTCGCACAGTCATGTATAATGTGATGCATAGTCTGTACGGGCGCCCCGCAGTCACACGCTGGAGAGTCTCGCCAACCACATTTAAACATGTAGCACATGTTACGTGTGTTTTGTTATGTCACAAATAATATACCTAGCTTATGTCACCCCTGGAGGGCTAGCACAACCTGCTGGCATAGTCCCATCCCAAGCGACTCAAACTCCTGTCTCACTCGAACAAACAAGATCTGGTTTTAAGGTTTTTTTCCTGTACCATATCTCTGCCAAATTCGGACTCGAATCAGATCTCGCATCATATGCATTATAAGATAAAGCGTTCATCATATTTTGAAATTATTTGACAAAATGCTAAATATTGGGTTTTTACCGTTATAGTATGCAGTCGTGCACTTTGTACTGTATAAGAAGTTCAGATCGCATATGTCGAACGTAAAATATTCATCCTTCACTAGAAAAATACGTAGGTAGCTACATATCGCACGTGAATGCTTTTTAGGTCACACCTGGCCATAATGCGAGTTTTACTGCACGCTGGGCGTACAGGAAAACTCGCATTGTGGCCAGGTGAAGACGTAAAATTTTGTACTCAACACGGGCGGTAATTCGTAAAGCCCCAGAGCGCATATTTATGGCCCTCACCTACGGTTCGGGCCACAAACACCTGCGATCTGGGGTATTCACGAATACACCGCCCTAGTTACGTAATGTACTATTACATCGGACATAAACGTGATAATGCCACCAGTAAGTGAAGAGCCTATTTATAACCGGTACAACGCTGCTTCCCAAAACAAAACCATGATCTCCCCGTTTTCAATTTCAGGACATTCTGGTGACACATCCATTCACCAGGATATCGAACTGGTCGTCCGGCAACACGTATTTCCACATGACCATTGGCAACCTCGTCCGCGGCTCCAAGCTTCTCTGCGAGACCTCTCTTGGCTACAAGATGGACGACCTGCTAACCTCCTACATCTCGCTTATGCTCACCAACATGAACAAGCAACGGTCCATGCGCGTCAAGTGAAAAAGTTTCGGTCCATAGACAGTGCTATCGCGGAACTGAACTGCTTACTAATAGGATACCGAATCTAGTGAACGAATGGTTGTCTATGCGCGCGAAGTTTGATGTGGAACTTTTTAAATTTTATTTTGCAAACTGTAAAGAGGTACTTTATTGTAGGTGCATGTCACGGTTTCTTGTTAGGTACGATTAAAGGATGTGGATATATTATGCTTATACATATTGTGTATATCGGTACGTATAAACGACTAACATGGTAATAGTTGAACATATCACAATCATATTGTCAACTATTTTATACGTATGAAAAGTGGTAAAGGTACCCGAGAAATATAGGTACGAGTAGATGCACAAAGTTAATAACAATAGCAATTCAGTTCATTACGAGTAAGTATAGCAACTAAATATGATAACTAAGATCGTTAGCAGGGTTGTAATTAGTCGTATCCGTCCATAATTTATTTTTATATCTATAGCTGCTTGAAGGACTTGGGTTCTATAATAAAATAGACCATTTTTTATCTATATAAGCAACAATTTTCGGTTCGGGACAATATAAATAGTACGTACAAGAAAAATTATGTAATGAGCTCAAAAGGGGCAACTGCAGTTTTTTTACGCAAATCAAATATTGTCCAACTGACATTAAATATCACCATAATATTTGCCAATATTGTAGTGCTACTACGACGATATACCACAGTATATCGTTGTCATCGTTGGTCTTGTAGCGCCAAACACAAGCCGGGCTAGTACATTCGCCATCAGATGTATTGGAGCGGCCAACGTGCTCACAAATATCTGAACACCTATCTATTGTGGACACGTGTTCAGATATAGAAGAGGTAGAAGACCGTACGCGAGATAGACTCGCGCTCTCTTTCTAATTAGCACTTAGAAAGAGCCGGGTAGTTTATCACTCTAGAAAGAGATAGTTCGCGAACGGAATTGGAATGAATATATGAATATGTTATTTTTCTTTGGTCTTTCTGTGTTCCTTTTCGACTGAAAGTCACGTACCCTAATATCTAGCAGCTTCGCGTAGCTTTTAGATTTAACTAAAGATCTGTTATATCATATTTATATATTGGTTAATTTGGTAGGTAATTTAAGTTTAATTAATTGATAATTATCCATATTACTTACATGTTTGTTAATCAAATGCCTTGCTTGACGTAGCCGAAAAAATACCGATACTTAATAATTTTACTTTTATACATTTTCTAATTATATGAATTAACCTTTATTTTAAATAGTTATATTCCAAATGAAATTTATAGGCAATGTAATTAATCGAGTTAGTGTCTAACGGTTATGTTGAGCTAAGTATTGTGTTAAATTGTCAATATTATGCCATGAGTACGGAGAAAGTTCTTCTGTTTGTTTATTTGCTTTAGTCAAAAACGTTGCATTTGTGAGTGGTATAAACAAGAGTCACAATCACCCCCGTGTTTTATTTCATTGATCTTAAGTAGGTAGGTCGTCGAGTAATCGTGTTTGAGTAAGATAATTGCTGCAGCCATGTTATGAGAATATTAGATAAAAGGATCATTAGATTCGCTGCCATTACGAATGTCGAATGCATTTATTCCCTAGATTCATTAACATACTTACATTAACTGGTATTCAGATCTTGGATTTATTTGATGAACAGACGCTTTCGCTCGAACGCTGGTTCTACTACCTACGTCCGTTAAAAGGGTGAAAATCAAAAAATATTGTACATAGTTATGGGCCTTAATCTAATCTACGCTTTAACTTTTCTCATTTGAAGAAATTTTTCTCACATGAGAAAAATTAAAGCATAGCTTAGATGAAGGCCCTTAACCATGTATTTTTTTATTTTCACCCTTTACATTTACATACATTTTACATTTTTACAATGTATGGGTAATTGTCGTTACTCAAATTAAAAAAGTTAAAGCGTAGATTAGATTAAGACCCTTAACTATGTACAATTTTTTTGATTTTCACCAAAAAGTTAGAACGGGAAATTTGGCAGTTCACTATTTTCCGGCGCGATATTTAAATTTTGCCGGGCAGTTACTTTTCGTAGATGCAAACTTCGCAGTATTTGTAAACTCCACGAGGTATACTACTCGTAGGAGGGCTCCCGCAGCCTCCTATATAATAAAGTGGGTACCTATACAGTCGTAAATTAGTGAGTCATTTGTCCGGACTCATATTTTTCCCGAATTTCATAATTCCGAAAACCATGGACCGCTGAAGGACTTCCAAGCTTTTCAGGACCGGATACTAACCTATATCTGCGTCACAATTTTAGTTAAGTCGAACATAGAACTTGGAATTTAGAAAATTGGGAATAATTATGGTTTCGGACTACGGAGTTTTTCAGTTCCCCTTATTATCTTTTGCAAAATCCTAACCATCTTACGATGATATCAAATCTTAGGTATTTTGTTTTTCAATTTATATCTTGCCATCACTATCGAAATAAAGGTATCATTCGTTGCCTAATGCATACGTCTGCGCAATCGATAGCACAGCAGGAGCCCCGTGTAAGCGATTAGGTAAGTTTGAATCGAGGGTACCAGTTGTTACGGAGTGATTGCATGCTTCGTATCCACACAAAAAGTCTGAAATCACCGCAAATTAGACACAACAGCACAACGCTACCATCATTACAGTTTAACTGTCCACTTTTACAACTAGTCATTATATTATTTAGGTTCGACCAATTGCGTTTGTGGATGTGTATATTTCGTGTAGTTTCGTGGCGTCTTAAAGTAGATTTCGATGTACGTAACCTACCTATACCCCAGATACTAAGCAGTAAGCAGCAACTCAATGTATACATACCTACGGAGACATGGGCCGGATTTTGTTAGTGGAGTCATACGGAAAATATTTTTCTGATTTTAACAAGATGCTTTAATATTAGCTACAAATTCAGTATTGGATTCATGTGAAATAAAAAAGTTAGAATTAAAGATTGATTTTTTGCTCTATACGGGCGCGACACGACTGAGGCCTAAGCCACGATTTTATTAACCCGTGCATCACATACCAAAGACCAAGAAAGCATTCGTCATTTCCAAACATGAAGCTTGAATAAGACGAGTCATAAATAGGTACATGTATCTATCAGTAAAATACCAATCCAAAACGAACGAACGGTAGCCCACATTCTAACAATTAAAGAAAAAGCAGCCTATTAGAAAAACTGTTAATTGGAACAAAAATATATATATATCCGTAATAAAGTCGTGGGATTTTCTCACGGCACAGCCTATTCTGGCAGAGGGAATAATGACGCGCTATTGTGAAGCAGGAAGTCATTTATCTACCATCAAGAATATGAGTGTTTACAGCAATTTCGTGTCTGATTTCTCATCCTAAAGTGCGCAATTTTTGGTGACGAGGTTCAGCCCAAATGATGGTGACTGACATTTCGATTGTTTCGAGGTTAGCGTTGCGTTAGCTGGTTATCAGAAATTAATTCACGTGTTTAAGGGGCTCCCATCAAAAATCAACGAAATTTAGTAGTTTTCATTTCGACACTCGTCCTCGGTTTATTGAAGCTAGCTTTCCAGATATGGGAAAGTTTGATTCCTGTTTAACATTTTTGATATTGAATAACTTTTAAAATGTCAATACAGAATTAATTATCCGTTTTTAAAGAAAGGTCTGTAAAAGTACAAAACCCGACACCTCATCCTCATTAAAACTTTTATACACCCGAAACTCATACCTACTCATACATACTAGACTTACCTATAATTTTGACATGCGTTTTTATAATCTTACTTATTAACACAAAAGTTATGTCCATAAAACCAGTTGTTTGGCCTAAAATTGTTCAACTTTGATGCCAAATATCTCGAAGACAACGAACTTTGAAGTAAATATGGGATACTATATTGCTTAAAGCCGTTGTTGTTAATATAAAAACCTACAAAAAACATTAGAAAACTAAGGGGTTCAGATCGAAGGTCATTGGCGTATGGGAGCCCCTTAAATACGGAGCCTGATATTCCGTAATAAAAATATTAGGAATGTAGGCAAATGATGCTGTTATGAAACTGTTCATATGTATTTATGAAGAAATGGAAAGATAATAATGAGTATATTATCTAGGCAAAAAAAAACAGCACGAACACGAATAAAAAAAAAAACAGAGCGGTGGCTGACTCCAGTCTAACCTGATGGTAACCAGTAAGGCGCGTGATGATAGATGACAGGAGTGAATTCCATTCCTTAGCAGTTCGTATTGGGAAAGACTACGAGGCTAATCGCTTCATGCGAATTAAATTGTACCCAAGGTGATAACGATAACGTAAGGCTGCACTCGCTCAACACGCCTATTCGGTGATGGAACGGGGAAGGTGGAATTATGTCGTGCAGCTCACGCGCACACTCTCCTAAATGTATTTGTTAGAAGACCGATAGGCAAGCGACTAGTCATCGCTGTTCACAAAACAAAAACCCAGTCTGTCTACACAAAAAAATCCATGCTTTCAGGATCTGAAACAGGATCTCTCAGCTTTGTTTTAAGTACTAAGTAGGTATGTATAGTTTCATATTTCCTTTAGGCATTATAACCAGGCAACATTTGTAGTTTAACTACTTACCTATTACACCATTTTAATCGTTGCATCAAATATAACTATACCTACTACCTAGAAAGTTTAAATTAGGTGCCCCATTAACTGTAGCATGTCAACTGGCATGCAATCTAAACTAAGCGTGTGTTTAATTAAAAATCCTCAAAGATTTTTCTTCTAAGCGAACAATGGACGCATACTATAGCAATCAAAGTGTCATTAAAGAAATTGCCTTCCTGATTATAGCGCTAAAATTAGAGAGATAAATGACACGTAATACGTAACTGTAAATAATAATCCAGAACTACTTCACTCACGGTCATCGGCACATACCTGCATTTGCAAAACTCCTCGCTTCTTAAAAACTTACCTTATTTTACTCTTTCTGAAAATCGAATGTCTCGTCGACGAATGCAGAACAAAACTGCTGCTGTTGCGACTTCGGCGTATCATACATAAGTTCTTCAAGAAGTTCTCTGAATACGTCGTCATTATACTTTTTGCTTACCGCTATTGTATCTCCACCTATTTATACATATCGATATTGCGTTGCAACTGTATTACTACAGCCACACGGAAACATGCGCTTAAAAAAGGTAGGTACTATATTAAGCAGACAGACATATCTTGACACCATTAATTGCTTCCTCCCATAAGCCCGCAGATCCCCGCTTCCGTCAAACGAGATGATCTAACCTCGCCACACAATACATAGATTACCTAGTCACCTAGGTACTACGTGCTTGCATCATGAGTGAGATGTAATTGCTGATATAACAATGATTCTTTATTCAAGTCTGAAGGAAATAACGGCAATCACAGCTAATCTACGGAAAAATATCACATTATCGACATCAGAATCGGATACCAAATCGTCGTTACTAAAAGTGACCCATCTTCAGGATTCCTTTCAGACTTCCTTAGATTCATAATATTTCAGGATTCGTAATATGCCATAGGAATACAATATCTATTTATTACATTGAATGCATACGAAGCCATATATGAATTAGCCCATGAATTACCCCAATGACCATATACAAAAGATAATATATTTTACAACATTATCACTCGTTACGGGATACTTCAAAAGAAGTGGAATTATTTTGTAATATACCTATGCTTTCTTACTTTTTTCACATTTTACTACGTGTACGAAAACACTAGATATCTGACATTTACTCTCTGCGCACGCGTCACTTAGAATGCCTTTTTTATGGCAATCGTCATTTGACATTTTTGCCAGCTTCACGTCAATTTAAAAAAAAAGATTGAGGATTACTTAAAAATATATTTGATAAAAAACTCAGACCAGAGCTAAAATCCAAAACCTAGATTAGTATGTTACTATTAATGCAAAAAGATTAGGATTATTCTGTTACAATTACGAAACTACATAAAGGTTAAATAAAAATAAACTATATTTTGATTTTATTGACGATTAAAATAAATTGCTAGAAATCTGTACACAGCGGCATCGAGCGATGACAGAAGGGTAGACATTTGAGTGGGCAGTGGAATTTTTCGGGATATCAATCCACGATAAAGATGAGTGATTATAGAGCGGGCATGACAAGAAAATATGGTTAAGGTCTCCCTCCTCCAATCCACATTCACAAATCGAGCTGTCTCGGATTCTGAGTTTCGCTAGGTGGACAGGGGAGCTACAGTGTCCAAGTCGCATGCGGATTATTGAGGAGGTTGCCATTTTACTAAGACCTATTTTAGAGAACCAAGTTTTACGTGGGATATCATGCTGTATTATAGCGAATTTATATCCTTTAGTTTTGCTTGAGGACTGCCACCTAGTTCCATGTTTTACGCAAATAGGTCTTAGGAAGAGACAAGAGATCGTGACAATAGTTTTTGAACCAGTATTTGTCCCCACAGACAACTGCCTCCTTAGCAATTTCATCAACTTTCTCGTTCCCCGCAATACCCGAATAGCTGGGAATCCAAATCAAAACCACCTCGTAGCCTTTCATGTTGCATTGGGCAATGGCATTTTTGATTTGGAAAACCAAAGGGTTGTGCAGTTTATAGGAAAAAGGATTTGACAATAATGATTCCAGTGCACTTCGGGAATCTGAAAACACAATGGAACGCCCTAGTTAGGCCAACAAAATGTACTCCAAACACTTTAAAATTCCAAAACATTCCCCAGTGAACACTGAAGACTCCGGGGGGCACTTAACCTTTTGCACAATATCCCACTGCATGTGGTAAGTTCCGATTCCAACGCAACCCTGAGGGGACAACTTGGAGGCATCTGAGCACAGCGTATGCCAGCCGTTCCATGCGCTTCCTAGCTGGTATAGCGAGTGGTCATTGTCTAGTGGATCACCTTTCACAATGTTGAAATCATTAATCAAGGATTACCCGAGGACGAAGAGTAACAATTTCGTAAGTATATTCGTACATAGGCAGAGATAATGAATGGTGAGTAGGGTCCTTGATAAGTTTAAACCTGCGATAACTGTTGATGAGGAAGGGGGAGCTTTTTAAAAATACCCTCATGTTTTTGAATATATTGTCTACCCGATTTTGTAAGATTTTAATATTATAGTAAAAAAAAACTTAAAATCTTGAAGCCATATCTGGATTCATAAGCGGTAAAGGGTTAAGGGATAGGATCTTTTTGTGGGATTCATGCATCAGTGTTGCAGCTACCTAACTACACTTTCCTGGCAAGACGAGACGGGTCATTCAAGAGAGAGGAGGATTCTCAAGGAAGTGTTTCTGTTGGCGACTCTAATATGAAAGTACTAACAGACCCATGCTTGTATTGTTGTCAGCATGGTTTCCACCTGTAGGTAACTAAGTGCCAAGCATATTACAATATTTCGTCGATAAATTTAGTCGTAGCTACAGTCAAGTGCAAAAATATGTATCGATAACATCCTCTCATAAATAAGAACCAACATCTTAATCTGACAGCCTCAGGCTGACATAAGAGTTATGGGACATATTTGTGAGTAAGTTGTAAGCACCCATTTTTTTACACTTGACTGTACCTCCAACATAGGTATGTAAGTTACTTAAGAATGCCTTTGAGTAGGTAGTTTACGAAAATCTTATGGGCATTGCCACTGTGAGAACACTGAAAAACCTTACATTAGATCTGCCAACTCCACAATTAAGGGCGACGGATAATTGCATTTTGCCAAGTCAAGTTATGTTTTATGATCTTATCGCGTGCAATCAAACAACCGCTAATCCGAGTTTTGAAACAAACGAATATAAAATATTTTAATTGCTAATTCGATGTTGGCGCTTCCTGCCTCCGCTCCCACGGTCGGAGATGACATGTTGGAAAACACGACCAACCCGCGGTTCTCACACTCTGCATATCTCGGCTCCATAGATCAAGCTGGCAGAATGTAAAAAGCACAGACAATGATTCAATTGTCTACACATTGCTCGGCTTTCTCACAGCCCCCGGCGTAGCGCACTTAATTAGTAAGGTAAATGACCAACATTCCGTTCCGGGATCGAATTTCGGTAAAGGACGTCTGACTACTTCGTGAGGTATTTTCGAAAAAGCATTTCCGTTACCTTTCCCCCTCGAAGATTATCATCCGCCGAACAAGCTTAACAGCTTTCAGAATCTTCCAGATACATAGTTACTTACATCCTATATCATTTCTGCTTCACTTGACATTAATTGCCAGTTTTCCCCGATAATCATGTAGCAGGATGCGTTTTTTCAGTGCATGAATGAATGGTTACGTGCTTGTTCTGGCGTCATGGTTTCTTGCACGTCACTGATGTGATGACAATAATGGGCGCAGTACCGCCATGCGAGAGGCTGGATGCAATTAAAATGAGAACATTCCGCCGAGGTGTTGGGAAAGGACCACAGGAGTTTGCAAGCGATTTGCGTTGAGGTCTTTGCACCAGTACAGGTAAAAAGGTATGAAAGCGATATGAATTTGATATGATACCTCACATTTACCACGTATCTACGAGTATAAAATAATAGTTACATCAGAGTACTTAACGGTTACAATATTAAACTTACACCAAGAAAATGTAAACCATTATCACCAGAGCTCGAACAACTTCCGTGTGACATATTGCAAGAAATAATAAAATAATCTTGAGTAAATCCATGAAATTTACACAGGATGGCGGGTATCATGTCGCGAATAAAATAAATTTCGATCATAGTGGAAATTTTTAAAATTATTTGCTACGAGCGGGATTTGAACCCACAACGTTTGGAATCCGTCTTTGGAAGGATGTGGGTTCAAATCCCGCTCGTCAAACCAAGAAAAAAAGACAGACGGAGCGTTACGAACAGTCAAGTGAAGCCAAACATACAAACAAAACCAAGCTACATCAACATATACCAAGCACACGTATACAAACAAAATTGCACAAAACTCTTCAGCACGTGTCGCAATGCTGTCAAGATCTTTCATTTCGAGTTTTGTGCGATTTAATTTGTTTAGCGTGTGCTAAACTTATGGGGCTTGGTTGAGAACCGGTTGGCTTCACTAGACTGTTCGTAACGCTCCGTCTGTATATTTTCTTGATCTGAGTTTTCCACTATGCACTCCACTAGCGGGCGTTTCTACTTAATAAACAGTTACTGTTAATAAAATAAATGTAACGAACTTTGCTAACGTACGATTATTTATAATAAAAATAAATATATTATGAAAAAAAACCGAAAACTGGGTGAATTGCAAAAAAATTGTACGTAACACAATGGAATATTCACAAATTTGTTACACAAAAACCAAGAAAGTTACACAAAGGAAATTATAAAGCCGCTTTCATATCAGTAGAAAAAAGTCCTTATTTCAAGAAATAATAATGGAATACCTACCACAATTTTCAAATCATTGGTTTGCGTCGCTTTCATATTTACTAGTATTTTTATTAATTTCAAGATATTAAATATGTCATATCGTCTTTTTTACGTTAAATTGCTTCATTTGTACTGTGCAAATCATTGTTTGTATTTCGCGCCATGGACACTCGCTGCGCGAGTCGCCAGCCATTGTCGTGCGTCGCCGTAAATTGAAACATGATCTCCACTGCTGTGCGTATTCCGCTACCGACAAACATACAAAAATATTTATAATTTAGGATTACAGATAGCTAAACAAAACACTATCCTGAGGTAGATCCTAAAGTTGGGTCGATTAGGTTTCTTTTGTGTGTCTTAGGCAGTAATATATTATATATCCTAAATATTATAATAAATTAATTCAAAATAAAATGTTAATTTTAATGTTACGGACTAAATTATAAAATGTTGCAATGTACCAATATGAGCGAACCCTAATGTTGGTTTTTGTGTGAAACGTTACACAATGTTACACAAACGAAGCCAAAATCAATGCCATTCACTGTTTCAACACGTGTAGAAGAAAGGTGTTGCTCACGCTTGGTTTAAATCCTACCTAGAAAATCGTACGCAGATCGTTAGAATTGAGTACTTTAACCCATCATCTTATAGATTACAGTCAGTCGAATCTGATATTGAAGAAGTGAGGGGCTCAATTCCTCAAGGAAGTGTACTGGGATGCTTACTTTTTATATTATATATTAACGACCTTCCGAAAGAACTTGACGTGAAATGTACCCTGTTTGCAGACGATGTGTCTGTTCTCTTTGATTTTGATGGTACCGATGATTTTAATGCAAAGTTATCAGAAACCTTACACCAAATAAATCTCTGGATGTATGACCACAATTTGTCCATAAACTCAGATAAAACTAAACTAATTCAATTTTATCCGCACCAAAGAACTCCTTTGCAATTAAAACTAGCGTTTAACGATAAAGAAATTGAGGAAGTAGAAAAGTTCAATCTATTAGGCTTAACTATCGACAGTCATATGAACTGGAAGTTTCACATTTTAAATATTAAATCTAAATTATCCCGATTTACATATGCATTGTTCATGATTCGCAAAACAACCAGTTTATCAACAGCGCTTTCTGCATATTATGCCTATGCTCATTCATGGTTAAGCTATGGAATCATGATGTGGGGCAGTAGTACCGATGCACACGACTTGTTCGTGATGCAAAAGGGATGTATACGCATAATGGTACGAATAGGTAATAGAGACAGCTGCAGACCGCATTTCTGTAATCATGGAATACTCACTCTGCCTTGCTTATATATTTTAGAATTAGCTATGTTTGTGCGCAAAAATATGCACCTATTCCAAAAGCAGGAAAATAAAAGGTTCAAATATAAATTGAAACTTCCAATACCGAATTTAACTATTTTTCGAAAGAGCCCCCACTATGCCGCAGTAAAATGCTATAACAAACTCCCAAACTATATAAAGTCAGAGGAAAAAGAAAAAATGTATGCAAGTAAGTTAAAAGCATTCCTTAAAACAAAATCTTACTATAGAGTTGATGAATTCTTTAATGATAATACTCTGTGAACAATAATATTATAATAGTTGCTTAATAGTTTATGTATCATTAGATTAGATTAAAATTTGATGTAGCATTGTTTAAATTGTATACTTTAACTTGATGTTTAACTAAAGCTTATGTTAGTATTTAAGGATAAGATTGCAATACCCTTTTAGGGTCCATGTGATACCTACTCCCATATAATGTAACAACTGTGTATATTACCATGGTGCAATAAACAACTATGACTATGACTATGACTATGAGGAATTCAAGTACTCCCAAAAGTCAAACTGTTTACCCACTATTTTCGTCATTCAACTAAGTAAAGATATAAGTAGAAGACGACTACTTAGCTGTTTTAAGCATAACACAATATGTCTTGAAATTTTCGAAAAAAACCTCCGAAGCAATGTTTAGTATCACTGCACAGAAACTAATATGGGTACCGGCGCGTGCGATTCCTTTAGCAGTTCGCTTTGAGTTGCCAGTCTTAAAAACGTTGCGGATGCGTTCATTGCTACGTCAAAATGCGAAATATCGCGTTACACAGCTGACGTCACACAAAGGAACGAAATCCTTCCCCGAACTTTGATATAAGATATTGATATAAAATATTTGTTCTAGAGACCTGAAAAACAACTCCCTTGATGTTTGACATGGTATTAAACAGACTACCAGTAAATTTCTTGGCCAAAGCTGTTTAAATCAAAGTTATGATTTTTTGTTTACTGTGTGTTACACAAAAGACAAGTAAATTTTGTATGGGAGCTTAAATTATTATTTTTCGTTAATGCATTTAAAAATATTTTTATCATAGTTATAATATAAAACTGTGCAAATCCTATTAAACTATGAACAAGACCACGTGAAAGCATATCTGGAATACATGTTACTTGAATACTTATTTTTTATACAATTTTGAAGTAAGAGGACATTTGGAATGTACAATTTTTTTGCAATTCACCCAACTACCATTTTATGTTATTATTTATGTTATTCATGTGTACTCGGCTCATTAGATTAGATTAGATTAGATTATATTATTTCTAATCTAATCTAATCATTTCAACTGACGATAGATAAGTGGTAATTGTTTATGTAAATACTATTTGAAAATGTTTCGCGGTAGCCCCTCTGTAGTGAAGTGCGCTCGAACTAGCTAGTGCGCCAGAGAGGGAGATACACAAACGAAGTTCGGTTTCGTTTTGCGATATGGCCCCAGTAAACCTAGTAGGCATAAATCTGACTTCCGTTTAGACATACTCAGAGTTGTAATGAATCATGAATCAACCACCCTTATAGTATAGGTATTACCATAGATATATATATTACTTGGTATTACTAAATGTTTTGTATACTGACAGGTTGACAAAGATAGGTCATCACTTGTTCAAATAAGGATGCTATTTAACGGTTAACATGATTGCGGATTGTATGAGGAACATTACTTCTATCCATTCTCCATTCTCATTCTATCATTTCTCTCCATTCAACCGTATCCAATATAAATAAACCTAAGAACTTAGAACATAAATACATATTAATACAACGATTAACTCTCAAACCGGACATTACCAAGTCATAAAGGTTTAAACCTTTTATCTCGGACAATTACGGCGAGGAAATAATTAATGATGTAGCAGGATGCAGGAAAGTCCGCCACTTTGTTATTATCTGATAAGTGGGAGTCGTTTTTGCGCCGATTTCTTTCGTCCAACGATCGATTATGTCCACGCATCTCTTGTGTGACGTCACCGTCATTGGGCGTCATTGGTCGCGTGGTGGGAGACGCCATCATCGTGGTGATTGTCATAGAGTTGTGAATGGATGATTCTAGTTTGCCGACGTTGTGAACAGCTAAGACTACTTGGAGTCAAGATATTATTGAGCGTGTAAGTTTACATAACTGCTATTCAGAAAAAAACCAATTGTTGCCTGAGGGTTTCACTTTTCATCATTGGCGGTGTGAAGCCGTATGCACTTTATAACATAATAAACATCTTGAGCGTAAACACTTGAATCCCTTGTTACGCTCAAGATACAACCTTAGAACTCTATTGTAGATTCTTTAGCTTCACTCAGGATTAAATATCCCTCTCTAGCTGTAAATATACAATTCTGTTCCCCTGACAAAATCTACTATTGCAGCTGACTGTACAATATGTACAGTCATGTGGCTATTAGGTGGTGTGTAGACAGTTAAATCCACGAAGATGCGCCCCATTAGCTATGGTACAGGCAAAACAAACAAATGCGAAATGAGAAACTGTTTCCAAAATGATGGAGCGAAGTTGTACCTGCTTTTCTTCAATGTACCCGTATTGGGCGTAAACACATGGAATATTTTAATCCTTCGTTACGCTCAAAATTCTACTTACTAGTTGTATTACAATGTCCACTAGTGGCCCTAGACTAACATTACGACCTCAGTAGCCTACCTAGGTTCGATTCCTGGGTAAGGGCATTTATTTGTGTAATGAGCAGGAATATTCGTTCCCGAGTCATGGATGTCGTCCAAAGTACAATCTTGTCCATAGTACAAGCTTTGCTTAGTTTGGGACTAGGTGGATTTGTGTAAGATTGTGTCCAAATTTTGATTCATTTATTATTTATCTAATGGTCAATCTAGTGGTCAATAGACTGATAGGTACAGATGGAAATAACTTCGATCTAAATGTCAGCTTTAAGATGCCAAATCCACGCACCTGACCGTTTTTGTTTTTGTAGGACCATAATTTAAACTGTTTCATTACTGTGTCCTTCAGATATGAATAATTAATCACAATGTAATCGTTTACATTAGCCACAATATCGAAACTGTGTGGCCCGAAACACATCACACATTAACAGTATTTTTTACTATAAAAAAAAACATGTTTCTTACTCGTACAACTGTCCCCTTGGTCAGATGACATGCATTCATCTATTTCATATCCGTAAACTATCCATTTAAGTGCAAATTATAAATAAAAATAAAATAAAAAATAGCGTAAACGATTTAAAACTGGTTTAGGTATCAACTTTTATATCAGCGGTTTTTTTATTTATGATAAATATCGATAATTACTTACCTATTCATTATTATGTAAGAACGGTACAGTAAGTTTGCTTGTTAATTGCTGTTTATTAAATATAATTAGCCTATCAGCTTCAATGTAGTAAACAATTTCTAAGCAATTTTGTATTGATTACTTCACTAGAACTTCAAGCTGCGTGTCATGAAATTACCGCCCGCCAGGCTCTTTAGCTGCCTAACGAACCCCGGAAACAAGATTCCTTATAAATATTAGTGTATAAGTCACTCTGAATCTCGGCCACGAACAATGGCAAATGGGTATAAACTTATGATAATTATCTGAGGTCAGCCCCAGCCGGGCGGAACGGTATGTAGGGGAAGCGTCTTATTATCATGTGAAGAGTTTTTTGAAGACGTTCCCACAGCGAGCACTGATTCCTCGATTAACGCCGATTCATAATTACTTGACCTCACCGCATTAATTAGACAATAGGAATTAATTTAGTGCTCCTACATGAGTTCGTGGGAACAACAAAAACTAACTGTTCTGAGCTTGGTTTTCCACGCTTTTGTGTTCAATAAAAACATCGCATTTTATTTAAATTCAGTTTTATTAAAAATATTCATATTTCAAATCCACCTCGCTGTCCAATATCTTCGATTCATAGTGGGTACTTATTATACACAAGCAGTTCGTTTAAACACGATTTTTCAAATATATAATTACCAAATGTAAAATGATAAAAACTCACAGTAAACAGCATTTTAAAAAGACTACCTCTCGTCCATCTCGTACAAATGGACGACATAATTATTGCGTATTTAATCATGCCAATCTCTAACACTAACGTATTTGTAATACTGCAACGCGAACAATTCCATAAAATCATCTTGTTAATCAAATGTTGTGCTACAAAAATATTGTTATTTTTTTGTACTTCAATATTACACTTTCCGAATGGAATGTTTGAAATCACACTTTTGCTTAATAATACACATTGAATCAAAACTTTCAAAACCACAAGATTCCTACAAAATTAGATTGGATTAAAAATAAATATAATTTCATTTTGTGTTTTGTAAACCATACGAAACTGTACTATGTACTAAAGCTAGCTTAACTATCTATGTATTTGTTCTTTAGTCTCGGTTATTATACATTACGCCTAGCTCGACGCGCCGCTGGCGAGCCATTAGGCAATGGTGCAAATAATTTAACAAACCGATGGTAATTAAAATCTAATACAAGTATTCTTAGAGCATTGTGACAACAACGAGCGGTCGCCGCAGAGTGAGTTATCCAGTGCACTAAAGACAAATATTGCAAAACTCCGGCTTCTTTGAAGTAGCTGAATTAAAATCATGTATTAAAGCATCTTAGCAACTAACGTGAAGATACTGGAAAGAAACATGTTGTGCAAGGAGACAATAAAATACAATATACTAACTGAGCTTATTTGGCGTCGCATTATTGTTGTTATTCCACGGGTCTGCAGTAAGAAGCGTGCACATTTCATTCCCCGTCTCATCACAAGTACTGTCAAGATTACGTAATTCTAATCAAAATTGTAACAAAATACAAACTGAATGACTTGTCATGGATTACAGCTATTTGGCCCCGATGAAACAAATCTAAGAGCAGAGAGATCTTCCACGTTTCGATAAAATACGAACATTCCTAATTTTATATTGGCAAATGTTAAATGCCAGTCTAGGAACTAATTCCCCGATGCGAGCGACTATTTCATTGGCTTAATATAAGTCCACGCTTATATACGCAATAACATTATATTGATACGTCTTTTTGAAATGTCTTCACGGTATCAGGGATTGCCTTCCGCGATGGGCACTGAGTGAACCAGTGAAGTCAGCGAGAAGTAATTACAAGCGACACAATTACTTGCGAGATATCTTAACCCTTTTCTTGACATTGTATTATTTTGCAATTTTGGTTCTACAAGCCGCAAACGAGGCCTAAATTTTCGATTTTAAATACATGTCTAAAAAGGGTTAACCAGACTTTGAACGCTGGTCCCTAGGTTTTAAGAGTAACAGTTCTCGCTGACCCCGTCCTTATTATGCCACAATTAGCGGTTTACAATATAAGTAGCTCAACCCAGTCTCACAGAGATAATGGTGACCTTAACATATCATTTTGGTGTAATAATCTCGATAAAGAAGTACAATTTAGGCACGCTGTCGTTTCACAGTCGGCGAAGCGTTCGACGTGGCACTCGTATTAATAATAAAGCTTTCTAGGCACTATCGAAACTAACTATAGTCCATTCGTTCTTACATGTCTTATTTGATAGGTAAACAATATCCAAAATAACCGCTTTATCGCATTTTATCGTATCGCAAATTAAGCTTTAACATCTACGATACGACGCAACCATAAAGTATGTCTTTCTTGCACTTGCCAGAAAAAGAAGATATAAGCGATAAACGGCGCAAACTGCAGCAAATAGCAAATATTGGTGATATGTTTGTTCAAAACGCCTTGCGTGGCGCAGAGCAAGCTAGCTTAAAAAACCGGCCAAGTGCGAGACGGCCTGGCGCACAGAGTTCCGTACCATTGTCTAAAATACTAAAAAAAAAAATTGTTGTATGGGAGCCGAAATATTTAAGGGGTTAAATATTTATTTTATTTTGTTTTCATTGTTTGTTGTTATAACGGCAACAGAAATACATAATCTGTGAAAACTTCAACTGTCCAGCTATCACGGTTCTTGAGTTACAGCCTGGTGACAGACAGACAGACGGAATGCGAAGTCTTAGTAATAGGGTCCCGTTTTTACCCTTTGGGTACGGAACGTTAATAAAGCGTTTTTGGAGATTGTTTACCAAATAAAACATGCAAAATGGGAGGGACTCTATAATTTACTTTCGCAATTCACTCACCGAATCGAGAATCGGGTCTAGATTCTTTGGTTGGTGTCGTACACCGATGACTGCAGCTGACCTGCAGTCCATGTGCTATTGTAGCGCGTGGGTCGCGTGGGCCGCGTGTGGCGCGTGTGGCTCGTGGTGCCAGGCCGTGGCCGCGGCCTCGGGCCGCATGACGTCATCGACGGGCGCGCACGCGGGCCGCGGGCCCGGCTCGGGAGTGTACGTGAACGTGAGCCCGGTGGCGTAGATGATCCCGTCGTTGCGGACCAGCGACACGGGGACCTGGAGCAGAGGGAGGCTTCTGTTAACTTCTGCGGCCCTGGTAGCCGGGCTGAGAAGAGCGTCAACCATGGTAGGGTCATTTCGCCGGTTAGCGACCACCTAATTTCATGTGCCTGTTGGCGACCACTTAGCTGAGTTGGTGAACTGATAGGATATTTTCTCGGTTTTTTTAGTAGATTTATTACAACTTAGAAAAGTTGAAAAACCCCCGACATTTTCATTTCAAAGTCCAATATCTCAAACTTCGACCAACACTCGTTATGCTGCCATGCCAAACAATCGTTTCAAATAAAAAAAAAATAGGTGTTTCTCGTTTTAATTCAAATGTAGAACTTTTAACAAGTATCGTCGTCCTTTTGATTTTTTTATATTCTTTTATGGTCACCTGGTCAATACCTGTTGTTCCGCAATGGAACAGTTTGCGAAGCGCGCGATCTATTCATTTAAATTATACTCTTTAGAAGACTAACATTAATTTCATTAGTAAACGTGTAATGATTTTCATCCCTTAGGAAATATCGGCAAATCGGAATAACTTAATGTTTGGGTGAGCTATGAAAAATGTACCTTTTATTTTTTATTGAGTGAGTTCACCAACAGCTCAAGATAAAAACTATAAAACCCAGAAACCAAACAGTAAATTATAATGAACATAACAATGATGTTGTCCAATGAACTACCAATATTTATTTTTTATAAATCCTACCACTACATATTTATAATCTATGGTTAATCCAAATCGTCCGTCACTGTCTGGATGATCGCCACGCGTGGGAACTAGATCCCGTGACGTGCGAGTTGCGACGAATTGGCTGTAAACAGTACATTACCGCTAATGGCCGCGGGAAGGGCCGAGTACAGACAGCGACAGACGCTGCCCGTTAAAACCTTATCTCGTTGGAATAAGGTTCACGATTGATCAAACTTCTATTAAGCGTACAGTTCACTGCTTAGGTTGCGTTTGAAATGGCATCTAATCATCTTTGGTCGAGTAAACATGATAGTGCAGTAGGCACGAAATGAGTACTATGGCGTCTGTTGTACACCTAATAGTATAGGTAAGTACCACTCCTAATATCAAAAACAGTATGTTTAAAATAATATATATAGGTAGGTACACTAGAGTAAATACCTACCTCTAATATTTATATTTGGTTAAGCGGTTAAGTGGTTAAGCGTAAAAATAGATATAACCAGATTTATCTTGTATTTAATATTAACCCATTAATTGGGAACATTCCCGAGTAATGATTGCATTAAAAAATAATTGCATAAAAGTGTAGTTTTTTGTGAACTCATTAATTGGGAAGGATCCCGGGTCATTATTTTCTTTCTTCCGTGTCTAACACGACGGTTTTAATAGTTCTTTCCCTTCGATTCACATTTCGATCTAGAGACCTTTTACTAGGTGATTCACGTGAGTGTACGGAAGCGTTTTCTCGTACGATCACAATTAGGCATATTACCAGTTCCTCTTTCCGTTAAATGGCAAGACCTAATTGGAGAAGAATCTAGTTAATAATTCTAGCCCTCAAAAAAATCGCAATGTAGTCATTAGTAATATTTGCCGCAACGGGCTTGATTCCATTGTCGGCAAAGTGCTGGATAATGATTTCCGTGAATGCGTCATGTCGTCATGTCTTAGTTACCATGTCTTTCGCAACCATGACCGCTCTTCACTAAGCACTCTCATTATTCCCGTCCCTAAGGACGGTAGGTTGCCCAGGCAATGTGTTGGTGGTTGGTAAAATTCGGCAACCCTTTGCTCCCTTATCTTATCTTGGCGAGGGCCTTTTGGGATACAGTTCGACCCAGTGGGATCTTTTGTGCAATTCATCATCATCATCATCATCATATCAGCCGAAAGACGTTCACAGCTGGACATAGGCGTCCCCCAAAGAATGCCATAATGACCGGTCCTGCGCCACCCGCATCCAGCGGAATCTCGCGCAATAGCTCCTTTATGCTTACTAGCAAGCTCGGTCCATCATTTCGAGGATTTTGACAAACTGGATGACGCTCCTCAGCGGGAGTACCTTGAATTCTTTTGGTTGTGGGTTTGTGGGCGCAGTGTCTGGCGCTCCGTGCTAAGATTATGTTATGACGCGGCATGGCGGCAAAGCGCTACGCCGTGTTCTTTACAAACCGGATTTAGCACGCGATGGGCTACGGCGCTACGAACAACGCAGTGAAATATTACCATCGCCCGCGCTTTGAGCAACAGTGAACTCACAAAACGTATGTCTACCAGTCATCAGAATGCACGCTTTTATTCTGATATAAAGACCAGATAAAGCGTTCGTCCCTTTCTGAAACTAATTGATCGAAAGAGTCCGATGATTTGATAAACGCTTCTGAGTATACGGGTCTCAGTTTCTATCACAACCTTAACTTGAAGTAGGTTGCCATGACTCTTATACCTACGGCGGTTACCGCAGTCACAGCTACTGTCTCCTGAACTGCGATACATCGTCTCGACCTCCAAGACCCTCACAATATTGAGTAATACCTGCCACAACCGCAACCACTGCCTCCTGAATTGCGATATGTCCGGCACTGCAGTGCATGAACTCCGTTCAACGGTACATCTTCTCGACATCCATTCACCACGACCCTCACATAGTATTGCTTCGTTTGTGCGAGGTGTGTAATAAAGAGTATTTTTAAAGTATTCTTATTATTATTATTGGGAGCCTGTAGTGTCCCACTGCTGGGCAAAGGCCTTCCCCCTCCGTTTCCAGTGTTCTCGATCCTGAGCTTCTTGTGGCCAATCTTTAGACAACGAGTCTAGCTCGTCCCGCCATCGCCGGCGAGGCCTGCCGCGTCTCCATTTCGAACTATCGGGTTGCCAGTCAGTGGCGGCTTTGGCCCACAGTTCACTCGGCATGCGGCAGACATGCCCAGCCCACTCCCACTTCAACTTAGCCGCTTTCCGAGCTACGTTGACTATTTGAGTCTTAGAGCAGCGTGGTGTTCCGGATACGATCCATTCATTTGACACCTAATATGCTGCGCTCCATGGCTTGCTGGCAAATCCCGAGTTTGGACTTCTGCGCTTCCGTCAAAGACCAAGTCTGGGCACCATAGGTGAGAACTGGAAGGATGCACATGTCCATGAGCCTACGTTTAAGTGATAGTGGCAGAAGTATTGAGTATTACCTGCGTAGGCTGCCGCACCCACAGCCACTGGCCCCTGAACTGCGATATGTCGGGCACAACACACAGCATGGACTCGGCGCATCGGTACATCGTCTCCGCCTCGACGTCCCCGAACCACACTTGGAGGGACGGCGTGAAGTTGTCCCCGGCCAGTTCTAGCATGGCCACGTCCCCGCCGCCGTTGAGGTTGAGCGAGTGGACGAGCGGGACAGGCGTCACTGGGGACCTGTTGGAGAGAGAGCACATTAGTGATCAAGCGTGTTGGAACAGTAGGGACCCACGCCGAGTGGCTTTTTCAAAACGTATTTATGTATGTTGGATCGTAGTAAACAATTAAAAATAAAATATTCTTACATTACTAATACACAAAACTATCGATAATACGCTGAAAGCATCACGCTTCAACTTTTTTTGCTATTTATAGATTTTTAATAACATAAAGATCAGAAAATGGGCGCCGTATGACCATAGAGAATTGTGACATCAGCTTTTCTGTTTCCCTACAAACTTCAAAATAGTTGAGCTTTTTTGATGTTACATAAAAGTTTGCTAACATGATATGTCAATAAGTCAACATCAGTATGGGAAAAAAAGAAAGACTGAGGTCAGTTAAATAAGCTTATACCCACGTTTATTCGGTCTGTTTATTATTTATCCTGTGTAATGATGATGATGTTGTCTTCCTAGATGTATCCGTCAACAACGGCGAAATCCTCACAAATCGATTGCTTAAGTAATTATTTGTGTGCATTGGCGCGAAGTGATTATTTATTCGCATTCCTTTTTCTAATGCTATTTACAGTAGGTCTTAGCTTGTATGCGTTCAAGAGAAACATTTGCTATCGTAAAATCTTGCCACATAGAGATGTTTACAATGTACAAGTTTGATAAATATCAGTCGCACTATCTTTGGGAACCGTACATTCATTTTTTCCCACACTTTGTTTAAGTAACACCGCGTTTCCGCTACATTAGGATTGGTTCTAAATAATAGTAACAAACGACTCTATAAAGTAATGGTATTAAATAAATATGAAATCCTAGAGCGGTAAATACTGCAATACAATATTAATTCGACCGCAATGGGGTTTTGGCAATGGAAAAGGTGTCAGTTCATATAAACTTTGACGTATTTGGGTCATACGTAGGTACAGGAAAGACGACTTTTGTTTTACTCCAGCTCTACAGCTGTCAATAATAAAGGCCTTTCGTGCATATAATAAACCGGCCAAGTGCAAGTCAGACACGCCCACCGTGGGTTCCGTACTTAATTACAAATTTATAATTTTCTGTACTTTCCCTGTAGTTACAGAAAAAGACGATATTACTTGCCAAATTTCATAGTTCTAGGTCACCGGATAGTACCCTATACATTTTGATTACCTTGACAGTGTCGAAATGTACGTTTTTTGTGGCATACAACTCGTATCTCGTTTTTAAGTTAACTTAGAAATTTGATTTTTTCACAGCTTCAGCGGGACTATAGAGCGGAGTCACCCGGAGTATATGGTTTTAATTTAAACTGGATTTCTCCCCGCGTTCCCGAGATAAAGGGTCTCGACAGACAGACAGACATAGACAGAGAGTCCGCTTTTTTTTCCTTTAGAGGTACGGAACCCTAAAAATGATTAGATTGCATAAAATAAGCGGATTAAGAGTCCTAATACCAAAAGTTAGGCTTCGTAGCCCTTAACTTTAGCCATGTCCACAGAAGAGACCCGAACCTAAATCTCTGTATGACTCATTTAAATGACAAAACTGTCACTATTTGATAATACAGGTGCAGGTGATAATGACAGGTAATGCCTATTGTAGCGATAGAGCCTGGCGTATGTTCGTTAGCCGACCTCTGTAGCCTAGTAGGTTATTGACCCCGCCTACGAAGCCGGAGGACTCGGGCTCATTTTTTTTTTTTTTTTTTTTTTGAACCTGACTGTTGCTATAATAGGACGGACCCAATATAGCGGTCGAACTGCGTGGTTGGAGGGTGGCCTGGGGAAAATCCAGGGGAAGCCTCCGGCACGACCACGCGGGGAAGTTTGTACACTGGAATACTCTAAGAGTTTGCGCTCCAGTGAGATTGGTTGAACGGTATCAACCGAATCTGGGGTGTGAGTGGTATCGAACTACTGGGAGTTTTATCGCTGGTTCGCTAAAACCTAGCCTAGCTGAGAAGAGTCCAGCAAGAAACTCAGCTAGGCCCGACTTGCGTCGGACTGACTCTACCCGGTATGCGGCGGTACCGGGACGAAAGCGGACTGTATGTGTCTGTGTTGACTCGCGGTGGACGTCCCCGCCGGCGGGAACGCTGAAGTGTACGCGATGTGTTGGACGCCGAAAGCGCAGCGTTCCATCTTTCGATGGACGCTGTGATTTCGTCGTCCGGGTCCGTGAGTGTGTGCCTAGGACGCCGGACCGTGCGGCCCCTAATCAGTGAGCGCCGAGTAACGACAGAGGGGGGAGGGATGGGGACGTAGTCAGCAGCCTTCCTAACTAACGGATTCCTATGGTGGGGAGCGTTATCAAAATAACGTCTGGCAGCCTGCTTAAAGAAACCATACATGGTGCTAATCTCCATGTCGTGGTGCAGGCTGAGGTTCGATTGGTACCACGGGGCACCAGTCGCCCTTCGGAGAAAACGATTCTGAATGACCTGAAGCGGCTTGAGCGATGACATAGGCACGTGAGCGAATGCTACACTTGCATATGTCATGATTGGACTCGGGCTCAAATCCCGGTAAGGGCATTTATAACATTTTTTTTTCCTGAGTCATGGATATACTCCGTGTATTTAAGTTGTTTATCTATATAAGTACGTGTATCGTTGTCTAGTACAAGCTTTGCTTAGTTTGGGACTAGGTCGATTTGTGTAAGCTTGTCCCCAAATATTGAATTATTTTTTACATAGTACCTATCGCTGTAAAAAGTTAAAGTGTGGAACCACCCATAAACAATGTTTTTGTACTCGTCGATTAAAATCTGTGTATTAAGATTTCATAGAGAATACTGCAACGTCACTCTTTTCATCATTGAATAGTCTATGTTACTTCCGAAACAACCGAAATAACTGTTTCGATACGCTCTAGACAACCGAAAAAAAATTGAAAATAGAACTTCGTTTTTCAATAATATGTGGCCTTGTTACAGTGTTCGAGATTTGGAACTGGTCTTTTGACACATCGCGACACCCATATAACGTAAATTGGCACTGCTCATCGAAATAATAAAAAAAGTTTCAATCGCTTCCGAGTTACAAAACAAAGTTCAATCTCCATGCACGCTCTTTTTAGCACTTATAAAATTATTGTAATATTTTTTTACGGCTTATTTGTATAGAAATTAGCATTGAAAACTCGGTATGCAAACCATTACGTCCTACGACTTTTTATTTTTAAATTTAGTGATATACTTCTTTAATAGTTTGGAGTCTGTCAATTTACAAATAAATCGATATGAATCAAATAATTGTGAATAGGAAAATAACAATGTATTATTTAATTACTGTTACGTTACTACGAAATAAAATCACATCGATCGAAACCGACATATTTGATTGTGCAAAATGTTGCGTTTGAAAATATGGCATTGATTTCCGCACGGCGCGCGAGCTCTCTCAATTTTTCTCGCACTATCAGTCTCTCCCTTTACTTACAGGACACTTGTGTTAGCAGACGATAGTGTATAGGCTCTCTATTTGATTTCCTAAAAATAATTATTACACAGTAATCAATCGATACCTTTTATTAGCCATCATCAATCGTAATCGGATATTATGACAATCGATTTACTCTAGCCACATCACTCTTTACATCATATTGGAACTGTCCAAAGACCAGTCCCAAATCTCGTACACAGGAGACTCGATCCGATACAAAATTGGCAATCTATGGCGTTTCGGTACGTAGCAGCATCGCGTCGTCTGTCAAAAATCTACTTAAACTGGCTGCTGTATCCAGGGCATGAAAAAGAAACTACGCTTTGTGATTGGCCAATCAAAGCACAGTACTGCAACATTACGGAAGCCGGTGGTGTGATTATCTATGGATTATTTTGTGTAAAAGAAGTCGGATAGTAGGACTAGACAATATTGTACTTACGATATTTAGCTTACGTATTAATGACTTAAATTATACATTTTAATGATCTCGTACAAAAAGTATTGTTCACAATACTGTCATAATCAAGCTTTTTAATCTCGTACCTTACTTAGGCCACTCAGCAAGCTTCGTGGCCTAAACACGGTACTCGACTAAAAAGCTCTCTATTATAACACGATTGTGAAAAATACTATTTCAGAAATATCTGATTAGTGTACACACAAATGTGGCGTTCCATGCCTAAAGGGTCCTTATGGCCACAAATATCTGAACACGTCTCTAATACCTCGACAATAGAGACGTGTTCAGGATATTGGTGAGCACTTTGGCCGCTTCGATATATCTGATGGCGACTGTACCATGCAAGGCTAACATAATATTTGTATTGAAATGATTTGAAACGACCATTGTCATTCTTGGAACCTGCAGTCTTGTAACCAACTTAACAGAGCTTTTGCATACCCAATTATATTGCTAATTATTATTATATTAAACTAGGAAGAGGGAAGTAACTTATTAAAATATCCCGCAAATCGATTATTATTCGATTGACAGCATGTTATCAGTCATTATTTATATAGTGATACAGCGAGTAGTCTAAATACGAGCGTGGGAGTGTCTGATGTTTTCGTAATTAGGCATGGCCTGGGAATATCGGGACGCATGTGGCAGGGACAATGCGCCCGCGGCCGGCGCGCGCGCAGATGAGATGACATGCAGTTGAAACTAATGAGGTTGCAATATTTAAAGTGATTGATTCAACTATTCACATCATTTTTAGAACCCCGATGCAAACGAGGGGTACACTAGAGACTCTGAAGAGTCATTTGTCCGAAAGCATGTTTTTTCCAAATTTCATAGTTCCGAAAACCATGTTCCGCTGTTTTTTTATTATATTTCAGATACTAACCTAACCTATTTATGTATTTAATTTAATAATCTGCGTCCAAAATTTCGTAAAGCGGTAAATGGCGTTCGGAATTTCTTAAATTTCGAAATAATGATGATTCCCCAAACGAGAGGTTATGTTATAAGTTTAACGTGTGTCTGTCTGTAAAGTCGTAGCTCCCATACGGATGATTCAATTTGAGTGCTTTTTAATCGAAAGTTTTGGCTGTCGAGATCAACTTCTATTTATATATTTTTTTGTTGTTAAAGATAAAGACACGGAAAAAAGTAGCATGCTTTATGTAATTATAGCTACATCTTTGTCATTTTTTATTGAGGCTTTGATTTGCGGTCACAGCCAGCGGTATATTTATATACCGAATTACAAACGCTTTTCGGTGTCGCGTATAGAACACAAATTTGTATTGTTCTTGAAAATTGTCGTGTCTCCAAAGTAAATAAAGGTTTTGGGTGATATTCAAATAAACAAATAGTTGTGCAACGTCAAGTTACGATTTTCTATTACCAAACAGCGTCTATTTGATCTTTCAAAATAGCAAAAATATGTTGAAGCGTTATTTTTTCGGAGTATTTTCGCGATGAATACCCGTATTAGGTATAGACAATATCAATCAAAATTGTTAATTAAGCACTAGGATTGAAATTATTTATACCAATTCCGTTAAGACGCTGTAGGTTCATAGTCTTCTCTCCCTCTCACTGAGCATAAGCGTGAGCGAGATGGAAGTGCGTGCTCTGAAGCCCGGATAGGTATCATCTTTTTTAATTTGAATTATTTGGCAGTTTAAATTAATAAAAGTGTTGTCACTGATTTCTCTCAAACATAATATTGCCGATTTTTACAAGCCATTTCAATATTCTTAGCTTTTGTGCATAATTTGTTACGAATATTCTAAAGTGTATTTTAGACCCTTTTAGACCTATGTAGGTGATTTTTTTATATAGAGCGAAAATTGCTTAATCATGTTTCGATTCACTGATTTCCCTGCAGAAAAGCCTCAAGATTACTATTCGTATTTTTTTTGAAACCATATTATTATAAACAGACGCATTATATTGTTTCAAAAACTCTGTTCGCTTCACTTCGCTGAACCTACGGCGCCTTAACGCTACGCTACGTTGCCCCAAAAATGCTACAAAAGTTACGATCACTGATTATCTAACAGGGATTGAATGTGACAGTTTTGCCACAAAAATATGTCAAAGTTTACAGGTACTGTCCCCTACCTCTCCTCATCCCGGTCGAATTCCAATATCTATCGTGGGAAAGTCGAATTAACGCCTCACCTGACAGGCCCCATGCCTTCATAGAACTGGTACTCCGCCTTATCCGTAGAAATGATAGTCCAGCAAGCGCCATCATTGATCATCTCCTTGTTGGGTTCCTTCGGGCAGGGCGTGGCCTGGAACTGGATGATCCGTTCTTGGGAAAGGCACAAGTACATGCGTTCTGTGTCCTTCATATAGAACGCGCACTTGTGCAGCTGCGAGACTGGGTCGTCCGCTTCTAGGAGGGCCATCTGCTTGTCCACCTAAAGGACAAAGGGCGTAGTTGGAGATATGGATTTGTGTGCGAATGATACCGGGGTTACTTAGGGTTGGTATATACATGGAAAATATTCAAGACCTAGTTATAAATATTTATATACAAATAATTGGACTGCTAGTCGAAAATCTATATGGCATTTGTTGTATATAGGAAAATGACATTTGAGTTGTCCTATGGCTTCAAAAATTTACGTAATGGGGTTGGCAACTGTCAAATGTTTGACTAGATGGCGCCATCATAGGTTTCCCCCAATCACTAGCCTTTTCCTATGGAATTTGGCTTAAACGGCTTGATTCTAAACAAGGAAATTCCGAAAAGAAAACAAGTATTTGAGTTTTGGTAGGACTGACAGGTACAACCCAAAGAGAATATTGAATATGTACAGCCTATGCTGGCGCCATCTGCAAATACCTTCGCCCGGCCAACCCCATTAACGGGTGTGTCAGGAAGGGTTTCACTAGGGCATGCAAAGAAATAAATAAATATAACCTCAATAATGCTTGTCTTATGGGCAATACGACGATGTATTTAATTGATATTACATACTTAAATGCATAGAAAACATCCAAGATTCGGAAATTAATATTCATGATCATCACACGAATATTTACCCTTACCGGGATTCGAAGCCAGGACCTCCAGCTTCGTAGGTAGCGGAACCACTAGGCTAACCGGTCGTCAAGAGATACCTATTGCAAGGTATTACTTTGTTATGGTGTTCTGCAAGATTGTATTTCCCTCTACTTAGAGGAGTTGGTAATGACGATTCGAGATCGATGCCTAGCTAATGACATCTTGTCTACCTTCATACATGTTTATTTTTGCAGGCAAGTCTATCTTACGACCTACTTTAGATATAAATGGTAAAGACCTAAGTCGCATGGACAAGTTTAAGACCTTGAATGAAAATCGGCGAATTTACAATAAGATTAGACTCAAATTTTGAAGGGTTAGGTCCAACATCCCATCAGTGTTACTGTCCCCTTAATGGATATTGTGACATTTAAACTGTCCTTAAATATTAGATATCGTTTAATTTAGTTTTCACAAGGACGCCTTTGTTCAGGTATGGGAATCAATAACATAATAGATAGGTTTATCTAGTCCGAAGCTAATTTCACGATCAATACTAAAGTACATACTTTCTTGGAAGGTTACAAATAAGTTGCAAAAAACGGTTAACTATTTATTTATCGTATGGCAAATCAGTATTTAGAACCGTGAGATCTTGGAAAAGACAGTACGGTTGCCAGGTTGTTGCACTTTTAGCACTAGCCAGGGGTCACGTGTAGGGTAGCGATGGGTAATTCCTACGGACGTGGTGCAACTTCGATATGTTGGAACGTCGGAAAACTGACACATATGAGAATGGCAGTGACAGAGCGAGTATGGGCGCTCATAATACTAAACGTTTTTTTTAGGAAGGTTTCATCATCAGTCGTTTCAAATGAAAGCTATAATAAAAATATTGCATATTCGCAAGTGCAATTAACGAGTTCTACGTAGACGAACCCCGGGGTAATCGTTTGCCTAAACAAATATTATAAAGAGCATAAAGAGAAAAGTAGCTTTGTAAAATTTCATGTAGGAGGTCAACTCCAGAAATACTCATTAGATATCAATCAAAATGTCACCCATGTAATTTTCGGGATGGACATTATTAGGCTATATTTTATCCAGCAGCACGGTTTGCGTTCTGTGTACTATCGACAACACTGCGAACTGACCATTCGTGGACTTTATCTGCATTGTAATAAGGATCTATATAAATACAGGATAGTCAGTTAACTGCGTTGGCGTTTGTACTACGCGGGCTAGTGCGCGCAGCTCCTAAATAAAACGTTTAGTATGTTATTCTGCGTATCTACCTATATTGCTGACTACACCTGTAGATCAGCAGTAATGCGATAAAATGCGTACTGGAAAGATCTGCAACGTGATTCATTATTTATGTTTGCAGATTTTATTGGATTTGGAGTCTTCTCGTAGGTTAAGGTAGGTCATTAAAATCAATCAGGTACCTACGATTGGTTCACCAATTTAAGTTAGAAGTCACGGCCCGGCGGCGACATTGCGCGAATGCCGTTGTATCTGTTCATTGCGCGGTAGAGACGTGCAACGCACTGTGGTTAGTTAAGATTACACGCAATGAATTAGAAAAACTGGAGCCGCCGCCGCCGCGAAATGTCGCGGCCGGCCCGTTATGCCTATTTAGTATTTCTATGGTACCTATGTCTAGTGTGGGATAATATGATACATGAGCATGACTATTTATTGCTTTCTTGGTTAAAGGTAGGATGAAGGTAGGTAAGAGTACGTCCAAAGTAGTTGATTAAGATCTGATAATGGATGGTATCCATGAGGGACCGTCGAAACTCCTCAAATATTACAGGCATGCATACGGTGACATCTCGAAGAGAGGCCTGTGCTCAGTAGTGGGCGATAAAGGGCAGAAAATGATGATTATTATGATACGGTGATACGGGTATTTACTATAAATAAGTAGTAAATCATGCCGTTTGCTCACTGAAACCATTAACTTGGTAATGATAATGTATGACCTATTATAATTTGGTACTTTAAAAATTTTGATGCGGTGTCGTTGATATTGCGACTTATGGCCTATAATTCAATATTACAGTGCACACTACACTGTGGAATCTTAAAGGAATGGACGTACCTAACTATTCAAATATCTAAAAGCGATAATATTATGTGGAAGTCCATGCATTCGTTAAAGAAAGCTGTTAAGCAATGACTAGCTTTGGCTAGCGACTTCCTTCGCGTTAGACTTGTCAATCGCCTTGAGGGATGTTTCGTAGATTGCCTCCGTTCTTAACATTTTTGCACTCCCATAGAAACTTCGACCCAAGTGTCGTATGCCCATATCTGGATCCCAAGTTACCTATCTGCATACCAAAATTGATCAGCGGTTTAATGGTGAAAAGGTAACAGACAAACAGAGTTGCTTTCGTATTTAAAATATTAGAGAACTATTAGACAAGTATTATTAAACTTAACAAACCTACCTAGTAAGTAGCCATGTTATTTAAGATACCGAAATCGAACAAGTGTTCTATATGTGGCTATGTGCATTATCTTTATACAATATATATAGGTACCATACACCACTATTTGAGGTAGGTGCTAAGCAGGATGCCACGAATTGACATGTATTTAAGAAATAAGCGGTGGGGTGTCTGACAGTAAAATTCACCACTAACTGACAATAAGTACACTTAATAAACATAGTAGAAAAACAACAAAAATACTTATCTACAACCCCGAGTATTGTCAGTAAGTATAAAGCTTAATAGAAATACCTATATCAGTTTCTGGCTAGCTAGCTAGCATTCGTCCCTTACTTGCAGGTACATAAGTGGGAGAGGGATGGACGCTTTACGTCCGACATAAACAAAATCATGCTAGCTAGGCTGAACACTCTAAAAATAATCTTAAGACTTATGACAATGGATTAAGGTAGAAAACGAAAACGTTTGATCTTAACTGCACAGTTTTCTGTTGTAATATTATATTATCATATATTGTATCAATACATTTGAAATTCAATTTACCATATTAATACATATATTTTAGCAAAATTTGATAATACTTTTTAAATAACTACCTATGTCATAGCCAAAATGAAGTATGATTTTATATTGTTATGCTAAGTTAGTTAATGTGTATGTAACACATTAACTAACTTAGTATATCAGATTTGTTTTATGGCACAAATGAATTCACCAATTGAAGAATTAATTATATAGGTAGGTACTTATCTCTCACTTTATTTCCAGATTTTCGATTGTAGAGATTGTGTGTAAATTGATCTTTAAGTTTCATATTATAAATATTTTTAATTTATTTTCAAGGAAGTTTTTTTTTAAATTAAGACACCATTTTGAATACGTTTTTTCCCGTTACATTTTCCTTAGTTATTAACAAAATCATTGCAGCCCCTAACCCTGGTTGATTAATTGAATTTAAACTTTCGCGAGACATGTTGAAATAATGCTAAAAGTTACACGGTTCAACTCACATATTAAATTTCACTACATGTTTCGAACTCTTCTTCTCTTCGAAGAGTTCAAAACATGTCACCCGTACTGACTTTGATATGTGGCTGATTAATGCTAAATATCCTCCCATGGTGAGAGTGTTAAAGCATTAATTGGATCTTTGTAATTTGCAATAAATGATCATCATTATTAGTAAGCAATATGAATGAACATCAATTCCATTAAATGTCTCAACTTAGGTATAGTGTAAGCTGCATGATTAAAAAAAACTGCAAATCGATCTACAGTTTAGCCGTTTGGCACACGCATACTAGAGGTCGAAACAAAATTTTTGACATGCAGTTCCTAAAAAAAAATCCCTTCTCGGGGGAGTGCTGAGACATTCATTTTTTGTACGGAAAAAAAAAATCAGAATCCTATGGAGTGTAGTTATCATATATGAAAGGGCTTTTTGAGGCGATTCTAAAAATATATCACATCATTACATTTCATCCATTTTTTTAAAATTAAAACATAAATAATTTTCGAAACATACCAAGTTTTGGCTCCTCCAGACACGATATGGCTCCAACGGGAAATACCTCTTTAACCCTTTAACTGCGTCTTTTCATCAGTTGGTATCAAAAACTAAACAAACTGATTAAAGAGGGTTAAAGAGGTATTTCCCGTTGGATATATGAATACTTATCAATTTAGGATTAATAATGTACCGTATCTGCACTACAGTTCCATAAATAACGTAAAATAGGTATTGAAGTAGAACTGTGTAAAATTGAAAAAAAAAAAAATACTTACTGAAATTAATTTCAAAATTTCTTTTTTGAGGTTAGATATATGAGGATATCTCGTATCATTTATGGAATATTCTATAAAAAAAAAATCAGCCATATAGTGTCTGGAGAAACCCAAACTTGGTATGTTTCGAAAATTATTTTTGTTTTAATTACAAAAAAATGGATGAAATGTAATGATGTGATATATTTTTCAAATCGCCTCGAAAAGCTCTTTCATATGATACTACACACAATAGGATTCTGTTTTATTTCCATACAAAAAATAAAATGTCTCAGCACTGCCCTCCTAAGGGATTATTTTTTAGGAACTGCGGTTCAAAAATTTTGTTTTGACCTCTAGTATGCGTGTACCAAATGGCTAAACTGTACATTGATTTGCAGTTTTACTTTGAAATTGGGCTTGTACGGCTACCAATATTAGTTTAAATCCTACTAGTATTATAAATGCGAAAGTTGGATGTTTGTTACTCATTCACGCTTAATCGGCTCAACCAATTTAGATTAAATTTAGCATGAAGATAGTTTATATAGGTCCATGCAGATTAAGTCCAGGGTGGAAGCTAATAATTTTATAAGCAAATAAGGTAAATTTGATAAAAAGATACATGACAACTTCTGTCAAGAGATTTATGACTTAGGTCAGCACACTCCTAATAAGCACATAATAACTATAATAAGTGATAGTGAAAACCTGGCTTTAAAATAAAAGTGGTTTTAGAGTGTTTTTGGATTTAGAGTGGTCTGTGATGTAGAGAAACAATCTCGCGTAGCAATATTTTGTGTGATATGATATGACATTATACATATGAATCTCATGATTTATTTATTTAGGAATTTTTTTCTTCCTTAAACTAGTTTCACATAATAAAAGTTTTCAGTTAATTTTGTTTTTCATTTTTACTAAGTTAAGGACTCCTGTCCGGTATAGGCATCCTCCATTTCCTTCCACCTTTCTCAGCCTTTGGCCTTGATTAGCCAGTTCTCTCCAGCTGTGGATATGATGTCCTTGGACCATCTTGTTAAGGGTTGTCCCACCTTCCTTCTCTACATGCACATACACTTTCTATCTCATGATTATCAAACTACATACACCTTCTATCTCATGATTATCAAACTACATACACTTTCTATCTCATGATTATCAAACTACATACACCTTCTATCTCATGATTATCAAAATATAATTTGTAGCTCTTACCTTTCTAATTATTAGCCTGGGCAAAGCCATGCCTGTGACGGAGCACACAAGCTTCACTGTGGACCCATAATGGACGTATCCATCCCTCACTGCAAACTCCTCGGATTCACTCTCATTGTCGTCCAGCAAGTGTATCGTAAATGCTCCCCACTGAGTTGACGATGCATGGAAATTCCCATTCTCTACATGCAGATATCTAGTTGACACTGTTTGTGACCGCAGGCGATTGAACAAAGCTACCTTTGTGCCACTTGCTATACATAAGTCTGCATTCTTTAATGACTGCTTCTTTTTAGATGGCTTAGATATTACTTTAATTCTCTTACTATTAAATATACCAATGTCATGTCCATTTCCATAGAACATCTTAACGGACAGCATAAAGTGCTTGCGTTTGTCAGAGTCTGATATGTACAGAGTTTTAGCTGCGCAGTACTGTTTGCCATTGTTGAGGTCAAGTTGCTGCATGTCCTGGTCCGAGTTCCCGATACCAATGAAGGCGCAGAGCTGCGCCGCCTGTTCTGTCTCGCCTTCACGCAGCATGCGCTCGCGCCTCAGCCGCCAGCCATCACCAAACAGGTATATACAGGGTGGCGGGCAGAAGAAGCGTTTCTCGTTACCGTACGACTTCTGGGCGACCTTAGCGTGCAGTATGACCACGATCATGTCGGCGCGGTCGCGCAGGTAGCGCTCCATGGCCTCGCGTGTAAGGCGGCGCTCCTCGGGCCGGTAAGCGCCGGCGCCGGGCCCGGCCGCGCTGGCGTAGCGCGGGAACAGCGCGCCGTGCTGCGGCGGCGGCGACCCGCCTGTCGGCGCACCCACCGCGCCGCCCAGGCCGCCCGCGCCGAACTGGTGCGGCATCCTCGCCACGGCGCCACCTCACCGGTCGCCCGCGGTCCTCACCTCCCGTCCGCTCAGAGGCATCACCCCGGCCCTGGGGCACTAGCTAGATCCAGCCGGCCTCGCTAGCTTCATCGTGTAAACGATGAAAGGAGACAGAGTGGCGTCCCTCCTTATATCTGTCAGTTGTTTACGTCCGTCTGGGGATGTCGAGTTCGTCCCTCCGACCGAACCACAATAACGAACGAGCGGGCGATCCGTCCGACGCGGATCGATACACTTTTTTATTATTCACGACACCAAAAATTAATAACGATGGGAACTGCAACACATTTCTTTCAAAAACACCTGTTCCGAGTCAGATTTTTCGGACAGTACAGCCAACATTCCACGAATTGTGAATTAACAATTCCACTCTGAATGCGAATTCTGACTCGATGTGATTGTTTTTTTATAAATATGCAGATAAAATTTTGTTAAAAAAGTTAATAAAACTTGTGTTTATCTCGTGATAAATTGGACAACGCCAGAAATGTGAACATTGTGAACTGTCAAATGACCATAGACTAAATAATGCCGAACGCAAGCGTGTTGTCGGTGTCGACTGCACGCGACAAACGAATCGTCGGAATGATCGCAAGGGTCGGCCGAATCGCGGACTGCGGAACGCCGACTGATCTGACAGCCGGTCGGTCGGTCATAGGATAGGATGTGGGGTTACGCATGGGGCGTGAGAAAATAAAGTGTGGGAAAGAGTGGGCGTCTGTCTCGACGTAGTAAAACATTTGATACGTTGTAGTGAACCAAACACATATTTATGAACGTGATGCGCCAGTAGGTAGCATTTCAATTGCAACAGTGTGCGTGATAAATACACGGAGTTCACGAAGCGAAAAGGTTGCGATGTGTGAGGAAGAGACCGACGATTGACCGGAGATCTCGTGGGAAACGACCCGTGTTATGTTCTAATACATGTATTTTGTTAGTTGAGCATGTTTATGAAACAAAAAATGTGTTGTGGAATTTAATCGCGTGCGATGGGAGTCACCGGGCTGTGGCGGCTGGTGGAGCCCGCGGGGAAGCCGGTGCCCGTCGAGACACTGGAGAATAAAGTTCTGGCCGTCGGTAAGACTACTTTTTTCAACTACCGACACTTAACATACTAAATAATCATGTTGAATGACACTATCAATTAAACAAAATGATTTTCCCACAGATATCTCAATATGGTTGCACCAGGTTGTGAAAGGTTACCAAGATGCCAAGGGAGCCCCTCTGCCAAATGCCCATCTCATAGGCCTCTTCCAACGCCTCTGCAAATTGCTTTATTTCAGAATAAAACCTGTGTTTGTTTTTGATGGTGCATTTCCAGAGCTGAAAAAAGAGACTATTGTAAGTAGTGACTCAACTAGTTAAATATTTGGAAACTTTTAAGTAATGTACTTTTATTTTCTCTAATACATATGAATGGCTAGCCTTCACTCTGGGTCTGTGATGGTCATATTTTATAAAACTTCCAAAATGCGAAGGTATTTTGTGGACCCTTCCATTCATTAAATATTTGTCTAATGCATGTTTGAATAAACATTGTTGGTGTTGAACTGTTTGGTCTTAACCTCAGCTTGAACAATTTGAACATGTGCATGCTTCTGCTGTCACGAATTATATTAAGTATTGAATGTTTTAGGCAAAACGGCAAGATAGCAAAAACAAGTACCATTCAGAGTCAGAGCGCTTAAAAAGAGAGATAGCTGTTTTACTCGGTAAAAAAACTGCTATTGGCAGCTTGTTGGGGAAGCAAATATCTCCCACAAAGAAAACCAATCCAGCCAATAATGATAATGAAGACTTGTTCAAGCTTCCAGCCCTGCCACAGAGAGAGGAATCTGAGTCAGAGTATGTAACATAAAGTTTATCATTAACTTTGATTAACAAATAATTGACCTAATAGATTTGAACTTTATCAAAAGGTCAACATAAATCGTCTTTTCGTAGGTCATCTGATGATGGAGACACCTCAAGTGGCTCCATTGTTGATTTACATTCTGTTGATCTTCAATCGGACAATTTCAAGAACTTGACAGCGAAAGATAAATATGATTTGCTTCTTGAATTGAAGGAAACAAGAAAAATGAATTCATGGGGTAAACTACACACACTGCCAAAGAAAAGTGACAACTTTTCTGATTTTCAAGTGAGTAAATAAAGAAAGTCAAAGTGCTTTTCACAGATAACAAAATTTGCTAGTGTAAATAGCGGTTAACTGTCAATTTATACAATTCTATGAATACAGGTTAAATTTGTAATTTGTGTTTGTTTGGATTTTAGATGCAGAGATTACTGAAGAGAAGAAAGGTACAGGAGTGTATAGAAGAAACAGAAAAAGAAATGGGAGATGTTGGAATGTCAATGAATGATTTGGAATCATTACTAAATGCAGAGGGCATTGACACGAAGATAGAGAGCCTACCCACTCGACGTATCGCGTCCAATAACAATACTAGGTATTTGCTCATAAACAATGTTAGAGAAGCTTTGGCAAAAGCTAAGGAAAGGAAAGTGGCCGAAAATAAGCCACAGACAAGCATTAGTATTGAAAATACTGTATCTCTTCCTGCAGAAGAAAAATCGACAGCTAATCATGATGAATTAGAGGATGACCTACAGAGAGCTATAGCTATGTCTTTAGAATGTGTTGATGAACATAATTCAAGTGCCTGCCAATCTAAGACTGATGATTCTTGGACGTCAGTTTTAACTGATACAGATTACTCGGATGCGAGTGACTCTGAAGTCGAATTAGAACAGCCAGATATATCCACAGCAAAATCATATATTTTCCAATATACTGATTACACTCGTTCAGCTATTGAAAAAATTGTTGCTCCACGATTGAAAAGAGGAAAAACTAAAACTAAAGCAACGGGAATAAACCAAGTGTTAGAAGAAATTAATAAAGAAAAGTCCATCATTATTGACAATGTAGCACTGTCTTCTAGTGACGATGAATCTCGACCAGAAATTCGACACTCCAATAATGCCATTACAACAAGTATTGAGTGTGGGGAACGGTTGAAAATTGAAGATGAAACAGAGAATGCAGAGTCTACACAAGCGTCAGTTATGATTATTGAAATGAAACCAGATATAATATCTTTAGACTCTAGTATAGAAGAGCTCAGTGAGGAAAAGAGTAGAGTAATTGTTACAGATAAACATATAAAAGCTTTAAATGTAGAATCTAGTGATAGTGATGATATTGAAGAAGTACCTGAAAAAGTAAAACAAGCAATAAATGCCATAGAAGAAAGTATTAATGTTAAGGATTTAGAAACTAGTGATACCGATGATGATTTTGAAGAAGTACCTGAAGTGGAATATAAATCCCATAAGCCTGTTGTAGAACTTACCCTAAATGTTGGTGATGTTCCGAGCGATGAAGATGATATTTTTGCTGATGTCTTTTCACCATCCACCAGCACTAAAGAAAGCAGTAACACAAAAAAACCTGCAGACATTGTTCTAGATACAATTCTACCAAAGAAGGAACTGGCCGATAATCCAGATGAAACCATAAATCAGCACAATTCAAAGTCAGATGATAGCGCTGTTCAAGAAAAGAAAGCAACAGAACTCGTAGAGTTTGAGAAAAACGATTTAACTACTAAGGGTCAAGTTTGTAATGAGAATGTTAGTTTGTCACGAAAAGAACCAGCCTTGAAAGTGTTACTAGATTCACCAGCAACTCTACCAGAGAAACAAAAAGATAGTACAGCCAACAATACTGTTGAAATAGGGAGTAGCACCATTACCACTACCCATGAAGAAACTAACAAGGAAGCCGTTGATAACGATAAACCAAGGGAAGCAAACAAAGAAGCCGTTGATAACGATAAACCAAGGGAAGCAAAAAAAGAAGTTGTTGATAACGATAAACCAAGGGAAGCAAACAAAGAGCCCGAGGAACCTTTAACTACCGAAAAACTGACCTCGATGGTAGAAGACATTCAAAATGAAGAACAAGATTTGATCCAAGAAAAAGGTAGACTGGATCGCATTGGTAGGAATATTACAGAACAAATGACTAAAGAGGCTCAAGAACTGCTACAAATATTCGGAATTCCATACATCGTCGCCCCAATGGAAGCTGAAGCGCAGTGCGCATTTCTGGAGAGTGTAAAGTTGACAGACGGCACCATCACGGACGACAGCGACATTTGGCTATTTGGAGGACAAACCGTTTATAAGAATTTCTTTAATCAAAAGAAACATGTATTGCAGTATATATCAGAAAGGATAGAAAAGTCTTTCAGTGAGTTTTCAAGTTTCGATATTTAGGTATTCATACTAATGTTCTAAACCTTTATATTCATAACGTGTTGTTCAACCTTGCAGATTTGAACAGGGAGCAGTTGATATTACTGGCGCTTTTAGTTGGAAGCGATTATACGACAGGAGTAGCTGGCGTGGGCCCTGTGACCGCCATGGAAATTCTGGCTTCTTTTCCTTTCAACAAGAAACAAGTGTTCGCAGAAACATCCAAACAAGTCAGATACGCGAAGTTATTAGACGGTCTGAAGGAATTCAAACTATGGGTCAAGGCAGGGAAAAGAACTGATAACACAAGTTTGAAGAAAAAACTAAGGAATGTTACTGTATCAGATGACTTTCCCAGTGTGAGAGTAAGTAATACGTGCCAAAATATGAACGAGAATTTCTAGTTTTTGCAAGAGTTTTACTCTTGAACTTTCGGATGTATGTTATGACTATCTAAATATTATCTACTTCCAATTAAATGGATCTGACGCCCTAGCACACTAAGTTTTATGTCAGGCATAAAGCATTTGTCCCCCTTGCACTCGCATATTTGCCAGAATGGAACGAATTCTTTATGTCCGACATAAAACTTAGTGTGCTAGGGGGTCTGATACTGATATTTAACGTGCTTATATTTATAGGTGGTTCAAGCATACCTCGAACCAAATGTTGAGAAAAGCGAGGACAAATTTACATGGGGAGAATTAGATGTAACTGTGTTGAGGGACTATACAAAGAGCAAATTTGGTTGGTCTCAGCAAAAATTGGATGAGATACTTAAACCTGTCTTGGCAAGAATGAAAGAACGGAAGAGTCAAAAGACTGTTCATGATTATTTCAAAAGAAAAGTGGAATTCCAAACATTGGAGGATCAAATGAGCAAGAGAGTGAAGGCAGCAGTGCAGAAAATGGCCCCAGGAGGACCGACTGAGGAGACAAACCCCAGTGAAGTAGACATTGTAAAAACGACTAAGAAACGAAAGAAAGTTGTCAAAAATCCTCCGGAAAGCGAAGCAGGACCTTCCAAACCAAAACAAAGAAAGAAACAAGGAGTAGATTCACAAGTCGTCAAAGTAGTTTCAGAAGTTGAAGATGGTAAAACGGGTATCGAAATAAACATACCCAAGACCGATAGATTCCAGGAGTTCATTCCACAAAGAGAAAAAGATAAACAGCATCTGCTTGAAAATAAGATGAAAGCTATTGAAGTATTCAGAAAAAGTACGATAGATCGTAAGCGGAAGCCTAAGAAAAGGAGACCTAACCTGCCGAAAGATAAGGCAGACCTCTCCGAGAGCAGTAGCAGTAATTGAGTTGGGGTTTGTAATTTGTATACTGCGAGTACTTATTTATAAAGGCAAAATAAAATATATTTTTATAAAATAGTCCATTTTATTGTTTACATCAACTTTTTAGATTAACTTAGAACGTTTTAAAACATAATTGATTAATTAATAAATTTAATGACGATTTGTAAACACACATGATAACGCGATAAATAAAATTAAGGTCACTAAATTATTACCTAAAACTGTCCAATTTTAATTTCGAATAGGTATTTTTACTGCCGATTATACAGGCATGACGGACTACGCTGCTAAGGTTTAATTTGGTATTTAATTTTAGATATGTTATAAGTACTTATTCATAATATTTTTATATATTGCAGGGATAGATTGAAACCCAAAGGGATACTATCAATTCGCTACAAGTGTTAAAATGATACCTCCGTGTTTAGACCCTAAAATAATCAAGTGATTTGAAAAATGGTTTGTGAAAAGACGGAATTTGATAAATTTGATTTCCATTTCCGAATGCTGATCAGTAATTTGATCAATTTAAACTGGTTCAATGAAACAATGAAGACGCTGAATTAAACTGCATCATCATAAGTTTAAGAGGTATCTTGTTGGTGGAGTATTTTCCATTTCTATCTGTCTTACGCCAGTCCTTTGATTTGCTGATACGACCCGACACCAGCTAAACAACTATGCATACTTCAAAAAACGAATCATGCATCGGGATTTAAACAAACCAAAGCTAAACTTGTCTAGGCAGTGTATCTTTGAATGCACACTTTTTATAGACACCTTTTTTACCCTACCGGGTTTTAAGAGTGCCCAAGAAGCTCGACACAAGTTGGCTGCCGATACAGACGTAGCTTGGCTCTCATTTAAACCGCAGAATTTTGATCGGAACCCAGTTTTAAAATATCCCTACAGGCCGAAACGCACTGACAGCGGTGGCGGAGCGGCGCGGCGCGGCGCGGAGGCGGTACCGGTTGTAATGTTCGAGCTAATATGAATCCGCACAGAACGGCACGGCTCGGCGCGGTATTCTGTGCGGACCCTTTCGTATTAGTACGAGCATTACAACCGGTACCGCCTCCGCGCCGCGCCGCGCCGCTCCGCCACCGCTGTCAGTGAGTTTAGGCCTTACATTATATCCATCTTTTGCCTTTTTACTGCTGAACCATAGGTAATTTAGTACAATGGTTATTGAAAGTAAAAGCGTCTTACGAACAATAAATAAAACCTTAACATGTATTAGGTGTAAGTCGCAATCATCCATCAAGGTGACGTTAAAAGTATATGGAATAGAGTGTACCTAACAAAAAGACAGCTACAAATATAATAGAATCCATAGATACAACCGTGACCAGAAATGGCTATTAGACTAGATGACATTCCAATCGGCGGATATAATCCCTGGCGCCTAACTAGATCATTGACTGCTTTCGCGCGGGTCACTAGTGCGCATGTTCAAATAGTGGTTGGGCCAACGCAGATGTCCCCCGAAAATCGAACGCTCTGCGGGTTCTAATTACGTGCCGGGGATCATACTTTTTGTTTCTACGGAATTACTATTCCAATATAACTATCTTCACGGTAGGTATAAGACCGGTTACCCACTTCGTCGTCTGTCTCTCGTTATTCTATACACAGAAGATATGCCACTCTAATAATTTGACAAAAACGGGTTGTAGGTATCCTGTATAATTTATATGAAATAATTCTCATCTCCAATCGTTACAATAAAGGATTGTACATACATACAATTAATGCGGTAAACGATTAATAACGCACATGACATTATTACAATGTAAGTTAGAAACATGTTAGAAACTGACAGTAGCGTGATGCAAAATCAACATACACAGATTGTAAAAATAATGGCTACACCCAATCGTTTAAACCTTTATACAAAATAAAGACACCTTATAAAGTAACTGGCTGAATACAACAGTGCTTTAGCGGTACAAACAGAATAGCAAGTATATATACCTGAGATTTGAGTTGGCCGAATCGTATCAAGTAGTTCATTCAAAAATCAACTCTATCATCCCAGGTAGAAGATTCCAATGACAGGTTTATAAAATGTCGGCCACACTGATTAATCTCAACCATAACAGTAGGTACTAAAAGAAAAAAAGAATTATTCTAGAGGATGACTTTAAACCCAATGCTTGGCACGAAAATTTTATTTTCTCTCTCTATCTCGTAACACCAGCACGGCTATCACAAAGACGGCGCGCGAGCTCTCAATTTTTCTCGCACTATCCGTCTCTCTCATATTAGAAAACTTAAAAAGATAAGTAGAGTACGAGAAAAATCCAGAGAGCTCGCGCGCCGGCTTGTGGTAGCCGTGATGCTCTGAGAAGCTTGCTAGTTATTTAGTCATCCACGACACACAATAGCTGACTGCAGTTACGCTCGTAGCGATGCATGGGTTAGATACTAAATTTCCATGTGAAGAAAGTCGTCCCCAAATCCTTTGTCGCATATGTCCGTTAAGACGCTGAGCGCTGTTATGAATTTACACTAAACGTGTCAAAAACCTTTAAAGCGGATGTATGGTAACCCTTTTAATAAAATAATCTTATTAAAGGGATTGCACAAGTTTTTGTCATATTGCGCCTAAATGCGGAGTGGTACAGTAATCGTAGAAAGAGTGTAAAGTAGGTTATCTTCTACAAACGCACCGCGCGCGGCTTGTATGTGTGCGCCATTAGTATCTATGCGTCGCCGCACGCACACTCAAAAAAATCTCGACCCGTTTCTCAGTGCGACAGTAGAGATTTTGTTTGAGTGTGCGTGCGGCGATGCATAGATACTAATGGCGCACACATACAAGCCGCGCGCGGTGCGTTTGTATGAAGATACTACTACTTTACTTTACACTCTTTCTACTATGGTACAGTCGAGTTTTCCAATATCTACACAGACAGCCTTTCAAAAGTATCTACACATGCGTCTTATCTCAGTAACAATAAAGCCTGTGTATAGATATTTTTGAAAGTTCGTCTGTATATATACTTATTACTTAAAAAATGTTTTAGCCCCTCATAGGTTAACCAATTAGCGCGGCCGTTTAGACCTTTTAAAATCTCATGATAATTGATGCGCCAATTTTCACATCTACTTACGACGGGTTAACTTTGGTTAATAAAAACAAACACTTTGTACCAATTTATGATTGAACAATCTGTACATGAAAAACACCTAGAAGGTTCAGAGGGCGCTTTAGGTTTAGATGACTGGTATCACAAGTCCTTACATCTAATCTAATGTGCGAGCAATATCTTGAATAGAGACCTCAATATATCGACAACAAATTACAGGTTCAAACCAAATCTAAACGAAAGCAGAAGCAGCGAACCTTGTCTCAATTACTAACATAATTTTGCTATTTTTGCTATTATACTATCGCAATCGCTAAATTTCATTTCCCTTGTCCGAATTTAAATTTCGGCAAAAAGCCAGTTATTTCGAAGACCGCAAAGTCTTTGATTCTTTTTAAATGCTTATCGTGTAAAACCCATTGAGTTAGGTTACGTTTGTTTTATAATAATCCGGAAAACTCCAGTTTCAGAGAAAAACGGCTTTTTGCAGCAGTGTTTCAAGACGAGTCTTTGACCAGTGTGTCTGTGTTTGACCAGTGATGAAATATGGCACTGGAACGTGGACGCTTACTATGGGCCTCACAAGAAGGCTCAAAGTCACCCAAATGTCAAGGGAGAGGGTTATGCTGGGAGTTTATCTACGTGATCGCATCAGAAATGGGGCTACCGCAGCGGGAGCAAGGTAACCGCTCAAGATAGCCCTTCGAATCGCTAAACTTAAGTGGCAGTGAGCGGGGAACATTGGACGTAGAGCGCCGATAGTCAGCAAAGCTTATGCATCACACGAACAAGAGTCAGTGCCGAACCATTTTCATAGCTAGAATCATTTCCATGGTACACTTGGTGACATCGATTTGTCGGTGTCGAAGGTAGATACGACAAGTAAACCACCCTAAAACATGCGAAACTAGGAACTTCGCATTTGACAATTAAAGGATTATTTATTTAAACCGACCATCATTCTCCTAGCGTTATTCCCGGTTGTGCCCCTAAAGGAGCCCAGGGTCCGCTTTGACACCTAATCCCAAGATTTGGCATAGGCACTAGTTTTACGAAAGCGACTGCCATCTGACCTTCCAACCCAGAGGGAAAACTAGACCTTATTGGGATTAGACCGGTTTCCTCACGATGTTTTCCTTCACCAATGAAATCGCGGACCAAAGCTACAGTCGGGGAATCATATTTAGTTATTGCGATAGGTAACCATTTTTACTGTTATTCCGATAAGGTACCGAATCCCGTCTAGTGATCCGCTTGTCGAAGTTACAATTTAAAAAGTCCAAGTCGATTTTTGACCCCCCCATCATCTTGTTAATTCCTTGAATGCCTAATGCCCTTTTTTGAAATGACGCCCTAAACAGGCAACACGACACAGGTCAACGAGCCAGTCGTTGTTAACGAAGCGCCCCTGTGTTGTATTGAGACTTAAAATTGTGACTTCGTGAAACAGGCCACAGTATATATAGCCATTGTATAAATTTCTTAATTTTCAAAATTTCATTTACTACATTTTAGCGTCAACTCATATATTGCTATAAGTATCTCGCTTACCGCCCCTAGTAACCATCAACCTCACCTAACATACCACTAAAAAGAACTGCAATCCAAGTGACCAAATACGGTTACAAATAATATAGTTATTCAATTGCATAATCTAATGTACATTCACTCAATTGTGAGATCCGGCCGTTACTTTACCCATTTTTAGGACGTTTTAATGTCACTCACTCACTTCACTCATATGTTTACTATGTATGCTCGCAGTCGCACGTGCGACCAAAACGCAAAACGCTCTGAATGTACATGAATCCAATTTTACACTTGAGATGATTATTCAACTGCGATCGGTTTGGGATTGGAACAGCTGGCAGTTCACATAAACTTGTGACATATTCATGGGTAAACTGTCACCTCCAACCCCACTCTGACCACTAGACACGCACCGGAGCAGACTAAGCGACGCTTAGACCGCCAACCAGTCTAATCTACCTTAACTACACTGTAAATTTTCCTCACAAACCAGAAGCAAGCCATGAAGCCAATGGTACCCGTCAGAAGGAAGAACAGGAATACCATGATCAGTGTGTAGCCGAAATACAGGAAGGTGGAGGCGGCGTCTTCTATGTTCAGTTTGGTGACGAAATAGTGGCAGCAGTAGACGAAGAGATAGCCAGCGGTGGAGCCGGATGAGAGGAACGCGCGCCACCACCAGTGGTAGTCCTCGGCGCAGAGGTGGAAGTAGCAGAGCAGGATCGTCGTCTCGGAGCACGTGATCACGAGGATCACGAATACGAGGAACAGGAAGCCGAACATGTAGTACATCTGGAACAGGAGTCAATTGTAGAACTATAGATTAAAGTAACTTGTTTTAGGGTTCCGTACCTCAAAAGGAAAAAACGGAACCCTTATAGGATCACTTTGTTATCCGTCCGTCCGTCTGTCAAGACCCTTTTTCTCTGGAACGCGTGGAGGTATCAAGCTAAAATTTATACCAAATACTAAGGTCTACAGACCCTTGAAGCTGCGAAAAAACCAAAGTTCTAAGCCAACGCAATCAAAAGATACAGCCGTTTATGCCGCAAAATTTCGAATCTCGTAGGGAATCAAAACCTACAGGGTACTTTCCGTGAAATCAGAATCTTGAAATTTGGTACGAAGCAACATCTTATAGCACAGATAAAGGAAAAATTGCGAAAACCGTAAAATTTTGTACGGAACCCGCGGTGCGCGAGTCCGACTCGCACTTGGCCGATCTTTTTTTACTAAACGGGACTTAATCGCGTATACCGAGACATGCAACAAATAGGACATAGTAGATAACATTTCAAAGCGCCTAGCCAGAATTGGCAATGAATCGGTATGGTTAGAAATTTAGGGGAGGCCTTTGCTCAGCAGTGAGAAAAAAATTATAAAGTATTGCCGCCGTTTTGTACATTTATGTGTTACCCCAAATTATTTCTGGACATACAGGACAACACTAAGTTTATGACAAGGGTTTCTTCAGGGTGATCCAACTGACACATGACTGAGGATATATCGCAGCCATAGCGGTGTTTGAAAAATTGACTACGAAATAGTACAAAACCAATGGTTGGCAGCTAGAATCAGTCGCAGTAGAACATCCCGTGGTGTATCGGCACCTCATAACCGATTTACACGCGCCTCGTCCCTCGTCTCGTAATTTGTTTCGTGTCTCGGCTCGCACCTCGCGTGATCGATGGTAAATGAGCTTTCTGTTTACACTCTCGCCGTGAGTTCAGTTGTCTTTGAGCTAGCAACAATGGAGGACGTCGAAGAGCGAAGCGAGAGCGCAAATGTAAACACACACTCGCCTCGCGCTTCGTCTCGCGACGAGGTCCTTTGACTCGTGCCCAAAAACCGCTTCGAACGCGAGCGCTGCGAGTCGCGAGACGAAGCGCGAGACGAGCCGCGAGCGTCTATTGACACTCTCGTCTCGCACCTCGTCTCGTAACTCGCACGAGAGTGTAAATGAAGTTTTTGTTTAGAATGATTCAATTAACCATACCATCTTCGCGATTAGATGCTTTTCAAGTGCATACAAGTGGATTTATATTAATGTTTACAATTATAGCAGAATGTGTAGGTAATAGTTCGTTAAGAGCGCTACATTTTGAGATTAAAATCTCATTTTTCGAAAAAAGTGACTAGACATGTTTTTTCCGTGGCCCCTTCAAATGAGGTATCAGAGGTTTCCGAGGTGTTGATGTAGAGTTCCGAGGTACCCCGAAGCGGCAAAGGGAACATGCCTGACCGTACGCTCCGGGATATGTAGACACGTACCTGGCTGGACCACAGCGAGTTGAGTATGAAGAAGAGCTGTATGAAGATGCAGCCGAACGGCAGAACGCCACCCATCACGACCCCGGGCACGGCCTGCGTGTACAGCGACTGCTCCGGGATTTGGCGCGGGATCTGGTTCGTACGCACTGGGTGGTCCAGGATCTGAAAATTACGGAAGCATTCGTGAGTACAAAATTACAAATGGACGTCTCAAAAGCAATGCACGGTGATATTTATAGGCCACTGGTTTTTTGTATGGACTGTATGGAATCATTGGTGTATATTATTAAGTCCTCAACCACTTGCGCATTGAAAGAGAAGAAAATATATTTTACAAATTTATTATATTAATTATGTGCATACGTTTGTATCTGTAGTATGTTGTGTTGCGTTCCGTGGGTCACGTACGGTGCTTTCTGAAAATCAGCGCTGTATGTGTCTGTCTGACACCTCGGCATAAAGCTGGGACAGCGACCGATTCACTGCCGCGAAGACACACAATATGCATCAATTGTATTGTATGTCTACTCCCTTTGTCTCTGTGTGTGTTTTTTGTGTAGTGAATAAACGTCGTGTTGATTGCCAGCGCTATCTAGTCTAATAGGAGGCAATAGAGTTGAAAACAGCTTGGGGGCTGTTCATAAACATCATCGTTTCGGATTTTTGACCCCTCCCCCTATCATCACCCTGTTATTCCTTGAAATGGACCCTTCCCGCCTAATAAAATGACTATCGTCATCCAATGGCCAGACCCCCCCCCCCCCCTCGCCCCTTACCCTCTTCCTAAAGCCGAAGTAAGCGCCGATGAAGGTGAGCGGGACAGAGACGCCGAACCAGAGCGCGAGCAGCGCCAGCAGCGTCGAGAAAGGGATGGCGGCCGACGAGCCCTTCCCCCACAGCACCAGGTTCATTATGAAGAACAGGGAGAACACCACACTGGAAACAACAGGAAAACATTAATCAATTAATTATTACTTTGCTCAGAAGCTACCCGAAACTCCATAAATGATTTTTCTTCACCGAAAAGCTAGCGGTAAATATTCTCTACACAAGTTCCGAAAAACTCATTGGTACGAGCCAAGATTCGAACCCACGACCGCCGCTTGACAGCCGCATGCCTGAACCAGTAGGCTACCGTAAGAGAAAAACAAAGAAAGAAAATGTATTGACCATGTAAATGGATTTACATTTAGCAAGTCACATATACAATGTCTTATGATTAAATAAATATACAACACATTTAATTGTCAATATTTCATTAAGTGGTCCATTATACGATTTAGTTCGATAGAAAATGAAATTTTAAGGTATACGTGTTTTTTTATTTCTCCCTAAATGTTTATTTTCATTCAAAAATATCAAAATTAAAAGTAGTGAATTCCAATAGGTCGTAAGTAAAATATGACGTCATTATTATGTCTCTATGGCACCTGTCCACATCTTTCATTAACAGACGTAGGAATGACGTCACGCACGGAGTGGGTATACCGCGTTTTACAGATTTTAGTGATTTTCTCCGAAACGAGTAAGAATAAAAATGGGAAAACCACTTTATTACGTTCAGATAAGATAATTACCGAAATGGTTTTCGATTTAGGCATCATTGCATATTTTGAAGTGTTGTCAATTGGGTAATCCGTTTTCACATGTTGCGTGCTAAATTGTCGGCAGTGAATGTGTCATTCGCTTACCCGGGGCAGACCATCGAAGTGAGCAAGATGTTGCTCTTCCATCTCCGTCCGCCGAAGCTCTTGTAGATGCGCGCGCTGACGTACCCGGCGGCGGCGCCGAGCAGCACCCACGCGACCAGCGCGCACGTCATCAGCGCGCCGCGGTTCGCCGGGGACAGGAAGCCGAGGCACGCGAACGCGAGCGTCACTAGCGTCATGCCGAATACCTGCACACGAACGAGACACATCCATACTATACTAATATTATAAATGCGAAAGTGTGTCTGCCTGTCTGTTACCTCTTCACGCTTAAACCGCTGAACCGCTTAAGGTGAAATTTGGTATAGAGATTGAGAAGATTCTAACGCGCGCAAACTCAACGGGGTTACGTCGGTTAAGTACTGAATTCCCATGGCCACCTTCTGTCTCCATCATCAGATCAGCTCGATGATACCGTTATATTGAATTGTCATCCAAACTATACTCTTACCCAAAATTTCAGCTTAAAAAACTTAACTAGCAAGATTTCAATTCAGACTGTGTATCTCGCGGCGAGATAGACTATCCGTCACTTTCTAAGTGTTCTAATTATCTCGCCGCGAGGTCTTGCACTGGTCCGTCGAATGCGGTAGACGCAACCCGATCTAAATAGTTTCTTAGATTGTACACAGGGACCGACCAAAAAACGGGAGCCAAAAGAATTTTAAACGGCGAAAGTTGTATGAAAAAAGGTGGGTTGCACCGAACCGTCTGTAATCGTCAACGGTCTTCGTTACAATCTGAAAGTATGGATAATATAACAGAGAGTTAAAATGGCTTTTACAACATGCCATTTACGAGGTTTCTGAATTCCACGATTTGAATGTTATTTAACACACGAAAGCAGCTGATGAATAAGGAATTAGTTAAAATTATCAAATTATACACTTTTAAAATTGATTTCTTTGTTTATACTTTGTAAAATTATTATACTCATTTAAACACTAATGAATGAAATTATATAAATTAAATTAAGATAGTTTTCATCACACTTGCTCGTCAATGGCGTTATTACTTGCGAGCGTACAGAGCAGTTATAGCCGTTTTACCTCCCACGGGTTGTTAAGTTTAGTTTTAAAATATAGAACCCACTCATACTTCACTTCGGACTGAAGATGTTTCCAATCAGCCAAGGTGTATTTCATATCTTCAAAAGTTTGCTACAACCAACTTTTAATAAATTTAAACATAAAAAAACTACTTAAACATGTTTAACAGAATTATTTACAGATTTAATATGTAGTTATTTAGTGTCTATGTAAAAAGTTTTTAAGTGTTTTCAAATCGTGGCTGTATACCGAAGGGTCTTTGCCATACGCGCCTCGCGTCAAATTCGACAAAATGGACGACTGACATGTTGCAGGTTTTATTACGATTAGTGTTAATTTCATCTAAAATGTATTTATTTCCTCGCAAATGTGATGAAAAACATTGTGTATAACACGGGCGTAAGTGGAACATTGCAAACTCGAGTCATCAAAAGCCCTCCGCCTTCGGCGTCGGGCTTCTGATAGACTCTTGTTCGCAATACTCCGCTTACGCCCCTCGTTAAACAATGTACTATAAATCATTATAATATTTTGACATCTAATATTTTTTTTACTTCTCATGCTCAAAAAGTGCGTCATATTAGACTTGGCAAGCGGGGCTAAAGTAGTACATTTAGCCCCTAGGGAAAATATGTGTACATATTTATGATTTATAAAACATTATAATTTGTTCAAATTAAATCCACCAATCACAACTCTTTAAAACAACATTAGTATTTGCTATCTACTAACCAGAATTCAGCTAGACATTAAAATTGACCAATCAGGAAACATAATTCAATTCAAACATTTTTTATTCCCTAATTCACAATAATTGAGAGAAGATAAATTCAGTGAAGATCTAAATTCTATGGCATTGGGTAACTTGACTGGGAGTGTGAATGAAATAGTAAATAAATTTAACACAAGTTTGGTTGAGTTATTCAATGTTCATGCTCCTATCAAACGGACGTATGTTAAAGACAGCTCGTATCCTTGGATAACATATACTATCAAGGAAATGATGAGACTGCGTGACGAAGCGCATTCTAGGAGTAAATTAACCAAGCTTGATAGTCATAAAAGATATTATAAAGACCTAAAAAGCATAGTGAATGTAGCGATGCTTCGAGAAAAAACAGCCTATTTTAATAAAAACATAAATCACATAAAAAATCCTCGCAAACTATGGAAGAACATCAAACAAAACGTCGCTAACTTTAAAAATAATGACTCGGTCCTGCCAACGGCTCTATGCAACCCTGACGAAATCAATAAGCATTTTTTAAACCTACCAACTAATAATAAAGTCGGTTTGTCTCTTTTGACGTACTATGAATATCATAGGTTTGATACGTGTATGTTCAAATTGCATCCTGTCAGTGAATCATTAGTATTTAATATAATAAAATCCATTACAACGAATGCTCAAGGTAATGATGGTTTTACTATAAACATGGTCTCGCTAACACTACCCGCGACATTAACAACTATAACAACGATTGTAAATAAGTCCATAGAAACTAGTACATTCCCTAAACAGTGGAAAGTGGCAGTAGTTAAACCTATTCCAAAAGTCACAAGTCCTAATTGCTACAAAGATCTCCGACCGATTAGCATACTACCAGTGATTTCTAAAGTAATGGAAAAAATTGTGTGCATACAAATGACAGAATACCTTGAGACCAATAAAATCCTACCGCAAAAACAATCCGGTTTCAGAAAATCTCACAGCACAGCAACCGCTCTTATAGATGTGGTTGATGATGTATTGGCTGCCCAAGACATTGGTGAGGGAACAATACTCGTACTGCTCGATTTTTCCCGTGCATTCGACACAATAGATACCTCTCTCCTCCTATCTAAACTTTCTTATTATGGCTTCGACAAACTTGCTTTAAAATGGTTCCACAGTTACCTTAGTGGTCGAATGCAGTATGTTAAAATTTGTCAAGAGGATGGCGTGGAAATTATATCTAGCACAATACCAGTTACCAGGGGAGTTCCTCAAGGATCGATTTTAGGGCCCATATTGTTTAGTCTTTACTGTGCTGATGTAATTAAACATATAAAGTATTGCAAGTATCAAATCTATGCCGATGATATACAGCTGTACTTATCTTTCAAAGCGGCTGATACTGATCAACATGTATGCAAAATTAATGAAGATCTTAATAATATAGTTAACTGGTGTAATAACAATAATCTTCTTTTAAATCCTACAAAATCAAAATTTATGGTATTAGGAACGAGAAAACAAATAGATGATATTGCGTCCCGCGACCCCAATGTTCTCATTGATGGTTCACGTTTGGAAAGAGTAAGTGAAGCGCGCAGCTTGGGCTTATTAATCGATGAATCCCTTAGATTTGAGAAGCATGTCGCGGAAACGATGCGAAACTGTTTTTATAGGCTCAAGGTACTATATCGAATTCGTGAATGTCTTTCTGTAGATATGCGTATCAAGTTGTGCGACTCCCTTATACTTTCCAAACTTAACTACGCCGATGTTGTGTTTGGTGGGCGCCTACTTGTCCGAACTGAGAAAGCTCTGCAGCGAATTCAAAACGCTTGTGCACGCTACTGCTTTCCAATTCCTCGTCGAGCACATATTAGTCCATTTTTAAATAAATATGACTTAATGAACATGAGTTCCCGTAGACACCTACATTTCGCTGTTCTACTTTTTGGAGTAATAAAAAATGGCGTGCCATCATATTTGTTTGAGAAACTTAATTTCTCACACCGTGCCATCAGACATGCAACACGACTGACATGCCAACCACACCGCACAGTTGCCTTTCGTGGCAGCTTTCGTTTTGCTGCCACGAAGTGCTGGAATGACCTGCCACCACCAATCCGTAATTCAAGAACCGTCGTGTCTTTTAAACAATCGTTTAAAAAGTTCCTTCTGAATAAACAAAAGAGCAGCACATAGGCAACTGTGCATACACGCACGCACGCACGCACACACACACACCCATACACACACACACGCACACACACACACACACGCACACACGCACACACACACACACACACACACACACACACACACACACACACACACACACACACACACACACACACACACACACACACACACACACACACACACACACACACACACACACACACACACACACACATACACACACACACACACACACACACACACACACACACACACACACACACACACACACACACACACACAGACACACATTACAAAACATGTAGATAAAAATAATAATCTTAAGGTTTAAAATTAAAAGTCCATATCGCAAAGATCATAATTCATTATAATATTAACGTTAATACACGGTTAGTATTTGTGCCATCTAGTCTAATCCATTGGCCTTGCTGAAAATCAGCGTCATGGAGCGTTTCGTATGATTCGTTCTGTGACATCATGCTGAGTGAGGACCATTTAGTACATAATCTTAGTTGTTTAATTCCTACTCTAACTAAGAATTGTAGTTATATAATAAGGTTTTTGTATTAATAAACAATTTTCTTTCTTTCTTTCTTTCTAATTAAAAAAATAAAAGCCTCTGACCGACTATAGCTCCGTCCGTCCAAACGTTCAAGCGTGGGTGACTGCATACATGACATAAGCTATGAAGATTGAGCGGGATAGACTGCTGTCTATCTCGCCTTATCATATGCCCCGCGCATGCTGTCCGCCGCGCTCGGCCGTGTACACGCCGCTATTAGACGGTCAGAGGTGTTTATTCGTGGTGTGAATATTTTGTATCTGTGTCAAAGCAGTTTATTAAAAAGAATGGCGCTAGATTGAACCATTGAACAACCTTCTCGCCTTGGTATAATTGTTGATTGTGGATGGATAATCTTTGTTTTTATATTTTCTCGCAGTCGAAGTGAAAAGTAGAGTGTATAACTCTGGTCTAAAAGCCATATTACCCCTCGAACTATTTCCCCTCACTTCGTTCGGGTAAATATTCATCTCGTGGTGATATGGCTTACTTTAGACCCTTGTCATACAATCTAATATTAAGTATTTAGCATGAGTACACAACTTTCTATGGAATGTCAGCTGCCAGTGCCATATTTCACGTTGATCGGTCTGTAATCGTAAAACAATCCGCCCTAAATCAGAACATTGTAATAAACTTGATCACATTATGCGGGTATGTCTGTACCACAAAGGTAAGGTCCTAATTTTAATTAATAACTGATCACATTAAGCGCACGTGGAAATGTGTAACGCACGATGGTTTTTCCAGTTTTAAAGTCATCGTTATCAGCTGTGAATCAATTAATGTAATTGTGAAACGGCAATATTGAGTCTTAGTACTCATGAAATAGAGTTCTTTTGATAATTGAAAACAAAATGCTGTCACAATGCTGGCGGCAATGATTCGTTTCCTATTGATTAACTGCTAAAATGCCACAATACGGTAAACGCCAACAAGCAAAATAATATTATTGTTATATTACCTATATACAAAACTCACGAATATACTCGGAAAGCATCCCGCTTCAACTTTTTTTTCAATTCATAAAGTTCAATCAATCATCCTTCTTGACGATTTGGCGGTTGAAGTATAGTTATTGCTCGTTTGAGGCTTTCTACAATACGGATGAAGACTCGAAAACTATTAATACTCAAAAAGAAAGGAGGCAAAAAAGCATGCCTAGTGACGGAAATCCCATTCACATATCTAAAGAATTACGAATCTAAAGAAAACGCTCGCAGTTAGTGACGTCACCAACTGCGAGCGTCACAGTAAATGACAATCGTTTCATATGAAGTTGCGTTTTGAAAAGAGACAGAACATAATACCCCCTTCTTGAAACTTAGGACACTCATCATAACTTCGTGATTACTTGCGCTGCGATAGGAGCGTCGTCTCGTTCTATCGAACGGTGTCAAACAGTGACGGACGCTCTATCTCACTTATCGTGTGATAAGGCCGACCATGATACGGGGTCTGGGCACCTAGGGCGCATATTTGTGGGATGAAAATTTCAAAACCTTGCCTTACCTTTTGATATCCAATTGAGCTGTAATTTGGCATACTTTTGTAGGTTCTATGACAATGCAATATTATCCACCATCAAGCTGATTTGATGATGTAGACAGAAGGTGACCATAGCAACTCCTAAACTACAGAAGATAAACCCATTGTGTTAGGGCTTTTTGGAACCCTCTCAACGAGTCATTAATGTCTGTGCAAAAAAGTACAGTCGGCAATGAAAGCTTGTACATTTTGTGTATTTTTGAAGTGAAAACTTCTTTAGCGGCGCTGTGCACGTCAAACGTCAAGACAGTAATTGCTCGAGACGCGTAAGTGCATCAATCTGCATGGCGCTTAGGACCTTTTTCTCACGGCCATTTACTGTGCGCGAGCTGCGACTGACATCAACAGAGTTAAGAAACTGAACCTTAATTGTAGTGCGCTCATAACATCCTTTGAACTATTTCGTGTGCAAACATTAACATAGATTGTGTCGTTAAAATACACACGGAATGCATTGCATTTCATGTAAGACTCCTATAACTAGTGATATTGAGCTTTTAAGGTGTCGAGTTTTCACTTCTGCCGGCACTCCCGGAGTGCAACCCGGGATTTTTTTTACCTGCGCCCCGGAGCCCAGGAACACCGACAGCAGCATGCCACGTCGCGGCGGCCGGAACACGTCACCGTGCACCAGTTTCCAACCAAACTCTTCCTGTACAGCGGGAAATATTATGTGATGTATTATCGCTGTTTGATAATGTGAAGCATATTAAATCATTTTACGACTGAAAATTATTGGACAGCTCAGTCTGTCATTGCAATTTAAAACTTCTTGTTTTGCCTGTAGATTCATATTTGGACTTTGGTTTGTTCTTCTCAAATAATTTCAAATATTTAATTTGAAATTATTTGAGAATGATTATAGTGGAGTACCATATAAATTCAAAATATTTTTTCACCTTTTAACCCTTAACCCTTCCTAGCTCTCAATGACCTTCGATCTGTAACTGTCGTCTTTTTTATGGCTTATCGTAATAATAACAACGAGGTTTACCGAAATAGTATTCCATATTTACTTTAAAATTCACAGTTTTGGCACCAACCTTTGGCCATTTCAGGCCAGTTTTTTGCACGTAACTTTTGTGAAAATGAGTTAAAACTAAAAATCTCTAGAGGGTTGTTAGAGACGTCGATAAGGAACAGTTATGTGTAGATTTCATATATAAAAGTGCATAAACAACATACTAATGTCGCAAACAGAGCTTTTTTGGACCACGTTTGATTAAATCATTAAAAAATATATAATGATTATTTTCATAAAACTCTCGTGCAAGTGTAGATAAACAATTGAAGAACCGATAAGTGTTTGGGCTATAAATATCTCTATTGTTTTGAGGAAGAAATATGAACTGAAAACAATATCGTTAATTACCTGAGCATCCTCGCCACACTCCATCTGGTTATATCTCGCAATATCCTTATGAAGAGTCCTCAGCAATATCATAGCGACCATACCGCTGAGGAACAACACAATCACCAGCGAGTTCAGTATCGAGAACCACTGGATATTCGTATGTGGCATAGACTCTAGTATGTAGTCCCAGCGAGATGACCATTTGATGGTGTTGTTTCGGTGGAAAGTGACCCGGTACGAGTAGATGATTTGAAAGGTCTCATCTCTGGTCAGAGTGCTGGGTATTTCGAGCGGGGCTCGGGTGTTGCAGTCCAGCTTTTCGGGGTTCGTGTGCCGGATGCTTGCTGGTTTGATCTGTGATACAGAGAAATCATTTTATACTATATGATTCAGACTTAAAATGTAGCAGTCTTTGCTTAACTGGGATAAAATCATTCAAGTAAGTACCTAACTACGTATAATATATGATTAATGGTTGATTTATGGTTGGTTGCTGCCCGGCCCGGCTTCGCACGGATTACCCGTTTTCCCGAAGGAATTAAGCATTTTCCCGCGGTAAAAAGTAGCCTACGTTCATCAGGGATAATGTCGGCTTCTAATGGTAAAAGATTTTTTTGAATCGGTCCAGTAGTTTCGGAGCCTATTCAATACAAACAAACAATCAATTCTTTCCTCTTTATAATATTAGTGTAGGTAGATGAAGTTAAAAGTGAAACTATCACAGCTAAGTACCTAGACATTACTTAGTCTAAGCGTAATAATTGTAATAATCCATCAATTTAAAAAATGTACTTGTAATTGGAAAGCAAACTTTTGTACAAATTCCATTGAATGACTTAGATGAAGTCGTGAGTTGTGTAAAACCGGTAGTAAATACAAATTATAAAATTATTAATTACCACTACTAGAAGAATTTGAAGCCCTTTTAAGCCCACATTCTGTGACGGGCGGGGACTACGGAACCCTACAAGTGCGCATGATAAGGCGCGCTACTTTCAATCAGGGAGTCGTGGGGTCGAACCAAGGCGAGTGCCACTGGGTTTAAAAAAAAACTATGTACGGAATTCATACACAGAATCACTTATTCATTCAGTAATCACTTATTACCATACAGTAATCGCGGATTCAGTCGCCCGTATTCTTAGCCGGGACTATTTCTGGTAAAGGCTGTCATAGTCTCTGTCCCAGATATGATGATTCGATACCTTGGCGGAGATAATCCTGCCGCCATTCTCGCCGAAGCCGACTCCCCACTCCTCCTCCGCGCCGCTGTGGTACGTTATCTCGATGTCCACGTGGTTGAACAGGAAGTAAGAGCCCACCGGACTCTGGCTCGTCGAAACAATCGGTGTGCACGTGTCCTGAATAAACCATTACATTATTAATTATATATACCTGAAGGTGCCTGCTTTCGCACATAGAAAGAATTATAAAAATCGGACCACATGGTAAAGAATATCTTACTACCTCCTTCCTTCTATTGAAGTTGGTTAACTACAGGTTCCTAACTAACTTTGTACGAAAAATATAGAAACAAAGTTCTTCTCCTTTAGCACATATGTAGGTGAATGTCAATAAAGTACCACAGTTCTGAAGAATAAACCCCTGCCTCGAGGTTGGGTGGTAAGAAACTCGTATATAAAGTTCCAATTGTTATAAAATTAAAAGGCTGCAGTAGGAAACACATTATTTGACATTGATTACTCTGACAGCATGCTATCACTGCCAAACATCCCTATTGGTAATGTAATTGTTTACCTTATAATATGCTCTTGAAATAAGACTTTCTTTTACAACAGATCTGAATGTAGAGTCAGTAATTTTGGTAAGTTGTTTAATATTATTGAGGATAAAATTTCTCAATTTTAAGATTATACACACTCACTCACTCTCTTTGCCACTCTTTGGGGGAGGCCTATGTTCAGCAGTGGATGTCTTTGATGAAGATTATAATAAGAAATATTTCTTTACAATATATGTAAGGTTTTTCATACCATGAATATATTTTTGAGCATTACAAAAATAAACTTTAGCAAGTACTATTGTAGAAAGGACAAGCTTTTATTTACAAGGCTACAAAAAAAAGAATATTTAGAAATTACATGATAATTGATAACATAACTATGCAATATTTATCAGTTCCAATAAGTTAAAACTTACAATTATCTTGTTGTTTATCAAATGAGTTTTGTTGTGTTAACATAATACATATAGTTAGATCAACTCTCACAATGTCAATAAGTATGTGAAACTTTGCTGTTATCCTCACACTGCAGGAATGATAACAACACAAACTATTGTTTACTGAAACAGCCACAAATTCTGTCTATCTCACACACTGTACATGTTTGTAATTAATCAGTTACTAATCATACATACAATACATTCCACTTTCCCCATAGCTTATGCTATATGATCATGATAAATTTGGGGATAAATAAATTCATACTAATATTATAAATGCGAAAGTGTGTCTGTCTGTTACCTCTTCACACTTAAGAGATTGAGATGAAATTTGGTATGGAGTTTGAGTCCTGGGGATGGACATAGGATAGTTTTTATACCAGAAATCATCCCCTCAGGGGATGAAAGTTTGTATGGAGCTATAATATAAACAAGTTCCATGCGGACGGAGTCACTGGCAGAAGCTTAAACATAAATTGGACTGGCCCCCATACTAAGCTCAAATAAGGTGCATATCTTATGGCTACTAGGATACCACATATTTAATATTTAACAAATTTAAATAGTTCCAAACCTAATACTTTCAATATAAGATTGATTTCCACAGCAGCCAACTGGGGAAGTACCTCCGCCTTGCAGAAGACCACAGCCATAATAACACTACTACTAGATATGGGTTTGTATTGTACCCAGCTCGGACCCGTAAAAAAAAAGTGTGTTGTTATATCAGTCCTTAATGTGCAAATTTTAAATTATTATTGTGTAAGATTATTATTCTTTTATTGTAAGATTATTATTTTTATTGTAAATTACCGTTTGACATGTAAAAGTGCCCTTGTGGCCTATTTGCAGAATAAATAATTTGTATTTGTATTTGTAAAAAAAAAAACTCTGACCCTTATTTGGGTGAAGGTAAACATCATGCTAAATCTCGAGATTAGTTGCCAAAGCGCACCGGGGTGCGCTTTGGCACTCTAGGCGCTGGCTTTGCTCCTCTAGGCACAACGGGGAATAAACGCTAGGGGGATCAAGACACAATTCTTATTAGAAACTCACCAAATCCTTCCGGACTTGGCAGCCCATGGGGAATCCAGTGCTGCAATATGTCTTCTCCTTGTCTACCAGGTAGCACCAGGTCACCGGCATGTTGTCCAGGATCCAGTGGTGCTGGTAATACAATGCCATACCCATCTTAAGCAAGTTCAGCTTCTTTAGGGACTCCGCGTTTGACCCTTTGTATGTCTTCGTACAAACAGGTGCACAGTCCACATTCTCCATAAAGTTCAACTTGTATGGACTCGGCCTAATCCTCTCCCCGAACACTACTTGACCGAGGTTCTCAACCGGAGACTGAGTTTCGTCTGTTGTGCAAAAGTCGAAGTGGTGATATTCAAATGGTATCACTGATTCTTCCGTGTTTAATCTGTTCACGTACAATGGGATTTCATTCTGAAACAAATATACACAATGTAATGAGAATAATTAACTACTATAAGATTCAGTATGATTTAACGAGATTACTTTGTAAATGTTCCGGTTTTGTAATTAAAGCTGTAAAATAGAAAACGATCAAAGCCGGCATTTAGCAGCTCTTATCATGAATTCACAGCGCTATGTAATAAATCGCGGGTGGAACCATGGTCAACGTGCGGTAACGATTTGTCCTAGAATTAGCGGGGCGGATACCACGAATTTCACATAATAAAGTATTGTACTCACTTTGCAAGTGTTCGCATTGTCTTCGCCGGTTTTACTGCAATAATTTACCGGGGCTAAGCCGGGTAAATAAAAAGTTTTTACAGTTGTCAAAAGCGATAATGCGCAAACGAATAACGACAGCGTAGACATGACGAGATGTTATTCCTACACTCACACATCCAATAACCAACTAAAACGTAATAATACTAGTTATTACAGTCCACATAATCGTCATCTACGTTTAGCACACGAAATATTTCTCGAATCGTATTATTTTCTCCCTTTTTCCAACAATTTTCAGCTCTTCAGCCAAGGTACGGCACTGGGAAAACGTCACCACAGTGAGTGTTGCTAGTTGTGGAAATAAATATGTCACAATATTTTTCCTTTCAACGCAAGAGTTGTTTTGATAAGTCTATTGTTTTGAATAATCTTTACACTTGGAAAAAATATTCACTGTAGTGATTATATTTGTAAATACTTGAGTATTATTATGGTGCTATTGCACTAAAAGCTAACAACGCCACAGCTAGCTTTTTCTACGTCGCCCAGTGGCCCGTTTTTTCGTGAATCGGACCAATTTTACATATCTAAACAGGCAACACAGAGGCGTTTGACCAATAACGACTGGCCATTTGCTATTAGTGTCACTGTTCTAAAAGCCATTATACACTTAGCAATTTGTCACAGCGACTTAAGTTGAAGTGAAGCAGCTGAGGCAGCAATGTTTTTCATTCTATAGCAAGTCGGTGTGACAAATTTGTAGGGTGCTAAATTCACACCGCGGATGATAGCCTAGATGGCCTAGATGACGTCTATCGCAGGCACCACGTGCCCCACGCCCAGGAACATAAATTTCCCTGCCAACTTGTATGGGTATTACTCTTTAACTGAGACGGTGCCTGCGACCGGACGGAAGCAAGCAGCGGGTAGCATATCCCTGCCGCCCGCTGTCCGTTTCACTTAAACGATCGACCTACAGTAGGTAAAGGTCCCTGTGGCGATCCTATGTTCCTACAGTTATTTATTACGAATGTTCTTATTTATTTATTTATTTATTTATTTCTTACTCATTACATATATAGGCTTACAGTAATGTACCAAGGCGCCCACATTGTTAGACTAAATTTAAAATTTTGCTTAATAATTTAAATGAATACATCACCAGACTTACATACTAATCTAGACACATTGATACCTACTAACAATACATATTACTTAGGGCACTTATTTTAGTGAGCAGGGCTTGCCAGCTATCGGCAAACACGTCGGCATCCTGCCTCAACACGAGTTGATTTAGTAGCGCCGGCGCACGGGCCGCGGGCGCGTTGCCGGCGCGGCGCGTGCGGCGGCGGCGGCACCCGGCCCGGCGCGCCCGCCGCCGTCTGCACCGCGAACAGCGGATGGCGGCGGCGCCCTGCCCGCGAATACTGCTCGGGGACGAACAGTCGGATGCCTTCCAACGCTACAGGGTTGTCAATTTGTCCCCTCAGTAGGAGACTGTAATGTAAGGCGCCGTCTTATTCGCAAATGTCCATTATAACTATTTTAATTCAAATTCATATATTTTAGTTAATAGAGGTTTCTTAACTTAGATCAGCTCTGACGGTTTCGCCATGAAGTATATTGCATGGCTCGGGCAACGACTTCGAGCGGCGGCGGCAGCGGCAGCGGCGCACCGCTGTCGCCTCCGCGTAGGTACCTATGGCGCATGATCCATGGGAGCGAGATCAGAGCACGGCACGCCATGACGTATCGCGCACCGCTGTCGCTTCCGCCACCGATCTAGGCCGTGTCCAAGCCTTAATAACAGCATCGTACAGGTATTGTCGACATAAAGCAATCGTCTTCTTTTAGCATTTACAGAAGTACAAGAAGAACGAGGTTGGAAAAGGGATGAGTTGCCCCAGGGCCTCCAGACCTTCAAACCCGGCCCTGTCGATCTATGCCTAATGTGAAAATAAGTGAATGCGCGCACAAAATACGCACAATTAGATCAAACTTTCATATTATTATAATTGGTTATGTCAGTCTATTTGGTATCCCTTGTGAATATTAATTTTTACTTCAAATCCACTGAATTATCTAAATTTTGTTTTTAACTATAGCTCATTCCTATGTTTTGTCTATTATCCTGTTTCTTGAATAATGTAATTTTAACTTACCTGGAATTTTTAATTTTAAATAAATAAATCATTGTTAATCGCTCTCGCAGTCCAAGATACAGGCTCAGCCTAGTTTGGAGTCTGATGGATATGTTTTTTTTTGTATGCTAATCTGTTTCTGTTAAATAAACTATTTGTATTTGTAAGTAAAAAGTCGCAGTACCAATAATGTTTTCGTCACAAAAAAAACTTCAACATCTTTACTACTAATTTATTGAGTGTGGTATATGAAATACTACAGGAAGTACTGACAACGCTATTGCAACGGGAGCTGGCGGCGCCGCAGCGAGTTTTTGTCCTCGTCGACCAGGCTGCCAGTATCGTCGTCTAAAGGCAGGCCGCGGGCGAAGGCCGAGATAAGGCCGAGCGCAGGCGCCGATTTGTCGGCGGGAACCATGTGTCCCGCACCTAGTACCATCACCTCAGTCAGGTTCCCCGCCGTTTTAACGTACCTGGATCAAAGGGCGATTGTATTGCACCATAACTTTATAAAAATTAAAGTACATTATTATTTTTCTCAAAAACTGGCACTGCCGTGACATTAGTGGGCCTAATAAGAATATGACAAGAAAACAATACAAGCCAGCATACATGGTGGGTCAAGCTCTAGCACTTGCACTGCCGTATGTTGATACCTATGCGTTAAGGATCCTCCACACAATGGGTCATCATTTCACAGGACAGGGACGCACCGACGCACTTATGCGTTGTAATGCGATGCGATGGAAGTATGTCTTTGGCCTAGATGCCCAATGTGTAGAGGATCCTTTGTACATGTGAACGTACAAATTAGTCACAAATTAACTTGCAACTTGAGCCAACAGGCTTTATACTTGTATGGGTTTTTTATTCGTAGTAAATCTTACCCAGCTAGTTGCTCTTTGTGGTACCAAGGCTTGCGCTTTGCGGTCTTGAAGTCTTTGGCACTCGAGAAAGCGAGAGAGTTGTACGTGTTCACAGACGGGTGGTATGCCACGATGATGTCGAGATGTCCACTGAAACGCAAAAACCAATCATGACGGTTGACAATAAAACAGCCCGACAGCCGGCCCTTTATTCATGAAATTTAGCCAACAACAGAGGCACCAACTAAAATGTATTTGTCCCGCTAAATTAGGTTTAATGGACGTTTATGAAAAATACAAAATGAGTAGTTGTTAAACTCTGTTGAAATCGCGGAAGGCGGCAGTAGGTGATGTCTGCAGCGCAATGGGGTTGGCAACTGTCAAATGTTTGACTAGATGGCGCCATCATAGGTTTTACCTAATCACCAGCCTTTTTCTATGGGATTTGGCTTAAACGGCTTGATTCTAAACAAGGAAATTCCGGAATAAAAAATAAGAATTTGACACTTTTGTAGGACTGACAGGTAAAACTATGCTGGCGCCATCTGCAAATAAGTACCTTCGCCCGGCCAACCCCATTATCTCAGTTACTGAGATCAGTTATATAATCTGTGCTACTGTAGCACAGATTATATAATAGTTCTACGAAGTCAGTAGTCTAACTTACACATTCGGTTCCCTCTTCTTATACGTAGGTACAGTCCGACCAAAGTCCGACCATTAATGTGACTAAGGGTGAGTTGCAACAACCATAACAGACCGATCAACGTTATACATGGCGCCGGCAGCCTGTAATTCCATAGAAACTTGACAAACTTTCCATACATTCTGATTTTAATGAACACCGCATAGGCGGCAAACGATTACAGACGGTTGGGTTGCACCATCTTAAGTATCACAACTAGCGAGTGGCATCTCAAGAGTGGACCAATGTTCGGCTGGATGTGAGCAGACCCTATATGCCCTATGACCATAGCGTTGTTGATCGCTGGAAGTGTTATACCGTTAGTGCGGGACTCAGCCGGTGTGCTCATGCAACGGACTCCTCCAGCGCTTGAGCGAGCGCCACCAAATCTAGCATCTGATGTACATATATGCTCAGTTCGGGTAAGTGCGCCACAGGGGAAAGTGCGCCACAGGGGAAAGTGCGCCCCGGGGTAAGTGCTGGTATTGATTTAAATGACTGATTGATGAATGAGGCGCACTTTCCCCTGTGGCGCACTTACCCGAACTGACTATACCCATAAATAATCCCTAGTCTGGTTTTAAAATGGCAAGTTAAACCCGACTCACTTATAAAGCATAACCCTGTAGTGCTCCAGCAACTCCTCAAGCCACATCTTAGCGCTGTTCATGAAGTCAGGCACGAGTTTCCTGTACACCACGCCCACCGACGTGAAGTTGGTGTTGCCGACGTGCAATGCGCGGCGCACTTCACCCCGTTCGAGGTACTCTATGTGGGGCCCGCCGAGACCGATGTCAGTTTGGAGGAAGTTGTACAGATTGTCCAGTTGGGATTCGCGGAGGAATGTGGTTAGGAGGTAGTTGTAGTACTGTGAAAAGAGGAAACAATATGATTGACTATGTTGTGTTGGCACTCCTGGAAGTAATTGGGGGGAAAGGTCCCACCCACAAACACAACAGCTTGGCCGCGAAGTCACACGCGGTTATTTATTTCTTTCGCAAATACTTAAACCAAATGAGCCTGCACGGTTAGCGAGATAGACTGTCCGTAGCCGCGCTGGTTACGCGACCATCTTGGGTTAGCGACCACCTGAAGGAGAAGGTTTTTTCTATTGAAGATAACATCAACTCTACAGACCGTATTGAGACAATTGGTTGTACCATGCAATTTTTTTTGTTGTTTTAGAATAGAAATCTACTAAAGTACCGAGAAAACATCCTTTCAGTTCACCAACTCAGGTAAGTGGTTGCCACCGGCACATGAAATTAGGTGGTCGCTAACCGGCGAAATGACCCTAAGTACCTAATGTTCCTTAGCTTTAGTTATCTTATTTGTAGTTAGCTTTAGTTTTATATATGTATAAGATATGTGTTTTCATAAGTAGTTTAGTTTGTATATTGTTATTGTTATTAATCATTTTGTAATAGTAGTAATATGTACATGCTTTGGTAATATATATCTAATGTTGCTAGTTAGAACACTTAGAAAGAGACGGATACACATCTCGGAGCGACACATCTGGTGCTAACAGTGCTGGGCATCATATACTTACTTATGAATCATCATCATCATCATCATATCAGCCGAAAGACGTCCACTGCTGGACATAGGCCTCCCCTAAGGAGTGCCAAAGTGACCGGTCCTGCGCCTCCCGTATCCAGCGGACTCCAGCAACCTTTACCAGGCTATCAGTCCACCTTGTGGGCGGCCTACCCACGCCGCGCCTTCCGGTACGTGGTCGCCACTCGAGAACCTTTCCGCCCCATCGGCCATCGGTTCTACGTGCTATGTGCCCCGCCCACTGCCACTATCTCCCTCTCTGTCGCTCGAACGAGCAAGTGCGACAGAGACGGAGATACACAAACGAAGTTCTCTTTCGTTTCGCGGTAGCCCCTCTTGTCGACTCCTACGAAAACTAAATCGAATTTCTTTCTTTTGACCTTCAAGTAAGTACTTTTCAACCTGAAGTAGGAAGACTAAGAAGGACCATTTACCGCATAAGCCTTGACCATCTCGCCGTTGTTGATGAACTGTGTCACCGCCAGCTCGAGATGTCGCATGGAGTCTGCGACGCTGTCGTCAACGAGTCCAATTTCGCGCACGAAGTAGCTGTAGCGCTGAAGCGACAGCGGGTCGATGAAACCATTGCCGATGGCTAGGCCCTGGGAACATACAAGCCGGTCTTTAGGGAGAGGATATATCCATATGCGGCGTTTATCAGGTACATGTTAGATGAGACTTTGGAAGGCCGCTCACTGAGCCAGATATGCAAAAATACCTCAAGAATTATCCTATTTTTCTATGAAGCGATGATATTTCTAGACCTGGGATAAATAATAATAATAATACAGCTTTCGATACACGATGGGGCGTTTAGCTCTAACTACCATGCACTAAAGTTGTTCAATAGAGAGGTCGTCTCTCGGGGCGCATAGATTTCAAGGTGATCAGCGGTTTTTTTTCTGTTAGTTAACTTGGTCAGTAGGTAATCATTTCACAATATAATCGGCACTTAAAACGTTTGCTAGCTGAATCTCTCAGTCTTTAGAAAAATAACCGCCAAGAGACTTACATGTGTGAAGGTTAATTGGCTCAATTAGGTTACAATACCGACAATAGTTAGGTAATTAAGTAGGTAGTGTTGTTTTTAAAAAGCCTCTAATATTGTAATTGGCTCTACCTAATACTCTTTACATGTTAGGCCTCATTTTTTGGTCTTTTAAGGTCACAGTAGCTAGTGTTTTTGGCTAAATACGAGCGCGAGTTTCATTAAGCTGAGGGTAACTATAGTTTTATCATCCTAATTGCGATACAGACGACCTGTCGGATGGGAGGTCTTCATAAGACAACTACCTAGCTACCTACCTACATAATAGAACGAGTGTAAAACCGCGCGCGGCTTGTATGTGTGCGCTATTAGTATCTATGCGTCGCCGCACGCATACTCTAAACAAAATCTCTACTGGCGCACTGAGAAACGGGTCTAGATTTTGTTTAAGTGTGCGTGCGCGACGCATAGATACTAATGGCGCACACAAGCCGCGCGCGGTGCGTTTGTAGAAGATAACCTACTTTACACTCTTTCTACTATGCTAACCTACCTCTTTTTAAATTGCCCTGTCCGATGCCTACCTGTAGATTAATCGGCCGATCCTGATCCTTTTCTCTGTTCCACAGGATTTGGATCCCAATAGACGGGATATGCTTGCCAGCGTACGACTCGCCAGCAATCGTCAGCGGTGCCTTCCGCAACTCCGGGAACAAGGTCAGGAACTGCTGAAGGGCTGTGTAGAGGTTCTCACCGATCTTAACAAATGAAGAATATAACATTTTGATAATTATCATTTGAGGGTTATTGTGGCACTCTTTGGGGAAGCCTAAGTCCAGCAGTGGACGTCTTTCGACTGATGTGAGTGAATCATTACATACTAAGACGAAGGTCCTCATGATGACAATTAGGGTACCTTTTTAGGATTCCGTAGTCAACAAGGAATCTTTAAAACGGTGTCATGGTGTCATCTATCTATACATACATATAAATGCCTATGTCCTGACTGACTCACTCATCAACGCACAGCCGAAACGGGTTGGGCTCATTCCACCTAATTTCCATAACGCCTAATACACTAAAGTTCAAATTTCCGTAGGTTCATAATACCTAAATATCCAATTGTCTTAATTGCTTCAATGAACAAATTTCATAATAACTTTGAACTAAAACGTCTCATGACCATAATACCTAAATATTAAAATGTACATTTATTTCAAAAACCGAATCACAGATACGACAATTTTTTAAAAGAACCTAAGCTGAAAACTCCAGAACATCAAAATGTCATAGTTTCAAAATGCCTAAATTTTTGCAGTCTATGGAGCTAGCTACAGTAAGAAGATAAGTAAAGCAAAGTATACATAATGGTTAAATAGTCTTTGAAATGTAGGTATTCTGGTACTTGGTTGTTTTGAACCTTAGTTTTGAACATAGTATTATGTTTTGCGACTATGGTATTGTGAAGTTTGCCCATTATGAAACTTAGATATTGTAAAATCTAGCCATATTGCGAACAAGGTATTATAAAAAAAAAGTTAGGTGTTCTGTAATTTAGGTATTTTGACACTAAGGCCTTTTGAGATCTCGGACTATTGAAAAAGAGGTAAAATGATATTTGGATGGAATGAGCCCAACTCGCCGAAACTACTAGGACTAGAAATTTGAAATTTACACCAGGACTTCCTTTTATGACGTAGGCAAGAGATAAGATGGGATTTTTGGAAATTCCACCCCTAAGAGGGTTAAATAGGGGTGCAAAGTTTGTATGGGGGAAACTTTATATTATGAACTAGACTTGAAACTTTGTAGAAAGATTACTTATTAAGATACAAAAAAGTGATTTCAGCGTTTGAGAAAATCCTACCCTTAAGAGGGTTGAATAGGGGTGCAAAATTTGTATGGAGGGAATTTTATTCTTTGAGCTAGAGACTTGAAACTTTGTAGAAAGATCACTTATTAAGATATAAAAGAAGGTATTTCACCGTTTTAGAAAATTCCACCCCTAAGGCGTTAAATAGGGGTGCAATGTTTGTATGGGGGAACATTATTTTTTTAACCAAAGACTTGAAACTTTGTAGAAAGATTATTTATTATAGAGCAAAAAAAGTAAATTAACCGTATTAGAAAATTCTACCCCTAAGGGGGGTTAAATAGGGCTTCAAAGTTTGTATGGGGGAAACTGTATTTTTTGAACTAGAGACTTGAAACTTTGTAAAAAGATTACTTATTATAAAGCAAAGCGTTTGGCGTTTTAGAAAATTCCACCTCTAAAAAACAATTGCATATCAGTGTCTGCCACTTTTTGAATTGTTATATGTCTAGACCATTCCAACTAAGAATAAAATTCTCTGTCCTATTTCAATATCTTTGTCATCATCAAAAATCTACGTGGACGAAGTCGCGGGCGGCCGCTAGTGTCGAATAATTTCTGACTTAGTGAAGTTTTATAAAAAAATCATAAACTGAGATTTTAGATGAGATAAAATACTGTAGTATTTTACTTGATTGTGTCGTAAGATAAATGTATCGTTTGAGTAGGCTGAATAAAATAAAGAAAATACAGAACCAACTTTGGATTTTTTTTCTATCGAGGAAATTTTAAGCAATCATATATCTGAAAATCAGACCTTACGAATATTGTTTCTTAATCTAGGTAGTCAGAACGGCGCGGCGTTTCAAAGCACGCGATAATTTCCAATGCACCGCCTCGGCCGACGCAACCGCGCCATTTACTTTACGCGGTCGATGTAACAAATACAGAGAGGCAACTACGGAACCCTACACTGCGCGTGGCCCGACACGCAGTTGGCCGGTTTATATTATTCGACTGACCGTGGTTTGGTTGGTGGCATATCCCCGGTCGTCCGAGGTGAAACTGAAGCCCGTCCCGACGGGGTTGTCTATGAACAACAACGAGTGGTTCCGGCCCCACGAATACTTTATTTCTGAAACAAAATTTAGTAAGTAAGTATGTAGGTTTGTTTTCTTTACACATATACACATACATTCATACTTCACGCCTTTATTTCCAAAAGAGGTAGGCAGAGCACATGGAACTTATATGTTGCAGCGCCACTTTTAGCATAAATGTGGGTATAAAAGATCGACAAAATGTGATATCGCAGTGATAGGTTACTAGCCCATCACCCACAACACACTTAAACCCTGCTCCCTCAGTCGACTTTTACGACATCCAATGGGAAGAAAGGGGGTGGTGAAATTCTAACCCAACACCACACAGGGTTTTTCTTTATTAATATTATTATTATTTTTCGTTTTGTTATTTTAATATTATGTTCCTTTGTTATTTTTAATATTATGTTTTTATTTAATAAGTAAATACATAATAAACCCAAATTGTTATTATTTAAATTAGGAAGACAGTTACCTAACAAGGAACGTTTTATGTTACTCAAGTAAACAGTAATTATTATTTCCATTAAAAAATATCATTACCTATACGTGTAGTTAGGTACACAAGGACAGAACCGTTTATAGCAATGGGTACTTTATTATTATATAGAGGCTGATGTGTCCCACTGCTGGGCGAGGCCTCCCCCTCTTCTTTCACTGCTCGCGGTTTTTAGCTTGACCTGGCCAGTCCTTTAAAAAGGAGTCCAACTCATCCCGCCATCGCCGACGAGGTCTGCCGCGTCTCCTTTTCGTCTGAGGTTTCCACTTCGTGGCACTATTTGCCCATAACCGCAGACGTGACCAGCCCAGTCCCACTTTAACTAGACCGCTTTTCGAGCAACGTCTATAAAATATTTAAACTCTGCAAAAATCCTGTTCGCACAACATGTTAAACTCATCGAACCTTATGCCAGATATTTTAATAGGTAAACATCGTGAGGAAACCGGTCTAAGATAAGGTTATAAGGTTTTTCCCTCTGGGTTGGAAGGTCATACGGCAGTAGCGTTCGTAAAACTAGCGCCTATGAAAAATAGCCTACCTATGACCATCCGATAAGTCTGCTTAATGACCTACTGGTGAAAGAGTGTGTGAAATCGGATGAGTATTTCCAGATATTACCCGTATCATACACACTAACAGAAACTCATCAAACTTTTCTCTGTATAACATATGGTTTCTGTAAGTATAGAATAGTACAGTACAGCACACTGGTACTAAGTATTATTTATTCTGTGCTAGCACCTACCTATAGATGAGTAAGAAGGTTTATGAGCGCTGACTATATTGCGTAAATAGATCAAAAGAGAACCTGTGACCACTATCGTCTTCTTACTTCTATGATGACGGATGACGTGATCTGGTTCTAAAGAGATACTTATTATATTTCCCACCTTCCAAATTTTGGTTTTCATTGACAAGGAAAGGCCCGATTTCCGTGAAAAGGCCGTACAGCGAGGAGACGCCAGGGCCGCCCTGCAGCCAAATGATCCAGGGAGTGTCTTCCACTTTCTTGTCGGTCACCGGGAAGTACCAGAACCAGAGGTTGGCGTTGTACTCCTTGTTTACCTAAAAGAAGAACAGGGTAATCAGTGGGTAAGGCTAGTTGTCACTTGTCGGGGAAGTCGGGAAAAAATCAGGGGACGCAACGTATGTGCCTTCATCTCAGGAGGACAGGAAGACAGACAGCAAAAGGAATAATTTGCTAAGGTGTGGCAACCAATTTCAGCCTAAGGTCACGTTTGTGGTCACCCAAACACATACATCACGTTGTTTAAACTAGGAGAGTTTTCGCACAGGCTTGAGCGTTTCCAAGTCCATTAATAGGGCCTTTGCGTGGATATGGAAAATACATAAAGTGATAATAATGGTTGCTACTTCGTAAGACTTCATTGTTTAGTCTAACCTAATCGGCCTATTCGCCATCTTTCGCAATATACTTATTTAAACGAAGTACTTATTTATATCTATTAAACATGTAGTCCTCTACTTAGTACCCATAACATAACTCAAGCCTTATAAATGGTTTGGGCTTGTTGGATTTACAGTAAGATACTCAATTCCCTAATATTTATTTATTCTATTACCGTCAAATACCCAGCATAGCTGTCCATGTCGGGGAGTATATAATCGGAATCCACTTTAGCAGCCTCCCTGGCTTCTTCTAGTTTGTTCTGTTCGATGAACGGGGTGAGCAGCAGGGGCTCCCCGGCCTCGGAGCCGTACTTGCCCCGGCCGGTTGTGTACGTGTCCTCCATGAACTTGAGGATGCGGTCCGGGGCCTCGCCCGGGGGCAAGTCCGGTAAGGAGTACCGCTCCGAGCATGATACTGCGCAACTAAAATTTCAAAAATGTTTAATTAATAGTTGTAAAATGTCAAATTATGAATAGGTGATATGGCCGCGGCTTTCGTAAATCTAGTGCTTAATATTGGTTCCAAAGTGGACCCCGGGCTCCTTTCTCTGATACCTACTACCGAGAAAACTGCCAGGAGGATGATTCATTACAACTATAGTTACTATTGGTGAAGTCAGTTAGTCTTGGTTTCATTGATGCTATATTTTTATGTAAGTAAATAAATGTAAGAAAACAACTGACGATCTACGTCAAATTTACAATCAACAAGCCAATCGAAGATCGATCTATGAAATATTCAAAGGGAAGAGTAGGTACAAACCATAAAATCTAATAATTTACTTTAAAAACAAAGTTTTAACCGACTTCAATTTAGTACTCCGCCAAGCCACGAGAACATTTCCTTTTTTTACAAATTATCACAAGAACTGATTTCCGATAGCAAATGCGTTGATTACTATAGAAAAAAACCGAATCGCTGTATGTGGGCCGATAATATTTGAGGACTTCCATCGATTCCCCAAGACCATCACCAATGACACTTCATTAGTTCCTATTTCAACGGAATCTTATCAGAACCTGTGACGTACTTTTGCACTTTTAAGTACATAATTGAGGTATTCGATAAGTCATCTGTGGTCTTCATCATCAATTCCTCGCCACCAAATTTATGATTCCGGATGACAACAGACAATTTATGATAACAGACAATACCAAAATCACTACACGCGTGCCTAATAAAATTGAGGAGTCCCCTCAATTCCTCATGGATCCCATCATCTAACTGAATTTTGAAAAAATGGGACCCACCTGGAAGTATATACATACGAACAAAAAAAAAATTTCGAATCGGCTCATCAATGACGGAGATCTGAGGTAACAAACATTGAAAAAAAAAAAAAAAATACAGCCGAATTGAGAACCTCCTTTTTTTGAAGTCGGTTAAAAATACCAATTAATAACACAATACTCACACCAAAGTAAATGACCAAATTAACAACATTTCTGCTCCGTGTTGTTATGAAAAACTGTGAGACGGGATTCGCGCAGTCACTTGTTTCTCCAGTATTGAGGCGTCAGCCAGTGTCAGCCCTGACGATGGCACCGTCCTAGTAGCCGCGGCGGAGTGGTAGCGCGCTCCTAGCGGGTGGAAACTTGTACCCCCGATCCGCGGCGCGCCTTGAACTTGGATTATTATCGCGATCATATACAGGCTGATGTGCGAAAGTTGTTTACGATCTGAAATCGATTTATTTTGTTTTAAGTTTGAATAGCTTTGGTATTACTGACTCTAAAGTTATTTTTTCCGACATAATTGGTAATAATCAGTTTTAGTAATAAGTAGCCAATCATTGTTTTTCCAGTTGTCGACTAATGGCTGTTGTTAATTAATGGCTGCTGTTTTCGTGGTACATATTTGACGAATGTGATGTGTGGCGAAAACCGACCATAGGTAAGGCATTTTTAAATGTAGTTTTTATTGCACAAAACTAATATTTTATAAGGTCTTAAATATTTGTATATATTCAGTGATGAAAAAGGGTACAAAAAATAGAGTCAACTCACATGTAAAATTTGCACATTGTAAAATTTTGTTTTTCATACTTCCTGTGCAATAAAGACAAGTCCAGGGTATTCACGAAACGTCCCGAACGCGCGTTAGTACAATACAACGGTCATTTTTCCATATAAAAATTGAAAATCAGATCTACCTAACGTACTTACATACAATGCGTTACGTGATCGACCTGCTGGACCAGACTTTAAGTAGTAGATAGGCACTTAATGTTAATGTCAGATACCTGCTGTACCTACCTAATTAAATTTTGTAAAAAATATGAATGAAACAAGTCATCCTTCCAGGCAAGTTTGTTGGATTCTTGAATAAAGCATCTTATAATAATGTACCTACTAAAATAATAAAAAAATGCTATTAAAAATTAATATTTTTCCTGGATTAATAAGCGACCTGTATATATTATGACATATTTATCCATACCTAAAGGCCTATGTTTATCTATTATTTTCTTAAAATAATTTATTATATTTGAAATAAGACAAAAAAACTTACTGTGGCTTTGAAGACTGTTCCATCCACATTGGCCGACGGTTGTCAAATGCATTAATTTATATTATTTTGTTGAATGAGAAGTGCTTACGTAACAAGTTTTTCCTCAAAATCGGTCTTCCCAACTCTGTTCTCAACGTCAGGGCAAAAGAGAATATGAGTAACCACTGTGCTGATATGACGTTTTTATTCCACTGCGGTGACAAACCAGCATACGGCCTACCTAATACTTAAGTATAATTAAAACAATTTTTTAAGCATTTATTTTCTAAAGTATACTTACTGCATGTAATATTAATATTACCTCAAATTATAACCAGTTAGGGCGATACGTTACGGCGTACGATATTGCAAGAAAATTTTAAGTTAGTCTTAACTACCAAAGCGTTATTATTTTTTGAAAATTTATCGAGCGGCAATGTATTGTGTACACTGTGACATGATGACTATTGTGACGTCACGTCAGTAAGACAAAGCAGTGATCCATTGCGTGCTAAATTATTTTATATCTGGAAGATGGTGGGTAAGAAAAAAAAAATGCAATATCGGCCCTTAACACCAACCTCTGGTTACAATTTGAGGTAATATTAAAAATACACACTGTATACAAGATGATAACTATAACATTAACTAAATTCAATTAAAGTACACAATATTGTATTAAGGCGCCGTAGGTTCAGCGAAGTTAAGCAAACAGTGTTTTTGAAACAATATAAGAAGGTAACAGCGCCTATTACCGGGGGTATCAATTTCGGCTACCATTACCGCGGCATTTCAAAGTACACATTTTAAAGGCAAACCATTCGATTTACAATAAAACATTCTTTACACTAATGAAGCCTAATTTAGTTGACTAACGGTCCTGTTTACGCAAATGTGTGTGAATTAAATAACAAGCTCGCAATTCGTCAGTTTCCGCGACGGCGGCGTAGGAAGAGGTTGTGCCATACAAACGCGTGGCGTCACTGGTAAGTATACCCGAATCTTATTTACTATTTCACGTAACATGTATGACAATTAAACGAATGCTATGGATTTTAAAAATGGTTATTTATAGTTTTCGGCACGACGTGTGGGTACTCATAATATATTTTTTGGCCTGGAAATGCATTTAACGCCATTTTTAGTAGGGTAATCTAATACCGTGGGTCCGTGGCATACCACGGTAATAGTTAAGTCGGCGATTTGCTTCTTTGTGCTTTATCTTTTTTAGATGTCATCGATTATAAAATCTCTTACAGTTATTCGAACCTTGATCTATTGACGCTATTAAAGAACCATTTCCGTGGTATGGAAAGTATTCAATAAACCCTTAATTTTTAACCAAAACTTTAGTACTGAATCTGCAGTTTTTATGGAAACCCTTATTTTGTGATGTCGTTCAAATATTGTAATAATTAACTATATTTACGTACCAGTTATGTGATTATGGTTTATTACCAAGCTTGTAATGAGTATGTTTGATTTGTAATGAAAATAAAATTGTATCCTAAAGTTTTTATGGATCGGAATTAGATTTTACAAAATTCCAAATTAAATCTATTACCGATGGTAAGATCCCATAACACTCGGTAATAGTAACTATGGGAATCTTTTACCGACCCATGCTATATTTGTTTGGGTCGGTAATAGGTTACAAAGAAGTATCTATTACCGAGTGACATTTTAGTCTTCTCTTAAAATAAATGACATCTAGGGTTCCGTTCGTACAGTTTCATTTGATAAAATTTAAAGATATGTGGTGGACGGAAATAACCGAGCAAAATTTGTAAATTAAATAAAGTCTTAAAACATTTGGAACCCGGAAACGTTTAGCCTATTAAAATGCTCAGTATTGTACTTACTAGGTTTTTTATAATACCCTGTATAGTGTATTTTCGAGTTATTTATTTATTTATTCTTTGAATACTAAATACCGAATCCATACTTCATGTAACGTAACAGTGATTTAATAAAAGGTAGGCTTACCTGCTATGTATGCAAGTACCTAGTAGTTATTCTTATAACCAGTGGACGTCATTTTTTTGATTTATGTTTTTTTTTTTTTATGTATATAGTACGGAACCAAAGTCACGAATATTATTTTAACCCTCGATATTGGGTGCCTAATTGTGTATCAGGTTACTATTACCGATGGTAGAAAATTGCTGCTTTTTATACCCTCGGTAATAAAAGCTTAATTCGCGGTAATAGAATCACAAACCATTCATTACCACGGTTATAGAAGATTCTCCTTTCGTGGTTTCAATTATTATTTTATCAAATATTATAAATTAAAATTGGTTCAAAAGTTACGGCTCTGAAAGTTCAATAAACACTCTTCAATAAAAAAAAATCTAGGACGTTAAGGAGCTTTCATACCCTTAATTTTTTATAATAATTTGAAAACTACCTCACGTACCACGGTAATAGGCGCCGTTACCTTAATGCGTCTGTTTATAATAATATGGTTTAAAAAAATACTTGAGACTTTTCTGCAGGGACATCAGTGATTAGAAACATGATTAAGCAATTTTCGCTCGATAGAAAAAAATCACGAACATAGGTCTAAAAGGGTTTAAAATACACTTAAAATATTTGTAACAAATTATGCACTAAAGCTAAATTAAATGTTAAAATGGCTTCTAAAAATCGGCAATATCGTGTTTGAGAGAACTAAGTGTTTACTTTTTTATTTATTTAAACGGCCAAAAAATTAAAATTTAAAATCATGATTTCCGCGCTCCCGAGCACGCACTTCCATCTCGCTCACGCTTATGCTCAGGGAGAGAAGACCACGAACCTACGGCGCGGCGCCTTAAAACATGGTGGTAACACTAACATTGAACTACAACCGAAGTTAAAAAAAACTTTTGTTATCCCGTTTGATGCAAATAGGTACAGTCACCATTAATATCTGCCACAACGAAGCGGACATAAATATATGACACGCTCTATTTCTAGGGCCGCGTAGGTAGAATTAGACAATCAGGTTTTATCTCTACAGAGCGATCTCTTCCAGACAACTTTATTCAGCCAATTTTATTACATACATACATATAATCACGCCTCTTTCCCAGAGGGGTAGGCAGAGATCACGGATCTCCATTTGCTACTATCCTGGCAAACCACTTTCGCTTCAGTCACTTTCATAATATTTCTCATACATGCTCGTCGGTTTAGGGTACTCTTGACCTGGCCTTTTGTTAAGATTTCTCCAATTTGATCGCCAATTTTATTATTGATAAAGTAAGATCACCCTCTGCAAGGCCGATGAACAGGTACGCCCGCGGGGTACCAATGACCTGTTTACCATAAAGCCGCTCCCACGCTCGCTCGCGAATCTCGATAGATTCTTGCACGCCGTGATTTGCTCTATATTTAGGATGCGATAGTAAAGTATGTCCGTACAACCAGATCACACATTCCGTATTCTCACCATGTAACACGACCAGAGCTCAGGGTCTCGAACAAAATGTAAACGCAGTTGAACCCTGGAGCCGTAAAAAGCTTAGGTATTACGTTAGTAATGACACAATGAAGAGCACATTATGTTCCCACGGTGTACCGGGATAAACCGTTGGTGATAAATTGCGATTTTTTATGAAGCGCGGTATATTGGGAGGAACATTTTTGGAATACATTTGTTGTTTTCTTTATATAATACTAGCTTCTGCCCGCGACTCCGTCCGCGTGGAACTCGTTTATATCGCAGCTCCATACAAACTTTTACCCCCTTAGGGGATGATTTCGGGGATAAAAACTATCCTTTGTCACTCTCCATCCCTACAACTATCTCCACTTAAAAAATCACGTAAATTCGTCGCTCCGTGTTGCCGTAAACTTTCCATTTATAATATTAGTATGGATGCAATTGATTTTTTTTACGCTTTCTGTCCATATGCCATTCTAACTTGATTAGGCTAACGTTGGGTCCCGAAAGAGTATTTATATCGTTACTCGTATGAATTTGGATTATTTACTTAAAAGAACTGTCAATATATCACTTGTAGTTTAAAAGCATGAAAAGCCTAATTCAAATGTTTTTTTGACAGTATTTACTACTTATAAATCGATGAAATGACCAAATCGGTATTTTGGGCAAGTTCTCTTGGTCTTTCCAGAAATTATATTTGGTCCTTCGAGTTAGGTCGATTTTTTTAAACCATGTCTGTGGCGAACAACAACAAACAAACTCTTGCTCTCGACCTCATGGTGAAATATTACCGTACCCTATGGACGTCTGCAACCAGGAGATGTCACCGACCATATATATAGGTACCTACGAACCATGTAAACGTCTTTCTGTAGTCCCTTAGGAAATCGGGAGGGAATTGATTCCACAACCGGAGCGTTAATAGCGGGAGAACATTCCTATGGAAGTGTACCGTACGTGCCTATTTAAGCTCCAAGGTTTGATAGTTGGATTCGGTATTCAAACCAGCTTTCTTGGTCCTTGGTTGGTACGATAACAGAAGACCTAAAAAACGAAAACGAAACTATGTCGCCCGAAATAGCAAGTGCGACATAAACGGAGATACGCAAACGAAGTTCGTTTTCGTTTCGCGGTATATAGGCCCTCAGAGTCCGCTGATTCACAAATTATATTTTGTTTACACGGAATATAGTTGAATCCGTGAATAGAACATTGACAGTCATAACCAGCATCCCGGCGACAAACAAGATTTAGAGTGCCAGTGTTGCCAGCAAACGGGTAATGTAACCTAAATATGGCTTTAAAGGCAGCAAAATTGGTCCTTTACTTCCCTAGTCTTTCGTGCCAGCTTAATTCCTTCTTAGACCCGGTTACATTGCTGGACCGTGCTTCATCGGGTTATAGTGTATGTATGAATAAATAATAAATATTTGCGGACAATATTACACAAATCGACCTAGCCCCAAACTAGGCAAAGCTTGTACTATGGGTGCTAGACGACAATAAACGTGCTTATATAGATAAATACATACTTAAATACTTAGCGACCAGTCCTCCATCAGCATTTTTTAATTAAGATTGTGGAACGATTTTAATTAAACTGACTTACTTAATATCAAAGTACGCAAATTACTCGTATTAGGGCCTATACAGAATGCGTTTTTTTCAAGCGCCGTAGACGCGTGTTCCCCTAATCTAGACACGCGGCAGCGTGTCAAGCCAAGTTCAAGCAAAAGAACTGGCTAGCCAGCGCCGAGCGTAATATTACACGAACCACTTGGTGCCACTTTTGACCCTTCTATAACTCAAAACCTCTTTAACGTAAACACATAAAACTACGTGTGTTTAATTATATCCATATAAGGTAACGGCGCCTATTACCGGGGGTATCAAATTCGGCTACCATTACCGCGGCATTTTAAAAGCAAACCGTTCCATTTACAATAATACATTCTTTACAAAAATAAAGCCTAATCTAGTTGACTAACGGTCATGTTTACGCAAATGTGTGTGAATTAAATAAGCTCGAAATTCGTCAGTTTCCGCGACGGCGGCGTAGGGAGAGGTTGTGTCATACAAACGCGTGGCATCACTGGTAAGTACACCGTGGCCCAATAAAACGTTGACAAAATTAAACGGTAAAAAAAATTCAAATGGAACGCGGTTCGAATTCATTTGTTTTTATATTGCGATTTGACACGTTTTTGCCGCCATTTAAAATAGACAGCGTGATTAAAACTATTGGTTATTAAATATTTTTGCCATGTCTTCGCAACGTGGAGCAATAATTTCCCTACACGAGGCTGGAAAACGACAGTGTGAGATAGTTAGATCACTCGGTGTCAGTCGTCAACTTGTGTCTAAGACTATTAAGCGATTTAATGAGCTCGGCCATATTGGAGACCACCCAGGAAGAGGAAAAAAGAGGACTGTGAGGACTCCCAGGCTCCGAAATGTTATCAAAAAACGACTTGATCGTAATCCACGGACCAAAGTCCGAAAAATGGCTCGAGACCTGGGTATAAGCCGTTCGACGGTGCAACGTATTGTCGCACATGACCTCAATTTGAAGGCGTACAAACTGCGTAAGGCACAACTTCTTGAAGATAAAGATAAAAAAGTTCGCCTCGAGAGATGTCGTCTAATTAAGAGGCGTGCCGCGGCTGAGAAATGGAATCACATCTTTTTTCAAATGAAAAACTGTTTTCTATTGAACAGGCTCATAATCACCAAAATGATAGAATGTATTATCCTAGTCGTCCTGGAGCAATTGCAGTGATTCCTCACCGACAAAAGCCGGAATCCGTTATGGTTTGGGGTGGGATTTGCTCTACAGGCAAAACACCCCTTATTTTTATAGAAAAAGGTGTCAAAATAAATCAAGAAATATATAAAAGAGATATTCTTGAAGCCGTAGTTCTTCCTTGGAGTCAACAACATTTTGGTAACCAACCGTGGATATTCCAGCAAGAATCTGCCCCATCCCATAGGGCTCGTAGTGTGCAGCAGTGGTGTAGGGACTATTTTCCCGGATTTATAAGCTCCAAAGAATGGCCACCCTACTCGCCTGACCTAAACCCAATGGATTATAGTTTATGGTCAATCCTAGAGTCAAGAGCCTGTGCGTCCAAGCACAAAAATATAGATGCTCTAAAAGCAACACTTACGAAGGAGTGGGAAAAAATTACCTCGGAAGAGCTGCGGCATATCGTCGATAATTTTACCAAACGTTTGCGTCTGTGTATCAGTGCAAAAGGAGGATATTTTGAAGACAGTAATTTTTTATTTTATTTCAAGATATTGAATTTTACTATTTAATGTTATTTTATGAATTTGGTGTAAGTAATAAAATAATATTCTTATAATTCTATGTCAACGTTTTTCTGTGTATGAGGTATACCCGAATCTTATTTATTATTTCACGTAATTCCTATGACAATTAAACTAATGCTTAGGATTTTAATAGTAGATTATACACCAAGGGGATAAAGCACTGTTTTATGTCACGGGAGCGAATTGAATCCCGAACGTAACGAAGGACTCATAATTTATCTCCTGAGCGTAGCAAGGGAGTTATAAGTTAATTCCTGAGCGAAGCGAGGGAATTAAGACTGAGTCCTGAGTGCAGTGAGGGGTTCAACCGCCCAAGACTAAAACAGTCTTATCCCCGAGGTGTATACTCTACTTTTCACACCTTATGCGAGACGAAAAAACAGGCTCAGTAGATAAATAATGTTTATTTAGCAAATTAAAAGTACATAGTAACATTAGACACGTTAGTCCAATTATGGAAAGATAAGGTAATGTTTTTATTTGGTACGTTTATTGAGGTTGAGTTGTCTAATTTGATAAACTCAGGAGTCAAAACACTTTCATCACTCGACATTTTCAATATTATTTTTGAAATTAAATCTTCTATAGGCACCTACAAGAACTCGATTTGTTCGTCACGCGTGAACAAATGAAGGCGCGCGACGTTCCAAATTCGAAAGCACAAGCCGTGGTCCTAGATTCGAAATTCGAATTTCGAACACCGCGCTCCTCCGGACCGGGGTTCACACGGAGGCAAACTTCATTTATTTTGTCAAATCAAGTAGGCCATGGCCTAGGACAAATTGTGTTTAGCAAAATTAAACTTTATGCATATAGTAATAAGAATTATGAAAAGTGAAATCATATTATTAACCAGCGGGTTATAATGAAATTCAGTACAACATTATAACCCGGCTAATACCAAGGGATTTAATGTCTTGCTTTCGGTAGGGTTTACATGACCTATAATTCGGCATTGTCGAGCATGTGGTGTGAAAATGGTTATTTATAGTTTTCTGCACGACTTGTGCGTACCCGTAATATATTTTTAGGCCTGGAAATTCATTTAAAATGAAATATAAAATACAGCGTTGATGGACGCCATTTTAGTTGGGGAAACTAATACCGTGGCATACCACGGTAATAGTTAAGTCGGCGACTCGCTTCTTTGTGCTTTATCTTTTGGATATGTCATCGATTATAAAATCTCTTACAGTTATTCGAACCTTGATCTATTGACGCTATTAAAGAACTATTTCCGTGGTATGGAAAGTATTCAACCAACCCTTAATTATTAACCAAAACTTTAGTACTGTATCTGCAGTTTCTATGGAAACCCTTATTTTGTCATATCGTTTAAATATTGTAATAATTAACTATATTTACTTACCAGTTATTACTTACCAAGCTTGTAATATATATGTTTGATTTGTAATGAATATACAATTGTATCCTAAAGTTTTTATGGATCGGAATTGGATTTTACAAAATTACAAATTAAGTCTATTACCGATGGTAAGATTCCATAACATTCGGTAATAGTAACTATGAGAATCTTTTACCGACCCATGCTATATTTTTTTGGGTCAGTAATAGGTTACAAAGAAGTATCTTTTACCGAGTGACATTTTAATATTCCCTTAAAACAAATCACATCTAGGGTTCCGTTCGTACAATTTTATTTACTAAAATTTAAAGATGTGTGGTGGACGGAGATAATAACATATCCCAGCAAAATTTGTTAAATTAAGTAAAGTCCTAAAACATTTGGAACCCGGAAACGACACATAAAGATGAAGATTTATTTTTATATAGTACGGAACCAAAGTCACGAATATTATTTTAACCCTCGATATTGGGTGCCGAATTGTGTATCAGGTTACTATTACCGATGGTATAAAATTGCTGATTTTTCTACCCTCGGTAGTAAAAGCTTAATTCGCGGTAGTAGAATCCCATCCCATCCATTACCACGGTAATAGAAGATTCTCCTTTCGTGGTTTCAATAATTATTTTATCAAATATAATAAACTAAAATTGGTTCAAAAAGTTACGACACTGAAAGTTCAATAAACACTCTCCAATAAAAAAAAATCTAGGACGTTAAGGAGCTTTCATACCCATCATTATTTATGATCATTTGAAAACTACCTCACGTACCACGGTAATAGGCGCCGTTACCTTAAGGACATCTAGAAGCTCAAATTTCATGAAGCTAGCTCAAACGGTTATAAAGATATTAAGGTCAAAAAGTCGTAAATTTTAGCACTGACTGACTGACTGACATATAGTACCTAAAGCCTAACCAACATCCAGATGACCTAGATGGATGAAATTTGGAATCCAGCTCGGTAATTGTGTGCAAGCGTAGAAAAAAATCTAAAAATTGAAATAAATAAAAAATAGGGGGGTCCCCATCCCCATACAAAAAAATATATTTTTAATTGTAGCGTTGCAACCGTTACAAGCAGATATTTGAATCTATCCCAATAAATTTATTATTATATTTGCTATATGACAGAAATATAAAAATAAAGTTAAGTCAAAAAATAAGTGGTGTCCCCATACAAAAAAAATGTAATACGCACTAAACAACCAGCCAACAGTGTGTCGTCGGCGGCGCGCGACACCACTAATATACACTGCCAAGTTTTCTTTACAAAAAGTAATGATATCCCACCAAAAACATGAATGTAAAAAAGGAGAGCCAAGTTCAATACCAAAATTATGCCTGGCTGTGGGCTTCGCCGCAAAAAGAATGGAGATCTGAATGAGTGCCAAGTTCTATGCAAAATCCAAATATGTATTTATAGGAACAAAATAACATTATGAACAAGTATTAAACTCTATTTCCTTGCTTTATTGGATACCTATAACTATTACTGTTATTTAAAAATGTGAGATCTTAAAAGTAGGTTAGATTTGACTTGATCAGTTTTTATCAGAATTAATCTAAATATATAAAAGAAGAAGCTGACTGACTGACTGACTGACTGACTGACATATCAACGCACAGCCCAAACCGCTGGGTCTACGGATTCCAAATTTGGCACGTAGGTTCCTTATAAGGTGTAGGGGAGCACTAAGAAAGGATTTTTCAAAACTCACCCCCTAACGGGGTAAAACGGGGGTCCAAAGTTTGTATGGGGGAAGCACTATTTTTTGAACTACAGACTTAAAACTTTGTAGGAAGATTACTTATTAAGATACAAAAAAATCATTTTCAGCGTTTTACAAAATTCCACCCCTAAGGGGGTTAAATAGGGGTGCAAAGTTTGTATTCAAAACTACTGGGACTACAAACTTGAAATTTACACCAGACCTTCCTTTTATGACGTAGGCAAGGGATAAGAAAGGATTTTTGGAAATTTATCCCTAAGGGTGTTAAATAGGGGTGCAAAGTTTGTATGGGTGAAACATTTTTTTTTGTACTAGAGACTTGAAACTTTGTAGGGATATTACTTATTAAGATGCAAAAAAGTTCTTTCAGCGTTTTAGAAGATTCCACCCCTAAGGGGATTAAATAGGGGTGCAAATTTTGTATTCAAAGCTACTGGGACTAGGAACTTGAAATTTACACCAGACCTTCCTTTTATGACGTAGGCAAGGGATAAGACGGGATTTTTGGAAATTCTATCCCTAAGGGTGTTAAATAGGGGTGCAAAGTTGGTATGGGTGAAACATTATTTTTTGTACTAGAGACTTGAAACTTTGTAGGGATATTACTTATTAAGATATAAAAAAAGCTCTTTCAGCGTTTTAGAAAATTCCACCCCTAAGGGGATTAAATAGGGGTGCAAATTTTGTATTCAAAACTACTGGGACTAGGAACTTGAAAATTACACCAGAACTTCTTTTTATGACGTAGGCAGGGGATAGAACAGGATTTTTGGAAATGCTATCCCTAAGGGGGTGAAATGGGGGTCCAAAGTTTGTATGTGGGAACATTATTTATTGAACTGGAGACTTAACACTTTGTAGGAGGAATGCTTATTGATACCAAAAAGGTACTTTCGGCGTTGCATAAAATTCTACCCCTAAGGGGGTTAAATAAGGGTGCAAAGTTTGAATTAAAAACTACTGTGTCTAGAAACTTGAAATTTATACCAGATTTTCCTTTTATGACATAGACAAGGGATAAAACGGGATTTTTGAAAATTCTGTCCCTAAGGGTGTTAAATAGGGGTGCAAAGTTTGTATGGGAGAAACATTATTTTTTGTACAAGAGACTTGAAACTTTGTAGGAAGATTACTTATTAAGATAAAAAAAAGCACTTTCAGCGTTTTACAAAATTCCACCCCTAAGGGGGTTAAATAGGGGTGCAAAGTTTGTATTCAAAACTACTGGGACTACAAACTTGAAATTTACACCAGACCTTCCTTTTATGACGTAGGCAAGGGATAAGAAAGGATTTTTGGAAATTCTATCCCTAAGGGTGTTAAATAGGGGTGCAAAGTTTGTATGGGTAAAACATTATTTTTTGTACTAGAGACTTGAAACTTTGTAGGGATATTACTTATTAAGATGCAAAAAAGTTCTTTCAGCGTTTTAGAAGATTCCACCCCTAAGGGGATTAAATAGGGGTAAAAATTTTGTATTCAAAGCTACCGGGACTAGGAACTTGAAATTTACACCAGACCTTCCTTTTATGACGTAGGCAAGGGATAAGACGGGATTTTTGGAAATTCTATCCCTAAGGGTGTTAAATAGGGGTGCAAAGTTGGTATGGGTGAAACATTATTTTTTGTACTAGAGACTTGAAACTTTGTAGGGATATTACTTATTAAGATACAAAAAAAGTTCTTTCAGCGTTTTAGAAAATTCCACCCCTAAGGGGATTAAATAGGGGTGCAAATTTTGTATTCAAAACTACTGGGACTAGGAACTTGAAAATTACACCAGAACTTCTTTTTATGACGTAGGCAGGGGATAGAACAGGATTTTTGGAAATGCTATCCCTAAGGGGGTGAAATGGGGGTCCAAAGTTTGTATGTGGGAACATTATTTATTGAACTGGAGACTTAAAACTTTGTAGGAGGATTACTTATTGATACCAAAAAGGTACTTTCGGCGTTGTATACAATTCTACCCCTAAGGGGGTTAAATAGGGGTGCAAAGTTTGAATTAAAAACTACTGTGTCTAGAAACTTGAAATTTACACCAGATTTTCCTTTTATGACATAGGCAAGGGATAAGACGGGATTTTTTAAAATTCTGTCCCTAAGGGTGTTAAATAGGGGTGCAAAGTTTGTATGGAAGAAACATTATTTTTTGTACTAGAGACTTGAAACTTTGTAGGGATATTACTTATTAAGATACAAAGAAAGTTCTTTCAGCGTTTTAGAAAATTCTAACCCTAAGGGGGTCAAATAGGGGTGCAATGTTTGTATTAGGTAAACATTATTTATTGAACTAGAGACTTGAAACTTTGTAGGAAGATTATTTATTAGGATACAAATAAAAATATCCTTAGCGTTTTTAAAATTCCACCCCTAAGGAGATTTAATAGGGGTGCAAAGTTTGTATTCCAAACTTGATATTTACACCAGAACTTCCTTTTATGACGTAGGCAAGGGATAAGACGGGACTTTTGGAAATCCTATCCCAAAGGGGGTTAAAAAGGGGTGCAAAGTTTGTATGGGAGAAACATATTTTTTTGTACTAGAGACTTGAAACTTTGTAGGAATATTATTACTAAGCTACAAAAAAGTACTTTCAGCGTTTTATAAAATTCTTCCCCTAAGGGGGTTAAATAGGGATGCAATGTTTATGGAGGGGAAACATTATTTATTGAACTAGAAACTTAAGACTTTTTAGGAAGATAACTTATTAGGATACAAAAAAAGTAATTTCAGCGTTTTATAAAATTTCACTGCTAAGAGGGTTAAATGAGGGTCCAAATTTTGTATAAGGGAAACTTATTTTTAGCTACTACGTACTTAAAACTTTGTGGACAGATTACTTATTCATATACAAATAAAGTGCTTTCAGCGTTTTTGAAATAATTACACCTAAAGGGGTTAAAAAGGAGGTCCAAAGTTTGTATGGAGAAAAAAGATTAGTTAGACAATTTTATTCGAGAATTCACAGGATAATTCCTAACGATAAATAAGTAAACAAGTGTTTCCGGTTTTTTGAGAATTCAACCCCTAAAAGGAGACATGTGGTGACAAAATCTGAAAATCAACATCGGCATCTATTGTTTTACATTCCAACGTGGCGTCTAAATATCAATATGGGCGTTGTTATTACGGTTTTTTGGGACGTTAATAACGAAAATCACATAGATGTTGAAATGTAATGTTGTGGACATGAAAATTCATGAAAATATTTGTGCCAAATTGCAATTCAATCGGTCCAGTTTTTTTCGTAGCAAATCGGTTGTAACAGACGGACTGACAGACAGCCACACGTGATCCTATAAATAAGGGTTCTATTTTTGCTTTTGAGGTATGGAACGAGACCCGCATTATATAGGGTTATAGGTTTTAAAGTTTGTATTTGGTGCCATCTCGATCGTCAGCAATCGGTACCTAGGCGAGTGCGGGCGGCGCGGCGGGACGGGAGGGTAGGAGACATTGGGAAAGTGCCTGCATCCGTAATAAGTACATTCAAGGTGCTGCACGAAGATCTGCTTACTTTTAATAAGTTAACCATTTTGGCCGCCGTTAAATTAAAACAAATTTTTGGGTATATATGTTAAATACTGGTTCGAAAAGCATGGAAAAAAAATCTTAGGAAACAAGCCTATATAGCAATGTCCAGGCCACAAATTTGACTTGAAATTCGTGGAGATATTTTGGTATTTCAACATTAGTGTTCATGAACATAAAGTAGCTTTTATTCCAGAGGACAGATTCTCATTAATCATGATTGTAAATTTAATAACAGAAATACGTACATACATACATTGACGCCTTTATTCCCAAAGGGGCAGGCAGAGCACATGAACTTTATGTTCCAGCGCCGTTTTTAGCATGAATGTGGGTATAAAAGATCGACAAAAAGTGATATTGCTTAGGTTGTTAGCCCATCACCCACAACACACTTCAACCCTGCTCTCTTAATCGACTTTTACGACACACACGGGAAGAAAGAGGGTGGTGAAATTCTAACCCGCCACCACACGGGCATAAATATAATAGTAAATAAAAATTAATTTACCATAATGGGTTATGACGAAGGGTTATTAGTAGGGGAAGTTAGTAGTAGTAGGTTAGTTGGCGGCGTAGCAATTCAACAATTATTGGAAAATTACTTTTACTACGCGGGCGAAGCCGCGGGCAAAAGCTAGTATATATATATAACAACTGAATAACTTTATAAAATGACTAATGTAATGAAAACTGGCCGAATCAAATCTAGTCTACTTTAAGATCTCACATTTATAAATAACAGCAATTGTTATAGGTATCCAATAAACTTCAATAAAGCAAGGACATACTTGTTTAATACTTGTTCATAATGTTATTTTGTTCCTATAAATACATATTTGGATTTTGCATAGAACTTCGCACTCGAACCTTATTTGTATGAGAAAGAGTTTAATTCTATGAAAAACCAGATGCCTTTATGCCAGTCAAAGATAAAGTTCAAGGCATTTGACATTTCTGCCTCACGAGGTATACCTAGTGTCAACAAACTTTCAAAAGCCGCATTTTCATAATTTATGGTGTCCCCAAGAGTATCAGTTGCAAAAAGGAAGAAAGAATGAAACTCAATTTTTAACACGCAGTTTTATTAAGTAAGTACCTAATTGTATCATAAAACGTTAATTAATAAGTAGCTGGTACATTATTCACCGATTAGGGCCCTAAAACAAAGAATGCCTAAGGTCGCAGGCAAGAGCCGAAGGCAAAAGCGTTAAATATGCGATCTGAGGCTTTCTTTAGTATCAACCGTGATGAGTACAACATTTTACGTCTCTCCCAGGCCAGGAAGTGAGATTTTTCCGCACGCATAGCGAGCGGCATTTGCCACTTTATTACTAGATGTGACGTAAAAAAAAATGAGTACAAAAATATACAGTACTACGACACATGCTCGAAAAAAAACTTGTTTTCATACCTACTTAATTAAGTCGATAAAGTTAACATTAACAATGGAAATTTTTATCATTGCATCATTACAATATTGGGATAAGCTCTGATAAAATAACACTGATTGCCCCTTTATTTGACTCTTCGTTTTATACATAATGTCAAATTACAAAAAAAAAACTTGCTCCAACGATCTTGATACGAACTTAAATAGGTACCTACACGGGCCCTACCATTCCGTAAATGTAATACACCCGAAACCTTAACCCTGGGCCCTGAACCTTAATCATACTGTGCCAACGCATCAACCGTAACATATCGCAGAATAATATAGGTTAGGTAAGTAGGGTCATTTCGCCGGTTAGCGACCACCTAATTTCATGTGCCGGTTGGCGACCACTTAGCTGAGTTGGTGAACTGAAAGGATATTTTTTCAGTTTTTTGGTAGATTTTTATTCGAAAACAACAAAAAAATACATGTTAGTTGTACATTGTCTCAATAGGCTCTGACGGCTCTGTAGAATTGATGTTATCTTCAATAGAAAAAACCTTCTCCTTCAGGTGGTCGCTAACCGAAGGTAGTCGGGTGACCAGCGTAATGACCACATTAAGAAAACTTTACTCATTTATAGTGGTTGAGTGGCGATCGATTATTTTCGAAAAAAAAATATTTTTCGCTATCGATAACTTTTAATACTTACCGTTACGTAAACTGCTGTGTTGGTTATACCTTCTTGTAAATACTAAATATACCTACACTTCACGAAAATCATCTTCGACCTCACGAATTTAATAAGCTTTTTGATAACCTGACTGTACTTACTTTTGTACTCTTCAATACCATGGCGTACATCTTTACAGGCATGTTTATGTTTAATATTATGTATTTTGTAACTTACCTATTAGTTCGTTATATTTATGCAAACTACTTACTTATATTTTATATTTACTAAAACATGGCAGGTTCATCCATTTTTACAACACTTTTTGTTAAGGTAAGTAGGTACTTATTTAACTAATCGGTTATTTTGTGAATATTGTGAACTACATCAATCACAGCTCAGTTCATTGTATTATTTAATTATACGGCGATATTTACTTTATATGATATATGTAACCATGTATACAAAAAATTCAAATTACTTGTGTAGGAACCGACGAACGAGTATTGTATGACTATTATAAAAACTATGAAAAAATATTTAAAAAAGCAACCAAAGCCTCAACAGGAAAAAAATATTTCATCAAAACATATTACACGAACAATGTGGCAAGTTATTAAAGAACATAGAAACAAAGAAATTCATAAAGTTTAAAATAATATTAAATTGGAAATTAATGGTAAAAGTATAAACCAACCTCAAGAAATTGCAAACATATTTAATGATTTCTTTATATCCATAGGAAAAATACTAATAAATAATATACCCAAAGGTTGCCCAGTAATTTCACCGCGCCGATTTCATTCACCGGCCGAAGTCACGTGGTCAGCGCACAGTAGTTCTTTAAAATGCAGTTTTCAGGCCTTTTTCTACAAAAATATGAAAAAATATGTTTTATGCAACTCTCCAGAATGAGACGAATCTAATGACATATAATTTATCTAAATCGGACCATACCTGATGGGGTGTACAAAAATCGGCTTCGCGTAATATATATATATATATAGATAGAATAGATACCAAAAATAAAAAATGCAACTGATCCTCAGCAGTATCGACCAATATCATTAGTGTCCACATTTGCGATAATTTTTGAACAAGTAATGGCTCAGCGTTTATCTTCATTTTGTGAGAAATTCAAAATATATGATAACAATCAGAATGGTTTTAGAAAGAAAAGGTCAACTTTCACGGCTCTTTATGACTTTATGAGCGAAGTTCTCGAAGTAATTATTAATCGAAAATATGCAATAACCATGTAGATATGAGTAAAGCGTACGATAGAGTATCACACGAGATACTCATACAGAAGTTTTATGGAATTGGTTTTCGTAGAATTTAGCTCTCAATTGGCTTGCCTCTTATTTGAAAAATCTAGTACAGTCGAGTACAAAGATATGTATACGCCTGAAAGTTACAAAATGATGTATCCATTTTAATTTGTAGCCATATTTGGTTATTATAATATATGCTGAAATAAGGTGACACTACCGAGTTTACACCCAATGTTCCAAATGTATCTATACACTAACAAGTAAACAATATTGTGCACGTATTGATGCAGTTTTATATTACTGCAGATACTGTTACAATTTTATGTATACACGTCAATCAAATTTATTTTTAGAATACATGAAGGTTCATATCAGATATATAATTGTCTCTTTCATTTTATGCATGACGTCATTTGAAGATATTTGGTTGAATGTTGGGGCGGTTTTGTCAAAATTCAAAAAATTACTGTTAAGTAGTGAAGACATTTTATTTAAAATTGTAATTAACTAATGACAATTATGGTACATCATAAATACTAAATAAAAAATAATGAAACAAAAAAATTAAAACTAATTACAAAAAAAATAGACCGTCCAAAAGTTCTGCCTGCGGCATGGACCCCATGACGCTGGCGGCATTTCCCCTTTGGACCGCAAGGGCGATCCTTTGTGAAAGGTACGCGCCAGCTCTGGGGTCCCCTGAGGCGTGGACCAGCCGCGACGACAGGGTCCTCATGAAGGCCTTCATGTCGGCTGACCAGGGTCCCATCGTTTCAACTGCAAGCGCCGCAAACTCGTAGTTCTGAACTAGAGAAGAGTATTTGCGGCGCTTAAGTAATTGGGCCTGATCAGCCGCAGCGCCGGCCTGAGACCGTGTTGCCTGTATGTGGGACAGTGCGAACGTATCGACGCATGTTGCGTCCCACACCAGGGCCCTACCGAGTTTCCACGGTACCAAAGTTACTCCGTCCGGGCGCTTGCCATCGTCTCTCGTCATACCAGGAGGCTCTAGTGACGAAGGTATGGAGGCAGTGGCGAGCGCCCGACGCAGCAGGTCGTTTATAGTACCATGGCGGAACATGCGGCCGGCGCTTCTGTTACATGATAGGCCATGTCTACCCAGCCGGTCCACACCTTTGCCGCAGACACAAGTATGGGGAACACATATGTTGGATCCCAACCTTAAACAGATAGCTATTCTTAGCGTACCTGGATCAAGAACAGTGCCTATGTTGCGTGAGGGAAGGGCATTAAGCCAGTGGCCTGACTCATGTGAGGAGACAGCCAAGAGCCGGGCACGTTCTGAGTCGTTTGGACTATTTTCGACTAAAGAACCGTGAATGGATTTGAGCCGAGGAGTGTCCCATACTTTCTGGATGTGTTTCATAACAGGGACGTCCGCTTCCGGGCACAAGGCGCACCAGGCTCTCTCGGCTTCCGCCAAGTTCGCGATCTCTACGACCGGTATCTGTTCAATGTTTAAAATAATACCGACGAGGGACAACGAACTGTACGCAGAAGACAGGAAAGCTGGTAGTGCCACATCGGAAGTGGCGCGAACACCCAGACCACCGAGTCTTACAGGTAGAACTGCTTGGGACCATGAAATCGAATCGAAAGTAACGTTTAGAATTTTGGATAAAGTTGTTTGAAGAGTATTATCGATTGACAAAAGTATAGAGGGGTATTTCCAGATCGGACAGCATCGGAGTAAATGCATGAATTTAGGTGTAAAGAGACAAAAACGGATAATAAAAAGTGCCATATGGGGGTTTATATCAAAAAGTAAGTCAGATGTACAGTTAAACAAGTCTAACTTGCAATTAATAACTGAACTGATCGCTTCATCAAAAATTGGAGACCCTAAAAGTGTGAGTGATGAAGTGGAATGAACGGAGATGTTGGGTAATATCGCATTAAAGTTAGTCAGTATTTCAATTTTTCTATCCGGGGGAAGGCGGTCAGGCAGAAAAATTTCACACTTCGTGAAATTAAGGGAAAGCCCTATTTCTGCAAATTTGTCCATTATCAATAGCAAGTCCTGCAAGACTGTTTCAGCGTCCCCACCGAGGGAACCGTCGTCTAGATACCAAAGATTAAATTTTGAATTTAGATTGTTTATGATTGGATGGATAGCCAAACTGAATATAGCAGGACCGAGCGGGTCTCCCTGCTGGCAACCAGTGTTTGAATCGATAATTTTGTCACCAAAAAGTAATTTTGATGGCGCCCCATAACATTGCCATAGATAACTATAGGCATCGGGGAGATGTTTTTTGACTTCTGCTAAAAGGGCACCACGATCAACCGAATTGAAAGCGTTTCTCACGTCGACTTTGACAAATACTTCATAGTCCGTGCGACTCAGAAACGTGCGCGCAGCGTGTACTGCAGCCTCACAGCCGCCCTTGACGCCAAAACCCAACTGTCGAGGCTTGAAAACTTTGGTGAGACTCTGATTGAATTTCCTACAGCAGAGTTTTGAAGACAGACGTCTAAAAGTGCAACCGACGGCGATCGGCCGAATGCCACCATCCTTTTTAGCTAAGGCTACTAGATTGGCACCGTAGAGGATCGGGATGATTTCCACGTTTACACGACCAGTTAGCATAAGGTTGATCAAAGAGGTTAACTCTTGAAGTAACGCCGAACCTGTATCCCCAGAAGGTGAGGTGGTCAAATCCTTCAGGTGTTGCGGGGACAAACCATCTAACCCTCCCGCAGAGCCATTGGGGAAAGACATTAAAGCTGAAAGTACAGCGTCTTCTGAAACGGTTACACACTCGCCATCAGTGGAAGGAGGTTCTGGAAACTGAGTGATACCTAAGGGAACTGGATGTTTTTCCCTGAGCGCGGCGAAGGTTTCGGCGGAATGAGTAGCCAAGACATCATTAGAAAAAAGAAGGCGAGCAGCTCCACTCACATTACCCTCTGAGATTTTGTTTTCTATTGCATTTATTTTAGAAAAAATACGAGGGTTGAAATTTGAATTGATTACATCATTTTGTATCTTGTCAGGTGACACGAAAATCGAAGATGTATTGTCTTTTATCTGTTTCGTCAAAGAGTCTTTCTTGGACTTGTTTGCGTGTAGGACTGAGTAAGAGAATGTGAGCAGGCGCTGCCACGCTTGGACAGAATTCTCCTTGACGACTTTGGCGACACATTCCGCAAGACTGCTGGCTACAGCTCTGCGCGCACCGCGAGGTATTCTCTTGATTATAGGCACATTTCTCTTTAAAGTTCCCAATTTCTCTGCAAAGGAAGTCGAACTGTTAAAGTTATCAACTCTGACAGTTGAGGGCACAGGCTGTGAAGCGCTAGACACAGGCGGATCAATCGCTGCACGTATACCATGTTTGCGAGCGGTATGAATAGCTAGACCCCGGTTTCCCTTGTACAGTTTTTTATCTACGCAGAGACGACACTTCAAAAGTTCGACTGTTGCAAAACAGGGCTGCGAACTCATAATATATAAGGAAAACAATGCAGGCTTAAAAATACTTACAGACTATATAGTAAATAACTTCACAAAAACACCAAACACAATCAGTCCACTAATAAAAAAGGAAAAGACATGATTTTAAACAATATTTACAATAAAATGAAAAGATCAAAAAACTGACAACTAGCGACTGTCACTCAAGTTGAGGTGCCGCGCCGCGCCGCCCCGGGCGCATGCGAAACCGCTTTGCTTGTGCCGTGGAGTCTCATACGATTCAGCCGGACGGGCGGTCGCCACGCCAGCCACCGCATCCGCAGCCAACCGCCTGACCCATAATGATTCCAAGACTTCCTAAGTGTGCCGGCGATTTCGCTTCAAGACGGGCAGTCAACAGTCAACAGTTGAAGTCAAGGTTCAAGTTAATGTCGCTGGGGTCCTCGTGTAGGCCTGCAGAGGCCCGCGGCATGCCACGTGGAACTGCTCTCCCTCGCGGATCCAACTTCGACACCAATATCACACTCGCGCCTCGCGCGGACAAATATAACTCTGAACGCCAGATTAGGTTTCACTAAACAGATTCCACTTAATTTTTTTATTATTTTAATCAACAAATAGATCCTGCTCCTGCATTAACTAAACTGATCGCACTACTTAAATGATCGAAATAAGGAAAATTAGTGAAATATTTCCCTTTAATATCCTGTTTGCTAATTGTATTTTCAGGATATTAATTCCTCTGATCTCATAAATATTCTCGCTGACAAAAATATATTTATAAAAGAAACAGTACGTCAAAATGCGAAACCCTATAAACATTAAGTTGACATTGTATAGTTATTTTAATTCTCGTTTGACTTTTTGATAATTTAATTTACATTTGGCTTGGCAATTGGAGCAATTCGTCGCGGAATCAACCATGCAGTTGATTATTCAAGTCCAATTCCTAAAAATTACTTAGTTTTCTAAAATACTATATGTATATCCACTTTCTGTATAGACGTTTTTAATATTATTTTTATTTTTATTTCTTAATTATTGAGGATCGTGATAAGGACTGATAATTTTTAATTGTAAGTAAATTTATATAATAATATTTATCTTGAAATAAATGAATCTAAATCTATTCTGGTGTAAGTATAATAGTAATCCAGAATATATATATATTGATGCCTAGAAAAAAAACTCATGTAAACACAACTTACCTAACCAAGTTCAACGTGGGGTTTTTGCCCATCAATCTAATTTTTTTATAAAAAAGATCGTTTCGTTTAATTTTACGAATTTCGGGTTCAAGTTATATCATAGAGGACTTCACTCCTCTTAGGCTCTAGGCGAGTCGAACCATTTTGTAATTCGTACTGCTGGGGAGGAATCCACAAAGCTCTCTGACTACTAGCTGCATTTATAGATGGACCAGTATAAATTGCACCACTGAATACCCACATATATGCTACAATTCTAGGGGTCAAATTTACATTAGGGACTAGCTGTCAATCAATTCAACGGATCCTAATGAATATAGGGCATAGAAACGCAATGTTAGGCTCATCTGGTAATTTTGACTTATTATCAATTCTGTCAAATTCACGATTTAAATCGTGAGACGGCGATATCCAATAACAGGTTAATACTCTTTTCAAGAAGCGTCAAATAACTTTGTTCAAATTACGACCGTATGTCAAAGCTAATGAAGTTCATTTTTGCAGAATATTGAGATATTTTTTACTGATAGGTTCATATATTCGAAAAATTAATTTGATTGACGTGTATATGTTGCAGGGAAATGGTCAAAACAGAGATTTGATCAAATCTCTAAGGGATATGATCAAATCACGCAGGATGTGAAAATGGCCAATCTATTTTATCATTTGCCGAATACAAATCAGTAATTTGATCAAATCACTGAATCTGTTTAGTGAAATGACGAAATCGGACAAAAAAGGCAACTCGTTTTTTCATTTCACTAGACTTGTACACTGAGAAAAATGGGGCACTATAAACTTATGTGAATGCAGACATTTTTGACCAATCGTGCACGCACATAAAGTTACGCTGCCGGCTGTGCACAAAAAAATATGATTCCACCGTGACGTCATCAATTCAATGACGTCACAAGCTCATTCGCAGCTCGCATTATAAAAATCGTTCAAGGAATCATAAGGTATTGCCTTAAGCAAGAAAACTTTTAGTGCACTGCTTTAAAATGCTTATTTTGGGGGCACTTTATATTATAATGCATGGCGATAACTTATAGTTTCGTATCATTATACTATTATGTGCGTTTGCATTTTACTAATTGGTGCCTATCAAGTCGTGCCCCGTAATATTACGTGCCTGCCCATGATAGAACCATGTTTTTACATGCGAGTGCACTAAATGTTTTAGTGCTTTTCTAACTTGGCATCATCCTTTTACTCATTTCTATTTCTAATTAAAACATTTTTTTTAATTATACTAACATTTATTACTCGTAAACATAACTACAAACATAACTAAAACAGACACTAGGTATAACAGGCTAATAAATAATTTACTTTAAAAACAAAGTTTTAACCGACTTCAATTTAGTACTCCGCCAAGCCACGACGAGCACATTTCCTATTTTTTACAATTTACCACATGAACTGATTTCCGATAGCAAATGCGTTGATTACTATAGAAAAAAACCGAATCGCTGTATGTGGGCCGATAATATTTGAGGACTTCCATCGATTCCCCAAGATCATCACCAATGGCACTTCATTAGTTCCTATTTCAACGGAATCTTATCAGAACCTGTGACGTACTTTTGCACTTTTAAGTACATAATTGAGGAATTCGATAAGTCATCTGTGGTCTTCATCATCAATTCCTCGCCACCAAATTTATGATTCCGGATGTAAATACACGAGTTATAAGAGAAAATACCAAAATCACTACACGCGTGCCTTATAAAATTGAGGAGTCCCCTCAATTCCTCATGGATCCCATCATCTAACTGAATTTTGAAAAAAATGGGACCCACCTGGAAGTATATACATACGAACAAAAAAAAAAATTTCCGAATCGGTTCATCAATGACGGAGTTCTGAGGTAACAAACATTGAAAAAAAAAAAAAAAAAAAAAAAAAATACAACCGAATTGAGAACCTCCTCCTTTTTTTTGAAGTCGGTTAAAAAACAGCACTTCGGGTCGGCTTCCAGAAACCCCTTTTTGCTTGCAACCGACAAAATCTTGTACATGCAACTCAGCAATATTATCGCACCTGCTATCTAGAATCGTCATCATCTGAAAACAACCATTTAATTAAAATTCAGTTTTCTGAATAAATTCTCATAATTAAGGACGGTTATACGTTTGAAACGTTTCGATTTCCGTCAAATAGTATATTAACACATACGTGCGGCTGACGTTCCGTGCGATGGTCTCCGAACCCGAAGTACATCATCAGGTCAGCCAAGTTGGCTGCGCTATATCCTGGCTCATCTGCAGGTTATCATGGTTTTCAGGCAGCTTAACATATTTGTCAGTCGGCGTTTGCCGTGCGCGTTAGGCCCGGTCTGGCTTTCCCTCTGGCAGGCTTTTAGTATAGCCCTCCTAAGGCGTCGCCTTACAGAGTGTTACGACCTGAAATGTATTAAATTTATTAATTTAGTTGCATCAAACCACACATTCTATGGGACAGAGAAGTAAACCATACCTGATTCTCCTGGCGTTTTTGGGTTTAGGAGTGCTGCAATCGGCTGGTGTGTTGAACGATTCCTCCAGCAGCAGCAGCTAGCGGGCTGTCCCGCACTTGTACTCGTAGTTAGTTGTGACTCTGGGGCTCAGTCAGCGGGTGTCACTCCTTGATTATCTAAGTCAAGGAAGCCCTGCTCCTCCCTGCCTAGAGCAAACCGCAATAGCGACGAAAGATCGGTATAGCTGGTACACGCCTGAAATACCAAATAAAATGTATGTAAATTACACAATTATAAACTTAGGTTCTCCAATCTACATTTTACGACTAACCATTTTAAATAATAGATAACTAGGTACTTACTTGCAATGTGTTCGCAACTTCTTCATCAAATCCCATTTTCTGAGGAGGTCTCCCATCCCATTAAATCCTTAGTTCGACTCTGAATAAACACGCACATCACGCAAGGTTAGGATTCGAACTGCACACTGTCCATCCAATCCACCCTCCAAGGCCTCTGCTTGCGAAACTATGTGTATACGCACTATTTAATTACGGCTTTGCACTTTCAAACTTGCTGCATAGTCTGAAATATATATATGCATTGCACAAAACACCATAGTGCAATTCTTAGAACCATAACTTTCTACGCAAATAACGATATTTTATGGTGCATTTGTGACGTCACTAATTTATCGTGCATTGATCACTGAATATTATTCGACGTTATGTATTTTTGGTGTTGTGTGCATAATATTATATGCTACTTGCACGATAAAAGATAATGCATTTGAACCTTATGTTTTGGTGAGGTTTCTTGCACAATAAGTTCATTATCCAGCAGAATATATTTAGATTCGTGTCACTATTTAAAGTGTTGCGCACTGTTTTATTAGTGGCAAGCAGCGTATTTTCAACTGTTTGCATAATATTTCATTACGTCGTCTTCAATCCATTTTTCTCAGTGTACACATCTTCTAACCTATCCGCCATCCGAGTCTAAGTCCCAGAACCGTTTAAATGACTAATGATTTAGGAGCCAATATCTGCGAGTTAGTTTCGTCAATTCACTGACGCGTTTCAGGGATTTATCAAATCACTAAACAAATCTAGTGAAATGAAAAAACGAGTTGCCTTTTTTGTCCGATTTCGTCATTTCACTAAACAGATTCAGAGACTTGATCAAATGACTGATTTGTATTAGGTAAATGATAAAAAGGATTCGCCATTTTAACATCTGCGTGATTTGATCATATCCCTTAGGGATTTGTTCAAATCTCTGTTTTGGCCATTTCACTGCGACATATACATAAAATTGTAACAGTATCTGTAGTCATATAAATCTGCATCAATAGGTGCACATTATTGTTTACTTGTTAGTGTATACATAAATTTGTACCATTGGGCGTGAACTCGGTACTGTCACTTTATTTGGGCATATATTATAGTAATCAAATATGGCTACAACTTTAAATGCTTATATAATTTTGTAACTTTCAGGCGTATACATATCTTTGTACTCGACTGTACAATACGTACCTAAATATTGACCATAATGATTTTGAAAATAACCGCAAGATTAATTTTAGGTCTGAGAAAATGAATGTGCAAAATTCTATCCCACAAGGCAGTGTATTGGGGTGTATCCTATTTATAATCTATATAAATGATTTGCCAAAAATCTTAAGTACCAAGGCCGTGCTATACGCAGACGACATTTCCGTAATATTTCAATGCAATGATAGTCAAGACCTAAACAATAAGTTGTATACTAATTTTGAAGTAATATCAGACTGGCTAAAAGACCATAATCTACAAATTAATATTTCTAAAACTAAAGTTATGCAGATTAAACCTTGTCAGAAACCCCCCATTTGATATGAACCTGTCCTACAATAATGAACCATCAGTGGTTGTTGAGTCGTGTTCTTTGGAGTGGAAATAGACTCCTGCGTGAATTGGAAGGCACATGTTGATAAAATCTCGTTAAAACTATCAAAATTCACATATGCCCTCTACCAGTTGAAGAAAAGTACAGATTTAAAAGCTGCCACTAATGCCTACTATGCCTATGCGCATTCTTGGCTGGCTTATGGTATTATTTCATGGGGAAATAGCACTAACGTAGAATCATTGTTCAGGCTACAAAAAAAGTGTATAAAAATACTGGCAAATATAAATAAACGTTGCCGCCCTTATTACAAAAAAATGAAAATATTAACTTTAACTTCACTGCACATTTTTGAATAATGTAAATTTGTTAACTTATTTGAACGAACACGAGACAACTGTCCTAGAAATCAAAACTTGACGAAATGAAACAAATTAGTTAGCACCTTTACAAATTTGAAAATAGTTAATTTCGGTACATAACAACATACCGTTAGAGCTTAAAAATATAGAGAAGGAATATTTATTCTACAAGCAAATAAAGAATTTCCTGGTAGAAAACTCGTTTTACAACATGAAGGAATATCTAAGTTATAAGGTTTAATATTGTTAGTGTGTGTTAGTTTTTAAGTCCTAGAGTAACTGAGTACTGTATAATATTGCTGTGCCCTAACGGGGTTTATGCTGGAACATGTAACTACTTATAAAATCTTGTAAAACCCATGAATGCAATAACTGAATATGAATATGAATATGAACCTATCGAATGACAACGTACCTATTCAAAACATTTCTGTTCTGAAAAATGCTGACTAACATGATAGTTTAGTTTACAAAATATATTACATATTACGCATCTACCTGCTTAAAGGCCTGTACAGACGATGCCTGGAGGATCTTTCAGTCTGTTTGCACGTGCACGCACGCACGCAAGAACGTGGAATTTTTATTTCTATAAAACACTTTTTATTTTTAAGTACTTAGGAATTCCCGCGTGATATAGTTAGCCGCCATTAAAGCAGCGCGAAACGTCACCGGCCTGCAAAGTTAAAGTTTTAATTATAAAAATAATTATACATTTCCGTTTACAACATTTTCAATTCCTTATCATTTTTTAAAATGTTATTTCTAATATTAGTAAAATACCCTATTTAGTACTACAAGCGACAGACACGCAGCTGCTATATTTATTTGGAAAATATATATACCTATGTTAATATACCTTTCATTCTAACTATAGCTGCGTCGTTGTCATAAATTGCAACGTTCGGTAAGCCCTGTCTGTAGTCCTCAAACTTATGCTAAACATTGATAATCTATTTAGTATCTTCTACCGTCAATAGCGGACTATAATAAACGCGATGGCTGTCATTCCGACCTTTCTGTCTTCTCCATTTTATAAAAATACCCAAACCTAGAAGTAAAGTAAACGCTAAAATCACATTCAACACAATGCTGATCACCAACATTCCGTTAGGGCCCATTGTTACTTTAACCATCTGAGAGTATTTGGGGTTGTCCACGTATCCAGCACTTGCAAAATTTGGTCTGATGAAGGAGTTGATGAGTTGGTGGGCCTGGGCGGGAACATCTCTTGGGACTAGGTGGCCTGATGCCCGGACCAACACCTCCGTGAGGCCGCCGCCTTGCTTGACATAGCTGAAAAGATGCATTTAGCTACTATAATATAATGCACGATCTGACGAACAATCATAAATATCCAAACAAGGGCCGTATATAAGGGGTTCTCAGGCCACATACGTCGGCGGGCCGCATGTTGCCGACCCCTGCATTAGAGCATCCTTTGTCATGAGCAGCAATGGTCAACATACTTCAACTCAGTGCTTATGTACTCGTACCTACCTATTCGTTAATCTGGCTAGACTCTGGCTTTCGCAACAACCGCAATAGCGGGTACTCCATAACAACGATAAATGGTCAGGATGTCTGGCTTCATCATCATCATCATCATTAAATCAGCCGAAAGACGTCCACTGCTGGACATATGCCTCCCCCAAAGAATGCCAAAGTGACCGGTCCTGCGCCACCCGCATCCAGCGGACTCCCGCAACCTTTACCTGGTGTTCAGTCCACCTTGTGGGGGCCTACCCAGGCCGCACGTTCCGGCACGTGGTCGCCACTCAAGAACCTTTCCGCCCCAACGGCCATCGGTTCTACGTGCTACGTGCCCATGCGATTTGGACTCGTCATTTCTGGCTTAATTAATTAATTGATTAAAGAAAAACCTAGTCACGGCACCACCAAGAGTTCTTGGTACATTTTTCGTGAATGAGTATTTTTATCTTATTAAATTAAATCAGGTGATTATGATCGATCACCAATGAAACAAAAAATATAGATAATTAAATTTGTATATTTTTATAAAATTTTGAAATAACAACGATTTTTTGGCAAAACCGATAACAAATTAAATATACATAATATAACATTAACAAATACAAGGACTCGTCACGTCATTGTTAAAATACCATCAGATATTGAGTCCTCTACGGTGCTGTAGAAGAATGCCTCACTTCTTTTTTTGTATTTCATGTACAAGATGATGCTTCCAAGGAGACAGATCACAAGGAGCACATTAAGAACAATTGATGCTATAAGGGCGTCGCTTTTCTTCACTATAGGTGTAGTAGGCTCATCATTGGTGTATGGAGGGGTATATGATGCTTTGTTTACGTAGTCGTCGGGTGCGTGTAGCTCGTCGCCCGAGACGAAGTGTGCGAGTAGCGCGCGCGCCGCCGCCGGCGCGTCCAATGGAACCAGGTGTCCCGCCCCGCGGACCAGAACCTCGGTCAAACCGCCCCCTTCTTTCACGTAACTGAAAAGAAATGGTCGGAGTCACAATCTGCTTCATTCATCTTCTACCATTCTCAGCTAACTTGGGCTGTTCAGCTAACTTATTTAGGTTACGAATTAAACCATTTATTCTGGATCTGACCAATTTTGCTAATAATTTGATATAGAACGAGTTTTGGAAAGCGCAGTACTTACCTATAAACAACTGCGCATGCATATTAAAGTAGTATTTTTTTCATCACTGGCCAATGTTTTGTTGCTTAACCTGTAGGTACTAAACACCTTTTAGTATGGGTGGACTTAGGTCTGGTTGACTTCATGTTGATGTATTGGACCGGAAACAAGGACTAAAGTCAGTTTTAGACGAAGTGCTGGCTCACTAAAAATAGGCCGGCGCCCTATTCCCGCCAGTGCTTTAAGAGCCAGCACTGGCTTCGTCTAAACCTGGCTTAAAACACAAGCGCTGGCTGGCGCTCGGTAATTTCATTTCCATACAGCTATGTCCGTGATCCCTGATGTCAAAATCATGGACTGTGTTTTAAAATTAAGACCAATCTGATATTTTAGAAATTTAAGATAGCTTTAATGACTTACCCAGCTATCGTCCCATTGTAGGTCCACGGGCGTCGCGGTGCCTTAAGGAAGTCTCCGCGATGGCTCCAGTTCCAGCGCTTCCGCCGCGAGTCCGCTCCCAGCTCGCACGGCGCAGTCAAGTCCAGTTGGCCACTGGAAGAAGTACACTCGCATGTTTGACGCTTCTTTCCAAACTGTCCGCTTTACGCCATACACACGTCAAGAATGTTCCAGGGCCATTCATGATCAAGAAGACGCAGCAGCGTGATGGAGTGAGATGTTCAAGATACTGTCTTTGTCCCACTTTGCTGGATGCCAGTTTTAAACCCGACGTGTGTAAGGCGTTTTAGGCAATATCTTCAACTATTGGCATATAACAGTTACCTACACGATTGCATAAAGTTGCATGTCACTGGAATCGTCTTTCAGTCTGCAGCAGCAGCAGCAGCAGCAGCAGCAGCAGCAGCAGCAGCAGCAGCAGTAGTAGTAGTAGTAGTAGTAGTAGTAGTAGTAATAGTAGTAGTAGTAGTAGTAGTAGTAGTAGTAGTAGTAGTAGTAGTATCAGTAGTAGTAGTAGTAATAGTAATAGTAGTAGTAGTAGTAGTAGTAGTAATAGTAGTAGTAGTAGTAGTAGTAGTAGTAGTAGTAGTAGTAGTATCAGTAGTAGTAGTAGTAGTAGTAGTAGTAGTAGTAGTAGTAGTAACGACGATCATAGCGTGTCTAAAATGCTCAAACTGTTTTGTTATATAAAGTCATAGTCAACCTTTTAGCGCGTTCCAGGTTCTACCTTAGAGGCCAGGGGTGCGCTCGTGGCGCCTTCTCCCTAGATTTAGCGTAGGCACTAGTTTTACGAAAGCGACCGCCACCTAACCTTCCAACCCCTTCAAACTTGGGCCCTGTTGTTAGGATTAGACCGGTTTCCTCGCGATGGTTTAGTTCACCGAAAAGGTACTGTTAGATATCAAATGATGGGCATTAGGTACCTACAGTCCGCATCAACAGTAGGTAACTGGGCAAACGAAGACGTCAAAAGTCTTTATTAATTTTAATTTTAATTCTGCTTTTGCGTAGTTTTAGGGCATCCGCCTTCAGCGGCGCTACCTCGAAAATCGAAACTCGAAGTTCGTATATATACACGCATCCCGGGCTGGCAGTCAAGTATTGTGAGCGCGATAGAGATGGAAATACATAAACTTCGAAATTAGAACTTCATAAAGGCTTACTGCAGGATACAGGAAACACTCACCAGTACACCATAATCTTGTAATGCTCCAGTAACTTCTCGACCTTCGGCCTGACGGGTCCAAGGAAGTCCTTCATCAGAGCCGTGTCCACGGAATCGTTGCTGAACGTGAACCGGATGCTGCCCACATGGAGCGCCTCCCTGATCTCCGTCACATTGAGGAACGCCTCGAAGGTATTGAGGTCGCCCGTGTCTCCAAGAACGTTGAAACGGTTGGTGTGGTAGGTGATGTCCTGGAGTAGGTCCTTTAGTTGGTCGCGAAGCTGTGGGGAATGTCCAAAAGTTAGCATTCATCATCGTCAGTCACCTCTGATTATTTGTTTAGTTTTTCTACTGGCTTCCGCCCGCGACTTCGCCTGCGTGGACCCGGGATAAAAACTAGCCTATATTTTAATCCAGGCTATAAACTATCCTTGTGTAAAATCGGTTGAGCCGTTTATCGGGTTTTTTCTACGCAGAATCGAGAGCACTTTCTAACGTTATACGAGAAAAAAAGTGTCCCAATATTTTTTATACCACTCCGTTGCCATTTCCATACTAAGCTTGTATGGGATGGTAACGGAACGGAAAACCGAAAATTCTATGTAACATTTAAGACAGTTTTTTTCTCCTATTAGGTTCGAAAGTGCTCTCGTTTCTGAGTAGAAAAAACCCGATTATATCGAATAAAAAAAAAGTCGAGTGTACAACTTTCCGTAAAATTGCCCAAAAAGACAGAGAAAGATATTATTCGGCCGTACAATAGAGACTCGAAAATAACTAAATGTGTGCACCAACATATGATAACAGACCGATCACAGTTAAATATGGCTCCAGCAGCTGTTATTCTATAGAAATATGACAAACTTTCTATACCTACGCTTAGATTTTAACGACCGCCTCCAGAGGAGTCGCTAGCCCATGTAGCGCCCGTGTACAAAAAAAATTCTAGCGCCCCCTATTTAGTAAGCGCGCGGGCAAAATGGAATGGTAGCGGGCGGCGCTCGGCGCCCCCTAGGACCGCTGCGCCCGTGTGCATCGCACACCCTGCACCATAGGTAAAGACGTCTCTGAACGCCGCTTACGATTACAGACGGTTTGGTTCCACCCACCCTAAGTTACGGCCATTAACTCACAATCCAAGCTTCAGCCAAGTTGTTCTGTTCCACCGCTTGTCTGTATTTATCCTGTACAGGTTTCGCGGCCAGCAGGCCTTGTTGGTCGAGCAGGCCCCAGTGGTAATACACCGTCGCGAGGTCCACAGCGTCGATACGGTCGATGATTGAATTGCCCATCATTAGGCCCTGTCAAATCATGGTATCAAGTTAGGACTATTATACAAAATTAAAGTCAGTAATAAATAAATAAATAATTAAATAAAAGCCATTCCTGAAGAGTTTTACATCTCTTTTTCTCGTGCGCGAAAGGCATCAGCGTGTCTCTGTCTAGGGGGCGTTTTCGACTCAAATCAAGGCATCCCCTTAGTGTTTTTTTATGCAATGTTAATATAGGTAGAATTGCATGAAATGCTATTTTTACAACAAAGACGTGATATTGTCAATATCTTACACCCCTTTTCTGGAGATACAAAGCGAAGGAACAAGCATTGCCTACTTTTCTTTGGTAGAAAATCAACCCTAAACGGTAGCATTTTTTCGCATCAGTCCTCGTAGCAAACTGATGGGAAGGAAAATTCTCTGTAGTCCGCACACGTCGATGGTGCGACAAAAAATTACTAGTCGTTCAAGTCATCATAGGGCCAGAGAAATTACCTTCAAATTGACGGTGTCATTTCCAGTGGAGTTTTCCTCTAAAAGTTTGAACCCGAAAGCCGGTACGTAGCGGCCCGCGTAGGACTCGCCGGCGATGTACAGCGGGGCGTCACGTAGCTCGGGGAAGATCTTCAGGAACTGTTGTATGGCGCTGTAGAGATGCTTGGAGCACTGAAAAAAAAACTCTAGTGGATCGTGGATCATACAGATACTGAAAGACAAAACATCTCTCCTGTTAAGTATTGAGAGTCAAGGACGAGCTTAAATGTCTGGCTGCGAGTGTATATCGCTATGGTGGCGGCGATCGGCCTGTCCTTTACCAAAATCATGGAAACGAACTAATTTGGAACAGATAAGATTATTTTCAACTATATTTTGACGTGAGCACATTCACACGTTCAAATAAGGCAGTTAGAAAACTCGTATGCAAAAGTCAATACGTCGGGATCGAAACCTAGACGGTCGTCTGTCACGGCGGTAAGCGCGATTGGGAATTGCGAATTGAATTGAATGCGCGGTCGGTCTGTGCAAATTGAATACCACCACAACTGACGCCGCGCCGCAATGTGAGTCGAAACGATCTAGCCTCTTTCTATGTTGCACGGTGTGAGTGAGACACGGGACGCTAAGTCGCGAGCGAAGCGACTGAACAGCATGTTGTGCTAGACGTACCTAACTGACGTCTCATCCACAGACTCAACAGTTATTCTGTGGTATGGGTACGACCCAGCAATGCATCTACATGGCATTGTCAGGTGACAATTACTGCTCGGCTACGACTTTGGTCTTCAGCGACCTGCGACCAGCGTTTTATCTGTTCATTGCGCGGTCGAGATGCGCAACGCACTGTGGTTAGTTGGGATCACGCGCAATGAACAGATAAAACGCTCGTCGCAGGTCCCTTAAGACCAAAGTCGTGGCCGAGCGGTTATCTAGAGTCAGCCTATTAGTGTACATGCGGCGGACAATAGTAAACTTGTCATTAGCTGTTTGCTATTGTCCGCCACCGCAGGCCACGCCAGTGTGTTGCAGGCCTTATTGTTTACGACCATCCATATAAACCCTAGAATCTAGGGCCCATCAAGCCCATCTAGGGCCTATGAATTACGGCGGCTACCGAAAAATAATATAAAATTCTTGCGGTCTTCACCCGGTTGAAATACTGAAGCGAACGGTGAACAATGGATAAAAAGGGATTCTTTAGACTATTGCACGATTATTAGGTAAAAAAAAGTAAGCCAAATTGACCATGGTACCGACCGTTTCCATATTGTCAACGAGTCCGTCCCTGCTGTTGGTGAAACTGAACCCGGCGCCGACAGGGTTGTCCACGAACAGCATCGAGTAGTTGTCCCCCCACGACCACTGGCGTCCTGGAATGTCAAATACAGATCTGACTTAATAAATATTTTTTTATTTAGGGACAACCTTACTCATATCGAACTAATCTCAAAATAAGCTTATTAGTACTAGACGAAGATATAGATATTTCATGGGTCCATATTGGCTGCCATTAAATTCGTGATCCTATTTTGTTTTATACCAACGTATTGTAGTAATAATCATCGCTAGTCCTAATTTTTTTCGTCCTAACTTTTTTGTTCCTAAATGTCTGTAAGTATCATTGGAAGCCATAGTGATCAATTGTCCTAAAAAATTTCTTCATAATTGCATTACTAAGAACTTGCTTGAAGTCATGTACTCGTATATAAGCGTAACAATTTTTTTCATAACAGACATGCATCATAATTTTGTTAGTCCTAATTTTGTTTTTCCTAATGAATAAATTATTTCGCTAAGTAAATAAAAAAAAATCGGTCCTGGCGCTTCGCCGGCCGCTGCCGCGGCACGCTCGCTTCGCTCGCTCAGCTCGCGCGCGTAAAATCGCGGTACGACTAACACTCCTCCTCGCTTCGCTCGTCGTCGTACCTACACGGACCTGCCTTAGGCTACGTTCGCACAGACAGGCGGCTTGCTAAGCGTCTAGCTAGAGCTTTGTGGTCTCGTCTTGTGCCTTGCGATAAAAACAAACACGTTTATTTACTTCGATAACGCCAAGTAACATGTATGAGGAGACATATTATGAAAAACAAATTTAGGATTAAATAAAGTATGACTAGTGTCATTATGAATTTAAATAAAACGAACAAGTGAGTATTATGATAAAAAAACGTATGAAATTCAATATTAGGATATGAGAAATTTATGATTATTGTCATTATGACTTGCGATCGTTAGGAATAAGTATTATTAGGACTAACGATTATTATGGCATAAAATTTTATGAGGAACATTTTTGGACTTCCAATAATAGGACTCGAAAAAATACGTGAAACAAAGCGCCCGCATACTTCATAGAACAAATCTTATACTCTAATTATACTTAAATCTATACTTAAAAAACATCCAATACTCGGAAACAAATATTCATGCTCATCATCATCATCATAAACAAAAGAGCCGGGCTCTTGTCGGTGCACAGTGTGGGATTTTTCCTCAATTTTGCGAAACACTACTTAACTGTTTAATTTATGTACTTTATCAAATGATAGCGAACATTGAAACTCCCGCGGTTCTATGTCTCATAGTTTTTGAGATTTTCGATAAATCGAGAAACAGCCATAGAAGTCCATAGAAATATGAAAACTATAATTACTCACATTCCATGCCTCTTTTTAAAAGCATCCTTTTAAGTTAATATAAAGGTAGTTTCGATATATCAATATGATTCACTAAAAGTTTGAATTGATGACTCTTAGAGGAAGATATCATCAATTTCTAAAAATTTAAAATATTTATTTCTCGATAATCTTACATCGGTCGCATTTTATTTAACAATTATTTAATGGTTTATAAGAAGCATTATCACTACGAAAAAAAAGTAAATGAAAATATGGCAGGATTCGCGAGATATGAATTTTTAAATATTCAAGTTAGGGTTGTCACACACTAGGTAGGTTAACTTTATTTTCAGTTGGGGTGTGGCGTCACTACTTGTTGCAAAATCGTACTATGTTTAAAAATAGAAACATTCGAGGGCCCGTACGACAAAAAGCATTACCACTAGCAGAACAGTTGTGTCAGTATACTCTGTTGAACCTCTGATGAAGGGCATATTGCATTGGGAAGGGGTCCGCCCTCGTCAAGCGCTTGCTGAAACCCAATGCCATTACATGATATCTGGAGGAGCGGGGGTGAGGCGTCATGGAGCCGGTAAAGACCCATGGCGCTGCTTTGCCTCAGCAGGAGCTGACCCGTTCTGCTGGGGGACGTCCACTTCCGGGCCTCGACCGGGGGACTTAATGCGAGAGGGGCAAGAGGGCGCCAACCCTCTTGTTGGTCAACGAGTGGCAAATGAAGATACTCTTCAACCTCCGGGAGCATCATCATTAACGATAGGAGATGTTCACCCAAAGAATGCTACCAGACTCGATATTTACAAAGTCTTGGTAGCAGCTGCAAATTCTCATGGAACGAAAACCAGACCCAAGGATTTAGATGTCAAAGAACGAATTAGAGGAATTTTCAATTACTTGTGGCCTGATAGGATTTTAAGGAATATTGATCAGAGTGATCAAAAAATTAATGATTATGTAACAAAATTTACCCATAAATGTGAAAAGTTTTATTTACTCAGTGGTCGAAACATGTCTCGCTTTTGCAAAAAAAAATATGACTGGCTTGCAGTTTTTTTTGATATAAATTTATTTTGCTCACTTCGGTCGGACAGTAACCCCATTCAAAATAACATAGACCAGGATCATTCAGTCCAGCTCGCAAATCAAAGTACTCCATCAACTTCAGCTCCAGCTCCTAGTCACACTTCAAATGAGTGCTTTACCGAAAATGACAACTCTATGCGTGATTCAACCGCCTCGACCGAGGCTCAAAGTGAGTATCAGAAGCGGCGTGATCTTAAACGTTTACAAGAGTCACTTGAAGGCCACCCTTCATCAAAAATTATTAAAGCAATCTCAAAAATTGTAATTGATGATACAGGTGAAAAACTATCAATAAGTGCTGCTCACGATTTTGAATTTGTTGTCAAAGAATTATTAAAAAGCCCTGCTCACGCCAAAGAAATTGCCGATTTAATTAGATCGAAACCACAAACTAAACCTTTAAGTGCTAGCGAATCCCTATCTATGGTTATAGATAGAAAGCTGACAGTAGACGATTACACTTCCATACAACAAAATTTAAAGCAACGAGGATTTAATGCTTTCCCACCCTACTACAAAGTGCAGTCGGCAAAAAAGCTCTGTTACCCAGATGATGAAATTATAATAACAGAAAAAGATGCAACAATATCATTGTTCAGCTTGCTCTTACACACTTATCGACGTTTAGTCGAATCAAATGATGAAATCATTACTGCATACTCGTATTGTGAAAAATTAAAAAAAGAGTCGATAGAATGTACATTAGAGGGTTCTTGGGGTTTTGATGGGAGTACGGGTCAATCTTATTATAAACAAAAATTCACAGATGGTGATGATGACGATGAACATTGTTTGTTTTCGACCACGTATATCCCACTTATTTTAAAGACATTTGATGGTTTTGTTCTGTGGTCTAACCCAAACCCACAATCTTACAGATACTGTAGGCCAATAACAGCATTTAGGCCGTCGCGGGCGGAAGTTAGTAGGGAATATTAATGTGGTGGTTTCTTCCCCACTGGCCTTCCATACATCGCAGTGTAATGGCCCGATATATACCTACGAACACTTCTATTTGGTCAAAAGTCCTACCGGAACCCACTTCCTCGGCCTTCTGCCAATACTGATGCAGTTGCTGCTCTGTTCCAGGGAATGCTTATTTGATGGCGGCGTTTACTCGCCATGTCGCAAGGTCTTCATGAGGCCTATGTAGCTTTTATTGAGAAGTCCGTTCCACCGTCCAACCCATTACGCCCTATTAACCCTGCCGCTGCTTGATCAAGGACTGCTTATTCGTTATATTCGCAGCTAACCACCATATCTGATGGGCGTTCACTATCCGCCACCTGTGACCCCTTTGGTAGCCTGTAGCACAGCCTCAACCAATTCATGCTCATCACACAAATATTCGCCCTTACCGGGATTCGGACCCAGAACCTTCAGCTTCATAGGCAGCATATGCATATTATTTATAGGTACCCTTTACCAGTAGACGATCCAGGGTATAGTTTGGAGGGGGCTTGACACTGTTTGAGGGTTGGGCTTGGGCATAACTAAACATAGATGCCCAATTGCCCAAGGTTTTAATGATAAATCACCTTATATACCTAAGTGTTGCTGGAAGACGAACATCACTCTTCGATCAATCTTCGAAACAACTTGCGCGCACGCAGTCGCGCTGTGCTCGTGCGTGGGTGATCGTGCCAACCTAATTTTTGTCAGTGTTCGTAGTATCCTGTAGAGGGTCAGTTCTACGATGGAAAATCCAATTGAAACTGGTTTTTTTTCCTTTTTTTCAGGTAGTTCTGGAGCGCCTCTTCCAATTACTACGTATGGACGCCGGGGGTTCCCGAAGCGATCCCCGGGGGTTGAAACTGGCTTCAACTGAGCCCGATAGTTTTTACGGAATCGTACCTACCGAGCTCTGAAAGACGTGTTTCGTTAAGTCCAGACTACTCCAGACTGCACTGTTGGTATGAACTGTTTGTTTACACTTCACATGGTATGCAGGAACAATTGAGTCAATCTACTAGTTGAAGCGGGACAGATGCATTGTTAAATTCAGATGGTTGATGGGAAGTTATTTCTCAACAATGGTATCTATTAATTGCTAGCCGTTTTCCCTAAGCTAAATAGGTACGTGCCTACTTTACTAGCATAAGATAATGGTATCTGTTACTACGTCAATAAGGCCATTGTGGCCATCGGGTTGTTTAGTGCCACATTATAGATAATAGTAGGTCTAGTAGTGTTAGCTTATATAAACTGTTAGCAGTTTAAATTTAGAGTTGATGCCGTTTCTGTCACCGACGGGAACAAAATGATTGATTTGTTATTGATGTCGCGGTCATCACCGCAGGACGCTGTAAATTCGTACCTAATAGAATAGAATAGAATAGAATAGAATGTTTATTTGTAAAGTCATGTACATGAGATGTTTACATTATTATACAAAGGCTTCAATGACACCCTGTTAGGGCACACAAATGGTCTTATAAGTAACTTAATTCTAAATTCCGGGTCATGCTTCTTATTATGTGAAGAGTAATACATGTATATAATGATTAAACAATAATTTGACAAAGCAAATTTAATTTTATGTACTTAATTCTAATTTTAATAATTTTTAATGTCAAGAGTTAAGTATAGGTTATATAGTTTACTCAAATTCAATTTATTCAATTTACTTATAATTTTTTATTAAGTTACCTACTTTTATGATGCGACAGGGCTTCATCATTTAGGAACTCCTCCACTGAGTAATAACATTTATGAGTGAGAAACGTTTTCAATTTTTTGTGGATTTTTTTATAATTTGGTTCCAGTTTGATTTCATCGGGTATTTTGTTTACTATTCGGATACATACAAAATGAGGCCCATTTCTAAGGATAGCTAGTTTGGAGTTTGGAGTTTTCAGTTTGTTTCTATACTGGTTCCTGGTTTTGTATGTCTTCTTGTATCTAGTTTAGCTTCAAATAGATCGGGGTTTTCCCAAGCAAAAATAGCGGCCTCCATTATATATATTGCCGGAAGAGTGAGTAACTCGAACTGTTTAAAAAAGGGTCGGCAACTATTTGGTATCCGTATATTTGCCAGAATCCGTATGCATTTTTTTTGTAACACAAATAGTTCATGTGCGTCAGTGCTGGCTCCCCATAAGATCACACCTTATCGGAGACTGGAATAGATAAACGCGTAGTCTACGGATAGTACAGCCTCAAAATCTGCATTTAACTTTATCATGTTAAGCGCGTAGATAAACTTCGTTAATTTTAATAATAAATATTGTACAGATGCTATTATCGAACACTTTTCATTCAGTATCGCATCCCTACTCTAAGCGCCCTACATTCTGATGGAGGTGCAAAAACGCAGAAGTATTTCGGTTTTTAGGAGGAAGACTACAGATCCCCAAATTCAATTTGCCCTTATGAAAAGCAGTCACAAGTAGTCACAACGGACGAGCAAAGGAATATTGACGAGGACGTCAAAGGCGCCCGACCCGAGGCGGCGTAATAGGCGCCCTACATTCTGGTGGAGGTGCGCCCTACATCACCTACTTACCCTTACGTGTCCGCATCCCGTAGTCTCCACTGCGAGCGGGCATACCTACAGAAGGTACAGTTCCTGTACCAAAGTATGTTCTGACGACACGGTTCAGCCTATATAGCCCAACCGCTTCAGTCGTAGCACCCACAGTAGTTCGCTCTTTTATAATTGTGAGGGCGACTTTTAGCAGCCACAGTAGTTCGCTCTTTTATAATTGTGAGGGCGACTTTTAGCAGCCACAGTAGTTCGCTCTTTTATAATTGTGAGGGCGACTTTTAGCAGCCACAGTAGTTCGCTCTTTTATAATTGTGAGGGCGAGTTTTAGCAGCCACAGTAGTTCGCTCTTTTATAATTGTGGGGGCGACTTTTAGCAGCCACAGTAGTTCGCTCTTTTATAATTGTGAGGGCGACTTTTAGCAGCCACAGTAGTTCGCTCTTTTATAATTGTGAGGGCGACTTTTAGCAGCCACAGTAGTTCGCTCTTTTATAATTGTGGGGGCGACTTTTAGCAGCCACAGTAGTTCGCTCTTTTATAATTGTGAGGGCGACTTTTAGCAGCCACAGTAGTTCGCTCTTTTATAATTGTGGGGGCGACTTTTAGCAGCCACAGTAGTTCGCTCTTTTATAATTGTGAGGGCGACTTTTAGCAGCCACAGTAGTTCGCTCTTTTATGATTGTGAGGGCGACTTTTAGCAGCCACAGTAGTTCGCTCTTTTATAATTGTTAGGGCGACTTTTAGCAGCCACAGTAGTTCGCTCTTTTATAATTGTGGGGGCGACTTTTAGCAGCCACAGTAGTTCGCTCTTTTATAATTGTGAGGGCGACTTTTAGCAGCCACAGTAGTTCGCTCTTTTATTATTGTGAGGGCGACTTTTAGCAGCCACAGTAGTTCGCTCTTTTATAATTGTGAGGGCGACTTTTAGCAGCCACAGTAGTTCGCTCTTCCGTGTGAAACGCTCTAAAGTATGAAATGTACTCGTAATTTTCGTTTAAACCATAACAAATGGTGGTGAATGGCCAATCATATTAGGCATTATCTAATACTACCGAACAGGGTTGTCGTCCATGCTCTCATTCCTGCTTTTATTAGATAGGTAGTTATAGGTAATTATAACAAAGTATTGAGCTGCGAAAGCAGTCCCAAGATAAACATTTATATTCTTCGACCTCTCGTATCTCTCAATTGTTTTCTAAATCAAAGTTCTAGGAACTTGGAGTGTATTTACTTTACATCGTCGACTTCCACATTCGACTCGGTGTATCTACCTCCTCGCAAGTATGCGTTAAACCCATAACGGCACTTACAACTCATTACTTTCACTTTTGCTAGTAACGGAACAACACATCTTAATTATTGTTTCAATACCACGGCACAGAAAAATAAGCGTACAGCCTGCCAGTAAGATATCATGAAGGTACCTACCCTCTACCGTCTGTTGCAAGTTGCAACCCAGTCATTCTTAACCTTTTAATGACGAGGGCCCATTTGATTGTTTTTTTGTTTTGCCATGGACCACTTACTGTTTACACTTACTGTTGCCAATCTTTTATCGGTTTGAGGATTCGGTGTGGCGAACACTGATGCTGATGGTTCGTTTAAAGACTGGTGCACGAGAACACTGCCTATAGTTAAAATACACAGCATGTTCGGAATAATGATGTAGGAACTTAAGTGACTGACTGGACTATTAGGAAGAGTTTGAACCTGACCTTGTTTGAACCTTACATGTCTTAGTCCAATCTGTTTTTTTTAATCACCTCCTTAAGTACACACTGTCATGTTCCCGAACACACTGTCATGTCGTCTTTAAAAATTCAAAATATAAATTGTAGATACTTACGATTTAGCTTTCCACCAACGTATTCAAATGGGCCTATTTCATCGAACAATCCGGCCAAGCTGCTAGCTCCAGGCCCCCCTTGAAGCCATATGATCCAAGGGGTCTCATTGGCTGGTTTATCGGCCACAGGGAAGTACCAAAAGTATAAATTGGAGTTATATTTCTCGTCCACCGTAAGGAACCCGGCGTGGCTTGTGATGTTGAGGAAGAGCGAGCTATTCACTAGTGACGCTTTCCTCGCATCTTCGAGGCGGTTCTGTTGTATTAGTGGAGAGAGAATTAATGCTGGTGTGACGTTGACTGGCGTGCATAATGTTGGGGTGAGGCTGAAATAGAACAAGTTCAGGTTGGTGAGTCAGAGGAGTCACAAGCACGTTGCCGATCTATCGGTTTGAAGATTCGGTGTGGCGAACACTGATGGTGTGTTTAAAGAGAAGAAGAAGTGGTCTGCCACTTTTGAACCTCAACACGCAAATAGATAGAGTCGAAAACTGGTTATTCACTTTCTTGACTGCCTGCTGTACAGGATTGAATAGATGTCGAGTCCTACCTCGATGCCGTTTATCGTCTAGGAGAATTGTTCCTGCCTAGCAGCATGGCTATCACAGGACACCCAGCGAGCAGTGTCGCTTAAAAAGAGACGGATAGTCTATGTCGCAGCGACACAGCTCGGGGGCCGTCGTGTGATAGCCGGCGTGCAGTTATGATTGGGTTTATTTTATTTATTTATTTATTTATTTATTTATTTGAGTCAGGCAACAAGGCCCATATTTACAAATACCTTACAGACTAACATACATATCAATATACAAAACTTATAACATAAGACAAATACACGTTAAGACGGCGACGCGCGACGCAAGTTCTGGGTGTCAAATAACCGGCCTCGAAATCGCCGGAAAACTACACCCTTCGGCCAGATCTCCTCCTTCATGAAGGTCGATAGCTTGTCAGTTGGTACTCTCACCACAAATGAATTGAAACTCGGTTTGTGGCGGGACTCCAACCTCTCAACCCTCAGGATGAGCTTGGTCTTCAAACGCAAGTACTCGATGATCTGTTCGGCTTTCGTCGAGTAGTGCAGACGGGACACATATAACAATGTCACCGGGACCGCGGGCTATGTCGAACATGAAGCATTTGTCCCTTTTGCAAGTGCAAGACCATGATCCATCATTATCCATGCCATGATAATAATATGAAATTGTGATAATATGTGACACGTATTATTAATATGATACGAAGGACACATCGTAAAGTGGGTGACAGACGGGCGAGTAAGTTCGCGTACTTACGGCTCGACGACTTTACTCACCTGTGTGTCATCGGAAGTACGCGTACTTTAAAACCGCCGAGCCAGTTTTTCGACGATCCAACACGTTTGAATTTTGCTCGTAGCCCGCCTGTCTGTCACTACCGCGAGCCGCGAGCCGCCATTTTGTTTGTGCAGTTAGGGCGAGGATCTTGTGTCACTGACGCCGAGCCGAGTAAGTTCGCGACTAAAGCTCGTACGTCTGTCGCTGACGCCGAGCCGACTAAGTTCGCGACTTTTAAACTCGCGATTTTAAAGCTCGTACGTCTGTCACCCACTTGAGGAAACCTGCATATTACATCTGAGAAGAAAATCAAAGGTGTATGTGAAGTCTCCAATCCGCACTGGGCCAGCGCGGGGACTACTGCCTGTTTCCTCTCATCCATATGAGGAGGCCTATCCCTGGCCTATTGCTGGCAGTGGGACGCATATGAGCTGATTAGAAGCTATTATTATTTACTAAACGTGCCCGCGGCTCCACCCGCGTGAATGAATGATATAAATGTATTTGTCACAATTAAATTGTATCATGTTCAGACCAAATGAGTCTACTTAAACGTCAGGTATTAAGCGAGACCGATCCGAACGTTAGCCGAAACATTTCCGAACAATGGCCGACGGTTCAAATTGTCAATGTTATCGAGATTTCAATACGTGATTGTAGAAAAAACCCAACAGAACCGGGAGCCTTTACGCTCTTATTCTAAGGTAATATCCAGCAAATGGATTCTAAAATTTATTTCTCGGGTTACTTGCGTTGTTTATGAGAATCGTGACGCCGGAGATCGTGTTTTATGTAAGGCACTATCTCGCTCGTTCCTTCGTGTTGTATCCCGTTCTGGTTATTCGATTTTATCTATTAGATTATGAATAAATTAGTATTGAGTACAACGCTTGCTAGTAGGTAAGGGACGAATGCTTTATGTCTGACAGAAACGCAATCACGCTAGCTAAGCTGTTATAGTTGCAACTTTCTAACGCCGAATTTGTTTGCTGGCGATAAAATTCACACCCTCGCTTCCATCATGTCAGACCCACCATACCCATGAGTATTTTTTTTAATGGTTATTGTAAGTTATACGGATCTAAAATGTGAGTTTCTTTATATTCTTTCGATGTTTCATTAAATCAAGTTGCACCATGGTCATGGTGGCGGATACCCAAAAAAGACCAAATAATACGGCAGCCCCATAGTTACCAAACAAAACCTAAAGTAGGGGACTCTCGCATTAGTATTTATGATCCTCAGTGTTCAAATTGAACTTTTTATACACTTTTCAACGAATAATTGTAAATTTATCAGTTCGTAATTTTTTTTAATTATAAAAAAATACTAAATGTAAATATTTTCAAAATTGCTTTCTTTGGGGTGGATATGAGGCTATTACGTATATCATTTTAGGTAAGTATATTTTACAAAATATGATTCAACCGTATCATATCTGGAGGAGCCCAAACTTGGTATATTTTGAAAATGATTTTTATTTTTATTTAAAACAAGTGACTGAAATATAATGATGCGATGTATATTTAGGATTAGAATCAGCTTAGTAAGCCCTTTCATTAGATACGCACCATAGGTTTCAGAACACTAAATTTTATTTTTTCCAATACTAAAAAAAGACGACGTTATAACTCCTCTCCTTTTTAGGGTCCCGTACTAAAAAAAGGTAAAAAAGGAACCCTTATGGTGCGACTCCGTCTGTCTGTCTGCCTGTCACAAAGTGAAATATCTCACGAATTACTTGAGCTATCAAATTGAAATTTGGAATGGTTAGGTATAAATGAGAGATATCCACGTACATGGAAAATTAAAAATTCAAATATAAGTACATTTTAATATTCTATGAAAAATTACGACTATGAGGAGGGGGCAAAAAAAATATTCAACTACTTATTATGTCAAGTGGGGTATCAGTTGCACTTTTTGAAACAGTTTTTCTTTTTTTTTCTACATTGGTAAAATTTCGATCTATGAAGGAAAATGTAAAAAAAATACCATCGCCTCCCCCCCCCCCCTTATCTCCGAAGTTTTCCAATCGAAAAATTTGAAATAATTACTTGTGATTAAGATAAACATATATGGGGCCGATAGATGGCGCTGACCCCATTCCTAAGTTAAGATTTTTCTATAATTAATAGGGTTGGGACAGCTATGTTTCAATACGAGTAGCAGGTCAAAAAGAGATCGCGATTCAATTGTCTTGTTAGTTCGATGGTCTTGGGTGGGCTTGGTGTAAAAGGTATTCATTGTTTTGAAATTGAATTCCGTTGTGTTGGGTTAAAATAGGTAATTTGATAAATATTGGGACATTTCTTTATCTTGAGTTAATTGTTACTTAGTACGGAACCCTCGGTGCGCGAGTCAGACTCGCACTTGACCAGTTTTTTTTTGTTTTATCTTTCGTGCTACGGGTCAAATTGATTCGTACCTATGGCCTAAAGATCAATCCCTCCGATTTTCATACTTTTAACACCATTTGCAGCATATTTTTGCGTACCGCTAGGACTATTTGCTAACTGGCATGGGTAGTACTTACATTCATTTTAATTCAAAGGTAGAAAAAGGGTATAAATTAATTAATAAAAGTGGTATAAAACTTGTTCTAATAATAATATTTTTTTACATAAATTGATAGATATATGGGCAGCCGAATAAAAATTACGTAAGTAAAGGCATAACTATCACGATCTTAATCCGTGTATAATAATAACCATTAAAAAAACCCCATTCATTAGGTATGGTGTGGTCATTTCTTTATTTTAGAAGGTGTTAAGTAGGTACTATTTGATACCTGACCTCTTAATAACTGGTCGCAATTAGAGGTCATGAAGCTGGTTAGTCAGCACCGTGAATGCCACAACAGTATCAACGTATTAAGAGCTGCATTTTTTTAACAGTTGCCAAGTAGGTACGTAGGTACGAGTTCTTTTGGTCAAAGTCTCGGAATATCCAGGCGAGGGGAGCGAATGGATGCATTCGCTCCCCTCGCTTATGTTGTCAACTGACCATTTATTCGCACGAATTGATTTGCCTCGTTAGTCTCGTTACCTATGGAATAGAATTCGCTCCCTTTCATCTGTATTTCCTGAGAACTACGATGTGGGTGCCTTCAAAAAAAGAGTGAATAGGCTATTACTGAACCAGTGAGCTTTATCGTAGGTCTTTTATAAAAAAATAAAAAATTGCGAATTCGCCATGGATGTAGGTAGAGGTTAGGACCACTTCGAATTTAAAAGTACCTAGGGTGACGGCACCAATTATGGACATTTTAAGTACACCCATTTAGTTTTTTTATTATAGTGACGACGTTTTTGACTTTACAAAAATGGTGTATTTTTTTTTCGATAACGAAATATACGAGGCACATTTAGACATAACTACAAAGACCGTATATACTGCGAAGATTTGAAAAAAAATACATATTTTGAAACTTGCTAAAACACCAGTAATGTACAGCAAAAATCCAGTAATGGACCTCCATTCATGGACACTACCAATTATGAACATCCAGTTATCGACACGCTACCACCGGTAATGTGGAGACCCTTAAGGTGGACAGTGTGAATTGTAAATGACACCAGATACTTGTAAAATAAAATAAAAAAGCAAGTCATATCACAAATCAACTTTTATTCATATAATTATTGTTATTCACAACTTATTTAAATGTGTCATTATTTTGAGCATATCAGTTTTCCATGTAACCATTAGACTTTAAATCAACCATGGTGGACGTGTACTGTAGACACCTTCTCTCCCTTTCGAACAGCATCCAAAGCTCTCCCCATTTGTTCGAGGGTGTAATTTTTCTTTGGTGCCATCTGAGACAAAACAAGGAACCCAATTATGGACACATAAAAATACCCAGCCTTGGACGCTTTGTCCACTATGGGTAAATAAAGAGTAATCACAAAATCATTGCAACTCATACATGTAGATCAACAAAAGAAATACTTTAAATCAATAAAATAAAATAAAAAATAAAACTATGAGTTTCGACACATGCCCATTACTGGATTTTACTAGATAGCAAATCCAGTCATGAACAGCCCGCTTAAAAAAAAAGACTGCATAATTGATAAATTCAGTTTAGCTAATTTTACTTGCATTCTATTATATTTGAACAAAAAAAATATATCATTCCACTATATCACAAGACAAGGAAACTATATGCACAAACCTGTACTCACCTCCTTAATGATTTCAGCAATAAAAACGGATTTTTTGTGAACACGGGCGACAGCAGTATTTCACGTTGCTGCCATCATCGAACAAAATGGCCAATTTTTGTGACGTATGTCATTATGACAGCTCAAGGGTCTATTGGTTATGGTTTAGTGCTCAAAGTTTGAAAACGTAGTGACAGTTACTTAATATTTTGGTTTAGAGAAAAAAATGTCCATGATTGGGTGTATGTCCATGATTGGTGCCGTCACCCTAGGTATTACTCGTATTTATGGACGAACCGTCATACTCATGAATATTGATCATTTAGTCATACTTTTATTTCTATTACTATACCTACTTGTATCCAAGGACACACTACCACAACAAAGGTATATAACTAGGCACCTCCACCATGTTTACTAACAATAAAATTAGGTAGGTTAACTACCTTGTTAGCTCCTTTTCCTAATACCTAGTTACACCAGGTAGGTATCTGATAAAACGAGTCGATTCAACCACATTCAACAAACGCATACTGCACTATCAAAAGTATTTATGTACAATGCATTATCAGGTCCACAACCTTTACCGGCATGCACCACGCCACACTTCTGCCACTTGGTAAACATTCGCGTTCCGACAACATATGTGAATACTTATCCTCACCTTAAACATAAAATTACTATCACGATTCTTATAATCATATTGTACTTTAGATACTAGTTGACGTTTTATCTTTAGAGGCCTTATATTAATCGTGCACGGTTTAAATATAGCATTTAGAGTGAAAACGCGCGTCGCGCACACGCACGCGATTCATGGCTCGGCGCGGACTGACGTTGCACCTGAGTCTGACATTCGCTGGCGAACGTCGTCACTAATGCAAGCTGACTCATGCCATACGTCGGCTCGGCCGCTCCGCTCCTCATTACAAAATAAAAATAAATAAATAGGCAATAGGCTTTTGCTGTATATCGTACCCGGACTATCGTCATCTACTAAGTACCTATTCATACCAACCTACGACATTAAAGTGATCAAAGTAAAATATAAGATTGTTTTAAAAGTAGTGACGATGTATTCATTAGTTAAATTAAAACCAAAACCTGTACGCTTACCATGAGTTTGACAATGACGGCTTACGCTAACGAGTATCGAGTTTTCTATCTGTGCATCCCGCTCGTACTGACGAAGTGCAATAGAGATGCACAGATAGAAAACTCTATACTCGTTAGCGTAAGCCGTCATTGTCAAACTCATGGTAAGCGTACTGGTTGATTGCCCCTGAGACGTCACTTTGACGTTGACAGTTCTTTGTTTACATTTTTTATCTTTAATTTCATTATCCACCTTAGGAAAAAACACAAGTGAGATTTAGGTAAGTTACATATAGGTACCTACTTGAAATTATATAATCTGCTAGCTGATCCAGGCGGGGCAGCGTGATACCTAATTAAGATAAGTCGATTACCGTATAGGTAAGTAGGTAGGTAGGGTTGAAAAGTTTCGTGCAAGTTTTCCTCTTACTACACAATACCTACACTAGCTTTAAATAAGGATAACCTTTACTTAATGAGTAGGTACTAGCCCTAGGTAGCGTTATCCATACTAATATTATAAGTGCGTCTCTGTCTGAATTACCTCTTCACGCTTAAACCACTGAACCGATTTAGATGAAATTTGGTATAGATATTTTAAGTCCCAGGGAAGGACAATAGATTTTTTTGTTACGGAAATGATTCCCAGGGGGGTGAAATGAGGGGTTCAAATTTGTATGGAGCTACGATATAAACGAGTTCCACGCTGACGGAGTATCGGGCAGAAGTTAGTTTATTATAATGGAAGAATCTTTATGAAAAAATAATCGTAATACACAGTATCCGGGACTAGTGAATCCATATCAAGCTAGAATACACACAGGTGTCCACATCAAGGGGGTTATTTTTCTACAGAACAACGGTCACAACGCTGCCGTCACGAGAAGAAAAAACAAAGAACACCAACACATTTATTACCCTAAAGGTACCCAAACACGTTATCACTAGTAACATTAGTCAGCGCCGTGTTCAGTAGATATTTCTGCATGGCCAGGAGCGTCTGCTCGTACATCAAGTTTCTCGGGCCCACCGGCAAGCCGTGCGTGAACCGGGCCACCAGCGCCTGCGCCGGTCCTGGCACGTCCTGCGGCACCATGTGGCCCGCGCCGCGGAATACCACCTCCGTTAGACCGCCCCCGGTTTTGTGGTAGCTGGGAAAAGACACCCTGTTAGTGGGATTGGATGTTTTCACCGCCATATCCAAAAATGACACTTATAAGAACTAATAGACCTTCCCTAGGTTATTGGTTGATTGAAACGGCATTTCATTATATAAACAGCGTACACAGTTTCAGGCAACCGCAATTTCAATCGGCTGCCTCGTGACAAAAAACAATTGTTCATACATTGTTTATATATTTCCGCGCTGTTCGCGTTGAAGTTGCCTCAGCTCAAATACCGCGAGGCAACCGGTTGCCTCTTGGACACTGCGCGTAAATAAGCGTAAAGCGTACGCGTCATTGCTCTGAATAAAATGAAAGATGAATCAAAGAGAGACAATGTGATACTTACCCTGCATTTCTGCCGTTAAACACGTAAGGATACCGCACTGACTCCAAGAACTCTTCAGTGCCGTTCCACTTCCACGTTCGATAGAACCTGGAGGTTTGCAGACATGGCAGCATCTGGTCCAAATGCCCGCTGTGGAGCGAATCGTTCTTAACATAAGTTTGAAACCCATGCCCATGTAAAGGTTTTTCAAATTACAAGCCTCCATCAATTTACAAGATCATAAGTATGCGTTTAAGTAAGCCGGTGAAGGAAAATAAACGTGGTTTATTATTCCTTTGGGTTGAAAGGTCAGATGGTTGAAAAGTAATGCCTACGCCAAATCGCGAGATTACGTGCGAAACGGGAAAAACGCTAGAAGGATCATGAGCGGGTGCGCAAGTAAACTGTGAATATCTACGAAATCACCTGCATGCCTTTTGTACTAGAGGAGTTCCTTCAAAACAAGTGCTATAGGTGCTTTTTCTAGCAAAATAAACATTAGCATGGGAGCTCCATTTACTACAAGTGTTGCAAGCTTAAAATAACATCATTGACATAGCCTTACCAATACATCAACACCCTGTAATGGTCCAGCAACTCCTCGAGCATCCACTTAGTGCTACTAAGGAACTCGGGCGCCAACTCCATATTAACCGTCACATTCACCCGACTGAATTCAATGTCCCCCACATGTAGCGCCCTCTTCACATCGGTCTTGCCAAGCAAGTCCACGTATTTCCCGCCGGACATGCGGTCGCTAAGGAAGTTGTAGGCGTGCCTTTGGTGCGACAATAGGAGCAGTGCTGAGACAAGGCTGACCCATTTCTGTAAGAGAGGGTAATGGAAACTAAGTAGTGATCAGGACACATATTCCCTTAAAAAAGTGAGGTTTAGGTCTACCTGACGGACGTACAATGCGTTACGTGATCGACTTGCTTTTATTGGTCGAAGGGATGGAGCGAGCTTCTGAGTATTAATTTTGGGATCGAGAAGTCAGAGAAGAATAGTAGATTGTATAACAAGGGTCTACAACGAGATGGTTATTTTCCCGAGCGAAGTGAGGGAAAATTGTTCTAGTGGTAATATGGCTTTTAGACCAGAGTTTTTCACTTAGACTGCGAGAAAATAGTAACAGCATACCACTATGCTCCAGGTTTTTGCGTTATACTACCCGTGATGCCACCATCACGGGTAGTATAACGCAAAAACCTGGGCCATCGAATATCTAAACTAGCATAGAATTGCCAAAACAGATGTGTAATGTAATCAGCAATATGCAGAAAAACGAATTGATGTAGTAACGTACACGCTTAGCCTGGGTGCTCCTGTTGTGTGCGATGTCGTCCTGGAACCCGTCAACCAGCGGCCTGATGAGGGCCATCTGCGTCTGGTCTACCAGTCCGAAGTGTTCAAAAGAGTCCGCCATGTGAGCGATTTCTTCCGGATCAACCATTGCGTTGCCGAGCATCACACCCTGCGGATATTATTATAGTCGTTTCGGCGAACGGTTTAATAGCGAAGAGTCCCGACCATCACCTCAAGAGACTCTCGCTGGATAGCTCGATCAAGGGTCAGATACAGAAGGCGGTACTCCTGGATACTGCGCGAATAGTCAGGACGTTCCTGTCTCTGACGCCCTGACCACCGGCAGCTTAGGCCCGCGAGTTGGGGCCTAAGCTGCCGGTGGTCAGGGCGAGGTACCCTAGGTTAGATTTTTATAATGGTTTTATGTTCTGTATGTATAGTTTCATATTTCTCTTTTTATACCATTATTGTAAAAACCTAGCCAAAATTAATTTAACCTGGTGACCATGACCACCACATAAGAAAGGATGAAAGGATGAATTACAACACGTATGAGTGGGGTTCTACGGTTGTCTCCAGCTGTAGACGCATCCAATCCTCAATCAAGAAAGGTTAGGCAACGTGCTTGTGATAATTAAAAAAAACTACTAAATCGCATAGGAGGCTAGTAGAGTACCTACCAAGGCTGCGATGGTAATGTCCAACAATGGATTCGTTTTGTTTGGCACCTATTGTATAGTTCTCAAGAAGGATTCGCTGATAGGCAATATTTTGCCTAACCTACATTAGGTACGAATCTAATTTTTTGTACTCGTCGATTAAAATCTGTGTATTAAGATTTCATAGAGAATACTGCAACGTCACTCTTTTCGTCATTGAATAGTCTATGTTAGTTCCGAAACAACCGAAATAACTTTTTTAATACAGTTGCTCAAAAAGTGGTACTTTTTGTGGCTGCGTAGCGTACGAGAAGCTCAATTTCTCGAACTAGTGCTTTTTACTTTTTAGTTGCTCGCGCGGCGCGACCGTCGCGGGTGCGCGGCCTGTGCGCGGCGGGTTGCTGGCGGGGCGCGACCTGTTTGACCGCGCTAGCGGGCAGTAGGCAAGCATATTTTATCGCAATGATATATTAATTTATTATTTTTCACAATTATATTAAAAAACGTCGTTTACAACACGTGTGAAATGTCTTTTACCACTCGTACCGAGTCTTGCCACTCGCTTTCAGCTCGTGGCAAGATACCTCGGTACTAGTGGTAAAAAGACATTCTTTTCACACTAGTTGTAAAATGTACTATTTCGATACGCTCTAGACAATCGAAAAAATTTAGAAAATAGAACTTCGTATTTCAATAATATGTGTCCTTGATCCGATACAAAATTGCCAATCTATGGCGTTTCGGTACGATGCAGCGTCGCGTCATCTGTCAAAAATCTACTTAAACTGGCTGCTGTATCCAGGGCATGAAAAAAATAAAAATAAACTACGCCTTGTGATTGGCCAATCACAGCACAGTACTGCAACATTACGGACTCCGGTGGTGTGATTATCTATGGATTATCTTGTGTAAAAGAAGTCGGATATTAGAACTAGACGATATAGTAGGTACTTACGAAGCGATATTTACCTTTCGTATTAATGACTTAAATTATTAATTTTAATGAACTCGTACAAAAGGTATTGTTCACAATACTGTCATAATCAAGCTTTTTAATCTCGTACCTTACTTAGGCCACTCAGCAAGCTTCGTGGCCTAAACACGGTACTTGACTAAAAAGCTCTCTATTATAACACGATTGTGAAAAATACTATTGTATGCTAATATAGGTAGGCAGCTAACACGACCGCAGAGATCGTGCGAGGTAGCGAAGCAGTGTGCGAGGAAATAATCCACCGATAGAATTGCTTGCCTGGCTCATGCAGCCCTCGTATGTACCTCGCACAGTTTTGGTGGTTACCTACTCACCATTACATTGTAAAAATTAGGTACTCATGTTCAGCTTCTTTGAAGGTCGTGAGTACCATCGTAAGATTTCCAAGTCGGGTCTTCTGAGTTCCCTGCAACTCCAGCGCAGTCGCATGCTTGTTGCCGACAGTAAGTATATGTGCATTAATGACAAGTTAAATATAGGTATTTACCTGCATATTGAAATACGGCGGTTGGTCCCGGTGCCGGTGGATCTTGTGCGCCAAGGCCGGGACATACTTCCCGGCGTACGACTCCCCTGTGATGAACATTGGCGCACTTTGCAGCTCGGGGAAAATGTGGATGAACTGGTTCATAGCTATGTGGAGGTGGGTCGCGTACTGTAATAGGACATTTGTTTACATTACATGCTTCAAGATAGACCTTAAAGGTCATAGCTCACTAGAGCCACCCGTCGCCTGGCCCGCGCCGCCCCGCCTCGAGCGGTATTAGGTTTTCTTTATATGGATTTGTACGGGCATGCGCTCACTACATCAACCCCGTATCAACTCCGTAGTTTGTACATTTACGAGGCGAGGCGGTGAGGGTCGGGCGACGGGTGGCTCTAGTGAGCTATGACCTTTACGCTTCACGCTTCGATGATTTCAACGTATTCGTAATTCGTACGTATGGTAGTCAACGATTCTCGTTATTCTATCAACAAGTTACGTAATGATGTAGTGTATTGATTTGAAACCAAAAAGAACACATGTCCTTTAGATATTGAAATTATGATCTAAGCGCGCTCCGTTACTTTGTTAGCACTACCCAAAGGTTGTCTGGAAGAGATCTCTTTTTAGCGGTAGGACTACCGGTTGTTTCCTATGTACCTACTATTTTTGGTAAGCAATAAAGAATATTTGTATTGTTTATGGCGACGACGCGTGGGGCGGCGCGAGATGTGTGTTATCAAGCGACTGCGGAAGCGCGCACACCCGCCGTCCTGTTCTGTACGATTCTCACCGAACGGGCCAGGCCGGAGCGCATTTTATTACATGCACAGGAATTTGAACCGTATATTTGAATGCATCGTGCATCCACTGCGAGGCGGCAGCTACCGACGCGGTCGGTGGGGATTGTAATCAAATATGAATTGCATCTGCTGTATAGACAGTTCAAATTCCTTTGCACGTAATAGAATGCGCTCCGGCCCGGCCCGTTAAGTGAGAATCGTACAAGCAATGTCGTTGTATGAATAGGCGACATGGCGCCCCGCTTGTCCAGAAACGACTCAAACTAATAACAATTTATCTTAATATCAATACCGTTTCCAAGTCTTTGGCGTAGCCGTTAGGGCTCTCCGTGAAGCTGTAACCGGTGCCCACCGGGTTGTCGATGAAAAGAAGCGAGTGGTTCTGGATCCAGCTGTGGCGGTTCTCTAAAATGTAACATTCATTGTATTTTTTTGTATCTGTGTACGTATGCCACACACGAAACAACAAAAACTCTCTCTCGTAAGAAGTATTCCAACAAAATGCTCGTGTAATAGGTACATATAAATACGTAACTGTTTTTAAAACTGGGTGCTCGGCCCTTAGCCCAGGAAAATTACGTTTTTTTTTCAAACATGAATTTATAACAGCGTTTTTTTTGTTTGTTTAATTTTCAAATGTTTATCTAAGATGCCTTATCCAAGAATCCAACAAAATTTCCATCGGGAAGTAAATGTATAAAAAGGCTGATACTAACAATACGACGCTGATTGTAGGTACCTACCTAACTCTCTCGCGGCACTCTTTACGCGTGATGGATATGCCCAAATACTTACTTTTTAATGTCCCATACGGACTAACCGTAATTGGTCCCACTTCATCGAAGAGCCCCGCCAAGCTAGAGGCACCGGGCCCGCCTTGCAGCCACACGATCCATGGCGTCTCGTTCACAGGCTTATCAGGCACCGGGAAATACCAGAAGAACAGATGACAATGCAAACTCTCATTCACAGTCAGGAATCCACTGTAACTTTCAAATCCTAGGAACAAATCAGAGTCCACTCGGCAAGCGTTCCGCGCCTCAGCGACGCGGCCGTCTTTTATAAATGGTGTGAGAAGCAACGCTGTGCCATTATCGACCTTAGGCTCTATTGTTTCGCTTGAGCTGTTTGTATCTTCATAATCGCTTATAATGTTGAGGAAGTCCACGTCCAGGGCATTTTCAAGTGGATCCAGCTTGACAGGTTTAGCTGTGGTGTTAGGCACGGCTTTTAGTGCGTTGGCAACTTGGACGATGCTCAGAAAATCTACGTCGAGAGCGTCAAGCTGCTTGGCAGGCTTAGTGGTGGTCGATGACACGGGGTTGTCATTACCAAATTGGATAGAAATTAAATCATCATCGGTAATATTTTCTTGATCCTTGCTAGGTTTAGCGGCGTCTGTGTTCGACAGTGGATCTCTGTGGGCAACGTGTCCATCTACGTCAAGAGTGTTAACTGCCTCGGCAGGCTCAGCTGTGGTCGACGATACAGGGTTGTCATTGCCAAATTGGATAGAAATTAGGAAATCATCGTCAGTAATGTTTTGCTCATCCTTGGTATGTTTAGCGGCGTCTTTATACACTGGATTTTCGATTAAAGCGTGTTCCGTTGAGTAATCGGGTGAATTTCTATTGGGGTTAGCTTCAGTCGGAACATCTGTGATGTTTGGGGTTGAATCATCTTTGCTTATCTCGTTCGCGTGGACGGGTTCGTCGAATACTGAAAGTTTTCCACTTGTCCTGTAAAGTGTAACGTTATTTACGCTTTGAGTGTCCGTACAAAAATATGACAAAACTTTTCTACGATATCATACTTGCGTCTCACCTCTAGTAAGTAGTAGTGCTAGCGGTACGCCAAAAAAAGCTGCAAATGGTGTTAAAAGCATGACAATCGGAACGATGGATCTCTTGGCCATTAGAATCAATTTAACCCGTAGCACGAAAAAACCAAACTAAATAGGAGGAGTTAAGATGTTATCTTTTTTTAATGGGAAAAAAATGTTCTGGTACCTATCGTGTGTGGTATCTAATGAAAGGGCTTACAAGGCCGATCCTAAAAATATATCACATTATTATATTTCTGTCACTTGTGTTAAATCAAAATAAAAACCGTTGTTCCGATTTTCATACTTTTAACACCATTTGCAGCTTTTTACTGAATTTCGGGGTGTACCTACCGCTAGCACTATAAGTACTTTATAATTAGTATTTGCTAAACAATTGCTCATAGGGAGTTCACTTTTGTACTTAACTTTTCCTTCTTCAAATTGATATTATGTTGTTTTTGTACAACAAAGAGTTATTCCTTCTAGTAAAATTTGGCATATTACCCACACATATTTAACTAAGGAAAATAATTTTTATATTTTATGGGTTAAAGTTCAAGTTTGTATTGGGCCGGAATTCCGTGTATTATGATAAGATTACATATCTTGAAAACAGTAACTATACATAGGTAGGTATGAGATTCCTACAATAAAATTTAGTAGTTTTTTTACCAGGGTACCTGGTTACCTTTTGTTACCAAAGTTACAAAAATATGTATACTTGCAAGACTTTATTGCCTTAACATTAAGGTCGTGTATACATGTTTTTAAATTATTACCAACAAAAAAATGTAGGTAATACCTACCAAAATCGTGGCGATTTAATGCTCCCACACCTTTAACTATCAGGAATTTTAAAGAAATACATAAATATTTAATTTTACGTGTGATCCAATGATTACACCAGCAAGTCATCACGTAACGCATTTTACGGAAGTTAGGTAGACCCAAATGTAATTTTTTTTACGGAAAAATGACAGTTGGACTGTCCCAACGCGCTTTGGAAACGTGACGTGATTGGATTACCCCTCTGGTTGGTTTTTTTTTTCTAATTCTGGATAGGTAAATACTAAATACATTGTCTTTGAATCTGGTACGGTACAAATGGCAAATGGCATTTCCTACCAGGCAATCATTGGGTTAAACCGAGATTTAAAAAAAGTACTTAAAGAAATTTGCAAAATAAGCACAAACTCATTTAGATTTCTCTCTTCTCATTTCATGGGTTTCCTGGTTAGATCAAATATCAAAATTACAAGAGCATATACTCACGTGCCCACTAATAATAGTAAGAAGTAAAATATCGCCATTACACTGAATGAAACTACCATCAACACGAGATCACAAGTATGGACATTTCTGACGAACTGCGGAGTGTGGTGTATCACCAGTTATCTGTGTGAACTCCTGAACTTTACGCTATAATCGCGAGTGTCTTATTTTACCAACTTAGAATTCGTGTAAACTAAGTACCAAATTGTTATGAATTCGTTGAATTATAAGGCAAGTTTTTTATGATAACGGCTCCTGATTGTTGCTTAAAAGCCTACTTACCTACATGTTAATTAAGTTGCTGTAAAATAAATTTCCCAAAGAGGCCAGCAGGGGGAAAGCGGCATGCTGTAAACCTATTTGGGAATTTTGAAAACGATGACTAATAATCTCTATTACGAATTGGGAAATGGTGCACTATTGTAGGTAAATAAAAGTAGGGACCTAATTTAAATAAAAAATTCCATTAGAAAAGCAATAAAAAAAAGAATATCAGAAAGATATATTTGTGTACTTATAGAGAGAAAAACGCGGCCAGATAGATTTTTAACTGACATTACAGGTATGTGATGATATAAAAAACAAATGAAAGTCTTTTATATACACTTTAATGTTTAAAACTCTAGCTAAAACTAAACTCTCTATTTTCTGTATTAAATGCAAGTCGCATTGCTATTTTATATATCGCAATATTTGTTACAGATTATCTATTCTGTGCTACAGTCTTTAGATTTTAAACATATCAACAATCATGCACTAAAGACTACACACAGTAAATAAGTCACGTGATAAGACTGACGATGACGTGCATTCAAGTCATATAATCTAATAATGTTTTTCGCCAGTGCTTCCAAGTCTTCGGTAGTATAGTGGTAAGTATCCCCGCCTGTCACGCGGGAGACCGGGGTTCGATTCCCCGCCGGAGAGACTCTTTTTGCTTTTTATTTTCACTTTTTTTAGTGTATTATTCTTCTCTGTGATTCATAAGAATATCTTTAATTCTAGTCATAACACCTACGAGTTTTCCCATGTGGCTAGAAATTTCTCGAGTTGTTTCAAGAAATTGTTTTGAATATTCAAGTTTTTCTCTTTCTAGGCGTATTAATTCTGTAGTACTGTCGTCTTCATCTGTAACATGAAATATTAATATTTTTGAAACCAGTAAGTAAACTCATTTATTAAAGTTCAAAAAATGTGGTCTACTGTACAACTCGTGTGTACTGAATCCAAAAAAGACTGTGTATACCATATAATTTATATATTTTTTTAAATAAATAAATATAATTATCGAACCAGCTCACAAATTTTACGAGAATCGTTTGGGAAATGTGACCTGTAGGGGGGACTAAATTAGTGATACTAAGTTTTTTTGGAAATGCTGATCTAATTTTTACATTTCCAAAAAGCAAATTGCTAAATATGAGACGTCACACCAGGGTGGAGGGGGAAGCCAAATGTGACCATGTGTGACAAGGTAATTAATGGATGTGCCCATCTGAAACCTCGGAAAACTTCTATCAGAAAGGTAAATAAATTAAATAAGTTTTTTTAATACGTTAATTATACGCGATTACAGACGGTTTGGGTGCAACCCATTCTTAGTCTCGTTTAGTAACAATAACAATAGTGTGTTGTTTACCTACTTATCGAGAATATAGGATGTTTCGTAATTACATAAAAATATTGTGTAAAGTTTACATTTAGATAAAATTAGCCTCAAAGTAATAGGTACAATGAAATTTCCTCTCCTACTGATCAGATTAATAAAAACCCGGAGATAAAGAAAACTAGTCACATGGAAAACTTACCAGAATCTCCAGCCTTTCCAGCAAGCTTTCGTTTCCTCTCTAGAGGGCTGCTGGTCCCTACCTCATCATCAGCATCAGAGATGTTCTGGGATGAATGCCTCCTCTTTTTTCCTCTTCTTGGCTTTGCAGCAACATCTTTGGAAGAGCAATGTTATGTTTAAGTCGCATTGCTATTTTTTTTTTAATTTGTTATTATCGTCTTAGCGATATTCCTGATTGTGCCCTAAATGAGCCCGAGATTCGCTTTGACACCTAATCCCAAGATTTGGCATAGGCACAAGTTTTACGAAAGCGACTGCCATGGCCTTCCCATCCAGAGGGAGAAATAGACCTTTTGGGATTAGACCGGTTTCCTCACGATGTTTTCCTTAACCTAAAAGCTTACGGTAAATATTCCGTACACAAGTTCCGTAAAACTCATTGGTACGAGCTTATTCGAACCCACGACCGTCGCATGACAGCCGCAAGCCTGAATCACTAGGCTACCGTAGCTTACCGTAGTAACGCGACTAAAGGGAAATACCTACAACAGTTATTGAGTTCAGCAATTAACTCGCAGCTACAAGCTGAGCAGTGTAACTTTGACATTTGTGTTTGTAAGAAAGAGATTATAACATTTAAAAAAATTGATAATTTTAATCTGGATACCATGTTAGTAGTCAGCAGGTAATAATAGTTTTTTTTTATAACGAATTCGGAATAAAGTCAAGACAACGTTTTCAATGTAAAATGTAAAAAAATCGAGACAGAAATTGCATCTTACAGTTAATATAACGTTTTCACAGTCAATCAATCTGGTTAGTTTGATGGGCTTCGTCGGTTCTTTGTCTTGAAGTTATGGATAATTGAAGAGGGCGACGTCGCGTAATTTCTACAACACACATTCCTAATCTATTTCTGAAACTGAAGACGGTGGAACATTCTGTGCAAATGGATGAGAGCCGAGGCTCTGTTTATAATAAGTGTTATATAAGTACCTATATATATTTATGATGTCGACCATACCTAGGCGGTTTTGTATGGTCATAGGATTCATAGGTCTTTAGTTTAGGTACATGAATACCCATCCACAAATGCAACTAAATATACTGTTCAATAGAAATGCAACGGATATCCGGTTGCTCTCCGGTATCCGGCCTACCCGGCCGAATACCGGATAGTTGCGCACTATCCGGCCGGATACCGAATAGTGATTCTGTTTGGTATTTGTCTACTATACACATAAAACAAAAAAAAACTTATCTATTCAGCAAAATAGGCGGGCGCACGTGTACTGCATACGAAATAGTTCCGTACACTGACCTAATAAAACTCGTTTCTTGCCTAGAAAACGGTCCGCGCGAACCTACAATATGTAACAGGTTGAAACCTGCACGACGCGCCCGCCGCCAAACTAAAATGTAGGTACATATCATTAATATTTGTTTTTTAAGCAGTAACGCTGCTAAAGAAAATTATATTTTTTTTTCAATTTTTCCTTTCATTTAAAAAAAATAGTAACCTAAGGACATATCGTTTGGCCGGCCGAATATTCGGCGGCCGGAGACCGGATATTCGTCCGGTGATCAGGCCGAATATCCGGTATCTGGTATCCGGCCAAACAACTATCCGTTGCATCTCTACTGTTCAAATGTAACTCACCATAATTAACCGGTGCCTCTTCACTATTATCAGCCATATAAGATTCTTCCTCATCTGAAAACTTTTATGAAAATGATTGTATATCGCATGTTCATATGTACCTATTTTATGCATTAGTGAAATAACAATTATAAAAGACTACACAGACAAACAGAGCGAAGTGGAGAAGTAAGACGAGGAAAGCCGACCCCACCACCATATGGGATACATAGCTAAGAAGAGAGAGAGAGAGAAAAGACTAACATACATACATACATACATTCACGCCTTTATTACCAAAAGGGGTAGGCAGAGCACATGAAACGTATGTTCCAGGGCCAATTTTAGCATAAATGTGGGTATAAAATATCGACAAAACTACACTAACATAGTATGAAATAAAAACATAATGGATCCTAATTAGATTGATTCTTATTAGAAATTCTATTATTTCTATATGATTGTCATTTAGCTTTATGGTTGATGGGATTGATAATCTATTAGCATTAACATTCTCGCTACCAAGAATCGCTACGCGCTACGCTCGTAGCCGATCCTGTAGTTTTCCTCGTATGTAGCGGAAAGCGACTACGGCGTAGGCGTCCGCTAGGTGGGTTCTTGGTTGCGAAAGTGTGCGAAAACCTGCTCTTTTATTTATTTATTTATAGCAAAAGAGTCTAATTAAATAAACAACACTTACACTCGCACCCTCTCCCAGGGGGTCACTTTTGATAACAACGCCGGAGACCACACTCTCCCCGATGATCTCTAAGATAGTTTCCTCCATCTGGCTGAGGCTGGTGACTCCGTCCGGAGGCGGTTTGTTGCTGTCCCGAGCTGCTTTCAGCTCCAGCGCCCGGCGACGGACCCTATACTTCCAGTCACACCAATACTGAAGATGACAATTCAACTTTTTTGTACTCGTCGACCAAACTTCGTAAACCAAACTATAATCACATACTTTTTTCTATGGAGCTCCCAACTCAACTTTTTACAATTGTTTAGACAACTAAACATGAATTGGACCAATCACATGGCGCCTTTAGTGAACTATCACGAATTTGACCAATAGAACATAGCAATCTTCGTGGCCTAAACGTGGTCCACGACTGAAAAAGCATATATTATAAATAACGATTGCGTAATAGTATTTTATGCAATCGTTATGTTTCTCAGTCGAGTAGGTACCACGTTTAGGATACGAAGCTTGCGAAATGGCCTAATTAAGGTACGAGACTTAAAAAGCTAATTATATATCTATTTTATAGTTCAGTTCAGTTCAGTTCATTTATTCAAAAACAATACATTAATTGTGTTTGAATTTGTCACATAAATAAATAATTAAATACATTTAATTATTTACAATAATTAGATTACAAGTACATTTAATACCTACTACATAGTTTATTTTTATTCTACTTAAGTTAGCCGCATTTCTTCTATGTTATAATAACACCCCTTAAGGAGAAAGTCGCGGAGACGTAAATGGAAATGGCTACAGTTTGTGATACATTTGAGATCCAAGGGTAATTTATTAAAAAAATTAATACTTTGTATATGCGTGCTATGTTCAACTACCTGTAGATTGGGAGTGAAAGGCAGTTTCATATTTTTAGTTCTAGTTGCAAGTCGTAAGTCGGTCTGTTCTTCAGTTTCGTATCTAGATAAATATTTTATAAAATCAGTGAGTAACACGAGTACGTAGAGGCTTGGTGCGGTGAGTATGCCCAGTCTTTTGAAGTGTTCCTTACATGATTGTGTTTGTGGAATGTGGACCATTGTTCGTATCGCTCTCTTTTGTACAATAAAAACCCTTCTCATGTTGTACTGATAGGAGTTGCCCCAAAATCGTAGGCTGTATCTTAACCTAGACTCTACAAGAGCAAAATAAACGGCTTTGAGATGGTCAATGCTAATTAATTCTCTAAGACTTTTAAGAGCATAACATGCTGAACTAATTTTGTTGACGATTGATTCTGTTTCTGATTTCCAGTTCAGATAAGCGTCGACATGTACACCCAAAAATTTAACTTTATCTACAATTGTAATATTTTTATCGTCAAGCTTTACATCTATAACGTCCTTATTTCTAGAAGTAGTCTTAAATATTATGGCATTGGTCTTGTCAGTATTCAATTTAAAGTTATTTATAGTAAACCACTTTTGAAACATAGATAGTGCTTCATTAACATTTTTTTCTAGTTCGGAACAAGTTTGTGCAGGAATTATTGCATTTGTGTCGTCTGCGAAGGCCTATTACTATCTTTATTGAACAAGAAACAAGTTTAGAGACACTAGCTATCAGATCGTTAGTAAATATAACAAAGAGGATTGGTCCTAAAATTGAGCCTTGTGGAACACCTCTTTTCATTACATTATTTTTTGATTTGGTTTCCTTTATTTTCCCTTCCTCTGTATTTTTTAAAACTACGTATTGTTGTCTATTTTTTAAATAGCTATGGAGTAACTGTAGTGTTTTACCTCTGAGTCCATAGTGTTCTAGTTTCCTTAAGAGAATTTGATAGGTACCTACTTTTTCAAAGAGTTAACTGAACTAATTAAAGAAACTGGGTATCTTTTGAAAATCTAAGCCCTGCTAAAACGAAGTTCGTTCTTTTAATTTTTACTTTCTCATGACGGCAACCTATTGGTCGAATACTTTTTAGTTCAGTAAAGGCGCCACGTGATCGGTCGAATTTATTTTAGTTGTATACACAGTTCTAAAATGTTGAGTTGGAAAAGTATGTGATTTTAGTTTGGTGTACGAAGTCTTGACTCAAACATTAAAGTCGACGAGTACTTAATAAATACCATTATTGAATTTATCTGGATAATTTTAAAAAATATGATCATCGAAGCCACTTTGCAATGTGGGTTTGCTTGGTAATTGTTATGAAGCAATTACCTCTGAAAATTATCATCACTAAATATTTTCATACAGGCCATTAATTAATTCATTTATTCTATTGACATAGGTACTTAAAAGTCTTTAGAATTATTTATTTCACACGCATAAAAGATTCCGTACTTACTTTTAATAATAAATAATAATAAATCATAGTTTATACCGGTGTCATAAATAAAATAAAAGTATCTCACACCTTAGACCATCCTTTTCCATCCTTCACAGCACCATCCCTTATAGCATTTAGTTTTTTGGCACATAAATTCCATAATTTCAGTGAATGAAGCTTCCCTCTGCGACCCCTGGTCAATCCTTTAGCCAAGTCCTGGTGTTCGTTAAGGTAATCCAAAAGACCTTTCAACTGCTCCAAAGTCACTTGCTTTCGGGCCTTCAAATCTTGAATTGAAAGAGAATATTACTTTGGAGGACATCAGCATCACTTTTAAATTCCGAATCGAGTAAAAAAAAGACTATATTAAAAAGCCGGTGCTGCGCCTGTCATTTTTAATCAGCCAAACATGCTGCGTGCACTAATTCAAACAAACGAAAAAACCATTCCGAACGAACCTGTATCCATTTCGTAGAAGATTTGTGTCCCAAGTAAATGTTTATTTACTTATCAGTTATCAAATATAACTACCAAGTAACCTAAATTACTATCACATAACATAATTTGTGTTTATTTTGATCATATTTATTAATACACGTGGGTCAACAACGCAATCGTTTGTAAAATCGCGTTGATATCGTTCAGATCGATATTAGGACGGACCGCCTTGTACTAAAATCGGGACGTCTCCATCTGTTTTATCGACGCGCGTTGGCGGGAATTCAGTGCGCGCGCAGTTAGGTATTCGATTTTCCAGCAAACAGACCCTACAGCGCTTGAATCAAAGCCTCTAAGGATTCATGTTTTTGCTTTATACATTTGAAATTGTTAAATACGAAAACTTTATTATTTGCTTACAATATTTAAAATGATGTTAGCTCTAAACGAGTAAATAAGTGTGTACTGAAATTCAGGATATTATTATTATACTACTCAATTGTTTTCCGAGCAATAAGACTAGTGTTGTGTGTTTGCGTAATGTTTATTTTCGGTGTCGAAGCACGTATGATGAAAAGTTGATAAGTACTTGACCATATTCAAGTCCTAATTAATATTGCCTAAGCGGGGAAAAGCGCTGACATCGCTTAGTTTCATAATTTTCTCCCACGCAAATATTTACATCTCGCTCCATACATTGTGATAACGCGAACAAATCTAAATGTATATCCAATCCCGACAATTCTAACTCAGGAGAGGCATTTTTAATTTAGGTACGCCGGTCTAAAATCGTTCACGGCAATAAAATTGACAAGTGATATGATATCGGCTTCGCTTTGATTTGGTTCCTATTTTACTCGCGTCGATGATAAATACAATAAGGTACAGTGACAATTAAACCGATTGGACTAGTGTAAAAAAATGGTGATGGGGCTGCGATGGCGGTTTCAGCGGGTAAGTTTTTATTTGATTAATTAATGATTGAATATTCAAGGAGACAAAAGGTATGGCCGTCGTTTGGTGAACATGTATGATGATTTGTTTTCTGTTAAAATTGTTACGTGTAAGACTCCTCCAGTCTTGGTAGGTCAATGTCAAGGTGTGAAAAGCAAATAAATCTCCGACACAGAATCTACTCGAATAAATTGTGCTATACTTAAGCACCTAGCTGTGTGGGAAATGACGCAGTAAGCTTTGTAGTTACTACAAATAATACAACACAACTGTTACTACTGTTAATACAACTATTAAGAAAACGAAATGTGATGAAATGAACTATTTTGACTAATGCGTTCGTTTCCAGCCCAATCAATCAGTACTTGGGTTTCATTTTCTTTTGTGAAGGTGATTTCATTTTGAGGAGAAAGTAGGTAGGTACTTAAATAATAATTACATCACATCACATCACAAAGCTATTATTTATATAGAATTCCTACAAACTGGCTACCTAAGTAAGCGGCATGCACATTGCACGCTGAAGGGGCTCCTACGTCCCAACGACCTTCAGCGATCGGCTCCCCGCTTCCCCCCGCACAATACATTGTACTTACGTCGAAGGCGGGTAACAGCGCCACCTCGTGATCTTAAGGCGAATCTGTAACACAAGCTTATTCGATCCGTATCGACTACTGTTATAACAGGTGGCGTCGCAAGCGGCCTAAAAATTGGCGCTGTGGCAAGTGACTCTGCTTACCATGCATGAGATATCGAGTTCGATCCCCAGTTAGGTATTACCTTTTGATATTTTTTTGTATTAGGAATTTCTAATAAAACATAGTTTGGTTATATAATTAAATATTGTATGAGCATGTAGATATGTTATATCTGTATGCTTATACAATTGAAAAACTGCATACAGTTTTTCAAATGCAATTATTTACACGTAGGGTAGGTATAATAAGTATTATGTTTAGTAGTAGCTAATATATTTGGTTGTGATAATAATATATATTTCAAAACTATAATCGATTTTTACCTTGACCCTTCACTGCGAGAGTTAAAAATAAAACAAACAAATATATTTTTTATTTTTATTTATGATATCAAATAGACGACGATTAGGTGTGCCTAATGTCTTTTTAGATGAAATGAGATGAGATTAATACCTATAGTTTGCGTTATATACCGCATGCATGTTTCTGTACAGGATTCATACCAGGAATGAGGAGGGGGTTGGATTCTAGTAAAAAGTCAACAGAATGAAGTACTTACAACACTAAAAAGATTTACCGTCATTCACCACAAATGGAAAATTGACAACCGGAAATTATTGGTTGAAAATGTCGAAATGAACTAAACTTCGATCAATTCGAAAAACCACAAAATGGAAATAAAAAAAAAAGTAAATATATTATTTAGGCACAATTACCATTTACACTAAATATACTTTTAGTCCAATTTCAAAACGGTTATTTGTTGACGATTTTACATTTTTACCGAACGACAGTAAATCACAAAAAAATTACGTAGTAGCAAGAAGTTTTGGAATAGGTACTTAGATTATACAGGGTGACTGGTAGTTCGACGATTAAATTCCGCACTGCTAACAATAGATCGCTAGTCCTTCCGGTGATTTTTACCATATCGTATCATCATATAAGCCGAAAGACTGGACAAAGGCCTCCCCCAAAGAGTGCCTATGTGACCGGTCCTGCGCCACCCGCAACCCCCTTTGTGGAGGGCCTACCCACGCCGCGCCTTTTGGTACGTAGTCGCCACTCGAGAACCTTTCCGCCCCAACGGCCATCGGTTCTACGTGCAATTATGTATCTAATTTCTTGTGTCTTTTATTTCTTATATGTTAAATAAATATATTTTATTTCTTTCTTTCTTTCAATGTGCCACGCCCACTGCCACAAAGTTTAGTCTAGTCAGTCAGGCAGTGAGTGAGTGACTAGTGACTAGTGAGTGACAAATTTAAGAAACTTTGACTAGTTATAATTCAACTACTGGTTCAAATTGAATGAAATTTGAAATATAACGTGATTATACAATGCCTGCTTGGTTACTGAAAATTCAGGCTTCTAGTTTTATCCACAACGAAGTTTTTGGGTGGACGAAAATGGCCTGAACTGCTTCGAAAAAAGATGTTACGGCCGTGCCGCTGTTTTGCTAGACCTAGATAGGGGCAGAGGATTTTTTTTTTTTTTTTTGGAAGGTCAACTTTATACAATAATTGTTTAACTGTCCTGGCACAGCTGGTGTCCGGTCTCATTTTTATGATCTTGCCAAAGTTAGAGGCAGTTAGAAGCGACCGTCTTAGCTCCAACCACTCACTGGATTGACTTTGAAGAATAGTTTTTTTTGGATCAGATCCCTTTCTTCGTCCGTTTTATTTAGACTCTGCAAGTTTAAAGCTTTTAGTCTCTCGAATTGATCGTTAACCATATCCGGTTTGTGACAACTGTCACCGTAGTCACTATCTTTCAGTTTATTTTCTCTAGAAAATAATTTTCTTTTAGGTTTTATAATTTGAAAAGCTAAAAGCTTTACACATGCAGAACCTAAATAAAACGGACGAAGAAAGGGGTATAATCCAAAAAAAAACTTCTTCAAAGTTATTCAAGTGAGTGGTTGGACCTACGAAGGTCGCTTCTGACTGCCACTAACTTTGGAAAGATAATAAAAATGAGACCGGACACCAGCTGTGCCAGCACAGCTGGGTCACGTATCCTCCATAAGTCATGGAAGAGATAGCGAAGGGGATGCTGATGATGATGAAACAATTACCAAAGCAACTCAAAATTGTGATTGAGCAATGCGGCCTTTTTATTGTCAAAAACCTGCATTACCTAGGGGCAACACCAGATGGTTTATGCGGCGATGACACAATTGTCGAAGTAAAGTGTCCTATTACTGCATATAACATAGGCAAATACAAAGCTATTGAAGAAAAGATTCAGAAGGGTACCTACCCTTCTGAAAAATTTGGAAGACTGGTGCACTAGAAGTAAATAACAATCATAATTGGTATTAAGTACCTACCGACCAAGTCCAGGGACAATTATTACACATCACAAACCGACAAAGTTGTATATTTGCTGTCTGATCTAACCACGATCTAACAATCGCGAGCCGCTAAAAGTAAAGAAAATAAAAAAGAGATGACGATTTTTGGGATCGTAAAATGGTAACCAAACTTAGTATTTTTCTTTTGAGGATGGACGTGTTTTCTGGTGACACCTCAAACTGTAACAAAACATTCAATTTCTTAAAAAAACGTATAAATTTACTCACAAATGTGACCTCTTTACGCCTTTGTGGTCAACTGAGGCCATAACCCACTTAGCCCGCGGGCTGAGTTGACCGTATGGGCGCGGGCTAAGTGGGCTATGGGCTCAATTTATCACAAAAGCCTCTATACAACCGTTTAATTATCAGAAAAAAATTGTATCAAACAAAACAATAAACAATGAAATTACGTAATTACCTACTATCATTAGACGAATTCTAAAATCGTAAGTAAACTTCCGCATTTATTTAACTCATTTTTTAGGCCGAAACCGAAACTTCGGACGGACACTAGTATTGATTAACATACACTTACCTCAAAATGTTCTACATCATTGTCATCTTCTTGCGACATCATTTCAATGTGTGCATCACTAGCATCATGATCATTGATCAACTTCCATAGATTCTTCCAAAACGCTAGAAAAAATAACATCCATATTTACATTCATAAAAAATGTTATGTACGCTATTTAATTTCACCAAAGACATATTTTTATTAGAGTATAAAAAATTGCTATATTATTATCATAGCACGTAGAACCGATGGCCGTTGGGGCGGAAAGGTTCTCGAGTGGCGACCACGTACCGGAAGGCGCAGCGTGGGTAGGCCCCCGACAAGGTGGACTGATGACCTGGTAAAGGTTGCGGGAGTCCGCTGGATGCGGGTGGCGCGGGATCGGTCACTTTGGCACTCTTTGGGGGAGGCCTATGTCCAGCAGTGGACGTCTTTCGGCTGATATGATGATGATATTATTATCTACCATGGGACCAACTTTGTGTTATGCCATTGCCATTATGCCAAAAATATCTAACTTTTAGACATTTTAGACTGACGAAAATGTGTTGATGAACAGGTGTTTTATTTTTTTGCATAGGTAGGTAACCCAAAGTTGGTTCCATAGTAAAAGTTGCTCAGAATCACGGATAGATTCAAACTTTGCTATTTTGTAACACGAATTTGGAGTCACCCTGTATATTCATCTATGCGTTCGTACTCGTTACAACGCTTACCGACAAATCGCCTCGGACGAACTACTGTAGAACTAGTGTAGTTTGAATCGCACAATTGGTGAAACCTGCTCCACACAATGGGCTATCAAGGCCGCCACTACAGGACGCCACTATGCGTTAGGGGGAGAAAGACATACTTCTATCGCATTCCAACGCATAGTGGCGTCCTGTAGTGGCGGCCTTGATGGCCTATTGTGTGGAGTCAGTCAGTCAACACCGTCACTAAGTAGGTACAAAAGTTTGCCAATCCAGCGTAGACGCGCAGAGAAGTAGGTACTTACCTAGCGTCAAGAGAATGTCTTTCAACGGCCGCTGTGGTATCATTGCTACTTGCAAGCATTCCGTCTCCCACATGTTGTTCACTAAAAATTCAATATTTAGATTAGTGGCCACCACGCTTACAAAAACAGCTGAGAGCTTTTCAATGAAAATACTAGGTACCTACATTATTACTACTTTAGGATTATTAGCTTATTGTCGACGTATTGAAATCAATCATAGATTTTGATTTCAATACCTACTTATAAAACCTAATGAAAAATCGTAAAGGAGTAGGTATGTACAAGTATCATTTAATGAGGGTTCAGTAGATAGAACGCTCTATTTTGAGGCTTCAGGGCACCACCAGGAATAACGCTAGGAGGATGAGGATGAACCAGAAGGTACAGTAGAGTTCTCCAATATCTATACATACCTTTCAAAAATATCTAAGTTATTTCAGTACCTAACAATAAAGTCTCTGTATAGGTATTTTCGAAAGGTCTGTTTAGATATTGGAGAACTTGACTGTACCTAATATAAATAAACTCATTGAATAGGTATCGTCGGCGTAACGAACGGCCTATGGAACTCTGGGCGCATTTTTTTTTATAAATACCGACTATGCTCGGGTCGCTGGCGGAACAAAAATCAGCCGGTCTGGTACACACGTCAACAAGTCGCGCATCTATCTTTTATAGGTATTTATAGCGAAATATTTCCGTCCATCAGAATGTGCGATATACAATTAAAATTAACTAAGACAATTTATTTGTCATAAATTATAGTAAAACAGTAAATATCTTGGTTTTTGACGTTATAATGAATGATAAAAAAACACAAAAAGTTTGCCAATCGAGAGGATCGAACTCGGGCCTACTATATCCCTAGTCAAGGGTAGAAGCCACGACGCTATGCAAACATTAACAAATTAATCGAAATGTGACATCATTTACATTACCCAGTTTATATATTTTACGTTATTATTGGAGACTAATAAACAGGTAAACTAAAAAATGGTAATGTACTTACGCTTTGTTCATTTCCTTTATTTTGAGTTGAATTTGCTGCTTACATTTTTTTATTCTTCCCATTGTAAAACGAAATGTTATACGCACGACACGCCACAATTACCTACGTACGTAAAAGTTTAATAATTACTAACACGATTATACTACACAAATATAACAAATAAAGCGTCCATTTCGCACGTAGGTAATAACTAAAAACAAATCAGCGTCCATATCGCACTTAGAACTAAATAACAAATTGGCGTCCGCACCTCACTATCACTAGTTTTATAGAAGCGTCTATGTCGCAATAAATATTTATCACACCAATCAAACACAAACAATACAAGCAGAAATTTTAGGAATAAGCAGCGCAGCGTGAAATTCGGCGTGCGTCCGACTCGTACCGCTCTCGAATCCACACTGAATCCCCGCTCCCGTCGCCCGCGCAGGCACTCGCTCAATACGTACGACGCGAAAGTTAGTTTTTTGGTTCTATTTTTTTTAATAATAACTTTAAAATTGATATCTCTCGACAAAAGATAGAGACGACAACGAGGAACAGTAACATGTAGATTTCATATCAATAAGTACCCTAATTAAGTTCGAATATCAAAAAGTTGTGCTGCGTTGGGATGTGCTTAAAAAAATCATAAAAAAAAAGATAATTTTTCTATTCTTATTTACGCTCTTGAAAACCAAAACAAAGGATCAAAGATCAGTTTCGCATTAATTCCTTAATTGTATCCTTAGTATTAATGGAGAAATATCGACATAAACATCGACAAAAATGAACGATTCTTGTATGGAGCCCCTGAAGAGGAATTTCGGCTGCAGGCCAAACCATTTCTATATGCTTCAGAAGGACAAGTTTGGAATTTTCCATCAACTTTGTTTTTAACCTATATCCCAAGAAAGAGCAAGTTCTCAATTCGATTGTATGGTTTTTAGGGTTCCGTAATCAACAAGGAACCCTTATAGTTTCGCCATGACCGTCTGGCCGTCCCTCTGTCCGTCCGTCCGTCCGTCTTCGGCTTAGCTCAGTAACCATTACTACTAGAAATCTGAAACTATACCTACCTGTAAATCACGCTGACAAAACAAAAGAATAATATCGTAAAAAGTTTTTTTTAGGGTACCTCCTCTAACCTACACCTGAAGTGGGGATGTATTTTTTTTTCTCTTTAAAATCATAGTGTGTGGTATCGTTGGATAGCTTGTTCAAAAATGGGTAATCTAGTCAAGTTCAACGCAACCAAGACGCAGGCGTGTTTGTGCTCCACTAAACGGAGTCCGTTCAACTTGACACCAACTTTCCGAGGTACCCATTTCAGACCATCTGCAGCTCCTTGGCATGGACATCAAGTCCAATATGAATTACATTGATTTCTTGGCACAAACTGCGGCAAAAAAACTCTCTAAGTTGAGGCGGTACTTCATACCCAGGCAGCTTCTTCCGCTTTACCAAGCACAGGTCCGGTCATGTATGGAGTTCCGTTGCCACCTCTGATCAACGGATGAAACAAAAAAAATAAGAGTGTTTAAAATGTATTTTTCTGAAGATTTTTTTTTAAATTTTTTTTTGCATTTTTTTTGTGTTTCTATAATGTTAAAATGTAAAAATGTTATTGTTGCGAAATAAACTTATTTTCTTTCTTTCTTAATAACCAGGGCCCGTGCTTTTGTGCCGATGACGTAAAAATGACGACATTTTGCACACAGGATGTGGTGAACTTGTGATAAATAAAATAAGTTTAATGAAGCATGTTCGGTACCATCCAAAAACTGAAAGTCGTTACAATATTCTAGTAAAGATGACATTGTATATTGTATAGCACTTTTTATACATCCTCCTAGCGTTATCGGGAATAATGTTGTGCTCCTAAAGAAGCCCAGGGTCCGCTTTGACACCTATTCCCAAGATTTGGCATGGGCACTAGTTTTACGAAAGCGACTGCCATCTGACCTTCCGACCCAGAGGGAAAACTAGGCCTTATTGGGATTAGACCAGTTTCCTCACGATGTTTTCCTTCACCGAAAAACTCATTGGTACGAGCCGGGATTCGAACCCACGACCGCCGCTTGACAGCCGCATGCCTGAACCACTAGGCTACCGTAGCTCGATAGTATAGCACTTTTTATACAGTAGTTAAATAAATATAATCGTAAAAATACAATAACTAAACGATGGAACAATATAGTTACGACTATAGTTTTAGGGTTCCGTACCGAAAAAGGTAAAAAAGGAACCGTTATGGTGCGACTCCGTCAGTCTGTCTGTCTGTCACAAAGTGAAATATCTCACGAACTACTTAACCTATCAATATTATCCACGTGCATGGAAAATTAGAAATTTAAATAGGTATACACTTTAATTTTCTATGAAAATTACGAATATGAGGAGGGGGCAAAAAAAATCAACTATTAGGTCAAGTGATGTATCATATGAAAGGACTTGAGTTGCACTTTTTCCAAGCGAAAAATTTGAAATAATTACTGGTGATTACCTAAAATAAACATAAATATTACTGAACAAGTATAACTTTATACTAACTAACATAGCACGTAGAACCGATGGCCGTTGGGGCGGAAAGGTTCTCGAGTGGCGACCACGTACCGGAAGGCGCAGCGTGGGTAGGCCCCCGACAAGGTGGACCGATGACCTGGTAAAGGTTGCGGGAGTCCGCTGGATGAGGGTGGCGCGGGATCGGTCACTTTGGCACTCTTTGGGGGAGGCCTATGTCCAGCAGTGGACGTCTTTCGGCTGATATGATGAATTTATTTCAATCGTATATAAATAAATTAACGCCCATACAAATGTCGTGATAGCCGTACATCGTATCAAGAAAACCTGTTTCCTCCTTTAAAAAATACCGGCACTGCGTCCACTCCCGTTGGTGGTTTAAGCCCAACTAACCTATTAGGAGAACAATATTTCTTTGCTGTTCCGCTAAAAAACGTGCTGGTCTATTAGTGAAGATAAGATGCAACTATTTGCGTAAAAACATGCAAAAAATTACAGCAAACCACCACCAATAATGACAAAAACCTCGACACGTGTTTCGCCTCTCTACGAGGTATCATCAGGAGATGCTGGCAGGAGATGTTTCTTGCGCCACGTCCACTGAGCACTGTGCTCAGTGGACGTGGCGCAAGTTCAAATATTGTTCTCCTAATATATCATGGACTTCCGCAAAGTAACGCCTGATTCAATAAATTATCCCAACTAACCTGTCTATCGTATCGTGAAGTAAATGTAACGGTGGTATAATAAAAAAACAGATTTTAAGGATTTTGAGCTTGAGTCCTAATAAATGGGTCGCGCGTGGGACAACTACAAAAATACTTCACTGGTTTTAATTATTCACGCATTAAATTTGCAAGATATATTAATGAATACGCTAATAAATCTTCTTTATAACAGTACAAGTTGTTTATTTATACGTTGCCGTAGTCTATAGTTATGAATTTTTGTTTGAGCAAAACCGCAAGTGGGACACGCAAAAAAGCGGTAGAATTCGCTGTTTTACGACTTCAAATACATTTTTTTGCAGAATCAATGAATATTTAAGGTATTGTTATATATATTTTAAGTACTTTATAACACACGGAATACAAATATATATGAATCAATAATCTATGTTAATCTGACTTGAAATTATGGCCGTGGGACAGCAGAAACAACTCGTTTGAAAATTGACCCTTTTAAGAAGGGTAGTTGAGCATGATAAAAATATCCACGTGAACTTAAGACACGAACGTCCTGTTTCTAACACGCTTCAAAAAAGGAGGTTTTTATTACGATGTTACCTCTGAATCGAATATAACTGATTTGGTTTCGCTGTGTTTTTTTGAAATATTGTTAAACCGCCTCTCAATTATTTCGTATAGTCAATAACTTTGACCGGGTTGAGAGCCATGAAAAACATACAGATAAATATTATTTAGGTATACACTCATCTAAATGACGAGACCGAACACAATCGACGCGCCGTGAGCGCGCTGACGCGTTCGCCGGCTGATATCCCCTCCACGTCCGCTTTTGCCTTCCCCTCAGCACATTTTCAAACGAAATCCAACGGTTTCAACAATTTTTTTCGATACCTTTCCACCGATATTTTTGCATGGCTATTTTTTAGGGCTTACATATTAATTAATCTCGCGTCAGAAAAAAAGCCAATACAGCTGATCCCACATGAAAATTATTATTATTTTGGTATTTTTAACTATCGCTGGCAACCACGCGATCGATTTAAAAATTTTTTTGGGTGCACATAGTACAGAGCAACAGTTTGAAAAAAAAGTCGCTGAGCCCACATTTTTTTTCTTTTTTTCTTCATCCTACTACATCCGCACCCACCGCCCGCGGCCTGCCAGCACGAAGATTATCGGAAAAGGTGGCTCAGGGAAGTAGCTAACGGAGTTTCAATACAGCTGAAGCCACATGACCGATTTGGTCGCTAGCTCTTAGACTATAACAGTTTCCGAGTAAGTAACAGAAATTCGATGAAACGAAAAATCAGCGAAACCATGCATTTGGTGAAACGTTTGCCGGTTAAATAATGGGACACCCTCTAAAACTATACATACTTATGAAGTTTTAGCCCCTTCACTATTTTAAACCGATTTCAAAAAAAAGGAGGAGGTTCTCAATTCGGCTGTATTTGTTTTATTTTATTATTATTATTATTTTCAATGTTTGTTACCTCAGAACTCCGTCATTGATGAACCGATTCGAACATTTTTTTTTTGTTCGTATGTATATACATACGAACAAAAACTTCCAGGTGGGTCCCATTTTTTCAAAATTCAGTCAGATGATGGGATCCATGAGGAATTGAGGGGACTGCTCAATTTTTTTAGGAACGCGTGTAGTGATTTTGGTATTTTCTGTTATAACTCTTGTATTTACATCCGGAATCATAAATTTGGTGGCGAGGAACTGATGATGAAGACCACAGATGACTAATCGAATTCCTCAATTATGTACTTACTTAAAAGTGCAAAAGTACGTCACAGGTTCTGATAAGATTCCATTGAACTAGGAACTAATGAAGTGCCATTGGTGATGATCTTGGGGAATCGATGGAAGTCCCACATATAGCGATTCGGTTTTTTTCTATAGTAATCAACGCATTTGCTATCGGAAATCAGTTCATGTGGTAAATTGTAAAAAAATAGGAAATGTTCTCGTGGCTTGGTGGAGTACTAAATTGAAGTCGGTTAAAACTTTGTTTCAAAGTAAATTATTGTATACGTATACCTACACTTAAATAATACACTTATACGCAAAATACTGTTGTTTCAAGAAACTTTACCGAGATTTTTATTCCAGTGTGCGGTGACAAATTGATTAGGTGTAGGAAAACTGCGTAAGCATGCACCTACTACGATAAGATCCCTTTTCTCTGAGAACAGCACATTTTTTTCATACCATAGTATGAATTGAAACAGAATAAGCTTTGAACTGTACCAGTAACTAGGTCTAGCAAAGCAAATGTAATTAGTTAGGAACTCCATACACGCCTCTATATTGTGTGCCAAAACGAAACATGTTTTATGTGCTCCTAATGTAATGAGCACTGCAATCGTCACCGCCTTAGTAATGCGTAGTCCTGTAAAATAATTCAGCCCCATTAAAGAACCAAAACATAGATATCGTTGAAGTTTAAATAAAAGGAAACCCTTTAAGCATTCCAGATTTTCTTTAAGCTTCTTAATTTCAAAGTAGATTTCTCGGAGAAAATTGTTTTCCAGCCCTATCTCAAACTGACACTGGTAGGTATTTATTGCGCAATAAAATTAACTTCCACTCAATTCAATTCAACAGGCGCTCCGGTCCACGCCTGTTGTTGTGCTGTCCGAATGACTAGCTTCAAGTTTCAATCGAATGAAACAGTGGCACAAAAACTTCCGGCCCGACCGCACGCGTGGAAAATCAGGGGAAAATATTAACGGTTATCAAAACTTTTTTCGAAACTAGTTCCATAGATATGTGTGAGTGAATATAAATATTTTAAAAAGTTGGCTATTTAATTAAAGCTTGCAATTCATGATTTTAGTTGTCTACGAATGAAAATGGAAGTAAAAGTTGACGTGGTAAGTATTCTCCATGGATACTTACATTAATTGGATACCGAAAGCGTAACATTTCGTGTGAAATGGCTGTGTTTTTGCTGGCGGGGCCAGGTAGTTTGAATATGGAGTAAGGTATGAAGGTAATACAAATTGAATGGACTGCCAGTTATCACGGGTGAGCGTTCATAATATACAAGCATGCCTTTATTGCCTTCACTCAGTCCGAAGCGATGTAACTTTAATATATCGCATTTACGCTTGGTCTTTTTTATGAATGAGAGAGAGAGAGAGAGAATGCATATATTCATCGGCTAAAGTCGCAAACCTCGTAACTTAATCTGATCCAACTTTACAGGAGGCCCAAAAACTAAATCACTAAAAAAGACGGCTTGAAGTTGCGAGGTTTTCTAGGTGCAATAAGTATATATCTATGCATATAATGTATATTTACAGAATGTATCTAAAATGGGGTGTGAACCGATCAAGGGCACGCTTGCGATTCCAAAAATGCGTTTGATTTTTTATTTGTTTTTGTTTACATTGAAATATATGTTTTTGTTTACATTACAGTCTTTGTTTTTGTTGACATTGCTTGTTTATGACATCAAAAACGTAAAAGCTGTCACCTGCGTGTCAAAAATACCTACACAAAAAAATTGTTTTCATATAACACAGCTGTGCGCGCAGCGGTTGAAAATGAAATAAAATCTCACACCCTTCACCCTCGCGGGGAAATGTTGTCATACACAAGCAATGTCAACAAAAAAAAAGACTGTAATTTTAACAAAACAAAAATATCAATGTAAATAAAAAAAATCCGGGTTGCACTCGGGGAGTGCCGGCAGAAGTGAAAACTCAGACACACCTTAAAAGCTCAATATACCTAACTAGTTATAAGAATCTTACATGCAATGCAATTCATTCTGTATGTATTTTAACGACATACTTAATCAAAGTTAATGTTTGCACACGAAATAGTTCAAAGGATGTTTTGACCTAGCGCCACACCTAGCGTACTATAATTACTCGCGCACAAGTATATGGCTGTGAGAAAAAGGTCTTAAGCGCCATGCAGATTGATGCACTTCCGCGTCTCGAGCAAACGACTGTCTCGAATCTCAGGTCCTAAACGAATCTTACGGTCACGTGACCTCCTACGCTCCTACACCAGTGGCGAGTTTAACAATTTTTCCCCATCACAAAAAGTGGACAGCGCCGCTAAATGAATAAGAATAAGAAGAATTTTAAGAATAAGATTTTTTTTATTTGCCATAAAGATAAAGAAAAACAAAAAGCATATAATACAATAACAGTTCCAAGAAATAGAAACAAAATTCGCTTTACATTAATAAGATTACACTACTTAGTACCTATGGCAAATGGGATCCAGTTTGGCAGTATGGCAAATGACAAGTTAACAAAAAATTAATACTAAAAAACAGAATAAAAAAAATATTTAAGAACGAAGAAAAAATTGCTTGTTGCCTTCATCAGGCACTGGGTCTCAAAATGTATAGGGAAACTAAAATCCGACTTGCACTTGACTAAAATTCTACTTGATATTACTTACGTTATTATTACTGCAAATGTATTTTACTTCTCGTGTGTTAAAACACTCGCTACGCTCAGGATTCTAATTTAGAAGAGTAGAGTCCTTTCGCTTGCTCGTGTTTCAATTCCATACTCGCGGGTAAAATACAACTTTGCACCCTTGTGTAACAAATACCTATTTCAACATTCTACGGACGGAATTTTTGTACACTATGACGTGTACTCCGCCCAATGTTATATTTAGAACATAACATATAACTGAAAAACCGCAGCCAATTATTGAAAACTAAACCCAACACGACTAATAATTATTAGGTCAGGGTCGGACGGAAAATAATTAGAAAACAGCTATAGCATAGAACTCCGTTAATATGATTAATTTTGAACATTAACGCAATAGTGTGCGTTGTTGATAGTGTGAGTATACGTAACTCCTAAACGAAAGTGTTGATTTGAGGGTCTCTACCCAAACCTCTATGGGTACTTGCTTGCATACCTACAATATCTTGCTTCGTAGCAATTACCTAGGTAGGTACATAATATACATTTCATTTTTTAACCGACTTCAAAAAAAAGGAGGAGGTTCTCAATTCGGTTGTATTTTTTTTTTTTTTTTTTTTTTTTCAATGTTTGTTACCTCAGAACTCCGTCATTGATGAACCGATTCGGAAAATTTTTTTTTTGTTCGTATGTATATACTTCCAGGTGGGTCCCATTTTTTTCAAAATTCAGTTAGATGATGGGATCCATGAGGAATTGAGGGGACTCCTCAATTTTATAAGGCACGCGTGTAGTGATTTTGGTATTTTCTGTTATAACTCGTGTATTTACATCCGGAATCATAAATTTGGTGGCGAGGAATTGATGATGAAGACCACAGATGACTTATCGAATTCCTCAATTATGTACTTAAAAGTGCAAAAGTACGTCACAGGTTCTGATAAGATTCCGTTGAAATAGGAACTAATGAAGTGCCATTGGTGATGATCTTGGGGAATCGATGGAAGTCCTCAAATATTATCGGCCCACATACAGCGATTCGGTTTTTTTCTATAGTAATCAACGCATTTGCTATCGGAAATCAGTTCATGTGGTAAATTGTAAAAAATAGGAAATGCAGTGCTCGTGGCTTGGCGGAGTACTAAATTGAAGTCGGTTAAAACTTTGTTTTTAAAGTAAATTATTATAATTATGTGTTTTCCATTACCTACGCTATCGTTCTACAAATTCTATGATGACAGTAAGGTAACGGGCCGCAAAAAATTAGGACACTTTTTTCTGATATTAGAAACAAAAGTGTAATCCGATTCCGAGTTGAATAAATACAGTTTTATCCAGATAAAAAAAACTATTACATCAATAACTTTTTTGGAAAAAGTCTAATACGGTTTTGCTACATTGCTACATTTTCGATTCACCTGACCAAACCAAACGAAAATAAATTTCTGTACTATTATTATTTAACGTATCAATGACTCTACCCTTTCATTACTCAATTCTTTTGGGGGTTTATCCAAACTATACTAATGAGTCTAGATCTTCATCACCGTGCACCATCGTGACTTTGTGAGCCCTAAAGAAAGGGGTAAGTTAATGATTTCAATTGAAAATAGTTTGCTTTTTAACCACCGACGCAAAACGAGGGGTGTTATGTGTATTAAAACTTGGACGTGTCTGAGTGAGTATCCGTGTGTGTCTGTCTGTGCCATCGTTGCTCCTTAAAGATGTTTTTGTCTAAAAGCTTACAGACCTACTTGATCGAGATGGATTAAGAACCATCACTACGCTATGTTTCGACAAAATCGGTTCGGTCAGATTTGGGGGATTGGAGATATTGATCTTTGAAATTAAAATAATGGGGGATTTTCAACTTTTCTAAATTGATAATTATTGTTACACGCATAATGTCCCAGGAAGTGCGCGGGCGACAAATATCAAACTGTTACCAACTCAATATTAGTGAAGTAGACTCAAGTGAGTGTAAATTAAATGAACTAAGTAATTAGCAATTAATCACTCTGAGCTAATAGTCTATTAAGGTTTGGGCTAATTCGTTTCATTACAGTGTTTGAACAACATTGTCTTGGTTTAACCAATGATTGATGGCGTGGAGTATTTATACTTCCCTTGTTGGTTTGTGGACTACTCGTATAGTTTGTTTCGGCAGACGCTACTTTATCGAACATTTTCACTTGCCCTAAAAAGAGGTCTGTTTGACTCGATAAATTGATGGCGATCTGTTGGATTGGAACGTTAGGGTCAGCGGGCTTGGAAGCGAAAGCGCACGCTACACATCGCATCATCATCATCATAATGTCAGCCGAAAGGCGTCCACTGCTGGACATGCCTATATAGGGCCTCCCACATCGCATACCTTTATGATATGAACAATTGGGAACGGATGACAATATCAGAAGTGCCTGATTAGTTTTTTGGTGTTAGGAATAAGGTCCCGCAGCGCAAGAAAAAAGTTTCAGATTAATCTATCGGTTCGAGACATATCCGAAGATAGATTAGCTACTAGCCAGTGTTGGCATTACTGGGAGGAAGAGTTTTTCGCTCTCTCTATGGTACCTACACAAATGGTGTCTACTTATAACACGTTAATAATACTTAAAGCTTGTGAATTTAATTAATTCCGGCCTTTTACTCATGTTTCCTCTAATCCTGTGTGGAACATGAGAATGCCTGGGTAGCTGGACCGAATCAAAATTTTCCGTCCCGTAAGATACAAAGGGCCTGGGATACCATAGCATCAGTTTCCACCTTAAACTCTAATGAGTTTCAGTAATCTAGACACCGCGACAGGCAGGGACCGAGCGAGCCTCCTCGCATCATCTAGGCCAGAGGCAGGTCACTAGCTCCACGTCCTTCGCCCAACACCGGCACCTTTATCGACCCAGAGACGCTTCGCATAGCCGCCGGTCTCCGGCTTGAGGTTGCTCTCTGTGCCGACCACAGCTGTGCTTCTTGTGGATCTCATGTAGATAGCCTTGGCCACCACGGGCTCGCCTGCTCTTCGGGCGCCGGCCGCCTGTCCCATCATGCCGCCCTTAATGACATCCTGAGAAGAGCGCTCGTCAGTGCCGGCGTTCCCGCCGCTCTGGAGCCCCAAATAGTGCGGAACGATGGCAAGCGCCCTGACGGGATGTCATTGATTCCCTGAAAGATGGGCCGTGCGTTAGTGTGGGACGCCACTTGCGCCGACACAGTAGCAGCGTCCTACCTCCCATCGACCAGCATGCGTGCTGGCGCGGCGGCGGACGCTCGGGAGCGTCAAAAGGTAACCAAGTACAGCTGTCTCGGCGCCCATTAGAAATTCCTCGCTTTCGGCGTCGAGACACTTGGTTCGTGGGGCAAGGGCGCACAGATGCTCCACAAGGAGCTTGGCAAACGGCTGAGGGAGGCAACGGGCGACCCTCGCGCGGGCAGCTTTCTCGCGCAAAGAATTGCAATCGCAATCCAGCGCGGGAACGCTGCTTGCGTGATGGGAACCCTACCAAGGGCACAAAATTTTGATAGGTATTTTTACTGTTTAGCTTTAGTTATTTTAATTGTAGTTAGCTTTAGTTTTATGTCGAAAATTTTGAAACTAATTCCTGGTGCGCATCAAGGTTATTCCTACGAAAATAATAATCTTGAACTTCTGCTATTTTCATCCATTCCCAATTTAACGTGAAAAGAAGGAATAATGAATAAGTTTGCGTGTTTTAGGCATAGATTAATTTATGTAATTGAGTAAGAGTCATATTTTTTTTCCAATGGACTAAAACCTCAAGAGACATTGGTGGTTAATAAATATGTCAAGACAAATCGTGGATAACATAAGAACATAATAGTCACGTAGTTGTTCGTGTTATTGTTTAATATTTAATTACTGATGAGGATTATGATGAAACTTAACAAATTGGCTACTATTATTGTCTGCAGAAAAAGGCCATAGAAAAAATAGGTAGCCATCGTATTAACGTTATAAATGTAATGATCGTTTGTATGTACCTGCTCCCCGTTTGAGTTCCAATCGGTGTCTCAAGGTGCCTCCAGGCCATGTGATTTGAATACCAAAGTATCGTTAAGTGCTTTCCTTCTGCGGGCACGAACAATTCTTCATTAGCCACTTTATGACCGCTACAATTGCCAGGTACTAATACTAAGCTTACTGCCTGTTTTAACAGCTATTGGCAATCAACGTGTTTTGTAAGAAACAACAGACACGACTTTACTGTTACTGACATGTGTAGATATTTTTGAAAGGTTGTCTGTATAGATATGGGAGAACTCTAATGTACAACAGAGTATGGGATAGCAAAAGCAAAACTAGTGCAGCCATAGAGACAATACTTATGTTAAGTTCCAATTTGAATGTATGTAAATTGTAAACACTTTATTGTTCACAAGACATTGGTCAAAATACAGACATATTAGGTTATGTTGGTACACAACGCACTACAATTTAAGGTAGAATGCAAAAAAATAATACATATTTAAGAGCCTTAATATAATAAGTATACGATTTAACTTTTCCATTGTGTAACGGTAATTAAATATACATTTTATATGAGTAACTTTTGTTACACGATTGAAAAAGTTAAAGCATTAAATTACATTAAGGCCCTAAAGTACCTACCGTATATATGTACGTAGAATAATTTTATTTAGCAATCTACCCTCTAGGTAATTTCTTTTCAACGTTTAACAATTTACAGAATTTTGAGATCGATAATATAATCGACCCGGTGGGCTACATACATCCGGAATCCGTCACGGATGCGTAGTCAGCCTAAAACCCGTATTACGCATACATGCACAAGTACACCAGTTTGTTTGGGGGCGTGCAATGGAAATCGATAACGTAACTATCCATGCCCTATGAACTGTGTAAAGTTGGTTCAGAGGGGTAGTCACGTAACGTTTCGACCGCGCGTAAGGACAATTTCACTGTCATTATTCCGTATAAAAAATGACATTTAGGTACATCTACCTGACGACTTGACGAGAGTACTAGACGTGTGCGCCGCGCCGGCGCGCCGCCGCCGCCGGCCATATTTGCCACGCCGCCGCCGCCGACAAATGAACGGCGTGAAATCGGCGTAGCCTTGACTGAACGCCAAAGATTATTTTTATCAGATAGAAGAGAATAATGAACATTTTTGTTTATGCTCATACACAAAACTTTGTTATTGCTTTATGTAGTATCTATCGAAAATTATTTTGAAAGGAATCGATTAGGCAGTTTTTGAATTTTCCTTCATATAACTTCCCTTCTCACGACTGATAAAAAGACGTGATTTTTTGTAAAGCATGAAGGTACTTCATACACGTGGTACGACACGCATGGGGTTTGTTTTTACCTGCTTATTAGTTAAACTTTGGTTTTACATTTACTTACTATGCAGAAAAGTGTGTAATTGAAGCAAAAGTGTTTTAATTCTTTAGGTTTTATTGCATTGATTTTTTATTAATAAAAAATACGAATTTATTTACATTTTTATTTACGAAACATTCACTCCGATTTTACGCCGAAAACACGCCGCCGCCGCCGATTATTTGCCAAACGCCGCCGCCGATTATTTTTTAATCGGCGCACACGTCTAGAGCGTACAGTGCGTTACGTGATCGACCTGAACCCGACTCGATTGTTACGTTGGTTCGTATACACAAAATATGATTTATAGGCTTATATGGGAACTAAATGACGGCGAGCACTTGTCAACATGCGTAGGTGTCGGAAATCAATCGGCTAAAAGGAATAGAACAGCTAGCAGCCTCTATAGTGGGGTGGAACATTAATAATTCTATTGTTTACGACTTCAATAAAAAGGAGCGTAAAATTAGGTCGTCGCGGTCGTTGAAATCTCGTTTAGTATACCGTACTTATATGACTAGGGGCTTGTCCATATATTACGTCTTTTCAAAATCGGAGGGGGAGTATGACCAGCTTGACCCAGCGGGGGGCGTCTCCAAAACGTGCGTTATTACTTACCAAGGACTGTATTACCGTACGCGTAGCGCGCGGTAAAGCTCACATTATGGCCAGGTGTGACGTAATAGTACATTACGTAACTAGGGCGGTGAATTCGTGAATGCCCTAGATCGCAGGTGTTTGTGGCCCGAACCGAAGGTGAGGGCCATAAATATGCGCTCTGGGGCTTTACGAATTACCGCCCGTGTTGCGTACAAAATTATACGTCTTCACCTGGCCACAATGCGAGTTTTCCCGTACGCGCAGCGTGCAGTAAAACTCGCCTTATGGCCAGGTGTGACGTAAAAATGATTAATTTCATGTTTTTCTGTGCCAAGTAGCCGTGCCCACCTCTGCAGGATACGGCAAACATGGCTGGCCCAGTGCCACGGCGGTCTTCTTGCCCACGTCTGCTATTCTAGTTCTAGAGCGCAGTGTGGTATTTCGCACCCAGTCAATTCTTCTTTCTTTTATCTCCTTTCTTATATAATGTTAATCGGTTTAATAAAAGAAGAAAGAGTTTTAATTGTAAACTTAAGCTAAATTGCATTTTTTATGTAAATAACGTCATTTTATTTACTGGGTAGGGTCCATTAAATTATGACGCTAAGATGATTCTAAGGGGATTGGGGGTTAAAAACTGACAATAAAACTATGACGTAATACATGGACGAGCCCTTGATAGATTGTCTATGTATTATGAGGGCGGTCCGCTCTTTAGTGATTGCGTAGAGCTCCTACAGCGAGGCTTTGACCGGTTTATGGCGATATTAATTGCTTCGGTTATTAGTCGTTTAAGCCCGTTTAGAATATGGCCGTAAACAACAAATGGCCGGTGCTTATCTATTTCGCAGAAATAGAAAGGTATTATACCCGTGTGGTGTCGTCGGGTTAGAATTTCAGCACCCCCTTTCTTCCCGTGGATGTCGTAAAAGTCGACTAAGGGACCAGGGTTGAAGTGTGTTGTGGGCGATGGGCTAGCAACCTATCACTGCAATATCACATTTAGTCGATCTTTTATACCCACATTTATGCTAAGAGTGGCGCTGGAACATACGTTTCATGTGCTCTGCCTACCCCTTTTGAGAATAAAGGCGTGAATGTATGTATGTATGTATGTAGAAAGGTATTGCATCGAGTTAATCTATGATTCGATTTTCTAAACGTTTCGTTCGTTTAAAATTTTAATCCGCAGTGCGAAATAACTTATAAGGTAGAATAATAATAGTATAGTATGCTCGGATATTTTTTTTGGCAAAGCAAGAATTTAAAGACCACAATATACCTAGGTACCTAGGTACCTAATACTCATAAAATTGTTGGATTCGGGTTATTGTAAATTTGTATATCGGAGTTAATCTTCGAAACTACCTATGGAATTTCAATAATTCGTTCGCCAAATCATAGAACAGACCTTCAGAATGGACATACAACACATTTTATCCCGGTGCTTGCTCTGCCATCGTTATTTTATAAACGCCGACGGAGCCGCGCAGAAGGTACAAATGTAACATCAAAATATCAGGCAGACAGTAATAGTTGCTTTCGGAACTATTGCAAATAAACCTATGATTTGCGAAGGTGATTTTTTTACAGTAGTTGTTTCCAAAGGATATAATGTGAATAATCCGCAGGCCCGTGAGCGGTTAAATGTGGTACCTACTTGCAAACTATCCTAAATTACTTTTTGTTGCAGCACACGGTTCACCCTTCGGCGCCCAGCAAGCCAGCGGCGAACCACACCGGCCCGCCCAAGCCGTATGGCTCGTGGTGCACCCCGGAAGCCTCCCCAGCCCACGCAGCGTGAGTACAGACTTAAGTAATTGATGGCTTCAGACGTTACTTAGCGGGGTGGTATAGAACAACTAGCTTCTGCCCATGACTCCGTCCGACTCGTTTATGTCGTAGCTAATATGGAGCTGTATGGACAAACTTTCACCCCCTCAGGCCTCAGGAAATGATTTCCGGGATAAAACCTATCCTATCCTTCCCCGGGACTCGTACTATCTCAATACCAAATTCATCGTTTCGTTTCGATCTTCATTCGATCAAAATCACACTTTCGCGAAATAAATGTCCATTGCTATAGCGGACTAGCAATTGAATATATTGTTCTTGCAAAGACTTATCAAGTTATCGTAAAACTTGGCTTGTCTCTTTTTCATAGCTATCATTTATAAAATAGATTTGTGTATCACTTACGAATAGACACGCGCAATAAAAACTGGATAAATGGAATAGGCTGTGTACCTATCATCAGGTTGTTCGCGTTAACCAAGTATATTCGACTATTAATATACATTTTTAATGTTTCAATGCAATAAACTTTGTTATATTGTCTTTTTCAGCGTGACCCACACCAATTCTAATAATGAAACGAAAACGGACTTTCGTGATTTGAACAACATTCAAAGTAAAGGGTAAGTTACATTACATACTCCATTTATGGCAGTTAGTTTGATACAGAAGGAAATTAGTTCAGCATCCACCAAAGCTATCCGAAGGAGCAGAGAGCATTGCTGCACTAGCAATGTAGCAATGGTCTGCTACTTCGCACATACATTTCGTCCTATTGGTGGATTGTTTCCTTGAACAACGTTAGATGGATAGTACAGATAGTATACTCATCTTTAGGCCTTCTGCATCAATATAATATTCGTTCTCATCGTAGGCACATGATTGTGTTCATATTATTGTCGACGTTCTGTTAATAGTGTGTATATTGCAGCATTTTACTCCCTGTGAAGAAAGTCCGCCTGTTCCCGTCGACTCCTCCGCACGAGTACAAGGCCCACAACGTGATCTTTGAGGATGATGAGACCGAGCTGAAAGACATCAAGCGTTCCGAGATCATAGGAGAACCTCCTAAATGGTACCACATTAAAATTAGTTTAAATTAAAATATAAATGTAATAAGTTTGTATCAAAATTATTATTTTCCGCTAGGCCTTCTCAAGAAAAGAAACCGCCTCCTGTAGAAACCCCACAGAGCCCGGTGCCTTCTTCACCGTCCCGTGGCAAGAAATGCAAGGGTTTTCTACGGCTACCCGACTGCTGCGATCCCTTCATCACTATAGATCCTCAAGGTAAGGATAAATCGGTCCAAACTAGGGCCTTCCAATAATTTGCAAGTTGTCTATTAAGCTGTGAAGTTACTCTGCACTGCTGTGCTGGACAGTTCCCGAGCATTTCACGCCGGTGAGAGAAAATACTCATCTATACTTGAACTCTCTGTCTCTCTTTCTCTCTCTCTCTCTCTCTCTCTCTCTCTCTCTTCACTACAAAAGTTATCCCATACCAAACATTCCATGAAAAAAAGAGGCCAAGTCTCGAAACTCTTTCACCGTAAAAAGTTGTGAGGTATTTCGTAGAGCCAAGGCTCAGGCATTCTTATTAATCTTTATTTGCTTGCTAAATAAGATTCCGCAACTTGGCAATCACACAATTCTTTACTGCATTTATGGAATTTTGCATAGGTACCTAAAACTATGTACTATTGTGAGATTGCCAAGTCACAAAATTTTATTTAGCAAGCAAATAAAGATTAATAAGAAATATCTCGCAACTTTTTGCGGTGGAAGAATTTCGAGACTGCCTCTTTTTTACATCGAATGTTTTTTTATGAGATCTCACTTCATGTAAGTAGGATATTCTCTTATCGATACATACAAATTGTGAATGCAGTCTCCATTATTTTTTTGTCCCATTCACTGCAAATGTAATCCTAGAGTATAAAGCAATTTATGCGTTTGGTGTATCTAGAAAACTAGACCGAAATTGCAAAATATTTTAGTTTTTCCTTGATTTATACAATAAACACTAATTGTATTTTAAATTTGAAGCTTCTATGTCTGCTAGAAGTACCTTAGAGTTTTGATGATCGGTCAGTCAGTGAGTGAGTGACAAAATTAAGAAACTTTGACTTTCTTAAACTACTGGCTCAAATTGAATGAAATTTGAAATATACCGTGTTTATAAAATTTCTGCTTGGTTATACCTACTGAAAATTCAGGCTTCTAGTTTTATCCACAACGAAGTTACTTATAGGGGGGTCGAAAATGGCCTGAACTGCTTCGGGAAAAGGATGGTACTGCCGTGCCGCTGTTTTGCTCGACTTGTCCAGATGTCAAACTTAACACAAGCCACAGGTTAATTGATTAAAACTTCACACACTGTTAATGACTTTAGAGTTTTTCAATTTGAGTGACAATAAAATACAAACATACATAGTAAATTCACAACTCTTCTTTTTCGTTGATAGTCAGGTAGAATAGGTAGGTAGATAGTAAGCACTCTGCTGGGCTGGCACAACTGACAGCATAACAAGAAAATCTACCCTCTATCTAAATTGCACATAGCAAGTGAGACAGGAGAAGCTAAGCCGTGCGTGACACGACGCCAACAAGTTACGTTAGCCCCTCTATAAGTCTAATCTGGCCCTACACCTTGTTCACAGGACGACTGTACATCTCTTGGCTCTTTCTAGTAACATTCTGCTACTGTTACAACTCCTGGTGCGTCGTCTTGCGAGCTACCTTCCCTTACCAAACCCCCGAAAACACCATCTACTGGATGTTGGCCGACTATTGCTGCGACCTGGTGTATTTGCTGGATGTTGCCTTTATAAAGCCCAGGCTTATGTACCTGCATGAAGGATTCTGGGTTGACGATCCAGGGGAGACTAGGAGGAATTATAGGAAGAAGATTCAATACAAGGTGCGTTACCTATACCGTTATCGTTCACCGCCTTAGGTAACCATGCCGTGCCAGAAGCCTGTAAATTTTGGTGTGCAGAGTCTGTCTAGTTCTATACTCACTTATGACGAAAACCCCGTTGGTTAACATTAATGATCAACTCCATATTTCCTCGCAGCTTTGGTTCTTGCACACGTACCTACTTACCATAGAAATCTGAATGATTGATATTTTTTGATTCCTTTTTAGACCTCATACTTTACTTCTTCTAAATGAGAAGTCCCAACTTTCCACTGGGTAAAAAAAATATGTTATTTAACAGGAGGTTTTCGGTGAAGGAAAAGAAGATGTAGTTTTCCCTCTGGGTTGGAAGGTTAGATGTCAGCTGCTTTCGTGAAACGGGCCCCGGCTCCTTTAGGGCACAGCCGAAAAACGCTAGGAGGAAGATGACTTTACATCTATGTTTATTATCCATGACACTTTTGAGTTTCTTGGGCACCGGCAATAAATCGACATCTAAATCCCATATTTCAGTTTGACGTGATTTCCCTCGCACCACTGGACCTGCTGTACCTCTACTTCGGAACGCACATGGTCGTGTTGCGGTTGCCGCGACTGCTGAAGCTGCAGACCTTCTGGGAATTCAACTTGGCCGTCGACAGAGTACTGTCCTCACCATACGCGGTCAGTAGCGTCATTAGCAATAATTTTATCTTTGTGATTTATGAGCATCGTTTTTGAGACTCTTCTGATTTTTGTGAAAATCTTATAAAAGTACATTCTTTTTAAGACACTATTTGAAACAGTGCCCAATTACATTTTGTAGTGCAGTGTAGTTCAAGTTAGACGCTGTTGTGTGTTGAGGTTTGAATAGTGGTTAGAAGACTTTAACGACGCTGAAGACGTTCGTGGGTAACCTGTAAAAAGATAACTGAAACCTTCTTTAATTACTTTTGAAAAGGCAACGGAACCGTTCAGTTGCGTAGTGTCAATGAAAGTTATCGACGAAATTAAAAACGACACGTTTCTATGCTTTCAACAGGTCCGTATAGGCAAGACCCTGTTCTACATCTTCTACCTGATCCACCTGAACGCATGCGCGTACTACAGCATGAGCGCTTACGAAGGACTCGGCATCAACAACTGGGTGTACGACGGACAGGGCAACGCTTACCTACGGTGCTTCTACTTCGCCACCAAGACCGCTACCTCTATAGGTACGTGGATGGCGGTTTGGGCAACAACTAAGCGTCCCGTGGCTGATAGAGTCTTAATTGAACCCCCCTAGCTCCTACCAATTCAATGACTCAACATCTTAGTACCTGGGGCTCATATACATATACTCGTACATTAATTAGACGACCGTGGGTCATGTGTCTAATTTACGAGTCAAAAGCTTAAAACTAAAAAGCTTTCACTTAAACTGAACATTTGAACTAGATCTTGCTGTCTAGTACTGTTTATATACCAACTTTATATTAAAAAATTATCCACTACAAACAGTTTCCTTGTTTGCTTGCAGGCAAAAACCCAAAACCAGAAAATCCAGGAGAATACATGTTCATGACGGTGGCATGGTTGATGGGCGTGTTTGTGTTCGCGCTACTCATCGGCCAGATCCGAGATATCATTGCCACAGCTACTAGAGCTCGGGTGAGACTAGATAAATACCCATAGACTAGATCCCTTATAGGGATAAGTTCGCCTTTGTACTTTGATCTATTGTGTGACATGTATATTCCTTAACCTGTTATTGTGTACAATAAAGTGCTTACATACATACATACATACTAATTAGAATTACTTACTCAATGGGTTGGCATATCAAAAAGAGTCTTGGTCTCCGACACTAGTTTGCGCCGATCCCGATCCTACACTGTTTCACGCCAGAGAAAGGCTTGAAGCTAGCGATTCTATATTTAAAATGTGACGAAACCGGCATGTCATGAATGAAAGAAAAGCCATGTCCTAGGGATGTTTCTTTCTATAAATAAACAACTGGAATTGCCGTCAAGTTTCTCTTGACGTTTCATTTCATGGGACAAATGATCATATAGTATGTAAAGTAACACAAAACATTTGACTTATCAATTTCTCGAGATCCCTTCTTAATATGCCTAATTGATTACGTAGGAATACTCGCATGGCCTCACGACAGTTTTGGCGTTGATTTCAGACTGACTATCGTAAAAGAGTGGACGGATGCACCCGTTACCTGCGGAAGCTCAACATGCCCGTATCTCTGCAGCAGCGGGTCACCTGCTGGTTCAACTACACGTGGAATGAACAGAAGTGCTTCGGTAAGCACGTTTATGAATACTAGGTGCCCGCGCAATATAACCAATGTCCATGCAGAAAATCCAATCTACAAACAACTGATACAATTAAAAGTGGTTCCGGAGATTATTTCCTACTTATAAATCTACAATCTGATTTTTCGTCTTTATAATATTTTTGATATTGGAGAGTTCGTATTTCATACTTTTGTCTACCTGAGGCTGACACTTGAACTTACTGTTATGAACACAGACGAACGAGTCTTACTCGTACATCAAAGGTGCAAAATAAGCTCTGTATAATTCTAAAGGATGACTTCTCTAGAATAAATAAAATCTCGGATGGTCTGGTTTTTCACTATGACCGAAATTGGCGCCCAACGTGGGGCCAGTTGGTAGGATTATCATGTTAATTAAACATCGTATTCCGAAGGTTATATCTCGACTCAAGATTCTCGAGAAGATATCTTTCATAATTGAACTGAGCTGAAGTATATCCGTGTCTTGGATGTCAGGCTGTCAGTCCTTTTACAAAATTTCCGACATTTAATTTCACTTTTTTTTTTGCAGATGAGTCTAATATATTGAACACGCTTCCGCACAACATGAAACAAGACGTTGCATTGGAAGTGCACATGTCTACTTTGAGCAAGGTATTAACGATACTATTTATGGTTTTAAGTTAGATAGGATAATCTATAATCCACTACACATTTTCGATTTATGTAGCGGTAGAGTCTGGCCAGAGAAAGATGAACCTAGAAAAGAACGACATTTTTTTTAAACGTGATGCAGAACTGTGTGAACAGTTATTTCCTGAGTTACCATATCAAGTATCAAAATTTGGACTTCATATTACTGTTGCCATATAAAAACCGGCTCATCTTTCCCTGTTCAGTCAGACTCTAACGCTACTTGAAGCACTCTACATACTTACCCTTACCCTTATTCACAAACGTCCATGAAACCTATTTTTGTTAAAATGATGTTATAATTCGGTTGTGTTAAAGCGATAGATGTATCGCATTAACCTACGCGTTTGTTGGTTCTTAAGTCACTATGAAAGATCTACCATAAAATAATTAAAGATTGTCTTAAAAGGACTGATGTTGAAATAGGTGGAGCTATTCCGAGACTGCTCTGACTCTTTGCTGCGTGACCTGGTTCTGAAGCTGCGGCCCGTGTCCTTCCTGCCCGGGGACGTGGTCGTGCGTCGCGGGGACGTCGGCCACCAGATGTACATCATCAAGTCTGGACAGTGCTACGTAAGTTTTGTCTTCATTACTCACACTCTTGATTTAATCTGGTTCTTCTTTAACATTCTACTGCTTAACTTAACAACACGACAATAATCACTTTCAATGGTCGATTTGTTAAAGCCATGACCACTGCTTGAGGTGATTCGACGACCATGCAAAACGTCCTTTGACATTCGCAGGCTAACGGCGTGATATTTTAAGGTTCAACGTCACTGGTTCCTGTCGAGCTGTTGCTAACAGATGTCGCGATATATAATTTCGATGGTTGCTCATCGTTTTACGCAAAACCGTGAAGAGTACAAACATGTGTTTTAAACTGCGGAAGCCGAAGAGCTTGCTACGTATGAATCGCAATCAATCTACACCAAACAGTGTTTATTTTTGAAATGTAGTCCGAAAATATGCATAAAAGTGCTTTTCCGTGAATTTACGCAGACTTACGTAGCTAAATGTCACTTCGGAGTCAGTCATTGTCAAACATCTTGCATAAATCAAACTAGAGGGCGCAAAACTAAATCTATAGTAGCGCCTCTATTAGGAAATAGTGAAACTAAATGTACTTGTGGCAGGTACTCAAGAATGCAATATGAATGCAGCTGACTTTTTTACTCATTACTTAATGCCATGCGGTAGCGCAGTGCGCGTCTCTTTTGCTTAAATCTGTCTGTAACGCCATCCTTGAACCGGGTTCAAATCCCGACGGACATACTTCTTTTTTGTTTTTCTATTTGGATTTCTAAACCAATATGGCCGTCTCAACTAACTTAGATTTACTTATAATGTGCAAAAATATATATTTTAAACTTAAACATGTTTATAATTTCTTGATAAGCATGATTTTATCTAGATGATCTACAAAAAAACCCTACTATATTTATTGCAGACCTATTCTTACATGTTACATACTACATAAATACTATTTTGGATAGGTATATCATTTAAAAACATGTTACGCCTTTCATTTAATTAGAAAATCATGATTCATGAGTATCCGTAGGTTTACTGTTGAAAAATCAAAGTACGACCTTTATCTATTCTATACCCTATTCCATATGAAATTAGACAAATCGTGCGTAAATCTTCAAGTCATTCGCGTCATGAAAACCATTTTGATAAACAAAAACATTTTCATTGTTCTATTTGAAACACATTAAATAATCGAAATAACACTAGTAAGTAAAATAACAATATTTATAAAGGAAGATAAAGAGGTATTTTTCCTTACAAAAATCTAACATTGTAAGGAATAAGGTACCTATACTTAGTAAGTATATTAGTACTTTGATTTGTTATATCCATATTCACCCGCAGTTGCGTTACTACATAATTAAAATCAGAGAGGCTACGTATTATTCACAAAATGTTTTGTATTCGCCCGTGACTCGCGTCTAAAATAATGACCTCAAAGTTGGTAACAATTTTGCGTTAGTAAGCTTTGTGAATAACAGGCGAGTTTGTATATCAAAACTCTTAGTGGCCAGTCTCTCGAATCCGGACCTAGACCGCGTCAGAAAGAGAGAAATATATCATTTGACAATATGGTACTATTTTCGATGAACGTCAAAATTCAAAAATCGAATTCAACTTTTTCACGCGTTTACGTTTCTATACGTTTATGATGCTTTCACTCATTCATTACTAATCTTCAATGGTTGGGTTATGGGCATTTGCTTACAAAATTATTGAATGTCTTGTTTAGGTAAATATGAGATGAAACTTATCTGTAGAACCCACGACCGCCGTTTGACAGTCGCATGCCTGAAGCACTATGCTACCGGAACGATTATTGCAAAGTGTCATTTTTTTGTATGTTTGTATGTACGGTATAACCTCCGAAACCACTTATCCGATTATAAAAAATAATTCACTGGTGATGGATGACTGAACTTACTAGGGGGACATAGCCATGCTTAGGCATAGTAAGTATACTTTGGTACATTTTATACGCAAAAAAACGAACTTGGATTTTTAGACAGATTTGACTGTGTACTAAGTTAAATGCAGTTTTTATTTTTTCTAATATCGGTCTGGGTGACTCCTTAGAGCAAATTTCCGTGTCAGTTTCGGATTGAATGTCACTCTGTATAATCTTCAAATCAGCTCACAAAATTTCCCGAGAATTGGTTGAGAAATAGCTACCTACGACATATAGAGAAGTCTAGACAGCCGCGAATCTGGAAATCTGGAATCTGCCTAGCTGAAATGAAAATCCTCGTACGTCTCGCTCGCTCGTTCAATTAAGTATATGGATATTGTTTTCGATTCAGTTTTTAACAATTGGCCAACAATTATGTTTTTAAAGGCAGGCTTACGAGCATGGACTGATTTCGGTTACGGTTATACCGGTATGGAATCGGTATTCCATTACAATAGCGTTATATTGTAAAGGTTAGCCGCGCCGCCAACGTAACGGTACCGGATCCGGAACCGTGTAGAAATACATATCGGTTACCGGTATTTATTTTTAATTGTACTGAAATTTTTATAATTCCTTTTCCGAACCGGTATAATTATGATACAGTTGTTTCTTTCCATTTCATTGTCGTCCATGAGAGGAGGTCTGTGCCCAGCAGTGGAACGTAATATAAACTGATATATTATTTATTATGCCAATTTACATGAAGTCATTATTATAATCGGCAAAAACGAAATAGATATATGTATACCTTCAATATCAGATGATCCTCAATCCTGGTAGTATTGAATTGTGATATTGGACCTCAATACCGGTATTACCGGGACTTCGATAATAATACCTATGAACATTTAGTTGCACATTATACTGCGTTTTTTTAGGATTAGAAATACGCTAAACGAAGAAGAAGTCGTCGTCAACCTTTTCTGCTTGGGATAAATATTAAACAGACATGGTTTGTTACACGATAATTCATTCTTGCTGCAAAGTTCACACACCAACTTGAAAATGTTGAACACCAACGTATCTCGTTTATTGTTAATGGACTTTGTTTCTGTCTCTTTGCTTTTGTTGAAGGCAAAACGTTCGGGAGAGAACGAGTCGGTCTTTTTTGCAAGCCACTTGGGCCTGCCTCTGGCAGCTCCATCGCAGTCCGCACACACACAGCGAAAAATAAAATCTTAATATTAATTAACAAATAGATACTCGTTTAATAATCTCGTGATCTGAATTCAATAATTTGTTGATTGGCAAGAAAACAAGAAAAAGAACGTGATACGATTGTCAATTTTGACAATTTCGATAGCGAAAAATACGAACCGATTGTTTTAAACCTCTTCTTCTTTAGGTTTTTTATTTAAGCAACCTTTCGAGAACTGAATAACGAAATTTAAAATTACAAAGTTAAATAATAAATACATTCAAAATAAATATATTGTTGTAAGTATTATTTAGATATAAATAATAAAAACACTTGTATCATTTTAGGGTCGACAACTCATCTTAGTCTTTTTTAATGGCGGTTTGAGATACTTTGACAGCTGTGTGGCATAAACTGTCTTATATAATATATAAAAGACCTCGTGCTTTGTGCTTTATCCTTCTTTCTAATGCTAAAAAAACGCACTATAAAGTTCACTTTTTCTTGTAAAATAAGCCTGAAATTAGAAGTGTAAACAATACATTTGTGTTTTCACCAAATACATAACACTAAATTGTAACAATTTAATTTACAATTATAATAAGTTTTTTAATAAGTATTCGCAAAATTTTGTTTCATCTCCTGCATTACTTGGATTTACATTATTGGAAGTTTTACAGCTTATTTTTTGTCAAAAAATACATAACTATTGGTATATTACCTAATATAAAATTAAACACTCATCTCTCACAGCAAAACCAACCTATTTACTTAAAAATACCTATGGGGCTGTTTTTGACCACTGCTTTTATCTGTTCAGGGAGTCATTGTGAAATTGGAAACTGTCTATACAATAGAATTAGTGCCCTCCCTGAACCGATAGTAGTAAGAGTATATGCATAATATTTTTTTAACATTCATGTTTACAACCAAAGGTTTAGTAAAGTTTTATGACAGGTAACGTTTGTGTTATCAGTTAACAACCCTAAAAACTACGTTTATTTTGAGAAAAAAGAACGAACTTACCAGAAAAAAATCAGTAAATCATTTTTTTTTCTATATTCCCCATTTACGGTGTTCTACGTTCATTCATAGAAGTTACCCATTCTAGCGGAAGCCTATTTTACCTTCTAACAGTTCAAATAGTGCTCCTACCACCAGCATCAATAGAGTGGAAAAGCGATTATTCTTCAGTAGAAAAATTACTTAGGACAGACAATAACTAACAAATAAATTGAACTACACTAGAGTTAGTTCTAGTTAAATAACACTAGTTAAATAAAGTTAGTTAGTTAAGTTAACTCCATGTCATCGTCATAAATAAAATAAAAAAACTACTTGTTAATACAACAACTACATACCTACTTAAGTACCTACCTAGCTTACATACATAAATGTTAAGGAGCCTCGTCTGCCAACAAACCACTTTGTGGTTTGGCAGAAGATTTAATGTATTAGCTGTAAGAATGTTCTTTGAATAAACGTTTTTTTTTTATTTTTTTTTTATTTTTTTAGATTATGCGTTCCTTTTTTTTACAAATGCATGAAAATTTCATATTTTTTTTATTAAATACTAGATTCCACTCACGGTTTCGTCTGCATGAACCCGGGATAAAAAAAATTGTCCTATATTTTAATCTAAGCTCCTCCTAAGGCTCAGCATATATTACAAAATGGCATTGGAATTGCCATCGCGTTGTGTTGGAAATAGAGTTGACTTTCGTTTATTTTGAAAAGTGCCCGAAACAAAACAAATTCAGCTCTATTCCAGTTGAATATAATTTAAATGCCTTCGACAGAATAAGTCCTATGAGTAGGCCCATGGGCCTTTAGAGGTTAGGCAGGCAAATAGGTTGCGCAGTTTAGGCGTGATTGAGTTACGAACATCCAAACATCTAAACATTCAAACATTTATACATATAAGCATCTAAGCTTTCGCATTTACAATACTAGCAGGATAAAAATAAAAATAATACCGGTAATGTAGTACTTATTTCGACATTTGTCCTTTTAAATTCTGGTATTAGAATATTGGGAAAATCGGTAGGGGATTCCGGTACTTCGGGATTCCATGATGGTGGTTTGCATTCCCTATATGTAGTATGTTAATAATAACAAAATTAATGAAATATATTGGTTTTCTCCGGGACATATCTGGCTGCAGCTTTATATTTTATGTCATTTTTTTCGGTACCGTAAATACAGTTTCATAAAAGTTACAAAAGTAACCGATACTTCGACTTCGGCGTGGAGGGCAAGGTCAACCCGCTTCAGAACAAAAAAATATCTAAGTAAATATCGAAATAATACCGGTTTGAAACTGGTATTAAAAAGATATCACTAGGCTTTAAAAAAATACCGGTAATGGATATTTCTAACTGGTTGCGGCACTGTTATGTTGTCGCGTAACCACTTTGCCTAACCACCGGTCGTAACTGGCATCAGTTCCTGCACCGAAGAATGCCTACGAGTGTATAATTCTACCCTCACAACATTGTAAAGAAGAAAAATTGTGACTTAGTTAATTTACATGTTGGGGGTAATCTAATATTCTATTTGAGCACTCGATTCCTAAATAGGTTGCAGTAGGTATTTTAATGTCAATCGATGTGCAGCCGACTAAAGCGAATGTTTAAATTTATCAGGTACTTACACTCCTAATAATTGTCTGTTATATTTAATGCTATATTACGTAACATTCACTCAATCGAAACTTGCTTATAATCTGCAAGTTGGAAATTCAAACGGTTCATTTGATCAACAACACCCCTTTCTTCCCGTGGGTGTCGTAAAAGTCAACTAAGGGAGCAGGGTTGAAGTGTGATGTGGACGATGGGCTAGCAACCTATCACTGCAATATCACATTTTGTCGATATTTTATACCCACATTAATGCTAAAATTGAGGCTGAAACATACGTTTCAGGTGCTCTGCCTACCCCTTTTGGGAATAAAGGCGTGAATGTATGTATGTATTATGTATGTATGTATGTATGTCATTTGATCAAAACCTATATATGTATACGTTCGGTAGCACAGATTACGTTTCAATATTGGATCTTACTCCTTTCTAATAAGACGCAAAATGTACAGACCCATGCATAATTATCGTTCCGTGGACTTTAGGTAGGTCTATCACGGCTAAAGAGCAAAGCATTGAAATTCATACATTGTTGCTTGAAATTCAGTCTAACAAAAACAAATGACATTGCTCTTACGTCAGTACCGAAATGAGCAGCGTAGCAAGATAAAATGAATGCTATCTCTTTCACCTTGAACTAAAATGTGTTTGTACGATGGTGTCACCGTCTGGTGAGTATAATTACTACTATTCACTCCGCTATCTAACTAATCTTGTTTGATATTAAAGACATCTAGTGAAGGTTTTGGGCAACGTGCTGTCATGTGACGCAGCCATGTCATTTACACGGACAGTGTCTAACTCACGCACACATACAAGGCTCGGAGTAAAATTTTATGAATTTCAAATGGCTATATTTTGAATATTACTGGTTTTTGCGTGTATTTATTCAAACTGCGGGAGAAGAGGGTCATATATTATATAAATATCACAATTTCAAGTTCCTGACATCGATAGATTAGACGTCTAGTCCGAACGAAAATTGTATGGAATTCGTCAGTGACGTTGCACCTTAAGAAACGTATGTAACAATCTTTCATAAATTCGCTTTCCATTTGCGCTAACTAACAGTCTATGATTCACATCTATGAACGGAGAGGATAAGGTTCTTTCGATTTGCCTGTGAACTAATAATACAAATAAGAATTAATCCACTTTGCTTGTCGTAAAAAGGTGATGTCGCAAGATGAAACTGAAGTGCTGGCAACTCTCGGTGAAGGCGGTGTCTTTGGAGAAATCAGCTTGCTTGGCATCGATGGGATGAGGCGACGAACCGCTACTGTCAGGTTGGTATCTGTGCATCATTTCTTAGTCTCAATTGGCTGGCAACCCTAGCCAGGTAAAGAGTGATAAAAGAGACAATAACAAAGTACTTTGTGATGAGAGAGCTGTTAGTGTTTTAAATAAAAATAAGTTATTAAAGCTACGTATTCTGTTTGTGTGTAAACAAAAGTAACGAAGAGTGACCTGGGACTGAAACGAAAATTACACATGTTGGCACTTCGGTATGATTCGCTATTTAACCGTTTACTATTGAAAACACAAAGAATGACTATTCGTTAAAAATATAACGAGACGCGACAACCTTCATGAACAACTGATTGACCGGCGAAGAGAACTGTCAACTGACACTGTTTGACAGTCACATATATACGACACAGAAGAGGGTTGCCAACATCAAAAGGTACGTTCAGAAACTACACACCTAGGCAATTAACCAACTTATTTGTAAATAATACGTCTAAATACAATTGAATGTTTACTGATTATCTTGTTGATGAAAATAATTATAAAACGTGATTAACATACCAAAAAAAAACAGAACCGCTAAGGAGAACACAGTACTGAGGCCTCGAAAAAACATTGATTCGAATCAGGTAACCCACAAGTGATGAAGAAGGTTAGCATTATCATCAATTATGTTTAAAGAAATTTAGAGAAAATTAAAAAAAACTAAACAAGAAATATTTATACCAAAAGAACGATATATAAATTTAAATAACTGCGATAGCGAAAAAGTGATGGAAATTATCACAGAAAATTTAATTACCGAAAGAACTTTTAGCAGAAACACAACATTGATGGGTCTGCCCCACCATTGCACCGGGTGTGTGCCGGGATTCCACGCAATAATGCGAATATTTTTTGACCCGTCCATTCTATTCAATCAAATAATATTATGCAAGAATGTTCGTAAAATTTTCACGCCATAAATTTTCCAATTATATAATTTTCTCTGTATCCGTACTTACCTATTATTATTTCATTATTTAAATTATAAAATTATTATTCTACGTTTGTGACATTCAATGTAAGTTAGTAATGTTTGTGTTAATTGAATCTCGTACTTACTTGTGTTTTATAGCAAATAAATAATTGATTGATCGAATTGCATTTTTAATATCGGTTACGAGTGGAAAAGCTGTTCTATTTGTATATGTTTCCTAAAACACAGTCAATATGCTCGATATACTTAGTACAAAACATAAAGAATTGTATGAGCCCCATGTTGGGCGCCAATTTAATGAAAGTTCATTTATTTTTAACTTTAACGTAATCTTATGGACCAATAAAGCCAGAGTTCCTTAACCAAGTGACGAAGATATCGTAGTATTTTATGTTCATGCCGCGATAATGATATGCAATGTAATGCGCGCAGATAAAGAATGGATCTGAAAATGGCGTCCACTTCTCTCGCTCACACCCCATCTCTATATTTACACAGTTATAAGTGTGAGCATAGACAGCAATAGGGTGTGAGCGAGATAGCATGCGAGCGGGACGCCATTTACAGATCCATTCTTTATCTGCGCGCGTAATACAGTCCGAGTTAGGCTTATACAGTACCTAATTTTGTTATTTAGACCGAAATTGACGCCCAAAATGGGGCCGATAGGATATTATCGTCGCAAGTGTTGCCGATAAAATACCTACATCATTGATATCCCATTGGCCAGATCTCGCGGGTACTCTAACCTGTTCGCGCTGTCCCGCAACGACTTGTACGGCGCTCTACTGCACCACAAGGAGGCGGCGCTCGTGCTGCGCCGCCGCGCCGACAACATCATCCGGCAGAACGCGGCGCGGCACGCGCAGCAGCGCATGGCCGACCGACAGGTACACTACCAGGCTCCTATTTCACCAACTTGACAATTGTCACCTGACTACGACAATTCTCCGTACATTGCTGGACCCACAAGTAACCTAGCAACCACTTTAACTTCTAGAACAAGCAATGTATGGCGAATTGTCAGTGTCAGGTGACAATGTCAAGTTGGTGAAATAGGGGCCAGGAACTAGGCAACTCCTGTCTCACTCGCACTGATTAAATTAGAATGGGGAGGGTAGACTTTTCGTCACGTGTTACATTGCGGCGTCAGTTGTGCTAACCGACAGTACAGTGGTGACTTGGCGAGGCGTGCATACAACTCGATTACGACGGGTCTGCTTGTTACAAAACTTAACTATCATGTCTTATAATTATAACCTTGCTCTAGGTTGTCTGTGAACATCAACGATGTTGTCACACAATTAACTATTGAGAGTCACAAAGTGTTCATTTCATTATTTTAAAATAAGTACAAGGGAAACAAAACGAAATCTAATGGTTGATGCCACAAATAAATGATACAAAAAATACTTCACGGCTTAGGCCTTCAATTTTGTATGAAATTCCTTTACAGTTCTCTCGAGTTGTTCCGCCCGACACATGATACTTTAAAGCATAACGCAAGAAATGACATTTAATTGCATGTTTGAGATAAGTCCCTAACCCATACATTGGGCCAGCGTGGCAAATGCCACCTATTCCCTCTCCAACAGGGGTAATAGGCGACGATGAGAACAAAATCCATACCTATAATAATAAATGACAATTTGGTCAGGCGCGGAAGTCAGCCAGTCTTAACGAGGAGTCAGGACTGCGGCGGCGCCGCAACTCGAGCCTCTCCAGCGGGAGCGGTGGCGCGGGCGCGGCGGGGGCGGCCACCGGGGCGGGGGTGAAGGGCGCGGGGGCGGCTGTCGGGGTGGGGGCAAGGGGCGCGGCGGCGGGGGCGCGGGGGGCGGCAGGCGCCGGGGGTGGGGGCGCAAGGGCGGGGGCGCGGGGCGCGGGTGCAAGCACGGTGGAGGCGCGGCGCCTGCGCGCCACGAGCGCACTCTCGCGCAGGAAACTCTCCGTCGTGTCGGAAAACAAGGTACTACACTACACATATACATTAGACGCAATGATGTTATATAAAAAAGAGGTAGATACAACCCGGTCACAATATCTGTGCACCTCGTTGGAATGTGGCGCCTCTCCCGCTTCCCCTGTTCAACAAACCCTTCATCAATAATAAATTGATTTGAAAAGGTTAGTAAATTTTTTTTACCTCCACATTTCTCGAAAAAACTTTTTTTCACACCGTACCCAGACCGCCGATATGACGTCACGAGGTCAGGTGCACCGATATTGTGACCGGATTGTACGTTGTCTATACCAAATTCCGTGTTTAAGAATGGCCACCACATCTTACAGACGAGACACGTTGATACGTGTCAGTTGATGACGTGAAACTGAGGCAAGTTCGTGTAATTGACTTAGATATACATAGTATGCCACTTTTGGAGCGCTTATAACCTATTTACTTCTTTTTTATTATCGAAATCGACACGTTGACACTATTGAATAATAGATCCCAGGGGTGTGGCCGCGCCAACACTCGCTAAAACGCCTTAAGGCGCCGTTGGTTCAGCGAAGTTAAGCGAACAGTGTTTTTGAAACAATATAATGCGTATGTTTATAATAATATGGTTTTAATAAAATACGAATAGTAATCTTGATGCTTTTCTGCAGGGAAATCAGTGTTTAGAAACATGATTAAGCATTTTTCGCTCGATAGAAAAAAATCACGAACATTGGTCTAAAAGGGTCTAAAATACACTTAAAATATTTGTTACAAATTACGAACAAAAGCTAAAAATATTAAAATGGCTTCTAAAAATCGGCAATATCATGTTTGAGGGAAATCAGTGTTTACTTTTTTATTTATTTAAACGGCCAAAAAATTAAAATTAAAAAACATGATTTCCGCGCTTCCGAGCACGCACTTCCATCTCGCTCACGCTTATGCTCAGTGAGAGGGAGAGAAGACCATGAACCTACGGCGCCTTAAAACAAAAAACTCAAAATGCCCAAAAACTTGAATTTTATTCACTAATCTAAAATTGCACGGATGGCACTTTATAATGTTGGTTATTTGTGTTAGATTGGCGAAGTTTTATTCTTCAAAGCTTACTTTTTCAATACATTAAGCATTTCGAAACAAAGGCTTTTTAAGTTTTGAATTTAAAACATCTTTAATTGGATTTGCTGGTGGGACTAACAACTGGGGGAAATCATTATACACGTTGGTTATTATTATTATTAGAATGAGACAGTTACACCTAGTTCAGGATTTATAGTACAGTCACGAGCTTTAATTTGGGACCCACCTAAAGCTGAATATCGTGTAGCAAACTTACGCTATTTAGAGCTAATATTTTAACGCAATGTCAATGTCATAATGTTTACCATCGATAACTTTACGTTTCTAGGGGCAACCGTGCAATTACGTCAACTGGAGCGAGGGCAAACGATCATTTCCGATGTTTTCCGATTAATTGTTACTTGGGTAAGCGGGATTTTGGTCCTGTCTTCAATCTGTTTTCTTCACTGACACTGACACGACATATGTTCGTAATTAGAAAACTAGTGATAGCGTTTGGCAAAGAGGTTATCATTTCAAGGGTCGAATGTCTTAACTTGACATCCGTCAGTATCAAACTAAAATTTTGACCTTATTGCACTATGAATGTTCTAACAACATTTAATGGAAATGGGTCCCAAATCAAAGCTCGTGACTGTACCTATAGTCGACTGCAAAGAGATTGATATACGACCAAGACTTTATCGCCTTAATATTATTAAGGTCGTGTAAACATATTTTTGTAACTTAGGCTGTAATAATCTCTTTTCACATCAGCTATTCGGATAAGGGCTTTTTCTTGCCTGCTAGGAGGGATCAAGGTGGCACTTTTCTGTTCCAGGACATATTGTTGCCATAATAAAAAAAATATCTCAATGAATATATGAAAATAGTACACCTACACATAATCGATTACTTATTTTTTTAAATAGATTATTTGCATATATTTTTTATCTTGACTACTATTGTTACTACTACTAACGTAATAAAATACAAGTAATTATATGTTATTCAAAGTAACACTATAATCAGTAGGTTTATAATAATTAATTAATACAGCTGTTTTATTACTGGCATAATTAATTATCCTCATAGGTGATGTGAAAAGCAGTATGAGTCACACGGAACTAAAATTATTTACAACTTGGGCGTGAACACTTGAATCCCTCACTACGCTTAGGATTCCACGTTAGAATCCCTCACTAGGTTCGGGATACTATTCTGGAATCCTTCGCTTCATTCGGGATTCAAACTACGCCCTCGCCGTAAATATGCCATTTTGCTCCCTTGTGACACAATCTACTACTGTAGTTGACTGAACAAAGACATTGTGTGAACCTGAAGTCATAATCATTATTTCTTCTCATCTCAGCCCTGTGCTGAATCCTCCGAGAGTCGCGAAGAAGAAACGACAGTAGAGGCTCAGCCGCGGGGTCCCGTGCCGACGATCACATTTTCCCCCACTACGGATTAATCGAATACACATGCTTCTCAAGGAAAAAACATGAAGCTAAACTATGGTTGGCTATGAAGGATTCAACAAGTATTGAAAGTTGATCTCGGAGACTGATTTGAATGTTAACTTGAAAAGGGGTTATGGCAGATGACCATACGGAATAGCATATATATACTTACTTAGCTTCAACGATGTATGACAAGTGAAGCAGTATTTTATGTATTAGAGTAGTTCATCTGTGTCAAACAACGTCTAGTAAAACGGCGTCTAATTTATACTATCTGTGATTTCTTCTAATAAGTGTTTAAAATTTTATGTTTGGTGGCCCCACGTTGGGCGCCAAGCTTAATTTTATTTATAGGTAAATAAGTGTCTATTTAGTTTTATTCCATGGTTTTGTAGTAAGTGATAAGTATTCTTGATGTGTCAATGTCAATCAAGCTCAAATTTCTTTAGATTATGGAATCATATTCAGTGTCTACGCTTTTAAACGAAATAAGTAGGTACGTATAACGTATACCTAGTTGTTAGATTCTAGTCAAAAACACAAATTTAATTTTGATTTGAAGTATTGACAAATATTATTAATATTAATGATTATACAATTATACCTACTAGCACTATCGGACAAATAAGGGAATTTGAATGTGACTATGCATATTTTTACTAAATGTCTATAATGATAATGATCTAATAAACAATGTTAGCATCAATCTATTGTTTCATTTTCATTCCTCTTGTAATGCCCAAATTTAGAATAGAGCTTTGGAGTTGTTTTTCTGATAGACACATTTTATCGATACTAAAATGTAAACTGTTTTCGCTAGTTATCTTGTTATCTAGTGACAATGCCGTGGTATTGTGACGTTCAACGTACGTTAAAGGATACTGAAAAACGTATTTATTTTTCAACATGTGTTTTTAATGTACCTCTTATTACGTCGCTTGTAGGCTTATAATAACTTGTCATGTTAGTCAGCGTGGGTCAAACTTTGTGGGTTTGACCAACTTCCTGAAGTTCATTCGAGTAGAAATTTTGTAATTAAAATATGGTAAAGTGTATTTGTACTATGGTCATATGAGATTGATTAACGAAACTTTTATCACGATTTAATCGTTAACGCTTAAGGTTAACTTCCGTTAAATCTTCAACTACGTAGCGCTTTAACGATTAACGAAGGTAACGTTTATATGTTACGGAGTAGCGGCTAACAAATTTAACTATTTGATTAACGGCGCCCAGCACGGCTATTACAAGACGGCGCGCGAGCTCTCTTGATTTTTCTAGCATAACACGTCTTATTTCTAAGTTTCCTAATTCGAGAGACGGATAGTGCGAGAAAAATCAAGAGAGCTCGCGTGCCGTCTTGTGATAGCCGTGCAGCTCTGTAATAGGTAAGCCAAGCCACCTAAGTCCAACCTCAAGGCCTATTCTTTATACTTACTGGCAAAGATTATTGAGAAAAAGGGAAGATTGCTAACTCCATACATTGCTACAAGGCACGCGTAAATCTTATTATCGTCGCCGGTACCTCGTAGTTCATCTTATTATTTTAGATGGCGTTGTTTGTCAGTCTACACTTGTGCCATCTATTGAGTTAGCGGTGAAGCACGCTGTTGAGTAGTCTCCTCTAACATGAGATTTAAAATTTCGGGTCGCGGGGCTATTTGATTTTGGTCGAGTGGTTCAGGTGTTTGATTCACAAGTCTGAGTACTCCGGTTCGCGTCCCAACTCCTGTAACCTGTTTTTGTATTTTTTCTTGCCACGTGACACGTCGCGGCATCGGTTATGCTGGCCCCCGCTGCCCGTGACGCGTAAATTAAATTATAGCGTAGATAAGTACCTACTTTTCCGCGAGGCCATCACAACACAATTGACGCTGCGACGGTTGCGTTGCGTGTCGTGGCGAGAAAAATCTACTTATCTTTTTAATTTCTACAGTGCGAGTGAGACAGACGATTTTGATGATGAGTCGCGCGTGGGCGCGACGCGACTTTCTAGCTAGTTGTGCTAGAATTAAGTACAGCCAGAAAATAGTAATGTTATCTATCTATAGATCTACCTAAATAAAACAAAGTCGTGTTAGATGATACATCATTTAATCCCAGAGCGGCTGGACCAATTTTAAAGATGTTTGATGGTTTGGATTTGTCTTCGCTCCGAATAGCAGATTAGGTAACTATTAAAACATGGAATCATAATTATAACAAAATTATACTCATTAATTAATATCGTTATCAATATACTATTTAAAATCTATCGTCAAATCTACTGTACCAATACCAATCAAATTTACGCCCTATAATATACCCATAATCCCATACACGGAGAGCTAACGATTCGGCTCCCATGAAACAAGATTCAGTACCTGTGTATAGATATACATTGCCTAATACGAAATTCAATAAGAGTGAAAGAGACTTTTCGCCATAGTCCTACGCGTAAAACAAAAGATTTTCTATGAAATAATAGCAAAATTCGGAGCATCGCTCACGCAATGTTGCCGGTTCATTGTACCTGCCGCGTGACAGCGTTTGCGCGCGACGTTGCCACTCCAGGTCGACACACGTAAAAAGAGCTCTGCGCGCCAATTTAAATGTATAGCCGCCAGAGGTCTTTTTACGTGTGTCGACCTGTAATAGTACATTACGTAACTAGGGCGGTGAATTCGTAAATGCCCCAGATCGCAGGTGTTTGTGGCCCGAACCGAAGGTGAGGACCATAAATATGCGCTCTGGGGCTTTACGTGGCTTTACGAATTACCGCCCGTGTTGCGTACAAAATTTCACGTCTTCACCTGGCCACAATGCGAGTTTTCCCGTACGCGCAGCCTGCAGTAAAACTCGCATTATGGCCAGGTGTGACGTAAACAAACTTTATCTCATCATGCATTTGCCCGCGAATGCAAATTCGGGTATTTTCTAATAAATAATAATTTAATACGTGTTGAAATAACCTTTACTTATCAGTTATTGCCTGTGAGGGATAAAATGGCCAATTATAATGTGGCGTTCATTTAAAAGTGTGAAAACACGTAATTCCGCGTAAGTACAAAAAGTCTATACGCCAGTTCAATGACCGTGTTGACGAAAACAGACATATTTTACGAACACCTGTTAAAGTAGCTTTAAAAATGCCGCGCGCGAGCCGCAGAGCTAACGTGATTGGCTGGTTGCCTGCAGCGGGGCACACCGCTGCGGCGCTGCCACGAAAACCGAATCTCGAAGTTCGGATATCTCCGTCTCTAACGCACTTATGTTTTATGGTACTCGAACGACAGAGGTAGAGATATACGAACTTCGTGATTTGATTTTCGTTGTAGCACTGCGCTGCTGGCCGCCCGGTCGCCGCGTAGGAACTATAGGTACAACATAAGTAATAGGTACCGCCCGAATCTCAGCGATTCGCGACATGATCTAACGCGTCTAAGATCTATTAGTTGTTGATATCAGTTAAATTTTAATATACTCGTTGTGATACAAATTATGAGAATATTATATTTTTTTATTTATTTATCAATGAGTGACACTGGCAAGTGTGGGATGAAGATACCTATGCAATTTAACTTTCACGGGCGTGTAGATTGTATTGTAATAGAGCAAAATTCGTTAAAATAGTACCTAAACTAGAGGGATTTATACCCTTATTTGATTTTTATTATGCCCAATATTACATGTAAGATAATATACAGGGTGAAAAAATCTATGGGCCCTGAAGGGAAACCCTTAAGACAGCTCATTGTCTCGCTCTCATTTTCATGAAATAAACACTATTTAAATTTAATTTACCTAGCCTTAGCCCTAATTACATGATGAATGAGGTAACCTAATTGCAATCACTCAAATTTATTGACCGAATATCTTTTGTCCAAAGAATTTTCGTATTTTTATAAGTTCTCTGAATATACAATTCATTACTTTTTAGGGTTCCGTAGCCAAATGGAAAAAAACGGAACCCTTATGGATTCGTCATGTCTGTCTGTCTGTCTGTCTGTCTGTCCGTCCATCCGTATGTCACAGGCATTTTACTCGAAAACTATTAGATGTATTTGAATAATATTTTGAGGATAAGTGTATATTGTTAGCCGCTACATAGTTTTGTAATTCGATTACTCTAAAAAATCATATACTTAGGGCTTATTAAATTCTTTCAGTGAAAATTGATTTGAACAAGATCGGTTCAAAGGTTTTCGAGATATTTAAAACAAACTGCCTTCCTTAAACAAAAGAACGTAAGTGCTTTAAGATTTCAGTAACGATACGACCTTTTTAATAGGCACGGAATCCATCATTGTGCGTGGTCCGACACGCACTTGGCCGATTTTTTCATTTACCATTTGATGTTATTCAAATGTTTCAGTTGTCCGAGTTTTACCGCTACGATCATTAGAGCTTTGGGTTGTTACAACTTTTGTTTCCCAGGCAATTTTTTACTTATCCAGCATTACTTTCCGCATTTCATACGTTTAGTCAAATGATCATTTTGAGTGAAATTCAAAGTAGTCTTAGTCTCCGACAAGCAGGTCGGTGCAGGTACGACGACGAGCGAAGCGAGGAAGAGTGTTAGGTGAACTGCGACCCTACAGCGCGTGAGCCGAGAGAGCGAGCCTAGCGAGCGTGCCACGGCAGCGGCCGGCGAAGCGCCAGAACCACAGTTTAATTACATACAGTTGGGCAACGAATGTACTTGCGCAGAGCAACTGTGGAGGCTGTCGCGGGGAAGCGGGCGGCGCGGGCCGCCGCCACAAACGCGCACAGTTTGTGTTGTATAACTTTCAAGGCAGGCGCGTGGCGCGTAGCTACATGTTTGAGTTGAGTGAGCGGTGGCGGCGAATGATGTTACGAGTATTAGGTACAATGGCGCGCACTGTTCCGTGTACGGATGTACCTCAACAATAACATTAAATAAGGATTTAAGATTTCATAGATAGATCGTGATGACAGGTAAGTTTGTATACCTTATTTCGTTAATTACGTAGGTACCTAACTGCAACCTATGTTGGAAATAATAATTATAGTCTGGTACTTATGTCGGTTCGATAATGAATTAATGAAATTGCGATGGCACAGCGTTGAATTGCTGTGGAAACCGTATTTAACCGTATATAGTTGTGGATCGCGCTCCGGGTACGGCCTTTTTTTATATAGGTGTAACGTGGTTATATTCTCTTTGGGTATAGCTACAGCCTATAGAGTTAATAATATTATAGCGAGTTATGTATCTGTTCACATTTTTTTTATTAATCAGTGGCTATGGAATGTTCATATGAAAGAGCATCTTAAGCGCGAACTTGGAACTTAAGTGTGGTTTGTTCATATGGGCCTAAGTTCTAACCCTTGTTGCTATCGTTATTTTAATAGGACGTCAACTTTATACATAAATACATACATTTACGCCTTTATTCCCAAAAGGGGGTAGGCAGAGCACATGAAACGTATGTTCCAGTGCCACTTTTAGCATAAATGTGGGTATAAAATATGATATTGCAGTGATAGGTTGCTAGACCATCGCCCACAACACACTTCAAGCCTGGTCCCTTAGTCGACTTTTACGACACCCTCGGGAAGAAAGGTGGTGGTGAAATTCTAACCCGACACCACGCGGGATGTCGGGGGGTCAACTATATACAACTCTCACAAACAATTGGGGTATTTATGATCCTTATGTTTATACTTCGTAACGTTTCAAGTACCTACCTATTACAACGTCGCGTGAGCTGTAGGTAGGCATTAACTTTTATATTATTTTTTATTCGGACAGGCTGGGACCGTAGGCCATACTGCCTCGTCTTCAGTAAATATAATTTCATTTGGTCAAATCCAGTAATTACGTCTATTAAACCTACCGCGCGATATTTAAGTAGTTATTTATTAATGAAACACAGTTTAATTATATTCAGCGTGAATGTAAATCTTTATAAGAAAATCTCACATAAACATCTGGTTGTGCAATGCATGTTAATAAATCATTTCATAATAACAACGTTTATTTTATGTATTTTCCATTTTGTGACAACCCTGGCACATCCGCACGGGACAGCGTAAGTACTTACACGAGAGGCGGCGTCACCCGACATCAAAGGCGTTTCACTACTGTAGGGAATATATCGTAATACTGTGACAAAATGTTGTAATTATTTAGTTCCGTATTAAGGATAACATCTATCCAATAAACATTTAGCCTTTAAAATAAAATTAAGTCTGAGGTGAAAAGCTTACGTGAACTGGACGTATCGTTATCCTTTATATTGATCCTATCGGTTAGTAAAAAAAATTTGTAGTAAATATGTACCTATTTTTACTGCTTAAGTTTGTTCGATTCTCGGTAAAAGTATGTTTATTTATTGGTTACCTGTCACTAAACTTTTTTGTCAATTACTATTCGACAAACTTCGTTTGCCTTTTTTTACGTTTGACCGACAGTGACACGACACAATCTACAGTGGTCCGGTGGTCCTGAGTGTAAACTGAGCTAATCTAAATCAGTGGCGCTGAGTTTTTAGACAGGGGGTAGGCAGAAAATTTTAAAGGTAGGTATTATTTATTATCTTACCTAAAATTTCCTTCTTCCTTTAATCACCGAACGAAAGAAACATTCAACATGACAACATTCTATATTCTGCTTATATTGGAATCCATAACGTTTTTTGTCCTATTTTCGTAATCCATCCATACCGCTGTCTGCCATAACGATAATTTATCCTAACGTTTTTGAGAGCCAAGGACCCTATTTATGATTCGCCTGATAAATTTTGGACGAAATTTGATTGTTCCCTAATATTATCTGTCATAATAATATTATACTTTTTTTATTATAATATGGATGTAAGTGTTTAAAAAAATGGCTCTGGCGCTTTGTCGGCCGCTGCCGAAGCACGGCCGACAAAGCGCCAGCCAAAGCGCCACGCGAATTCGCGTCCGCGCCATTAGGTTAACCCATTTCAAGGACGCGAAATCGCGTCCTCGGCATTACGATTACACATACATGGGACGTGAATTCGCGTCTTCGGCATCCGAGATAAGAATTATGAAAATTACAAATGCCCCAATCCAAAAACCAGCAACAGTATATTATTATCCTTCATAAATAAAGTAACATTTTGGTATCAGCATTTAAGTACAGTTGTTTTCTAGCAAAAAAAAAACAAATATTACGATTACACATACATGACAAACGTTAGGGCCGTCTAGGGGACTATAAGTTGAAACCAACACTTGATGTTCGAAGTGCGTTTAATTGATAATAGAGTTACAACGGTGCAGACGTGAGATTACAAACTAACTTAATTTTAGAACTAAAATTATTGATCGAGGTCGATCACGACCTTACGCGACCGCGATGGAAGCATAAGACACTTGTTTCACCACACTTTTCACATGATGTTAACTCGGTCCAGTATTGGCTAGTTGCCCACTAAGCAAAAGAGCAATCGATTTTCGAGAAAAAGGGTATGACTGGGTGGTGACTCGTGAGAGCTGACCGTGGGAGTTTCGTTCCGTAACACCTCCCCACCTTGAAGAGCAACTATTTTCCAATGTCTAGTGAAAATGTTGCGGCTCGACGATCTTGCAGCGTTTGAGTACTGGAGTTCAACGTAGGAAGTTTCATTTCGCTTATGATTTGTTTGTTGGATTGTAGTCGCTTGTAGTAGTAGAAGATGATCAAAACAATAGCTCCTAGTAGGATGATCCCATATGTGGGTATGGTTGTATGAAACAGACTGGAAAATGCTTCTGTTTTCGTTATAACTGGAGCTGGGGGTTCTAAGAGTACCTGATGCTGAATGTCGTGCAAGGTGTCCAAATTGATTGTAGTCAGGTTATAATGCATAGTCTGTTGCCGCAAAGTGGGTGTCAGTACTGATTTCGGTAGAGTCATGATTTCTAGTGCGTGTCCTCGCAACTTGTCATCCATATTGACTATTGTAAATTCCTGTGTTCGTAAGCGACAATTTCTTGGAATCGTAGCTAAGAAACTACCTTTCAGTATACGATGTTCTTCTTGTTGGCATGATATGAATACTTTCGTATCCGTCGGGAATGAAATTATATAATGCATGCTATCGAGTTCTAGGAGAGCCTCCCTGGTGAGTGTAACAGGCGTGGATCGGCATAGTTCATCCATTTCTTGCTCATGTATGAGCCGGGTGATGCAGTCTTGTCGAGCACGGGTTTGGTGAATAGTCTCTTGCTTGCAGATGTACCACGTGTCGATCTTAGGGCATTCTGCCTCCATGTATACGAATTCCTTGGAGTTGGTTGCCAGAAATGGATAAGGGGTTATAATAATTTGGAAATATCAATTGGGTACGGGACGCAGTAAAGGTCGTACGTTGTTGGGGACATAATGGGAAATTTCAGAACTAACCTAAACTAATCATATCATAATAATAGGTTCCTAATATATATACCTAATAAAGACAAGGGTCCATAAATGGCCTTTATTTTGCCTATCATATTACTAAAGTCATTAATTGATAAAAGTGAATGGTGCATTGAATTAGTGCGACTAAAAGCTAATATTCACCTACGCAAAAAACCGAAAGGGGTCATTCAGCCCGCGGGATGATTTGTATGTGGGATCAGTTGACCATGAAGGGAAATATCTGTTCTAAACAGCTCAGATAAAATATCATCAAAAAGTAGGCGCGCATGTTGGGCAAAAAGTATCTTTAATTGGTATCCGTAATGTTAATAAATTTGGCGAAAACGTGCTCAAATTTCCTTTGACTGAACGTCAAATTATTTAAAATATGAGCCTGTTGGAGAGTCAAATCTTTGTATATGCTTATATGTTTGTTTAAACTAGTAGAAAGTCCTTGTTTTTCCTCCTGAAGAATAGTCAAAGCGTTTTGTATGTGTAGTACGTCATCATTATCTAGATTGCCAGTTATGCTTTTGATGAGAGTTCCGAGGGGGTTAAGAAGGCGACGTTTACACGTTTTGGCTCAAAGGACGATAATTTAGATATAGTTTTATTTAGCTTGGAAAATAGGTGCCATATTTATTATTTGAATAAAGGAAATTTCTGGTTCAGGATTGGGTATCTATCGTCTATTGTTTTTCATTTAATTTTCGAAAGTCCACCACTAATCGCCATTTAGTTTTCCCAAATGCATCGTGTTTTTTGCATTGCATGGGTGTATTCTAGGCTGAAGAAGAAGGTCTAATATAATGCCTTGGTCGAGCATTTTTGTATTTGATTCTGAACTTCGTCCCTATGTATGTATGGGTATCTAATAAGCTATATATCTACTATGCACGGGGACTTCGTCTTGTGCCCTAAATCTGTGTTTTATTTTACTAGTAAAAGTTGACGAACCTTCAACTAAATGAAATTCATCAGAATATTATTTACATAAACACAACAAATACGCTTTCTCTTCGTCGTTCATTATGGTCCGTGCGCAATCGCGAAAACACTTCCTGGAAGCGTCCGAGCTTGCCCTTGCAGTCTGCAAGTGTGGCGTTAGGTATCAATGTATTCTGTTCACTAAACATATGTGCGTGCAATGGTTTTATAAATTTAAAATTGATTTCATTTTCAGATGGATTAAATATTTCTATTAAGGCGTGGTTTTTGTCGGCTGTAGTTATACAATCTATAACATGTAGCATCCGCATATAGTTTGGTAGTCTAAAGAAACGTCACCCTGAGAAAAATTAATGGGCACTCTTATCATTCGACTGGATTTAGCGGGAATCACTACCGATGCAGGGTTGCTTGACTTATACATATGTACTGGATTATTCGCGAATTCCGTTCTGAGTACACGGGAGTCTAGGTCGATTTTAGATCGCCATTGTTTTAGTAAGTCTAGTCCAATCAGTCCGTCAAAGTATTCGTGAAATCGGTAGATGTATAATTTGATAGGTTTTTGGACGTTCATTTCTGCGAAGCAAGGAAGAGTTATTGAATAGTCGTTCTGGGTAGTGGCATGGATATTCGTGACAACAAAAGGATCATAGTTAAGCGGAACGTTTGGAAAGAAATTTTCGGCAGCTTTCGGGCTAATAAATGATTTATTTGCTCCCGTGTCAAGAAGTAGTTTTAGTGGCGGATTGGAAATTTGAATGAATCGAAGCTGTCGCTTGTCCTGTAGGTTTAGCTCTATTTCGGGGATGTTGACTGAGGCTCCTGGGAAAAATCCGACTGTACATTGTCATTACAGTTTTCTATGTCTTGGTCAAGATTATCATGATAATGTATTGTCTAAAGTAAAGTCTCGTATTGGCTGTCTTGTTCAGTATAGTAATAGTCGCAAGGATAATTTTCAAAGTATTCGTTTTGATAGTCAAGGTCATGCATTTCATTCATATTTACTTGGTAATGTCCGTTTTGATCAGTGGGGGTAAAATTCTCGCTACAGGGTGGCTTATTCCACTCATTGGAACAGAAGAATTTTGCTGATAATTTTGTCGGGGCGGGATCTTAAGACCGGTAGTCATATTTGATCGCGGCAGGGCACGCATACGTTGTTGCGTCATAGAAGGTCCTTGTTCGTAAGGGGCTGACATTGGTGGTTGTTGCGGGGAGTTTATTTTAAGCGTAATAGGCATCCGATTGTTGAAATTATTTGTACAGGACGTACTTGATTCATAAACGGGTTCGATCTGGGAATAAGTTGGTTGTTTTGTACCAATTGCGGATTAAATGGTATGCAAGTAGTTAACAAACAAAAGTTAAGAGTCCTTAAATATTTTATGTTGGGCGTTTTTATTCTTTTGAAACAATATGTTTAACTCTTGTTGCGCGAATTCCAGGGCTTTTTCTAAAGAGTCTGGCCGCATACAGCGAATGCGTGAACCAAGGGGTTCGTGTAGGCTTCTGAGATATATTTGCAGGGCTAGCTTTTGATAAAGACTGCGTTTGGCCTCAATCGGGTCATTATTGTGGTAAGTAAATTTTGAACTCGTTCAAAAAATACGTGCGGCGTATCGGAACCCTGTGTAAGCATAGATAAATCAGTATATAGGGCTGCTTTGTCCCTGTGATCTGAAAAGGAATTTATTAATGTGTTTCTGATTCCATTCCAGTCCGTTGGAATGCCATTAGCTGCCAAAGTAGCAGCCCTGCCAGTTATTTTGTTTAGAACACCATTTGATAGGGCTGAATTGTTGAGGTCATGCCCAGGCCAGGGGTTGGATTCATATAGTGTAGTATTAATTGGTCACAAATGTCTAAAAATCTTATGAGCACATTTGAATTTCCATCAAACTCAGGTACCTACTAGTCGCAAAGCTTTCCATATTTGTTCAGTAACATCGGACGGATTTTGCGTTGCCGCGGAAGCGCCTTCAATTTTGGTCGTCATTTCTAGGCTTATTGTTTCTTCCGGAATGTCTTCTAAATTCTTATCAAATCGCGATAATTGCCAAGGGTCGGGCTGAAAAATCCGGTTGCCACGTGGATGAAAAATTTTGGTAGATTCTACTAATGAACCTGCCTATTACTATTAATTATACTATTTATATATCTAAGAGTTGCAAATGGGGTTGGCAACAATAATGGACCTACTTAATAAATGAATATATGTAAGTATGTACTATAATAGACTAAGAGTTGCAAATGGGGTTGGCAACAATAATATACCTACCTAATATATTAATATATGTATGTACTATAATAGACTAAGAGTTGCAAATGGGGTTGGCAACAATAATATACCTACCTAATAAATTAATATACTCGTATGTATGTACTACAATAGACTTAGCGTTGCAAATGGGATTGGCAACTAATTATGTCTAGGATAAGGGCTGCAGACTGGATTGGCCACCAATAGGAATCGTATAGTAAGCTCGTAATTCTAAACTCACAGAATCTGCATAGCAAAGTAGGCTATGTATAGATCGGTATGTAGATTGTAGGTGATGCCGCTCCACTGCTGCTCCGCTGTGCACGCTGCTGCTTCGCTGTCTCCACTATAGTCACCGCCGATGGCCACTCGTAGATTCGAAGTAGTCGATAAAGTCTATGAAACGACTATCAGGCGACTCTCGAAGTTAGATCGCGCACTGATTCGACTACTCCCCGACTGCGCCACAAACGTTAGGGCCGTCTAGGGGACTATAAGTTGAAACCAACACTTGATGTTCGAAGTGCGTTTAATTGATAATAGAGTTACAACGGTGCAGACGTGAGATTACAAACTAACTTAATTTTAGAACTAAAATTATTGATCGAGGTCGATCACGACCTTACGCGACCGCGATGGAAGCATAAGACACTTGTTTCACCACACTTTTCACATGATGTTAACTCGGTCCAGTATTGGCTAATTGCCCACTAAGCAAAAGAGCAATCGATTTTCGAGAAAAAGGGTATGACTGGGTGGTGACTCGTGAGAGCTGACCGTGGGAGTTTCGTTCCGTAACACATGGGACGCGAATTCGCGTCGTCGGCATTGAATGGGTTAATGCTTGACTTGGCTCTACAAAATCTTCTTTTTATTGTTGAAGAGTTTCGAAACTTGGGCTATTCAGGTATACGAGTTTGCGGGTGCATTGTAATTACCCACCCTTACCCATTTCTAGCCGTGCCTCTTTCTTTTGCTCGATTTGGCGGGGGCACTACCATACCCCCAAAGAGACTGTCTAGTCGCCTGACAGATGAAGCAAATTTTTAATTTTCGAATGTATTCATTGTGATCGTAACTAAATAAACAATATCACAGATTTGAGTAGGGTAGGCATTCTCTTTCTGCCTTGATGTAGTGCAAGCCACTGATGTTAAGGATTTACGGTGGTTTTCTTTCAGGGCCCATAGATTTTTCCACCCTGTATAGTTTAATGTGAGCTTAGTAGTATTTTAGCGGAGTTATCTTTCTTACCCATGCCAAAAATAAAGTACCTAAGTAACTACTTTCGTTACTACAATCATTTGTAGATAGATCTCGTACTACAAACTACTTATTCTGCTAAACGGACACTAAACTTTTTAAAGTAGGAAATCATCTGTTAAATTTGTCGTCAGTGTTTTATAATGATGACATTTTATCATCATTATAAAACATTGAGACATCAAACATAGAAATTTACTTAATTCTTGACAAGTTTTTGCTAAAATTATTATTATTATTATTATATATCGAGCCCATTATGTCCCACTGCTGAGCAAAGGCCTCCCCCCTCTATTTCCAATCATCGCGGTCTTGAGCAATGTCTGGCCAGTCTTTTAAAATTGAGTCCAATTTGTCACGCCATCGCCGACGAGGTCTACCGCGTCTCCGTTTTGAGTTTTGCGGCTTCCTTTTGCTAAAATATGTATATTTAATTAATCGCTTCCCGCTCACGCCATTATTACACCGTGAATAGTCGTATTTTCCTACTAGCACATCGTCCAAGACGATATACATATTACAAATAATCTGCGTAGGTAACGTAGGTACTTATCTATCTAATTCGCGTCTTGGGGCACAGAAAGCGCGACCTTCAATGCGAACTCGGCAAAGCACTCATTGCGAACCGCCGCTGCGAACGAATGTGATCGTTAACACACGGGGAAAGAGTTCAACTTCAATTGTAGAATTATGTATTCAAATGTGTATTATTCTTTACATAAACCTTTTTTCTGTAGGATTCATGTACTACTTTAATAATCTATATAGTTAAATTAAATTTAGACACTATTTGGTTCTATAAATATTTTTATCGATACTTAATTGGAGTAAATGTATTTATATGCAATTCTAAACAAAAATCAATACGATTTTTAGGAAAATAGGTTCATCAATTACTTTTATGAGAATCAAATCAAAGTACTACTTATTACAATTTAAAAAAAAAAAGTCATGGTTGCAAATTCTATAGCTTACAGAACTACTTGGTAATGTATAAATAGATATCTATACATAAAATTTGAGAAGAAACGTATTCGATTACGTGGTTATGTTATGTTGGAGACTTTGATCGATAATCGAATGAGCGAGTGAAGCGAACGAAGTTCTATGCTTGCTTCTGAAAATCGTTCGTCTATCCGGGGTCTGTCCCGCTGTATCCTCTATAGGTTGCATTTCTCAACCGATTCTCATGATTTTTTTTGGTAACTATATAGATTTTATGTACACTAGTAGGTACCTGACGAAGAGACGTGAGACTGTGTAAGCAGGGCATTCCATTGACGTGATACGGCATCATGCGGTCTAGGGACTGTTATAATCCATATCCATATCCACAATTCCATACTAATACTATAAATGCAAAAGTGTGTCTGTTGCCTCTTCACGCTTAAATCGCTAAACCGTACAAGATTGGTATGGAGATAATTTGAACCCCGGGGGAAGACATAAGATAGCTTTTACCTCGGAAATCATCCCCGTGGAAGGACTCGCGGGCAGAAGCTAGTACTTAATACATTTATTATAAGTGTTAATAAAAAGGTAAATATGTGTGTACTTATAATTCGCAAATATAAAAACGCACAAATAATCAAACAAAAAATATATATAACAAACGAGATTTTACTTTTATGTATATTTTTAATTATTAAAGTAGAAAAAATGTAGGAATATTTTACTAATAATTAAAATTAAAAAATATAATGTGTGTGTGACTGTTTAGCAATTTCAAGTTTAAGTATACTTTTTTAAATAGCAGGGCAATTTCGATAACTATAAGCGTTTTTAAAATATGCGCCATCTAGCGGACTGCAATACACGTGCGTAGCCATTCAGCTAAGAAAATCTTGCGATCAATGGAACTAGTGACTGACTTAAAATTGCTTTGTTTTGATTTTGCTATTTCCGAGTTATTTTGTTACAAAGGTGTATTTTATGCCTTCTTATTAATTAATATGATGATTTAGGACACTAAAATGCAATATTTTCACGGGTTCATCGAACCTTTTTTCATTGAGAGCCTAGTAGCGCCATCTCGAAATGCTTTCTGAACTACGACGACGTTTCCAAAGAGATAGCGATCTAGGCTTCTCAATTATCTCTGCTTACTGGTGATTTGACGAAATCATTTTAAATCGATAAATTAGGTACCTAGTTTCGTAGATTACGTCCTACGTACAAACTAACAAAGCTTCAAACTTATAGGTATGTACATTTCACAGATGTATAGGTAATCTTTTTATTATTAACCGACTTCAAAAAAAAAGGAGGAGGTTCTCAATTCGGCTGTATTTTTTTTTTCAGAACTCCGTCATTGATGAGCCGATTAGAATTTTTTTTTGTTCGTATGTATTTACAACCAGGAGGGTCCCATTTTTTCCAAAATTCAGTTAGATGATGGGATCCATGATTAATTGAGGGGACTCCTCATTTTATTAGGCACGCGTGTAGTGATTTTGGTATTTTCTATTATAACTCGTGTATTTACATCCGGATCCGGAATCATAAATTTGGTGGCGAGGAATTGATGATGAAGACCACAGATGACTTATCGAATTCCTCAATTATCTACTTAAAAGTGCAAAAGTACGTCACAGGTTCTGATAAGATTCCGTTGAAATAGGAACTAATGAAGTGATATTGGTGATGATCTTGGGGAATCTATGGAAGTCCTCAAATATTATCGGCCCACATACAGCGATTCGGTTTTTTTCTATAGTAATCAACGCATTTGCTATCGGAAATCAGTTCATGTGGTCAATTGTAAAAAAAATAGGAAATGTTCTCATGGCTTGGCGGAGTACTAAATTGAAGTCGGTTAAAACTTTGTTTTTAAAGTAAATTATTACTATAGATACGACATATGTAGCATACCTACTCGTAGATATAGATTGTCATTGTGACAAGAGCGAAAACGTACCGATAAATTCTCCGTGACACACACATATCGACACAATATCATCAGCAATAAAATTGTCCTTTCGCTGTCGTAATTCAGCGACCCGTAGCCGTTGATCAATTCCCATTTCCCTCACGTTACTACCCTGCTCCAGCAAAATGGCCTAAAAGCTTTGATGCAACGAACATTTAAATGCCATTTTGGTTTGTATGGTGGATTATGTCTCCGCAATTAATTACGGTATTGCGTCATCGCTTGCGTGCATTCAGGTCACGAAGAAATGTTATTTAAAACGTCCAGGATTATTAACCTTAGCCGAGTTGGATAAGAATTATTTTCACTTGACTGGCTAAACGTTGAAGGTAGCGCAGTGGTTTGTGACAATAATGGATCCAACGTCAAGTGTAACATTTATAAGTATAGATTAAAAGACCAAACTATAGTAAAACCACACAAGTACAGTCCAGGTCCCCCAACTATGTTCCGAATTAAGTCTGAGTGAACTTAACACAAATTTAAATAGAGTAAGTAGTGGAAAATAGTAGACTGCAGTTGCTTGATTACGTAGCTAGTGCTTTTTACACCTTTTACTTAGCAAATTACCGCGTCTATAATAGAGCCCTTGGAGTTTCTATCTGAAAAACTGTGGAGTAACATTCTTTATAATCGCTTCAATGTATATAAGAGTCGTCGGGAAGTGCGACTTTCCTTACAAACGTTGTTGGGTACTCATTTTAAAATAGGTACTAACAGAATCTAATTTTCGAATATAGATAATTTCGGATCCGATTTTGTGTAAAAAAGTTTCATGTTATTCCAATTAGCCGTTGTAACGGTTCCGGGACTCTTAAATGCCCTGCGTGTACCTACTCTACACCAAACACGTTCAAAACAACCGAATTAACAAAGAAAACATCGAAGTCAGACTTACCAAAATAATCCCTAACGATAATCTCCGAACTGTAACTCACTTTCGCATTTAGGTTAAAACTATCATTTTGCAACATAACAATGTAATAGGTAAGTACATTTCGTAATTCATCCAAGCTTCATTTTCTTTGCAGAGGAAAAATGTGTTGTGTGTCAAGTTAGTAATAAAAAAAGGGGAGGAAATATAATAGGATACTTACGGAAAGGATATATCAGAATTTGGAAAAATAATCAAGGCAGGAATGGAATTTCAATACGTATAAATACACTTAAAAAAATGGATAATACTATAATTTGATGTTATTTTCACAAATAAACTTAGCCAGAATAATATAAATATTTGGATTAATAAGTAAAGAGGAAATATCGGTGGGAAAGGAACTATTGTTACACTAAATAAAGGGACCACATAGAATGCGTGACAATATTTCTTTTGCGAAACTTCACCAAAGTAATGTACGCAAAAGAAAAATGAAAACTGTAATTTAGTAAAGTTGGCAGATATTATTTTTTATTTGTTTTGGTTAAGTCGATACGAGACTAATGGAGGGCCGTAATTCAGTGGTTATTTACGGATCGCATGTCGCCGAGGGCCCTTTATAACCCACGTCACGTCCGATGTCACGGTGTCACCTTGTCGTGGCGGTCGAGTCGGATGTCGTCATAGCCGTCATTCATTACCTTCTGTGACTAATGAAAAAGATGTTATGGTTGTAAATGTAATGAAGAAACTTCCGGTTAATTAAGACCCTCAAAAAACATTTGATGCTTTGTTGCTCATGTAGCAATGGTTTAGGTCGTTCATACGAATGCGTATGTTACTACATATCATTATCTAGAGTACCTCGTAATACTCGTAGGGATAGTTTTAGATATATCGCCATAGTAAAGTTTCAAAACGCGCGAACGTATGTGCAGTGCAGATTCTTATTCTAGACCGGATATCCGATCGCACACAATATTTTACTCGAACAGCGACTCTATTGTTACTAAAGTAGTCTATTACTTTCTTAACGAAACAAATTATTTATTGAAATATTTTGTTTCGTGTTATTTTTGACGAGGAAGTTACCCCGATCATATTTTAAACGATACGATACAGAGATAAAGAATATAATGGAAAAATAAACTATCTTCGTCTGTAGCCCCCGACAGGACTCGAACCTGCGATCCCTCTATTGCCGGTAGAGTGCTTTAACCACTAAGCTACGTGGACCGTGACTGAAATCGCGTATCTTTCAACTACATATATTCCTGCTACGCGCTCCTAACAACGACCTCTCCGTATTCTCTTGAAAGGCTGACAGTCTAGTATTTTTTTAATGTCCTCCTCTTTTACCTAGACGCATAAAGCCGCTTTTTGGTTAAAAAAGTGTTGCGATGTTTACTACATTAATTTTACAGTATCAATTAAAAGTTACAATTACTATTCTTCTACTATCCTTTACTTTGTTTATTAGGCACAAAGTGAAATGAATTCGGTCTAGAAAAAATATCCTCACCATACAACACTGCGTTATTGCTCAGTGTTGACTCATGTGTTCGGCGCCTTTTATGGCCAATTAACTCTGATGGCCATGTGAACTTGTTACTTTAATTTTAATTTCAGGACGTGCAATGTAAACATCCCCTTTTCATTAGGGTCGGTAAGTCAGAACTCGTCCACTAGTTGCTCAGTCTGAAATCAACCCCCGCGGCAGCGTATCTTTTGCCAACGAATTAATAAATTAATGTTTGGCTGCAAGCAGTGAAAACGCAAATACACAGGAAACTTATATTTGTGCTTTTGGACAACATTCTTTAATTGAGGTAAGATTTCCAAATGTAGAGTTGTAATTAAAACTCCTCAAATTAGCTAAGTTCTGACAGTTTCAAGTCCGAAAAAAGTCTTCCGAAATGTCTTGACTGGATTGTGCATGTGTGTGACTGTGAGTCTAGACTCTGCTAGATTAATTTAGTCGCCTTCACGAGATCCCAAAAAACAAAACCATAACACCATATAGAACATAACTGCGTAAGTATACGCCAACGGGCTTACTAGCGACAAGGATTACCCACTTAGGTAGGCAAATCCAGACTCAACAATCATACCTTCAAAACGTGTTTTTAAATATTACAAAGAAAGACGGGTACGTGATGTATTTAACAATTAACTTTCAACAAAGTATTCATAATCAGGTCTGCAACGACGCGTAAATATCAAGTTTATTTTTTTTTCAACAACCCGCCTAGCGGGCGCCTACGCCGCAGTCGCTTTCCGCTACATACGAGGAAAACCACAGGATCGGCTACGAGCGTAGCGATTCTTGGTAGCGAAAGATAACCAAAACTATGAGAAGCATTCGTACGTGAGTTTACTATGGATGCCATAAAATACTCCACGGCATACCTATAATCTCTAATTTGATTATTTTTGTGGTCGCACAGTCACGATAGCGCGGGGTCGCGTGACACCCCATCCCAGCTCCGAATCCGATATACTTATAAGGATACATTTCACCCCGTTTCATACAATGTTGAGCAGTTTGCAACATTATGCTGGTTAATATGTTTTAATGCGTATTGAGCTTTAATTTGCACGCGCGTGTTTCATACTCATTTAAGCTCCTCAAAAAATGTTTTGCGCAACTGCACGCAGGCTGCACGTGTAATTTTAAGAACTATGTAACTGCATTCCGAGTAAAATATATTTTTTAAAATCTTATATCTACCTACCTATATACATATATATGGTGTATGTAGGTACCTTTAACAAAACACGAGAAGGATTAATATTCTCACTTCTGCTTCAGTAAGAACCTAAGCAGGTAACTAATGAGTTTGCAAAACATGTATTAAAAATGACATTCATTTGTTTTACAACAAAAAATATGATGTTTAAAGTTTTCAATCTAAGTTCATTGCGCCAAGTTTACTGCATTATGAGTATTATGTCGTGATATTTCATGGCGAGCATGAATAATGCGCCGGTAATGAGCCCAGGTACCGAAGCCAAAGTTATGGCGCCCCTCCCCTCACTCCCCTCGGCCCTCTCTTCCCCGCCGTTCGCGTACAAGATACTGTTGCGTAATTTATAATGATCATAATAGCTGTATCCGTACTCCATACTAACTTTATAAATGCGAAAGTGTATATCTGTCTGTCCGTTACACCTTCGCACTTTAAAAAAAAAATGAACATGAAATTTATTTGCTTGAGACATGGTTAACAATAAGGTGGAACAACTTTATTAGGATCAGCACATCTCGCCAACATTTGGACATGCAAACTTTACAAACTTATAACTAATAATATTACGTATTTCATTACAATGTCTTATAATTTTGATTTCTATCAATTTATTCCATTATTATACATAAAAAATTCTTGTGTTGTGTAAAAACATTTGTCAATTAGCCATTTGTGTAATGCAGATGTGAATGGTTTTAGGGCAAGCCGTCTTATGGCAATTGGTAGCTTATTATACAATAAACCGCAATGAAATTTGGTATAATAGCGAGCACCGGGGAAGGACATCGAATTGTTTTAATTTTTTTATTTTTATTTTTTTATTTAATCATGGTTTACCAACGAATGTTTACACCAGTGCTTAAAATAGTATACGCTTTTTTTTATCGCGGAAATGAGTGTTTGTATGCTGTTTGAGCTTCGATATAAACGAGTTCCACGCAGATGGAGTCGCGGGCAGGCTAGTTACTGATATAGGCAAAATCAGAACGAATCATAATCAAGAAGGGAATTTACTAGCGAACGTAACCTATCGGAACCTTTTAATCATCTCGATCATGGGAGCATGGCTACTAGATGTTTTTCACACATGCCGAGTGCCTAGGCCGTAGGCGCTTCCCGCTACATACGGGGAACCACGGGATCGGCTACGAGCACAGCGCGTAGCTATTCTTGGCAGTGAATGTGTTAAGCAGCTACGGACTACGGCGTAGCACTACCAGCGTAGCGTGGCGGTGAATGAGTTTTTAACCTTTTCCTATATGTAATTAAGTATATTACCATATATATAGGGGTATATTACCAATAATCGCAGCAATTGGCGCGTGGCGAACAGGGGGCACTGAAAATAGAAGCCAAATGCATTGGCGACGGAACGATAACCTCAGAATAGTCCCGGCTCACGGAAACGGCATCGTTTCACCATCGTTAAGGTTATCTGATCATGGCAGTCGTGGTTCAATTTGTTACCGTCGAGGGCGGATATTTAAGGTCATTTAGAAGTTAGTTATCTGTAAAATATACGTCTAATAACTAGCCGACGTCGACACTGCAGGTAAAGTAGTTGCCAACTGATAAGAAAAATCGAATGAATCGGCTCATGATGTGTGATGCTACACTGTCTCTCACCAATAGGAAGGCCTGGGTATTGTGCTGGTCATTGACTACGTACCTTCCTACCTGCTGCAATAAAGTTGTGAATTAATTTATCCAAAAAAATCGATCGCAAATCGGTCCAACGATTGGTAAGTTTCAGACCGGCTGATATCTCTTTTTACGTAACATCGAGGGGTAAAGACTGACCCAGTAACCCACTTAATGAGCAAGACACAAAATAATTCCCATCTTAATTAATAATCTGAATTAATATTATTAATTCAGATAGCAAGGAATTGCATACCTAAACTGTCCACACATTATTAATTTATAAGATGAATCTGTCAGAATGATATGAACGTGCGTTATGTGTTATGAATGCAGTACAGAATGCAGATTATGAATTCCGAACGCACCTCCTTTCATAATAATCCTCCATGTAAATACCTACCATCAGTGGCAAGGCGTCCATAGAAATTGGCCCTAATCAGCTTAATTCGGGAGACCTGAGCTTGATCTGACCCTAACGCCCTTATGCCGCAGCCCTTGGAGAAAGAGTAAGCATAATTAACACCGATTTTTCCACAGATAGTATGACCCCACGCCACTGATAGCTTCGTTACCTACCAAAATATTAGATTGGTTTGAAGAGACCATTGTAATGCTGACCTCCGGGTATGCGTAGTTCTTACGAATCTCGGTGTCAAGATACACTAGGAGCTAACGAACAAACCGCTAAACTGCAACAGATTGCGAATTTCTGTAGTTTTATCGCTTAGTGGTTTCTTAGACGATTTATCAGTTACTTTGACGGGCCAAACAAGGTATCTATGTCATATAGGGCTTCCTTTAGTCAACATTTGCCTAATCCATAATGTTCTATTCTGGTTATTTGGCAAGGCTGGGTTGGCACTTTACCAAATTTATGTAGGTATTATGTAAAGTTCAGCGAAATAGATGTTGTTTCCATTGGTTTATCCATACTGATAACTAGAAACTCGGTTTTTCGGTTACTTCATCAATAATCGTTGTAGGTAAAGTACCCCCTTTACTAAAAAACTTTTGATGATGAACTTAAATTAAGTATCGATTAAGATATAGTAAATTCATGTATATATTACCCTCATATATACCTTACTTAATTACTTTAAAAAATGTTTACTCCTAGATACATAGCTTAGATGGCTAAGGGCCCGTTTATACACAGGCGTGGCGACGGCGGCGGAGGCGGGAAACGCAATAGTCGCGGTGTGGCTCGCCTGTAACCGCGGCCTCAATGCGACTGCCCGTACTGGCAGAAGGTCATTAAGATTTTTTCCCTTCGATTAAAGTTGGTGACTTGTTATGACTTGGAGACCACCGCATTCTACAAAAACCTTCGAAATTGTTCTTAAAAGTTTTATTTTAGCCTTTAGTACAATCAGCAGCTGTAGCTAAGAAAATTATTATTCTTTCTTTCTGCCCGCCTGCCCCTTGTGCCCGTCCCAGAAAAAAAAATCTGACCACCTGCCCCTTGTGCCCCATCTTGGATCCGCAGTTGTCTTCCACTCCTGACTGTACCACTTTATACTTTAAGAGTACGGCGGCATGGGGCGTGGCAAGGAGCCTGAAATCCCCACGAGCGACCCCATCGAAGCCAAGAAACATCGAGATGAGTCTTCAGGGCATCTCAAGAACGGATACTACCAGAGGGCACTAAATTCGCTGAACAAGGTAAACAATAAAGTAGAATACAAATACTCTATATTAACAGTACTTACTGTCCCCATACAAAATTATCTGACAATGTCACACTGCTAAGTGTGCTTGTCTACGCGCCCCACCGCCCTGTGAAGCGGGGGACCAACCTACCACATATAAACTCCCGCGTCGCGGCATCGATCTCTCTTTTTCCGCCGATCTCCACCGCGCTCGCACCTTGCCATTAGGCTATTATATTTGTAATTGTACGTTCCTTTGTAATTAAATCCTATGTATAACAGTCTACAGTTTTAATTATTGATTCCCGAAGGCTCCAACAGTGCTTCCGGTACGAAGCTGTGAATCCATTGTGGAAGCACGGACTCCTGAAAAGCAGGTGTGACCCATCATTGGGGCACTCGGATATAGAACGCGTTAATACACCGCATAAGTGTAAGGCCTGACGCTCCGCTCAGAGCGGGGCGTGGAGCGCGTCACGTGACCTCCTACGCTCCTACACCTGTCGCGACTTTAACAATTTCTCCTCATCCCAAAAAGTGCACAGCGCCGCTGAAGAAGTTTTTACTTCAAAAATTCTAAAAAGTGACTCGACAAAAAAAACTGCATAATTAACGAACCTGCTCCCAAAATTTTTCGAGAATCGGTTGAGAATAGTGACCTGTAGAGGAGAACAGCCGGACAGCGGGAAACCGGACAAACCGGATTTTAGGCGCAAGCTTTAGCATAGAACTTAATTCGCTTCGCTCGCTCGTGCGGAGAGCGATTCCTTTCAGACAACCTTTGCATATAATTTTTTGAGGACCAATCTTTAGCTAACATGACATAATATACTGAATTATAATGAATTTATTATTAATACATTGACATCAAGTAACTCTATGTACAAACAACGTTTTCAATTGCTTATGTGATTAAATTTAGTTAAACGGTTAAACCTAGTGCTGCATGAGTGTTCATTGTAATTTTTATTTAGTTATTAAGTAGTATAAGATGTCCGATTTGTATGCCCTAGCAGGGTAATATCATGTACCTACCAAGACTAAAATGTGACCTTTATGTGCTGATGAACATGATAACAATGGATTAAATGAATATGAATATGAATATAGATCCACGCCTTCATTCCCAATATGGGTAGGAAGGGCAGCATTCTAGTATAAATGTGGTTATAAAATATCGACTTGCTAGCCCATCGACCACAACACACTTTGACCATGTTCCTTTAGTACGACTCTTAGACACCCACAGGAAGAAAGGGGATGGTGCTATTCTAACGCGACACCAACCGGGGTATCCGCCCATACTAGCAAAATTGGCAATTATTTATTTATTTATCTAAATATATTAACACAGCATTACCTACAGATTACTTAAGTCTAATACAATGTGAAACGAAACATCAATTTAAAGGAACATAGCAAAAAAACACAGGTACGTACACTAGACAGCATATCATCCTTCATCTCACAAAACTTCAGACACTCCCTACACACAGCTGTCCATCGCCACGCATCGCATGATATCAACTGTAATTCCAAACTAAGTCTAGTTTTCCTTTATTGGATTTGAAGGTCAGTGGCAGTCAATTATGGGATTGGGTAATAGAGAGGACCCCGAGACAACCCGGACAGCGCTAGGAGGATGATTGAGTCAACTGTAATGAATACCTAATAGGTACTCGTTTGTACCTATAGGAAATCGGATAAGTTTTGTTTTAAAATATTACGGTAATAAAACAAATGCATCCTGTTCCAAATAGAATGACAGAATTTCATACTAGGTTAGGGAGGTTACTTTATTACATTTTAGAGATCTTGACATTGCCTACTAGATATTTATATGTCGGGGTCATGATCCGGAACGATTAAAAGCGAATAAGATGTTAATACTGAAAAACTTTTCCCATGGGACCAATCAAGAATCGCAAAAAAAGAGCTTATTAAAAGTTAACTGTGAGTTGATTAAGATTAACTCTAAATTAAGTCACAGTTAACTCTTAATGGGCTGTTTTTTTTGCGATTTCGTATATTCGTGTAGGCATCATACTTACAAGCCGATTTCCACCGATTTGGCTAAAAATATTTTTTAAACAATAGTTATGTATATACTCTAAACTCTTTCACAACATTTTCTGTTCCGGGAAACCCATTGACCATTTTCACGTGGCGGCCACTGGTAGGCATTAATTTTCACAAAAGCGACTGCAATCCGAGCTTTCAACCCAGAGGGAAAACTAAATCTTATTGGGATTAGACCAGTTTCCATACGATGTTTTCCTTCTCACCTCAAGGTGTACAAGTGTAACAAACCCAATACGAGTTGCATCGTCGTAGGATACCTTACCAAAGTAACGTAAGGTGTCAGTTATTGTTAGTAGGTTGTACAATGCATGAAAAGGATACTAACATAATCATTAAAAAAAATCTATAGATACGCATGTATAACTAAAGGTATAACCTGATGGGTGTATTCATAAACGACTTTTACAAAGGCTGTAACATTTTTATAATCATTTTAATATCTTTCATGTATTCATATTGTGTATCTAAACAAGTAACTTAAGTGTATTTTTATAAACCGTTAAGTGCTTGTACACGACTTTTACAATGGTTATAACTTTTTTATAATCATGTTCATGTCTTTCATTAATTCATATGTGTATCTAATGCCCCATTAAACCAGTTACTTTTTATTACATCTACTCGTAAAGTATCTTAGTATTACGTTCAGATCATAACGTCGCTGAAAGCTAAGACCGCCATACGTGCTCACTTCAGTCTCTCGCAGGACCCACTAGCGAGTGGCGAAGTGGGTGCGAAAACACTTTTAGTCGCTATGGCGACAACAGCTCAGGCGTCAATACCATCGCCTCTCCACACACTCCGCGTTACGTAAGGAAAATGGACAGTGGCGATAACGCCAAGGCATTGGCGCGGTCCATCCTTGGACCAGCCAAAGACGCTGACTTCCTCGCAAGCTTCGTTCGAGTCGGCATAGCTGACGAGGAAGAAGAGGATGTAGCTCCAAAAGCATCCATCAGTAAGAGAGCGCCGCAAACCGCTGATAAGAGCCATGAAGCAGCCGAGGAAGAGAAACACTCGGCGAAGGAGAGGAAAGCCTCCCCTAAAGCGAGAAAAAAGAGCGGTAAACGCAAGCATAAGCGCGAGAGAAGGAAACGAGAGGAAGAATTATACACGGACAAGGATCGAGCTGCAGCTGTCGTGATGGGCTCCAAGGATATCAAGCAGTCTCTAAGCATGAAGGATAAGGCGGAGAGAAGCAGCGCTCTACAGCTGCCAGAAGAAGCCGATTCTGGGACCCTGCTGGCCCTTGCTAGAGCTGAAATGACTAGGGAAAGATTTAGGACCGCCATCACTTTTGTGAATAAGGTATATTAAGTAGCTAGGTGAAATTTACTACACTCAGGTAAGTAATTACTTTACTACAGGTTAGCAATAAGTAATCGCCGATTGATTATTACATGATGTAATAATATTACATCACATGGCCACCACACTATATGTCACACTATATCTAAAGGATTAATCATTACAGCTCCGTCTTTTTGCAGTATTCTCATGGTTGTGGAAGTTAGGGGCTTCCAAAACGTGTAAATACTAATAGACCGGAAAACCTAATTAGGCTTTTCCTATTTCACAGGCAATAGAACTGGCTCCAGAAGAGAAGGCAGCGTACGTGGCCCGCAGCAAATGCCACCTGCTCCTGGGGGAGCCCCGGTCTGCCCTAGCCGACGCCGAGACCGCGCTGGCCCTTGATCCGAAGCACGGGAAGGCGCTGCTCCATAAGGCTGAGGCGCTGTACTACTGCGGGGAGTTTGAGATGAGTCTGGTGCATTACCACAGGGGTTTACGCGCGAGGCCTGACTTGAACGAGTTCAGGCTTGGAGTGCAGAAAGCGCAGGTATATATGACTTATACCATAGCTTTCTTGTTGTTGCACACGATTGCGATTATATTATATTTTACTTACGCACAGTCACTGTAAAGTGTAAACCATTCAATTTCGACTGAGACCCGGCATTAAGCAATGGGCGCTTTGAATGATTGCTAGCTGAAGTTTTCAGTGATTTGGGAGGCAGATTTAAGCCGTTAACCCTCAGTTTAATTATAATAATCAGATCATTTCAATACCCCATGCTCTCTCTTAGTAGACAAATTTCAAATGCCCCTAATCAAGTTAGCTGGAGCAAGGGAGCCCAGCAGATGATTATAAGTAATTGTTGGGATTTGGTGTCAAAAATTTAAGAAAACTCCTGCCTCTGAAGTAATAGGATGCTACCGAAAAATAATATTTTGCAAAGGAATCACTCAGAACCATAATCATTATATTCCAGGAAGCGATAGAAAACACGATAGGCGCCGTCAAACCCGTGAAGAAGCCGACCAAACGCGCCCGCTCCAAGTCCGCCCGCCCCGTCCTCGGCCAACTCATGTCCGACAAGCTTTACCTCGAGAACCTTCTGAAGAACCCCGACCTGGCCATCGCGGACCGCAAGAACAACATCGTGACGCAGCAGGCGGAGGAGGCCTTGCGGTTCTTGGAGAATAGGGAGGAGTTCTGGAGACAGCAGCAGACGCTGTGAAGATACAACCATTGACAGCCAACTACAATAACGTAAATCCTCTAGATCGCAACAGTCGACGAGCGCGCATATAGTTCTCTTTAAAGGACGCCCCGTCCTCGGCCAACTTATGCCCGACAAACTCTACCTCGAGGACCTTCTGAAGAACCCCGACCTGGCCATCGCGGATCGGAAGCGCGCCTGCGCAGGAGGCGGAGGGGGCCTTGCGGTTCTTGGAGATTAGGGAGGAGTTCTGAAGAGAGCAGACCCCGTATCATGGTCGGCCTTATCACGCGTTAAGTGACAAGATAGAGCGTCCGTCACTTGCTGACACCGTTCGAGAGACTGAGGCTCTATCTTGCCACGTGATAAGGCAGACCATGATAGGCAGATGAAGATAGAGCGTTCAGTCTCGTTCTATCGAACGGTGTCAGCATGTGACGGACGCTCTATCTTGTCACTTATCGCGTGATAAGGCCGACCATGATACGGGGCCAGTAGACGTTGTAAATATATAACAATTATGAACAGTTGGCTACTATAAACAAACCCTCATACATCGCACCAGTTGAGCGTAGATTTTCCGCTAATGTAGTGCCGGTAGCGTTCACCAATGGAATTCAGATTCAATCAGTTTTGTTTACATTCCAGAACTGTATTAACTATACCTACTCGTATATTTAAGGTAGAGAAAATATATACATGTAACTTGAGTTTTAAGATCACGATTATACGATTCTCGATTTTGATACTAGGAAAAGCTTATCACGTATTTAAGTATTTTTAAGTTATCCTGTACCTACAACTAGCTAAATAAAAATATGAAACAGTCCATTTTTGCCGTTGTGGAATATTGTTGTTATAATATCATAAGTATTGTTTCGATTTCGTTAACTAAGTAGCGCGCTTCGTTAGAAGCGTCAACTTCGCAGACTGGGTCACTAATCAGTAATCACTATCTACTAAAAGCGTTAAAACCTCGACATAATTCTATCAAAGCACATTGAATGAAAATTGGTTCATAAAAAAATCAAACAGCGTGATGGATGATAATTCGACAAGCTCAATCTCCTCATAAATTGGCTATTCTCAATGCGATAACATTGAAGCAAAATGAAATGATAGTCTTCGCAAAAAAATGTCGATCATGAAGAGTATAATGATAATGTTTACAGCCGTATATGAGATGATTGCCTCAGCACCGGAAGTGCGCGCTTTTGTTGAGTACATATAAAATATCGCGGCGGGCGTGCCCCCACAGTTAACGTCAGTGCTGCAAACATGGTTTACTATATTTGCGCCGTGTTCCTTTTTGCGATAAGTCGAGTAAGTATTTATTTACAAACCTTGATAGGTATAAAATAAAACTGAAATTAAAAGTGCAGTAGGTTGCATCAACCACATTTTACACCGTAGCTATCACCCCATAGAAAACTGAGAAATTTCCCACATGATAAGTCTATAACTTTTGCCCGCGACATCGACCGCGTGGAACTTGTTTATATCGTAGCCCCATACAAACTTTCACACCCTTGGGGTATGATTTCCGGGATCCTCTCGGCATATCCTATGTCCGTTCCCGGGATTCAAACTATCACTAAGTACATATACCAAATTTCATCTAAATCGGTTCAGCGGTTTAAGCTTGAAGAGCCAACAGTCAAGCAGACACGCATTATTACCGACGGTTTAATACCACTTACCTACCCTATTTTTACCTAAACCAATTTTATCTCTTTCTAATGCTGGCACTATTACCTCAAAGAAAGCAACCAGTGGGTATGTTTTAAACTTATATGTATTAGGGGTATTGTAATGGTTGTTCTGGTGACGAAACATTTGTGTTACAAATGCGCACAGTAAGAACTTAATGCGATTAATTCGTTTTAATAAGGAACATTTTAATAACTGGGCCAAGTCCAAATAGCCTTAGCCAGATGGAAGCACTACATGACTGCACTGACCCTGGTCGAAATCAATTGAAACAGCGCGAATATTAAAAAAGCCTTGTTATTTATAGATGTTCGTGAGCGCGGAGGATGACTTATCGTCGTGCTTGGAACTGTTCAAACCCGAGGTAAGGAGTAAGGACCATATATGAAGGTGGGAAACAAGCATACGAACTGCCAGGGGATACGCGGGCACAGTAGAACCCTTCCATCCAATACCACTGTCATACAACACTTTATTGATTGAGGAAATGCAGATTTTCAAGAAACCTCTCTGTCTCTCTCTCTCGCGCACCTCGAACGAACGAACACTTGGTTTAGTTTAGTTTAGTTTAAGCAGACATCCACCAGACATCCATAGCCTTATGGACACTTGTGACTCGAGAAGAGTCACAATTTCGTTGCAGACTTCATTAATTTGAGAATTTTTCATGTAATTTTATTTTAAGCACCTACCCAATTATTCATATTCGTAAATAGCATGTACTTTCCTTCGCCAGAATATAGAACAAAATTGCTGCGAAATCGGGGATATGTTAGATAAAGAACACTTTGACTCCTGCAAGACCGATGGTGAATGGGAGGTAAGAAAATATAGGACAAAAAATATTGCTCCTATCTGAAGTATAGTACCTACTTACATAAGTACGTTGCTAATCCCACATCACACTGGCCCGGCCTGGCCGCGGCATAGTAAGGCCTGCAACAACAAACAGGCGCGGCCTGCGGTGGCGGTCAATAGAAAATTTGACAGCTAATGACAAGTTTAGGTACTATTCATCGCCAGGCCGCGCTAGTCTGTGAGAGGCTACAAAGCAGGCAATAGACGAACGAGTGAGTTCGAGGTCCAAGCCGAAAGAGAGGTCCTCGAAAAAGCCTATCTGCTGCACTTTTGTCCGAGACATTCAATACAATAATATAACATAGTGCTTTATTTTCACGCCTACTGCGAGGAAATTGCGAATAATTATACTTAAGGTGGTTCGATTTCCATACAAAACGTCGTCTAACATTCGCAGGCTAGCGGCGTGATATTTTAAGAAATGAATGTGTGAAACTATTATTAATTGGCTTTCCATTTGCGCGATATTCCCCCTTTCCTAGAATAAACTTGTAACAAGTTTCTGTCAAAAATTTCATTTTTGGTACAAGCTTTTATTGCCGAATGTACTTTTCTGTGTACCATCATAAACTACCTACTCATTGAGACGATTCTAACGAGCCCAAACTCAACGGGGTTACGTCGGTTAAGTACTGAATGCCCATGGACGCCTTCTGTCTACTACAAACCATACATATACCGACTATATCCAAACTACACATATATACCGAAAATTTCAGCTCAATCGCGGTCACCGGTAAGTGGGTCAAATTTAACTTGCAAGATTTGATTACAGACAGACAGACAACGGGACAGGTGAAACAAAATAAATTATGATTTATAATTTATTTATTTATTTATTTATTCCATATGATGTGGAATAAATAAATAAATAAAAGCTTGTAAAAACTAGTAGGTAATTTGAGAAAAACAGTTTTCCCAAAGCATCACGTCCCAAACCAATTTCTCAAATTATTCTGGTTTATACAAGTTTATTCTAGGAAAGGGGCAAATTCGCGCAAATTAGTAACCCAATTTATGATGTTACTTATGTAGCTTATCTGAGCTTTCGCCCAAATAAAAGTTAGACTGATCACTTAAGTACGTTTAATTTTACCAAAAAATAACACGAATACAGTACTTGAATTTTAGAAACTAATTAAAATGCAAAATGAGAGCGGAAGGCTATTAGACGTGCGTACGGTGCGAGTTGTGGCGATATCTCCCCTTCCCCGCGCCCGCCGCGCCCCGCTATTCCACGCGTCGGCAACATTCTCCACCCCAGTGCTGCTTCAGCAGCACTCATCAGCAATCGGTAGCCGAGCAACACGAGCAGCTGACCTCACAAATAACTCACGTCCTTGCCGGGCATCACCTCCTTTATCAGGCCTCTTGGCCAGGTGTTCCGAGGTCCATCGGGGTCTATAATCAAAACAAGGTCTCCCACTTGCAAGGGCCGTGTCTCCTTGTTCCACTTTCTGCGTGGTAACATCTCAGGTAGGATTTCTCGAACCCATCTTTTCCAATACAAGTCAGTCAATCGCTGGGAAATTCTCCACTGCTTCCTTAAGTAAAATTCCGAGTCATCGTATGCACCAAGCTGGGGTAAGTTCGTAGATGACCCAATAAGGAAGTGATTGGGAGTCAGCGTCTCAGTACTTCCTGGTTCCACGGAGACGTGCGTCAATGGTCGGCTGTTTACCAAATTCTCAACTTCGGCCAAGAGGGTGTTTAGAGTTTCGTCTCGTGGGGCACGTTCCTTTAGCACGTTTTTCAGGCTTGCCTTTACTGTTCTAATAAGTCGTTCCCAAGCTCCACCCCAGTGTGGGCTCGCGGCAGGGATGAATGTCCATTTTGTTCCCATTTTTAGTGATTCCCTTTTCAGGTACCCTTCGTCTAACTCTTCTATTGATTTTTTCAGTTCTGTTACAGTTCCCTTAAAGTTAGTACCGTTATCTGAAAAAAGATGGCGCGGCCATCCTCGTCGCGCGGCCATTCTCCGCAGTGCCATTATGAAGGAATCGGAAGTTAGGCTACTTACAACTTCAATATGGATCGCCCTCACGGTCAGACATGTAAATAATACTCCATACCTTTTTTCACGTCTTCGGCCGACAGTGACCTCCATCGGGCCGAATAGATCTGCCCCGCAGTACGTAAACGGGCGCTGATGATGGGCGAGTCGAGCCTTAGGTAAGTCTCCCATTCTCGGGATCTCTTGTTTACACTTGCGTATTCGACAAAACATGCATTTTGATGTTACATTTTTCACTGTCGGCCTTATTCTTATTATCCAATGTTTCTGTTTCAGACTATTTACAACAGTTTCTTGGTTTCCGTGCGCTGCGGCAACATGGTAATGTTTAACCAGTAATCGAACTATATATTCACGCCCATCTAATATAGTAGGCCTTTTTGTTTCAGGTGCGACCATCGGCAGCTGCGTCAATTCTACCGCCGAGGCGCAGAACGTCGTGTTCGTCGAGGTAAGGTGACAAGGTAAGTATTCGACTTGTACTAGGTAATAACTTTTTATTTTTCAGGTGATGAATGTCTTCAGGAAACGATATGGCTTGTGAATATTTCAGTAGCAACCTCTCAGCTTTCTCCATGGTTACGTCATCGTCCTCCTCGGTAAGTTTGCATTTATTTATAAACTTAAGCATCACATAAGTAGCTCTGAGTAGTCGTAGCCACGATGAAAATCGCGTAGGATCCGGCACAGATAAATGATTGCTTGTTTGTATGTGTGTCACATATTCCAATTGCTCCTTATTTATGTTTGTGCTCATTATGTCTTCAGGCCATTCATCTTCTTTATTTTGTAGGAAGGAGGGACCCTTACTCCAATATTCAGGCAACGTAGTACATTCGTAGTTCGCCCTAGTAGGTAAATCGGCGACGTTGAGCTTTGTAGGTATATATCTCCATTCATGTTTATGTGTACGTTCGTCTATCTCACCCAGCCGGTGCGCAACATAAGTTTTATAATTACGCGCGTCGTTCTTTATCCAATGCAGTACCGTGGATGAGTCACTCCAAAACGTTCGTCGCTCCGGTTTAATTCTATGTTCATTTATTATGGTTTCAGATAAGCGAGCGGCGAGAACGGCAGACTGGAGCTCCATACGAGGTATCGAGGTACTTTTCAGAGAAGCAACACGGCATTTAGACGCTATAAATGATTGGTACACATTGCTATCGTATATCCATCTCCAAAATGCAACTGCGCAAATTACTTTCGCAGACCCATCGCAAAAGACATGTAATTGTAAGTTAGAATAACAATTCATGCCATAAACCGGTTCAAGTGCAGGCGTGCGCGCATCATCGCTGTCCTGTCTGATAACAGCAGTCCCCGTCTCGCTCGCGCTCGCGGGGTGTGCGCGCGTCTTGCTTCCTCCTGCAGCGGCCTGATAGTACCTGGGCAATCGTATGTCTTTCATTGTTTTCAATTGATCAATCCATTTTAGCCATTTTTGATAAATTTGGTCGTTAATCGGGTCGTCCCAGGAAATTTTGAGTAACCATGTCTCTTGCAGAATTAGTTTTCCGTTTATTGTAAAAGGCGATAAAAATCCGTACATATCAAAGATCGACATAACTACTCGTAAAATGTCTCTTTTCGTGGGCCTTTGTTTTCCATTAATTATATTTTCTGGTATTTTCTTTAACGAGACATCGAACCCGAGCGTGTCTTCGTCGGGCCGCCATAACAAACCAAGCGTCCGCTCGCCTCCCATGTTCTGTTGCCCGACTTTGAACCTTACCGCATTGTCGCCAAGGGTCTCTTTTGGAATGTCGTTTAAAACATATTTGCTGTTACTATTCCAGTTGCGTATTTCAAAATTTCCTTGACTATGTATGAAGGTGATGTCGCGGACTAGCTTCGCTGCAGACTCTTCGTTAGGTAGGCTGTCTATATAGTCGTCCATATAATGTTGCGAGTATATAGCACCCGTAGCGGCAGGCATTGATGACTCGAAGCGCTGTGCGTTCTTGTTTTTTATGAATTGGGCAATGAAGGGCGAACAGTTCGCTCCAAATATAAGTGACGTCATTACATATGTATTGACCGGCTCGTTCGGATTTTCACGATATAGGAAACGTAGGGCTTGTCGGTCTTCAGGTCTTATTTTAACTCTGAGGAACATATCCTTTATGTCCCCGGTAACTGCCACTCGCTGTTCACGAAATCGCCACATTATCCCCAACAATGACTCGAGCAGACCGGGCCCTTAATCAGGTAATCATTTAGTGATAAGCCCTTCGATTGAGCAGCTGCATCGTATACTAATCGAAGCTTCTTTTTGTTCGGGTTGTCTACGCCGAAATGGGGTAAATACCAGGTTTTCGGTGAAGCAGTTGGATTTTCTAGCTTTTCAGCGTAATCATTTTCAAACAAATGTTGTATACGTTCTTTATATCGTTGTGCATACTCTGTATTTTTCTTCATCTTCAGTTCAACCCCTTTCAGCCTCGCCAGCGCATTAGGGAAGGAGTCAACCATGGTACAATCTTCATTTTTCCAAGGTAATCCAACTTGCCACTTTCCATCAATTAGTTCGGAGGTTTGTTCCAGTTTTTTCCGGGCCCGTTCGTCCTCCGAGTTCTGCCGAGGTTTGGCAGATACGCCCATTGAGTCGATGGAAAAGAAGCGCCGGACATCATCTTGAAGTTCTTGGAGAATTTTATTGTTTTCCAAAGGAACGCCTTCATCACCGTTGTGAGAGATATGCAACGATGAATGAATGTTCGTACGTGACGTTAGTTGTATAGGCGCCCGGCCATGTAGGCACCAGCCGAGCGGCGTGCGGGTGGCGCAGGGCTAGTGGGGCCCGCCCGTGACCACCTCCAGAGGAACAAGCAGGTGATAATTGTCTTGCCCTATTAATAGTTCAGGTTTTAATTTTTTATCACTTAAATGTTCTTTTATATTTTGCAGGTAATTATAGTTCTCACACCTAACTACACCCAGATTTTGTGCAGGTAAATTGAGGTTGTTTACACTGCGCGCACTGATATTAAACATTGTTCCCGACTTGTTAGATAACGCAAAGTCAATCAACTGAGATTCGCAAACCAGTTCCGTACGGTCCCAAGCGCCGCGCACACGTAAACACTCCCTGCGTCCGCGCAGCCCGGCCCGCTCGGCGAGTGATGTACTTATTAAGGAAACAGTTGAGCCATCGTCAAGCAAAGCCGTTGTATTGATAATGCCGTTAGGTCCATGGATAAGTATAGGTACGACTTTTAATAACACCTCGCACTTTTCAATGTTTATATGCGTAACGAGTTCACTTATTTCAGTCTGTGTATCACATTCTGTCACCTGCACCTGGCTAGCACGATCGGAAGGTGACCTCTGAACTGGTACATAGTGCAGCAGCCGGTGGTGAGGTTCCCCGCACCCCGCTACGTCGCACACCGCGGCGGAACATGTTTCGCGGTCGTGCTGCGATGATAAGCACTTGAAACAAATACCGAATTTCTTCACGTAAAACCAGCGGTCTTTGCGCAACGCCCTTTTAAACTTTTTGCATTCAGTCAATTTATGTTTTGTTAGGCGACAAAAACGGCACTTATCATACGTCTGGGCACTTTGCACTAAAATAGTTTGCGAGTGGTTTGCACTATGTAACTCAAAGTTTTTTCGTTTATAGTCTGATCGCACGGGAATAAGAGACGCACTGCACGCCGATACTTTCACCGCTTCTTCGTGGAGAAAGTCGGCGAGAATATCGAGTTTAGGTTTTATTCCTTCTCTTATCAGGGGATAACTATAGTCTGTCCACTTGGGTAGTAATACTGTAGGTAACTTAGCTAGTACAATGGAGGCTATGTTCATGCCGTGTAGGTATTCTTCGCGATGTAGGGCACGAACAGCTGCGACGTAGTTCTTTATTTTAACTGCAAACGTCACTATTTCTCGATGGTACTCCAGCGGTAATGGGTTCAGTTTTTTAATTTCCATGAGTATTTTAGTTAATATTACGTCAGGATTTCCAAATTGTAGCTCTAACGTCGACATTATGGTTGTTGGTGACGTTCCACTCATTAGCAGAGCTGCGACGGAGTCTTTAGCTTGGCCACGAAGACATCTTCTAAGGCGCCACATATTTTCAATTTCACTGAAGTTGCACACTTTAGTGGACTCTTCAAATGCTTGCTTAAACTGTAGCCAATCTGTAGGGTCCCCGCAGAACAAAGGTAGTTCCCGCGGCGTACTTATGCGGCTAAGCAGATTTGTATTATTACTACTGGTGACAGAGGTGGTGACTAATTCTTTAAGTACGCTTGCCAGCTGCTGTATTGGACCATCGGTGCCAGAGGCGACTGCGTCTGGCGGGCACAGCAAGCCCAAGTTATTTCCAGCTTCGGGGGCAGGCTGTGTCTCCAACTCCAGCTGACTGCGCTCGACCCACCTTGCGACTTCACTTTTAGTGGATTCTGCATCCGATTGTGATGCTGATGGACTGTATTCTTCCAGTTCGGCGAGATCCGCCTGCAGCCGTTTTTCAATAAGTTCCATTTGGATGCGGGCCTTCGCTTCCGCTGCTTCCAGCTCCAACTTTTTCCTTCGTGCCACTATAGAAGATGAAGACGATTTTCTCGATTTGGCACAGACAGATTTATGCGAACAATGGGCTTGCGGTTCTTCAACGGTTTCCTTTTGTTCCGACTTTAACACGCTACCCTCTTCTAAAATTATAGTCTGGTCGTTACTTTTCCTTTGTTCTCCATCCGTTTTAGTTACTTGTTGCTGCTGATTTGCGTGCTCTCGTAGTTCTTCTTCTTTTTTTTCCTGTTCTCGTTTAGTAGTACTGCGGGTGTTGACCATTTTGGCTGGTGTACGATACATTCAACGATTCGGTTCGAAGACCACTTTTGTAGCTTATCTGAGCTTTCGCCCAAATAAAAGTTAGACTTATCACTTAAGCACGTTTAATTTTACCAAAAAATAACACGAATACAGTACTTGAATTTTAGAAACTAATTAAAATGCAAAATGAGAGCGGAAGGCTATTAGACGTGCGTACGGTGCGAGTTGTGGCGATATCTCCCCTTCCCCGCGCCCGCCGCGCCCCGCTATTCCACGCGTCGGCAACAACTTACATAAGCTTAAAATCTCGCGCTGTTGTTAGCCTGCGAATGACAAAAGTCGCTTCGTATGGAAATCGAACCACCATAAGTATTAAATTAAGTTAAATTGTGATGAAGAACCATAAATACCTAATAGGTAATAATTTGCAAGTTACGGTACCCTAGTGGTTCGGCATGCGGCTATCAAGGTCGCGGGTTCGAATCCCACTCGTACCAATGAGTTTTTCGGAACTTACGTATGTATGAAAAATTTACCGTTAGCTTTTTGGTAAAGGAATACATCGTGAGGAAACCGGTTCAATCCCAATGAGGTCTACGAGTAGATTCTCCTCTGGGTTGGAATGTCAGATGGCAGTCGCTTCGTAAAATCAGTGCCTAAGTATGCCAAATGCCCAAATCTTGGGATTAGGTCTCAAAGCGGACCACGGGGTCCTTTAGGGCACAACCGGGCATAACGCTAGGAGGATGATGTAATGAAAAATCATAATACTAATACGCTGGAGCGCGGGGTGCTCTGATTGGTCAAATGCTGCTTCTCCAACTAGACTTCTAAAACAAAGGCCTGTTCAAATTCATAGAAGTCCTGCTTGTGCAAAATACAGCTAATTTCAGTTTTGAAGGCTCAATTCAGCGGGCTTAGCACAGGTTTCTATCGCTTGTCACGCGATAGTCGATATGATTTTTATAGAACCAAACCATATAGCATGGCCCGTCGACGATTTGGCAGCATATCGATAAATGACATTGGCCTGACAGCTTGTCGCGTTTCCCACGACGCGTGACAACTCTAGACATAGAGCCTATTTCGGTGATATTGGATGAATGTTTGCACAAAAATAGGATGCTTTATTTATTACACCACCATTTTAGAGCAAGTGGAGTGATATTTGAGTTGTAGGTAAACAAGAGGTGGTGATACCGTTCTATTTTTTTTTCACTCAAATCATTCAAATAATTTCAGTGCGAAAACGCCAAATGCGTCTTAGAGAAATCGGGTATATTGAGTGGCGACACCATAGACGACAAGAAAACCATAGAACTACTAGATAAGATCAAAGAGAAACGTCCCGAAAGCAAGGCCATGGTCGACCGCGTGAGAGCGGAGTGTCTCCACGGGAAATACGAGGATTACCCACCAAAGGAGACCTGTCCCCTCATCAGATTCCAGATATGCAGCTACATTAATGCTCTTGTGGTGAGATTTTAACATTGTCACCTCTATTCGTATGACAATATTCTACAAATAGGTTGCTGGGGATTTTTTTACACGTGACTTGTGGATGTCGTCAGGCGAAAACGTGCTGTCGACCGTTGATTTCGCCTGATAACATTGTTGTAAAGAATCTTTGTCTGTGCTTTAAAAAATGCCTTTCACTCCATCATGGCTGTGTATCTGACTCGCCTATATATAAATGCAAATCCCATCTCGCAGCGCATCTAAAATGTATGAAATATAAGCGATGCTATTTTCTTTGTAGACATAAAAGAGCTTTTGAGGCATAGGTACCTACTTGTAGAATAAAGAATAATTAAAGTCTCACGCATTGACCACTCAAGGTAAGTGCCGAGTGCCCCGGGACTGACGTGGTCTCCAAAGCCCTTCCAGTTGCTATCAGTTCACGGATATACCAGTTGCAGTTATTGAGTTCACGAAGATGCAAGTTGTCTAAACAGACAACACAGGTGAAATGGCCAGTCGTCAATAGGAGACGCTACAAAATTGTCGGACGGCCTAGCAAGGTCACAGAAAATCTAGTACGGAGTGACCTTGATTTGGCTGGCCGCAGTGCTTCCGGCACGTATCCACACGGGCCGAAACCACAAGGCGGCCTGCGAGTCCGCCGATTTCGTACGTGTAGCGCCGCCTCTGTGTTGCATGTTTCATCATCATCATTATTATCATCATATCAGCCGAAAGACTTCTACTGCTAGACATAGGCCTCCCCCAAAGAGTGCCAAAGTGACTGGTCCTGCGCCATCCGCATCCAGCGAACTCACGCGACCTTTACCAGCTCATCAGTTCACCTTGTGGGGGCCTACCCACGCCGCGCCTTCCGGTACGTGGTCGCTACTCGAGAACCTTTCCGCCCCTACGGCCATCGGTTCTAGGTGCTATGTGCCCCGCCCACTGCCAATAAGTTGCTTGTTTAGACTAGTATGATTGTACTTAGCTCGTAACAGTCGTAACTTCGTGAAAAAGCCACAGAGGCAACGAAAATCGAAGTGTGGATAACTATCGCACTTATGCTTTATAGTACTCGAGCGACAAAGACAGAGATACACGAACTTCCGAGATTCGTGGTAGCACCGCAGGAGCCCCGTCATACTGAAGTGCCCAGGGGTGCATTAAAATCATCACGTCCATCGTAATTTCTGTCTACATAAAATCAATTTATAAACGCGTCAACATAAAACAACCTCATCTGAAACTAGCAACAAAGAAATAAGTACCTAGTACTCTTATTTACATTACACGACCACTAATTTAGTCCAAGCACGCCATCATTACATTTTAATGGAAAAAAAGGTCACGATCACATCGTGCCATCATCCATATTTAAATTTGTAATGTATTATAAACACGAATCATTATTTTTTTCCTCAATGCATTTGATGTTTATCGTATTGTGACATACAGATGGCATATGTACATAAATACTTTAGATACTAGCTATATAGGACTATTCGGTAATTTTTCGTCTGAATTTATGATGATGATATATAGATATTGGTTGGTGTTATATTAATGCATTTGATATTTTACCTAAACGCCAATATAATAAAGTAAACAAACATCCACGCTACCTACAAGTTTATTGGTTGTAATAAAAAATTAATTGTATTCGTGTTTGAAAAGAATATCAAGAGGGTTACCCAATCTAACATTGATAACCACAATTGAAGATACCTCAACCCCAAAGACCATTTCGCACGAACAACCACGAAAAATATTGGTCCACATGATAATATTGATAATAGAGTGATAAGTAGTGCATGCTGTCCTATTCGTTCCTTTAAGGGCCGATTTTTCAATTCCCAGATTCAACTATCTGTGAGATAAACGTTAGCTCTGTTCTTTCATATGAAAAAGATGGTGATAATTTTAACTGATGGATAACTTTATCTAGATTGAAAAATCGGTCCTAAGAAATAAAAGCTTGGCATTAGCTGTCCTAACTTTTGAAGCGGATACATGCTCTTGTGATAGAATGAAGTTGGAAACGATCGGCAAATGTAAATGAAGTCATGAGTGCAGTTTTTATTGTCATAAGACAATTGTTATTAAAATTAAAACGGCACTCATATTTTGATCAATACGCGAATGGATGTCCGCTTAATTGGTAATGAATAGTTACGCAAATATATATATGTATATATAATACCCACTGATAAATTACCCTACAAATTGTCTATCATGACAATGACATTGAATTTTTGGGTATACATAAACTTATTCACCATCATTTTTTTGCAGGAGTGTGATAAGTGGAAGCAGAATGACTCTTGCAAAGGTTTCTCAGAGCACGCTAATACCTGCAAGTCGGTGCTCAACAAACTGAAGGAATAACCCCCAAAGCAAACAACAGGATATTAAAAGATAACGTTTTATTTGTTCAGACGGCCTCGATCTCATCGCCGCATCAAAATAATAAAATCAGCAAGCCATACGCACTAGAGATAAAAATAAAAATTGTCACTATCAACTTGAACAGACATTTAGCATAAGTGTTTTATTTACAATATTTACAGCAGTCCTCGACCGACGTGTTCGCGTACCACGCCTTTGGGAAAAGGGCAGTTTTAGCAACTCTTTCTTTGACATACATTACATTACCGAAAATTGAAAACTGCAAGCGAACATCAACTAATGTTTTTAAAAAACTGACATCTTAAAGTTACTAAATCCCACATTCCCTACATAATTCCCCTTTTCGTGTTTTCAAATCTTTCAAAAATAACTTATCAATGTAATTTCACAGGTTTACCCACTATAGTCACATACATAATTTTTCAAATCAGAAAATAAAAATACAAAAACATAAAACAAAAATTGATCACATATTAGATTTACGTTAAAGTTGAACAAAATTTGCGATTTCCCAGTGAATCAGGTTTTAGAGTTCCTTTCCTAGCCACATTATTGTATACAATTCCGTCAGTATCGCAAAAAAGAACCAGAATGTCCAACAGTTTTCTTTCTCGGTAGAAAATAAAGAATATATATTTCACTTAAAAATAATATGAATCTCTTACCTATTTCACCGTAGCATCAATCAGCACTACTATAGCTAATTTCAACACATTCATATAATCATAATACTGTCTATGTACTTGAAAACCATTATACAGCTATAGTGAAAAACCTCACCTAGGGCTATTCAACCTTATGCCAATGTCATAGTGAAAGATTTTCCACGGATTATTGTATCTCATATTCGAGTAACCATACAGGAATTATTAATTCTAGACATCCCAGTCGAGCTAGAGATCATTGTAATAAATACCATTATTGCATTCAACACACGAGAGTACATAGTCTAAACTGCATACACCAGAGGAAGTTGTAAAAACTTAAGACTCCGGCCCATTTACAGTTAGAATGGGACCATTTATCAACCGACCAAATAAACATGCTTAGAATCTAGTTACTCTGACTAATATATACGACACTTAGGAAATGAGGAGTGACTTAATTCGTTATAAATTACTTATCCAACCATTTATTTCCCATATGAGTTACAAAGCTTGAAAAATTACACACGTGTAAACTCTATAGGGGTAATAGTAAAATAAATGGTTGGAAGTTGTTTAATAACTGTAATATTAACAAATTATGTTTGAACGTGATCGATTTTTTCATGTGATCGAATTATTCGATCGAACTGTCGACATCTGTCCCTTTCGCATTAGATTCATTGCATAGAGGCGAAAATCGTATCCATGTTGTACATGCATGTACCTCGTTACATCAAGTACAATCGAGGTCATAGTAGTTTGAAATACAGATATAGTGAAAAAACTTTTTTCCACAGGCCAGGTGAAATACAATCTTATATCATTGTCATAGTGACTGACAGGGAAAAATTTTCTCACTTTATCGATAGACACGATCCTATACTTATACCCAATCTATTCATATGTTTGACCCATTTTTTCTGTGATTTAACACATTGACTGCCAAGAACGGCCGGCAGTGAGTGTTAAATGGTATCCATCCATTGGATACGGACATACGCAATTGCAACCGACCTCTTATAGCCAAAGACATTTAAAATCAAACCGTAATGTCTAATAATTATTCCATTCGCATCAATTAGTTATACTAATGCTAATCAGTTGTTTCATTCATCCGAGATGCAATGCAATAATTGCCCTAAAAACATATCTGCACACTGGTTGCTTACGAGATAAAAAAATAGTTTTGTTTAATTTAAATAACTTCTTAATAGAAAAACAGCGCTCGCAGGCGGGATTGTTTCCCACGAATTTAAGTTTCACTTTTAACGTTAAAGGTTTTATAGTTGTTTTATTATTTTTATGCTATACCAAACAGTGCCAGACAATTACTCACTATTGTCACAATTAGGAACTAACGTAAAGATCATTGGAATTACTTCCATAATGTAAATTTTGAATAAAAAACGCGATTTGGATTAAATCAGTTCAAACGTGCAAATATCCTGCCACAAAAATCATGAAATTTATAAATATATACTAAATAATTAAGATTTTAGACATAGTATTCTTTCTTATTCGTATCAACAGATTACATAGCCTACCTAGTACATACATAATAAACTTAAGAAAAGCTCATTTTCTGGTGAAGCACTAGGGTCTGGCAAGAGAAAAATGAATGAACCCATTAGAACCATAACGCGGCAACACTAGTTCAAAATGTGCGTAAGACGTTTAGTGTTGCCACGTAATTGAATCTAGTAGGTTTAGTTTCGATTGCCAGACGCTACGTTTTGTAACATAGTCTCGTCGTACTCTTTCATAGCGTACAGGAGCGAGAGAGCAATAAGTTAGGTGTCGATCAATTAACTAATCGAATTTCATAAGTCATGATTAAATTGGCTACAATTTAGAACGGTTACATTTAGTTCATTTCTTTGATTGTCCTAAAATATTGGTGTTCCGATTCCCTTTTAAAGTCCAGTCTTAAATAACATTATGCAATATCACACCAGGTACTTTACCAACATTATCTTTCGCATCACTTTGTTCCGCACCAGTTTTAATTCCAGTTACCATTATCAATTTGTCACTGTCACGAAATGTTCGGATTCATCGTCCAACATACGCAAACATTTGATCAAACTATCCAGACAAATATCCCAGTCAAGGTAAGCGCCGCTTTTTGGTATCCTATTTTATCGGCACATTCGCTTCCATCTTCGAAGCCCCCATTCATAGGGATCATAGTCAATTAGACAAAGAGAGGCAGTATTGTGTCATACGGTGCCAATAAGTATAGTAGATCCCAACATCGACACTATCCGTATGAGAACAAAGGTAGCTAACGCCGACTGAAAAATCGCCAGTGACATCAAATAGCAGTTACAGATAGTTCAGCTGTTGCGCAGGGCTGTATGTGTGCGGGAGCTTGTAATAGGGTAGTTGATTAAAAATGTATTATTACTCCAAAAGAAAGAAGGCAAAAAAAGCCTAGTGACGAAAATCCCATTCAGATATCTCAAAAAAAAACGAAGCTACAATCGTTTAATATTGCTTGTTAAAGAGAGAATCCTTAATGACAATTTCGAATACTTTTTATGGAAAAGGGACAGAAATAACGCCCTCTTAAAACTTTGGACACTTGTAACTTAGTGATTATTTTATTGCTTTACTTTTTTCTCCATTTGACAATATTTTCAATCATTTTTAGAGAAAATTTAACCTAATTTATTATTTTATTTGGTGTCTACACGCGCAAGGCGCACGCGCGTCAGTTGAACTATCTGTAACGGGCAATTCATACAACCCTTACAACGACATAAGGTCTGATGGTCACTGAAGAGTTCCTTCAGCAAAGGGGTGCCTCGAAACACAAGGAACCAGGGCCTCAAGTCTTCACGTACTAACGTAACTTTTTTTCCAGAAGAGTATGAACATGAACCTTAGCTGAAGGTGACCTTGAGAACGCAAGGGCCTCAAGTCTTCACGTACTAACGTAACTTTTTTCCAGAAGAGTATGAACATGAACCTTAGCTGAAGGCGACTTTGAGAACGCACGCCGTAACACCTATAGTCGTTCTTTTTCACTCGCTGCCAATTCTAGTAACTTACAAGTGGTACCAGTGATTACCGTTTATTCCCGAGGCGCGGCGCCCCGAAGCAGCCGCTAGTCGGCCTCCTCCGCCGGCCGCCGGTACACCTTGCCGAACTTGGCCATGTATTTCTTAACGAACTCCTTGGCCTTCGAGCGGACGGAGTCTGTCACCACTAGCTCGTCCACGGAGCGGCAGTGCTTGAGCTCTTTGAGCATCACGAAGTGGGTTAGCTGGGGACCAAAAAGTTTCGGTTAACACTTTATTACGTCACGCCGCACTACGTCTCGTAAAGGTACCCTTAGATTACGTTTAAAGCGCTTGGAAGTGGTATTAGTCATTTTTAAACAAATGATGGGGAAAGGTGACAATTAAAGGGTCACGAGGATTACTCGCCTTCGATCAGTGTTAATATACGTACATAAACAAATAAGGGCATCAATATCTGTACTCGCCTTTATGACATAGACAATAGTCCTGTACAGATATTTATGTACGTATATTAATTTTGATACCCCTGACTGTACCATGCAGCAGAATAACTCTCCAGTCCTCTTAACACTACAGTCCGCGTGTAGATAATTTTAAACACTTCTCCTGTTAATTGTTGTTTCTTTTATAACACGTTTACGTTAAATTCATTATTTTATTATATTTATTTCGCCATGGCGCGGGGATATGTGGTCTCTTTGCGGTCGGAGTACACTGCCATACTGTCTATGGAAGAAGAAGAACGAAGAACAGTTGTCCTTTTGAGGATGAAATGTTGCGGTGATTGCGAGCGGCGCAATATTTTCGGGTTTTGCTTAAGAAGGAAAAGACTGTATCTTTTATCAAAGACTTATTTGTACCTACACGACCGGAGCACCAAGGGGTAAGCCTAGATTCATCTATTTATATATCTCACAATTTCATACGAGACGGATCAGAGTCCGTGACGTTGAAAATATCAAGAAAGAACCAGTGCGCTCGTTCGAGGAACAATTGTACTACTCGTACTCATGCACTCCTAGGGCATCAGTGACTATAGTCTCCACGGAGACACCAAGAAAAAAAAACACGTTTGTTGTATGGGAGCCCCCTTAAATGTTTACTTGATTCGGTTTTTAGTATTTGTAACAGCAACAGAAATACATAATCTGTGAAAATTTCAACTGTCTAACTATCACGGTTCATGAGAATCATGAGATACGGGCGGACGGACAGCGGAGCCTTAGTCTTGGTCCCGTTTTTACCCTTTGAGTACGGAACCCTAATAAAAATGGTGGTGCAGAGAAAGGTACCTTTCTAGCCAGATGCTTGAAGTCCGCCGTGCAGGTGATCCGGCCGGCCGTGGCGTCCGAGTGCCGGTACGGGTTGAGGTGGTGCACCATCACGCGCGCCATGCTGCTGCGGAACTGCTCCTTCAGCTTCCGCGCCGCCTCCTCCGCGTCCATGGGCGGGGAGGCCGCGGGAGCGGGAGCGGGAGCGGGAGCGGGCGCGGGCGCGGGCGCGGGCGCGGGAGAGGACGCGGGAGAGGACGAAGGGGCGTCGGCCGCGGGCGAGGCGGCAGGCGCAGGAACTTCTTCAGTGGACGCTTCCGAGTCGGAGTCAGTTTCCGCCAGGTCCACGATCTAGAGAAAGTATTGAAAAGATTAGTATGCGACACTTACAATCAACATTAACAGTGGATTCATGCCCGTCTTTTTAACCCCCGACGCAAAAAGAGGGTTGTTATAAGTTTAACGTGTCTGCTGTGTATATGTGTATCTGTGTGTCTGCGTATCTGTGTATCTGTCTGTGTCTGCGTATCTGTGTATCTGTCTGTGGTAGCGTAGACCTTCCCCTCCCTGACGGATGGACTGATTTGAATGCGTTTTTTTTTAATCATAGATAATTTTACCCCGAGTGTTCTTTGCCATGTTCCATGAACATCTGTTGAGCTGTTTTGAGATATTGGACTTTGAAATGAAAAACTCGTACTCGTAGTATTATACCTATTAAACTGAACAGACGAATGCGCGTGCGGTTTCAGTGAATTCACATATTTATGTACGTTTGGCTTTTTTACATGCGAGACAAATAGAGAAAAGGAGATAATTTTCATAGAAATTCATGGTTGGCGGATATTATACTGCCACTTCTATGGAAAAATCTATTTCTATTTTTTTAAATTTATTTAGTTCGCCGGTAGTTTCGTCGGTGGAAACAACAACATCGTCTTGTTAGTGACCCGAAAGGGGGGTGCGAGAGTCCAGCTAGCATAGAGAATGTGATCTGAAGGGACGCTTCGGGCTTTTAGACTACAAGGAGCTCGACCTGCGGTCTCGCTCAGCAACAGATTTTCGCGACCAATCGACCCGCATGCGATAACTTGTGAAAAGGTTCAGAATGATGTATAATGAAGCCCCGTGGACGTCAGCTGGGGCTCCGTTGGTGGGTTTCCAGCAGCAGCCTCCCAAACACGTAAAAAAGAAAAAAAAAATTGCCATTTACCCTCCATTGATTTTATCATCAAATGATAGTTAATACAATATTGTAACTAAAAAAATCGTCAGCTGACTGTACAGTGGTGGAAAAACAGTCAGCTGGCCACACGAACATTAACGCCTGCTATAAAGTGCATTGCAAAGTATCGCGTCATCGTTTTAACCGCGCGTTTATAGTAGGAATATATCTTCATGCGACCAGCTGCCGGGTATTTCACCACTGACGATTGTTTTTTGCCATAATATAGCATTAACTATGATTTGATGAAAAAATTTATCGGGGGTAAATGGCAAAATTTATTCATATTTTTCACGTATTTGGGAGGCTGCTGCTGGTCAACCCACCGACGGAGCCCCAGCAGACGTCCACGGGGCTTCATCATACAACTCTCTTAAGCTTCTCACAAGTTGTCGACCGGGGGGAAGTGACTGACAAAAAATTGCAAGTAGCTCGCGGGCTATAAGACACTTGCGACTAGGTACTAGTATTTATGTTACCTTGAGGTCAGCCTCGGGCTTGCGGCGCTGCGCGAGCTGGCGCACCTTGTGCAGCAGCTTCTCGCGGCGCCGGCGCAGCTTCTCCTTCGTCTGCTTGTAGCGCTTCACCTCCATGCGCCCCGCCAGCTTGTCTTCCTCCGTACGAGGCTGTGAACAACACGGTACGTCAGCGAGGGCTACCGCAATACGGGTGGACTCGAAATTTATTATAAATAATATAATAAAAAGAAAGAAGGCCAAAACATACGTCCACTGACGAAAATCCCATTCAGATATCTCAAAGAATTACGAAGCTACAATCGTTTTAATATTGCTTGTTAGAAGAGAAAAACGCTCGCAGTTACTGACGTTATAATCTGCGAGGCTGGCGCAGAGCGCTTCAGGCCGCGTCGATGCTGGCACCGAATAGGACGGCACGTTGCCGTCTTCTAGTGACGTCACTAACTGCGAGCGTTAATCGTTTCATATGAATTTGCGTTTTGCGAAAAAGGGACAGAACATACCCCTTCTTAAAACTTTGGACACTTCTACTTGGTGATTATTTCACCAATTGCGTTGCTTATTTCTCCATTTGACTACATTTTTAATCCTTTTTCGAGCAAATACGACATTATTGATTATTTTACTTAGTGTCCCTTATTGACGTCGCAACGCGACCCGAGATGAGATGATCGATCGTACCTAGTCTGTCAGATTTGCGCATTACGAGTGGGACTCCCTCCCAGAGTTTAAGTGGTATTCCACGTGTTCAATTACTTTGTACAATTTTTGACCCAATCTTTGAAATTTCTTTGTAGTTTCTCATATATTTGATAAAATTATCCAATTTAACATTTGCTTGGATAAAAAACTGCTAACATCGTATGTTTGGATTCCTGTGTTTATTCTAGGATACTTAGGATACTGGGTCAATGACATTAAGGCGCCGTAGGTTCAGCGAAATTAAGCGAACAGAGCTTTTGAAACAATATAATGCGTCTGTTTATAATGCTATGGTTTAAAAAAAATACGAATACTTATATTGTGGATTACGATCTCCTTGAACAATGCCCGGACTCATGAAGTAACTAACCTCCACTTATGTACACTTTATTTATGTAGACAAAATCTAGTTAATTCTTTTTCTTTGCAGCTAACTAATTACCTTTCCAAGCTTAGCGATATTATGATGTTGAAACCTGATGACAAATATTTAATCTTAGGTGATTTCAACTTGAGTGCTATTTGCTGGGTACCTGAACAGTCTTACTTTGTACCTGTGGGGTTATACACATCTGACGAGAGCGTATTAATAGATGATTTAAATGTTTTGGGCTTGAGGCAATTTAACGGTGTATTAAATCATTATGGCAGAATCCTCGATTTAGTGTTATCGAATGATGACATTCTATTAGTATCAAACTGTGCGGACCCACTCGTGCCTATAGACTTGCATCATGGGGCGCTTCTCATAAGTGTTGCATCAATAAACATTGATATTTTAAAACCAGCTACTTTCACTAGATACCTATTTAATAAAGCTGACTATGAATCTATCAATAAGGAGATCTCAGAGGTGGACTGGGTAAGGGAATTCACTTCAAAAACATTGGATGAGTGTGTCGATTATTTTTACTCAGTGTTCGTCAATGTCCGAGACAAATATGTGCCTTCCCAAATATGTAAATCGGACTCATATCCTAAATGGTACTCGCCAGCCTTAAAACATACTATAAAAGAACAGTATAAGTATTACCGTAAATTCAAGACATATCATAACCTTTGCGACGCCCAGTCCTTCAAATTGTTGCGTAGTAGGGTGAAAATGCTCGAGGACAAATGCTACCTTGCCTATGTCTCGTCTGTTGAATCCGCAATCGAAAAAAATTCTAAGCATTTTTGGGGTTTTATTAAAACGCGCTCGTCTTCGAATGTAATGCCTTGTAACTTAAACTACGATGGCGTTTCCGCCAATACTGGTAATGCTATTTGCGATCTTTTTTCTGATTATTTTCAGTCCACTTTCTTGTGTGCCGACCCTTGCAGTACCGCTTGTAGTGCGGACACTCTGAACTGCCAACCACATGCTACTGAAACCAACCTAGTGTCTGATATATGTACAATTGAAATCGACCAGCACGTTGTATGTAGCATGCTGCTCAAACTCGACCCTGCGAAATCTGCGGGCCCAGACCACTTGCCGGCTGTATTTTTAACTGGCTGTGCTAAAACCTTAGCAATGCCGATATCGTTATTATTCAAGAAATCGCTGCGCGAGTGTAAAGTGCCCAGCCTGTGGAAATCAGCTTTTATCACACCTGTTCACAAGAAAGGGTCGAAAATTGAGGCAACTAATTATAGACCGATTTCCAAATTATGTATCATTTCAAAAGTGTTTGAAAAAATTATTCACACTCAGGTTTATGCAGCTGTTCGCCATTCCCTTGATGAATCTCAACACGGTTTTCTGCCAGCTAGATCAACCGTCTCCAACTTGGTTATTTTCAATGACTTTTTAACATCATCTATGGATAGCGGTCGGCAAGTTGACGTCATTTACACTGATTACAGCAAGGCATTTGATCGCATAAACCACAAGCGTCTTTTATACAAACTGGAGTGCATCGGCATTAGAGGAGATTTGCTCAGGTGGTTTTCGTCCTATATTGACAATCGTACTCAGGCTGTTGTCGTGAGTAATTACATCTCTAGCTGGGTTAGGGTCCCTAGCGGCGTGCCGCAAGGTTCTTTGCTTGGCCCGTTGCTTTTTGTTATTTACGTGAATGATATTACTAGTTGTTTTTCCACTTCAAGGCTGCTTTGCTTCGCAGATGACATGAAGATTTTTGCTTCTGTGTCGTCGCAGCGTGAAGCAGATGCACTCCAAAGTGACTTATCCAGACTGGATGATTACTGCTCACTCAATCACCTGGACCTTAATCCCTCTAAATGCTCGGTAGTTACTTTTACTCGTAAGATTAATACACTCTCGTTCGACTATCAACTCAAGGGTCAATCCTTGCAACGCGAGATTGCTGTACGGGACCTGGGCATCTTACATGATCCTAAACTTGTTTTTAATAACCATATTGATAATGTCATATCTAGAGCATCTAAATCACTAGGTTTTTTGTTTCGTTGTTCAAGGGATTTTAAACGGGCTAAAACTTTTAAGATTCTATATTGTACCCTTGTTAGGAGTACCTTGGAATATGCATCTCAGGTCTGGAATCCTCGTTACAAATGCTATGTTACGAGATTGGAAAATATCCAGAAGAAGTTTTTAAAGTTTCTTTGCTTCAAATTAGGTATTCGCTACGACTCAAATAAGTATTTGGACCTGTGCAGGAGATTCCATCTTCTCCCACTTGAGACCCGTCGAAATATAGCCGACATTACATACCTACTTAAAGTTGCATCGAACTTAATCGACAGCCCCACCTTACTTGGTAAATTGAACATCCGTATACCCAGTAGAGCTCGGCGTAAGCCGCCACTATCCGTGCCATTATCATCCACTAACTATAGGCAAAATAGTTTTATGATCAGAGCGAGCAACGGCTTGAATGAGGTGTTTCAGAGGTTTGACGACCTGGACCTATTCAGTGCAAGTGTTCCTTTAGTAAGACGACGCTTATCTCGTCAATTTTTCGGTAGAGGAAGGGAAATGGTTTAAGTAGGTAACTCTTCTTTATAGTCTATTTAGAAATAAGTACTTAAATTATGTAGCCGTGTCAAGACGCAAAAGCGCTGTGTTTTCGTTTGGTTTTTGCTCACTTATTTTTTACATATTCATCACGCTATCGGTGAGGATCTGTTATTAGCTCACTGTCACTACTGTTTTTAGCTACTGTGTGATATTTAAGCTGATGATCTTCCTATATAAATAAATAAATAAATAAATAAATAAATAAATAAATATTGAGGCTTTTCTGCAGAGAGATCACTGATTCGAAACATGGTTAAGCACAGTGTGTGACATATCAAGCGGTAATCAATACTTGACAGATTCGGAAAGATTAATAATGTTATCCTCAGGTACAGATAGCGATGACGAGATTTTGCTCTTATTTGCCTCATGGCAAAACAAAAGGAATAAATCTAAACGGACGTGGGTCCATGAAATAAATAAAAAAAGAGAAATATTTGGAGAGTTCCATAATTTATGCCAAGAGCTGACTTCTTAAGCAGGATACTAACTCGAGGCAAGCCATTATTACAAAAGAACGACTAAGTATCTGTTTAACGTAAGTGCCTATTTAAAAAAAAACAGCAGTTTACAAAATGGAAGTAAAATCGGCCTTTACTTACACTGATAGGTCGCTCCGAGACCAGCCCCGGCCGGCGCTTCCTCGGCTTCACGCTCACCAGCGCGTGCTCGGGGATCAGCCCGTTGTGGGTGCTCTCCTTGATCACTGCGACACAACATTAACATGGGTATGTGATCACACACAATGTGGATGAAAAGATATCATGTTAGTGCGTAATAGGGGTGTAGACTCAAAATGTTTTATTAAGAAAGAAAGCAAAAAATATGCTTAGTGACGAAAATCCCATTCAATTATTCCAAAAAAATACGAATCTACAACCGTTTTAATATTGCTTGTTAGAGAGAGAAAACGCAAACAGTGTGTGACGTCACGCTACGCGAGGCTGCCGGGGGGCCGCGTCGACGGCGACGCCGAACCCGGCGGGAGGCGGCACTTTGCAGTCTATTAGTGACGTCACATCTTCAAGCGTCACCGTTTCAGATGAAGTTGCGTTTTGCGAAAAAGGAATAGAACATATCCCTTCTTAAAACTTTGGACAACTATAACTTCGTGATTATTGAACCCTTTGCTGTTTTACATATTTAATCCTTTTCTGAGAAAACATGATATTATTGATTATTGTTTATTGTCTACACCCCTATTCGCGTAAGAGAGGCAGCAAGAGGTTACCTTCGTAAATGCCGTTGACCCCCTCGACGAACTTGCCCTGCCGCCTCTGCGTCGGGTCCACGGCGCTTATCGGCTCTGCCTCCTCTTCCGATGAGCTCTCCTCTGCGAAGAGAACACAGTTCAATCATCTTAATAGAGTTAGAGAAGTCGTGCCCAGTGTCGGCCATAGATGTAAATATAAATGAGTAATTTTCATGTAAAGATCCCACTTTCCATGTAGAGGTAGTTTTATTCTAAGTGCAAGTAACATCAAGAGAGTGGGGGCGGAGTCTTTGAGCTCCTTAGAAAGCTCCAGCACCTGGACACTTCAGGTATGTGATTGTGGATATTAAATTTTGTCGCGTTTGTTGTTTATTTTTTATCGTGTTTCTCGTATTCTCGGATTTCCATGATTTCAGGCTTTGTTAGAAGGCCACCTATAACGGTAGCATTCCGATGTCGGCGGCCGCGACGTACGACCATGACCCACCGACCCAAGCTCACAATTCATGCTGCAGAACCATACGGGTGCAATCTCCGCAAGGCATTGAGGCGGCGTCGCGCGACGATACTGCCTGAGGAGCGACCGCGTCGCGCGGCTCATGGCGCTCGCAGTGTTCACAGTAATCAATACAAATCAGTGGGTCCCGGGCGCCGTCGTATGTCACGGTCGCCAATATCGGAATGCTACCTTAAGAAGCAAGACTACGCTATCGCCCGCGCGTTCGTCATTAGATTGGCTTGTTGGGGTCGATGTGAATGGCTTCTCTCTACTTAGCAGGAATATACGAATAACGAGTTCAATCTGTTCAGGTTGGGCCATAGAGGAGTAGTACCTGGTTGGTGATCGGGCGGCGGCGGCAACCACCGCGGCTGGCGCAGCTTGACGTGGTAGTAGTAGGTGCGGCCGCGCGCGTCCTGCGCCGAGCGCCACTGGGACGGGAGCACCACTTCTTCTGCCGGCTGCTCCGCTCCTGCCATCTGCTGGGAGAATTACAATATTAATAATTATAATGAGCATGTGGCCCGCGTAGCCAGCCTCATTACTATCCGTACTAGTACGTCTATATGTACCCGGCCGGCAACCTCTTACTTCCCGGCCTCTGTAGTAATGTGCTATTGTTTACAAACGTGATGAACTTACCTGCAGCATGTCGGCGGGCGGCGGCCCGGGGAAGGCGAGCTGCTGTCCGAACATCAAGCCCGGCATGCCGTAGCCGCTCATGCCCATGAGACTGGAATATATACATTACGTTATAGTGTATATGTAATAGCTACCCGCGTAGCTTCGCGCGCGTTTAACAGAGGACCTTCGCGGCGCGGAATAAAGCATAATTGATGTCCATGGAGATGGATTTTGTACATCGGTTTAAGAATTTCTAAAATTGGATTAAGTAGTTCCGGAGATTACCGCCAACTTAATCATCTTGAATCAATGTTATTTTTCGGTTTCATTCTGCAGTCGAAAATTAAGCTTACAGTTATTTTTTACGTCGCAAATACAGTGATCGTTTTAAATCCACCAAATACTTTATAAAGGATGAATAAAATGAGTCATAACTACAACTAAGAAAAGTTGAAAAGCCCCCGACATTTTCATTTAAAAGTCCAATATCTCAAAAACGGCTGTACAGATTTTAATGAAACATGGCTAAGAACACTCGGGATAAAATTATCTATGACACACAAAAAACCGCATTCAAATTGGTCCATCCGTTTGGGAGCTACGATACCACAGACAGATACACAGACACGTAGATACACAGATACACAGACAGACACGTTAAACTGGGGTTAGAAACACCAAGACAATGGTGGGAACCATTGCCGCTAGCCGGTGACATAAGGCATTCCGGAAAAGCTCATTGAAAGCATATATAAAGCAGCCTTTAACACTAAGTCCCTGGGCGACCGAGCTCTGCTCGATATGAACATATTGAAAAAACTGAGAAAACGAATTTTCGCAGACGTCCCGTAAAACGCTATATTCCATCATCATCCTCCTAGCGTTATTCGCGGTAATGCCCCTAAAGGAGCCCAGGGTCCGCTTTGACACCTAATCCCAAGATTTGGCATAGGCACTAGTTTTACGAAAGCGACTGCCATCTGACCTTCCAACCCAGAGGGAAAACTAGACCTTATTGGGATTAGACCGGTTTCCTCACGATGTTTTCCTTCACCGAAAAGCTAACGGTAAATATTCCGTACATAAGTTCCGAAAAACTCATCGGTACGAGCCGGGATTCGAACCCACGACAGCAGCATGCCTGAACCACTCGGGTACCGTAACGCAATATTCTAAATTTCATTAAATCATTACAGCCGTTATCGAGAACGTGATTTCAAATATATATATATAAATATTGCTCGTTTAATAGTATGGGATATAGTAACTTACTTAGCTGGCGGCATACAGAACTGCTGCGGGCCTCCAAAAGGCGGGCAGAACCCGGGCGGGCCCTGGAACTCGCCCGCCGGCCCGATCCACTCCGGGGGCATGTCCGGGGGCATCCCGGGCATCATGCCCGGCGGCATTCCAGGCAGCCCCGGCGCCATGCCGGGCATTCCCGGGGGCAGTCCCGGGGGCATGCCGGGCATCCCCGGGGGCACGCCAGGCGGCAGCATGTTGGGCGGCGCGCCCAGCATGCCGGGCGGGAACATCTGACGAACATTATAGCGATGTTTATACCGTTTGTCCGCTATGGCTAAAGGCTGCGGCTCTTACGGTGTTAAGTCCGCGTTATGTACGACAACTTGTTCATGTTCGCAATAAAGAATAAATAACGCTGGCCTCGGTGCCTCGAAAGCTGGTCAAAATGGCTAAAACAACTCACGTAATGGGCCCCTCGGTGTATAATAAATTGCCAATAAGCATAATAGACGCCCCTAGGCTTGTTAGTTTCAAAATAGTATTTTATCTACGCACATATCATTAGTGCTCTAAAATGCGTTCAGAAACCGTAGGAAATGACCAGCATTACTACAACCGATTTTACTATGAGAACTTTCTTGTCTGTGGTAGTAGATTTTTGATAAATTTGTATCGTTATGAGTATAAATTTGGAACAGCTGTCAAAACTCAAGTGGGTCTCTATTCTAGTATCAATAGATATTAAAACAGTTATCGATACGAAACGTCAATTCAGTACGTTTTTTAAAACAAACCGCACGACATTTGATCTCGAGTGATATGAGTATAGGGACTTCATTCGTTTGTCTATGATTTTTAAAAAAACCATTCGCCATGACGGATGATCGAATTGCCGCCATTGCTGTTGTCATTTTATTGTTGGTTTTTTGCTGTTACTTACCACTAGTTATGATATGTGTGTAGATAAAGTAGTGTATGCAACTGTACATAATTAGGCCTTATAAAACACTCGTGTGATCATATTATGAAACTCGCTGACGCTCGTTTCATAAAACCACACTCGTTTTTTAAAGCCTCTCATTATGGATTAGTCGCATAAACTACTATTATGCAATCGTTATATAATGTATGCTTTTTCAGTTGAGTACCACGTTTAGGCCACGAAGCTTGCTGAGTGGCCTAATTAAGGTACGAGACTTAAAAAGCTAATTATATAACTATTGTAAACTATACTTTTTCTACGAGTCAACTGAGCTAATCAAACAAACTTAGTATGTGCCCATTGAAAATCTAAGCTCTACTGAAACGAAGAGCAGCCAACGGCTTTTTATTTTTTGTGCGTTGATGTCTTTTAATTTTGACTTTCTCATGACTGCGTCCTATTAGTCAAAATACATTTTAGTTCATTAAGGGCGCCAAGTGATTGGTTGAATTTATTTTAGTTGTCTACACAGTTATAAATAAAGTTTCGCGACCGAAACAACAATATACCTGATTTTCCGTACAACGATTAGAACAAATGTCCGTTGTGACGTCATACCTGTGTGTGTGTCTATCAGTATGAAGCGTTTAGCGCTGCCGCCAGCGAGGTCAATCTTTGTCTCAATTTTTTTGGTTATTTATGTTCTTTAATATTTTTTAGTTTTCCACACTTACAACTATCTTTACAGGTACTACTAACCTAAGACAATAGTGTAACTATTTGTGCATTTCGGTTACCTATTTATATCTACGTATTATAACATATTATGAACAATGCAGACTTTGTGAATTCATTCAGAGAACACGAAAACAGGTCTATGTTATCTGCTATTAAGTTGAGGGTGCACAAGGCGCGGGTCAGCGGCGCCATACCGAGCAGGTTGGTGCGCCCGCGCGGCGCGGCCAGCAGCTGCGGCCGGCGACAACGCCATACGTACCTGTCAGGGACACTCAGACTCACACAACTCAACACTTGGCTGTTGCATATTTGACCATTCATTATTTTAAATGCGTACGTTGCCAGACACAGCTCTCTGCGCACCCGCAGCTCGTTGTACCCCACCATACCCAAGACAAACAGAGTTGGATACATGAGGGGGAGAACGGATAGACGCCATACTTCTTCCAATACAAAAAACGAATAAATTTATTTTATATACGCTCCACCATAAGTTGATATTTAGTTTCATGTGGAGCCCAGATGACTGAGTTGCACTCGAGGCTACTTCGGACCAGAGCGTTGTACAAAGCAACTATTGATCTTATACTGGTAAACTCCTTTGAACTACGAAGTACAAATCCAAGAATTCTGTATGCTTTCTTACACATTTTGTTGATATGATTCCTAAACCTCAGATCAGCAGTGAAATTCACTCCACTCAAATTGTAGTTGCTCCCCCATACAAACATTTGTTCCTCTCCAAAACCTGGTTCGAATGACATCGTAAAATAGTACATTGTTGTAAAGGCTAGAAAGTAGGCAATGGATGGACAAGTGGGTTCGAGGACACGCGAGCGGGGCGGGGCCGAGGGCTGAACAACCACTACTACAATGAAACATTGTATTAGTGGTGGTGGTTCAGGCGCTACCGCTATCGCCTACTTGTAAACAAACAGTCACTACAAGGAAATCTTAATATTAATAGCCTTATAAATAGATACAATATGTGTGACCAACACCGTTCACCACGTATTACTTATTTGCCTAAATCGTTCGGAGTAAGAGTTAGGGGTGCAGCCCCTGAAGTGTTGTGAGTCCGGGAGTCAAAAGAAAAAAGATAAATAACAGTTTTAAAAAAGAGAAAATAAAAATACATTCCCGGCCACAGTTAAAGAGAGAATTGATTATGTGAGTTATTATTATTTATATACTAAGCAAGAACATGCTGAGTTAAACTAAATGAACAATATCAGTGTTTCAGTTATATTATACTGTTTTTGAGTACATCTATTATTTGTTTTTTGTATGAACTAATACTAGAGTTAAATATATCTATTTGATTAAAGTGTACATTGTTATTGTAAACGAGCCTGCGCAGAGGAGCGCGCTCACCAGCGTGGGTGCGGCAGCGACCTGTCACAAACAGCTGGTGAGGGCGCGCCTCTCGCTGAATACAATGATTCGGTACCTTATATGAGAGCTTGTTATTAAGGGCAATGCAGTCAAATTGATTGTTACAGAGGCCGTACAGTATGATTGTTTCTAGCAACATGCGCCTGGAACGTAAATCTAATAATTTATACTTATGTAATAAATGCTGGTATGGTAACCTGTTACGATAACATCTAAAGTTCATGGTATTTAAAAACTTTTTTTGTAGTTTCAAGGTTGTCAGAGTATTTCTTGTAATAGGGATTCCAAACAGCAACTGCGTGTTCTAGTTGGGGACGAATTAAAGATTTGTATAATTGTAAGTAAGTACTTGGTCGTCGAAATTCCGTACTGGAACGCATTACAAAACCATACATCTTATACGCTTTACTTACTATGGAGTTTACATGAAGGTCAAGGTGCAATTTTGAGTCAAGTGTAATTCCCAGATCTCTAATAAATTGAACTTCTGCAAGATTTGTGTTACATAATTGGTAGGAGCTATGTATGGGTGATCGTTTTTTAGTAAATTTTATGTGCTTACATTTGTCTAAATTTAGTTCAAGTTTGTTAACAGAGCAGTAATATGAGAAGCGGTCCAAGTCCCGCTGAAATCTTTCAGCATCTTTTTCATTACATATTCTGTGATATATCTTTAAGTCGTCTGCGTAAAGTAAAAAGTTACAAAATTGGAAACAGTTATTTATATCGTTAATAAATATTGTAAATAATAACGGACCCAAAATAGAGCCCTGCGGGACCCCAGAGCTAACAGACGTGGCGTACGATTCGTAACCATTAATTGCTACTTTCTGGGTACGATTTGATATGTAGGACTTGAACCAGCGCCACAAGTTTCCCCTAATTCCGTTGTATGCAATCTTTTCTAATAGCAAGCGATGGTCCACCCTGTCGAAGGCCTTTCGAAAATCAGTGTAAACTCTGTCCACTTGCACGTTATTGTCTAAATTTTCAAATAAGTAAGTAGTATAAACAAGAAGATTAGTAGTTGTTGATCTGTGTTGTACAAACCCATGTTGGTTAGAACTTATTTGGTTGTGTAAGTTTGGATGTATCTGCTTGTGGAATAATTTTTCGAAAATCTTAGACAAAGTGGATAAGATGGATATAGGTCTATAATTTTCTACTTTAGTTTTAGAGTCACCTTTGTGTACTGGGACTATATTAGCAGTTTTCCATATACGGGGGAAGATTCCCTCCGTCAAGCACTTATTAAATAGGATAGCAAGTGGTACGGTTATAGTGTCAACTGTGTTTTTAAGAAAAATGGGCGGAATATTATCCGGCCCTTGTCCCTTAGATAAATCCAGTATTTTTAGTTCTTGTGAAATGTGGCCAGTAGTTAAATGTAGGTTATGTATGTTGATGTTAGACATAGGGTTATTTTCGGGAATGTCATAGTCTTCGGTAACCGTGGAAGGCTGATAAACGGATTGAAAGAAATCTGAAAACATATTGCAAATTTGTTTGCTGTTGCTTGAAGTAATATTATTATATGACATTACATTAGGTATATCGGTTGTATGTGCGCGATTTGAGATATAGGTCCAGAAGTATTTAATGTTGCCATGTATGCTGTCCTCGGTCCGTTCTAGGTGCCTGTTGTAACATTTTGTAGTTTCTGACTTAAATCGGTCTCTAAGTTTCGAAAAAACTTCGTAATCAATTAAATTTTGGTACTTTTTCCATTTGACCCATGCTTGGTTTTTGTTTTTAAATATATGTATAAGCACGGGAGAGAACCAGCATGGAAATTTGTCAGATTTAGTTTTTTTGTAAGGGACATTGTTTTTAACAATCGTGTAAATATGCTCGTAGAACAGTGACACGGCGCACTCGGCTGACAGGCTAGTGAGAATGTCTAACCACGGAATAGTTTTAATGTCATTGTTAATTTTTATGTAGTCAGCTTTATTAAAACAATGCTTATATTTTGATATCGGAAACGATGGTCTATGATTTCTATTGGGAAAATTTGTGACTAAAAAATATGGAGGATGATGGGCATCAGGGGGTACGAGGGCAATAGGTGCCAACGCACAGGTCAAATCAGTGGAATGAGTGTCTGTTAGAAATAGATCTAAGATTTTGCTTCTGGCGTTTTTGTATATATTATATTGTTTGAGGTTAAATAAAGCCATGAAATCAATAAGACACTTATTGTGAGTGGATAGGTTATCATCCGGCCATAAAGTCAAGTAATTCCCATTGTCATGCCATACTAAAGACGAATAATTATAATCACCTACAACCCAGTAACTTTTAATACTTGTTTCTAAAAACAATGATTGTAGTTGTTCGAAGTGAACTTCGTACGTTATAGTCGGTTGTTGTGGAGGTATATACACCGCACTAATAATGTGTCTGTGATGAGGACCAATAGGTAACTCAACTATGACGTTGTCAACGAGCGGCGAGAGGCCGGGCCGGCCGGGCGGCGTCGGTAGCGGCGCGCAGGCGGCGGCGCCGTGCTCGCGCAGCACCGCCACCAGCGCGCCGCCGCCGACGCCGCGTCCGCTGCCCACACGGTCCCGGTCGCTCCGAAAAACCACATATCGTAAATCTATAAATTCGTTGTTGGCTATGTCAGGGCATAACCACGTTTCCGTTAGTATAATTACGTCATAATTGTGGGATAGAATATTCATAAACAAAGTATTTAATTTAGTACGAAGACCCCGACAGTTTTGATAGTAAACAGACAACTTGCTATCCATTTTGAAGTACATGTATAATATAAGCGTATTGGTATATTTTTGTTATATATTTAAAATAAATGTAACGATCAGAATCGACACAACGCGATCGCCCACAACTAAACACGCAGTTGCCACCTAAACGACAATAAAAGACAACCAATATAGACAAAGCGCATGGAATGCATAGGTATAATACTCGTAATTTTATCTGTAAGCAGGTAGATATCTGTTTAAGATATTCTGTATGTGTAGTAACAAAACCATAGTTATACAAAAACGATTTAAGTTGGTCAGGAACTAATCGCTATTATTTGGGAGGTGTCATCTTTGCGCACTAAAATAGTGGCATGCCGTACCCATACATACTTATAGCTGTGTAGCGAGGCGGCTTCGCGAGTCTTGCGTAGCAACAGCTTGTTTTTAAGTGTTAAATGCTCGTTCAAGTATATTTTTTGTGGGGGGCCGGCTATCTTTATTGTAGACGTGTTAAGACCTTTTACTATACGAAATGCAGCTAATATATTATACTTTCCACCTTGTCTTAGACCATCTATTGCCACATTTCCGAACAGTGGCGTGAAAAAATATTTACAGTACATATGGTGCTCCTTTCCCGCACTAGTGCAGAAAAGAGTACTTTTCGTGCATATGTCGTAACTTTAAAGAGCCATATGTACAGTAAAACGTTGTACGATACATGTGCAAATAGGTAATTCGCAACTCGTGTCGATTTAAAACACTCCCTTCGGTCGTGTCTTAATTTATCGCCACTCGTTGCGAATTTCCTATTTTCGGCACTTGTATCGTAAATAACTATTTTCTACTCAAGCACTTATATCAATTAATGACAGCGATATCTAAATCAACTTCATTTGAGTTGGGCTCATAAGGTGACTGATATTCAATATTCAAAATTCAATTTAGTTCGGTACACAGTTATCTTATATCAGTGATAGATAACTGTGTACCGAACTAAATTGAATTTTGACCAATCACGAGGCTCGATTTCCAAAAGACATCAACGCGCAAAAATAAACAAAGCGGTTTGCTGCACTTCGTTTTTAATAGATTAATAGATACATAATTTTCAATAGATACCAAGTTTGTTTAATAATTCATTATTTCCGTTAACTCGTAGAAAAGTATCGTATGCAATAGTTATATAATTAGCTTTTTAAGTCTCATACCTTAATTAGGCCACTCAGCAATCATCGTGGCCTAAACGTGGTACTTGACTGAAAAAGCATAATTGCATAAACTACTATAGTCACCATCCCTATTGGTAAAATATGTATATATTAACACACAATACATGCCCATTTATTTTTATTTTAGTAAAAAAATTATGCGATACAAATGTTGCATAGTAAATCAAAACTTTTGATTCTAAATATTTGTTTGAGAAGTTGGTAACACTGCAATAAAAAGACCGTTTTTTTAAAGCTTGGTGTTTTCATCGTGGTAAAACAGTGCTGTTATGAAAAATATATGAACCATAACGGCACGCTAAACAGTGCTTTTATGCCACCTATATGCAAGTTTCTATGCCTTTTGGGCCATAGAGCAAGGAGTTTTTGGGAGAGTTCTTATCGGTGTCATTCATGTCTTCCGCGAACGCGCGCCGTCGCTCCTCCTTGCTCATCGGCGGGACCGCGGCCAGCACGCGCCTGCTCCTGACAACACTAACTGACCTGCGGGAAGGCCTGGTCGGGCCAGTAGTGCGTGTAGTGGTCGCGCTGGCGCTGGCGGCGCGAGTCCTCGGCCGCGGCGGCCGCCTCCGCGAACGCGCGCCGCCGCTCCTCCTTGCTCATCGGCGGGACCGCGGCCAGCACGCGCCCGCTCCTGACAAACATCACTACTGCGTCAATCTCACTGTACTTGGATAAACATTGAGTCACCTCTTTAGAACACATACCATGAAAACCACCTCATCACCTCGCACACTTATCATCGCGTCGCCCGACTGACGCAGCACCAGCTCGTGGTGGTCAGTATTATCCGATAAAGAAAAGTTGCCATGTAAAAAAGTTGGACCGATTGCCTTGGTCTTCGACGAAGATTTTACTTTATGCACTAGAGCATAAAAAGCGATTTTATGTCGCCTACGCACAGCATATAGACGAACTTTTAGAGCATGAGAAATGAAATAGTATTTTATGTAATCGTTATATAATGTATGCTTTTTCAGTCGAGTACCACATTTAGGCCACGAAGCTCGCTGAGTGGCCTAATTAAGGTACGAGACTTAAAAAGCTAATTATATAACTGTTGTATACAATACTTTTTCTACGAGTCAACTGAACTAATTAAACAAACTTGGTATCTATTGAAAATAATTTCTTAAACTAGGGGCTAACATGGTTCAATTTATCATTTTCTGTTTCTAAACCTAAAATAAATGAGTTTTCTTGGGAGTCTTTTTCAAATTTTGCAGTGAGAAGTGTCGTTTCGGTTCTCAATTTTGCAGTGAACAAGAATCATTTGGTACATAAATGATTACAATTCACATCACCTAATCTTTTACGAGGGGCTAACATGACTGAAAATCAAAGATCCTTTATTAAAAGTTGTTAACCACCTTTCGAGTTTTCTTATTTTTTTTGGTGAAATCAGGATTACATTAATTTTTTATACCGAAAATTGTACTTTTATTTTGCCCTCAAAATAATATTATAGCAAATTGTAACTTTATGTGAACCCATAAAAAAGAATCACAACTATAGAACCTACGATGCCGTAAATATTTTTTTTTTAAAAGACGTATAAATCACGTTGCGGTGTCTGTACACCACGCGCATATATTTTATTTAAAAAAAATTAAGAGGTTAAGAATATTGGTTATTTAATTACGTTATCAGTTTTTGAATAAATACTAATGGTTACGTCGTAATCTTGAATGAAAAACGAAGCATTTTGCAAAATACGCTTCCGCTTCTGCTGATGTGGTAAGGCCTCTTAACTCAAACAGTAAATTTCAATATAAAAAAGTCGTTGGCTGCACCTTGTTTCAGCAAGGCTTAGATTTTCAATAGATACCAATAGAAAAAGTATTGTATACAATAGTTATATAATTAGCTTTTCAAGTCTCGTACCTTAATTAGGCCACTCAGCAAGCTTCGTGACCTAAACGTCGTACTCGACTGAAAAAGCGTACATAATATAACGATTGCATAAAGTACTATTATAATCGTATATATTTATAATTATGCAGTTGGTGTATCGAGAAAACTAGACCGACATTGCAAAATAATTTGGTTTTTTCTTGTTTTATACACTAAACACTAATTGTATTCTTAATTTGCAGCTTCTATGTCAGCTAGAACTGCCTTACAGTTTTGATGATAGGTCAGTCAGTCAGTCAGCCAGCCAGTGAGTGAGTGACAAAATTAAGAAACTTTAGTTATAATTCCCTAAGGAGTACGGTAAGGTTAAGTAAGGAGGCGATCTGGTGCGGCGGCGATAAGTGTGCGTTAAGCTTAAATCAAGGAACCTTCTCGACTTGAAGCATAACAAATACAGCCCATAAACAGAATACTCACCGTATACTTCTCCTGCCGTCGGGACTGCTCCCTCTCCTTTTCCTTCTGTCTCGCTCGTCGCGTTCCCTCTCTCTGTCGCGCTCTCGCTCGCTATACCTAAATAAATAAAAACTTTTACTATGAAATTCATTTATTGTGTATTGCGTAACAAACTGTCCATTTATACCAATTAAGAAACGATTTTTAAGTAAAATTTTGGGAATTGTGCGCAGCCGTATGTTTCAACAAAAGGGGTGTAGACTCGAAAATTATTATTACTCCAAAAGAAAGAAGGCAAATAAATATGCCTAGTGACGAAAATCCCATTCAGATATCTCAAAGAATTACGAAGCTACAAAAACCGTTTTAATATTGCTTGTTAGAGAGAAAACGCAAACAGTGTGTGACGTCACATCACGCGTAGCGTGCCCGGGAGCCGCGTCGACGTCAGCGCCGAACAAGATGGCGTGACATCAAAATCTTCAAGCGTCATCGTTTCACATGAAGTTCCGTTTTGCGAAAAAGGGACAGAACATACCCCTTCTTAAAACTTTGGACACTTATAACTTCGTGATTATTTAACCTTTTGCGATACCTTTTTCTCCATTTGACAACATTTTTAATCCTTTTTCGAGAAAATATGACATAATTGATTTCTCGCTCAGGACCCTCTTCCTTCGCTCTCTCAGTCGGGCCGTGGCCGTTTTCGCGTCATCACACGCGACAATACCTGTCTCTGTCCCGATCCCGCTCCCTCTCCCTCTCCCGCTCCCGCTCCCTCTCGCGCTCGCGGTCGCGGTCGCGGTCGCGGTCGCGGTCGCGCTCGCGGTCGCGGTCGCGGTCGCGCTCGTCGCGGCGCTCCCGCTCGCGGTCGCGCGACCCGCTCGAGTCAGCGGCGCGACGCTCCACGTTGGCCTGACGTTCGTGCTCTTTCATTTGTTGGATGCGCTCCTTTTTGGGGATTTTAAATACCTCCTGGAAATGAAGATTATTGGTGAGTTTTCTTACGCAGCAACATTGGTCGAGCTTTAGTCGAGTATATATTTATTTTGTCTAACTATACTCAAGGGCAATTAAAGTGGCTGCACTTACGTAATAAAAAAAAGACCAGACTTACAGAAGTGGAAACTTGAATATTAACGTTGTGCATTTTTGATATTTTGGCATGGTTAGGGAATAATTTTGCACGAATTGCTTTAATTATCGGTATTAAAAACCCCTTTTTTTACATCTATGGCACAGCATTGGATCTCTCATAGAATAAGACGTATTTCAGAGGAGTACAAATATGCTCATATATTTATAGACTGTTGTTTTGTAACATATTCCACGGCTCCCATGATACATGCTGGGACTAATTTTTATTGTATTCACGTCCTCGATAAACATTTTCATTTCATTTCAAGTTAGTCATTAAAAACTTCCTTGGTCTTTCTTGGAACGGATACCGAAAATGTTCTCGTAACAAATACAAACCTTCAAGCTAGACCACCTCTCCAGCAACTGGCTGGATAGGTCTTTGACCTTTTCCAGTACAGCTGCATTTTCTTTATTCTTGTCTGTACCGTCATCTTCTGTGCTGTTCAGCAGTTCTATTGGCAAACCTGTACACAGAAATACATCTTGAAGAATATAGTAGGGCAGTTTCAGGTGATAATGTGGACACGCTGGACAAAAGCACCAAATTTTAGGTACTTGTTAGGTCCATAGCTTCAAGTTTTTAAGAGGAACCAACTCCTCCGTCGGCCATTTTGAATTTTATGGCGGCCATTTTGAATTTTAGTTAATTTATCAATATCCTGAGTTCTATTTAACGTAGAATTACAAACTTAGTGTCTAAATATACATATTTGGGGTCAAGGAATTTTTCCAATATCTCAGTTACTAAATTACTTGAAAATACAAACTTGGTGTTTTTTTATATATACAGGGCGGAAAGTTAAAACGGGGCAGTAAGGGCAGCTACTAGATCCCTTGCCGCCACGCTAAAATGGCATTAGGATTTCATTCTTAACTTTTTAAGTGATGACAATCTACATTCACAGATTTGTGAAAAAAGTACAGTCAGCGAGAAAATCATCAATTTTGACGATTTTTTTTTATGCCATTCAATCTCCTTCTTATTAAGGATCAAAATAGTCTTTGGGACCGACTAAGGTTTGACTACTAGAACGCCCAGAAATCAAAGAAAACTTTTTCCATACAGTTAGTATGGGAATCCCAAAGCTAATTTTGCTCATGTTGTTTTTTACGCCTATCATTCCTTAAATACCCAATAAAATTCCAAATTTATATCCAGTACCTTTTTTTTTAATTCTGTAAGATTAGCTTTGGGATTCCCATACTAACTGTATGGAAAAAGTTTTCTTTGATTTCTGGGCGTTCTAGTAGTCAAACCTTAGTCAGTCCCAAAGAGTAGTGGAATAGTTTCGAATTGCATTAAAAAAATCGTCAAAATGAATGATTTTCTCGCTGACTGTACTTTTTTCACAAATCTGTGAATGTAGATTGTCACTTAATAAGTTAGGAATGAAATCCTAATGCCATTTTTGCGTGGCGGCAAGGGATCTAGTAGATATCGGTAAAATACTTATCTAGTTGAATTCCCTGACCCCAAATATGTATATTTAGACACCAAGTTTGAGATTCTAAGTGACTTAGAACTCGAGGTATTAATAAATTAACAATTATTCAAAATGCCAGCCTTAAAACTAAATATGACCGACGGAGGAGTTGGTTCCTATTAAAAACTTAAAGCTACGGACCTAATAAGTGCCTGAAACAAAAATGGTGCTATTGTCCAGCGCGTCCACATTTACGACAATTTGTTCGTGCACTCTGCCCCACTAATATATTAACATTATTATATTTTTATTACTTGCTATCATAGAGGCTATAGTGACACATAATCTTCGGAAATTTCAAGTGTCTACATATTACGGTTCTAGAGATATATAGAGGTAGGGCTGAGCTGTAGGCTACTATCCGGGTCCACAGGTGGTGGATAGTGGAATGGCCATCAGATATGATGGTTAGCTGCGAATATATAGAATGAGCAGTCCCCAACCACACAGCGGCGGAACCAACAGGATGTAGCGGGATAACCGGTGGGGCGGTTATCTCATCAAAAAGTTACAATATCTAAAGACGGTTCTGTGATATGGCGAGTAAATGCCGCCATTAAATAAGCATTCCCTTGGTGTTAGGCAGCAGTGGCACCAGTACTGGCAGGGGGCCGAAGATGGGATGTCTGGATGGGCCCTTGACTAGATATTAGGAGGCGAATACCCTTCGGTTCCTGAACTGCGGTGTGAAAGGCAAGGGGGAAACCATCACACTATTCCTCCCTATTATGGAGCAATTTATGGAGATGTACAACAACGAAAATATGGTTCTTGACAACGGGCTTCCACGATGTAGCATGCCGTGGCGGTCCGAGTCCGGCAGGGTCAGGAGCAAGGCTGACTCGGTCGTCATCCTGCGAAATCCTAGTAAAATTGGGACGTGGAATGTGAGAACGATGTTACCTTCGGGGAAATTAGAAGAAGTCAAAATAGAGATGGGAAGACTAGGAATAGACATATTGGGTTTATGTGAGACGAGATGGGAAAGTAGTGGAGACTATTGGTCGGATGACTATCGAATAATACATACAGGAGAACAACGGGGTATCAACGGGACGGCGATAGTTTTAAACAAGAAATGGGGCAATTTAGTGGAAAATACAATTCATTTCAACGACCGGATAACAGTTGTAAAAATTAAATCCCAGCCCAACGATATCATTATTGTACAAGTCTATATGCCTACTGGTAGCTACTCTGATGATGAAATTGAAGATATGTACAACAACTTGGACACAGTCTTAGGTGCAGTACAGGACAAGGATAATTTGATAGTGATGGGTGATTTCAATGCTGTGGTAGGAGAAGGAAGAGAGGAAAATATTGTAGGGAATTTCGGATTGGGAAAAAGAAATAAAAGAGGTGATCGACTAGTGCAGTTCTCTAAAGAAAACAATCTATTCATTAGCAACACAATGTTTCAACAGCCAAAACGGAGATTATACACCTGGAAAATGCCTGGCGATATTGGTAGATATCAAATAGATTACATTATATGTAAAAATAAACATAGAACTCTTATTCAGAATTGCAAAACATTGCCTGGAGCAGACTTGAATACGGACCATAATTTACTATGCAGCTCACACAGTTTTGGAATGAGAAGAAATAAAAGAAAGAACAAGCCAAAGTCCATAGATCTCACTAAGCTTAAGGATATAAATAGTAACGGTAAAGTGCAATATAGTAACAAATTAGGTGATAAATTATTGCAATATAAGAATAATAAAATTGACATTATTGATGAACATAGCTTAGAAATAAGGTGGAATAATATACGTGATGTAATGATAGATACTGCAGAACAATGCCTAGGAAAGGAAAAGATAGTACCTCGAAAGGCATGGATTAGTTCTGATATAATAGACTTGATGATAGAAAGACGAGAATTTAAACATAAAAATAGTATCGAAAGTGTGAATAAGTATAAGCAGTTGACAAATAGAATAACCACATTGTGTAGAGAAGCCAGGGAAGAAGAAATAGTTAAAACATGCGATAACATAGAATCCTTAATTAAGAAGGGGAATATGAATCAAGCTTACCATATCATCCGTCAATTAGGAAAAAAGAGTCAGACAAAAAGTGCTGCTATCCTAGATGAACAGGGTAACATTTTGCTAGATAGCAAGGATGTTGCAGATCGGTGGCAAAGATATTTGGAGAAGTTATATGACGGTGAAGGCTTAGCTAGCAACGACATAGAAAAGGAAGAATTAGTGGAAGTAGATGATGCTGGTCCAGAAATAATCAGAAGTGAATTTGAAAAAGCCCTTTCTAGTTTACAAACTGGAAAAGCTGCTGGTAATGACAAGATTTACGTAGAGTTCATAAAATACGCAAACTGTGATATACTTAGAGATGAAATTTATGAAATAGTTACTAAAATGTATAATATCGGTCACGTCCCTACTGATTTTTACACTTCTAAAATAGTTACTTTACCTAAAAAGGCGAACACTTTAAAATGTGAAGAACACAGAACACTAAGTTTAATATCACAAGCCAGTAAAATATTACTCAAAATTATACAGAATAGAATTAGACCGCTAACTGAAAACTATCTAGGACCTGACCAATATGGATTCAGACAAAACAAAGGGACGAGAGAAGCAATATTAGCCTTAAGAATGATTACTGACAGAAGAATGGATTTAGACCAGGACACACACATAGCATTTATAGACTTAGAAAAAGCATTTGACAAAATTAATTGGAAAAATATGATGTCAATCTTGAAGGAAGCTGGATTAGATTATAGAGACCGAAGAATTATTTTTGAACTCTACAGAAATCAAAGCACTTTAATTGAAATAGGAGAAGAAGCTAGAAAGGCGAAGATACGGCAAGGAGTTCGACAGGGTTGTCCACTTTCGCCTCTTATCTTTAATGTGTTCATAGAGTGTGCCATTAGAAAATTAATAGAGTCCGGAAAAGGGGGGGTTCATTTCAATGGGAAAAAATTCAATTTATTCGTTTTGCTGATGACATTGCGGCTTTTGCAGAGTCATCAAATCAGTTAGAAGAATTAGTTACAGATATGAATGCAATTTTTGAAGATTTTGGACTTAAAATAAACATTAATAAAACAAAAATGCTAGTAACCTCAAAAAGGCACTCAAATTATAGACCAATCACTTTAAATAACAGGACAATAGAGCAAGTCGACAAATTTAAATATCTGGGAAGCATAATCACTAATAACTCCAGATGTACACCAGACATTATCGCGAGGATAGCCATGGCGAAGCAGGCTTTCAATGCCAAGAAGAGCCTGCTCAAAGCCAGAATAGCAGGCCATATTCGGAAGAGGCTTATAAAAGTGTACATCTGGAGCATAGCGTTGTATGGAAGCGAAACGTGGACAATGACACAGCGTGACAGAGAACGATTGGAGGCCTTCGAAATGTGGTGCTGGAGGCGAATGGAGAGGATTAGTTGGAAGGATAAGAAGACGAATGAGGAGGTGCTTGAGAGAGTGAAAGAGAAAAGAACGTTGTTGAAGACCATTGAGAACAGGAGAGGCAGGATGTTGGGCCACTTGTTACGACACGATGATTTTATGAAAACCATAGTAGAAGGGAAGATAGAGGGAAAGAGGAAGAGAGGGAGACCAAGAAGATCTTTTATGGACCAAATAAAAGAAAAAGTAAACGTCGCGTCGTATCAAGAGGTCAAAACAATAGCTGAGAACAGAGAGGAATGGAAATTGCTCCACCGACAAGATTTTGAATCTTAAATATAATGATGAATGAGAGATATACCGATTGTTATAGGCGGGCAAACAAAGCGCCATAAAATTACGTTTCATGTATGAGAGCACTGTTTATTTTTTTTATTTTTGTGAATGTATATTAAAGCAGCAACAGAAACACTACTTCTGTGAAAATTTGAACAGTGTCGCTATTGCTGATACGCAGACAGCCGGATGGACATCGGAAGCTCAAGAACAGGGTTCCGTTTGATATCCTTTGGGAACTCGACTCTAAAAACTATCTAATTGAATTCCTTGACCCCAAATGTGTATATTTAGACAATAAGTTTTACATTCTACGTAGCCATAAAATTAAAGATGGCCGACGGAGGAGTTGGTTCCTATCAAAAACTTAAAGCTACGCTTAAAGCTATGGACCTAACAAGTACCTGAAAAAAATTTGGTGCTTTTTGTCCAGCGTGTCCACATTTTCGACAATTTGTTCGAGCACTCTGCCCCACTAATAGTGATTATATAGATTGAAGATTGGGGGAAAATTTAATTTGCACATTTATTAGTTTTGTTTTTTAAGCAGTAACGCTGTTAACGAAAATTATAAATTTTAAATCAAAGGAAAAATTGAAAAATTTTATGCTTCGGTTCGAATCCGGGTCGGAGCATTAAATTTTTCAATTTTTATTTTATTTAAAATTTATAATTTGCACATTTATTCTTTAAGGCGCAAAAAAGGCTTTTTGTGGCCTGAAACAAACGGACAGTCGTGTGCCATATTATAAAAAACGGAATACAATATAGTAGTCTTGTCAATAAACACGTCAAGCGTGTCAAACACAGCATGATTCACCAGCAGTCTTGTCAATAAACATGTCAGGCGAGTCAAGTACCGCATGACTCACCCGTCGTCTCGTCAATAAACACGTCGGGCGTGTCAAATACGTCATGACTCACCGGTAGTCTCGTCAACACACACGTCAGGCGCGTCGAATATGGCATGACTAACCAGTAGTCTGGTCAATAAACACGTCGGGCGTGTCGAATACGTCATGACATGACTCACCAGCAGTGTCGTCAATGACCACGTCGGGCGTGTCATATACGTCATGACTCATCAGCAATCTTGTCAATAAACACGTCAGGTGCGTCAAGTACAGCATGACTCACCAGTAGTCTTGTCAATAAACACGCCAGGCGTGTCATATACGTCATGACTCACCAGTAGGCTCGTCAACACACACGTCAGGCGAGTCGAATATGGCATGACTAACCAGTAGTCTCGTCAATAAACACGTCGGGGGTGTCAAATACGTCACGAATCACCAGCAGTCTTGTCAATACACACGTCAGACGTGTCAAATGCAGCATGACTCACCAGTAGTCTCGTCAATGACCACGTCGGGCGTGTCAAATACGTCATAACTCACCAGCAGACTTGTCAATAAACACGTCAGACGTGTCAAATACAGCATGACTCACCAGTAGTCTCGTCTACGACCACGTCGGACGTGTCATATACGTCATGAGTCATGACTCACCAGCAGTCTTTTAATCAACACGTCAGGCGTGTCACATACGGCATGACTCACCAGTAGTCTCGTCAACACACACGTCGGGCGTGACAAATACGTCATGACTCACCGGTAGTCTCGTCAATAAACACGTCAGGCGACTCAGGCGTGTCAAATACAGCATGACTCACCGGTAGTCTCGATAATACGTCAGGCCTGTCCAATACGGCATGACTTACCAGTATTCTCGTCAATGAACACGTCGGGCGTGTCCCCAAGCCAGCGCTCCACGATGGTGAAGAAGCGGCTCTCAGAGACCATGGTCTTGTTCGTGATGGGCAGCCGGTCCACTGTCTGCAGCATCTCTAGCCTGGGAAATGTATAATCATTTAATATGCGAGTAGATCCATACAAATACTTAATATAATACAATCATTGTTACCTAAGTTTTCAACGACACGCCAGGAACAAAGGTGTCCATGACACTGGCCTCATTGCAGCGCTGAAACACTGTATCGCTAACCTTTGCATCAGAAATCACCCAGAGAGAGATGAAAAACATTTGCACTTCTCATGCTTGCAAGGGTAGTTTTTGTGCTGGGTGTAAGCTGCACAAAATATAGAATTTTCTCTGCAGACCCAGCTTCCGAGATAAAGCCCTTCATTTAAAATAAAGTAAAATCACAAAGTTTATCATTTGCATCAAATGTACCCAGTAATGGAACTAACCTAAAATCAATCTAGTCGGTCGCATCAATTGCCTTACATAGTAAAACTGTTCAGTAATGGCACTAACCTGAAGTCAATAGGCGCATCAGTGCACCAAGGCGCCAGCAACCTGAGGCCGCGGTAATCGAGGAACAGTCGGCGACACGGCAGGTCAGAGTCACGCAGCAAACGCAATAGCGCGACTTGCGCGCGTCGCGTCTTCGCGCGGACGACTGTACGCGACAAGCGGAGCGTGTGGCTCTGGTTCTTCACGCCGGTGCGATGCAGGGCTTCGAGGTCTTCTTCGATCTGGGAACAAATAAGGACTTGTTAGAAATAGAAACATAAATGAAACTAAGTAAAGAGATTATTTACTAGCTTTTATTTAGTTTCTGTAAAGAAATCTTATACCAAGTTGGTTACAGAGTCCCATCTTTAGTCCAAGTTGATTATTACAGACATTGAACTCAAATGCCAATGATATATTATAGCACTATTGAGTTAATCCGAAGATGGACGACAAGTCTGCGTCCTGCACTAGGTCGACCTTGCTGGGTTTATAGGTGTGGTGCTGCTTGCGGCGCCTCCACGGCAGCGGGCGCTTCCCCCGACACCGCGGCGGTTGCCTTTGTTGTTGAAGTGTAGGTACTCACGTCTGCGTCCTGCACTAGGTCGACCTTGCTGGGTTTGTAGGTGCGGTCCCGCTTGCGGCGGCGCGGGCGCGGGCGCGGCGCCTCCACGGCGGCGGGCGCTTCCACCGACACCGCGGCGGTTGCCTTTGTTGTTGAAGTGTAGGTACTCACGTCTGAGTCCTGCACTAGGTCGACCTTGCTGGGTTTGTAGGTGCGGTCCCGCTTGCGGCGGCGAGGGCGCGGGCGCGGCGCCTCCACGGCGGCGGGCGCTTCCACCGACACCGCGGCGGTTGCCTTTGTTGTTGAAGTGTAGGTACTCACGTCTGCGTCCTGCACTAGGTCGACCTTGCTGGGTTTGTAGGTGCGGTCCCGCTTGCGGCGGCGCGGGCGCGGGCGCGGCGCCTCCACGGCGGCGGGCGCTTCCACCGACACCGCGGCGGTTGCCTTTGTTGTTGAAGTGTAGGTACTCACGTCTGCGTCCTGCACTAGGTCGACCTTGCTGGGTTTGTAGGTGCGGTCCCGCTTGCGGCGGCGCGGGCGCGGGCGCGGCGCCTCCACGGCGGCGGGCGCTTCCACCGACACCGCGGCGGTTGCCTTTGTTGTTGAAGTGTAGGTACTCACGTCTGCGTCCTGCACTAGGTCGACCTTGCTGGGTTTGTAGGTGCGGTCCCGCTTGCGGCGGCGAGGGCGCGGGCGCGGCGCCTCCACGGCGGCGGGCGCTTCCACCGACACCGCGGCGGTTGCCTTTGTTGTTGAAGTGTAGGTACTCACGTCTGCGTCCTGCACTAGGTCGACCTTGCTGGGTTTGTAGGTGCGGTCCCGCTTGCGGCGGCGCGGGCGCGGGCGCGGCGCCTCCACGGCGGCGGGCGCTTCCACCGACACCGCGGCGGTTGCCTTTGTTGTTGAAGTGTAGGTACTCACGTCTGCGTCCTGCACTAGGTCGACCTTGCTGGGTTTGTAGGTGCGGTCCCGCTTGCGGCGGCGCGGGCGCGGGCGCGGCGCCTCCACGGCGGCGGGCGCTTCCACCGACACCGCGGCGGTTGCCTTTGTTGTTGAAGTGTAGGTACTCACGTCTGCGTCCTGCAATAGGTCGACCTTGCTGGGTTTGTAGGTGCGGTCCCGCTTGCGGCGGCGCGGGCGCGGGCGCGGCGCCTCCACGGCGGCGGGCGCTTCCACCGACACCGCGGCGGTTGCCTTTGTTGTTGAAGTGTAGGTACTCACGTCTGCGTCCTGCACTAGGTCGACCTTGCTGGGTTTGTAGGTGCGGTCCCGCTTGCGGCGGCGCGGGCGCGGGCGCGGCGCCTCCACGGCGGCGGGCGCTTCCACCGACACCGCGGCGGTTGCCTTTGTTGTTGAAGTGTAGGTACTCACGTCTGCGTCCTGCACTAGGTCGACCTTGCTGGGTTTGTAGGTGCGGTCCCGCTTGCGGCGGCGCGGGCGCGGGCGCGGCGCCTCCACGGCGGCGGGCGCTTCCACCGACACCGCGGCGGTTGCCTTTGTTGTTGAAGTGTAGGTACTCACGTCTGCGCCCTGCACTAGGTCGACCTTGCTGGGTTTGTAGGTGCGGTCCCGCTTGCGGCGGCGAGGGCGCGGGCGCGGCGCCTCCACGGCGGCGGGCGCTTCCACCGACACCGCGGCGGTTGCCTTTGTTGTTGAAGTGTAGGTACTCACGTCTGCGTCCTGCACTAGGTCGACCTTGCTGGGTTTGTAGGTGCGGTCCCGCTTGCGGCGGCGAGGGCGCGGGCGCGGCGCCTCCACGGCGGCGGGCGCTTCCACCGACACCGCGGCGGTTGCCTTTGTTGTTGAAGTGTAGGTACTCACGTCTGCGTCCTGCACTAGGTCGACCTTGCTGGGTTTGTAGGTGCGGTCCCGCTTGCGGCGGCGAGAGCGCGGGCGCGGCGCCTCCACGGCGGCGGGCGCTTCCACCGACACCGCGGCGGTTGCCTTTGTTGTTGAAGTGTAGGTACTCACGTCTGCGTCCTGCACTAGGTCGACCTTGCTGGGTTTGTAGGTGCGGTCCCGCTTGCGGCGGCGAGGGCGCGGGCGCGGCGCCTCCACGGCGGCGGGCGCTTCCACCGACACCGCGGCGGTTGCCTTTGTTGTTGAAGTGTAGGTACTCACGTCTGCGTCCTGCACTAGGTCGACCTTGCTGGGTTTGTAGGTGCGGTCCCGCTTGCGGCGGCGCGGGCGCGGGCGCGGCGCCTCCACGGCGGCGGGCGCTTCCACCGACACCGCGGCGGTTGCCTTTGTTGTTGAAGTGTAGGTACTCACGTCTGCGTCCTGCACTAGGTCGACCTTGCTGGGTTTGTAGGTGCGGTCCCGCTTGCGGCGGCGCGGGCGCGGGCGCGGCGCCTCCACGGCGGCGGGCGCTTCCACCGACACCGCGGCGGTTGCCTTTGTTGTTGAAGTGTAGGTACTCACGTCTGCGCCCTGCACTAGGTCGACCTTGCTGGGTTTGTAGGTGCGGTCCCGCTTGCGGCGGCGAGGGCGCGGGCGCGGCGCCTCCACGGCGGCGGGCGCTTCCACCGACACCGCGGCGGTTGCCTTTGTTGTTGAAGTGTAGGTACTCACGTCTGCGTCCTGCACTAGGTCGACCTTGCTGGGTTTGTAGGTGCGGTCCCGCTTGCGGCGGCGAGGGCGCGGGCGCGGCGCCTCCACGGCGGCGGGCGCTTCCACCGACACCGCGGCGGTTGCCTTTGTTGTTGAAGTGTAGGTACTCACGTCTGCGTCCTGCACTAGGTCGACCTTGCTGGGTTTGTAGGTGCGGTCCCGCTTGCGGCGGCGCGGGCGCGGGCGCGGCGCCTCCACGGCGGCGGGCGCTTCCACCGACACCGCGGCGGTTGCCTTTGTTGTTGAAGTGTAGGTACTCACGTCTGCGTCCTGCACTAGGTCGACCTTGCTGGGTTTGTAGGTGCGGTCCCGCTTGCGGCGGCGAGGGCGCGGGCGCGGCGCCTCCACGGCGGCGGGCGCTTCCACCGACACCGCGGCGGTTGCCTTTGTTGTTGAAGTGTAGGTACTCACGTCTGCGTCCTGCACTAGGTCGACCTTGCTGGGTTTGTAGGTGCGGTCCCGCTTGCGGCGGCGAGGGCGCGGGCGCGGCGCCTCCACGGCGGCGGGCGCTTCCACCGACACCGCGGCGGTTGCCTTTGTTGTTGAAGTGTAGGTACTCACGTCTGCGTCCTGCACTAGGTCGACCTTGCTGGGTTTGTAGGTGCGGTCCCGCTTGCGGCGGCGCGGGCGCGGGCGCGGCGCCTCCACGGCGGCGGGCGCTTCCACCGACACCGCGGCGGTTGCCTTTGTTGTTGAAGTGTAGGTACTCACGTCTGCGTCCTGCACTAGGTCGACCTTGCTGGGTTTGTAGGTGCGGTCCCGCTTGCGGCGGCGCGGGCGCGGGCGCGGCGCCTCCACGGCGGCGGGCGCTTCCACCGACACCGCGGCGGTTGCCTTTGTTGTTGAAGTGTAGGTACTCACGTCTGCGTCCTGCACTAGGTCGACCTTGCTGGGTTTGTAGGTGCGGTCCCGCTTGCGGCGGCGCGGGCGCGGGCGCGGCGCCTCCACGGCGGCGGGCGCTTCCACCGACACCGCGGCGGTTGCCTTTGTTGTTGAAGTGTAGGTACTCACGTCTGCGTCCTGCACTAGGTCGACCTTGCTGGGTTTGTAGGTGCGGTCCCGCTTGCGGCGGCGAGGGCGCGGGCGCGGCGCCTCCACGGCGGCGGGCGCTTCCACCGACACCGCGGCGGTTGCCTTTGTTGTTGAAGTGTAGGTACTCACGTCTGCGTCCTGCACTAGGTCGACCTTGCTGGGTTTGTAGGTGCGGTCCCGCTTGCGGCGGCGAGGGCGCGGGCGCGGCGCCTCCACGGCGGCGGGCGCTTCCACCGACACCGCGGCGGTTGCCTTTGTTGTTGAAGTGTAGGTACTCACGTCTGCGTCCTGCACTAGGTCGACCTTGCTGGGTTTGTAGGTGCGGTCCCGCTTGCGGCGGCGAGGGCGCGGGCGCGGCGCCTCCACGGCGGCGGGCGCTTCCACCGACACCGCGGCGGTTGCCTTTGTTGTTGAAGTGTAGGTACTCACGTCTGCGTCCTGCACTAGGTCGACCTTGCTGGGTTTGTAGGTGCGGTCCCGCTTGCGGCGGCGAGGGCGCGGGCACGGCGCCTCCACGGCGGCGGGCGCTTCCACCGACACCGCGGCGGTTGCCTTTGTTGTTGAAGTGTAGGTACTCACGTCTGCGTCCTGCACTAGGTCGACCTTGCTGGGTTTGTAGGTGCGGTCCCGCTTGCGGCGGCGAGGGCGCGGGCACGGCGCCTCCACGGCGGCGGGCGCTTCCACCGACACCGCGGCGGTTGCCTTTGTTGTTGAAGTGTAGGTACTCACGTCTGCGTCCTGCACTAGGTCGACCTTGCTGGGTTTGTAGGTGCGGTCCCGCTTGCGGCGGCGAGGGCGCGGGCGCGGCGCCTCCACGGCGGCGGGCGCTTCCCCCGACACCGCGGCGGTTGCCTTTGTTGTTGAAGTGTAGGTACTCACGTCTGCGTCCTGCACTAGGTCGACCTTGCTGGGTTTGTAGGTGCGGTCCCGCTTGCGGCGGCGCGGGCGCGGGCGCGGCGCCTCCACGGCGGCGGGCGCTTCCACCGACACCGCGGCGGTTGCCTTTGTTGTTGACACATCGTCCTCCTCCTGTAGAAGAGGTTTATTATTACATAGACTGGAAGTCGAGGCAAATATGAGCTAGAACGTGTAGGTTAGGCCTTTAACACGGCGCTAGTATTTTATCACGAAAAACCATATCACGAATGACTTTATCATGAAAACTTTATCACGAAAAATTTTACCCTGAATAGACTTTATCACGAAAAACTTTGTCACGAAAACTTTACCACTAAATACTTTATCACGAAAACTTTATCACGAATAGACTAAATCACGAAAAGACTATCACGAATAGACTTTATCACGAAAAAAATTGTTTTTTTTATGTTGTTAGGGTTCCCTAGTCTCACAGTTTCGCCATGTCAGTCTGTCCGCTACTACGCACTAGAAAGCTATAATTCGGCATAATGTATACAGTGTGTAAATTTCATACCGGCGAATATTTTGATGACGATTAGTGCCGGTCGGTCCTAAACAACGGTTCACTATTGTCTTGCAGAAACTTTTTTGACATATATTTGATTTGCATATATTTGATGACATATATTACTTGGCAGAAGTAACGTTTGGCAGAAACACCTTACGCAGAGTACATATACTATGGCATAAATCAGATCGCAGATCATTTTACTAGGCCTACTTGAATAAAGCTTATTTTCAGTTTGACTTTTCTACAAGTATAATTTAATCCTAGCAGGTAACAAGTGGCCTGGGAGGAAAAAAAAATCACCACTGATCACTGGTTACCTAATCCTGATTACCTACACGGCACAAGGGGTCTATTCGTGGTACCTAAAGTTTTCGTGATGAAGGTTTTTCGTGATCAACTCTATTCGTGATATAGTCTTTTCGTTGTAAAGTTTCGTGATTGAGATTTTTCTCGATAGTCTATTCGTGATATAGTCTATTCGGTGTTGAAATTTTCGTGATATGGTCTTTTCGTGCTAAAGTTAAATTGACAAAGTTTTTCGTGATCAAGTCGTCAGTGATAAAGTTTTCGTGAAAAAGTTTTCGTGATTTAGTACTGACACAGACTCGTAACGCGAGATTCAATATACGACACAGTCGTCTTTGATAATTTTCAATATTTGTCTCCATTCCAGTGTTTACAGAGACGGACGCATAAATGTCGTAGGTGAATAAAATTAATACAGGCATAGGCAAAAAACACGCCACTTTTAAAAATTCTTGGTGGGCGTGGGTCAGTCTGACAAAGAGATTAAAGGGTAATATGAACGTTTTTAAAAGCAACTGACGTATTCCGCTTCATAGGATATGGCATTGTCTCCGCCCAGCAGTAGCACACTAGTCTAGAAATCTCAAGTTGAACCCATTAAAATCACAGAACGCGGGAACACAGCTGGTCGAAATGTCTGCATATGAATTCAACTTGCGTTTGGCAGAGTCACAGTATAAGAAGGTAGGTTTTCTAATACCATGGCAAAACTCTAAAGAAAAAATGTTAGTACCTCTTCGTCTTCTTCATCGGAGTCCGGCTCGGCGCCGATCCAACCGCGGCAGCTGTCGGCCCCGCAGTAGCAGCGCTGCGCCTCCTTTCTGCACAAACACACACTCCTCAATAAACACTAAACACCTTTCTGCACAAACACACACTCCCCAATAAACACTAAACACCACTACTGGAATGGACACAAAGTATACACTTAGATGTCATATCTGGTTGGCAGCTGTTCTCTTGCAAATCAAACTGAGCGCAAGTGGTTGTTACCACGCCCAGATAGTGTGTGCACATATGAATGTAGTCAATTAAATTAAATTAAAAATTAAAGATGCCTCTGAAACACACACATGACGTAAGTCTGCCCGCGTCTGTAGAGTTGCTGGCCTAAGGTCTGATAACAATAAATCTGTTACAAAACACTCACCCAAACCGTTTAAACTGGTAATCAAACGTGATTTCCTCCCCAACCGCAATGTCCCTCTTACTGAAGAACCCAATCCTCAGCTCACCGTTCACAGTCCACTTCTGGGTCTCAGCGTTCGGGTCGCACGAGTGGTTGATGAACCGAGATATGTTGCCCTTCACTGTCGCGTCGATGACCGTGTCGCCCTTTAGAGACATGAAGTAATGGTGCAGATTATTCTCGTCAGAATAGGCCTGCGCGCGTTTGTAGAATTGCTCATAGTCGAGCACCTCGCCGACGTATTCCATTAGAAATTCGCATCTGAAAGGCAATTACGGTGTTTAACAGTAGAAGGCACCAGTATGCGCTTTGTACAATTGATTTGCGGAAAAAATAAGCATATACAAATCTCGAATCGAGTTTCGATACGAGTTATTTAGGACTCTATTATGGACAACACGCGCAAACAGTAAGATATACAGGGTGGAAATAGATTTTGGGTCAGTGAGGGCAGCTACCAGATCCCGTGTTGCTAGGCGAAAATGATCTTAGGAGACCTTCCTTCGATTTCAAATTAATGAAGATTGGCGTTTACAGATTTTTTTGATGCCAATCTATCCCATTCCTGTCCAGGATCAAAAGCTTGTATGGGACCAAAAAGAAATTTCCGGCTAGAAGAGCCATAAATCGAGAAAAACTAACCCACACAATTTGAATGACAATGAAAAAGTTTTTTTTTTACATGTATTTTTTTATGTCAATCGATTCCATTTCTATCCAGTATAAATAGTTTCCTTGGGGTCAACTTTCGGTAATGAACAAAAAAGCCAGAAATTAAAGAAAACTGTTTTCATACTTAATTTGCTATGGAGAAAAAGTAAAACTTTATTTAGCTACAAAAATTTTGTACTGTAGTGTTTTCATACAGTCATTCAGTATAGGAGGACGAATTAGGGTGACAGATAAATGAGAATAAAGTTTTACTTTTTCTTTCTGTTCGTTGTAAGTGGCTGGACATCAGCATGCGTTCCAGCAATGGATGTTTCTCAATTAACCAAGTTTCACTATATATTGTCGTCTAGTACCTATAACACAAGCCTTATCGAGCTTACTATATAAGGCTAGTTCAATTTGTGTAAGATTGTCCCCTAATATTAATATTATTACGATTTGAGTGATCCCATAATAATTATGAAAACCCAATACAATTTTCAGAACCAAGAGTGGTCGGAAGGACAGAACTACCCATATATAATTTCATGGTTAGTGTTAGCTGCAGATTCAATGATATGAGTAACGGATACAGCCACCAATTCATCCTTAAATACACATTGTAACGACAATATCTTATGCTCTATTTTTGCATATGAAAGAAAAGGAAAAAGAATACTAACAATGTTACATCAGACAGAGTTCATCACATCTATTTGGCTTGCTTTACCTTAAACTATTTTTATTTCATTTAACCATACTTGAAATACTAAAACTAAACGCTATTAATTCGCCTTTGCGATCCCAAAGTCAACTCAAAATTCCATATCTATCATTATAAGTGAAAGAGTTGTTAGTATTAACTACGCAAGTTCTTGGTACCATTGTTTGGCGACCCCGTTACTCAAATAATAAGTATGAAAAATGTTCATTTTTCAAAACGAAAATAACGTAATTTGTTTTGAATAGGTTTCGTGAAATGAATGAAAAGCCCAGGAGACCTTCAAATGTTATAACCCTTGCGTGCTTTATATCGACCACATACTTTGGCACTATATCTTTACATATATGAGAAAGACTAAAAATCGGTTGTCATTACGGAAATAAACAAAGGGTTGAATAACACAAGTAATCAACTGTCGCATAAGCCGGGACTTACGCTGGAATGTCGTCGGCGGCCTCCACACCGCAGCCCTTCTTATCCGCGTAGAAAACCTTCAGGGCTCCGTTCTCACGCCTCTCGAACCTTCTGTTGGTGCAACGATCGCCGACAGGACATCGCGAGTTACTGAAAATGAAAGTAACTATGTCAAGCCACAGTCACAGTCTGGGCCTATTATTCCATGGTTCTTAAGAGAAAACAATTTTTTTACAACAATTACACATAGGCCTATCAAATTATTCCTCTTTTAAATCCACTCCCAGTAAATTTAATTTAACTAAAATCAATAAAACTCTGCACAAATAGGATAGAAGAGACATTTTATACTTACCATTCAATCATAAGCAGTCTATTTAGACAGTCTTCTCCACATCCTAGTTCTCCTCTCTGAATCTCCTCTTTGGTCATGAAACAGTCGCAAATCATTTTCTTTGTATCTTTACTGATCATTCGCTCACACAAATACTCATTCTCATCCAAGTGCTGGAACTGCCGCATTCTGTCGTCAATTATTTTGTCATATGCTTCTTTGCTCAATGCTGTAGCTTGGTTCTCATCAGCTTGAGTCTCAGGTACAGGTGGCAATCTTTGAGGTAGACCAGGGCTGGCCAATGGTGAGCTCGCTGGTGAATTGGCTCCCATTTCTAGCTCACTAGAGCGGCGCCACCTTGATTTAACTTTGACTGGCAAATCAGAAGGCACAGGAAATGACGGGGAGTTGGGAGCATTGCTTGCAGTATCTCCTGATTTCTCTTGACTATCTGAGGTAATCTCCTCAAGCTTAAGCTTAGTTTGTGTGATCAAAGCCTTTTTCAATGGCATTTTGACTAATCCATAGCCCTTTGACTTTTGTTTTTGACTGCTAATTGTCTTAATTCGACTGGAGCGTCTGACTCCAGTTGGGGAAGACTCAGCTGACTCGTTAGAGAAGTTTATAGCGGGCTCTGTGACTCTTGAGGAGTTACTGTCATCGGACAATAAAGAGCTTGGTGTTAGGCTTGGGTCTGGTCTAACTAAACTGTCACTACTAACTTTTGGCAGCTGTTCAGATGTTTGTCCTCTAGACTCTGGTTGTGTACAATCCATAGACGCTGAAGGAGTATTACCAATATTCAGTTTCTCAAAGTGTTTCTGGAACTGTCTATCCTGTTCCTTCTTTTCTTTTGTTTCCTCTGGACTGTCCATCTTGATATTATAGTAAAGCTCTTGGTGATCATCTTCTACAATTTGAACAATAGTTATGAGCTCCTCATCATCAACAACATACTCCATTGGTTCCTGTTCTCCTGGAATGTCTCGGATCATATTCTCCTTATTTACAGTTGAGTCTTCATCAGTCTGATCGAATATTACCTCTGATCTTGTTTCTAGGGCAGTGATTAAAGAGCTGTCAGTACATGCTGGTGGTTTGGGCATTGGAATATTGTTCAATAGTGGGATACCTTGTGGAAGAGGAATTTGTGTAGCCAATGACAAGCCTGGTGAGCCTGAATCTGATAGGTGTGGTAGGCCTTGTGGTTCCACAGGAAATGGAATTTCTGAAGTCAAAGATGCCTCAATGGGAAAAGGTTCTGAGGACATTGGGGCACCTTCAGGCAAAGGAATTTCAGACGGCAATGACATGCCAGGCAGTAATGTTCCTGTAATTGATGTTGATTCAGAAAGAAAGGGAATTTCGCTAGGCATGTTATATGTAAGAGGTATTTCAGAAATAAGAGGTAATTCAGTCACTGGTTCCTCACAGGGCATGGGTATCTCATTTGCTATGGGAAGCACAGAATTTGTTGGTATTGAGTTCAGTATAACCACTGGTGACATATTTGTATCATTAGTGCCACTTGGTTGATTACTGGCATTGTTCAAGGAACTAAAATTGGTCATTACACTAGTATTCTCAGACTGTGTGTCTCCTGCCGCATTAGAGTCAGATTCTGAGCTGGCACAGGGGTCAACAACCCTTATTTCTACACTACTGTTTGTCTCACTGTCACTACCCAAGTCATATCGTCTGCTAAACGAGTCCTCGTTGTTGAACAGGCAGCGGTACTTGCCGAATTTCTTGTGAAGTACTACAGTGGGTACTAGGGCTGGTTTAGGTGTTTGATTTGTTTGTGGTTCTTGAGATACGGATGGCTGGGTTTCGGGAGGTGCGGGATCAGCGGGCGGCTGTAGCTCGGCGGGGGCTTCGGGAGGAGCAGGCTCGGTGGCTGCGGACGACTCGCCCTCCGTGGCCGAGGCGGCGGCCGCCGCCTTGCCTCGCCGGGGCATCCGCCGCGTCGCGGGCTTCGCTGCTGCCTTCCTTTTTCTTGCCATCGTTCCGTTCGCTCAGCACGGTGACTATTAATCTGCAGACGTGACAAACGAATAGATAGGATGACCTCTTTCGATCGTTATTGTTACAAGAAGCCTGTTAACGCCACATGGTAGTTACATTATTTATGAACGAAATGTTATACGCAGCTTGAATTGTTTATTAGAGTTATTGTAGCATTTCCAAAATTTTGCTACCATTTACTGAAATTTTGGTTTGGTAGCATTCATAACCACCGGTTGAGATAGATCAGTGTTATGTTTTATGAAATTATGAGTACATACCATTACTTTCTTAATCTAGCAATATTCTTTAAGTCATTGGAATTGGGTAAATAACACTAATATTACATCTCGTAATACATCAAAGAAATATATTATGTAAAATAAACCAACGATGCGAGTTATATTTTCTCAGTTCATTAAATATTTTTTTAATTATGATGGCAGCCATCGAGACTTAGTGTTGCGAAAAACCAAACAAAACATGAACGTAGTGATGTGATGAAACTAACAAACTACGACCTCATAATCAATACATAACGTTTAGCCGTCTATTTTTTTTATAGATTTGCTTAGCTTTTCTTTGTTTTTTATATTCTTTTTTACGGTTGGGGTATCATCTGCAAAATTAAATTTAATGTTCTTCGTCATTCACTCGTTCAATCTTTACCACGGAGGCACAGATTGTTAAAATTAAACAACGTCATACGTCAAACCCAAGTCAAGACAAGTCAACATTGTTGCCGGTGCGGATCTTTTGGTCCGATTTCGGATAATTCAGACCTCTGGCGGATCTTGTGCGGATCCTGACTCAAATCGGACTATTTCGGATCCTATCCCACGGGACTGTTATTTTGTATATTTTTTATTTTTATGTAATCTGTATGCATCAATACTATACCTGCAATCCAGCACGGCTATCGAAAGACGGCGCGCGAGCCCTCTCCATTTTTCTCGCACTATACGTCTATTTCTAAGTGTTCTAATAAGGGAGAGACGGTTAGTGCGAGAAAAATGGCAAAATCTCGCGCGCCTTCTTGTAATAGCTGTGCTGGATTGCACGTATAGAATTGATGAAAAAAGCGACATAGGGACATAGGGAGATGAATGATTTGCTGCTCCTATAGGTCTTAAACAAATTATAACTTATTGTTTTGTTTTAAGATTTAGGCAGACGATTCACGACTATTAGAAGATACGGTTAGATTAGGTTAGGGGGGGCGGTTTTTGCACTTAGAACATTTTTAATAATTTTTCTTCTAATTATTTTTTTCTTATCTTAAAAAATGCGTAAAAATAAGTATGTGTTATGCGTAAAACTTTTTCTCTCAGATCGATATTTACCTAGATATTTGGGTTCAAAGGTCAGTCATTTAAACGGTTCTGACTCGGATGGCGGCTAGGTTAGAAGATGGTGGCAGGAGCGGAGCTTGTTCGTGGTTTTTTTTTTATAAAAGAGCGGAAAATCTTCTTCAGAGAAAAGTTTTTCAAGTAAAAAATGCTTATTTTGACGTGTTCTATACGTAACAATCATTTAAAATAGGTGTTTGACATCACTTAGGCAAAAAATTTAAAGTGCTGAAATGTCCCAGATTGCCCTGCTCCACCAAATAATGAACTTTGAACCGCTAAACTCTCTAAAAGTTCTAGTTAATAAAAAAAAATCAATAAAAGATGATTATTTTCATTTATTCCTTAAGTTCTTATAAAAAAACTAGTAAAAACGCAAATAAAGTCCGAAAATCGCCCGCCCTTTGCAATACTCTGACGTCATGATCAAAAATACGCCTTGTGAAAGTTATTTATTGTAATCTACAATAATGCTCATGCAAACAGCACGGCTATCACGAGGCGGCGTGGTTCGCGAGCTCTCTCGATTTTTTTCGCACTATCCATCTCTCTCTTATTAGAACAGTTAGAAAGAGAGGTAAGTATAGTGCGAGAAAAATCGAGAGTATTTCGCGGCCGTCTCATGATAGACGTGCTGGGTGAGTGAATAAAGAGCTAAATTGTTTATCTCTTAAAACGTCTTTTCATGGCAGATTTAAGCTAGTAAGGAAACTTAAGGGTACTTAGGCACAGCGAAATGTCATCCCGCTCGAATGTGGAGCACAGCCATAATAACACTTCTACTTGCTCTGTAGTAGTGTTGTGTTCCTAGAGGTGAGCAAGGTCGCCAGAGCTCCCGAGGATGCGTTGTGTTGAGAGCGAGGGAACTTGTTCCTTCAGCTGTCAACACGACGAATCTTCAAACATAACAAGGGTTGGCAACGCCCATGTTACTCCTGTGGCATGCGTCTATAGGCTGCGGTCTCCGCTTACCATCAGACGGGCTGTACGCTTGTTTGCCACCGTCGTTGTATAAAAAAAATACTTAATATCTTTTAAACACTAATACTTATATCGAGAAATTATGAAAATGTACTTTGCGGATCCTCGCCGCTATTTTCGGATCTTTTCAAGGCTCAGATCGCATGGAATCGAACTCCAGTGCTGGCAACACTGCAAGTCAAACCGATTAACTCGTAGCCGTGTCAAAGTGGCGCTTTTTAGAAGTAAATTGTTATAATTACAATACTAAGTAATCTCAAAGATATTCACCCTCAAATCTAATCAACATGACTGAAACACCAGAGGTAATGTTTTGAGATTTCATTCGGGATGCTTATTGGCTCAGTTCTCTTAATTTTACATGTTACCCGGGGACACGTCATGTTTTCCATTCCTAACTAAAAACTAGTTTCGTGGTTTGCATTTTGTTTTGATTATTATTTACTGTCGTACTTTGTGTTCACAATACCGTTAAACAAATTGTAAAGATCTGTTATTTTATCATTCAGCACAATAGCTTTTATTTACAGGTAGTGAAAATCAACAAATGGGATGGTGCTGCGGCCAAAAATGCTATCGATGATGCAGTGAGAGAGGTCAGATCTCGATATTACTTCTGGTTTTATACACATCTCCTAAAAATCTAAGCATGTTCCAATGGGGTTGGCCGGGCGAAGGTATTTGCAGACGGCGCCAGCATAGGTTTTACCGTCAGTCCTACCAAAACTGTCAAATTCTTGTTTTTTTTCGGAATTTCCTTGTTTAGAATCAAGACGTTTAAGCCAAATCCCATAGAAAAAGGCTATGATCAGGTAAAACCTATGATGGCGCCATCTATTCAAACATTTGACAGTTGCCAACCCCATTGTACTTCATCATGATTATCATCATTTTGATATCAGCCGAAGACATATCCACTGCTGGACATAGGCCTCCCTCCGCATAGATTGCCAAAGTGACCGGTCCTGCGCCACCCACATCCAGGGGACTCCCACAACCTTTACCAATTGTATTTGCTGTTTCTACTGAATTTGTTACTACCCTAAATTTTAGGGCCTAAAAGTGTCTTAAAATGTTGTTAGGCCCACAGCATTAAGAAGTTAAGACACACTGTCATTAGGTGCAGTAAGAGCAAATATGCTGGCGTGCAGGTCAAATTGATGCTGTTTAAAGGCATACTGCCAAACCTTCTACACGTGTAACGGTGTAACCTGTATACCAAGGCCTCTGCAAATACACTGAGGGTGCAATATAAAAACGCGATCAGGTTGCTGATGGCTACCGCGTTATTGCAGCGCATCGGGTATGTTCGCCGAGGCGCGCGTTGATGGGTTACATGCTATCATACGCAAGCAAGTTGCCTCACTGATGCAACGCATTCGCGGCAGCGCCATCAGCATCCTAACAGTTGTGGCTGGAAGGTTAGAGTTGGATCTGACTTGCGAGCCTCCTTCCTGCTCACTCTCTCTAATTTTTTATTTAATTTCACTTAATTCTTTTAATTTTTTTTTTTTTTTAACACTGTTAGGGTACTGACCATACCCTAATAGTGTTAGGTTAGGTTGGAGCCACCCTCTGAAAGAAATTATTTTTATTTTATTTATTAGGCCCAGCATGCTGAGATGGAACTATTTTGTGGCACTTTAGTATTTATTGATTTTATATGCTGATCTCTGTCCATGTACTGTTCAAATTCAAATTCAAAAAAAATTTATTCAAGTAGGCTTAATAATAAATTAATAAGCACTTTTGACAAGTCATACAAAACCAAAAAAAAAAAGTATAAGTAAATATACAATCATTCATTAATGCAGAATAATAAAACAAACAATTGGTAACCATTAACAATAATTAAAAAGACAATGACAAACATACATAAATGTCAACAGTAATAACTAATAGTCAGTACAATGAAATATAAAAATTAGAATTGTATAAGTTAGGCACAGGTCAACTCAGTCCCAGGCATTTTTGTCATTAATATAATCCTTGATACTATAATAAGCTTTACTAATTAATCTACTCTTAATTTGTTTCTTGAATCTATTCAATGGAAGTGCAGTTACACTACTTGGCAGTTTATTGTAGAACCGTACACAGTTACCCTTAAAATAATTTTTGATCTTTTGCAGTCATGTGGTTGGCACTGCTATTTTGTCCCTGTTTCTGGTATTAATGTTATGTACGTCACAATTTCTTTTGAAGTTATCTATATGTTTATAGACTTATACAATATTTTCATAAATGTATTGGGAGTACACAGTCAATATATTAATCTCCTTGAACTTACTTCTAAGCGAATCTTTAGCACGCATTTTATAAATAAAACGTATGGCGCGCTTTTGCAGCACAAAAACGGCATTGACATCAGCAGCACTACCCCAAAGCAAGATGCCGTATGACATGATGCTATGAAAGTAGGCAAAGTACACCAATCTAGCTGTCTTTTCATCTGTTAGGTGACGTATTTTACATACTGCAAACGCTGCAGAACTGAGCTTGTTTGCGAGAATCCTTATGTGGGACCCCCATTGCAGCTTGGCATCCAGTGTTAAACCTAGGAACACTGTACTGCTGGTTGGTTCTAATTCCTCATCTTTGATGGTGATAGTCGTTTGTGTAGTTTTGACATTGGTAGTTACGAACCTTATACATTTAGTTTTCCTCCCATTTAACACCAGGTTATTGACGCTGAACCACTGCACTATATTTGATATAGCACTGTTTACATGAACGTTGGCATCTTCGTGTCGTTTGACCTTAAAGATGAGAGAAGTATCGTCAGCAAACAGTACTATATCATAGTGTTCCATTAAATACGGTAAATCATTTATGTAAATGAGAAACAGGATAGGCCCCAATATGGAGCCCTGAGGTACACCCATCGAAACCAGTGACCCAGGGGACCGTTTTCCATTCACACTCCTGTGTCACAAATAAATGCTGATTCTATTCTATCCTATTCATTCTTTCTTGTAAATTGTATATTGTAACTGCAGGTATTAACTGGAGACCTGAAATGCAAGGAGAGCTTTGCCCTCATTGATGGCCGGCTGTTCCTCTGTGCACTGGCGGTTGGTGTTGCCCTATATGCCCTGCTCTGGGACTACCTTTACCCCTTCCCACAGTCAAGGTAAGAATATAATGACTTTAATGACAATGAGTGATATGTGAATTCGTTTCACAGTTTACTACTACAATTTAAGTTTGTAATGCTCTGTGTCTACGTAAATAAATAAATAACAATGCCTGGGGGCCTAGACAAAGTGACATTCGCTTGCGCTTCGCCATAGAATCGCTTTGTGTCTCTATCACTCTTCCATATTAGTGTGACAGTGACAGTTGCGTTTCGTTCGCTACGAAGCGTTAGCGATTGTAACCTTGTCTACGGCCCCTGCTGTGAATCTATAATTTTCAGACTTGTGCTCATCATCTGTGTGTCATCCTACTTTGTGTTGATGGGAATTCTGACACTGTACACCACATTTAAGGAGAAAGGCATATTTGTAGTGGCCAAGGAGAAGGTGGGCAACAACAGCAGAGTATGGGAAGCCAGCTCCTATGTGAAAAAGTAAGTACACAATCTAAGTACAAAAGTATGGAGAACCATAGTTATTTTTAATTATAATTTTTAGGTTTCATTTATGAACATATATGCAATCAGGTTTGAGGATCACACTAAATATAAACATATAGGGATCTAAAAGTGGTAAGTACCTGGGCGACCGAGCTCAGCTCGGGTCAAAATACGGAGAAAACTTTCTCCTGATATGAGGCCTAGCTAGATCGATGTTTCGCCCCCATAAACGCGAATTTTCATCGCAATCGAGCCGAGCCGTTTTCGAGAACGTAAATACAAGTATATATCTACAGTGTAAACTCTCTACATAGCGAACTTCTATCTAACGTAAATATTGTTAAGGTTTGTTTTGTTAATATCTGGGGCTTTACGAATTACCGCCCGTGGTGAGTACACAATTTTACGTCTTCACACGCACGCTGCGCGTACGGTAAAACTCGCATTGTGGCCAGGTGTGACGTAAATGTTTTATATAGTAGACGGCAAACAACTTGACCATTTTATTTTATTACATTCCAAAGCGAGTAGTTAGTAATTTCTTAAAAATGTGTCATACATTATTAGAAATAAATTATAATATTATAAATTCTACATAATATGATCGTAACTGTAGGATACGCAACCTTCCTTCCCCCTTCCCTTACCAAGTCAATGGCTCAAGAAGTTTTCCGGCTGTTACACGCACAATTCATAGAAATGGTACTATATACAGTCGAGTTCTCCAATATCTACACAGACAACCTTTCAAAAATATCTATACAGAGACTATTGTTACTGACATAAGACACACGTGTAGATAACTTTGAAAAGTTTGTATAGATATTGGAGAACTGGACTGTACCTACTTCCCTATTGACCTGATCCCCTATGCATTTCGTTACCATATTCTTAGTTACATTACGAGTAAAAGAAAGACTTGTGTATTGACGAAAGTGTTATTAATTCGCGCGAAAGAAAAAGGAGAAAAAAGTTATGTACTTAGCCCATAGTTTAAAGGCCAATATCTCGCAAACGAATCTCCGAGTTGATAAATGGTTTTAAGAAACCCATAATATTGATTGAACAAGCTATCCAACGATACCCCACACTATAGGTTTACCGAAAAAAAATAAGATTTTATTCTCCTTTTTTGTCGGCGTTATTGATTTATATTACCCATGCCGAATTACCAATTTTTGGCCGAGGTATAGCAATTTAAATAATATTTTAAAAAGTTTCTGGCGCTTCGCCGGTCGCTACCGCAGCACGCTCGCTTCGCTCGTTCGGCTTGCGCGCTGTAGGGTCGCAGTTCAACCTAACACTCCTAGGTTGTACCTACACCGACCTGTCTTAGTCCTAAAATTGATAGACTATCTAAAAATGCACACATTTTTTGGTTAGCTTTTTGCATTTTTTTCTAAAGCGGTTTTTTGCGCTTTAACGAGACTAGAACGCAAGATTTTTGACATACTTTGCAAAGTTTAGGGTTAGAGTTCTCTACCAGTCAACCTTTGAGTAAATTTCGGAGTGCAATATCTCGGTATTTTTAAATTTTGCAGAAAAGTTTTTCATGTGAAACATGGTTATTAAGACGAATTCTGTAAGAAGCAATTATAAAAAAGTTGTGTCAATAAGAAAGACATTGAATCCAGTTAATCTGTTATAGAAGATGTTTTAGTACAAATCCCTAATTCCATTCAACAGATATTAGTTTTCACACTTATCACTATACTATACCCTAGTACTAATAGTATGTGTCTATAGTTAAAAGTTGAAATTTGTAAAAAGTAACTCGTTTAAATATTGCCCTTCCAGCCCAACCCCGAAGGTACAAATCCTAATAACAGTGTCACCAAGTTTTTTTTCATATAATTTGAACCATACTTTCCACATTTCAGACACGACGACAAATACAACTTGATCCTGGTCTTACGCGACACCAACGGAAAGTTCCGGGAAACCTCTATCAACAAATCCTTTGCCAATTTCATCGATACCAACGGAACGGTCACCCAGAACCTCGTCCTCAACGAAGTCAACAAGATGTACAACTCTCTGTCTTCTGAGAAGAAGGAGAAGTAATTTAAAGTTAAGTTGAATGTGTGACTGCAGTTTGTCTCAATAAATAAAATGAATGTTGACTTTTGTTTTTATAAGGGTGTTTCTCATCGGTGGAACGTGGTTGTGTGGCACTTCTAAGATAAGATATTCTCAAAAAAATCCACGTTGGCCTGCGCTCACAAGCTGAGGACTCCAGCTACTCCTCCTTCAGCTACTTCCTCTCGCGCCTCGCTACATCTGGCTCATCCTAAAGCGATACTATTTTCGTCGCCTTTCCTGAGGCTAGGGCCTATCACAACTTGCTACTCACAACTAAGTCCTAATTATTAACACGTTCGCAACCATGAACCGGCCTGGTAGGCACTCTTAATGTTTGCTCAGATGCCGGCTGAGCCCGCTAGGTGGGCAGTAGTATAAACTTACACGGCTAGCGAGTTAAGTCGGTTTCTGATTTTTAGTCCGGTTGCGAATGTGTTAACACCACATTGTAGAGCCCCATTGTTTTTGAGTTTTGAAGTAGAATGCAAAAAAGTTTTTTACTTCGAGCTCTGAAGATCTTACATTCGTCTATACTACTTATAACATTAGGGTGAAAGCAATCTAAAAGTTGTCTATGATGGACTAGGTTTTTACTAGGGGTGTGCAGCTTTTACACGGCACTCCTTTTTGGAAAAAAAAATATTTTCCGTAAGTAGATAATGATTTACTTACCTATGTAATTAATTATCTGGGTACTTACGGAAAAGACATTTTTTCCCAAAAAGGAGTGCCGTGTAAAAGCTGGTACTGGAGGTGGCTCTACGTCAAATTAATAGTCACACCTACAATGAGAAAGATCAAAAGGATCGTCCACTACTACGACTGAGTCTTTATATAATTTTGGAACTGCATAAAATTCCATGGTGAGATAGTATCTCTTGTCACCAATAGCAGGCGTTGAAGACAGTTAATAAATACACCTTTCATGGGTTCGTCGTAACTTTGATATTCGTCCCTAGATGTCGCTAGGCCTATGAAGTTAGTGTTGTACCAGTCGGACCGATTATGTCAAAGGGGGAATGAGTCACGCTTCAGCTCAAGATCGAACGAAAATACGGTCAGTCGGTTAAACCGGGCTGGGGCGTGCGTCGCCCGGTCGCACATGAATGTCATTCACGATTAGCTAATAAGTGTTATTTTAACTAAAACAACTGCATCGCCCTTAGTGTATCGTTAAATTACATAACATAGAAAAAATAGTGATATTAATAAGGAAAATTTGTAGTGTTTATTCAATTAATTCCTTTTTCAAATACAACCTTTGTAGTCCTTGCAAAAAAAAACTAATATATTTGTTAAATGTTTTCGACGTAGTTATCCTTCACACAATTTAATGCAGTAAGGTGAGTTTGTAACGAGTTAATATAATATGATAACGTTAACTACATATTTTATACCTAAGACATATGTATTTTAACACCGGAAAGTTCGCGCTTATATTATTATTTGGGATTATCGGGATTTCGGTGCTGTTTTTTCCGTTCAGGATATTTTTTTACCAAAATACAAATATTTACCTTTACATAGGTCATTTCAAAAATCCTTGTTTTGTCTAATTGTCCAGTTAAGCTCATTATCTTGATATTTCCCTTTAAGCGAATAAGAATTGCTCAGAGTAAAATAAAAAGCCTACTCAGCCTCAAAGCCACGATAATGACATCATCCTACTTGGCGTTGCAACTGAAGGTTATAATCCGTTTTATGGAGTTACACCAAGTTTTATTACTATTTTACTTGGAAATTTATAAGACGTAAAAGTCACTTATTTACCTATTCTATTAGTTTATTACACAGTCATAATACAATATAACAACGTTTTGATAGCAAGTGTTTCCGCTTTGGTGAAGTTGGATACCAAGGATGTGTTTGTGGTATTTTATGTAGATAGGTAAGTACTTACCTACTTAGAATTCTGATCGTAGTCGTGACTATTATATTATTAGCCTCATATTCCTCATTAAGTTATATCAAACTATGTAGCTACTATGTATCGCGCAGGTACATTATTTTAATATACTAAGCTGTACTGCGCTCACGATCACGGATATAAACATGAAAAAATATATTTTAGAGATCGCTTTTCATTTAAGTAATAACACCTGTCAATTAAGTGCTAGATTAACTTTAGGGATTTTCTCTGTGCAGTCGGCTGCTATATTGCCCGATAGTAGGTTTAATAACTGACACTACTATCTACTTATTTCTCAAAATGAGAGCGTTTTCTCTTATCACATATTATAATAACCGGTTTTAGTATATCCCTAGCAAAAACGAGACAATTAGTTGTTATCCGCTGCAGGCGTCACCTGACTTCACGCGTCCGTCTCTATTAAACCACGGCGGTCATTATTTCGCAAGCTCAGGCTATTTTAGTTCTGGCTACCGGCGCGGTAGGTACCACTGTGCATTAAAGTATCGTATAGAATAAAGTAGGTACTCGGCATGTAAACTCGTGGCTGTCTCGAATAAAATTGGATCTGAATGCTATGAACGTCGATCCCCTGCCAACATTCACCTATCTCCGATTGGATCGAGCTTTGTTATGCGGCCAGCGACATTGTAGCTAAACAATAACTACAATACGACACGCGTCCACAATGTAGTTAGGGATATTATTAACCGGGTATATATAAATCAGTGTGATTTGGCTTCGTAGGTATGAGTATGACATATACCTGTGTGAAACGGCCTTCAGCCTTATCGGCGCGAACATAATAGACAGACAAGTCGGAAGTGATCAATCCCGTTAATTAACAGATATTATTATAACGTTCCTGATAAGAGTGATAAGGTAAGGGCTATCACGAGGTTGACTGATAGAAAATGTTTTACGGCATTAAGTCCGCCTTTTGTACTGTAAGTTTTTGTAGTTTGCATAATGACAATTAAATAGGTAAATAAATAATATTATTACTCCGCTCCCAAAATCAATGCTGTCAAAACATCGAACCCTTACTGTATTTGAAGATATTTAAGGAGTTTTTAAACTTTATATTGAACAATTTGCATCAATACCGCGGGCGCAAAATCTGGGGAAATCCCAAAATAACTCGCCAGATTCTTGCCTCCAACGTAAACTGCCAACCGAAATACAAGGCGGTATGTTGACCTTATGCTGTAGTCATTCGGTCACGGTAATTAGCTTCACGTAATAGTAACACTGCACGAGGTGACCACTAGCTAGTTGTATCACCCCATATTACAATCTTCGTAAAATGGGCGATATAGACGTTTATTTTCTAATATCACGCCAGCAATGGGTGTATCATGCATCGAACCGCGTGCAAGTTACGTGATTAGGTTTCTTAGATATCCTACGACTTATCTGGATCATATTAACTACTAATAAAAGTAATAACTACCTACCACTTCACTACAGTCACAAATGAGGTTATTTCTTACTTAAGTATACATATTGTCTGTGTGGTTCATTTTCGGAGTGCCTTATTTTACAGACAAAAGTTCTGCGAAGCGAAACAATGCGTTTGGTTTTCACCAAACGCATTGTTTCGCTTCGCAGAATTTTCATTTAATAGATTTTTTATTTCTCGGAAACCGTTAACATTTTAGGTCTAGCTTAAAGGTAATTGTGTAGAACCCATTAGGTTAGTTGAGTTTTGTTTTATAACACAATTCCAAAATCTACCTGTTTCTGGAAAAAAAACAATGTTATGAAATTTCTGTGACAAATTCCTTCAATGAAACGTTTGTCGGTAAAACTGTTTTACCTTGACACCTAAAATGTAATCTCTAGTCTCTATTTACCTCTCTCGTACTAGTAACTAAAGTAAATGGCAAATAATCTTCATGACCCACATATTATTACTCCAATCACGACACCCTTTTTTGATTAACGATGTAAAAACCTACATGTTTAACATATGTAGCTGGGTATTTTCACATCCAGACGTAGCTCTTTTTGATGAGACACCTACCATTTTTTTTGATGAAGTGATAGAGAAAAATGTTTGCTGACGACGAGTCATAGGTATAAAGTTTGTGAAACAACGACACAGTTTTTTTTCAGTGAAATAGTACCTACTCGTTATTCTGAATAAGAAAAGCCCAAAATATCCAAAATTGAAAGAAAAACCAGCAAATGGTACCTACACTCGAAAATTGAAAATAAGAGAGTGATTTTTGCGGTTGAAGTCTAAAACTGGGGCCGCTACATCTCTTACAAAAACAGTGATCCACTGTACCCCACGCTCCCCTATAAGTTATTTAACACTTCTAACTACTAACTAACACTTCTAGTACACCCACGAATATATGCGTCATGGATTTTTTAGCCATACCTAGTTCACGTAACTGAAAGCTCACTCATTCTAATTTCAGAAATGTCACGAAGAAGATTACTGATCGGAGGCGCCACGGGAGTCGCGGGCGCAGCTCTAGCGGCGTGGGCTCTCTCCGCGGATGACTCACCCGGCGTAAGTGCCGAGGAAACCCTCGCGACCATTGCCGATAATGCCGATACCGTTTGACTATCGACAACCGAAATAACTGATATCTTATCTTATGCTTAACTACCCAGTTGTAAGCCCATTCAAATTCAATTTGTGAAATACCTTTGAAGATTACGAAAGAATGTTAAGTATTTATCTATAATAGTTAACTACTTAGTTATCTTTGAAAAAGAAGAAGAAACACAATTAAATAAGTTACTGCAACGATATCGATATTCTGATAAATTTGCAATGCAAATGTCGTAATACTGTCTTTGTAGGTAAATTAATATTAAATTAAATAATCATTTATTTCGGAATTTTCCATATTGTATTAGTAGCTTATTTCTAAAATGTTAACCTATGTTAGTTTTAAATAGTCACAAAATTGAAAGAGCTAGGTACTACCTATGTAAGTACCGTGATGTGATGAATGTATTGTTACTGCTTGCCATAGTCGTAAAACACATGAATCAGCCAGCAATCAGTAAACTTAACTTTTCCGCAAAAGCGCATTCTATTATTGTCTTTTAATAAATGTTTGAGTGGCTTTATTTATTACATATCATTAGTACCGCCACGCCATCTGTTATCAAGTCGCCAATCGATTGTAACTAATAAGTAGATCGGTCTAACATGCTAAACTCAAATTGACAACGATAACAACGTTACGGTGGTTACGGTTGATGATTGTAACGTTATTTTTATTTCCGGCTTCGTAAATATTTTTTGAAAACCATACATATTATTTTTACGTAAACATTACTTTTATTTTAAATATTTGAAAATTCAGAACGAATCTGGTCCAATGGAAAAAATACTCTTAATGCAGAGCATTTTTCTTCACCCCTTGGTCGCGTATTAGTCTCTTGAGGCGAATCGCAACTAATTGTATTATAGTCAAATTGATGTAAGGAGATTCTATTTATGTATGATACAAGAAATATAAATTTAAAAGAGCGAAGGCTCACGCAATAAAAACATACTAGAGGGTGAAAAAAAACTGCTCTATGTACCCTAAATATGTCAATAGATATAAATATCTACATCAGACACACGCCATTTATTACAAACAATATCTTCTGCCAGTATCAACAAGTAAACAATTTGATTGTTTATGTACTGTACCGTGCATTCCATTCTAGATTTGGTACAAGCCATCGACGGTGTCAGCCAAGACTGAGCGCAAGAAGCGACCACTTCCATCCAGAACCGAGCAAATCACGAGCTTGCAGGGCGGGCATACCTACGATGTGCTCATCATCGGTGGAGGCGCCACGGGCGTGGGTTGCGCCTTGGATGCTTGCACGCGAGGTAATTTAACGTAACAAAATCCAATCAGTCGCAGGCCGACGAATTGCATCGTTCTGTAGGCACGTTAGATTTTTTCCAGCAAATTGGAAAGGCGAAATTATGCGGAGGCGCAACCGGTGTCGGCTGGCACACAACACGACGTTAAGACCCTCAGACAAGGTTTACTTATTGCCAACCTTCTACTAAAGTGACAGCTTGCGTAAATAACGTCGTCAAAGGTTTTAGATCCTTTTATGCTGTCCTCTGTTTGTACAATACCGCCTGATAATAGCTAGTACGTTTTCCGGCTAAGCTCATTTGTCTAATAATAAGGATAAATAGCTCTCACTTTACTCTCCATTATTATCATCACACTAGAATTTTTCCTCAGGGATATTTGCTTCCACAGATCTGATAATACTCCTTCACATAATTTTTAAGGAAAAAGGAAGATTTAAAACCTCAAATTAACCATGGCCTTCACAATTCCAGGTCTCCGTACGGCCCTTGTCGAGGCCGACGACTTCGCTAGCGGCACATCGAGCCGCAGCACCAAACTCATCCATGGCGGCGTCAGATACCTGCAGAAAGCGATCATGCATCTCGACTACGACCAGTATAAGATGGTGAAGGAGGCCTTGCATGAAAGAGCGAACATGCTGGAAGTGGCGCCGCATTTGACGCGACCGCTGCCGATTTTGTTGCCGGTTTATAAGTTAGTATTTTGGAAATTTCCAGTACACTAAGCGCTTGTCGCCGATAAGGCATTCCTACAGTTTAGTACCGGACTAGCAGACTTAGCCGGGTTTCCCAAGTCCTTTAGCGAACAACTGATCTACCTGCCCTTGGCACTAATGATAAATGTGTCATCGGTACCCACGCAAAATTAAATAGTGCGTGAAAAACCAATACTGTTTTAATTTTCTGAAATGGCTATGTTATGAAACGTTGATAAATAAGACTTATCATCTTTTGCAGATGGTGGCAAGTGCCCTACTTCTGGTTCGGTATAAAAATGTACGACTTGGTGGCAGGCGACAGAAACGTGAAGAGCTCCTACTATCTGTCCAAAAAGAACACGTTGGAGTTGTTCCCCATGTTGAAATCGGATAATCTCTGCGGAGGCATCGTATATTATGATGGTAGGTAAATGTAAAAAAATATTTCCAATATCGATTTGAAACCAAAAACTCTTCGGTTTGGCACAGGGCGCGCTAGGAAGGTGCAGTTGGCTCCTTCTGCTCTTCTCTGGCTATGTATCAGCTGGCGCATTGGTTTAGATGCAATTGAAATCCGCTTTTCATTGAGTTAACTATATGCCAATGTCCTGTATTCGCTCTTCAATTTCCCGGTACAAGGCTGCACTCAAATCAAGATCTAGATCTGTGGACCTATAAAATGATGAGATAACCATGTCAACCTGTTCAACGTAATTTCCTCAGGCCAGCAAGACGACGCTCGAATGAACCTGGCGATCGCGCTAACGGCGGCGCGGCATGGCGCCACCATCGTCAACCACGTCAGCGTTCAGAAACTGCATAAGACTGGTGGCAAGCTCAGCGGCGCTAGAGTTAAGGTGGGACGGTCCTAACATTGTTACTGTACATACAAAATTTCTTTAGTAGCAGCCTACTCAACCTGCAAGGCGGTGAAACTGCAAAATATTTCAGGGAAAGCATAATAAAGCCTCAAATGTAAATAGCCCTTGATGTACTTGTTACGAAGGTCAAAACTCTGGTAAGGTTTAGGAAACAAGGTACTCATGTTAGTGTTTAGATAAATAGATTGTATTATGCGAATAGTGATCGTATTATAGTTATGCATCTAGGCGTCAAAGTGAAAGTATGCGGACGTACTTTTAGTAATCCGCTGACAAATTTTAGTTATATCATACATGTTAACGAAACAAATAATATTATAAAGTACTTTTTGTTTTCGTGTAAATTATATAATTTATATTGGAAAAGGGTCAGAGACATCGAGCAGGTTATACTTTCCTGATAATTTTCTACTTCCATTGTTCTCCAGGACGAATTGACCGGCAAGGAATGGGACGTGAAGGCCAAAAGCATCATCAACGCCACTGGACCCTTCACCGACAGTATCCGTAAAATGGATGACCCCACAATCAAGGAGATCTGCTGCCCGTCCAGCGGAGTACACATCGTCCTGCCTGGATATTACAGGTAATTTTATTATGTGTGACAAGCAAGAAATAAATACCTATTGAATATTTCAACTAAGTCATATACAGTTCGTCTAATGCAAATAATAGTTTCTTGATTGATGGTAATGACGGTAATATACAATTTCTCTTCGCTAACGTTGAGAATTTTTGTCTCATAAAAGATGGGGTTTTATTTTACTATCCGACTGTGGTGGTACCCCTAAAAGCTGCGCAGCTAGTTTAGTGTAGCATTCGTAACAAATCATAAAGGAATTAGGTGAAATGCGTCAAGACATTATTTCTCTAATGACCTTGTTTGATCTTTTGTCCGCTAACATATGACTTAGTGTCCTGTTAGGTACATCTAATAACCCATTCTGTTAACATAGACCAACAACATGACGTAAACCCTTCCTTTACTCTCAGCCCCGAGCACATGGGTCTTCTCGACCCGGCCACTTCTGATGGGCGCGTGATCTTCTTCCTGCCCTGGCTGAAGGGCACCATCGCCGGTACCACCGACCTGCCCTGCAAGGTTACGCACAACCCCAAGCCAACCGAGGACGAGATCCTGTTCATCCTCACTGAAGTCAAGAATTATCTCAATCCTGATGTTGAAGGTATGTATTTAGATGTGCAAAGCCCATGTGACCCATAGCCGGTAATCTACCATGACGACTGATTTCTACCATGTTTTTGGGTTGCTGTAATTGTGAGACCCAAGATTGCGCTATAGCCAGTATAACCGAACAAAACCCTTCCGGCCCTCACCATAACTTGATACTTCTTATCAAATCGGAGACCGTATACAGGTCGACACACGTAAAAAGAGCCCTGGCGGCCATATAAAATGTATGGCCGCCAGGGTTCTATTTACATGCGTCGACCTGTACCGATTTTAATTTCATACCTGAATACCGGTATTCAATTTTGATATCTCGCTTATTATTGCATAATTATGTTTGTATCGTAGACGACTCATCTAACCTTTCAGCAATTTTAGAATACCGAAAAAATATCGAGACTTGAGGAACACCTGCGGGGCTAGCACAAATGACTCAACGCCGCGACGCGAGTCGAGAAAGATCTACCCTCCTATTTAATTTGCATGGTGCGAGTGAGACAAGAGACCCTGTGTCGCGCGCGAAGCGACTAAGCAGCAAGTTGTGCTAGACGTACTGTGTTGTTTTTTACCAATAAGTCCCGGGATCGAACACATCATTTTCAAATTTCAGTCCGCCGCGGCGACGTACTTTCCGCGTGGTCAGGCATCAGACCTCTAGTCTCGGACCCGAACAAGGAGGACACACAGTCCCTCGCGCGCAACCACATCGTGCACGTGTCCAAGTCCGGCCTAGTCACCATCGCCGGCGGCAAGTGGACCACGTACCGCGCTATGGCCTCTGAAACCATCGACGCTGCTATTGAAAGTAAGTTATCCGTTGGAAAACCTCTTCTGTTACACAGGCTTCTTGATGGTCAGATGGCAAGTCCTCGCGTTCATCGAAATGATAAGTCTTCTAGTACTTAACTCCAGTGAATAACGAGTCGGTAGTGACCCTGCCTACGAAGCCGGAGGTCGCGGGTTCGATTCCCGGTAAGGGCATTTAATTTTGTGATAAGCATGAATATTTGTTCCTGGCCTTGGATGTTTTCTATTGGGACTAGGTCGATTTGTGTAAGCTTGTCCCCAAATATTTATTTATTTACTAACATCGAGATCGTCAAGTAGACCACATACGACGCTGCTATTGAAAGCGAGTCTACGTCCTTGTCCGTCCTCCTAGGTCTTTCCAAAAGATGCCACGATGTTGGGGGAATACAGGCACTTACTCACGACTTCCCAACATACGTCCATTCATGATCACTAAGACATTCAGTCTTATCAGCTCTTCGGGAAATATTGCCCGCTCCGCTCAATATCATTAAAATTGGTATAATGAAGCAAGTAATAGTAGAAGCCCTGTTGCGCGTATTACACTTCTTAGTTCTGTGTCATAGTGTGTAATCCAAAATGACAGATCCGAAGGATCATGCATAATTCGCGAAAATCGTTACATTTCAGGCGCAAACCTAAGTCCGCTGTTCCGCGAATGCCAGACCGATGGATTCCTCATCGAGGGTGCCCACGGCTGGACTCCTACGATGTATATTAGATTAGTACAAGATTTCGGACTCGAGATGGAGGTATAACCCAACTATAATAATTACTATAATTGATTATTTAAGCCAATTTTTATTCAGTCAACAGCAAATATAGATGCTCAATTTAGTACCTTGTCACTTTCACTAAGTATTGTTACGTTAAGTGGATAATAACCACTTTAACTACTGGGTATTCCATTCTACGTTTTCAGGTAGCACAACATTTGGCCAAGTCCTACGGCGACCGAGCGTTTGCCGTTGCCAAGATGGCTGCAATGACAGGCAAGAGGTGGCCGATTATTGGCAAGAAGATTCATCCCGAGTTCCCCTACATCGATGCCGAAATCAGGTAAGCAATAATGGAATTAAATTCTATACGGTTTACAGTAAGTATAGTTTGCAGCGCTAGCGTACCTATCTAACAACACCTGATTCTGTCAAGCCTTTTTACTAGTCCAAAAATTTCATGTATGAACTGCAAACTGCGAATGTTTCAGGCAAAGTTAGATAAGAGAATACCCATATCGCATTAATAGAACAAGAGCGCAATCGTTTCTATCCATTCTTAAACCAATTGAGAGTCAGATCGAGAGTTGTACTTTAGCCACAATCTTAAAAATAACACTCACGGTACAGTCAGGTATTTAATAAAATGATTACATCCTGTTTTCGAACAACTAGTGCCAAATCCGCATAGAGAGTGTACAAATGGGGTGTGAACCGATCAAGGGCATAACAGGTATCGTGTTCTGATATGTGATATGTATTGATACACTCTGTATAGCGCTTCCTACTCCCGAATACCACTCTGCTTTCTTTTCGAACTAGATATGGAATAATTAATGTCACGTTAGATACGGTGTGCGCGAGTACGCATGCACGTGCGTGGACATGATCGCGCGGCGGCTGCGGCTCGCGTTCCTCAACGTGCAGGCCGCGGTGGAAGCGCTGCCCGTTGTCGCCGACATCATGCAGGAGGAGCTCAAGTGGAGCAACGACGAGAAGAAGGTATATAACACAAATACTTATTCCCTATCAAAAGTTCTATAGGCGTTGCCGGCTTGGGAGCGCGGAGGTAATATATGTCATTCTTAAACAAAAGGTCCCGCATAGGCTTGGTCCGAAGGCGCTATTTCCCTAACGGCTGCATTAGAAATCATACTCATTGACATCGACAAAGTGGGACCTTTTGTTTAATATCATTTTGTTCAAAATCAAGGGACAAACAAGACTGGATAAAGTGAGATGTGAAAGTGCAGCAAGAAAAAAAATTTTGGATGAAAATTGGTCTGGATGGTGCTCCTAACCCACCGTTTGTCAGCGGTCGACCGCGGTTGTCTGGTTGGTTACCTATAAATTCTGAATCCTTTATCTATGGATCTCATCATCTAGATCTCATATCCGATCATTTTGAGAGCGCCCCGAGTCACCACACCCATGGTCATTGGTTCTAATAGTACTATCAAAATAATTACAGAAACAAATCAAAGAAGCCAACGAATTCTTGGCCAACGAGATGGGTCAAATGGTGAACCGGGCCAGTCGCGACAAGATCCCCATCAACCTGAGCAAGGACGAGATCCAGACGTACATCAAGCGGTTCCAGATCATTGACGCCGACAGGAAGGGATACGTCTCCATCAACGATATTAGGAGGAGTCTTAAGGTAACGTGACAGGGCTCTTTATCCATTTACTGATTGGTGAATCCGCAAACATTCCTACACAAATGAAGATGTACCAAAATAAGCTAAGCTAATAGAGATGAACATGGAAGACTAAATAAAAGAGCTATCTTCTAAGTACTACTAACAATAAGTTGTAGATAGAAGAAAAAACTACTTCCATTTGCATCGGAAGAAAATACTACGTATCTCAATAGGTTTGTGAAAATATGCTTCTGTCTGATATTTAACAGAGATACGCAATTATTATTGCATTATCTGAACATGTTTAGCATTTATTTAAAGTATGAAAGTTGAATTAAGGGTATTTACTTAACTTGATGACCTGGTAAAGGTCGCGGGAGTCCGATGGATGCGGGTGGCGCAGGGCGGTCATTGTGGCACTCTTTGGGGGAGGCTCATGTTCAGCAGTGGACGTCTTTCGGCTGATATGATGATGATCATGATCACTTGCTTGAGCTACGAACATTCCAAGCTTTAATTCACACGCTGTTTTCTTCCGAGGACAACTTAATAGGGGTCTGGAGAAGACGACCAGACGACTTTTGACAAAATATTCTGAATTTAGTCAGAAGACATATCATTTCAATATATTTAACTGTAGCTTAATATAGATATTTGAGAGACCTGAAATTAAGATCGACCTGGAAAATGATTAAGTTTTGAACACAATTAAGTAAGAACCTGACGAGTTCTTTCTCACACGACACGATGTTTTCCTCTTAAAGGACTTAAAGGGAAAAGATCGGTTGTCAGAGCACCAGGATTACTTTTACATTCCTAACCAAAATGTTATAGAGTATGGGTCTGAAGCCGAGTGATGCAGAGCTAAGCGCTATTCTGTCCGAGATAAATCTGACGTACCACGGGCAGCTGGAAATACAGGACTACCTGCAGGTAGACGGGACACTGAACCTTGGGGATTTTGTCTGTGTCGTCATCGGGACTTAGGCATTGCGTACAAAATAAACTGTGCTATGTGAAACTTGCGTCCAAATTTTGCAGATTCTCCAAGACGACCCTTTTACATATCGACAGCGACGTTGGACGAAACCGCGCGACTTCATTTGACGTAAAACGTGAATATGTGTCGCGCGACATTGTCAGTCTTGCCAAGCGTGGTCGCGCGATTTCGTCAGACGCCGCTGCTAAAACATGACACTGAATCTGTGTCCCCTTGTGAATTAAAGGTCAAACGTTTTTAGAAAGAAAGTAAGAGGGCATACATTTATCAAAATGTCAGTGGAAGAGATAAAAATAAACTTAATAAGAAATATTAATCCTTGAATTATTATGTAAGGACTTACATAATAATTAAATAATCTTACCTTTGATTTTGAGGCATTCATTTGAAGACAAGTTCCACAGAGCAGGGTATTCGCTTCTCATGTCCATGTTGCTTCATTTCGGAGCTTTTCCACAGGCGGGCGGCGAAGAAGTCTCCGGGGAGCAATTGCACGAAATACTGAAAGAGATCGACACTAATATGAACGGCCAAGTCGAGCTCGACGAATACTTGCAGGTCTATATCTGTTTTTGAAAGACCTTGGTGCGGGGCCTTACTGATGGTCGTTTATTATTCGCTGAATGAATTATACCTATTGCTGATTTGATCTAAATTACCACGGGCATTTGTGCAGCGGATACGCATTTTCGTAATGGTCTGTGCTTTTGCTATTTTTATAAATTCTAATTAAATAAGGAGCCTTTTTCCGTAAGATAAGATGAAAGAAAATCTTGAATATACTCATTTGAAATAGTGCGTATCCCATCGACAAAGGCCTGATGTGAATTTTTACGCGCAATATTTTCTGTGATAATTATGTGTGAACTTGCTCGATTTTTTTTTATACAGCACGCGTTTGTCGACTTCTTTTTTCGTGATTTCTTTTGCTATGCTGCCTGCAGCGATCTGTCACATTGCATGTATTTATGTATAGGTATATCAATAAAAAGGAATTGCATGCATAGTTTATGTAACTGTATTTGGTAAAAGTGGTACCTAATAGAGATAAACTTACTAACAGTTTCCATTTTACGCGTACTAATCGAACGATATTAACACTCAATTTAACAAAAGTTTGTAATTAATTATTGTTTGATTTATAATTTTTTTGATTTATGAAATACTAAAGCCACTTCTCAGTGAAATGGAGGAGGCCTACGTCCAAAAGTGGGCGAACCCAAAAAAAACAGTACTTAATAGTTTATACGAGGGCTGTTCTGAAAATTTTTAGTTAAACAAAAACTATAAGGAATATAATAAAACTTTAATTACAATTTTTCAAAGTATTCCCCTGCTACATTTATGCACTTATGCATTCGACGGAACCAACTTTCAAAACATGAAAAAAACTGTTCTTGCGGAAGGTCAAAAAAAAGTCGCCTGAATTCGTCTACTGCTTCATCCGCCGTCGAAAATCGTCGCCCACGTAATGATTTTTTTAACGTGGGGAACAGAAAAAAATCACACGGAGCCAGGTCAGGGCTGTACGCAGGGTGTGGTAGCAGTTGCACTCCTAATTTGCTAAAAAAATCCATGGTTCTGGCAGCCGTGTGAGCCGGAGCATTATCTTGATGAAAAATTATGCCCCGGGTTCCAGTACTTGGACGGCTGACGTTCAGCTCCTGGAAGGCCTGTGGCAAGCAAACTTCACTGTACCATTGGCTGGTAACTGTTTTATGATCTTCAAGTGGAATTAAGGCTACCGGTCCACTACGTCGAAAAAAAAACAGCAACCATTTTTTTGTTGACGCTTCGGCCGCGAACTTCTTTAGTAGGTAAATCATCTTCTTCAAAGACCCATTGCGTGGATTGCTGTTTTGTAAATGGGTCGTAGCTATATATCCAAGATTCGTCGGATGTCACAATGTAGCTCACTTGTTGTGAATCGCCTTTATCGAATTTTTTTAGCATAAATTTGCACCAATCGACACGTCTATCTTTTTGCTCCTGCGTGAGAAAATGTGGTATCCATCGAGACGAAACCTTCCGAACTTGAAGGTGGTCATGCAAAATGGTAGAAACTGCCTGGGATCCAATCTTCAGTTCATCCTGAATCTCTCGGTGGGTAATGTTTCGAGATTCCTTGATTAGCCACTCTACCTTGATAACATTTTCTGGAGTGACTGCCGTTGGCGGTCGCCCCGGTCTAGGCTCATCTTTGACGTCGCTCCGCCCACGCTTAAATTCACGGAACCAGTAACTGACAGTGGCAAGAGATGGGGATAATGCCCCAAAAACACTAGTTAAATTTTCACGAGAATCCTTGTAAGTTAGCCCTCGTTTATAATCATAATATATCATAGCACGAAATGCTTCCCGCGTTAGCTCCATTTTTGCGAGCAAAAAGTGGCAGACATGTTTTTTTTCTGATTTCATAAAAAAATAACGGAATGTCACTGGCCAGTGACATTTACACGAAAAAGTTTGTAATGAAATTTGCCTTTGAGCTACAGTAAAATTATATGAATACGATTAATAGTACGCTGTTGACTAACTATTTTCGGAACAGCCCTCGTATTATTCTTATTTCTTATCTTCGAATCGTACTGAATTCTATTTTTACGTGTAACTCTTCTGAACATTTGAACTTGTAACTTTTACTTTTTTGGGAAAATAAATGGCTTTATTATTATTATTCAAAGCCACTATACTACCACTATCTATAAACATACCCTATTTAACCGACTTCAAAAAAAAGGAGGAGTTTCTCAATTCGGTTGTATTTTTTTTTTTTTTTTTTTCAATGTTTGTTACCTCAGAACTCCGTCATTGATGAACCGATTCGGAAAAATTTTTTTTTGTTTGTAAGTATATGCTTCCAGGTGGGTCCCATTTTATCAAAAATTCAGTTGGATGATGGGATCCATGAGGAATTTAGGGAACTCCTCAATTTTATTAGGCGCGCGTGTAATGATTTTAGTATTTTCTGTTATAACTCGTGTATTTACATCCGGAATCATAAATTTGGTGGCGAGGAATTGATGATGAAGACCACAGATGACTTATCGAATAACTCAATTATGTACTTAAAAGTGCTAAAGTACGTCACCGATTCTGATAAGATTCCGTTGAAATAGGAACTAATGAAGTGCCATTGGTGATGATCTTGGGGAATCGATGGAAGTCCTCAAATATTATCGGCCCACATACAGCGATTCGGTTTTTTTCTATAGTAATCAACGCATTTGCTATCGGAAATCAGTTCATGTGGTAAATTGTAAGAAAAATAGGAAATGTTCTCGTGGCTTGGCGGAGTACTAAATTGAAGTCGGTTAAAACTTTGTTTTTAAAGTAAATTATATTCCTATAATTCAATGGTGCAATTCGTTTATGATCTTTACTTAAGTAATTTTTTTTTCAATCTGTTAGATATTTATACATTTAATGATAACGGCAACTTGCCAATCCTCCTGAGCTTACATTGTTTTATAGACATTAGTCACATGCATACCCTGTGCTTATCACACCTTCCTGAATCCAGCATCAAAAAGTGGAAGGGAGTTGAAGCTTCTACCTCTCAGGATGCTAAATACGGTATTTGGATACAGTAAAGATAACCAAAAAATATAACTTACTAAAATACTCGAACACTGATCAATGTTCAACTTATTGTGTTATTTTTTTTACACACGTCCAAAAAAATTATGCTATTTTGACCATAGAAAATTGTGACGTTTCACTAGCATACCTACCTCCGTACCTTTAAGAGAGCTAGGGTTATTGAGATTTCATAAAATGTTGCTATCCTATACCTACTATCAGTAAAATCCCGTAATCGGGAAGTTGGAATAACTGTTTAAGACCCACATTAACCCTGAATATGGCAGATGATGTCGGCCATCAAATCTGGTCACGTGGCGTACTCTCGCTTCGCGCGCATGGCAGAGATGGAGGAGGAGCATCATGAGAAGGAAATGCTCAAGAAGATGATCACCGTCGACAGGAGCGGTGGTGGATTGTAAACGGTCATATCGTAAGTACCTAAACATAAATTGACTGTTGCGTGTATTTAAAACTAGCAGGGGACCGATTTTTGACTTTCGAGCGTTCTATCGCTACTTCAAAACAGCATTTCATAATTTTTGCCAGTTTTCGAGTGAAAGAGTCTAGCGCTCGAAAGTCAAAAATCGGTCCTCGGTCCGCGCAGCTTCGCCTGCGTATTGCAAAGAACGCTGGCACACCCGCCTGATAAAAAACCATTCTACACACAGATGAAAGAATTATTGAAATCTGTAGTGGTTACGGAGATTACCCCCAACGTGAAAACTCACAATCTCACTGACTTTTCCTCTTTATAAAGCTGGTTTGGACTAGCTTTTGTCTCTCAGAGTACATTTGATTTTCGGTATACTCTTGCTTGCCAGAATTTAATTTGCCCGAATTTTATCTGCCATAATATTCAACTGCCATAAAGTTGTTTTCTATAATTTTGTATGCCATACTCATTGTTTACCATATTAATTATATGCCAGAATCTTTGTTTTCCATAATATCAATATCAATAATCTAATTTTCCATAATCATTGTAATCCATAACTATCACATGCTATAACGTCATTTGCCATCCATCTCAACATCCATAATATTCATATGTAATAATGTGGGTACGTATTGCAAAGTCTTAAATGAAAAAAAAAATACCTCGAACCTATCTGCGATCCGGGTCGGTTTTGCCACTAAGTAAAAATAAACTTTTCTCTGAGATTACCCAATGCCAAGATATTGGTGTATCATAGGCAGTAGGGAACAGGGCCTTAGTGGCAAAACCGACTCGGATCGCGGATAGGTTAGAAGACGGAAGCGGGAGCTTTGCTCCCGCTTTCGTCTTCGAGGTTATTTTTTTTATAAAAGAGCGGAAAAACTAACAAATTAACAAAGATGAATCCGAATGCATTTTTAGTATGGCGTTTAAATATTCTATTAAATAATATTATTGTAAACAATAATCTGGAAAACTATACGTATGGCATTCGTATCATTATGACATCCAATGTTCGGGTAAACAAGAGTATGTCAATTAACTATGATGGTAAACGAAACATTCGGGCAAATGAAATTCGGACAATCGAAGTTCGGGCAAATGATTATTATAATATGTGAATGTCGGGCAAACAATAGACAACCTTGCTTTTCAATTCTGGCAGGCGTAAGCTTAGTTCTATATGGCTCTTCCAAAGAAACTTACCTCCTATTTCAGTTAGGAGTCAGACAATCTCCAGGTCTATACTAAATTTAATCTTAATCGGTCCAACCGTTATAAGTTATAAGTATAATTTATATTCTGAATATTACTTGTCATCATTCTTAAATTAAAATTATATCAAAATGTAAAGGTTTAAGCGTGAATAAGTAATAGACAAACAGAGAGACGGTTACTTTCGCATTAAGAATATTAGTATAACGCGCGCAGGTAAATAATGGATCTGAAAATGGCGTCACGCTCGCATGCTATCTCGCTCGCACCCTATCGCAGCGATATGCAGCAATAGCAAGTACCTAGGCAGTTTGTGTCCACTAAAAGCAAATCTTTTTTACTTATGAAAAGTAATGGCTAACGGAATACCTTGTCTTGTTGCAGATTGGCAGTGTATCCCAGTCAAAAGTATTATTTGATGCCCCGGTCGACCTATGCACTGTACCCTTTAGATTAAGTTAAACCAACACACACTAATTTATATTTAGCTTATATATTGCATTATCCTGAACTCAAACAAGTGTATTGCTGAAAGCATTTGAACAGATCATTATTTAGGTAGGTACTTACACAAATGTTATTTTTAAGCTGGTCACTCACATTCACATAAATATGGCTCTGTATCTCTCTTGTTTTTATGTGAAGGAAAGGGCTGAAACATTCATATTTTGAAAAATTGGCCGAGTGAGTGACTCGTCTTAGTTATATTTACAAAGACAAGACACCAGTAGTTGTAGCTGTAGGCCCTTAGAAAGTTATTTATATTTCTTTACGATTTTTATCCGTGTTTTCAAGCCTATGTTGAAATATATTATACTTTGAGCAATAAACTATGATACGAACTATTGTACTAGGTAAAGTACTCCAGTGAACAACGTGTACAAGGTATATCTCAATTTCAAAAATCATGTTATCATATAAAATTATATTTTTATTGACAACATGCTGTTGTTTTAGAAAAGTTTTACTATACTTCAATATACAGTTTATTTTATACATTTTATAGTCATATACACGCAATTACGAATATTATGTTTTATATGCCCAGGAAGAGCCTATGAATTAAAATATGTTAAGTTACAAACAATTGGAAGATCTTTATGTATTATTAATAATTCTGAAATTTAATAAATAAATTATGAATCTAATCTTTGGATGTGTTAACTTATTTTATTTATTTACCTTTTTCCTTAATGTATACCTAAAGTGTCCGTCAATAGAATTTTCTATCTATGTAAACATACCGCCATATTGAAATTGTCTTTCACTATGGCGGTTTGTTTACATAGTTAGCAAATTCTATTGACGGCCACTTTAGTTATGAAAGTAAAAAATATATTTTCACAAACTCCTAAGCCAAATGGTACATATATGTAAGGGTGGTATTCCACTTGTCCAAGATATTTGTACAATGTGCATTGCATCTCACACACTCGAAGTAAAATGTGAGACCCAAATACACATAGGGAAAGTGGTATACCTACCACCCTAAGTAATGTTGGTAATACAAACCTACATACTATAGTTCCCGTCAAACAACTTGAACATGCGGGACGAAGTAGAGGGGCAGCTCGCAGGTACAATTCGCCTTTGCGCAGGCAAGGTCAAATGTTCAAGAAGTTTGACGGCATCTGTACCAGAGTTCTAACTTAGGTAGAAAATATTTATGTTATAGAATAAACAGTGAAAATACAATCAAACTATACTCTGTTTGTTTAGGTATTTAAAAGAATGTAAACAACAAAACCACGTGACTTGGTCATTCAGCCAATAAGATTGCTGTGAATAGCAACTTTTGTATCTATGGTATTATCATATTGGTTGAATGACCAAGTCACGTGGTTTTGTTTGTTGACATTCTTTTAAATACCTAAACGAACAGAGTATAAGTACCTACTTCACTGCATTGGATAGACAAGGGTGAAAATACAATATCCACTCTTATGTCATGGCCGATCTACACTATCGGCGATGATTGGCGCGGGACAGGGACACCGTTATGCATTAGAACATGTACCTCCATCGCATTTTAACGCATAACGGTGTCCCTGTCCCGCGCCGATCATCGCCGATAGTGTAGATCGGCGATCACGCGTCACGTAAGCAGGAACGAGTACGTGGCCACGATTACTGCCTACAGACATCGACGCCAATGGAATTTAAGGCCAATGTGTAATGATCATTTATATAATGAAGGAACCTTAGACACAATTTGTTCAAATTACCAACACACAATCGCCGGTGTTGGCAAACTGTACGTCCAGGAATTTCCATTGGCCACTTAGGAAAGTGCCCCAGAGTCTCGACATCGACACAGCACTGACTACTATAACAAATTAGGGTAATGATTCGTAAACCAGAATTCTGTTGGTGCCTACTTACGGTTGAAGTGGAGCCAACTAAGGTGTTAAATTCTCCAAGCGGCTACATCAAATCTAATAGGATTTTTTATAAAACTCCATGCCACGCGCGCTGATTAAAGCAAGGTGACCAGAAACACAATAAGCTTAGCATGCGCATAAAATCAACCTCATAAAGAAAAATATCACTCAGTACAGATGCCGTCAAACTTCTTGAACACGCGGGACGAAGTGGGGGGGCAGCTCGCAGGTACAATTCGCCTTTGCGCAGGCAAGGTCAAATGTTCAAGAAGTTTGACGGCATCTGTACCTGCAGAAGTTCCATTTAATTTCATGAAAATAAAATATCAACAAAAAATGCCAAGAGGACACATGACAACTCCACTACCAAAGAGTACACTACTACACTTACAAATCCAGTTGACATGTGAATCCATAAACAATATAAATAAAATAGCTTATGAACTTAGAGCATCAAACCAACAGGAGTGGTCACATGTGTCATTTTCTATACATAAAAAGTCTGCCGATTTTTGCGGGGGAGGGGAACGTCAAATGTATGCGGAACGTGAAAATAGCTACGTCAGATAAACGTCAGTCCATACAATACGTATGACCACTGGTCATACGTATTTGGCAGAGGGGAACGCCTGTCAATTGCCACTCCGGTTGGTTTAATGCTCTAAGCTTATGAACGAATGATGATTTGATTTCCGTTTTATTTGAAAGTAACGAACAATGGTAAAAAAATCGTGTATGTACCTAAAATATACAGTGTGTTCGTTTTGTAACCTTGGGATGGAATAACAGACGATTTTACAGGTGATGTTGTTTGACAGAAATTATTATAATTCGTTCTTATCCGTTAAAACCACAAAAAAATACAATTGCATTTGAGGACATCTAGCGGCCATTCCATAAACTAAACTCCATCACAATTACATCATAATCAAGGGCGAATTCTAGCTACTCCATGATCTAAGCATTTACACTAAGTCTGAAATAGATGGCGCTATGACAAGCACTTATAAAATAGACTTGTACAAACAATACATAATTTAATAAGTGGTATTTAAATCCTTTTATTGACATGAAATGTTAACGGTACTTCCAATTTTAGGCAGAGCAGAAGCAGGAATGGATGGGTACATGATTCAGATTATTATTTTTTGCCAATATAATTCAATGTTTTATGTTTTTATAAGATAGGATGTTGATTATTTTTACGCTTTTAATAATTTTCTTCAAATATATTGGCGGGAAAAAGTTACGGCCACGCACGGGCTGCGCGACGTAGGGCGGCGGTTACGCCCCCGCGGCGCGCTGTTGCGGGCGGGCGGTGGGTGGGAGCATCTTTTGCGTTTCTGCGAATTTTAAATAATGAACAAAGAAAGGGGGCCGCTAGTGTCGCTACATAGCGTGAAGAGATGAGGGATTGATTGGCAGGCAAACAATAGTATAAGGGCGGCTGGCGTGATCATGGGGAAGATCAGTGATTTGAGAAATATGACTATTTTCTAGCTCGATTGATACTGGTTTCTTTGGCGAATGTGTAATGTATTAATCAGATAAATTGTACAACGGATCTTTTGCAGCCTCGTAAAGTGTAAAATAAAAGTTTATACGCTTAAGCAATTAAAAAGACGAGAAATACATCGCAAAAAGTTGATTGTTGTATTATGCTATAACATTAAAACCTATAAAATATGCTATAAATTATCTTAGATTCATCAGATCTAACAAATTACTTATTTTGACGACCGCTTTAGCCTAGTTTGTAGCGATAGTGACCCTGCCTACAAAGCAAGAGGTCCTGGGTTCGAATCCCGGTAAGTTGTGTGATGAGCACGAATAATACTTATTTTATTTGTTCCTGAGTCATGGATGTTTTCTATATATTTAAGTATCTTTTTATCCATATAAGTATGTGTATCGTCGTCTAGTACCCATGGCATATAACTTTGCTTAGTTTGGGACTAGGTCGATTTGTGTAAGATTGTCCGCAAATATTTATTATTTCGTTTATCAAGTATTTATTTTATTCAAAAGATACGCAAGATCCAAAATGAGAAACTGGAGTTGCAAGCGTCCATAGGCTACGGTGATCGCTTACCATCAGAGCTTGTTTCCCACAGACGTGGTTCAAAATTAGGTACTATACGAATGACTCTTACTATTAGGACGTATCTAAATATGTCTGTGAAATATAGATACTTACTAAAGGTAGCTAGTGGGAACTAATTTTGGAAAAGTTACTTTCTTAGTTGGCATATTAAGCACCTATCAAGATTAGATGACATCGTAGTAATTTAAGATGTTTGTTAAGTTTTAAATCATCACTCTCATCTTTTATGAGTCATGCGCCAGGCTCTAATAGCATCAAGCATTGCTCGGTGTCTACCTACACCCTGCAGTCACATTATTTTTTGATCAGCCACCTTTGAAACTGACGATGCCCCTATAAAGGTGCAATTTTTATTCATCTTAATTTGATAGCATTCAAATATACACATCATTAAAGGTTCCTTCAGATAAATAAAACACCACATCATAAAAAAATGTATTTAAATAATCCCTTCATAATTCCCAATAAGATAGATATGTACCTAAAAAACAGTCATCGCCTCGTGGAAAAAATACAAGGTCGCTATCCCGGATGCAAGCACCATGATTAATCGCATCGCATCGTGCGTCGAACATGACACTGAAGAGGGCTCGTTGCGGTGAGCTAGCGCTCGCACTTCCTTAACCTACCTGTGCCCTAAGGATAAATGGGATTGTTGATACTTACTAATCCTATATGTTTAGCAGGTTAATATTTTAATTAGTGCGAGATGCAGCGTGAGAGCTAGGGCGTGTCCGGGTACGGGGGGCGGGTGGCGCGGGCGGTCCGGACCGCCCACCGTCACTTCCACTTCCGCTAGCACGTAAGCCTACCGGACATCCAGGTACCCCTCAGGTGGTCGATAAAGATGCAGCGGTCATTTGACCATAGCCCGAAGTACACGATGCTGATCGTGATCATGCAGCAGTGTTTTCTGATGGATCCAACAGCCCTTGGCAATTTCATCCTCATTCCTAATTGAGTTGTCCCCTATCTATAAGTATTTTTGTTCTGTTGAACAATAGTTCGAGATGATAGGATGTACATATTTTATCCAAGGAAGGGTTAAAAAAAGTCTATGTAATTGTGGCGTTCCATGCCTAAGGGTACTTATGGCCTATTGGCTATAAGGGCAAACGCAAATTGGCAAACGGCCATAAGGACCCTTTCTTTAGGCATGGAACGCCACAAATATTGTTTAACGTTACACTCCCATTTTAAGTTACACAGCCGACGGCCTCACACCCACGATAATATGGTAGAGGTACCTAGAGCTCAGCATTTTTGTTCGATATTTAGGAATAATCGGTCGGTAGATGCTTCTGATAGAGTTGAACGAACAAAAGGGCATGATGATTAAATATTGGATTATTAATAATATAAATAGCCAGGAAGACAAATACCTAGAGACGATTCGAGCACGCAAACGATATAAGCACGTGTTGCGCACTACCTATATATAGACATATATAGGTAGTGCGCAACACGTGCTTATATCTATGTATGACTTGAGGGATGTATTTTGGTTATCATGATTTCCTCGTGTTCAGGTTCTCGAACGACATTATGTGCATTGGTAAACCAAGTCTTATGTCGTGGAGGACAGGTTTGTCACACTAAGCAGGTAATATTTTAAAGTTGCCTCTTGCTTAGGCGACGATATCTAAGCAGATAATTAGAATACAACACAATACCGTTATTAGGTAAATACCTAGAGGCACCTAGATAGTTGATATGTGATTGATTTGGTTTGCAGAAACGAGTTACTAAGTTGTTATCAATTTGATCGATAAAATATTTCCTACGCCGAAGACAACTGTAAATCACTAAAATGAGTTGAAAAGTATCTGTATGTAGAAAAGAGTCTTTGTAGGTCAACATGGTTCAATACTTATTCAAGAGTAACTGTTTCTACTAACAGCACTCATCAACTATATTACGCAAGAGACTATATCCAGGTGAGTTGCCTTTAGTTGATAGCTCCACCCTTCTTTACCCCTGCTTTTGAATGTTCAGAGGTTCAGAGGATAAATATGTTTAAATTCTGTAATACAATTACAGCCTTTAGGTACATGTTACATCTTTCTGATTTTGCAAGCTAGGAGTGAAATCTTCATGAATTTAATCTCTCTCTAAGAATTTTAAATGCAGGAAAACGTAAAACTGATATCTAGAGAAGGAACCTATACTTTTCTACTGGTCCCGCCATAAATCATCACTAAGGTGGGTAGTTCCTTCGCCAAATGTGTACCAATTTCTCAGAGAACACTGCATTATTGAAATAGGCAACGAGGGAATTATTTCACGCTTACAACCTCGAGAGGAAACTATCAATCTTGATTACAATCTTTCGAGATAAACTTAGGCGCGCAGAAACTCGTTTTATGGGTTGTCCTTTTCGAAACCCACCGCAAGAGCATGAATGAAATTAATGTTCTTTACCGGTTGGCATTTGATAATGGGAATGGCTTAAGAGGCTTAATAGTATATTTCAGCATTGTCTACGACAAACGTGGTATTAATGCAAGAGTATATTGTGGAAGACGGAAAACAGGAACTAATAATTGCAACTCATTAAATTACTTATTTGTTAGTGCAAACAGCGTCACGTCATGCTCCTGTTGCATGAAATACCACCACGCGTCGCATCGAAGTGCCTACACCCATAATAGAACTAGGTAAAATTAACAACGGGTTATAATTTAAAACCCTCCAGCTATGCGCCTTATCTCAATGCAATAGGATTTAGTTTTACATGACAGCTCTACGAAGTCGGTAATCGTTGTCCGAGATATTCTTTTCAAGGTAAAATGAGCCTTTCTGATATTGGTTTAAGGTCGAAAGCGTTTTTATTTGCGACAGGAGATAATTAAGCCGCACACGTTCTCTCGGGGCGGCTGCTCATTCGTGCATAATGGACTCGGGGCGACGCGGCTGATGCTTGACAAAATGTGGCGCGACTTTCACTCTCGTTTCCAACTAGTTTGAGACTACCACAAATTGGACAGCTCGACGAATCATATTTGCAAAATTATCCCAAAATGTTTACCTCGTGGGATCATTTACGTAACTTTCTAATTAACGTTCTGCTAATTATAACTTTCAGGGATCTCTACCTAGTCTTTAAGTCATCATGTATGTAACCGATACAGGCATATCACTAATAGGAATTAGCAATACATAGGTACTGAGTAGTTTACCTGTTGCTATCATTCCTTAATTTGTTTGCACGTGTGCCCAGATTGCACATGTAAGTACATTGTTTTTATTGCAAAATAATGAGGGCAAGAAGTATTTTGCTATATCATTCTGGTTGGTAAGCCACTCATGTCGAGAAAATTCGATCGAACACGATAAAAGTTGCTCAAACATGAGTATGTCGATGTCGTAATGTGAATTACAGCGTGGAGTCATGTGAACAAAGACTTTCAAATGCACCAGAGTACTTCGTGTACTCTTATCGTTTGTTTACAGACCACGTCTCGTTACCAGACACGGCTGGCGCGCCAAGCGGTACGACATGTGTGCATTTTTTGCCCGCCCAAGGAGGCCGCGGGCGCGAGGTTATACACCCATTATTACGTCCTTCCTACTTTCAATTATTATTATCGGGCGGCGGCGCCGCACCCGCGACGGGGAGGAGGAGAGAGGCGCAGCTGCTGCCTACCAATAATCGAGACCTGTCCTCGATAGAAAGGGACAGAGATAACGGGAGTCAGCCATAAAATAGCACTTTGGGTACGATTCAAAGATATGACACAATTTTCAGGTATGTAAAAACAAGTACATATACTTATTGAAGACTTTCGACAACTTTTTTGAGGTCAAGTAATAACGTTGTCCTTGAAAACCATTTAATACTGAAACAAATCCGACCGCGATGGGAGGCGGATCTCCGAAGTTTGCCGAGCGGTTTCGCCTATGCTCGTCAGTACGCGCGCCGCAGTTTGGCGGCCGGTCGTGAGGATGGTACGTTCCGTTCGCGAACAAAGAAAAATATTATTTTGCAAGTGTCAAGTGGATAATGTCGTCTGAGCCTTCTAAAGTGCAGGTGGAATACACAAACGAGGATAAAACCGGCAAGGTAAATTGTTCGACGTGAAGGGACGTCGTATTATTGTGTAACTAAACGGACGCCAGCGGGCAGCGGTCTCGTGTTGGCGCAGGGGGAGGGCGGGGCGAGTGCGGCCCCTGGCGTGTGGGGCCCGCCAGGCCACACGCAGGAGGTTGTGACCGCTTTGCAAGCAACTCCCTTGCCGAAATAGCATCAGCGTCCTCCTCCAGTTCCGCTTCCCACCCATTTACAATTCAACAATAACAAACTCTAGTTACGAGATAGAGTACTTCACACCTGTCAATAGAATTAACACTTACTTGTACTCACTCTTGCTATGAAGGTCGCCGATGTCGCCATTTTTAAAACAAGAGACTGCATTGAAGCATTAAAATAATAATTCTATTATTTCAAAACACCTTGCTAGTAATCCTGAACAAACGGATATTAAAATTGTTATGTTCAATATGTCTCAGATAACCTATTCAACAACTGCATAAAATCAGTCACGCGATTTGAGGTGGGTGGATCAAAGGGCGGCGGCGACCTTGTGTGCGACGACTCCCGGCACTCGTTACGAAAAGGCGTGTCGACTTCAACTTCTACGCTGTATACACTGAACAGAACAGCCGGAACTTTTAAACTTCCTTGAAGTATCACTAAAACTTAGTTCGTGACTTCACTCTACAAACATATCCCTAGTACCACCATTGCGCCGTGAAAGCTTTTTTCTGAGAATACGCATTAACCGGAAATTGTTAAAGATGAAGTTTAGTAATAAGAATTTGAATGATTGAATGATTTGTCTATGATAATTTTAATTTCCCATCCAATTTTATTACGATTTTTCATAATCTGTGACTTGTCGATTGTCAATTTGTCATATTTGTATTTGCACTCGAAATTTTGTTCATTTGTTCAAAATCTTCGCCCGCCAAGATTGTTTAATTCAATGTTTTGAGAATGGTTGCAGCCCCAGTTCTGCCGTACACGGTAAGTTATTTTACGAGAAACGTATGCTAATTTGTTTGGTGTTTTATAGACCATTATAAGAAAAGATAGAGCGTACGCTCGCCGTTGTATAAAGGGCTCCCGGTGGTATTTTCCCCCTTTCATTCTCGCCTCTAGGCATCTATTGTGCTCGATCGTCCATCTGTATAGCGATTTATATGGATACTCCATACTCCCCTTCGATACAAAGTACTAAAAAGTGATAAACTCGTTATCGAAGCCTGTTTTGCTCGCAAATTGGTAGTAATTAGTTGATAGCCCAATTTTCCTGATAAGTTGTACTTCATTATTTAATATGAGTAATGACAAGTAATCTAATTAGGTACCTTCAAGAATAGGTATGCAAATATCCACTCTTACTTTCAGAAATCTAATCTAAAACTAGCCTAATAAGGAATTCTGGCCTGATGTTTCATTTAATACAATGAGCACTCTAGAGGTTTTACGCTTGGGACTAAGATTGTGCACAACAATACTGGTCAAGCAAATAAATTATACATTGTTACAAGTATTCCTTGCAGAATAATCTTTATTTGAACTAATTCTCTCACTATATTTAATAAAGTATTTAATATCTTATAAAAGACCAACCAGAGAAAAATATGTACCTATAGCCAGACTTCACACCTTTAAATAAAGCCAAATGAAACTCTATGAAATTGAAAACCTGACAACTGATTTGATTACTATTATGTAAATAATAAAAACATCCAAAAAAACCGTGTGTTAAAAAATGGGTAAACAATTATTATATTCATAGACAGGTTACTAGGAACTTATGCAAGGCTCCACTCACTCTATGAAACCTGTCTAGGATTCCTTCCTTTTTCCATTATCTGTCTTATCTATTTATAGACCATGGGATAAAATATAGCTATCCCCAAGGCACAATCTATATACTCCTGAAAGGATTCTTAAAATTGGTGGAGAACTTACCTCCCACATATAACTTTGAACTTAAATTACACCAATTTACCTCTCCATTATTTGTGTAGGTAATAGATATATGCAGATGTGCAACTTGTTTTTAAACATCTGAACGAACAAGTATTTGAATGTTCATGAAACATATAACCCTTCATCATCATTATGTTTACTCCTCATAGATAGAATAATAGTCCTCAAGCTGGCCCGCTGTGAAGAGTCATCTGTACTGCAGAGTCACTTTGCACATAATTTTCCACACATGCTTGAAACAATATTTTGTTAAAATTACTGTATTTCCAATGTTAATGGAAGTTAAGTAATGAATATGTAAATTAATTTACCAGCCCAACTTTGCCTGTTATTTTACTTAATTTAAATTCACAAGTGTACATTGCCATCACAATGCACACTGGTACAATGAGCCAATGTGAAGGAATCATCATAAAAGGAGTAGCAATGAGGTACAGTCACGTCTATAAATATGTATACGTTTTCGAACCTATGTCCAAAGTTGAAAATTTGATACATGTTTTTAGAGTTAACCATGCAGGTATACCATTTCGACTGGCTAGGTGAAATACAATCTAATGTCAATGTCATAAAGGTAGTAATAGGTCTACTAAAGTGCATTTATGCGTCTTATATTTATGTAAACAGGGTCAAGGTTTCTCTTTTTCTCAGCAATTGGAGAACTTCTTGCGTAAGTTAAATCATGTAGTTTTAAGCAATCCTAATGATAAGATATTATTAATTGGTGACTTCAACATGAGTAACATTACGTGGTTGGTAGGGTCCTCGTCATTGATTCCTACTACGTATACAAGCGTTGACGAGTGCAACTTAGTAGATGATCTATTCACCCACAGCCTTTGCCAATACAACGGGGTTCTAAATGACTACGGTAAATTGTTGGATCTTGTCTTGTCAAATGACATTATTAGTGTCGGTGAGTGCATGAATCCGTTAGTACCAATTGACCCTTATCACAAACCCTTAATAATACATATTAAGTACACTATTACTGATTTTATGGATCCGGCTCCCCGTATGAAATATATTTACAATAAATCTGACTACGCCGCTATCAATGAGGAATTGGTAACTACTGACTGGGAAGGGGAGTTCTCCAAGCGTACATTAGACCAGTCACTCGATTTCTTCTATGATATTTTTACTAAACTGAGAAGTAAATATATTCCGTGCCGTAAAATTAAAGCGGAATCTTATCCCGTATGGTTTTCACTTCCACTAAAAAAGGCTATAAAGGAAAAATATAAATATTTTAAAAAATACAGTATTTATAATAATATATCGGATTTAGTATCTTTTAACTTGCTGAGAGACAGGGTGCGGAGGTTGGAGCAGGAGTGTTTTGCTGCGTACATTAACCGCACAGAAAACAACATTGCTAAAAATCCAAAGCAATTCTGGTCATTTATTAAGTCAAGGTCCGGCTCTCACGTCATACCTAGTAGTTTAAAATACGGTGATGGCATGGTAAATACTGGTACTGATATATGTAATGCTTTCTCAGATTACTTTCGTACTAGTTTTTCAGCGTCGAGTAGCAACAACTTACAAACATCTTTAAGCCCATCTAGTGACTCGCCCGTTTCATTGTCCAGCATTGAAGTAAAACCGGATGAGATTATTAATATTTTACTTAAGCTTGACCCAGCCAAGTCTGCGGGTCCTGATGACCTCCCAGCTTGTTTTTTAATCAACTGCGCAAAGAGTGGTGGTACCAGTTACATTGCTTTTCAAGCGTTCCTTCTCTGAGTATTCTGTTCCCTCATTATGGAAATCCGCATATATTACACCGGTACATAAAAAGGGGCCTAAAACGCATATCGTTAATTATAGACCTATTTCTAAATTGTGTATCTTATGGAGAAGGTTGTCTACAATCAGGTCTACGAGGCTTTAAAGAACTCATTTAGCCCTAACCAGCATGGTTTTCTTCGGCGTCGATCCACGGTGTCTAACCTGATACTTATGAATGAGTATGTGACTGAGGCAATGGATAATGGTTATCAAGTTGATGTTATTTACACTGATTACAGCAAGGCGTTCGATCGGATTGATCACGCAATGCTGTTATCGAAACTGTATAACATGGGTATCAGTGGAGACTTGCTTAGATGGTTTTCATCCTATATAGACAATCGATCTCAGGCAGTTGTCGTTAATAACTATATGTCTGGTTGGGTGACAATTTCAAGTGGTGTCCCACAAGGGTCTTTGCTTGGCCCACTGTTATTCAATATATTTATTAACGACATCAGCAAGTGCATCATTCACTCTGAACTTCTTTGCTTTGCAGACGACATGAAGATCTATAGAAAGTTAAAGTCTAGTCAGGATTCTGTACTTATTCAGTCAGACCTTGCGCGGCTTGATGATTATTGTCAGACAAATAAGCTGGATTGGAATCCATCAAAATGCTTCTCAATCACGTTCTCACGCAAACGCAACTTAATATCCTCTACTTATATACTTAAAGACCAATCCCTGAATAAAGTTAGTTTTATGAAGGATTTAGGTGTGGTACATGACTCCAAGCTATTATTTGATCTTCATATTGATGGTATTGTGGGTAGCGCCCTTAGAGCCTTGGGGTTTATAATGCGTAATTCCGCTCACTTTACGCAAGCAAAAACACTCAAAGTACTTTACTGCTCACTCGTTAGAAGTAAAATTGAATATGCATCCCAAATTTGGAATCCGTGCTATACAACTTATATAGATAGGATCAAGCGTATTCAGAAAAGGTTTCTCAAACACCTGTGCTTTAAACTAAAATGTTCATACGTATCCTCCAATTACTTGAGCACATGCAAAAAACATCACATATTACCCCTATATGTACGTCGAGAAATAGCTGATACGACTTATATTTTGAATGTCACGAGTGGGAATATTGATTGTCCGGATTTACTCAATAAACTTTCATTTAATACGCCTACTCGATCTAAAAGACACTTTCCCCCTATCTCACTTAAATGTACCTCGTCTAAATACAGGCATAATTGTTTTTTGAGTCGCGCTAGTCGCACTTTGAATAGTTTGTCAAGAGAAATGGATATTGATGTGTTCAACTGCTCAATTCCTTCTGTGAGGCGAAAGCTAGCATGTCGTTTTTTTCATGACAATTCTCCGATCTAAATTGATAGATGTAGTGATAGATGTATGGCAGGTGGCGATTTTTTCGGGTGCGTGCGACTTTGCTCATGTGTTCCTTCTCAGCTAATTAGTTGCTACGTAGTTTTATGTTTTATGTATTTTTGTTTTCTCTGTTTTCTGGTGCACTAGTCTGTATTAGCAGTGTACATTTACCTAGTGCGATATTGTGTGCTAAGTGTGTCAAACATTTTTATATTTCTATACCAATTCTATCTGTGAGTTCCTTTAATTGGCTTTGTATTACTATATAAGACTTATATCATGTTTTTGTAGCTGTTGGTACTCCTTAAGTATAAATAAATAAATAAATAAAATAAATAAATAAAGACTGATAGGGTAAATGTTTTCACAATTTATCAATACAATATTTATGATGACTGCATTTGAGAATTCATGCTGTCATTAATACCACTGACAATTGACATTGGTTCAATCAAGAAATAATACTATGCAATAAATAGGGAACTTGTTTTGAAACGGCTGATTTGCCTCAAATTAAGTCTGTTATGTTTATGATAGGCCATAAATTAAATTTAGGGGAATGGTTTTGGAGAGGGTAATTGGCGGAAATAAGGATGCAAAGAATTGTACGAATTTTGAACTTTCACACTTACACACATAAGGTCGATATTTGAATGGGTTAATTTATTGTAAATATTCCATTATCCTTAAGGATGCAATTAGAAATCGTCCTTACTGACATAAATAAGTGCCGTTTGTTTGGAACAACACGTATATTTGCAGCAAGTCACCTAGGTCTTCTATTGTTATTTATTGTTATTCTATTCTTGGGAGTGTCCTCTATAAAATTGCCGCTGATGCTGTTAGCTTATTGTTTTTTTTTAATGCTCATTTTCATTACTACTTTTTTAATATTTACATGTATTCTTTCACTTACAAATTTATTGAATAAGGTTATAATATTTTTAATATTACTGATATTTCCCTATTCATTGTAGCTTACCATCCAGGATATACTTTGGTGGGTTATTTATACTTCCTTTTGCACCATAGCTGTAAGTTCTTTTTATCATTATCTTATTATGTAGGTAACTGATACAATACCGAGGCATGGTAAAAAGTAATAAGATAAAAAAAACAACAAGTTCTAAATATTAAAGAAACCTGTATATTAGAAACTTAGACAGTGTCTAGAGTTTGCTCTTTAACCCTTTCCCTGCTTATGATGCTATATCGCTACAAAGCTCAACACCTACTTCACTATAAAAAAAAAAACTATAAAGCTCCGAAAAAAATCCACCAATTGCTAGCCTCGCTCACACATCCCTTCCCATTGGTGGATTATTCAAAAAGCTTCGCTACATCGCCCAGCTCTGGTGGATACCCTTACTGAGACATGTGCCAACTGTGAACACTTTAACAACATGAATGTAACATGTAATAATGAGTACTGGCCCCTATTTCACCAACTTGACAATTGTCACCTGCAACTTACATTTAGCCATGCATTGCTTGTTCTAGAAGTTAAGGTGGTTGCTAGGTTACTTGTGGAACCAGCAATGTACGGAGAATTTTCGTTGTCAGGGGACAATTGTCAAGTTGGGGAAATAGGGGTTCGATATTAACTTGTGTGTTTGTTGTCTCAGGAGGGCAGCGGTACACAGTCGCCCCTAGCGCTGCTGGCCGCGACCTGCAGTCGCCTCGGCGCCGCCAGCATGGGGCCCGAACAGCAGGAGAAGGAGCAACAGCACTTCAGTAAGTATACTGACACACCAACACTTGAAACACGGACAATCAAAGCTCTGTCAGTTGTCCGTGACGCTTCTATGGTAATACTGAAAGGTAATACAAACAGACATAACACACACACAGGGATCAGTCGCCCCTGTCTTAGCTCGCGGCGCCTCAGTAGGCGCAGCAGTAGTAAAACCAGTGCCTACGACAAATCTTGGGATTATACTTGACGCCGTATATAGAATACCTATTTTTAGCTACATCCATTATTTGGAAGAATGTAAATTTGCCAGTGTTTTTTTTTTTCATTTTAAATTTAAGGATTTTTTTTTGGAATCTTTATACGGCGTCAACTTATAGGTGACACGGGCCCTGCTCTCCTTTAGAGTATAATTGGGGAAGAGCTAGGAGTATGTGGAATCCAAAAAAACGGTTTCTTAATAAATTTACAACACGTGGATCATAGACGTAACGCTACATCATAAATTGTTTAAATTTTCCAGGTCCGCAACAACAAACGCAACAGCAGCAAGCGCAGCAACAGGCGCAACAGCAGGCGCAACAACAGGCGCAACAACAAGCGCAACAACAGGCGCAACAACAGGCGCAACAACAAGCGCAACAACAGGCGCAGGCGCAACAACAAGCGCAGCAACAGCAGCAGCAACTGATACAGCAACAAGTGATTCTACCATTTGGTTTTTTTATCTTACATATTTCACAAAAGCACTGCGGTCACTGGTATGATCTTGTGGCCAGCTTATTTAGGGAACCTGGTGTCAGTTATTATTATGAACATTTGTCTTTTCACGCCACAATTACAGATGTAGTGCATAATGGTTTCCCATCGTTTTTCACGGAAACATACGAACGTGTGTATTTCAGTCAGTCTGGGTACAAAAAGTAGTGAGGCTGAGCATGACAAATACGAACTTCTCCGAGAAAACGATGGGAAACCATTATGCACTAGGTACATCTGTACACACTTACAATTACAATTTACAAATGACACATTACAAGTTTACAATTTTTACAATGCAGTGTATATTGCATTACGATACTTTGCCAACAATTTTTTTTGTAGCTTTGCACACATCTAGTTTTGTGGGATAAAACCCAGGTATATTTGCCGCAAATCGATAAGCATGGGTTTTTTCAATGTATGTTTATGCATAAACAATACTACTTCATATGCTTACACTATTTAAATGAATACGGGGTACCTCTCTTATTTATCTTTTTATAAGGTCAGAGGGGGCAAGTGCGCCCCCGGGATAAGTGAACCTTTCATCAATCATATCGAGATCTACAGATATTTCACAAATAACACTACCACACACCTTTATTTATGTCATTATGTGCAATAAACTATTGAGTATTGAGCATAACGACATTTTACATTCATGCAACAAACTAAAACAAGTTAATTGCATTGTTATTGATTTAAATGACTGAACGATGAATGAGGCGCACTTTCCCCGGTGGCGCACATACCCGAACTTACCTTATGGTATGTAATAAAAATAAACAATTTTGTCAGGTCCAAAGCGAGGCGGCAACTCTCGCCGCCATTCAGCAGCAGTATCTTCAACAGCAGCCGCAACTCAGGGTCATCAGCTCGGCCGTCGTGCAGCAGCTCAGGGCACAGGGGCTTTCTGTGAGTAAAGTTGGACAGAATATACAGAGTGTACCAAAATTGGGGTGTGAACCGACCAAGGGCATACCAGGCATCGTGTTCTGATAAGAAAGAAGTCATCATCATCATCAAATCAACCGAAAGACGTCCACTGCTGGACATAGGCCTCTCCCAAAGAGTGCCTTCATTGAGGGGTATATGCCATAATCGCCACGCTTGGCATGCGGGTTGGCGATCGCAGTACTTCCTCCGCACTCCCCCGGTGGACTTGGTCGTAGTTTTAGGACGTACCCGGGTGTCTTATCTATCAGTACACGATACCTGTTATGAATACAACGATACAAGAAACGCCTCTGAATTAATTTGGCAGTGGTCACCTAAAGTCAAAGGAATTCGGAAGGCGTAGCACGGTTGCCATCCTATCAGTTATCGCTGTGGATAAGACATCCGTCACGTTCTGACAAGTATGCGAGTGCGAGAGCATTATTAAATTTAGTTGCAATTACCAGACAGATATACCTAGTTGCAATTACAAGACTCCATCTTAAGGTAATACATATTTTTCAGATTAAGACCAGTAAAACTGAACAAGAACCGGAACCTGACATGCATTTAAAAATAATAGTATTTACACAAATACGTTTATTTTACAGGGAAATGAATTATCAGCGGCCATTGCGAACGCGGCAAACACCGTGCCCAATGGCATCCAAGTGCAGCAACCTCAGGTACCAACTTATTATTACTTATAATTAATCCTAGGGACATGGTTCTGTGTACAGTCGACGTCAAAGATTTGTATACATTTTTCGCCTTATTACAATGGAATAAGATGCAAAAGTGTCTTTTTAATCGAGTGTACCGGAATTTATTTGTTAATTGATCACTAGCATGTTTTTGTTTACTCAAAGGCAAGCATTCGGGGTGTAGACACTAAATAAAATAATCATTAATATTGTACTTTCTCGAAAAATGTAGACGAATGGAAAAAAAAGTAACAAAATTTACATAATCACAAAGTTATATTATAAGTGTTCAAAGTTTTAAGAGGCGGCTGTTCTGGCCCTTTTCCGCACAGCACACTTTCATATGAAACGATTGTCATTTACTATGACGCTCGAGGATAGTGACGTCACAATCTGCAAGCGCTTTCTTTCTAACAACCAACATTAAAACTGTTGTAGCTTCCTAACTTTTTGAAATATGTGAATAAGATTTTGGTCATTAGGCATATTTTTAGCCTCCTTTGAAGTAATAATAAATTATCAGTCTACACCCCTCTTCCTGCAATAGTACATTACGTAACTAGGGCGGTGAATTCGTGAATGCCCCAGATCGCAGGTGAACCTTCGGTTCGGGCCATAAATATGCGCTCTGGGGCTTTACGAATTACCGCCCGTGTTGAGTACAAATTTTACGTCTTCACCTGGCCACAATGCGAGTTTTCCCGCAAGCGCAGGGTGCAGTAAAACTCGCATTTTGGCCAGGTGTGACGTAAGTTTTGTTACGTCATTGATGGCTTCGGCCTCGCTAGCGCTCCCCCTGACAATAGTCATTAGACTGTCCTTTCTTTTTTGAAGTGATATACCAACATCTTGATTATATCATGATGTTCCATTTGGTGTTGATGTTGATTTTGATGTAATGTAGGGACACTTGGCCGGAAACAGGCTGGCAGTCGATCACTGTTCGCGTTCATTCAGCCCCATTCCATAAGGTAGGAGCTGGGGATGCTTTGATTTGAGTCGTACACGCCCCCTAGACAGAGACACGCTGATGCCTTCCGCCCACGACAAAAAGAGATGTAACACTCTTCGGGAATCGCTGTTTTGGACAAATTTCTATAAATACCTAACTCAGTGAAGTTTTATTAAAATTTCATAAAGTGAGATTTTAGATGAGATAAAATACCATAGTATTAACTTGATTGCGTTGTAAAATAATGTATCCTTTGAGTAGACTGAGTATAAAAAGGAAAATATAGACTCTTTGGTTTTTTTTTTATATCAGGGAAATTTTAAGCAATCATGTATCGATGAAATCAGATGAATAATCATATAGTCAGACCTTATTATTTCTTAATCTAGTCGGAACGGTGTTGCAAAGCACGCGATAATTTCCAATGCACCACCTTAAGTTTACTGTCCCAGCAGTGTTCCCCCATCACATTGTTCTTTTTCCTGCGGAACAGGCGGACATCATTAAGGTTGACATCCCTCAATTCCCTCTCCTACCGTTCCAGATGGTGACATTGCAGCAATTGCAGTCGCTGTTAGGGGGCAGTGTGGTGTCCAACGGCGAGGGCGCCACTTATCAGAATCAGCAGCTCCTGCAGATACACCCGCAACTCGTGCAGGTGAGATACAAAACTAATACAAACTAACTGTTCTCTGCCGAATTCCACCTTCCCGTAGTATCCCGTATACAAACGTAGTTACGCTCTCATTTTAAAACTACGTGTTGGATTTTGAAGAAACTTTGCATATACAATGACATTTTTCCGCAAACGCAACTTCACATATTTTTTTTCGTCTTTGTCGTTTTGAAACACGGTTCGAAAATATTAGCTCCGCGCTAATAGTCGCGATATTTTACTGGCAGTTATCATTTTGAGCTAGATTCAAAAGTGCCTTGAAGAAGCAGGAGGATACCCCATTAGCTGTGTACAGTCAGGTGCCAGGTAACCTTGGAGTCGGGTGAGTCTGTACAGTACAAGCCAGATCTCGGGGTCCTACACCTGATGAAGGAGCGTCGCAGCAGCTCCTGGCAACGTTGAGTGTCCTCTCAGCACCTCCAAGGCTCTATTTCGTTGCATAAATTTATCGTTTTGTCGCTAGCTTACTTGCCACGTATATAACCGTTATATTCATTCGAAATTTACAGTCCACTTATTAACATTTTTGGTGTTTTCACATGAAACGATTGTCATTTACCTACTAAGACGCTCGTGACACTGCGAGCATTTTCTCTCTCTAATAAGCAATATTAAAACTGACAATATTTCAAAGTATGTAATGACGCCTAAATCGAAAACCATTTCGGTAATTATGTTATCTGAACGTAATAAAGTAGTTTTCTGTGTTTTCTTCCTGCTCGCTTTTAAGAAAATCGCGAAAACGTATAAAAGTGGTTTTCACCGTGTGCGACGTCAGTATTATGGCTGTCATATGAAAGGTGTCCAAACTGCCATACAGAGTCGTAGTATTGACGTCATAATTTACTTACAACCTTCTGGAATTCGCTACTTTTCAATTTGATAGTTTTGAATGAAAATTACAATTAAGGGACAAATAAAAAAACACGTGTCGCTTAAAAAAACATTTTCTAGCGAACTAAATCATAAAATGGCCTACATGAAAATATGAAATGTTGTCAATTGAGGATTATTACCCGTATTGCAGCAACAAGCGGGCGGCATGTACGGCAGCTTCGTGGGCGGCGGCGTGCAGCCGCTGCAGGCCGTCACCGTGGACGGGCAGGAGGCGCTCTTCATCCCCGCGCAGCACTCGCAGGTAACCCATCCCTACATACAACAACCAAAATTCATATAAGTTTCTGACAAAAAAATAATTTGTGGTATAAACTTTTATTGCCGACTGTACTTTTCTGTGTACTATCATCAACTACTCATTGAGAGGATTCTAACGAGCCCAAACTCAACGGGGTTACGTCGGTACAGAAGGGCGAGCATGTCCTCTTGCTAGATCTGTATCATCTATTGATGCAATATTTCAACAGCTTTGTTATACGTGACACACCACTATCGCCTTATTTACCCGCTTAAAGTTGCGGCATAACACTTACCTTGACCGCTTGGGAGTAACCTCATCACTGAGTGCCAGAGCGCGTATCAATGCGATCCCAATTCATTAAATTCCAACCAATTTGTTACAGAACTTCTCCGGCATGGGCCAAGTGAGCCTCGTGAACGGTCAGCTGGTGAGGACACCAGTCCTGCCGGCTGGCTTCCTACAGAACGTTATGCATCTGCCCACTGGTGAGAAACACGCATTTGTAACCTCTTTACACAACACTTATAAGCGCGAGGATCCATACAAACGTGACGTTTTTTGTTTAAAACTTTATTCACAAAACTGTGTTATCTAAAGTAGGTTTTGTCCCTTTCGTTTCCCATAAGTCATAGCACGTAGAACCAATGGCCGTCGGGGCGGAAAGGTTCTCGAGTGGCGACCACGTACCGGAAGGCGCAGCGTGGGTAGGCCCCAAGGTGGACTGATGACCTGGTAAAGGTTGCGGGAATCCGCTGGATGCGGGTGGCGCAGGACCGGTCACTTTGGCACTCTCTAGGGGAGGCCTATGTCCAGCAGTGGACGTCTTTCGGCTGATATGATGATGATGATGATGAAACACAGTCGAAGTGAAACTTAATTTAATTGAAATGGCCTTGACGATGAATGGTTTTGAATAAGAGCATTACTTTATTGCGCAAATAAAAAAAAGTACAAGTAACGGGCCATATATTCAAGGCTCATTCGACGTTACTGTACCTAGAAATTTATCTTTCTCTTACTGTTACTGTATATTTCAGGTATTGATAAATGTGACTTTACGTTAGTCCGACCAATCTCTAATGGCACAAATAATGTAACTTAGGATTTAAGGGCCATTTACATGGTCACAACTCGTATGCGAGTTTTATTACATTTCGGTAGCCCGCAGCCCTGCAATGTAATGAAAATTGCATACGAATTGTTGCACCATGTAAATGGCCCATTTTGATGAAATTATACAACACTTTGAATGTGTTTTTATAAATGTTACATTAGTTGTTTCACTCTCTATACCTATTATTACTAAGTTTGTATGGATACTCGTACTGTATAGGACGTTAGAATAATGTACAAATACTGTATATCCTTATAAGCTTAACATTGTCAACTTGATCTTTGCTTCGGGATTGCTGTCTTATTTCATTTCATAGGCTTCGCTATTTAATAATTACACATCATCAAATTCATCAATGTAAATATTTCATTAGTTATTTTCTTGTACCATTCCATCAAAATCATGTAGTTATCACAGTCTGGATATGTAAGAGGCTCACATTATTTGTGAAATATTAGATGCATAGTTTATTTTCACCATTTATACACCTTTGTATTAGGTTTGAAAGAGACGTATGCTGGCTTTTTTGCATCAGAATTCACATAAAACGTTGTATAAATTCCACGTATCTGTGATACTTAACGATCAACTTTATTTCACAAATAATGTGGTGCATGTTTTACATTTCAATCGACCACTACGTACATCTTTGTACGGAATCTTAGACAATATTCCCATCCAAAAATGTAAACAAAACTCATTTTTATCAACCAATATATTCCTATATGTTTGTTAAGCTACGAAATCAAATGGATCAAAGCTATTAGAGGTGAACATTAATTACCTGGATTTATCATGGATGGGAGAATTGTCGGGTGCTCATTTCCCATTTCTACAGGGATTGTTCTAAAGTGTAGTTTTAACTTTTTACTTCAGAATTCGAAAATATGGTTATCCTACTCAAACTCATGATTTACTTTGCATTCATTTCTCATGTCCGCACTCTGACGAGTCGTAAAAAGCCACATAAGTAATTGCATAAAAAAACTAAGGACATATTTTATTTATGAATCCAAATCAGTACTGTGGTTTGAACTAAAACTAGTGCCTATGCCATAACTTGGGATTATGTGTCAAAGCGGACCTCGGGCTTCTTTAGGATGATGAAAATCAGTATTACAGTTCTAGAGAAAAGGAGGTACCGTATGTTTTCAAAGGACTTTATGACTTTTATACCACAGTTTTAAAAACTAATCGTGATACGTCAAACAGTAAATTGTAAGACATTATTTTAACAAAACGGGACCTAATCGCGATTAATTAATTTATTTGTTTACCTCTCTCGACGTTTCGGATGTGTCGCAACATCCGCTAGACGGGGGGAGTTGTCGTAGTACAATGGGTTAACTGTAAGATTCTGAAAGAAAAGTGAAAAGTACATTTTAGCGAATACGGCCCCGAGCATGTGTGCATGTAGCTTCAACCATACTAATCAGTGTTGCCACCCTCCCCGCTGCAGAGCAACAGGCCACCGTGACGATACCCGGCACTAACATATCGATACCGCTATCCGCCCTGACCGGGAACCAAATGATATCGATACCCAGCTCCAACATAATCCAGGGGCTGTCGATACCGACCAGTCAGGCGAGTCAGGCTATATCGATACCGTGTTCAGTGCCCGACAAGCCGAAGGATAAACAGGGCAGCCCTACGCATCAAGGTTTGTGGGACTTTACTAGGGTGGGAATTACTTTTGGCGAACATTACGAATGTAGGTCCAGTGGAGGATTACCATTGCGCAATATGAATACGGTATTTGACTAATTAATTAATAAACATCAGCTTCATTTTATGAACCGTCAAAAACGCTCCGTTAGTATGTAGTCTGTAGGGATTACTTGCTTGTGATGTCACAATCAAACGTCATCCTTATTGATAGTTTTACAAATTAAAAAAATCTTAAAAAAGCAAACAACAGTGAAAGATTGATACTTTCCGAGTATTTTCGCAATAGTTATCGTTGCTAATGAAAAAGCGGGTGCTGACAGCTGTCAGTCCATAGAAACTTGTCAAACATTCCATACATTCAGACTTTAACGAACACTGCTTACGATTACAGACGGTTTGGTGTAACTCACCCTTAGAAGACACGCGTACTTTAGCAGAATGTAAATGGGCTCACTAGCCAGTGAAACAAATTTCAAGATTTGAGTTTTTCTCTGAAATTCACGATGGCTAGCGTCAGGCCAACGCACAATTTCCTAGCACAGAACGTTGAGACAGATGCTGTTGCTTTCACATCCGCGCATATAATATGTTCAAAGTTGCAGGCAAACGTTTTTTCCACCCTAACCTTATCTATTCTATTCTTTCTCCCAAATGCTATATCATTGTTTTGCTGTAAAGGTTTTTCTTTGCTCGGTGTATTAATTTCCTCACCATCATTGCACATTCATTGTTACCATATGACTGTCAGCACAGCTTGAGCGAGCCACGGTATTCAGGCTTCTTGTATTTATTTCCTATAAGTTTACTGTACACTCTGTCAAGCTATTGTAGAGCTAAAATCATCCTCCCGATTGATAGGGCTGTAAATTACAAGTTGGTCCTCTCACTTGCACTTTAGTAAAGCTTCAATTAGTGGGAGCTAGACAGCGATTGGGAACGAGAGGTATAATGATATATGGCACGGTCAGGGTCTTTAATTGTTGGGCCATTTAGGTGTTAGCTAATTTCGGTTTTTAATAGCTTTGAAAGTCCAGTATAAAGTGAGCTATAAATGGCTCGACTATTAAAATCCTGATCCTGATTTTGGCGTTACAATAGTTTAATGAGGCGTTTAGTTTGCTTACAGACACTGTTTTTTTACACAACGTGGCTTAGTTGATGTTGATTTTGTAATTTATAAGATTAATTATAATTATGGTGACTAATTTCGGTGAAGGAAAACATCGCGAGGAAACCAGTGTAATCCCCATAAGGTCTAGTTTTCCCTCTGGGTTGGAAGGTCAGATGGCAGTCGCTTTTGTAAAACTAGTGCCTATGCCAAATCTTGGGATTAGGTGTCAAAGCGGACCGCAGGCTTCTTTAGGGGCATTACTATAATCTAATCTGCATCTTGGTTCAACAATGCTAAACATTGTAATACAATAGTTTTACCCAAGCGATTATTTTCTATTGATTTTTAAATTCCATTTAGGGTAAGTAATGTCAACTTTACCTGTCTTTTTATATGAAGAATGAGTTGAATTATTAGAATTGCTTGGAGTTGTTATTTTTTTAATTTTTGGTTCATAACATAAGCCCTAATAAAAAGAGAACATAATAGCAAAATTGATATACAGGCTGTATCAAAAATGTGTGTGATCCGATCAAGGGCATGTTCGGTAGCGTACTGCGATTCGCACCCCATTTTTGATACACTCTGTATAATTTTATTGTTGTAATAAATAATCATGGTTTTTTTCTGTATTACATATTTTCAGTCTACTCCTTTTATGGTTCACTATCCACTTAGGCGGATGTCACACTGCGCCGCGTCTCCGGACGGAGGTGCGGAGCTCGTTGTATGCAATTACCTCAGTTTGTATATAAATTTCGTATGATACGACACACTGCACTGCACCATCGTCCGACGAAATTTGTATGAAGCTCCGCGCCTCCGTCCGGAGATGCGGCGCAGTGTGACATCCGCCTTATGGTATAGGGAAAATTACCTCTCTATATCAACAGATGTAAGAGGTGCGTACTCGTAAAGTGATACTTCATAATTATCAGGAACATCACCATCACTCAAAATTCTTATAAAATCATAATCTGGAATTCTGTCTTAATTGAATAAAAGTGTTATCCATCACATGATTACGTGAGTTCCATCCGTTTTCCGCCCTTTAAGGCGCCGTAGGTTCAGCGAAGTCAAGCGAACAGAGTTTTTGAAACAATGTAATGCGATGGTTTATAATAATATGGTTTCAAAAAAATACGAATAGTAATCTTCAGGCTTTTCTGCAGGGAGGTCAGTGTATCGAAACATGATTAAGCAATTTTCGCTCGATACAAAAAAATCACGAACATAGGTCTAAAAGGGTCTAAAATACACTTAAAAAATTCGTCAACAAATTATGCACAAAAGCTAAAAATATTAAAATGGCTTCTAAAAATAAGCAATATCATGTTTGAGAGAACTCAGTGAAATAATTTATTATTTATTAATTTAAACGGGCAAAAAATTAAAATTACAAAACATGATATCCGCGCTCCCGAGCACACTTCCATCTCACTCACGCTTATGCTCAGTGCGAGGGAGAGAAGACCATGAACCTACGGCGCCTTAATGATAAGGTGTATGACCAGGTGGCGGCGTGGCGGTCCGCGGCGGCGTGGGCGTGGGCGTGGGCGTGGGCGTGGGCGGCATGAACATGGTGCCCGTGCAGGTGCCCGTGAGCATGGCCAACGGGCACACGGTGTACCAGACCGTGCACCTGCCCGTGCACGCGCCGCAGCACCTGCAGATCATACCGCAGCTGCAGCAGGTGAGCACCTCACCCAACGCGACCACTCGGCGGTAGCGCATTAGTCAAAAGCCGGTCAGATGCGACGACAGCCGAGCGCATCCGCGGGGAGCCGTCCGGCCGCAAATTAAATAAAATATGAACTTTGGCAACCTGTCAAATAGATAGATTATTTATTTATTTGACATTTGGGTCGTTCTTCTATTTTACCGACAATCAATAGCCTGTCCCTTACCCACATTCTGCGAGTCATTTGAGTATTGGTTGTTATGTTTTATTCATAAATGTACCTCGTTGTTCCTATTATACAAATTTTGTACTACATCATTCTTTAACTTCTCTAACCTGTAACTCTTATTATAAACTTATATTTTTGTAGAATACTGTGACTGAGTGTTAAGTTCCGTTTTTTGACAATGCTATGACCGAAACTGTGACACAGCGTTGTCTAAAAACCGGCCAAGTGCGAATCGGACTCGCGCAAGATGGGTTCCGGACCATTATCTATAAAAACAGTTAAAAAAAGTTAGTTGTATGGGAGCCCCCCTTAAATATTTATTTAATTTTGTTTTCATTATTTGTTGTTATAGCGGCAACAGAAATACATAATCTGTGAAAATATCAACTGTGTAGCTATCAAGGTTCTTGAGCTACAGCCTGGTGACAGACAGACAGATGGACAGTGAAGTCTTAGTAATAGGGTCCCGTTTTTACCCTTTGGGTACGGAACTCTAGAAACGAATTAAGAGAAAAATTAAAGGAAACATTACATAATGCCAATAAAAAATGCAACTATATTTTATTGGCATTTGGTAACCTTGAATAAATATACTTCTATCAAAATGTATGGCATTGTTGCTAAAAAAGAAGAACGACCCATTTTGCAACAAACAAAATAAAAAAATACATAAAAAGAAACAGAGAGAACAAAGCTAAAAGAACAGATAAAACAATTATGTAAAGAAAACATAATTATATTTATAAATAAAATACGCTCTGGCGCGCTCTGGCCCCGCCCGTTCGGTGAGAATCTTACATTATCTGTATTACATTAATATATCTGTACTTTTCAGGGTGCCCAACAATATCTGAGCAGCCTAACACCTTGATTAATACACTCGTGTTCGGAGATTTATGTGTTGTTTTCTGACTATTTGTATTTTTCTCTAGATGCAAGCGCAACCACAAATGGCGAATGTACTCACGCCATCGGGACAAATTCAGCAGATTCAGATAGCCTCGTTAGCTAATGTGCAGGTAAATTAAATTAAACTATTGTGTATTGTTGTAATTGTACCTGTGACATTTCATTCAATAGATATTTATCATTTGACGATCGTTTAATAAATTCGTGTAAATTTAATGTAAATCTATTTTATGAAATAAAGAATTCTAAATCTATTGCTAAATAAATTAAGGTAATTTTAATTACCAGAAATATTCGAAAATAACTATACGTCGTTCCATATAACATACGATTTTTTACGTCACACCTGGCCATAATGCGAGTTTTACTGCACGCTGCGCGTACGGGAAAACTCGCATTGTGGCGAGGTGAAGACGTAAAATTTTGTACTCAACACGGGCGGTAATTCGTAAAGCCCCAGAGCGCATAATTATGGCCCTCACCTTCGGTTCGGGCCACAAACACCTGCGATCTGGGGCATTCACGAATTCACCGCCCTAGTTACGTAATGTACTATTACATTTTTGTTCGTATATTTGCTGGGGGTATCGAAGTAAAATATGGTACTAGTTTTACTTATTCTGATTATTATGTGCTTTTCATAATAATGCAAATGTTTTGGGTTCAATCAACTATTTCTTGTTACTCTGTCCGGTTAGCCAGGAGACAATAATGCACAGTAAGGCCCTAGCACACGGCGTATTTTAAACGGGCAGACGCACAGATGACGCGCGTATACGCGCTTCAAGCGAGATTCGAACGCAACCTTGTAACCTAAGCACACGGTGCGATCGTGAACCGCGCGTCACTGCGCGTATACGCGCGTATACAGCGATACAGACGCGCTGTAGCCGCTCGTACCTTCAATCGCAAATCGGAGCATCTACGGCGCAGACGACGCGCGTTCCTGAAACGCGCGTCGTCTGCGCGTTTAAAATAGGCCGTGTGCTAGGGGCCTAAATGTTAAAAATTGGACTTCTTATATTCACTTAGATGATGATCCACCAAAAAGAAGGTTAAAAATGACAAGAAAACCCCACTTTTCTTTAGATAAAATTGCAGTTTTAATAAGTGACCCAGGAGACGAAACCATGGCAACAAGTTGCATGAATGAGATGAAAATGGTTTTCCTTAAGTCGCATACCGATAAACGCGTGGTTGTCAAATATTATATGAATTAAGGTATAAATAAAAATGAAATCTCACCCAGTGTGCTGTACTTTTGTGAGGGAAATTTAATGAACATATTTTTATTGTCCAAGGTATTTATAGCGAACCAAAGTTTTACAAACGAAAACTTTATTAAAAATTTAAAGATATTCTCAAATTAACTTTAGTAAACACCACATAATGTTATTTATATAACTCTTAATTGTCACTTCAATGCTTCAACATTTTGTTTGTTTTAACAGCAGAATGGGGCAGGGCAAGCCACGGCCAGCGCGGGGCAAACACCTGGGACAATCACGCTACAGGTAACAGTAACTTAAACTATTTGAAAAATAAGTAACATGTTTAAAAAGTTACATGTTTCTAAAACTTTCGTCAGGGGGACCTGTTGTACAGTGGTATACAGTCTCTAAGGTAAAAGTAATAAACACTTGCTTCACTTTGCCCAAAGATACGATGCCACTGGTAACTCGTAAATATCTATTCCTTTTCACCGCCAAAGACCATTCTCGTCATCGATTCGTGCCCCTGACGCCAGAGCCATAAAATGAATGTAATAACACCAAACATTAAAGTTTGAGAAGTGGTCTTTATTGATTTTTGGACGGTCGTCATTTGACGTCGGTGGCGTCCGTGGTACGGCGTGTCACTACGTCTACTGGCGGTCAATAGGTTAATTCGCAGTCAATAGGTACAGCAGGTACAGTCGCCATCAGATATGTCGTAGCGGCCAAAGTGCTCACAAATATCTGAACACGTCTCTATTGTCCGATATATCTGATGGCGACTGTACCAATGACATGTGTTTCACACTTCCAATAACCTTTAATTAAGGCAATTAAACAAATCTCGTTTCCTCCCGCTGCTTGGAATCTGGTAACGTATAAAGGCGGTGCAAAACCCCATGCAGGCAGACACCACGGTACAGCAGCAGCCATCGCAAGCTATAATCACGAGCACGCCCACGGGACAGCAGGTCACCGTCATACCGGCATCGAATAACGTGCGCCCCCCTAATGTTGTCCAGGTATCCTTTAGGCACTCGGCTGTATAACCCCATGCGGGCAGGCACCACGGACAGCAGCAGCCATCGCAAGCTATAATCACGAGCACGCCCACGGGACAGCAGGTCACCGTCATACCAGCATCGAATGACGTGCGCCCCCCTAATGTTGTCCAGGTATCCTTTAGGCACTCGGCTGTATAACCCCATGCGGGCAGGCACCACGGACAGCAGCAGCCATCGCAAGCTATAATCACGAGCACGCCCACGGGACAGCAGGTCACCGTCATACCGGCATCGAATAACGTGCGCCCCCCTAATGTTGTCCAGGTATCCTTTAGGCACTCGGCTGTATAACCCCATGCGGGCAGGCACCACGGACAGCAGCAGCCATCGCAAGCTATAATCACGAGCACGCCCACGGGACAGCAGGTCACCGTCATACCAGCATCGAATGACGTGCGCCCCCCTAATGTTGTCCAGGTATCCTTTAGGCACTCGGCTGTATAACCCCATGCGGGCAGGCACCACGGACAGCAGCAGCCATCGTAAGCTATAATCACGAGCACGCCCACGGGACAGCAGGTCACCGTCATACCGGCATCGAATAACGTGCGCCCCCCTAATGTTGTCCAGGTATCCTTTAGGCACTCGGCTGTATAACCCCATGTGAGCAGGCACCACGGACAGCAGCAGCCATCGCAAGCTATAATCACGAGCACGCCCACGGGACAGCAGGTCACCGTCATACCGGCATCGAATAACGTGCGTCCCCTTAATGTTGTCCAGGTATCCTTTAGGCACTCGGCTGTATAACCCCATGCGGGCAGGCACCACGGACAGCAGCAGCTATCGCAAGCTATAATCACGAGCACGCCCACGGGACAGCAGGTCACCGTCATACCGGCATCGAATAACGTGCGCCCCCCTAATTTTGTCCAGGTATCCTTTAGGCACTCGGCTGCATCTCAACTCTGTATACGACACGCTCCCATATGTGCGTTTTAGCATCGTATCTCTTACGAAAACCCCTTTAAGCAGCAGGTCTAGTCTCATAACTCAATTCTTAACTCATTTTCGGTTGTTCTACACAGGTGCCAACGTTAGGAGTGGGCGGTATCGGCGGAGCCGTGCAGCTGGTCCCAGCGCTGGGCTTGCCCGGCGTGCAGATAGCACAGCTCCCCCAGGCGCAGCCGCAACCGCAGCCTGTCATTGGTAGGTATTTTGGTTTCAGGGAGTTTTTCTTTTCAGGTTACTAATTTGACTTCGCTCGGTCTCCATGCTATGTAAAGTATTATAACTACACAATTTTTGATGCTCTTTTTCAATAGTTGCTGTCGACAGTTATTTCTTGCTCTATCAGTCGCAAACGAGGCTGAGCTTAAGTTTTTTAGAATTTGGGAAGTGTGGGTTAACGGTAAGACTCGACTACATTATCTTCGTTATATGTAGAATATCTGACGGAACTATCTTCATATCCTTGGGGCAGGTTTCAACGACCACGACCGCTCTTTACAGGAGCGCTATCGCGAAACTAAAACGAATTTCGTTCGAGTATCACCGTCTGTCGCTCGAGTATGCAAGTGCGAAATTTATTTATTTATCGTATGGCGGTTACACACTGGTTATGCATATATACATTTGCAATTAAAGATGAAAATTTACAATTCTGCAGATAAAAGCTCGCTTCCTTTGTCAGGGGGCCTAGACAAGGTTACAATCGACAAGCGCTAACGCCAATAGAAAACTTATAAAATGTATGGGAATGACAGATGTTAACGAAAAGTGTTTCGTTGGCATCTGTCATTCCCATACATTTAAGTATTTTATATTTGCGTGAGCGCTTGCCGATTGTAACCTTGTCTACGGTTCCTGGTGTTTAAAGTCCTCAGCTGATCCGTTGTATCTGGTGATATTATGCTGCTGGGATTCCCTTTGTTTCATTCACCTGGCAACCGTACTGTCTTTTCCAAGATATCACGGTTCTAAATACTGATTTGCCATACGATAAATTAATAAATCCACACTTCGCTATCCTTCCACGCTGGGTCGTATGTATGAAAAGTTTTAGCTGGCGGGTTTGGAGATTTAAGGCGGGTGTTATAAATACTACACAGGTCTTCATGAATGGGCAGCAGGGTATTTCCGGACATTTTGGTGAGTTCCCGCGTTAGGCATTTTTGTCTGCGGATGTCCGGTGGTGATGTTACTGAGGACGGTTAACCAATGGGTAGGTTTAGGCAGGATGCAGCCTGATATAATCCGCATTGTGTGATTGAGCTCAACATATACTCTGGCCACGTGTGCACTGTTCATCCACACAGGTGCACAGTATTCTGCCGTCGAGTAGACGAATGCCATAGCAGTAGTCTTTAGGCAGCTAGCACTGGCACCCCATGATGTGCCTGTTATTTTTTTTTACACTGCATTTGAACATATCAAAAAAGAATAAAACTAGGTAAATACATCACACTAAACTATAGATAGGTACAAAATAAATAATTATCAAACATCTTAAGAGTACATACAAAATTTATATTATAATATAAAGTGAACAAAATTTCAGATGTTAACCCAAAAAAGAAAATGTTAAAATTAAATCATAATGATTTCACGTACAAAAAAAATGATATTAGTATACTGTTACATCACAAAGTCAAACAAAATTAAGTAAAACAAGTCAAAATTATTCTAATGTCAGTGATTTATCTAAAAAATACATACGTCAAAAAAGAACAAAAAAATAAACATCAAACGAACGAACATCTCGGTAAGACCGGTAAACGACGCAGGAAGCTATCATCTCAAATTCATCATCCTTAAATACAGAATTTAAGAATTTTTTACTTGAGTAACTACAACATTTACCGATGGCTTGAAAGAACCGAGCCTTATTCTGGTTAGTAATTACTTGATAAAGTAAGCGCGATGATTATTTTGCAGTTTTAAAATGGTGTTCCAAGAAATCGCGTGACGGACAAAGTAAAAAAAAAATATATCAGAAAAAGAGACTTGAGAAACTTAGAAAGTATTTAATATTATATTGGGATGTATAGAATTATTCGTTTTTAACCTTTAGCAAACGAATTCCTGTATTGAATTTGTAACAAAAAATACATTTGTGTAAAAAATCTGTAACTTTATGAGTATGAAACCAGATTTAAAAAATCTTCCTTTTTATTAAATCTGCACGTCTATCATGGGACGGCTGCGACATACTCTCGATTTTTCTCGCACTATGCCTCTTGTTCTAAGTGTTCTAATAAGAAAGAGACGGATAGTTCGAGAAAAATCGAGAGAGCCCGCGCGCCGCCGCGTGATAGCCGTGCTGTTTTAAGTAAACAAATTCTAAATTGATTGCGGCATGCCAGTGCCAATACCGTTTATAATAAGGCCAGCCACACAATGGCGCGGCCTGCGGTGGCGGACAATAGTTTTGACAGCGGCGGCCAAGTTTACTATTGTCCGCCGCGCCCAGGCCGCGCTTTTGTGTGGCAGGCATAATGTTAAAATCAATATCACATCCGAATAGCCAACATTACAAAAAGAAACGAGATGCCATTTGAAGCTTTATTATTGTCTATGGCAACACCGGCCAACTGTCAACGTAGCGTCTGTCAGATTGACGACATTTACGTAGCCAATCGAGTTATAGTTGGCTGCGCGATCTCACTAGTAATTTAATGAAAAAGGGTGTATATTGTCAATACAGGACTCAAATAGTATTGTATTCAGTGTTTATAAAGTGTGTCTATTGAAGAGGGATAGTAATATAATGAATATGGGGCCTGACGGAATAAAAGTGGAGCCTAAGGATGAGCCTCTCTCCGACGATGAAGACCCGCTCTTTGTTGATTGTGGTAATGGTAAATTGTTTTACAGTACATATAGCGCATACTTTCAGCATACTTTCCCGCACTAGTGCTGAAAAGAGCACTTTCCGTGCATATGTCGGAACTTTAAAGAGCCATACATACAGTAAAACGTTGTACGATACACGTGCGAATAGGTAATTCGCAACTTGTGTCGATTTAAAACTCGTTGAGAATTTCCCATTTTCGCCACTTGTATCGTAAATAACTATTACCGTGTGTTGTAAGGGACCAAGTTGGGGTGTAGCGAAGGGCAGTCAGGACTTTCAAAATTTAAAAAAAACCCTGACAGATGTTATCATGCAGAACCCATCAAAATAAGCATAAAACGTCAAACAAACTTTTCTCTGAGGAAAACCAATGCTGAGATAATGGTGTAAAAGCTTCAAGTTTTCAAAGGATGTTTTGTAGGCTGACTCACTCGCAGCTTTGCTCCCGCTTTCGTCTTCGAGGTTATTTTTATTATAAAAGAGCGGATAAACTTGTTTTCTTGTTTTATATTGACCACTCTTCGCTACACTCTGACTGACCAAGTGGAGGCGATTCAGTGAAAAGTTGGATAATTATTAACGTTCTTTGAGCTTTGAATAAATGGGAAATGTGCCACATGTATGGAGTACTTTGTCAATTTATGTTAGTTTTTTATGCAGATGCATCAATGCACCTATTTTTTACACAAATTATAAGGTTGCTCAAAAAAACTTAGATTCTTTCCAGGTTTTTGAAAATTTCAGTTTTTATTTGAAAATTGTTTTACCACAACAATACATTTGCTTAAGCATCTTAGTATGCACAAATGAGAAGGTTAAGGTTTGAAATGAGAGTCAAATAGGCTAATTATAACTTTTGCTTAATAGTTCAGTTGTTTATTAATTGATAAAACTTAAGCTTGTATACCCAGGTATACATCCCATATTGCGGGAAACTGGGATTTCTGTAAATTAATTCTTATACAATGCAAATGACTGCACATTAATACTGCCTGCCTATGTGGTTCTGCCTATTAAACACAAACGGAGCCATGCATGGGATGTCCCACTAAATTTATTTAAAATCGAGTGTGAATCATATAAAGTCAAAACTCTCAAATTTTATCTCTTTTTCATATATTATATAGATAAAGGACCATGTTAATGGCATTGGCATGTCAAATAATGTTTAATAAAGTATGTTTTCTTTTACTCTCTCCATGCATATCAGTGAAATAAGAGAAGAAACTAAAAATAAATATGGTCAATCTGGAATTGCAGGGCAGCAAATCCAACAGGACCCAAATGAGCCGGGTAAATGGCAGCTAGTCACGGTCAGCAGCAACAGCAACAACAGTAACAACGGCAACAATAGTGGCAACAACTCGGGCACCGAGTGTGAGAATGGCAAGCAGCGGGCGGCCAGCCCCAGCGGGAAGAGGATGATGAAGAGGGTCGCGTGCACGTGCCCCAACTGTGATCAAGGGGAGAAGTAAGTTGTACATGGACTATTCAAGTGCATTTTTGCATTTCAATTGCTAGCATTACGAGTATGGTCTTAGGAAATAAAAGTCTTGGGCTCTTTATAATTTCTCTTCTTAGTGTTTATCTAACATGATTATTATTTTTTTCATCTTAGCTTGATTCTCCATACAAACGTAGTTACGCTCTCATTTTAAAACTACGTGTTGAATTGTAACGAAACTTTGCATGTACAATGACATGAGGTATATCCAGTTCTGGATGACTTCATCAAATTTATTGGAAACAGACATTTGATCAAATATTACGAACGACATTTAGTTAAAAACGCCTTCGCAAATAGTATAAAAACTTGAACCAAGATATGGGACAAGTGAAATGGGCCTCCGGCAAATAAATTTGATTTAAATATTTACAATAACATACAATGCAAATACTCTTTATTGCACACCTTAAAAAATGAATCAAATAGACCTAAAAACTGTAAATAAAAATGTTAACAAGAGGCTATCTTATGGCTAAAGAACGATCTCTTCCAGACAACCTTTAGGTAGCGGAGAAAGAGCAACAAGAAACTACAAAATATATAATATACACATTGGAAAAATATCTTGGTTAATTGAAATACCACCAGTGCCGGTTTAGCACTACCAGCGCCCCGGGCGAGATTTCTAGGGTGCCCCCTAACTCAATGAGCGTGCCCCTTTATGTCCGGCGCCCTGGGCGGTCGCCCCACTGCGCCCTACCCTAAAGCCGCTACTGAATATAACGCGCGCAGATAAACTAGGATCTGAAATAGAATAGGGTGTGAGCGAGATAGCATGCGAGCGGGACGCCATTTTCAGATCCATTCTTTATCTGCGCGCGTTATACCACTCGTTATTCACAATTGTAATATGTGTACAGCCGCCTAGTGGACCGCAAGAAGCAGCACGTGTGCCACATCGCGGGCTGCAACAAGGTGTACGGCAAGACGTCGCACCTGCGCGCGCATCTGCGCTGGCACACCGGCGAGCGGCCCTTCCTCTGCAACTGGCTCTTCTGCGGGAAGAGGTACACTCTTTACAGTTAGAGGATTCCTCACGCGTTTTACCTGATCATTACGATCTATCTTGAATAGGCTGTTACTGAACCAGTGAGCAGTCAGCAACCTCAGGTTGTTCTTACCCAGTTGGTTCTTCTGTGATCCATACCTCCTATCATCATCTTTGTCTGTCTACATCCAGATGCTTCCCTCCATTCTCTCCCCTTCGTGTTCTTTTAGCCTTTCTCTGACCCCCTTTGTGATTTGAGCCGAGAAAGGAAGGACCGGTTCTGCGATACCGTAAAGCTTGAGATTCAAATTAGCATATAAACTATAATAGGGGTGTAGACACTAAATAAAATAATCAATGTCATATTTTCTCGAAAAAGTATTAAAAAGTAGTCAAATGGAGAAAAAATCAACGCAAGAGGTTAAATTATCACGAAGAAGTGTAACAAGTCTTATGAAGAGGTATGTTCTGTCCCTTTTTCGCAAAACGCAACTTCGTATGAAACGATGACGCTTGAAGACTGTGACGTCACTAATAGACAGCAACGTGCCGCGCTCCGTCGACGCGGCCACCCGACAGCATCCCATAATATGACGTCACACACTGTTTGCGTTTTCTCTCTAACAAGCAATATTAAAACTAGCTTCGTAATTCTTTGAGATATCTGAATGGGATTTTCGTCACTAGGCATATTTTTTGCGTTCTTTCTTTTGGAGTAATAATAATTTTCGGGTCTACACCCGTACTGAGTATTTCGTTCCCTTATAACACAATGCACGTTCCAGGTTCACACGGTCGGACGAGTTGCAGCGGCACCGGCGCACGCACACGGGCGAGAAGCGGTTCGAGTGTCCCGAGTGCAGCAAGCGGTTCATGCGCTCCGACCACCTCGCCAAGCACGTGCGCATACACACCAAGAATCGCATCACAGTAAGTCACGACTCATAAACTCATAAATCATGTCATAAGCTATTTTTTTTGACGCGGTTCGTGAGCAGCAGCCTGAGGGGCTTTAGCTGCGGGTCTTGTCTGGCCTGTGGGTCGCCCTATGGGGCCCTAGGTGCGCGGGCGCCTCGAGGCAGTGTAGGAATCTAATCGTGTGTGGAAGTTACATTTAAATTGTTGTTATTAGCAAATCTAGTGTGAAGTGTGTGTAGGAGTGGTTCATCACCCCGGTGGAAACCCCGATCAGACGGTCAATAACGAAATTTTCAGGGTGGATGGAGGACCTCAAGTGTCTTACTCAACTTGCTATGGAGTACTTGAAGAGGACAAATCTAAATCTTGATTTCGTTTGCGTGAACGTGAACCCTGGATAAAGCTATCTTATATTTTAATCCCGGTTATGAACTTTCTTCTTGTAAAATTTCATCCAAATTGGTTGAACCGTTTAAGCGTCATTGAGTAACAAACATCGAAACATCCAACCATCCAAACTTTCGCATTTATAATATTAGTAGGATGGTAGGATTACGAGGAGGATATTCGAAATATTACATGGCGTCATTTTTAAATTAAATAATATAATGAGTAATCTCAATACTGTAAAAAAACAAGCTCATTTATACCATTTCCATTGATATCAGCTGCCACCTCCTATTTTCGATATTCTCAAACCAGCCTCCATGAAACATTTTGTACGCCCGAGCCCAGCTAATGGATTCCGCGTTCGTCTGGCATAGATCCGTTGAACACTGCATTAGTACAACTTCTAATTCCAAATCCACCATTCCAGGAGGTAGCAACATCAACACAGTCCATGTACTCGGACTCTGGCGACGACAGCTGCGACGACAAGATGATGCTGACCATAGAGACCATCCATCCGGAAGGCGACGGCGAGGAGAAACAACTGGTCATGATCCGTCCGGGGGGGAAGATAGACACGGACCATGGGGACAGCTAGGACGAGGACAGCGACGCGTAGACGTCGCTGTGAAGTGATTGTGAAGTGAGAATTATGTAGTCTGACAGGGAGAAATTATGATAGTTGTGGACATACAGTGGAACCAGGGCCTATATGTTTTTGTTGGATATCGGATAACCCTTCTGGCAGAGGCGTCTACCTATGGTGCAGGGTGTGCGTTGCGCACGGGCGCAGCGGTCCTAGAGGGCGCCGAGCGCCGCCCGTTACCATTCTATTTTGACCGCGCGCTTACTAGGGGGTGCTAGAGTAATGTTTGCACACAGGCGCTACATGGGCTAGAGACGCGTCTGCCTTCTGGTTTTGCTTGGATACGAGCCATTAGACTGAGAGACCCAAAAGAAACGGCAGGTGATCCAGTCAGCAAGGGATACCCTGTGACAGCGGGGGTAGACATGGCTGTGAAGTAAGACATGTATTCTTTGCTGGCTGGGAGAAGAGATGAGATTATGGTAGTTGTGGACTGGCAGTGGTACCTTTTAAGTGTCTTAGACCATAAGGGCCGAAGGGAACAGCTGGTGATGATCCTGGCGGCAAGATGCTGAGGACAGTGGTTTGACAGGCGTAGGAGTAGCAGACTAAGGCACTTGTCCCACCGAAGGCGAGGAGCGAGTACTCGCTACTCGCCGGCGGTGGGACAAGTGCCTAAGCCACGGGCTACTGGATTTGAAGGGTGTTTGCCTAGGAAAGGTTTGCCACACCTACAATTGGACTGAATTTTATTGGTTGTCATGTCATGTAAGTGCAAGAGAAAGTGAGAATAATTTTAGTGACAACTGAGGGGTCATATCGAAATGGGAAGCCCAGGGTCTCGTTGTTATTAGATTGGTACAGTTCCTCCGCCGCCAAAGTAGACAAATATTTCGGTACACTTCTTTATTACTGTAAGAATATTATGTTTTTTACCATAAATTCGGTTACTACTAACTAACTATCCCATGCTGACACCACCGTGTCACGGCCAGTATACAAAACACAGGAGGCAAGTACGATCGCGTTGTCAAATAAGAAAGACGGCTCTCAATATAGCATCTAGCCCAGCAGGTATGCCAGTGGTTTCCTAACCTTTCTAGTTTCGTTATACAATTGGCAGATTTTTAAATATATGGACAGATAACGAATAGGTATATTTTAGAGATGGCACGACTATGGATTTCACCGACAAGCCGACTAATCGGCGCTGATGTGGCCGATCAATCGCTGACTATTCGCCGACTATAAATGTATGTATGTAAGCACTTTATTGTACACAATAACAGGTTAAAGAATATACATGTCACACAGTAGATTAAAGTACAAAGGCGAACTTATCCCTATAAGGGATCTCTTTCAGATAACCTTTGAGCAATGCAAATGTGGCCGAATAGTCTGCTTTCCCGACTAGTCGGTACATCTCTAGTATATATATATCTATCGTCCAAACGTAAGAAATAACTTTGTAATTATCCTCGGGTTCGGAACCCCTGCCGTACACAATCAACGTTGATGCAGGGATAGTGAGCGTTATATAAATAACAGCCAGTCTCCCAAATTTCTGAATAAAATAGATACATGTCTGTCCGTCACTGGCACTGAATGTGTAACTAAGTGCAAATTGGCATTTTGGTGTTGCTAGCATAATATATGTTAGGAAATGAAAAGGCATTATTATTTATTGTAGATTAGTATTAATGTTATATTATAGCAAACATCACAATGAAGTGGAATTCTCACGTACCTGTAATAAGTGGGTCAATATAAAATCTGGAATTAAGGCCTAAAGAAAAAAATAAGGAAATCAAGGTGTGTTATGTATTCCAATTATATAATTATGCTAATAATATTATTCACAGTGCAATTAAGTCCAATTTCTGTTTGATAACAAATGAAGAACCGCTTCAAACTAAAAGTAACCGATATAAATTGTGTACTTTTGGTGTGACATGCTTTTTCGTTTCTAGTTAGAATGTGTCGTGTATGTAGCATAATTTCGAGTCCAAAGGCTTTTTATTGGTGTTTCAATAAATGAAGCAAGCCTTCTATTTAATCCTCAAAAACTTTTTCTAGAATTTCGTTAAAATACTATGCTGGATCTGAGGCTTTCATGTCAGATATAAACTGTCTACTTACCTTTCCATGACAATGCCAAATTTTTACTCTTAAATTGGTTATTTTGCTCAAAGTAAAAATGCTTTAACAATAAAATGTTTGATCTATAACCCTGGTACCCTTTTAACTTCCAGTCATAATTGGCGACACTGGCGCCTTTAAACTTGTCATATTGTAACTTGTTGCTTCGTGGCGTGCCACTGCAGTTAACACAAAGCATTAACTGATATATGGTATACCATACCATCATCAACATTTTAAATATTTTACAGTGATTAAGTATTAAGTAAGCCATAATTAGAGATTGTTTTAATAAATGTGACCCATTATCATTATATTTTTTTATTTTTTCTCACGCGAGTTTCCTGGATAAATTGTTTCCAATTGCCACTATTGTACCATTTTAATTCTATAATTTATCGATCTTCTCAATCTTAATTCCATTTTATACCATGCAATTTTAATTTGAAATAATACTAACTTGTAAGCATTTTAAATTTGGATAAGATTGTATATAAAGATATGATTGTAAATATTATGTAATTACTGTTAATTATAAGTAAAGTGCGGGGCTAATCCGTCAGAGGGTAATACTCACAACTCCCGTTTTAAAATTAATTCCTATGTAAAATACATGGCAATGAATGACAATGCTAATAGAAATTAAAGACTGAGAAAGGAAGAAAAGAAAAAACATATTTTTTTCAGAATGGTAAAAGTTTGATGTAACCCCCCATACGGAATAGCCCCCGCTTGACAGTATTTGTTGTAAATATTTGGTAGTTTTAATACTATTTAACCACATTGATGTGTATAGCGATTTCGACAGCCTTTGAGACAGCGAGGTTTGTGGTAGGCTCGAGTCGTATGTATTGAAGGGTCTTCTTCAAATTGATACACCTATTAACGTGTAGTGTTGTAAGCCCACTCTTTGTGATTGTTGATTGTAATTGAAACTGCCGCGTAAGGAGTGTTAGGATGTGTCCACCTGCGAGGCGAGGATTGACTTGAAATGTTATATGACCCGGCCGTAAAATCTGTCATTCTTTAGAAAAATATCTTAGCACAAGGTAATAAGGGCCCTTTTTCCAAGCACGAAATAAGAATGTATTTTTTTGGATCGTTGCATGGTTAGTTAATTAAAAAGAAATGAGAAGTTTAGCTTAACTTCTGGTAGCCCTGGTCATATGAAATTTCAATTTGAACAGGAAAATCACCTTTAAATGGTTGTAATAGCTTTATTACCTACAATGTATCGCTTTGGATGAATTCATGCGTCTATGACACTGAGTTTCGGGTAAAGATATGTATTCGTACAGTACAGTCTGCAACAGATATCTAATGCTCTTCTGTGTATCTCATGCTGACTGTATCTGAACTGAAGTACTAATTGTCACATTGAAGCACTGTGGGGTCCAAAACTGTAAATAATTTGTATATCTGTTATATAGTGTATATTAGCTGTATTATGTCTGTAAATAATTTTATCGTTGAACCATTTTAAATTAAATATTTTTACACAATTTATCAGTTTTATTTTTACCAAATTATTGTTACTTATTCACTATGTAAGTTTAATCACTAGGCGTGGATTTTATGGACGGGTCCAAGAGGCAGTTTTCACAGCCTGCATTACAAAAATATTGTCTCAGATCGCGCGTATTTGACTGAGGCTTTCTTAATTACCGCCCGTGGGGGGTCAACCTTTGAGGTTAACCTTTTCTTTGGCTGGCTGCAGCTACGTATCGCACTGGGGAGAATGTTATTCAAACGCGCTAATGCGCCGCACCTCGCCCGTCACGGCTAACGAATCTAGATCTCCGATTACGCTTAGTTACTAAGACTCGCGGTGTCAAGATAATATTTGTGCTTGAACGGTGAATTGAGGTTCATACAAGATACAGAATAGCGAGGCGGCAGACGACTGATAGCACAAGCACTTTATTTTCATTAGTATGGAAAAAATGGTAATTTGGAAATAGTTCATAAGAGCAGCATTTTTGTGTGTAACTGATACAAGTGATATATTATCATTTTATTATGTAGACTCAAAATACACCAAAATATTAGTCATCAAAAAAACGATATTTAACCAATTCCTGAATAAAGAGGAAACATTAATAGATATTTAAATTTTTGTTTTGGTTAATTTACAGGAGCTCTTCAAGAATAATAAATAAATCACACAAAAAACATAATGGATGTGTCATTTATTTTTATATATTTACTTCCCGATGGAAATTTTGGTGGATTCTTGGATAAGGCATCTTAGAATAACATTTGAAAATTAAACAAACAATTAAAACGCTGTTATAAATTAATGTTTGAAAAAAACGTAATTTTCCTGGGGTATGAGGGTAGACACGAACGAAGTTGTTCATGTATCTCCCTTTCCGTCCCACTTTCTAGTTCGAGCGACAAAGACAAATACACGAAGTTCGTTTTCGTTTCGCGGTACCCTCTCGCGTGTCCGAACCGAGTGGGACGGCGATATCAGCGGTCCGGGACATCCATAGTTGACTGCTAAAATGTGAACAGTCACCAGCATTATTATTTGCCATGATGTGCCAAATGCCGTACAGTAAGTCTAGGCTTGTGGCTCAAGACCCCCTAGCACACTAAGTTTATGTCGGACATAAAGCATTCGTCCCATTCCGGCAAATATGCGAGTACAAGAGGGACAAATGCAGAAGTAGGTATCACAAGCGTGTTGCCGAACCCTTTATCGATTGGAGGGTTCGTTGCATTGACAGGTATAGACAAATGCTGGTCCCCCACTCTCAACACAGCGCATACTAGGAAGCGCCGTATCCTTCGCGGGGACTGTTTCCTGGTAAAAACAAAGTGACTAAAAAAAACTAGGAAGCGCTGGCGACACAGTCCTATACAGACGGTAAAACGGTGAAAAGATGTAGGTGTAGGTAATTTCAATATCATTTATTCATGTCAACAAAATAATTACAACAAACTTATGAAAGCCAGTCAAACAATCCCCCTCGACTCGAGTCGTCCCTGGGGGCCGTTCATAAATTATGTCATCGTTTTGTGACGATTTTTGAGCCCCCCCATCATCATCCTGTTGTTCCTTGAAATGGACCCTCCCCGCCTAATAAAATGACTATCGTCATCCAATGGCCAGACCCCCCCCCCCTATTTTAAATGACGTAATTTATGAATGGCCCCCTGGGGCAAAGGTAGCGATCACACTAGCCGCGTTAAGCCTACATCACACTGGCGCGGCCTGGCCGCGATGGACCATAGTCATTAGCTGTCAACTTTACTATTGACCGCCACCGCAGGCCGCTCCAGTCTATGAGAGGTGTAATTCTATGGTTAATTTTAGTGTCACAACGGAACTTTGTTCACTTCTTCACTTTGTATGGCTACCGACTAACCAGGCGAACTACTGGCCAAGAATTTGGTCCTCACCCATAACCATAACGCAAAACAAAATTGCATTATGGTTAGTTAGCTAACCTACACGAGTACCTACAATTAATCTGTACTATCGTGTACTATCGCTACATAAATGTCTTCACGACTAAACCGTTTTACGTCACCAGCTTGGAAATGCTCTATTTTATCACTCTTCGCGCCTGGTTCAATCTTACAATCCTTCGCTAGCTCAGCTTTCAATACACGCACTTGCGCCAAACAACAAGCCTTCCTTGCATAACAAATAACTATTGACATAACATTTCAAAGACAACAGTATTTTAAGCACGGCAGTAGTACCTAGGTATCTAGCCACTATAGTGAAGCCCATCTTGCATTTGACTCTTCTTTTACTCGTCACCATTTCCAAAAACGTGTACCTAATTGTAACATTTTACATTAAATTATACATTTTTATTACAAAGTTGATATTTATGAGATTGCGTAGAGCAATAATTGAGATTCTATGCTGTACGAGTAATCTCATGGTAGAACTAGATCTTGATGCAACCGATAATTGGGTCGCAGGGCTGTAGCCGCTGTAGATACCGTTTATTTACACGTAAGTTGCACTAGTGCATCTATCCATACTACTTACTTAATTGTGTGATAGAGACAAATATGCTTTAATTTAGTAAGGCTATAGTTACAACGCCATATTTTCTGATTCTGGCTAATGTGTCTCCTAGCAACATTGATCTAATTGTCTAATTAGACCTTAAATAGACCAATCTTGATAGGAGATAGTGGAATTGGGACTAAATCAGCGACAACTAACCTAATTCATATTAAAATGAAACATTGTTAGCTAATTATTATAAGATTGGCAGCGCGTAATAGCTAAGCGTTCTAATGGATATGGCTACGCTAGCGCACCGATCTCAATACGTTCGCAATGGCATTTTAAATCAAAATTCATATTTTTATTGAAACTTCCCAATATTGCTAAATATATCACTTTGTTGAGTGGCTATCGCTGTAGCGCGGATACTCCAAGTGCAGTGCAATAATAGCCTCCTAAGGACCAATATTAGCTTAAAGGAACTGAAATCATTTTAAATTGGAACAAAGTTGGAATTGTTTTGTATCATTTATCTCTATTTCCTACACTAGTTGATTGAATTTTCAATGACATTAAGCATTGTACGGTGGGCTTTACAATGATAGAGATGCGAACTTCGCTTTTCGGATTTGGCGGTAGTTAGGCATGGCGTCATTTTGGATTGCCAGCCATGTTTTTTTCGTAAAAGTTACCCACAAAGAAGTCGACAACCCTACCAGAACCACTGGGAGGCGCTATCGCGATGCTTTCCAACGGTTTTGTGCCTTTTTATCTTTCCCGTTCGCGGAACAAAGTTGTTTGGTTCTTGCCATTTAGAAAATCATAGATATACAGAGTTAATTGCCGGAATGAGATGTATCTGGAATAATTTATGCGTTTATGGGTTCCTTATCTGCCTTATGGGTTACTGTTCTATTCGGAACATTATGGGTAACGGATTAGCTGGACTTAACGGAATATGGGACGTTAATTGAAGTTAAAAGCCCGAGTTTGTTAAGAGGGAAGTGGGGCTCCTTTACATACTGCAGTATTTATACACCTAAGTTTGAAAAGCTTAATAAAAAATACTATCCTCAAATGAAGTTGTTCATAATTTAAAATATTTAAACGTCTACTAGATTCTAGACGACTAATTATTATTTGTAAATTTGATTTGATTTAAATCGCTTAGGTATAAGTAAATACACATTTTTCAAAAACGAACAACGAGTTGGACCAAATTAAATGGTCGACTGTCGGTCCTGCTTTATACCTATAGGTACCTCGTTTGGATTGTTGCATTACATTACATTCTCATGCTCTAGAGGTACGCTCCACAATATCATCATTATCATCATGTTCATAACCGTCTTTCTTGGAGTACCTACCTATGTCTGTCACTTGGCCCGGACCTGATTTAAATAGTCCATGCTCCTAAATAAGTAATGCCATATGTTTGTGTCGGGACGACTTCCGAAGCTTGCGCCGCGCCGATACCTGGCTTGTCCACAAACTTGGCCTTAGGATCATCCGGCGTAATCCTTGATCCTTATGTCAACCCATCGATCTGCGATATACTGAATCCTAAGAGACACGCACATTGGGCCGCTAGTGGTCACCACAAGTTGTGGACGAGTTCTTTTATACATTTTGTACCTATAGTCATCGGCGCACACTAGCCGTCCCAGCCCCAAGCTGCGGGAGCGGCTGGTCCTTACTACTAGTGGCTGCGTCCAGTGTCGACCACTAGTATGCGGTGTGCGGCAAAGTGGGCTTCTACTAGTCATCTAAAACTATGCCACGCTACATTTACGAAGCCACAATTCGAACGCAACCGTAGCGGGTCGCCGGCCGCCATTTTCCGTGTCGTTACTCGTCTAATGGCGGCCATTACTACAGCCGTGAAATCGTGATGTCGGTGCCCACAAAACGATATGCTACATTTTTCTCTATTTTCCCCAACGCGTCGGTGATTCGACAGAATCGTCGCTTGTGAAATGGATGGTGGTTTTCTCACAAGACTGAGGAAGTGATAAATGGCCGTTAAGTACCTACAGTGATAGACCGTGTTCATTTTTTATTCATTTTCCCATTTAAGTGCCAATTTGCCAAAAAGGCGTTACATAAAAAAAAAAACTGAAAAATACAATCTGCCTGCTAAGTTTGCCATTGCCCCACAGGTACGTCTATGATTGACGATTATTATAAAGTACGTTCCTTCTCATTGTCTTACCAAAATATATCCTAGGTAGGTAGGTGTTGTAAAAGTAAATATACTTACGCGTTCTTTTCACAAATATTATTTTGTACGTATTTTATTCATTTCTATTGCAACTTCCAAATTATTTTTTAATTTCAATATTAGACTATGTAACAAAGGTTTTAAATACAAATAATAGGTTTTAATTTTTTATTTAGTGTTTCAAATTAAAGCTTGAAAACCACCCTTTTCATGTGCTGCCGGTTCAAGTGTTTCAATTACGTAGGTAGGGGAGACCGGGGGCAATGGTACCACTTTAGAAATAATGACCTATAACTCAGAATCTAACGCTGCCACGTAAAAATCGCTAAGGATATAACATTCTAGTCTCATTGGCTATCAGAATCTAGAAAAATATTTTCATTTAATGGCATCAGAATGGTGCAAATTGAGGTTTCGTTCATGAAGTCCTTGTGTTACAATTGACCCCTAGTACGGGTCAATTGTACCAGATAATCAGAGGTCAATAAAACCGAAAATAATGTTTTAATCAATCAGTAATTATTGTTAATTTCTTGAGACGAATCAGTCTGTTACGTACATCAGTCTTAATTATAGAGACTCGTATTAACACTAGACAAAGGTAGCATTTCAGTTGAACTAAGACTAACAATATTTTCCAAGTTTTTGAAACATATTATGTCGACTTATTATAAAAAAATACTTAGGGATGCTCATAGCACACATCTTTCAATCAATAAGAACATCTCAATACAACAAAATAACGAATTATTTAACAATTACTAATCCCATACAGTTACAATTGAGCCCTGGTACAATCAACCCCATCCTTCACCACAAATAAATATTAAATAATACCACTAAAACGGATGACATTGCGGGTATTATAATGTGTAAACATCCCGAAGTGTCGTATGAATCATAGGTATAACATAAAATACCTACCAGAGATGTAACTTGTTGCAAAAATAATTCGTTTCAATTGTCTTATTTTAGTAGTCGTGTAAAAACTTTGGGTCAATTGTAGCACGGGGTCAAATGTAACGTTACAATTAACCACGAGTGCTGTGGTACATTTCTCCTTTTTTACTCGCACTCACTAACCTTCACAAATTTCGATTTCTATATCTAACTGACCCCCACACTGTGACATATTAAAAACTTTAATAACTAGAGAGTCACAATTTAGTACAAGTTTCACACTACGACTATCTAATTATAAACACTAGTACAAAACGTAAATCGCAAATACTTACTTTGGTCAGTCAAAAATGCAAATCGTCGTATAGCACATTCTATTCGCAAGGCAGCGAGTGGCCGACTAGTGAGCAGGTAGAGACACGCTCAAGGCACACTGGTGTATACACACACATACATATTTTGATGTGGTTGAAGAATTATAGGCGACGGTACTATTGACCCGTGGTACGATTGACCCCGGTCTACCCTACCTACCTATAGTTTTAAGATGGGAACTGTTTTTAAGCAATTAAGATATGTGTAACGTAGCTTAAAAGTTTTCTATATTCCTACCAAAATTTGGTTGGGTTTGAATTTGACATTGTTGAATAATCCGCAGAATTCAATATATGAATATCACAGTTTTCATAAAATTCTCCATACAAAACGCCAATTTCATAGGTAAATAATATCTCCCTATTTGGTATTTAAATCGTGCTTTAGCGTGATGATATTTATAAAACGTGGAACCGCATGCGTTTAAAAAACACTATAGTGGCATTAGTGACTCCTTGGTGGGGCATATTTATAAATGCTTGTTTGTAATTCGTTTCCGTTCTAGCAGTTTCTAAATTCCTAGCTGCCGAAGATGAAGAGAAGTAGAGAGCGAGGAACCTGTATTTGTCCCTATCTGTCCACTCTTTCGAATTCTCAAATCCATAGAAGGTCGGCAACGCAATTGTAGCTGTTCTGCAGTCAGAAGCGTCCACAGGCTACAGTATCTATTAATCATCAATCGCGACAGTGGCCCGTTTCACGTAGCCACAACTTACACGTTTACAAGCTAGACATATCGTAAAATTGTTACTTTAAGCTTTGACCCGTGGTTCAGACCGGTCGTATGCGTATTTGCCACCGTCGTGGCATAAATATAATGTACATAATAAATCGAACAAAGATAGTCCTCGACACTATAGGGAATCGGACCGTAACCCTGACCACCCGTCGAGTACAGAGTCGGTATGGCACCATCGAACCATGTAGCTGCTTTGCATAATTTCTAGGATTTACTGCTGCTTACTGAAGCGTGTAACAAACCTGCAATTGTGGCGATTGAGGGAGAAAATTATCCTTAAAGTATCTTTTAATAGTCGTAAGCATAAATTACCTACTTTAGTATAGGTACGTACTTATACGACCACTTAGTGGATAGTGACGCTGCCTACGAAGATGAAGGTTCTGGTTTCAAATCCCAGTATGGGCAAATATTTTTTGGATGATGAGCATGAAATTTTATGTCTTACTGTCTTAGTCTTGGATGTTTTTAATAAAACAATAGTCCCTTATTTACAGTTTATATACGTCAAGTGAGTAATAATTCAAATGCATGTCAAACATAAATCATTCTCTGATGGCCAGTTCAACACTCCCCCTACATCAGATCAGGCTTACTCACCAATCCTAGTGAGGTTCGCGTTCTTAGAAAGCTTTCCTTTGGCAAGGCTTTCGTAAAGGTATCCGCTACCTGGTCTTGCGAAGGTACGTAGAGGACATTGACCTTCTTCTCCTGATGCAATTCTTGCAAGAACTTATACCGCGTGTCTATATGCTTTGTCTTGAAATGAAACACTGGATTCTTGACAAGCTTGATAGCACTTTGGTTATCTACGTAAACCGTCGGTATAACGTCGTATCCTCGGATTTCCTTGTAGAGACGACTGAGCCATATAACCGTCTGGGCTGCGAGGCTTGCCGCCACAAATTCCGATTCAGTGGTCGAGAGACTCACACATCTTTGAGTTTTGGAAGACCATGACACTGCTCCCCCTGCGGCGAGACACACATAGCCAGAAGTCGACCTTCTCGTCTCAATATCTCCGGCGTAATCTGCGTCGCTGTACGCAACGAAGGTATTTTCTTCACATGACAAACCCTTGTATAAAATACCAAGGCTTTGAGTTCCCTTCAAATATCGCAATACTCGCTTCGCAATCGCATAATGGCGTTTGTCGGGTTTCTCAACATGTTTTGACAAAACATTTACAGCAAAACATATGTCGGGTCTACTTACAATAGATAAATAAAGTAATTTTCCGACTAATTCTCTGTAATGAAAATTATTGACATTCTTGTCAGTGTCGAAATTGCAGTTGTCTGTCAACTGACTTTTGTCTATCGGGGTAAGTACAGAGTTTGCATCACACATATCATAACTTTTTAAAATAGTTTTTATATATGCTTCTTGGTTAATAAATATCGACCAATCATTTTGTTGATTTATCTGCAAACCAAGATAACAACCAACTTCTGAAGTGCGAACTTGAAATACTGTGGTCAGAGCACTAAGGAATTCTTCCACAAGTGTCTTATTTGGTGATAAGATCAGTCCGTCATCAACATAGATCATGACGATCAGCTGCCGGTCTTGACTTATGAACAAGCATGGATCTGAGTCACTTTGCTTCAATCTATATTTCAGCAAAAAGGAACTGAACTTCTTGTTCCAGCACCGAGGCGCCTGTTTCAAGCCGTACAGACTTTTGATGAGCTTGCATACTCGGCCTGATCCGTCATCATATCCCACAGGTTGCTTCATATAAATAACCTCGTCGATGTCACCGTATAAAAAGGCAGTCTTCACATCGAATTGGGTCATATGCATTTTTCTAATAGCTGCTTCGCTTAACATAGCGCGGATTGTATTCCAGCGAACAACAGGGCTGAAAGTTTCGTGGTAATCAATACCGTGCTCTTGACTGAAACCTCTAATGACGAGTCGAGCTTTAAAACGGTCGATAGAACCATCAACCTTCTTTTTGATCTTGTAAACCCATTTGTTGCTAAGGGCTTCTCTATTTTCAGGTAAATTTACCAAAATCCACGTGTTGTTTTCTTTGAGAGAATTCAACTCTTCTTCCATGGCAGTAATCCATTCTTCATGGTTCTCTGACTTCATCGCTTGTTTGTAAGTCTGAGGTTCATCTTCAGAGAGACAGATGCAACAGTTCGATCTGGAGCTTTGAAGCAATAGTCTATCTCTTAGATTATAATGATGTGTTGCTTCTTCATGAAGATTAGGAGGAGTTTCATCTTCAGCTGTGTCGGATGGTCCAGCTTCATCTTGATCGTCCTGAAGAGAAGAATCGTTTTCTGTAATAATGACCTCGGTTGTTTCGTGATCTTCACGCTCACCAGATATATACGGAAGCTTACAGAAGTCAGAAGAAACTGTTTCAGATCTAAACAGTACATCTCTTGAGATGATTACGTCATTCTTTTCAGGTATCCAGATACGATAGCCGTCCTTATCTCCGCAATATCCAACCAAAAATCCTTTCATAGCCTTTTTGTCGAGCTTCTTACGTTTCTGGCTTGGAATATGTACAAAGCATTCTGTGCCAAAAATACGTAAGTGGTCAATATGAGGTTGCTTATTGTACCAAAGCTCGTATGGTGTCTTCCCTTCGATCTGTGTCGGTCCAGTTCTGTTAAGTACATAGCTCGCAGTATTGATAGCTTCGGCCCACAGCTTCTTAGGCAGGTCTTTATTGTATAGCATGCTTCTCGCTGCCTCAACCAGAATCCTGTTCTCTCTTTCAGCCGCGCCGTTCTTTTCTGGAGTGTACGGCATACTCAGACGGTGGTATAAGCCAACTGCTTCTGTCATACGATGTACTTCGGCATTATTGAACTCTTTTCCGCCATCTGTAAGTAATTCCTTAACAACTTGACCAGCAGTTTTAATTTCAGCAAGAAATTTAGGTAGTACACTGGCTACTTCAGATTTTTGCTTTAAGAAGTAAACTTTTCTGAATCTTGTGAAGTCATCTTTAAATACAACGAAGTATCTTCTTCCGCCAAGTGATAGTTCTGACATAGGGCCACAGACATCCGCGTTAATTTGATCGCCGGGTTTTGTGCCACGATGTTGCCTAGTACCGAATGACAATCTGGTCATTTTTCCGTATACACAGCCATCACAGTCAGATTGATCAGGTGAAAACTTAATACCGTTGCGTGTAAGGATTTCCTTAACATGTCTTTTGTTTTGGTGACAAAGTCGTTCATGCCAAATTTGCAGGCTTGTTCCTTCCTTGACAACACAAGCATTGACAGTTGTTACTCTCATCAAAAGTCTATACAGATTACCATCTCTGATACTGACAGCTTTAACTTGGCCGCTTTTATCTTTGAAGATACGCTTGTCATTGTCAGCTACCTCTATATAACCATGGTCCAAGGCTGAACCCGCTGAGAATAGATTTTGTCCAGCTTGAGGTACATACCAAACATTGTTTAGATGAGCACGTTTCCATTTGCCTTGTACAGACATTTCAACATCTATAATTCCTTGGCCGTATGCATACATAGCCCGATCATCTCCAAGTCGCAAAGCTCTTGGTTTATCGAAAGGTGAGTAGCTCCTGAACCAATTGGCGTTAGACGTGATGTGGTGAGAAGCACCAGAATCGACTATAAATTCTGAATTTGAGACGTCAATTCGAGATAGGAATGCGTCACCATCATCTTGAACGGTTTCGTTACTCTTATTTCGTTTCTTCAATTTCTTGAGGACGAAGCATTGTTTGTTAGTATGTCCAATCTTGTTGCAATGTGAACATTTGACTTTCTTTTTGTTCAACAAAAGAGCGTTGTCAGACGTTGACGAGGAAGTGGAAGGGTTAGTACCTAGGTCTTCGAGGAGCTGTTCATGAAGACGCAGACGCTCCATAAGAATAGAAATACTCCTATTCTCCTTAGGCACGGACTCCCAAGCACTCTTGAACTCAAGATATGTTGACGGTAACGTGTTCAGTATCCTGTTCATTAACAATGATTGAGGGAGAGATCCTTCTTCCTTTAATTCGTCGTTGAGTTGTTGCCATAATGCCTGCAGCTTAGAAACGTGCGTGGCTATGTCGTCAGCTTCATCTTTCGTGTAAGTGAACAACTGACAGTACAACAAATCTAGTCGTCTGTCATTCTTCTGCTCGTAAACTGAGTGAAGTAAATCCCACATCTCCTTACCGGATTTAGCAGTGAGTATATGACGTTTAGGTTCCGTGGAGACGCTACAGCCGATGATACATTGGAGTAATGCGTCACGATCTTCATATTGGGTAAGTTTCCTTGGATAACTTGCTATTTCGTCAGCCGGCGCTTCTTTTCTAGGTGGTACAGGGAGAGTCTCGACGCCTTTCACCATATCTTGCAGCTTGTGCATAGTAAGTTGCAGGTTTATATCGAATTTCCATACCAGCCAATTGTCAAGTCCGCGTAGCTTCTCAATATTAAAGCGCTCCAATTTTTGGGCACTCATATTTGCGAAACACAAATTAAACTGTAAAACTGATCCCAAAAATGAAAAATACTCGTTATAAAAGGGTCAATTGTAAAATTTTCCCATAACCTAATAAAACAATAGTCCCTTATTTACAGTTTATATACGTCAAGTGAGTAATAATTCAAATGCATGTCAAACATAAATCATTCTCTGATGGCCAGTTCAACAGTTTTCTATGTATTTAAGTACTTATTTATATCTATTATATCGTCGTCTATATGTATGCTCTAAGATACCCATAACACAAGCCTTATTAAGCTCACAATGGGGCTAGTTGGATTTGTATAAGCTTGTCCCCTAATATTCGTTTATTATTATTATTTGTATGTTTTTTCCATATCTCAGGACCATGGGGTCCCGGACTTTTGGAAGGCAAGCGTGAGGCCAAAGCCAAGAGCGCAGAGGCCCTTTAAAACAAATATAATATACCTAAAGCGAGGGATATATGTACCTACATGGCGAATACCATCTCCGAGCGCACAACATGATACACCCGGTGATGGTCTCCGCCAGGTGCAAATACTATTGCAGTGCAACAAAATAAGTGCAATGCAATGCAACACTGTGCTGCGATGAAAACTAAGGTCATGGGTTATTGGGTTGAATGGTGGGTGGTCTGGACAATGGGTTATGGGAGGAGACTAGCGGACACCTGCCGTGACAATAAGTCTCAACATTGTGAAAAGGCAGGCGGTGACTCGCCAACTCGTTAAGTGGGCCCCACAAACAGTCGTAGAGCAACACGTCTGAGCGGCTGTGAGGTTGTCTAGAGGTGAGTCTGCGGTGCGCCAGATCCCCGTAATCCGTTCAATTGCCGCCGGCATTATGACATTTTACACTACCAACCTGGAGCATAGGTTCTGCTCTTGCGACTCCACTCTGGCCGGCCGGTTAAGGCAAGCACGAGGTGAGGGCCAAATCACTCGGGCCCTCTGGAGGTTAGGGGTCCGCGGTGTCGCCACTCACCGACAGCTAGCCACAAGCTGCCCCCGCGGGCTTATTAATATTATTATTTTATGCAACGACGGTGGCCAAAAAGCGTACGGCCCGTCTGATGGTAAGCTGACACCGCAGCTTATAGACGCATGTAACTCCAAAGGAGTAACGTGAACGTTGCCAACCCTTGATATGTTTGAAGATTCGCCGTGTTGACAGCTGAAGGAATAAGTTCCCTCGCTCTCAACACAACGCATCCTCGGAAGCTCTGGCGACCTTGCTCACCTACAGGAACACAACACTACTACAGAGCAAGTAGTAGTGTTATTATGGCTGTGGTCTTCTGCAATAAGGCGGAGGTACTTCCCCAGTTGAGCTGCTCCAAATTCGAGCGGGGTGACATTTCGCTGTGCCCTACCTCACCAAAACAAAAATTATATTTACATTATATTTACAGCTATATAGCTCCTGGCATCCATGCAGTTAAAACCAAACATTAAGCTAAATGAAGTTATACATTTTAAGCTACTTATAGGATTTTTTGTTAGTAGGTAGCAGTGCGTGGCGGAAAACATATTATCCGTAAGCCGCGACTAGGGGGGTCACAAAGGGGGTCATAGAAAGGCTAAGAGAGCAGGAAGGAGAAAGAGAATGGAGGGAAGCACCTGGATGCTGACAGACAAAGATGATGATAGGAGGTATGGATCACAGAAGAACCAGGTATCTGCTGAAACTGGGTAAGAGCAATCTAAGAATGTTGACATGTATTATAACTGGTCATAACACTCTAAATAGACACTTAAAGACACTAGGTATTAGGAATGATGCTTCCTGCCCGCACTGTGGGGAGGAAGAAACTAGCAAGCATGTACTAGCGGAATGCGTCATGTACGCGGCACCGCGGCTTAGAGCTTTCGGTAGAGATGTACTAGAGGAGCGGGAATTGAGGGATGTCAACCTTAAAGATGTCCTTCTGTTCTGCAGGAACACAAGAAGAATGGAAGAGTGTAATGTGGAAACGCTGCCGGGACAGTAACCTTAAGCTCCAACCTAAGGGAATGGGGCTGAATGAACGCGACGGGCGATCGACTGCCCGCCTGCTCCTGGCCAGGCGTCCCTTCACAACATCAACATCAACATCAAGCCGCGACTATTTTGGCTTACTTCTCTTTGAGGCATTGCAGAAAAGGAGTTCAACAGTCTTCCAGTTGACAAGCCGATGAGAATTCTATGCATGCCACGGCGGTAAGGCACCTAAATGGATATTTGCTGACCTAGCCACATCTCATCAATCTGCTGTCGGTATAGCAGATGATATATAAATAATTTAGCAGGAGGAGTAAATGCACGAGACACAATGAGTAAGTAGTAAGTATGTACACGTTTCAGGAAACTGAATAATTTATTGAATCAGGCGTTACTTTGCGGAAGTCCATGAGAACGGTATTTCTTTGCTATTCCGCTTAAAGCGGAAGCGGTGTGTTTTTAGCGGAATAGCAAAGAAATATTGTTCTCGTAATAAACTGAATAAGCAAAGGAAGCAGCATAATGACTCATACATACATACATACATTCACGCCTTTATTCCCAAAAGGGGTAGGCAGAGCACATGAAACGTATGTTCCAGCGCCACTTTTAGCATAAATGTGGGTATAAAATATCGACAAAATGTGATATTGCAGTGATAGGTTGCTAGCCCATCGCCCACAACACACTTCAACCCTGGTCCCTTAGTCGACTTTTACGACACCCACGGGAAGAAAGGGGGAGGTGAAATTCTAACCCGACACCACACGGGTAAATGACTCATTCTTTCCAAAATAAAATTGTCTGTGTGAAAATGTATGGTATTTTCCAGGTGTCACCAACACATACCACGCAATTGAACCCGAAGTGAGATTTAGATAGAGGCAGATACCTAATCTACTGATATTTAGATTATTCTTAATATGAATAGGAAATCGGCAATTTCTGTAAAAAACCATACCTATTTCTCTAATAAAGTTAGAAATGGCAATAAGCCGCAGGTGTCATTAGCACTGGCAGCAAAAAGGCCGTGAAATGCCAACAACCTGCGCTGGCGTCACGGCGCGGGCGCACATTATGCACCCTCTTTAATTAGCCTGCTTTACGGCGGCCGTCATTAAAACTTGGTAATTGAGGGCTGTGGAAAGTCCAGGCTTTCTAATGTATAGGGAACAGTCCTTTACGTCTGGAGTTAGACGGATTCGACGCAAAGTACAAGGAGCTTAAATGAATGCAAGCAATAGACCAATATTTGGAATACTATAGTTAACAGGCTGTAATCGTTAAGTGTAGCCAGGCGATTATTCCGTAAATATAACAAATATCAGAAAACTTTGAACTTATATCGAAAGCACGTTGTAATAGACTGGGCATGCTCGCTGGCGGATTTCTGTGTGTATTGTTATATAAAGAGAGAGAGAGAGAATGACATACTTTTATTTCATACCCAAAGTTAGAAAATTGATTAGATAAATGAAGGGGAGAAGGAAGACAATAAAGTTAATATACAATCGTATAAACAGTCTGTAACGGTGACTTATTTCATCTACGGATATTGTATGAATCATTTCATATATCGATACCTAAATAGAATTCCTGCTTTGGTAATGGACATGGCTGGAGGCGTAGGGCGACATACGAATTTCAATCGTAATAGCTGGAACATTAGAAGCTAAATGAAAATGAATAGTACGACTTTTTGTGGTAAGGCAATGTGTTTACGTTAGCGCTTTAATACTACAATCTGATTTGAACCTTATTGCTAAAGAGTTAAGGTTGTTAATGGGTTGAAATTATTGATGATACCACCAACGTCTGGCCTCGTAAACCTACTGACCCTAATGACGCTCGTGACCCTATTGACCCTATTGACCCTCTTGACCCTCGTGACCCTATTGACCCTCGTGACCCTATTGACCCTCGTGACCCTATTGACCCTCGTGACCCTTTTGACCCTCGTGACCCTATTGACCCTCGTGACCCTCTTGACCCTCTTGACCCTCGTGACCCTATTGACCCTCGTGACCCTATTGACCCTCTTGACCCTCTTGACCCTCTTGACCCTCTTGACCCTTTTGACCCTATTGACCCTCGTGACCCTTTTGACCCTATTGACCCTCGTGACCCTCGTGACCCTATTGACCCTCTTGACCCTCTTGACCCTCGTGACCCTATTGACCCTCTTGACCCTCTTGACCCTCTTGACCCTCTTGACCCTTTTGACCCTCGTGACCCTTTTGACCCTCGTGACCCTTTTGACCCTCGTGACCCTATTGACCCTCGTGACCCTCTTGACCCTCGTGACCCTATTGACCCTCGTGACCCTATTGACCCTCTTGACCCTTTTGACCCTCGTGACCCTATTGACCCTCGTGACCCTTTTGACCCTCGTGACCCTATTGACCCTCTTGACCCTATTGACCCTCGTGACCCTCGTGACCCTCTTGACCCTCGTGACCCTTTTGACCCTATTGACCCTCGTGACCCTCTTGACCCTATTGACCCTCGTGACCCTATTGACCCTCTTGACCCTATTGACCCTCTTGACCCTCTTGACCCTCGTGACCCTCTTGACCCTCTTGACCCTCGTGACCCTATTGACCCTCTTGACCCTATTGGCCCTCTTGACCCTCGTGACCCTCTTGACCCTATTGACCCTCTTGACCCTCTTGACCCTATTGACCCTCTTGACCCTATTGACCCTCTTGACTCTTTTGACCCTCGTGACCCTATTGACCCCCGTGACCCTAATGACGCTCGTGACCCTATTGACCCCCGTGACCCTATTGACCCTCGTGACCCTATTGACCCCCGTGACCCTATTGACCCTCGTGGCACTGTGACCCTATTGACCCTCGTGACCCTATTGACCCTCGTGAAGAGTATAAAAGGGAATGCCGAAGTAGTATGGGGGATTATTCATTTCTCATCGTTCGGACTGGTAGTGTCTCTGGTTGTGGGCTGTGAAATTATTGGTGTGTGTTACCTCTATTGTGTTTTGGTGAATGGCTAGTTATTGTGAGGAATCTCTCTTCATAATTATGAGTCTTTTACTTACTTAATTTTACAAGTTAATTGTATATTTAAAGGGGTATTAGGGCCTAACCTATATTTACTTTATCGGAGTTACTCCGGGAGGTTTATATGGTTAAATCAAATATGTTTAATTTGCTAGCGGCCACTCCCTAGAATTAGACATGTTTGACAAGTGTTTTCGGAACTCAGTCAAAGCTGTATTTACCGTAACGGAGTTGGTCCGGAGGTTTATATAGTTAATCAAATATATTTAATTATGCCAGGGTACTCCCTGGGATTGAGTATGTTTGACGATTGTTTTCGAAATTTAGTTGGGGTTAATTCTTACTGTCCAATCAGCCGGAACACTGTCAAGAATCAGTTATCTGCGGAGTCAGCCCCACCTAACGGTGCCAACGGGGATGAATCCGTGTCCGTGTAGTTACCAGACTTGAGGTGTGGTCTGGCGTCTACCTCTTTACCAACATAGGAGACGAAACCCTTTAATCGGGGCCCTCACGTCTCTCAAAACAACTGACGGTGGAAACGTGGCTTGAGCATTTATGTGACGAAAAGCATAGGAGGATATCTCCGCTCGTGGAAACCGATCGGTTGCTTGAGGGGTCGTTCAGTGTTAAATATACTTATATATCAACATACCGTATGTCCAGTTAGTGCATCTTACTCGCTGTTTTCCCTTTAGCCTTCGGGCACAGCGAGGGGAGATGAATTACACAGGCTGTTAGAGGGTTGTCATCTCAGTTTCGCCGACTGAACTAATTACAGCTTCAATAGGGATACATTCTTGCTTCTGAACTAAGGTATGGTTCCAGGAGTAAGCAGAATAGGGACTGTGGGGTAGGCTTAGGAGTAAATTCACGCGTTATGGGGTATTAGGGCTTGAAACTATATCTACTGTAACTAAAGATATTACAAGTGTTTGGTAGGATTATTAAAATCGAAGTTATTATTCTTATAAAATCTAATGACGACTAAAATTATTAATGAGTAACCAGTGTGATGTTTGAGTAGTAAGGCAAGTGGTGTTGGGTTGCCGTGGATTACACGTGAAACACGAGACAATTGTTAAATATCATTAAAAAGGTCACAGTATTATTCATGAAATTGTGATATCAGGATTGTCTCGGAAAGATGAAATAATTCTGGGTTTGATGACAGGCTGAGCAGTTCATCAAATCCATTTAAAATATCTTATTTTCATGAGAGAGAACTCTCCATTTAAAGTATCTTATTTTCATGAGAGGGAATTCTCCATTTAAGGCATGGTTTGGGTAGAATGTCTCGCGTGTAATGAACGGTTTACCACGGCATTACTCTACAGCCGTCGGTATAAAATGGTCCAGGCCATCTTAGTTATACATATAAACGATTAATAATACTAAAAGATGTCAGTAGAGTTTGTCTCGGTGTATCTTCTCGAAACTGACCGCTAGGTTTGAGACACTGGTAGATTCATTCTCCGAGTCCTAAACTCGTAGGATAGCTAGGTAAGTAACTTGAATAGGATGTCCAGACTCCATTCCAACAAGAGAGTAGCCAGTGTGAGCAAAAGATTGCCACACGACCCGTCGATAGAACTTTGGTCCAAAATACAAGTATTTAGGGCAGTCTTCTAGATAATAATAGGTTTAAATAAATAATCTTGATTTTATGAAGGCTACTCCTTGTTCAACCGGACATGTAATAGGGGATAGGTGTTTTTCTACCAAAAACAATTTTTAATTATAATCATAAAGTAACCTACAGTGTAATTATAATCATAAAGTGATTTATAATTAATTTATTATTCCTACAAGATTTAGGACTTTGTTATGCTCATAAATAGGAAAATAGCAGTTAAAAGTAGCATTTCAGTAGGTTAATTTATGTACAGATAAGCTAGCTTTAATTTTATTATGAATGGAGAGTCCAAAAACCTGTCAAGCTTTCATAAAAGGATCTAGGGTTATTACGGTACACAACACTTCGGGGTTCAACCACTAGCGATCACATTTTGGCCAAATCGTCAGGTATTCTTAAATAAAAGCACGCAACAAAAGTAGGTTTAATAAGTAGGTAAATAGAGAGTAAGTTACAGTAGTCTAGCACGAAGGAATAGGGTTTTACATTAAGTTAGAATTCATTGCAAAATATTTAGCGTTTCTTGAGCTTCAGCGGGAAGCTGCTTCGTTAGCTGTAGGTCTTCGGAAGCGGCTTTCTAGCCAGGGGGGGTGAACTGTTACAGTTTGGTGCCGTTCCCTGGGATATCTTCAGTAGCCCTCACGGGCTACAGTTTGTTGCCTGAAGTTGGAGGTGAGCTTGATAGGTGTTGGACTCTTCATTATTTTCTTTCAATTATCAGCTAGGGACTCCGCTAGGGCAGGTTTAGGACTGCATCTGAAAAACAATAAAATTTTATTAGATTATTTGCACATTGCATGTGGAACCAACAGCCGTCGGGGCGGAGAGGTTCTCGGGGCGGACACATGCTTGCCGGGGGGGCGCGCGGTGTGTCTGCCCCGATGTATAAGACGCGGGGCGTTGTGGCACTCCTTGGGGGAGGGCTGTGTCCGGCGATGGGTGTCTTTGGACTGATGTGATAATGATTATGATGATTATTTATATATATATCACATGATATCGGTACTTTTAGTAAATATAAATTATTAAAATTATAGATTAAGGCGGACATTAGTATAAGAAAAAATATATAAACTCATTGACTCTGGGGGGCATCAAAGAATAGATAATTTAAGATATGTCGGGGCGTATTCAGTGTGTCTACAAACAAAAATAATAGTTGTAAGGTAGTTTGTAAAACTAGAAATTAAGTCTTATAAATATAAAACCTAGGTCTTGTGCAGGGGTTATTTCATAATATGTCAAGGAGAAATGAGCAGATGGTTTAGCACAACGGAGAGAGGAATTGCATTTTTGCAAGAAGTAGGCATTGTAGTAGGAACGCCGGCAATATTTATGTATTTCTATTATTTGGGGGCGAGCCTTCATCGCCAGTAGAAACAAAACCTAGCTATTCATAAATTCTGAGCACCTTAATCCTTTAATGTGGCTAATATATTTTGTAGTATACCTTGAGATATCGTTGAAACTAGTGAGGCTCTGGTGATTTCATCTCTTTAGCGGCGTATAAGCACTGAACTGATATTTTCCAATGTCAGAACAACCTCAAAACGATCCTTGGGTTTTTGGAATGGTAGTCACATACGGTTATTTCTTAGTGCTCCTTGTACCTAAAACGAAAATCATTAATGTGAATAATTTTGTACTTGTAGACCATAAGAATAAGGTTATATAGTGTTAGGAGTGTATGTACTTACATTATATTGTATGTGGTAATTAGGAAAACCTTGAAATTTGTATAACCCCAGTTCCTTGCAAGAACTTTTTAGTTCCATGTACAAAGACGACAATTTAATTACGTTTGAAGATACCATGACAAAGGCAATCGGTCGGGTGCATGAGTACTTAGTCAATGTAAGTAGGAAATACTAGGGCAGCTAGGGAGTATCTTTATACGTAATAAGAACAAAAGTTTTACATACCAGAATTATTACTTCAAGGCGGCAAGTGTAGATAACTCCGTGTAGGGAATGGCGCAGGCGCATACAAATATTACAAATGCTTATGAATGCATGTACGTCAAAAGACCACGAAAGATGACTCGCAACGTCCGTTCACTGTGTTCTCGACTTATAGAATTTAGAAGGAAAATCAATGGAGATTCATAGCCAAACTGAAATTGCGGGAAGACTGACACGAGGCGCGGCAAAGAGAATAAATATAACCGTTAACCGCTAACACGCACGAGGTGTCATTGCGTTTTAAAACTCCTATAGATATTATTCTCCATAGGAAGGATCTGCGGAAATAGTATCTTATAATCATTATTTGATTTATGCAACGCAAAGATTGCTCTAGCATTATTTTATGGTTTTTAAATATAAAGGCGAGATTTTGGAATCACTTCAGTGTGACACAATGTATACGAAAATACAAAGACGAAACGCTTTATGGGGTGTACAGATTATGTGATTTTGCCCAGTTTGTCGGTACAGCGTGTCGGGGTCGTGATTGTGCAACCGCATGTGCATGCAGTATCTCTTGACGAAAGGATCAACAGCACAACGTGCGTCCAGACGATAGCAATCGGTCGGATTCTGATTAGTTGGAACTGACAGACCAAGACATGTATACACCCCATTAACTTAGCGCGAGATTCCATAGATATGGGCAATTTATTGCCATACGGAAAAGCCAGTGTAGAAGGCCTTTAAGAACAAGGAACCGCAGATATAGAGCAGTCTTATACGCCTGACAACTTGTTGCAGCCGTGTGTTGTAGTGAAACATGAGACATCAAAATATACTTCTCCTTCCAGCATAGCAAGTTGATAGGGCGGACGGATCGCTTGCAGTACGGGTTTAGTAACAGCAGCGCTAACACGAGAATCAAAGTTTCGTGTATATGCATCCCTTTCACTCGAGTATCGTGAGAGCGATAGAGATGGGAATACTCGAGCTTCAACTTTACAAGTCCGTGGCTATAGCTCAGGACTTAAATAATAAGGGCATGTAATAAATTTTATTTTAAATAAGGTCATTGAATTAACGTGAAGGAATTACTTCATTCTTACGGTAGCGACAGCGACATCTATGGTAACATTCACAGATTGTTTCTTTTGAAGATGCTTTTATACTTACAAAGCTGCAACATACATTTATGGGTCAAGAAGGTAGCTAAGCCTCAATTAATGGGATCCATATCACCAGAGCTACCCATTTCATTATGTATCAATACAACGGATAGAACAAATTTGATAGAGCAAGATTGGTTTGAGAAAAGTGAAATGTTAGCCACGGAGGCTATTGTTCAAGTCAGGGAAGGTTGTGAGGATTAAATAATAAATAGACGTGTCATTGCGAGCATTATATGTTCTGGTTCGAACCTCAGAAAAAACAAGGCCAACAAAGACAAGAAAGTATGGAAAAATCCAGGGCCCAGTATATTTTATTATCATACAGAAGTCACGCGACGCGCGACGTGCATAGTATAGACATTGAGTTACAGGCATGAGAATTTTATTGAAAAAAGGAGAACTAAGCATAACCATACATTACATGGATAAAAATCAAGAATCCACATTACATACATTATCTTATATAACTATGACAGCTTGTTTGGATTATTTATTATGAAGTTAGCTGCATATGAATACCAGATTTAGCTTGGTAGCAGTACAGACGACCGTCTCATTATGAAATAGCAAGATAACATTAACACACACAGACGCGGTACAATATGATATGAAAATACGAAGATCAAAACAAGCAGAAAAGGAATTTCAGTTCAAAATGTTCCAAAAGATTGGATATTCTGATAAAAGGTATTCAACACGTTCGCAACCAAGAACTCGTCGGTAGGCACTCGAAAGGTTTGTTCAGATGCCAGCTCAGCCGTTAGGAGGGCGGTAGTATAAAGTTATACGCTTAACGAGTTCTGTCCATTTCTGGTGCATTATTCCATTTTTGGTCCGGATGAGAAAGTGTTAACGAAGTAAGGAATACAAGTCACATAGAAACTACAGATCCAGCATTGCTTTCGCATTAGGGAAAATCATGCCCCGAACACGGTTCCGCTTGAAGGACTTCATGGAAATGGATAGCAATCTCATGGACTGGTGTGGGACGAAATTTCATATGCTGTTTCTTCACGGTAGTAGAGGTGTGTCTCATCTTGTTGACGTGCTGGCGACCCTGGAAACATAAATATGAATATTACTCTTCGCATAATAGAATGAGCTCCTACAAAAATTATTCACAAGGGTGGGACGAGCATATGAAACCTTGATTCTTCCCAGTATTACTCTAAGCATTGATATTATATGGAAGAGAGTTTAGTTATAATATTACATAGGTCATCCTGAATTTAATTATATTCCCTAAATAATAAGCATGCATTAAGGAGAATAACTTGGTGCGGGGGCGTGGAAAGTGTCTAAATTGATTCGGGTTTAAATTACAGAGTTTGAAGTAATTATTGACATTTAATAATAAAAACATATTTTTTCCTATATTTGATTCACTTAAGGAACAATGATATCTTAGTTTGGTAAATATACGAGTAGCCACGGATATACAAACTTCCTAATTGGCACGTACAGAATTTTATTAATACTATGTAATGTATGCCGAACAGATGCTGTTTCGTGCATATATTATGGAGCACAGAATCATTGGAGAAACACAATAGATATAATATACGAGGAGCCACGGATATACAAATACTTAGTCTGCATGTACAGAATTTTATTAATACTATGTAATGTATGCCGAACAGATGCTGTTCCTTGCATAAATTATGAAGCACAGAATTATTGGAGAGAAACAATAGATTTAATTACCTTTTTATATTACACCACACTAGGAGAATAACGATGTTGAGTCTTGTTGAGGCTTAAGCAGTCAGACTTGTGTTGGGTAGCAGCATTCCCCTCACGGATTCATACTGCTGTAAAAATAACAAACAGAAGGTTATGTTAAGCGGGAACATCAATAATTAATGTATGATTATGACAGTTAAACAAGATATAACTTTTGAGAAAGGGAAGTAATGGAAATATATTTTAATAAGATGACATGCTCGTCACACTGAAATTGAGACGAAATTATACAATGGTTTAATCGATATATATACATTCGTGGATCTACTATATATCTACTTACTATTGGGGGCCATTGTATGGTAAATTAGACGGGAAGATGTCAGTTTCCGCTGGGACCACTAATGTTGAGACGGGCCCCTTTCCTTGGCATTTTGGCTTAATATTCCCAGTCGCATTATCGACTCATCAATTAAAAGGGCGAGTGCATTCTGCTGTTCCTGGAAACACCATGACAAGAAATTATGACACCAACGGACATTATCGGACCGACGGACAAATGGACATTTAGTTATTTTGAATGAAAAATTGAATCAGGATGAATATCAGAAGAGAGAGACAAGTAGTATGTGAATTACTCTAAACTTGGATATAATATATTAGTAGAAAACTAGGTTAGCTAAGATAGCGAGAAGTTTTACGATCATTCGCAAATGTATGCTAATTACCACTGAAGTGTTACTGTTTGTCGATACATTGCCGAGTATTACGGGCTGCATGGCACCTTTTAACGTTGAAATACGTAGGAAGTCGCTTTGAACAAGGACAGAAAAAGGAAAAATTAACGTTAAGGCGGAAAGAAAGAATGTTCTGGGATAATACATACCTTGAGGAAAGCGTCCATGTACCTAATCCAGCCCAAATAGCGGTAGTGTTGCATATCACGTTTGTTTTCATTTAAAAGTTTTAAATATGTTGAATCCATGCATCAGAAATCGAAAACGGACCGCGACCCACGACGCGACGTGCAATTTTTGACAGTTGACACTTGACAGTGACGCCACGCTATGATGTGTCAAGGCATAGAAGAAAATTGACTGAAGACATAGATCACAGACAGTATTCGCATATATCGAGTAAATGATTTTCTTGTAGAATTGCGTTTGTACGTTATTCAGGAATTAAAAATTGTATTTTCATTAGTTGCACGAAATAACAACAAATAATGACAGTGGTATAGTGACATCATATATAAAAACATCTATTCGGCTGTAGATGGCGACACTATATATGAGAAAACTCAAAATATCGACAATCTATGCCAGGAATACACTACTCAACAATAGATGGCGCAAACGATCACTGACGGGCCATGACTTTGGATCCATGTGTCAGTGGGAAAGTTACTCTATTTGACGACAGATGGCAGAGAGATGCAGTTTTATAATAAAATTCTTACGACAGATATGGATACGTGTTTATAACAACGCAAAGTTGAAAAGTAATTTTAAAATAGATAATTAATGCTCGTATTTGTTAATCAACAAACGAGTGTATACAGTTTAATATATTTGCTACAGTTAAAAAGGTATTAAGAATTTCCGAACGAAATGGACGTCAGGATCAAGTGTCATGTCATATGAAAGAGAAAAATCGTCAGTTGACTTGAATTTCACACACAGTGTTTATACAAATAATTTACTGTTTTCGGAACTAAGTGAATATTCAAACATTGTAAAACCTTTTTCAAATAAACTATCATTCAGGAACGATAAATCATGTGAAGACCTATAAAGACTAGTGTGAATGCGATCACAACAAGAAGTTATTAATTGGATCAAAGTGTTGTTGTAGCAGAATAGTTTTCCATAGTGGTGTTTTGTAACAAATAATAGTGAATATGGTGGCTCTCAAGTTAAAAAGGTGCTTCCTGACGTGGAAAGGGTAAACGTAGTAAACATTTAAGCTTTTCAATTTTTGAAACCCATTTTGGCTTTGTGTTGTTAAAGTTTTGCAGGGCGCTGCCCATATTATCATTAAAATAGCGAAAATACAATTCAATTCAATTTCAATCATTTAAGATAACAAGGATCTCGGGTTTTTTTTTTTGTATGCTTGTGGGTAATTTGACTTAAGGGGTACGAAAAATCTTAAAACTAAATATATCACAGAGGGCTCACATCAGACAGTTTGAAACGGGTTCTAAAATTCGACTCATTCTCTTAATAGCTTGGTAGCGCTGTGGGAAAACGTCGGCTTTCTAAGTCACTGAGCCGGGTTCGATTCCCGACACATTTATATTTTTGTATTTTTCTTTTGTGTTTTATCATGGGTGAAAGACAATGAAATAGGTTTACCTACAAGATAGTATATTACTTTGTTGCAAAATGCTCTATACAAATTATAAAACTTGCGTTATTGATTGACTGTCAGGCAGCGTGGCTTAAAGCCGTTTGAAGATAAATATGAGGAATCGACGATTCGGCAGCAGATTTGGGTGGATCTAGATGATTAATATGAGACGTCTTTATACTTGGAAAACCTCATTAACAATATACTTAGCTGTGGGGCTTAATTACATTAAGGCCTACTAAGGTATATTTGAAATCACTGCATCAGAGTTGTCAGAACAAGTTTGATCTATGATTGTGTATTAATGGCAACGACTTAGGGATCTGGTAATGCTGGTTTTTTTTGGAGTGGGGCAAATTGAGGTGGTTTTTATAATTTGCGAAATAGATTTTTATTGGGTAGGTTTGTTTTGTCAATTGGACTGTCGTTCGCCCGTCGCGAAATTGGACCTACGTGTGGTTGCTGGGTGTCGCGGTTGTATTTGTGGGTGGACGTTGAGGTGCGCAGGTAACAAGTTACAGAATAGCCGGATTGTGAAAACTGATGGTTGAGTAGTAGTAGAAACTTTGATCAATGATGTCGATTTTGACTAAATTCTAGGTTTATTTTTCAATCAAAGATGGCGGATCTGGGTTTTTAAGAAAAAAATTTTTTGTATCTAATTCCATTAATTTGCTAATACTAATTTAAAATGTTGGGTTAATTTTGGATTCATTTTGAAAAATTATTATTATTGGTATGAATTTCAACTAATTTACGAACGTTAATTTCTAATTTTGGGTAAAAATTGGGATATAGCTTTGATTTTTGGAATGATCATCTATATTAATTGTATCTTACTCATGGATATGAATTTAAAAGTGAAACAATATACTTAATTTTGTATTTATTAGTGCAGTTAAATCTCTGGCGAGTATGATGAAGTTTTATTTGTGGGGAAAATTTTATATTGCATCAATCAATGTCCAATAAGTGTTAAATCTGTATTGAAATGATTACACCTCATATGCTTTGGCTATCTGTAACAATCGAGTGCATAGGCGAATGAGGAAGGTACAAAATGATATGAAGCATGGATGCATTAATAAGGTATTGTAGGGAGAGAAAAAGGAGATGAATGAAAAGGTGGATTGATAGTGTGATTCATGTTTGGGTTTTTTTTTTGTAAACATGGGTTGCTACAGTTTGACAATAGCTAGAGTGTAATCAAATAACCTAGATTTGTTGGTTTTGATGGAAAAAAAAAAAAAAAAAACAATAGGTCCCTAAATATTTATCAATAGGTTAAAATCGTGAAAACGATTCGACTCTTAGCATAGAGTAGTATTTGGGGACTTATACTACACACGCATTTCTACGCAAGGGTATACACACCTCATGTCGGTTAAAATAAGTCAAATTGAGGGTTAATCATAATTGAATCAGTGAAACTGAGCCGGAGTTTATTAAAAACTTTAATAAATTATGACGTTTTAGTTGACTGTTCTACCTGATGAGGCGAACAAGGTTACAACTGGATTTACAAATAGCCGCTTGTTTTGGTTATATTTTCTTTTTTTACATTTCTTACGCTGTTTTGACAAGTCATAATGGGAATTGGCTTATTTTATAAGACATGATACAGGTGCCAAGAAAACTAATTATTAATGATGTAGTTTGGGAGCACGATTCGAGCTTATACATTGGAGAATGAACGTCTCGGTACTTCTACCAAATAGTTTCTGTTTTACGTGGGGAGGTTTTGTTGGATTTATTCAAAGGAAGAGCAATGTTTCCTAGGATCACCGATTGAGCAATGTAATCACCGATCCGGGGTAAATCCTCCTTAATCGAATTACTAGAATTTATCAGATTCACAACCTGGTACCTCGGAGTGAGACAGAAATCCTTGAGGAAAAGCTAGTCATTAATCATTGTTATGGTTCAAGGGAATCGTGTTAACTGACGAAGTCATTGATGATCATTTAGTACTGGTCAAAAACACATCACGAATTTAGGAAAGGGAGGGTTGTCGCTGTAAATCTAGGACCTAGGGGTGAAGATTCTACATGCATGACCTAGGTCATACATTGCGAAATATTCACCGGGGCGTGTTGTAATAGACTGGGCATGCTCGCTGGCGGATTTCTGTGTGTATTGTTATATAAAGAGAGAGAGAGAGAATGACATACTTTTATTTCATACCCAAAGTTAGAAAATTGATTAGATAAATGAAGGGGAGAAGGAAGACAATAAAGTTAATATACAATCGTATAAACAGTCTGTAACGGTGACTTATTTCATCTACGGATATTGTATGAATCATTTCATATATCGATACCTAAATAGAATTCCTGCTTTGGTAATGGACATGGCTGGAGGCGTAGGGCGACATACGAATTTCAATCGTAATAGCTGGAACATTAGAAGCTAAATGAAAATGAATAGTACGACTTTTTGTGGTAAGGCAATGTGTTTACGTTAGCGCTTTAATACTACAATCTGATTTGAACCTTATTGCTAAAGAGTTAAGGTTGTTAATGGGTTGAAATTATTGATGATACCACCAACGTCTGGCCTCGTAAACCTACTGACCCTAATGACGCTCGTGACCCTATTGACGCTATTGACCCTCTTGACCCTCTTGACCCTATTGACCCTCTTGACCCTATTGACCCTCGTGACCCTCTTGACCCTATTGACCCTCGTGACCCTATTGACCCTCTTGACCCTATTGACCCTCTTGACCCTCTTGACCCTCTTGACCCTATTGACCCTCGTGACCCTATTGACCCTCGTGACCCTCGTGACCCTATTGACCCTTTTGACCCTATTGACCCTCGTGACCCTCTTGACCCTATTGACCCTATTGACCCTCTTGACCCTCGTGACCCTATTGACCCTCTTGACCCTCGTGACCCTATTGACCCTCGTGACCCTTTTGACCCTCGTGACCCTATTGACCCTCGTGACCCTCTTGACCCTATTGACCCTCGTGACCCTATTGACCCTCGTGACCCTATTGACCCTCTTGACCCTCTTGACCCTCTTGACCCTCTTGACCCTTTTGACCCTCGTGACCCTATTGACCCTCGTGACCCTTTTGACCCTCGTGACCCTATTGACCCTCGTGACCCTCTTGACCCTATTGACCCTCGTGACCCTATTGACCCTCTTGACCCTTTTGACCCTCTTGACCCTCTTGACCCTATTGACCCTCGTGACCCTATTGACCCTCGTGACCCTATTGACCCTCTTGACCCTCTTGACCCTCTTGACCCTCTTGACCCTTTTGACCCTCGTGACCCTGTTGACCCTCGTGACCCTTTTGACCCTCGTGACCCTATTGACCCTCGTGACCCTTTTGACCCTCGTGACCCTATTGACCCTCGTGACCCTCTTGACCCTATTGACCCTCGTGACCCTATTGACCCTCGTGACCCTATTGACCCTCTTGACCCTCTTGACCCTCTTGACCCTCTTGACCCTCGTGACCCTATTGACCCTCGTGACCCTTTTGACCCTCGTGACCCTATTGACCCTCGTGACCCTCTTGACCCTATTGACCCTCGTGACCCTATTGACCCTCGTGACCCTATTAACCCTCTTGACCCTCTTGACCCTCTTGACCCTCTTGACCCTTTTGACCCTCGTGACCCTATTGACCCTCGTGACCCTTTTGACCCTCGTGACCCTATTGACCCTCGTGACCCTCTTGACCCTATTGACCCTCGTGACCCTATTGACCCTCTTGACCCTATTGACCCTCTTGACCCTCTTGACCCTCTTGACCCTCGTGACCCTCTTGACCCTCGTGACCCTCTTGACCCTATTGACCCTCGTGACCCTCGTGACCCTATTGACCCTCTTGACCCTATTGGCCCTCTTGACCCTCTTGACCCTCGTGACCCTCGTGACCCTCGTGACCCTCTTGACCCTATTGACCCTCTTGACCCTATTGACCCTCTTGACCCTATTGACCCTCTTGACCCTATTGACCCTCTTGACTCTTTTGACCCTCGTGACCCTATTGACCCCCGTGACCCTAATGACGCTCGTGACCCTATTGACCCCCGTGACCCTATTGACCCTCGTGACCCTATTGACCCCCGTGACCCTATTGACCCTCGTGGCACTGTGACCCTATTGACCCTCGTGACCCTATTGACCCTCGTGAAGAGTATAAAAGGGAATGCCGAAGTAGTATGGGGGATTATTCATTTCTCATCGTTCGGACTGGTAGTGTCTCTGGTTGTGGGCTGTGAAATTATTGGTGTGTGTTACCTCTATTGTGTTTTGGTGAATGGCTAGTTATTGTGAGGAATCTCTCTTCATAATTATGAGTCTTTTACTTACTTAATTTTACAAGTTAATTGTATATTTAAAGGGGTATTAGGGCCTAACCTATATTTACTTTATCGGAGTTACTCCGGGAGGTTTATATGGTTAAATCAAATATGTTTAATTTGCTAGCGGCCACTCCCTAGAATTAGACATGTTTGACAAGTGTTTTCGGAACTCAGTCAAAGCTGTATTTACCGTAACGGAGTTGGTCCGGAGGTTTATATAGTTAATCAAATATATTTAATTATGCCAGGGTACTCCCTGGGATTGAGTATGTTTGACGATTGTTTTCGAAATTTAGTTGGGGTTAATTCTTACTGTCCAATCAGCCGGAACACTGTCAAGAATCAGTTATCTGCGGAGTCAGCCCCACCTAACGGTGCCAACGGGGATGAATCCGTGTCCGTGTAGTTACCAGACTTGAGGTGTGGTCTGGCGTCTACCTCTTTACCAACATAGGAGACGAAACCCTTTAATCGGGGCCCTCACGTCTCTCAAAACAACTGACGGTGGAAACGTGGCTTGAGCATTTATGTGACGAAAAGCATAGGAGGATATCTCCGCTCGTGGAAACCGATCGGTTGCTTGAGGGGTCGTTCAGTGTTAAATATACTTATATATCAACATACCGTATGTCCAGTTAGTGCATCTTACTCGCTGTTTTCCCTTTAGCCTTCGGGCACAGCGAGGGGAGATGAATTACACAGGCTGTTAGAGGGTTGTCATCTCAGTTTCGCCGACTGAACTAATTACAGCTTCAATAGGGATACATTCTTGCTTCTGAACTAAGGTATGGTTCCAGGAGTAAGCAGAATAGGGACTGTGGGGTAGGCTTAGGAGTAAATTCACGCGTTATGGGGTATTAGGGCTTGAAACTATATCTACTGTAACTAAAGATATTACAAGTGTTTGGTAGGATTATTAAAATCGAAGTTATTATTCTTATAAAATCTAATGACGACTAAAATTATTAATGAGTAACCAGTGTGATGTTTGAGTAGTAAGGCAAGTGGTGTTGGGTTGCCGTGGATTACACGTGAAACACGAGACAATTGTTAAATATCATTAAAAAGGTCACAGTATTATTCATGAAATTGTGATATCAGGATTGTCTCGGAAAGATGAAATAATTCTGGGTTTGATGACAGGCTGAGCAGTTCATCAAATCCATTTAAAATATCTTATTTTCATGAGAGAGAACTCTCCATTTAAAGTATCTTATTTTCATGAGAGGGAATTCTCCATTTAAGGCATGGTTTGGGTAGAATGTCTCGCGTGTAATGAACGGTTTACCACGGCATTACTCTACAGCCGTCGGTATAAAATGGTCCAGGCCATCTTAGTTATACATATAAACGATTAATAATACTAAAAGATGTCAGTCGAGTTTGTCTCGGTGTATCTTCTCGAAACTGACCGCTAGGTTTGAGACACTGGTAGATTCATTCTCCGAGTCCTAAACTCGTAGGATAGCTAGGTAAGTAACTTGAATAGGATGTCCAGACTCCATTCCAACAAGAGAGTAGCCAGTGTGAGCAAAAGATTGCCACACGACCCGTCGATAGAACTTTGGTCCAAAATACAAGTATTTAGGGCAGTCTTCTAGATAATAATAGGTTTAAATAAATAATCTTGATTTTATGAAGGCTACTCCTTGTTCAACCGGACATGTAATAGGGGATAGGTGTTTTTCTACCAAAAACAATTTTTAATTATAATCATAAAGTAACCTACAGTGTAATTATAATCATAAAGTGATTTATAATTAATTTATTATTCCTACAAGATTTAGGACTTTGTTATGCTCATAAATAGGAAAATAGCAGTTAAAAGTAGCATTTCAGTAGGTTAATTTATGTACAGATAAGCTAGCTTTAATTTTATTATGAATGGAGAGTCCAAAAACCTGTCAAGCTTTCATAAAAGGATCTAGGGTTATTACGGTACACAACACTTCGGGGTTCAACCACTAGCGATCACATTTTGGCCAAATCGTCAGGTATTCTTAAATAAAAGCACGCAACAAAAGTAGGTTTAATAAGTAGGTAAATAGAGAGTAAGTTACAGTAGTCTAGCACGAAGGAATAGGGTTTTACATTAAGTTAGAATTCATTGCAAAATATTTAGCGTTTCTTGAGCTTCAGCGGGAAGCTGCTTCGTTAGCTGTAGGTCTTCGGAAGCGGCTTTCTAGCCAGGGGGGGTGAACTGTTACAACGTTACCCAATAAGTAAAATCACATCAATAGCTTTTTGAAAATAAAACAAGAAATATCCAAAATATAAAGTTTTCCATAATACATCATTTAGTGCGACGTTTGTTGCGAGGTTGTAATTTCACTAATTTCCCTACTGTAAAAGATACAAATATTAAACATTCACTATTTACACGATTAAATTACAATTAAAGGAATAAAACTATCCTTTCATGAAATGAACATATTGAACGTGTTTTTTTTTACACCGGTATGTAAGTACCGACGTATGAATCAGTATTATTGCATAAAATAATATTCGTGGGGATTTTTCCTATGTCACCGGCGAAGCCAATGACTGTTTCCTTGTGGTTTTGGGGTAATACTATTACAAGTATGTATTATTTTTACTGAACGGCTCTTAATCTCGTTTAGTTAAATTATTTATTTGCATTGAACATTGGGACTATTTGGGACGTATTGCAAAATACTATAAGTACTTACTTAACTTCGAGAAAGAGGTCAATCGTCGAATCCGACTCGGCTGGGCAGCGTTCGGGAAGCTACGGCAAATCTTTTCGTCCAACATTCCGCAGTCTCAAGACGAAAGTCTTTGACCAGTGTGTGTTGCCAGTGATGACATATGGCACTGAAACGTGGTCGCTTACTATGGGCCTCATAAGAAGGCTCAAAGTCACCCAAAGGGCAATGGAGAGGGCCATGTTGTAAGTTTCTCTGCGTGATCACATCAGAAATGAGGCTATCCGCAGCAGAACCAAGGTAACCGATATAGCCCTCCAGATCGCTAAACTTAAGGGGCAGTGGGCGGGGCACATAGCACGTAGAACCGATGGCCGTTGGGGCAGAAAGGTTCTCGAGTGGCAACCACGTACCGGAAGGCGCAGCGAGGGTAGGCCCCCGACAAGGTGGACTGATGACCTGGTAAAGGTTGCGGGAGTCCGATGGTTGCGGGTGGCGCGGGATCGGTCGCTTTGGCACTCTTTGGGGAGGCCTATGTCCAGCAGTGGACGTCTTTCGGCTAATATGATGATGATGATGATGATACATACTTAAAATACTAGCGACCGAACACATAGGTGTACTTCGTACCAATTAGGTATCTACCTACTTCGTACCAATTAGGTACTACAGTGTGCATACAGTAATTGAACGGACGTATGTACACACATAGACCGAGGTACATATACGGGCCATTTAAATTATTGCTTAATTTATCGTCATTAAAGCTAATAAAACAAGAGTCACCTACATAAGTGTATATATAAGTGTAAATTCCGCTCACTAGTTCCCAAGTTTATCGTGAAGAGATAGCTGCTTCGTTTTATTAAAATGTATCCATCAGTGCCAAATCTAAAACACTATCTCTAGCCAATTTCACCCCCATACTATGTATAACAATGATTGCAAAAAAAGTGGTCTACAATATATCTTTGCCTTAAGGTTGACCGGTGGACAATGCTTTATGGCAAAAAGTATTTTGTACTGTAAGTTCCATTGGGCAATAAAAATTAAATAAACAATAATAATTTCTCATTTCTAAACTTATATTAAATCTAAGTGCACGGGAAGGCGTCGACCGCCACGCGCGGCCGCGCGCGCAGCCACCGTGGCAAATGTAAGGTGCTCCCTGCGCAGGTGCCGAGTCACCTGCTTATGGGACTGTTATGACATTTGCGGGCAACGATGGTGATCTAGAAATGTCTAGAATTTTAATCGGTGCGATTACGTGATAGGAGTTTGTTTATAAGGTCACCGGTATTTGTGATGACGGTAAGGTTAAGCTAGAAACACGCTATTTGATGAAAGAAAAATATATTGTAGTTAAACACTGCGGTCGGCAACCTTTTAGCTTTCAGTTGCTAAAGAAATTGACGCGGGCCGCACTTGTCAATTATTTGCTAACTATATCAGGCTAAAGGTATCCGCGCTATACAAAACAGCCGGGGAGGCTTGCGGGCCCTCTGTTTCCGGCCACTGGTAGCACATACACACATATGCACATAGCCTAATTCATAAAAGTTCATCAAACTTACGTTAAAAATTGATTGGCGTTTTCTTGCTCTTATCTCTTCGATTCATTTTTAAACACAAACGTAAGGGTTATTTCGTGCTTCAAAAAATTACAATTTCAGTACCTACGCCGTCATTCTTTGCTCCGTTATTTACTGCATGGAGACTCCGCATTCATACAATAAACATTTAATAAAGTACAACGAATTTATAATTTTACATTAGGTACGAGCCATATTTTTAACACAAACATGTTCGTTGAATTCAAAAGTGCTGAAGCGCTGAACTCAAGTTCAAGACTCGTCGAGGCAGAAATCTCATTCACAACGCTTAATGAGTCTCGCTACAACTGAACCAATATTTACTGACCTCCGACTGCGTATGGTTATTACGACTCCAGGAGTCAAACTACATTAGGGACGGGCTTAATGTTGAGTGTGAAATGTTTATTGAATAGATAGGAAGGCCGCGCTGGGCCGTGACGGTGGATGACCGCCCGACCGCCCGCCCGGTCGAATTTATACCGGATCAAAACGGGCTGAATAAAGATTCAAAAGAATGAATGGTAGAGCCAGTAGCATGATTACTTGAGTAGTTGAGCTAGCGATTTGCTCAAAATGATCTGCACACGACTCCTTTGTTATGTGAACAACGTAAATGCATATTTTGAGCATGGTATTCCGCGTTGTGAGTAAGTGTTGTAACTTCTACTGCTGACGGAATAGAAACAGCTTTGTTTAATTGAATTTTGTTTAAATTTTCTTCTGCCTCTTTGACGTCGATAGCATATGACAGTAAGTAAAATGCATACGCACGCCGAGACTGCCGAGAGTGGTTCTCTTTACAAGTTAAACATTTGAAAATAAGAAGTAGGAAGGTAAAAAGTGTAACACTTCGAACGCCACTAAGCCTGCGCTTCTTCAGCACCGAGATGAGCAGTCACTTTATTAAACGCTTTATACAAAGCTCGTGCAAAATGGTATACAGGGTCCCTTCTTAGATTTTATAAAAAACTACCATACAAACCGTTTTACATCTGTTAAGATTGATAACACCTATAGTAACAAAATCCCCACAGAAAGAGGCACAGCGCAGGGCTCGATCTTCTCACCGACCGAATATCTTTTATACGTAAATGACATGTGTAACATATTCTCTGAAGGTTCTGTATACCAATTTGCAGACGACACCTGCCTCGTGACAGCTCACACGGACATAAAAGCGGCTGAAACTATCCTACAAAAAAATTTCGACTTATTGTGTGCATGGGCCCACGACGTAGGTCTAGTCATCAACTACGGCAAAACTAAAGTCATGCACATACACTCCGCTCATAAAAAACATTGCATAACACCTAGAATCTTAGCGCACAAACACCAGTGCCTTCACCACATAACAACGGGAATGTGCGAGTGCGAACCCCTAATGAACGTGGACAAACATACTTACCTTGGCCTTATTATAGATAACACATTTAACTGGGGTCCACACATAAACTATGTTTGCAATAAGCTAAGATCCATACTGTCCAAATTATCCCTTTTAAAATACAAAATACCTTTTAGTACCCGCAGAATGTTATATATGTCACTAGCCGAGTCAACTATTAGCTACAGCCTAAGCAGCTATGGCCGAACTTATAAAACCTACCTAGATAACATATACAAGATACAGTTAAGCCTGGTAAAAACAATTGTACCTAATTCAATAAGGAAAATACATAAAAACGACGAAACAAAGCTATTCGAATACTGTAAAATAATAAATGTGCATGATAAGTTTAAAATGATGCTAGTGTGCGATGAAATCGCAAACTTTCCTTACCTCAGAATTAGATCTAGGTCACAAAAATTAAGAAATATTAATCTACCTAAGTATGTATTACCATCTTACAATAATACATATGGAAAAAGAATATGGGAATTCATATTACCCTATATGCTAAACTCATGGCCTAACGAAGTAAGTCAAAACATAACTAATAAGAAACATAAGTGCAAAGACATTATAAAAACTATGTTATTACCAAGTCAAAGTGCGCGCCCGAGTTGTTCACAAACAACTCAGGGAAAATAAATCTACCTCCTCCGCACGTAATTTTTTAATTCATAACCCAACATGTTAACGAGCGACAATGGCGACAGATAAACCGTACGCGGTTTTCGCTCGCTGTTTAAAAAGCAAATGTTAATAATTTTAAGTTCTTTTTTTGGATAAATAAATGAAAAAAAAAAGAAAAACTTCCGTAACGGGTAAGTCTTTAGGTAGGTCTTTTTAATCTTTGGCTCTTCCCATTTTTTGAGGCCGGCTCTCCTCTTTACTACCTACAGTCGAAGTGAAATCAGCTTTGAATAGCGACACAGCTCCCTCTCCGTCAACACATCGATTACTCAAAGCGAAATAATACTACATGCAACGATGAGGGATGCAGGATGGTACCTGCTATTAGTCTTTATTACTTTGAGGTCATTGAATTCTCCTCATTACTGAATGACTTCGAAAAGGTCATCAATCTCACTGATATTTAAATGCATGCATCGGAATGCGTCAATAAAACATAAAACTGCTCTCACGCTAAATATATGCCGGGCTTGTGTATGTATTTCATTAGTTATTAGGCATAATTTGGCTACTGTGGCGTGCCTAATGGCCACCGGCTGGACTCAGCGACCGCCGCAACGTGCCATTACAAAAATTGCCACAATTAGTGTAGCTGAAGAAGATTTAGAAATGCCGTAGGTTACTGTAAATGGATATAAAGAGGCTGAGGTTACAAATGTATAAATGGGTAGCACGGGTGCAAGGGGTATTCTTTGAACAGCATATCCATTGCATGGCTCCATTCAGTGTGAAAACGAAGTTTCTTTCTTTGATTAGGAAGGTAGGCTAAATATTTTGTACCTAATAGTAGGACTTGATTCATTGATTGATATCATGATATCTTTCCGGTTCACTCGAACCTAAACTAAAATTACCCTATTGCACAGAACAAACTAATATCATAAACACATTTTGTCATATTTAAACATAAATTCAAAATAGTCTAGCACCAAAATACTTAAGTCCCAAAACACCCTACAACTCTAAATCCAAAACTAACTTAAGTATATCTCTTATATGCTGTTGCTAAGTTCGCCTAGTGTCACAAAAGCAGAAGATCAAAAGAATCTATCCCCGTAATATACTAAAGTCATGATATACACGATTCTCAAAATGCAATAGTTTCAAAACACGCTAGGTTAGGTTCAGGTGCACCGGAAATAATACTTTCGAGAGAAGTCACTTCTAATAAAAGCAAATAAATGCAATCGGAAATAGGCGCGTACCAACAATGCTAGAAAGTTCAGCGTTTGACATACTTTCCTTCGAAGTCCAAATTATGCCTTTAATAATAAGCCCTTTGTGGAAAACAAATTGCGTCCGAACTATGAGTTTAGCTGACACTTGGAGCAATTTATTCACTGCCGTCGGCGTACGCGCACAAACATACTCCTGTCTATCGGAAAAAGCTAATTTTCTTACTATTATGCCGGCTTAGAGTACAATTCGGACAAAAACTGTTGTGTCCGATGGCAACCGAAATGGTTTCCGAGAGTAATTTTGACGACACGAGTTTTCGTGATTTCGTAAGCGGTGGGTTTTTATTCGTTTTGACTTTTTCGTTGGATTGTCTAAAAAAGTGTCGTCGGGGTCCATGAACGGGCTGCGGCGCGTGACCGCCGCGCGGCCTGCGCCTGCGCCTGCGGAGACACTCCGTGCTTTTAGGAAATAAATAACAGTGAACTAGGTATAATACAGTTATGAATCGAAACTTTGAGGTTTAGATTTGTTATAGTTCTTACACGACATGTCTTTCCATTTAGTTTTATAGATTCAGATTCACTGGCTGCCCCCGCGGCTCCGCCCATGTATTACAGTGAACCAAGGCGAAGCCAGTCAGTCTTTGACCAGTGTGTGTTGCCAGTGATGACATATGGCACTGAAACGTGGTCGCTTACTATGGGCCTCATAAGAAGGCTCAAAGTCACCCAAAGGGCAATGGAGAGGGCCATGTTGGGAGTTTCTCTGCGTGATCGCATCAGAAATGAGGCTATCCGCAGCAGAACCAAGGTAACCGATATAGCCCTCCGGATCGCTAAACTTAAGTGGCAGTGGGCGGGGCACATAGCACGTAGAACCGATGGCCGTTGGGGCGGAAAGGTTCTCTAGTGGCGACCACGTACCGGAAGGCGCAGCGTGGGTAGGCCCCCGACAAGGTGGACTGATGACCTGGTAAAGGTTGCGGGAGTCCGCTGGATGCGGGTGGCGCGGGATCGGTCACTTTGGCACTCTTTGGGGGAGGCCTATGTCCAGCAGTGGACGTCTTTCGGCTGATATGATGATGATGATGATGATGAAGGCGAAGCCGCAATATAAAATGTATTATTTATTATTGTATTGTACATTTCTATTTTGCCTGTAACTTAGGTATGTCCATCTTTAATGTCAGGTTCAGTCGTATGTACTTTATACACTTAGAGTGGCTTCGTACACTTTTTACTCATAGCCGTGTAAAAAAAACCACTATTTCAAAATGAGATGAATGCTGCTTAATTGTGTATTTCAGTTTTGATTCAACGCATCTTTGCCAAGGTATAATGGTTATCCCAAAGTGGGAATTGTTATTACAATTAAGTACAATACCGGGATTGCTAAATTTCTGGGCATTGAAATTGATTCGATGCTAAACTGGAAGCAAGAGTTGTCTTCTCTTGTTAGCTCACTTAGCTCTTCATGCTATGCATTAAGAAGTCTCAGAAATGTATTAAAGATTAATCAGCTCAAAGCTGTGTATCATGCGCTAGTAGAGTCAAAACTACGTTATAGTATTATGTTATGGGGAAATAGCTATAGTTACAATGTCCAGTCTGCTTTTATTGCTCAGAAAAGAGCAATCAGGATAATGGCCAAAATACCACAGTGGGTTTCTTGCAGAGACAATTTCAAGAATTTTGCAATTCTCACTGTTCCCAGCCTTTATGTCCTAGTAGTGCTCAAGGACCTAGTGAAACATATACAAAAAATGGAAACGCCAGAAGAAAGAGACAAACGAATAGCTAGTAGACGTAAGGATCTCCCACAGACCATTGTGGCGCGACTCCGGGTAGTCAAGCACTCCGAAGACTACCAGGGAATCGGTCTATACAACAAACTGCCGTGCGAATTGAAGTTACTTACAAATGCAAACATGTTTGCTAACAAACTTAAAATAATTTTATTGGAACAATGCCTGTATTCGGTAGAAGATTTTATGAAAAAGGTGTAACAAAACTGTTGATTGGGACTGCGATACGCTAGCAGAATACTTTCAAAATGACATTGAACTGTATATTGAACTTGTATTTTAATTATTTAAATTGTAATTATAATTTTAGTGATAGGTATTTGACTGATAGTGTTTTAATTTATTTTACTGATTCTGTTTTAATGTGTTTTAACTTAATTGACAAATTTTTATTTATTTAAGTGTTATGTATCATGATTTTACTTGCTAGGTTTTTAGTTTTAGTCTTAAGTTCAAACACAATCTTGTATTGTTAATGAATAAATAAATGAAAAAAAATGAAATGAAAATTCGAACCGAGGATACCGATACCGGGACCTCTTGCTTCGTAGGCAGTAGGGTCACTACCAACTTAGGCTAAAGTGGTCATCGATACGAACATATTAATTCTCTCTGGCGATATCAGCTGCCGCACAGCCATAACTTTTGTAGGCTAGCCTATGCATATGAGCGGCAGTCTCGCATACAAATATGACGTTTCAGCATTTTGGATAGTCGAAATATGACTAGGTACATACCTACTGTACGAATGCTCCCGGTGTACGAAGCCCATCTTCCCCTACAAACTTATAACCTTAGTTTACATCTTCATAATATTTGGAGTATGGTTATCTGTTTAGATAAGAAGATCGAAGGAGGCTATTTTGCGAGTCATGCTTCGAGCAATTCTCGACAAATATAAGATAGGGGAAAGTGGGGGAAACGCGAACACCTAAGGGAAAACTTAAATAAAACAGAGATATCAAGACTCAGAATTTCGTTTATTCATTTAAAGTTAAGTTTAACTATCTGGCTAACTAATTAAATAATCAACAATGAAAATACTTTTATAAAATGTAACGTTAAGAACAAAAACAAAACCCTTAGTGTTCGGATTTACCCAACTGTAGTCGGGTAATTACGAACACCCAGTGGGGTAATTTCGAATAAAGATTGTACTCTTTTAATCAGCCTTAATTACAACAAATATCACATTTATAACCTGCCGTGAGTAGGATAATCACAAATAAACAAGTAATTGTAATTACGGGGCATCTAAAACAATAATAAAAAAGATGAGTTAAATGGTTCACCATGTGCGGGTAATGCCGAACGTTCGAGATTACCTATTCGCCGTTGCCCGCAGGACCAGAATAATAAAAGTGGCCAAAAATATTCAAGGTTGTTTTTACTGTGGCGGTTGGCATCATTATCAATAAAATTTTTAATACATGAGTATTCCGCCAAGTAAATGTTAAATTACGATAGTCGATGGAAATAAAGCTACATCAAGTTACATTTACGCAAAAATTACATCAAAAACACACAAAATATTGAAATGCTCATACCTTGACACGTGCACGTGTCCGCCTCACTGGTGTTATTGACCGGCACTGCCGGCGACATAAACATCAAGATGGCGGTGGGCAATATATTGTCATCTCTTTCTAACAGTAGAACTATCGCGGTCGGGATTACCCGCCCATCGCGTTTCCCCTACTCTCCCCTAAACGTCCGAGAGATCGACGCTGTACTAATACTAATATATATGGTATGGGCAACATATGTCAAAGCAATACGGGTTAACTTCGAACTTAGAGGATTTTTCTTTATTCTAATTTAAGCTACAGTACAGCGTCGAGCACCTAGGACGTTTACCTTTAGTTAGTAACAAGATAATGAAAAATAACATACACAATATCACGATTACAGAGTTCCAAAAGCAAAAGCATAATTCTGGCAACCCGGTGCAATATTTTTTATGTTGGCATCTAACATCACTGATAATGTGCCCTTTTAGTGATAGCTGCCAACCCGAAATCACAAAATATGAAAAACAAAAAAACTATACAGTAGAGCAAAAATTGTTGAATCCCTTTTAGATTCGAAATGAAACGAAATTACCAATTAGGAGGTGGAGTCTAGAGTTAAGTTGCCAGAGTCGAATAGCGGATATCTGTTATTATTGATCATTGCGCAATTGTAAATGTAATTGCATTCAATACAGTATTAACGCCTGAAGATGTCCTAATTGTATTGAGTTGTTTTGAGTGAAAATGAGGCCGTAAAACGTGGACGAGGCAACTGATTGCTACCAATTTCCGAATTGAGTAGCATAATATTGCAAGTTTTCTGGTTGACCAGCGGCTAGAGTGGTAGCTAATGCTAATGGACCATCGGCGGAGACCGCAGGCTTCCGCCGCGCTCAGATTCCTAATAGTATTGTAATTGACGTTAGAATAGTCGGTATCCGCCCCGCACGCTGTTTTTATCGTGAAATAAATAGCTATAGAATATTCCAATAGGTATCTATTTCAACGAGGTACCTACCAGTGTTGTAACACTCGCACACCACCACAACACTACCCTTACAAGCGACTATGTAGGTGCGAGAGGGATGACTTATAAGTCCTACAATGTCATCAGGCCAACTAGGCATTGTTATCGATTTGATTTCTTTATTATCTGCCTGTGATAATTTGTCGTACAATTTTCTTCCCAAATCTTTCCTGGTCTGCTTAGTTTTCTTATTGACGTCACGGACGGTGGCTGTCGCTTTACACACCGACATATTTTTAGATGGGCAACCCAGAGTAAAAAATTATATGAAAGAGTTTACAGTAGGTCTATAACTATATATAAAAATAAATTTTAGGCAAGCCGAGCCGGTGGGGATCGACTTGTATGGGCGGTCCGCCACTGCCACTCATACCAACTTTAATCAACTTCAAGTAGTTACAAGTGACTATTAGAAATCAGTGATGGTTTCTATCGGAAGCCGGATTGTCCACGGCCGTGAATCTCAGCGCGCACTGGTGCGGTGAAACAATACCGAAACAAATGACGCTCGTACCGATCAGTAATTGTTTTGTTCAACCAGTTCCAGTACTGGTTGGTCATGGGAGGGGCGATTTGGCGTTAGATGAGCTTGGTCATTTGTGGAAGTAATTTTGGTCCTCTGTCTCAAGCCTTTAAACGAGGGTCCGGGTGTAATTTTAATAGCGCCCACGTTACGCATCAACACTCGACCACAGCAGAAACTTTTGTTTAACCCATTCAGGGCCAATGAGGACACATATGCGTCAGACCGCCGTAGTCGCTTTCCGCTACATACGAGGAAGACCACGGGATCGGCTACGAGTGTAGCGCGTAGCGAATCTTGGCCCTGAATGGGAAAGGGGACAGTCACTGGTGAATGGTACATTTTTTCTTTGCGAGTGTCATAGAACATTTAAATGATGTTTTGGGCACACTAAATTAATTGGCAATGTCACAAGCTATGGACATACAATATCAACATTGTGTACGTGTGTGTGTGTGTAATTGTAGTAATTAATTAATAGTAGGCACCTACGTTTTCTGCTATCGTTTTCTTTTCAAATTAACAGCATGGTAAATAATTGGATCAGCACAATATTGTACTTTGCTTCTTGATAATAGCTAGGTAAACTAGTGCTATCGTCAATAATCTAGTTGAACGATAACAGCGCAGCATATTTTTTGCAAATACAGCACGAAATTCGTTTCACTTAATTATGCACCTTTACTAAGATAATAATTGCGTACGCATACAGCTATCGAACACTACGGTTACTTAAGCACATTATTATGTCACATTTGGATAATATGTACTTATATTGATGGGTATATGGGACGGTCGGTGTTATGGGATGTTGTCATTGTCATGTAGTTGGGTAGCTTTCTGTCGCACTTGCTAGTTCGAGCGACAAAGAGGGAGATACACGAATGAAGTTCGTTTTCGATTCGAGGTAGGGGCCCTCGGTACGGTTCGAATGCCGTAGGTATAATACTCGTAGGTACTGCTCGTTTCCGCGCAATAACAGCACAAAAAATATACTGATAATTAAGGAAATCTGAACGACATCGCTAAACTTAAGTGGCAGTGGGCGGGGCACATAGCACGTAGAACCGATGGCCGTTGGGGCGGAAAGGTTCTCGAGTGGCGACCACGTACCGGAAGGCGCAGCGTGGGTAGGCCCCCGACAAGGTGGACTGATGACCTGGTAAAGGTTGCGGGAGTCCGGTGGCGCGGGATCGGTCACTTTGGCACTCTTTGGGGGAGGCCTATGTCCAGCAGTGGACGTCTTTCGGCTGATATGATGATGATGATGATGATGATGAACGACATCAGTTAACTCTCGGTAATGTACAAAATACCGCATACTCGTACAGCAGCCAGCGAGTTGTGTCGCGGCGAGATAGACTATTTGTCTCTTTCTAATTAGAACACTTAGAAATAGACGGATAGTCTATGTCGCCGCGACACAGCTCGCGCGCCGTCTTGTGATATCCCTCATACCTGTGAGGAAGTATCTTTAAGTGCGGTAATAAAGATATTGATCTGGTTGAAGTAAAGAGCCAAATAATTTCTAGGCGAGACCCTGATAATGTATTAGTGTCAGCACTCGCGCTAACACTCAGTCGTGATCATACGTTTTGTAATTTCTATTGGCGCCAATACGAGTTATAGCACTCTGTAAAGAGCATTTCCGCTACTCATTGAAACAACATCGTAACATCGTTAATGTTAGCATTGCAGAAGATAACTTGTGTACACAAGATAAGGTTCTTATTAAAAAAATACGCAAGCAGAGAAAAGAGTGTTTAAAGGTAAGTAGCGTATTTGTAATGAAGGCACAGCATTGTGACGCTTAAAAGCAGAAGGTGATAAGTCATGTATCGGTTTCATATATTATACACCCTTTTTAGTATGAATGAAAGAGATAGCATCACCTTATCGTCACGCCTTGGCCGAGCACGCGCGCGGAAACAATGTCTAATAATTAAATAAATTACGAGTACGAAATTTAGATGATATCTGTGATAATGGAAATGGGGATGGTTCTGCCACGATTATGATGGGAGCCGGAGTAAGTAGGCTGTGGTAATTATCATTATCGTGGTCGATCTTAAGGTCTTTATGGGCCGATATGATTTGATGTTTTTTTTTGTTATTTATTTGCAGAACCAACAGCTATATTTACACATTAAACAATGACAGTATCCACTGTCAAGGAAGTAGAATGCCTGTGGTCGCCGGTTCGGGGAATTACTTTAAAAAATCCTTTAATTTAAATTTATAATTTACCTACTTTCTCTCTTTTTAACGCGAAACCCAAAGCGGGTTTACACATAAATCAATAACTCAGATAAGTCATACTACGTATGTATGGAGCGTCGAGTGACTTGGCGACCCATATTCCATAAGGTCCAAGCAAAATAGACTATCTACAGAACATACATACAATACACAATAATAATGTGTTACTATCGTGAGATTTTATAGACAAGAAGAGGTGGTATAACTTTCTGATGTAGAGATTATCTGCAAATCATCAACTTTCTGAGAAATTTCACACATCGCAGCAAAACTCAGTCTTTCAATTTATCACCACCGAATCCGGGATAACTTTACTGCGGGATAAAAATGAATGGAAGCTTCCCAGGCATGTCCAGTTACCTTAATTTTACAGCCCAATAAAGATAAAATGGATATACCTATATTCAGTCCCGGTACAATTCCGGTGGCGATTCATACTTTCTCAAGGAAACGCAACCATTTTGCGTGTAAGATGTGTGAATTAAAAACATGCTCTCAATGTCGCTACAGCACTTCCTTCGGTGTGGTCTCAAGTGCAATACTAATAATAAAAAAAAACTTTATTTTATTTTATAAAAATATTTTTATTGTCAAAATATTGAGTTGTGGGATTAACCAAGTGTGGAGCTAGTTTGGTACATCACTACATCAATGATCAATGGCACAAAAAACCTAGGCAACGGCAGTAGGTAATGCGCGGGTTGATGACCTTTATGGCGGGCTGTGAGCGTCGTCGATTCGATCCGAATTTGGAACTGCGGGTGACTGCGGCTGCGTTTCGGTAGGTATTCGTGAGTTGTTATAAAATGGCAAAGTTTCCTGTTTTGATGGATACTATTTGTATACCTAGTGCATGAGTTTAACGAATAACGTTATGATGCTGAGAGTTTTTATTTCTTAAAATTAATTTTCTTTATAAACTGGGTTTTACATAAGTACCTAGGTAGGTACTTTTCTTTTGTTTTTCTACGAGATGCCTTTTAGGTAGGTTCTTATAGGTATAATTACTCATCATCAGCATCATATAAGCCGTCTTTCGGTCCACTGCTGGACATAGGCTTCCCCCAAAGAGTGCCAGAATGACCGGTCCTGTGTCACCCGCATCAAGCGGACTCCCCGCGACCTTTACCAGGTCCTCAGTCCACCTTGTCGGCCCTACCGTTATAATTATTATCACATGGCAATAATAACCGATTCCATTTGAAACCACCCTCTCTGAGCTTCTCGCTTTTCAAACTGAATTGAGACTTTTCCTTGAAGCTATTCGAGATATTTAACAATTCGGTACCGAGTAATGCGGTAATAAGTCCGCAAGTCTGCGCTTCCCGCCACACGACCGCAACACCAGCCATTCATAGATCACAGCGCGCGCGCCGCAGCCACCAGGGCCGTACTATGAGACTACGCAAAAACATGTTACTTACTTATTTGTGTTTAACTAATAGCCGCGATAGGTGTTCCTTCCTGGATTGAACGATCCATAGGCACGCGTCATTTTGTGATGTTCATTTAGGGTCGTTACTAACACTCAGTTTCTCCAGAGAAGAGTTTTGTTGGCAGTGCCAAAATTATTTTATTCATAAGTCCACCACAATTTTAGAAAAGCCTTCATAGCCATCGTCTCCGCTTAGGGTTCTGGCTAAAATATTCACTTCTTGGTATAATCTGTATTCCCGGAAAGTCCCTTCATGGCGAGGATCACGATCCTTTGACGAGACGAGTGCAATATTTAATCAGGCAATGCAACCTACAAAAATGTCCCAAGTTTCATTTCCCCCCTGGCATGTTATAAAGCCACGACATTAAACGACAGTTGCATGAGCAGTCACCAAAGAGAGTTGTTACTTATTCATTCAGTAACGTTTAACGCAAGAAAAGTGTACATCATACATGTATAAATAATGTGAATGTACGCGTTGTGTGCATACGGATTATTATTTCTTTTGTGTTAATCATTTGTGTTTAGTGCAGATACCGAATTGTGAATTGCGCAGTACTCGAGTCCAGTCCTTCGCTTACTACTCGAGTTCTGGAAAACGAACCGTTTTGATGTCTTCATGTGAGTATTCAAATCATTATAGTATCAAGTCGATCATCAAAGAAGTGACGGCAAAGTCTTTTAGAGGGTGCAGTGAGCGAAAATCCTAATGATGAATCGAAGTGCATCCAATAACGACTAGGATAGTTCGTTATCCTCGTAGTTAGGCTAGTGTTAGGATAATTAGTTAGTTATTTATACCGGGCATTTTCCGCAAATTGACATCCAGTGTGCCTATTTTGGGTGAAACGGTGGGGTAGCGCTACTCTAACCACCCCAGCACCTCTAGAAAGTTGCTGAGTGCTTGGATGTTGCTGACTGCGTCCCGTAGTGTGTCTGGAGAGCCTAGGTGCTTTTTCCTGCATACTTCTACCTGCTTGCAGTCCAGTAGACTATTTTTAGTCGTTCCTTCCGCCTCCATGCACGCTCTGCACATGGGGCTGTCTTTGACACCTAGGTTGTAGGTGTCTGTTCAAGGTGTTATTATTCCTACTATTTTGCGTAATTGGTTTATATGTGTCCTCAGTAGTGCGGTTGTGAGTTAGGATAGTGTAAGGTGTTTTGCCATAGCAGACTGAAAACTTTACTTACCTTGCTTTTAAAATACGTCTCCAGTACGTCTCTGGTTACATGACATTCTATGAGTTGCAGCGATCATGAAGACATAGATGATAAAACTTGACTGTATGTCGCGGTTTATACTCAGGCCTCCAGTATATTGTCTAGTTGTGTAAAGTAAAGTAAATATTTATTTGTGATACACAGGTTACATAATAGATGACAGCAGAATAAAAAATACAGTACGCTGTGACCTACCTAAAAGGTGTTTTACTTAATACATTTTGCGTCATCGCGCCGTGTCGTGTTCAACCACATAACCTCAGCGGAAGACCAGCGCTGGCCCGCTGGCCCTGCCAGCATTACGCGAAGTTGGGAATTTCGTGACCAATTTTAAAAACTTTTGTTTACTATTGTTTTGTCACGAATAAAGACTTTCTTTCTTTCGTTTATTTTAGAACAACACCAATAATATATTTTACATATGGTTTTACACATTTAGTCGATCTTTTATACCCACAATTATGCTAAAAGTGGCGCTGGAACATACTTTTCATGTGCTCTGCCTACCCCTTTTGGGAATAAAGGCGTGAATGTATGTATGTATGTATGTATGTATATGGTTTAAAACTTGAAAATAAATCTAGTGTTACCTCAAAAAAGGAGTGGAGGAGACACGGGTCAACGAAGCTGATTTTCAGAGGATCCAACCCAAGACCTACCTAAAAGGTGTACAAATGTACAAGAACTAAAATCCTACAACTAATTCAAATTTTTATGAGCATTAGATTCACTTGAACTAATATTTTTATTACATATTTCACACGTTTGTATTGCATATTTGTAACGGACGTTTCTCGAATTCATGTTTAGCCATAAGGGAAACAGTGAGGGGTTTGATTTGACAAATACTGCGATCTCGTAAATATATAGGCAGGTTAGTGTGAGGACCTTGCGTTCTTTAAAATGAGGTTCGCAACTTGTTCTTGTACAACTGTTCGTTTGAGGCCACATACTGCTCGAATGCATTTTTTCTGTGCTTCTAAAAAGGTTATATGTGAACCTTTCTGGAACATTTAATCAATACACGAATATTCTTTTCTCTTCTCTTCGTTCTTCGGTGATTGCCAAATAGTTAAAGCAATCATGACGCGTAGTTTCAGTGTCCGAGAGGCAACCGGATGGCTCGCGGTATTTGAGCTCCCGAAGCGTTGTGGAACCGCCCTGTGCAACCCGAACTGAGTCAACTTGGACTGGGGCGGAAACTGGAGGGCGGGCGGAAAAAAAATTGTCGTCAGGTATACGATTCCGACCAGCATTTCAATAAACAGCGTACACACTTTCAGGCAACCGCTCTTTCAATCGGGTGCCTCGCGGGCTTTTTTTTCATAGGTACATTTTTTATATTCCTACCCCAGTCTAAGTTGGCTCAGTTCGGGTTGCACAACAGTTCGGGAGCCCAAATACCGCGAGCCATCAGGTTGCCTCTAGGACACGGCAACCACGCGTCATTGCTCCGAATAAAAGGTACTTAGAACACAGTAAATATTCCCTGTACCTTGTATTGGTTTAAACTTTCACGATTTGAACTTTTTTTTTTCTAAGCGAGACTTGTCTTTATCGCGTAAATATAGTATCGACGTTTCGAACGTATGGTACCATCCTGGGTCGAGATAAGACCAAGCTGTATTATATTTATATCTTAGAGTACTTAGCTATAAACACTTGATGATGTATATAAAAAAAAACTATTTATTTCACTTATTTTTTAAAAAAAGCATACATTTTCTTAACTACTAATCTTAAATTCTAAAGATTTTTTGAGTTAAGGAGTATAATTAATTACATAACTTATTCAATTACAATTACATAACTTATAGCTGTATCTATTCTCTCAATTTAAGCATGTGTTATAAACTGTGGATACGTTACTTTTTCTTTTTAGGCATCATAGTCGCTTCCCGCTGTCTGTCCTTATGTATGCTTAGATCTTTAAAACGACGCAACGGATTTTAATGCGGTTTTTTCAAATAGTGATTCAAGAGGAAGGTTTATATGTAAAATATAGTACCCGTGCGAAGCCGGGGCGGGTCGTTATATTATAAGGTGCATGTAGACATTTTCTATAAGCCGTTATTTTAATGATACTGGAAGGTGGGAAACAAAAGTTAATCATAAGAATAATCATCGGAATGGCTACCTGCTCGGTATCTAACCGTCTGCAGAGGTACCTACACGGCGCGTGAGAATTATTTATCTTAATGTACTGCATGTACTGTCAGCCGGATTTAAATCAGCAAAACGAGAATTTGTATGATCGCCGTTTAATGTACGATTCCCACCGTAGGGGTCGGGCCGGCGCGCATTCTATTACATGCAAAGGAATTTGAACCGTCTATATGGTTGTTACATTTCATATTTGAATGAATCGTGCATCCACTGCGAGGCGGCGGCACGCGGCGGCTGCCGACGCGGTCGGTGGGGATTTTAATAAAATATGAACTGTATCAGCTGTACAGACGGTTCAAATTCCTTTGCATGTAATAGAATGCGCGCCGGCCCGACCCGTTCGGTGGGAAACGTACTTTAGGCAAATTTTACTTTAATTAACCATAGAATAATCCACCAGAGAAGAATCAATTCCCAGAATAAAAAGTAAGAATATTTTTAACTGTCTTGTGTACGCAGGTAAAAATACAGATACTTACTTAAAAGGGGAACTTACCATGTAAGGAGTCCCAGTTACCATTTAAGCAATTGAGCATTCATAATATTAGTATGGATAGTGTTATTGGAACCGTTTCCTTTGCGACTGACTGTACAAATCACGGGCAAGCTTGCGATATTGAGGTCCGAATGAGATTTGATGATTGACGAACGTGCGGCCGCCGTGGGAGGACAATTTACTTTCGCATCATGAAAGTGGTGAGAACAGATAGTTTAGCTGATGATGTGTCATTCGAGTTGTGATATCGATACATCATATTCATATATTTTATTGGATCCTCTAAAAATCAGCTTCGTTGACGCGTGTCTCCTCCACTCCTTTTTTGAGGTAAAACTAGATTTATTTTCAAGTTTTATACCATATACATACATACATACATACATTCACGCCTTTATTCCCAAAAGGGGTAGGTAGAGAGCACATGAAACGTATGTTCCAGCGCTACTTTTAGCATAATTTTGGGTATAAAAGATCGGCTAAATGTGTAAAACCATATGTAAAATATATTATTGGTGTTGTTCCAAAATAAACGAAAGAAAGAAAGTCTTTATTCGTGACAAAACGACAATAAAAAAAAGTTTTAAAAATTTGTCACGAAATTCCCAACTTCGCGTAATGCTGGCAGGGCCAGCGCTGGTCTTCCGCTGAGGTCATGTGGATGAACACGACACGGCGCCATGACGCCAAATGTATTAAGTAGGTAAATTTATTCTATTTAGGTAATACTAGCTTTCTCCCGCGACTTTGCCCGACTGGTAAGAATATTTTGTGACAACTCTGCTACTAACTAACGAACAATACTATGAGTAGAAGTAATTTGGAATTTCACTATTAAACTTGAAATTATTTGAATTGGTGGACCCATCTGCTGGTAGAATTAGATAAACACTTCCTAAATAAAATAAAAATAAATAAATAAATATTTGGGGACAATCTTACACAAATCGACCTAGGCCCAAATTAAGCAAAGCTTGTACTAGACGACGATAAACTAAACATACTTATGTAGATAAATAAATACTTACATACATACACATCCATCTCAGGAACAAATATTCGTGATCACCACACAAATAAATATGCCCTTACCGGGATTCGAAGCCGGAGGTCCCGGGTAGCAGCCGGGGAGGCAGGGTCACTACCAACTAGGCTACGGCGATCGTCAAACGGTCCTTCCACCTAAGCTTAAAAATCTCAAGCTTGTCTGTGTAAAAAGGTATGTCTGAATGCATACTCTTCATAGCGACGTTAATATCATAGCTGGACATCAGCAACAGCCGGCTCACAAAGAATCCGTGAGCGATGACCGATCGCATTAGGCGAGAACCGACATTCCTTCAGCAATTGGCTTAGACACCTGCAGGGTTGCCATACGAGGTTTTATAAATATTTTAGGGGTTTTGATGATGGCTATGGGCAAACGCCATAGATAGAATAAATGTTGATTAAACTAGTCATCATTCGCTTGTCCTTATCCCATTTACTTGGGGTCGGCGCAGCATGTTTTTTTCTTCCATACCTCTCTGTCGCCCGTCAACTCATCACACACATCTTTCCTGTTCATATCGTCTCTCACGCAGTCCATCCACCTTTTCCTTGGTCTACCTCTTCTCTTACATCCCTCCACATTCATACTTAATGCCCTTCTAGTAACATGACCATCATCCCTCCGCATTACATGTCCATACCACCGTAAACGATTTGCTCTCAGCTTTTCAGTTATCGGTGCTACTTTCAGGCTTCCTCTTATATACTAATTCCTTACACGATCCAATCTCGTCACGCCACACATCCATCTCAACATTCTCATCTCCGCAACATGCAATCTAGTAGTATTTTTTGATGCGCAGTTGGTAAGTTTATTTGATTAACCAGTTTTATGCGAGCTTTGCATACAATCATTTTTCGCACAAATGATTTTGGTTAGGCTTATATACATTGCAAGGTAACCGATATAGCCCTCTGGATCGCTAAACTTAAGTGGCAGTGGGCGGGGCACATAGCACGAAGAACCGATGGCCGTTGGGGCGGAAAGGTTCTCGAGTGGCGACCACGTACCGGAAGGCGAAGGGTGGGTAGGCCCCCGACAAGGTGGACTGATGACCTGGTAAAGGTTGCGGGAGTCCGCTGGATGCGGTTCGCGCGGGATCGGTCGCTTTGGCACTCTTTGGGGGAGGACTATGTCCAGCAATGGACGTCTTTCTGCTGATATGATGATGATGATGGTGATATACATTCGAAAGCTATTTGGAACTATAATTATAGCACCAACAAACGTCCTTTAATACGTCTTCTGGGTAGATACGGCTAGCATTAATAAGATAGGCTAAGGTAGGTACCTAGTGTCTAAAGCTAATACCTACGCTTCGCTTTAGTGGTCCGAGTGAATGTCCGAACTATAGCTTCCAGATTGTTTGCCTGCAAGCTTATATTACGGCTATTAGCAGATAGAATTGCTTAACAAATCTGTTTTAAACAACCCTTTTAAACAGATCTGTTAAGAAACCCCGGACCCGTGTGGTGTCGGGTTAGAATAGCACCACACCCTTTTTTCCCGTGGGTGTCGTAAGAGTCGACTAAGGGAACAGGGTTGAAGTGTGTTGTGGGCGATGGGCTAGCAACCTATCACTGCGATATCACATTTTGTCGATCTTTTGTACCCACATTTATGCTAACGGTGGCACTGGATACAAGTGTCATGTGCTCTGACTACCCCTTATAAAGGCGTGTATGTATGTATGTATGTTAAGCAACTCTATCTGGTTAACCGTTAAGATATTTGAGTTATAATTATAAAATATATTTATGAATGACAGTACACTCCGGTAACTTTACCTTTTATAACATCTTGTAGTAAGTAATTATACTTTTACTGAAACGTGTACCTTGGAACAGAACGTGAAACCGAAATCAAATGTGTTTTTTAAACATTTGACGTTAAAACAATATGAAATGAAAGGAGTGTGACACTCGGGTCTCAGTGACAACCCTACTACAATAATTGTTTGCCTAGCCAGGGAGCCGCGTAAATGACATTCTTGTGGAGGTGTTTTTTGGTGGCGATTCCGAGCGGAACGGATGCGAGGTATTCCATCTGGAGCAGTTCCGTGGGCGACGTGATAAAGCACCTAATGAACTGTGGCTGTATAGGAATCCGTTCATGCCTGATTGTGCCCAAGACGCGACCGTTGGCATTTCGGATTTCCTCCACGTTTGAAAATGGAATCGTGTTGTTGAGTTCCATAGATTTTAGATTGTGGATTCATTGTAAGCTCGCCTGAATTTGAACGGAATGGAAGTGTTGGGAGGTAAGGAGCCTCAATCAGTACCTACGTTTTGAGTTCAGATGAAAATTTTAACGCATCCTGTTTTTTGCTATACCTACTTACATGAAATATTGTACGAAAACGTTCGTTTTGTATAAAATTATGGATTTCAGCTATAAATATGATGTAGCTGATCATTTTCGTTTGAAAGACATATATATATTATATACGATGGTCATCGTCATCATGATGATACAACCGTCCAAATTAAAATATTCCAATAACAGTTGTATGAAAAGCCGGCCACATTAAATAATCTCTATAATAAAGTCATGTACGTGATGTAAGGTTATAAGCGCTCCAAAAGTAGTACACTAAAACGGAGTCAATTGCACCATCTTGCGTTAGTGTCGCGTCGTCAATGGAAACTTATAAACGTGTCTCAGCTCATCAATCTGTCATTTGGTGGCCGTTTTTAAACACGGAATTTCGTATAGACAACGTTAACCTACCTCTTTTTATATAACATCAGGACGTATCAATGAAAAATTGGTTAGTCATTACCTCCAGACAATTTTAGCAACAACAACCCCGCTTTAGGTATTTACATTTACTCCGTTAAATAAAGTACGACGATAAGATAACCACAGTGAAAAAATATGCGGGTTCCTATATGGGTAGTTCTACTCGCAAGAGAATTTTCCGCGGCTCACCTTATTTTGTATAGTTTTTGTAGGCAAATTATATTGATTTACGATCGAAACTGTACAACTAAATGGTTTCTAGTATGACACTAAAAAATTGCTCACTCCTAAATATATATCCTTCAAAAATTTTACTTTAAAGTGCCAAATTCTCAGTCTCCTGGCATGTCCCTCGGATGAAATGAAAGCTTAAAGGCTGCATCATAACTTTATTTTGAGTATTTACGTTATATCTGCACTAAAATAGAAATGTGTAATGTGTTTGTCTAAATTTACCTTAAATGCGAAACTTATTTAAATAAAAGTGCATTATTTTTTGTCTTTCGGTTATTACCTCAGTCTCCTGCTACATCAAAACACATTACAATCAGCTTGAATTACCGCGTCTAGCGCGTTTCTGTTCGGTATGAGGGAAAGATCGAAGTGAAGTTAGCTTACAACCACTCGCGTCCGTCTCGGCTCGCGGTTGGCTTAGTCGCTACGGCGAGTTGTGTGAGTGAGGTTGTGCTGCGGCCAGTCAGCTTAACAGTATCCTGATACTTATTTATTTTAAATCCATTGTTTTCTTTATACTTTTTTTGCGTTCATGGGTTGTAAATTCGTTACATTAGAGTACATTGCATAATTTCGATATAAAATGTTGCATTGACGTAGTTATCGGCTAAAACTTAAAATAATCTCAATATCCTGTCCTCAGTCTCCTGGAAACATAATACCCAGGAGACAGAGGATGACCCAGGAGACTGAGAGTCATGAACAGCGACATCAAGGATCCGCACGAATAGTAAACTTTTTTTTCTTTAGTGAACTATTAAGAAAAAAAAACTTAACTAAACATTAAACTATTTTTATTAATAAAACATATTTATTTAAATAATTACAACAGTTATTAATTTCTTTTGTGTCAATACTCAGTATCCTGTGTTCATTTTTTTAATGATAAAAAATATTTTTCTGATTGGCCCGTTTGAGATCAGTAAAAAAACGACCTAAGCTAGACGTCAAGCTACTTTTCTGACCTTAGATGCCAAAAAAATGTTGTGCTGAGTAGAACTACCCATATACCGTCGTTGTTTTGACATCGACCATAGAAAAGGCAATGGCGTATTTCATCACAAATATTCGTATAAATTGCGAATTTTATTGCCTTTAGGCCGTCGCATGAGCTAACTTTACCACACCCTTGGTATTTGAAAACCACGTCTAAAACGCAAACCAAAATGTTATCTAGCGACTCGGAAATCTCACAAAAATCCGGGCGGTGCGGCGTGAGAAACGTTTCAGACCAATTAATAACCAACCTGTTTTGAGTTTTATTTCATTGTCCAGGGATAAAATGTTCTTGCTCGACCCGTTTACACCTCTCTAGTGAATCATTCGGTGCAAAGACTACTCAGAAATAATTATGCAAGATTGACTGGACGAAAATGATACCGACGAACGACAATCTGCCTTTATTATGCCACTCGTTCAAATTACGCCTTGCTGCGCTCGACGAATTATTTAAAACAAAAAGTTTGTATTTTTCTCTTGAACATGACGAGTTTCTTTATTTCGTTATTTGATAAAATTAAATTAAATTAAATTAAATATCTTTATTCATAGACCAACTTGGATCAATCAGTGTTAGTAATACTTATAGGTAATCATATACTACGGTTAGTAACAGCCGATTTTATTATATTATATTATTATTATTATGATCATCGAATTGTTCGTATTATAGTTACAATTTAATAATAGGTACCTATATATTCCTACGCACATGAATCAGGCAGCAGTTGTTTAGGTAGGTGCCGTCCACCCTGTCTGCAATCATGGTCAGGATGCTGTTGGAGCTAGCCCGGACCCTGCGCACCAGGGAGGTTGCTCGCTTGCGCATAGTGGTGTAGAAGCAGTCTACCCGCGCTTCCGCGAACATCCCTGATGCGCTACAGAACCTAGGCAGCCCCATCAGCATCCTGTACGCATTATATTGAACGCGCAGAGCGTTGTACCGAAAACAAAACAATTTTCTGCGAAATCTAATAAGATGTACTAAACAGCATTGCCCATTTATCCAGCAATATGTTATTAACAGAAAGTTTGTATAACAATCTTTAAAAGTGCCGTAATTCCCTGGACAGTTATAAAACAGTGGCTGACAGTGGCTACATTGGTTGTCATTTGTTAACGAGACAATCGTTGCCACTTTTTTGTTTTTTAGAGTTTCTGGCGGGAAAGTGCATCGACCGCACGATTTTATCTTTTACGCCACATTTGCTGCTAAAGAGTTTCGGCACGGATTCGAAATTTAAACCGATTTCGAACGATTCGAGACGCCATTTTTGTTCTCGGTGCGTTCAACTGTATAACCTTTTTTATTTTATTTCATAATTCTAAGTGATTTGGTTTTCGGATTAGCGTGAAGAAAATAGAATTTAATATTCGTATTTTATTGCCGCCGTATAAATAAATGGTATTCGTGAAATTCTTGCGATACAATTGTGACTAACCTGATCAAATTGTAGGTAAAATGGTACAAAGTCGGAAACATGTCCTCGTTATTAAACGAGTATTACAACGGTAGAGCGGTCATGTCGCTTTCCGTACAAAAGCTGTTCATTCATACTATATGTATATTCATAATTTGCCAAACAAATAAACATTAATATTATAGTTGAACCAAAAGTGTTAAAAAAAATATATTATTCAAAAACAAAGTCATGGCTCTCTTTTAATATTGTCAATTTTGTGGCACTAAGTTCATATCATTGACTAAATAAAATAGCCGGGAAAATACTATGAAAGGTGAAGACGAAATAAAAGGTGGTACCATGACGGTTAACCTTATAGGTAGTGTTGACACAATGATATATTATACATAGAAAAAGTTGATGTAGGTAATTTAGTTTCAACTTGCATGTTGTTTTTAACGATTCGTGACTTTATTATTACCCGACGAAGCCTCGTTAGTCACTTTTTGTGACGCTGTTAGTAAGAAATAACTATTTATTTAAAATATAGAATATGAATAACTATACGTGCAGTAATTCCTTGGTATCATCAAATAATATGCTGAAAGTCAATGCGCCACCAGAGGCCATTTTCCTGACTGTAGTGAACCTCGTTGAACGTTTCAGTTTGGCCAACATTCTTTCATGCAACATTCGTCTGCCGGCTGTTCTTCTATTCAGGTCGCATTTCTCAAACCAATTCTCGTGAAATGTTGTGAGCAGGTTCCATAATTATTTAAAAAGAATATTAATGTGGTTGGCTGTGCCTCGATTTGTTCAATTTGAATCGACTTGTGTACCTAGTGCAAATGCAGAGTGTAGTGGTTGAACTGAAATACCCAATGAGATGCAGGAATAACAGATCCTTGTAATGAAAATGCTCAGTTTTCTACATCACCTAAATGTTGAGATAAATACGTTTTTATTTAGTTTACTTGCTCCTATTTTGTTTATGGTTTTTTTCTTTATTGGCGTATTAAGCCTCACAGACTGGCGCGGCCTGCGGTGGCGGTCAGTAGTAAATTTGACAACTAATAACAAGTTTAGTATTAGCTTTACGCTCGCAGTCTGGTGCGACCTGCCTTTGGACATTTAATGACAAATTTACTATAGATCGCCACCGCAGGCCGCGTCAGCATGATTCAAGGCTAACTCTAAGTTGACACAACGTCGAATATTTACCACAGATACCTCCATAAATAAAATGTCGAATGAAATCAAGTCGACGGCTCATACATAGAATACCAGACGCCGCAGCGACCGGCGACCGTGAACTTGCGTCGAGTCGGTGCAGCAAAAACGCGCTGCTAATGTGTAGGCGACGACGCGTGTATGTACGCTTTAGATTATTCAATGTGACTGACTTTTTATAAAACTGTAATTGCAATTGAAAGGTAGAGTTGCTTTTTGAATGAGCTACTTTAAGTAATTCGTCCAACTGAAATAATCTCAAACCTATACGAGCCTCTTTCAAAATCTTCTATATAGTAGACAGAATGAGAAGGAAAGAAGGGTCTCCGCCGTAGCGATGACGTTAAGGGGCTACCCGAGATTTCCGTCGATTTTTGACAAGTTTTGAATCGTATCTCCTACTTTTGCACTACAGATAGAAGTATAAATCAAACGGTTATCGGTTCTTCAATCTTTTATCTCCATTTTGGTCTACCGGATTTTGAAACGAATGAATACTTAGTTTTGTATCATCTTTTCAAACATTGTCCAAAATAACACTTATTTTGTATCTCTATTGACGTGAAAGATCTAACACATACGAAATCTACACATTTGGGTTCGTCTGTGACGTACCTAAAAACTGGTCTAGGGTTTTCATTTTAAACCATTTAACACAAAAGTTATGGCCAGAAACCGGTTTTTTGGCCTAAAATTGTTCAACTTTGATGCCAAATATCTCGAAAACAATGAACTTTGAAGTAAATATGGGATACTATATTGCTTAAAGCCGTTGTTGTTAACATAATAAGCTACAAAAAACCTAAGAAAACTAAGAGATTCAGATCGAAGGTACGATCCCATACGACAATTATGGGAGCCCCTTAACTATAGCCAGTAGTCGCGATGGCTATTACCAACACGATGAAGTGAGAGAGGGTTGTAGACAGATCAAATGAACATAAATAATATTTGGGGACGATTTTACACAAATCGAATTAACTATAGATGCAGGCACTACAGAGTAATCTTAACAAGGCTTGTGATATACCTAATAACTAGACGACGATATATTTGATACTATCTTCCGCCCGCGACTTCGTCTACGTGAACCCGGAATAAAACGTGTCCTTAATCCAGGCTATAATTTGCTTTCCAAATCTCATCCAAATCGGTTGAGCCTTTTAAGCGTGATTGAGTAACCAACATCCTTCGCATTTATAATTTTAGAAGGAGAAAACATCCAAGACTCAAAAACAAATTCATGCTCATCACACAAATGTTTTCCTTTACCGGGATTTGAAGCTAGGACCGTCAGCTTTGTAGCAGGAACACTCACTACTTTCTATGCTACACCGCCGGTCGACATTCAACTGTTCTATATTTTAAGAGTAACGGGCATTACACGGTGGTTGAATAATTCGGACATTTAGGACAACCGCAAGCGCGTCAAGATGTGATGTGCCACGATAAACCTTTTAACTACGGTTTAAACTGCCACGTCTACCGTAAAAACTGACATAAGTGTCATGTTATGATGTATGTGGGAGCGTAGCACTACTAGTAGTTATAGGCAGTAGTTTGTTAGTTTTTGCCGCGACGGCCGCGACTATGAGTGCAGTTGCACCAAATTGTCATTGCCATACCGTCTGTAATCGTAAGCGATGTTCGTTAAAAACTAAATGTATGGAAAGTTTGTCAAGTTTCTATGGTATGACAGCTGCCGGCGTCATGTTTAACGTTGATGGATCTGTAATCGTAAGCTGGTGCAATCCGCCCTTTGTCGACGAAGTCTTGCGTTAACTAGCCATTAAAATTAGATTTCAGCTGAATGTAAAAATTTTCCCGGAAGGACTCGTAAGGTTCTGGGGCTCCGCTCCGCGCTAGGGTGCGTTCCAAATAAGCGTGCTAGGGTGCTACACTAGCTCGGCTATCACGCGACGGCGCCTTTCTCGATTTTTCTCGCGCTATCCGTCTCTCTCTTATTAGAACACTTTGAACACGAGGTATAGTGCGAGAAAAATCGAAAATATGTCGCGGCCGTTCCACGATAGAAGTGCTGTACGCTTACCATGAGTTTGACAATGACGGCTTACGCTAACGAGTATCGAGTTTTCTATCTGTGCATCCCGCTCGTACTGTCAAAGTGTAATAGAGATGCACAGATAGAAAACTCGATACTCGCTAGCGTAAGCCGTCATTGTCAAACTCATGGTAAGCGTACTGGGTGTAGCACCCTAGCCCATATACAACTCTTACGTCTAACGAGCACGTGCATGATCAGTGATTTCAATGATCCACTCAAAAAGTATAAATACCATAAAACCGTGACGGCCCTTACCGGGGCCCATTCCGCAACGTGTTATGGTTCAGGCAATCTGAGAGTAAACACTTAGGCCACCGTCTGGACGCTAGCGGGCTAGACCGTGGCCATAGCCAAGTGTGTGTGAGCGCGAATTACACATTTTACTTGCAAAGACGAAGTCAAGGCAACAACGCGTCTCCGCTGGCTCGGCTACCGGCTGTTATTCGCTACGCGCCAAAGCGGCTCACCCCGCCGGTCACCGTCACCAAACTAGACCTTTGCCTACGCTTATTTACTACCCATCGCGGTGTCAAGATATATTTGTGGGTGAGCGTTGAGGTGAGCTTACAAGTTACAGAATAGGGGGGCTAGAGAGGATGGGAGACGATCGTGCAGTGAAGAGAGTGTATCTGGGGCGGCCGAATAGACAGCGCCCAGGTCATCATCATCACATAATATCTGCCGAAAGACGTCCACTACTGGATATAGGCCTCCCCCAAAGAGTGCCAAAGTGACCGGTCCTGCGCCACCCGCATCCAGCGGACTCCCGCAACCTTTACCAGGTCATCAGTCCACCTTGTCCCTCACAAGTCTACCCACGCCGCGCCTAGCAGGTACCGCTGGAGTAACGAACCCCTCAAAGATTTAACTTTCCTTGGGAGCATGAGGTGGCGCAGAATAAGGAAGATGTGCATTCTCTTGTGTTAGAGGCCAAGATCCTCTTTGGGTCATCGAGCAAGCGAGTAAGTAGGTAAGCTCAGCGCAAGAAAACTGGTAGGTACTATATCAGGCACCCGCATTTAATAAGACCGTACGAAATAAAAGCATTGTAATGTGTTGACGCGCCGTTATCCGAACAACAATCCGGATCGGCTAAATCGACGATTTTGAAACAATAAGTGAACGACCGACAATGGGTGATGCAAGCGCTCCGAATTGGGTGATTGCATGTGTCGGGTGAATTAAAAGGCGAATTAATGTCGATTGTGAATGAGACGATGCTTTGTCTTAAAACGTACCTAAGGTAGGCATTCTACCCGGCGCAAGTTCACTGAGAATAATAAATTCAGATGAGATGAGAGAACCTCGTAAAGGGCGAGAAGGACAAAACCAGCAAGAACCTTGATTTTTCAAACTATAAGCGTTGGGAAATGTCAACTGTCATTACCACCTTAAAATAATATGTTCTAACTCGTTTGTAATAGAATACGCGATTACTCTGCTGAGATCATCTAAGATAGCACTGAGATGGGGGCCTAGACAAGACAGTTTACAATCGACAAGCGCTAACGCCAATAGAAAACTAATAAAATGTATGGGAATGACAGATGTTATCGAAAAGTATTTCGTCGGCATCTGTCATTCCCATACATTTTATTATATCTATTGGCGTTAGCGCTTGTCGATTGTAACCTTGTCTATGGCCCCAGCTGTGTTCAAAATTATCTGTACTAACATCAGAACTATTGCTTTTTAACGTATCCCATCTCTTTAAACACCGTTGTTGCATTCCGCATACGAGCAGCGAAGAGCGACAAGGTACTATTTGATCCTGAGAAGGGGAACGTCGTTAGCGTCATCGTCACGTAGATTTACCGGTTGGCCTCGAAGATAAATTGCACTCCAAATTATAGCGACTAATTTAAAATTAAATGGCCCAGATCAAGTTTCGGCTAATTTGTCGCATTTTGAAGCTTGATTTTTATACAGGGTTTGTTTTTGTAGTGTGGTTAAGGGTATGAAGATTATCTTATTGTATAAGTTAATCAGATGCGACGCAATATCTAAAGAATACATTATTTTTCTGCAATTATGAATGCTTATGGAGGCTTGAAAACATATAAATATGTACCTAAACATATATCGTCGAGAGCTACCGAGAGTGTGCTGTGTAGCAGCCAATACAACTAATACTCAATGTTACGACGACCGCTTTAGCCTAGTTGGTAGTGACCCTGGCTACGAAGCAAGATGTCCTGGGTTCGAATCTCGATAAGGGCATTTATTTGTGTGATGAGCATGAATATTTGTTTATTTGTGTATGTATTTATTTATCTATATAAGTATGTTTATCGTCGTCTCGTACCCATAGCTTTGCTTAGTTTGGGACTAGGTCGATTTGTGTCAGATTGTCCCCAAATATTTATGTAACAAAGGGTAGGTATGCACCGCGTCACAAGTCACAAGTGTTCATACTTAGTCTACGTTGTCTTACCACCAGGCAGGCTGAATGTTTGTTTGTCACCAATATTTAAGCTAGCCATAACTTTAATTTAGTTAGTACCAGCGACCCGCCCTGGTTTCGTACGGGCTATATTATACATACTAGCTCCGCCGGGCCGGGCCGGCTTCGCACGGATTACCTGTTTTCCCGTAAGAATGAAGAATTTTCCTGCGGTAAAAAGTAGCCTACTTATGTTCATCAGGGATAATGTCGGCTTCTAATGGCAAAAGAATTTTTCAAATCGGTTCAGTACTTTCGGAGCCTATTCAATACAAACAAACAATCAAATCTTTCCTCTTTATAGTATTAGTGTAAGTAGATAAGCCTTCCTCTTGAATCACTTTATCTAATAAAAAAAACCGCATTAAAATCCGTTGCGTAGTTATAAAGATCTAAGCATACATAGGGACAGACAGAGGGAAGCGAGTTTGTTTTTATACTATGTAGTGATGAATTTTGAGTAAAATTTATGTCATGACGCAATGACATAAACGAGTAATAGATTTACAGGACACCGTCGACTCTACAACATCCAATGCATATTATTTTTTTGTACCTTCTTTACAGAACCACAATAACGTCTTACTACAAAAAATAGGCTTTGATTCAGAATGACTATGAAAACGTTCCGTTACACGTCTTACACTAATTTAACTTGTCAGAAATAAGATTCAGTAGCATAATACGCGTTATTTTAGGTATGTACCTCCTTTTGTACATTTACTTTTGTTGTCGTGCTCAATGGCCAACAGAACAGAACTCACATGAAGCCCCAAATTCCTTAATTATTCCACGCGATGACTCCTTTGACTCTGCTTTAATTACCAGCCAAATAACATTAATTAAAAGATACATTAATGGATAACAGTAGGAGATCGGTTTGGAGATAAAAAATACTTTGATTCATGTAACACTGCCACTGCAACGAGAACCCTGGCGTGTATGGCGTTCGCTATAAAAGAGAGGTCTTTTTAAATTGATTGTTGAAAGTTGTTGTTGAGAGCACACAACCATAGCGCACTACAGACATTATTTGAGTTAGTAATTATAATTTAGCTTGCTCGGCACCCGTAACGTACACAAACCGCTATTCTGAGAGTAGTAGATTAAGTTTGGAGCCATGCAGCTTGACATTAATACGTGAATGAGTGTATCTTGGAAAGTAATGACCATCTTCTTGGTCTGCTGACTGTACTAAAGATACCTATTTATAATTTGTATGTAATTGTAATTTGCGGTACAGTCGTTTTCTCCCATATCTATACAGACAACCAACCTTTCAAAAATATCTACACATGTGTCTTTATGTCAGTAACAATAAAGAATAAAGTCTCTGTATAGATATTTTTGAAAGGTTGTCTGTGTAGATATTGGAGAACTCGCCTGTACGTACAAGTAGATTTACGATGGAATTAAACATGAAACATATTAGTTTTACTAAATGATCTTATATATTAGGTACTTACCCCTGTCGGAGGTTGGACCCTGCAGCGTGGTGACCAAGCAACATCGCAAAATATAGTAGAGTTAAGAACATTATAACGTTAACATACATAACGTTAAGTTATGTAATAGGTTTCTGAGAACAACAATGTAGTGGTTTATTTCGTCTTCACGCCTTCCATCAGGAAATTGTCACCAAAATAATAGGCCAACACGGTTAATCTTGGCGGTTCACCCGCCTCAAGAAAAGCTTGTATTTACTGTACATAGATCATAGGTATCCTACTCTTGGCATTATCTGCAAGTGCTTCATGAAATTGATTGCGTGAATGTTATGACTGTGTAGGTAATACCGACGCTGGTTGGTTTTGCGATGTGTGAATTATATTTGCACATCGCAAAAGTATTAACGTAAATTATACCTATATTAAGTTATAGATAACGTAAGCAAATTATTAAGGTATGTTACATGTGCTATAGAAGCCTAATATAATCGTAATTAAATAATGAAATATCGATCGAAAATGTATATCGGACGTGTGACTGTAATGGCGGATTTCTCACATAAAATATTAATTGCAATGAAATAATAAAATGTCGATCGAAAATTGATATCGGACGCGTGACAAATATCATGTAAAGGCGGATTTCTTACATACGTGTCGACTTTTTGTCGCATAAATTATCGCTTCTTGCGAATAATTGAACTGTGGAACGGTGCCAATTACTTTACGCATAATATACTTTTTCAACATCGGACCGAGGTGTAATGTACCTACCTTTAATAAGGGTCACGTTTCCGACTTTTTATACCAGTTTCCAAAATGTCGGCCAAAAACTGGTATAGGTAAGGGCATTTTTAATAATTCGTATACCCAATTAGCGTGAGTTATTTTAAACAAAATTTTACTAAGTGTCAGTTTTGTGACGAAAATGAAGCATACAAATTATGTGAATACTAACTTATTTCACATTAAAATACTTAACGTGTTTATGCATATCATTTATAAATTCGGGGCTTCCTGATACAGGTATTGCATACATAATAGGAAATCCCAACCTTTTACCTCTTAATGCACTGTTTATTAGTGAAATACATTTTAATTTTCATTTTTAACCCCCGACGAAAAAAGAGAGGTTAAGTTTAACGTGTCTGTTTGTGTGCCTGTGTATCTGTCTGTGGTAGCGTAGCTCCCTAACGGAAGGACCGATTTGAATGCGGCGTTTTCTCTGTCATAGATAATTTTATCTCGAATGTTCTTAGCCATGTTTCATGAAAATCTGTTAAGCCGTTTTTGAGATATTGGACTGAAATGAAAATGTCGGGGGTTAAGTTGTTGTTATTCCAATGAAAATAACAAGAACATTTTTATACTAAACTGAATATTAATTGTCGTCACAAAACTGACACTAAGTTAATTTTTGTTTAACAACACACGCTAATTGAGTACACGCATTTTTTTAAATGCCCATCGGTACTGCTTACGTTCAGGCACAAACGAATTGAACAAAATTGGACCTTAATATTTTAATGAAATATCTACTTACTTATAGGTAAGTTTATACCTAAAATACATTTATAAAAAGTGTCCACACGTTGTTAATGCGATCTACTGAACTTTGAGTCTAATTATTGAATGACGCTAAGCTACCTACTTAAATGAAAGTGATCTGACGACTCATTAACAACACCTACCCATCTAAATGTGATGGGTTAGTACGAATAGTGTAGAAAACCATTCAGTTATTCAATTGAGTATATACGACGATTCTTATATTAAAAATAAATGAGAAGTTTATGATACATGAAGGGATCGGATATTCGGATCGATATTTACCTAAACTTTGGCGGCGTGAACGGTATGGAGACGGACTCGACTTTATTTTCGTAATAAATTTCCCGGGATTTCTCAACTATGTAACAATCTAAACTCATTGCCGGTTACGTAAGATATGTATAGAGAAACGCTTACATTACTTTGCCAATTCACGCTGCGGCTACACAACATACACTGTTCTTGTTAGATCTATATAACAACATATTTCCTTACAAAAATAGTCATAAACTAAACATGTAGGTAAATTTGTACCATTTTATGTCATTTCGTGCGATCCCGGAGTCTCGGAGCATATTTATTAAATTTATAATAAAAAAGAAGCCGACTCCATATTTTCCCAACAATTTCCAGGATTTTGCCAAGTTTAGGTAAATAGCGATCCGAATATCCGATCGCTGTAACATAACCCATAGGTATACCGTAGGCGAACTACGGTAGCCGAAGTGGTTCAGGCGTGCGGCTGTCAAGCGGCGGTCGGGGGTTCGAATTCCGGCTCGTACCAATGAGTTTTTCGGAACTTATGTACGGAATATTTACCGTTAGCTTTTCGGTGAAGGAAAACATCGTGAGGAAACCGGTTTAATCCTAATAAGGTCTAGTTTTCCCTCTGGTTTGGAAGGTCGGATCAGATGGCAGTCGCTTTAGCTTTCAATGCGTCGACCCTGGACTCCTTTAGGGGCATTACCGGGAATAACGCTAGTACAATGATGATGATTATGATAAAATTGATAAATAACTAGGGCCTGCTCCCGGGAAATCCCGGTTCTCAATTTCCCGGGAAATCCCGGGAATTTTACACTCCCCAAAGAACCGGTACTGAAGACTTCGTCCCGGTTCTCCCGGTTCTTTCCATAATTGAAAAATAGTAGCGTAATTTTAGTATTTTCACGCGTATTCATATTAAACGCGATCAACCAAATCAATAAACAACCTTGAGAAGCGTAAAGCGCGGCTGACACCCCCGCCCGCACCTCAGCCCGCACCCACGCCGCGCCGCGCGTCGGTGCGTCTCGCATTTTACTTGCAGTTGCCACGCCACCAAGGTCGTAGGTCAGCGCAGCAGTGCCGTGATTTTGTTATAAATTAGTATTTGCTATTCATTCAAAAGAAAATAGTTGAAGTGAATCGCTCATAACTTATCAAGTTATATATTTATGAGTCTTTTGTACACTGAAGTGAATAATAAAAGAATCTTACGGTAAGAATTTATGTTTATTATTCAGTGAATTCTGTGATGGTCATTCCATTTTCCACTGTTATTATTATTGAAGCATTTGTTTAAACTATAATGCAATGTTCGTAGATAAGTAGGTAATAATTACATAAGTAATTATTTCATTTACGTCACACTTGGCCATAATGTGAGTTTTACTGCACGCTGCGCGTAGTAAAACTCGCATTGTGGCCAAATGAAGACGTAAAATTGTGTACTCACCACGGGCAGTAAAAAAGAAAGCCCTCTATCGCAACATTCAATTGTTCATTAATAATAACGCCTCTATTGTTGTACCTAATTATTTCTAATTGTTCTAGAACACTTAAACGCAATCCTTTTTCTCAGTTTTGATTTGCTCAGTGGACGTGGCGTGGCGCAAGCAACATCTCCTGCCAGCATCTCCTGATGATGCCTCGTAGAGAGGCGAAACACGTGTCGAGGTTTTTGTCATTATTGGTGGTGGTTTGCTGTAATTATTTGCATGTTTGCACGTGCGGAGGGAGGGTGGGCGCATTAACCGCATGCACAAATACGCAAATAGTTGCATCTCATCTTCGCTGATAGACCAGCACGTTTTTTAGCGGAATAGCAAAGGAACATGGTTCTCGAAATATATACTTATTTGTTTTTGTTTGTTGCAGTTTTCATAAAGTCTACTATTTTGTACTTTGTATAACGCTCAATGAATGTTTCTGTTTTTTTATTTTGTTAAGTTTTAGTAATTCGTTACGGTAACGTCATTAAGTTCGTCATTTGTAATGTAACTTGTAATAAAGTTTAAATAAATAAAAACTTAAAAACACGTTCAAAAAGGTGTTTAAATTGCTTTATTTTATAAGTAACGAATTGCACCAAAATAATACTAAGAACCGGGAGAACCGGGAATCCCGGTTCCAACTGGACTCAGAACCGGGAAATAAAAATCTTGGAACCGGCCCCGGTACTGCAGGCCCTATAAATAACCCATATTTAACCGACTTCAAAAAAGGAGGTTCGCAATTCGTCGAAGTCTTATTTTTTATGTATGTTCCCCGATTGCTCGAAGACGGCTGGACCGATTTGTTTTTTTTAAGGGTATCCTTCCGAGGTGGTTCCATGGTCATCCATCAGGTCAGGCTCTGATGATGGGATCCTGGGGAAATCAAGGTAACCCTGAAACTATTAGTAGCACACTCGAATATGGTAAAAAATTGTTTTAAGTAAATTATATGTAAGTATAACTTCAGATCCGTGATCCATAATTTAATAGCATAGGTACCTACTTACAAATTACAATTAGAAACTTGTGCGAATTGAGTTTGTATACGAAAGGCATCGACATTTATTTATTGAATCGTAAGCCGAATCATACACAAATCTAGGAAACTATAAAACAAAAACTATAAGTCTACATCCGGGTTGCGCAGCCGCAGCCGGGTTAATAGCGTCAGGTGTAAAATTATTGTAGAGATCCTTCCTGAGACAGTGGAGTTGCAGAGGAGATACAGTCAGTATTAGATTAGATAGATGGTAGGAACAAAAGTGACCATATCTATATAAGTATGTATGAACGGTAATTGTGTACAACCCATTACGTTAGGTTAGGTTTGTTTTATAACGATCCTCAAAAATTTACTGTTTCTGAAAAATTATGTTTTTAATGAAATGAAAATTCGGCGAAACATTCATTGGACGAAACATTTTTCGTTAAAATAAAGGTAAACTAATGTCGCCTAGTACCCATTGTATAATTTGTTTTAGGTGAAATGTCGAAAATGCACTTAATGTGGTATTTTACAACTTCTTCTGTTGCTAAATATCAATTGTTATAACAAAGAGACGTCACATAACTGACTCTAGTGTGGTACATGTGGAAGTAGCTACGGTTTTTTCTATTGTATACGTTTTTTTTACAACCCTACTTGAAGATAACGATTAAACAATAGATGGTAATGGTTGGTTTTAAGCACTTTTCGTCATCTAAACTAAAACAAGCTATAGGGTCATTCAGGGGGTTACGCGACCACCTTCGGTTAGCGACCACCTGAAGGAGAGGGTTTTTTCTATTGAAGATAACATCAATTCTACAGACTCTATTGAGACAATTAGTTGTACATGGATTTTATTATAGTTTTAGAATAGAAATCTACTAAAAAACCGAGAAAATATGCTTTCAGTTCACCAACTCGGCTAAGTGGTCGCCAACCGGCACATGAAATTAGGTGGTCGCTAACCGCCGAAATGACCCTACAAGATTTGCTTAGTTTGGAACTAGGTCGGTATGTGTGAGATTGTCCCGAAATATTTATTTATTTAACGTAAGTAACACATTTTGCTCGTATGGTAATACTCGTAAAAGCTTACGTCGCTGTTAACTATTTGTGCCTAAAAATCGACGGGCAGAAATTGTAGATCGAAACGGTTTAAAGAAAGACGGTCATAAATTACAAATAGTAATTTCGAGGAGTCGAATATCTGAGGAAAAATTAGTCAGCCCGTCTATACGCACATGCTATCACGCTTTTAAAAAAGTATTTTTTTTATTCGTATATCTAGTTGAAATACTTTTCATAGAGACTGGAAATGTATTCGATGATATCATAACTCCCGTAAGGCACTCTTCCATCCTTCCGCTGGAACCCGTTATGCTATTAAACCACTAATTTGCGCCACTATTCCATTCAACGGAAAATGCGACAACTCTGTATAGATTTCTTACAGCATTTAAGGCGTTTTTCCCTGACGAAGTACCTATTACGTGTATTACAACTGGAACACACCTTCCGGCGGGCGATCGATTGAATCATATATTACTGTTTGTAGTTTTGTACGTCCGCCCCGAGCATCCTGCAAGCAAGCCTGTTTCACACAAGTTGGCGAAATACTGTTTGAAAGACACCGCAAGAGTAGCCGCGTAGGTAGAAGACAAGGTGGACTGATGTGAGTGATTTCCGAAAGTTCGTATTTTTGAAACTCATCGGTGACTTACATTTGTCATACCTATGATATCGATTTACGAGTGCTCCTACCCACTCGTAATTGAAATCACCATGCGATTGTTTTTGACAGTTAACGTATGCGACATCTGCCAAGAGTTTTTCAAAACTTTAATTTTCGGTTACATGACACTGACACATACGCTACGTTTTACGTTTGAATCTGTTTTAAGTTATAGTATGAGAAAATAAAAACTGGTATCAAGGACAACATCTGCGTAAAAAGGAACGTAACGGGAGGAATGTCTCTGACTGACATTGTAAAATTTTTGCATGTTGGTAAACAGCGTGTGACTTTCAAAAATACGGCTTTAGGAAAATGGTGACATAAAGGTCATCGGTGATAATTTTAGTCACCGGTGACTTTGGTATCACCAGTGAGATTCAAAAATCGCACTCCAGCACGGCTATCATGCGACGGCGCACGCGCTCTCTCAATTTTTCTCGCACTATCCGTCTCTCTCTTATAAGAACACTTAGAACGAGAGGTGTGTCGCGGCCGTCCCATGATAAACGTGCTGGTAGAAGTCGCGGGAGACCGGAAACATTAAGCTTTTCAGGATTGTCATAAAACAAACCTAACCAAATGGGTTCTACACAATTGCCTTTTAGCTGTACCTAAAAAGTTAACGGTTTCCGAGAAAAAACAATGAAATTAAAATTTGGCGTAACAATGCATTCAGTGAAACGTTTGTCGGTGAAATAAGGGACTCCATTTCGAGTGCCTATCGTTTTCTCATCCGGTTATTCATGCTACAATAGTCAGTAATTTATGCATACGGTGTATACGACATTAAAAATAACATACATACACATTGGATCGACGGCACATCAGGCTAGTCCTATCCTAACAGGCTAGTCCTAACCAGTAGGTGGTAGGAGCTATAAAAAAACTGCAAGTGAAGTGTAAAATAAAAAAAAATCTCTATGCTTTAACAATAATTCACGACCTGAAGGCTGAAACACTGGCGCTCATTCATAAACTTTCTTACTATGTTTAGTTCACCAGACCATGCGTGCACGAAAGGGTCTCAATTGCGCTAAAGAGCCAATTAAATGCACTATTAGTGCATCCAGCGGATACTAAAATATGGGTCCGAGCACTGGATTTACGGGTGTGATTATGATGTTTGCCTACCGTGAATCACGACATTGTTTAACGTTGCCACAAGTTGACTTTCGTTTTAATATATAGTGTTATGACTATGTGTATGAGCCTGTTATGGTGGCACTCCACTTGGCGGTATTTGCCCGAATATTCGTGTTGCATCTTGTTCCTTCCTATGGCAAATTAAAGAGAGGCAACGAGGCAACGCGAACACGCAACCCCAAGTGCAGTGCCACTATTACATTTGCGTGAGTGCGGACATGTATCTAAATAATGGTGTTTTTTGTAGCTGCTCTAGGTGATATTTAAGAAAACATATATGGCAGGGAGAAAACACACATAAATAAAAGTAGTAGTAGTAGTAGGTAGTAGTAGTATTAGTGGTAGTAGTAGTAGTAGTAGTAGTAGTAGTAGTAGTAGTAGTAGTAGTAGTTGTAGTAGTAGTTGTAGTAGTAGTAGTAGTAGTAGTAGCAGTAGTAGTATTAGTAGTAGTAGTAGTAGTAGTAGAGGGTACATAAATAAAAACTAGCCTATTTGTTTTTCTAAAATCAGTCCGATAACAATATGCACAAGTCAATGAGAATCGTTTTAGTAAGCATGTTTCCTTCCAGGTGAAATGTGTAAGAGTTTTGTTGGATGTTACGGTAACCAAATTGATGGTGAGTTAAAATGATCATGGCAGACGCTTTCGTAGAAACTAGTGCCTATGCCAAATCTTGGGAATTGGGATTAGGTGTCAGAGCCCCGGGCTCCTTTAGAGATATTACCGGGAATAACGCTAGGAGGATTATGATGATATCTGGTCGTAAAAAAGGAGGTTAGGCAAGGTATACGATAAGCTTGCTTTATAAGATTTACGAGGTTATATTATGTATTTTGCATGCGATGCAGTGCCTGATATTCGATTGACAATATACGGTTTGAACAAACTACATCATTCATTTTGGATTGGGCGGCTTATTGAAGCTCACCTCCCAGCAATGGAATATTATAAACCTAACCCTTTCAGACCCGGCCAATACAATCGTGCGGGTTGGTTACATTGTCAAATCAAATCATATGTCAATATACTTCATTTTGCGTTAGCAGGGTGACCAGGGGTGTTGTTTAATGGGTCTGAAAGGGCTAAGAATTCTTGAAGTCCTTAATTTCCTATTTGACCAAGTATAACATAAATGGATCTTCCTTACAATGTCTCGAGCTAAAAAAACAATCTAAGAAGGTATTGCGGTATTATAACTTGGCTCGGCGCGTGCGCGCGCAGCTGCCGGCGCAGATGTGCGAAGGATGCGCCTGCGACGAGGGGCCTATTTTACATAACGCATTGGATTGAAAACAAAATTTGTTGCATACTCGTTCCGTCACGACGCTTTACGCGATTACGCGAGTCCGTGGAATAAACGCAAATTTGATTTTAATACGAAACATTAGCCAGGCCAGATAGACCTCAAATAGAGTGAACTTTGTGGAACCACGCTTCCGATTAGTATATACGAGTAAGTAACGGGTATTTTTATGTGAATCCATTTGTTTAATTTTTCAGTGGCAAACATCCACTTTCATGTCATAGAAATTGGATGTGTTATGTACTAACATTTCATTTTCTATTGTTTTTTTCATTTCGCATTTGCAGAAAAGGGCCATAAATAGACAAAAGAAACTTAAGAGTAAAATCACCCTTAAGACTACTATACATTTAATTGACGAAGTGTAGAAGGGGTTAGTGGATGGATGTTGGTTTTTGTTCAAAGAGCAAAGGGGTAAAGTGGTATTGTTACTTGTTACCTCCTATAGAGTAAAAGGACCCGCAGCTCAATCGCAAATCAATGTGCTTTGAGAAAGCGGTATACCACTTTCGAACCTTAACCCGTGGAGTGTTATGACAGTATGAAAGGCAATACAATATTACTTTATGGTTAAAGTCAAAGTTATTTAAAATGGTTTGAGATCCCTTGAAGAAATTTATACCCTCATCTGTTATTTGAAAATGACTATTACACGTTACCACGTACCGGAAGGCGCGGCGTGGGTAGCTCCCCCCCCACAAGGTGGACTGATGACCTGGTAAAGCGGTAAAGATGGCGGGAGTCCGCTGGATGATGCGGGTGGCGCAGGGCCGGTCAGCACTCTTTGGGGGAGGCCTATGTCCAGCAGTGGACGTCTTTCGGCTAATATGATGATGATGATGATGAACCAATTATACGCTCGCAGCTCCAACAAAAGAATCGAAGCGTGTTAGACCACTTTCTTGACTGACTGTAATATTTTTTTTAAACAATAGTGCAAACCAACCTATTTAACAACTTCAGATACCTTTTGCGTAAGCCGGGAAAACTACCTAACTACTACTAAATTAACTACTAACGCAAATAAGGTGCGTTGTCATAAAAAATCGCATACGAGCCCCAAGGCACGGTGGCAGATGCGTTCGCCGTGAGGACGGTCGCTGACCGCGCCATGTGGCCCATGCCATCTATCGACAATAATTAAATAATAGCCGGCTGAATACGGAGATAACGTTACAAAAAAAAAGAACAGCTTTTAGGTTCTAAGTATCAGGAGTCGGAAAGAACCGTGCACATCCTCCGCTCCTGTAGACCACTAATACGCAAAATAAATAGGTATCTATTACCCTCCTAGGAGGCACATAATGCAAATAAATTGAGGCCTAAAGTGTCCGGAAATTTTGTATAAATAGTACATTACTATAAACGGGAAACGAAGGGTTGCAGGCCAAGTAGATATAGACGGACCGGATAGGGATACGCGGCCGGCAACCCCGTTTCTCGCCGAGATTTGTATAGTGCTTTTGAGTTCGAGAAAATAGAATTTTCTGGTCGAAGCGGCAAGACACCAATAGTATGTAATACATTATAAGAAGAGGCTGCATGCCTGGTCGACCTTATATTGCTCTTTGTCACATTCGTTTTCAGATATTTTCAATTCGTCCGATCCTGTGCTGTACTCACGACTTTTATACCTAGTCTTATATGCTGTTTACCACGTCCTTCGCTCATTGGTCGGTTGTTCGATAGACTTTCGTGAATTTCGTGATCTTTAGTTTTTCTCATTCTTTATTCGTTATGCCGTTTTGATATTTCGTTACTTTTTTATGTTATAGGAGGCAAACGACCAGACGGATCACCTGATGGTAAGTGATTACCGCCGCCCATGGACACCTGCAACACCAGAGGTGTTGTGAGTGCGTTGCCGGCCTTTAAGGATGGAGCTCTGGGAACCTTACTCACCATCAGGAACACAACACTACAATACCTACGGAATAGGCAGCAGTGCTATTATGGCTGTGGTCTTCTGTAAGGCGGAGGTACTCCCCCAGTCGGCTGCTCCAGATTCAAGCGTGATGACATTACGCTGTGCCCTACCTCTCTTTAATAGGATGCTGCGTATGGTGGCTTTGATGAGTGGTTTTATTATTTGATCGTCTTCTTTGCTTGTCGTCTCATTATCATCAAGGCATAACATATGAGATAAAGTAACACAACAGCAAATACCTGGTAATAGTGGATAGGAGTGTATTAACCGCTTTAGCGGTTAACGGCAGCATATTTGTTGTCAAATGTCAGCGCCGTAATGGTTCTATGAACCGATCAAGCCTTCAAATTAATAATTTGATCAAAATGACAATCTTGAAAGGGCCAAAGTGAAGGGATACATCCAGTGGATCATGTATGTATGTATGTATGTATGTAAGCACTTTATTGTACACAATAACAGGTCAAGGAATATACATGTCACACAATAGATCAAAGTACAAAGGCGAACTTATCCCTATAAGGGATCTCTTCCAGCTAACCTTTGAGCAATTGAGAGGAAGGTAGGTAGAACGAGATAGGCAAACTTATACCGTGTACAAAAACAGAGAAAATAAAGCAAATCCTAATTAGTATTAATTCTAGACAAATAAAAACATGCCAATACATATATAAATATACAATATAAAATATAATACACACTAACATGTGTTACATATATATCGCAAATATACAATAAATAAATAAATACTATATTCAACCAATTCACAAGTCATTGGAAAGCCACAACTTCTTCAAATTCATCTTAAGTGACGCAACAGACTGCGACTGTCTCAGCGACAAAGGCAACTCATTCCACAATTTAACAGCGCGCGCAGTAAAAGATCTGGAGTATGTTCGCGTCTTTCTAGACGGTACAGCAAGAGTAAGGTTAGTACTCGACCGCAAGCGGTGGCCACTGCCGTCTGCCATATAACTAAACCGCTCAGAAAGGTAAGGAGGGGAAGTAGGGCTGAACAGTGTATTGAAAAGTAATGACAGGATATGCACATCCCTGCGCCGGCGAATCGGTAACCATCGAAGCTTAGAGCGGAATTCAGAGATATGATCATACTTGCGTAGACCAAATACATATCTGATACATACATTTTGTAGACGCTCCAGCTTATCAAGTAGCTCCTCGTTGAGGTCCAGAAACGCAATATCGCCATAGTCCAGAAGAGGAAGCAAAAGAGATTGAGTAAGGGTCAACTTGGTACGAAGAGGAAGGAAATTCTGGAGACGTCTTAGGGAGTGAAGGGATCTAAAGATCCTCTGACTCACCTCAGCTATATGGGGTGACCAAGAAAGCGTCTGGTCCATGGTGATACCCAAATTCCTGACAGTAGAGGAAAGAGGAATAGAAATTCCATCAAAAATAATGTCAGGCACCACCACCTCTGAGAGCTTATCTACATAGTAAGGACTACCAATAACAATCGCTTGCGATTTCTTCGCATTAATTTGTAAACCATACTTACACGCCCAGCAGCGTATAGATTCTAGGTTTCGATTGACTTCCGAAATTAATGCGGAGACATCATCCACAGTAGCCGCTGCATAAATCTGTAGGTCATCTGCGTAAAGGTGATATGATGTAGTTAGGGATTCGGTGATACTATTTATAAAAACAGAGAACAATAATGGAGAAAGCACCCCGCCCTGTGGAACGCCAGCGGAGAGTTCGCACCACTCGGACATCTTGTCATCGAACGTAACGCGCTGGCGCCTGCCAAAGAGGTAGCTGCGAAACCAGGATAAGGGAGTTTCATACATGTTAAGAGAGCGGAGAATACCTAGCAGAATATCAAAATCTACCGTATTAAAAGCACTGCTAAAATCAAGAAGAACAAGGACAGTGAGCTTTTTGGACTCGATCATCCAACCCCAATGAAAATGTTTCGAAACGAGAGAATCAATCGTCATCTTATGACTCTTATAGAGTGTTGTATAGGATAGTGAATTGGGTACTCTGTAAAGTTACTTATACACCTCCCAATTTAAATGTTTGTTAATTTCAATTATTATTACCCTACCTATCATTAAATTTATGTGCTTCAGAATGTGCCGACCATTGGGGCAGTGTCAAGCACTGGGAAGTTTACCTTACCTTACTTACTAAGTTGATTTTAATTCAATCGAAAAATGTTGCAATGTTCATTTGAAATGGCGAATTCTATAGCACATGGCGTTTCGTGCTATCGCACGGTATTAGAGGCGAACGTTGCCCTTTCAACCCCTCCCCACACGCAAGGTGTTCTTTTTTACCCCGTCCACTAGTAAGGCGAGTGTTTGAAAATGTCAATGCGAGAATGTTAATACTTATTGTAAACGGCTTTAAACAATATCTATTTGCCACACGAAATAGTATAAACTGCGAGCTTGAACGATTTCAATTTTAGATTCAATATCGTCGGGTTAAGAGTGATTTTGGAATGTATTGTGTGTGTGACTTTCTTTTTATTTAAACAGGGCATGTAGTTCCTATTAACCCCTTGAATAATAATGTATTGCGTCCGCTGTTTTTGTTCCTAAAGTTAAAGTTGCACTTAAGGTCATTTACACTTAAGATGGCTTGTATTTTTTAAAGGGTTAACAAGTGTGTGTAGAGTTTACAAGTGTTTGACGCTTTTTATTCCTAAATGACCATTAGCTTCAAAGGTTTTGTGTTACACAATTCCAGTCCGGTTTGGATTGAGCCGACTCCGAGTCTGATCGTCAGTAAAAAAAAATGCAATGGGTGCTAAAAGCTTTCAAGTGTTCCTTGAGTCAATCCATTGAACAGTAATGTATCCTTAAATCTATAAAGGCGCCGGTGCCCTCGACTCTCCATATTATAACGTAGTAGTTTCACGTTATTCCTATACCGTTATAAAACTATGTTTTTTTTCCTAAAGTATTGAGTACTTAACTAAATCAAATTAAAACGAATTTAAATATTTCAGAGGCACACGAGGCATTGTACCGAGGATGCTGAATGCAAATGAATTGCAATGCTGCTGATGCATTGCGTCTTCGGTCACCAGTTACATTTAAAATGAGAACCGAATTACGTTTGTATGGAGAGTTCACTTAATCGTGCTGGGGACTCTTTACGTAATTTTTCTTTGGGTAATTGTGGTAATAATACTAATAATATATGCTGCTCAATTTTTTTTATTCAATGTAAAGTCTTCACTTAAAAAGATTGTTTCTTCAAGGCACTTTCTTTTTGCTCATGCAAGTGTTATTATTATTACTGTAGGTAGTACAACGTATTAACTAAGTATTTACAAGTTCCTTTCAACGGCAGCTTAGCATCGAATACAACTTTCTACCACAAATGGTTTAGTAGCTCTTAAATTATAGGAAAGCGACAAGGTACTTTTAGAAGGACCCTGCAATACAGAAGTCGGTACCCTAATGGGGCCAATGCGTAACTGTCATTTCTAAAGTAATACTGTATAAACAGAACGTATTGCAATACTGTTTTACTTGTAAATCTTACTGCAAATATTAATGAATGTCATAGTAACTTGCAGATTGCTGTTCGGTGTATAAGGGCAAAGTAAGTATCTAGATACTTTCTTAACTACAATCTCAGTTGGATGTTGATAACGGCGCAGGAAGGTACTCGTACAGTTATCCTCAAAAATATGTACGTCTCGACGAAATTAACATCTCCACTTATTCTCATTACATACTCTATGTAACTAGTGGCTTTGTGAGCTGTACAACTCACACGTGTCATTAAAAATACATTATTTTTTTAAGTGACAAATACTGAATCAACAAAAAATCTATATTATTAACGAACCTGCTCACAAAATTTCAGGAGGATCGTTTGAGAAATGCGATCCGTAGAGAACAGCCGGACAGCGAGACAGCGGGACATCTTGGCATACGAAAGAACTTTGGACAAGGCTAAAACGGAGAACTTTGTTTGCTTCGCTCGCTGTTCAATCGTTCAAAAGGTAAACGTCCCAGACACTGAGTCAATAGTTGACACTTTCAGTCTTTATTCATGAAAATAGAGGTGAACAGTAGGAGTTTAAGGTTAAGCATTGGGGACGTTTACCTTAGTTTGTATTTTGTCCACAGGCTTTGGTTGGTTGGGCGCGTTTTCTTGCATACAAGTTATTTGAAATTTTCAAATCTGTTATTATAAATTAAGGGTCTCCCCACACCTATCGACGCGGAATCGGCTTTCGCCGAGTGGTTTGTACTTACCACATTCCTCGTGTTTTGTTCGTAATCCCGTCGATGGACGTCGCTTCGCGTCGGCCGAGCCGATCTACGTCTTTTTCGCTCTTATTGCGTGGACATAAAGAGATTTTTGATCGGTTAACGCCGATTCCGCGTCGATAGGTGTGGGGAGACCCTAAGACACCTCATTTACACTGTCACTTTGGCGGTTAAAGGTTTATAATATAAGTGTAGGTATTTAACCCCTAAATAATAATCTTACGCTATAGTACGCTCCATAAGGCTTGTGTTTGTTATGGGTACTAGACGATGATATATTTAATAGATATAAGTAAATACTTCACATATAATACCGGGACTTAAAGCCAGGTCAGATTTGTAGGCATGAATTGCGCCTCGGAGGTGTAAGGGAGCCCATCCATAGTCATAAAGTAAACCTTCTAGAGTTGTTAGTTCTATGACTTATGATATTTGTTGTAACGTTGGTGCAATTGATCGGCGTCCGTGATTCATTGCAGTTAAACATATTCGCCGATAATCTATATCGTCGCTTGATAACGTTTCCGCATGCTTCCCGATTAGGTATGACAATATGGCACAATATGGGTATTAATTCCCAAGAGTAACCGGCCCGTGTTTGCCGAATATATTGTTTAGTACCTACTAGGGAGCTTGTAAATAAATGGGTTAATACAGAGTTTAGAAAAAACAAAAGACGTCTTTCCTGTGGTAGATAGTTAGCGACTATATGCATGTCAGTGGTTTTTTATCACAGGATTATTATAAGAGGAGACGACTTTTATGTGGATTATGAGTTATGAATGAGGCAAATAATAATGTGACGTTATATCTCTGTATGCCCAAAATCCTTAAAAATATTGTGATATTTATAAAGGTATTTCTTGCAGTTCCAAACTGTTTTTATCAAGCGGATGCTTTATTATGATTTTTTTAATACCACGTCGGTGGCAAACAAGCTTACGGCCCACCTGATGGTAAGTGGTTACCGTAGCCTATGGACGCTTGCAAATCCAGGGGTGTTACATGCTCGTTGCCGACCCTTTAAGTATTTATACACTCCTTTTTTGAAGAACCCCATACTGTAGTCCCTCGGGAAAACCTCCTTTATAAATTACCCTTGCTCGTTATCTGAACTCCTTACAACTTATTTAAGGGAACTCAAAAGTGTTTCTGCAAACAGTACATTACAGGGTTTGTTATAAACAAATGACCGACCCCCAGCGTCTCATTCATGAACCATTCACGTGAAGTGATTTCGATAGTTTCCTTTCAAGGCGTCCCTTCATTTTATCTGTCAGATGACTGAAGACAGTGACACTTCGAAGACAATTATTTAAAAAAAACGTCAAGTCACGTTTACTTTTTTTATTTTTATTAACTAAAGTTAAGTTGGGTTTGTGACCTGGTAAAGGTTGCGGGAGTCCGCTGGAAGCGGGTGGCGCAGGACCGGTCACGCACTTTGGCACACTATGGGGGAGGCCTATATCCAGCAGTGGACGTCTTTCGGCTGATATGATGATGATTATGATGAACTGAAGTTCTACTGCTCACAGAGCCACTAGTTGTACGAGTAGATGTACTGTGCGACAAACGAAACGGCCGTTTTTCTACGTGACATTTATGTAAGTCTTAAGTCAGGCCCCGAAGTCCTCTAATACTTCAACCGCCTTTCTAGACATTGGCTCCTAGTGCAGCAATCCACCTCCTATTGAAGTTCTTCAATAATGAGAGGAATCCACAGTGGTCCACTGTTGATAGATTGGGCCAATCTCGACTGCTGATGAGGCCGTCGAACTTTTATCTGACATTATCTTGAACAATGCGGATGGGACCGATCATGATATTGCCGTTACGTTATCGTCGTTGAGCGCAGTTGAATCGAGCACAGTCATGTTTTGGATTTGTCTTGGGCGTTGAGGAAAATATGGCGGGACTCTTGATCCTCTACGTAGACTTGCAATGCAACGTGCGTAAATAAGGAAACAGCAAACAGCTCTCCTTGCTTGCCGTGGTTAATATGTCTATGTTGGATCTGTGCTTAGGTATGGACTGGTGCTATGGGGAAACTGCGGCAAATCTAAAGACTATTTGTAATGTCTATGTGTAATGTCTAAGAGCCATTTGTAACAAAAAGTCACGAACATCTTGTAGGGAACTTGTCAATGTGCTGAAGTTACTTACTTTGCCAGCACTATATACTTATAATGGAAGTTACTAAATTAGTTAAGTTAACCTCTTTATTGCATGTCTTAAAGGCACTATAGTTGAGCAAAGTGTAACTGTGACCATCTTATTGTACACTATTGTATGCAATTAAATAAATTACTAACTTTCCTTAACTGCCAATACTTTTGTAATTCGAAAGTTTAGACTGGAATAATGATAATAATTTATTGAAAACCTTACTATCTGTTGCAATTGTGCTTGCGTATTAATATTTACATTAAACCATACATTATTACGTGCGTCTGAACTAGGGTGATCCTGTGTCTCAAACAATAATAACTAGGAATAGGAACTATCTTGAGCCTGGTTTCATCATTTTCTTTGGAGTGATCTGACCATGGACGTAGTTTTAATCTGGCTCCAATCCTGACGATTAATTAATCGTCGGTAAGGGCCTTGCCGTGGCCCTTACCGCACGAGCTAACATTCTTTCGGATTCAATGCTACAAATCTGAAGGAATTATTCACCTTGGGTATAAAATAGGTAAAGCTCTTAGCAGAGCTGTGATGAACTCCCGTGGGGTTTGCGGTATGTTGCCCTACAATTTTTTTCAGGCATGATGTGCACAGAATAGATTAGTTCTTACGGCCTGAGTTTTTCGCAGGAGCACGATAAGTTTTGCGCCGCACGTGCTGCCTTTCTTGTGCTTTCGTGCTGCGATGTAACAAAATCTGGTATCAAATAGTATCCAAGGAATGCTAGATGAAGTTATTTCCCAGTTTCCTCTGCGAGCGGCGGCTAGGTTTTTGTCGGGTCGGATGCGCCCGCCCATCCGGTCATGCGATACATTTCTTGATCGACGGAATTTTTTAAACAAATTATATACGTGCGAGAAATCTGTACATGGAGTGATAGAAGTCTAATTATGTACTTGAATATTGAAGCTGAATAGTTATTTTTGTGAGAAAAGAGTAATATGTAGTGTATTTGTGCTTAGACTTAACTAGAATAGATGCATAGAGATAAGAAATTTACGGTCATTATATTCCATTATACTAGAATTAGTAATATATTATACAAATAGGTTCATCAATATTTACACCTACAAATACGATATCCTCTGATCTTTTGAGCCTAGACCTGACAATCGTGGATAAATTTACGGGGAGTAATATTAAAATACAGCTGTAGCGAAATCCAATCGAAGTAAAGTGCACAAAATTCAGCGCACGATACCCGTTATCGGTGCGGCGCCGCGTTATCGAGCGAGCCCAAATCGAATTGCCGTTTCTCTTTATTCAAACGTGTGTGAACATTTACAAGGTATTTTACTAGGAAACAAATGACTAATAGTACAATTCCAATTTAGGATATTATAGACTAAAGACAAAAAATACAAAAGTCGGCTGTCCTGTGGCTTTCATGCATACCTACATATCAAAATCCTTTTATCGCAAAAAATATATTTCAGGAGACACAAGACAAAAATCATACCAAAAATAATCATCATAGCCCTTAACTTTGGCAATGTTCATAGGAAAGAGGAGAACCTAAATCTCTGTAAGTATGTTAGTAAATACAAAAGGTGGAACGATTTCTACATTTGCTGCAAATGGCGTAAAGTGTATGTTAACAATGTTCTTGGTACCTACGTGTAACTCGAAGCAATTTCAGCTGTTAAATGAGTTACTTGCCTTTGTTCAGGCATAGATCTACTAGTGTACGTGTGCAATGAGTCAGAAATTAAAATAAAGTGTTTTTTACTGCTGCAGATAAGATAGCAACCGTTACCTAAACACAAACGAAACTAATTTGAATAGAAGAAGAGTCAGTAGCTAGTGTAGTAAGTTACTGTCAGTTACTACTAGTAACTGACACAAAACTCAAGGATTGCAAAATTGCAATTTAAATTGATCATCCAATATGCCAATAGGCGGTGTTATTAAAACGGATTTGATTTGGATTCATTATCTTATCGCATCGATAGGGCGTTCATGCGAGTGCGTCGTCTGTTGACAAATAGCGCTCGAACCGTTTTGTAATGCGTCTAAATCCGCGTTGTGAGCCACCAGCGCTGGCTCACCATTGTTTGTGTTCACTACTTCATCGGTAAAATTAGTTAAGCAATCATTTTTTCCACACAAGCACATTCAGCAAGTGACAAAGTCTTTTGTGTCAGCGTTTTCACTGTGCTCCACCGTGCTCGCTTCTTTCGAAAACTTAACCTCAATTCGTGGAGCATCGTTATCATAACTGCTACCGAATGCGTAACGATTGTTCCTTCAGCGCGTGGAACAATTGAACCGTCAAGGAGCATTTTATCATCGGCATCGGCTCGTAAATTATCGGCACTCGTGGCTTCGGCGGCGTGAGTCAGGTGTCGCAGTAAACAGACACGGGGTCCCCGCCGAGTCGGCCCGGCGACCCTCGCATGGACGGATCGGCGCGAACATTCGCGGCACGTCCTTTGTTGGCCGTTTTGTTTTGGAGTACCATCCGGTTTCTGGTGGTAGGGGGGAGGGGACAGGTGGGCGCAGGTAGCGCGCGCGTCGCCAGTCAGTCCAACTCGGCGCGCCGTGCTGCGCGCGCGGCTCGCCCGCGACCGATACACAATCAAATATGGAAATGGCCGGTCAGGCCGCGACAGGTGTGCGTGCGGCGTTCGTGCACGTGTACTGTTTGTGAGTGCCAGCGCTGCCCTCTGCTCCTCTGGCGACCTCACGGTGAGTTCTCCATTCCTTGCTGTAACGTTTCGCGCCTGAGAACTGGCTGCCGTTATTGTAGTTTCTGTAATAGCAGCGTCGTCGGCTGCTCACGCGCATCTGCCGTTCCGTTTCGGTGCAGCTGCTGCCGTTTGAATAGGTATAATATATTTTTTATTTTCTCATCATGTCGTAACGTTTGGGTCGTTGAATGAGCTCGCCCTTTCAATGGCGTCTAAGGGCTCTAATACAATTAGTGGGGGTTAAAGTCGGGCGCATACGTATGGAGCCGTCGCTGTCAGTATTCGGTGAGCACTGCTCGACGCCGTCGGCGAGTGCGTCTGTGTGTACTGAACACCTTCTGTTATCGATTTCATGCGTCATGATTGTCATGAAGATAGTTATCCACTGGATCTGGGTCATTGTTCTTTTGTATTTCGTTTGTTGCGGTTTGATGACATGTGTACATTCTGAAATTAAAATGTTAATCGGTTTAATTAAAAACTTGTCGTAACTCTTATATGTCGCACGCGTTTAATGCTGGCATCCTGATTGGGTTTCAAAATTGGATTCAAATTGTGAGCCACGCCACCGGTAATTGCTAGTTCACAATAATTATGAGATAAAACCAACAAATACATGGTTACCGTCGAGTAAGAACCGCCTCATATTGTGTTGGACAAGAAACAGGTAACGCGATGGAGCGGGCAATAAATTTACAATGTTCGTGAAGATAAAACGTTAAAACCTCAACATGAGTGTAAAGTGAAGTATGGTTTTAAAAATTCCACATATAAAATCCGGCATAAACGAGAATCCTAGAACCGATACGGGCATCGTTAATTGGCGTTGAGTCGTAGCTAATCGATTAATAGTACATGGGAACGAGGTACTATTTTTTAACGGTCATGTTTGAGTAGAAGTAACGTGTATTCTGTTGTGGGTACCTAACAATAGTTTTCAGTTAACTTTCGAAGAACCATCCGACTACAAAAAGTAGTAAATTAAAGGGGTTCTTACTCGAAAAAGAAACTGATCTAAATCATGACTGACTGAATGCTCGGACTACAATAGACTTATATGCGCATGATTCCTTAACCCTTGTGTTTAAATTGGATAATACAGAGGCTAGTAGTAGTGACAACCCCGAAGAGTACGAAGAGAAATCGGATCGTAATGATAGGTTTTTCAAGGCTAGACTGGAGCACTGGCTGGAACTGCCACATCCGCCGCGCGCCGGCGTGCTCGGTTCTTGAACCCGATATTAGGCACGGTAAGAGAATAGGTTGGTTTTTTCCCGCCGCCTCGCTCCGCTGATCATGCCTCCATGACAATGTAAAATTCTGTATTAACACTGAATCCTACGTTTTCAAAGCCAGTTTTTTTGGATCTACATTTATTTTTATCCTCTTGAGAATATTTAGCTAGTTTTATTTGTTTTTGTGCTTGATTACTTATTAAACAGTAGTAATTACGTACGACACCATTGATTTTCAAGTTACAATTTGTATTTCCACTAAGTATATTCCAAAGAGAAAATGACCCTTAGTAGTATGCTTGTATTAACACTATATTATCACATGTCTCCATAATACTTAATGCACTGTGGTTAGCATCAGAAATACAGGTAAATAGATATCGCGTTTAGACTCTAACAACAATATTAAAACCGGTTGATATCAATTTCTAAATTTTTCTGAAAAATGTTCATAAAATCAGGTTAGGAATTCCACGAGTAACTAAATCAAAGCAAACTCGGCTAATTAACTAAACTAAATAACAAGCATCTGTAAAATCCTCGGATCTCATTGAAGGCATCCGAGACGAGATTTCTAATCGACAGAGCGTCACGCGCGGCGTCCCGGCCGGAGCGAATCACCGTGATAAGCATCGGAGCGGACTGCTGTTGCTAGGCCAATCAAATCATCAACTACCTCTCCAAGAACAGAAATAAACTCCCCCATACTAACCCAATCAAATCCCGCAATAGAAAATCATACCGCATTTAGGATCACAATCAGCATAAGCCTGGCCGTTCATGACAAATTGGATTCGAGTGATGACATTACGATCTAGTTGTTTTCTATTTCCCCGCTGGTAAGGACATAACATTATACCAATGGCCCGATAAACACCAAGTTTAGAAGTTAGACGGCAAAAGTAGATAGCAATGCTACGGGAGGTCGATGTAGAGGCTCGCGCTCGGAGGCGGGGCCGCGCTCCAAATGGATGCGGCGACTGTCCTCGTAACCTTTCGACGAGACAAATGTGCCGCAAGATCACTGTCAGTGCCATAATGCTTCGACCAACCACAGTGATATATCTCTGCAAAAACACCAATTAGAACAATACAATTGAATAAGATCCGTTGGCATACAAATGAATGATTCTCCTTTTTCCGCCGCGCGTTAAATAGTCATTAGCGTCAGATTTAGGCTGCTATTAATTACTCGAATCGCGGCGTTACAGAGTCTATTAGTCGATCTCGGGATCCGAACTCTGAAACCAGTTTCGTTTGTTCGTATTGTTGTTGAAAATATGACGAATCTTTTAGAAGTCGGAGCATGAAATTGTGTGCACGAGGCGTATCGGCAATTTGCGTCAGTTTTTTTTATCACAGTCACGACAGGCCGGATTCCTCGTGGCGCGGCCAATCGCCGGCTAGAGACGGTGTAATTGGGAGAAACTACTCGGCCACCACAAATGCTTGGGATTTAACGGCTTAGACCAGTTAACGATGAACCCTCGAAAACTTCTCTCTTCCTGTTTTATGGTTGATCCGTAAAGAGCGAAGAGCGGCAGGAGAGGTCTAATTTAAATTGGAGCCCAATAATGACGCGGTCGTCCATTGGTCTGTTGCAATAGCACTTCTAACTGTTTCGGCCCTTTTGTCTGGCGGGTGATTGTCTGAGTGATGAGCTGATGAGATATAGTTTCCAGAGCTATTATCAGTCAAAGTTGCCACATTTATCACAACACACATTTCCGCGTTAGGAATATATCAACAAATGTTTAATCTCAATAGTGAAAGACAGCATCAGTTTGAGTTGAATACGTCTTTTGGAAAAGATCAAAGATGGCTAATACTCGTAAATACTAAACGAAGCAATGCTGCTGACATACGGCACGATCGCCGTATATGCAGCTATTAAAAAGTTGATGAAAGTAGGTACTAAAATTTCGGTATGCAATGTACGAACATCCGAAACACCTTAGTAATCTTGGTATGCCGCTGGGCCGTGTCTCAGCTCATATTCCTAAATATTGTTCATCCTTTTTAAACAATAGCTACGGATATTAACTCATATAAGAGAAAGTTCCATATAATTTTGAGCATAGAAACATTAGCCAATACGGGATCGCTAGGCGTACTTAAAAATCAATTAAGGTCACAATTTTCAAAGGCGTTGAGAGATCTTGATAACTCTCATGGCGAGTATCTGTGAATGATCAGTTGTGGTATCTCTCTGTTAATAGCCGCACTGTTGTTAAAAGATAAGATAAAGAGACATGAAATAAATACATTTGTTGTGATTTGTTGCTAGCCTCGGTCGCTTTGTAGATTGATTTAGAGTTCTATCTCTGCTTTGCTCGTGTTTTGCTTCAAATCAGAGATGCTATTCCAAACTATCTCATGCGGATGCGGCTTAATTTACACATTCCGTTGCATTCATGTTGCTTTCAAAATTTACAACCTGTCAGGTCATAGAAAAGTATTGCGATTCAAGGGAGAGAGAGAGAGATATAGACCTGAATCTTATTCTGAATACTCATACATTTGCGTGAGGTATAATAACATGAACCGAAACCGATTGATAGGAGAAACATTGCCGTCTTTGCAATCTTTGCATAGCCATTCTAGATGGCACTGTTAACAGTCTAAGCACACGACAGAATGGTTCCTATTGTGCAGACAATACCCAATGATTTGGTTTGACGGGTACAGTTCCAAACTGGAGCCATAGCCACTAATTTTCAATTTTGTGCCCGGTTCTAATCGAAAATGGTAAGCCATAAAGATCGTTTATGCACGTGTGTAAGTAATTAACTACTAGAAACGTTTCACGGCGTTTGGCAGTTTCTAATCGAACAGCGTTTTGTTTCTGGAAATTCTGTTTTGAGGAAGGAAAATGAAAACCGAGTGTCATTCTTACTCATAGGTATATGTAAACATGCAGTAGTACAGGCAATAGGTATTTAAATATATAGGTATGATCTTTATACCGCCTTTCCCGGAAACAGTACCCAGCGTATTGATGAAATGTGGTATTTTGTAACTGCTTAGTTCTGTGTTAATATTTAATAGCACACGGTATTAAATGTAAAAACCGGCCAAGTACGTGTCGGGCCACGCGCAGTGTGTTTCCTTAGTTGAATGTCTGTCTCAGTTACATCCACGTGCGGTGCGGTTGCGTCGGCCGAATTTGAAAAATGGTTTTTAAGAAACCCATACTATTTTTACAAGCTATCGAACGATATCCCGCACCAAGGGTTTAACGAGAAAAATAATGAACATCCCCACTTTAGCTGTAGAGGAGGGACCCTAAAAAAATGTTATTTAAGATTTTGTTCTACCGCTATGTCGGCGTGATTGATTCATATACCCATGCCGAATTATAGTTTTCTAGTTGTAAGGGTTACTGAGCTAAGCCGAGAAAGGACGGACGGACATGGCGAAACTATAAGGGTTCCTTGTTGACTACGGAACCCTAATAAAAAAGTAGCTGAAAATTATTTGTCAAAGCAAAATGACACTGTAAAAATAATTGAAACACGTGCGTATACAATATGAAGGAAAATTTGTTTCGAAGAAGTAGATATTTCATCTCAACAAATTGCTGGCAAATTATTATCATAGTCAAGTATATTAACACATAGTATTGCCTTGAAAGGTCTAAATGCTGGATACTTAAAGCATTACTGCTATGCGCACGAGTCGACGACAAATCGTTTATTTCCAAGATGAATTATAGCTTGCGCCGTAACGGACAATTCTATACATTTTATTCAATACGCGAACAATTTACTCCTACATTAGAAAACATTAAATCATCTGTAGAACATGACTAATTTAATACATTCTAAAAGCCTAGGATATGCTAACGGATATAGTATGATAAAGATCTGTCCTTTCAGTTCTTTGTTATCAGTTTGGTTCACGTTTTCTGTCCCGACTTAACTTGCTAAGTTCAAGTGAAAAACGCACCAAGTCTATTCATTTTGCAAATGTCTTAAGCCATTTTCACATTAACTTCAGAGTTTTACATAATTAATGGAGGCAGTTAATTGTCGGTCAGTCGCATTTTCGCATTTAATTTACTGCATAACTTTAATTGCTATTGTCATTGGTATTTAATGAATGGCGGTTGGTGATATACTTTAGTTTTGTCGTCGTGTACGGACATCAGTGCCGTCGCCGGACATAAAAATACAAGCGTCCCAGTGATTGACGGTGTCTTGTCAATTCGACCAAACAAGAATAGTTTATTGCAAGGTTAGTCCATTCAATAGAAACATAATAAGACTAGTGGTCCGTCAGCTTTAGAACTCGCGAGTTTTTAACCCCCGACGCAAAAAAAGGGGTGTTAAAAGTTTAACGTGTCAGTCTGTGTATCTATCTGTGGTAACGGATGGACCGATTTGAATGCGGTTTTTTTTGTGTCATACATAATTTTATCCCGAGTGTTCTTAGTCATTTTTTATGAAAATCTGTTCGCTGTTTTTGAGATATTGGACTTCAAAATGAAAATGTCGGGGTTTTTCAACTTTTCTTAGTTGTACGTAGTTATTGTTTCTTTATATATTTTTTAAGGTCCAAAATCTGAATAGACAATAAAATCGATGTAGTTATCGAACCTGCTCACTAAATTGTACGCAAATCGGTTGTGAAATGCGACTGGCAGAGGAGAAAACCTGGACAGCCGGACACACTAAAGTATGTTGGCCCAAGCAAAAACAGAGAACTTCGTTCGTTTCAAGAAAATCAAGTGTTTTTTATGCGGTGGGTAAACAATTTTAGGTAAATAAAAAGGGTAAAACAATGTACTTCTAAAATTTCGATAGAAGTTTAAGTTTGCTTTAATAATAATCAGCATATCAGCCGAAAGACTCCCAGTGGTTAACATAGGCTTCCCCTATACTCGTAGAGTGCCCAAGTGATCGGTCCCGCGCCAGTAATGCATTAATAGTACATTGTGATACAAGTGAGGTAGGTTGATAATTACATCAGAGGCGAAATTGTTCACGCGAACCGCAGGTGAGCGTGATAAGGAAGCCGAGGATGTAATTATCAAAGCTCACGCGTATCATACGACGTTTTTCAACACATTTTGCGAGGAAAAAATTCATTTTCATAAGATGAAAATGTTATAGGCCCGCCAAACTATTTACTTTACATTAAGCAAATCATTAAAATGACAACAGGTTTTTACTCACAATTGCACATCGCCAAGAATTTCCATTCTATTTATCACTTTTCTAGTCACCACGAGTCAACATTTTTGATAATAACCAAACACGCATTTAAACAAACTTTACAAATATTTGTGAAATAAATAACCTATAAGGGCTCCCAACAGTTTTTTTTTCGTGAAGTTTGCGCAGTTTGGGCACAGAAATCTCTAAACAGCCAATACAAAATAAAATTATATTTTCGTTTTAAAATGTTATCTGTATTTAATTCATGTAAAATGTTATGAAAAGTGAATAGTTTTACTAAATTAAACGTTTCCATATCATATACAAAAAGAAATAGTCAATTAATTAACAAAAAGGATTTAGTTTGTTTAGTCGAGTAAGAATCCATTTGCCAAAAATTAAAAAAATAGCTGTACATTCTGTACAACCCGGTTAATTTAAGAATGCACCGTGTTCATGCATTTATCTTGCTGCAAGGTGCCAACGTGACTTAATCGGGATATAACCATAACACACAAGTGTTGTAATGTTATAAAACACGCGTTTTTAATATCCAGGATTATGAGCCTAAAAGCGACACAATAAGAGGTACGTTACGAGCAATTGTGTTGAAAAAAACATTAAGATACATCGATAAAATTTACAAGTAGTATCTAATTAAATATGACTATGCGGAAATTATGTTTACACACCGATGTGTTGAATTGAATCCTAACCCGTTAAAAGCTAATTTTCTCTTTAATCTTAGTTAACTTGTGAAAACAACTGGTGAAGATAGACCACTAATTTCAATATATGTAGTAATTAACAGGGTATTGCTAGAAATTGTAATGTTGCATATTCTATAGCAACTCGCGATTAGCATTCATTTAATGTGGGAAAGGATTGGCCTGTTTATTATTAACACATACCCTAGGTCCAATACCGAGACTCTTTTAGAGTTATTTAGATACTAAAATTAGAAAAAAAATACTATCAGAAAGTGAGTAATTATAAATGTGATAATGGCTTCATGGTTCGTCACAATCAGCGATAACATGGCGTAGACTATTTTAGGATTCCATCAGCATCTCATTGACATTTAATGATCTAGAAATAAAATTAAAATCACAGGAATGTCAATATTAAGAATAAAATAAAAACAATGTCATGCCATGTTATAATTAGAACAGAAAAAACCCGGAAGAAACAGAAAATATGACAGTGACTAATAGAGTTAAATTAAAATGAGATAAAATTAAATGAATGATTATTAACGTCGACGAGTCAGGAGTGGTAGCATATTATATGTTAGTAGTTTAGCCCGCGAGCTAGCAGTTTGTCACATCAACATTTTTACGTGTTTGGTAGGCTGCCACTGGGCCACACCAACGAAGGCGCAGCTGACGTCCACGGGTTTCATGATACAACTTTCTGAAGCTTCTCATTTGTAAACCGGTGGAAACAAGTGTCAAAAAATTGCCGGCTTTTGGTTCAGCTGTTCTTTCTTGCGTTAGTGAGCGGGCTGTGTATCACAAAGCACGCAGGCGGAATCGCGGGATAAAATATAGCCTATGTCCATCTGGAAGATCCTTTCTATGGATTTTCAATTTGGATGAGTCGTTCCGGAGATTACCGTCTACATACAAAGTTACAAAGCTGCAATCTACTAAACATTACCTTTATATTATTAATATAGAAGTGTAGAAATAGCAGTATATACTTAAGATATAGATTATAGTAGTTGCAATGTAGAGATTCTTTTCAATAAGTACCAATATCGTTTTATATACTTGATTTAGTTTGATGCTGCCAGTAAGCATGCGAGTATAAACTAAATGTAGATGCTTATTTAAAATGTACCTACCTATATTGCATAATCTTTCTAATGCTGTTCAATTTGCAGTTAATGAAGAAAATCGTACATTACGCGTGATGGCGAATACGGCATTGATGTTAAGTTAGCTGTTAAATTTAACGGGAATCTTGCATCAGTGTCGCTGTGTGCAGTCGGCTACAAGAAGATGTATACAATTTTTCACCTTATTGCAACGCAAGGTGAAGAATCGCATGTAGAATAGGCCACGAAAGTATTAACCAACTCCTGTTACTGACAATTTCATCTTTCGCGCCTAAGCGGATCTACAGTTCCTGTGACGTCACTCGCCATTTTTGTTTGTCCGTGGTTTTTCCCTAGATGATTCCAGTTTTGACTTTTGACAGAAGGTCACCGACGCTGATTGTTGGATTCCGTTTCACATTACTTCAAATCGTAATTATTGTTTGAAATTAGTATAAACTGAAGTAAAAACGTTTCAGTAGTTATTATATTTTGTTTTTTCAACATTTTGGTCACAAAATAGTGGTAAATAAACATTATAGCTGCACCATCCCTCATCATCATCATCATCAGCCTATATACGTCCCACTGCTGGGCACAGGCCTCCTCTCATGTATGAGAGGGAATGGGCAGTAGTCCCCACGCTGGCCCAGTGCGGATTGGGGACTTCACATACACCTTTGAATTTCTTCGCAGATGTATGCAGGTTTCCTCACGATGTTTTTCCTTCACCGAAAAGCTAACGGTAAATATGAAATCATATTCCGTACATAAGTTCCGAAAAACTCATTGGTACGAGCCGGGATTCGAAACCACGACCGCCGTTTGACAGCCGCATGCCTGAACCACTGGGCTACCGTAGCTATCGCACCATCCCTATTATACTATTAATGCGGATCTTGCAAACCTATCACTATTAGCCAATAAAACCGACACTGACGTTTACAGCATCGTTATCAGTAAACAAACAGTTCTCATGGCTCAGTTATGATTCCCACGCCACATTTCCGCGCCGGCGCATCGCGATTCGAAAACACTGCCCAGTTAAACGAAAACGGCTTAAATCACTCACTTTTTTGAACGCACTTAAGCCCTTTTATATCCCGAACACATAAAGGTACTCCTTGCTTACGCATGCTTGTATTATACGACTTTTACGGCGCTGCGGATATGCGTACACACGATTTGACCAAACGTTTAGATCTTATATGACATTTATAGCACCTTATGCAGTGTTATGACAGTTAAAGACGTTTACGAGGGCGATTAAACTGATATGGAGAAATATCTTTTCAGGGATGGCTCCGTTGCTAATGTATTCATCCCTTTATAGGTTTATCGGTATGCAAATTTGTATGAGTCGTGCAACAATTTCGATTAATCAACTAGAATTCTGTTGAATATGTATACAAATAAGTAAATTAGTGGTCGCAAAAACGCAACCCGGCCTTCCTCGTCGTGTTATAATAAGGAAAAACGTATCCAACTCTTTAACTAAGAAATTAATTTATTGAAGTGTCCATTGTAAAGGAAACCACGTCTATAACCAGAAAAATAAAACTGCATGTAAATTACATTTAACGATTCTTCATATTATTTTATTTATATTATATTTATCTGATTTTCAGATTTTGTTTTGCTATGTGAAAGTGCTAAATTAAGTAACTTCATCTTTTTTTCTTATTAAAATACGAATTAACGTTATGGCAGCCTTATAGTATTCTCATTTGTATTCCTCCATTAGCTGAGAACTCTTGTTCTAAAGCCGCAATTGCTAGAAATTTAAGAAAGTCTTAATAATGTCTTAGTTATATTTTAAGAGAGGTACATACAGATATATTGTTATGTCGATTGACAATAACTGAAAAAGCACTTACAGTAACAGGCCCTGATTACAACCAATTTTAAAACTTAATTACAGGGTTGAAAATAAACGAAAACCCGATTCGTTTCGCTTGAGTGGCACTTTAATTTTATATCTTTAGCCACGTGCTACGACATATTTACGCACTCATATTTTTGTCATGTTACGGCCACGCGACAGATTAATTAATAGGTACTCGTGTTTTACTATCTCATTTTGAGCCCAGCAGTGCAACAATCTAGTATATAATTACCGGTACACAGCAAAATTAAGCCGTAAACATCATTTTTGACTGGTGTCGTTGGAACTTAAAGACTCCTTTCCTTACATTGTTTACGATTGGTTTCTTGATGGAACGAAATAATACTTACATTGTAGTTTCAATAATATATGTTAGTTATACTGCTAGCGCTCAGCTTGGTACAGTCGAGTACAAAGATATGTATACGCCTGAAAGTTACAAATTTATGTATGCATTTAAAAATGTAGCCATATTTGGTTACTATAATATATGTCCAAATAAGGGGACAGTACCGAGTTTACGCTCAATGTTACAAATATATGTATACACTACCAAGTAAACAATAATGTGCACGTATTGAGGCAGATTTATACGACTGCAGATACTGTTACAATTTTATGTATACACATCAATCAAATTCATTTTTTGAATATATGAACCTATCAGTAAAAAATATCTCAATATTCTGAAAAAATGAACTTTATTAGCTTTGACATACGGTCGTAATTTGAACAAAGTTATTGGACGCTTCTTGAAAAGAGTATGAACCTGTCATTGGATATCGCCGTCTCACGATTTAAATCGTGAATTTGACAGAGTTGATAATAAGTCAAAATTCCCAGATTGGCCTAACATTGCTTTTCTATGCCCTATATTCATAAGAAGTCGTTGAATTGATTGACTGCTAGTCCCTAATGTAATTTGACCCCTAGAATTGTAGCATATTTGTGGGTATTCAGTGGTGCGATTTATACCGGTCCATCTATAAATGCAGCTAGTAGTCAGAGAGCTTTGTGGATTCCTCCCCAGCAGTAAGAATTACAAAATGGTTCGACTCGCCTAGAGCCTAAGAGGAGTGAAGTCCTCTTTGATATAACTAGAACCTGAAATTCGTACAAGTAAACTAATCGATTTTTTTAAATTAAAACAATTATTTAATTAAATGCTAGTCGTGAATTTCTAGCAATAAAAAAATAAAATTGATGGGCAAAAAAACCCACGTTAAACTTGGTTAGGTAAGTTGTGTTTACATGAGTTTTTTTTAGGCATCAAAATATATATATTCTGGATTACTACTTACTACTACTATACTTACACCAGAATAGATTTAGATTTATTTATTTCAAGATAAATATTATTACATAAATTTGCTTTAATTAATACTTATTAAGAAATATAAATAAAAATAATATTAAAAATGTCTATACAAAAAGTGGAAATACATACTTATTTTCGAAAACAGATTGTAATTTTTTGAATTTTGACCGCCCCAACATTCAACCAAATATCTTTAAATGATGTCATGCACAAAATGGATTATATATATCTGAGATATGTACCTTCATATATTTGAAAAATAAATTTGATTGACGTATACCTAAAATTGTAACAGTATTTGCAGTTATATAAATCTGCACCAATACGTGCTCATTATTGTTTACTTGGTAGTGTTTACATAAATTTGGAACATTGGGCGTAAACTCGGTACTGTCACCTTATTTGGGCATATATTATATTAACCAAATATGGCTACAAATTAAAATGGATACATAATTTTGTAACTTTCAGGCGTATACATATCTTTGTACTCGACTGTACCATGTTTTTATAATTACATTGGATTGAATTCTTCTTAGTTTTTTTCTAAACTGTGATTGGTCTCTAGTATTATCTGTGATGTTATTTAAATTTAAGTAGACTTTTGACCACAAATATTAGTATGTATATTATGTTTCGGGTGTCTTTAATAGCGCAAACTAAGCAATGTTGCAAGACGGGAACTCGGAAACTATTTATAAGAGGCAAGTGCGTTACACTTTTGCACCCTACACTCCTCGGGGGTGGAAATTTATACGGGAATTCACGTGGACAAAGTCGCTGACAAAAGCGAGTTTTATTATTTTAAACTATCTTCTGCCCGCGACTCCGTCCGCATGGATCTCGTTTATGTCGTAGCTCCATACAAACTTTTAACATCATTTCACCCCCTCAAGGGATGATTTCCGGAATTAAAACTATTGTATTGTACATAGGATACCAAATTTCGTCTCAATCGGTTCAGAAATTTAAGCGTGAAAGGTAACGGACAGAGACAGACAGAGTTACTATCGCATTAACATTAGTAGTATGGAAGTATGGATAATGGTTCACAGTCTACGCCGCTACCCGATTTCAATGTTAATGAACCCCTCGCTCGCAAGGTTTCCTTTAACTTGTGTCACACACAAACTGGCAACTTTTTCTCTAATTCGACCGCCATGTTTGGTGTGGTAGCAACACCTGTGGTTTCCCAGAGTCGCATGTTTTACTCGCACTATACAAGGATCTAAAGGGCATAGTTTCCCTGATGAAATATACCCTAGTGGACTAAGTTGTGTTTTTCTACCCGTTATCTTGTAGATCTGCGGGGTGGCACAGCTTGTCTTGCCTTGTTAAGTAATTAAGTCCTGGGAAGAGGAGGTGTGTAATTTATACTGGGAACACCTAGTACTTGATTTATAGATTGTTTTTTTTTACATAATTATCAGGTAGACCTGATAATTATGTATTGAGAGTACATCGATTCGTTTTTGTTTTCGTAACACGAATTATATAATGTTATGTTCAAATCTAAAACAAACTTTGTTCTTGAGGGAAATCGTCTCCAAATATTTTTGATGCATGAAGCGTTTGAGTTAGGTGCCTATGATGAATTTAAAAAGTCTTATTCACAATGTTGTATAGATTTTGACACTTATCTGTACTTATTTTAAGACTGGTTGATTTTTAAACCTGTGTAAAAGTCAGTTATAAAACGTGGGGACCTGCCATAACTATGTCAAGGTAACAGTTTGATATTAAATAACTAAAATATCTGCTCATTGCTACTAAGAAGATATTTAAAAAAAGACATAATGAGATTTATAATCAAATAAGAACACCCCGGCATTTTAGAGATATTCACAGAATAGATGGAAAGTGACTAATTGAAAGTGTCAATTTTATCTAAACTAATAGCCGTTATTAAAATATTTGTGACACGCCGCGTGGCGTGGGAACTGCATTGGTGCGTTCCTCATACGACTTGGTATGTACCATACGCAGTTTCGCACCTTTTTTTTATTGACTCTACCTGGATTGGTGTAGCTAAAATCTATATCGTGTAAATATTTAGATATTTATTAAATACCACTTATATTACCTTTATTTCGGGATAAAAACGTTATTCTGAAATAAAATAGCTTCAACTTTATCGTCATATAACATGTAACATAAACAATGATAGTAGATACGATCACAATAAATTGAAATCATAATCATCCATTAAAGCACTGGTAACAAATCCAGTATAGACCATGATTTCTGTATTCAAACCTCACGAATATAACTCCAACTCGTTAATGTTTGTTTATAAATTTATAGTGCCAACTAAAATAGTTCGTGTAAGGCATTAGCATTTGCCTTTTATGTCTTTTAGTATGTCCGGGGGCATTTTATCGGTCCTTATCGGACGCGCCGTGTGGCGTGATGCGCGCGCAGCTATATGAATACGTGATGATATGAAAGAGCAAAGGTTTAGGGGGTTTGAATCGTGAAATGGGAAAATATGTGCCAATTAGGCTCGTTACATAGTTTTGTCTATATAGTTATAGATTGTCATAGACCATCATAGTTACAGTTACTTATATCTATACGAAAATATATACTTACATTTGAATATCGGTTTTCTGAGCGATCACTTCAGATTTTTTTTAATTATTCTTGCAAGTTGGTATACTTCGCTATAATAATTATGTAGTAAAACACAGAGAGTAGGTTCTTGTTAATAAGCAATAAGTAGGGTGTCTGGGACTTTCCTCGATGGTCTGTAAGTTTGTAATGTTTGCAAGGAAACACCATGACACCTGCCGACATTATTGTCGACTCAGCAAAATGGGGAACTTTGATGCGGGCAGGTGTCATTACGCAGGTGACTACTTTTGTTTCATTTACTTTTTCAAAGAATATTGCAAAATAAATTTGCTACTATAACATTTAATCATAGTTTATTGTTACACCGCACCGTGAACTCTCCGAGAAGAGATTATGTTCTATTTCGAGTACATATAAATTTCAATTGAAAGCTACCGACGCTATTATGTCCGAAGCGATTCAAAGTTCGTGACGTCTTGTAAAAGGAAATTGTGTAGTTACACCTACATTTAGAGTGGGTCTCAATTATGATCGAATCATGCAGAGTCATACTACCATTCAGTTTACCGTTAGCGCAATGACAGTCGGCCCAATAGACGTTCGTACTTTCTCGTTCCCAAGTCACGGTCTGCCAGAAAAAAAGAATTGGAAAATTGTGGCCAGAATATTTTTAACGTCTCACTGTGTTGCTATTAAAAAAACATGCAATGAGTTAGTTGAATGTCAATGACACAATTTTTTTGGAAAATGAATGATTTATTCATACGTGTAAAGAATTTGAAAAACTCTTTACACCGTAATCTTGGCCGTAATTATAATTCCTAGAGTGGCTTTTGTGGCGGTCTCAAAATATTTTCACGCAACGCAATTATATATTCATTACTGTGGTGCCCGCGGAAGACATTTTCGGTTATTAAGGACAAAACAAGCTTTTTGGACGGCGACGGCGCCTGAAGACGCCGGCTCTAGGCTACGAAACGATTTACAATTCGGACCAAATGAATTACTACATGCTACTCAGCCGACAAGAGATGATAAATATTATGATAAATTGTGATGGACTTTAATGTATTCACGGACTTCTCGGCCACGCATCTAACGATTTTGACAAGGGATATCATAAACACTATTCGAATCCCGAGAAGAGTATGATATTAGCTACATCTTTTGTAGTAGTAATGCGATTATTCGTGTTTTCAATCAACAGTTTGTATGTAAAACTTCCGTTTATTTTAATATTGTCACATGCGATGCGGCATAATGGGGTCCTATTTTAAAACGTAAATTCTACGTCCGAATATAATGAATGGCTTCTAAATTTTGAACAGAGAATCGTCCAGCATTCCCACGTTTTCAGTGCAGGCGGTATGCTAATTGGCGTTCACAATAGATCTTATCCGTACGTCTTTGGTCATAATTGCCTTAATAAGCAGAGTACAATCATAATCAAACAGAATTACTAGCGGATTGAAACTGGGCTTTTTATTCAGCTATTGAAAGAGGTATGACCGATCGACGTGTGATTGCCAATCAGCCTTCATATTATATAGCGTTACAACTCGTAGTGCAATGAATGATTTGCAATGCGTGTTTAATTGTTTCCATACTATTTCGTTGGTAGCATGACTTGCGTTAATTTATTAATAGTTTATCAATAGGAACTTGTCAAAAAAAGTGCATTTTGTATGCCATTATACAAGTATGATTCGGCAAATTATTTGTCCGTTGTCAATCTTGTAGTAAAGTTCATCCTCAGACTTGACGTGGAGTTCTATTAAATATTTCAAAATTTTAAACCAGTGATGAGCATAGACCAACCAGAGGCTTCGCGGAAGAGCGGTGAACGACCCGGCCCTCCCCGCACCGCCTAATTATCCTCCCGGCGCTGGCTTACCGTTGCGGTTTTGGTACATTTTCAAGGCATTTAGAACGCTTTATTACTTTTTCAAATAAAGTTAACTCTAAATTACTTCTTGAAACTCCACCTGAGAAAAATTTACTGTCACGTCAAAAAATGTAGTGTACATGTTTTTTATTCGTATTTGAAATTCTAATTCCAAATGAGGAATGCGCTAAATACGTTGCATGCGCGTCAACAAACCAAGCGTTTACAATACAGGAACGCGTTCTTCCCATGGTCCCGTGAGAAAGATTTCTATCCTCGTCCGCCATTCATTTTTGTGCAAAAACCCGGGCGCATTCGGAAGCGCCCATGGAAAGGTCACACGAGAACTTGCAGTTTAAAAATTAGGAAAAAAAAAGGTTGCGAATTCATCGGATGCAATGCGAGCACGACACCGACCTCTGTTCCGTTTTCGAAATTCAGTTTTTGTTTTATTTAAGCATTTTCAAAGTTGCCAGTGTCTTGTACGTAATTAATTTATTTTCTTGATATTCGTTTTGTATGTTGCCAGTAACACCACAGATTACACATTTCAATGTTCATTCACGCCGCCGTTAAAATTTATTGCATCCGAGTTCGTAGACTTCGTAGGTAGATATCTAAATAGTTGTTAGTAACAAGAACAGTTATACTTTTGTACATTTTGCGGTATCAGCGCTGATCGGTTCTCATTACGCCCCGGGACAATGCTTTCATAGCAAAGGATTTATGAACAATCGGTACCGCACGCTATGCATTATAAAGGAAGCGCTTTATGATATCACAATTTGTTAGGCAAAATACGTATTGTTTACTAGTCATATGCGACTGGGTTATTGTTGTTTTCTGTCACATTCGAATATGAATCTCAAGCGAAGATGTTGTCACTTGCTAGTTTCAAGAAATTAAATAATTATATCCTTTGTTTATAGTTTTATAGAAGAAACCCAAGTTGAAATTTGTTAAACCTGTATTTGTCTTTCAATTTAAGTATCGTTTGTGTTTGGAGGTACGAAACAAAAGTTTTATTTGTAAGACGTTTAAGGCTCACTAGTCTTAACTATACCTTACTTACCTACGTACCTATCTACCTTACTTATAGTAAGCCTTGCGATTCTTGTGAAGAAGAGTGGGCACAACTCTTAAAATCTTAAAGCCTAAAAAGAGAAGTCTCATAAGTCGTAATTTGTTATTTTTTGTTACAGATTTTGTGAAAGAACTCGGAATAACAAGATAATGGATTTATATTGAGTGAGTAAAATAAATCATGATTTTATTATTGTAATACCTAATTTGTTTTAAGTAAGTACTTCCACGTTATCTTAATGGGCAGATGCGGGCTCCTAATTTAGATCCTTTAGTATTTTTGTTCCAACATTCATTTTTTTGTTTTAGCAAAAACGGATGGGTAGGTTTCGTACAAATATGCTGGGAACTGAAATATTTTTCGTTTTATATAAATTATACACAGTGTAGCTACGAGCTACGGTAGCCTAGTGGTTCAGGCATGCGGCTGTCAAGCGGCGGTCGTGGGATTGAATCCCGGCTCGTACCAATGAGTTTTTCGGAACTTATGTACGGAATATTTACCGTTAGCTTTTCGGTGAAGGAAAACATCGTGAGGAAACCGGTCTAATCCCAATAAGGTCTAGTTTTCCCTCTGTGTTGGAAGGTCAGATGGCAGTCGCTTTCGTAAAACTAGTGCCTATGCCAAATCTTGGGATTAGGTGTCAAAGCGGACCCTGGGCTCGTTTAGGGGCACAACCGGGAATAACGCTAGGAGGATGATGACAAATTATACACAGTGTATGTTGTGAAGCCCGCAAAATGTTACTTTTAATTACACTATATTCAAAAAGCCATATAGACAAATATTATCGACAGTAAAACACCCGTTATTGAACGGGTTAGGTAAGTTTCTACCGCTTTTTTCGTAAAAATCCGGCTGCTATTTATATAACCTGACAGTATTTATTCGAAATAATGTGTAGTAAAACGAGGAACATGGTAATTGCCATGACGTCCACAACCGCAGGTACGTTTCTAGCTGTCACGCAACGATGCCCGCCCCTACTCCGGCGCTCTTCACACGCCTCCGAACTTCGTGCCCATTTCCAGTCCAATCGTACATCGCTGCAGTCATTCGTCGGTGATACTGTGTAGTGCTAACATGTGCGGCATTGGACGAAATAATGAAAATAGACATACACTTGAAGTGATAAAGAGGTGCAGTGTTAAGTTAGCGAAGTCCAAGGTCCTCGGAGTGTTATTTTAAGGTTAGTGAAATAGGAATAAATTACTTAATAATCTTTTAGAATAGGTATTACGAGTTTTTTGACAAGAGTTACCTGTATATTGCTTACATCACGCTTCGTCAACGTCATCTCTGTCAGTACTTAGAAGACGATTCATATCCACGCACTATCCACGGAACGCAACGTAGTCATTTGAGAACTGTGAGCATTGTGGTCTTACACGACGAAGAACATGGTTTCTAAAACAATTTAGGTACTTTTACATGTGATTTTGCGTGACTAAATAGCAAAAAACCCAACAAAATTGTATCAAAAATGTTGACATTGTGTATTCATAAGCACATTTTAATGTTCTGTCCAAAGTTCATTGAAACTGCAGAGTCGGGTATTAACGGTAGGTGTCATTTGCGAACCTACTTTAAATAATGTTTAGCATTTATTTTAAATTCTCTGCTTAGCAATTTAAATTTTCATTTATGAGTAAAAACTTTTAGATTATATTGCTACCTCATATCATTATTTAGACGTGTTTATTACGATAATTTGGAGTAGGAAGCATTTTTTAAATAGTTTCTGTCCGCGACTCAGTCCCCGTGGAACTCGTTTCCTCCTTACAAACTTTAGCCCCCCATTTCAACCCCTTGGGATGATTTTCGGGATAAAAACTATCGTATGCAATGAATGCTTCCTTAAACAGTAGACCAGGTAGGGTTATTTCGTCGTTTAGCGAACATCTAATTTCATGTGCTGTAGCGACCGAAAGGATATTTTCTCGTTTAGTAGATTCCTATTCTTAAACTACAAAAAATGCATATACGACGAACTGTCTCAATATGGTCTGTAGAATTGATTTTATCTTCGATAGAAAAAAAACCTTGTCCTTCAGGTGGTCCAAGTCGCAATGACCAGGCAACGAATGCGCGTAAGACAACGGTATTCCTTTTAAATAGGTATTGTACTTAATAGTTATTTACGATATAAGTGCCAAAAATAGGAAATTCGCAACGAGTGGTGATAAATTAAAACACAACCGAAGGGAGTGTTTTAAATCGACACGAGTTGCGAATTACCTATTCGCACGTGTATCGTACCTACAACGTTTTACTGTACATATGGCTCTATAAAGTTTCGACATATGCACGGAAAGTGCTCTTTTCCGCACTAGTGCGGGAAAGTAGCACCACATGTACTGTAAAACATATTTTATCTCACGGTCCAAAGAGGAACGTATCATAATATTAACTTTGTAATGTACCAGAGGAAAGTTAATAAGGAAAGATTAAAAGTAAATTAATAATGGCGCCCAAAGCCTCGACATTCGATATTCAAATTCCGGTCTCGCGCCGGGGTCGACGTCTTTGTAATTGAAGAAAAAACAACTCGATTGTCTATGCTCGGATGTTTGTTCCAAAGGTTTTATCGCTAATTGTAGACCATACTAGGAGGTACCTACTCGTATCATACGTGGATAGATTATCTACTTGTCAAAAAAATATTTGCTAGGTACGGTATTTTCGCCCAAAATCTTATTTTAGGTACACCAAGATGCAAAACAAAAGTAAATCAGGTAGGTAAATGCTATGCCATATTTTGTCTTAATAACCTCCCACATTTAGTTTTTTTGGTTGACACCTTTGCACCACGCTTTGGTGTTCTACTTCTAACTGTAGGAAGAAATTAAGTAAATTAAATAATTTTACTTTAATCTTTAAATTATAACCAGGCCCACCGAAACGGCATAATTATACATTCTAGCGTTTGACAGGTTTATTGTACTTACTCGCTCAAAATACTAATATTGAATTCATTGGTGTGAAAATGTGTTGTACAGCAGTGATACAGTAAGCCAAAAAAGTGGTCCAAGTTTCGACTCTATGAATTGCATGTTAAGGTTCAAAAGTGGTTGTTACTTTCTTGCCTGACACTTCGGGTATGTTGGTAACGACCGCGGTTTGTATAATTCGACTAATTTTACAGCCCGCGATACAGCGGAACAGGTTGTTTCTGTTTAAACTGTACCAATATCCCGTAAATTGCACAAGTATGAGGTTTACGCCTGCTTAATGACGATCTTATAACACAATATTATATGTAAAGTGCGTGTGGCTGTCGTATATTTAGGATTTTATGGCTTAATGATGTGTAATAACATTTTAGTTTCAAATAAAGCCTTTTAATTTGTTGTCGCGAGTTAGAGCGTTACACGGCGAATTTTTGGAGCTCTTGGGTTTGAGGTTGTAATGTTTGGCACGTGATGCTTTTTGTTACCCAAATAATACCTGCCAGTCTTTGATGAAATACAAGATATACAAGATAATTTAAAAGACAAGATATCATTTTAAGTGTATCTAACACTCAGTTTAAATCAGAATACCTAACACTCAGTTTCGGTGAGCATCGATTGGAAAAACTTTGTGACAAAGATACCAAGCTAACATATTTTTTTTTAAACTACGGCGCTCACTAAACATTCAGTTTCGGTGAGCAGCGATTGGAAAAGCTTTGTGACAAAGATACTAAAGCGGCCTTTAGACCTATCTAAATGCTGTACACTAAATCAGAAAGACTGCAAAAAGACAAGTGTAAAGACTGTTTGCATGTAAGTCACGCTAATTAGACAGACTCGACTCTGCCACTATGAATCAGTCAGCGTACTGCATTTAGCATAGTGTAAAGGCCGAGCCACACGGACTGCGTGTGCAGCACGTCTGCGTGTGCAGCACGTACACCGCTACGTTGTAATGTATGAATCCTCATACGACATGACACACCGGATGCGTCTGCGTGCACGTCTACGCAGACCCGGCCTTAAAGCGATTCAGAGACTCTGAACGCATCATTTGCTCGTTGACCGCGGTAGAGTGCGCACGCAAGCGGCATAATGTCAACCACCAAGGAAAAAGGAATAATTAAAAAAAATCTCGAGATCTACAGAGAGTTGCCCTTTTTATGGTATAAGCAACACAAGGAGTATAAAAATAAAGATGTTTAACCCAACACTTTCTTCAACGCTTTTCGCTTATTATGATAGAGCTGGACGCCACCAAAGCCATGGCGAGGCCTATTCTCCAGTGTTTAGACGGCGACATTGCGTACGTGCACTTCACTTGAATTTTTAGTCCGTACTGAGTTAGCACGCTAATTAGATCAAGTGTAAAGAGGACGCTCTAAATCCCCCGCACCGCTGTCTAAATGCAGTGTACTGCATTTAGACAAGTCTAAAGCGGCCTTAAGCTAACATAATTATAATCTTCTTTTTAAAACTACGGTGGTCACTAGTAGGTAGGCTACGGCCTAGCGGAATACGATAAGAACACACGACATCATAAGCATCGGCAAACCATGTTTTTGGCTGAAACTTGCCGAAACCGGAACTTCGGTCGGACACTAAGTACTTTTTAAGATTACATCACTGTTAGTAATAATATTTAGGTACACCGAGACTCGCTAGATGGCTGGGTCAAGGGTAGGCGGATTATTTATATATTGCTTATTGCGATATATAAATAATTTATTACGATTTGGATTGTGTTTATCTATTTTTGTGTATTTTTCGTTCATAGTTTTTGTATTTGTGAATTATTAAATAATAAAACTTGATAAGAAGTTATATAGTTTATAGATTTACCGTATTGCTTTCACCCACTTAACTATGATTGGGTTATTCACAAACAGAACATGTCCCATCTCCACTCCGTGACTGAATAACTGAGCCTGCGATGCATTTCTCCCAAGTTAAGACCTTTTGAGCAAAGCCTATAGCCACCGATCGACTAGCCTACTGAGTATCTAATCTACTCCCAGTTTTTCACTCACTCGAGTTAGTTGTGCCACGTCAATAAATTAACTTAATTACGCTTTAAATGGTATTTAAGCATGTTTATGGTAAATGGTCTAGTTGTTCGAGTAATAAATCTCGGTGCAATTATAATAAAAAGTGTTTTACGGCTGACTTCATTAAACTGCGAGTGATTGAAATGCTTTTCTAGGAATTGCGCTAGGAAAGTAAGTTACGCGTTCGGTTACGCCGTATATACTAAATTTTCTTTGCACTGTAGATCTACTGGTTAATTAAAATAATAAAGTAATACGGACGTTAAACGTCAAAATTTGACGGACAAACTTTAGACTAAAATCTATATTTTTTAGCCAAATTGACACTAAGTAAAGCCCCTCTTGCACGTAGTTGAGAACTGTTCGAATAGGCAATTGTTTTGTTGGTGCTACAAATTTTAATTTAGTAAATGTCTATTGGAACAAGGCACATTTACATATACTTAATGTAATGCTTACTTAAGTGTTTACCTACCTACAAGTACTAGAAATGGTATTGATAATTTGACATTTTCTCAGCCTACCCCTTCGGTGAATACAGTCGTGAGTTGTATGTATACTTCGATATTGTTTTTCACCCCCATAAAAGGCCTTGCGCAAATTCCGTTAGTCGTTAGCCCGCGCGCGTGCGCAGAGGGCGACATGTGCCAGCGCAGGTGCGCGTGCGCGCCAACTGCTCGCGCCATTTCATACGTCACCCCTTTACATTGGGGGGTGTATTCCGCTGGGCGTATTCAAATGGCATCGGTTTTGTATTTGTGCTGCATTCGTTCTTATTCTTTAAGGGTAGTTTTATAAGGTATATGAGTGTGTTAACCTGCTCAAGGTGCGCCCGCGCCCGCACCGCACCTTTCGAAAGATCGGGTACGCAAGCCACCTGAGAGCGCACCAAAACCAAAGAGTAGAACAGCAACACTAGTAATTCATAATTATTACACAAGAAAAAATACCCAAAGTCACTGAGTTCGAAATTCCAGGATTCCATCATCAGTATCAGCATTTTACAAGCTTCAAAATTGCCCATGCTAACCCTCAAGATAAATAACGAATATTGTGATGAAGACTAGAATAGGTACGGATGAGAATATACTTGCAATATTTGATCCTACCATATGCTTACCTTCAGGGACAACGGTGTCTGCGAAAGCTCGGTTTCGTGCGTGAAAAATCGAAGAAAAAGATTTTCCCCGGAATTGAGACCTAGCCAGATATACTTTTTTCACCCCTGTTAACCTCTGTACTGTAAACTAGATTCGTTAGAGCCGTTTTCGAGAGTTCGATTATAAACAAAGTAAGTCGCTTGCTTGTTGTTGAATGAAAACACAGTATATTCACGGTCTAAGGGAAACTCAAACAATAGTTCTAAAAGGTCACCAATCCAATTTCAATGTAAAGCTATCACGATTGCTCCACGACATGTGCAATTAACAAATTCGATTGCAAAATGTTTAATTGTTCAATATTTGTTCCAGATAGCGAAATGGATGCGTAACTGGTAACTGGTAAGTAGATAGGCAAATAAGATCTGATTACATTTGCGTCACCATCGCTGATCGACGATTCTGACGCGAGCAAATATACATACATTAACGCCCGTGTTCTCAGAAGGGTTGGGCAGAGCACAATATAAGACATACTACGCATAACAAGTGGCTCTGTAAGTACATCTCGCGAGTCTTTATTTATTTATCTATTATTTCGAAAAACAGAATAAACAAAGAATTCTATATAAATATTGAACTCGCTATCAAAATTTCACGCGATGAGATATACGACTTGCAGGGGAGAACAGTAGGATATCCTGACAGCGAAAATCCGTACATACGAAATAATTTGGTCCAAGCTGAAACGAAGAACTTCGTTCATTTCGCTCGCTCGATCAATAAACTTATAACAGCCCTGGGGGCCTAGACAATGTTACAATCGACAAGCGCTAACGCCAATAGAAAAGTAATAAAATGTATGGGAATGACAGATGTTAACGAAAAATGTTTCGTCGGCATCCGTCATTCCCATACATTTTATTATTTTCTATTGGCGTTAGCGCTTGTCGATTGTAACCTTGTCTACGGCCCCTGGTTTTCGTCGGGCGTTACGAGTAAAAGGTATGCGTATCAGTTACCGCTCATAATATATGTATAGCCGAAGATAGATATGTAAAGGTGTACTTATACTTAGATTGGAATCAGTAAGTCAACGCAGCAAGTCATAACATTGTTTTCGAAAAGAAGGTACCTACACCGTATTTTATGCAGTTATGAATCTTGATGAGATTTATGACTATATCTGCCTCTGCACATAGGTACGGTACGTTTTATGTCATGGGTACAAATTGCATGACTCGCAACATAACATAACATAAATGATAGAAAGCATTATTGCATGCATAGAAAGTAATATCAAGTTTAATTTGTGCTCCAAAGCGGTGTATTAAGTTATGGAATATTATATAGACGTATAAAAACACTTTTTACGAAATGCATGCATTTGTACCAAAGTTGCCCGTGGCTCCGCTCGCGTTTTACGAACTAAATATATCCCATTTATTATTGTAACCTGTGTTCACCGTGGAATGGTGAAAAGGAAACAGAGGGTAGGTATGTGGACAACGACTTCAAATTAATAGAGGGTCGGTAACGAGCTTGTGACTCCCCTGGAGTGGTTAATCCATTGCCCTATCGTAATATAGGGCAATGGATTGCCCACTAGGTTACGTAATGTACCATTACGAAATGCATGCATTTGTACCAAAGTTGCCCGTGGCTCCGCTCGCGTTTTACGAACTAAATATATCCCATTTATTGTAACCTGTGTTCACCGTGGAATGGTGAAAAGGAAACAGAGGGTAGGTATGTGGACAACGACTTCAAGTCAATAGAGGGTCGGTAACGAGCTTGTGACTCCCCTGGAGTGGTTAATCCATTGCCCTATCGTAATATTGGGCAATGGATTGCCCACTAGGTAGGTAGGTATTACGACCTAATCCAAACACTTAAAAGTATCTTTAGAGGTACTGACTTTGAAGATGCTCTGTCTCATTACAACTTAGCGGGTCCCGGTCCGTGGGGTAACCAAGAGAATGGCGCTTTAGGGGTGATGTATATGTGACGCAAACTGCCCAAAACCGATGGATGATTCTGATCCGAGCATTAAACCCCAACACATTATGAGGATAACAAGATAATATTAGTATAGTGGAATAGGAGAGCCGGGAACGGGATCAATAGTTGAACTTAAATACGCATAGTGGTTGATACGGTTATTAATAATTGAAATGTTAGTCAGCTATTTTATAATGCCCAATCAATTTATTGATTTATTTGTATGCACCATCCGTGTGTGTACGCGTCTACATGCCAATGCGTCTTCGCTCCTTATGTCAGAAATGGATCAACGCGTGATGTTATATCTCAGAAATGTCTGGAGAGCTAATTGTACCAGTGTTGTTCGTAACAAAATCTTCCAATACAGATCACCCCGGTAAATATTTGTACAGCGAACAACAACACGGACAGAGCTGTGAGAACTGTAGATCGTCTCCGACCAATTTGTACTACAGAACTCAAACAAGCTACGCTTTCCGGACACTGTTTGCTTATCTCGTTCCAATACAGCTCTAAATCGCTCTTGTTTCCACCGATAGTGTTTGTCTTTCGAACTTTACTTAATAGTTAGCGCTTTTATCGCCTCGGGTAATACCTTTGGCGTGTATAAAGTCGTTCCTTACATGTGTTTATGGACGTCGATCTCCGCATGGATGCGTAATGACAAGATTACTTCGCATTTACCCAATGCAAGTTCATTCGCTTTTGCTGCAATTGTATACTTATTGTCTGTTAGTTTTCTTCGACGCAACACGCATATTTTCAATTGTAGTTGCCACGCATTGTAATCGTTAATATATGTTAATAATCCTGTGCGCTGATTACATTAGACGTGATTAAACGTGGAGCCATTTTAATTAACTTCTAAGAATAAGTTTTTTATTTGCAGTCTCATTCGCTGTGACGTAATTTCTTCGATTACTAGTCCAATAGGACGAGATTTGATCTCTACAAACGGTGGTAATAAGAAATCGTGTTTGTCTAGAGCGTATCGATTGCGTTGAACTAGAAATAGAACGACTAAACGTGATATCGATGGCTTACCCATGGTAGGTATAACTTTATTGGAAGTGCTTCTTAGTTATTTCGATTTGTACCTTCGGAACTAGTTTGAACAAAGTATGTTATCCGCTGCTTCTTTTTGAAAATATACAAGGGTATTTCTATTAAAATATTTAGTTATGTTCCTCAGGTTCTATACAAACACGTATGCATTTCTATTGATCCTTTAGGCGCTGAAATGACCTTTAAATTCGAACTCGAGTTTAATCACCTAGCGATTTTAATTGTGTGCTTTAATCCATTAAAATTAAAGGCGGTTTCTCATTGACGTGGCGCGTGGGAACGGGTAAGACAATGGGGAGAGCGAACAGGCGAGAAATCGTGAGACCCGTGGGACGCCGTTTCCCGCATCTGTGTAAATAGGAGCTCAGGCCGATTGATGCCGATGCCGAGCCGAGCATGGAGTATAATAAATATGATTAACATACTCGAAACTTCGAGGGGCTGTCAACGGCCTGTCGCCGTCCGTCATTATAGCGGCCTAGCGCAGATATATACGCAGTTTCGCCTGCATCCCACGTACATTAAGCTGAGTGCTCGTAAAGTTGGCGCGGGTGTGAACGAACTCATTTAGGAGTCAAAATGGTCGGTCAAACTCGTGCTCTTCGCGTGTCTTAGCTCTCGTAGATATCGGCGCAGACGAGTTCGCACCTCGCGACCTGCAGCCTCAGTCACGATGCCAGCTACACGCACCTCACCTGAATAATGTCACTGTCAACTGTAACATTGAACTTGGCACGTATACCTTAAAGTCATTAGCCCCTTTGTTGGTTCTGCCGAAGTAAATTTTAATGCGTTCCCACGATTATAGAGCTATGTTGCTCGTAATCACCTCGGTTACACGGCCGTAATAGGTTAGGCGGCAGTTTGGCACGGAATTGAAATTCATAAAGAAACAGGTGAATGCCTAATGTTCGGTTAGCCGCGGTTTGAATGGTAAATCGAATTTAAATTGTCCGCTGCACTTCGGGTTCTCAGAGCAATAGGCAAATAGGGTTCTATAAAATATAGTCCAGCCGGGGCTTCGCGGCTGTGACCGCGTTCACACGCTCGTACGAAGATTACAGCCGAGAGGTTTCGTGGGGGGTGATTGATCGTCCGGAGCGCGAACCGAGAATGAACGGATTATACCTTTTGTCTACGCAGCGTCTACTTTGTCTTTGCCCTTTTAGGATGTCGAAACGTACTTTGAATGCACAGCACCGTCAAATTTCACAGTCATCCGTGTTGGTTCAACGCCCGTATTTAGTTTGTTTTCGAATATTAGCTGCCTACGCGTTTTTTTAATGCATTTCATAGTAAACATTAGTACCGAACTCGGAATAATTATGTCTTCATTATGTACGGTTCTGCGCCTACGCGTAACACTTATTTGTACAACATGACGTGGTCGGCACAAAAATAAACTAAATTACGATGTCCGCATGGCGATGGAAAAATTTGTTACCCGTAAGTAATGACAAAAGCGACTGGCGGCATGTTATTATGAGCTGTAATTGCGTCCTGGGGCAATGATTTTCTATGATTTAGAAATACAAACGCATATAATGTTCATGATCATGTATCATTTGCTTTTGGCTATGTATCGTCGAGGAATGAAAAGGCTCGCCACTGTTCGACTTTATTTCATTGCTGTCAAGTTGCAAAAGTGACGAAACTTTTCATTCCGTAACTACGCATGTTCATAATATAAGTTTTTAAGTATCTCGATTTGTGCAAGCATCCTTAACGGTTTCATTGTATTAATTGCTGTTATTACTGTTGTACATAATCTTAACCTATCATTACTTTAATGAGGCTTTGACACCCAATTAATACACACACACACATCATCAGCCTATATACGTCCCACTGCTGGGCACAGGCCTCCTCTCATGTATGAGAGCCCAATTAATACATTCGCTGAGAAATATTTCGTAGCACTACGCTCGTAGCCGATGACACGCGAAAACCCGTATGTAGAGGAATGCGCCTACCTAGCGGGTTCTTGAAACACCGTTATAAATTTATATAAATACAACACACAATATAAAATAACGATAAAATTATGGCTTCTAACAGGTGGTGATCACCAAGGTGCTCATTAAGAGTAATATATAAGTACTGATCATTCATTATTGCTCGATTGTGTCGAGTTAGCCCCGAATGGTGGGTTAGAATAGGAGATCGACTTCAACTAAGAGAATAGGGTTGAAGGTGTAATGTTAGGCGATGGGTTAAAAGCAGTATCACACTGCACATTAAAAGTCATATGAGCTCAGCCTACCCCTATAGAAAATGCAGGCGTGAGTTTATCCAATAATAGCTCTGTATAACACACGATCAAACACGGTAATCCGTAACTAACAAAACACGATCATCGGTTCACGACCCGCTTCCATGTGCGCGAATAACTGTCTCACGCATGGGAAACCGACAAGCCAGGGACCCATTCATGCCTAATTGAATCGATAGCAAACAGCCTGTTCAGACCTAATCGATTGATCTAATGAAACATCGGCAATTATATCGATTTAGGTTAGGAATGTTTTCCCGTTTTGTGGTGGGACTCGTATTGGTTAGACAGATGCTGATAATGCTTTTGTTATAGTGCCGATAGGAATGTGGCAACAGTCACTAATAATTATGAATTTTAGGAATCCTTACAAGGTTAACGTTTTAACTTTCCGAATGAACAAATGGATCAATCAACTTTTTCTTGTGTGGTTGATAGAATCTATAAGTTATAATGACCAGATAAACGTTCTATTTGAACATAATTTTGCCATCTCGCATAAAAACAAAAAGCGCAAAGGCAGAAAACATGGTTGTTCAAAAGACAAACCACTATTTTTATACAAAATGGGGGACATTTTACGCCCCTGGGCAACGAGTGAAATTGAGGGCACATGAATATTTTTAATACAGTTCTCCTATGCACGCTATAATTTATTGAGTAAGGAATAGGTACAACAACAATAAAACAACAGCAAATAGTAGAACCGAGGAGGGCACTAAAAAGTGGATTCACCCAAATATATTTAAATAATTTTCGCTAAACTGCATACTTTCATAAGCGGTACAAGAGAACGTGCTTAATCCTCTTGAAGTGTATCTAATATTAAAGTAAACTCGGCCAGTAATAGAATGAGCCAGCCAATTCCAACTACTAATTTAACCGGTCCGCAGATAGCTCAATTTTCCCGACCGCATATCGATTTCTGAACGAGTAGTGGTTCAAAATTGGATGTTCCGTTCAGAAACGAGCGGTGCGACCGGCGGCGCGGGTCCGGCCGTGTTCCTTCGATTTCCGAACGGATGACGGCTTTCGTTTGCCAATGAGGCTAGGCTATATAGGTAACCGTACTTATCAGTGTATATATGTAACAAGATGCAAAGTGAAATTATAATAAAAAAACAATTTTTCGCTCTGCCTCTGTCAACCCTGTCTTTCAACCTTCGCACAGCCCTTAATACCATGCTTATCATCGCTTAAGGGTCGGAAACCCAGTGAGTATTATTCCACTGCGATAGGCTTGGGGTTGGAATAGGCGTACTTTGACACAATTATACTTATTTATTAAGTACTATAGCTGCCCGGCCCGGCTTCGCACGGATTACCCGTTTTCCCGTAGGAATAAAGCATTTTCCCGCGGTAAAAAGTAGCCTATGTCACTCAGGGTGAATTTTTCAATGGTGAAGGAATTATTGAAATCGGCACAGAAGTTATCGAGTTTATTCATTACAAACATACACACACACACAAATACAAATCTTTCCTTTTTATATTAGTAGTATAGATTTATAATAATTAGTAGTATAGATAATCTATATCTATAGGTACTTATGGCAAAAGTATCATCTTTATTCCCAAACTTATCGCGATTCAACAATCAAAAAACCTGGCAGAGAAAAAAGACGAGTAGTAATAATCCTCCGGCAAGAGTGCACTTTCGGGGACAAAAGCCACTTTTAATATTATAAATATTATAATACTTAAGTCAGTGTCCCGCAGTCGCAAGGCACGGCTTTCTTGGCCGTAATGCAGATAATTTCCGAGATTACGTCGCCCTTTGAATGACAAGACGACCGGTTTGAGACAATGTCACTCTTGCAGAGGTATTACGTACAGAGGTAATTCTTGCGAGCATCATTTTGTAATACCTACAAGTCGCAAATTACTTTTTTCTTGTCCCTATAGCATTGTCAATGCCAAGTTTCTGGTTTTTTGAAGTGAAAATTGCTTTAGCGGCGCTGTGCACTTTTGTGATGGGGAAAAAATGATAAACTCGCAACAGGTCACGTGACCGTAAGATTCGACAAATTGAAAATTCGTAAGACATACACGTGACCTGATCGAAAAACTGTTACAATGTCATTGAGTTTTCACTTCTGCCGGCACTCCCGGAGTGAACCCGGTATTTAAAAAAAAACATATGCTTAAATGGGTAGAGGGTGCCTACTCATTATTTTGGAATCCTCGTTTCAGTGCTTAAGCGGACAGATCTTTCAAAAACCGTGAATTAATTCACATTCCTTTACCACCTACTTACATACTCGTTTTGTTAACGAAATCTTTGACCTCTGCATTGAAATTTTAAAGGAATTAAGTAAAGCCTGAGCACATACATAGACACGTTAGAATATATATTTTTAAACGTTGGCGTCCGCCCACAAGATGCTGTCAAGCCTGCCAACCGTTCTATAGTGGTTAAAAAATATCGATGTAGTGATGACCCGTGACCCTTGCCTCACGTGTAAATGACGTGAAAACGACGATACTGGCCATAAATCAGTGAGTTTTAGAGGAAAGTTGTACCGATGCGTACTATTATTTATTCTGTGACGCAGGTATCGCTGCTGGTTACACTTGTTAGAGACGAGAAAGGTTATCTATAATGTTAAATTTGATGAGCTGTTAATCGAACTGTCAATTTTGTATTTTTTGTCTATTTTAATTAAATGCTTTTTATTACATGCATAACTTAAGCCCACGTCGCACTGGCGCGGCCTGGCCGCTGCGAACCATAAGGCCTGCCACACACTGGCGCGGCCTGGCCACGGCGGACAATAGTAAACTTGTCCGCCGCTGTCAAATTTACTATTGTCCGCTACCGCAGGCCGCGCCAGTGTGTGGCAGGCCTAAATAGTAAACTTGTCATTAGCTGACAAAAGTACAATTGACGGAATTGAGGGCCACCGCAGGCCGCTCCAATCTATGAATGTTTTTTTTTTAATCCGTCGTTGGTCATAAAAGTCAATAAGTTAAATAATAAATCACTAAGTTAACTAATCGTTTGGATTTTTTGTGTTATTTTCTCCAGTCTTGAAACATAGGCTAGTAATGACACACACACATGACAGGCTGTTTGCATTGATACATGCGGTGGGCAGTATCCTAACTATATCCTATATTATGGGGGAATAGAAAAGACGCAGAAGTCTGCTGCTGCAGTTGATTTTCAGCAGTTGGTTCGGCTGCGCAGCACTAAAACCTCAGAGCATATAATACTAAAACTAACTCAAATCCGCAATAAGCATTTAATTGATAAAAACATATATAATCGACTTGTACAAATATCATAACATATAATTAATTAAATACGAATGGCCAATAATTAATAACAAATAAGCGGGTAATTGCGAAATTACGTGCGGTTGATATGGAAACAGTAAAATGTGGTGTAAAAAAAATCTTGTTTTGCGTCCGGGAAGCCAGCCCGTTGGCCCCGTATTACACCGCTGCCGCATAAAAGGTCTTATTTCTATTATAGATGTATCATAGTGGTATACGGTTCTTTGCCCAAGGACAGCAAATTATGGTTTGCAAGCGGGTGTGGTTTGATAAAAAGTACCTAATCCCCGAATTTGTTAAAAGAACGAGCAAGTAGATAAACCATTTTGTTATTGTCTGACCAGCTATTTGTACTTTACTTACACTAGCGTATTTGAAACATGCAATCATCCCTTTCCTTACGGTGTTTGTGTTAGCGTAAAAATTAGATAAATGGAATTCAAAACGTCATGGTGAGCTTGACTCGTACAAAAATTATGCACCATTGTCAACGGACTTCCAGAAAAGGGTTTATTATTTTTTTGTGTGTTTATGACGTGCAATTTTTTGTCTTACCTACCTGAACTCGATGTTCAACTGACACTTGAAGATCAGTTATCAAAGTTTGGGAATTCAATTGTTATTTTTAATTTATTTCTTCCCGAATGTATTTTTATTTATTAAATCTCTAAACCCAAGCCTTATTGAGCTTGAGCAAGTCTAATTATCCCCATAGATAATTAGACTTGTGCAATACACTCACAAGCGAAATTACTTGCAAGTTTCATTACATTGCGGGTTACCAAGGTACCTATACTGAAAGACAATCTCGCGTGGTTTTAAGCTCACAAAGCCAGTGTTTGATTTCGTAAGCTCTAGTTAGTTTCACGTATGAGATAATTCTACTAATATTGTTATGTTGATTGGTTTGCGTTCGAGTTGCGATCTTATAACTATGCCGCACGGCTGAAAGCCCATTCATTCCAGTGATTATTTAATTTATAGGTTGGACTAGTAATATTATAACAGAAATAAAGTTAGAACTAAAAACTACATACATATTTACAAATTGCCTACGATATATTCCCCTAGGTCGGCGCTCTGCGGTAGGGTGCCCATAAGGCTGGCTACGTTTCCTCGCTGAATGGCGATGCCAATTCTTTGACCGAGGAACAAGCCAGCCCTATGGTCAGCCGTGTGCTCGAAGAGCCGTTTTTTTAGTTCCTGGTATAATTTCTGGGCGTCTGGGCCCCACGGCCCAAGCGTCTCAACTCCGAAAGCCGCAAACACATGGTTGCCGGTGAGGCCCGTGTATTTGCGGCGTTTGGCAGCCTCTGCCGAAGCTGCCGCTGCGCCCGCCCTCTGTGAAGTGGTGGGTAGGTGGGACGGAGCCAATGTGTCGACGCAGGTGGCGTCCCAGACTAGGGGTCGTCCCACTTGCCACGGAACGAGCGTCATTAATTAAAATTAATGATACATACATACAAATTTATTATCTTAGGACCAGCGGCCGATGAGTTCGTTGGCAGCCCGCTAGACGTGCAAACTAACGTTATAATTCCACATTCTGAATCAAACCTTAGCGCGGTGGCTTTAACGTTGAATTTTGATGCTCAGTTTATCGGCAAGTTTATCCTGCAATTATCGGCAACTAAGGCAGTTGGCAGGTATTCACGTAGACAGGACGGAAGCCACTGACGAAACCCCGGGGCGATGTGCAGTAATATCCTTTCTGGGGTAGGTACTCGAGTAATATGGAGGGTTAACTGTTAACTAGTCTACGACTTCTTAGAAATATAAACAATTTTGTAACTATTGATGTCTGATTGTTTTTTTCCATTTATTTCGGGTGGGGCAAAGTCCATTATTTTACAATTAGTATTATGCCTATACATGCACTTTATTACATTACGTAACTAGGGCGGTGAATTCGTGAATGCCCCAGATCGCAGGTGTTTGTGGCCCGAACCAAAGGTGAGGGACATAAATATGCGCTCTGGGGCTTTACGAATTACCGCCCGTGTTGAGTACAAAATTTTACGTCTTCACCTGGCCACAATGCGAGTTTTCCCGTACGCGTAGCGTGCAGTAAAACTCGCATTATGGCCAGGTGTGACGTAAAAACTATTACAGGTTCTGAAAAATTAATGTATCACGAGATGAACCGGCGTAGGGAACTGAAATCACACTTGCACTGGTTCGGCGTTAAATATGTCGCCGGCAGCTGTCATTCCGTAGAAACTTGTCAAACTTTTCATGCAATCAGATTTTAACGAACAACGCTTACTATTACAGACGGTTTGTTGCAACCCATCCTCACTTTAATGAACCCTAGGATCCCACACAAAGCTGCCTAATTAACTTAGGGTAGACCGGGGTCAATAGTACCACGGGTCAATAGTACCATCGCCTATAACTCGGCAACCACATCGAAATATGCACGTGTGTGTTTACACCAGTATGCCTTGAGCGTGTCTCTACCTGCTCACTAATCGGCCACTCGCTGCCGTGCGAAGAGCATGTGCTACACGACCATTTGCATTTTTGACTGACCAAAGTAAGTATTTACGATTTACGTTTTGTACTAGTGTTTATAATTTAATAGTCGTAGTGTGAAAGTTATACTGAATTGTGATTCTCTAGTTATTAAAGTTTTAAATGTGTCACAGTGTGGGGGTCAGGTAGATATGAAAATCGAGATTTGTGAAGGTTAGTGAGTGCGAGTAAAAAAGGACAATTGTATCACAACACTCGGGGTTAATTGTAACGTTACAATTGACCCCGTGCTACAATTGACCCAAAGTTTTTACACGACTGCTAAAATAAGATAATTGAAGCCAATTATCTTTGTAACAAGGTACATCTCAGGTAGATATTTTTTGTTATACATATGATTCATACGATACTTCAGGATGTATATACATTATAATACACGCAATGCCATCCGTTTGAGTGGTATTATTTAAAATTCATTTGTGGTGAAGGATGGGGTTAATTGTACGGGATTTGTAATTGTTAAGTAATTCGTTATTTTGTTGTATTGAGATGTTGTTATTGCTTGCAAGTTGCAAGGTGTGTGCTATGAGCACCCCAAAGTATTTTTTTTATAATAAGTCGTAATATTTTTCAAAAACTTGGAAAATATTATATTACATTTAGTTCAACTGCAATGCTACCTTTGTCTAGTGTAAATACGTCTCTATAACTAAGACTGATGTAACGTAATAGACTGATTCGTCTTAAGAAATTAACAATAATTACAGATTGATTAAAACATTATTTAGGGTTTTATTTACCTCTGATTATCTGGTACAATTGACCCGTACTAGGGGTCAATTGTAACACAAGGACTTCATGAACAAAAACTCAATTTACACCATTCTGATGCGATTAAATGAAAATATTTTTCCAGATTCTGATAGCCAATGAGACGAGAATGTTATATCCTAAGCGATTTTTACGTCGTAGCTTTAGATTCTGAGTTATAGGTCATTATTTCTAAAGTGGTACCATTGCCCCCGGTCTCCCCTATAAACATTAAAATGTTACTGTATGTAACTTGCCATCACGCCAGTACTCTGCGGAACATTTGAAATATAGAATGATACTTTTTTAATTCGCTTCGTCATCATCGTAAAATAGCGACCGTGGCGGTGACTCACGTCCGCGTTTTCGCATAACCGGTCGTTTGAACTTGGAACAAGTAACCATGTAACTATATAAATATAACCCTACGCAATATTCCAGTAATTAAAAAAAGTTATTGTCAAATGAAAACGTTGACACAGATTTTTTAAATTACTTGATAAGGCCTTAATCTCTAATCTAGTAAAAAAAGTATTGGCAATAACTGTCAAGTTTACTATTGAGATTGTCCGCGACCGCAGGCCGCGCTAGTGTGATTCAGTCTTACGTAACTAGTTGTGGCAATATATCGTTTTTTATTATTTTATTACTTAGTCCCCACGCTGGCCCAGTGCGGGTTGGGGACTTCACATACACCTTTGAATTTCTTCTCAGATGTATGCAGGTTTCCTCACAATGTGTTTCCTTCACCGAAAAGCTAACGGTAAATCAAATGATATTTCCTACATAAGTTCCGAAAAACTGATTGGTACGAGCTGGGATTCGAACCCACGACCGCCGTTTGACAGCCAAATGCCTGAATCACTATAGGATACCGTAGCTTTTTATCAAGTCGTAAAGTAAGTATTTTGCAAGTATTTTCTCAAAATAGTGAGTCTCATAAAAGTAGTATAAGATATATTTCCAAATTGAAAGGTTAAAAAGCTGTATAACAATGTGTAAATTCAAATATCCACTAATACAGGTATAAATTTATAATTGTCACAACTGTCAGACAATCGCTAACAATTCTATTACCAACCTATCACCACTAATCGATCGTTATTACCCCATTAACATCGGAACCCGCAGAGCCGCATCGGAACAACAATCGATACGGAATCGATACAATAAATCTTTTCGAATCATTATGTCATCGCATAGTGTCGCGGGCGTTGCCACTAGTGCTGTATGAATATTCAAACCAGTTGTAGAACTACTAGTCTGTGGACTTGTGTATATAATCTGTGTCGGTAGTATAGGCGCTTCTAAGCGATCTCGAGTGCCTTTAGGCTGTAAACGTTTGTCGGGCTGAACGGTGAACAAGTTGTTCGATGTTCTGTTATTGAAGCTTGAATAAGGCACTATTTTGTCGTTATTTTATTTTTATTTTTTGTAGAAATGCCTTTATAAAATGATTTCCTGGATAAGGTTTTATACTTATTGTTCAATTTTGCGCCAAAATAAAACATTTTGGGACCTCAAATATTCTGTACTAGCGTCTGCTTAAATTGGACCAATCAAGAATGTTACTTATTACTAGTTTGTTGGTTAACCCGGTCTAAATTTCATTTGCAAATATATTCTTGTCAATGAATAATAAAGAGTCGGTGATATTTTTAAATCAGGTACGATAAGTCTCATAGCTTTTGACAGGAGAAGCTTAGTGAACGCATGATCCTTGTCATTCAGGGAGAGCAGTAGCAGAACACTTTCAATTTACTAAAAAATCAATTTATATTGGATTATGGGCCTTTAACTTGGTAATACCAATAATAACACGGTTAAACTCACGTAATTAAATGTCACTACGGGTGACATGTTTCGAACTCTTCGGGAGTTTTTCTTCAGGATGAGTGGCGCTGGTGGGCTTCAAGCCGCAAAAACACTCTTCTAGCCATTCATTCAAGCCGCGAAAACACATTCAAGCCATCATTCAAGCCGCGAAAACACATTCAAGCCATCGTTCAAGCCGCTAAAACACTCATCCTGGAGAAGAACTCACGAAGAGTGCGAACCATGTCGCCCGTAGCGACATTTAATAGGTGTGTTTAATAGTGTTATTGTTTGTACGATTTTTAACAAGTCTCTCGAAAATTTTAATTTCACTTTAACTTTGTATGGTACTTGCAATTAGAGCCTCAGGGACACCGGTATACTATATTATATATTTTTTACATTACATTATGCATATACAAGCCACTTTGGGTGGTTTAGACACAACATCTTTTAAGACGTGTATCTAGTAGTATAGGGATACGTTTGTAAACGTAAAGTTTTCATTTTATTAGTATAATAATTATCAAGTTATCAACACAGCACCATAGCAAATTCAGGGCATCAATCAATATATGTAAGTCAAGCAGCTGGCATAAAGCAGTAAATAGACAAATAACTGACCAGTGGCACAGCACGGCTCGCAATTCCTGGCGCGTAGGCCGGCGGCGCGGGCGCAGGTGGCGGGAATTAATTAGGAAGCCCAGGCGCCGCCCACCCGGCATGTAACCCTCGGGAGTCTTACGGATGTAGCGGTACCAACCGACAAGATGGTTTTCAATCAACATAAAAAAATGGGGTCGCCAGGTCTCTGATGATTACGTTTTTCACGGTCCGTGTTTTGTTTTTATTTTCTTTTTAATATGGCTAGCGGCCAGTATGTGGGATTTTAACAGAAAAGGTTATTAAATTTATCTTGCATACATTTTACACATTCGATTATAATATAATATAGGTGTATACTTATAATAAAGGTAGCTCATTGTTATCGAATTGTTTATTCTGAATAGCGATGTAGAACTATCCATGGAAGACAATTCGCTACTTTGGAAACTCCCGTAGTGCATTGCTAATCCTGAACCGCATTCTGATGCCCGATGAAATTTTTGAATATCGTATCTGAAGTTTTGGCGATACTCTACTTGTTACTCGTATATTAGTACCTATTGATAACGTTTCATATTTTCATGTAGGCCATTTTATGATTTAGTTCTCTAGAAAATGTTTTTTTTTAAGCGACACGTGTTTTTTTATTTCTCATCAAATTGTAATTTTATATTGATTTAAACTTTCACGATTCTCACACATTATTTATACTAAACGGGACTTAATCGCGTATTAACTTATTTATTTACCTCACTGAGGTCTCCCGACGTTTCGGATGTGTTGCAACATCCATGGTCACGGGACAACGTGACCATGACCACGTGACGTTGTCCCGTGACCATGGATGTTGCAACACATCCGAAACGTCGGGAGACCTCAGTGAGGTAAATAAATAAGTTAATACGCGATTAAGTCCCGTTTAGTATAAATAAATTGTAATTTTCATTCAGAACTATCAAATTGAAAAGTAGCGAATTCCAGAAGGTCGTAAGTAAATTATGACGTCCATACTACGGCTCTGTATGGCAGTTTGCACACCTTTCACAGTATAATTTTGACGTAATATTGACGTCACTCACGGTGAAAATATATATACCATTTCGCGATTTTCTTAAAAGCGAGTGAAAAATACAGAACTACTTTATTATGTTCAGGTAACATAATTACCGAATTGGTTTTCGATTTAGGCGTCATCGCATATTTTGAAATGTTGTCAATTATAAGTAAGGAAGCAAGGTTGGGCAAAACTCCCAGCGTGTCGTTTTTTGTGCAACTTTTTTGATTATATTTACCAATGGGTCATGATAGAATGTAGATAATATAGAGGATAAATAAGAAAATCCTTTCCTAGTTAATTTAGTTATTTTAGACCTTTGTTCACTGTGTAGTTTCTCACTAGTACCTAATATGTGGCAAGTCAGTCCTACCGGTGGAAAAGCGACATTTGTTTCTCACGTAGCTAACTGATATATAACCTCCATTAAAGATGTTTATACGAGGAAACAACACGTATCTATAATCGTAACTTATAACTTTAATGGTGCGTTAGATGTACTTGAAACTTTACATTTTCCCTGGCGTCGGTTAACATTAGTGGTATATACAGGAACTTAAACCAAACAACTAGCAGATTTTCCCGCATATTTTCATTGCGATTTGATTGATTTTAGTACAGAATTAACTTTGCTGTATCGAATATCGAGGACGCGCAATCTATTTAAACTTTATACTTGATATTGTGTGAATAAGGTCTCGCTGTGAGACGCTCACCAGTGATATAGTGTTGAATCCGTTCCGTTTTCAATCTGAAAAGAACGGCTATCCCATGTGTCTTTGGCAAAAGTAGAGGTCCCTAAAGGCAAGTAGAGGAGGCTTTTGTTTCTTGTATCTGCCATTCTGATTTTTAAAGCCAGACATATAAATGACTATGACTTGACATGATTCAGGCTTAAGAAAAGCCGGGGGTTTTCCATATTGCCTGAATAAATGTTACTCTATTCTGTTATATTCTATTATTTTGAGTATCGAATAATTCACAAAAACAAATTGAATCGTCTCGACAAATTGTCCCATTCTCGAAATGTGTGTCCGATCACGGGCGCGTAGGCTGCGCAGGTGGCAGGAATTAATTAGAGCCGAGGCAGCGCTGCCCACCGGCGCCCGCGCTGGCCGGACTACCGAATACGTAATCCAGTTAGGCGTGAAGTTTGCGAGGGTCGCTATCGGCCATTCATCTCGTCCAGTTACCTTGGTGCATAAACATAAAGCCTGCAATACAGTGTCGCGGCCTGCGGTGGCGGTCAATGGTAAATTTGACAGCTACAAGTTTACTATTGACCGCCGCGGCCAGGCCGTGCCAGTCTGTGAGAGGCTTTAAGCAGTTTAAGTTAACTATCACTTATTCAGTTAGGTGTAAAGTTTGCGAAGCTATATCGGCTATTCATCTCGTCCAGTAAGTAACAGAAAACTTGTGAATACTTTTGACCTGATTCGAGTATGGGTAAAGAGAACTGTCTCTTAGATTATTCCTAAAATACGTTACCTGCTTTGCAGCAAGATACCAAGGGTCTGCAATCGATACGCACCAATATCTATAGATTTTTCTCTGGCGGTTTTAAACTTAAGGCGCCGTAGGTTCATGGTCTTCTCTCCCTCTCACTGAGCATAAGCGTGAGCGAGATGGAAGTGCGTGCTCGGAAGCGCGGAATTCATGTTTTTTAATTATTATTTTTTTGCCGTTTTAATAAATAAAAAAGTAAACACTGATTTCTCTCAAACATGGTATTACTGATTTTTAGAAGCCATTTTAATATTTTTAGCTTTTGTGCATAATTTGTAAAGAATATTTTAAGTGTATTTTAGACCCTTTTAGACCTCTTCGTGATTTTTTTCTATCGAGCGAAAATTGCTTAATCATGTTTCTAAACACTGATTTCCCTGCAGAAAAGCCTCAAGATTACTATTCGTATTTTTTTTAACCATATTATTATAAACAGACGCATTATATTGCTTCAAAAACTCTGTTCGCTTAGCTTCGCTGAACCTACGGCGCCTTAAGTACTTACCTACAAGAATTCCTTTAAGGACTACGACAAACTTTAGTACTAAGTATTCGATTTTAATTACTTTGCATTACAGTTGATTTAAAGCTGCCACCAGCCTATGATACGTTCGAACATCCAATAAAATCTAAGAATTGATGAATGTGTAATGTAGGTACGTGTTTTGGAAAGAGGCTTTGTTAAATAACATACTATGATTTCCTTTTTCCCTCGTAATTAATGGGAACTTTTGTTAGCCAGTATTGTGTATCACATAAAATTCACACCGCCAATCAGTATATATCGACTATGAAGTCCGTCTGTCAGTTTTTGTACATATAAATTACTCCGAATAACAACTCGCCAAACAATGTATCGATAAAAAGCGTCAGTAAAAACATGAAGACGGGAGTACTATGTGTCGAAATTTACGCGTTGGAATTAAAACGCTACATAGACTCTGAACGGGTACAAGATACTCGTAAAAATGAATATATACCTACCTACGGGTTCATTCGTTGGTTTGACTCCATTTGATCTATAAAAAAAATTCTTGCAGTAGTTACCGTTATAGCAAAAAACCTTCCGTGTGGTATCGGGTTAGAATGACATCACATCACTACCTATCCCCGTGATTGTCATAGTAGGCAACTATGGAAATAGTGATGAAGTGTGTTACGGCTGATGGGCTAACAACTATCTCAGTAATGTGTATTTTTTTACTATCTTTTAACCTACTTACAGTTGCCAGGAAATTAAATTCGTATGTTCTGCGCACTTTTTTGGGAATAGCCACAGCGTGAATTTGTAATATTTTTATTAGTTAGGGTATTTTTTTTACAAAATGTTACGGTGTGACGTTATGAAGTCTGAATAATCCGAGTTTGCAATATTAGTGTTCAGAGTAATTTCAATGACCGCGGAATGTGCCCAAACATAAATCCTACATACAATCTGGAATCGCTAGCAGCACCCATTGCAAAATACCATCTTGTTAGGGTGAATTTGAATAGACGATTTCCGCAAACACGACCATTTGCGTTACTTAAGCGTATACCTTATAGGTTAAATTTTACTCGTTATCGTGATAATAATTTAGTTGAATAGCTTTATTTAATTACCTACCGTTCCCGCCATAAACTGACCTTGTAAAACCATACCTACATAACACAGAAAATCTATTCGACTGTGTTTGATATACACGTAGTCAAGAGGTGTGTAACTCGATATATAAGCAATAAAGACCTCAGGATTTAAATGAAGAACTCTCCCTTGCGTATGAATAGGCGATAATTCTAATTTCAAACGCGAATCGCGTACGCGCACCCACCCGCGGCGCGAATTCGCCGCCAGTTTATTGCCAACTTCGGGTATAACTTAACTGGCATATCAGGAAGCGGGGTTGTTTACGTCGGTACTTTACCGTCGTGACAACCGTTGTCGTGGACAGTTAAATCGTAATGAGATTCATGGGCCCGAGCCCGCGTTGACACACAAATTACTCACGAAATCTCAACTCAGTAATAGCTAAATTAATAAACGTCACACTCGATACGATATATGAGTGATCGCCAGTACAGCTTGTAGATAAATAAAGTCCTATATCAGATACTTTCGAGATTTATCGCCGTTCGCTTAACGATAAGCTATCTGAAACGTTTATTTATTACCGCCGAGGATCTATTTATAACGATCAGAGACAACTCGCCTCGGACAATGCAAATTCGCACTTAGTTATTGCTATTCAATTGACTTACAATTTTCTTTTCCCACCGCTCGTTAGTCTGTTGCGGCGAGTTGGCCGCGTTTGCGTTTGGGTTGTGTTTTGATAGTAACCGCACGGTGTTAGAAACGAAAACACGCGCGTTAGCGGTAAGGACTCGTGCGGTGGGTTCGTGAGTCGCTCTTCGTAAGCAGAGCATTAAATCTCAGCATGACTGGGGCTTGCGAAACCAACGCGGCTCGTTGGGAGCGAGGAGCTAATCTGCTGGGAATGGCCGGTCGAGTTCCCATGGAATCGATTTAAATTGCTTTAATCAACATTGTGTTTAATTTGGATTTAGTGCCGGGTGTTGATAGCTTTAAACTGAGAGACATTCGATTTGTAGGTAATTGCATAAGCGTCTTAATGGTTTCTCACATTTCCGCCAGTTAAGCATTACTGTTTATTTTATTATTTATGGGCGAAAGCATTTAATTTATATTTTAATTAGTCGATAACAATATCCTAGAAGAATTTATGAGTGCACTTAGAAATTGCTGTTAACTTCAGCTGAGCATAACAAATAGCTACCCATTTATCACAATCATAGATATATTTATACGTTTCTAGTTTGAAAAAAACGAGCAGTGAATACGATTTATACATGCTTCATATGCTTTCCCTACCAATCATAATTGACTGTCTTATCGTTCCTTCAAACCGTAACCACCGCATTCCGCTCCATATTGTTTTTATTCATATCTATTATCTTATACATTCCACAAGAAAAACTCCATCAATTTGCATGCATTTCTTAGATCTCGATTGAGGAACTGGGCGTGTTATTAAATAAACATTGAATCGGTAGCCGACCAATTACTGCCGAGATGGGGCGATAGCTGTTTTACTTCTAGAACATTCGTGGGACGGCGGCTAGTTGCCTCTGATTATGATAACGCCTTTAGGCTATTCAAAAAGCCAAGAACAGGAACGAGCTACCGAATACTGTAATAAACATCGAAACAAGTAGCAAAAAGGTTATGGCCCACACCCTTTTAAATATTATCGTTTCGCTTTACTGAAGATTTACAATTCTGTGAAATAATGTTTACAATTTGTTATTATGTAAACTTATGTAGTCTAGGATCGAACGCGTACTTAATCCACCTCTTTACACAATTCGCAAAGGGCGAGCCTTAGAACTTACTTTAGTTTACTTTACTAACTAATAGTTTACTTAACTAATAGAACTTTCAGTACTTTAAGTTTATCATGAAGTCAGTTAGTTATTAACGAGGTATACAACTGAGTTCGATACAATAGTAAGAGAAAAGTCTGTGAGATTGTAGCTTTATAGGTATCTGGAGCCACTAATCCGATGTCAAAAATTCTTTCACCAATGAGTAGATCGGACTTTCTGGATGGATCGGCTATATTTTTCCCGGGGGTATGCCTGCGTTCTTTGTAATACACGGACGAAGCTGCACGGGCAGCTATTGATCGATAGATCGATAATCAGAGCTTTGAGAAATAGGCAGTTAATCAAATCTACAGCAGCTTCAACAGCAGGTGAATGCTAATCTGATGGATTACTCGATATGATTTTTAGTTGCGTGCCTAGGTATACGTTAGATGAAATCTCGCGATATCCTGGAAGCTGGCATCTGTTTCATATCTAGACGCTGTTATTAAGCGTTAAGGTTAGTACTATTATTGTATACCTAGTTAGTACTATTATTTTATTACGATTGCGTGAAAGTTAACGCTTTCTTTAAGCTGAAAATCAAGACGATCTGTGTCACAGATGACTTGTGATCGGCGTTTTTTACATCACACAAGTTTTTTAGGAGTTCTTTATCAATTATAATGTCAATAAAAACACTTCACAACTATTTACAAGTACACATTCACAGAGCAATATATTAATTACCATGTAAATGAATCTGCCATTAACACCTGTTTCATTTTAATTAAACCGTGTAGTTAGCTTTAATATTGTCTCGCTATTCAACAGTCTTATGCGACTGTGATGTTGGTGACCATCCGCCATTTTGTCCAGGTGGAATGGAATAAAATGGGTGTATCTGAATCTACGTCGAGCGGTAATAGAAACACATAACGTACGAGGCTCGGGTTTCATTAATTTTAATTGCCAGTGTGCGCGTGCGCCGGTCTTAATGCAGTTAATGGCCGCGGCTAGAGTTGCGCTACGCCTGCTCTTAACGGTGAGTCGTTCTTTAATCAATTACTTTTCAGGATCTATTTCGTATTGTTACTGGAAAGAACTTAGGTGAATCGTTACGATATTGAAGAGGAATTAGAGAATGAGACCGTTTAATGTTGATTGTCAGCCGCAAGATACGAGGAACGATTGCTTTTAAATGTAATGCAAATACCTATAATTCTTTAAAAAATGCGTTGTACTTCGTTTCTTTTACCTTATCTCGATTAAAGCGCTGAAATTGTTTAAATGCAAAAAAAAATACAATTTGTAATCATCGCCGATAATCGTATAGGATTATTTACGTTCCTAAAATGATGCGATCCCAAGCGGATGCCAAAACAGACAAAAACTAGTTACCATCTGACAAATAATTTGTATCAAAATAAGTAAACGATGTCACGTGTTATTTTCAGGAATAATTATCACATTCTATATTTACAGGATTTACAGGTTAGTTTCGATTATAGAGCGTATAGGACTATTCGATATCTTTCAAACTAGACTAGAACTAGACTAACATCTGATAAATGAATTGATCTATCTAAGCAACATTAAACGATGTCATGTTTGTGTTATTTTCAGGAATGATTCTCACATTATATATTACACATTAATTTTTACAGAGTGAATTGCACCATTCAAAGTTTCTGAACTAGACAATACAAGAACTAGAATCTTGGAGATCGAACTATCGATGAATACCCCGCGGTTGTCCCACCTCTATCGCTAACTAAGTTGTCGGCTCTAGTCAACCTGTCGCATGCTCATTTATAAATGAAACCTATGTATGCAGAGTGGCCTTCTCTAACCTATCGATTTATGTTTTGTGCTGTAAATAATTTAAGCTTTATTCCTATATTTATCTTGATAATTCTAGTTGGTATTTTTGACACCCTTTTATAGCGTTGGTGGTTTAAGAGGATATTGATGTATGGCAACATCTAAGAGGGTCTTGCATTTGATTTTAATCTGGTTTTCCCTTATTTTGCACCACTTCAATAATGGGTATCTGTTCTTTAGTACAATATTGTGCTAGTGGTTGGAATTACTACTGTATCGTAACATAAAGTAGGGCAGACGGACCAAGACAGTTGGCTGATTGACTGCTTGATTGATAAGTTAGGAATAATAAATTACTACTAACCTGGAGTGACTTAATCATATCAATTTTTTATTGAATAAATTATACAATTCTGCTGACAAACATTATTTGTAAGTTACTGTTTTAAGATTTGTACGCTTTTATATAGGTACTTAGGGCCTGTTTCACAATCGCCGGATAAAGTTATCTGCCAGTTAAAATTATTGCTATGCTTTTCTCCCGTCATATAAAAGAAAAGTGACAGCCAACATTTATCTGATGGATATGTTTTAACTGGAGATTGTGAAATAGGCACTTAGGTTATTTTGAGAACATTATAAAAATAAACACGTTAGATTATAGCACCAATAAGGAAAAATGAAACAAATACACAACCAGAATCCCAGAAAAAACCAACAATAAGAATACACTACAGACGAAATAAGAAATGGCAGAGGAAAGAAGAAATGACTACACTACAGAAGAAAGAAGAAATGTTTACACTGCAGAAGAAAGAAGAAATGTTTACACTACAGAAGAAAGAAGAAATGTTTACACTACAGAAGAAAGAAGAAATGTTTACACTACAGAAGAAAGAAGAAATCGCACCATGCACAGGCAATGGCACTGGAAGAATTCACGGGTTATTTACAGTCCCGTGGTCTCTTAGTGGCATCACTAGTGTTGGGCGACTCTACATTGAGATACAGAAAGAAGATAGTTTAGAAGTAATTTTGAAGATATTACCTACCTACCTTTTTTATGTTTTGTGCGATTTTTTTGGAAAAGTGGGACATTCGACGGCTCAGATTATGTTTTTTAACAACTTCAACTTCTTGAACATAGCCTGAAAATAATTTAACATGTATGTAATGTACTGAACGTGGGAGAAGTTGTACGTGGAAGTTGGTGAAAGTAGGAAATTTAGCGTCCTCAATTTCTTTGTCCTCGACAGCAATTTTTATTGTTTCCAATTAGCCAGACATGTATCATCATCATCCGGAATTAAGTTTTTTATATTGTTCACCGGCGGAATACGAGTAGTACCTACATATCTATTATATAAAGTCCGCTGACAGCTGTCATCTCAGTACAGTTTATGTCATCAAACGTCAAAGATGACTTAAACTGTACTGAGATCACAACTGTCACCGGACTCTTCCAATCTGAAATAGATATTAGGTGATACAAATGGAGGTCAGTTAACTGTGTTGGCGTCTGTACCTAGTTGAACGAGCGAGCGAGGTGAAAGAAGTTCTCCTTCAGCTTGGGTCAAAATTATTTCGTATGTCCGTCTGTCCAGCTGTTCTTCTGTGCAGTGTGCATTTCTCAACCAATTCTCGTGAAATTTTGTGAGCAGCTTCAATAAGTATATAGTTTTTTTGTCGATTCATTTGTCGGAATAAAAATTGATTATAAAGGAGAGAGAAGACAGCTCACAGAGCCACCAGTATACTCTGACCCCTGTATCCGTGACAACTAGCATCGCTGAGGTGAAATTTATACTGGTTAGCCTGCACGCCTGTAGCGAAGCCCTCGCCTCGGTTGGCGTTGTGAACAGGCAAGTAACTCGCATTCATTGCAACGTCGAACGATCCGCGTTACTAGGCGAGTTTGCCGTGACTTCAATACGATTGCGTTTATATGATTTTATTCGTGAAAGTATATGCGATGCATTCACCGAACGGGCTTTGCAAGTCACTAGCGGAATTCTGTATTACTTTTTTCTTTATCATTTTCCTCGAACATAATCCAGCGAGGAGGTCGTGTATCATTATGGTTGTCGAAAATATAATCGCTTTTGCAGATGGATCTGACGTCAGAATGCTGCCTTTGAATAAAGTCGATCAACGTAAGAGCGATAACGCTGCTACGATACGGCGACTCCATTTTCATTTCATTTCACGGTAGAGACAAATACACTCACAACATCCTCAGAATTTCTGGCGATCTTCCCTTACCACCAGAAAGAAACGCAACATCACAATACGACTGCATTTTAAATATTGGGTGAACACAAATTTTCTTATTAAGTAGTTTTATTGTTAGTTGAACGAGCGAGCGAAGCGAAGGAAGTTCTCCGATGTCCGCTTGGGCAAAAATCTTTAGTAAGTCTGTTCTGTTCGGCTGTTCTCCTGTACAGGTCGCGTTTCTCAACCGATTCTCGTGAAATTTTGTGCGCATCTTTTATAATTATATAGATTGTTTTTGTCGCTTAAGATTCTCGTTTTTATGCCTTCTCGCTAGCTTTGCAGCTCACCGAACCACTAGCTATAATTTTCCCGCTGCGCGGCCTCCGTTGTACCAGCCGCTATCCGCGCGGAGAGATTTCTTCAATAATATGCCTACAGTGCGCCACTTATTACTCGTTGCTAGAAAGCCGCGGAGCGTGCCGGTTTATTGCCCGAGCCCCGGCGCACCATTTTGTTCAGAATATAATAAAAAAAAGTGGTGAACAACGCGCCGCTCTAGAGCGAGAAGAGTTTCGTATGAAAAGAAGAAAGAAAACACGCTACTGCTTTTAATCAATTATGAATTGTATATATTTTGTTATCCACTCTTTAAACTCTTCCCTTAGATATACAACGTGCTCCTGAGGAAACGGCATAACTTTACCAGCGTATTCCTGACCATGTTTAGAAAATAAAATGTCGTATAATGTTTGCGGAACTCTGCTTAGTATTCGAGTTTTGAAATAATTTAAGATTTACACTCCATAGTAATCAGCATTTAATTAGTAGGACAACTACGCATTGAATCGAAAGAGGTTGTTCAAAAACGTGAATGCTGAAAATCGCCTAGTGTGTGGCAAGCCCTAAATCATAAAGAGTTCCGATTGCAGTCATGTAAATCCTGCTTTGCTATATTTAATGGAAAGAGATTACAATAAATAAACGTTGCCAGCGCATCCTAAGGCATTGTTTTACTGGTGAAGCAAAAATAATTTATTTATTATGTATGAAAACTTAAAAAAGTTTAAATTCATATTTCGACCTGGGTTTACATTTTTTTTTAATTCGTTATGACCACAGTTATACGCTGGTAAAGTTATGCGGGTTCCTAAGGAGCACGTTATATAGGTATGATAGGTATGTTTTTAGTAATGTATATCGAAGCACACGTATGTACAGTCTACTTCAAAGATATATTTACACTTTTGCAGCCTATTCCATTGTAATGAGGCGAAAAATGTATACATCACTTTGGCATCTACTGTACCTACATAAGTAAATAAAATCCGTTATTTTGATATTCATATGACGTCACCATTCCAAATAATTTGGGTCTCCGAGACAAAACCAACGATACCTAAAATGTCGAATGCAGTTCAGCTGATGCGGCGGCACGAGACCGAGACTATAAAGGATATACAACAAATATGTAAGAGTATGTATGTGAGATACATGCAGGGTTTATTCAATTCAATTCAATTCAATTCAATCATTTATTGATAAAATACAAGTATTTTACATGTCAGTCATTATATGTGTGGGTATTCAAATGGCACAGAGAGATAACCTGACTCTGAAACTAGAGGAGATATGGAAATATCATATTAAGAGTTGCGAGGCCCATTTTAGGAAAAAGAATAACTGCATTTATAAATTATAAATTATGTGTCTAAAAAATGGGAGGTCTTTTTTTTGCGGCCCCTTTTGAGTAATACCTACATCCTGTATATATACGTGCGAGAAACATTAGGTACCATTCCTTCTTGGCAGCTCAGCGATAAATACCTATCTGAAAACTGCTTGTTTTACAAAAAGTTATCCAAATCTCAGACCTGCTCTTCAGGGAAATTACGAAACTTTTCAAACGCGCGTTAGGACTTATCAAGGGTAAAGGGAGTATAGTGACGACTGCTTTAGCCTAGTTGGTTGCATAAAAAGCAAGAGGTCCTGGGTTCGGTCTGGGTTTTGTCGGGGTGATTAATTTATATACCCATGCCGAATCACAGTTTTGTAGTAGTAATGGCACATAATAGATAATAGTACAAGTACAGAAGGGACACTCCTTTGATCTTTACAAAAGGCGCCTTTTTCTCAGCCAAAACATTAAGATTTATGGCCCTCTGACGTCATCGAACGTCGAAGTTCATCCCTACAAGTACATGCCTCCCAACGTTGGGGCACCGGCATGTACTTGTACGGCGATGAACGTAAATCGCAGAGTGTCCCGCGCCTGGTAATGGTTACTGAGCTAAGCCGAAGACGGACTGACGGACTGACGGATATGGCGAAACTATAAGGGTTCCTTGTTGGCTACGGAACCCTAAGAATGACCAGCACTCAATTTTCAGTCAGTGACCAGCGTCGGAGGGCTATATCGGTACCTTGGTTCTGCTGCGGATAGCCTCATTTCTGATGCGATCACGCAGAGAAACTCCCAACATGGCCCTCTCCATTGCCCTTTGGGTGACTTTGGCACTCTTTGGGGGAGGCCTATGTCCAGCAGTGGACGTCTTTCGGCTGATATGATGATAATGATGATGATGATGACCAGCGTCCTGGGGTGGTCCCATCTGGTCCCCCCTCTATATACGCCCATGCGTGCTGAACATAGGAGTAAATATAAGACTTCCTTTTCTAAAGTCCAAGCTGGCAATAGCATGGCGCAACGTGCTACCAGTTATTATTAATATTAATAAGTGTCACCACTATATGAATGGGAGCTGTGTGATCGAGTGGGACAGTGGATGGCCATTGATGCCGTACATTATGTCTGTTTGATCAATCTTCATGTCATATACTGGGGACATCTGGAACGTGATCTGAAATCACTTTTTCCAATGTACAGCCGTCAGATATGTTGGAGCGAACAAATATCAGAACAATACTCTATTGTCAAGGAGTTAGAGTGCATTATACAGGCTGTTGAGCATTCTGACATGAACATAATAAATTGTACTCTTAGTGGGGCGCTCCGATGTGGCATTAAAAGGGACGCGAAAGAGTTTTTTGTAAAAATGTGTAAGTGTTTTACTTCATAATTAAAATATTTGGTTGATGGTCGATTTTAAACGATTTGAAGGTCTGAATAGGTCTAGCTCTTTTGTGAATTTATTGCTTAGAGCATTAAACCAACCGGAGTGGCAATTGACAGGCGTTCCCCTCTGCCAAAAGTATATGACCAGTGGTCATACATATTGTATGGACTGACGTTTATCTGACGTAGCTATTTTCACGTTACGCATGCATTTGACGTTCCCCTCCCCGGAAAAAATCGGCAGACTTTTTATGTATAGAAAATGACTCGTGTCCACTCCGGTTGGTTAATGCTCTAAGATTTATTGTGATCAACATAAAATGGCGTTCAAATTGAGTTCGTTGTATAGTTGAGACTACTTTATTTGGCCGACTTTTTATAAAACTGTTAAGTATCCGAATTTGAATTGTTGGATCTCGGGTGTTAAAGAATCTCTAGTATTAAAGTGAGCTCAAAACATTCAGCAGTAAAAGGCTTCGATAATCGATTCGTTTTTGTCGACTTTCAGAATCGAAGTTTCATAAATCGACTTAACTTGGTACATCAAAGACCGTTATAAAACGTTTTCGATCTTTTTGCTCGGTCTCGGTAACCGCAGTAGCATTCAATCCAGCTCTGGTGCAAAAACTATAAGCTTTTTCTTTAGAAATGATACATTGTTTGAAATTAAAAAAGTGTACATCGAAGGAGTCCGTAACGGTTACAGATTTTCTTTTACTGACAATTTTTGATAAGTATTTTTCTAATTTTATCTAGGTACTGTATCTACACGTACTATAATGTTTAACATCCTAATTGAACGAGAGAGCGAAGCGAAAGAAAGTTTTCCGTTTTAGTTTGGGCCAAAACTCTTTCTTATGTCCCGCTGTCTAGCTGTTCTCATCTACAGAAGACATCAGCCTCGCATTTCTGAACCGATTCTCGTGAATTTTTGTGAGCATGTTCCATAATTGTATAGCTATTTGAAGAACACTGTACCTACAATAATGATTAATAGAATAGCTTGACTATTGCGAATACACGACAGCGTGACAAGACTGACAGGCGAATTTTGCATGCTTTCGGTTTATAACTTTTCAGATCATAAACTTCTCAAGGAATACAAAATATATTGTTTGGCCTCCATTTTGCAACTGAAATAAATATTCCAATAATAAGGTCGGGATTAGTATACAATTGGGAACACTAATGAATACTATTACTAAGTTGAACATTGAAAAACGAACTAACGAACACTCAGATAAATCAACAAGTAAACACTTGCCCAGTTATCATATGCGAAGCGAGAAACCAAGGAGTCTAGACCTAACATCAGCCTTCTGATAAATCGGCTCTCAACCAAGATTTAAGTAGGTCTGTCCATCGAATGAGCTGGTAATTACAAATCAAGGAACCCAACAAGCGATAACCGATAGGAAAGCTATTTGTAAGCCTATTATCACGACACCAGGACAATCGACAGCCGTATCGAAAACCTAGAAAGCGTTCGTTACGCCCGAGGGGCACCTTTCGACTTTCGCGCCGTTTTCGCCCCTATCGATCAGTTTTATCGATCGGCGACGACACGTGTTAACAAGTCTGTGTGCACTCCGGCTCGATAAGACGTTATTTATCGTCGTCTGCCTCTAAAGCAGTGACGTGGCTATTTATTATACCGATAGCTACCAATTCCTCGCGGGCGACGCGGTGTCAAAGATTAATTTGTTATTTGTTGGGGTCGCCTTAGGGCGCGTGGTGGCTGAAGGGGATTCTGTGAAGCTAGGTTGTTAAATTCTAAAGTGTGGACAACCAATCAGTGTGGTTCATATTACGGACCCCTTACCCTATGTATAACCGGATTCTTACTGACGTAAACGCGGTTTCTAGCGTCGGATAAGGCCACTGAAATGTAGTCAATGCCCAGATATTTTTAAGTGCATTAAAACCTAACTGTACCCGAAGGTTGTCTGGTAGAGCTCACCCTTTAGCGCCAAGAGTAATTTACTTTTTCTTTTAAATTCTGTGCTCTATATACAGTGAAGTGCAATAAAGATTATCTGCATTGTACTCTAGTGAAGCCACTTTTGCAGTTCACTGTTCCTATGAACGAGATGTGATTGAACTTTTAAATGTGAGTTTTTGTATACACACGACTAAAATCAGAAGATATGTCTGCCTTTATAATTTTATGTTTGCTTAAAACTGACAAGTGACAAGTCATGTACGAGACTTTCATTTATTATAACACGTTTGGATATATAAACAATGTAAAATAATACTAAACAGTTTTTCACAAACTAACATACACCACCTGACAAATTTGGTGTCCACTAAATATTGCATCCCAAACACAAAGGGAATCGAAACCCAAAATGGCTACAGCAGACACTTAACATTTACTGCTCTCCATATAGCGGGGAACAGTGGATTCCATTCCAGGATGGAAAGTGTTTCCTTTCCATCCCAAATGCGTGCGTCCATTCATCGCGTTTTCCCGGGAGGGTAGCATAAAGGGAAGACAATGCAGCTATGTATGACGCGAATGCACAAATCTGGGCGGCCATTCATAAAGAACACCGGTTTGGCGCTGGCCCACCATTTTAGTCTGACCCCTCTGCGCATCATTGTTACGAATCTGAAGTTGTATATACAAAGTCTACGGGAGCAATCGGATTCAAAACCTTTTGTGAAGAGTCTGAAATCCGTTGTGTTTTACAGGCGATCATGCTGCTAAATGCTTGGAGCGTTATATACTCTAGAATGCGGTGCATTTTCACGGGGATTTGCTTCACTCTGATTCTAGGTTAAACAAATAGGTTTTGCTCATTCATAAACCATTTCTTTTGTTTATACAGCTGAATTGTTCTAAGCGTAGGTATTGGGCGCGTTGAAATCTTTGTTTTAATTTTATTATGTATAGTTAGTTAAAAGAGGTAAAGATTGTCAGTTTGTAGTTTTGTTAGTAGTAGACTTTGTATTAGGGCTCGTCCAGAAATCATGTCATCACTATTTGCCTACTTTTGACCGACCTACGTACGATACGATACCTACAAGTATAAACTATACAGAGTGTAACATGAGGAAACCGAATGATTATAACAGCGTATTCCTGACCATATTTGAAGTTAAAAATCTCATATATAATGTTAAATAAAAAAAAAAATGTAAGTATTTTCAAAATTGCTTTCTTGGGATTGGATATGAGGCTATTACATATAATTTTAGGTATATTTTGCAAATAATGATTCAACCGTATCATATCTGGAGGAGCCTAAACTTGGTAAGTATGTTTTGATAATGATTATTAGTTTAATTTAAATAAGTGACTGAATTTTTTTTTTTTTTTTTTGGGGTGGTAACCCAAACAGTGTAGACGTTATTTAGTGCCGTCGCAAGAAATAAACAAAAACTCAGTGCAAATGGAACAAAACCCCTTTGAAGTGCAATATAAACATAAATAAAAGGCTAGAAACTGTGCATCACATAAAAAATCCAGTGTTAGACGTTAAAATGTCACTAAACAACAGCAAAAACTGCAGTACTGTTTAGTCTAAGATCTGTCATCGACCACATATACTTATCTACCCACCTACAAAATATTAAATAGTGTGGCCAGTACAAAAAAATGGCTGCGCTGACATTTATGCAGGGCTGACAACTGTACATAGAAAAATACGTTCCATTTCACGCAACTTCAAAACGTTTCGTTATTGCATACACAAATAGTTAACGACTCGTATAAAAATAAATAAATAAATAAAATGTCGGAGGAAAATATTTTGAAAGCAATAGCAAAAATGAATCAGGATCTTTCGAATAAAATTGAAGAAGTGGAAAAAAGATTCGACCAGATTGAATCGAACATTACAAATACAATTAATCAAAACATTGATAATAAATTCATCGTTTTGCAAGAAGAAGTGGAATTGTTGCGAGACCAAAACACAGAACAACAACATACTTTAGACAATCTCGAGAGACACATAAAATTAAGGAATTTAATACTGTTTGGGATAGCGGAGGAGGAGAGATCTTATCACGGTTTGGAAGACCTGCTTATAGAAGTAATCAAAGGCAATTTGGATGTAGATATAACAAGAAATGATATAGAATTCATTAGAAGACTTGGGAAAAAAACACAAAGCCCAAGACCAATTTTGTTTGCAACGACCACCTTAGGAATGAAAATAAAAATCCTTAAAAATAAGAAAAAGCTCCAAGGCACCGGTGCTTATTTAAAAGAAGACTTTTCTAAGAGAGTTTTGGAGGTACGAAAATCTTTACAACCTCTTCTAGAAAAAGAACTAAAACAAGGAAACAAAGCGGCGATTAGATATGACAAACTAGTCGTTTTCGGAAGAAATAACAAAAGAGCTCTATCAGAGAGTCCTCCAAAACCGAACCGTAGTCCACAAAATACAAGTGTGGAGGAAAGCGGTGAAAATAAGCAACCAAAACTGAAGAAAAATAAAACATCTACTTCAACTGCATTCTTCAAACCAAAAGTCCAAGGAAATGGTACAATGAAGAGCTTTGTTACCAAAGCAATGGAAGATGGAAAAACAACAAACCTTAACACACAGAAAAGAAGCGAAAGCTCAACTTTTGTAAGGAACGATGTCCAAGGAGACCGGAGAGCACAGCTCAATACGGACTGCAACAATAAAAAACCCTCACAAAGCTCAGCCAGCTTATCTGAAGGTGGCACAAAACCAAGTTCGCCGCAAGGGTCCGTTACTAAAAACGCCAAAACCGTCGGCACAAACAAAGTCATGAATAAATAGCAATTAGCGCCCCTCCCGCCTACCACTAAAAAAAGAAGTCAGCAATTGAAAAATCTAAAATCGCATCTTCCAAACCGGTTGGTCCCCGTGGAAGATTATGACCAAAACCCTCCAAAAATACACACCGCACCCAAAAATGTTACAAACTATGAAAGTGAAAAACAAACGTTAACCAAAAGATGTGAAGTTCTTAACATAGCAACACTAAATGTTAGAACCCTCAGGACACATGAAAGCTTATTAGAATTGAAAAATGCCCTAGAAAATATAAAATACGACATATTGGGCATCAGCGAAGTGAGAAGACTGGGAGAGAAAATTGAAGAGCATAAAGATTATATCCTATTCCAGAAGGGAGAAACAGCTGGACAGAAAGGTGTTGGATTTCTAATAAAACATACCCTTAAACAATACATACAGGAACTGATCGGCTTCTCTGAAAGGCTTGCAATACTGAATATTAAACTGCCGGGCTATAAGAAAGAATGGTCTATAATACAAGTGTATGCTCCAACTGAACAAGCTGAAAAATCCACCCACGATTCGTTTTATGAAGAGATATCCGAAGCGATAAAAGCTAACTCACACAAGCATATTATTCTTATGGGAGATTTTAACGCTCAAGTAGGCGCTAGAGAAAACAACGAGGAATATGTACTAGGAAAGTTTGGTCATGGCAAGAGGAGTAGAAGTGGGCAGAGACTGGTCGAGTTTCTCATGGAACACAACCTGACTTTGCTCAATTCTATTTTCAAGAAGAAGCGGAAAAACAAATGGACGTGGATTTCACCTGACGGGTTGTACAAAAATGAGATCGACTACGTAATAAGCAACAACCCTAAAGCATTCACCGACACCGCGGTCATATCTGCACTGAACTTTAACACAAATCACCGCATGGTCCGAAGTTCACTCAGAAAATACCCTAGTAAAGCATCCCGCTCCCATATGAACAACTGTAAGACAATGCAGGCCGGATCACAACACACCACGGCTGACACAAACCTTTCGGACGAATAAAATAAAATAACTATGAATAATACAATTGGTGTAACACAGAAATACAACATCCTGGGAAATCAATTGCAAAAATGCGCGACCAACAGCAATCATTCAAAAGGTAACAAATATCTACTAAGCGAAGAAACTCAGAAACTCATAAATGAAAGGAAGGAGCTGATATCAAATAACATTGGAAAAGACAACATAAAAATGATTACGGAGACAAGCAAAAAGATTAAAGAAAATATAAGAAGAGATCGCAAAATTATGAGATTAAAAACCCTAGAATCACATATATTAAGAACGGGAGGCGTCAATAAAGCACTTAACGAGCTAAGGGAAACAGGAAAAGAATGGATACCAAGACTGAAGAAAAAAACAAAGACATTTTCCAAACGGAATTCCATCAAAAGCCTAGCTACAGACTTCTACCGTCAACTCTACACAAAACCAGAATCCAACCGCAACGGTAATCACTCGTACCTTGTACCCGACACTGAGGAAGAACCAGTTCCTATTATACTACGATGCGAAGTGGAAAAAGCCATCAAAAGCCAAAAGATAGGAAAATCACCAGGCCCAGACAAAATAACCAACGAGCTGATGAAGGGAACAACCGAAGAACTGGTACCGGCACTAACGATAATTTTCAATGAGATCCTAACAAGTGGCAGTATCCCAGAGCAATGGACCGAATCCCATATAATATTATTATACAAAAAAGGGGATAAAGAAGACATTGGGAACTATAGGCCGATAAGCCTAATGTCGAACGTATATAAGGTATTTGCTAAGATTATACTGGACCGAATCAGCTCAATGTTGGACGAGCAGCAACCAAATGAGCAAGCGGGATTCAGGAAAGGATTCTCAACTATCGACCATATCCACACCGTTAAACAAATTCTGGAAAAATACAATCAATACAACAGACCCGTCTATATTGCCTTCATTGACTACGCAAAAGCATTTGATAGTATAAATCACGAATATATATGGGAAACCTTAAACCAACAAAGGATACCAGCAGTATATACCAACATCATAAAGAACATCTACTCCAACAGCAAAGCCCGTATTCAACTTGAAAGCCTGGGCCGTGAGTTTACTATAGAAAGAGGAGTGAGACAGGGAGACCCATTATCCCCAAAATTATTCTCAGCAGTCTTGGAAAATATTTTCCGCAAACTCAACTGGGAAAACTTTGGCTTAAATGTGAATGGATCCAAACTGAACCATCTTAGATTCGCCGATGATTTAGTCTTGTTCGAGGAGAATCCAGAGAAACTAGAGTCTATGATACAAGGTCTTAACAAAGAAAGCCTTAACGTCGGATTAAGCATGAATAGCAATAAAACGAAGCTAATGACTAATTCCTCACAAACTGACATCAGGATCGGAAACAAAAACTTAGAGTACGTGAAGGATTATACCTACTTGGGACAGATCATTTCCACTGAAGCCCAATCAATAAAAGAAATAAAGGTACGAATAGCGATAGGGTGGAAAAAATATTGGGCTCTTAAAGAGATAATGAAGTCGAAAGATTTAGGAATGGGACTGAAAACCAAGACTTTTAACACATGCATTTTGCCGTGCTTAACTTACGGTTGCGAAACGTGGGCACTAACGAAACAATTGAGAACCAAGTTAGCCATATGCCAAAGAGCAATGGAGAGGAGCATGACGGGAGTACGAAGACAAGACAGAGTCCAAAATACGGTTCTCCGATCAAAAACAAAGCTTACTGACATTTTATCCAGAGTGGACCAACAAAAGTGGAGATGGGTTGGCCACATGTTACGAGACCCTAAAGAGAAATGGAGCAAAGCAGTAACCGAATGGTACCCAAGAGACGGAAAGAGAAGTCGAGGGAGACCGATCCTGAAATGGGAAGATGATTTAAAACTAACGGCGGGTCCTAACTGGAGAAGGGTTGCGCAAGACAGAAGTCAGTGGAAGTCACTGGAGGAGGCCTATGGCACACTGAAATAAGGGATATATTATAAGATGTGTTAGTATAAGTATAAGAAGAATTTTAAGATAAACCACTGTTATTCAATGTTTCAGAATAAAAGGCTATATAAATAAATAAAAGTGACTGAAATATAATGATGTCATATATTTTTAGAATTGGCTTAGTAAGCCCTTTCATTAGATACCTCACACGATAGGTTTCTGAACAAAAATTATTTTATTTCCATTCTAAAAAAAGATGACGTTATAACTCCTTTCCTTTTTTGTGCTACTGGTCAAATTGATTCGTATGGCCTAAAAATCAATCGCTCCAATTTTCATGCTTTTAACACCATTTGCAGCATATTTTAGCGTACCGCTAGGACTATCTGTCACTAAGTATCAATGTTTACATATCAACGTCAGCTCATTATAAGGTATTGTTTTACTGGTGAAGGAAAAATAATTAATTTATTTTATGTATGAAAATATAAAAAAATAAATAAATCATGTTTCGACCTGGGTTAATATACTCAACATTTTTTGCTTCTTACGACCTCAGGAATACGCTGTTAAAATTATTCGGTTTCCTCATGTTACACCGTGTATAATATACTACAAAGCATTTAAAAGAATATCGTACCTACTGGTATAATTCGCTCTTTTCAGCTGAGGTTCACGCAGCGTAACGTTTTGAACGCGCTTTAGGACAGTCCAACTGTTATTTTCCCATATAAAATTGTCATTTAGATCTACCTAACGTACGTACAGTGCTGTATGTGTCAAACTGTTTTCTAAAATTTTTACACGCGTGTGATTCTTGTATATTTTCTTTATTTTTGGCTTTATTGCATTAGATAGAGTACTTCTATCGTATTGTATGATTGGAGTTAAACCGCCAAGCTGAAATGGGAATGGGCTGGGCACGTAGGCCGCATGCATCCACAGAGGTGGGCCACACTAGCCATGTAGTGGGTGCCACACGACGGGGCGTGACAACGCAGATTGCTCCAATTCGGGGCGAGTGGAATTCGAGAGGGGAGGCCTTTGCCCAGCTGTGGGATACTCGGAAACTTTTTAGTAGCCAAGGCACAGATTATATAATAGTTCTACGAACCAAGGGCCACATATTCACTAACGAAATAGACGCTGGCCGCACTTTGTACACACACTGACACTGTACTTTTTACATGAAATTTCCATTTCCAGAAAACGTTTTCCACTAACTAAATATCAATGATTTTAATGTCGAACGCTTCAGCATGATAATATCTAGTACGTAGTAGTAGTTTATAAGTTTGGCTTTAAAAAAATATATTGTTTTAGGTGGCTATAAATTTTAATTTATAGCAAATTCTGAAAAAATAAAAGCTATTATACCTAGTCTTTCATTATGTCAACAACGTACTAAAAATCAATGAGATTGGAAAATATTTAGAAGTGGAAAAAGCGTTTTCTCTTTTTGTATGGACGAGTACGTAGTATTCAAAAGGTATATTCCCCTCTTACGCCTAAACGATTTGCTGCCACTCAAATGTTGAGCTGAAACTACATAAGCAGGTACAAGGTTGACAGCATTAGAGGTTCGTGAGGTGTGCGAGTCCATGCGGGCCGCAACCTTGATATAAGACAAATGACAACTATTCATACGCCCATTTACAAAGACCTTAGTTAAAAGTTGAGTTGAAAATTGAACCCTAGGGCTATACAAATACAGTTAATACAGAGTAGTTTAAAGTGTGCGCATTAGTTTTATGCTATTGTCCACAAAAAGCATAGTTTAGTTATCTGCACTTTCGGTGACTTATTTTATAATTGATCACGAACTTGCTTGGTTACAGTTTTGTGGTGAGTTTACTACGTTTTAATAATAATAGCTCTATAAAATAAGGGGCTCCTAGCTCCCAATGACACTCGATCTGTAACTGTCGGTTTGTACGTGCTTTTTTTGGGTTATCGTATTAACAACAACGAGGTTTACCGAAATAGTATCCCATATTTACATCATAACTCATAGTTTTCGACATATATGACACCAAACTTTGGCAATTTCAGGCCTAAAAATCAGTTTTTTGTACGTAACTTTTGTGAAAATGAGTTTTTAATAAAAATCTCTCGTGAGTTGTTAGAGACGTCAAAAGGGAACACCTATATGTAGATTTCATATATAAAAATTCGTAAACAACTTACTAATATCGAAAGAGCTTTTTTGGATCATCATGTTTGAATAAATCATTAAAAAAACTATTTATTATTTTCAAAAAATCTCTTGTGCAAAGGTAGATAAAAGATTGAAGAACCGATAAGTGTTTGTGCCATAAATATATATATCTTTTTGACGGAGGACTATCAACTCAAAACTCGTCAAAACGAGCTAAAAAGCGCGCGAAGCCCCTTAAGAGTCCCCGGGAAGCTCAACACAAGTCGGCGTCCCATACAAACGAAGTTCGGATCTCATTTAAAAACGCCGTGCTAGAATTACATGAGACTTTGTCTACACACTGAGAGAGATGCGATGAGAGGTAGATGTCAGGTAGAAAAGTCTCATATTATTCCAGCTCGCCGTTTTAAAATGCGAGCCAAACTACGATTGTTTTGTTTGTACGGGAGTCTACTTGTGTCGCTTCCTGGGTAATCTTAGTTTTTACACTAGCTAGGCTAAGCTATATCAATGCGCGTATTGTGATATGAATCAGAGAGCGGTATTTTCGCGGTAAAACAAAAGACTGTCGCATCCTGGCTACAAAAGATTAACACGTGTCGCAACAAATAAATAATAACTATCGTCATCATCATCATCGATACAAAAAAGATTACGACAGTCCTTTTTTTTGCTGTAGAAATTTCGAGTTCTGATGATCATAACCTCATGAATATTTGTTTGTAGCAAATTTTAGGAAACAGGAGTAGAAAGACATTAAATAGTACTGAATTAAGTAGGTGCCCTTAAAACCGGGATTCATGAACAATGTACACGCATTACCTACGCTGGTGCATAATAAATAGTAGGTATGTCGTAACATGCGTATATCGGGTTTCCGACAGTACCTACTAGTATCTCTTCATTAGCATATCCTCGGGCGCAGTATCTACCACACACTTCCCATGCCAAACCTTGTAACACGGCAAAACCTCCGCGGCGCGGCCGCTTGCGGCACTATAATTCACATTGGTGTCTAGGAAGCGCAAGCCGCAAAAGAGCCAGTGTGGTCGTACAGCAGAGCCAGGAGGTTCGGGCCTGCGGGTTGCCACACCGAGTAAAGGGCTGTACGTGTCGCGCCTGCATTACTCCGCCACGGCTGATGACGTGGTGCAGTATATTCACCAGAAGACGGGCTACTCGCCGAGGGTTTTCCAGCTGCGTTCGCGCCACTACGTGCACTTCAGCTCGTTTGTGGTGCGCGTGCCGCGGCCGCTGCAGGAGACCATCGCGTGTGCTGACTTCTGGCCGAAGGTTGTCGGGTTTCGGCGGTTCCGGGGCAACCTACCGAACTCTACACCGGACTTGACGACGCAACGGAGCCACACTGTTTCTTCACCTAAATAATAATCAGTTTTTAATGTTATATTGTATGTATGTTAGTCTGTAAGGTATTTGTAACTATGGGCCTTATGTATGTCTATCCCGTTCACGGGACAATGATGTCCCGGCCCTTTGGGAGGCGTGCGTGGAGCTAGGTACCTACAAAGTACCAACTGAGCCAACACGTAGAGGTCCTTTAGACAATTTAATGAAATGCAAGGAGTACACTGAGCGGATGCTGTCCCTGCCCGTGTCATGGGACGCACACAGAGACAGCACCCGCTGGGGTGTATAGGGACAATTGATGGTTGATGAAATCTAAATAAAACGGGTTATTGGGTTGAAATGATGGACTAGTGGCTGGGCTATTGGGTGAAACATCGAACGCCTGCCTAATAAAACTGTTTCAATCTTTATCTCTGGCAGACGGTGACTCGCTAACTGCTAGATGGGCCCCTATTAATAGCGACATTAAAAAATGGCCTAAGGGCAACACCGGTCAGAGAGCTGGGGGGTAGAGAGGTGGCACTGGACTTTAAACATATAGCCAACTCACCACTTAGGTGTCCACATCTACCCTCGAGCAACAGCTCTTGCGACTCCACTCTGGACGGCCAGTAAAGGCAATCCAGAGGCGGAGGGCCTGTCCAACCTACCCGATCGGCTCAGCCTGACCACAGGACACCCCCAGGAGCACTCAGGTACGTAGGGTCGCTACTCCCTAACAGCCCGCCACAAGCTGCCTTACGTTGACTGATTGCACCAGAAATCTGGTGGGCGATGGGGCCGTCACATCCCTACGCCTTATTATTATTATAAAAAACATAGTTTTTCACAAACTTTGTTTTGTTTTTTCGTATTGAATTTTCTCTGGTTTCTGTAGTATCAAATTGTTTTTTAATAACCAGAGGGTCATTAAAAAACAATTTGATACTACAAGATGATGACTATCAAGATGTAGGTACAGTTCTCGACTCTCACTACTTGTAAATATACAAGCAAATACTCGTACACTCGCGGTCAATGAATACGGGTCACCCTAAATTAAATAACCGTAATAGGTTTTTTTTTATATTAAACACTAGTTTTATTTACATAATATACTATTATTTATAATACCCAACTGTATTAGCAATATCTGGGATTCTATCTTAAAAATATAAATATACAAAAATTAAGATTTTTGCTACATCTCTCTCCGTTAACGTTGTTATTTACATGGGTTTCTGCGAGTCCGATTTAAACCAGGTAACGTTGTTTATAGAAAGTACTTTTTTGTTGTTAAGAGGTAAAATTAAATAAAAATGATCATATTCATTGATTCATATTAATTAAAAGGTCTTTTTAGGAAATGTGACGGTATTTTACCGACCCGTTTTCATTGTCCGCGAGAGTATATAATGCTTGTTACACCCAATCCAAGCCTCATTTCGCCGTCACTGGCCATATATGAGGTTTGCTAAAAAGAAGGATTTATTGCAGCTCTTTATGCCTGACTACCTACTCTACTTCCTACCAATTCACTGCTACTGACCGCTGTTCGGCTGCTGTTTGTGCCGCTGCCGAGCTATCTGAAGGTGTAGTTTACTTTAGACCTGCCCAGCCCAGCGGGAATTTTGAGGCTACCGCCCTACGGTTTTCACCATCCGGACTATAGACATGTCTGCTATTCAGGCCGGTGACCTTTAGCCATTACAGGCTCCGTACTTACTGTGTTTTTCTTTTTAACCGGTGAAACTTTAGGTAGACAGTTTCACCTTGTACAAGGCCCCAAACTCAACCTACAATAAAACTGTATAGGCTAGTACTATTTTAGAGACCAGCAAGCATTACATTTAATGCCCGTAACAACAATTATTGAGATACCGGACGGTTGCATGCGTCTAATAAATTAAGTGTAGATGAGCACACAGGGCCGGTGAAAGCTGCGCCGCTGATGGTGAGAACAGTTAGAATATACACCTCATGCTTTGTTAATGCTTTATTTTGTATGGTAAAGGCACGTGCAGTAATCATGGCGGCCACGCCCGACGGGAGCGATGTTAGTAGTCCGACCGGCGAGTTGTGTCTTGTATGTATGTATGTAAATACTTTATTGTACACAAGACACAGGTAAAATACAGACAAAAAAGTTTAATCAGTACAAAGGCGAACTTATCCCTGTAAGGGATCTCTTCCATCTCATCATCATTCTCATCTTCATTCTTCTTTATTCTCTTCTTGTGTCGCAATCATTTACTTTAAAACCAAAGTTTTAACCGACCTCTGTCCAGGACTCCGCTTCAAGTGCATACTTGTAATCTGAAGAGTTCCCTCGCTTTCTCCAGCATCATATCATGGGAGTTGGGACCACCTATGAGGAAGAAGTTCCTTTCCAACAAAAAAATATTTTTCTAGTACGGTCCAGCCGTCTTCGAGTAATCCGGGATACCAATATTTCACGAGAATCAATAAAGAAATGCGACCTGTACAGGAGAACAGCCGGACATCCGCGCATACGTAAGCATTTTGGCCCAAACTGACCGGCTTAAGCTTTCGTTCGCTTCGCTTGCTCGGTCAAATAGAGGTGAACAATATGGTGTCAAATATCGAGACGTTACCTTCACTTTAAAAGTTCCCTGTATTAAAACAACACCGCGGAAGTATATACAGGTCGGATCCACATTTCCTTCAATTCAAATTTACGACCCATTAGTAAATATAAGAATAGCACCGCAAGGACACCTAGGTACTTACTCATCATCATCATCATCATCCTCCTAGCGTTATTCCCGGTTGTGCCCTAGACGAGCCCGGGGTCCGCTTTGATATTGGCACTAGTTTTACGAAAGCGACTGCCATCTGAACTTCCCACCCAGAGGGAAAATTAGACCTTATTGGGGTTAGACCGGTTTCCTCACTATGTTTTCCTTCACCGAAAAGCTTCCGGTAAATATCCCGTACATAAGTTCCGAAAAACACATTGGTACAAGCCGAGATTCGAACCCACGACCGCCGCTTGACAGCCGCATGCCTGAACCACTAGGCTACCGTAGCTTAAGGAAACCTACTTACTACTTTAAATAATAAACTATGTGTAACCTCCTGGCTAGTAATTTGTAATCCTCATAAACTAAGGCATTACAAACAAGAACAATCGTGTTTCGTAATGTAATACCTATTTGTAAACTTTAAACACCTCTTGTCTCCATGGCGGTAGCCACACAACCTATATTAGCTATTCATGTTACTGGCTACCTGCGCGGCTTCCCTCGGGTATTACAAAGAACGCAGGCGGAGCCGGGCGAATATTCAGCGTTTTTAAGGCGTTTCACAGCAAATACTATTATAAGGTACGAGTATCAGAGTCTACTTTTGTTCAAGATGTTAGCTAATACCAGTACTGAATCTTTATTAAAGGTTCTGCGGTACGTTTAACCTCTGATGAAATAATCTTGAGACGACAATGACGTTAAAACCGAGCGTTTCAAACGCTCGGAGAATCGCCCAGCCACGGAATAAAATACAGCCTTTCTCTTACCCGAAGGCCCACTTCTCTGCACTATACACTGGTGAGAGAATTTTAAAATTCCGAGTGGGTACCCTCCGCCAAAATGTCACAAACTGTTCTTCTTTATAATATCATCCATACTAATATTATAAATGGGAAAGTGTATGTGTGTTTGTTTGTTTGTCCGTCTTTCACAGCAAAACGGAGCGACGAGTTGACGTGCTTTTTAAGTGGAGATAGTTGAAGGCACGGAGAGTGACATAGGATAGTTTTTATCCCCGAAATCATCCCCTAAGGGGTTGAAATGGGGGGTAAACGTTTGCATGGAGCTGCGATATAAACGAGTTCCTCGCGGACGGAGTCGCGGGCAGAAGCTAGTAGAAGTATAAATAAGTGTAGACAAGATTTGAATACGTCAACGCTGCATAAAAATACTTTAATATGTAGAAAACAACTAAGACTCATGAACAAAATCACAAGAATGATTGCCCTTACCGGGATTTCAAACCAGAATTGCCGGCTTCTTAGGCAGGCCCACTCCCAACTAGGCCAAAGCTCGTTGTACCTTCGTGAAGCAGGCCACATGACTCTTATAAATTTAGTTTGTGCGGCGTACTGAGTTGGAACTCCCGGCAATTCCCAGCACAGGATGCGTGACGCAACATTAGTAACTCAGTATAACGGGCCTCAGCGTCATAATTCCCGCATTGCTACGATTTATGTGAGAATCTTGGTTTATGCATGTCCAAAAGATACGGTTGCTTAACTGTTTTATAATGTTCATTTTATCTTTTACTAACCGTCCACGCGCCTCTGCCCGTGTATTACATACCTACACACAAAACAAACTTCACCTCTTTGTGATAAAATAAGTCCAAGTAGAATATTCACTCGCTACACGCGCCACATAAACATAAAGAATTGTGAAAGTGATCCTTTGCAGTAGGAGAAGCAGGCAGCCAACCGCCGGAAATGGAGATTTTCTGTAACAATTAAAGCATCCTTTGAAGCCCATCGATGTGTGGTCCTTGATCACAAACGTGATCAGCTATAATTTGGCAACGTGCTCACGTGCCCGTTGTGTGGTTTTAAAAATAACATCGGTTACATGAGCCTGAGCAGAGCACATGAACGACACAACACCGGAGTTGAAGTAGTCGCCATGGCCGAAACCGGTCAGGAGACTATACATCATCATATCAGCCGAAAGATGTCCACTGCTTGACATAGACCTCCCCCAAAGAGTGCCAAAGTGACCGGTTCTGCGCCACCTGCATCCAGCGGACTCCCGCAATCTTTACCAGGGAGTCACCAGGGAGTACACGTATATGAAGCAAAACATGCTGATACAGCAAATACCTGTGCCCTGCCGTGTAAAATGGTCACGCTATGCAAAAAAATATCAATGATCAGAAGTAGAAGCAGCCTATCTTTACACAAATCCACACGTGTTCGTAATATAGTACCGCGATTCATACTCATTAAATAAAAACGATATAAACGGATTTTATCGTGGATTTTAACGGGTCTCTCGTGTTCGGTTACCAAGTGCTTACCGGATACTTTGCAAGATTTAACAAATATATAGACGACCGGTTAGCCTAGTGGGTAGTGACGCTGCCTACGTAGCTGAAGGTCCTGGGTTCGAATCCCGGTAAGGGCAAATATTTGTGTGATGAGCATGAATATTTGTTTTCTACGTATTTAAGTATTTCTATCTATTATATATATCGTCGTCTAGTACCCATAACACAAGCCACAAGTATTGAGCTTACTATGGGACTAGCTCGATTTGTGTAAGATTGTCCCATTTGTCCCCTTATATTTATTATTTATTATGATTATTATTATATATAACGACTGGACACAAAAACTGGTTAACTAACCAGATGAGATAGCCACGTCATGACAGTTGTGACACCAGTACATCACTGACGTAGTCTGAGTAAATCACAAATTTTACCGACAACTAGTATCAAAAAAATGTCTTTGGAAATAATGTATAATAAGGTCAATCATCTTTTTCTTGTCCATTATCAAATCTATAAGTTAAATATATGTTGCATCTCGCAAAAAACGTATTATTGCAGGAAACATACTTGTCCAAGGGACAAACCACTGTTTGCATACAAATCGGGGGACATTACACGTCCGCTAGGCAACCGGTGGAATTGAGGGAAAATTAATATTTTTTAATGCAGTTGTCATGTAGTTTCACGCTATAAATAATTGGTTAAAGAATGCAACATATATTTACAACAGAAGATATCGTATTTTCTTGTTTCCTTTTAAACAGCTTATACTTGAAAGGGGGGGACGTCGACAACGGCACTAAAAAGTCTATTTTTGGGGTTATATACCTCAAAAGAAAAAAACGGAACCCCAAGGGAATCAAAACCTACAGGGTACTTCCCGTGAAATCAGAATCTTGAAATTTGGTACGAAGCAACGTCCTATAGCACTGATAAAGGAAAAATTGCGAAAACCGTAAAATGTTGTACTCGACTCGCACTTGGCCGGTTTTTTTCTCTGTAGCTGATACATCATATTTTGAGTAATTAGGATTCTTCCATAAAGATAAAATTTATAACTTAACTACGTCCGTAAAAGTAAGAAAAATATTAATAAAATGTCTTACTTCATTTTTGTTTTAGTTCATTTATATTTGCTCTATAATATTTAAGAAAAATCATAGGTACAGTAAAAAGTCAATGAATGCATCGCATTTCGTAATCTTTACAGCTTAGATATTCAGATATCAGAGAAGTAGATTCAAAAACATCAGTACCTAGGTATCGGCAAATAGCTCGCTAGTTATAGCGTTTCACGCTGGTTTCACGAGATTCTAGAACGCTTTAAAACATTCAGGAGGATTGAATAAAACATTATTTATTAGGAAACATCTATTCAGGTCTGGGCACCTCGCTTACTCAAGTGGACAACATTCTAATAATAGAATTGTTTAGAATCTAAAAATAAATAAATGAACAACGCGACTGTGTTTCTTTACGTGCCTATTGTCAAATTATACAGAATAACATTCAATACGTAATACCACAGAATAAGTATCTAATGCTGCGTCTCTATCGGTTTTTGTCACAAATTGCACTATGTATTCAAGTCGGGGGCCTAGGCCAAGTCCTATTATTGGAAGTCCGAAAATGTTTGTCATAAAATTTTACGCCATCATTAGTCCGATCATTAGTCCTAATAATTCTTATTGCTAACGATCGTAAGTCTTAACTATTCGAAACACAAATCATAAATTTCTCATAGGTATTCTAATATTTATTTTCATAATTTTTTCACCATAACACTCACTTGCCCGTTTTATTTAAATTCATAATGACACTAGTACATTTTTTAATCATAAAATTGTTTTTCATAATGGTTTTCATCATAAATGTTACTTCGCGTTATGGAAGTAAATAAACGTGTTTGTTTTTGTCGCAAGGCGCGAGGTGAGGCCACAAGGCTCTAGCCTAGACACTAACTAATAACTAAGCAAGCCGCCTGTCTGTGCGGACGTAGCCTAAGGCAGGTCCGTGTACGTACGACGACGAGCGAAGCGAGGAGTGTTAGTTGTACTGCGTTCCTAAACATGCGACCCGAGCGAGCGAAGCGAGCGTGTCGCGGCAACGGCCGGCGAAGCGCAAGAACCGATTTTTTTTAATTTACGTAGCGGACGCGTTTATTCATAAGGAAAAACAAAATTAGGAGTTGAAGTATGTTCTTAGTTATAATATTAGGACTAACAAGATTATGATAAATGTCCGTTATGAAGAAAACTAAAATGATCGACAAAATTATGACTTCAAGCAAGTTCGTAGTAATGAAATTATGAAGAAAAATTTTAGAACAACTGATCATTATGAATTATGACTTCCCATGATAGTTACAAAAATTTAGGAACAAAAAAGTTAGGAAAAAAATAGCGATGATCATGACTACAATACGTGAGTATACAAAAAAATAGGATAACGAATTTTATGGCAGCCAATATGGACCCATTCAAGGCTCATGTGGTTGAAAGTGTTTTGCAGGTGTTTTAAATACATATTACATGATTGATCAGATAATCACCCAGGGTTGGGCAACCCAAGTACCTGTGGTTGATTATCTGATCAAGTGATCATTAGGGGTGTAAATGTCGCAGGGATATGATCAAATCACGCAGGATGTTAAAATGGCGAATCCATTTTATCGTTTCCCTAAAAAAACCGATATTGATGAATTTTCTCGAAAACGGATTAAACATATTATTGTCAAATTATTGGACTCAAATGGAGAAAAAAGTAAAGCAGGGGATTAAATAACAACAAAGTTACAAGTGTCCAAAGTTTAAGAGGGGGTATATTCTGTCCTTTTTCCGCAAAAGCACCTTCATGTCACTCGATTGTCATTTACTATGACACTCGAGTGTCGTGACGTTTTCACTCTCTAACAAGAAATATTAAAACGGTTGTAGCTTCGTAATTTTTTGCCATATCTGAATGGGATTTTCGTCACTAGGCATAGTTTCTTTTCGACTTTCTTTTGGAGTAATAATCAATTTCCAGTCTACAGCGCAATATGGCAATTATTTCTGGGGGTACGATAGGTTGCATGCAATAAAAGAAAGAAGTATTTTAATGTCAAGTTGCAGTAGCGTGCTTTTATATTATAACTTGCCGGCACTGCTCTTGCACTGATTTTGGTGACGCTCATTTTTAATTTAATCCAATGCTCGTTATAGTTAGCCAATGATACGTGGAAAAGAATGATTAAAAGATAAGCAAATTGCTCGCAGTTTAAGTCAAGACACAATGGCCGTAGGACTTTACGTTTTCATATTAAGCTTTGTTAAATTAGTAATTGGAAATGAGGAAGGTTTCATAGTAGGCGGTGATTTCGTTGGAAATATAAAGCAATTCCCTCACGTCGCGTTTCTGGAGCTGACTGGCAAGGACGGTATTTACATCTGTGGGTCGTCTATATTGAATCAAGTGATATTGGTCACTGCTGCGCACTGCTTAGATAGCATGAAGGCGATAATAGCACATGTGGGGAGCCTTAACAGAGAACAGGGGAAGCCGTTTGAAGTCGCGAGTTACGAGCAACATCCGAAATGGGATACGAACACACTCACTCATGATATAGGTCTCTGTAAGCTTAAGAGACCTCTACAGTTCGGACGGACAGTGAAAAGAGTGCTGTTCATGAGGCATCCACCGAAATCACGAACTGCTGACTTGGCTGGATGGGGAGCAATCGAAGTAAGTAGTTTAGATATTTTTTACGTCGCTGCTTAAGGGGCTACCCGAGATTTCTGACAAGTTTTGAATCGTATCTCCTACTTTTGCACTACAGATAGAAGTATAAATCAAACGGTTGCCGGTTCTTCAATCTTTTATCTCCATTTTGGTCTACCGGATTTTGAAACGAATGAATACTTAGTTTTGTATGATCTTTTCAAACATTGTCTAAAATAACACTTATTTTGTATCTCTATTGACGTGAAAGATCTAACACATACGAAATCTACATATTTGGGTTCGTCTGTGACGTCCCTAAAAACTGGTCTAGGGTTTTCATTTTAAACCATTTAACACAAAAGTTATGGCCAGAAACCGGTTTTTTGGCCTAAAATTGTTCAACTTTGATGCCAAATATCTCGAAAACAATGAACTTTGAAGTAAATATGGGATAAAATATGGGAAATATTGCTTAAAGCCGTTGTTGTTAACATAATAAGCTACAAAAAACTTAAGAAAACTAATAGATTCAGATCGAAGGTACGATCCCATACGACAATTATGGGAGCCCCGTAACAAGCTGCAATCAGTAATCTATAAAACAAGACTTCGTCACAGATACATAACAAACATATTCTTTACAGGTTATTTAACTTAAAACGACGAAAATGCACTTAGGATTTTACAACTTCATATGAAAGAAAAAAGTTAGCAAAGTGACGTCACAAAACTAACCCAAGTGTGGCACGTGTAGCTACTTGAGTAGCTACAGTTTATGCGTAGCGTAACTGTTGTACAAGCCTACCTGAAGTCAACAATTGCACAATATTATGTCCGTAATGGTTGGTTTTAAGTACTTTTCGTCATTTTAAGTGAAACTAGCTATACTAAAATGCATAACAAAACAGCTAAAACGTATTTTCTACAACAGTATTATGTAGTTTAGTGTTGCTGTCACCCCCTATTTTATTTTAGGGACGTACCAATATGTTTTATTCACACATAGACTTTGCCGTTTCACGAGGACACCGCCAGTGTTTTATGAACCCTGTTTTTGTCTCATCTAGTTTTTATTACAGAATTGAATAGCTTTTGTTATTTAAATCACTAGACTGAAAGTCCCACATTGATATCTCTTCTAGTTTATTTAAAAAAAAATCGCAAAGTTTGGCTTTATCCGGGTTACCCGAAACACAAAAACAATTTTAAAAAATAAACTATGAAATATATTTCAATTTTAATTTCATGGGTCGAATGCACATATAAAGACATGTATTTGTACCAATTTTCGTACATCAACAATAAACAAATACTGAAATATTCTAATTTTTCACACTTTTCGTTTTTATTTTTTTATTCCCGAATCATCCCGTATTAGATCGTAATTTTTTGTGTATAGGTAAATCAGACACTTTTCTATCATCAGTTAAAAAATTAGAGTCGAATACCGCGTTATTCAGAAGTTATCATTAAATGTTTGTTCGTTGTCAGGGTTGTCACTCAGAATCCGGATATAAAAAATTGCGATTGAGAAAATAATTGAACTTACATATATACGTTGTAGAGATTTCTTGTATAATTAAACGAAAATGAAACGCTTGTAGCTTAGTCGTATCAGCGTTATGAAAGTTAGATCATATTATATAACATAAAGTTAATCTTCATTAGCAATAACGAGATTTTCTTCATGTTCGTCCCAAATGCTGAAAACATGATGACTTTCATTGCCAATAGTTTTAAGCAAGTCAATAGCATCAGCTGGTAATGGTACCTTTTTCTTTTTTTTCTTTCTTTCTTGGATCCCAAAGTCTGAGATCACGGGGTCGGATGATGCTAATGCCCTATGGAAGAGGTCAAACATGGCAGCTTCGCGACTAGTTTTGCGGGAGTGGTGCTCTCTATCAGACCGCCAGAACTTATTTCGTGATTCTGCCCCTTGTTCCGACAACATTCCAATAGGTAACGGTGATGATTCTATTATTTTAGCGCCGTGAATTAAAACTTTATGAAACGTCACCGTCATAGGATGCCACCCGTACTTGTTTACGTACATAGTTGCCAGATCTCTGCAAAAGGTACCAAATTTCTCCGGATCGATTGGAAAGTTGGAAGAAATGACCGTCAGTAAAATATAAATTTTGTCAAGCAGCTATTTTTCTAAGCCCAAAATTTCGGCAAATGTGCCACGGTTTTTGTCAGAAAATGCCGTTCTTGAAGTATTTCAGTCGTTGGTTGTACCTAATCTTTCTCTAATTGCGTCTTGTATTCTTTTTTTTCTTTCCTCTACAGAGATACCCTCTTTCGTTTTTTTTCTTATCCACCATTGTTTGACCTCAACCTTGTAGCCAAGCTTTAAAACAAATTCTAAAGCCCTTATCCAAAGATGTAAGGGGCTTATTCCGTGTACCAAGCTTTCTTCTTTAATAGGTTTGGAAAAAACTATCTCCAAATTGTTAAATTGGCCCCGTGATCGATGATCGATTTTCTGGCCAAATCTTTCTTTACCGAAGCATTTTACTTTCTTTATCGGCAGGCTAACTGTTTAAGCTAAATAATGACACCAAAAATGTGTCTCTAGTACTGATAAATCTTTTACTTATTAGCGTAAGACGAAATGCCCCATTCCATCTCATTCCGAATTTAAAGACTTTTCACCTCAAAATACAATAAATGGAAAGATCTACAGTTTTTATGTATAAATTACCATACCTTGTCAAGAGACAAAATATAATAGCCGGATATAAAATATTATATTCAGATAAGTGACAACCCTAGGTCAAAGAAATCCGGATATAAATTTACTTGCTTATTATTTCTGAATAACGCGGTTTTAGACTCTAATTTTTTAACTGATGATAGAAAAGTGTCTGATTTACCTATACACAAAAAATTTCGATATAATACGGGATAATTCGGGAATAAAAAAATAAAAACGAAAAGTGTGAAAAATTAGAATATTTCAGTATTTGTTTATTGTTGATGTACAAAAATTGGTACAAATACATGTCTTTATATGTGCATTCGACCCATGAAATTAAAATTGAATTATATTTCACGGTTTATTTTTTAAAATTGTTTTTGTTTCGGGTAACCCGGATAAAGCCAAACTTTGCGTTTTTTTTTTAAATAAACTAGAAGAGATATCAATGTGGGACTTTCAGTCTAGTGATTTAAATAACAAAAGCTATTCAATTCTGTAATAAAAACTAGATGAGACAAAAACAGGGTTCATAAAAAACTGTGAGATGGCAAAAAAATATGCCTTGTGACGAAAATCCCATTCAGGTATTTATTTATTTATTTATTTATTTTATTTATTTATTGACAAATACATTTACGTGACATTACAGTAATAACCAATGCGTCACGAAACCAAAACAACAAATAATATTATTTAGGCGACGAAACGGCGTATATATATCGGCGGGATATCTCAAAGAATGACGAAACTACGACCGCTTTAATTTTGCTTGTTTGAGAGAGTACTTAAATAACAATCGTTTCATGAATATGAAGGTGCGTTTTGCAAAAAGGGACACATTATAACTATCTGATTATTTAATCCCCTGCTTAACTTATTTCTCCACTTGACAATATTTTTAATCGTTTATCGGGAAAATTCAACATTATTCGTTAATTTGTTAGGTGTACACCCCTATAATAGATATAGATATAGCCGCAGGCTTCACAAATATTAATAAAGGGCTATTTACATACTACTTACTCGAGACTTTTATTAAATTGCAGGGTTTGATTGAATTCGTCGTATTCCGCTAGCCCGCAGCCCGCAATGTAATGAAAATCGCATACGTGTTGATGCACCATGTAAATGATCCTTAATGTACGATTCCCACCGAACGGGCAGGGCCGGAGCGCGCCTGAGCGCATTTTACTAGTTGTCAAAGGAATTTGAAGCTTTAATACAGACCTTACATTTCACATTTAATTGGATTTGCGGCCGGTCGGCTCCTCGCGGACGTGGACGGCTGTGCTCGGCGGTCGTCGCGCCTGACCGGCTCCGCCCGCGTTTCGCCTGCTGCACTCTATTAAAACGCTTTCGGCTACCACCGGGTCCTGGCGCATCCGTTGCGATGCGGCGCCACGCGCCCCGGGCCGGCCCGTTCAGTGGGAATCGTACATAAGTACGATTTGATAGCTAAGTATTAACTCGGATGTTTACCTTAGGAGAGGGAATACACAGATTCAATAATGCTGAAGCACACAGTGCAGAGGCTGTGGAACTACAAACAGTGCAGGGCTGTGCTGTCCAATGCGCCCAAAGGAACCATTTGTGGAGGCGAGAGCCGATCAAAAGACTTCGCTTCCAAGTAAGTAAGCTCAACGAACGAATATGGTGGTTGATAACAGTAAATATGCTTTATTCAATAAACAAAACTTAAGTACCTAAACACTCGGAAACCATCACGCTTCAACTAATTTTTGCTATTTTAAAGATATTTAAATACACAGTAAATGTAAATTATTCTTTCTTCAATAAACAAAACTTAAGAAAAACTCGGAAACCATCATTAGTAAACTAATTATTGTTATTTTAAAGATATTTAAATACAGAAAAATCTAAATTTTATATGCCTGCTGTTTAACCATAGAAAATCATGACGCCACCTCACGTCACGTTCCACGGCGAAAATAGAATGAAAGAAAGAAAGATACATTTATTCACAAACAAATCAAAGCCCTTCTTGTATGTAGTGGTGACGTATTGAAATAGACATAACATATTTAAATTGTTTACCACAACACACACTACAATGAAATTGAGTTGACATATTTGTTTTCTCTTCGCAGAGGAGATTCCGGCAGCGGCCTCCTGGTACAAAACAAAATCATGGTGGGGCTGGTGTCCTACAAGGACGTCTCAGTGTCGCGTAGCCTCGTGGTCTACACCGACGCGGCCCATTACTACAACTGGATAGTAAAGACGTCGCGACGATTAAGTTGCTCTTGATATTTGATTTGAATCGGGCTGCGAAATACGAGTAATTCAATAAAGGATACTCAGGAGTACTGCATTTATTTACAATTTAAGGGTGCCCAGTGTAGCACATGCTACGTGAGTACGTATACATGTTATATCGCTGACATGCTACGTAAGTACGTATACATGTTACATATGAACGTGCGTAGTGTTCTCGTTACAACAGCAGACTTTCGGTAAACCATGAAAGCCCCGGAACGTTTTTCTTTAGAATTTGAAGAACACTTTGTACTAGCTTCGAAATTTCTAAAATAGGCCACTTTTTTATAAGCACCCTACACTTATGAGGCGTACTGCTGTTCGGTTGTGCTTAGAAGCTGTTTTTTTTACCAGAGCGAGCGAGATAAACATCATGCTTAATCCTGATTTTTTTGGTCTTTATTGCTTCTTCTTGCGTATAGTTTTTTCATGAGTTTATCCCCAAAAAAATAATTATGTGGAAATGAAAAAAAAAAATTGTTCGCCATCAACTTCATTTGTTTAACATTTTGGGCTGATGTATATATATGTCCCAAATTTAAATTGCGAATGTATTGATGAATTAAAACCAAACTAAACATTTTGGGTAGGACCACAAATTTAATCAGAGCACCCCACTTCCACGTGGTGTTGTTTGTCCTACCCTACCTACCACTAGAGGGTGGAAAATGCAAGAGGGTGGAAAATTTGCTTTACGCCAGTTGATATTTCATCATCCTTGAATGGTTTCGAGAGTCCTTCGTCAGTTGGAAGTGTTTCCTTGAGATTTTTAACACGTTTATTAATATTTTGGGGTGCGCGTTCACCTTGGAATGCGTACTAGACAGCGATCCGTATGCGTTGTATTGGGTTTTGAAATAAAACAAAAAATACGCTAGATACAGAAAAAGTTATACTTTTCCAGTAATATTTATGTTTATCTTAAGGGGCTATCCGAGATTTCCGTCGATTTTTGACAAGTTTTGAATCGTATCTCCTACTTTTGCACTACAGATAGAAGTATAAATCAAACGGTTATCGGTTCTTCAATCTTTTATCTCCATTTTGGTCTACCGGATTTTGAAACGAATGAATACTTAGTTTTGTATCATCTTTTCAAACATTGTCCAAAATAACACTTATTTTGTATCTCTATTGACGTGAAAGATCTAACACATACGAAATCTACACATTTGGGTTCGTCTGTGACGTCCCTAAAAACTGGTCTAGGGTTTTCATTTTAAACCATTTAACACAAAAGTTATGGCCAGAAACCGGTTTTTTGGCCTAAAATTGTTCAACTTTGATGCCAAATATCTCGAAAACAATGAACTTTGAAGTAAATATGGGATACTATATTGCTTAAAGCCGTTGTTGTTAACATAATAAGCTACAAAAAACCTAAGAAAACTAAGAGATTCAGATCGAAGGTACGATCCCATACGACAATTATGGGAGCCCCTTAATCACAAGTAATAATTTCAGTTCAGTTTTCAATTTAAACAACTTTGTAAGCATTTTTTGTTTTGAAATTCCTATAAGACTAATAGAAGTATACTCTCTTTAAAATAAAAAATAAATAAAATCGAGATCGGTTCATGCCATAAATAAAAATCGCTAAAATACCAACATACATACTGAGCTGATGGCCCTTGCACGTTAGTACCAAATGGGGCCGATAGATGGCGCTGACCCCATTCCTACTTTGCCCTGTTAAGATTTTTCTAGAATTAAGGGGGTTGGGACGGGTATATTTCAATAGCAGGTCAAAAATAATTCGTGATCCAATTGTCTTGGTAGTTCGATGGTCTTGGTGTAAAAGTTATTCGTTGTCTGAACCTAAAATTGAATTTTGTTGTGTTGGGCAATAAGTAATTTAACGAATATTGGGACATTTATTTATTTATTGATAGTTTGTACGGAACCCTCGGTGCGAGAGTCAGACTCGCAATTGACCGGTTTTTAGGGTTCCGTAGTCAACAAGGAACCCTTATAGTTTTGCCATTGTGTCCGTCCGTCTGTCTGTCTGTCTGTCTGTCTGTCTGTCCGTCTTCGGCTTAGCTCAGTAACCCTTACAACTAGAAAACTGCAATTCGGCGTGGGTTTATAAACCAATCACGCCGACAAAACAATAGAATAAAATCCTGAAAAAAATTTTTTTTAGGGTACCTCCCCTACATGTAAATTAGTGATGTATTTTTTTCTCGTTAAAGCTATAGTGTGGGGTGTCGTTGGATAGCTTGTTCAAAAATAGTATGGGTTTTCTAAAACTATTTTTCAACTCAGTTATGCGTTTGCGAGATAATGGGATTTAAAGCCCCAATTTTTGTTCGAGTCCTGTCCCCCCCCCTCTGCCGGCTAAATGGCTACTACTGGGGACGTGAAAAAATTCGTGGCAGTAGTACATATAATTAATTTAAAAGAAGAACTATCACAGTTAAGTAGACATAACTAGTTAACGAGTAGTAGACATAACTAGTTAACTGGTAAGAAATCACTTAATTTCGGGTGCATATACATTGTCATTGGAATTTGAACCTTTTACCGTGGATGGTAGAGTTGCTTTTTCACGGCACGTTATCTTCAATAGAAAAAACCTTGTCCTTCGCTAACCGAAGGTGGTCGCGTAATCGACGAAACGACCCTATACATTGGTGCGTTATAAAAATAATAATATTTACGATTATTTACGAGGATAAGCTATAATAAAAACCCCAAAAGCCCCTTTTAAGTCCGCATTCTGTGACAGACGGGCACTACGTAACCCGACCCTGCGCGTGGCCCGACACGCACTTGGCCGCTTTTTAGGGTTCCGTAGCCAAATGGCAAAAAACGGAACCCTTATAGATTCGTCATGTCTGTCTGTCTGTCTGTCTGTCTGTCCGTCAGTATGTCAAGTGAATAGAGTCGGAGATAATCACCCCGAAAGTCACTAAAATTGTATCCCCCTCCCCTCTAACTTTTGAATCGTGTATTTCAAAAATACGAAAAAAATCATGCAAATTGTTTTGAACAAGATCGGTTCAAAGGTTTTCGAGATATTTCTAAAAAACCCGCCTTACTTAAAGAAAAGGATGTAAGTGCCATATGATTTCAGTAAGGATACGACCTTTTTAATAGGCACGGAACCCTTGTTGTGCGTGGTCCGACACGCACTTGGCCGCTTTTTTTTATTAGTGTCTCCCATACCCTACAGGCTCAATGGTTACTACTGGGTACCTATGTAAAAGAAATCATGGAAATAGTACATACAATTAATTTAAAGGAAAAGTCTATCACGGATACGTATACATAACTAGTGAACAAGGTAAGTAATAGTCGACCATTTTAAAAAATGTACTTGGAACGTACTAAGAATTCGGGTGGCGCAACCGTAACGTCACGCGGTAAATGTAAAAAAGACAAACAGGCATTTACGGACCCTACACTGTGCGTGGCCCAAGTCCCAACACGCATTTGACCGGTTGCAATTTAACCCAATCGTGATCGTTATAGGCAGTGATCCGTGGAAAAGTATGATTAACCGATAAGTAAATTACCTGACTACTTTACGTCAAGATACAATGGACGTAGGACATCTCTTATTATTTTTAATTTTTACGGAATTGGTACTAGGAGAACAGGAAGGCTTCATAGTCGGTGGTGCTTTCGTAAAAAATATAAAACAATTTCCTCACGTCGCATTTCTGGAGTTACTATCAAAGACAGCCGCTGAGGGTACTTTCGTCTGTGGATCATCTATATTGAATCAAATGATCTTAATTACTGCTGCGCACTGCTTGGATAACGTCAATCAGGCAATAGCGTATGTGGGGAACATTAACAGAGACGAGGGAAGGCCTTGCGAAGTATGTATGTATGTATGTAAGCACTTTATTGTACACAATAACAGGTTAAGGAATATACATGTCACACAATAGATCAAAGTACAAAGGCGAACTTATCCCTATAAGGGATCTCTTCCAGCTAACCTTTGAGCAATTGAGAGGAAGGTAGGTAGAACGAGATAGGCAAACTTATACCGTGTACAAAAACAGAGAAAATAAAGCAAATCCTAATTAGTATTAATTCTAGACAAATAAAAACATGCCAATACATATATAAATATACAATATAAAATATAATACACACTAACATATGCTACATATATATCGCAAATATACAATAAATAAATAAATACTATATTCAACCAATTCACAAGTCATTGGAAAGCCACAACTTCTTCAAATTCATCTTAAGTGACGCAACAGACTGCGACTGTCTCAGCGACAAAGGCAACTCATTCCACAATTTAACAGCAGTAAAAGATCTGGAGTATGTTCGCGTCTTTCTAGACGGTACAGCAAGAGTAAGGTTAGTACTCGACCGCAAGCGGTGGCCACTGCCGTCTGCCATATAACTAAACCGCTCAGAAAGGTAAGGAGGGGAAGTAGGGCTGAACAGTGTATTGAAAAGTAATGACAGGATATGCACATCCCTGCGCCGGCGAATCGGTAACCATCGAAGCTTAGAGCGGAATTCAGAGATATGATCATACTTGCGTAGACCAAATACATATCTGATACATACATTTTGTAGACGCTCCAGCTTATCAAGTAGCTCCTCGTTGAGGTCCAGAAACGCAATATCGCCATAGTCCAGAAGAGGAAGCAAAAGAGATTGAGTAAGGGTCAACTTGGTACGAAGAGGAAGGAAATTCTGGAGACGTCTTAGGGAGTGAAGGGATCTAAAGATCCTCTGACTCACCTCAGCTATATGGGGTGACCAAGAAAGCGTCTGGTCCATGGTGATACCCAAATTCCTGACAGTAGAGGAAAGAGGAATAGAAATTCCATCAAAAATAATGTCAGGCACCACCACCTTTGAGAGCTTATCTACATAGTAAGGACTACCAATAACAATCGCTTGCGATTTCTTCGCATTAATTTGTAAACCATACTTACACGCCCAGCAGCGTATAGATTCTAGGTTTCGATTGACTTCCGAAATTAATGCGGAGACATCATCCACAGTAGCCGCTGCATAAATCTGTAGGTCATCTGCGTAAAGGTGATATGATGTAGTTAGGGATTCGGTGATACTATTTATAAAAACAGAGAACAATAATGGAGAAAGCACCCCGCCCTGTGGAACGCCAGCGGAGAGTTCGCACCACTCGGACATCTTGTCATCGAACGTAACGCGCTGGCGCCTGCCAAAGAGGTAGCTGCGAAACCAGGATAAGGGAGTTTCATAAATGTTAAGAGAGCGGAGAATACCTAGCAGAATATCAAAATCTACCGTATTAAAAGCACTGCTAAAATCAAGAAGAACAAGGACAGTGAGCTTTTTGGACTCGATATTGAGACGAATGTCATCGGTGACGTTAACTAAAGCGGTGACCGTGCTATGCCCGGGGCGGAATCCGGATTGGAAAGGATTAAACAAAGAATTTCTGTTAAGATGAGAAAGGAGACGACGATTAACATAATGTTCAATGATCTTTGACAAAACTGGGAGAATAGAAATAGGGCGGTATTGAGTGAAAGATACAGCATTAGGGATTTTGGGGAGAGGAATTACGTGAGCATACTTCCACGATGCCGGAAAGGTTCCAGTGGACAAGGAGAAATTTATAATATCCGAAAGGGTAGGAACAATAAAATCCGCCACGAGCATAAGCATATCCACACTGAGGCCATCGTCACCGATTGCCTTCGTCTTAATAGATTTGAGAAGGGCAAGCGTCTCCTGCGGTGAAATCAAACCAAATTCAAAGGGAGACAGGTCGGGGTGTGTAATATTGGCAAGAAGTGAAAGAGTGGATTGCTTAATGGATGGGTCAAGAGTAACCGGCGACGTGCTGAAATGTTTGTTAATAGCGTCAATGTCAAGAGTATTGGAAGAACATTGCTGAGTTTTGCCGACCCCAAGAGACTTTAAAAATTTCCACAACTTAGAAGGGGGACACTCCTCTATTGATTTGTGGATATGGAGGCGTTTTGCTTCCCTACAGACTTTGTTGCAGCAGTTACGTATGGAAATATACCTCTGGCGATTTTCGTCCGAAGGAACCAGCCGGAACTTAATACGAGCTCGATCGCGCTTGGCCATGTACTGTTTGATCTCCGGCGTGAGCCACGGTGCAGGAAAGTGTTTAACTCGCGTTGGTTTCAAAGGAGCATGCTTATCAAAAATCGCAAGCAATATGGCATTGAAAGCCCCTACTTTCATGTTAACATCGTCATGACGACCTACACTGCTCCAATCAGCATGTGAAACATCATCCCAGAGCGCTTCCAGATTTACATCGCGGAGATTTCTACGCATGATTATCTTCTGTCTCTTCTTCGGGGGACGAATGTTAAAAGAGGCGTAAATTAAATCATGATTGGAGAAACCTGCAGCATTGAATTGCCCGTGGAGGGATACCAGATTTGGAGAAGTAGTAAGAATGAGATCTAAAAGAGAAGGAGGGCCGTTATGAGGAAAATGCGTAGCATCAAGTGGCAACACGCTTAGATTTATAGAAGTTGCAAGAGAACGGAGCTTAGCGGAGCGATGGTCATTTTTAAGGAGACAGGTGTTAAAGTCACCCATAATAATGCTGTGATCAAACTGAGGGCTAATATTGACTAAAACATTTTCGAGGGAATCAAAATAATTAATTTGAGATGAAGGGCTATAAAAAACGCCAAGAAGAACTTTGGAGTGATGTAAAGTCACGTCTAAGAAAAGATACTCGGAAGAGTTCGAGTAGACTGATGGCGACTGAGCAACTACTTGGTAAGCGAAATTACTTTTTATATATATGGCAACACCGCCGCCCCGCACAGTTCCCGAACCGCCATCGCTAGGGCCAATCCTGTCATTACGAATCAGAATATACCCAGGCAAGGGATATAAAGTTGAAGGAAGAGAGGGCTTTAGCCATGACTCGGAGATAAGAATTGCATGTATATTGTTATTGGAGCTGAACGATGCAAGCAATTCAGTGTAATGAGCCGGCACACTCTGCGCATTTATATGAACGACATTGAAGTTTTTAGTAGAAGTTTTAAAAGTACAGTGCAAGCGTTCACTAAGATCAGGCATATCTGATGCGTCACTCAAGGAATCGTAAAAACTTGAAGAAGAGAGTGAAAAAAACTCGCTGTCCAAACTAGCATTAAACACGTCCGACATTGTAAATACGGTTGAATACAAATATATAGATATATATATACAGAAATATAAATAATTAATAAAAGAACCTAAGCTACTAGCTAAATCAAAAAACTACCTGCTTACGAAGTTGAGAGTTTCGTGCAGCATCAGCAATGGGATACAGACAAACTTATCAATGATATAGGTCTATGTAAGCTTTGGAAACCGCTGAAGTTCGGACTGGGAGTCAAAAGAGTGCTGATGTTGAAGAATCCGCCAAGAACAAAAACTGCTGACATAGCTGGCTGGGGTGCCGTCGAAGTGAGTCATGCTTTCTTTACATTGGTAAGCTTGTTGCGGTGCCCCTGTTGATAAAAGAGAGCGATACCTATGAATGCTAGTTGAAGAGATGGAGAGAGTTTTAAGAGAGGTAGGGCACAGCGTAATGTCATCACGCTTGAATCTGGAGCAGCCCGACTGGGGGAGTACCTCTGCCTTACAGAAGACCACAGCCATAATAGCACTGCTGCCTATTCCGTAGGTATTGTAGTGTTGTGTTCCTGATGGTGAGTAAGGTTCCCAGAGCTCCATCCTTAAAGGCCGGCAACGCACTCACAACACCTCTGGTGTTGCAGGTGTCCATGGGCGGCGGTAATCACTTACCATCAGGTGATCCGTCTGCTCGTTTGCCTCCTATAAACATAAAAAAAAGAGATATTACATGTGTATTTATGTAGACCGCAGCCATTGTACATCAAATTGCTCTGTAGGTATGTAGTGTTTTGTTCCTGGTGGTGCTCGTATATCTAGCTATCACCACAACGAATCTTCAAATCAATATAAGGTTGGCAACGGGCGTATGTCTCTTCTGGAGTACCGTTATGGTGTCTGTTTACAATCACGCAGGTGGGATGCTCGATTCCACGTTCGAAGAATTAGCAGCCTCCTTACCCTGTCTCTGCAGTAATGTACTATTTCAGACATAAACTTAAGACGGCTTATAACGGCAATTAATGAGTAAACTAAGTCTTTTATCTAAGGAAATAGATTATACTGACACAACGGTGCTGAAGCGCACTGAACAGAGGCTGTGGAACCATAAACAGTGCAAGAGATTGTTGGACGATATACCCAAAGGAACCATTTGTGGCGGCCAGACTCATGCTAGGGAAAATTATGCTTCCAGGTAAGTAACAGCTAGACTGCCACTATTATCACCATGATTATTTCTAAATCATTAATGTGGGCATAATCCGAATTATATATTTTTGCACAGTCATCAACTTCTAATTGAGAGGATTCTAATAAGCCCAATCAAGAGAGGCTTACTTATCTTGTGTAATTGAGGAGTTCCTAACCATCCCATCAACCACTTCGGTGGGTGTGTGAGAGTTGCCGTCTATAACCGACATACGAAATCTAAGAGCCTCAATTGCAATCACCTTTGCAACTGACTCAGGTGCTGACCGGGCACGGGTATCACAAAGCATATCTCCACAGATTCAAAATTACAGCGGATGACCTGTGCCCGTGTGACAACACTACCACTCAAACAATAGATCACTTACTTAAGCAATGTCCCAAATACAATAACCAAAGACTGGATCATGAAATAACATGCAATAATCTGAATATTGACCCATACAACATAATTAAGATAGTTACAAAAGAATCATCGATTAAATCATACACAAAGTTAATTAACAAAATAATAAATAGTCTCAAAAAGTTCAATAACACATAAAGTTCAATGGAGCAAAGTTTGCCCGTATCACTCGCGGGATCTTTACTCTTAAAAATCAAAGTTAAAAAAAAAAAAAAAAAACACGCCCAGGAACCCAAGTGCACGTTACCGAAGTAAAAATACTCATTTAGCCTGTTTAAAATTACCCTATACTCGTATTACTATAAGACATCAATGGATGAAAAAGGGGAAACATAAACGGAACTTAATAAATTGCTGGAGAGTAACTGCTTCAGTTTTTTTTAAGGCAAAGAGGCACTGCTCATTCAGTCTAGTGAATACATGGTCCGGTCCATTGGGCACTTCCAGTTTAAAACACGAGTCTACTGCAATGCCGAGAAATTGGGACTCATTGGATAATGGCAAGTGGCCTTTGGAAATACCTACATGGAGGGTAGTCGGCCTGAAGATATCACGACATTTGATTTAGACATGTTCAGTAGAAAGCCATTCCATGAGAATTTTGCAGCTGTCAACGTGTCACTTAGATTTTTTCAGCAGGCCCCACATGGGTTTTGTGTTTTGGCGCTCACCATGTGACTCTTGTGTCAACCACGAACAGCACAGGTAGACCACTAGTGACTGCTGATGGCAAATCATTAATAAATAATAAAAATAATGTATTTCCAACCGCCGTGCAATACCGAACTTCCCTAAACCAGCACCGTCCGTTGACAACCTGTTTTCACAACCTGTTAACTCAGATAGGAATGATTGGAACAATATGTGACGTAGGATCGTGAATGCCGTATTGATTGCCGATCGTTAGCTTTGACATTAGCGATTTGTGACAAAGTACCGTCAAAAACAACTCTTACAATGCAATCAATGATTTTATGTTCAGCGGTGACAGTTGACTTTTTTGCCTACATAGTTATTATAATAGTAGCACTAGTAGGTACCGATACCGACTGGAGAACGAAGATAGGAATCTGGAAGGGCTCTTGTTTGGACATCACGGAGCGGGTGAACTTCGGTTCGTGTACTGCGGTGTGGAAGGCAAGGGGGAAACCACCACACTATGCTTCCTCAAAAAAGGAGTAATGGATTACTCCACCGACAAGAGCCAAGCTCTTAAATAAATGACGATGATGAGTTATTATAATATCAACCGTCTTACAAAACTGTATATGGTCTTGCAGGTCGATCACGTAACGCATTTTACGCGCAGGTAGATCTAAATGTCACTTTTTAGATGGAAAAATGACAGTTTGTCCTAACGCGCGTTCGGAACGTTACGGAACCCTCTGCTATGGGAAAAAAGTTTGGCGAATTTTCTTGAAAAAAAAAAACGCGTATGCGTATTTAAGTGTACATTAAGGGTACAAAAACTTTCTATCCTAACAATTCTTATACAAATGCATTTTTTTGCAGAAAACGCGTCCAACAGTATTTTTTCGTAAAACTGGCGTGTTCATTTCATTGTGTACCTACAAAATATGTGACATGCAATTATATTCTATTTTCTATGTACAGAAATACATAGAATATCGTTGAATGTTAGAGATATATTAGCTTGTAATAATAAATCGTGGTCGTGGGTTCGAATACCGGCTGGTACCAATGAGTTTTTCGGAACTTATGTACGCAATATCATTTGATATTTACCGTTAGCTTTTCGGTGAAGGAAAAACATCGTGAGGAAACCTGCGTACGTCCACGAAGAAATTCAAAGGTGTATGTAAAGTCCCCAACCCGACTAGGCCAGCGAGCGTAGGGACTACTGCCCGTTCCCTCTCATCCATGAGAGGATGCCTGTGCCGAGCAGTGGGACGTATATAAAGCTTGTAATGAATGATGAAAACTGGGACTCCCGCAGAGGAGATTCCGGCAGCGGCCTCTTGGTTAAAGGAAACATCATGGTCGGGGTGGTCTCCTACAAGGACGTCGACGTCTCCCGCAGCCTCGTGGTCTACACGGACGTCACCCATTACTACAACTGGATAGTGAAGACGTCTAAACGTTTATGGTTCAGTTGATATTTGAATAGTGCTGCAATAAAGAACTAATCCTATAAAGAACATTCTGGCTTTCTGATTATTTTACCAATTGAGGAAGCCTTGCAACGAATGCTACGGACACGCGGGTGTCCAATTGTCCATTGTCTATAGGTATGTGTTGCAATTAGGCTTCCACTAACGCAGGCCTGATAGATTTTGCTTCTTTAAGATTTTTAGAAACCTTCTTTTTACAAAATGTTGTACCTTCGAATATCCATTGAAAGTTAACAGGTAGTTACTTTTACAAGACGTTACTGCTGTTCGGTTGTAATTTTCATTTCGAATTTTAAATACTTGCCGTTCAAGTATTTTGACACATCCACGAATATAATTTGTAATTGGTATAAAAAAAAGTAAGGAAATACAAAGCAAAAAGTATTTTGCCCAACGCTGGCTGGCTGATCTACAAAAAAGAGCACGTCATCAGTTGCATCAATAATAAACCGACTTTAATTTAGTACCGTACAATGGGGTGAGGTGGGCCAAAATAGTCAATCAAACCACGATAAAAAAAAAAATTTTACACGTTGATTTATGTACATAAAATATGTTCCGGCCGAATTTTAGTTTTTTAATGAGTATCTATGGTTTATGGTTTATAATTTTAACGATAACATTTGAGGAGTTCCGTCGACTCGTTCATTCTACCTTCGGTAGATCCACTGTAACAACAACAACAGATGCGTGAACGCAATCTCATCTAAACGAAAATCACGTATCACTTTTCAAAAAGCATACAATTCTTCCTTTAACTGTACTTAATAAATAATGACGCTATGTAACACTAATAGATATTAAAGAGAAATAGTTAGTCTAGACACGCTACCGGCGTGTCAAGCCAAGTTTAAGCTAACAGAACTGGCGAGCAGCACCGTGACCCATTTGCAGCCACTTTTGACCCCCTCATAAATCAAAAACTGTTTCACATAAACAAGTCAAATTTGGCCCATATATTAAGACTTGCGAGATACATATTTGCTTTAAATTTCATGAACACACCTCAAACGGTTATTTAGATATTGACGTCCAAATATCGTCAGTTTTATCACTGACCTATCTATGGATCAAAACTCTGGTAGATCAAAACTCTAACCCAGTTCCAGATGACCTAGAAAGTTCAAATTTGGCATCCAGATAGGTAGTCGGATGAATATATTATTTTACACAAATCCGAGCATTCCATGTTCATAACCTTCACAGGAGTGCATTGAAAGTATGGACCTATGCGGCAGAGCTCTGCGCCTGATTGCTATAACGCTCGATTTTAATTACATTTACACATTACCTCTTTAGCTTTCGTGATCGTTATAGACAGTGATCCGTGGAAAAGTATGATTAACCGATAAGCGAATTTCTTGACTATTTTAGGTCCAGCTACAATGGACGCAGGACATTTATTTATAATGTTAACCATTATGAAATTGGTACTAGGAGAACAGGAAGGTTTCATAGTCGGTGGTGCTTTCGTAAAAAATATAAAACAATTCCCTCACGTCGCATTTCTGGAGTTACTATCAAAGACAGCCGCTGAAGGTACTTTCGTCTGTGGATCATCTATATTGAATCAAGTGATATTAATTACTGCTGCGCACTGCTTGGATAACGTCAAGCAGGTAACAGCATTTGTGGGGAACATTAACAGAGACGAGGGAACGCCTTGTCGAGTTGAGAGTTTCGAGCAGCATCATAAATGGAATGTAGACGACGTCAAAAATGATATAGGTCTATGTAAGCTTTGGAAACCGCTGAAGTTCGGAGTAGCAGTCAAGAGAGTACTCTTGTTGAAGAATCCGCCGAAAACAAGAAATGCTGACCTAACTGGATGGGGTGCAGTCGAAGTAAGTGGTGCTTTCTGTATGCAGTGAAACCAGCTTACTGCCCCCTTGTTCTTAAAGGGGACCGAAGAATTTGGGTATCACACATGTGTATAAAGTATTTGAAGGGTAGTTGCTAGTATACTTGCTTTTTTTTCGAGCCGTACTTAATTTTAGTCTTAATTTTTTTTTATTAGACAAAACCTGCATATTGCAGATTTGATGATGGCTATATTGCGGACGAGCATTTATGCTTTTTTTACAGGTTGCTGTAGTTTAAATGAATAAAAAAAATGGTATCTAAACTATACCTCTAAAAGTGAGCCGAATACCGCTTACTTTATTAGAAAGGTAATGCATCTCGCGTATAGTTGCAGCATCCCAACTGGGGAAGCACAGTAACCTTTCAGAAAACTGAAGACACAATAACACCACGGTGAATGAACATTATTTTTAAATAAGTTGAATCATAGATTCATAGATTCACGCCTTTATTCCCAAGGGATATTCAAAAGGGATAGGCAGACGAGCACATGAAAGTTATGTTCCAGTGCCACTTTTAGCATAAATGTGGGTATAAAAGATTGACAAAATGTGATATCACAGCGATAAGTTGTGCTAGCCCATCGCCCACAACACACTGCAACCCTTAGTCGACTTTTCCACCCCACGGGAAGAAAGTGGGTGGTGAAATTTTAACCCGACACCACACGAGGAAATAAGTTGATTATACGCGATTATGTTCCGTTTAGTAAAAATAATGTGTGAGAATCGTGAAAGTTGAAATCAGTAGATCAGTTAATAACTATCTTCTCTCAATCATACAAAGAATTATTCACGTTGTGTTCTTTAAGTAGGCGTCGAAGTATCGCGTTTCAGGCGCGTTGAGTCGAGAGGTCTGTAATTAAATTTTATTCAAAATTGGAGGCCTAAGCCCGCAAAGCTTTTCTTTTGTTTTAATTCAATCCATTTCTGGCCCAATATCGAGGCATTCAACCATTAAAAAACTTGAAGCTTATTTTATTGCATGTTTGAGAAAAGCAAAATCAATTATTTGTTCTGCAAATAGGTTAACGCTTAACAAACTAAATTTAATCAAGACCGATAAAGTTAACGTTTAACAAACTAATTAAGTTTGTTAACCGTAAACTTCATCGGTCTAGACTGACTAGCGCAGTGAGTAACATGTCACTAAACGTAACAAAACAAAATTGCAAAATATTATGAAAAAATATTACTAATAAAATTTATAATACTAGTACGAAAGGGGATTGCCGGCCTCGTATCCCCATCTGGACTCACTGCTCTCGTCCGTCTATATCTACTTGGCAATCCCGATTTTCCCGGCCTCTGGAGTAATTTTCTATTTATCTAAGGAAACGGATTACACTGACACGGTGAAACTGAAGCACGCGGTACAGAAGCTGTGGAACCACAAACAGTGCAAGGGTGTGATATACGGTTTACCGAAAGGAACTATATGTGCCGGCGACACACGCGCTAGAAATTTTGCTTCCAAGTAAGGCGTCAGCTACACTGACACTAATATCACCACGATACATAATCATTCTACAGTCATGCCCATATCCGCCCCGGCTTCGCACGGATACTATACCATACATATAAACCTTCCTCTTGAATCACTCTATCTATTTTAAAAAATCACATCTAAATTCGTTGCGTAGTTTTAAAGATCTAAGCAAACACAGGGACAGAGAGCGGGAAGCAACTTTGTTTAATAGTATGTAGTGATGATAACACTTTGTCAGGGAATTAAGGTGGTTTTTTTTTTACTTTTGCAATCGAATAGTATTCAAAGCCAGCGAGATTTAATGAAATTAGGAGATCAATAATAAAAAGAATCAAGGCGTAATACTTTTGGTCCTCTACCATAACCCATAACATAGCCATTAATACCATTATACAATGAATCTAGATTTTACTACCCCGGCTATGGGTGCGTAACGATCGATATAAAAACTTTTGATATATATTCACTGGATGTAACGATTAAAGGATATAATGGACTTTTGGTATAAGAACATTTGATATATTCTCATGTAATATAATTATCAACAGATATAATGAACTTGTAATATAACAACTATTAATCTAACAGTCATAACGTATAACATACATGGTATATAACTTTGTTCGATATAAAACTCAGTTGGTATAATGTACTATTGGCATAATCTAATACTTTACTAATATTAATTCTTACCTATTTTACTCTAAGGCAGGTGTTGGTGTAGGTAAGACGACGAGTAACCACTGACACACAACAGTATAATACCTAGCCACTGATAAACTGGTAACACATAGTATATTTTCGTATAAGGATTATAAGAATATTAGGTAAGGGCAGCTATGGTAAGGAGTGCTACGGTAGCCTAGTGGTTCAGGCATGCGGCTGTCAAGCGGCGGTTCGAAAGCGTGGGTTCGAATCCCGGCTCGTACCAATGAGTTTTTCGGAACTTATGTACGGAATATTTACCGTTAGCTTTTCGGTGAAGGAAAACATCGTGAGGAAACCGGTCTAGTCCCAATAAGGTCTAGTTTTCCCTCTGGGTTGGAAGGTCAGATGGTAGTCGCTTTCGTAAAACTAGTGCCTATGCCAAATCTTGGGATTAGTTGTCAAAGCGGACCCCGGGCTCCTTTAGGGGCATTACCGGGAATAACGCTAGGAGGATGATGAGGTAAGGGCAGCTATAAAAAGGAGGGATGGGGGGACACAGCCCCCGCAGTAAAAAAAACGACAAATAATTGTAGCAATGGTATTATTTGTAGGTTAGGTTAGGGTTAGCTTGTGTCCTTTAGAGCGGAAATAGCCACCCCGCAAAGCGAGGTGACGTCGACACTCTGGCGGTTAGGTTTAGGTTATGTTATAATAATTAACGTGCGTGTGAAAAAAAAAAATCTAACAAAACATTATACCACTAATACTTATATCCAATATACATTAGATTCAGTAAACGTTATATCAAAAATGCATTATACTATTTGAACATTATACTCCATGTAATTATACTGATTGTTGTTATACCAAAAGTTTATTATGTCCCTTGAGTGATTATATCCAATGAAATTATATTAAATGTTGTTATATCCAGTTAAAATATATCAAAAGTTGTTATACCAATCATTACACACCCCCCGGCTATACTCACACTATAAATATTGACAGTGGATACAAAGAGCCAATTATAAGAACTCACAGGTAGTAATTATATTTTATGAATATTTAATGTAAACAGTTTAACTAATTGAAGGGATGTTTACAGAAACAACATAACTACAATAGTATCGATTTTACAGGAATCTTATCTTCCTGTAAAATCGATACTAATGTATATAAGAAATTTATAATATTAGTATGAAAAAGTATGGATAACTTTGTCACTTATGCTGTTTTTGTAAAATTATACGTCACGTCATAACGATGTGAGGTAATATTAAAATTATAATAAATACAAGGTAGTCAACTAATTAATAGTTTGTTGAAATTACAATCGGAACGATAGTTCAGAAAAAAAATGTGTAATTTCCGCCTTTTTTATTTTTTAAACATGCCATTTCAACAAGCCGTTCGAGCACCATGTTTAACCGCACTTACATGTATAGTACCACAGATTTTGTTTTTTTTATGTCGCAAGTATGCTTACAGAGTCTAGTGGTGGTTGGCAGTATGTAATTTTTCCTTTGTCAGTTTAATATTAGTAAGCAAATTAAAAAAGTTAGAGTAGCGGACAATAATGTTTCTAGTTAGGGTTTTCATCCATTACTTCTTGGCGTAAGGCCAAGAAGTAATGTAGGGAGCCATAAACAAGAAACTTCATGTCTTCATTTCGTGATATTAACTAACGCATACTTTTCAGAGCATGTTTGAGAAAAATAATGATTGTATTTACGGAAACTGCTTTGGTACCGTTTGTATTCCATCGAAATTATACATAAATGTACCTATAAGATAATGTAATTATTATCCTATGAGTGCTGTATTCCATTTCACAGATTTAAAGGGGTAAGTAATTTAAAAGGGTAATTTTGGGGAAACGGTAAGTATCAGGATCCTAACTAAATAATGTCTTTTGCACAATTGTAGTCCTGACCTCACAGAGGAACATAATCATACCAATAACTCTATTTCGTGAATTATTTCAGTTAAGTAGGTATGTTGTTTTTGTAAATACATACATACATACATACATACATTCACGCCTTTATTCCCAAAAGGGGTAGGCAGAGCACATGAAACGTATGTTCCAGCGCCACTTTTAGCATAAATGTGGGTATAAAATATCGACAAAATGTGATATTGCAGTGATAGGTTGCTAGCCTATAGCCCACAACACACTTCAACCCTGGTCCCTTAGTCGACTTTTACGACACCCACGGGAAGAAAGGGGGTGGTGAAATTATAACCGACACCACACGGGTTTTTTTCGGGTGTTTTTGTAAATATCCCTTTAATTACCTCTAGTACACTCATTTCTTCTCAATATTTTTCCTGGTTTATTCTCAGAAGATTATTTTAAATACCCTATCATATAAGTCAGCTTTTTTTCACCTTGCCAGCGCGGAAGGGCTTACTTTATCCAACTTTAATTAATGAGAGTTCATTATCATCATCATCAGTTCAGAAACGAATTGTGTTATGCTATATAAGTAGAAACTTTTTTATAAATTTTAACTGAATAAGAATTAGTCTTACTTAATTTACTAGCCTCGATTACTGTTCATTATCCCGAAGTGTTCCGAACGTACCATCTGCAGGTCGATCACGTAATGCATTGTGCGCGCGCGCGTCAGGTAGATCTAAATTCTTAATGTCACTTTTAGTATGGAAAAATGACAGTTGTGCTAACGTAGGTTCTAAACGTTACGTGATCAGTTGATCACCCCTCTGTATAGAGACGTGCTGTAGGACAAGGAGAGAAGCTGCGTTCTCCTCTGCAGGGGCGCTGCCGTGAACCGAAAACGAACTTCGTTCGTATTGCTCACTTTCTGTCGTTGCGCTTTATTTAGAATTTTACTGTTCATATATATATACTTATTAGTAATTTAGATGGTCCCAACGCAGGTTTGATGTACGTTTATGAAAAAAGGCATACGTGTCTACATCGCGATTAATCATCATTCATCACACTGCAATGGAATAAAATAAACTGCCGTTGTCCAGTAATCCCAATGGATGGGATCGGCAGTTCATTTTATAACTTAACACTCGCCCTGCTCTTTCTTAACAGGGTCATTGTCAGTCTAAAAGACGAAAATCGTCTGTTCTGTAGCCAATAGTTAAGAGGGAAAGTACGTTATTGACACAATTAAAGATTTGGTTTATAGGTTTCCTTTTTCCAAAATTTGCAATAAATTAAAATTTATAGGCACCTATAATTTTATTTTGACTTGTTGTATTGTCGATTTACTTCTTCGCAGAGGAGATTCCGGCAGCGGCCTCTTGGTAGAAAAGAAATTCATGGTCGGGCTGGTCTCCTTCAAGGATATCTCTGTCTCACGCAGCCTCGTAGTCTACACCGATGTCGTCCATTTCTACGACTGGATAGCGAAGACGTCGAAACATTTATGTTGCTCTGAACTGTGATATCTATTGGTTTTTGATATTTGAATTGGGCTGCAAAATACGATAAAGAAAACTCAGGACCGTCCGTCTTTTATTTACCCAAATTAAAGAGCCCACTATAGTCGCTACGGACACTCGTGTGTCTATTATCAACTTGCATATCGAGCGCGATTGCCGCTGTAAGCTGAAAATAAACGGGCGTAGCCTTGTCGTGCACGCCAGTAGTTCTGGTTGTTGAATAACCTTTTTAGGCAAAGCCAATCATTCCGTGTGCACAGCCTTCACAAGAGTTTATTAGAAGTATTAGTACTCGGCGGCACTCTGCTGTGCACCTGATGTGTGTGACGCTCATATCTAAATTAACCCTATCGTAATCATTCTAGACATTCATCCGTGGAAAAGTATGATTAATCGATAAGCAAATTACTTGACTACTTTACGTCAGGATACAATGGAAGTAGGACATTTCTTTGTAATTTTTAGCTTTATGAAATTAGTACTTGGAGAACAAGAAGGTTTCATAGTCGGTGGTGTTATGGTAAAAAATATAAAACAATTCCCTCACGTAGCGTTTCTGGAGTTACAAGCCAAGAAACCCGTCGACGGTATTTTCGTCTGTGGATCATCTATATTGAATCAAATTATACTGATTACTGCTGCGCACTGCTTGGAAAACATAAAGGGGGTAACAGCCTTTGTGGGAAACATTAACAGAGACGAGGGAACGCCTTTCCGAGTTAAACATTACGAACAGCATCAACAATGGGATCCAAATGGCGTCAAAAATGATATAGGTCTGTGTAGGCTAAGGAAACCGCTGAAGCTCGGGCTGGCAGTCAAGAGAGTAGTGTTGTTAATGAATCCGCCGAAAACAAGGAATGCCGACTTAGCTGGCTGGGGTGCAGTCGAAGTAAGTCATTCTTTCTTTATCTTGGTAAGCTTGTTACTGTCTCTCTGTTTGTAAAAGAAAACCAAAACCTCTGGATGCCAGTTGAATCCCTGTGTAACCCGAACTGAGCTAACTTGGATTGGGGCAGAAGTAGAAAAATGAGTGAAAAAAAATCTTGGCTCAGGCCAAGTTGGCTCAGTTTCGGTTGCATACGAGTCATTCCTTTAACGATGTGTATTTGTTCGAAGGGCAGTTGCAGGTCCTCGTGACTCTCCTTTTTGTCTTTTGAAAAGTACCTTATGTACAACATAATTAGTAGTAGCAGTAGGCAGAAAAGTAACTTGGTTACCTGCCTATATTTTAGCAGAGCAGTTTTGTGACCCGACCCGACGAATTAAAAAATGAGTTACCATTTAATTTCATGTTTGAGAAAGGCAATATACATATCTCCACCTGTCCATTTATATTTGACGGAAAATAGAGATTGCTTGCCAGCAATTTCCACTTTACCGGCCTTTGCAGTAATGTACTATTTCAATAGTAAACTAAGTATTTTATCTAAGGAAGTAGATTACACTGATACAACGGTGCTGAAGCACACAAAACAGAGGCTGTGGAACTATAAACAGTGCAAGAGATTGATATACGATTTACCCAAAGGAACTATATGTGGAGGACAACGTCGCGGCAGAAAAGACTTTGCTTCCAGGTAAGTAAGCTCGACTGCCAGTAACATCACCATTATCATTTCTTAAACAGACCCATATTGTAACCAAAATTGGCAGTGAATTTCCGTGTAGCGAGTTTGGACTTGCATTTGAATAGTGTTACAGCGGGAATGAGATCTCAGAAAGGGGAATCTAGGTAGAATCCTTCGAACCCGCTCTCAAATAAATATTAGACCTAGAAAGCCGCACTGTGACTATTTTTTCTTAAAAATGATATAGGAAATATTTTATGGGATAAGGTTTATTTTCGGCCGTCCTTTTTTTGCACAGGGTTTTGTAAGAGTCGTGTTGTTATTTGTTAATTGTGTAATACGGCATAGGAAAATAAAATTGCAATTCCCATCGAGAACGGAAACCTTTTTTTAAAGTTTTTTTTCTTTTTTTTAGGGTTCCGTAGCCAAATGGCCAAAAACAGAACCCTTATGGATTCATCATGTATGTCTGTCTGTCTGTCTGTCTATCTGTCTATCTGTCTGTCGGTCCGTGTGTCACAGACATTTTAATCGAAAACTATAAGGTGTATTTGAATAAATTTTTTTTAGGATAGATGTATTTTGTTAGCCGCTACATAGTTTTGTATTTAAATTACTAAAACATTTTTTTTAAGGGTGCACTTCATACATAAAACTGAAAGTCAAAAAAAAATTCATTGCAAGCCCACGTTGTGGCACATCAATCGATAGGCCTTTCAAAATAAATATAAGGTTCCCCAGCAATTTTTTGATTAAGTGAATAGAGTCGGAAATAATCGCCCCGAAAGTCACTAAAACTGTCCCCCCCCCCTCTAATTTTTGAACCGTGTATTTAAAAAATATGAAAAAAAAAACATGGACATAGTGATTATTAAATTCTTTCATCGAATATTGTTTTGAACAAGATCGGTTCAAAGGTTTTCGAGATATTTCTAAAAAAACTGTCTTCCTTAAAGAAAAGGACTTAAGTGCCATACGATTTCAGTAACGATACGAACGACCTTTTTAATAGGCATGAAACCCTTGTTGTGCGTGGTCCGACACGCACTTGCCCGTTTTTATGTAATTGGGTCAGCCATTTATTTGTGGCTTGGCGTTGACTTTTAGGACATGGTATATGGATAGCTAACAATCCTGACATAGCCAAACGAATGAAATATAATAGAATAGAAAAACTTTATTGTTTAACCGTGTTACATAAAATAAATTTCACTAATGTAATGTAGGTAAGTTCTTAACAGCGAATCATTTTTTTGGAAAAACCTGAACATAAATGAACTGACGATAGTCAGGCATCGTAAATTCTGTAGCATTTTCGGTGCAGCATGAGAGAAAATGGTTAATTAAGATTAATTTTAATGTCATTAACGCTAATTGAAATTGAAATATTCCAATTCCATTAACGCTGCACGGAAAATGCTACAAAATGTACGATGTCAGATGATTATAATTGTACTCCCGCAGAGGAGATTCTGGCAGCGGCCTCCTAATTAGAAACCACATAATGGTGGGGCTGGTCTCCTACAAGGACGTCTCGGTCTCCCAGAGCCTCGTGGTCTACACTGACACCGCCCATCACTACCAGTGGATAATGAAGACGTCGAAACGTTTATGTTGCAATAAAAAGCTTTAAAATATTTAAAAAAAGAATTCTGTTATTATTTACCAATTAATGGAGCCTGTTCAATAAACGCTGAGAAATGCGAGCCACTTGTTAAGATGTTGTAAGTATCGTGCCTGTGCGATTGTTACTGTGGTAGTCTCGATCTTTATTGTTATACAGCGTGTGGCCTGGAACAGGAGAATATAATTAAAAGGACACTTCCTTAGAGCATCTGTAACCCCTAGTTTTCCATTTTTTTTTTAATCGGAGAAATGTCGATCTAAAGTTATGACCTCCAAGTAATGTATCTTGGCACCACGAATACTGTATCATAGGAGTAATGTATCATAGCACAGCTGTCAATGCAGATTTAGAGGTTAAATCATGTAATGAGTCATAATAGTTTTTGCATTTTTGTTTTTAAAATATATTTCTGTTTAAAAAAAAATGTTATCCATATTTTTGTGTTTTGAAAATAAAAAGAAGATATCACTTGTGTCACCCCAGAAGAGTAAAAACTACATGTAAACTTACTTTATAGAAATAAACATTAAAAATAACAATTAAAAGCACCTGGAAGTAAGTGCTCATAAGCTCAATAATCTACCGTTTAATTTTTAGCTCTTAAACCAGGTCACACCCTGTATATAGAAGTCATGTTTGGGTGTTTTAGTACATTATTGGATACGGTAGGTCCTAACGCTCGTTCGAAAACTTACGTAGGTAATTACTAATTACCTCTCTGAGTGCTAAACGGCATATCCGCCTGAATCTCACTGGTGCGGCCTGGGCGCCGGTGGCGTTCAATATTAAATTTGACAGCCAATGACAAGTTCACCGTGATTACCATTGACCGCCGCGCTAGTCTGAGATATGCGTAAAGCCTCTCACAGACTAGTCCCGGCCGCAGCCCTCGCACCTAGCAGTTTTTATACCTACTGAAAAGCTCTTTAAACAACACCGCACAAAAAAAACTCAATTTATACGCAGTCTTTTTACTTCACGGTAAGTATCTTAAATATCAATTATAAATTCCGTTACAAGTCGTTAATGCGGCCGAAACGAGACAGATCAATTAAATTTGGAATAAAAATAATTTACTCAATTACCTTCAATGGCTGACACACGCGAAGAGCTTCCAGCCCGTGTGAAATTCGCATTTACATTTTAAACGACCGAGTGAATAGGTGTGCATTAGCCTTTTCATATTTGTAAAGTTTTGCCGCCATTCAACAAGTCAAAGAGGTGAAGATAGAATTAAATAACTTCAGGCCCAGTATCATGGTCAGCCTTATATCACGCGATAAGTATATTAAAGTAGTCAACTGTAGATGTGATCCCATACATAAAGTAGAATGTGTAACTTATTTAGGCGTAAAGATTGATACTAGCTTATCTTGGTCTCCGCACATTGATTATGTATGCGAAAAACTAAGACTGTTACTAAGTAAATTTTACCATCTAAGTTATAATATAAGATTCCTCTCGGTACCTCAAAATGTTTGTACTTCGCGCTGGTAGATTCTTTGCTGGGCTATGCCCTCGACTGCTATGACCTGACATTTAAAACTTACTTAGACAAACTAGAATCCCTTCAGTTAAGATTTTTGAAACTACTTGTACCCAAAAAAGTAAAAAACTCTGGTAAAAACGACTATAGAAAACTTTATAAAATTGGTAAAATCCTTCCTGTATCCTTAAAACATAAAAATACCTTTTGGCCACTAACAATCATAGCAGTCGGGAGCAAACCCTGCAAAGAACTACTCATCTTCACAGCACTAGGTTGGTGTCGGTGATTTTATAACTACTATGGAAATAGAACATTAGAAAAACGTTTGCCATATATCTATAACAACTTGCCTGAAAACATCAGACTTGAACAAAATGCTTATTAAAATTAAAAAAAAACACTTTCTTAGAATACTTACCCTAAATATTTATTCATACCTACATAAAAATACCATTAGATATATATTACATACATACATACATTCACACCTTTTTTCCTAAAAGGGGTAGGCAGAGCACATGAAACGTATCTTCCAGCGCGACTTTTGGCATAAATGTGGGTATAAAAGATCGACTAAATGAGTTATATATATTACCAAAGCATATACATATTGCTACTGTAGAATTATGTTTAAGTCGAACTATTAACTACTATTGTAAAATTAGAGTTTTGCAAGACTTTAAGTAGTTAGTGTTTTTGTAGATTTTAATAGAAACAAATAAATAATAAATAATAATAAGTGACCAGATAGTGTTCGTCACTGGCCGACACCGTTCGATAGAAATGGACTGAAGCTCTATCTTGTCACTTATCGCGTGATAAGGCTGACTATGATACGGGGCCTTGTAACGTGTAGTTTCATTACAACAGGCCTTTTATGATTAAGTGGCCATAATAGTGGATGATGTTCAGTCAGCAGCAGATGTAGCTACGCAAAATAACACCCTCAAAATGATCTAGACATTCCTTTATACTCATGACATTAGAGTCCTGGGGCCGTAGACAAGGTTACAATCGACAAGCGCTAACGCCAATAGAAAACGAAAAAAATGTATGGAAATGACAGATGTCAACGAAAAGTGTTTCGTTGGCATCTGTCATTCCCATACGTTTTATTATTTTCTATTGGCGTTAGCGCTTGTCGATAGTAACCTTGTCTACGGCCCCTTTTTAGCTGAGCTTGAGTACTTCGCCCGCAGTAAGTATATATACGTAATAATAGGTATACAATGTTTCAATATTTATGTGCTGAGATAGTTTGTACGGCCTTACTGTGGCGAAGGCGGTTGTTTTTCGAGTGTGTTTATGTACACCTCTTCGGCACGCACTGTAGTTAAAAAAAATGTAAATGTCTTGTAATTTTATTTTATTATATTAAAATGCGTCGTTAGACTCGTCTTAGTCATGTCATGGTAGTGACGGTTTAAGATGAAATCTTAAAACCGTCATCCCGATTGAAATTACGATGTTTTCTGATTTCAACGGCTTCACGTATTTTTCTGATACGTGTCGGTAGCACGGCTTCCAACCAAATCAAGGTCACTCCATACTAGATTTTTCTACAAATGCCATATCGGCCCGTGTAGCGTCTCCTTAAGTTATGCTCGTGACAGCTCGTGACGTAAGCATCTTAAAAATGGCGGACTGTCAGTGTATTGCCACTGTGTGAAAGTAAATTACCCGGGGTATTACTTCGCTCACGTGCTTTCAATCAGTATTTACGTTGAATCTGTATGTGGAAGCGTAGCTCCCTAACGGATGAACCGATTTGGATGCAGGTATTTTTGTTTCATAGTTAATTTTATCCCGAGTGTTCTTAGCCATGTTTCATCAAAATCTGTGCAGCCGTTTTTGAGATATTGGACTTTGAAATAAAAATGTCGGGGGTTGTACAACTTTTCTAAGTTGTAGTTATTCTACCATGGGTACATTCGAGTTCATAAATATATACCTACACGTTCCCAAAGGTTCAAAATATCTGAACATGTTAATGCTCTTAATAATAAAACACGACACCTATTTTTGATCATTTGTCCGTGCACATATTGGAGAACGCGACTAACCACACACTACATGAAGAATTGCCTTCACCACGCTCTTGTCGGACGTCCCGCCTATCCTCCGACAGAATCATTGTCAATTTGCTAATCATTCATTCTATATGCTTCGTGGAATATGTTAAATATCACGCTCAAATAACCAACAAATTGTGTTAAAACGCATTAGCAATAATGTCCTCTTAACTTTTTACCTATTAATCGTTATCTCAAGTCTAATAGAGCGTACCGTGACAGGGACGTAATAAAGGTAAATTAAGTGCTAGTAAAAACATAATTACATCATGTACAAGAATTACCGTTTGTGGCTACTTGCTTGGCAATTTTACTGAGACCCAAGGAGCTGAGGGTAATGTTCGAGTTATGCTCATAGTTAGTTCATCGGTTCGGATGACGTCGACCCAAGCCATTACGGACACTCAGGTATTCCTGTCAGCAGCTAGTACCTACTTATCTATACTTCTATTCTAATGTTCTAAAGAGGGAAAGTCTCTGAGATTGTAACTTTGTGAGTTTGTATGGTATGTATACAAACAAACAAACATACAAACTCACAAAGCTACCTGAATCTGTGTATTACTTCATCTGTACAAGCATTATGTCATGTCTATCATCTTTTACGTCACACCTGGCCATAATGCGAGTTTTACTGCACGCTGCGCGTACGGGAAAACTCGCATTGTGGCCAGGTGAAGACGTAAAATTTTGTACTCAACACGGGCGGTAATTCGTAAAGCCCCAGAGCGCATATTTATGGCCCTCACCTTCGGTTCGGGCCACAAACACCTGCGATCTGGGGCATTCACGAATTCACCGCCCTAGTTACGTAATGTACTATTACTACCCAACACTTAAAATAAGAAAAGTTTGTCCCTGAGAAAGTCTTTATGACACATAAGAATGAATTCCATCCGGCCTATGGAGAAGGTTTCTAGGTAGGCACAAGCCATGATTATTTCGCGACTAAATCGATGTCAAGCAAGAAATTCTAATAATAAAGAGGTAAGTAATCTACAATTTCTATGTAGTTTAATTTTGTATGTAAGGGGTAATCTCAGAGACTATTCATTCGACTTTAAAAAATCTTTTATGTGGCTCTATCTAGTTTCCTTGCGGAGCCGCGCAGATGGTACAAAAAACATCTACTTCAGTTAAAAATACTTCTACTAGGCAGACGTTCCAGAGGTCTTTGTTAAGTTGTCGCAGTATAATGAAACGTTAGTTAGCCCAGTGAATTACAAGGTGGGTAATGTGGATCGAATCCGGACAAGCGTTAGGTGGGGCCGTAAATATGGCCGCCTCATTACGGGGCTAACGAGCGCTGCGCGCGCGCCGGTGCACAGCCGGGTGCGCGTAACACCGAACGCGAACGGTAATCGTGAAAGTATTTAAAAAGAACACGTTTTCCTAGTTTTCTACATAAACATTTTTTCAATATTTTTTCCCGTTTAGTCTATAATTTTCAGTGAAACGCGTAAAAATCAAAATTAAGGAGTTTTTTAAAAAGTTGGTTACTTAAATGTAACGCTTTGTCTGAAATCAAACTGTCGTCAAAAAGTTACGGTTTAAAAAAATACTTTATCGCAAATTACGATTATGGCTTATGACAAACACTACAGAGCAAATTAAATTATAGATCTCGAAGGTGTTCGTTACCTATTCGCTACCTTTTGCCCGATTGACCCCCAGGATTCCTAATATGGACGACAGGGAATATTCTAGTCCCTGGTGCTATGCGAATGTGTCATAATTTTACATAATAGTTTACCTGATAATATTAAAGTACCCATTTAATCATTACTTTCCACTAATTTTAAGCGAAATTTAAGTAATTATTTAATAGAGAATTGTTTTTATAACGTTAAGGAATTTACCGGAAAAATGAACAGCATGGGCATTAAAAAAAACATTAACGTAAGTTTGATTGAGTAATTGCATGCGCGTGCTACGATTTATAATATTTGCATGTCGTTTAATTCCGATAGAATACTGTACCACTATTCACAAGAACACCCTGTAACTAGAAATAGGTAAGTATTCTTGCAAATAAACATATTCAGATTCAGCACACACAAGTAACACAAACGAACTGTAAACGTAACTAAACGAGGTCCAAGTACGTATTGATAATCATCATAATCCTAATCATTTATTACCCATTCATGATATAATTATAACTGGGAGAGTACCATTCATCGGATCGATATGCTATGAATACCTACAGCGTATTTAAGAATTGATTCCCAAGGTGACTCGAACGGCTAAACACCGACACTTTGCAAAAAATGCGTGTGTGTATTAGTGGCATGTGTACAACTTACTTTTTTAATGTTGTAAGTACTACAGTTTATTTCTATCTCAGTGCAGCATCAAGTCCATATCACCAAACACATTTTTCGGTAACGCCTCGGTGTGAGCGGCTGTCTACGAAGCACCCTGTTCGGGAGCAGAATACACAAGCAATTGTAGGCGTTAGGCCGGGCAGCCCCCACACTCCTCCCAGTAAGCGTAGCTGTGGTACACCAGAGAATGTGGAGGCTATACAGAAAAGCATCAACGCTGGGTCCATTGGTAACTCTTCAGAATCTGGAATTATTGGGCCTTAACGGTGTACTCTAAAGGACTGCCACAACTGGACTCGCATTTATCCTTTAAGTTGGCAACACAGCCAGACCTATGCATTTCGACGGATATTCTTGGACTAGCAAGCGTCCACAGGATAGCGCATCTTTCTATCAGGTAGGAACAACAATTTGGCTCACAGGTTTTCTACACGAAACACCTACCGTGCTAATAAAAACCAACTTTTTTTTACTGGACAGCTTAGTACAAATACCGAACGCGCTAATGCACCTCACCTGTCAATCCTAATGAAACTACCTAGATCTCTGCTTATGCTTAGTAACTACGAATCGAGGCGTTAATATACTTAGATACATATTGGTGGGTGAACGTTGAGGTGTGCTTAAAAAAGTTACAGAATAGCGGGGTAAAAGTCCAAGGCTGTTTTTTGCATCCATTGGTGGTGGAGGTGACGAGTGTTTTTCGTCAAAAACCGTAGCATGTTCTCTAAATTATGTAAATAAATACGTGAACCTAGGCCAGACCATTACTCAGACTTGATCGTGATGAAGTCTCCGATTTATTAGAGTAAGTAGTTTATGATGAAAGTTGAAACTTAAACTCTAACTGGCTAAGTGAATAATGTCCTATTCAAAATTACTTAAGTTCGCTTTATTTGAGATCAAGTTTTCTTTTCTAAAATAAAGAAAAATAATATCTGTAAGTATGCAGAGATTGGTAAAAAAGATCCCATAAAAAGCGTTCCATGTAAAAAATATGCCAAGTCTCGAAACTCTTTCACCGTAAAAAGTTACTTAAACAATAATTCTCAAACGACTGGTTTGAATTTAATGTAATTTGGAAATGTAATGTAATGCCCTTCGCATCAGCATTGGCTCAGAGAGGAAATGCCGCCAACATCCTCGGTATAATGTCTCGAGGGCCTTTTTTAGATTTAGCTTAGTTTTAATTTAATTTAGTTAATGTTAGTTATCATCTCGTACATACTTTAAAAAATAAATATTTTTATGCCCTCTTGGTCTCTGAAAATGAAGGCTTCTAGGTTTTTCCACAACGAGAAAACGATGACACGTCCGCGCCTTTTTTTGCTCTTCTGCTCGACTTGGCGTAGGCACTTCAATGCCCCTAGATGTGGTGTCACCTGACTCAATTCGTCGGTTGCTCACATGAATCGCCCACGATCACGCCATTAACTCCAATTTGAGTTGCGTCATTGCCTCCTCAAATTGAGTTCATCTTGCTGGACATCATTGTCGATGGCAATAAATAATGTCATTACTCATTAGGCAGTAAATACGCCCAAATATATGATACCGCGTCCTGAAGGCGCCCAATGAGGTTTTTTTTATACAACGACGGTGGCAAACAAGCGTACGGGCCACCGATTGATAAGCAGACACAGCAGCCTATAGACGCATGCAACTCCAAAGGAAGTAACATGGGCGTTGCCGACCCTTGATATGTTTGAGGATTCGCCGTGTTGACAGCTGAAGGAACAAATGCCCTCGCTCTCAACACAACGCATCCTCGGGAGCTCTGGCGACCTTGCCCACCTCCAGGAACACAACACTACTACAGAGTAAGTAGTTGTGTTATTAAGTTATTATGGCATTGGTCTTCTGCAAGGCGGAGGTACTTCCCCAGTTGGGCTGCTCCACATTCGAGCGGGATGACATTTCGCTGTGTCCTGCCTCACCGAGGTCACTCAGGTCTTGGTGTCTATCATTTTATCGAAACGCATAACGTCGATTTTATTTCGCCGAAAACTATTCCACGAATTGCATTACGTTGTTTTTCCTAATCACATAATCATCAATTCATTGTTTTTTATGTAATCGAACAACTTTTCATCGTTAATCGTTTCGAATTTGTCTCAAATCGGAGCGTAACGATTCATCGAATTTACTTTTCATAGAATAGTCAACTGACTACACACACAAACTTGGTACGTTCCATATATTTTTGCCTAAGTTATTAAAAAAACGGTTCTGAGGTTAATAATAAAAAAGCGGCTGCCCTATGACCTTCCAACCCAGGGGGTAAAAGCAGACCTTTTTGGAATTAGAACGATTTCCTCACGATGCTTTCCCTCGCCGAAAAGCTAAAGGTAAATATTCCGTACGTAAGTTCCGAAAAACGAACCGGTACGAGCCGGGATTCGAACCCCCGACCGCTTTTGACAGCCGCACACCTGAACCACTAGGCTAACCGTAGCTTCTGACACTAAACCTATTGCCTAGAAAATATACCTGTTCTCAAAACATTTGAATGCGTTAATAATAATTACAATTTAAGCTCCACGCACGTCTCCCAAAGGTCCGGGACATGTCTTTCCTGTGAGCGGTAAAGACACAAGACAGACAGACAGAAGACATTTTTTATTTCGGATTAAATCCATATTTGGTTAATTAGGGTTCCGTAGTCGACTAGGAACCCTTATAGTTTCGCCATGTCTGTCCGTCCGTCCGCGGATAATCTCAGTAACCATTAGCAGTAGAAAGCTGAAATTTGGCACTAATGTGTAGGTATATCTGTCGCAGTGAAATGGCCAAAACAGAGATTTGATCAAATCTCTAAGGGATTTGATCAAATCACGCAGGATGTTAAAATGGCCAATTCATTTTATCATTTACCTAATACAAATCAGTAATTTGATCAAATCTCTGAATCTGTTTAGTGAAATGACGAAATCGGACAAACAAGGCAACTCGTTTTTTCATTTCACTAGATTTGTTTAGTGATTTGATAAATCCCTGAAACGCGTCAGTGAATTGACGAAACTAACTCGCAGATATTGGCTCCTAAATCATTAGTAATTTAAACGGTTCTGGGACTTAGACTCGGATGGCGGATAGGTTAGAAGATGGTGGCGGGAGCTCTGCTCCTGCCACCGTCTTCGTGGTTATTTTTTTTATAAAAGAGCGGAAAAATCTTTATCGCGTTAGTTTCGTCAACTCACTGACGCGTTTCAGGGATTTTATCAAATCACTAAACAAGTCTAGTGTAATGAAAAAACGAGTTGCCTTTTTGTCCGATTTCGTCATTTCACTAAACAGATTCAGAGATTTGATCAAATTACTGATTTGTATTAGGTAAATGATAAAATGAATTGGCCATTTTAACATCCTGCGTGATTTGATCAAATCCCTTAGAGATTTGATCAAATCTCTGTTTTGACCATTTCCCTGCAACATATCAATCACGCCGACAAAGAGGTAAAATAAAAAGTGGAAAAAAATGTTTTATTAGGGTACCTCCCCTATAAGTAAAGTGGGGAGTGATTTTTTTTTCATTTCAACCCTAACGTGTTATATATTGTCGGATAGCTATTTAAAAATGAATAGGGATTTACTACAATCATTTCTTGATAATGTTAATATATTCGGAGATAATCGCTCCAGAAGTAAATATAAATGTGCCCCCCCCCCCTCTAACTTTTGAACCAGATACATTTTAAAAATATGAAAAAAATCTCAAAGTGGAACTTTATAAAAACTTTCTAGGAAAAATATTTTGAACTTGATAGATTGAACAGATTTTGAAAAAAAACACAAAATAATTTCTGAACTAAGTTTGTGATTTAACCGTATAAGCAGGGGATTATTGTACCTGTAATTTCTACAAAATCACAATGAAATGACGTGCTTTCAAAACGGTGAAAAATCGGTTCACGCAATAAATAATTATCCCATAAAAATCATCTTCCATACTTTAAGCTCGCGCGCAATAGTTTGACTTAATTTGCTGATAGATGTCGCTGTACGCGGAACGCTCATATTGTACATGGCGTGGCGGTGTTAAGATTTTTCCTGATTTAATGGGGTCGGAGCAGGTGCGCCCATACATTTGGTCGAAAATTTGTCGTGCTCGAATTGTCTCAATTGTCTTTGGTCGTTCGTTGTCTAACAATAAAATTGTTTGCTAAGTAATGCTTGTTTAACGCTTTGTGTCCCCAACACTTACTGTGATGGACGGAAAACTACGGAACCCTATACTGAGCGTGGCCCGACACGCTCTTCGCCGGTTTTTACATGAGATAATTTTGCTACTGATTGTGTCTGGGATAAACTGGTTAGGTTATCAGAAAAACATATTTTTAACAGATTTTAAACTAGTTGCGAAGAGAGGAAAGCTGGATACGCTGATACCGCTCATACAAGCGACGACACTGTAATCAAATGGATGTGCAGCGAAGGGTTTGAAAAATTCCATTGGGTAAGGACTATGAAAACTTAAACGGATTGCATTTCGCATTTTAATTTTAGCTACTGCCTAAGTAGGTATTTGTCTATAGGCAATGAAACTTGACGATCGTTTAGGCTAGTGGATAGTGACGCTGCCTGCGAAGCTGAAAGTCCTGGGTTCGATTTCTGGTAAGGTCAAATATTTGTGTGATGAGCATGAATATTTATTTCTGAGTCTTGGATGTTTTCTGTGTATTTATAAGTATTTATATCTATTAAATATATCGTCATCTAGTACACCAACCCATAAAACTAGATATTGTGTAAGATTGTCCTCTAATATTTCTTTACTTATTAGCGTTTATATCTTAATAGCTCCATACGAACTTTCACCCTCCATTTCACCCCCTTAGAGGGTGATATCCGGGATAAAAACTATCCTATGTTCTTCCTCGGGACTCAAACTATCTCTATACTAAATTTCATCCAAATCGGTTCAGCGGTTTAAGCGTGAAGAGGTAACAGACAGACAGACAGACAGAGAGACACACTTTCGCATTAATAATATTAGTATGGATGGATATAGTAATATAGTATATATATTATGGATTATTTGATGGTACTACTAGACTAGAGCATGGCAAATGAAGACATTTTACATAGAAACCCGTCAAGGAGTCACCAAAACTACGTAAATTATAAATATTTCGAACTGGCCACTTACAACGTTACGAAACGTTCCGATTTCAAACCTATTTTATTTATAAGCAGCTTCTTCGGACTACCACGGCTCGCTGGGCAGTCGCGCTTCGCGGAGCGTGGCAGCAAACAGGTGCAATACCAACTTACAGGCCAACCTGCGCGAGCTGGGGAATACCATCTTTATTCTCAAACACATAAGACCTTGGCTGCAGTAGTGAAATAGGTAGTCATCCTTAATTGCCTGGAATATTAATTTGACCGCTCCCGGAAGCGTGTCCTTAAGGATTGTTTTGTGGGCGGCTGGCGAGCTTCAATTGTTTTATGTGATTATGTGGTTAATAAACGTCGCTGACTAGGAGTTTACTGTGACCACTGCAACTATAACATCTGCTTGGATACTGTAATTAATGTTTATTTTTTTAAATTTAACAATTGAAAAGGTCTATGCATCAGTACCTACCTATTCTCGTTAAAATCAAATTGGATCGGTAACTATCATAGAGGCTGAACTAAGAGAAATGACTTCTACTGCTGAACATCGGCCTCTCATTTCCTCCTCAAATCCTCCCTATGTGAATCCCTTGAAATTACATGCATCGGTAACATTAAAAAATTTAAAAGCAGGCTGTTATTCGAATGCATATTTTATCAACAACCGATCTGCAAAATTGCGAGCGGTTGGGCAACACCCCATCACTATCTCGTAGACAATAATATTCGTCACGTCACAAAGTAATGGAGTAATTTTAACTAGATCTACAAGTTTTATAATCATGTTAAATAACTCCAACACAATCTAAGCTCATCATTATCACAATCTATTACTGATTCTGGGCACGCTCTTTGTTTAATATACAAATACAACGACCCGACCGCCAGCAAGCTCTTAAATCGTCATCAGACGATATTGTTAACTCTGGGCCCTTAACTATCACCGATTTCTATGGCAAGTGAGTAATAGGTGATATTTCAGACCAATTATTAAGCCCTAGCAGTATTTTACGCCTTAATATCTCATAGGAGCTTGTGGCGTCGCAATTTGTCTAACGGGCCGGCAGTAACGGCATTCGAATTTTGAATTTAAATTGCGGTTGTAATTATGCGAGATCCTCAATTGTTTCGTTTTGGCCGAGGAGTTGCAGTTTCTCTCTGGCTGGTAGCTTTCTCTGACACTAAACTCTGTCGGTCTCTCGTCTGTACCTAAACGTCATATAATTAAGTCCAGTCATTTACAGTGTACCTACGAGATTTGGGACTGGGACTGGTCTTTGGACAGTTCCAATATGATGTAAAGAGTGATGTGGCTAGAGTAAATCGATTGTCATAATATCCGATTACGATTGATGATGGCTAATAAAAGGAATCGATTGATTACTGTGTAATATTTATTTTTAGGAAATCAAATAGAGAGCCTATACACTGTCGTCTGCTAACACAAGTGTCCTGTAAGTAAAGGGAGAGACTGATAGTGCGAGAAAAATTGAGAGAGCTCGCGCGCCGTGCAGAAATCAATGCCATATTTTCAAAGGCAACATTTTGCACAATCAAATATGTCGGTTTCGATCGATGTGATTTTATTTCGTATTATCGTAACAGTAATTAAATAATACATTGTTATTTTCCTATTCACAATTATTTGATTCATATCGATTTATTTCTAAATTGTCAGACTCCAAACGATTAAAGCAGTATATCACTATCACTATTTGAAAATAAAAAGTCGTAGGACGCAATGGTTTGCATACCGAGTTTTCAATGCTAATTTCTATACAAATAAGCCGTAAAAAAATATGAAAATAATTTTATAAGTGCTAAAAAGAGCGTGCATGGAGATTGAACTTTGTTTTGTAACTCGGAAGCGATTGAAACTTTTTTTATTATTTCGATGAGCAGTGCCAATTTACGTTATATGGGTGTCGCGATGTGTCAAAAGACCAGCTCCAAATCTCGAACACTGTAGTATGGAAAAAAAATCTAATATGGAAATAATTTATAATACTTAGCAGATTTTTTCTGTGCTTTCATCATTCAAATAATTACCTAGATACAAAATCCAATAAAATATGAGAAACAAATAAAAAAACTTAATTAGTTCCAACTGTTAGTGTTTGTTTCACATATTTGCTCTATTATATTTATGATAAATTATACAAAGAGAAATTAATGCTTCATTTAACTTACATCCGGGTGGAAAGTTGGTAGGATTCTAGTTTTTTTTCTGGAGAAAAATATGAGGACTTGATGAGAATGACGAGTGTAATTGACGTCTTGAAGTGTCTTGGTGTGACAAGGTTCGGATAGGTATTAGGTACTGTATTTGTCTATTTGTATAGTATACTCCGTGTACAATGTAGTAGCAGACCTAACATAGTGTGTTTTTTTTTGTTTCAATCCTCTTCATGTTCGTCGTTTAGCTGGTTTAGCGTAATCTAGAAATACATAGTTAAAGTAACCTTTAAATCCGGAACATATTTTTTATGCACAATTTTAGTGCCTGATAAAATTGTGCATGAAAATATGAAGTTTTCCTTCTTCACAAATGGCGAATCTTAATAAGTATTAAGACCTCGACAAGTGTCGAGTGTCGAGGACTTTCAGCTAGGAGAAATAGGTGTTGGATAAAAATTTAATAATTAATACACTTACGCTAAACCGGTCTAATACCAATAAGGTTTAGTTTTCCCTTTGGGTTGGAAGGTAAGATGGCAGTCGCTTTTGTAAAACTAGTGCCTATGCCAAATCTTGGGATTATAGGTGTCGAAGTTACGTTACATTAAGAAAAATAATTTTACTTAATTACAGCTAATCTTTTTAATTAAATTAATTTCATCATATCAGCCGAAAGACGTCCACTGCTGGACATAGGCCTCCCCCAAAGAGTGCCAAAGCGACCGGTTCTGCGCCACCCGCATCCAGTTCACTCCCGCAACCTTTACCAGGTCATCAGTCCACCTTGTGGGGGGGCCTACCTACGCCGCAAATTAATTTGATGACCTTGAATATTTACGCCATTATTTTTTTAGCAATGGCTATTTGTAAGTTTAATAACTATGACGTAGCTAGGCGCACCTGAGGAGTGATTGAAACATACAACCTAAGTGAGAACCTCCTCCTTTTTCTGAGGTCTATTAAAAAAATATAGCTCATTTGAAAGAGGATCGCTCCAAATCCTACTAATATTGTAAATGCGAAAGTTTGGATGTTTAGACGTTTGTTAAATCAATCACGCTTAAACAGCTCAACCGATTTGGATGAAATTTTGATCGAAAATATTTTATAGCCTGGATTAAAATATTGGATAGTTCTTATCCCGGGTCAAAGCAGACGAAGTCGCGGGCGCAAGCTTGGTTTCTCTTTAGTAAGAGAGTGCTTGTTAGGTAGGTAGTTACACACAGCTACTGTTGTTATTTCTATGGGCTCCAAGTTTAGTAGATTTTGTGTTTCAAGGGACCAAAAGGATATATGTATGACGAAATCGGTTTATTAAATATCCTGATATTCTTTACGCCACAGATTCTACACTATAATTCTGATCGTAGCGAGGGATTCTAAGGTTGAACCTTGAGCGTTACGAGGGATTCAAGTGTTCACGCCCAAGATGAGAATGATTTTGCAATCGTGTGGAACACACTGCTTTTCACACGTTCTATGGGGAAAAGTGACCCCTCATAAGAACTTTTCTGAATAGCAGGATGAGGGACGAAAAATAGAACTTTGACCCCTTATTTGAGGGCAACGATGAACTATTCTGAATAGCAAAAATGAATGGTGTGAAAAAAAAAGAACAATAAAAACCAGTTACGTCAATACGATTCATTTATTCCTCTTCCTATTTTCTATTTCAGGCAGAAGAAGGTAGGTACAATTAAATAAAAAAGTGATTTCTAGGTAAGTCTCGGTAGCATTAATCATTGTTAATTGCGAGCATGCGCTCATAAGACCACAGTTATTATTTTATGAGTGCCCACGGAATTGTTATGTTTAATCACAGGAAAGTTCCTGCTTCTTCAACGCTCCCATCGTAAGTACGATTGCCGCCAATATTTGAACCAATGTTGGTTGAGGCCGCGTTTATACTCAACCGGGGCGTTTGGCGTCGCGACGCCGGCGTTGGAACTGTTGGAAGGCGTACAAACTCGCTGGTCGCTTGTTGAACGAGCGAGCGAAGCGAACGAAGTCTTCCGTTTCAGCTGGGGCCAAAATTCATTCGTGTGTGCGGATGTACCTACAGACGTCCGGCTGTTATCTTCTAAAAGTCGCATTTATAAACCGATTCTCGTGAAATTTTGGGAGCAGGTTCAATGATAGTTTCTTTCGGCCCGCCGCGGGCCCGAGCTACTGTGCGATAGAGACGCCACGCTACTGTGCGAAAGAGATAGAGATACCGCCCGACCCGCGCCGCGCACGACCCGCGTTCGATGTGTGGAGGCCTTAAAGACAGGCTCGCGAGTTCTACGCTCACAGTGAGTATTTAATTAATGTACAGTCAGCACCATATTGACGAGGCATTAGAAACGTGTTCTAATATTTGTGACCACTTTGGCCTCCCCGATTTATCTGATGGCTGAAGTGAAATAAACTTTACGGAAAATATAGAAAATTGACGGGTAAATTATTCCAGATTTAAAAGAAGCTGCAAGCTTAGTTATTGATTATTTGTTAAGTGTAATTTGCAAAGCCAAAAGACAGATATCGAAAGGCGTACGACAATTTCTTGAAGTGGCGAGAAGAAATGCATGCCTCATCATTTTCAGAAAGTGTAATCTTTGTTTTCTTGCACAATTTTTGAGAAAAGCACTCTATTTGTCTCAGCTGGAAGTGCCTGGAAGGACATTTGCTGGCTTCGTATTAAACGAAACGGACTCCCAAGGTCGTCCGTTTAAAATTAATACTCAGCCAGCAATTGCCTACGTCCCTTGCTTCGACAATAATGTACTATTTCTCAAAAATCATCGGCAATGTTGACTTTATTGGTAAAAAATCAGGACGTGAAGTGCATAGTTTATGGTTATCTTACAAAAATTTAAAAATAAAAAACATTGCTGGGTCGATTTTGCTCGACTACAATGTTGCATACAAATTCCCTTATTTGTCGTGATACAAACTTTTTAACAAGTTGAAATCGCCATATAAATAAAAGGCATAGGTCCAAAACAGCCAAAACGGAAGATGAATTAGATGAAGCTGTGAATTTTTGAGAAAAGCACTATATTTGTCTCAGCTGGAAGGGCATTTGCTGGCTTCGCCAGCAATTGCCTACTTCCCTTGCTTCGACAATAATTTACTATTTAATATCTATATATAAATATAGTTTTAAGCGTGCACCCCTATAATATTAGACTCGACAACGCGCGAACCAAGGCGCGAGCGGTGTGAACGTGCAAAACTATTAAAACCCAAGAAATTGTAAATAATTTGTACCTAAATAAACAGATCATCGTCAGTAACGACTGGCTAATGACGACTGATTGATGTTTTCCCGTAGCCTTAAAACTGCCACTGAATAATCCCCTCACTCAAGAAGATCCTGCAATTAACTCCTTATTACACATCCGCCAATATTGGCCCCAACATTGGTCGGCAGTCTTGCAACGTTGGAGCCAACATTGGGCCGTCTTGCAAGGTGTATGACCGACGCGCGCGCCGGAACGGCGAGGGCGTCGCGCTTCGCCGCGCATGCGGGATAATGACATTGTTTTTTGAGCAATCATATCTCACTGCTCGACAATTAGAACGTTCGTTCCTTTGCTGCCTTTTAAATTTAGAAGTAAGATGGCATTGAACGTGAAACATGAGTTTCAACTGTTGAAGTACGAGTGGACGGTTGTTGAAGTTTACGTTGAGTATTTAATTCAGCTGCATTTACAGTAATTCGAAAAGCATTTCAAATGGTAGGTTTGTGTTAAAAATTGTCGTTGTAATGTTTCTTCCTTACAATTCACAAGTTTAAGTTACTGGAGTTACGATGCAATTGCCAAGTATAATAGGTATTTAATAATTATTAGGTATTATTTCGTGTTGTTATACTTTTTATCTCGTAAAAGTTCATACCTTGTCTTGCTATCTATTTAGGTAAGCCGCGTAATTGTCAATCGAATCTGTACTGTTTGGTTTCCACGGGAGTCTACCTAAGTGTCGAACCATAGCCGAACTATGTCTTGAATTCCTTTTTCCGTGAATGAATAGGTAGGTACCTATAAAAAAAAAACTTAAATGAATCGGTCGAAATGCAACTTTTAACTCGTTATTCTTATGTGTAGGTAGGTACATTCAATATTGTATCGCCATTCCAGAGATTTTAAACATTTGATGTATGGAAACGTTGTGAACAGAAATGGCATTTGAAATGTCCTAGGGCCTATTCGAGAGGGTACAGTCAGCAGCAGAAGTTGCTAAGCAATTCTAGTGATCAATATTATCTATGGGGTCCCTTTGTTTCCCATAAACTTATTGTTCCGAATTTCGATAGTCAGAAATTGATATCCATATAGTTTATAGACATAAACATCAATAGTCATAATCTTTGTTAAGTATAACGTTTTGTAGTTCTAACATTAATGACCCATAATAATAAGTATTATAATCACAAAAGTCAGAAATTGATGTCCATAACGATCAAAGGTCTATCGATAATTATTCATAAATATTCTAAGGCATATATTTCAACGTACTAATGATTGTTATTCATATCGTTTTAATGCCTAAAGTGAATTACGTCTAAGAGACCAAATCTATAACATCCAAAGTCATATAGATAATTACTCAGAAACATTTCTAGACATACATTTGAAAGGGGTACTAGCTACTACTGCGCGAAGGGTTTGTCATCGTAAAGAATACGTTTAAATAAGCATGTTTTACTAGAAACTTTTTCTCTGATATTAAAAATGGCCAAGATACTGGACTTCTTAGGCAGGTCGGTGTAGGTACGACGACGAGCGAAGCGAGGAGGAGTGTTAGTTGTACCGTGACCCTAAGCGCGCGAGCCGAGCGAGCGAAGCGAGCGTGCCGCGGCAGCGGCCGGCGAAGCGCCAGAACCAATAATGACACAACATTCATCTAAATTCTGACAAGTACATATTTTTCCTAACTTTCGGGTCAAATATTTCGGCCATTTTTTGTTTTTAGAGAAAAAAGTTTCAAAACAAAACATTCTAATTTTAACGTATACTGACCACTAAACAAAACAGTGAGCGGCATAAATATCTTTCAATCGCATCACTCTTTATTTTTGCCAAAGTACCCACATTAATTATAATTAATGGGTATGTGGGTATGTTATAATGCAGTCTGGAAGAACGCGTTCAGTAACGTTCGGTAGTAAAAAAAACATGTATTTTATTATTTTTCCGGGAGTGTGTTTATGGGCTTTAACATTATGAAGAGTGACACCACCGTGAAATTGAATGATATGACTAACTAATCAGATGACTACCAATCATTATGCATACATACATACATTCACGCCTTTATCCCTAAAAGGGGTAGGCAGAGCACATGAAACTTATGTTCCAGCGCCACTTTTAGCATAAATGTGGGTATAAAAGATCGACAAAATGTGATATTGCAGTGACAGGTTGCTAGCCCATCGCCCACAACACACTTCAACCCTGCTCCCTTAGTCGACTTTTACGACACCCACGGGAAGAAAGGGGGTGGTGAAATTCTAACCCGACACCACACGGGGCAGAAAGGGGGTGGTGAAATTCTAACCTGACACCACACGGGGCAAAACAAAATTATGACTTGCGAAAAAATACCTTACAATAATTATTACAAACTAGATTATTGCCTGTAACATTATGTAATTGCATACCACCGGGACATTGAACGTTATGGCTAACCAATTTTATGCCTAACAATAATGATGACCTGCAAAAATCTGAACTCCAATGTATATTGTTAAATTTTATGACTTTCGACAATATGACTAGAAAAAAATATGGTGGAAAACGTTATGGACTGAAAAAATCGGATTTTAAATTTTATGGGAAACAATAGAGACCCATTATCTATACACGAACTCTGATGTCAAGGGAATACGGATCTGTGTAGGTAATTTTGAGCGTGTTATTTTGTTTAACTACTTCTGATGCTGAGTGTACTGCCAAAAAATAACCTGCAGGTGAAACAAATTAGTTGTTATGCTGTTGGTTCCGTTGCCGAAGTGAGCTAAATTTAATCTTGGCATCAGATAAAAGAGTGCGCCACATTTTTAACTCCCACGAATTCGATTGCTGATTAAGAATTCGCGCAGATTAACCTAAACCAGGGGCCGTAGACAAGGTTACAATCGACAAGCGCTAACGCCAATAGAAAACGAATAAAATGTATGGGAATGACAGATGTCAACGAAAAGTGTTTCGTCGGCATCTGTCATTCCCATACATTTTATTATTTTCTATTGGCGTTAGCGCTTATCGATAGTAACCTTGTCTACGGCCCCTGGTCCACTCCAACGGCACCTGCCGTTTCAACACGACAAAGAGTATTCGTAAGTATCTCCAAATCTAAATGTCTGGTTCACAATTATCAGCCTATATGCGTCCCACAGCTGGGCAAGTGGGCAGCTTCTCTCGTGGATGAAAGGGAATGAGCAGTCGTCCCCTGCTGACTCACTGTTGGTCAGGAACTTAACTAGTCTACAATTCGACAAAATTTAACAATTTTCCATAGAAAAAGTTGTCAATTTTGTCAAATTGTACGCTTGTAAAGTTTTGTAGTATAGATAGGCCCCCGGATTCAGATTTCCTCAGCAAGCTGTTCACCGAAAAGTTGATGAAATCAAATAATGATGTTCAGTAAATTAACATCCTCCTAGCGTTGTTCCCAGTTATGCCCTAAAGGAGCCCGGGGTCCGCTCTGGCACCTAATCCCAAGATTTGGCATAGGCATTAGTTTTACGAAAGTGACTGCCATCTGACCTTAGAACTCAAAGGGTCAATTACAACCCGGTCTAACCCCAACAGGTTAGACCGGTTTCCTCAGGACGTTTTCCTTCACCGAAAAGCATCTGGTAAATACCAAATGATATTTCGTGCAAAAGTTTTTGATATAACTCAGTGGTGCGAGCTGGGGTTCGAACCCACGACCTCCAAATTAAAAGTCGCGTAACTTACAGATCAAAACTACAATCTTAAATGATATAAAATAAATAAATTCCTCAAGACTTTCCTAAGAACTCACGACCTCTGTTTTATGCTTGAACCACTAGGCTACCGTAGCTTCAAATGTCTAGTAAATCTTGTCAGTTGTATTGATGATGGAGCTGACACCCTATAAACATGTTATATTTGTTAGTTGTTTGATGGCGTATTTGGGCAGTCGAAATCCATTGAAACGGAGGTAACAGAGCGCGACTAGAACACGGTCTGGTGCGCATGCGCGCCACGCGTCGGATCTAACCATCCATCAACCCACAAACATCGATCAATTAAACAAATCACCAACGTTACCGATTTCTATCGATTTTGTTGTACATTTTCTACTTGCTGTGCTATCATTGCGAAACTGCGTTAACTAGTGGCAACCAAAAAGGAGGACGATGACTGTATCATTTATACCACTGAGACTTTATGTCACTGCGACCATCGCTGATCTATTGTGATCGCCACTTACAACTAAAATACTTGGTCAAATCCTGCGAACTCTAAGAATTGCAGGATACTGTTGACCTCAAGAAATTTAATCTCCTCCGGGCACATAATGTGTTTGCCCAGAATGGAGTTACGGCTGATAAGGCAGGAGCAATCGGTTAGGATGTGTGTAGGCGTCTCCTCCGCTTCAAGGCAGAGTCTGCACTGCCTTGTGTCACACAGTACTAACGATTGCATATGCTTGTTTAGGTGACAGTGCCCTGTAAGCACTTTACCAACATGCGTAGACGATTCCTTTTTAGCGTCAAGGCATCAGAAGACGCCTTTTTATAAAAACTCTCATAAGTGCCTTGGAATTTTTCAGTCCTGGTATAGCAACTAAAAAATATAAACAAAAGGTCTTTAGAGGGAGCTTGGTCAGACTTTTGAGGATGCCACAGAGCGGCTCTGGTCCGCAGTGCGTCCCCTTCGCCCCCGCTCGTGCAAGCTCGTCGGCCTTCTCGTTTCCCTCGATACCTGCATGCCCTAGGATCCAACGTAAAATTACCTTGTTTTTAGCGCCCAGGTCATTCAATAGTTCCCGGCAGTTCTCGACGACAGCCTCAACGTTGTGATGTTAGAGGTTAGGGCTAAGAGAGCCGCCTGGCTATCCGAGTGGATATAAATAGTTCGATTGAGGAATATTTAGCTCAGATTCTGCTTCATTTCATACAAGTAATTATCCTAACGAGAAAACCAACTTCCTGCACGGTTATAGCACACGACGGCACGCGAGCTCTCTCGAGCTCTCTCGCACTATCCGCTCACTCTTATTATAAAACTTAGAAAGAGACGGATAGTGCGATAGAGCTCACGCGCCGTCCTGTGCTAACCGGACAAGCTAACGATTAAATGCAAAATATCACATTGTGCTTACCGTGCTGACTGAAGAAACACTCGCACTTCAGAGTGGAAAGATCACCTAAAAACTTCATAAATATGCGAGTACAACCTTCGTACCTATATGATGTCTCTTTCTTCATAGTCGTGCACTTTTGACGGAGTGATCGTGGTCAGTTCGCGGTAAATAAATAAATAAAGGTCATTCCATCGTGTTGGAGAGCGCCCACGAGATATTTTGCCTTCTACTTTCCCTACAATTCTGTAGGTATTGCTATTATTGGTATTTAGCACAATATCACACTGTGATACGGCTGCATTGATGTCTATGGTCCGTCTAGGGCAAGGAAGATGTCTCCCAATTTGTCTTAATACTTACCTAATTAAAAGGATCACTGAACTCAGCATGTTCCATATCATGTGCATAAACGTTTCTTACAATTCGTCCCAAACTTACCTATCCACACTTAATAGTGGCGCTGTTATCTATGAGAATTTTAAAATTGATATGGAACTGGCGTAGTTCCATTTTTGACCACCGGTCAAATAAGATTGCCCGGTTAATACAATCAGGAAACGACAATTGGATTACGTAGCTAGATGAGACCACACCGGCAAGGGTTGGCGATCATAGCCAGAAATAAAACGTTTCATTAAAGGTGCTTCTAGACAGCCCATACTTTTCCTGAAAAGTGTGGCCGGCAATTATGGGCATCATGAGCTTTTTTTCCATGCTAGAACAAGGGTCGCCTAGGAGCACCTGTTAAATATGAAGATTAGTACAAACTTATTATCAGTTTCCTTGAGGTTTTATTTGCTTTGATTATAAAAAGAAAGGGTTAGACCTCTACGCTTCAGTAACTGGAAAAAGTTTTTCAGACTATGAAAATATGACTTGTAAAATAATTTACTTTAAAAACAAAGTTTTCACCGACTTCAATTTTGTACTCCGCCAAGCCACGAAAACATTTCCTATTTTAATTTACAATTTACCGCATGAACTGATTTCCGATACCAAATGCGTTGATTACTATAGAAAAAAACCGAGTCGCTGTATGTGGGCCAATAATATTTGAGGACTTCCATCGATTCCCCAAGATCATCACCAATGGCACTTCATTAGTTCCTATTTCAACGGAATCTTATCAGAACCTGTGACGTACTTTTGCACTCTTAATTGAGTACATAATTGAGGAATTCGGTAAGTCTAGATATTAATTCGATAAGATAGAATCTGTGGTCTTCATCATCAATTCCTGGCCACCAAATTTATGATTCCGGATGTAAATACACGAGTTACAACAGAAAATACCAAAATTCATACACGCGTGCCTAATAAAATTGGAGAGTCCCCTCAATTCCTCATGGATCCCATGATCTAACTGAATTTTGAAAAAAATGGGAGCCACCTGGAAGTATACACATTCGAAGAAAAAAAATTTTTTTTTTAATCGGCTCGTCAATGACGGAGTTCTGAGGTAACAAACATTGAAAAAAAAGCCGAATTGAGAACCTCCTCCTTTTTTTGAAGTCGGTTAATAAAAAAAATGATGAGTGTGCTCCATCCACTGCGTCAGGATCAGGCCAAGCCAAAATGAGACTTCACTCACTTCATCCTTACGCTGGCACTGTGATCTAAAAAAGGGTAGGTTTTCAGCTACTCTGCTACTAATACGCTTGAGTGGTCAGATCATACTAAAGGAATATCTTTCGAGCAAAGCTGCAGGACAGCCTCAGTTTTATTCAAGTGATGACCCTATTTACTACACTATGTTATCTTTTTAATAGAATCAAAGTGTGTCATGTCAGGCAGGTCGCATAATATCACCGCGGTCTCGGTCGGTGGCACACGAGAGCGCGCCGCGGTCCATCGCCTAGATAATTAATTATTTAAAAAAAAGTACATCTGCCGCGAATTCAAAGTGTTTTTGGTTCTTATCTGTGGCGTTTTTGCGTATGGATGTGGAACTTTTTGGCACGAAACAAGCAGGTGGCTGCGATGCTGGGCGTTCTGGCTCTAGCAGCGGTTGTGGTGGTAGTGCTGACTACGAAAGGAGCCATGTCTGGCACTGCGGAAAATGGTCTTGAAGAAGCGGAGGATTTTAGCGATGATCCGCATATATTCTCTACGCACAGGTACGGTATTTCAATTTGACCTATAGGGTATTGGACAACAGTGAAGATACATATTTTTTTTAATTTGCGTCAGATAAACATTACGTATTTATATACGTAATGTTTATCTGTCGCAAATTGAACGACAGATAAACATTACGTATATAAATACGTACTGTTTATCTATCAAAGCCTGTGCCTGTGTGTCTGTGATGTGTCTGGAAAGTATAAATATTTCAATAATTGTTTGCTATGTTAAAAAAATAAAATCACAAAAAACTAGCAATAAGGACGTTGTTTGACTGTGGCATCACAACCAACCTTGCAAGCAACTAATCCCTACAAATTATATACCTACTACAGTGTGACCAACCCTTTGATCGCTTTTACTTTCGTGTCAAAATGTCACGTACACGCCAGCATCTTGACAGGTAAAGAGCGAATGTGAAACTTATTCTGACAGTAAGAAAATTGTTTTGACTGTGTCCGCCATAACCACTTCAAAGGTTGTTGGCGTGGTGGGCACGACAGTCACTCGACCACTTTAGTGGCTCTCGGCGTTCAAAGGGTTAATATTACCTCAAATTGTCACCAGAGGTACGTGTTAGGGCTATGAAACGATATTGCAAGAAAAATTTAAAGTAGTCTTAACTCACAAGGAGTAATTAATTTTTGAAAATTTATTGAGCGGCAATGTATTGCGTACACAGTGACATGATGGTCACCCGATCCTTGGTGACATCTGACAATTTATTGTGATGTCACGTCAGTAAGACAAAGTTAAGTAGTGATCCATTGCGAGCTGAATTATTTTATACGGAAAAAATAAAGATGGTGTTTAAGAAAAAAAAATGCAATATCGGTTCTTAGCCTTAACACCAACCTCTGGTTACAATTTGATGTAATATTCAATATACACACACACTGTATAACGAAGCGTTTTTGACGACGTTTCATAAAACTATGCTGATTTGACTTTTGTAACATACCGTTTATCAAATTTCCTACTCGTAGCTGTAATTAAACAAGTTGTACCTGAATTGAATGAATATCAATACTAACGTTCTTGCATTTAAAATTAATAGTTTAAAAAAACTATCACCTATTTACTCCCAATGTTTTATTTTAATTTCTTCGATATTTAAAGGTTTGAATATCGACCATTAAATAACCTAACTTTGTCAAGATAAATCTGAATGACTATTTAATTCATTAGTCCTTTCAAATGATAAAAATGTTATGTCTTTTCTTACTAATTTCAATGGCGGCAAACGTTTTCAAAATACGTTTAAAGTTGCTATAAAAATTTCGACAAATTAAGAAGATTGAATCTTTTCGTCCACTTAAAATAATGTCGCATTAAGCAAAACTTGCCGTAACACTTTAAAATGCGCCATGATAATGATGATCGACAAATAAGTTAAACTGAGTCACGAGCAGGAATTTATTATCGCATCATTTTATTTTTAAAATTTGCATTTTGTTTGTACCTACCTACGAATACTTTGTTATGTACGGTACGTCTGCCTATTCTCATGATCATGACCCATTAATTAACCTTTGCGATTTGTTTGCCTACAAGTGGAGTAATTTTTTTAAACCATTCTATGAAAATTATTTTTAAGCATCTATTATTTGTTGCTATATAAATTGTTAAATAAATAGTTTAAATTTACCAGCATCTTGGCATATCAAATAAATGATATACTGGTGATCCCCAAAAAATGGGAGCCGATTTATCTGGTACCCTGGTATTGGAAGCCATTCAATTGGTTCCATTGAATTCTAGTTGTGTTGGAACGGTCATTCGTTCACATGATGTGTTTTTAAATTTAATTTTCTTACCGATCACTCAATCAGCGTGTTTTCCAAATGGATTATCAGTTTAATTCATAGAACTAGTTATACTATTTGGCAAAATATAATTCGTAGGGTGTACTTCTCTAGGTATATTCGCTACTGCATACAATTAATTGAACTTCATCTTGTTCTCCTGACCCCTTCGATTAGTCACGCTATCTAGTGTCTGACTACAATCAAGAGGATTGAAAGTAGGTCTAACTATTTGTACGACAAATTCGTATTGAACCTGGTACCTACCATTGCTCTCAACTATACAATACATGACCACTTATTTCAGACCCTAGTTTAAATCGAAGCGCTAAGGTATCAATACTTGCTTCAGCTATAGAGGCCTCAAGCCTTCTCCAAAATCATTTGAGTCCTTCCGGGACATAACTGCCAATCGGCTTATCCGCCTCTGACCTGAGGCTCTAGTATAAGTTTTACCGAAACAAAACTTTACGATCGCGTTTGCATTTTACCCTCAAGTTGTATGGGATTTGACAGCTAAACGCAAACGCGGCCGTAACGTTTTGTTTCGGTAAAGCTTATACTAGAGCCTCTGCTTAGTGCGGCTTCGATACCGTAGGCCGTGCTGGATAGGTTGTATGGACAGGCGTGCTATCAAGCGAGCATGGAAGCGCTCACGGTATATACACTCCTAAGCAACGCAATATATTCGTGTTTAGGCGACTTCGTTAATTTCATCACGTATCAGGCCACATGCGATCAGGATTAGGTATCTGCTACATAGTATGTATGGATGCAGTGCTTATAAACACCTGACGAAGAAGGTAAGAAACCAGAAGAGCACTATACAATTTAAAATTCTTAACATGTATAAGCCGAACACAATATAAAATCTAAACATCCATCGTCTCGCTGTACCACAGACAAATATGACATATATCCCATCGCCCCACCCATCGACTAGCACATCTTGTTCTAAGTGTTATAATAAGAGAGAGACGGATAGTGCGAGAAAAATCGAGAGAGCTCGCGCGCCGTCGCGCTGGAAAGTTTTGGGCACCAAATGTATAGTGAGTTTAACAGCTCGTGCCACTAGATCCGGGCAGTCGGTGTCGCCATTTAAGATACTGCAAGTGGTCACCAGAAGATTGTAGTTACGCCTTTCTTCCAGTGAGTTTAAACCCAGACAACCTAAAAGGGCCTTGATTGGGTGCAAGAAAGGGTCGATGGAATACACTGTCTAAATCGTTTGAAAGAGACGGTAGTTACGCCTTTCTTCCAGTGGCTTTAAACCCAGACAACCTAAAAGGGTCTTGATTGGGCACAAGAAAGGGTCGATGGAGTACACTGTCTAAATCGTTTGAAAGAGACGGTAGTTACGCCTTTCTTCCAGTGGCTTTAAACCCAGACAACCTAAAAGGGTCTTGATTGGGTACAAGAAAGGGTCGATGGAGTACACTGTCTAAATCGTTTCAAAGAGACGGTAGTTACGCCTTTCTTCCAGTTGCTTTAAACCCAGACAACCTAAAAGGATCTTTATTGGGTACAAGAAAGGGTCGATGGAGTACACTGTCTAAATCGTTTGAAAGAGACGGATAGTCTACCACTCGGGCGCAATGTGGCACGGCTAGTCTGGCGAATGCGCAAAACAAATGTAAATTTGCTATAATACCAACAGGTTGAGTCGGATAGACCTTCCGAATAAACAGGACAGTTTTACAACAATAATCATGCAATTTTATTTTAGAAAGTCTAGATCGGATCTTTAGTAGTCTTAATAAGTGCCAGTAAAACGAATTGTGACTAAATCACACATAATCGTAGAGCTGCAATCTAATTGCGAACCCTCTCAGGCGTGTGTAGGTTTCTGCTTCCTCGTTGGAATTGATATTAACACCTTCACTGCAAGTGACGCCTATTTACTACCGTGTCACTGAATTTTCGCCACTGAGCATCCAAATTTTTGGTGTCGGGAGTGTCACAACCGACACAGGAACCAAGAGCTAGCCCCTGATGCCTGGATGACATCCCCACAATTTCAGTCAGAGTGACTAGATTCATATTCATTGATAAGTAGAGAAATCTGGTCTGGCTTGTCTGTCTCATCTAAGAACCAATTAAGGATCCCGTTTAGAACTAAATTTGAGTAAATACTTGCGTAAATCTTTCGCCAAATACTGACTAGGGTGACAACGAGACGAGATAAGTATATAAAGGTAAAGAGATTCCTTTAGTACATACCTACGACATACCTAAACCTGTTATAAATAAATAACCAATAAATATAAGCCACGAGAACATTTCCACATTTTTTTCCCACTTTACCACATAAACTGATTTCCGATAGCAAATGCGTTGATTATTAAAAGGAAAAAAACCGAATCGTAGTATGTGGGTCGATAATATTTGAGGACTTCTGTCGATTCCCCAAGATCATCAGCAATGGCACTTCATTAGTTCCTATTTCAACGGAATCTTATCAGAAAAACGTAAAAAAATAACAACCGAATTGAGAACCTCCTATTTTTTTAAAGTCGATTAAAAAGTAATAAACGCTTCAAACGGAAGACCAGGGCTGGTAATCGCCAGCACCAAGCTGAGTTGGGACCACTTCGTGACGTATTATTCGCGGGGTGCCTATTTCCGCTCTAAGGGACACAAGTGAACCCTAACCTAACCCACTTATAGTACAATTGTTGCGAGTTTTTATTTCTGGCTGCCCTGGCTTGATAATATCAACTGTACATTAAACGGAATGAGTATTATATCCAATGTTCAATATAGCAAATATACATTATACTTAATGTATGTTATACTAAATATTATTATTTCATATGATCGTTATATAAAATGATAATTATGTCATATGAAAATATATTAAGTGTTGTTATAGAGCTTGAGAATTATATCAGATGAGCGTAATTGCGAGTAATATTATATCAAAAATATTTATAGCCATCGTTACGCACCAATTAAATGTTTGTCGTTTTGTCTGTGTCACGAACAAATGTATTACTTGCTTTCTTTATATACATTTTTCCAGATATTAAACTTAAAAACCAGCATGAAAAAGGTTGTATTCTGAAGGATGCGGGACAACATTAATTAGCCGCTTATCAATTAGTTTATGTTCCATAATGAACCGCTAAATAGAAAAAATATTAGTGGCCCTTATTTTGTTTTGAGCAGCATATTTAATAGATATAATACCCACATAAAAACATCCAAAACTCGGAAACAAATATTTTCCTGCAATTTCTGGCCGGCAACTATTGCTGTCTTGAGCTCTCTTTGTACGCTAGAGCAAAATGTACGTACTTGCCGGCCACACATTGCCCTAAAAATGTTGTTTAGAAACCCCATCACACAAATATTTGCTCTTACCGGGATTCGAACCCCGGCCGTTCAGCTTCGTAGGCTGCGGCACTACCCACTGGAGTCTAGTAAGTGCCTTATTCGCTTTATTACAAAGGAATACGGTGCAACAGTGTAAACACATAATTTGACCTACGTAGATTCAATCACCTACTTACTATTTTCGGAAGTATGCTCTTTTCGACACATTTAGGTATAATAATTGAATTAATCGTTATTTCTATGTTGCTTAAGTTTATACCTTCGTTGTTTTTGTTTTCATCTTATAAAGTGTAAACATTAACAGCTGTTTATTGATGTTACTAAAAAAAACAATATGTGGGCAAACACCCACTCCGCTTGGACTTTCTACTTAATTGTAGTGTTCATAAAACAATCGGTCTTAATTGCTGTATTTGTTCCTTCCAGTAGCAATGGTATGCACAATTGCACATAATTATATATCAGTCAATTTACGGGGTTTAATGTTACCTTTTTAAAACGACTCGTACTCAAAGGTATTCAAAACGTGGAAGTCGATTTGCTATGCTATTACTCTCCTTGTCCGACGACGACCGGAAAAATATTAAATAAACGAATGTAATGATCGTTTCGCAAGAAAGTTTCTGCACCATAATTAACTGTTTATGTTTTCTACCATTAGTACAAGAAAATTAATAAAATCAGGGGAAATAATTCCTGTAGTTTTGTAAATTAGTACAGTTATACCTTGTCGTGTCCAGATGAACATACTAAAAGTCCTCGAGGGTGGGGGTTGTGCTGAGGGTGTAGGGGGGGGGGGTTGAAGGTACCTTTTTTCAGATTTTCGTACATATCTCGAATACCTGTACGAATAGCGTTATAATAACTTCAGACAAAAGTTTTTACAAAAAAAATCCTACAAAATTGGTCATAAAGATTGTTACTCTACGATCAATACTTTGGGAGCTACAGGATGTTAAAGTAAACAAAGATATAAAAAATCTTCGATTTAAGAAAACGTCGTTATTTCGTAGTTGTTCATCATAACTCTTATAATTACTTTAGATAAAAGTTTGTCCATAAAATTTCCTACAAAATTGTTCATATTTATTTTCACTCTACGATCGATACTTTAGGAGCTACAGGATGTTCAAGTTAAAAAAATAGTCGATTTAAGAAAACGTCGTTTTTTCGTAGTTGTTCATCATAATTCATTTTGCGTTTAGAATAAGCAAGCTCAGTCACCTGCTTATCGAACATACAATTCCCATGCAATTCGTTTATCTGGACACCACAAGGTGTAATTGTACCAATTTACAAAAATACAGGAATTATTTCCCCTGATTTTACTAAAGTCCAAAAACTTTTTTTTTATTTTTTTTTTGGTTATCAAAAACTGCATGCGGTTTCCTATGACATTTGGTCGAGCACCCCTGACCTAGGTCTGACCAAAAAAAGGTCTGAGCCAGGCTGTACTCCAACTTTCTCCCCCAGGCAAACCTTGAAATGGCAATTTTTTTTTTGGGTCACACGGAGAGACCCTACACTTGTTTCATACATTACCAGGTCATAGTTGCACTCTTTCCCGAAGAAACAACTATGTCAGTGAGAAATCAGTGGTCTTGCAGCTTTATTTGTTTGTTTTGTTTAGAAATTCTCAATGGATCGACATGGGAATTGTATGTTCGATAAGCAGGTGACTGAGCTTGCTTATTCTAAACGCAAAATGAATTATGATGAACAACTACGAAAAAATGACGTTTTCTTAACTCGACTATTTTTTTAACTTGAACATCCTGTAGCTCCTAAAGTATCGATCGTAGAGTGAAAATAAATATGACCAATTTTGTAGGAAATTTTATGGACAAACTTTTATCTAAAGTAATTATAAGAGTTATGATGAACAACTACGAAATAACGACGTTTTCTTAAATCAACAATTTTTTCTCTTTGTTTACTTTAACATCCTGTAGCTCCCAAAGTATTGATCGTAGAGTAAAAATTTTTATGACCAATTTTGTAGGAAATTTTATGTAGAAACTTTTCTCAAGTTATCATAACGCTTTTCTTACAGATATTCGAGATATGTACGAAAATCTGAAAAAAGGTACCTTCAAACCCCCCCTACACCCTCAGCACAACCCCCACCCTCGAGGACTTTTAGTATGTTTATCTGGACATCGGTAGGTATAATTGTACCAATTTACAAAACTACAGGAATTATTACCCCTAATTGCCCATATTCGGCTTAATTTTCTTGGATTAATTACGTTTGCCACGATCGGGTTAATATGTGTTGTGTAAAAGTTTGTGGCAATGGCAACCAGCTTTACACTTGAGATGATTTGAGTTGGCCGAATTGCATCAAATTAGTCCATTTAAAAAGCAACTCTACCGTCCATGGTAAAAGATTCCAATTCCAATGTCAGTTTTATAAAAAGTCGGTCACATTAAATAATCACAACCTCTGCCCAAAACCTAGTTACCATTCCTTATGGTAGGCCATCAGACATTTTAAAACCAGTTCACAATTAAGTTTTTGCGTCTCTATGTAATCCTTGCCTTAAGTAGTGCAACGATACGCACACATGCTGGAGAGGAACACGCGGAAAAAATACAAAACCGATTTCAATCCAATACGTTAAGACGAATAGCCTTTCCGAACTGGCAATGGGCAGTTTTACTCTAATTCACGGCAGTGGTAGAATTATGGGTCTATATCGGCACAAAAGTTTCGCATACATTGCTACTTTTACTCGAAGGTTTCAATTCACTGATGAGTACTCACGTTAGTCAATTACTACCGTTTATTTCTAGCCTTCCTTCGGAAGCCCGCTTCATGCCATCTATAGGCAATGGACACATAGCCACAAACATCTTCAGCGACACCGTGTACCTGAACGGCCTCTACAACGGCCGCAAAGGCCGAAGTCATCGAGCCCGGATCCCGGCCTGGGCCAATGTCAGACTCAACTCGACGCTAACTCACCGCCCATTCGCCCCAGTCTACAGTCTGAACACGAAAGACGGCGTGTTTACTGTGAGAGTCGACAGGGACAGGTCCGTGGTAACGCAGAGGATATTTGCCCATAGGTTCTATACTAGAGCCATTGTTAATCAGATTGAGGTAGCTTCGAAGCACTATGCCGGTAAGTTATAATATAAATAGGCAATTTATAATATAAATCGTTTTAAAAACATACCTAATCTATTACAATAGTGCTGACCCCAACACTAGGCCTGTCTCATGGGGGAGATGTATGTTGACGAACAACATTTGACGGCTACACTGGCACCAGCCTGTATAGGTATACACCGTGGCCGTGAATAACCCGAAAGATTTAAGCTAACGATACTAGAGCCTAATTAGAGTATATAAAGTTATGTAACATATAGTCCAAAAACTCATAATTAAGGAGACATTATTTTTTTACAACAAATCACAAGTTTAAAAATCTCCAGTCTAACACACCCTAAGGGCGTGAGCATGACGTAGCCACCTTCCTCTTTTTTCATGTAGATGTACTAACTAGACATCGTGCTAGACATAACTTGACACTTCTTGTCATTCATGGAATACAAGTCACGGCATTAAAGGCTTGTTCACAAAGAAGCGGGCAATTAATAAGATTTAATTTGTACTGAAATAGTAATTTAATTAAGACACATAATTAGACCCATGTCGATATAACATTATTTACTCGTACTGTTGTCAAAAATACGTGGTTTAAATCTTTCGGGTTATTCACGGCCACGTGTGTATTAATTTAAACTAATAATTTTAAGTAGGTATAATGATATAAACTGTGGCCTTATTTTAAAAACAAAGAGATATCTGTAATCTTACTAAAAACATAAACACACATGCAGTTCATTTCTTTAGATTAAATTGTTTCATAAGATAAAAACAAAAAGCCTGCATACGAGTAATATGTTATTAACATTACAATCACCTGAATGAAAGAGCGAATACACAACACGCGTAAAACTTTAAAGGAGAATTCTAAACGTTTTGTAAGAACTTTGGTTACAAAAATGTTTTTGTTTTTTTTAATGATTAAAATAATACTATTATTCAAACGCCTACCCCGTATAAAATAGCGGTAACACCAATCACGCACATTGCTATTTTATTTCATCAGGCGCTTATTTCAGATCCAAATCTCACCCACCGCGACATATGGATTGCTGTGAAGCTCATGCCAGGCTCTGATATCAGTGACGACATTGCTTTCGAGTCACCAGTGCCCGAATTATTTCATGGGCGTACTATCAAATCAAGTTGCGGGAAAACCAAGGAATCAGAGGACTTGGAATATCAGCCTGAGACTGGGAATGTGTGTGTTTATTGGACAACCGTACCGGATCATTTGGTTGTGCCGCAACAGGGCTCCAAAGTGTTTACGTTTGCGATGACGGTGGACAAAAACAGAACTGTTGCCAGGGAGGAGTTGCTTAAAGGTTGGTGTTATAATTACGTTTTCCCTTATAGCTTTTGACCGGAGACACATTCAGGCCAGACAAACATTGATATCTGCTATATAGGCTTTACCTGGAGCCTTAAGAGCACAAAGCCAGAAAAAAAGGAATAAAAAAAGGATTTATACATTTCTAGTTAAGGTCCAAGTATTTCTGACATGTGCACGCCGACAGCGGAGTGCGGTACCTGATAGGGCTGTTCCATTGAAGATCACACAAAGGTACATCATATTTAGCAACAGGGTCAAGATCGTCTGGTCTAGTAGATCTAATTTACAGTCACTGCTATGCTATATGGCCGCAAGCATAAAACCTAATAGGCCTATTCTCTTAATATTGCAATTACTATGAAGGTGATACGGCATGACATCATTCTTACAGTTTCAAACGAATATGCACTCAAGAAAATTAGATTACCTATCTAAGAGCGACTTTGTGCAGCAATATAAACGCGAGACTGTATCGCGACATCAGTAAATAGATTCACCTGTCTTATGTGTCGCGTTTCTATCGTTGTCAAAAGTCGCCATATGTACGAACTAGCGAGAACAACAGACCAACGTATTTTTATCTTAACTTAATATAAAGGTAATTAAATATTAACATTGAAACTATGTTTCGATTTATCGATCGAATAAATTGCATGGAAGGGAAATAATAAACTACGTTGAAACCGAATCCAATCCTTTGGCAGCCGCGTGAATGAATGATTCTTATGGTTTTGAATAAAGTAATGAATGAACTGACATAGTATACTCGTAATCGAAACAACGTGAACACGACACACTCTCTTTCTCTCTCTTTAGTTATGGCGATTTGGGTAAACCTGGCGGCGCCAAATTAATCCAGGGGCGCGGTCTCTTTTAGATTGGAATTGAATTTCACTTTTTAATATTGTGCTCGAGCGTGTCGTGTAAGCGGGGCGTTAGACGACGCGATGCCCGCGTCGGAAGTCGCCCAAACACAAAACTGAGCGGCTACCACGAAACGTTCGTTCGTATATCCCAAGCTTCAATCGTATTAGCATATTTTGAGCGGCAGAGACGGAAATACACGAACAAATGACAGCCTGCATCTTGTGCCGCCCGCACGCGTTGCCAGGCCATGAACACGTCTTATAGCAGGGCGCGCGTTGGAGCAAACGCGCAAAATACCCACATAAAAATGCGATCGGAAGTTTGTCTTATTAATTATTCTTGCCAGGATTATCCTCCAACTTACGTTTCTACTGAACCCTGTTTAACAAATGTACCTAATTGATTGCTCAAATAGTAAAGTCTTCATAGTATTGCAGGAGGACACGAAAGTGCTGTATCAGAAACACGTCGAAGCATGGCACGCGCTATACGCTCAAGCGGGCATGGATATTGAAGGCAATTTGCAGTTGGTGAGGCTCCTTATACACCTATTTCTCAAAAAAATGTTTTTTAAGTGCGTTACATACTACGACTTTTTGCGGTGATATAAACGCGCTACAGTATCGATGCAGTTGACTTGGCAGGTGATCTCTATGGCCAGTGTCGCGATACAGATTAATTTACAGGTTTTTTACAATCAATCTCACCAACCACCCTATTCATAGTTACATCCATAGATAACTATTTATGGTTAGCACTTCTACTACTAAATTTTTCAGTCGAAGATTGTGAGCGGTATTTGGTACTACTTCCTAAGCGCCTTGCCTTCGGAGTCTACCAGCCATCCTCGGGATCGTTTCTTCGGTCTCAGCCCTACCGGCCTTTCCAGGGGAGGCAGTTTTCAAGACTATGAAGGTATACTCGAAGGCAATTTTTTTTAAATCTATGCGATTACCCTTCTTTTCGTCCGTTTTTCTGTAGCCAATTTGCTAGAGCAATCCAGAGGAGATCATAATATTAAGTAACTTTTTAAACCATTTTCCAGGTCATAACTTCTGGGACACGGAGACCTGGATGTTCCCGACGATCCTACTTCTGTACCCTGGTTATGCGCGCGAGCTGCTGCAGTACCGACTGGACATGGCACCTGTAGCTGAGATGCTTGCTAAGATCACCGGCCATAAGGGTTACAGGTATCAACCATTGGCCAACCGATACTTTCAAATTGGCTTCTTTCCTATCATCCATGGATCATGAAGGTTCTCAGAAGTAAAAGAAACAAAATCGTAGCTGTTCTGACGATCCTGCTTCTGTAACCACGCTATTCAATTGGCTAAAAACACTCTAATATCAGCGGCCATCCATTGAGCTTAGGAGCTGGTCACCGACCTCCAATTAGAAGACGAATCCTTAAAATTGTAGCGATATCATTGTTTAACAAGTGAAATTAAAAGATTTTTCAAAAAACCCAACTGCCTTAAAAAATATACTACTTACGTGTTTTCTGCAATTTCCGTTAATCGCAAGGGGGCATAGGTTAGATCAAATAAAGTTAATTTTCACCTCACCGGCTCGAAAAGGCTTGCTTTATCGCTCAAAATCTGCGCCCAAAAGTCCATTTTATCCGCTAGCGTGGAAAGAGTTTTTGAATTTGGAACGTGACGGTCGATCGCGAGACCCAACTTTTTTCTATACAGAATGTGAGGTGCATTCAGAAACTGATGGTGTTATGCCAATAATAAATTGTTATTATTTTGATAAAATAAAATTAATAATACTTATTCTCTGTTAATTAAGTAGGTACATACGAAATATTAACATTTAGACTGACTTATAAGGATAAAATACGAATAAATAATTTTAAAATGTCGTTTTATTTTTCTAAAAATTTCGCTTTTTCCAAATTTGGAACGCACCGTTTGAAAAGTTAATTTAAGAAAAAACTCATATACATTTAATTTTGTTTTGTTCTACAGCCACAGACAGTAAAACAAAAATAATGGTGGTTATTTATAGATTTTAGTGCAGAATATATCATCATCATCATCATCATCAGCCTATATACGTCCCACTGCTGGGCACAGGCCTCCTCTCATATACATATATGAATTTTGATGCCTGCTAAGTTAGCGGAAAAAGTGAAATAAACGTATTTGAGTCTTAGTTTAAACCGTGAGTACCCTACAATACTTTGACTTTTTGAATGTAGGTAAGCGAGAAGTTATTTAAAGATGCAAAAATATTTATGTTACATTTGATAATATAAAATGCTAGATCTTGATGAGATGTAAACAAACCTTTATTGAAAATGAGTATAAGGTCCAAATTACTTCCATTACATTTACTTACCTACAATTTTCCTCGCGGTGGTGAGGTGAAAAATTGTGTGTTTCGCTCGGCAGCAAAATTGTTTGGCGTCTCGTGCCTTGAAAGCCTCGCTATGCTCAGGATTGTACTTTTGAACCATTCGCTTCGCTCATGGTTCAATTTTACAATCCTTCGCTAGCTCGGCTTTCAATACTAAGCACTTGCGCCAAACAACAACTTTGCAGCCTTGCATAACAAATAACTATTCTCCAAGACAAGTAGTATCTTAACTCTTACTGTTATCAAGATATTCAATATTTTTTAATTTAATCAGATTTGCAGATTTAATCAGTGTAAAGGCTTATTAACTGTGATATTACTACAGGTTTTTAAATGTTGAAAGGGTCCTATACACTACAAGAAGGTTTACCAAGTGAGTTCGTTCGCTATTAGGCAAAAACTGCCTTGGAGGTACTTTTTTTTATTTGTGTGTTCTTGGACCTTCTGGTCTTGAACCCTTGTACAATAAGACAATAACTGTTAGTGCTACATTAAATTATTTTGTACAAAAAAAAAATATTTTCATGAAATTATTATGCTAATTTGTTTCTGTGAATGTATTCTGCAAATTGCCGAAGTTAACGGAAATTTCCAGGAACACCGTGTATATAGCCTTGTCACTCCGATAATTAAGAGGAATCCAACGACACCTCATATGCCGAAATCCGTCAAACGGTTTAGGCTGCAGGGCGTGCCAAAGAATAATACAAGTCACATACATACGTACATACGCTCGAAAAACATAACCCTCCTCCTTCGGCAGCCGGATAAAAAGACGTGGATGATCTTCCCCTTCTATCGCTGTATCTTCCACCTACCATTACACTACCATTTTATCACTTATTGCTGTGGATAAGACATCTGTCTCTCTCGCACTCGCATACTTGTCAAAAGGTGACGGATGTCTTATCCACGGCGATAAGTGATAAAATTGCAACCATGCTACGCCCGCTGGACTATATATTTTCAACATTGTCCAGACCAGGACTTTACCTTGTGTCGAACAGCGGATCAAGAGCTGATGATGATAACGCAACCATTTCTGGGACAAGGTGTGCACGATGACTGATAATTCGTTTTGAAATAACTGGAGTTTTTTTCTCAGATACCCATGGGAGAGCGCTTACACGGGCGTTGAGGTGACGCAGCCATGCTGTCCCTCTGTGGCTGAGTTTGAGCAGCACGTCTCGGGGTGTATCGCATTTGCGGCGCGACAGTACCTCGCCGTCACACGAGACGAACACTGGCTGCAGGTAATACACGAAGAGCAGTGGCAAAAGAGGCGTCCTAATAATGTCTAGTCGTTCCTGCAGACCCAAACATCTCTTATTCTCACCCAATTGAAATTAAGATAAAGTCAAAGTAGGTACTAAATTCATTTCTAATTTTATTGTTCCAGCATGGCGGTTGCGATATCGTGACTCGTATTGCAGACTTTTGGCAATCCCGGGCTGTGATCAACTTTTCATCAGGCTTCTTTGATATTTCAAGTAAGAATATATTCCATCTTAAACAGGATAATCGCGGAGGTTGACACGCAGTGCCTACACATGCTCCACAAATCGGGTTTTCAATAACGCTCGTGCTTTCTTAATAAAAATCGTATTCTCTGAATTTCTTTTGCTTGACTTCTGCATAAATACGATATGTATTTCACCCCCTAAATGTTTTTCTAGATGTGATGGGGCCAGATGAAGATCACAGCAATGTTACAAATTCAGTTTTCACCAACGTCGTCGCCGGTTACTCGCTATACTTAGCTCAGTAAGTAACTACCTTCAATACGCAACAGAGGAAGAGTGTTGGCGCCCTCGTTCATTGGTGGACAGGGAGAAATGTTAATGCCCCCCTTGGCATAGAACACGCCTTGGAGGTGTACAGACAAGTCGTGATCTAGGCTTGATCAATGCTATTCGGGTTCACTACTGATACTAGAAGTACCAAAAATGACCAAAAACAAAATGATTTCTGTCCGCACTACTTCAAGTCAAACCCTAATGAGACGTTTCTCCAGATATGTGTCCTGCCTCTGCAAGTCCTACTTCATCACCGACCACGCCGACAAATGGGCAGACATTGCCTGGAGCCTGGCCCTGCCCTACGACCCGGAGTTGGACTACCACCCACAGTTCGACGGCTACAAACGGGGACACAGGATCAAGCAGGCTGATGCTGTGATGCTGGGCTTCCCGTTACAGTATCCTATGAACAAGTAAGAGATTAGGCTCGTGATTTCACATCTTCATCAAAATTCATAACGTCTTTTTGTGAAACGAATTTTGATTGAAGTTACTCACTGTGCACGGATTGTCTAATGATCGCCTAGTGAAAGTTATTGGGTTTCGACTATCATATCTCCTTCGCGGTGGTGGAGAAGTCGATTGAACTATTTTCTTCACATGTCTAACAAAATATATCCAACGTCCTTTCATAATAGAACGACGAAAAGACCTAATACTTAGTAAGGTAGCAGAAGTAATGACGCCGTTCAAAGGAATCTTTAGGACGTGTGATGCGAATTAGCTCTTACTTATAAAATTTTGTACCGTTTACAAAACCTGTGCGAGATATCGTTTCAAATTGACGCAAATGTTTCCCAGAACAACGCGAGACAACGACCTCTCATACTACGAAACCGTGACACGAGACAGTGGGCCGGCGATGACTTGGAGCATGCACACTATAGGGCACCTCCGTCAAGACGACCCAGGGAAGGCTGCAGCCATGTTCAACAAGAGCTACGAGGACTACGTCAGAGAACCCTTTAAGGTGAGACGTTGGGGAAGAGATAAGCTACGGTAGCCCAGTGGTTCAGGCATGCGGCTGTCAAACGGCGGTCGTGGGTTCGAATCCCGGCTCGTACCAATGAGTTTTTCGGAACTTATGTACGGAATATGATTTCATATTTACCGTTAGCTTTTCGGTGAAGGAAAAACATCGTGAGGAAACCTGCATACATCTGCGAAGAAATTCAAAGGTGTATGTGAAGTCCCCAATCCGCACTGGGCCAGCGTGGGGACTACTGCCCGTTCCCTCTCATACATGAGAGGAGGCCTGTGCCCAGCAGTGGGACGTATATAGGCTGATGATGTGATGTGATGTGATGTTGGGGAAGAACTCCTTTACTCCTTTATACTGACAGAGTGGTCGTAAGATAAATTCGATTTTGAAGATAATAACATCGTTAAAAGTCAAATCCCGTCCCTGGCCATATCTATCCGGTTCCTAAAGCCAACCTGAAAAGCAGAACCGTATGGTCATAATCTGCAGATCAGTCCCGCAAGAAATCTACAATCCAATAGCGTAAACCGGAGGAGATCTCGCCTAGAAGGCTTGTTGAAAATGCCGTCATGCCCACTTTCTTTGTCCATTTAATTCATTAGGTTAAACCGGCTAGAAGTCCAGCTAGCCAGTAGCTGGATAGTTTGCGGGATACTTCTGGTATATTTTATGACAGCTCAAAGAAGCTACTCTATCGGCGAATCTTCATTGCTGGTTAATGTACAGCCGTGCATTGTTTGGCTGTGCATTATCGCTCTGAGCAAACTTGGACCGGGGCAATAATTGGAACCAAATTTTGTACGAGCCGATAATGCACGGCCCAATAATCCGAGTCCCTGTGGCTTCGTACTATCGGGTTGTACATTATCTATGCGGACTGATAATCTCCAGCGAGTCGACGCCAACCCGCTGGGTGGGGTGTCTATTTCTGACCTGAGGGACACTAAGTGAACCCTAACCTAACCGACCAAAGACAGTTCGCTTATGACAAGCGATTTTTGTCTGCCCTGATAATGCACGACCCAATCGGGCCGTACATTATTGAGCCGTGCATTACTGACTCCCTAACTTTGTACACTATTAGTATAACTGGTTAACATTGGGAGCTATTTCATAAGCCGACTGAAATCTCCTGCACAAGGGGGACTAAACGTTTATTAAGTGAGCAATTCAAAGAAACAAATAGTTATTGAGGTTACGAGTACTAATGTGTAAAATAAAGTGTATGTGTGTGTTTGTTTGTTGGTCCGTCTTTCACGGCAAAACGGAGTGACGAATTGACGCGATTTTTTAAGTGGAGATACTTAATTGATAGTGACAAAGGATAGTTTTTATCCCCGAAATCATCTCCTAAGGGGGTGAAATGGAGGGGTAAAAATTGTATGGAGCTGCGATACAAACGAGTTCCACGCGGAAGGAGTCGCGGGCAGAAGCTATAATAAATACCTATAACCGCAAGTACCTGTACGTGTCTTCCAGGTGTGGAGCGAGAACCGTCGTCCCAAAATCGGAGCAACAAACTTCTTCACAGGCATGGGTGGGTTCTTACAGGCCCTCGCCTTCGGTTACGGAGGAGTGAGCATCCACCTCGACCGGCTGGTCTTCGAGAAGCCTCAACTACCGCCTGACTCCACCAGGCTTACGATAAGAGGTTACTATCTAATTTAGAAATTTTACTTGTACAGACTCACTGACCTACTGAGGGAATGGTGGCCCATCTGTTTAGTTATTATTCTGGTGCCTTACCTACCTCCGAATCGGAATGTGACAATGTAAAAAATGGTGTATGATGGGGTTAGTGTGCCACAATAAGGGACGAATAGAGTAAGCAGCTAAATTAAGAACAGGGGGTCGATTTTTGAATCTCACCAAGTGACTAATTCTCACCGATGTGAGTGATTTCCGAAAGTTCGTATTTTTGAAACTCATCGGTGACTTACATTTGTCATACCTATGATATCGATTTACGAGTGCCCCTACCCACTCGTAATTGAAATCACCATGCGATTGTTCTTGACAGTTAACGTATGTGACATCTGCCAAGAATTTTTCAAAACTTTAATTTTCGTTTACATGACACTGACAGATACGCTACGTTTTACGTTTGAATCTGTTTTAAGTTATAGTATGAGAAAATAAAAACCGGTATCAAGGACAACATCTGCGTAAAAAGATATCCTTTGATATCACCAGTGAGATTCAAAAATCGCACTCCTGGAGTGCGATTTTTGAATCTCACTGGTGATATCAAAGTCACCGGTGACTAAAATTATCACCGATGACTTTAATGTCACCATTTTCCAAAAGCCGTATTTTTGAAAGTCACACGCTGTTTACCAACATGCAGAAATTTTACAATGCCAGTCAGAGACAATCTTCCCGTTACGTTCCTTTTTACGAAGATGTTGTCCTTGATACCGGTTTTTATTTTCTCATACTATAACTTAAAACAGATTCAAACGTAAAACGTAGCGTTTGTGTCAGTGTCATGTAACCGAAAATTTAAGTTTTGAAAAATTCCTTGGCAGATGTAGGGAATGCAATCTCGAACCGAGATTGGCCATTCGAGATCTCGCGTGACTAATCCGACGTCGAGATTGGCAAAATCGAGATCTCGTCGATTTTTCTGACGAGATCTCGAAAAATCTCGACTAAATCGAGATTTTGGATACTTTCTTTAACTAAGCATTTTGTCATCAGAATTGCCTTGATTCAATTGATAAGTATTATTTGCTCAGGGTATTGCAGATGCATTGAAAATAAAAGGTCACATTTTTTGAATACTGAAACAAAAAATCAACGTTTAATTTAAAAAAAAAAGTAATTATCATCACATAGGTACTAGATTTGAGTACAAAACAGAGCACACACGTTCGCATGTAAATATGATTTAATTATTTTGAAAATAATTTCTTAAGAAGCATAAGGTGCTCAAGGTGTTGTCGGCCATGCGGCATCTAATTTTGGTTGCTATAAGGCCAGTAGCTGAAAATGCTCGCTCGGACTCCACGCTAGTTGGGACTACAGTAAGAAGACTGTGGTATGCAAACTTAAGATATTGGCCCTTTTCTCCAGCGTACTCATAAAGATTCATTTCTTTTTTTAGTAGGTGGTCCATCCTGTCGGTTGCTATAGCTCTAGGTTGTGTATCTTGTAGGGTAAGCGAGTAAAATACAAAAATAATTGTAGGTACCTAGTTTGATTCCATGTAGGTACGGATGCATGTCCAGCAGTGGACGACTTTCGGCTGATATGATGATGATTAGGTACGGATTAACATAAAAACATCAGACGCACTAAGTTTTGTAATCTCGTTCGAGATCTCGAAAATATCGGAAGAGATCTCGACCGAGATTTCGAAAATCGAGATATCTCGTCAACGAGATTTAATCTCGAAATTTGGGTCGAGATCTCGCGAATTCGAGATCTCGCGAGATCGAGATTGCATTCCCTAGGCAGATGTCACATACGTCAACTGTCAAAAACAATCGCATGGTGATTTCAATTACGAGTGGGTAGGGGCACTCGTAAATAGATATCATAGGTATGACAAATGTTAGTCACCGATGAGTTTCAAAAATACGAACTTTCAGAAATAACTCACATCGGTGAGAATTAGTCACTTGGTGAGATTCAAAAATCGATCCCCTGATCTTAAAAAGGCTGAAAAAACCTACTTAATTTGGGCGAGTACCTAATGGAATTATTTGCCGCAACCTCAACTAACTGAGTAGCGCCAATGAGTGGGACTGTCAAGTATAACGAATTATATATCCCTTCCTGTAACACTTTGTAGGTGGTACTGGCAGTATGATTAGTTGTGTAATGTATTTTAGTTAAAGCCCCGCTATTTTTGTTTTAAGCTCACTTCAATGCTCACCCACAAGTTTATATATCACACCGCGATTCGTAGTAAGTAACTAAGCGTCGGTAGAGTTTAGGCGTGATGGGTGGGGTGACGTGCATGAGCTCGCAGAGCATAACAGCCCTGATATCCGGGTGGATCCTGCTGAATCAGTTACGTTAAGTACAATGTCTATAAATGTATGATTTCCAAGGGGCAATATGAAAACTTATTTTGATCCTATGATCTTCTGGCGTTTAGGTACATTTTTACCTTCATTCATCACTATGTATACACAATATTCCAGGTTTAAAGTATCTCGGCGCAAACTTAACTCTGGATATACAACAGTCACAGACGACGTTGTTTGTCGCCTCTGTCGACAACAACTGGCCGCTGAAGTACTTCGACGGCAAAGACAATATCACATTAGCTCCTAAAATGACATGTAAGTATCGGATGTACCTCATCTTGATGGTAAAAGCCCCAATTTCATTTGCCAAACCCTTATTGACGGAAGGGAATATCCCTAGCATAAATATCACACGTCTCTGTATATTTAATTTTTAAGAGGGTAGTTCGACAAACACAAACATATTGTGGAGCTTAGGTTAGTGTTCACGTCCAGGCGTGAGCGTTTCCATAAATAGCCTGATTACTTTGTCAGTACTCTAAATTAAAGAGCAAATTGTGAATTTGGCGATAACCATTCGAAGATAACCAGCACGGCTATCACGCGACGGCGCGCGAGCTCTCTCGATTTTACTCGCACTCTCCGTATCTCTCTTATTAGAACACTTAGAACAAGAGGTATTGTGCGAAAATCGAGAGTATGTCGCTTCCCATGATAGACGTGCAGGTAAAAGGCTCACAAGAAGCAGTCGGATAGCAGTCAAAACGTTACATTTAGCGTAAGTGAGACGTCGTTCAGAGCGTTCGTTTTTGTTTCGGTAAAATTTATACTAGAGCCTCTGATGACCAAGTGATTCCATTCTGAGTCAGTCCCGTCGTACCTACCATTTAACGTTTACTCATAGCTGGAGGACATATATATTTATCAATCGCTTTCTAACCTAACAACATTTCAATTTGTTTCAAGCACTTTCGCCGAACTAACTTCAGAAAGCGCGCACAACAAATTAAAATGCAATTGGGTTGCATTTGTGGTGAACTGGTGAATTGATTCCTAGGACACGATGAAACCGTTAGGAAAATTTATCAGTGCGCGTAGCATGGTTGCAGTTTTATCACTTTTGCTGTGGATAAGACATCCGTCACGTTCTGACAAGTATGCGAGTGCGAGAGTGACGGATGCATATCCACAAGGATTAGTGGTAAAATAATAAAATCGAATGAAGCTCATTAGTCATTATGTTACGTTAAGTGTTTTATATGTAACAGTCGTGAAAGGTTTGACGGTTTCCGAACAACATGAAGTACAGGGGACCGATTATTAACTTTCGAGCGCTCGAAAATCAAATTAAGTAAATACGTTTGTAGTGCCAAAATAGCCGGCACTTACTTTCTACCAATATAATTGAATATGAGTGGTCAATACCATTCGTTTTAAAACATTTCTATCTCTATTTCAAAATAGCATTTTCATAATTTTTGTCAGTTTTCGAGTGAAAGAGTCGAGCACTCGAAAGTCAAAAATCGGTCCCCTGGTCGATTCACGAACGCTGGCGCGGAAAATATATGAAACTGTCATTAATTTCATAGACATTACGCGCCATCAGCCCTTGTGAATCGACCTGTACCTATGGGAAATATCACTTAGTCGAGATGAATCCCGAAGAATGTTATGCCAAAAGTTACTAGCATTGTAACATAACATTTTGTTTCAGTAACCTTAACAGGGGATGGTCCGTTCACGATCTCCTCTATACCCTGGAAGGACTGTAAGCTGCCGGCTGACGTCATCGGCAGGAGTCATCTGCGACCATAGCCTTAAATGGTTTCTACTCAAAAGATGGGTACAGTCGAGTTCTTAAATATGGTTATTGGTTGACTGGTACCTAATGCGTTGAGGCATTAAGTCCATGATTTGTATTTGTTTTGTGCGATATAGTTTATATTTAAATTAAATAAGGCACGGACAATTGAAAATAAGAAAACACGACTTTATCTGAGCAAACCTAACACCTCATAGGTTTGCTCAGATGTTTTTGAACTTTCGAGAACGTGCATAAATTTATGAACTCGACTGTTCCTAGGTAAAGTTACGTTTAATCAAAGATGTCTGTCTATTTGTTTACATTTTTCTGTAAACATGATACCTATTAAAAAGAAGCTACCAAACTGTAAAAATTGAGGAAGAGAAAAAAAATTGTAAGGTAAAAAAACTCAAATCAAATTATCATTGTTTTATTTTTGTCTTAATGTAATATTTGTAAAAAATCAACAATCAATTATCAAAAAATATTTACAATCTCGTGGCACACTAGAATGTGTGCGATTAAAATAGTTAATATCTATCACCCCTTCATTTTTGCATTATCATACTTTTATCGCTAACAAGAATTTATGAATCACAATGTTAATAATTGCAATTTATTTGATACATTTACATGGTAAAACATTAAAACTACACATCAAACACACATCGAACGCGGGCCCGCTAAGTTACAACTCGGGCAGTGCGGCCGCGGGTCGGGTGCGGCGCGGGTCGGGCGATTGATATCTCTCTCTCTACCAACGCATTTAATATCTCTATCACACAGATAGAGACGCCGCTCGCCTCACCTGCGGTGTGAATATACTCGTACCGCTTCAACGGCGCCTGACCCGTGCCGCGCCCGCCCCGCGCCGCGCACGACCCGCGTTCGATGTGTGGAGGCCTTTAGAAACAAATACAGAGCTGCTACACCGAAAGCGCGAATTCCCGTTTAGCACATATAAATGTATATTACCTTTTTGATTGCATTTTCGTTTTTCCGTTTTTTGTGCTAAATAAATAAATTCTTATTCTTAAATTGATATTTGGTATATGTTTGCATCTATGTCTATCACTCGAAGCGGCACGATTGAGACGGAGATGTTTGGAAAAAGATCTGATCCCGTATCATGGTCGGCCTTATCACGCGATAAGTGAAAAAATGGAGCGTCCGTCTCGTTCTATTGAACGGTGTCAGCCAGTGACGGACGCTCTATCTTGTCACTTATCGTGTGATAAGGCCGCCCATGCCTCTGGGGCCCTTACTCTAAACACAGAACATCCTCGCGGAAGTTCTGGCGACCTCAATTGCTCATCTTTATCAAAATATTAACGATCAAAATTGGAACCCGATTTACGGTGTTACAAAAAAGCAAGTCCACAACATTTGAACAAGAGTGTGTTAAAAAAATGCAAAAAAGTAGTTAGATAACCCGTTATTCTCCAAAAAACATGTGATTTAACTACGGAGAACCCATTTTGATGTATCTTGGTAGAGATGGATTGCGTGCTGAGAGCGCTGGTGAAAGAAATAAGTTTTTAATACGACGGTGGTAAACAAGCGTACGGCCCGCCTGATGGTATGCGGACCCCGCAGCCTATAGATGGACCAAAGGAGTAACATGGGCGTTGCCGACCCTTGATGTGTTTGAGGATTCGCCGTTACTACTTTTTTTCACGAATATAAAACTTGAAGAATAATAAAAATAATGGTCGGAGCCGTGAACTCAGCTACTGCACTATTTACCCTTTCCAAAGCTCATCATCATGCAAAACAGCAACTTTTATATCGTCCAAAAACGCACTAATTATACAACTAATAACCTAAAACTCTATCGCGGAGATTTATACTAATACTAGCTATAATATAAGTATGGATTATAAAGAGGACAAGTCTATGAGATTTTAGATTTGTAAGTTAACACTTTCGCTGCCAGGAACCCGCCTAGCGGGCGCCTACGCCGTAGTCGCTTTCCGCTACACACGAGGAGAACCACAGCATCGGCACGGCACGGCAGATCGTAGCACGTAGCGATTCTTGGTCGTGAATGTATAAAATATATATGTATGGAAACTCGAATTTGGAGCAGCCCAACTGGGGAAGTACCTCCGCCTTGTAGAAGACCACAGCCATAATAACACTACTACTTGCTCTGTAGTAGTGTTGTGTTCCTGGACGTGAGCAAGGTTGCCAGAGCTCCCGAGGATGCGTTGTGTTGAGAGCGAGGGAATTTGTTCCTTCAGCTGTCAACACGGCGAATCCTCAAACATATCAAGGGTTGGCAACGCCCATGTTACTCCTTTGGAGTTGCATGCGTCTATAGGCTGCGGTGGCCGCTTACCATCAGACGGGCAGTACGCTTGTTTGCCACCGTCGTTGCATTTTAAAAAAATCCCCGGAACTACTTAACAGATTTCAAAAATTAGGCTAATTTTAATCCCGCGGATTTGCCCGCGATCTCTGCAATACGCGGGCAAAGCCGCACGGGCAGGTAGTACCTTTCATACAAAGAGGTAAGATATTACATCATCATTCCTCACAGCTAGGCATTAGTTAATTCAGAGCACGTCAATTACGACATGTTTCAAAATTAAAAAGCCGAATAACAGGTGTCTCAGCAAATGCGAGGTCAGATGTGCAAAGAGCGCACGTGCCATCAATGGAAGGCATTTTTATTAAGAAAATTGTAACGAACTGGCTCAAAGTGCAGAACTGCACTGGAAATGCTGAGCGTATCAGAGTTCATTGATGTCAAACTTATTGTTGACTACATAAATCCCTAAATGCTGTTTTAAAACAAATAACACCTACAACGTGTCCCAAAACTCAACGATAAGCCGGCACCAGAGGATGGAGCTGCTTATGATTAGTCGAGAAAAAATAAGGATAAAAATATATCTCAATTTTTTTTTTTGATTATCATAAGCAACTCCATCCTCTGGTGCCGGCTTATCGTTGAGTTTTGGGACACGTTGTATATACTAATGTGTGTGTTTGTTTGTGTGTCCCTCTTTCACGGCAAAACGGAGCGAAGTGGAGATAGTTGAAGGGATGGAGAGTGACATAGGATAGTTTTTATCCCCGAAATCATCCCCTAAGGGGGCTAAACGGGGGGGGGGGGGGGTAAAATTTTGTATGGAGCGCGATGTAAACGAGTTCCACGCGGACGGAGTCGCGGGCAGAAGCTAGTACCTTAATAAACGATTTGATTTAAACAGGCGATCATACAAACGTAGTTTGGTTTAGATTTTAAACCGGCATACTGAGATATAATGAAACTTTCGCATTTATAATATTATTAAGGATGTATATCCCAAAAGTCCACATAATATACAGGCGAAATAATTTTTGATAGCGATTAGTTCCGGAGATTATCCCCTAAACCCAAACTTACAGCTAACTTTAACCCCTTTGTAATATTAAGTAGATCTATATTGATGAGTATTGTAGATCGTCATTGCGAAAAGATCGAAAAATATACGCATGCCTATGCGCATGTATATGCCTTCACTGTACATTTTGTTAGAAAACCGTTGTAATTTTTTGTCACACTATTCATAAACCTTGAGCAATCTAAAAAAACAACAAAAAAATTCATGTCAGCCCAAAAAATTGCGAAACTAGTATTTTTAATTAATTTTGTCTCTTTCATGCATTCGTTCCTTGTATAGTCATTAGTTCAAATCAATATATCATTAGTTCAGTTTGAAACAAAAACAAATGCTGTTATCAATATGTCAACCAGTTTCGCAATCACGAGCGATTAAACACCCCAAAGTCATAATAAATTGTGAAATATATACTAAAATATCCCCATTTTTTATGCTTATGTTCCACATTCACGTCAACGAACATGGAGATAACATTTGTTTTAAATATACATACGTACAAGGAGATAAACTTACATACTTGTATCTTATTTCACATTGATAAAGATTTTATAATTATAAATGAAGTTGCATTGTCATCGTAACTTTTTAGTTGTAAGGTTTAAAAAAAAATATATATATGATGCTTAATCTTCTTTTAAACACACAACTTCACAAAATCAATAAAAATTGTAATTATAAATGTGCATGAGCACTAACATTTTATAAAACAACCATTATGTTACTTAACCTCTTTGTGAATAATTCTAGACTTAGTACTACTTATCCTAGAGTAGCTATATAATCTGGACTAGTTATATTTGTTTATGATTAGAGTCTTAAGTATATGTTTTAATACCTACACGATTACTTAGTGGAAATTGTTTAGCTAGGTCCATTAGATTAGACCTTATGTTGGTAAGTACCGATGATATGTACTTAACTACTCTCTACTGCTATCAGATACTACTACCTATACATTCCTCATCATGATCATCATCATCATATCAGCCGTAAGAGCCACTGCTGGACACAGGCGTCCCCCAAAGAGTGCCAAAAGTCCTGCACCACCCGCATCGACTCCCACGACTTTTACCAGATCATCAGCCTATTTATACTACCCTACTACTACTACTGTCTGATATTTCGTCCAAAACCTGAACGGGGTTGACACGGTTGACACTGACAGTGACACCCAATGTACCACGGCAAGCGTTGCACAGTTCGAAAAAGTGATCAAAAATATGTGAACACGACTTTATTGATAAGCGCGCATAAGGTTACTTTGATATTTATGATCTTTTGGAAATGGATACATATTTATGAACTCGATTGTACCACGAAGATGACACGCAAACGTGACAACCCTAACAAAACGAAAGAGCACGGGGCTATGCGATTGAGCGGGATGCCGTGATTTGACTTTTCTAGATATCAAACATGAGTTTTGTTAGACAGAGGACCTTCTATACAGAAGTACGAAGTAAGATGTATGTATCGATTTAGTCCTGTCATAAAAATGATCTAAAATTTCAATCTTAATTCGCTTGACATATATTTATATTCTGGTCCCAATATCCAAATTTACATTAGTAAATAACTCGCCAAACCACATAGCAACAGCCACGACGCAAAAAGATTTGATTACTATTCAACACTGCAAACATGTGCAAACCATTTACTGTGAAACTTATTACGTAAACAAGAATATTTTAAATAAAACAAAACACGCTATGTTTAACTACAAAATGGATGAATATAAGTTTGTTATTGTACTGTTTGGTGATTTATTTTATGAGTACTTACCAAGGTACAGTCGCAAACAATTTACCTACTAAAGTGAGTTTTAGTAGCAATCCGCAGTCAACACAATATTTGAAAGGTTTGATTTTAAATTTCAATCGCATCCACCCACCCATAGACATACTGTGAAGCGGGATTCTATCCGCGAAAAACGACCGAACGCGTAAAATTACTGTAAAGTCAAGTGCAGAAATACCCATCGATTTAATCCTCACATAAATATGTAGGTACCGAAACCTTAATGCGCCTTAATAAAAGTGATGGGACATATTTAGGCGAAAGTTGTATGCACCCATATTTTTACACTTGCTTCAAAAATACGTTAAACGGTAGAAAAACATGTTGATATTTCAACAATTTTTGGACAGAATTGCAGAAGAAGCTGCAAGTGACATTCTTACTAATCTAAATTGGCAACACTGACCTGGACCAATACTAACTGGGCCATTGGCCAGCGTTGCCTGGTTATGATGTATAATTGTAACTTGTAAACAAGAGTTTAATTATACTTATTAATTATTATGCTAGATTTACCGGCAAAATGTGAACCAATTTTACTTATAGCTAATGGAATGAGATTATTATAAAATATTATACAGTCGCGTAATGATCGCAGCGCATTTCTCGACTGTACATAGCTTCTGCACATATGCCGTAGATATGGCAATTTCGTACTACTCAGATACCAATTAGTAACCATTAGGTAAATTAGGTGTGATATCAAATATGATTAATGTTCGGTATACTATACCTACTTAACTGAGACATCTGTCCTCTTTTTCATGTTAAAATAAACTCATACCTACTGACAAAATATATCGTAGGTTCATGGTACATTGTACAGACGAGTTCACCAATATCTACACAGACACCATTTCAAAATTATCTATACAGAGACTTTACTGTTACTGACATAAGTCACATGTGTAGATATTTTTGAAAGGTTAAAGATAAAGATAAAATCATTTATTTCTCCAACATAGGTTACAGGATGTTACAGAATAATGGCCAGTTTCACTATGTGGCGCCTTACGGCTTACAAATGGTTGTCTGTATAGATATTGGATTGGATATCGGACTCGACTGTACCTACTAATAAAATTGTCTTCTGGTAGAGAATTAATTAAACATGGCCGTGACAGATAGGAAGACGGTCATCTGTCAGTCCTTTATATGTATTTTATAACCTATGTCACAAGTCAGTCGTTTATATTTTATAACCTATAAATCACGTAGGCCATAAGAACATATTCATCTCTGATGCCTATCGTTTCGATACATTGGATAATTGTATAAATTACTGTTAGCCAATAAAATATATGGAAATATATAGTGATTTAAGAATAGGCATAAATATATTAGCGGAGATAGAATCGAACTAGAAATAGTTTCACGTCTCCAGCACTAAGTAATGTAAAATTTACATTGTAAATTATCTTAAATCTACCCTGCCATTATCCACGTTACAGTCAACAACAAAATCTCTACCGACTAATACACCATTCAAAAAATAATCAGATATTTTATAGTCATACCGTATGTACAGCTTTTTGTTACGAGGTAGATCTATTTGAAAGTCGATCATCAGACATGATCATTAAAAATAAACCGCTTAAACATATGTTTAACCGCTTAAACATGCTGTAATTGTTTATACATTTTTATACTTGAAGGGTACACAGAAAGGACATCGTCACTTTTTTATGAGATTTTTATCTCAATATTTAGAGTTCGCTATGAACTATCAAGTGACCCTTCAATTAGGGACAGATGGATTTGCACTTCTCACACGAATCGACACTTATCCCAAATCAAACCCGACTATACTATCCAGATCATAGTCGAATATTTTATAGTCGTACTTGTACAGTTTGTAGAGCTTCCTAATGAGGGGTAGGTCTAGCTGTGAGAAGTACTTGCGGAGTTTGTCCGCGGTGCCCGAGGTGCGGGCGAGGCGGGGGAACTCCACTTGGCTAGCCCCGATGGTGTGGAGGGCGAGGAGCGAGTCGTCTAGTAATGTCTCGTATTTACCTGGAAATAAGATAAAATATCATGTATAATTTTTGGTGAGGAAGGGCACAGAGAAATGTCATCCCTTTCTTTGCGTCGGTAACCTTTTCACCGCTAGATGGTAAAGCAACTTGCCGTGCCACCTCACGCCACAAGGGTAAAAAAATAATGGATAAAGAAATACTGCCAACATGAAATTGGGCTATTTCAGAGAAGGTTTTCATAAATAAAATAAATAAATAAAATGTCGGCAAATGCCGTCTTTGGCGTCGGTGTCACGAATCGTCGATGACGTGTTTGGCGGTGAAAAGGAAAGCAACTCTACTGAGTTAGGAAGAAGATTTAATTCCAATTACAGTTTTATAAAAAGTAGGCCATATTAAATAGTTTCAACCATAGTTGACTTAAGCACGCCATAATAATAGTAAAACCGCAATCTCATTATGTTAAGAGGTGTCACAGCTAGTTTTGTTGCGCAAACTATCAGCATCGTTTAGTAGGCGCTATCAACACGTACATACGGCTAATCATTCGTTATGCATTTGGGTAACATCTGGGTCAAAACCACCTTGCAGAACAAATTAGACTAAATAATTAGTAGTGGTTTTGTGAGCGGTAAAACGCGACACCTGATAAAACTGTATCGTCAAAATTATTATTGAAGCTACTCACAAAATTTCACGAGAATCGGTTGTGAAAAGCGACCGGTACAGGAGAACAGCTGGACAAACGGAAATAAGAAAGAATTTTGGACCAAGCTGAAGCAGACCCATGACCTGTACGCTATACTATAATTTCGCGATTGAAACTCATGAAATAAAACTTTATATTATTTTTAATTTCATTTAAATTTATATAATTTTTAATTTCATTTAAATTTATATTTTTTTTAATTTCATTTTTATTTTATTTGATTTGTCATTTAATAATATTTCACCTGTTGACATTAACGATTTTATAATTTATTTCCAATAGGTATCTAATTTTAATTTTCATTGTATGATTTTATTTCATTTTTAATGATGCGCCATAATTAATTATTTGAATGTACCTACTACTAAAATTAGTTAATTTAAGTATGTACTTACTAACAACGATATAAGCAATGGCCTGAAAATAACGTTAATTTAATTTAAAAACGATAGTAACGGATTCTTATCGCGTAGGTATATTATGTAGTAAATACATCCCGAAGTATCGCGTTCTTTCCATAGCTCGTGGTCAATCGGATAGGCTGGCCGCTTTAGTCCAATAAATATTTACTTATTCTTGAGAAAAAAGTAACTCTACCGCCCAAGCCCAAAGTTGAAGATTTAATTTCCAAAGACATATTCATTCTCCTAGCGTTGTTCCCGGTTGTACCCCTAAAGGAGCCCGGGTCCGCTTTGACATCTAACCCACAGATTTACGAAGGCACTAGTATTACGAAAGCGACTGCCATCTGACCTTCCAACCCAGAGGGAAAACCTCAAACCAAAACTAGACCTCATTATCACGATGTTTTCCTTCACCGAAAAGCTAACGGTAAATATTCCGTACATATTTAAGTAACGAAAAACCATTGATTCGAGCCGGGATTCGAACCCATAAGCCGCATGCCTGAATCACGACGCTACCGTAGGTAGCTCTCAAAGTTAAATTCCAAAAATTCAAATTAATTTTATTTCCTAAGACAGTTTTATAAAAATTCTGCATATTTATTCGCATTAAAGGCCGAAAGGCATTGACAGCGGTGGCAGAGCGGCGGGGCGCAGCGCGGAGGCGGTTACGATTGTAATGTTCGAGCTAATATGAGAGCGTCCGCACAGAATACCGCGCCGCTCTGTGCGGATCCTTTTATATTAGCTCTAACATTACAAGTAGTATACAACCGGGAGCGCCACCGCGCTCCGCCGTGCCCCGCCGCTCCGCCACCGCTGCACGCTGTCAGTGCGTTTAGGCCTTAAGAGGGTATCCTAGCAGCATTTTTCCATACAAACGTATTCCCCTATTTCCTTCCTGGTTTATCCCTCTAGAGGACTCGTTTTTTTTTATAAAATCTAGGTCTACTGTATGTATGCCCCTGTCATTTACTTTTTCCCAAAAAATAATTACCAAAACAGATACGAATTTTCGAAAACCTAAAATATACCCCATTTTTACTGTCATATTTAGATGACTACCAGACAAATATGAAAAGATTTTACGTTAAAATAAAATAATAGAAACATAGATCTGCTCTTCCTCTAAATTTCGACACCAAACATAATTGAATCGGCGCAGGTTTGGCGGAGAAAACAGGGGAATACAAAGCATCGATCTGGTCAAGATTTTGTAGTGAAAATCGGTCTGAGCTGCAGTTGTCCCTATCGCACATTACGGGGAAAGATCAAGGGCGCAACGCGACGGCAATAGTTTGTACAAATACCTATTTCTCAATTTTGTCGCAGACCGACTACGCTCTTAAATCGAACTTAAGATAATATTTGTAGGCCGTGAACGAAAACGATTGGTTTTCGTTCGCTGCTTATGGGTAAATAACAGATTTCCTAATCAGTTTACTTGGATGGATAAGATAAGACGCAAAAGAATCAAACAAAAGAGGCTGCTGCAATTGGTTATTTTAAACTGCACAGCGAAATACTGAATGTCTTTTAGTTCTTGCCTTGGCTTGACAACACGCAAGACGGTATGCGAGGATAACTCGCATCTTGCTCGCTTGCTTTGTGCTATAATGACCTCATGGGGTCAGGACCAGTCATGATCGAATAGAGTTCTTTCGATACAGAATAAACCTTAAGAATGCGCAGATTTTACGTTAATCTGAATGGATCTCTTGTCTAAAACTCTGAATCCTACATTCATGCACTACCTAAAAATTTTACTACTTTAATTCAATATCCTTAATTATAACTATATGGATGGTTGTCAGTCATATCAGCCGAACGTCAACATACATAAAAAAAGAAAACTGTATCCCGACCTCAGAAAAAATACTATTAAAACTGTAATCAGGCAAAAAAACTATTTTTAATACAGTTGCTCAAAAAGTGGTACTTTTTGTGGCTGCGTAGCGTACGAGAAGCTCAATTTCTCGAACTAGTGCTTTTTACTTTTTATTGAGCTTGTGTGTGATTTGATTGGTTTAAGCAAATCTAGTTGGCCGCGCGCCACTAGAATTCTGCTCTGTGATTGGTTGAAAAAAATCTAGATGGCCACGCGCCCCAATAATACTACTGTATACTGCTCTGTGACTGGTTGAAATATTGAAGCTGCGCGCTTCACTCGCACTGATATGGAAGTGAAGTTGTAAATTTCGTAAAGTTTTTTTCGCAATTGTATTAAAAAACGTCGTTTACAACACGTGTGAAATGTCTTTTACCACTCGTACCGAGTCTTGCCACTCGCTTTCAGCTCGTGGCAAGATACCTCGGTACTAGTGGAAAAAAGACATTCTTTTCACACTAGTTGTAAAATGTACTATTTCAACTCTGTCATGAATCAAAAAGGTGTTAGTTACACTATCACTTTATCATCTTTCAATATCACACTAAGCCGATGCAAAGAGGTCTTGAAGAAAACCCGCCGGAAATTACCCTAATGCCCCGGCCACACTTCGCCCGAATGTTGTTGTCGTCCTTGCCTAACGTATACTATACGTTAGAAAAGGACGGCAACAACATTCGGGCGAAGTGTGGCCGAGGCATAAGCGAAATGGGACCTAATCAACCAATGTGTGATGTGTGTCAGCATTTAGAATAGGATTTGGTCGGGTCTAAGTACATTTCTTTTTCGCTTACTGTTAGGGTCTATTCACACGAGCCACAAACACACCGCAACGCAGCAAAAGGTGGTGAGGCAGTCGTTACGTGTGAATAGTCCCATACACGTTCTTATATTTTTTTACTTTACTGTTGTACTCGTACATCTAATTACAGGGGCCGTGAAATTATGGTTTCCCAAACTCTGTCCAACTGTCACCTCAGTTTGTTTACCTAAGATTTTATTTATAGTTTAGCCAAGTAGGCCACTAGATGTCGCTGTTACGTGTGTGAGCAATGGGATAGGGACCCCAGCGTGGTAATTGCTGAATAAATCGTATTGGTGTATGAAGCAGTAAATAATTTTGGGACCCAGTTTTTCAAATTACGAAATTAAGCTATGTAACTTAATCGTACAATAAAATATATGAGTCATCCCCGTCTTTAAAAAAATATGTTTGATTTAGAATTGTATCTCTTTGAAGCCACATACTTCTTATTAATCTTTAGCCTCTTAAATCTGAATTGAGACCGCTGTCTCAAACTCGCACTATGATGCCAAAAAGTATCGTCCATACAATTGACACAGCTTTGGCGACTGACGACTGAGCTCGTATGGCAAAGTCGTTAAATCGTTGGTGTTTTTATTAGATCGATCGACCGGCGTCAGGCGATATTACGTCAGCGAAGTTGACGTGAACTGTTATTATCAAGCAGTAAATCAAGTTTTGTACGACATGGCTGCGTTTGTGTTACTTGCTCTAGGAGTTTAGTTCGAATACATTAGTAACGTCCGATATAGTCAACGGCACAAGCAGCATATTAAACAGTAAGTAGAAAGAAAACGCTCATGACTGAGGAACGAATATTCACGCTTCTCGCAAAAATATGTGCCTATACAGGGATTGCAGCCGGGACTAAGTTTACAGGCTGCCAACAACTGCCTAAGCTAAGCCACAGAAATAATAATAATACTAAGTACAGAAGTTCTCTGTCAACAAATCTCCTGTGTAGCCATGCCGAACTAGCCTAAACGTGGACATCCCTTTCTATCGCATGCAACACGCTGCGATAGAACGCGTGCGTGCCGTGGCAGAACTAACATACCCCGTAGGGTCGGTAGGCGGATGTATTTGTACTTGTAGTAGCGCAACCAAATCACGGAGTGAGCCGCCCATGGCTAAGCCAATCTAACTTTATTACGCATGTGTTTGAAACGCTATGCTTACTTTATAACAGCCCAAAGTTAATTGATTGATCTCGATAAAAACTACTTTAAGAAATTGGGACACATGCATACATCATCAATTCATCACAAAATCAACGGTAAAAGAGTAAAAGATGACATAATCCTACTGAAGTTTACCTACCTTGTCGGCTGATATAAACAAGTCATTCGGAGATTTACATCGAGAGGTCAGGCCCGCGCCGCCGCCGTGACGCAAGTAGCGAAGTTATTACGAAAAGTATGCGAAGAAAACGGTGTCAGCTATGGATAATAATACAGGATAATAAATCGTATTGATGACGAATTATTGCAAATAACTACTAAATTAAAAAAATATGCGTCGCGTACATAAGTTCAAGGATTCGACGAATTTGTCAACGTAAAATTGCACCCAATAAATATCATGCTATCGAGGTTTTGCAAATCGAATTTGAACGAGTATGTTATACTTATGTGACATGTGTAGCCTCAAATAAACGTATGTAAACCATATATGCAGCCCATGATATCATCATCGGGTTAGTGCACAACTGCACATTGTGGTACCTACTTTCACATGTCCGTTCCGTTTGACCCCTGATACAGAGGTATTCCGAGTGTCAATACAAATATTTATTCCCCAAGGCATTAAAGTATTACTGGTGAGTATGACAAAACACACCCGCGAACTTTTACCGCGACGTTAAATACAAGATAAAATATTCGTCTCTTATTGAAGAATTTCGACAGAAATGTCTTCTCCGTCCGATAAATTAGGGTCATGGTTCGGGTCAGTCTCGTCATAATAACATTTTCCGATAATTATTCATAAAAAACTAGAATGAGCCACGACGTAGATACAAATCGAATATGGCTCATGCTTGATTTTTACAGAAATGCCCAAGGCCCTGGCGGATATCCGTTTGCAAGCATTTTCCTCGTACTATCAGTAAATTAATAAGTTTCGTAAAGTTATTTTGGATTCCGAATTCCTCATAATTTTGTCAAATGATGCAAAAAATGGGTGATAACCAATTCCTATTCAAAATCACCATTGTTTTAAATATGTATTACTTACATATATGCTAGGATTTCATTTACCTATTTATTGTTCTTTTTCCGGTCTTTCATAGTGGCTTTGGGAATTTCAATGGAGTATTTTTGGACACAAGCTTCATTTAAAAAGATAACCAGGGGCCCGTTTCATGAAGCGACAAGTTACAAATTACAAGCGGAAGTCTCTTTCTATTAAAAGGTATTGAAAAGAGGCTTCCGCTTGTAATATGTAACTTTTTTCTTCATGAAACGGGCCCCAGGTCCCGTAACAGTAAATTGCACTTTACTTCAAAGTCGCACTCAAGCACGTGAATCGAGTCGGCTATACATAAAACCCAACCAGGCTGTCACGTTATTAACCCTGAGAGCTTTACAAATACGCTTGGGATAATAAGTAACTAGAACAATATTCCTTTGGTATTCCTTTAAAGAATCATCAATGGCCATGATGATCGTCATCAGTAAAGGATGCTGCCGTTACTGACGATTTTCGCAGCATCCAAGAGGTAGGTAGCAATTCCGGCGGTAGTCCACACCGCCTCCTATGGCTGTGAAGGCTGATAGCAGACTGACACACCCCTCCACGTCGATCGCAGAGTCTGAGAATCTCTAATCAGACTTCGATGTGCTTTGCCACTCCGTAAATCCCAACACCACTCAGCTCTCATCTCAGCGCGCCTCTCTCATGCCCGGGCCACACTAAGTTCTCGTTAGTATGGCCCCAGCATCAGCAGTGCGTTTCAATTCTAAAGGTGTACATATTATAAAAGTAACCAACGAATATTGTTCTAGTATCATGGAATTCCGCAAAGTAACACCAGAGTCCTGATTCAATCAATGACGGTGTTAGAATATTTGCCAAAGAACTCACCAACTAAAGTATATTTAATAAGGCACGGATGGCACAAGCTGGTGATGGGCTGCCAGTGCTCGTTGTTGACCACATCGGCCAACTCCTCAGACCTGTTCGTCAGGAACAACGCGAACTCCTTGAAGGTGACGTCATTCCCCAGTTCCAGCGACTCGTTGCTCGGGTTGTGGCGGTAGGTTTTGATGATGCGTCGGCCGACGCGGTCCTGAAAAGAAAGAGAGGATGAATAGGTGTTCAAGTGGTAAGGACTTAAGGTGCCACACAGAGGCGTCTCTAGCCCATGTCGCGCCCGGGTGCAATCATTACCGTAGCGCCCCGGTGCAACGCACCCCCAGCACTATAGGTAAAGCCACCCTTGGTGCCACATTCCGAAAGTTAAGGACAAGAGTCGTCCCACGTCAAAATTGAACAGTCAGTTGCAAAAATATGGGTGCATACAACCTACTCTAAAATATGTCCCATGGCTCTTAATGTCGGGGAATTAAGGTACTATAGTGCATATTTATGAGAGGATTATTTGGTATATATTTCGCACTTGACTGTACAATTGATTTCTGGATAAGTAATTAAGTATATTGACAAAGCTAAATTGTGACTCGATACCATCATAGAATTGGGATGAACGCATCGTTTAGTGTAGGTATAGTAACGTTGGAGAACGTGTAATGGAGCCCAGTTTATTGAAATAGAGCTCAGAATCCATCTGACGCACTCAAAATCACCACGCGCCCATACATTACAGTGCCTGCTACAGTCAATACCGTGAAATGGTTTGGGGACCATTGGGCTGTTTAGGTAACTGTGCTCGAGTTTCTCAGTAGTCAGAAGGAATGCCAAAAAATATAGCATATCACTGACTTGGAAACGCATTATTTCATTTGTATTTTTTTAATTACCAAATTCAATTCAATTTATTCATAAACAATGTACATTGTATTTGAAATAGGTAAATAATGTAATAAAGTAGATTATTTTCCATAACTATTCTAACATTTCAATACATTAAAAATAATTAAATTACAAATTTAGCATTTTGACGTGTCAGTATTGTCAGTGCGATTAATGAATAACAACAATTACTAGAAACATGCGAAAATCTCTTGAACACTATAACAGCACCTGGCCAGCAAGAAGATTTTCAATTTTCGTTTAAAAATAGACCAATCCGTAATGACCTTTAGCTCGGTAGGTAATTTATTAAATAACGTAACAGCCTGATACCTAACACAATGCTTCACCACCCTGAGTCCTGGATAAAAACCATGTGCAACATTTTTCGTACGAGTAGCTAGCCGCAATTCTTCATCCTCATATGTGACACTTTTTGACCGTGATTTACCAAAATCGGTAAGAAGAATAAAAACGTACAGACAGGGTACTGTGAGAATGCCCAGTCTTAAAAAATGATCTCGACACGATGACCATGGCGGAATGCGTGTCATCGTACGAATTGCTCTTTTTTGGGCAACAAAGGCTCTATTGATATTATATTTAAAACTATTGCCCCAACACTTAATACTATATCGCAATTTCGACTCAACCAATGCGAAATACACTACTTTAAGTTGATTCAAGCTCATTTCGTCTCTAAGGCTTCTCAAAGCATAGCAAGCAGAGTTCACTGAGTTTTCTATTGCTTCCAGCTCTCGTTTCCAATTGACATTCGAATCAATGTAGATTCCGAGAAATTTGACATGATCTACTGGGCTCGCAATGTGATCAATATTGCAACCAACTTCAATTCTATCATTTTTCTTAGAATTCGGTTTAAAAAGCATAATTTGAGTCTTATTACTATTAAGACTAAGGTTGTTGCTGGAGAACCATTTATTAAAGGTCAATAAAGCTTTATCCGTGACTCCTTAAGTTCTTCCATATTGCCGCCAGAGATTACTGCGTTCGTGTCGTCAGCATAGACGACCACAGAACAGTCAGGGACACTACCACATACGTAATTAACCAAGTCATTAATGAAAATTAAAAAAAGTATTGGACCCAAAATGGACCCTTGCGGTACGCCTTTCCCAACCTGGACTCGCATAGATCTGATAGGCACTCCAGACCCTTCTGGACCAGATTCAGTGTTATTGAGCTCCACGTATTGGTTTCTGTTTTGAAGATAACTGCGAATGAGTTGGTGTGCTTTTCCTCTAATCCCATAGAATTCCAATTTACTTAAAAGTATCGAGTGATCTACTGTACCAAAAGCCAAACTCAAGTAAAGAAAGAGTCCTATAACTCTTTTTTTCTCATGCAATTTAGTCACAATATCATCAATTAGAGTATCGATTGCATTTATAGTGCCCAAACCCCTTTGGAATCCAAATTGTCTCGGGTCAATTATGTTGTTAACCTGAAGATGCCCTAGAATACGTGATTTAATGAGCTTTTCAAAAATCTTCGCGATCACCGGTAGTAGAGCTATTGGGCGATAATTTTTGGGTCATTTTTTAACCCTTTTTTATATACAGGAATAATCTTACCCACTTTTAGCTGATCCGGAAAAACAGAGCGATCAAAACATTCGTTAAAAAAAATTGCAAACATATGCAATGTCTTATAAAGTTTAATGTTACTTTTAGAAGAACTCATACGCTAAGCATTTTTTCTGACCAAGGTTTGAGATTCGTGGAACTAGTTAGTATTAATAATAGAACTAAAATGGCCGTGGTCAGGAACAAATCGGATCTATTTACAAACTTCGTACGTACCGCTATGTGTTTAGCATTTCCTGTCTGAGTTTTGTTTATACAATGGAAATATATTCTAGACAAAAGGTTAATTGTTTTCGCTACGACGGTTCATAATTTTAGGTAGGTACTAGGTAAACAAGGTTTCATTACCATTTTTCGACTCCTGATCACGAATTAAAAATCACGTAGTAAACATATACTTATATTTATTTAAACATACATATTCATATACTAACCTTTCCGCGGTGGAAAGGTTCTCGAGTGGCGATCACGTACCGGAAGGCGCGGTGTGGGTAGGCCCCCCACAAGGTGGACTGACGACCCTGGTAAAGGTTGCGGGAGTCCGCTGCATGCGGGTGGCGCAGGACCGGTCATTTTGGCACTCTTTGGGGGAGGCCTATGTCTAGCAGTGGACGACTTTCGGCTGATATGATGATGATATACTCTAACGCTTCACGCAACGTGATGCGTCGGAGTTAATAACCAGCCAAAATAGATTTAATGGACGCGGTCTCATGTAATCCAATCACATCACTGGTTAGTTCATGAAATTTAATGATAATGTTAACACTAATATGCACTGAACGTATGGTTACCCAATCATCATCCTCCTAGCGTTATTCCCGGTAGTGCCCCTAAAGGAGCCCGGGGTCCGCTTTGACACCTAATCCCAAGATTTATAGCACTAAGTTTTACGAAAGCGACTGCCATCTGACCTTCCAATCCAACCCAGAGGGAAAACTTAAACAGACCTTATTGGGATTAGACCGGTTTCCTCACGATGTTTTCCTTCACCGAAAAGCTAACGCGGTAAATATTCCGTACATAAGTTCCGAAAAACTCATTGGTACAAGCCGGGATTCGAACTCACGACCGCCGCTTGACAGCCGCATGCCTGAACCACTAGGCTACCGTAGCTCTTGAACGCGTATGGTTACCCAATGTTTCAAGTTAAGTATACCTATACTTAACCCTTTCAGGACGAACGCTGTCAGCGCTTTGCGCACCGCTATGGCGCAGAACTAACAAAAAGCTCGGTAAACCCGATGCGCCGAGCCGGCGTTATGCCGGCCTACGGGTGCGAATCGTGAAATGGATGGGTTGATGCGTTATTTTCACTAACCAAACACTTGAAATGATGCATTATTTTTTTAATTTTAATGATACGGTCCTCGGACATAGAAATTATGAAATACATTATAGTGGGTTACCTATCAGATATGTTTAAGAGTAAGAAAAAAAAACAATTTGATTATTATGTTTTATTACAAAATTAACACAGTATTATAATTAAACTAAATACAACAAACATGTAAATAGAAAAATGGAAACCAAGTTAAAATATCACAAAAGTACTTATCCTAAAAATACAATAAAACAAACTCATATCAATAATTATTAAAAATAGTTTCATGGTATTCGTCAAAACACCTTCCCATGCAAAGTCCTGGTCTATTAGGACATTTCCCACAAATTGTTCGAACTGTTGTTCTTTTATTTTTTTTGTAGCATACCACACAACGTTTGCGAGCCGTTTTATGAGTTTCGTTAGGTGCTATTTTAATGATTGAATGTATAGGTGCTATATATAGTGGGGTGATGGGGGCTCGTGCTGTGTTAATAGATGTCGTATTATAACTGTCCTATAATCTGCTAAAGGCAAAGGCTTTTGGTCAGTTAGTAAATACAGCTTAACACCATACTGCTTTTTTTGCCTTTAAGATATTGACGAATCCACAACCTCCCTTTGTATAGAACTAGCGATTCGTCAATACAAAGTATTCTGTCTGGCTTAAATGTATTTCTCATAATGTCATTAAAATACTCGGCCATAAATGAAATTTTTGACATTCGGTGTCTGTTATCATTGTCATTTGTAGTTTCTGTCGCCTCTTTTTGAAAATTTAAACACCGCATTATTAATAAAAAATTATCCCTACTCATATTTTTTTTTAATGTCTCAATCCCATGAATGTCGTCCGTCTTCCAGTAATTTTTCATGTCATTGGTTACATACGTCCCCATGTGGAATAAGAGCCCTAAAAACACTTTAAACTCTTTTTTAGTTATATCTTTCCACCTGCGTATCGTGTCGTATCGTATCCAGTGGTATCGACGCAGTTATTCCTGGTGAGTTTTCATCAAAGTCCATTCTATTCGGTACCGTACAGCAATCAGTGTCAAACATGGAATGCAGAGACATCGGGTCCGGTGGGCAAGCAGGGTCATTCATGTTGAGCGTGGTCATCGTTGAATCGTAAGGAGAGCCAAGTCGTATAAAATATCAACAAACAAAGAAAAACTCAAAACCGAGAGCACGAGAGCACATTACCGAGGTCAAACCAAGACTGTGCAACTCTCTATCATAGTGCAACTTATTTTTCAACACCCCTAGTTGTCCAATTGTTAAGGGAAACAAGGAGAAGTGGCAAAACATAATAAAATGTCTTTTGTTTTACCGCTGCTCTTTGTGACAAAAGGGTCACAGACGCCATAAATCACACAATGACGATACTACCTACTTATGTCCTTATCGGGTTTTTTCACTCCACGCAGGTCACCTGCGTGCTATCAGTAGCAGGATGATGATTGACGATTTATGCTAGTTCATAAAAATTGATAACACAAACCTTTGTTACGTTACTTAGCTGTTATGGTTAATACAGCAGCGGCTTATCATCACAATTAGTCGTTAGAACTACCCAAAACCCACTCTAAAGACGTCAACCTGATATATTTTGGCCATAGAATAGTAATAAAATATGTATTTACCTAAAATATATTTATTTATCCACAAACATTGATATGCTTGGTTAAAACGGCCATAGCATGAAACCATTCTTCCCGACTAAAACGACGTGATTTATGAAAAGTAACATTACCGCTATGAAAATAAAGCTCCTTATGATTTGGCAATGACAACACTTACGACTCTTTTGAAATGAGTCGTTATGCGTTGTCCGACCGCAAGCCTGAATGACGCCGACGTCGGCGCACAGGGTTGGGCAGTATTTCAATTACATGTATTTGAAATACGTATTTGAAATACAAATACAAATACAGGTTGGAGAAGTATTTTGTATTTGGTATACCGCACTCACATGTATTTCGTATTTTGTATTTCAAATACTTTAAGTTTTAAAATACATTTGCACAAAAATACATGTTATTTATTTCTATAACCGTATAATGGAACGTTTTTAATATAGTTACGGGCTTAGGGCACTGTGCTGTGGCAACACTTTACTGTAAGTGTCAACGACAAACGTCAGGTGCCAATTTATGAATTTAGTTCGTTACGCGGTTTTTTATTACGTAGCATAACCCAAACTCAACGGGGTTACGTCGGTTAAGTACTGAATTCCCATGGCCACCTTCTGTCTCCATCATCAGATCAGCTGTACTGTATGGTACCGTACCATAATATTGAATTGTCATCCAAACTATACTTATACCCAAAATTACAGCTCAATCGGTCACCGGGAAGTGGGTCAAATTTAACTCGCAAGATTTGATTACATACATACATACATACTAACATGACAAGTTAAATACCTAAAAGCTTGTAAAAATGTGTAAAAAGTGTTGTGAAATAAGTATTTTGTATTTGAAATACATTATTTTGAATACTGTATTTTGTATTTTGTATTCCAAATACCTGTCACCAAAGTAGTTTCTAGTTTGTATTTCAAATACATTTTTACATGTATTTTGTAATTTGTATTTCAAATACAATGAAGCCAGTATTTTGCCCAACCCTGTCGGCGCAAGAGGTTTTAAACCTATTAAACTTAGATATATTTTCTTCAAAATTACTTTTTTCTTACCTATATTATCTACTCTATGTTTTGTTAAAGGACTTCAGATATGTTTTCAAGCTATTATATACAGAAAAACGGGAATGAAAGTTTGGGGTAAAATATTACCATATATACAGCTAATTTTGTTTTTTACTCGTATTTAATATTACAGCTCAGTCTGTTAATTATACAAAAAAAAAGAAAAAGCAACCGCACTCAATCAATTTTATGAGATAAATGCAAAAATGTTATGGCGCCTTGCCGGCGTCATCAGTACGGCGGGGTTGCAAATGGCATGGCGCCGACGCGGCGTCATGCGCACTGAAAGGGTTAACTTGAAACATTGGATCATAATATTCATAATCCAGCTCTTTCGCTGGAAAATTGATAGGTTTCACTTAAATAAACTCTAATATTTACTTGTCATATATGCTTATGACAATTTAATACGAGTGGTAACTAATGCAGCTTCTTTAAATTGTAATTTTCGCCTTCAAATTTACTCAATTTTCTACTAAATTAACGGGTCAGCGACTAATTTCAAGAGTCTAATAAATACTTTTCAAGCGACCGTATATTGTGTAACTCAAGCAACGTTATTATGACTCAGCATGGGGATTATTCTATAGTAACTAAATTTGTTACATGTCGACATATTTTAAGCTTCTAATAAGCGTCCTTATTGCACCTGTAAAATAATTTCAACGCACTCTAATTTAATATTTTCACCTCTATTTTTATACTTTGATGACTGTATCTACTGTAATTTAACATGAAATTTAATTAATATTGTCCTGAAAAAAATGGTAAATGATAGCTCTAATTTCATATAGCGACCAATATTTTTATACGTAATCATAAGTACTTGACGCCAAAATGAATTTTTAACCGACTTCAAAAAGGAGGAGGTACTCAATTCGTCGGAATCTTCTTTGTATGTATGTTCATGTTCCCCGATTATTCAAGGATGCTAGCAAGTCGACGAAGTCCCGTAGACTGGACTATATATTTAATTGTATGGCATACATTATTTTGGCCTTTAAAGTTTGTCTTTTTAGTACCACCCAGAGGACACGTGCAGAGTAGTGGTAGGTAGTGACTAGATAAGTATCTCTTTAACTGTAGATGTAGTCTAAGAAAACTCTAAAGCGAGTTCGATGAACTCGTATAACTGGCTTTTGTCTGTTTTGAGTTCACTCTGCGACTTCAGATTGGAGAAATATTGAAATAATTCCAATATATATTTATTTGAATATATAGTTCTTTCAATGAATATTATGTCAATACGGAAAAAACCTTCACGGACCATTTTTGAAAAAAATATCGTTATTCACGGTTTTTTACTGAAAAAATCATTTGTTATAATTGTAAAAAACCACTGCTACACAAACTATATATTTTCATATTCAATTCATTACCGAATGAATCAAAAATATTGCAGGAGTGACGTAACTAAAACGTAATTTCCTGAAGGAAGGTTTTGCATCTTTCTCAAAGTGGCATTGCTTAAATATGTTTTTCGAAAGTGATGTTTGAAATAACGTTTTTTGTAACATACTAGCTTCTGCCCGCGATCTCTCGTAGCTCCATACAGACTTTCACCCCCGAAGGATGATTTCCGAGGTAAAAACCACCCTATACCAAATTTCATCTAAATCGATTCAGCGGTTTAAGCGTGAAGAGGTAATAGACAGACAGACAGACACACTTTCGCATTTATAATATTATATTAGTATGGATAACTGTTCATTCGGAGACCACTTTTTTTTCAAAAATATTGCGTGTCGTCTTCATCACATTTACGCGCCGCACCTTCACCTTAAATGCCGTCTCTGTGTAATTCGAGCCTATACATTCATGCACGTTTAATAAGTAGCCAGCAGTAATAAGCAAGTTAATTCTGGTGTGATCACAAAAGTGTGAAGATTGCTATCTTCAAATGTTCTTCGTCGTTATCTGAGATGTTCGTATAGTTAATATCCATTGGTGCAATTGTACTGCGGCTACTGCACTTACGACAGAGAAATTAGGTACGAAAGTTTTTATGAATAATGAAAAGTTTCCAGGCTAAAATCTAGTTATAATAAATTGTAGCTCACGAGATCTTTTTACCAACTATGATCGAAATTTCTAATAGCTGTTTTACTTATTTGAAAATATCTGTTTTTCGGACGCAAAGCATCCGTCCCGAGCAAAGAGGGTCAAATGCTTTATCCCGGACATAAACACGATCGTGTTAGTAAGTAAACCGTGTTACGCTTACTTATAAATCACAAATATATTTCAAAAACTATATGGATAGTCGCTACAAGTCAACGCACGTAAAACGAACGCCGGGCGCCATATAAAATTATGCTCACTCGAGCTCTCTTCTCTTTACGTGTGGTGACTAAGACCCGCCATAGACGGACTGCTTAGAGCAGTCGAGACCCGCCATAGACGGACTGGTTAGAGCAGTAGAGACCGCCATAGAAGGACTGCTTAGAGCAGTCGAGACCCGCCATAGACGGACTGGTTAGAGCAGTAGAGACCGCCATAGAAGGACTGCTTAGAGCAGTCGAGACCCGCCATAGACGGACTGGTTAGAGCAGTAGAGACCGCCATAGAAGGACTGCTTAGAGCAGTCGAGACCCGCCATAGACGGACTGGTTAGAGCAGTAGAGACCGCCATAGAAGGACTGCTTAGAGCAGTCGAGGCCTCATTTATTATGACTTGCTCTCGTGCCCGATTTATGGAGTACCGACTATTGGAATACTTAGTCGTTCTGATAATTAAGTAAATCATTCAATAACTCGGTATTTAATTGGGAAATTGGTAAAAAATTGGGACTAAGTCGATTTGTGTAAGATTGTCCCTTATTTTTTTTTATTTTTAGTTTGACAACAGTTGGGTGTTATCTATCAATCCCATCAACCAGAGCCGAAAATAGCTTAATCATTCATTTAGCTTATTCCGACATGTGTTCTTGTAGAACAACACTTTATGAGGTTTTTTTAGGGTTCCGTACCTCAAAAGGAAAAAACGGAACCCTTATAGGATCACTTTGTTGTCCGTCCGTCCGTCTGTCAAGACCCTTTTTCTCAGGAACGCATGGAGGTATCAAGCTAATATTTATACCAAATAGGTCAGGTCTACTGTCCCTTGGAGCTGTGAAAAAATCAAACTTCTAAGCGAACGCAATCAAAAGATACAGCCGTTTAGGTATGCCGCGAATTTCCGCAAATTTTCGAAACTCGCAAGTGAATCAAAACCTACAGGGAACCCCCGTGAACTCAGAATCTTGAAATTTGGTACGGAGCAACGTCTTATAGCACAGACGAAGGATAAATTGCTAAAACCGTACATTTTTGTACGGAACCCTCGGTGTGCGAGTCCGACTCGCACTTGGCTGGTTTTTTGTATTCATTTTCAGTTTGACTTATTTTAAGTAGCTTAAGCTTTTATTGGCAAAAAATGACTGACTGTTGAGTTTGCTTCGGCGTTTTTTCTTAACAGTGGTTTTCTTTTTTAGAAACACTAGTAGAATTTTGACTTGTAAAAGTGCCATTGCAGTGGCCTACTTGCAGAATAAAATTCTTTTATTTATTTTGTTATTTCAATCATAGTAACAAACAACAAGGCCAGTGGTTATTTGGACAATTAAAGACAATGGTCTCTTATCAATTTAAATTAGTTAATTGACTTTAACAGTGGACGGCTCCGGTTATACACATATATATGTGTATATGTGAGTCTCTGTATGTACAAATATCTCACAACTATATCCATACTAATACTATGAGCGAAAATGAGTCTGTCTGTCTGTAACCTCTCCACTTTTAAACCGCTGAACCGATTTAGATTAAATTTGTACAGATAGTTTTTGTGAGGAAGGACATAGGATAGTTTTTATCCCAAAAATCATCCCCTAAGGAGGTTAAATGGGAGGATAAAGTTTGTATGGAGCTACAATATAAACGAGTTCCACACGGACGGAGTCACTCGCAAAAGCTAGTTCCCAACATGTTACATTGTAGAATGACTTTGAATAGTCGCTCAATACTTTTTTGGTTGGATAAACAGACATGCTACACTAAATCTGACATGGCTAGATATTTCTGGATGGATCTACTGCAGCATTTTTATACCATGAATGATTGGCAAACACTATAGCCTATGGATGTTTTTGCTTTTAACTACTGTGTCACACGAAATTCTTTCATAGAAAATACAGTGAGCATAGCCTATGCACACCACTTTTATTAAACGCGCCGTTAACAAGCGTTCGTGGCGAATCACGTGTACTTCGACCGAAACGCGCGCCAACAGAGCGTTTAAAAAACGCGATATGCATAGGCCCTTAGGCTTATTGAATTTCATCATGATCTGACAAAAATTGTGCAACTCACCTGAAAATATTTGGCACTTGGTGTCTCTCCTTCCAACTTATTCCTGTAAGCCGACAGCAGCCTCTCAAAGGGGTTCCTGACGATTATCATCTTGTGATAGTTTTCCAGCATGTAATCTCGGTCTTCTTTAGACACGGAGCTGAAGTTCCGGAACATCCCCGGGGAATGGGCAAGGCTGCCCGGAATGGCCAGGACATTTTTGTCGTGCCATTTACCGGCCAGTATCATAAGCAGTCTCTTCCAATTTGTACAGGCCACCTAATAGAAAAAGATTTATTAGCTATAAATGGCTGAACAGGTTTCATTCAATTGCCTATTTTGATTTAAAAAAGCTACACGACAGACCAATGAACAGTGGAAACATTTAAAATTTACACCTGACATATTGTTGTCAACCACTTTACGTTTGAAAGTATAATTAAATTAATAATTATATATATAATATTATAATTAAATAAAGTTTCAGAAATTCATTAGCTTCAAGTGTCAACAAGTACAGGGTACATACATTTTATATGGGTAGTTGTCGTTACGAAAATGAGAAAGTTAAAGCATAGATTAAATTAAGGCCTTAACTATGTAGCATATTTTTTGATCTTCACCCATATACAATTATTTTGTCAATGTGTAATTGTATGGTTAAAAGTGGGATTCAATAATATATATATATATATATAATAAGAATAATAATAATATAACAATTATTATATAATAAAAAATAATAATTATATTATTAATGGGAATATTTATTTATAAATAAATTATAATTAGATAAAAATCATGATTTCATTGATCAGCAATTTTGGAGTAAATGCTTTATGATTATGAGTCATCTATTTTTGACCAAATGGATACGTCCCCAAGGACAACCGGCGATATGTTAAAACTTAAAAAAAAAATAAGATTATATGGCGACAAAAGTAAAAACCAGACAAGTTTGCCTTGAACTCACCTTTGGTACGTAGCAGTAGAGAAGCTTCCTCTGTTCATCTATTAAAATGTGTTCCAATCTATGTGGTGGTAGATCATCTATGCTCCATTTCGGAGGAAATCGCGAACAAGTATGTTGAATGAGCTCCTGCCTTGCCAAGTTCAAAGATTGGGTCAACTCTAACGAATGATTCGTCGTCTCAATTTCATTCGAAATCTCATTTTGATCTCCGCACACACACAAGAAAAAGTTAATTAACACCAACTGAATAACAACACGCATTTTTCACTCTTTAATATTAACATCACACTTTTCTTTCTAAAACCAAACTTTCGTCGTTTTAAATGTGGGGCACGCACTCAAGCAATAGAAATCTGCAGAATGGCACTAGATTTAATTTTACGACGGATAGACAGCCACTGTTTTTCATAAAACCAGCTTTAGTTCAGTAGTTTTATTTATACGAAGTAAATACTACTGATGAACTCGATACACATTCAAAACTCGTGGCTTTGACAGATTTACTGAATGAAGGAGCGTCAGCGTACCGCCGCGCCGCGAGGTGGAAGGAGTGGAAGGGCGCAACGCGCAACCGGCTTGGCAGAGCGAGACAAATAAGCCTGAGGGGCTACCGCGAAACGAACTTCGTTCGTGTGTCACCGTCTTTGTCGCTCGAATATGCTAGTGCAACAGAGAGGGAGTTATACAAACGAATATCTTTTTTATTTCACGGTGGTTTCGCGGTAGGCCCTATGTGCCTTACCAAACAGAGACAGCGTGATGCGAGAGGGACGGGATCCGGAATGGTATGGTATGGTGATGGTCCGTGATGCGCATGCCCAAAGATTGAGGCGTTTTTCTAGTACAGACAGGGTCAAACAAAATAGATTACTAAGACAACCAATTGTTACCAAATCTATTAATTTTATTTTGCAGCGCTAATTACTTATTTTAGTTAAACTACTTAGCTGATATTTCGTTTGCTGTGAGTCGTTCCGGTATCGTGTTCTGGAACAATATTTTAGTAATTAGTAGGTACTTAAGTAAAATTGATTCTAAACAAGGAAATTCCGAAAGAAAAAACAAGAATTTGACAGTTTTGTAGGACTGACAGGTAAAACCTATGCTGGCGCCATCTGCAAATACCTTCGCCCGGCCAACCCCATTAGGTACCTATGTGTACGTAATGTAACCATCGGGAATACCAAATTTTTGGCCATCGTTAGTCGGTAGTTAGCCATACCTAACATAACCTAACCTAACTGAAGAAGTTAACAAAGTTCCAGTGAGACACAAATATTTACTTACTACCTATATGATTGTACGATTAATTTTCGCGTCACAATGGAAAACTTTAATAGAAAATTTAATTAGTACGTGAGTTTTGCTAGCCAAGAATTTGGTCCTTACTCCGTGTTCGTAACACTTTATTTTTTTTACTGCGTCCAATTGGTAGGTACTTATCGGAAAAGACAGGCGTGTAAAGTTTTGTCGATGTCAGCACAAGTAGGTAACTTAGGTAATAAGTAGTTAGGTACCTAATTAACTATTCATTTACATTTTATCACCGACGCCCACATAAGTATTTATGAATGTATATTCATAAATTTTCTACTTTTGAAATTTTGGTTCTACTAGAGGGAGACAAATTATTTATATCAGCAGTATACCTAATCGATAATTTCTTAGCTCGGTTAACTATATTATTATTTATAAGGTCTCAAGTGAAATATGGTCATTTATAAGGCAATATACCCTCTTACTCTTACTTACCCTTAAATGGTGTATGTAGCAAACTTGATGGTATTGTCGTATAAGAGAGAAGGCTTCTTCTGCTACACTCAGTTGGTGATGTTGCCACGCAAGAACAGCAAGGCATGCCCATAAAGTGTCATCTTCCACCGTTCGACATAGCTGTAAAAACTGGTCGGGTTAATTGGATGAAGTATTTTTAATTTCTGACTGCGCTTCTGGAAGTAAGTACACGAAATTTCTTACAACTTAGACCTTCACCCATTTCACCCCCTTAGGTGATATTGGGGATAAAACTAGTTGTATGACATCCTCCAGAACTCAATGTATCCCTATAAAGAATTATATTTGGAGAGGACTTGAAGTGAAGGCACAAATCCAAGGCGGTCGTACAAGAAAAATGGAGCTTGTTAAAGTAAATCGTGTTTACCTGCAGTGCCGCTTGCCACATATTAGCGGCGACGTGTTTGAGCAACTTTTCCGGGAAAGTTGCTAATGAAACGTGCAGTAGCGAGCCGTTGCCGCGACAGATGCGTGCGACGCCATCCTCTACGCTCATTACCGTTGGGTTGCGACCGAGTTCACTATTAAAAAACATTAAGTTAAAAGTGATTTTGACCAACTCGTTGATTTTCCCAACTTGCCCTGATTTACCACTCACCGTTGCCAACTTGTCCAAATTCTCAGAGCATTTCTGCGCTGGAAATGTGGACGATGTGTTAGGAATATGATCAAGTGCACAACGAAGCTGAAGGTCCTGGGTTCGAATCCCGGTATGTTCAATTATTTGTATGAATGAATGAATGATATGTGGCGTTCCATGCCTAAAGGGTCCTTATGGCCGTTTTTACTAGGGGGTATGATTCTTTTTGTATGAGATAGCTCATTTAACGTAGATTTAGGATCTATGCTTAACTCAAAACCTGCTATAAAGGCATGGAACGCCACATATTTTTATTTCGTGTAACCATGGATACATATTTTACCTATCAGTAGAACTTACAAAACTAAGGGGTTAGTTGGTTTAAAACTAAACAACACTGAAAGGGAAGTGCAATCCCTCGCAGTGCGAGTGAGTATAACTGAGTCTGTGATTTGGGTGATGAGCATGAATATTTGTTTCGGAGTCTTGGTGTTTTCCTATGTATTTAAGTGTTAATATCTATTAAATATATCGTCGTCTAGTACCCATAAAACAACCCTTATTAAGCTTGGTATGGGATTAGTTCGATTTCATGTAAGATTGTACCCTAATATTTATTTATTTACAATTGGTAGGTACCTAAAAGTTGGAATGAGGATTATTAGGATTGGACAGAGTAGGTACGACTTAGAAATAAAAATGAGTTTAACCTAAACGTTAGTAACCAGTTGCAAACAAAAGATTAACGAATTATGTTACGGATATAAATTAGGAAGGAAGTAGCTAACACATTATAACATGACATTGCACGCTTTAAAAAACATTATATTAGTACAGCATGATTGCGAGTAACCCTGAACCAGTTTTACTACAAGTGCAAAAGCGAAATAATAGACCAGTTGAAGTATTTAATTATATAAAAAGGTGTATGATGTCGGCAGTGGCGTCGCTTATGGAAGAGTTTAGAGTAGGTATATAACTAATAAATTTTAGGCAAGCCGGTGGGAATAACCTTGTTCGGGCGCTCCGTCACTGATTGTCTCTAATCATATTAGTATATGCTTACGGACAGCACCACAAAAAGACATTCTTAAATCTAATAATTGCTTTGGTGAAAAAACTTCTCAACCCATGAAACTGAGAACGTTTAACTAAATTCTCATATCAGCGTAAAACTGAACCGACTGATATGATACCTAGGTATCATACTCACTATCACTCATAGCAGTAGCCGGCTTAATGTGGACTGGTTTAAGTAAGCTCCGTTATTTGGAAATCTTGCAAAATGTTTTCTCTGGCGTTCATCTACTCAAAGTAAAAATTCGTTTAGATGGTGATGGTATTCACTTTCACGTTCATAAACACTTACTTGATTTCCTTACTGACTGTGGTCAGTGCCAGCCAGTCGGGCTGGGTGGCGGCCTTGGGGCAACACCAGGCAACGGCGGAGCTGGCGCGCAGGCCAACTAGCAGTTCCGTCTCAGCGCTCCACGCTATACTTAGGATTTGTGAACCTTAAAACACATGTATCATTATTCAGAAATTAGGAAATAACCCTTGGATGCAACACTTCACCCACAAAAGTGACACCAGCATGCCAATTTATTTGCTATTAGGGTGCAAATATATACCTTACTTGGGGACATGAAGGTGGACAGCAGACGCCATAAAACCTATAGTCGTTCTTGGTGCCGTTTTACAAAATAACATGCATGGCATGCATAGTGGAAGAGAAATAATCTGAAGGATGATTTGTTGAAAGCCTTAACCCACTATTCGGTAGTAGAGTACAACGTTCTTAAGCACCACTGTCAAAACTGGCAAAACATTACATTGGAACATTAATATGGAAATATATATAGATTATATATATAGATACTACATTTCAGCTTAAATTGAACACGGTATTGAATGATAACTGAATCAGAAAACTTTTCATGAAATGTCTAAAGGCTCTTTTATTATGAGCTATGTAGTATGAAGTTTGTAGAGAAATTATCTTAAAATTGATGTAAATATACTATAATTTAAAATAGCAAAATAAAGCAAAATAATAGAGATTATCCGAGTATTTTCATAAGTATTGTTGGTAACAATTTATTTTTACTGTTGTAACAGCGAGTTGTAAACAATATTGTAATTGCCGTCTCCATTTACTTACCCAATTTAACAAACTTTGGTTTATTTTCCTTGACAGTCGTAACGTACAAATCCCTATTATAGTCCAACAAAGCCAATTGCCTCTCAGAAATGGGTCCCGTTTGGCTCAGAGCTATCATAGACACGGTCATTTTATGGATCAACTTAGCCACAGTGTTGTCGGTGGAGCTACGTACAATGAGTCCAGTAGGCAGGTCAAAAACGTGTACCACTGAAACAGACGAAAAGTATATCTGGTGAGTATCTTGCGACATCCGCAAAGACTTCCACGCCTATGTGCTAACTCAGAGGGCGTGGGTGATGTAAGTAACATTAGTTTTAATCAAAGCATAAATAAATCCATACGTTTTCTGTCGGTCTGGTCAATAGCTGCCAGAGAATCGGGGCCCAAGGACAAAGCCGATCGCCCTAAAGTTTCAGGACGGGCGCCCCAACGAGGGCTCGCTAATAGTCGTCCCATGTAGCTGTAGATAGACACTCCAGTACGTTCAACTATGCATAGACACCTGTAATAAACAGTATACATTTATAACGGTATACTATAGGAGGAAATGAATGCGAACTATTCATCAGCACATTACCCCTGAGGTTTCCGCTGGCGAAACAATGTATACCATACAACATTATGGCATAGATTTTTTCACCAGCAGAAACCTATATACTTAAGCATAAGCATCTCCTGCGGAACACTAATGCACAAAAAAAATATCTACCTAGGGCGGCACATCGTGCACCCGGAAGAGGTACAACACATCACCGCCCAAAGAATCTGGAATTTCCTAGAGGCAACGGGACTTGATGGTGAAATCTAAACGAAGGGCTGTCACAATAGATCACTTGCTGGTCGAAGCGGCATACAAAGGCCCACAATACAACAATAATAATAATAATAAGCATAAGCATTGGCCAATAAAATAAATGAAAACATTATATCCAATAGAAGATTTTGGGCTGTAATGCATTATTCTGAGCGATGTCTGCTAACCATCAGACATACCTTGCTTGTTAACCACCGTCGTGGTATATTTTTAGATAGAATCATTGAGTGAGAAAAGTTTCCAATAGTATTTTATGCAATCGTTATATATAATGTATGCTTTTTCAGTAGAGTACCATGTTAAGGCAACGAAGCTTGCTGAGTGGCCTAATTAAGGTATATAACTATTGTATACAATACTTTTTCTACGAGTCAACTGAACTGATTAAACAAACTTGGTATCTATTGAAAACGAAGTGCAACCAACGGCTTTTTCTTTTTTGTGCGTTGCTGTCTATTTACCTTTTGACTTTCTCGTGACGGCGTCCTATTGGTCAAATACATTATAGTTCAGTAAAGGCGCCACGTGATTGGTCAATTTCATTACAGTTGTCTTAACAGTTATGAAATGTTGAGTTGGGAGCTCCATAGTAAAAAGTATGTGATTTAAGTTTGGTGTACGAAGTCTTAATTCAAACATTAAGGCCGACGAGTATAAAAAGAGTGTTAATGATATCATATTTACTTTTCCGCAAGCAGAATCATGCTAATAGTGCCTTCTTTTAGATCAAACGTCACTGGAGTATTCCACGAGGTCAGTTTGTGTATGAAGCATTGCTTGACCGTCGCTATCACCAGATGGTTGAATCCAAGCGCGATTTGTATCACTCTGTCGGGATAGTCTAGTTGGTCACTCTGATCAGTCGTAATATCTTTAATGGCAATGACTTTGCGACCGGTTTGTGTGCAGGCATAAGTTTTCCACGTATATTCTCTAAAAAAGGCAGAGGAAAAAGTAATATCTTGAGCTTGGTATTTTAGAATCACATGGTAACGGAATCAAGTTAGATAAAGAGTTCTGATTTAAATATACAAAAAGGACATTCCTAATCGATATTTATTGCATTTTTTATAAACTATGTAGAATGAACAGTGTAATTTCGATTCATATTGACGTGTCATTGTTTTTTTAAATTAATTAAGTAATACAATGGTGGCCACATTCACTACCCGAGGGCGTATTTATATTGTTATTTCTACAGGATCTAGCTCAGTTGCTCTCAAGATCTAAATGTGTACAAAAAGTCAATTTTATTTCATATAAACAATCTTCATTTAAAAGTGGGTATGATAGAGAAATATGGTTTTCTCAAAGTTTTGCTTTAATGTGCATATAATCGTACCTGTCGATAACGTGAGCAAAAAGCACTTGACTATTAGCACAAGCAGCTGCCAATTGGGTGCCATCCGATGACCAGGCGATGCTATAAATACTACCCGTCGAAGGACGATCCAGGCAATGGGACCACTGTAATAAAATAACAGTCCGATATAAGTTGGAATTGAAAATGAATAACGTAGATAAGGCGACATTAAAGATCACATATCACAATAGGGGTGCCAAATAAAACAAACAAAAAACAAATAATATAATATTTTGTATTTACAGTTGACTCATTAAGTTTTTATTATTAAAATTGACGAGCATCGTAGACATTCTTGTAATCTTGGCATGTATGAAAATTTAAACTGTAAGGTTTATCGTGTATTCATCATCATAATATCAGCCGAAAGACGTCCACTGCTGGACATAGGCCTCCCCCCAAAGAGTGCCAAGGGCTGGGCTTTATCGTGTAATAAATTAATCTAATCTAATCTAATCTGACCATTGTCGAAAAACGATTAAAAAGTATAGCAGGGGTTGAAATAATCACTAAGTTATAAGTATCCAAATGTTAATGACCTATATTCTGTCATTTCCACAAAATCAACTTTCATATGTAAGTACGAGCGTTTTCTCTTCCTAACAAGCAATATTAAAACGCTTGTAGTCCGTAATTTTTTGAGATGGATGGGATTTTCGTCAGTAGGCATTATTTGCCTTAATTCTTTTGGAGTTTGCATTTTCAGTCTACAACAGGATTGCATAATTATAGAGTTTCTTTTCTTATTCAATGTTTTAATTTGTATATGCTTGACTGAAACTTGTGTAAAAGTACCTACTATCACACTTAGTTCCTACCTACTGACATATATTTGAATAACACATACCGTGTAAGCATAATTTAAACTTACTCCATTGGCATTACACAGACGTATCAAGTTGTAGCTCCCAATCACGAAAAGGTCTCCCGCTGGGGCCCAACTGACGCTCGTGATCGGCTGATCATGTTTCACACTCACTGATATTTGCTGACCAAACGTGTCCCAAAGCTAAGCAAAAAACTCATCTTAATTAATTAAATTATCAATCGTATTGTATACTTTTTCGGCAGTACTAGCTTTTATAAATCGCAGCGGCGTTACCACTAAAATCGCTCCAGTACCATAAACCATAACCATTAGTGCGATAGAGACGAGGAAATATGAACTTCGAGATTCGATTTTCGTGGTTAGTGCTCTGAACCTGAAATCTTATTTTCAAAATAAACTCGATAACATTTGCCGTTAGATTTTTTACCAATCCAGGTTATCCGGGGCTCCGAGGAGTATTCAGACCACTTCGTCATTTATGAAAGCTATAAAAGCTAAACTTAGTATAATAATTGACTTGAAAGAGGTGTGAAAATAATCCAAAAATAAGTAAATATCTATTGACGTTCAGAGACTAATCTCTACCAAAATATTACGAAAATGCAGTGTTTTTATTCAAATAGAGACTGCTCGATCCCACAGTCAAACTGTGCAAACGGTTTTGCGGGACATTATACTTGTTCATATTTTATTATTATTTTCTTAATAAATAAATAAATAAATAAATAAATAATAAATAAATGCAAACCTTGAAAAATCCATCTTCTCCGCCAGAAATGATCAGGTTGTTGTTGGCATTCCACGTCACGCATAACACTATGCCCTCGTGCGCCTTCCACTGCAAGAATTAATTCAAGGCTAAAAGTGTTGCAATGAAGTCCAATTGATATTAATAAAGGTACCTATCAACTTTGTCTGCATGAATATCGTATTATGATAACATGTAATGAGTAGGGTGGTATTTCATTGCATGTATGCAAGTGGATATATTATTTATTTAGGTACATATGTTTATCCCTTTTTTTGTAATGCCGTATCATGCGGTAGGTACCTATACAGTAAATAATGGTTTAAGTACTTATTATGAGTTTTGGAGGAAGAAACAGTAGATAACTTTTTTGTATGGACGGAGCGACTGCCTTTAATAAATTAATACATTTCTAGCATATAAATAGGTAAAAGTAAAAGACTCTATTCAGAGTAAATTGCAGTGCATTTTTCAAAACACATGGGTTAATTAACAGGTTCGAACAAGTACTACACGAAGTATCTAGGAACTACCAGCTTTAAACCTTTGTGATCTTGGAGCCCGAGTTCAAATATTTTATAGCAAGGATCTCTCCCTTGGTGTGTAAGATGGCGCCACTGTCGGGACTCCAAACTGCACTGTAGCAGGAGACGTCTGACTGGACCAGAGACGACCGTAGAAGTCCGTTGCGAGACCAGATTTTTACAAAACCATCTTCACCAGCTGAAATTTAAGGATTTCGATAGCTTTCAATGTATAACACTGACTGATCTTTGTATCGTCCATCACTATTATCAATGAATAGCGGATACTTTAATTGTATCCATATCGAAAGTTTTTATCTAAAATTTTATTTGAGACAGGAAACCCCTTATTAATGCATTTCTATTACCGTACCTGTCAAAAGGCTGGCTCCGTCGGGACTCCATTGTGCGACAAGGCAGGCGCCTTGGTGGGCGGCGACACTTTTTTCTATACGCCCATTATGATTTACTATGTGGAATCTAGCAATCAGGGATTTGCAGCTTAATGGATTTTCAACAAAATTATTGTTATTAAAAAACAAATATTACATGTACCGAGATCAAGAAAGATCACAAATAAAAAAACGTTTCAATTATGTGTTTAATTTTTAAAGGAAATTAATTCTTAATAATTTTTTAATGTATTTTTTTAAACATTTTCAGCCATAGCTTATTTTGTTTCCGATTCAACACTGTTATAAAATTGTTAGGCGGTAAAAAACTTAATTTTAACCTCTTTCAATATTTCATACCGGAAACTAAAGCATTCAAACTCCACTGCTGGAATTTGAATGCTTTAATTTCCGGTTTGGGCCCCTTTGGGATCCCCCAAAGCCTATGCCCAAAGTGGACGTCTTTCAGCTGATATGATGATGATGAAAGACACCTGGTCGATTCCCGATCTGCTCCGCTAGCATGACTGTTTTAATTTTTCTTAGTGCTTTGATGTTTACTTGTATCAGTTTTATCAATAGATATACTTAGTTCTCATAATATTCCAAATACCTACTATGTAGGTACATACTTTCCATCAGCGGATCCAACCAATATAACATCGTGTTGGTGTTTATTTGCCCCTTGATTAATTTTCGGGAATAAATGCATTCCAGTTGGATAAAAATCGTCCGGAAACGTCGTGACCACCATGCATTCGCTGTTCACCAAATTCCATTTCAAAAGTTTGTGGTCGTCCCTGTAATCATCATTATCAACGCTTTAGAAGCTGTTAATTAAAGAGCACAAAGCAATAATTTTCCGGCATCGCCTCTATAACCATATGTTACCTTAAATACTTAGTAAGTACCCAGCTATCATTTATTCGAATACATTCGCACATGGTTTTGGTAGAGGTAGAGGTAAGAAAAGATTGCACAAAAATCACAGCCTTCCGGATATTCATTACAGAATATAATATTATTAATTATACTACACATCCCTCTAAAGGTTGTCAGGTTCTACTGGCCCAATCGAGGCTAATGCATCGCCACGTGTGTTACGCTTTTTAGCGGGTAGTAGCGTTTTGCCGCGTTACGAACAGTCAAGTGAAGCCAAACCACGTACAAACAAAACCAAGCTACATCAAGCTTAGCACACGCTCACGCACACATATACAAACAAAATTGCACAAAACTCTTCAGCACGTGTCGCAATGCTGCTGTCAAGATCATTTATTTCGAGTTTTGTGCGATTTAATTTGTTTATCGTGTGCTAAACTTAAGGGGCTTGGTTGAAAACCGGTCGGCTTCACTTGACTGTTCGTAACGCTCCGTCGGTATATTTTCTTGGTCTGAGCGTCTTGCCATGGTTTTGCCTCTCTGTGTCGGAAATCGCACTTAGATTCGTATTTGTTTTATCGCCGACTGTGTGCAACTTCAATTCAATATTTGCCTCACTCGCCGTAGGAAAACTAACGTCAGTGTCATGGAAGCAAAAAATACCTACTGCAAAAATACGCGTCGTATTTTTTTTAACTTAAGAGCCTGGCTCTTTAGATTATGATTTTTTTTAATAAACATAGTTGTTTTATATTACCCTGTATATAAAATAACTTCTCAAAACGCAGCAATAGTTCTTATCGACCAACCAAATCCGACCCGACCCCGTATCACGCCAACCGATGAGTGACAAGATAGAGTTTGTCACTTATCGCATGATAAGGCCGACCATGACCCGGGGGGATAAATACTTAAATAGTTATTGTAGATCGTAATAATTATAATTATAACCTTATCATAATTAGTTACATACCCACAAGAAAATACGTCCTCTGTGTTATTCCAGCTGACACAAACAACGACTCCTACATGCTTAGGCTCTTTGAACGAAGAAAGTTTTAATTTCATTTTGAATTACAATAGTTATTGCAAATGCGTAATGTATTTTCTTTGTTATGTCATATCAGCTATACGGTTACTATGGTTACGGGATTAACCCTATTGGACGAAGAGCGATCGTAGGGTTATAATCATTAACCACATAACAGGTTAAGAGCGCTTGAAAAACGTCTCTAGTTTTGACATCCACAAAATATGTCAACGTCAGAATGACATGTCTTGTCAGTTGTCACTTTACCACATGGTTTTCACGTACCACTTGCACTAAACATTTCGGTTTTACCACTAAATTCTTAATAAAAATTGCCATGGCTGACGTACCAGACTTAAGCAGTGATGAAGAGCACTTCGAAGAAGACGAATGGCAGGAGATGGAAACGAGTAACGCTTCGACAACGTGTTTATATTGTGACAATGTTTCTGCATCCATTGAAGACGCCGTAAAGCACTGTGAGAGTGCACATAAATTTAACTTGAACTCGCTAAAAGCAAAGTTTAACATGGACTGCTATTCTTACATAAAATTAATCAACTATATCAAGACCCACAAGCCTACAGCGGACGCTGTAATGAACGCTGCCGAAGTTTTGTGGAACGACGAGAAGTACTTGAAACCAGTGGAAAACGACGAGTGGTTGATGTTTGACTTCGAGTCGCTAGCCGAGGCGCCTAGCTTCACCAAATCTTACCATGCAAACGTCGAAAACGGTTTAGTCACGCTATCGCAGAGCCATTTCTTAGAGCTTCAAAGAACGATACAAATTTTGACTCAAGAACTCAACGAAAGCAAGATTCATTTACAAATGGCTAAAGAGGATATAAGCAAGATGCAGGTGTCCATGAAAAGTATTGTGGATGTAGGCCAAACTAGTTTAAATGGAAGTGAAAGTGCCATGATTGTAGACTGTGTATCTAAAGTGCCCTTGGAAGATGATGAGGGCTATTTCAACACTTATGCACACTTTGGTATCCACTATGATATGCTCTCAGACAAAGTACGAACAGAGAGCTATAGAGACGCAATATTAAAAAATAAGGAAACATTGAAAGACAAAGTTGTTCTGGACTTGGGATGTGGCACAGGCATACTTTCTATGTTCTCAGCAACAGCGGGTGCTAAAAAAGTTTATGCACTTGACCAGTCTGACATTGTGTATCATGCGATGGATATAATAAGAGAAAATAATCTTGATGAGACAATAAAAGTAGTAAAAGGAAGGTTGGAGAACACAAAACTTGAAGAAAAGGTTGATATAATAGTTTCAGAATGGATGGGCTATTTCTTACTGTTTGAAGGTATGTTAGACAGTGTCATATATGCAAGAGAAAACTGCCTCAAACCAGGAGGTTTGTTATTACCAAACAAATGTAACATTAGTCTTGTTGCCAATGGAGATACGGATACACATAAAAAGTTAATCGAGTACTGGTCAGATGTGTATGGATATAAAATGAATTGTATGAAGTCTGAAGTAGTGAGGGAAGCCAGTATTGATGTTGTTGGTTCCAAAAATATTTTGTCAGAACCATGTGTGGTCCAAGAGATTGATATAAACACATGCAATACTGATGTTATGGATTTCACCTCAACATTTAAGTTGCTGATCACAAAGGATGGACTTTTGACATCGATTGTTGGTTATTTTGATACTTTCTTTGATCTTCCCAGTAAGGTTTCCTTCTCTACCGGCCCTCACGCAACAGCCACACATTGGAAACAAACCGTTTTCTATTTCAGAGATTGTAAAGAAGTAAAGCAGGGGGATATAATAGATGGCACTATTATTTGTAATCGTCAGAAAACTGATGTTAGAGCTCTGTCCATACAAATTAATATCTTTGGTAAAACTCATAAGTATATTTTAAGTTAGGGTTTTGTAAAATGTATTTTTTGTAGAACCAATGACAATTTATGTTCATACTTTTAAGTGATGAAGAGTTATTATGAGATGATTAAGTTAAGGCAAGTTCCTGTAGGTAGGGTTATATACACAAAGTTTATTGTGAAATATTTGCATCTCAAGGTTGTTACAACTATGCATATTAATGCTTGCAGTCTTTAGTTTAAGTAAAACTATTATAAATGTTACCTTACCAATGTATACCTAGCATTTATTCTTACATTTAAAATGTATGAACCCTGCCAATGAATGTTGTTTGAATGAAATATAGTCAGCTTCTACGAAATTCTTTATTTTTATTTTACATATATTTTACACATACAGGTGTTTTATTTCTATTTACATAAATGTAGAAAAAGAATTATTTATTTAGGAAAACCATTACACATAAATTGAGATTTCACATAAAATGTACACAGAGGTGCTACGGTAGACAAATATTCAGCAATTTAGAGCTATTGGGTATGTATGTTTTTTATCAACATTTAACACACAAGGTTATGCAATATGCAAAACGTTTGTTTATAATACAAAGGTGCGTCTTTTTTTCCAAAATAATGAAATGTTACAATTGTAAATTATAATCCACTATACAGGGTGCTGGAAACTTGGTGCAAAGATTGGCAGAGATTGTAAATGAGGTTATATTAGACAAGTTTGTTCACAAATGTCCAAAAAGACCCTAGCATCCCTGAAAAGTTTTATATGTCTAGCTTCCAAATACATTGTACCTACATTTAAATATGTGGTTTAAAACCTGTGTGTGTTTCTTCAGAGATGCATGTACCAAACATGACTCGTGGAAGATTTATATAACAGAATAATTCTGATATAATAGTTATACATTTAATAAGCAGTGCTCTAGGCTGTCATTAGGCTGAATACACGCTGAATATAATTACCTATTTAGTTTTTTTAGTTGAAATTATTTAAAGGTAGTTTCTTACAACTAGAAACACAATCTGTTCAAATATCAACTTTACGATCTAAGCAAGAAGGTTTAAATTATAATAAATGAAATCAATCACGGTTAATTATCTTGCAGTAGGTATTCCAAGAGACATTAAGACGTTCTAACTCTTTTTTGATAAACACATTGTTTTGACAACAATTCTTTCTTTGTTGTAATTAAATAGCATTTCAAAGAAATGGTAAACTGCGAAGTGGCGCCGCAAGCTATTTTTACAGAAACAACACTCAACTATATGTCCATAAGGCTCAATATTCTAAACTACATTTTTATAAAGCTATATTCCCAATCAGAATGGCGTTAATAAACCACATTCTAAGTAATATTTGATTAATCTTACTTCAAGTAAATACTATAAGTACTCTACCGTACACAATATACAGATTTTTGATAAATCTATTCTTTTTAGATAATAAATATATATAAAAGATCTATTGTTAATATTTTCTACGATAAGCGTCACCGGTGGTTAAATCTAAATCCTTACCATTCTTGCAATCGTTATCCTATCTTTAGGGACCTAAAATGTATTTTGATTATGGTTTCTTGACTTGATATTCAATGATGAGAGTGGTCCCATGTACCTGAAAAACTAGGCCTCTGATAGATAAACCTAACTAGCATTAGGTTTAAGTTCAAATTTCGAATAAGACATTTTGAATTGTAGTGATATTTTGGCATCTGTGAGTCGGGATGATAATTACAAAATACTTTACTCGTAATGCCGCCTCCACATTCACGGGCAAATAACACTGGCTGCCCGTAGTTTTTTTTAGGCTTTTCAGCGAGAATGTAAGAGATGGTCACGCTTTTATTTTTCTGACGCTAGGTAGGTAGGTGCTTGGTATAAAGAGCGATCTTATGGTGGGTACACACTAAACAAACGAACGACCAACGAAAGCGAAGCATTTATGTGACAGCTATTTGTTAGAGTGAGATACATAGCCGTTCGTTGGCTTGATGTGTACCCACCATTATCCTTGCCGCGCGCAGGTACATTCACGTCTATAAACATGTATACGATTTTCAACGTTATTCCATTGACATACGTCCCTAAACGTGTACATGTTTATAGACGTGACTGTACATCGTAAGAACGCTTATTGGATCATCAGGTGAATTTCAGCGTTTACGACATCACGTGACGTTGTTGAACTCGCGTTCATCTATCTACGCTCGATTCCTAGCCAGTGATTACCAAGAGAATGTGGAGGGTTCATTAAAAAAAAACAACAATACGAATTCTTACCCCATGCCTTTAAAGAGACTAATTGAAGGACGGTACATTAACTCTGGGTCCTCCATAAAGTTACCATTCTAAATTCAAGTTTGTCTACCTACGCCGTGGCCGCCTAATCGCGTAAACCTTGTGCCATTCAGTCTAATTCATTCATATGCATAAAGTGACTGCTTTTTCTGTGGATCTAAATCAACACTGAATTCTCAGGTATGCATAATGTGGGGGACATATTAAGTTCTAATCTCCGAATTCACTAGGGGACATAACGTCTGTTGATAAAAGTCGGCAGTGACAACGAAATCTCACGATGTTGTCAGACATTTCAAGCGACCATATGTTGCGACGCATCCGAAACGTCGGGAAACCTCAGAGAGGTTCCTAAATAAATAAATAAGTTTTAAGCGATTGAGGGTAGGTTGCACCAAACCGTATGTAGGTGACGTATGCAGTGTGCGTTAAAATATGAATGTATGGAAAGATTGACAGCTTTCTATAGACTGACAGCTGCTGACCCCCTAGCACACTAAGTTTTATGTCGGACATAAAGCATTTGTCCCTCTTGCACTAGCATATTGACCAGAATGGGACGAATGGTTTATGTCCGACATAAAACTTAGTGTGCTAGGGGGTCTGGTGTCATATTTAATGTTGGTCGGTCTGTAATCGTAAATTGGTGCGACCCGCCCGTCCCGCGAAGTCCCGTAAGGTGCAACGTCACTGATTCCTGTCGAGCTGTTGCTAACAGATGTCGCGATATATAATTTCGATGGTTGCTCATCGTTTTACGCAAAACCGTGACGAGTACCAACATGAGTTTCAAACTGCGGAAGCCGAAGAGCTTGCTACATATGAATTGCAATCAATCTGCACTAAACAGTGTTTCTATTTAAAATGTAGTCCGAAAATATGCATAAAAGTGCTTTTTCGTGAATTTACGCAGACTAACGTAACTAAATGTCACTTCGAAGTCTGTCATTGTCAAACATTTTGCATAAATCAAACTAGAGGGCGCAAAACTAAATCTACAGTAGCGCGTCTATTAGGGAATAGTAAAACTAAATGTAGTCGTATCTGGCACTCCAGAACGTAAGATGAATGCAATGCACTTTTTCACTCATCACCTAATGTCATGCGGTAGCGCAGTACATACTCTTTTGCTTAAATCTGTCTGTAATGCCATCGTTGAACCGGTTTCAAATCCCTACAATTGTAGGTACTTCTTTTCTGTTTTTTTATTTGGATTTCTAAACCAATATGACCGTCTAAACTAACTAAGATTTACTTGTAATGTGCTAAAATTTATTTTTCACCTCAGCAGCTCGAACAAGCATATTTTGCTGTGTGAAAACAGTGTGCAAAATGCGATTTTGCTCACTCCGTGAGACAAAGTAGCTTTTTAATTTTGGTGCGGAGCACTGACATTTCGTCGTATGGGGTTCTATTACAAGTTCAGAATATTTGAACTTCATTAGCACTGTCCCTTTCATTCCAATACGAAAAAAGAAAATGGCAGACATAGGTTGATTCATAGTTCGACCATCGAATTTCAAAGTAGACCCCCCAAAAAGCGGATAACACACGTTCGAAAACTACCAAATTAACAAGTTTAAATTAGTACCAAAATAATTATAGGTACAAAGGAATTTTAAATTGATGAATATTATTTAAATAAAAGATCTCAGAATAAACTCCGTTTTTCATAACAAATAGGTAAACATGGATTTTATTATGCTAGCTAACTAATAATTCTAGTTTAAACAATCTTAAACTTTATGAACGTATACCACAGATGCAGTTTCCGAACGCAAGCGCGGGGCCCCGCCCCTTTTAAAAAGTTGCGCGCTGTTAATTTGTTTGAGATTTTATTGTATATATTCTTCGTCATTCTTGCGTTATTGATATTCAAATATAAAAACTACTAGGATAAATCAATTCTCTATCTAACTAGGAAATATAGTGAAGTCAGTGACGTGACGAAGGTAGTATTTTAACATTTTTAACAACAGTACTACTACGGCTAGTTTTTGATGTGCACGCGAGATACACGTAATATGCTAATGTGTGCCCTTGTGATAATGATAAATATTTCCTAAATATCTCGAAGATATGAGTAAAATCTGTGGATTTTAATAATAACACGGTTAGTTTTTAGTGATGTGTTAGTGTCACGCGAAACTTGTATACTTAGATAGTGAAATATCCTTTGGTTTCTCGCGCCTTGTCTCGCCTTTCTAGTATTAAATAACGGCGCGACCGGCGCTGAGGAGCTTGTTTTACAAGCAGTAACTAACGCCTAATTAAGTTTTCTTCCTGAATAATCTTGAGAGGAATAGGTACGTGATACTGTGATATATTTTTGATGTGAATATGTTCTCACTGCTGAGGTGAAAAGTTGTATGTGTTACTCGAGAGCAAAGTATTTGCATCTCGTGCTTTTGAGTCCTTCGCTGCGCTCAAGATTCAAACATTGAATCACTCGCTTCGCTCGTGATTCAATTTTAGAATCTTTCGCTTCCTCAGGACTCAAAATTAGCACTCGCAGCAAAAACAGACTTTGCTCTCTTGTTGCACAAATAACTATTTCATATTTTACCAAGTTTTCTTGATAAGCATACCTATCATGTATCTAGATTATCCACAAAAATCCCTATATTTTTGCCGGACCTATTCTTACATGTTGCATACTACGTAAATACTATTTTGGATAGGTATTTCATTTAAAAAGATGTTACGCCTTCCACTTAATTCGAAAATCATATGAGTAGGTATCCGTAGGTTTACAGTTGACGAATCAAAGTACTACCTTTATCTATTCTATACCCTATTCCACATGAGATTAGATCTTAATCTTCGTCATTTGAATGAAAACCATTTTGATAAACAAAAACATTTAAATTGTTTCATGTGAAACACATTAAATAATCGAAATAACACTAGTAGGTAAGTCCAATATTTTTAAAAGAAAATTAAAAATCTAGTGTTACCTATACGGAAAAAGGTACCTATACTTTGTATATTACTTAGTACTTTGATTTGTTATATCCATATTCACTTGCGGGACTACATAATAATTACAATCAGAAAGGCTACGTATTATTCACAAAATGTTTTGTATTCGCCCGTTACTCGCGTCTAAAATATTAGACCTCAAAATTGGTAATAATTTTGCGCCACCGGACGAATGTCGTGTGGCGTTGTGAATAACGGGGAGTTTGTTCTATCAAAATTCAAAACTTCTCTTGAGTCCCGACCTAGGCCGCGTCAGAAAGAGAGAAATATATCATTTGACATTATGGTACTGTTTTCGATGAACGTCAGAATTCAAAATTCGAATTCAACTTTTTCACGCGATTATGTCTACACTAGAATTATTTGGGGTTTACCACTGACAGATAGTTTTCCTTCATTTAATTTTCAACTTTAACCTCTTACAAATTAAGTATCTAGTTATTTCTAAATCGGTAGACGTGGGTAACAGTATTCTGAAAATTGCTTTATTTGTATGACAGTAAAGTTGAAAATTAAATGAAGGCAAACTATCTGTCAGTGGTTAACTAACATTAATCGTACTGTACGTGTGCTTGATGCTTCACTCATTTATTACTAATGTTCAAAGATTGAGATTTGATTACAAAATTATTGAATGTCTTGTTTAGGTAAATATGAGATGAAACTCGAACCCACGACCGCCGATTGACAGTCGCATGCCTGAACCACTATGCTATCGGAACGATTATTGTAAAGTGTTATTTTGTATGTTTGTATGTAGGGTATAACCTCCGAAACCACATCCGATTATAAAAAAATATTTCACTGGTGATGGATAAATGAACTTACTGGGTGGACATAGCGATATGCTTAGGCATAGTATACATTTTATACGCAATAAACGAACTCAGATTTTTAGACGGATTTGACTGTGTACTAAAGCAGTTTTTATTAGGGTTCCGTAGTCAACAAGGAACCCTTATAGTTTCGCCATGTCCGTCCGTCTGTCTGTCTGTCTGTCTGTCCGTCTTCGGCTTAGCTCAGTGACCCTTACAACTAGACAACTGCAATTCGGCGTGGGTATATAAACCAATCACGCCGACAAAATAGTAGAATAAAATCCTGAAAAATATTTTTTTTAGAGTACCTCCCCTACTTGTAAATTGGTGATGTATTTTTTTTTCTCGTTAAAATAGTGTGGGGTAGTTTTAGAAAACCCATAATATTTTTGGACAAGCTATCTAACGATACCCCACACTATAGGTTTAACGAGAAAAAAATACATCACCAATTTACATGTAGCGGAGGTACCCTAAGAATTTTTTTTCAGAATTTTATCCTACTGTTTTGTCGGCGTGATATAATCCGAGGGATCGTACCATCGCCAACACAATAAACTGACCATCCGTGCACTTTATGAACATTGTAATAAGGTTCAATATAAATACAGGTGGTCAGTTAACTGTGTTGGCGTTTGTACACAATATACTGAGAATACGGCGGATTTTCCTGCTCGAAATTATTTACAAAAGTTTTCCCATTTTGTCCACCTTTTCCAGAGTAAAAGGGCATTATTAGGGGATAAACCGAATTTGAGAATCGCTTCCTGAATTATAGCGAGATATTGTCTACGGTTGATATATATACGAAGTGAACTTAGAAGCTGACCAAAACTGCTTAGGACTTCACGTTTGGCATCCCGATTTTCATGTTGGTTTTAATCCATGTAGGTATTTGTTATTAACACTTTGGATACTAGGTTACCTTCTAGCAAGGTCTTTTGGACATGATATTCGAGTCGAATGGGGCGTGAGGTTTGATGTGAACGAATAAGCTTGCATCGGACTTTGTTGTTTGGGTTCGTGTTTAAATTTTTTGATTTATGTCGGTAGTTATATCACCGCCTAAAACCACGCTTGTCTATAAACGAGACCTTCATTATATTATATGGTTATGGTGTCTTTGCATCCTTCGATTATGTATGCTTACTAAAATATGTGTACCTCGATCAATCAACGATTTCCTGTCTGTGATTTTTCCGTTCCATCAGCAAGAAGACAACAGATTTTTTTAGAAATCATTTTACAACATGCACTACCTACTACCATACTTAAAAAATGGCACAAAAAACAGGGGGTGAAAAATAAATTTTTTTGGTTACAAAATCTTTGGTGGATTTAAATCCATAAAATCACTGTTATATAAAGTGACCCAGAACATGTAACCGGCTACTAAGTTATTTCACCATCTGCATATGAAAATCGGGATCTCTTGTGAAAGTTGGCCTTATACGGGAACGTGAATCCATTAACTAAAATAATACGCTATCTACATATATTATCTACCTATTAAAATATCTATTGAGAAAATTTATATTATTTAAAAAATGATTTCTTTTTAAATAACATTTGGTCAGGAATATCAAATCTCCAATTTAATCGGAAACATTAAAATTAATAAGCGTATTTTTCATATATTATGGGATAAGATTACACTAATTAAGCTACATATATTATGTTAAATATAGACCATGCTTTACGTGTAATAAAGTACTTATTTTATAGTTATATGATGTTTTGCGAAGAGCATCTGTACAACACACGATACATTAAAATTCAATAGGGAATGAGTTGCTCCGTTACCAGCATTTTTCTTAGATATACATTTATGCTATTTAATATTTTGTTAATGTAGAACTTGTATGGGAAACATTTAAAAATACTGTTTAAATGCAAATAAACTAATCCAACATGTTGGAATGTGAAGGTGAAATTGTATACGTAACCTGACTACATTCCGTGATACGCCCGTAGAACATTTTAAAGATGAGAAAAAAGTAAATAAGTCTTGCACTATTTGACATTTCTAGACCCCTTTTCGGAGTTAGGGCGAACCCAATAGTTCCATTGGATAATATCAGCTCGACAAGTTAAACATGAAGTAATTTCATTAAAACTACGTAACAATTTGTGGATTGAGTAATTATTCTACAGATAGGTAGATCGTCCCAAAATTAATTAAAAAGGGGTTCAACTATAATAAAGTACAGTTCTATTTAAAATATCAAGTACCCAATAAATAAATAAAATACGGTTATAGGTAGGCAATGAGCCGGGTTGTTGCTTTCATTACACTTAACTAGTATTAATAATGTTTGGTATATATCAGATTCCAGGTTTTACAATGTTTTGCCAACACAAATAGTTCGTGCATAAGATGGATAAGGTATATTAAACCCATTCAGCGCCAATCACGAATCACGACACTTATGCGTCAGAGCGCCGGTACGGGCGTTTTTCGCTACATATGGAGTTTAAGCTGCTACAGACTACGTCGTAGCGTGACAGTGAATGAGTGAACATCCTCGTTTTGCAGAGGGACAAAATATAACCTATTCTATTTTGTTTTTTGTTGTTTGGCTGAAATCGGAACGACCTACCCTTTTTACCTCCAAAACCACCGCGCTATTAGATTAGAGACACTAGAAAAATAACAATGTGCACTTGGCATTGGGAAACTTCAAAACCCATTCGTCAGGCGAAATCTAAAGAAAATCTTAACCATGAATAATTTATAATGAATTTATAACCTAAAGGCGTTAGCGCCATACGGCTCGCCGTATCGAATTTGGCTCACTATGGTGTCTTCCAAATTGAATTTACACTCAGGCTTTTCACATTGTGCTCTCAATTCAAAATTTGTGCGTAACAAAACACGTTAAAATTATACCTAGTTCGATTTTCAAACAAATATCCGTTGACGTCAATCTGGTGATGTTGGCAGTAGTCTTTTCCCATTTCAATATTCGAGAAGCAAGCGGCTTCTATTTATAATTACAATTCAAAGCATGTCCGTAAATGGAAAGAACCGCGTCAAGCGGCTAGCTAGTTAGAATGTTGCCAGGATATTTATTTAAATTTCGAACGCAGCGACGTTTAATTACTGCAAGCATTTTTACACACAAACATTAACGAAAAATTATTTTTTCTTCAAGAGCGAAGAGAACATGTTGTAACAGTTAGATCTAACGCTATTTACAAATGTGGCTAAATATTATTCTTCTGCCACCGATGGGGTTGGCGGGTTGTTTGCCTCCTCCTCAGCCTTCGCTCTGGCCTCTGCATCTGGAAACATTTACCATCCCATGAGTTTGACCATTGAAACAGTAACGTACCCTGTATATGAGTGAACCAACTTTCAAGTTAGGTACTTGTTTTTGGACATGCCCCAGTGACCCACCTTCAGATCCCGTATCACGGTCGATTAGTGAAAAGATAGGAGCGTCGTCTCATTCTATTGAATGGTGTCAGCCAGTGACGGACGCTCTATCCTGTCACTTATCATGTGATAAGGCCCATGATACGGTGTCGGGGTTCACCATGTTGTCAAGTGCACGTCCCTTATTCTGAACACCATGTGCTGTGTTCTTCTCTGGCTCTGTTGTTCTTATTCACCACCAGGAACAACAATATACAAAGCGAGTAGTTTTGTTATTCCAACTATGGTCCCGGGTTGGCTGCTCCGGATCATGGCAGAAAAAACAAGGTAGGCATGTCATTTCCGATGATCTTTCCTTCCTACGTCACATATATGTTTGCAATTGTGTAAAAAAATGTTACCATCGACTGACATCTCGCATGACAAGGAGATTTTTAATGCATAATTAGTATGGAAAAAATTGCAGAACTATTAATTTTGGGATGAAAAGACAACTGTATACAATTAATAGTGTAGCGTTATAGTTATTTGTGTCACAAGGGAGCAAAATAGTATATTTACGGCGAGGGCGGTGTATTGAATCCTGAACGTAGCGAGGGATCCTACAATAGAATCCTGAGCGTAGCGAGCGATACAAGTGTTTACGCCCGAGACGAAAATAATTTTGCTACCGAGTGACACATACTATTTTTCACACCGACTATGAGGAAATTTAAAAAAAGCTATTGTTAAAATATATCTAAATTATCTTAATTTTTATTACTAATTTTTAAATATTACGAAATATTTATAAATTTTTATACAACATTGTTATAGTTAAAACTTGAAATATGTTCGTTTTGAATCGACTACGATGAAATTACAATCGATTATTTTATTAACATCTGTGTTCAATTGGCACATTGCGTACAAATGTTCCAATGCCAATGTATAAATTAAAAAAGTAGCTTGAACAGAAAAGTAGCGTTTTGGTCCCTCTCGTCGTGGAGCAAAACTTACTTTTCCGAATGAAAGGTGTGAAAATATTGATTGAACCGCAAGTGAACTAATGCAATTTACTCGGGTAATTTACTTTCACACAGTGGCAACACTGTCACGGTCCGCCATTTTTAAGATGCTGACGAGATGACGAAGGCAGCTTACGCTGACATCACCAGCTCCCTTCCCGTGAGGGCATGACATAGGTTTACCTACCTTGTTTTTTCTGCCATGCTCCGGATATGGGCGAGATGTCATTCCGCTGCGCCCTCTTTCTCTATACTATACAATGTCGATAGTATGTTGTATTACCTATATGGTATATTGGTGGTCTATATACAGGTCAAATAGTCGCTTTCAAGTGCTCGCCTTGGCAAATAATATATTGTTAGGGTTATAATACGAAAAGGGCCTATACATCGTATCTCTCAGTGAGTGTCAAATTATCTGTTTGAGAAAACAGATTTTAACCTCTCGTATACTTAAATAGGTGCAGATCTGCACCAAACATCTCAAAGTCCTCACTCGATTAGGTAATTTTGACATCGGCAGACGAGGGTTTAATGGACGTGACTTATGAATACCGACGGCTTGAATCAACAAAGCCTTAGTTTTATGGTATTACCTTTAGCAGCCTGTTCCTTCCAGATTTTCTTGTTGTCGCTGAGGCAGGCGACCCACGGCTTTCGGATCTTGAACTTTGTGCTGGTCTCGTTAACTGGAAATCAAACATCATAACACTATCAGGTTATACATCAATTAGTTCATGTGGATCAATCAAGACTGTGGAGCCGGCATTAAGAATAGCAGAATGAGATATTCAACTGTTTTTTGATTATTATTAAACCGTAAAAAGTTTTGTGGGCGTCTCACCAGGACTTAATAAGCTCGTTTTGTGATCACTGATCAGCCTAGGTATCGAGTAGAAAACGCGCAGACCATGTATTAGTGAAGACGAGCATCGCCGTTCGAGTTGACGAGACGCATGCGTAGGTAGTCAGTTAGGAAATGATTGACTACAATAGTAGTTTATGCGACTGATCCATAATGAGAGGCCTTAAAATACGAGTATGTAAAATACGATACAGTTGCATACACTACTTTATCTACACACATATCATAAGTAGTAGTAAGTAACAGCAAAAAACCAACAATAAAATGACAACAGCAATGGCGGCAATTCCATCATCCGTCATGAGGTCATGACGAATGGTTTTTTTTTAAATCATAGACAAACGAATGAAGTCCCTATACTCATATCACTCGAGATCAAATGTCGTGCAGTTTGTATTAAAAAACGTACTGAATTGACGTTTCGTATCGATAACTGTTTTAATATCTATGGATACTAGAATAGAGACCCACTTGAGTTTTGACAGCTGTTCCAAATTTAAACTCAAATCTGTACTGTAATGACATTACAGTACAGATTTTACCTACTACCACAGACAAGAAAGTTCTCATAGTAAAATCGGTTGTAGTAATGCTGGTCATTTCCTACGGTTTCTGAACGAATTTTAGAGCACTAATGATATGTGCGTAGATAAAACTATTGACAGTCAGTGCTTACTAAATAAACAAGTGGGTACTACACTACAACGCCACGCTCTTGTATGAATCGGACGAGACCTTCATCGTCTAGACGGATAAAGTAGCATGTAAATATTGTACAGATATATATATATCGTAGATATCTTAGTATGTCCTTTACTTGGTCACAGGAGGCTGAGCGAAAATGCTCATACATTTTGATAAGTACATATTTGTTCAGGACTTACCGATTTTCCCCGGAGAATCTTCGCTGATCGGCTCCTGACCAGCGCCAGTCTTGCTACTAGAGTGCAGAGGCCCGAGGATGCACTCCAGCATATCAGCGCACACCCCCATGCTCGGCTCGACGATGAACTCGATGAATCCGATCTGTGACTCGGCCACCAGCGTGTTGTTCCGGTCGCAGAGGGGACTGAAGGGCAGCCCCAGCTCGCGCTCCTTGTCTCCTTGGAGGAAGAACTCGTCGAGGAGACTCATCGTCCATCGGTGATGTAGGTCCCATCTCTGGAAGTTAGGATTCCAGATTGAGATTAAAGGTTTTCTTAGTTCTATCGCTGTCGGGGGAAATATTTTTTAAAATACAAGAACAGCGTATTCCAAGGAATAATTCGTCGTCGAAGTCTACATGTCGAGTTGTGACTTCTAGAAATAATGGGCCACGTAGTCTTCAACTACTAAATGGAAACGTGTTGACAGAGTGAAGTATTTTATTATTATTATAACAATAGTTTTCCAGGGAGAGTATTAAATTCATTGAAATCTACCACGTGAAAGATTGTGAGTACCTTGGCAGGATGGGAAATATCACAGCAGTGCAGCACCAGCGAGGCTGCCTTCGACTTGTCCACAGTAGGCTCGGCAAGCGTAAGGAGTGAACGCATGTTCTTCAACTGCTGGAAGTGAAAGCTCATGTCGGTAGCCAGCACCATATCGATGACGAGCGTGCGGAACTCGCGGAACTCGTCACGGGAGAGGTTCTGCAGGATGTTGCACTCCTCGTCTTTTATTAATCTGGAAATAGGAGTTGTTAGTTCATTAGCTAGTGAAACTGTTAGGAAAAAAGGCGAAAGAAGGTATATCTTCATAATAGTCCTTTATAAATGAGAATTATAGAAATAAAAGAAACAGACTTTGAATTTTTGCCAATGCCAATTATTAGGCTACTAAGTTTTCTTTGCACTTTAAGCAAAAGAAGATTGATACATATTACGGCTATGCCACAAGATTTTTGCGATGTAACGAGACGTGACAAAAAGTTAAACATCACCCTTATTAGATTTTATTATTTGTGTGTTAAAGAAAAGAGTACGCGGTAGGTTTAAGCCTAGATCTACTGGACACTTAGTAACAGCTGAGATTGTTTGCATAAATGATAGACTTCGCTCCGAATAGTTTTCCGGCTGGCGGGAATTTCATTGCCTTTGCCTTTTTCCGGGAGAATAATCTAATTTAAAACTCCGACAGTTAGCAGCTTCAAATACGGATGTTCGGATAGTCCGGTAGTAGTAGTAGTTTCAATCGCGGTTTTAAAATTTGTTTAGTTTGAACTTGTTTGTTGGCACCGCGTGCAAAATTTTGTAAACAAGCCCGTAAAATGTTCATTGAATAATGAACGCTATCGTTTTAATCAACTGATTTAAAATTAACTAGTTACGAGCTAAAATACCACACACAGCGTGCCAGGTAAGTATTAACAGAGAAATGTTGATATAATTATTTGTTAGTATATTTTATATCTTTGACTAGGACAATAGAGTTCATTATCGTGGCGGTAACCATTTTTTGGCAAAATATGACACGCGCCGAACACATATGCCGCATATGTTACTGACCATTCATAAGCTTAGTAACAAAAAAAAAACCTAGATACCAACACTCACGCTAACTCTGATGCGTTAGCTTGGCGACGTTGAAGTACTTAGTTCAGTTTATTTTGAGTTTATTGTACACCAACAACAAAGGTTGTTATCGCAACCAAAGTAATGTTCTTAACCATATTTACTGCGATAATCTGCAAAGTTTGTGTCAGCAGTTCAAATAACACCGTAATCTCCATAATTAATTCCTGTGAGAATATCTTTGACTCAGTTAAACCCAAAAGTTTAGGCGTAACTTGAGTTAGTAATATCTCACAATTTAAGCTTATATTTGAAGGCATCTTGGTTGTGTAACGGGTATTGTTCTAAAGTTACATTATTTATTTGCATCATAAATTGGCGTAACAATTACGCCAGGAAAATTACGGTTTTGTAACACATTAATTTATAATAGCGTTTTTTTGTTGATTTCATTTTAAAATGCTATTCTAAGATGCTTTATTCCAGAATCCGACAAACTTTCCACCTGTAAGCAATTATGTAGACTGAAATGAAGCATGCATTGTCTTTTTTTAGGGTTCCGTAGTCGACTAGGAACCCTTATACTTAGTTTCGCTTTGTCTTGTCCGTCCGCGGATAATCTCAGTAACCGTTAGCACTAGAAAGCTGAAATTTGGTACTAATATGTATATCAATCACGCCGACAAAGTGGTAAAATAAAAAGTGTTTTTTTTTTATTAGGCTACCTCCCCTATACGTAACGTGGGGAGTGTATTTTTTTCATTTCAACCGTAACGTGTGATATATTGTTGGATAGGTATTTAAAAATAAATAGGGATTTTCTAAAATCATTCTTTGATAATGTTAATATTTTCGGAGATAATCGCTCCAGGAGTTAAAAAAAATGTGTCCCCCCGCCTCTAACTTTTGAACCCTAAGTTTCAAAAATATGAAAAAAATCTCTAAAGTAGAACTTTATAAAAACTTTCTAGGAAAATAATTTGGAACTTGATAGGTTAAATAGTTTTTGAAAAAAGTTACAAAATTATGTCTGAACTAAGTTTGTAATTTAGATTTTTTTTTTTGTAGTTTGTTTGTTTATTGTACCTGTAATTTCTACGAAATCACAATGAAATGACGTGCTTTCAAATAAAGTAAAAACGGTGAAAATCGGTGCACGCAATAAAGAATTATCCCATAAAATTCATCTTCCATACTTTAAGCTCGCGCGCAATAGTTTTCTTAATTTGCCGATAGATGTCGCTGTACGTGGAACGCTCACATTGTACATGGCGCTGTTAAGATTTTTCCTGATTTAATGGGGTCGGAGCAGGTGCACCCATACATTAGGTCGAAAATTTGTCGTGCTCGAACTGTCTTAGTTGTCTTTGATCGTTCGTTGTCTAATAATAAAATCGTTCGTTAAGTATTGCTTGTTTAACGCTTAAGTGGGGACACCTACTGTGACGGATGGAAAACTACGGAACCCTACACTGAGCGTGGCCCGACAAGCTCTTGGCCGGTTTTTATGATTTAGTTTGAATATTATTAATATTTAAAAAAAAATATTTATTAATATTTTTTCTGACTTTTGAGAAGCTAGTTAATTTTTTTTTCTGATGTCTGAAATTTCTTCGGATTCTTTCGCTGGGTAACTATGTACTTACTTGTGAATATATCCGTTACACATATTATAAAATAAGCTTTTATAATTTATTTCCAAATTTGTATTTTTTTCCATATAAAATGTCAGTACATTGACTGTGAACGTTTTGAGATGACGTTTTGAGATGATGTACTTACTTGTGAATATATCCGTTACACATATTATAAAATAAGCTTTTATAATTTATTTCCAAATTTGTATTTTTTTCCATATAAAGTGTCAGTACATTGACTGTGAACGTTTTGAGATGACGTTGATTTCCATTTTTGGTTTCCTTTTTACTTGTCTAAAATGGGTTCCTATATGTATAGCTTAGTCTAAAATGGGCTCGTAGCTATAATTTACATACTCGCTACAGAATTATTGGGGTGCGTAACGATGCCTATATATATTTTTTAATAATATTCGTCGTAATATTGCTTACTGGACATAATCATTGAGTTATACACACTTCATATATTTTATATGATATAATTATCATTTTAAGTGTATATGATTTTTTGATGTAATAGATCTGATAGGAATAGGAAGAACCGAGACTCTTTAGCGCGCGAGCTGAGCGAGCCAAGCGAGCGTGCCGCGGTAACGGCCAGCGAAGCACCAGAACCGAACACTTGCTTAATAGGTACCTGCTCACTTTTTAAAAACTCATAATAAGCTTTTTAATACTTATATTAATACAATTTGCAACGCGTAATATTTGATATATTTTCTTTCCATTATGGGCGTTACCACGCTGTTGTAATAAAAAAAATTATACATGAGAATTTTCTAATAAATAAGTGTTTTACCAGATGATAGTTCATATGTATGTATGTATTAATATATAAATATTGTCATATCATATCATATTGTTATATTATATTGTATCGTATTCTACTATATTACTCATTTTTAAATTAAGTTGCACTGCCCACATTTTATCTGCTTTGCCTTGAGGTTGACTGGTAGAGAATGCTTTATAGCATTAAGTCCGCCTTTTGTACCACAGGATGTTCTTTTGTGCAATAAAAAATTTGTGTGTCTTTTGTGTAAATAAACATATATATTTTGAATTTTTACCAAACGCTTATCATATACAATTAGTGATTATATACCTACTTTTAAGTTGAGTCAAATGTTATTATATTGAATATATTATTTATTTTTATACCAATCATTACACACCCGAAGTATTGAGCTACAGAAGAATTGGAGCAACACAGCAGAGCATGTTACTCGGCCTCGCGGATAATATAATTACTCATACTCGTACAGTTGTGTTCCTGGTGGTACAGTAGCTAGTAGCGACAGCTGTTGAGAATTTAAACGCAATATTAAGAGACAAAAAGTAATTGTGAGAGTTTTCAATCGTTCAAGGGCGGCGATGTGTAGGATCTGAGAGGCCCGTTACACAAAACTATAAGTTACCTACTCTTTTACTACTGTATACAGGCAACACTGGTGGAAAGGTTCAGCTGGTATAGGTCAAGTGCCTCTTGATTGCCTCCTTAGATTTGTGAAATTGTAACTGGTAGGTTCGTGACTTGGGCCGGGCCAGGCACACGGGTAGGCCGTAATAAGTAAACCTCCTTGATTGTCATTCATTATTCTTGAAGCGTTTTTCCGGTTGAAGCCTAAAGGACCTGGGGGTCCGCTTTGGCACTTGGTCCCAACATTCGGGGCACTAGTTTCATTATCATTATCGGTGTAACTTTTCTGACAGAAAACCAAAGTGACTGACATAGTTCGGAAGTGTAGTAAACTGAAGTGGCAGAGGGCTCACATATGTCGCAGAACCGATGATCGGTGGAGTAGACAGGTTCTCGAGAGCACTAGGCTCTCGGTTGTAGGCCACGGCTTTGGCAAACGTAGTGTTGGGTCGCCCTCCGGCCAGATATTTGAGCTGGCAGTGACTGGATAGCGAATAAGGGAGAGCGGGTCTTGCGGCGTACCCTGGCAGAGGCCTACGTCCAGCAGTTCACTACAATAGTCTGATGTGATGTAATGTATGATGTGTGTACCTATTGAGTATACAGACATTCTGTAAATCTAAAAACATTTCAGCGGCGCTACCACGAACTTCGAAAGTCGAAGTTCGGGTATTTCCATCTCTATCGCACTCCCTTACTTGAGTGATAGGGATGCACGTATTACGAACTTCGACTTTCGAAGTTCGTGGTAGCTGCTCAGTTCTAAATGGTCCAGTTTATGTAAAGTACAGCAGTGAAAAGTGTTCGTAAGGTCTTTAACGTTGTAATCTTGCCTAATGGAACCAGACAGTTTATTACCTATTCCCCTAAAAAGCTTTTTACAAAGAGATAAAGTACGATAAGGAACTCTATGAAAGCGAACGTGTTTCAGGCCATTTTGAAATAAAGGTTAGCCGACCTTTTCGGAGAAATGGAAGTCTACTAGCTTTTGAATAGTATTTGGGTGAAAATGAGATCCAAATATCTAAGTAGCTCACATTTTTAAATCCTAAATAAAACTAAAATAAAACTTGACAAACCTCTGCACTCTGTTAACAATAATGACAAAGCACATACTGAAAATAAGAATGATAGGTAAAGATAAACGTATTTAACGACATTTTGGCTAACATACGTTTGCGAGTAGGTAGGTATGAATATATTTTAATTTCAGAAAAAATATATGTAGGTATAATTTTGTTAGCAGAGGTTTCTGCACGATCCCGTGGTTTTTCACGTATGTAGCGGAAAGCGACTAAAGCGTAGGCTGTAAGCGGGTTCCCGAGTGTTTAATTTCTCATACTCAGTGTGTCATAGTTTCTTTAAGCAGCGGGTGTGAAAGTGATGCATTCTGACAAGACAGTTGGATGTGTGAAACTAAACATTACTGTAAGTAGGGTGCCTAGAGTGGGGGTGCGGTACTGAATTAAAGTGTTCGGTATAGTTTCGGTACTTATATTAAATATTGAAATCACTTCTTCCCGTATTACAGAGACGGCAACGATTAATAAATAAATAAATATTAGGGGCAATCTTGCACAAATCGACCTAGTCCCAAACTAAGTAAAGCATGGGATCTAGACGACTATAAACATACTTATATAGATAGATAATTATTTAAATACATAGAAAACTTCCATGACTCAGGAACAAATACCAACTAGGCTACAGCGGTCATCACTATAGGCTAAAGTTGGCTTCTCGATTCTAAATTCAAATACTGCTCTTCGCCAGTTTAGGCTAGCGCTAGACCACCTTTACATTACTAACACGATGATATCTCCATCTCACTTATTACGTGCAGAAATTTATACGACGCAGACGCCCCAGTGCCCTATCTCCATGAGTTTACCCCGCTGTCACCATCCATCAATCCTTTCCACGCGAATTACTACGAATCTCGAATTATAATATAAATTGCCCACGTTTCCACTCGAATTAAGCGTCAAGGCTGAGGTTTACGTGGGTTACAATCGTCAGAGTTTTGTGCTGATCAAATCAGAAAGTTGTTAAAGTGCCATTAAAACATTGGACGGAAAATGGCGTACAAACGACCGTGTACACTCGTTCTTTTGAAGTAGACCAGGTTCTTCCAAGTAGGAATAAGGACTTAATATCTTAACGTAGGCGCAGCGTGGGTAGGCCTCCCACAAGGTGGACTGATGACCTGGTAATGGTCGCGGGAGTCCGCTGGATGCGGTTGGCGCAGGACCGGTCATTGAGGCACTCTTTGGGGGAGGCCTATGTCTAACAGTCGACGTCTTTCGGCTGATATGATGTTCATTGACTTGATCTTTCTCTTGCAATAAGCATTCCAGAAAATGTAACGTTACCCGTAAAAGTTGAAAGGCGATTAGCGATTCTAGGGAATCGACAGTAAGTTTACTTAGAGCTTTTTGCCTTGGCGAGTAATTTTGTTATTGTTCCGCTGCCGCCCCTACGCGCACAAGACGCCCATCACGCTCTGACAAGTATGCGAGTGCGAGTGACGGATGCTTTACCCACAACGATAGTGATAAAATGGCAACCGTGACTACGCCCACTGCACAACATTTACTAGATGGTTCGCTGCAATGATCGTGAAAATGTTCGTAGCGATGTTTGGCTCTATGCTTGGCTGTGTTCGTTGTTCAGTTCGACTATTTTAAAAACGGTGTACTTACGACGTTGTTACGTGTGAATGATCAAGTCTATCATCTTGGGTTAAACGTTAAAATTGTATGGCCTTCACGTTAGAGTGAAATTTGAAGGGGAATTCATGCTGGGGACGTCACAATTTTCTATTTTATTTAATACGCTTGCGAAATCCGAAGGAGCAGCCCGTACGTTAGTACTTCGCTCCGAGAGACATCTATAATATACGATTAACTGTTCCTGTCGTTGGTTTTCGTTACTACTGTACTCAAACATTGTTCATTTGTTGATCGACGAATCGTTAATCTAGTTTTACGATACATACATATACACATATATGCACGAACCGTAGGAGCTCGACACAAGTTCCCAGTGTTTATATCGTCGAGATACATCCTATTTATAACGAGATAATGGGTAAGGTTCACCATCTAAACTTACTTTAACGGTAACGTACTTCACCTTTAACAAATACCCCTAGATTTGAGGCTACACTATACCTAGCAACATATTTAAGGTCGTAACTATGTAGGTACCATTACATGTTATTAAGGTACAGTCTAGGTCTACAAAATTCATACTTTTGCACCTTATCCGTCTTGATTTCAGTTTAAAAAATTATAGCCTATATATTAATTTTTGTAAAAAATTGCAGTTGGCACTAGCAAATTTAGGGGTATGCGAAATTGGCAACTCTGTTTGCCACAAGCATGTAGTTGGTTATTGTCACCTCAATAGTCCATCGCAATACGATAAAAAATGTGTACATAAATATTTTTTGTTGTCGACTGTACTTTATTTGCTGTGCTTTGGAACTGAAATGGAGAATAATCCGGTGTCGGAAGCGATAATATTTTACACGAAGGAATGTAACATGTAGGCATTAATGCACAATTATGTTTTGTTGGGTGACATTTGCTGGATTGGAATCTTTTGACGAAGTTATGACGATTTATAGCGGGTATGGTAGGGTTATTCTACCCACATTTCAACAAAAACGGCGGCCGTCTTTTGCACCGCTGATTGGTATTTCTATGTCATAATCTCTTCCTAGGTGCATTTACCAATCAAACATTGTGTTTAGGTACAATACGGGACTAAACAGTGTATGTTTCTCTACTATATTGCCGCATAGCAAATGCTTGTTCCTTTCTGTTTGTGAGAAGGGACAAAACACGTTTTCGTTAACAGAGGATTGTTAAGTTTTATCTTTATTTGAACACAGTTTAACCTTAATATTGATGAGACATAGTCACAACATATACAATACATTGGTACTACCATAGACGATTTACGAACTAACCTAGCATTTATAATGTAAAATTACACGTTGTTTAAAAAATCTTCCTGTAGACAAACTGTATAAAACAGTTTTGCAGGGTTTTTTTATTTTTTATTTATTTACTTTAAAGTACAAGTATAAAAGGCGAACTTAATGGCATAAGGCATTCTCTACCAGTCAACCTTTAGGCCAAACAGAAAATAAGCATAGCTGGTGCAGGGTATGAGAACAACACAGAAATAAAGTAAGATTTTGTAGTTAGCTTACTAAAAAATAAAATAATAAATTAAATGTCGGCATCACAAGCCATTTTATCCCAGACATATTTATAGATCTGAGCCGATGATAAAAGAACACACACGAGTTATACACTTTGTTGTCCACTCATTTCGAATTATTTAAATAAGACTTAAATGTAATTAAGGTTATGATTATGATATCATATTTAAACTGATACGACTTCAACTCGTGGCGACACGCACGGCAGTGTCCCCGCCAAGTCGAGCGCGATTAAATATACTTAATGCACTAGACCATATAAAGCCATTTTATGCAGTCTACACACAACGTAAAGACGAACTTTATGAGCATGAGAACTTAAAATGTTTTTTGTTAGAAACTTATTTTAAAATATGTTAACATATTCAGTACTTAAATTAAACTGTATTTGTAATCACTTAACCAGACAATTTCGTTCCGTGTAAATGGTTTCCTGTAAATCTCAAACTTTCCAATTATTTAGAGTACATTTCACAACAACACGGTTCCAGGGGCGTGAAAAGCCGCCTCCCATGGGACCTTATCGCTTTATATCGCGTTCCGGGTTTCTTTTGTAAGGTTATTTAATTTCCATTGAGACCCATCTAATCTATTGAAAGCGATTTACATTTTCTAAAGTATTTCGTGCAGTTGAATATGCGTTTTTTCCAGACAACTCAGAAGTTGTTCCTAGATGGACTAAGTTCGATCGATTTTTCGTCTCCATAAACCCCTATATTGCGAATTTCATCGAAATTGTTAGAGTCGTTTTCGAGAACATGATAATATATATATATATATATATATATATATATATATATATATATATATATATATATATATATATAAACATTGTTCGTTTGATAGTATAGGATACTATATATCTAAACCAAAATGTTACTAAAACTGAGCTCAGAATGGATTAAACCCTCAAATCAATGAGTTTCTGGTAATGGCATTTAAAGCTTGTAGGTTTCAATCAACCTAGCTTTACATCCATCGAGATAAATAAAAACATGATCTGGCATCGAACTTGCATCTCCAGAAAGTTAATAAGACGATGCAAAAATTCAATCAAGAACTGCATTCTGCACCCGTCCTTTGAGAGCTAGGGTTTGATTAAAATGTAAATTGTAGCCGCAGCATAATGGCTCAGTTTTTATTTGACAGGCAACGAGATCGCTTGGAGGCGGCGGGAGAAAAGTCTACTTGGCAGCTTAAACGCAAATAAGGCATGGTAATTTCCTAAGAAGTCTATTCCTCCGAATCGCTAAACTTAACCCTTTACCTACCGGTGTCAACCAGAGTTGCCACTGTTGCCAGTAAGGCAACACCGCTGCAGTATAACAGGTGTCAACTATAGTTGATCGAAGTAATGGTAGATATTTTTTTAAGTCCAAACGAGACCTTATGTCTTGGTAATAGCGGTCACATTATGCATTGGGATTAGTATAGATGCAAATAAAAAAATAACATAATGTTTCGGTAGATGGCTCTGACGTAAACATATTTTGAAAATTACCTAATGTTTGCTGTCAGCTGGGGTTGACACCCGTACTGCAGGAGTGCAAATAATTGAACTCAATATGGCGGACAATAGTGTTGTTTTCAATTCGGCAGAAAAAGAGTTCGGCGCGGGAGGTTTTGGAGTGTTATTTTTACCGTTTTTGGTTCATAAATTGAAATTTAACATGTTATGAAATCATTATTAAAGATACTACAGTACCTAAGAATAATGTTGACGGGCAAAGAATCATACCTTTTAGCGGACTTTAAGTTTGCACTGATTGAACATACACAAAAGTAAATTATTGCTCGATTTTTTCCTTTGGTAGATGGTGTACTAGGTTATCGATTTATCGATAACTGTCTCGATAGACGCACATCACTATTTTCCATAACGCGTAAATTGTTTTTAAGCAACGCTTAAGTGCTTGATATTTATGCATTATTTGTATAATTATCGTTCTTTAAGTGTTTATTTGTATTAAATATACTATAAACTAATGTTCAAACATAAACTAGTGAAATCCGCGAGTAGTTACTTACAAATCTTCAATTTCTTAGTGACTAATAATATATTGGTTGATATCAGAAAAAATAGTGAATACTATTACTCCAAGTGTTTATTTATTGATTGAACACATTATGTTTATTAAAATTTAAATTTGTTAAATTTCAAAAGTTACTTCAAAAGTTTCAAGTAAGTGAACTTATGCCTAACCGCTGACTCTCGCCAAAACATGCCCGTAATGAGAGGTGCCGGGGTGATTTAATGCCACGTAGGTAAAGGGTTAAGTGGCAGTGAGCGGGGCATATTGCAAATAGAACCGATGGCCTTTGAGGCGGAAAGGTTTTCAAGTGGCAACCACGTACTGGGAGGTGCAGCGTGGGTTGATGGTTAGACAGTTGAAATTTTCACAGATGATGTATTTATGTTGCCGCTCTAACAAAATATACTAAAAAACAGAATAAAATATTTTTTTGCCGTTTTTATAGATAATCGATATATACGGAACCCTTCATGCGCGAGTCTGACTCGCACTTGGCCGGCCTTTTACACTACATTTGCAATCAACCATACAGCCTGCCTGACGGTAGGCAGACACCGGAATCTATGGACGCACGCTTGCGCGTCATGATGTTGCTGACCCTTTATTGAATCGTAGATACATAATTGAAAATACAGTCATGTCGGTTGTAGGATTGGTAGGGTTTGACATTAGCCGACCTGTGTCGCCATATTATCTTAATCTGGGTCAAGTAAAGTTTTGAGAACTGAACTATTTAAACCTATTCGTAATGTTAAATTTTTGTGAGTTTACAAGTGCGTGGGTGGTTTTAAGTTCCATTTTTGCATCCACCTACACCTACAGCAGTACAAATTAGGCTTTCTATTTCTAATTTACTAAACCATAAATAAAACCTAGTAAAGAGCTAAAGTAGCCCAGTGGTTCAGGCATGCGGCTGTCAAGCGGCGGTCGTGAGTTCGAATCCCGGCTCGTACCAATGAGTTTTTCGGAATTTACGTACGGGATATTTACCGCAAGCTTTTCGGTGAAGGAAAACATCGTGAGGAAACCGGTCTAATCCCAATAAGGTCTTGTTCTCCATCTGGGTTGGAAGGTCAGATGGCAGTCGGTTTCGTAAAACTAGTGACTATGCCAAATCCGGACTCGTTTAGGCCACAACCAGGAATAACGCTAGGAGGATGATGACTTATAATTTACTAGATACCTACACATAAAAAAGGAAAGAAAGATAGATACACTTATTCACTAACACATGGGACTCGCATACACACACACAAAATTAAACAAGTATGTGAACCGGTCACTGGTTCAGCATCCTCCTGAGGTGTTAGACACCTACAACGCTAATTTTCAGCCAGCACCGTTGATGACTCACGGAAACGTCGTATAATTGTAATATATAAACTACCTAGTAATATATTATTGAGAGAGACGAGAGAGAGATAAACATAATTATGAAGTGACCATTTATACCTACCTTACTGTGACTAAGTAACGAAGTTGTATCCAAAGTTGCAACTCGAAAATTACAGTTATATCTACACGCGATTGTTTGATCTTATAGCTGACAGATGCATAAAATGATTGTAATCAAAATGTCCCTACTGGTTAATTTTCTTAGAAGTAGTTAGTGTAGCCAAACCCTGTGTCACCAAATAGTCACAACGGAAGACCAGTGCTGGCTCTGCCAGCATTACGCTGAGTCTTGACCATTTCGTGGCAAATTGCGAAAGTTTAATGTCATTGTCTGTAAATTGTCCTGTGTTTCGTTATATTTTACAGAAAGAAAAAGAGAAGAGAAAATATTAAGATATTTCACCTAGCAACCACAGATGTGCAAGTTGTGGATGGTTACCAAAATCATGAGAAACTTCAACACTGAAATATCTTTGATAAAACTTTAAGAATGCTTACATTTGAAGAAATTACCAAGAACTTTATTGGGAATATTGGGGACAGCTTCGTGATTTTGTAAACTTTCCGTTGGCAACTCGGCACATCTCGGTGTTAGTAACTATGCTAACAGAATGTACACACACATCAAGTAGATACAATTATATATATTTACTTGAGCATACGTTAGTAGTGCGCCGGAAGATAACGAACCGGAAACTTCGTGCGACTGCTTCAAGATTATTTCCAACACACGCTTATTCGAAAAACAATGGAGGCCAGGTCACGTCTTTCCTATTACATGCTCTTGTTTAACTTTTCTGTGTTTACAATTATATTATTTGTTTGGTTAAGAGTCCGCACTAAGCTCGATTCTCCATACAAACGTAGTTACGCTCTCATTTTAAAACTACGTGTTGGATTGTAACGAAACTTTGCATGTTCAATGAAATGAGGTATATCTATGTCTGAAATTAGTTTACGACGCTTCAGATACCATAATAAAAAAGATACAGCGAATTTAAGTTTTTCATACAAAACTAGTTTCTGCTGTATTTACTTTGTTTTATAAATTGGAACCATATAAACTAATTACAGACATAGATATACCTCATGTCATTGTATATGCAAAGTTTCGTCACAATCCAACACGTAGTTTTAAAATGAGAGCGTAACTACGTTTGTATGGGAAGGTGAAATTCGGCCGAGCTTACTGCGGCCTCTTAAGCCAAAGAATCAGTTCCTTGCCACTCAATGGGTTAATACTGTATTTATTTCAATTTCATTGCGTCCATGACGAGCACGCATCGCAGCGGTGCGTTGGCGCGGTAATAATTCCGATAGTATTCAGGTACTTTCCAGCTCGGGAATATATCCTGATGGAAAATCGAAAATACTGCTTGGAATCTCTCGTAAATCAACAATGCAATCACCGAGTTAGGCTTTTTATAGTCTTTCGTTTCTCGCTTTATTATTATTAAGCTTGTAGAGTCAAGGTCAGTCACGAATATTTGGATCGATGTCGCTCAAGTCAACATAACTACTGAGATGTGCATTAGACATCTAGGTATTCAAAGTAGGAGGGAAAAGTTTTATGGTCGATGTGATGGTTACAGATATTAAAGTAATATTCTTCATTTGCGGTAGTCAAACTACGTACAAAACGTCTCGATGGCTTTTCCGGAAATCGCTAAAATGACGAAGCCCTCTACGGTATCGGATAACCCTTGGGGTACCTCAATGGTGATGCTGAATTATAGAGGACTAACGGGGTCGGAAATGGCGGCCCGTCCCGGGCTCCATGAAGCCTACAATTGTAAAAAATTGTCTTTGTTTGCCGCCACAGACCTCTGAAAAGCTTAGTCCGTCAGTGCATCGAACAAGACAGTGTATGGCCTCTTACTACCTGAAGGCAGACGGTTAGTACCTAAAGGCAGCGCTGATGTGATGGTTCTCGAGCTCGGCCCAGTCGTTGGACAGTAGCGCGGTATCGGAGTCCGACATCACGTGGAAGTTGTTCGTGGTGCGAGTGTGCTCGAAATCATGTATCTGAACAGCTTGATACCTTGTCGCTTTCACTCGTTCGACAAGTTATTATGGCAGTTTAAACTTGACGGTGAAGCGACACGGTACAAGAGCTTGAGCTTGAGCTCCTTGTGAGGACCGTACTTGATCGTAGATTGGTTGCGCACTCGGAGTGTATCATCGTTTGATGGTCAGTCAAGCGCGTTTGAGTCAGTAAAGTTTGTTAGATGAACCAAGCAGTGGTGAATTCTGGATATTGGTTAGAAGGCTTGAGCTTCCTGAGATTAGGTTATAGTCAGAACTCTGATGCTTCTGCCCGCCCCTAAATTGGAGGGTGCTTGAGGTCTTCAGCTCTCCCGCTCTGGTCAGTACATACCTGGATGGAGCGCTGATGTGGTGGTTCTCTAGTAAGGGCGCCGGTTGTTGTACAACAAGACAGGCAGTAGTGCAGGCAGGTACTTGAGATGGGAATTCGTCACTCGGTGTATCGTTTGATGGTCATTATGATGGTCAGTTAAGCGTGTTTGTGTAAGTAAAAGCTGTTCAATTACTCTAATCAGTCATCAATGGCCATTAAGTGTATTACAGACTATACAAGCAGTGTCAAGAAGGGAGACAACGTCTTCCATGGCTGTGTAAGCCAATGCGGGAGCGGCATACACGACCGCAAGCCTGGCAGGTGTAATTTCCCCGCGGCGAACAGGTGACACGTTGATGCCGCTTGGCTCGCTTATCTGCAAGCGTCTTAAACCACGCTTCATCGTGGACTTTACGACCATCAAACACCAGTTTGCGCCATTTGTCCCTGTCTTCGGCAAGGTCCTCCCACTTGTGAACCGAGATGTTGAATGCGTGCATATCTCGCTTGGCATAATCCTTATGCCGCAGCATCGGCCGGCCGACGCTTCTTTTGGCATCAGCTACGGCTCCAAGCAGAACACGCCGCCGCAAACGCGATGGATGCATTCGATGCACATGCCCCAGCCAGCGTAAGCGTCTCTGCTTAAGCAGCGCAAAGAAGCTGGGCAGCTGTGCAACCTGAAGTACTCTTTGGTTTGTGACCCTGTCTTTCCAGTGTATGCCCAAGATGTTACGGATGCAGCACATATGAAAGGTGTTAAGCCGACGTTTGTGTTTGGCATATGATGTCCAGGTCTCAGCCCCGTACAAGAGTATGCTAAGGATACAATAAGTTTGGTATACAACTATCTTGGTTTTCCTGGTTAGATGTTTATTCTGCCATACTCTGTCTAATCAGTAGAGGTTAAGTAATTACTAGCGAGTACTCAATAGTAAGATCAGTTAAGTTGGTGTAAGCCAAGTACCTGAAGGCAGCGCTGATGTGATGGTTCTCGAGTACGGCCCGGTCGTTGTACAGGAGCGCGGTGTCGGAGCCCGACATCACGTGGAAGTTGTTCGTGGTCCCCGTGTGCTCGAAGTCGTGGATCACGGCTGCCACCAGCGTGGCGAAGATTTCCAGGTCCGATAACCAGTTCTAAAAACAACACAAAGAATCATCATCATATCAGCCGAAAGACGTCCACTGCTATACATAGGCCTCCCCCAAAGAGTGCCAAAGTGACCGGTTTTGCGCCACCCGCATCCAGCGGACTCCCGCAACATTTACCAATATTAAAAACGGGTACAATATTTTCTGTCACCTATGTTAAGATGTGCCACTAATCCGCAATACCTTAATTTCCAAGTCAATCTTAATTAATATTTAGGAAAGCCTTTTAATATTATTTGCTGATTCAATTCAGGTGACAGATCTACTATTTTAGGAACAAATATTATTAGTCGTAATTAGGTCACTGAAAATGCATTGATTAGGTAATTGATAAAATCAAACCCACTAAAAACTACCTACAGCCCATTCCCTCTCATGCATGAGGGGAGGCATATACCAAGCAGGGGGAGGTATATAGGCTGCTGACAATAAATACATAAAATAAAATAAATATTTGCGGACAATCTAACATAAACCGACCTAGTCCCAAACTAAGCAAATAATTAATAAGATAATGAAAAATCCTTCATGAATTTCAAAATTTACTTCACCGGTGCAAAGAATGAAATTTCTGGATGGACAAAGACTACGCTTTATCCCGCGGGTTTGCATGCGTTCTTTGCGCAACATTTTATATTTTCTGATGCACCTACTAACTACGATTTGATTATTTCTGCTCAGCTTCCACCCGCGACTTGGTCTGCATGGACCCGGGACAAAAACTATCCTATATTTTAATCCAGGCTATAAAGCATCTACGTGCAAAATTTCATCCAAATCGGTTGAGCCGTTCAAGCGTGATTGATTAACAAACATCTAAACATACAAACTTTGGCATTTAAAATATTATAGTAGGATAATAAGGCCTCTTTTGTTTAATCGCTTAAAGTCCCACGCGTCAATATCCTCACATTCAAAATTAAACCTTAACGCTAAGAACATAGAGTTACCAACCATGAGTCCCGTCTGGCACAGCATGTAGTGCACAGTCTGCGCAACATCGGCCGCGTGGAGGTTGTTGTGGTAGGGGTTGTCGAACTTGCAGTACCCCTCTTCTATCCGGCCGAGGAAGCTCTCGAGAATCGTTGAAGGAACCTATTAGAGGAATTAATTAAGTTAAGTACACAAACAATGGAATTCATGACGCTCCCGCTGAGCTGCATCATCCGGTGTGTGGAAATGATGGAGCGAGCTTGGGAGTAGGTATAAAGGAGGGGGCAAATGCTCACTGGGTCGAAGTGTCTAAAAGGGCTCATCTAGATAAGATATTATAAATGCTTATTACCTTAGTACAAATATTTTTTGTGAACATTTTCAGAACTAGTAACTCACTAGGTAGGCTTTGCACGTAGGCGCTTTGATCTATATATGGGTTTTTGCATGTCATCGGCCACAAGTGAACGAAATCATTGGCAGCGAATGTGTCCTCTTCACCACCACGCTACGCTTGTAGCGTTACGCCTTAGTTCGTAGCAGCAGTAATGCTACAAGCGCTACGCCGTACTCGCGCGTAGCAGCATTCTCCACTTTGTAGCGGAAATTAGTCGTAGAAGCATGACTCATATATTGCTCAAAGCGATTTGAAGACTTCGCATTATTGACTTCTTTTAAATTCTACGCAGGTTCTACGTTTTTCCGCAATTTAAAAGTTAGTAGTGGTATTCGTTTATAACGCGTTCGGGAGGAATTCAAATAATACCAATGTACGAGGTCGTATAAGATCCTAAATGCTATTTTTCTTGTCTAGTATAAATATAGCTTAGGACGAGCGAGAAAACAGTGGCGATAAAAATACATCGGTGAAGAAAACCTCGTAAGGAAACCTGTCTAATTTCAATAAGGTCTACGTTTACAAGGTCAGATAGCAGTCGCATTCGTAAAACTAGTGCCTACGCCAAGTCTTGGGATTAGATGCCAAAGCGGACCCTGCACGGCTATCACGCCAGCTCTCTCGATTTTTCTCGCACTATCCGTCTCTCTCTTTATAAGAACACTTAGAAAAAGAGGTATAGTGCAAGAAAAATCGATAGTATGTCGCGGCCGTCCCATGATAGACGTGTTGGGCTCGTGTAGAATACCGGGAAAACAATAGCAGGACGATGATGATGATGATATTTACTTTCTAAATATGATCAGGAATACGCTTGTAAAATGAATTGGATACCCTTCCGAGCATCCTGCATATCAGATATTGGATAGGTACAGCAATTTTTTAATGCTTTAATGCTTTTGTTTCTTTAATGTTTTTGTTTATTCAAATTTTACTACGCAATCTTATTATAGATTTTAGTGTAATTTGTGTCACACTACTACATTTAATCTGTTAGAATAATATTACTGCCCTGCGTGCTTGCTCAATTTGAATGCTGTTGCACACCTGTTATTAAGATACAGGCAGGACTTGGTTCTTCTCTACATCCCTCCGTGTAAATGTATAAGCCTTGTATTTTGTTGGTGTGTCAAATAAATAAATAAATAATTTTGGTCAGATTGTAAGTCTCATTACTGGTTTTCTCGTCTTCTTATTTAGGGGCTAAGCTCTTGTTGGTGTACCTCAAAGTAGGCCATCGGTCTACTCCGAACCCAGGCAACCTCTTTGTAATCTCGATACGAACTAACACCAACTTTTTTTTGAGCTGCTCTATGTAGTTCATTCTAGGGCATCCTCTTCCTCGCTTCCCCTCTTTCCTTCAATTATATTGAGTATGAAGTTGTCTTGTCGTATGAGGTGCCCTATCATCTTCCCTCAGTTTATCAGTTTCTCATTAAACGCCTGGTTTGCCTAACTCTATTCAAAACTTCTTCATTGATTACCCTCTCTCTCCACAACACTACATCTTGAACGCTCCTATTATCTCCGCATATTTATGGGTCTTTGTTTTACAAAAGTTACTTCGAATTGAATTATAACGTCTTGTTTAAGTGCCGTAAAAACCTGACTAGACAGTACCTATATAAGTACTACGATTTTTCATAACGACACAAGTGTAAGTTCTTTTTTTGTGAGACGAGTTGAGGTGAAAATTCCAATCAGGAGCCAGACTGATAAATTTGTATTATTAAATCGTTGAATTACGGAGCTTTACGTTACTATAGCTCAGAGAAGATGGCTGGATTATTGGATTCCGCCGATGTATTAGAACTAAATCACGTGCAGTCGACTACAGAGCGATCGATACCTACGGCCAAAGTTACAAAAATATGTATACACGAGCTTAAATAAATAAAGTCATGTGTCACCGTTAAATTGTGAACACCGTTTGTTTATAATTTTACTCGCGATACTATACATTGGCGAAAAAATGTGAACTATCAAAACCGTTCACATATTTTTCGTTAGTTCGGCATACTAAAGACCGCATAGACAAAGACTGCCCGAAGGCCAAATCGCCCAGAAATAGGAGCCCCGCCGCGAGGCTCCGTCGACAATGCCAAATGACAATAAATGGAATAAAATGTTCAGTTACGAAAAACAATTATGTTCTGACTTCTGACATTCATTCGTTCAACGAAACAGCACGCAGGCTGCGTTCCGAAGCACGCCAATATGATCTCAGTTCACAATTTGACACTGATAGATTATAAAGTAACGAAAATTCAAAATGAGCATTGTAAACGGCTTTGATTTGACAAGTTTGCAAGATTACAAACTGACGATGTTCAATATGACGGTATAGTTAAAATTATTTAAACTAAGCTCATGAATGGCCATTGTCCTGAGCTCATGAATAGCCTTTGTTTGCGGTCGACACTTGCAAATACAATGCACATTTTATGTGGCGCTAACCTTTTTCTTGCAATAAATGGCACGCGTCCGACCACAGTCGTATTGTTAGACTTGAATGCTATTGTTCTGAATATAAGAAGTCAGTGGTCTTCTGCCGCAAACAAAGGCTATTCATGAGCTCAGGACAATGGCCATTCATGAGCTTAGTTTAAATAATTTTAACTATAACATATTTTTGTAACTTTTGCATCATCGATCTCTTTGTAGTCGACGGTACCTTCTTTTTAAAAGAAGCCGATTAATATTCACTAGAGATGTGGGTCAGCATTCAGTATGGATTTGCGAACAAAATATTTTTAGCCCTTGAGAGGAAGGATTGCATACGCCGTGTCTCAAAATAATATTATTTTCTGATCGACGAGGTTATTAATTGGGATATTGACGCCTGGTTTGATACTGATGCGTGTGACAAATTGTCACATCAAATTTTAGTCAGTACCTACAATTCATTACTAACCGGGATAAGTTATTACGGATCTTTATAAAACCTGAGGTTAGTTGTTTCCGGTTAGGGTTCCGTACCTAAAGGGTAAAAATGGGACGCTTTTACTAAGGCTTTGCTGTCTGTCCGTCTGTCTGTCACAAGGCTGTATCTCAAAAACCGCGGTAGCTAGACAGTTGACATTTTCACAAAATTTAATTATGTATTTCTGTTGCCGCTATAACAACAAATACTGAAAAAAAAAATATTTGAGGGAGGCTCCCATACAACAAAGGCGTTTTTTTTGCTGTTTTTATAGATAATGGTACGGAAGCCTTCGTGCGCGAGTTCAACTTGCACGTAGCCGGTTTTTTTGTTACTTAACATTTGGAATGATACCTTAGTGCCCTTGAGAACTTCGTCATTATCCTTCTCAGAGTTTTTAGCAATACGACAGAAGTTTTCAAACTCATTTCTTTTTCCGATGCAAATACGAATAATATAACATTTCCAAAATATGAGGATCACGTTATCTTATTAAACTTGTTTAATATCTTCTAAAATAGAAAATTGGCGGGCGTGGGTGCTGATAATACAGCCGAATATTCCCAAGAATTCTAAGCTTCTAAGTTATTAAAAGTTGTCCCGTGTTTTCTCGGGCGAAGGGAATTTTGTGCCTCATGCCCAAAATAGTGGAATTCCACAAGGATACTTAGAACATACTATATGTCGATCCCTATTGAATTTTGGAGAACTACCATACAACTCGCGGGAGCTACGTGAAAGTTAATTTGCATGCACATATGTCGCTTTGGGTATTGTTTTTAATGTCGTTATCCGCACTTGAAATGAAAATAGGAACCCTAAAGAAACGCTTCGCTGTTCATTTGTCTATCAAGACCCTTTCTAAATTGGAAATTGTTATCAAATAGTCAAATATGCACTCTTTTGAGGTTGAGAAAAACTCAAACTTCTAAGTCAATGCAATCAAAAGATGCATTCATTAATGCTGTAAGATAGATACTCGAAAAATAATCAACGCCTATAAAATGGCCCATACCATAAAGGGTCTATTCCTTCCTATTTCACCAACAGACCCGAAGTAGCAACAAAGATAAAACAAAAAGAAATAGTCAACTAAAACCGCTTTTTTGCCATTAAGACTAAGAAAATAAATAGGTCTTCAGAGAAAGGTTAATTTAGACGAATGGGCAAGTAACTGTAATCTAAGGGCAAATGAGGTGTTTCCTCTTAATAATTCTGGGTATTTCTAAGTAGGTACTTAATTATGTTGTGCATAAAATAACAGTGTGGTTAAGGGTCATAAAATATTCACCGCTCAAAGGTTGGTCTCAAAGATGGCATCACTCCGATCTACTGTCGAATGACAAATGGAAAATTGACAACTCGAATTTATTGAATGAATTTTAGTCAAATCTGAATGCCAATTTGGAAATCCGAAATGAAAAGAAAAAAATGCCAATTTGAAAATTATCGAAATGGAAAATTATCCAGCCCAAATAATGCTAAAATTTAATTACGTCCTAAAATAAAATTGAGATACCTACTTGACTATGATTCAAAAGGAATACGTCCATATGCAATTATGTACACTCCAAAGTGTGACCAATCGGAAATACATCACATGAATTTTGGACCAAATAGTCGATTTTCATACTATAATTTGTGTGTATTGACGATTTTCCATTTGTGTCGAATGACAATAAATCGTTAGTTCTTATAGGACCTAATACGATAAAGTTACAAACGTAGAAAAAACCAATTGCTCCCTACTTCATAAAACTTAACAGACCTCTGAGAACTAATTACCGCATTTTCGCTAAAATAGGTTTGAACAGTGTCAATGAATAATTACATTAATGTTTTGCATCGTGGTCGTTTTATAAATAAAACTTTTTAGTGGGGCAGAGTGCTCGAACAAATTGTCGTAAATGTGGACACGCTGCACAAAAGCACCAATGTTTTCTCAGGCACTTGTTAGCTTTAAGATTTTGATGGGAACCAACTCCTCCGTCGGCCATTTTTATCTTTTTGGCGGCCGTGTTAATAATCTTTAATAATTAATATCTCGAGTGTTAGACAATTAGTATCACCAACTTGGTACCTATCTAAATATACATATTTGGGGTCAGGGAATTCAACTAGATAACTATTTTACCAGTATAACACTGCATATTAATGTAAAATCTTTGTTATTAGAGTTGGTTTGAGTTATGTCAAAAAAACAATTATTAACATTATTATATTTGTATTACTTGTTATTATAGAAGCTATAGCGGAACATAATCTGCGGACATTTTAAGTGTCTACATATTACGACTAAGGGACCAGGGTTGAAGTGTGTTGTGGGCGATGGGCTAGCAACCTATCACTGCAATATCACATTTTGTCGATATTCTATACCCACTTTTATGCTAAAAGTGGCGCTGGAACATACGTTTCATGTGCTCTAACTACCCCTTTTGGGAATAAAGGCGTGAATGTATGTATGTATGTACGTGAATGTATGAATGAATGTATGTACGTACCCAAAGGGTAAAAACGGGACCCTATTACTAAAACTTCGCTGTTCGTCTGTCTGTCACCAGGCTGTATCTCAAGAACCGCGACATCTAGATAGTTAAAATTTCACAGATGATGTATTTCTGTTGCCGCTATAACAAATACTAAAAACAAAATAAAATAAATATTTAAGAGTGGCTCCCATACACCAAAAGTGTTTTTTTTGCAGTCCGACTCGCACATGGCCGGTTTTTTGATATCGTGTATCTATTTAAGTAGCGTTTGTCGGAATAAAAATATACATATATTATTCGCTCATAGGCATATATATAATTTCGTGTATAAGCTGTTTAAAAAAAACTTAATCTCAGAGATCTATTGATTATGACATTAGAATTGCGGACCAGGTCTTCCAAGCTACCCAACATTGAGCCATAAATATACGTGTAAGAAACCTTATAAATATGTAATGACTCGCTCAGGTTGGTACTGAAGGTACAGCATACTTAATACTTAGTCGCTGAAAGCCAAAACTCCACGGCTTCAGTCTTATTTAACTTCAGAAGCACGTAAGGGCGACAGAAACTTTTTAAATGTCAGGGTGTACCAATGAGAAGCCTTGGGAACACGGACTGATTAAATTGAAAACGGTGTTTGCTCAACGTGTCGTAGCTACTGGATGCAGTTCTACTTCATTATTGAGAATAGTTCGTCTAGCGTTACTGCTGAATACAAAAACCGGTCAAGTGCGAGTCGGACTCGCGCACGAAGGGTTCCGTTCCATATCTATAAAAACGGCAAAAAATCACGTATGTTAAATATTTATTTTATTCTGTTTTTTTAGTATTTGTTGTCATAGCGGCGACAGAAATACATCATCTGTGAAAATTTCAACTGTCTAACTATCATGGTTCATGAGATACAGCCTGGTGACAGACGGACGGACGGACGGGCAGTGGAGCCTTAGTAATAGGGTCCCGTTTTTACCCATTGGGTACGGAACTCTAAAAGTAACTATCGTAAGTTAGCCTGGTTAATCAGTAATTAACCATACAAACTGAAGAAGGGGACAAAGTTCCGTTGTGACATACAAATTGGCCATAAAATTTTATGGTTAATTATCGTCTCACAACGGAAACTATCTAAGAAAATTAAATTGAGTGAGTTAAGCTGGCCAAGAATTTGGTCCTTGCCCAAATGCGTTCGAAACTCGACCTTACACTGAAAGTCAGAAGACTGACGTATCTAAAGCACTCTTACGAATCTATTTGAAATAAAATTATTTTGATTGACCGATTGATTAACAACTTTAGCTTACCTTAAATTTGTGTATCATCCCGTATCGGTTGAGCAGTTCGTACCCGAGGTACTTGAGGGGAGCGCCCGCGGCCGCCTCGTACAATGCGAATACGTCGAACGACCACTCGTCCAGCGTCTGCAGAACAAATTCGAATTTATCTCTATGGTAATAAGGATCATTTGACAAAGTCAGGTTGCTGCAGCCGTTAAAAATGGGATTCAGAGCCTCGCATTCTATGGAGCGTTGAAAAACTACTGAAAAAAGGAACTTATACTGAAAATGCCCTTACATCCAATATTTGTCAGGTCATCCCAGTACTATTTATGTCATCGTATGTCATCATTGACGTTTATTGTACCGGGTTGACGGCTGTCAAAAATAGGCTGTTAAAAAAATCTAATTATGATTGTAATCTCATGGGTAGCGTACAGTCGGCTGCAGAAGTGGTGACGTGATTCTAGTGCTCATCACTCAATCTCTTACACACGGACTCTAATTTCAAGGGAATATGGATCTGTGTAGGTGTTATTCAGCTGACTGTACCTAATAATCTGGACACTTATATTATCAAAATGCACATCGATGTAATGTGTATACCTCTCTGTATAATTTTCAATGACTGTTTAACTAATGGACCTTTCTCAGAGCTGTTCAAGAGAGCTAAGGTTATTGTTATACATAAAAAAAGGTAGCAAAACTGATTTGAACAATTACAGACCCATTTCATTATTGCCAATTCTAGCTAAAGTCTTCGAGAAATGTATAGCCATGAGATTACAAGGTTATTTCGAGCATCATGGTCTACTCTCATCCCATCAATTTGGTTTTAGGAAAAATAGAAACACGTTAGCCGCTGTAAGCAAATTGGTAACTGAAGTTACGACACATCTCAATATTGGCCTTACATGTGGAGGAATTTTCTGTGATCTGACGAAGGCGTTTGATTGTGTGCGATCACAGAATCCTCATAAACAAGCTTAATTTCTATGGTATACGTGGTGATGCTCTGGCCTTGCTGAAATCATACCTGTCCAATCGATGTCAATACGTGGAAATTAGTCATCATTCATCAAAGTATCCAACTAGATCGGTTGAAAAATGTATAAAATTTGGAGTCCCACAAGGGTCAGTCCTAGGAACTTTACTATTTATAATTTTTATTAATGATTTACCAGACTTCTTAAACTGTGGAACCCCCTATCTTTACGCTGATGACACTAGTATTATTTTAAATGCACCATCTTCTTTAGTCTTATGTAATCATATGCAAGAATCCTGGACGCAACTCCTAACATGGTTTGAGGCCAACGGACTAAATATGAATTGTAGCAAAAGCTTTTACATGACATTTCACAGAAGTACATCTAGTCCTGACTTTGACTGTAATATACCAATATCTAAAGCTAAATGTACAACATTTCTCGGTGTAGATCTTGACCCATATTTGAGGTGGAATGACCAGATCGATAAGGTTAATAAGAAACTAGCAGGTGCTTGCTATGCAATGAAATCACTGATGAATATAGCCACGAAAGAAGTATTACTTACTACGTATTTTTCATATTTTGAAATTGCAATAAGATATTGCATCGAGGTTTGGGGAAATGGAACTAACATTAACAAAGTGCTCCTTAAACAAAAAAAAGCCCGGAGATTAATAGAAAAATGTGCTAATGTTCCTGACTCCCACCGTAGGATATTTGTTGACAATAAAATTTTGACTGTAGTTTCTCTCTATTTGTACCGTTTATGTCTTTATGTTTTTAACAATAGAAACCTGTATGTCCAGCAGGGCAAGACTACGAATTATAATCTTAGACAACGAAATAGACTACATTTAAATGATGTGCATTATGTTCATTTTGACAAAAGTTTAAATAATACTGCCATTAGAGTGTACAATCTACTTCCTGACGACCTAAAAAATATCCTAGAGTTAAGATCCTTTGACAAAAAAGTAAAGGAATATTTTTTGATCCGACCATTCTACTCAATCAAAGAATATTATGCAAGAATTTACGACAAAACTTCGTGACATTTATTGTTCCATTTATTGTTTTTTGTTTTACTTTTTTATTTATCCGTACTGACATCTTTATTGCATTATTATTATTACTTCAATTATAAAATGATTATTCTGCTTTTGTGGCATTTAATGTAAGTTAATAATATTTGTTTAATTGAATTTTGTATTTGCTTGTTAGTTTTATTTGTGTGTTAAAACTATATTTGCATGCATTTATAAATGTGTTTTAAAGCAAATAAATGATTGATTATGATTATGATTATGATTAATCTTACTAAAAGTACATATTCATTTGAAAAATGCCTCTTTGAAGACAGAAGACAGGTTTACGTCTTATCTGTGACTTGTGAAAAGGCGGGAAAATATGCGTCTCTTTGACATCGACTGTATCTTAAATAAAATTAACAGTTTTCAGTCCTTCAGGTTTCACTTAGGCTTTCGTAACACGCGGGTGAAGTCACGATGTTAACTAATAAGTTATACCAATATCTCGTCTTCCCGGAAAAATGGGTTCGGGCTTGTTGAAAAGCAAATTAAAATACACTGACACAACAAATAAATCCCAGTAGGTATTAATTAGTCTCGAACTTACCCAGTTATAATTTTATAATGAACGTTCATTGTTGAGTCGCGATTATAATTTCATTAATTGTTAAACAAAGGCAACTTAAACAAAAGTCTCTTTGGCAGAACAAAAGGAGTTTGGAACTGGAGAGTAGACGCAAATGAACAAAACATTTGCGTGAATAATGATTTAAACATGCGGTTACGACGTAAGCTTGTGTAAAACATATGTCTGCGAATGATATTGAAGTTGTACAGTGAAAACTTGATCCACGTGAAAAAGATAATCAGAATGAAGCCTGAACGAGAAAAGACTCTTGGTTTTCAAAGTAAAAATAAATAAATAAAATAAATATTTGGGGACAATCTTACACAAATCGATCTAGTACCAAACTAAGCAAAGCTTGTACTATGGGTACTAGACGACGATATACATACTTAAATAGATAAATAAATACTTAAATACATAGAAAACATCCATGACTCAGGAACAAATATTCATGTTCATCACACAAATAAATGCCTTACCGGGATTCGAACCCGGGACCTCCGGCTTCGTAGGCAGGGTCACTACCAACTAGGCCACAGAGGTCGTCAAAAAAGTATGTCAAAGTATGTCTTGCTTATTTGTTTTAATTGCAGATAAAATCGGCCATTTTCCAGCCATATTTATTTATAAATACTCATTTCGCGTTATCCACACGAACCGGTTCCATAATTGGCATAATTCAGCACCGTAGGGTAAGGCGAATGCATCTCTTGAGCCCTGTGGTTTTAAAGCCCATGTTAGGGACCCTTCGATGAATCACGTATATTTATGAAATCATATAGATTTATAAAGAGGCATAAACCGCAAAACTAAAATAAGACTGATGCGGACTCTAGTCTTCTCGATCTTCCTGAATGCATCAGAAACCTGGAGCATAAAAGTTCGTACTAGTTGAAGGATAGATACATTCGAGATGTGGTGCTGGCGCAGAATGCTCCAGATATCATGGCCTGAGCACCGCTGATCTCGACGAGCTCGGCATCAAAACGAGGCTCTCCACCATCTGTACCCAACGTGTCCTCAGCTTCTTTGGCCATCTGGTCAGGTAGGAACCGCAAAGCCTGGGAAAGCTAATTATCACTGGTCGCATGGCAGGGAAGAGGAGCAGAGGACGGATGCCTATGCCTTGGGCAGACACGGTAATACCTGTGGCCGGAGCCACACTCCTGGCCAGCGTCCATCAAGCCCAGGACCGATCAGCTTGGAGAGTCATGGTGAAGAGCGCTCACAGCCATGAGGTTACGACCTTACGGCGAGGAAGAGAGATAGATTTACAGTCATGCTAAATACTGTTATTTCTCTCTGCTCATTCTCATATAAAGTTGGGTCGGATTTGGATTTTTTCTGCGCAAGACATAGGTACAGTTTACTGTCATTGCATTTAAACATTTCTACTGGCATACCATCAAAAACACTTGTTATGTTTAATTTTAAATTGAAGCGTAAGATAATACTGCTTTTGTTTTTATGATGATGTTCTTTTATTTCGTTTGAGTTTATTTTAATTTTGATTACTATGATATAATTATTCGTCACATGTTTATTACCAACTAAGGAATAGTGGTGCCTCTTAGCATACGTTTTGTATACTTAAAAAGAGGTACCATCAAATAATAATTGTATACCATTCTGTGACTGAATAAACGATTTAATAATAATGCGTCTGCGAGGAAATTCAAAGGTGTATGTGAAGTCCCCAATCCGCACTGAGCCAGCTGGGCTACTGCCCGTTCCCACTCATCCATGAGAGGAGGCCTGTGCTCAGCAGTGGGACGTATATATCGGCTGATTTATTCATTATATTTTTTATTATTATTGCATCAGAATGGTCTTCATTATTAATGGTCATGCTGAGCCACGTTGAAAGGTTCTGCTTTTAGTGCTGTATGATTGATTTAGCGATATCTTAACCACATACTCCTCATCTTGGCGCGTGACCGGTCCGGTTCATTTAATCTCAAAGCAAATCCCTCAACTTACTGTCAGAAATCAGACTACCTATACGATATTGAACCTTAGCTGGGTAGGAAGTTAAATTCCTTGACTGTATGTATGTTTCTTCCTTTGTGGCACTCCAGAGATCAAACGCGTCAGGTTGATTTTAATGAATCATACGTCAATCGATTTCGTAATCAAAATTCAAAATGGCAGCCATCAGACGCCATATTGTAAAATAAAAAAGGGCGCCTCCCTTTTTTACATTTTTTTACAAACTATGGTATGTTGGATATCGTTGAATAGGTAAATCAAAATCATAATTAGGTTTTTTGATATTATTTTTGTATTTTTTTTTAGGATAATGATTTAAAGTTCGCTTAACAACAATCCTACCGGGATGCGAACCCAGGACCTTCAGTTTCGTAAACAGCGTCAATAACCAGGCTAACTGGTCGTCAAATCCCTCCAATTTTAATGTGAGACAAAAGTCTTCTCCTTACAATGTCTTGTTTCAAAATGTTTATTTTGCGTCGTACCAATTTTAAGGCAAATTGGTAAACTCATACTAGGTCTGCCGTCAGAACGATACAAGCATATAAAAAATCATCTCCATCGAACAACAAATTCTAATTTCAAATCTCATCTCCGAAACGGTGTAATAAAATGTAAACAGCCCTACTTTATGTCCCAAAGTGCTTGAAATCTGATTATTGGTAAAGCTAAGACCGAAAATGTTACTTTGCCGCACACGTTTCACGAGGCGCGTTTATTGCGTACTTAAGTGCTATGTGTTCGGAGAAGGAAAAGGCTTATTAAGTACTGAAGGGGCGGTATATTGCGTATGGGGAATTTTTAATATTCAGATTTAGGTTGCATTTGTTTTATACATTGCACGTAGAACCGATGGCCGTTGGGCCGGAAAGGTTCTCGAGGGGCGACCACGTACCTAACTAACGGAAGGCGCAGCGTGAGTAGGCCCCACAAGGTGGACTGATGACCTGGAAAAGGTCGCGGGAGTCCGCTGGATGAGGGTGGCGCAGGACCGGTCATTTGTGGCACTCTTTGGGGGAGGTCTATGTCCAGCAGTGGACGTCTTTCGGCTGATATGATGATGATGATACCTGCGCTCGACATGGATAGTTGTCGCAGTGGCACATTTATACGGTGACCAATATAAGACGTTTTTTTTTCGAATTTAAACTTTCGTGAGAAATGTTGAAATAATGATAATAATTCCACGGTTCAGCACGCTTATTAAATGTCACTACGGGCGACATGTTTCGAAACTCTTTGGGAGTTCTTCTTCAGGATGAGTGTTTTAGCGGCGGCGGTGTCGCTTGAATCACTGCCCAAATATGAAAACATGTCGCCCGTAATACGTGGGTCGTGGGTTGAACCGTGTTGGTAAAATAAATATACAAACATAGTAAAATGGACGTTGCGCTGTTTGCCCATGGGAAGTCAAGAAGTCGCCTGTATGTGTCTACAGTTTCTTTGTCACGAATGAATGTTTTCTTTCTTTCTTTTACCTATTTCTATTTATATTCTACAAACCAAATACTAACGAAGCTGAAAAAATAATGCTGATTTGACTATCAATGATCATGTCTATTTAGGAGCCCATATAGCTACGTACTCACTCATCAAACCAGTTTGATGGCATCATGATATCGACCTCCTTAGCTTAGTTGGTAGTGACCTGCCTATGAAGCTAGAGGTCTGGGTTCGAATCCCGTTAAGGGCACTTCTTTGTGTGATGAGTCACGGATGTCTGAGTCATGGATGTTCTCTATGTATTTGGGTGGATCAACTATTTTCTGACATTAATTGCCATGGTTACGACCCCCAGCTGACTCACTTTTGAAAATTGGGATTCACGGGTTTTTAATCACTAAATTTGGGGTATTGTTGTCAATTTCGACCCCTTTTTGTTTCGACCATCTTTATTGTAAAGCTTTGCTTGGTTAAGGATTAGATCAATTTGTGTGAGATTGTTCAGAAACATTTTATGTGTTCATTATTTTATTTAGATAGATTTAAACTTTCACGATGTAATGGGACTTAATCGCGTATAATTAAGTCCCGTTTAGTTTAGTATAAATAATGTTTTATTTATTTCATGTGAAATTTCACTTAACTAAAGACTGGTTCACGCCAATCCGTTGTCAGTGCCGGGTCCAGAATATCGGGAAGGTTAGTAAATGTATGAAAAACAAGCTAACAGTTCACACCGCCTAGTCCGATATCGGGGCATGCTCCAAAGGATGTCGTGGTATCCGACACCGGAAGTCACGGATTGGTGTGAACAGCCTTTAGGGGGGTGGAAGTTTGTATGCTAGTGTAAGTTGTTATTGTAAGTTTGTAAGTTGTCATTTAATTTAATTTCATTTTCATTAATGCTTAGCATTCGCAAAACACATCGCGATTGGCGACGTGAGCCGAATCCAGACGCTTTCTGAATATTCAATTAAGCGCCAGAGTTGGGTTAAATTAGAGCAAAATCATTAATACCCACACCCTGTATACAATTAATAAGACCCGTACCTATAATTTAACAATTAGGTAATTTAACAATTTAATGTTGGACAGAAATGTCAAGTACAGTGAACGCCAAAATGTGTTTTTTTGCACGTTAAACCTTTGTAATATGGCGATAAATGCATATCTTTGAGTTGACGTCAAATATATCGTACGCAGGAAATGCGGTGTTTGTTTACAATCACTCAGGTCATCGCTGTAGTTTAATAAAAAACAAAGTTTAAATAATTATCAGAATGTAAATTTTAATTAAATATGCTTAACGTATTCAGTGCCAACAATTTCATAGCATTTCATAACCATTTCATAACACGGGGAACTCCGTAAATAGAGGAAAGACTCTTCTAGCAGAGGTCCCTGGCACTGAAATCTACAATGTCCTTAAAACTTGTCCAAGCTTGTTATACCTGTATGAACACTTCCGTGAATCTATTTGTCCTTTGTAACCTTTCTGGTCCAATGATATATTTACTTGACGGTTTAAATCGACGTCTGGCCAATAATAGTTGGAGCAAGCAGTGATGCTTTCGATGGTTCCATTGTTGACCACCATCTCCCCGGCGCCAGAAACTGGGCTACCCGCAAATAGGCTGGAGATGTGAAATAAACCAGGCTTGTGTAGATTTGAGAGCAGTATCTGACCGTCCGGTCCCATCGCAAAAATCGCAGCTTTCTCCGTCACGCCTGCATCTGCATTTCTCGTGTCCACCACATTTTCTCTATAGTAAAGCTTTCCATCGATGATGTGCACTTCAAACTGAGCTCTATGCTGGGCTGGGTAGTACACGACATTAGGCGGGCAAATGAGACTGCTCTGCCAGTTGCATGCCTTTTCTTCATTTTTGTACTTGCCTTGCATGTTATGGGTGGCGTAGGCGAACGAGATGCTGTTTGCTTCTTCGTGGTTTACGACGCTCGTACAGGACAAGGGGTTATCATAGCTGCAAATCGATATGTTTCCAGGGGCTACAACCGTGTACATTTGTCTATCGAAAATCGCCATACTGCGATAGCCAGCACCAGGTAGAGCCACCGTTGCACAAACAAGCGAGTCACATTTGTATGCGTAACCGCCTGTAGTAACCCAGATAGGCCAATTGCCCAATACTGACAACCCCACCCCAACTCCTGTAGTATATAATAATATACAACTAACTTCTTCTTTCACTGTACAGCGATACAGATTTCCTTGTGTTTTTGCAACATAGATATATGTGTGAGACATGGCCAATGATGCAATCGGCGTATCTTGCAAAGTAGCGAAAGTCCAACATCTGTCAGGTTCGTCCAGTTGGCACTTCAAAATGGTGCCATTTTCTAGCCCAGCGTAAATGAAACCGCCCATGGGCGGCCGTCATGACGGCTAAGGAGTTCATTGAAGACGACGCTTCGTAGAAGTATTTACATGAATCTGTTTTCTCCTAGCTGCATCGAAGCAGTGTGCCTGACGTCAAAGCCACGAATAGGAACTCCCCATGGATTGCTGTTGCTTTCACTGCTGCGCGGTGGCGCGGTAGATTACCTCACATTCCGATGGAGTTTGTTTCAGACACCGTGACACTGTCCCATTCAGGGTTCCAATGATCACTACAGGGGGCGTTGAGGTGACCAATTCTTCATATTCGATGTGAAGCTTTTCAGTTTGAGAAAACGGTGCTGGATCCACGGCACCAAGTGAAATCACAGGTAAAGCCTCAGAATAAGATTTAATATTGTGTGTTGGCATATTTAAGTTCATGTTTTTAGTAGATAAGGAGTTTTTGACGATACTCTGAGGTCACAGTTATTTTAATAAGATATACAGTGGTAATGTTTATGTAAAGTTGAATGAAACTGTGTTTATTTGAAATCGTAAGATAGTACGACAACGAGAATAGTCTTGAATTAATAAAAATACACGGCGTGTAGGTTTGTATAGGTTGTAGGTAAGCATTACGTTTTTGGTACATCGACGAAAAAAATACGCCATTGTGATAGGGCTCTTACTTTAAAGTCACATTATAATAATGTAAAACCCTGCAAAGCAATGTTTAATTCTAATGGAGCACAAAGACTTTATTGCCGGCAATTCAATGTAAACAATACCCTACCCGATGTGATACAGGGTAATAACCACAAACCAAATGTTAATAATATAAAAAATAGTTAAAACAGCTGTAACCCGAATAGGGAAACTTTACTGTATTTTTACGTCACCCAGTGCATTATTTAAAATGGATTGACCCCTCATACATCAAAATAGCTTCAGTATCTGAAACCCTCCGGTGGAACAAATGTAAATGCGGACTGCTATGCATAACCCTTTCCTTTTGACTTTGCCGTAGTCGGCCAAAAAAAAGCAAAGCAAAGAAACGTTAAATAGGGCAAGACAAAATATTGAACCCTACCTTCAGCACTCTAACGACGTCCTGCGGGAACTGCATAAGCGCGGTGCTGGTCACCCTCCTGTATATCCTGTCCACGAATATCCCGGCCCGGATCGCGTGCGCGACCGACCGGAACTTCGGTTTCTCGTCCGACTTCCGCTTCGCCGTCGCCAACTGTCTCGTGAACGTTGACGCCAACCATTCCCGCACCTCCGGCGGCACCGCGTCGGGCTGCACCTCCGACAACTCGTCATCTTCGTCCGCCAATCTCCTGCGCACACAATTTGAAATTAGAACGCGCCAGGAACAGCCTGCAACAGAAGCGAGCCAAGCTGATTAAATTAGACGAATCTGACAAAACAGAATCGAACCTCATAAATCAACTGGAGGTTTATTGGATTATTTGAGTGCACGTAATCCGTTACCGGGCCAATTTGCAGCCGATACACGACTAGGTATTAACGCCGCTTTCAACTACATAATTGATATCGGAAAATTACTGGCCTTTGCCCGCCGCGTTGCTCCAATATTTGATTAATTACCGAAGAGCTGTCGTGTTAACCATGTTGCAAACGACGTATTTGGGATATAATATATTTAACAGATAAGAATAATTAGCGTCGTGTACTTACGTTTTAAGTGTTTAAACTATTCATTAAAAATATTAATTACCAGTGCATTATAAAGTCCTAGACTATTTTTATCGATCACTAGATAATTAAAAAAATGTATACACTACCTCTATTTTTAATTTTCACTAATTTATGATTGTCAAAAAATATAATATGTACTGATACGTTTGTTTGTAAGCTACTAATAGAATATAGGATTTATTAAAATATAAAGAAAGATAAAACCTTTTAAAACACTTCAGTTGACGTGCAAAATGTGAATGAATTCAATCCATACATTAGCCAATTTCATTTTTTAGAAGCAGTTTGTTAATGAAGCCGATGTAATTTTGTGGAGATATTCAAAGTAAACTCCTTTGTCGCAAATCGTAATCAGATATCTTCATCTCAATTTCTCTATATTGATGACATCCAATTTCCCATTGTATCAGAGTATGAACCTGCAAAATTACCGGAAAGCCTGTCTCCAGAACTCAAATCCTGCTTCATTAGGCGACGTTCCAATAGAAGTGAGGGACGAGATTCGTAAATTCAGAGTAGATGTGGATACGCTAGTTTCAGAATATAGCTAAGAATGGGGATCATGCGCGTGCTCAAGAATGTCTTGTTACATTGCTTTCCATTGAATTTTACTTATAACTCAATTTTTGCCAAAGGAAAACGTTTGCCTGATGAACAATTACGTTAATAAAACGACAAAGTAAAATTATGCCAAATGATAATTACACCAAATGAATAAAATTTTATATGTAAACGTGCTAAAGATTCGCTTGGGAAATAAAACTACTGCAATAAGTTTTTTGGGAAGTAAAATTTTGCGATAAATATTTTGCTGAAACGGCAGTGGTACCGTTCAGTTGGATATCATTATGTACATATTGTAAATATACAGTAGGTGCAGATAAAAATTACATAGTTTTTTTCATGTGATTTAAATAGGATTAAACATTTGAATACATCTACAATTCAAAAGCGCCCCGACTCTATTTATAGACTACAATCATCGTTACGATCACAAAAGAGAAAGGGCTCGTACGGTTCTGTTTGGCTAGGGCAAAAACGGATTTGCGAACGGACTCGTTTTTACCAGACGCCGGGCGCTCAATTTAATATTCCATACCCAAATACTTTCTTTACAATAACGTCCATATTATGATTACTAGCGTTAATGTTAATATGCCAACTAAGCCCGCTATCAACGAACAACGGAAAGCAACGTCTCACAAGAACGAAACAACAAACCAAGCAGATAAAAGGGATGCTCAAGGATTATTTACAGGGCAATACTTCCACTGCGTCTTAAGTTTAGCAAATGGTTCGTGTACTTAGGAGTTGCGGAGTAAATATTGTCTTAAGAAGCAGTGGAATCATTAGTATGAGGTAACATCGACACACCTAAACACCAGAGTTGGGGCTGACTGCTGCCGCGCCACGGCCGGTCTAAAATAAAACATGGCGTCAATGGGATACTTGGGGAGCACACCAGGATAGGGGAGTGATAGCTATCGTTTACGAACCAGTTGCCTTTCGTCAATGAAATGCAAATGCTACCCGGTAGATCAGGCAATTTAACTTAAGTGTAAACGAAGGCAAATGGCATCATAAACGTAATCATAACACAAAAATGCGTATCTTGTTCAAACATAATCATTGAATTAAAAAAATCATTTGGATTTGTAACCGAAAATACTGGAATCCCTATAATTTGTTGGGTCTTTTCATGGTGGTACGTAAATTTTATTCAAGTAATTGAATCAAAAATTTGAAGTAATAAGAGAACGGGAAGTGATTAAAAAAATGTTTTTTTTTCAAGTAGCTGAAGCTCTATAGTATTATATAAATACACAACTAGGTATTAGAAATTATTAGTTACTTAAATAATTATACTATAATGTTAAATACTCAATGATTGATTACAAGTGATGAAATAAAATGAAAGCAAAAAATGCATCTACTGAAACAAAATATTGAAATAATCGGAAGCTGAGACCGAGTGAAGTATTTAGGAATGCACAGGTATATAAGAATTCCTTAAGAACACAACGATTAAAAGCTACAAATCTAGGATGCGTATCTTGGGTCACCTAGATTGAAGGGAATACATGCCTGAGGAGGGTAAAGAAGTAGATATTATGGAGTCAGACGATTCACATAAGATCAAAGACACACGAAAATTCCAATGTAAACTAACGAAAAGAAGTTGCTATATCTACTTGAGAATGAGTAGAAGCCAAAAGTGCCCATAAAATAAAAGTGACTGAGCAGTTCTCTTTGGTTCAACCCATCCTCAAAACCATGACAGTGAAGTAAAAGTTTACGTAAAAACGCAACAGAACCACAACCAGTTTGGAGTATCTCCAAACGGGCTTGAAAACTTTGGGAAGACGGTCTAAACTAACAGGTGAGGAGACTGAGACAGTTCAAAAATACTGAAGCTTGAACATAACAGAAAGACCTAATCAGACAGAGTGGGCAGAAAGGAGGCGCGACTACTTGGCCGTTGTAGGCGCTGTGTCAGTATTAACTTTGCTTCGTTCGGTTTTTCTACTGAGCATCTGGCCCAGCATGGGGTCCGCAGGCGGCGGGTGTGTAGGGGGGCCGGCTGCGCCCTCGGCTGCTGCTCTCCTCTCCTATCCCTGCATTACACATCATCACTAGCGGCGCGCGCGCTGCGCCGTGCAAACTATTAATTACACCCTACGCGTGAATCTCGGCCATGTTTGGAAACAAAAGAGAAATGATACGAGTAGATGAAGCGGTGAAACGTATTCAATGTCCAAGCCGATTAGTCTATTTTGGGTTGCTTTCGAGTCATTACAGAAACATCTGCTTGATTCGAGTTCGGCCTTTTTTGTGCCAGGCCTTTAGTCGCCTGCAAAATGACAGAGAACGTGGCACAAACGTAAATACTAGTTGCTAGGTGACTTTGCTAAATAACAAGGTAATGGAGGTGCCCTTTGTCAATGGAAGCCTTAGTTTAAAACCAAGTGTTCAAGACAGTCATTAATTTGTAAATCTCGTAGTCTTATTCCCATCTACTATTATAAAACATATGTAGTGGGTGAATGTGAATGGAAACATTTCAATCCACATGAGAAAAAGCGTATTGAGCAAGCAGGCGCTCGATATTATGCATCTCGTTTTAATCATAAAACATATATGGTGGGTAGATGTGAATGGGACTATTTCTATCCACCTACATTTGAAAAGAGCACTAAGCGAGCAGGAGCTTGACATCTTGCGTCTCGTTCTAATCATAAAACATGTATGGTGGGTAGATTTGAATGGGAGTATTTCGATCCACCTACAATACGAAAAAATAAGTAGTAAGCGCGGCGCGCGATATTTATCTCGTTTTAATCGATACGTAAATATGACTGCAGCGCGCGCTTCAGTAGTTCCTGAAAATTGATGTACACGCATGTATTGTAAAGGTGAGAACGAAATTTGGATTGACAAAATACTCATATTTGTTCGATTAAGCTACCTTGGTTAGCATATTTCTTGTGCTTACCGTAAAACGTGCCTACTTTGCACCAAAATTTGCTCCAAATTTCGGAAATTTCGTTTTTTTCGGAAAATTATTATAAAATGATATGTCGTTATGTACATCATTTAAAAGTAGATCATCCCTACTATCGTATTACAATGCTCTTATAAAGCCGCAATCACGTTACATATATATATATAAAAACATACATTTAGGAGCAATGTTATCCAGTGTTTGGGTAACTTTGCCTCTGAATTTAACTTGTACCAAAATTAATACTTTTAAGTGTTTAGCGCAGTTTTACACCGTCGTCAATCAAACAATGCACAATTTATAATCATACCTGCCCATTTTTGTGTAAATTTGAAGAAAAACAAAAAAACTAAAAAATATTAGGAACAAAGAACAACGGACATTTAGTTGAAGTGTTTTATTTTCATTATAATTACGAAATTGTTCAGTATTGGTATGGTTTCACTCAGACAAAAACCAACAAGAACCAAAAACAGTCTTCTAAAATACAGAACTAGGATATATATAAAACAATCAATTTTTTTTAACGATGATCATGAGGTTTTTTGGTTAGAGTATTCCAGGTACTAGTTTCCGGTTTATTATCTATAGTCGCCCAGTGAAGCCAGATCAGAAGAGGAGTGATGAGTAGACATGTTAACACCTTCCGCATAGGAACTCTATCACCTATCACTATATCAATTCTGCGACGAACACGTTTTGAAGTGGCTGTGGAAAAAGAAATTCTACCATTTTCGTAAATTTTTATAATAAAAACTTTATGAGTCAACTGTAAATACAAAATATGATATTATTCTAATACTATTTAGTTAAAAATGCCACAATCTTTTATTGTTTATAAACATAATTAACTTCATGAGGTAACTATGTCCAGGATCAAAGTTACCCCAACACGTGGTGCAAAGTAGGTACTTGAAAAATAATTTGAGGTTAAGCCTCGAAAGAATTTGAAACTACTAGAAATACTGTAAACAATGAGTAGCCTATTAAATACAAGAACACTTCAAAACAAATTTATCGCCAATCGATGACAACTTGCTGAGATGGAAGTAGCTTTTTCCCGTATTTTTTTTTAACAAATTTTCGTAGCGGCACTGTGCGTCGTCTGACAGAAAGAGGAAATAGCGGAACGAAACTTTGACTTTCAGTGTTGCCACTTGATTGCCCAGTATAACAAATGCGTTTGGAAATGTTGCTGTATTAACCATAGACATCGACTTATAAGGGCATGAAACTAAATACAAAATTGGAGCACATTTACCTAGTGGGGAGCAAACTAGGCACGTTTTACGGTACGTATTAGGGGGAGACTGTTCAAGGCAGCCGTCTGTAAGACAAATACATAGCTTTGACTCTTTATTTTACCATCTCAACAGCTCTCTTTGGTTCATAGGTTTCAGACTTATGTCAAGATACTTTCTCCTACAGTTAACATCTTATATGAGCGGATTGGTTTAGTTTACTAACCATCCAAATATACCCGGACTTGACAATAACGTGTAGGTAAGAGCCTCCGTTAAGAGCTTTAAGCTCCAAATAAATAGGTAAACCAAGTTGTACCATTTATAGAGGTCACACCTTTGGTAGGTGTGCCTCATGATTCAAATATTCCTCATTGATTGTGACTTTGGCCTGGCCGCCTGAAAAGCCGGTGGCTGCAAAGCTTTCAGAGTGCGCTTTGCAAGGCTTTCAGTCACATAACCAAAGCTGGGTTCATTTAGTTTTCATACAAGGTTGTTTCCATATTTTCTAAATTTACTTAATTTACATTCGACAGTAGAATCACAAAACAACCTTTGCTTATCCGTAATTAATTCTGCTTAAAACGGCAATGCGCCGAACGTAGTTAAGGATTTAGCATAAGTCTTAACCGTAAGAGTTTTCACTAGCTTCTAGCAAGCTCTTCTTTATATTCAGTAGAATCTACATATAATTGCATTATTTGTAACCATAATTATATTCTAGATACATGAGTTGTTTACATACAAGCTTGATAGTAAAGTTAATAACTTGCCTCCTTTTTTCTGTAATAAATCTGCATAAGCGGCAATATGCCACGCTAGGTAAAGCTCTTTAAGCTAATTAGAAACATGTATTATAATCATATCCTTTGCATAGCTCATATTATGGTAGTTTTCGCTTGCACTATGCTCATAATTCATAAATATTAGACAAGCCTTAAGCTTATACAGTAAACTTTACTACATCTTTAATCTACAGTGGGATATTAATATAATGAAATAACTGAGAATAGTGCTTACGACCTCTGTTAGATATAACAAAGGAATCAAAAGTATTAATTTATATAAAACTACAAAAGTTCAGTGTTTAGATAGGTATTTCGCCTAAACTATTTGCAATGTATTCATTTAGCCTATTAACAATTATGCACTAAGTAATTCTGTACAAGATTAACATAATTTAAGACCTAGGTTTACCTAGATTAAGACGGTACTGGAATGCAAGCGCTAAAACCTAAGACGAATTTGTGTAAAGAAATGATTGTTTATTTGAAATAAAGATGTTTCACTTTATGGTAATGTTGGAAGGTTTATATATGAGGTGGAGTATAAGCAAAATGTTCTCATAACAAGCTCGACTATCACTAGAGCAACATATACCCATCTCGCTCCAACCAACCAGCCGTGCCATCAAGCTTTCTCAAGAGTATCGGAGTTTTATTTCCGCCTGTGGATCCCGCTTGTGTGTGAGCGCGACGACAACAGAGCTCCCGTCACGCTCGCACCGTGCCTCCGCTGCTGCAGTAAACAGTCGACGGCCACACATGCTAATTTGTGGGCGCGTCGACCCACTTCCGCGGTTCGGACTAGCGACCTCACTAGGTCAGCCCACTTAGTCCGAGGCTATTGAAGCCAGGCACCAGACGTCGCAACCCTCTTCCCGTGATGTAACTACGGGGCACCGCGGCGTTCACCAAGTGTGCTCGAAAAATTAAGCCTATAGTCACGTGCTTTTTACATTCCAACTGGCAAGAATATAGATGATTCTGATGAAAAAATAACTACAGTTGATTAGCTAGCACTCACGTCAGTTTATGTAACTACCAGATAGTGCTAGTCGCTTTTAACTGGAATTATCCAAGTTTCATTTAAATAATATCTGTGAACCAGGATGAAGGTAGCTGTAATCTGGGTCAACAAACGCACCTTCTTATTTATGCATAATGTGAAACAAGAATTTTTGGATTCTCAGGAATGTTAACACAGTTTAATATAGTTGCTTTCCGCATTCTAGTGATAGCCACGAAATGCACACAAGGTAAACCGCATCAAGAGATTGGAGTGCAATGTATCTCATTCATATATGTATGGTGTTAGGCTTGTGCAGTAAGTACATGAACTCAGAACTAAAAATAATGAGATCCCATCACTGTTAAACCCACCCATTACCGACATTCCATTTCATTGGCATTATCGAGTGGGGTTGTAATACATTTACGCATAAACAATAGAATAAACAGTAGCTTTTTCAGTACACGCTACACGTGCCGCACTTCGGTTAGTTTTAAGACGTCTTTTTGTTATCTTTTTTTTTCATATATTTAGTAACGAAGATTAAACAGAACTTGTACAAATTTTTTCGTCATTTCAAGTGGAACAGACTATAGCTATAGGTACTAGAGCGAAGTATTCCGTTTCGTTGCTGCTCCTAGTAAATTTAGTACATTATCCGACCAACCTGCCGTCCCAACTACACCAACTGAAAGTCGGTCGGTCGGATCGGACAAAAGATACGGAACGAAAATAACTCTGAACTGGATAAATTCTTACACAGAATCTGTAGTGTACTATTGTACTTAATTAACTAAAACTAAAAAAACATTTCTACGATTGTACAAATATTGATCATACCCATATAACGTAAATGCGCATGACCCATCGAAATAACAAATAAAATCAAGTAAAAATATTGTTTTTCTTCTGGCATAGTTCTGGAGTATTTTATGATGATAATTCATCAGGAACAGTTACGTACTATGGTACTACAGTCTTTTATTTTTAAATTTAATGTCGTGGCGTAAGATTTCGTTTCGATTCAGATGATACTTCCGTAAGTTGAAAAGAATAATTAAAAACGATGAATTCATAACGGAATTAAAACATGATAATTTTTTTTTTTACTAGACACAACTGAACTAGCCCGCACCGCCGATAGAATTCAGTATGGGAAGCGTGTGCCCCAACGCTAGGTTTAGTTTAAAAACAGTAACAAAATCGATAGAATTTTCAAACTATTCGTTAATAATTACACAAACGATACCTCTCGCCTCATCACTACAAACGTCAATGTGACAGCGTCAAAAATGGGATGTAAGATTTCAGGAACAATAAATAGTTCGGAGCGAACTGCTCAGTGAGAGAGAGCGCAATAATACTCTATTAAGCCGGGTACAGACTTGCTGTAACCTAACATGCAATGTAACAGAAATACATGGGAATGCATGATTCATTGCGACAAAGTGGACAGCAACTTGTCTTACATTGCACTTTACGTTACTGCAAGTCTGTGCCCGGCTTAAGGTGTGGAGGCTGATACAGTAAATTCTCGTTTCTCTCGTAAATAATGTAATTTCGCGCCTGAATCCTAAGTGTTTAGCTTTAAGCAAACAAGGGTTTAGCCTCCAGAGGATCTCAGTTGACTAAATTGTGTTTTGTCCCTTTCTCACCAACAATAATGCCACAGTAAGATAAACATAACGGCAGTTTGGCTGAACTAAGTTTGACTTTTGCTTGCTGCCTTCATTTATTTATTTACTTGCATCCCCTGATGCTACTATGGTGATGAACTAAGTCGTCAATGTCCTTTGCACCTCTATTTTTATGAATTGAGTTTAAAACGGTCAAACACTGGGACGTTTACATTATACAGGGCGTCCCAAACTTATGGGACATGAAGGGGAAGTACCTTAAATATCGTAGATAGTGTATTTTGCTGAAAGAAGACTTTATGTTATTTTTGAAAGTTAGTAATTCTGCATTCAAAGTTTTTCAAAAAATTACTTGCTTCTTCTGGGAATCGAACCGACTTAAATGTGAAAAAAAAATCACCCCTACTTTTACAATGCCAATGGAAAGAAAAGCAAAAAAATAATAAATCTTCTTTAGTGACACAGTATTTTAAAAGAAAAGAACAACGTGAAATTAATCATTTTAATCAAATTAAAAACATACATAAAACTGCCGAAGTCAATTATGTAGGTAGTTCTTGTCTTACAAAAATCGCCAATCTTTTAATAAGGCCGCTGCCTGTTGATTTTCTTATCATTTTATGGTGAATACTCGATATGACATGGCATAATCAATGCTATCTATGGAATGATAATATCGCTACTTTTCGTACGTCGTCGTCGGCAATAAATAACTTTCTTGAAATATGACTTGAACATTTTACATTGTTCCTTTCTTTTAAAATACTGTGTTACTAAAGAAGAGTTATTATTTTGTAGCTATTCTTTCCATTGGCATTGTAAAAGTAGGTGATTTTTTTTTCACATTTAGGTCGGTTCGATTCCCAGACAAAGCAAGTAATTTTTTGAAAAACTTTGAATGCAGAATTACTAACTTTCAAAAATAACATAAGGTCTTCTTTCAGCAAAATACCCTATCTACGATATTTAAGGTACTTCCCCTTCATGTCCCATAAGTTTGGGACGCCCTGTATATCAATACAATACACTTTTTATAACACAATAATACGCGTGCGCGGCGTGTTTTCTGAGAGTCAAATAACCGACCTTGAAACCGCCGGAAAACACCCTTCGGCAACCACCTAAATATAGGTCGGTTTATTCTACTTTATTTACTTATAAGTATAAATAATATAATAAATGGGAAAGTTTAGATATTTGGGCATACAAATTAAGTAAAACAAAAGTCGTATTTCCTGTGTTCAATAGTTCAGGCCTTCCATGCATGCAGTGCATGAAATTATATGTATGGAGAGGAGACACCGTTTATGAGGATTAAGAGTCAAACCAATAGTTAAGCTTTATAGCCTTTAACTTTGGCAACGAACGTCCACAGAAGATACGAGAACCTAATCTTTGTCATGTCCCCTATAGGTGTTTGGAGGGTTGTAACCTAATTGTGCAAAAGCGGCTGAACTCATTTAGATGAAAAAACATACGTTACTTTTTATCCCAAAAATCATCACCAAATGGATGAAATTGGGGATGGAGATACCTCTTTAAATATACTAATAATAAGTATACTAGTAGTAATAGGTATTAGTAAAACTATAAATGAATTAATATTCCACAAATTACATTCGTAAAAGGATTTTAGTAAGTAGTAGATTTAAATCAGGAATTCGACACGGTTAGGTGAATTCGTATGCTAATATGGCTACCGCACCTCTCTCTGTGCATGAAATTGTCCGACCATAAATTCATGGACTGAAGATTTCATTTCTGGTTAGTTCACATAAGATAGTTCTGAAAATAGAATAATTCAATAGTAGAGATTATAATAAAACGAGGCGTATTATAGTTTTGATAGTGGATACATGATGGAAATAACTTTTTTAATAAGCTGAATAGGCTAGCGATGCGCCTTAATTGGTCGATGGATAATTGAAGCGTTTACTATTTGCGCAGCCCTTAGGATATCCTAACAGATGGAATAGGCATGGTGACACATTTTGAAAAACTGTTCTATAATGTATAGAAACATTTATTATGTACAACGAATAAGATTTTTCAAGAGAATATAACAGTTAAGTAGGAAAAAATGCATTTTTGTTTTTAAATTTCAAATTGGCGCTAAAACGCTTGTCAGTGTCAACGAATAAGATTTTTCAAGAGAATATAACAGTTAAGTAGGAAAAAATGCATTTTTGTTTTTAAATTTCAAATTGGCGCTAAAACGCTTGTCAGTGTCATGGCGTCCCGAGTGACGTCACGTTTGTATAAACAGAACGCAGACCTTTGACGTTTGCTACCTAGATCGCTCAATTGCTCATTGAAATTGAATGAACATAAATTCAAAAGTTTACAAGTCTAGCGCGGCCGTGCGAGCGAGAAAGCGGGATAATGACGTATGAAGATCTGACAGATAACATGGTTCTATCCCTGTCTTTCTATTCGTTCTGTAATCATTGGTAATGGCCGTTATAGGTAGTGCGCTCTGCTTGGTGTTTAACATATCATGGCGGGCGTCCGTATTTTTCAGTTTTATTTTATCAAAATAAATAATAATCTCTTACTTAATAAAAAAATATATACATTTTTCGAATTCTATTACTAAAATTTCACTAAGAAAATACCATATTATATTGATTTTCAATTACTGTCATCATGCCTATTGCTTGTCCAGAGGGTTTTACATGATGGTCATTTAACTGTGTTGGCGTTTGCACAAGAGAGGACGTGGTCAATTGATGTCTTTTGACATCTATTTAGATATTTTCACTTCTGGACCTTATGCCGTTGTAATAAGGCAAAACATGTATTCATATCTTTGACGTCGATCTGGAGCGGTTTATTTAACAAGGAAAGGTATCAAACTGTCCGGCTCCGATTTGATTTATTTTTATTTATGTTATAGAGAAGTCTAAAATAACAGACAAATATTTTTTTTAGCTGCCCAAACTCATGCTGATGGGAGTAATTTGTCTTTCAAAGTACTGAAAAGTGACCAAACACTCTAACTTCCGTAAAGAGATTTCTTCACGTAGCCGAATGTCCGCGTTATGAATTATACGAGTATGTGAGATAATCTTATCATACTCTGATGAGCACAGCACAACTTTTTTTACCGTGTGCCATGCAATTTATTGTGATGTAAGACGTCCGCATTTTGGGAGCGGGCTCACGGTCATTTAACTTTCTTCGTAAGGGCCAGGCTATTTTTAGGAATAATTTAACAATTACCAGTGTCCTGAAAATAGGTAATAAATAACTAACAACCTATATTGAAATTTTGAGTACTATAAAATAATTTTTAACCGACGAAATAAACGGAGGAGGTTTTCAAGTCAACGCGTATATATATATATATATATATATATATATATATTTTAATGTATGACCACGCATAACTTTTTAGAGAGTGGTCCGAATTTGATAATTCTTTTTTTAGTAGTAAGATACCTCAAAGTTGGTCCCACATAAATTTTAAATAAAAATTCCAACCCTAAGGGTAGGAAAACAAGGGATGATTGATTGTTCACTTACTGATTGAACTGTATGACCACATATGCAGATAGTAATCACAAATATAGCATGTAAGTAACTAGTAATTTAGTTAGTAATTAACTAAAGTAAGCCACAGAAAATTGAAAAAAAAAACTTTTTAACAAAAAAAATAAATAGCCGAAAAAATCTGAAAAGCAAACAATAATAATCCTTTCTTATTTAGTTTAATAATTAAGTTCTTAAATGAATCTAAGTGTACTTAATTAATTTCGAGTCGGCGCCAACTCAAAATTACTTACTTAGATTAATTTAAGAACTTAGTTATTAAGGTTAATAAAAAGGGTTTAATTTTTATATGATTGTTTGGCGCCGACTCAAAATTACTTAGGTACACTTAGTTTCATTTAAGAACTTAATAATTAAACTAAATAAGAAAGGTTTATTATTTTTTTCTTTTCAGTTTTTTTCGGCGTTTTAGTTTTTTTGTTAAATAGTTTTTATTAATTACTAAGAGCTAATGATTAAAGCTATTAAACCTGAAATCATTTGTTCTAAAATTAGGCCCATGGGCATTAATTTACGAGGTAAAGAGCTTTAGCGTTTCAATAACGATCATCTGGTGTGGCTACTTTTATTACATTTCGTATGCCTTGTATCCGTCTAGAACGATTTGAAATATAGCCATGTCAAATGACTAGAGATTTCAAAAGCTGTCATTCTCTCAAATCAATTATAACTCTTGAATAACAGTAAAAATAGCAAGATACCAATGTAAACTGTAACCAATATCCTCACTTAATAATCCACTTCCGCGAAATGGAAACACAAATCTCTACGCTAGCGTAAATTCTAATTTTGATTTCCGTTTCGCTCACTCGCACCATTCATGACAGGGAGGCCAATATGCATTAGGTACGCAAAGCCTTTATTAGGCTTTCGTGAAGTAAATTAACAAACATTTTGCCAATTAAGCAGGTTGCTAAGCAACAAATTGTCGGCCCAGGTAACGATTTACAAAGAAGGCTGTGCGAGAATACTTGCTATGAGGGGCAATGAAGTCTCCGATATAATGCGTAACGAGGGTTCTGAAAATATCCAAGAACGTCTGTAGGTGTGCCTCTTAAGCTGGGCATTCACGGCTGTTCTGACAAGCCGAATAGAGCATAATACATAATTACATACATAAATTCACGCCTTTATTCCAAAAAAGAGTAGGCAGAGCACATGAAACTTATGTTCTAGTGCCAGTTTTAATAGAATCATCATGATCAGTCTATATAGGTATGTCCCACTGCTGGGCACCACGACATGAACAAGATAACGGGCAGTAGTCCCCACGCTGGCCCAGTTCGGATGGGAGATTTCACCTTGAATTTCTTCTCGGATTATCACACGGTCTTTTCCTTCACCGAAAAGCTCATTGGTACAAGCCGGGATTCGAACCCAAGACCGCCGTTTGGCATTTACATAAATGTGGGTATAAAAGATCGACAAAATGTGAAAAGCCCACCGCCCACAACACACTTCAACCCTGTTCTCTTAGTAGGCTCTTGCGACACCCACGGAAAGAAGAGCTAGATTACATACATACATACATTCACGCCTTTATCCCTAAAAGGGGTAGGCAGAGCACATGAAACTCATGTTCCAGCGCCACTTATAGCATACATGTGGGTATAAAAAAAAAAAAGATACTATAGATAGAGAGCTAGATTAACCCGATACCAACTGGGCAACAAAATCGGTACACTAATATCAAAACTGAAGCTTTTACAGATATTTGGCGTGGCCCGTTAGACATCCAACTGGATGGAAAGCCCTCGAGGATGGCGAGGATACGCCATGTAAGGAGAGAAGGAAGCATTTGACCAGAGGGTTTTATTTTGGGAGCCTCGCCTCGCCTCACCAAGATAAAATTTCAAAGTGTGAATGTGAAAATTCAGCGTTGGAACAATTTTCCTTCTACCCAGTTGGATGCATCGACTTGTCACAGAGATACATGGCGCGCCAGTGAATATCGAAACCCATGAGTGTAGTCAAAATATTATGAATTTATTTCCATCTATTTGGTCCCATCCAATCGTCGACCGGTTCAGCCTAGTGACAGCTAGTCCTGGGAACCTCACGATTCTGAGGTCGAATCCCGGTAAGGCCAAATGTTTGTGTGAGCATGATTTTTTTCCGGTCATGGATGTTTTCTAAATAAAATTATTGTATATTGTTAAATATATCGTCGTCTAGTGTTCATGACACTTTGAGCTGACTAGCTAGGGGCTAGTTATATTTGTGAAAGATTATCCCCTGATTTTTATTAATTTATTAGTATTTTACTGTCGCAAAACAAACAGCGCGGTGCGGCGCATAGATTATTGCCCAACTTTACACTTTCTTTTCAAATGCGTCGCATATCGTTTTCTGAGAGTTCAGTACTTGTTATCGCAGAGGCCAATGTAGTCTTTGAGTTGGGGTCCATGGCACTCAATTAATCAAGGTATAAAAAGGCGATTTAAAACACGAAAAACACCGTCTTTTTCCTGTTAACAAATAAGGTAAACCTTGAACTTCTGAAGGGCGTGGCTAATCAAGTAAAAAACCACGCTCATTCATTACCCTCAGTATCGCCCGTGATTAACAATTCTCACTCTAATTTAAACCAATTACTTTCATTACATCGCATCTCTTTTCATTCAACAATCGAAAACTAAGCCTTAAACCGTGATAAATAGAGTTTAAATTCCCTAATAACGGAGAAAAATCTTTCAGAAGAAATCAAAGTAGTTCATATATTCTCTCTTCGAATCGTCGACATTCTTTTGTTTACTATCTTTTAGTAAGAACCATCTTTACGGTTTCATTTGGAAATAGAACGCTGCAAATACTGAATCGAAAATAAGTTTTTAAAAGACTCCTACTTGACATGACGCTAATGGTTTTAGTTCGATTTAAAATGTCCGTTTAGCTAAACCTAGGAAGTAAAAATGCTGCCTAGGAAGTTAAAATGTATCCATGTTGCCATTTCAGACAAGTTTACTGTCAGTATTTTAGTCACTCAGTAGTTAAATAATGTGTTTTTTTTCGTGTCAACCTCATTGCTGAGGGTCGTGAAGTTTCTTGAACAATAGATATATTCCTTTTTAAGCCACTGTTCAGAAATGTGGCAACAGATACAATTGAACGAGCCTAACGCGCGTTCGAAACGTTTCGTGATTCAGTTCAGTTCGAACAGCGATTCGAAGAGTCACAGGGGCCCGGGCGACCGCGCTGCGCCTAAAGGTGCAAAAGTGGAAACATGTCTTTATATAACGTTGGCTGTACATCTCATTATTACTAATAGTCTTGCGGTCTTTAGAAGAATAGCAAAGAAACCTGTTGTCCCAGAAATTTCTCTTTGTGCACTGTCGTTCTCTAGAACGCTCGGTTTTCGGCCATCCGCACAGATGTCTGCAAGTTTCTCTTGAACATTTCCTTAACAGCGTCGGCAGTTCAGTGATCTTCAACGATACCCTTTGTCCCATAATAATGAGCTTTTCCAGGTTGATTCATGTTTAATGATCATTTGAGTTGGCGGAATTTCTTCAAAGCGCCGTTCGAAAAGCAATTCTCCCCTCAAAGGAAGAAGATTGAAATTCCAATGATAGTTTTATTAAAAGTCTGCCTCATTATAGAATCTCAATCATACTATGATAATTTCAAAGACTATGAACTTTTCGTTTTCTCTAAGATGGTTTAAATCGGGGTTTTAATAGTTAACACTTTCAGTGCTAGAAATCCGCTAGGTGGGCGCCCTTTCTCAAAGTGCCAACGATTCGCATGTTATCGACTATGGGCCTAGCGCTACGAATTCTTTGGCAGTAAATTTGTAAAAGTAACTTATTAAATATTTACAGAAGACGGATGAAAGAAGAAAGTGTATGAGTACTTATAGTTGGAAGGGGACGACCTCGGCGAACTTTTTCCGACCTAATCACTAATGTCGTAACAAAAGGCCAGGTCAAGAGTACCCTAAACAGACAAACATGTAAGAACAATGCCATGAAAGCGAATGAAGCAAGAAAGGTTTGTCAAGATCTTAGAAAGTGGAATCCGTGATCTCTGCCTACCCCTCCGGTAAACAGGGGTGATAATATAAAATCATCCTCAATCCAACTAGAGAGTCAATTTGAGACCTAAGTTTCGCATCTCAATTCGACTTTGACAAACTCTATTTCATGATCGCCGATCGAATGAAAACAATTACGTTTCGTCTGACTGTGACTACGTCGTAGAGCCGCTACGGCTGTATATTTACCGATCAACACTTGCAATGCGAAGAACACGCCTAGAGGGCGCTCTGTCCGCATGCGCTTTCCTTATCATAGCGACAAACCACGGCATCGGCTACGAGTGCTACGAAATTATTGACAGTGAATGTGCCAAACAGAGCATCTTTTATAATTATCAAAATGCGACCGTTTTGGTGAAACTGCTGCTTTACAACAAGCGTAGTATCCGCGCGTTACATCACTAAGTATGTACAACAAAGTTTGTGAGTTTGTAGCTTTGTAAGTTTGTGTGCATGGGTTAACGTCCGGAGCTACTGAGCCGATATTAAAAAAAAACTTTCACCAGTATTTAGACTGGACCAAGGGTACATATAACCCTGCAGCTTTACCTGCGTTCTTTGTGAGACGAAATCGCCCCAAAGCAAAGAGAGAAAAAGAAAGAAAGAAGGAAAGTGTCAATATTTTAAGATTCAGATTAATTTGACACTTGTCTCGTAGTCTGTAATACAATCTCTTGTGAGGCGTTAGGTGATAGATGGAGTCTGAAAATAGATCTAGATCCAGACGTGCAAGGATATCGTGACGTACGAGCTATCATGGCGGTGAGTGGCGTACGAGATAAAATGTTCTACTCGGTACAGTCGGCGACCGCTAACGACATAAATATTAATACATACGCCACGTTAAGATCAGGTAGGACGTCATATTTTATCAAGTTTTACTGGCAGGAACCCACCTAGCGGGCGCCAACGAAGTAGTCCCTTTCCGCTACATAAAATATATCACGGGATCACCTACGAGCGTAACGCTTAGCGATTCTTGGCAGTGAATGTGTTGGGAACTAAAGGCCTCCACCCACCGGACGCGTGTGCTGCGCTGCAGCTGCGCGGGTGCTGCGCGTGTGCCGCGTTCGATGTGTGTTTGAAGTGTAGTTTCAATGCTTTACAACTTGCGCGTGTGCTGCGCGTGTGCCGCGTTCGATGTGTGTTTGAAGTGTAGTTTCAATGCTTTACAACTTGCGCGGGTGCTGCGCGTGTGCCGCGTTCGATGTGTGTTTGAAGTGTAGTTTCAATGCTTTACAACTTGCGCGTGTGCCGCGCAGCACACGCGCCGCGCACGACACGCGTCCGGTGGGTGGAGGCCTTAGGCTCTGAAAGTGAACCTAAAATTCTGAAAAATATATTTTAACCAATGATATTTAATTACTAATTTTACTAATCGTTTTTATTATGGATATATAAATATTTTGTTAACAAATATTTAAGCTGTTTTAAACTTGAAATTTGCTTATACATTTTTAAATTATGATCCGTTTTGTTGTAGTTGGAGCGCGCGTGTTGATGTAACTAAGATAGGCAGGCAGCTACGGATTCGGAACCCTACACGCTGCGTGGTCCGACACGCACTTGGCTGATTTTTAATGGGTTGATGACAGCAGAGTTGTTACGTGATCACTTCTCTAGATTGCAGTGATACTTGTGATAGTCGGTGTCAAAACCAGTTTTCCTCAAATCTCAAATCATAAAGGGTCGGCAACGTGGTTGAGATTCTTCTGGAATCGCAACCGTCATTAGGCTACGGTGTCTGTTTAGCGTCAGGCAGACCGTATGCAGTTTTGCCCCCGTCAGTTAAAAACTGTTTATATGTGTTAGCGTAGTTTTGTTTTGCAGGTGACTGTACTTTATAGAGGAAGCACTTTCCGTCGGATATGGGAGCTGCAACGCTATTATATAGCAGGATTTATCGCGTCCTATAACGTTCACTTGCAGTATGAAAAAAAGTCAGCCTGATTCATCTGCGCGTAACCTCTAAACACATATAAAAAAACAATAGGTTAAACCGGATTTATGCTGAAATGGAGGTCTTAATTTAGTTTTTTATTTCGTCCATCCTGCTCCAGAAGTTGAAAGATTTTTTTTCGTGGAAGTGTTTCGGTGTACTTTTACCGTTTTAAACTTATAAATTGGACACTAAATCTGCTAAAGAGAATTTAATCTTCTGGACACAAATTTAGTGACTTTCGGGGCAATTATCTCCGACTTGATTCACTTAATAAAAAAAAATGCTGAAGAACCTTATATTTATTTTGAGAGGCCTATCGTGCCTATGAGAGGCCTATATGGTGATGTGCCACACGTGGGCTTGCAATGTTTTTTTTTTGTCTTATTGTTTTAAGTATGGAGTGTGCCCCTTAAAAAATGTTTTTTACTTATTTAATTACAAACCTATGTAGCGGCGAACGAAATACACCTATCCTCAAAATTTTATTCAAATACCCCTTATAGTTTGCGAGTAGAATGCCTGTGACATACGGATGGACAGACAGACAGACAGACAGACAGACAGACAGACAGACGGACGGACAGACAGAACCCTAAAAAGGGGTTGAAAATGTTAACGAAACTCTACATTTGGAGGATTTCAACATGAATTTGACGTTTCAGAAATCACAAATATTTTGTTAAAGGCCACACACCGAACGCGGGTCGTGCGCGGCGCGGGTCGGGCGGTATCTCTAACTCTTTCGCGCACGCGGCGTCTCTATCGCACAGACGCGCGGGCCCGCCGCGGTATAAACGCGGGCCCGCGGCGGCCCCGCGCAACTGTGTGATAGAGATAGTGAGAGAGATATTAAATGCGTTGGTAGTAGTAGACCCGCGCCGCGCCCGACCCGCGTTCGGTGTGTGGAGGCCTTAAATTCATGCGGAACTTCTGCAGTTGCGGGTGCGGTGATCTACAACATCACTGAGTTTAACTACTTAACTGAACAAGCATTTACAGTCTAGTTTCCAGTGTCTTATTTCACGGAAATAGGGGAAACATGTGTATCTTAGTCACGTGGCCATCCTTAATGAGTCTTATGCATTGTGGATTGCTGATATCACATGAATAATATCACATCTTACCTTGACCCGCACAATACCTAACACGAAGCAGCTACAATACGAATATCTTAAAGGCTCTTCTAACACATTCATTGAAGCAGCGAGTTCTGTTGCCAATTATTTTTACTCGCCCCTGCTACCCGTTGACACCGAAAGGCTACATATCTGTATACAAATTGAATTTACCGGGCATCCCATTGCCAAAAGGTTGTAAGAAGGACTGAAGGCCCGAACAAATCAAGCAGATGTCAAAAGAATAAAAATGTTCAGACATTTTATACGCCAAATATCAGAGGGTATGCATTGGCATGACAGTGAAAATGAGGAATATGAGAATGAAATGTCTATATATAAATAGCATTGTTAGATGTTAGCATATCGATGTTTTATATATGTAGACGGTTACTTATCTGAAACATAAAGATTATGAGATGTCTCAATTTATTTTATGGTTTAATAACTGTGCCATGTAAAGAGACTTACTTATTTCTGTTTTTGGGTAAGGTCTTTGACATGTTCATTTTCTGTGCGCGGATATTTGCGATCAATATTCATAAATATTACAGGTTAATGATAAGAAACAATGCTGCGGTTTTAAGGGGGTGAATTGAAAATAATCTCGTACTTTGAAACGTGTTCTGTCTAGATTACGAAACAATAAGGCCTGATATCCAGATATATTTATGACTCTTGACTATTTGATTGACACCTGCTTTAATCGATACATGATTGCCAAAAATTTCCTCAATAGAAAAAAAACCAAAACAATACAATATATTAAGACTAAGTTTATGCTATAATATAATATTTTATCTCATCTAAAACCTCACCTAAATGAATATGAATAAAACTTCATTACTAACTTAATCCACAAATACCTAAGTATTTTTCGATATCTATCCGAAAAAGCCATTCCCGAAGAATATAGATAGCATAACGTATCTCTGTCAAGGGGGTGTGGTTTTCGCAAATTGACTCGAATTTATTAGATTTGTTATAGACTACTTCAATCGTAATGATGTACGTATTAATGTTAATAAAAAATCCAACAAAATTTACGTTAAATAAGAACATAAGACACAGCGTTTTGAACATGTACAAATTGTATTTTTTTAATCAGTGATGTCTTTTCATGGCACAGTTGTTCAAAATGTCTGCCTAAAAAAGTTAGATTAAAAAATTATGTGGTTGTACGTACTTAGTTTCATCTATGTAGACTGCTTCAAGAACTTTCGCCGCATACTGTAGGTTTTTTTGTAGTGTTTCTGCTGATATTTCGCCTCTATTTAATTGTCTAAGGAGATAGCGTAACCTGCGGACAAAAAAAAAACATAGATTAGTTCAATTCGATGTATGTGAACGAAGTAGTCCGTTTTGTCCTACAATTTAGTTCTTAGGAAAACCAACGAACGCTTCGGTTGTGGAATGACTTCCCTACCAAGGTTTTTCCGAGAGACTTCAGTATGGGTTCTTTAAGAATAGACATAATAAATTTGTAAAACCCCAGCATGTGGCCACCTCTGGTCTGGAGTACCATGCGACCATAGTCTACTGCTACCATTTACCATCAGACGGGACCGGCTGAACGCATTGAGATGAAAGACAGAGATTAGCTGTAACTTGGAATAAAACATATTTTCAACAACCATCCCGTAAATGAAATGAAATGAAAATAATTTATTCCAGAACAAGTCCATAATAGCAAATATATAAATTAAATTAAATTATACTTAAATCTTACAAATTATTATTATTATTATTTATTTGTTTTTATTAAAACATTAAAAAACACATGGGCTTGGCTTGTTGAACGTCGCGGCTCACCCCGATCCCGCGACGACCGGCCTACCGGCGGTAAAGGGGTGAAATTGGGGACGAAAGTTGTTGCGGGCGTACAATTGGACGTTTGATGCCAAATTCCGAATCACGCTAGATTAGGCATGAGGTCGCTCTCGGTAAGATAAATACACAAGGGATAAATTAAAGGTTAAGTGGAAGTGATCCCTTCCAGGGATAAGTTCGGCTTTGTACCTCCTTAACCTAATTTGTCTGTATGTTTACATGTGTCTTGTGTATGATAAAGTATTTTCTCAAACATGCAATGAAATGTCGTCGTTACGTCACAACAGGCTTCGAAGTATCACATTTCGGGCGGAACAATTCGAGAGAGCTGTAAAGCAATTTCATACAAAATTGAAGGCCTAGGCCGGGAAGTATTTTTAAAAAAAAATTCTATGGCGTCTGTGTTCATGAACAGGCTAAACAGCTGAATTATATTTTTTTTTTTTTTTCTAGTGGCTGAATGGTTATTGGACCAAAAATTTCCGCGGTAATGCCTATTACACACGAACTGATTTAAGAATAGAAATCTGTATGATTCAATGTTTGGATGAATACATTTAAAATATTGTCTATTTGCAAGTCACCAGAGACCATAGACACTATATTTAAAATCCTCTGCATTTATTTTATTTATATACTCTGCATTTATTGTAATTATTATAAAAATTAAGATTCTCCTTATCAGTTTGTGTATAATGGCCCTAATAGGGTCTATTCAAACACTACACACGCGTAATACGGACGACTTGTCGCTGAATTTTATATTTGTGGTTGATATGTATAAATAAAATTTCAAAATGAGTTCCGATGATAACAGCGATGAAGAAACTAATTGTACTCCGCCGGAATTGACGGTGTAGGCCGAATTAGCCATGAATAACTTGTTGCCGCCAAAATCGAAGGACAAGTACATAAACATACGCGGCCGCTGCAGGAGACCCTCGCATGTGCTGACTTCTGGCCGAAGGGTGTAGTGTTTCGACGGTTCCGGGGCAATCTGCCGAATCCTACACCGGAGACGACGATGCAACGGGGCCACGCCGTTTCGTCGCCTAAATAGTATTATTTGTTGTTTTGGTTTCGTGACGCATTGGTTATTACTGTAATGTCACGTAAATGTATTTGTCAATAAATAAAAATAAAAAAATACAGGTTGGTTTTCTGAGTGGTGATATTTCTTATTTCATTGCATATGTTTGAGAAAAGCACTATACATGCCTAGCCGTTAAAAGGGCTTGCCGGCTTCGTATCACTATCCGTATCGTATCTATACCCACTCACCCGGCAAGCCCTTCTTTCCCGGCGGCTGCAGTAATGTACTATTAATTACATACATATGTGCTATTAATGTTGTAAAGTTAGTACCTTATCATTATAAATGCTATGGAACAGTACGTATTGGTTTTGTATTGCAAATTAGTTTAGTCGGCAGAACAAAAGAATAATAATAATAAACATTTATTTCAGGCAACTAAGGCCCATAGTTACAAATAGACAGACAGACATACAGACATACATTCACGCCTTTATCCCTAAAAGGGGTAGCCAGAGCACATGAAACTTATGTTCCAGCGCCACTTTTAGCATAAATGTGGGTATAAAAGATCGACAAAATGTGATATTACAGTGACAGGTTGCTAGCCCTTCGCCCACAACACACTTTAACTCTGCTCCCTTAGTCGACTTTTACGACACCCACGGGAAGAAAGGGGGTGGTGAAATTCTAACCCGACACCACACGGGGTTACAAATACCTTACGAGTAAATACTATCATACATACAATACAATTATAACATGAACACTAATTATTATTGAGGCGATGAACAAACCTATCAACATTACAACCCCTACCCTATATCAGAATCGATAAAGTTTTTCATTTCGTAACCCATACGGCCGTGATTGTAAAATTGGAACTAGAATTTCTCCGAAATAAGTTGAGGATGAATTATTTTAAACCTCTCATCTATAAATTTAAGTCGTACAATGGAATGGAATGGAATATGTCCATGAGTACCTTTACCCCATGTATATCAAATATTAATAAAATAAATAAAAAATATTTCTATTTCCTTGTTATTGTGTTCTGACATTTGTCGACATTCTCTGTTTTTGACGATCGTGATAAAAAATCTTATTTTTTTGACATGTACGCAAATCTGTAATGTAATTTTTTACCATGAAATAAATAATCTTATATAATCGAATCTAATAGTCTCCTTCCAGGCGCGACAAGACAAAGAGGCCGCCAGACGCACCGAAAACGCCTGGAGGAGCTATTGGGCTATGAAGGAGTACATGAAAGGAAGGGGAGGAAGGGAAACCTTCCGATATCGTTAAAACGCAAACTCATGGACATGTATCTTCCAATTCTGACATACGGAGCACAAACCTGGTCTTTGACAAAAGTTCAGAAATCTGCCCTCAAGGTTTGCTAAAGAGCCATGGAACGCAGTATTTTGGGCGTGAAATTAACGGATCGCATTAAAAATACAATACTGCTTTCCAAAACTCAGATAGCTGACGTAGCCCACACAGCCGCAAAACTCAAATGGGACTGGAACGGACACGTCTGCCGCATGCCAGAAGCGTTGTGGGCTACAATTACCACCAAGTGGGTCCCACAGAATCGAATACGGCGTCTCGGTCGACCACGTCGGAGATGGCGAGACGAGCTTGACGTCTTTGACCAAGACTGGTGGGAGTCTGCCCAGGACAGGGATGTGTGGAAGAAAAAGAGGGAGGCCTTTGCCCTCAGTGGGACACATGAGGCTCTTAATAAAAAAATAAGTCTTACAACATCATATAGGAGCTCACTGTAAACGGTTCTATACCCAATCGAAACAACGCCCCTCTTCAAAGAAAACCACATTGTAATAAACTCGAATTGTCCAATAAAACCAGGCCGGCAATAAAACTGAGAAAAAAACAATCCTGACTATTCGTTTTCATTTGCGGGACTCAATCGATCCGATGGAATGCGCGAAGGGCCGCTTTGCGGGCCCTATTTGTTTTCTGGGCAGCGGTTGTTAATTTAGATTAACACCCTAGGCCTTGACCGTGTACCAATCTGGCATGTGAGACTATTATTTGTGGAAATTCCTCGTATCGACAAAATTACTATTGATGTCTCGAAAACGTGACACGAGTCTATATAGCTTATTTAGCCGGTGAAGTAAATTGAGAATTATTTGGATGTATCCGTAGCTTAACATAGGTCACCGACTACCAGCTATTATGGGTTCATAAAACTATTTTGCGATTTATGGATCCGTTTACGGCATGCTTACCCATATTTATTAAACGCATGAAGCCGCAATAGTCCGCCAAAACTAAACATATTTAGATTCTGCTCGCAGTATTGCAGGTAACCAGGCGACTTTTCGAAAAGACGGGTTTTGTAAAGAGCACTTTTGCAACCTCTGTGAACTCGTGTTTTAAGCTGTTTTTTTGGTTCGAGGAGGTTTCTGAAGAGTACATGCCCCTCTGCTTAGTATTCGTAAACTACGAGACGGCTTCAATTCCCTCCAGTGATGCCAAGTAGACTGCTGCTAGTACCACTATATAGAAGTACTGAAGTGTTTGAACGAGAACACCACTGTGTCAGTCCGACTTCAGGATCAGAACTCTTCAGGACAGACCTATTCCGCTGCAGCGGGAAGTCAGGCAAGGAGATGTTATTTCTTCAAAACTATTCACCGCTGCACTCCAGTGAAGCGATGAATAGTTTTGAAGTAATAGAAGGTAAAATCCTCCTCCTTTTTAAAGACGACTGGAGAAGGCTAGGGTTTAAACACAAACTACATCACTCAACTTCGGTTTGATAATACATCAAGTCTAAACATAATGCTCAATAAACTTGTTTTACATACATAGATACATTTACGCCTTTATACCCAAAAGGGGTAGGCAGAGCACATGAAACGTATGTTCCAGCGCCACTTTTAGCATAAATGTGGGTATAAAAGATCGACTAAATGTGATATTGCAGTGATTGGTTGCTAGCCCATCGTTCACAACACACTTCAACTCTGGTCCCTTAGTCGACTTTTACGACACCCACGGGAAGAAAGGGGGTGGTGAAATTACTATTATGGCTTGTTTTACTGATTGCTTATTCCTACATGTTTAAAATTCAAAGAAAAAGCTAACTGTATTTGTATGGCCAGGTAAACTACCTTCTCAACAGTGCTTATGAATATTTGATACCAGATAAGTATAATGTACAATATATAATGTACAGTTGCTCCCATTAGCTTCATTATGTAATTCCTAATTGACGCCAGCCGACTACGCGATCAATATATGAATAGCTCTAATCAATCCCAGATTGAGCGATGCAGGTAATTGCAGTCAATACTGCCAATACCTATCAGGTTTCTTCATTTTAATTGGATTGATATTGTTGAGCAATAATCTAACTTAGTCGCTGTTCTAGTAAATGATAGCATGGACGTCTATATAACTTTTCTTTAATTTCTCTTTGATTCTGAATTTATACGGCCCTTAGATAGAACCTTACATATTTTTTCTCCAATATGCTCGGAAATGTTGCCTTACTGTAGCAAAAATAGTACGTGAAGGTCCTCGTTACTGCAGAACGCAAATTTAAAAAGTAAAAAGTCATTACTGTACAGTTTTAGCGGCCAGGAAAAAGAATGAAATTCCTTTACTGCATACTTTTTTACCTTTGAACTATATACGTTGACTATGACAAATCACTACAAACAGCCAAGTGCTCGTACGTTTATAGTCCTTGCAATTTGTCACAACAACTTGCGATAGTGAGACTGGTTAGTGGTGTATGGCTTACTCTTTCCAACTATTGCAAGTTGCTGTGACAAATCACGCCCGTTTGTAGCCTGCTTTAAGTTTTCTTTTTTTTAATGGTCATAGACAAAACACGTACTTTTGAAAGTGATCGAAGTGACGTTTTTAAATATATCTGAAATAGTTATAAATAAAGAAATAAAAATATTTATCGAATCAAAACTCACAATGAACTGATTTATGATTTTTTTGCATTTAGATTGCAATCCCGTTTAATCTTTAATAATTTTAATTGAATAATACATTTAAAATTGTGACCGGTTCTAATGGTGTAAAAAATTCAATGTATGCCAATTGAAACTGGCACTATGAGTCATACCGTGTACATACTTATAAAAAATAAGTTGGGCGGGAACTTGATAGGTGATTGACATACTCGATATTTTAAGATTATTGGAAATATTATTTGATTTCCTCAAATTTTTGGAGAAAAGCACTATATCTGCTTCGGTGGGAACGGCAATTAGTGGATTCGTCTCTATTGACAAAATCAACTCATCCACGAATTGCTACTTCCCGGCCGCTGCAATAATGTACTATTATGGCTGTGATATTTTGAATATCTAATAAAAATAAAAAAAATCGTTTATTTCAGCCCTTATGTGGTCCATATAGGTACAAACATTTTTGTAATAGGGCATACTTCGTAATCGGAAGTTATTTTGGGTTTACCATTGTTTTCCCACATATTTTGTATAGAATTTTGTTTGCCAGAAAATGTTTCCCATAATTTTATTTCTTAGAAACATCATTGAGAGGTTGTTGTAATATTGATTTTTATTTTAATGTTATTTCGTTGTTTGTTAGTTTTTGTCATTATTTTCTTTCTGCTTTCTTAAATTGTCATTTTGATTTTATTTTTAATAAATTTTTGGTCGATTTTATTTGTAATAATTTCAAGTTGCGAACATTTTTTCCGTTGTTTTGTTATTGTTATGTGGTACCTAAAACTACGTACCACGTCCTCACAGGATCGACCCAACGGTGGACCAGCGCTGGCTATTATACTGAATAGGGTAGGGGCCCATTTCGTGACACACGGCACAAATTCACTTTTTCTTTTGTGTGTGTTGTGTTGTGTCACGAATAAATTTTTGATTTGATTTGATTTTGTTAAAACACTGCACTTCCCAAAACACAGGGATGTAAGTGTCATGAATTTTCTAGATACGATCATTTGTTATGGAATACTGCTCCTTTGTGAGTGGTCCGTTATGCTCTCACTTAAGTCAAGTGATTTTATTAATTGATTTATGTGTTGGCTGCAATACGTCGTATTTTGTCTCCATATTCATAATGATATTTATTTATCTCATCATTTTACATTGCATTAAATATAAACAATATTGATGTCAATCTAAAAGAAAAATCAGGAGCCCATTTATACACTTATTAATTAGCAAGTCTGAATGTGATTATAATTACACTTTTAATTCAAATACGCAATTTTCTAAATATTTTGACACCTCCTTGAATGACAATACAATTGCGTTTTTAATTGTATATCACCTACTGAAATGTATTTAAGAAACATGCTTGGAATAAAATACGAGATGTCAACAGGTCTCTGTCATTTTCCAGTAAGATGTTTTGACAATTTCAGTTTCTCTAAGGAGGTTGGTGACTGACCAAAAAAATAATCAATCCTAGGTCAGTGACCTGTCACAGTAAAGTCAGATAGTGTGCGTGAAATGTAGTGGTGTGCGTTACTGGGGAGAATTACGATAACGTTGCGCCGCCTAGCGGATATTTTGTGTCGCGTATGTAGCTTTACTCGAATAAGAAAGCCTTAAATTCACTGAGCCGTTAGTGAGGCATAGAGTTTATCATTACCTCTCTGTGATATGATAATAATGCTCGAGAAATTATTTGATTTAAATATCAGTTATACAATAAATCTGATGACATTATAACAGGGAGGCGGGTGGTTTTCAATGCCCGTTCTGATTGTTACCGACTCGCGAAGTCTCCATTTATCATGTCTTCCGGGGACCTAGCTCGTTTATATCGCAACTCTGTACAAAGAAAAACAGAAACAAGATACAATCTGGTGAAGAAAATGTGTTCGATGAATTGAAAATGTTAAACGAATTCTTCTTCATCTTCTTCGTCGTTTCCCTCTTGACAGAGTGGTCGTGGCCCTCAGGAGCTTATATGGTAACCCGTCAGTTACGTAAAAGGTAACCATTCATACGTCTTGCACATAAAACGAAAACGTGAAGTGCTAATATCCTCTTGATTTAGACTTATAAAAGTGACGGTATGAACCGATGAAGGTCGTAAATTTGTGAAGGTCCACTAGACCCCGGTAAATTTTAACTCTATGAAAAGAATAGCAATCGCCGCAATTTTTAGTAAAAATTTCTATCCATAAAAATATTTGTATGCTCTTTTAAGACCTTGAATTGATTGTTAACCTTTTTATGACATTTTGCCTGGCCCAAAGGCTTGGTGCTGGCGAAAAAGTAGAAATGCTTCTAGCCCGTTCGAGTGGCCGGAGCCTGATTTTATTCACATTTATTAAATATCTGCAGGAAAAATTTATCAATATATTTTAGTATTTTTACTTGTAGTCTTCTACTGCACAATGGGCCCTCATGGCCTCAGCCTGTATGTATGTACATGTGTTCCACCGCAGCAATTAAGGTACTGAACCGATTTGCTAAATGAGATATCAATCGATTCGAAATTACGCTCCGGGGGAAAAAGGCAATTTTTAACCCCCGACGAAAAAAGGCGGGTGTTATAAGCTGTCTGTCTATAGCTGTCTGTAGCTCCCAAACCAATTGACCGAGTTGAATGCTGTTTTTTTGTGTCATACATAATTTTATCCCAAGTGTTCTTAGCCATATTTAATCAAAATCTGTTTAGCCGTTTTTGAGATGTTGGACTTTTAAATGAAAATGTCGGGGGTTATCAACTTTTCTAAGTTGTAGTTATGTACGAAAAAATTGGCTATATTCAGTTAGTTTTCCGAAGTCTGCCTACAGTTTTTTAAAACTTTTTATTTTTGACAAGGGTCGACAATTCAAACTCACAAAACATCAAATGTCCTAAGCTGATTCACAATGACGGTTCAAACAAAACGAGGCAGATTGATACGATTGCTTTACGAAGAAATTTTAATCAAAATATGCTCGGAGTTTATAACGGAGGCAATTTTTTCTTATTATCTTTTATTGAAGGGACTAAGTAGGTAGGTACGTACAGTGGGTTTGTCTGTGGAATCGGTGGGATATTACCGCGTAATTGAGAGAATGGGAAATACGGTACTTATTATAATTGGAAACCGGCCTGTAGGCAATATAAATACTTGAGTGTCTGGATGTTTGGCATCCATTTGTGAGTTAAATTATATAATTTTCACTAAATGAGGTGGAAAGGTCACTTTTGTATTGAAGTACGAGTAGGTATTGTTAGTTTTGGGGAAGCGGACGATTTCAGCAAAACTCCATGTTCCATATATTCCATGTTCCATATGTATTCCATATTCCATGTAATATAAAATATTTATGTTTTGTTATATATTATAAACCTGAAAGTTTTGATGTTTAGACGTTTGTTTCTCAATCACGCTTAAACAGCTCAACCAATTTGGATGAATACGGCACGAATATTGTTTAACACTTTCACTGCCAAAATACGCCGTAGCGCGTAGCGATTCTTGTTAGTGAATGTGTTAAATCCTGGATTAAAATAAAGGCTAGTTTTCATCCCGGTTCGTAGTCAGTAGCTCGTAGCGAGTAGTTCGTAGCGCGTAGCAGCGTTTTCCCGCTATTAATCTCGTAGGCGTGCAAACCGTGGACTAAACTGGCGAGTTTAAAAGATTGAATAGATTTTTAAGTTCAAGCCTATATATGACGAATTGCAAAAGTTTCGTGCAGCCGACTCGCCAGTTTAGTCCACGGTTTGCACGCCTACGAGATTAATAGCGGGAAAACGCTGCTACTGCTGTAGTTTTTCGTCGCAACTTTAAAGGCCTCCACCCACCGGACGCGTGTCATGCGTCGGGCGCGGTTGAATCGCTATATTCACAACGCAAGCGGGCGGCGTATAGCAACGCGGGGGTGCGCGGCTGCGACGCGTTACTCACGCGTGTGCCGCGCGTCTGCCGCGCGTGTGCCGCGCGCGTGCTGCGCGTGTGCTACGCGTGTGCTGCGCATGTGCTGCGCGTGTACCGCGCGTCATATCTCTCTCACTACCAATACATTTAATATGTATCTCACTATCTCTATCACGCTTGGCGACGCGCACGACACGCGGCCGCGCTGCCGAGTTGTAACTTTAGCGCCGCGGGCCCGCGCGGGTCCGCGGCGCTAATAAATGTTCGAATCGCGTTCGATGTGTGTTTGAAGTGCAGTTTCAATGCTTTACAACTTGCGCGTGTGCCGCGCAGCCCACGCGCCGCGCACGACACGCGTCCGGTGGGTGGAGGCCTTAAGTGTAAAATTAGGGCTTATAGATTTAGAGCTAGGCACGTAGGGTTAGAAACTTGGAAACTACAAGAGATCTGATTACTTTTTGACAGTGCGAGCTACATGGTCTCGTCTTGGCAACATTTAACATGAAATGTTTTTGTGGGATTATCATTTTTATGTAAGCTTTCCGTTGTGACACTAAAATAGCCATACAACTCTATTTTGTGTCAATACGGAACTTTGTTCACTTCTTCAGTTTGTATGATGTACCTTAATCTCGTTTTCGTTTCTAAGATAAACATGAAGTAAAAAAATGGACCGAATTGGGAATTATGGTATTTACAATGTTTACCGACAACTCGAGAAGAGGCCCCAGTGTAAGTCAGAACTCTGATTATGCGCATTTGATACGAATCGAGGGGGTCAAGATATATAAGCGGTGCAAGAAGGTCGAGGCAGGTGGTGACTGCCACAGCTTGTAACTCGCTTTTATTCTAATCAAATCAACCGGAATAATTGACTCGACTGTGATGGAAATTGAAAGAAAATATATATTGAATGAATATACATTTAGTTTGAACAAATGTAAATTGATATTTGTGGAATTTGTTATCACCAATATGATGCCGTATGTTTTGTGATTTTGCTCATGGCTTTGCGTTTTTCGCGTGATGGAAGCGGGTCTTATTAAATTCTTGGGAAGATTAAATGTCATGATGATAAAATGTATAACTTGTGTTTACTGGTTTTATTCGTGGGTACCTTAAAATTAGATGAATGTCAACAATAAGAGATTATAATGTATGTTGAGTAAGTTGTACTGTACAAAAACTTGCATTCGAGTCCCCTACTTTCTCCGTTTAAACCGATGTTACTTATGTCATATCATATCATTTATTTTCATACCTGGCTTTTGCAAAAAGGCCCCCTCGTAAAACTTTGGACACATTTAACTTCGTGATTATTTAACCTCCAAAATGTTTAAAAATTTATAAGTAGGTACTATTTTTAACACGTACTTTTTCAACCAAATGGCTTTATGTCTAAGGAGGTCCTTCCTACATTTGGTTGAAAAAAATTCCATATTTACTACGTTTCCTTTGTGTTAACAATAAAAGACAATTGCTTTGTTTACCATTTAGCAATGAAAGACAATCGCAATGTTTGCAAGGTAGGCAAAAAGAGAACTGAATACGGCATTGAAAAAGAATCCGTACTATATACGTATTTCCCCACGAAAAAAGAGGTAATGGAGAATGAATAACTTACCTAAGTGCGGCTTTGTCGCATGCATCGGGCGTGTCGACGGCGGGCAAGTGGTCAGTGTCCAAGCTAAGTTGGTCTAGTTGATCGTCAGTGGGGGTGGGGCAGCTTTCGCTCTTGTGGCGGCTTGATGACCGCCTCACTATCGTGAGGCCCCCTTGTTCTGTTGACAAAAGAAGGCCGATTTTAATTGACCGATACTCTTTTATTTTTTATTCCTTAGTTCCCAGTTTGTCCACAGTCGTGTAACTATATTTATTTAATCGTATGGCATACATTATTTTTTGGCCTTGAAAGTTTGTCACTCTTTAGTACCACCCAGGGGACACGTGCAGGGTTGTGGTAGGTAGCTCCTGCGGACGCGAGTAACAGTTGTCCCCCCTTTGTCAAGTGAGTGGGCAACTCGACTGTGTAACTATATTAGATTGTGCGAGATGACGAGTTCTTCTTTTACCTATTGATAGCTATCAACTAAAATAGATATCGGCAGGAGAGTTGAGGTGAATGATAACATACACAGTTACATAGAGTATGTACTAGTTGCAAATAAGTTAGTGAATGAACGAATGAGCGAAGGAATGAATTTTATTGTACGATACGAAAATTAGGTAAAGTGAACAGCTGAAAAATAAAAATATGTTTGAATATACTAATCACTCAATATATATTCATCTGATTCATTTCCATTTAAAACAAGGTTAAACTGGGATAAATCATCAATCTATAATGATATAACAGTATGACCTGTATTATAAAAACCAGTTACTTTTCCAAAAAATAATTGAAACTACCCTGAAATATTTTTAGCCAATCTTGATGTTTGTTGTTGAACTTGCTATCGGTACAAAAAAAGAATACTTATTTCAAAACCCCGCCATCATTAAAAGACATGTTAATGCGTGTGACACCTTATCTCCGGTATTACTGAGACCTATACGTGAAAACTGTTTATGATATAGCGTAAAGGTCTCCACGGAACAGTGTTAGTACGTCCCTTCATGCATTACGGTTCAGTTATTTAAACGTGGTGAATCGGTTTGTTATAGTAGTTTATGCGACTGACCCATAATGAGAGGCCTTAAAATACGAGTGTGGTTTTATGAAACGAGCGTCAGCGAGTTTCATAATAGGATCACACGAGTGTTTTAAGGCCTAATTATATACAGTTGCATACACTACTTTATCTACACACATATCATAAGCAGTAGTAAGTAACAGCAAAAAACCAACAATAAAATGACAACAGCAATGGCGGCAATTCAATCATCCGTCATAACGAATGGTTTTTTTTTTAAATCATAGACAAACGAATGAAGTCGCTACACTAATATCACTCGAGATCAAATGTCGTGCGGTTTGTATTAAAAAAACGTACTGAGGCTCTAGTATTAAGTTTTACCGAAACAAAATGTTACGACCGCGTTTGCGTTTAGCTGTCGAATCCCATAAAAATTGAGGGTAAAACGCAAACGCGATTGTAAAGTTTTGTTTCGGTAAAACTTATACTAGAGCCTCTGAATTGTCGTTTCGTATCGATAACTGTTTTAATATATATGAATACAGGAATAGAGACCCACTTGAGATTTGACAGCTGTTCCAAATTTAAACTCATAACGTTACAAAAATCTGTACTGTAATAACATTACACTACAGATTTTACCTACTACCACAGACAAGGAAATTCTCATAATAAAATGGGTTGTAGTAATGCTGGTCATTTCCTACGGTTTCTGAACGCATTTTACAGCATTAATGATGTGTGCGTAGATAAATATAGTTGTACCCCTGCCTACAACTTCTATGCAAGGGGAATAAACATTTGGGCAGCAGTGAAGACTGTGCTATAAAGCCTTTATTTATTGATATGTAGTACAGCGAATTGTGTCATTTAAAAGGTTATTCGTTTTATTCTATGCATGCAATTGAAAGCTTTGCCAAGTGATGAAGGCAAGCAGTAGTAGAATGAGCTAATAAAAAAGTAAATAACAACAACAATATTAAAACTTAGCACACAATGAGTAGGTAAAAATACATAATAGTTACTAAAATATAATAGCCCATGTTTATTTATTTTTAAACTTCGATAAGTGCAACATAATCACTTTCACTAAAAAGAAAAAAATACATTAAATTTAATTATAGTCTTACAGGTAAAAGTCTAACACGAGTTTCTGAAATCCGTGATCTTGGAGTTCTCATGGATAGTAAACCTACCTTATCACTCACATCAATAATGTTTTGAAAAAATCATATAAACTACTAGGTATTATTCTACGCGTTGGTAAGCCCTTTAAAAGTCCTTTGACGTATAAATTTTATAATAGCTAGCTTATAAATGCTTGTTAAGCATTGCTTTCGATAGAATAAAAATAAAACCATAAACTATGAAAAACATTTTTGATGGAAATTTCTCTTGTCCTTGAGAACTTCGCTTCTGATCCATCGAAGTTAAGTATATCATCGAAAAGAGCCATTTTGGGAAAAAGTTTATAAAACGTAATATACTTTATTTTAGGCATACTTTAAGACGCAATTGAAAAAAAACAGCAAAACGTCAAAAAAAATTATTGACAGAAATTTTCTAAGTCCTAAAAACCGTGTGCCGATACTGCCGATGGCAGTTGATAGTTTAAGAGTTGGTATTGCATATTTCTGAAAAGGGAGATTTGTTTAAAATATAATTTTACAATTTTGTGATTCTTTTGATGCGCACTTAAAATAAAAATTAAGATAAAGAAATTTGTAATTGACTAGGTATGCCGATTGCTTAGTTATATAATTTGTAATTGCAACTTTCTGCTCAATTACTTTTCACTAAAACTTCGATATCTCTGTAAGTATACATCGTAGAAAGAAGTTTATTTGACGTTTTGTCTTTATTTTTGTGTGTGTTTTACGATTGAACTGGAAACCAATAATAAAATTAAAAATATTTTTTTTGCTCGTAAATTCTTCGTAAGTCCTGGAATCGATTCCTTCTAACATTGTGACTGAGTATATCTTAGAAAATAGCGATTTAGGTAAAAAGTTTATTTGACGTTTTGCGCTTCTCCTTAAGTATTGTTTCAACAGAACGAAAACCAAAAAGTAAGAAAAATTTTTTTATGGCAATTTCTCTTAAGTCCTTGATAGCACCTGCACCGCTGTCTAAAACACATCGAGTATATCGTTGAAAGGAGCGATTTTGGGGAAAACTTTATATGATATTTTGTGATTGTTTTAAGCATTGCTATCAATGGAATAAAAATAAAAACCGAAAACTAACAAAAACATTTTTGATGGAAATTTCTCTGTCCTTTGATCCATCGAAGTTAAGTAGGTACATCGTTGAAAAGAGCTATTTTGGGAAAAAGTTTATATGACATAACCGCGCCGTCTAACACATCGAGTTGAAGTATATCGTTGAAAGAAGTGATTTTGGGGAAAACTTTATATGACATTTTGTGATTATTTTTAAGCATTTTGTACGACCGAATTAAAAAAAAACACTAAAATGGGAGGAAATATTTTTATGAAAAATCTCCAAGTCCAAAATATACTCGAACATTGTGTTAGAAAAAAGTAATTTGTAATTGAAAAAGTAATTAATTACCAATTTTAATTACAAAATGTAATTGGTAATTGAAATTACAAATTACATTTTGTAATTGCAATTTGTAATTGAGGCTTCAATTACTTTTTCCATGTAATTGTAATTTGTAATTGCAATTACATTTTGTAATTGCAATTAGTAATTTGTAATTCAATTACGTTTTGCCCAACACTGTATATTAGCCACGTATTTTTAAACTCGTACTTTCAGGAAACTATAGGTCTGTCTGTCTGTTATTTTATCTTACTCGAGATTTATGTATGACTGTTTGTTTTCTTAATAAAATAAAATAAATAGTAAGTTATATATAAAGTGTTTTAGTATTTACAAGTAGTGTAGGGGGGGGGGGGGGGAGGGGGGGGGGTTCGGTGGCGCTGAAGGGTAGAGCTGCCCGTCGTTACTAAAATAAAGCTAAGTGCAGTTAACGTCAAATAAATACCTATTAAAACTTTTGTAACTTATTCCTTTGTAATACACATATTTGAAAACTATACATTATTCCCGGAATACTTCAAAGCAATGGCAACCGTAAAATAAGTTTTGTTACATGTTTTAAAAAGCCGTTTTTATTACTACTGCTGTTCTGTTCGTGCAGCATGCGATCTGTGAAATACCAATATTGTACAATTACTTGTACCCAAGAAATCGAGCCACCCTTGCAATTTTCACATTGTAATGATTTATATATTATGATAAATTAATGGATCGTATCCGGAACACTACGCTGCGCTCTCAGACTAAAATTGTAGACGTGGCTCGAAAAGCAGCCAAGTTAAAGTGGGATTGGGCGGGCAAATAGCGCCACGAAGTTGAAACCTCAGACCTCGAAAAGAAGACGGCAGACATCGTCGGCGATGGCGGGATGAGTTGGATTCTTTTTTAAAGAAACTGGCCAGATCAAGCTAAAACCGCGATCAATGGAAGAAGAGGGGGGAGGCCTTTGCCCAGCAGTGGGACACATCAGCCTCTATATAATAATAATAATGTAAAAACCTCACACAACATGTCGAGATGGATAGTCTATCTCACCGTGACACGGCTTACGCGCCGTCTTATGATCGACCGACTGGAAAAAAAAATTACACGACTGCCCAACGAAAAGGAGTGTAATGGTTTTTGTCTATTTTCAAATAAAAGTTACATGATGCATTTTAGAATGCATATATTCAGATATTATATACTCTCCAAACTAATTAAGTTTGATGGCGAGACGCGCTCATTGTAACTTAACCTATTTTTCTTTTATTTATATTTATAATCTCTTCGCTATTTTTTGAACAGATGAAGGTAGAATGGCAAACAGAAATACGGTACATACATTATATCAGTGAGAAAAAACTTTCCTATAAACAAAACTTACATAAATCGCAGGACATATATTTCAACTTATTTTTACTATTATAGGAAACATTTTTTTGAATATGTAGGATAAAGAATGAAGAATTGTGTCTGATCTGTCTTTTTGGCAATGATGGAAGATCGATGGTCTGGATAGCTTATAATCTATCAATGCTGCTTCAAAGAGGTCGCAATTAGTGGCGCAAAAATCTGGTTTGGGAACATGGAAAACGAAGACGAAATACACATTGAAGAGGTATTGGAAAAACATGAGGTTCCATCGCGTAAAATTAACTTTCAGCTGGTACCAATATGTTTACTCGTACAACCCACTATATTTTTCCTAGCAAAAGCATTAATATGAAAACTGCTAGGGTGGCGTGTTTTCTTTGGTACATGTACAATGTTACTAGAACAATATATATATATACGAGGGTAGCTTTGGGAAGCAGGCTTAGGGTACTAAAATGAATTGGATTAAAAAGAAACAATGGAACTGAACACTGAAAAAAAAACAAACAAAAAACTGAACCATCAATATCAAATAATTGTTTTATATGCCATGCATGTCTACTGCTATTATTAGTGGCTGTAGAACTCGCGATTATTAACAAAACACACATTACTCTTACTTTGTTTGCTTCGCTCGCTCGAATAAATCTCTAAAAATCACCAAAAACAAAAAAAAAATGTTACGACGTGAACTAGTAGATATAAAAACAGACAGTAATTCTAAACTAAAGTGTCAGCCACTCATTCACTGGAACCTGCCTAGCGCTCTGTTCGCAGACGCTTTAGACGACTTAGCGGGAAGATCACGTCATCGGCTACGGGCGTAGCGCTAGCCGGTTAGCGGGAAAATCACAGCATCGGCTACGGGCGTAGCGCTAGCCGCTTAGCGGGAAAATCACGGCATCGGCTACGGGCGTAGCGCTAGCCACTTAGCGGGAAAATCACGGCATCGGCTACGGGCGTAGCGCTGGCCGCTTCCGTAGCTATATTATAAAAAAGTTCATAATATAACAGCGATATTCTAAACCATTTATGGCCCTACATTTAGCCATCGATGAATTGAACCTCACCACTGTACAGTCAGCATTGTACAGTATGTAACAGCTAGAGTAGCCAAATATATCGTAATACACCCTTATTCTTACAGTAATAAAGGCGTGTACCGAAACACGAGCTACTAACTATATGATGCTGACTGTACCCAATCCATGCAGTCCAGCATTCACTCTTAAGCGCGACACTTGCCTTTTTGCGTTCGTTGCAGATACGCCACTCGTTCACTCTCCTATTGGCGTCCTAGTACGGTCAAATCTAAAAATATGTATACATTTTGAACCTTGTTGCACGGACATACGTTTTAAATTATATTGATTCGTGCCCAAGTGTTCTATTAGCGTTCTAGCACGCTTCACTTAGACGGAAAGCCTACCTTTTCATTTACTTTGCGAATTGGCTACGGTTATAGAATTGAAGTATTTCAATGGGTGAAATATATGGGTTGCATATTGAAATTGGGGCAAAAGGTTGAATTAAGTGGACCAGGACACCCATTCAGCGCTAATCACTACACACATACCCACGTCAGAGCGTTATGTGCGATGCTTGATACATATGGAGATTATGGGCCAGCGTGCGGACTACCGCCCGTTCCCTCTTATTCATGAGAGGAGGCCTGTGCCCAGCAGTGGGACGTATATAAGCTGATGATGATGAAGATTATGCTGTTACGAACTACGGCGTAACGCTACGAGCGTAGCTTAGCGGTGAATGAATTAAAATTGTCGTAAGTAATAAATAATACCAAGACAAAATAAGCTTATGGTGAAGTTGTTCCATCAGAATAAAGCTAAAGTATTAACCGCAACTAACCAAAATTTTCGTGGCTCTAATTAAATGAATTTTCTTGCAACATCATTTTAATCTTCACACAGAATCACTGTGTGTTACTTACATTGTCTCTTAATATGTTGCCATTAGGTACGAAAAATATTGCTTAATATGACGGCCTACTCTAATATGCGCAAACGTTGTTTTGCTGATTATTTATCCAGTACAATATAGTCACAAGCATTAATGTCTGACAATATTACATTAATGTTCCTTTTTAGGGTTCAGTACCCAAAGGGTAAAAACGGGACTCTATTATTAAGACTTCGCTGTCCGTCTGTCACCAGGCTGTATCTCAAGAACCGCTACAGCTAGACAGTTGAAATTTTCACACATGATGTATTTTTGTTGCCGCTATATCAAAAAATACTAAAAACAAAATAAAATAAATATTTAAGGGGGGCTCCCATACAAGAAACGTGTTTTCTTTGCCATTTTTATTGATAATGGTACGGAACCCTTCGTGCGCGAGTCCGACTCTCACTTGGCCGGTTTTTTTTTGTTTTGTTTTGACGCTTAGTGACCGCCGTATACATATCTAAGAACATTACAATAATTAGTAATTGTATTTGGACGCTCAGAGACCTTAAACATCTCTGGAATACTGAATTTATATCATTAACTTCTTGTTAATGCTGAGATAGACCTTACATTGAATGCATTTGTCATATTTTGCAATTTTGTTTTATTTTAATTAACATAGTGACAACTTTAGTTTGTTAACGGTTTAACTCTGTCCTTAATCTGCAAATTTTAAATTAGTTTTGTCTAAGATTATTATTATTTTATTGTAATTTACCGTTTGACATGTAAAAGTGGCCTTGTCGCTATTCGCAGAATAAATAATTGTTTTTTTTCATAACAACGTTCACATTAATATCTGACACGGATTTATTACTAGTGCCGTTATGACTTGTCAAACATTTTTGCTACCTTTGTTATGGCAGATACTAATACTGGTGACTGTACCTGAAATCTGGCCTAGCTTAGCTTGAACGCTAAAGTTACGCTAGAGCATTAGCTCCAGGGCCCTTTACAGACCTTATTAAAATTATAATCTGCCAGTCAAAGCCTTTCAGGTCGGCGGTTATAATTTTACCTAGGTCCTTCGGCAGATTAAGGTCTGATTGTTAATTTTGGAGATCGGATTATGCCGGCAAAATAGTAGTCGGGAAAATTCATAGAGTATTTTAAATTTTTAATGCGATTGTGAAGGTTTTTGAGCTGTGTAACTGTATAACTGGGTAATGCTGAACATTTCAAATACAAATCTTTAACCTATTTGAAGCGAAGCAACGCTATGTGTGCTACACTGTTGCGCGTAGTGGCATTTTTCCAATGGAAATGTTAGCGAATGGCCTCGAATGGGTTTAATAATAATGTGCAATCTCGCGTTATTATCATGTATACGCGGCAAAATAAGACGGTAAAACCGAATTATGTTGGTAAATTGGAAGCTAAAAAGAAAAAAGGCACACATTTTTATGCTCGAATCGGCACAGTAACAATAAATATAATCATGCCAAAAACAATAGAAAAAATGCCGCAAAATAGCAGCAGTAATAAAGACGACATTGATAATTAAAAAATGACCATGCTACGTGGAAGCACAGTCAAATCATAGCCTGTATTCTACTGCACACATTACATGCGTATTTCATCTATCTATAAGAGCAGTTACGCATTTCAACTGAAAACATTTAATCTGTTGATTAGTGCACTCGAGTAATCACATGATCAAATTGCAAAAACCAGTTACGCTTTGTTACCCGTTGCCCGACTTTTAGCAGCGATACAAACCCGATAGAGTATCGATGCAGTGCAGGTGATATGGCTAGAGTCGCGATACACTCACACGTTCGTGAAACTCGCGTATCTGTATCGCTGCATAAAGTCGGGCTACGTAACAGTTCTAAGGGTAACTGGTTTTTACAAGTTGCCGACCGATACGTCCTTCAAAACTTCAAAAAAAGAGCGTACACCCGTCTTAAACGCCGGCAACGGCCGGAAAAAACAAAAAAAATGACTAATTGTAACTCAAATGCACTAATCAACAGATTAAATGTTTTGAGTAGTAAAATGTGATATTGTTCGTAAAATGCAGGCTTTGATGTTTAGATCGTGATGGGATTTAAGAAAGTAAATAGTTTCATTGCGAATTAATTAAGTCGTGTAAATTATAATACAGCCATTGCGTCTTCTTTACTTTAAGTACAAGTTATTAAAAAAAATAGCAAAACAAACTTTAAATGCAATGTTCGTTTTGTGTCAGTTAATACTGAAACTATACCTACAAATCCTGATCCCATCAAAATCCGCCTCGATATAGATAGACGACAAAACCTTTATAACAATAAGACATAAAATAAAATGAAATAAAAAGGTTGTAATCAACTTGCAAATGTAAAAGTGCAAGATTGGGGGGAAAATACGCAAATACAACGTGCACGAATTGTGGAGGCGGTTATCATGATTGTAAATCACCAGTATACTATTATTTGAACGCGTTAGGTTTAGGAATAGGATTGGCTGTCAGTTGATACCTATACTTTACGACGCAAGTAAGTACAGGTTGTAACGAAAATGGAGTGAGAACAAAGTGAGGCCATTTTCGGTAAAGTATTGCGATTCCAAAATAGCATCCGTTTTTTTGTATTGTTTATAAATGTTTAAATTATTTTTTTTATTTTTGTTTACGTTGCCCTGTGTTTGACAACAAAAATGAAAACTGTATCGTTGATTACATTTTTCGTTTCTGATAATCAACAAAAATATTCAACAAAAATGAACAAAAAATAAAAATTTGGAATCGAAATGCGCTACCGAATTCTCCTTGATCGGTTCACACACCCTATTTTCGGAAGACCCGTGGAAAAACTTACGATTGGAAATTAACTCCCAAATTACTTTAGCAAAGCAAAATGTCATGAATTTAGTCTGGAGCCAAGTTCAGACTGTGCACTGTGGTTTGAAGTACGAGATACATATTTATGAATTGTATATATAATAAGCTCGAGCCATAGGGTGTACAATGGAGACCCTACAGAGTGCAGATTAACAAGGGATATACACACTATTTTTTTTAAACACGACATTACAATCAATCTAATGGGGTTGGCAACTGTCAAATGTTTGACTAGATGGCGCCATCATAGGCCTATTTACCTAATCAGTTGCCTTTTTCTATGGGATTTGGCTTAAACGGCTTGAAGAATTTGTCAGTTTTGATAGGACTGACGGTAAAACCTATGCTGGCGCCATCTGCAAATACCTTAGCCCGGCCAACCCCGTTAGTGCGGTTGGCATCAAAGGTATGTTTCCACTTTTGCACCTCCATTGTACTTAATGGGGCCAATAAAGGAAACCTCTTTGACATCGCTTATATCCAATCAAAGGTGATTTATATTGTGAGCGATTTATGACCAATTTCGATATTGCAACAGTAATTTCATGATAACCACCTGTTCCTATAAAACCGTGCTTACTAGGGGTGCCGTTGCGCGGTGCGGGGGGCGGCGGGGGGCGCGGCGCCTCCTCCCGGGGTGCGCTCGCGCCGCCCGGCGGACTCGCCACTGCAACACCAACCATATCTACATTAACATAGGGTACATTTTGGACTGCACTGGACACAGGTAAAGGATATGAAGGAAACAGTTTAACCATTTTGGACCTCGCTAGGCGGGTGCACTACCCGTAGCCACTTTCTAGAAAGTAGAAACACCGCGGTATCGAGCGTAGCGGCTGTAGCTCTAAGACGGTTAAAAAAACACGTTGTATAATAGTGATTAATCGGATTTCTTTGCAGGTACTTTGTAATATATGTAGGTACTGGCTGCCGGCGCGGATCTGTCCGTCAATGATTAAAAACTTTTGTATTTGGTGGTACATTGCGCTAAAACTATAATAGATATCGTTTACGTTTATTTATGAATCGTGTACGGTTTTCTTTTAAAATGGAAAATACCGCACTGCGGTACACTTTCATGGGCGCGGAGGGTGAAGCTCGCCCCGGAGGTGAGGGGAGAGTAAATAAAATTAAACTTTTCTCTATAACCTACCCTGATCGATAAAAGTCGTCCTTTAATTTTGCCAAATTTTCCATACATTCTGATCTAGTTTTCTTGTGCTAACATAAAATTCACAATTTACAACATGGGGCAGCGTTGTTGTCTATCAAGTACCTGTCAACTTGTCAAGTGCCAGTGTCAACTAAACGGACGCGACGAAAAAAACGCGACAAACAGCAACGTCGCGCCGGTGGCTGGCAGCCCGGCCGGCCGAGGGCATAGAGTGGTAACGTCGCCGTCGCAATTGTAGTACGTACACGACGTTTGTCACAAAAACATCCGTAAAATTGATTAAAAAAATAACGTTGATTTTAGCGTGATTTCTGTATGACACAAAGTTTTTCTATTAATTTAGCGCAAATGAATAATCGAAAGTAGATAGATCTGCACATATTTATGTAGTAATACTGTGCAATGACTTTGTAAATGGCGATTGTTTTTTGTATGAAAATCGAACCACCTTAAGAGGAAATATCAGTAACAAATGAAGAATTTAAAATAGCTAATGGGAAACAAAACTTTTCGGCATGGCCAACCATATAACGACAACAACATTTAGCAGTAATAAATGCAGAAAATTAAAAATGTGATTATACCCTTCACGTTACGTAACCATTTTTATTTATTATCCAACGAATTTAAGGTACGCTAATTTATCATGCGTAAAATGTTAATTGTAATATGAATCGTCTGCTTTTGGAAACTGTAACTGTTTCAGGCATTCAATAAATCTCATTGAACTTTGTTATGTTGGCATTGGCAGTATAGCCGATGAGCATTTAACATATTTGCAGGCATTATTTTGAGGCCCAAGCCAGTTAATAGTACTCAAGTATAGAAGGTCCACTGTAGTAGTGATAAACAATGCGCTTGTATGATGATATAAGTGAGGGTTGTCGACTCGTCAAATAAATTTTGAATTTAATTATTTTAGTTATATCGTTATAATAAAAATACCGAGACCACCGAAAATTATAATAAAATAAAAAAGTGAATATTCTTAATTTTACTTATTTCCCCATTTCAGTAAATTTTATATACTGACGGCGGTGTGCGATAAAACTTTCAATCCTAGTAATATTATAAATGCGAAAGTTTAGATGTTTGGATGTTTAGATGTTTGGATGTTTGTTACTCAATCACGCTTAAACGGCTGAACCGATTTGAATGAAATTTTGCACGAAGATAGTTTATAGCCTGGATTAAAATATAAGATAATTTTTATTCCGGGTCCACGCAGACGAAGTCGCGGGCGGCAGCTAGTCTAATATATTTTCAATTCGATAAATAATGGCCTCCCACTATAGTATATGCATGCAACGACTGCTCCAGTACTTCCTGACCCGATACCAATAGCCATAGCCTGGAAAAACTCATTGTTGTGGCACACGTGGGAGGAAAGAAACAGTGGAAGAAGTGAGTGAAAAGTGAAAAGAAGCAGTGGAAGATCACCAACCCGTTGGAACGACACAGTGAAGAAAATTTGCAAAAGAAACTTGCAGACATACCCGGATGCGCGAAAACCGATTGGCCTGGAGATAATTAGTGTGAATGGCGACGATCTCGTGTAGCCACCCCACATGTGACAAAGAAAAAAATAAAAAAAATCAAGCAGTGAGCTCACTTCTCGGGGGTGTTTACATAAACTAGTTAGTTTAAAATCCGCAACTCCACAAACAAGTCGCAGTCCTTGTTCGAATATAGAGTCGGCAAAATGGAGACATTTCAATTTCAAACTAATAAATACTACGCCTACGGCCGTAGTCGCTTTCCGCTACAGAGACGCTACGAGGAAACCACTGGATCGGCTAAGTAAAACTTTCACTGTCAGGAACTCGCCTAGCGGGCCGCCTACGACGTAGTCGCTTTCGGCTACATTTGAGGAAAACCACGGTAGCCGGCGTGGCGTGTAGCGATTCTTGGCAGTGAATGTGTTAAAATACGCTCCTAGCACCAAAGTCCGTAACAGCTCAAGACTGTACGGGTGTAGTGCTAGGAATTCGTTGACAGTAAATGTGTTAGCTGTGAATGAGTTTTGGGTGTTTACCTTCATTTTATTTAAGAATTACCATTTTCACTGCCAGAAACCCGCTAGGCGCTAGGCTGGACTTACTTAGCGAAAAAACCACGGAATCGGCTTTTTAGCGACTTTTACCAGTTACATTTAAGTTTTTTTTGGAATTTCTTACCTACCTTAGAAAACTTGATATTTGATGTGCCGTTTTAGGTAGATCGTGTATAGTAATTTTTATATTCGTACTTGGATGAGGACCAAATTCTTGGCCAGCAGTTGGTTGCCTGGTTAGTCAGTAGTTAGCCATACAAACTGAAGAAGTGATCAAAGTGTTAGGCTGGCCAAGAATTTGGCCTTTACCCACTTATGCTAACGTAGGTACCGATTTAAATAATCTAATCGCATGATAGAAAAGGCGAGGTTGCGCCAACTATACTTGTAATCTTATCATGTAACTGCAAAATGATCAGAATCAGAAATGCCACCATAGGCGGACTAAGTTTTAATATTCTTAAGCAAAGATAGCTACTAATTACAAACTTAGTTGAAACATCGAACTCTGCTCATTTGCTAGTTCAACTTGGTAGTGAGAAACTTATAGTTTCAGCTTCGGTTAAACATAAGGAAATTATCAACCGTATGAGTGTTCACTTAAGACTCAAACTACAAATGCAGAGGTATGCTTCATGGAACCTTGTCATATTCATGCTCGGAAAATTCGCAAACTTTGTGACCCGTTGGGTTGATTTGCCTCAGGGTTATGAAAAACTTAGAATTCATAATAGAAAGGACTTCAGAAATTTTAAAAATCAGATTCCCTTTTTAAGTTGAAGTTCGAAACTTGAAATTGAAGAAGTCAACCACGCAATAAAAAGTTATATTCTTTTGAAATTTTAAGAAACTTGACGTAGTAAAAGTTTTATGTTACGTGTTATAAGTTACGGCGGCTGATTAGAGACCCAAATTCCTTGTAGTTATATTTATAAAATAGGTAGTGTTTTTATAGCATAGAAAAAATAAATAACGTTTAATGATTAAGCATCAAGAATTATTATGTCAAACTCTTACTTATTTGAACAATTACGATTTGATGGAGGGACTCAGCAGCATGCATCCGGGATGTCATGTTGAAGATATCTATCGGAACAATATACGTTATGCCGATGACATGGTGCTGCTGAGCCCTTCCATCGGGGCTCTCGGACAGCCAGTTGGAAGATGTGAAGCCGATGCTAAGCAGCATGGATTAGTGTACAACTACGGTAAGAGTAACCTGGTTGATGACTAGGATATAGAAAGGGAGCGTAAAGCGCTATCAGTCAGAGTTAAGATGCTAGTCCGCAGGTTCGCTGCGTGTTCCGCAGAGGTAAAGATTGCACTAACCTTCTGCCAATCTTTCTACGCTAGCACCCTGTTGGTAAAGTAAGCGAGCTTATAGCGCCCTACGCAATAATGTTTTCAGGATGCTGTTAAGAAGGCCCGAATGGTGTATTGCCTCGAGGATATTTGCAGATACACGCACTAATGGCTTTCGTGCGATGAAAATGATGGCTGCTAGGTTACTGTCAAATACTTCAGTATTTTATGGGGCAAGTCAAATCTACCTTGCAATATATTAAGTAAGTGTTACATATATTTAATCTGTATGTCAGTTTCTTTCGTGTGTTAAATTGTATGTAAGCCTTGTATTACACAATACCTACCTAACCTAACCTAATAATCAGAACTAAAATTAAACTAACACCTCTTATATGGGTCGGTGAAGACCTGCAGGTTGTTCATGTAACGCATTGTATGCGGGTCAGGTAGATCTAAAAGTCACTTTTTATATGGAAAAATGACAGTTAAATTGTCGTAACGCGCGTTCGGAACATTACGTGATTACTCGTCTGAAATAAAAGATTTCATTCATTCATTTTAATTATAAATCATGAGCTGTAAATTCTAACTAGGTATTAAATAAAAATCGCCAAGAAAAGAAATAGCCCATTGAATATTATTCGAATCGCTTAAAACATTTAAATCGTCATATTTAAGAAGACTTCGAATGCAACACATTACTGTAAACTCGACTAACTTTGTGCATAACATATTCAATTCACTTTCAAAACTCTTAAGCGCGGAAGTTCAGAACTCGGAGCCTTTTATAATCCTCAGAAGAGTATTCCGCTTATATACTTCGACTAGACCGAATGGCGGGAAATTCAACAAATTGAATGCACATTTTGAGTGTCCTGGGAACATAACCTCGACTCTCCTTATAAACGTAGTTTGGTTTAGTTTTCATTTTAAAACGATACGCTAGAATTACATTAAATTTTGTATACACAATAGGACCCGCCGCCATATCTAGATCGAAAACTAGTATCTGTTACTAGAAATTAAATAGAAAAAATTTGAGGTAGTATAACGTTTTCCATACAAAATCCCTAATCGCGTCATTATTATAATTTTTAACAACCAAATCTTGTTTCCGACCAAGATATGGTAGTTTCATGTTATTCCATTCCATTCTGTAACTATAGTGACAAAAGATGTGGAAATAAAACACTAAACTAAGGTCCGAGGTCTGAAACTGATTTTTTATACTTTATAGTATAAGTATTTGTATTAGCCTGCCATACACGCAGGGATTTGTCCGGCGGACACATCTCAGATCTGATCCGCGATCACCCACACACGGCGGCGGATGGGCGGCGGAGTATTGAGTACGGACAGCGGACGGACGTCTGGCAGACAAATCCGTGCTCGATTCTCGCCACACATGGACGGATGTGTCCGCCGGACAGATCTGTCGGACACATCTGGCGGACAAATCCGTGCGTGTATGGTTAGCTATCAACTTGTTTGTTAGTTGAACACACCGAAGATACGAATTTCAAAAAAAAACCTTACTTCCATAATAATATTATAAATGCGAAAGTGTGTCTGTCTGTCCTTTTCGCACTTTAACCGCTAAACCGATTTGGATGAAATTTGGTATAGAGATAGTTTGAGTCCTGGGGAAGGACAGTTTTTATCTCGGAAATCATCCCCTAAGGGGGTGAAATGGGGGGTAAAAGTTTGTGTGGAGCTACGATATAACCGAGTTCCACCCGGACGGTGTTGCGGGCAGAAGTTAGTACTGTTATATGTGGAACGACAAAAACGACAAACGAGAACAACTCGCCCAGTGGGACGACCCCCGCCAGATGGACCGACGACCTGGGCTGTTACGCTAAAGCGGCTCACCCCGCTGGCCACCCGTCACGAAACTAGACCGCTACCTATGCTTGGTTACTACGCATCGTGAATATTGTGATTTCAAGATATATTTGTGGGTGAGCGTTGAGTTGAGCTTAAAACAAGTTACAGAATGGGGGGCTGAAGAGAGCGGCGGGAAGCGGTCGACCGCGGAGAGTTGAGAACCAGGAAAGGCTTACGTCCAGCATTGGACAACTACGGGTTGAGGATGATGATGATGATGATGTAAAACAGGGATGTATATAAAACAGAGGTAGATACGTTGTCTATACGAAATTCAGTGTTTCAAAATGGCCGCCAAATCTGACAGCAAACGTTTCCATTGACGACGTAAAGGCCTCCACCCACCGGACGCGTGTCGTGCGCGGCGCGTGTGCTGCGCGGCACGCACGCAAGTTGTAAAGCATTGAAACTACGCTTCAAACACACATCGAACGCGATTCGATGCCGAGTTGTAACTTTAGCCCGCGGCGCTAAAGTTACAACTCGGCAGCGCGGCCGCGTGTCGTGCGCGTCGCGTGAGCTGCGCGGGCCCGCGCGGGCCCGCGTTGCTAACGCATCGCCAAGCGTGATAGAGATAGTGAGATACATATTAAATGTGTTGGTAGTGAGAGATATGACGCGCGGGCTCGCGCTGCTGCTGCGCCGCAGCCGCGCGGCATACGCGCGGCACACGCGCAGCACACGCGCAGCACACGCGCAGAACACACGCGGCAGACGCGCGGCACACGCGTTGGTAACGCGTCGCAGCCGCGTACCCCCGCGTTGCTATACGCCGCCCGCTTGCGGTGTGAATATACCGATTCAACCGCGTCCGACGCGCGCCGCGCACGTCACGCGCCGCGCACGACACGCGTCCGGTGGGTGGAGGCCTTAAAACTGAGGCACTTGGTGCAATTTACTCAATTTGAGTTTGTCACTCTTGGAACGCTTATAACCTAACCTATCTACCACTTTTTTTGTATTGTATTGTACATCTTTCTAGACGGCAACAAATTGGCTTTATAAAATGGGATATGAATGAATGAATGTAATTACGGAACAACGAGACACGTTAACCTTTAAATGCGCATTCCCACGAAATAAGTAAAAACTATTTCGCTGCCGCAAGCCATTTTGGAGCGAAACTTTCAACATTACTATCGTGCCACTTGAACCACGAACAAAGACAACGTTAAAATGAAACTAAGTACCTAGATACAGAAAGTGTACAAAGACCGATTACTAAACTACGACAAGCACGAATGAAGATTGTTAATGAAAAAAGAAGTGATTCAAGATAAATAGCGTGATCTCTGGGTATTACTTCGGAAGATTATTAATAAGCGAGCGAAATTCTTCATTTCAGCTTGGGCTAAAGCTGTCCGGATATTCGGCTCCGCTGCAGATCCCATTTTTTTAACCTATATTTATTTATATTCGTAAACGATACAAATAAATGTCTTCAAAATTCCCAAATTTATCTTTTCGTAGACGACCTTATTACAAATGAATCAGATTCTAGAGCATTTCAGGGGCATCTTAATAGATTGTCAGCTTGGTGTAAAGAAAACAGCATGTCTCTAAATATACAAAAATGTAACCGTATAAAATTCACACGAATCATAATAATATATCATTTCTTAATCTTTTAATTATAGGTACAGTTTATTTTAGTTAAGATGACGATAATAACTTAAAACCAACTATTACCAAGATCAAAATTTTGATTGGTATCTTCAAGTAGGGTAGTAAAGAATAACGTATAAACGATAAAACAAACAGCTACTCACTACACGTGCCCCACTTTGGTCAGTTTCGTGACGTCTCTTGTTATATTTTCCTTTCATATTTAACAACATTACAAAAGAAGTTGTAAAATCCCACTTAAAGTGAATTTTCATCATTCTAACTACAACAAACTATAACTTTAAATCAGCTTGGTTTCTATATTACATTTTCAACGAAGTTACATGAGTATGTAAATAAATAGCAGAACAATTTATTGAAAATAATGAATAAATGATTTCAAATTCAGTTATTTTCGCCGACGAACAAAACCAATTAAATTTAACAATAAAAATCTAGTAAAAGGTTAAAACATTCAACCTAATTAATAAATATTCGTGGTCATCGCCGAATTGCCTGCCAGCCAGCCTGTATCAGCAGCTTCAATGGCAGGTTCTACCGCCCAACTAAAGGCCTCCACCCACCGGACGCGTGTCCTGCGCGTGTGCTGCGCGGCGCGTGTGCTGCGCGGCACACGCGCAAGTTGTAAAGCATTGAAACTACACTTCAAACTCACATCGAACGCGGCACACGCGCAGCACCCGCGTAGCTGCAGCGCAGCACCCGCGCGGCACACGCGCAGCACCCGCGCAGCTGCAGCGCAGCACACGCCCAAGTTGTAAAGCATTGAAACTACACTTCAAACACACATCGAACGCGGCACACGCGCAGCACCCGCGCAGCACCCGCGCAGCACACGCGCAGCACACGCGCAGCACACGCGCAGCACACGCGCAGCACACGCGCAGCACACGCGCAGCACACGCGCAGCACACGCGCAGCACACGCGCAGCACACGCGCAGCACACGCGTCCGGTGGGTGGAGGCCTTAAGCTATCACGTTGTCAGGTTATATTTTATTTATATCCAGATCCAGTTTCAGACTGGGAAACCGGAACACAATTGTATTGAAACATTGAACTATCGCTTCGAAACAAATCGCCTGCCGCCATTGTCCGTTTTTTGATCTGATACATTTCTATATCAGAATTGGGCAAACAATATGTCTTATAAAAATATTGGATGGTACGGGGCATGATTGAATTTTTATATCGGAAGCAATCTGCTCCCATGTGAACAAATAAAATGCCTATGTACAGGTGATTTTAAATGGAAAAATTTTAGCAAGCTTTTTTTAACATCTAAATGTACAATATTACAGTGAGGTGTAGACTCGAAAATTATTACTCCAAAAGAAAGAAGGCAAAACAATATGCCTAGTGACGAAAATCCCATTCAGATCTCTCAAAGAATTACAAAGCTACAATCGTTTTAATATTGCTCGTTAGAGACAGAAAACGCTAACAGTGTGTGACGTCACGTTACGGGCTTAAGCCCACCACCCACCGAACGCGTGTTGTGCGCGGCGCGTGTCGGGCGCGGTTCAAGCGGTATAGTCATACCGCAACGGGCGGCGAATCTGCTGCTGCGCCGTTGCCGCGCTGCTGCCGCGCGGGCCCGCTCGGGCCCGCGCGTCTTATCACACTCACTACTAACACATTTAATATGAATTTCACTATCTCTGTCACACTCAGCAGCGCGGGCACGCGCGTGCCCGCGCGAGTCCGTGCTTCACACGCAACGCACACGACACGCGGCCGCGCTGCCAAGTTGTAACTTTAGCGCCGTAACATTTTTCATCCCTTTTCAAGAAAATATGACATTATCGATTATTTTATTTAGTGTCCACACTCCTATTAACTAACCTCTAGCTAACCTATTATTGACCTAAAATTTCTACACTAGTCAGGAAGTTGACCACAAAATGCTTAGGTATTTGCCCCTGACTTTGTGCTCTATTATCATCCCTCCTTGCGATTTCCTGGTCGTGCTGCAAAGGAGCCCGAGTCCGCTATGACACCTTATCCCAAAATTTGATATGTCGAACATAAGTTTTTTCGATAATAACTCAGTACGGAGTAAGACTTCCAGATTGAGTCGCGTGCCTTATCGTTCAGATACTGGTTTCATTGGCATTGACTTCTGTGATTGTGTCCACGGAATTCTTAAATGTGTCCTATAAAGGAGCTGAAATTTTGTTTTTGTTTAAAACAAATTACATTGACGCTTGACTATGCGCATCAGAGACGCCAGCATAGGCGACTGGATTTGAGCAATAACGCAAACAGTGGAAAAGCAAACGCGAATTTGTACCTCGTACGGGCTTCAATAAGATTGTTCGACTCCTTTGTAAGTTTTTAACACAATTCATTCAAATATATGACGTGAAAAGCAATAGTAACTTAGGTTTTGATCTCTTTTTGTCTGAAGTTATATAAAAAATTCTCAATAAAACGTAAGTGGTAAAACAGAATGGATCTCGTTTACTTACAAATAAGAAAGGAAAGTGTTTGTTGTATGAATCTGGTGTTTACCTGAAACAAATAATATTAAATTAGCATTCTAAAGAAGTATTTTTCGAAGAGCACAGTGACTTTTGTGTTCATTGTGTTTTACACATTTTTGTCACGATCCGCTTTTGTTTTGGAACACGTAGTCAAAAATTGAATTACCATAGTGAACGAATTGTGAATGACTGTCTTTTGTGGCGTCTCACGGCTGCAGAATGCGTGGCAAATGAAGCTCAAAGTCAGTAGGTATAGCCCAAGTAACACAGTCATGCTGAATAAAGTTTGAGTAATAGCGATCCGCGAAACAATAAGCTGACACTATTGTTTGAATAATGTCTGAGTAAACGTCTATTCAGCTGTTATTCAAGCAATTTGGGCACAGTTTTAAATGCTTTAGTCTGTGTAACAGCGATGTAAAGTCTGGGTAATAGCTTAGTAATGGTGCACTTAGCTTAGTATCATCTGAAAAAAAGCTGACATTTCTTTTATACAGATGTTATTCCATATTTATTCAGATAAATGCATGTGGATATTCTTATTCAGAAATTATTCAGGATTAAGTTCATTTGCGTAATACTTTTCAAACAATATTAAGAGTTAAGTTGTATAAAGTAGAAAACAAGTGGTGTTATTTAATCTTGCAGTGTGTTTTGTTCTGACACTTCGTAGTTTAAGTTGCACTGATGAATAAAAAATATTAACGAGGTGCACGAAACTGAGAATAGGTAAGTAAATGTTATTTTGTACCATCATATACAATAAATAATACTGCGCAAGTAGTTTTAGCGTGAAAAGTATATAAGTTATCTTGAAAGTTTTCACGCGCCGCTTAAACAAACAAGTTTAGTGATAGTAAATAAGACATAAATAAAGACTTTTAGGAGTGAAAAAAATACTTTGGATAAAACAGGTAATGCGTATGTTTCAAAAGGCATTAAATACGTGATATATTCTATTTGTAACTGTAATTAATAATACAATGATGCGTTTCATACACATAAATATTCAATAGATTTACTTAAAAAATAGTTTTAATGGCGATTAATAATAAGCTGGATAAAAGCTCTCCACGCAGCTATTTTACAGCATCACTCTGAATATAAAGTCACCTTTTTCTAATTATTAAGCTTTTATTTGAGAAATAGTGATCTGGCACTACTAATATCTGAATAATACTTGAATACGTTACTAAATGTGATTGATTATACAGCTAATTAGGGTTCAAAATAAAATGCGAGAATTCTCATGAAAACCACCACGAGCAGACCACTACCGCCAGATGTCGCCACTGAGCCGGAAATTGTAGTCAAATTATCGCACGCGACAAGTAATTTAAACACGTTTATTTTGTAATACGAGTATATTCACTCGAACTCAAACAAAGCCCGCCAAACCAAAAACTTTCAAAAACCCATCTCGATTCGTCTCACAACAATAATCTAATATAACTTGACCCCTAATTTCGTACCAACTTTCCGAATACGGAAATATCACTGTGTGAGATTGATGGGAGTATTCTCCTATTGTAGTGCATTTAAGGCACCCGTGCTTGGCATTAAAATTGCAAACCCCTGAAACAATAATAAGTTAAGTTACATAGGTAAATAAAAACACGTCACCTGAATTTATGATATTAATTTATCTCCAATCGATATTTGAAAAGGTTTTAAAGCAGCCCGTTATATTTCGAAAAATACATTTACGTCACACCTGGCCATAATGTGAGTTTTATCGCACGCTGCACGTACGGTGAAACTCGCATTGTGGCCAGGTGAAGACGTAAAATTAAAAAAAAAAAAAAAGAAAACCCTCTATCGCATATTTACAACCCTCGCCTGCGGCTCGGGTCACAAATACCTGCGATATCGGGCTTTCTTTCTTTTACAGCCTTTGATAAGTAATTTACTATTTCATCACACTTGCTCGAAAAGGGCTTCATAATAATGCGTAGACATACTGAGCTACAATAGCGAATGTTTTTATTACGATTTGTATCAATATCATCTAAAATGTATTTGTTTCCTCGCAAATGTGATGAAAAACTTTTGTTTATAACACGGGCGAAAGAATATTGCAAACTCGAGTCATCAAAAGCCCTCCGCCTTCGGCGTCGGGCTTTTGATAGACTCTTATTCGCAATATTCCACTTACGCCGCTCGTTAAACAATGTTCTAAAATGTCAGTTGGTTAGCTGGCTGATTATATTTTTTTTTTATAAAATTACACTATCTATTTTTTACTTTATTACCTACCTTTAATAAATGCTCTTGCTGGAGAGTCATAAATGAAACATCTTATTTTTATACTTATGGTTTGTGTTATGCCTTCTTTGGATATTTGAATTCCATTTTTAAGAATATGATCCATTTCAGTAACAAAATCTTCTAAGTATTCATTTAAGTTTTTTGGTTTTCCAGATCCATAATAAATTCCCACAATAAAAGGTTCTATCTCCGGTTTTCCATATAAATTACACAGTATTGGCCAAAATTCTTTTTTTGTACTTTTGAATATTGGTAGACCGTCGAAATTCAAATTTAAATAAACAATATCTGGTACTTCCTCCAAAGCACTATTACAAACATTTTTAATGGTGCAGTGAGACCGTTATGCCAGTACTCCCCACCTTCAATTGTTTTTAAAGTGATATTTCTGGGAGTTTGTAGCAAGGTTCTAGGATCTGTCGGTAAGATTCCGGGAATCCTTTCATTGACAATTGCCATCAATTCTTTCAATGCGACTTGTGAGATGTTTTTACTTATAGCCCATTCTTTAATTTTACAGTTAAAAGTAGCATTTTTAAATTCAATGAAATTCACATCTGATGATTCATCATCACTACATGCAGAATCATTTTCTTCTGAAATCCGTACAAAATCTATATCGACATTATTTGAAGGCACGGAACCCTCTTGAACTGGATCTGTTCGGACTTCACTCAAATTTTGACTCAGCTTGTTCTCAGTACATATTTGATTCGTTTGTGCATTCGTATTTGTCTCTAAAACCGTATTTTTTAACTTCATATACTCTTCCATACATTTTCGACGAATTCCTCCAGTTCTTCTCCTAGATTTCCATGATTTATTATTCATTTTTAACAAACTGTTCACAACAAATCCGCCAGTACAATAACGCCACGACAGTGAAACAATGTTTTAATATTCAATTATTCAATGACTACTCAGAAATACTCTGTATAACTTGTTTAAAAAGGTTACTTCTGCAAGTAATTGCTGAATAAGAATACACCATTCAGCTTCCATCTGTGTTAGGTAGCTATAAACTATGATTTTATTTTCATTATACAGAAATAAGCTCTATAAAGAATCCAGCAAACACTTTTATACAGTAGCTGAATAATTGATAAAATGTAGAACCTTATGTGAGTTAAAGACGAAAACAAAGCGGTTATTCAAAATCAAGCTTTTTAATAGAAATCAAATACACCATTATTCAGAAGATAGCTGCCGCGGACACTATTTTACAGCATATAATGGTTTCATATGCAATAAGCTGAGAAAAGTTTGTTTAGTAGTATTAGAGAGTACGTTTATTCAGCTACTTATAATGTTATACAGATAAATGCTGTCTCAGGCACTCTTTTTCAGATTAAAGTCATATGTTATGCTTTAGGCTTAATAACATTTGTGTTAGATGCGGTATAGAAGTTATTACTAAGCTTAAAGAAAAATAGTCAACTTAATACAACTTTTACTAAGCTGAAAGCGTTATAAAGTTCGAAAAAGAACATTATTCAGAATTTGGCTATTTCAATAGCCTTTACTCACAGGTTACAGAGCTTATAGCTGTAAACATTTGCGAATTGCTATTACTCAAACTTTATTCAGCATGACTGTGTTACTTGGGAGGTACCTACTCTGCGAGGTAAACAACATTCGAATTGATTTTGATGACAATTTCACTCGCAAACGGTCAATTTTTGAATTACGAGTTACTCTTCAAAATCAACGAAATAGTATATTTTGCTATTTCTATAGACAGAAATGTGTTTGACAGATTTATAACGTTACAAAAAAGCGATGTATTAATTGGCTGTTGCGGGTATAATTATTTCATTTGTGTTTAATAGGTACATGAAGATATCGCTTAAACGAACGATTCGTTACGGAAAACATGGTGGAAAATTCCAAAAAAATGTGTTTGAAAAATGTATCAAACCATTGGTTAAAATCTGATTGTATGGGACGTTTGACAGTTCTTATTGATTTAATATCAAAACAATCGCCTCTGTAGCGCCACCTATTGGCACACCTTCCAAACATATTATATCTGTGTATATTGTGTCTCTGGTATAAAAAAATAAATAAAGTCTGTCTTTAGAAAACCACGTTAACGGTCGTTTCATTTTAAGAGGTTATGTGCCCTTCTACGAAAACTGCGCATAATAGAATTAATAGACTTGTTACGAACGTGTAAAAGTGTTAGTAATCTCTTCGATTGACTGTAATATATAGCGAGTGACTGTGCAAAAATAATGGCAGCGAACTATATAGTCAATGTGCCGAAACTAAAGGGCAGAGAGAACTACGACGAGTGGGTGTTCGCGGCAGAAAATTTCTTAATTCTGGAAGGAATGGTGAAGTGCATCAAGCCAGAAAGAGATGCAGGAGGTAAAGAGATACCTGTGGCGGCCGCAGAAGACGCTAAGACAAAGGCGAAATTAATTCTGACCATTGACTCGTCATTGTACGTTCATATCAAGACCGTGGAGAGTTCTAAAGCACTGTGGGAGAAGCTTAAGTCGCTTTTCGATGACTCTGGCTTCACGAGAAGAATAAGTCTTTTAAGAAGTTTGATCTCAGTTCGATTGGATAATTGCAGTTCCATGACATCGTATGTTACACAAATTATTGAAACAGGACAGAAGTTGTGTGGAACAGGATTTGCAATTAACGACGAGTGGATTGGTTCGTTACTTCTAGCTGGATTACCAGAGAAGTTCTCACCTATGATTATGGCCATAGAACATTCGGGAATTCAAGTGACTGCGGACGTCATAAAAAGCAAACTTCTCGACATGGAAACCGGAACTTTTGTCAACGATAGTGAAGGGGATAGCGCATTTGCCGCGTCTAAAAACTGGCAACACCGAAATAGGCAAATGGCCGCCGGAAATGTCGGTGGTCGGAAGAAAAGATGGAGTCAAGTCGAAGGTTGTCAAGTGCTATCGTTGTAAACAAATGGGACATTATCGTACACAGTGCCCGTTGAATTCCAAAAGCAGTAAAAATGAAGACCGCAAACAGACAAATGCATTCTCAGCTGTGTTCTTAAGTGGCAGTTTCAGTAAAAATGATTTCTACGTTGATTCGGGTGCGTCGGTTCACCTTACGGCAAATAAACATTGGATAAGCAGTAATTATCGTGTATCTAACGAAGAAATTATGGTTGCAAACCAAGAAACTGTTTCAGTTACGTGTTCTGGTGATATCGAGGTCGTAACTTCAGTGAATGGCTGTGAATATGAGATAAACATCGAGGATGTACTGTGTGTACCAAATTTGACAACAAACCTTCTTTCGGTCAGTAAACTAATTGAAAAAGGGAATAAAGTGAACTTTACAAATAGTGGTTGTCAAATTTTCAACAGAAATGGCGATTTAGTGGCAACAGCGTCATTAATGAACGGTGTTTATAAATTGAATACAGCTCCTGAGCGACTGGCCGCGGCGGCGACTACGTCAGGCGAAATATGGCATCGCAGATTAGGACACGCGAACAGTGATTGCTTGATGAAAACAAAGAATGCAGTGGAAGGAATGGACTTGAATGAAAAAGTCGAAATTAGCAAATCATCATGTAAGACTTGTTGCGAAGGCAAGCAGTGCCGGTTACCTTTCAATCACGTAGGTAATCGAAGCAGTGAACTACTGAACCTGGTGCATACTGATCTATGTGGCCAGATGGAGGTGGCATCACTTGGAGGTTCGTTCTACTTTCAGTTATTTGTAGATGATTTTAGCCGAATGACATTTATATATTTTTTGAAGCACAAAAATGAAGCTCTAAAATGTTTCAAGCAGTTCTTAGCTTTGGCAGAAAATCAATCAAACAGAAACTTGAAAATTCTTCGCAGCGACAATGGCAAAGAATTTTGTAACTCAAACTTTGATGCATATTTAAAAGAAAAAGGTATACTACATCAAAAGAGTAACCCTTACACACCTCAACAGAACGGGTTATGCGAACGTAAAAATCGCTCTATCATCGAGAAAGCAAAGTGTATGATGTATGATGCCAAGCTCGGCAAGAAGTTTTGGGCTGAGGCCTGTCATGCAGCTGTTTATCTACACAACCGAACTGTATCATCAGTACTTAATGGTAAAACGCCATATGAATTGTGGACAGGAGTGAAACCAGATTTAAGCAACTTGAGAATCTTTGGTTCACCGGTAATGGTACACATAGATAAACAGAAGAGAACGAAATGGGATAAGAAATCACGCGAGTGCATCTTAGTGGGATATCCTGAGAACGTTAAGGGGTACAGGATATATGATCCTGCAACTAACAAAATATCAACTAGCAGAGATGTCATCATAATGGAAAAAGAATCAAACTCAGCTAGTGTGATGGAAGTTTCTGAAAATGTCATAGAAGTGAAACACACAGATGAAGATGAAGCCAAGAACCAGACACTGCAGGATTCAGAGGGAGAAGAAGCCACAGAATCGACACTGATAGATGAGTCAGCATCAGACTCATCGAGCGAGTATGTTCCTAGTGAGTATGAAGACTCATCGGATATGACGGTCATCGACAACACTACCAAGGAACCCGCCAGATCAGTCAGAGAACGTCGAGCACCAGATAGATATGGATTTGGTGGTGTGTTCTTCACCAAGAATCAGGTTATGGACAGCACCATGGAGCTAACACTAGAGGAAGCTTTGAAAGGGCCTGAAAGAGACCAGTGGTTACAGGCAGTCCGGGAAGAGCTGAAGTGTTTTGAAGAAAATTGTGCGTGGGAAATGGTAGATAGTCCTGCTAGTGGTACCATAGTGCAGTGTAAGTGGGTGCTAAAAAAGAAAATTGGGCCAGACAATAAATTGCGTTATCGTGCCAGATTAGTGGCGAAAGGGTTTACACAGCAACCCGGTGTAGACTATTTGGAAACCTTTTCGCCGGTTGTGAGACATAGTACCCTAAGGTTGCTTTTCGCTCTATCTGTGAAACTTGATTTTGAAATCATTCATCTGGATGTGACAACCGCATTCTTGAACGGTGACCTTCATGAAAATATTTTTATGCAGATACCTAAAGGTTTTGACTGTTCAGACAAAAATAAAGTACTTAAATTGAATAAGGCAATTTATGGACTAAAGCAATCTTCAAGAATGTGGTATCAGAAAGTAGATGAATGTTTAACTAAAAATGGATATGTAAAGTCAAAGTATGAACCATGTCTGTATATCAAAAATAAGCGTACAATAGTGGCTTTGTATGTTGATGACTTCTTTGTTTTCTCAAATGATAGTAAGGAAATTGGTAATTTAAAAAATATATTAGAATCTCAGTTTAAAATTAAGGACTTGGGTCAAATCAGACAGTGTCTTGGAATGTCAGTTTGCTATGATAAAAAAGAAAAACTATTAACTTTAAGTCAAAGTGAGTATATTGAACAATTCCTTGAAAAATTTAATTTAAAGGATTGTAAAACAGTAGATACACCCATGGAAAATGGATTAAAATTGTCAAAAAATGAAAAATGTGATAAAAGCTTGCCTTACCAGCAATTAATTGGTTGCCTGATTTATATAGCTATTTAAACTCGTCCTGATATAATGTTTTCAGTAGGATATCTCAGTCAATTTAACAATTGTTATGGCAAAGAGCATTGGAATCATTGTAAACGGATATTAAGGTACCTTAAGAAAACAAAAGACTATTGTATTCGGTATAGTGGAAAAGATGATAATAAAGAGATTGTGGGATATGTTGATGCAGACTGGGGCAGTGACTGCATTGATAGAAAATCATACACAGGGTATTGTTTTAATTTGTCAGGGGGTGTCATTTCCTGGGCAAGTAAAAAACAAAAAAGTGTCAGTCTTTCTTCTACAGAAGCCGAGTATGTAGGGATATCTGAAAGTTGTAAGGAGGCAATTTATCTAAGAAATTTGCAAAAAGAAATAACTAGTGAATTGTATAGCATTGTTATTTTTAATGACAATCAAAGTGCCCATAAACTGTTACTCAATCCCGTATTTCATAACCGATCAAAACACATAGATATAAAATACCATTTTTGTAGAGAATGTGTTAGTAATCATATAGTTAAGGTTGAATATTTGTCAACAGCAAATATGCCAGCTGATTTATTAACAAAGGCATTAAGCTCTGTAAAACATTATAATTTCATGTTGTTGATGGGTATGCAGCCATAATTAAGTAATAATAAAATTTGTATTTTTTTAAGTATAGTGTTTGGATTATTTTGATATAGTGGGGATATTGATTTAATATCAAAACAATCGCCTCTGTAGCGCCACCTATTGGCACACCTTCCAAACATACGAGTATTATATCTGTGTATATTGTGTCTCTGGTATAAAAAAAAAATAAAGTCTGTCTTTAGAAAACCACGTTAACGGTCGTTTCATTTTAAGAGTTCTCTATGAGATGACAGGTGCTGCCGGCATACTTATGAACGTCTACCATCCTGTAAAGCACTTTTGCGTTAGCGTGACCCGCGTGCAGTAAGAAAATTTTTCATATCTCATGCTCTGAAAGTGGGTCGTTGCTGTTCCAAAAAGTGTACTGAAAGTGATACGTTTCTGCTCTAGTGCAGAAAAGTAGTGTACTCCAATTAGTACTGACCTGAGAAGCATTATGCGGGAACTGATTGTAATAAATATTAATACTAATCCCGCCACTGACAAAGGGAAATAGTTTTATTCTTACTAGTTCATGGAATTTATTTCATTAATTGTAAATTCATTAATTTTATTTTAGCTAAAATATTCACTAGGCTCTATGAGGTGGTGACAAATGGAATACACCCACAAACCTTTTTTTTAAACTTATAGTTGTGCATGTGAGAAATGTGCAGAAACGCATACAGCCACTTTTCAACTAATAATATATACAAATAGTATGAAAATATTTGAATATGCTATTTTCGTCTATGACAGATAAATTATGAAGGTATGTTATTTATATAGTTTTGACTTAAGGATATACGAATATTATATTATTTGGTTGTAAAAACGTGAGCAATGTTTTTAATTTTAAAATTAAAATCGTTGACGTGAACGAATTAAACCATATAGCCATAAGTGCGAGCGTGACAGATATTTACCTCTTTCTTTAGGACAGATGAGATGGGACTATTCTTTCGGCTCGGATGACGTCACGATAATGGCGGCTGCCGTTTTCGAATTGTATTCTTTGAAGAAACATATCGTTTAAATTTCCGTCTGTGTTTTTTTACTTTCCTCGTATTCGATATGAATAGTAGAGTGTTTAACTCGGGTGAAAGTCATCCATTTCTGACTCGAACCAATGGCGCTCGAACTTATTATATTTTTGTCTTTTTATGAATTTTCCTGTTTTTTATGCCATGAATGAATGTTTCTTCTTCCTTTGTTTCTTTCTAAAGCGTGATTGATGGAATTCCGCCCTAAGCGTGAAATTAGCGCGCAATACGTTTGGAAAGTTCTTATGTCATTTGGGTCACCTCGTCACATATTTTTTTAAGTTCTGAAACTTACTTGAAGGGCTGCCTAAAAAAATAATTTTCAAAATTTGCAGCGGTCTCAACGGCTTATCACGCCGTCTAATCTCCATTGATATCCAATACACTCAGCCAGTCAGACTTAACCCGTAAGCCTTTATCACAAGAATGGCGATACGTGTCATAGTAAATCGGACGCCGCGTAATCTTGTGAGAATATTGATTTTGATGTAATCCTCCGTCTTCCATTAGATCTCGGCATTATTAAGCTCTCAACTTTTGATGTATGTTAGTAAATGGGGCTTTAGGCGATATTCTATCGTCTGTGACAGAATTTTCTTGGATATACAGGTAACTAGCATAAGATTCTTAGAATGAAAAATAAATTTGTTTATCCACTGCGGTGCTTACTTGTCCCGGTTCAAACGAAATTTTAATCGGATTTTTATGCGAAAAAAAAGTTAAGTACCTAAAATGCGTCGTTAATATTTATAGTGTAGGGTAGACTCTGACCCAACATTTTATCCGTGTGAGTTCGATAGTTACTAATTGTATTTATGTATATAATATATGTTTATAAGTAAAATAATTTGAGTATTTATAGTTTCATTATGTGACACAACAATTTCAAATTTATAACTGATATTATACCCGAGGGGAGAACTCGTAATTAGTAACGTTCGTTTGAACAACTCAACAATCAACCGTCACTTTCCCATACAAAAAGTGAAATTCAAATCTACCTGCACGTATTCCTTAACCCGGTATCCGCATGTTCGAACTATGCGGCTGCCTGGCATCGACACCCCCAACCGCCGTCACCCATTCAGTGGGGCCTTTTTGCGGCGGCACTTTGACATCTTTGGTTTTTTCATTCGCTGCCCATAGGAATAGAATTAAATGACAAGTTGCAAAATGGAATCCCAGCTAAATAATTTAGCCATGATTTTACTTGCTATTCCAGTTCGGCCGTTTACGTAGAAGAGGTATTAATTAGTCCCTCTATTTACCTAGTCGGTGGGGTTCATAAACAAGCTGGGAAAATGTTTGCACTGGACTCGAAACTCTTTGAAGAACAAACTCAAATGAATATCCTTTAAGCTGGCGGTCGTGTCTGGCGCTGTCGTGAACCTTTTTTTACGTGAACTGGGACGAAAGATTCATCGATAAATTGAAGAGAAAAGTTGAGGGTTTTAGGGCTAGTTTTTGGTGAAGTTAATTTTTGGACATTAGATATCAGTTTTACTGTAGTGAGTGAGTTTTCGGCAACGTTGCAAATAAGAAATAGTCACTTTATTATTGATTTATGAATTTTTATTATTCTTCTTGCATTTGACGAAAACGAGGGGATTTTACTAAATTCGATTTCAACGTTTCAATAACAGGAACGCTCACTTGGCTTGTGAAATGCTACAACAGAGTAGTAGGTATGGAATATATATATAATATGGGATATATTGTTTCCAATTATAATGTTATCACAGCAATAGGATTAATTAATTTGTCGATTTATAAAAGAAAACAATATAATCGTAACTTCACATCAGACCTCTCTAGAGTAAACTATACCACTGATAGTAAATAAAGCTTATAATAATAAACAGCACACAAGTTACATATTGTAAACAAATCAAAATTTAGGCACATTCACATGAACAAATCAAAACTTATTGATATTTCACGCCTCCTCTCTAAACTTTTGCATTTTAAGAAACTCAATCTAACTTCCTTTCACATCTCCGATCCTGAGGTGAGATTTTATACAAATAATATTCCTGGGGAGTAAATTGAGTAACTACCAACTCAATGGCGTCTCGAATACAGCCCAGATTCTGAACATTCACGGGAAAAGCTAGACCAAGTTTACGTGCTTTGGCGCAAGATGGCTTCATGACCATAAAAATGCCAATAAAATCATTCAATTGGGTCCCTGAAACGAGAAATAGCGTTTTGATTTATTGGTAATTTTTGCACCTTTATGTCATGCAGATTAAAGGCTTGCCAACGATCTATGGAGCGTAGCATAGGTACTGGGAGTGAAACGGATCATCTACCCTGGGATCAAAGAACCCGCATTGCCGACGTTGGTGTTGAGACAGCTGAAATGGGAATGGCCTGGTCACGTCTGCCGCATGCATCCACAGTGGTGGGTCAAAATAGCTATGAAGTGGGTGCCACACGATGGGCGGCGACTACGTGGCAGGTCGAGACGGAGATGGCGGGACGACCTAATCGCATTTCGTAGCGATTGGCTAGAGATTGCTCAAATCCGAGATGAGTGGAAGTTGAGAGGAAAGGCCTTTGCCCAGCAGTGGAACACTCTGTAGGTTTCGAAAAAAAATGTCTTGGCGATCGCAATTAATATGTCGATTGCGTGCGTGTGCGTGTAACCGTTCCGAAAGGATCGATCCTCGGCCCGGAACTTTACGAGTCCCATCTGCTTATGAGTTATTTATTTCCTCCTCATACTCGTAAACTTCATTAAATATGTTTCGAGTATCACTGATTCCATGCGATGAATGTATCTAGTCAACCATTTTCACACTACTATGGAGAATAAAAGATTTATTGAGGAGTATTTGTCGTATTGTTGAAAATGTCAGTTGGGCGTGTCTTCAATTATTATTGTTACGAGTATAAGCTTAAGATCTTAATAAGAATAAATATCAAAGTAATAATAATAGTAATGATAAATACTCTTTATTGCACAAAGACAAGAGACGAATATCTTACAAAAAAATTGCTTTATAAATAACTAGCTTCTGCACGCGACTCCGTCCGCGTGGAACTCGTTTATATCGCAGCTCCATATAAACTTTTACCTACCATTTCACCCCCTTAGGGGATGATTTCGGGGATAAAAACTATCCTATGTCACTCTCCATCCCTTAAACTATCTCCACATAAAAAATCACGTCAATTCGTCTTTCCGTTTTGCCATGAAAGACGGACAAACAAACAATCACGTACACTTTCCCATTTAATAATATTATTATAGTAAGGAAGTATGGATGGTAACAACAGGTGGTCTAATAATAAAGTAATGTAGATTATGAACCTATTCATTTTATATAGCACGGATCTAGTGATTTTTGTATTTTTTATTATATATGTCGGTTGTAGCAGTATTCAAGGTACAACTAAACTTGATAGGCATCACGTATGGGGGTGGTGCTTAACAGAATCAGATTGTCCCTGCTGAGTGACGTTAGTTCCCGATTGCATCGAGGCGAGGACGGACGCACTAATGAACGAGTGCAAGAATGCGGGTCGTACAATTTGGGACTGTCTCATATTCGGTTGTGTCCTTGTGTTAGAATAATTATATCAAGTATTAATTGTAGTGCGGACTAATAAGCGATTTAGTGACTAAGATAATCAAGGCCTAGTAGACATTTTATCTAGAATAATAATTGACTAAATGTTTTAAAATAATGTAAAGTTGTTGTGTGGTTTTATTCAATAATAAAAAATATGGGTGACCAAGATCAAGACCTCCTGTACCGATATATATTTATTTTAACATAGTGCAGTGCAACTCTGGGAAACTATAAAAAAGAAAGATGTTCATAATAGGCACACTTGAAGCGGAGTACTGTGTTGGAGTCGAGTAAAACGTTGTTTTCAAAGTAAATTATTTACCTATAAAATGGGATTGCGTTTTGCCTTTTTCTGACCAAAGTTAAGAAATCCTCACCCAGTAAATGCCTGTTCACACTTGCCTTCAGTGGCCGATACCTACAGCTATTCGGCTATTTCTGTTGTAACCAACTCATTTGCTTCTAGACTCTAGAAAAGCAGTTCATGTGGTGAAGTGGAAAGGAAATGTGGAAGAGTGAAGTCAGTTTCATTTGAAATGCACCCGAGCGTTTTGAATTTAACGACTTTAAAATTTCAATGACGTAGTATGTATGACAAGTAGTGGCAAGTTCATACTGAATATAATTGAAGCAAATATCGAGAAGCGAAGAAAGAGGAAGAACTAGAATAAACTAACTACAGAGCTTAGCTTGTAAATAAGCAGAAGAGAGAAGTATATAGGACAATGCGAATGTTAATACCCTTACAGGGTTTTCATATTATGAACGCTGACAACTGTATTATTAAGATAAATATACATAAATATTAGTTTTCGACGTGCCAAGGGCTTCGGAAAATGACCATGATATCTCAATATAACAATATTATTTGGTTGTGTGGTAATCGGAAAAAAAATCTTAACCCACCCTATTCAAATCCTATTTTACAAAAGCAAAGTTCTTTATGGAGTGGGAAAACTCGCATCGCATATAAAATTAAGAGTTTTACCCCTCGATTGCTATACGCAGGTTAGCCTTAGACGGACCAGTGAAGCCTGACCTCAAATTACGCGCAGTTGTTACGAAACCCGGGGCCAATTTATGTTATAGAGTGGGTCGAGAGAGGTCGTGAATCGCATAGCTCGTATAGCCGCGCAACGAGCGTATGAGATTTACGAGTATGTGAGTCACGACCCGCACAGGTGAGCTGATGGGTGTATCTGTGGAAGAAATAAAAAACACAAAACGACTTTGATTTTCTCGGCGAGGCTTGGCCTAGAGACCATGCACCAAAGAAAATTAAAAAGCCGAGTTTAATTTCTTGGATTTGTGACCGCTTTGAGTGGTTAGGTACTAACTGAGCGAAACCTCCATTTAATTAAAAGCTGTTTGTGCACGTTAATCACCTGGCCTGATCCCCCAGGGGAAAAAACGGTCAGGTTGTTAGGTGAACTGCAAGCCTACAGCGCGTGAGCCGCGAGCGAAGCGAGCGTGACGCGTTATCTTCCGGCGAAGCACCATAATCGAACATTATCATTTTTTCCTAGTGAACATAAAATAATTGCCGTTTATTCCCCCGGGTGATCGGACCGGATAAACGTGGATAACGTGAATTAAACCGGTACTGTTTTTTCATAGTTTTGTCATTATCAGAACTTGCCCTAGGCTGGCTAGTTGAAATGAGGGTTTATAAATCGTATTTTTTAACAAGCTCCAAATAAGTTTAACGTTTATTTTAACGAAAACGGTCTTTTAGCTTATTTTATGAATACAACAACTATGGGTTGTTTAGCGAAAGAAAAATCAAAGGTAATAAAATATTTAAATATTGGAGAGAGAGTTAACAATGCAATTCGGATTGGTTTTAGATATAGGGAATAGTTTTTATTCAAGTTCAATTAGTTTGACGTTCCCGTTGGATAACCGGTTTTATTTTTCTAGGTTAACTTTTTATATAATACCTACCTACTTTGTTAGCTGCCCACAGGGTTATCTATAATATAACACTACAAGCTCTTTCAGAATTTTCCCCGTAATAATATCAGCAGAGATGTGTTCATTATATCATACAGAATAGAGTACCTACACTTCATTTAATTTATAAGCCTTTTAAGGCGTTTTATGGCCGGTTCCAATAATCAATCCACCGATAGTTTTCCTTACCAACAGTTACATTTTGACACATTTTCAATGGGTAACCTGTCAAAATGTAACTGCCGGTAAGGAAAACTATCGGTGGATTGATTATTGGAACCGGCCATTAGGCGTTGGACCGCTAGGTAACGGTTGATTTTTGTTTCACATCACACATCATCAGCCTATATACGTCCCACTGCTGGGCACAGGCCTCCTCTCATGTATGAGAGGGAATGGGCAGTAGTCCCCACGCTGGCCCAGTGCGGATTGGGGACTTCACATACACCTTTGAATTTCTTCGCAGTGTATACAGGTTTCCTCACGATGTTTTTCCTTCACCGAAAAGCTAACGGTAAATATGAAATCATATTCCGTACATAAGTTCCGAAAAACTCGTTGGATTTTTGTTTAACCGCTGCTAATAGACACATATACAGCGTGACATTTTAATCAGTGTCCTAATTTTTTGTAGGCATTTGGTATCACCAATAGACTCCATTTTCTGAAAAAAACTGGTAGGTATTTTTAAAAGTATAAATTGTCTATTCCAAAATAATTATCCGTAGAGCGTGGCTACACGGGGTTCGGTGTCGCGCGGAGCGGAGCGGGGGTGGGGGAGAAAGGCGTGCCGTGCGCAAACCTTACTACCCGTTTTTTTGGGATAACTTTCAGCAGCAAATACTACACATTTTAGTACTTACTGAATGATATGAAACAAAAAAACACGGATTTCATCATTTTTGCTGAAGAATCTTATACTTGAATTTGGATACAGATTAAACTGTCACCCTGTATTATCTTTATGCTTTTGGGACCCAGGTTTTATTTAAAAGGACCCATAATCATGAAAATTCAAGTCACTGTTACACTCTGTGAGTACCTAGTAAAGTAAAAATAAGTACCTACTGTAAAAATTACTTAATGACTTGGAACGTGCTAAGCGAATTTCAACTTTACGGTCGCCAGTTAAACCGTGAATCCGACCGTAAATCGCTTCAAAGTCGTTATCGACGGTTTTCCCCGGAGCGCTGACAGAAGCGGGAATGTTATATTTCTGTAAAACTTCACCCACACATAAAGACAAACGTTCATGAGTTCGAAATTGCGCGCTGGCATTTAAAAATGTCACTTTATTTGATTGCGTTAGAGTTTGGTTTTGCTACAGCATAATTTGATTCTAAACGATCGTGCCAAAAGTACGTCGTAACTTTTTCAATGTAAGAAAAAAAGTTGTACCCAAAAGTTTGATTAATACGCAACTCAGAATAGGTAAGTATTTTTCGAAGAAAGGGAATAATATACGAGTATGTCAAGTGATTATTAATTAACTCACGTGAATTGTGTGCAATTTTTTAAGCATAAATAATATGTCAAATCAGTGCTTGTTTTGCAATAGAAGTAGGTATTATTGACATGAGATCAAAAGGAAATTAAAATCACAATCCTTACATGCAAAATGGCCTTCATATGATAAATTTTATGTGTATATTATGTTAGCAGATCTTTACCACATAAAAATATTGTAAACCTCGCGAAGTTTAGGGCAAAAGTATTCAGGTTTAACTGCCCAACTGATAACTTCATGTAATTTAATTTAAACTCTGGTAGGTAGGTGGTAATTTATGAATAAAAAAGGCCAGTGTCCATAAATATTCAGGACACTGGCCGTTGTTACATAGCTAAAAATAGCATGAGCTTTACGAGGTTAAATGGTAACAGCAACGTTATCTGATCGTAGAAATAAAAGGATATCGGTACTACGAACACGTAAACGCCAGAAGCGCTATCCGACGCTCATGGAAATGTGAATCCAACTCACAGTTTCCCCTTAGGAAAATGCAGGAACAATACAGTTCTGCTTTTATATTTAGTCGCTATCAAATACTCCACAAAGCGCGAATAACGGCATTTATATTTTTGCAGGCTATTAATATTTAGTATAATATTCATTAGCATTAGAATAAAGCTACTACTATAACGTTTATATTTTACTCCGGTACAGTCGAAGATATTGTTTTTTTTTGTGAATGGGGGGAGATACACAATTGTAAACATATCTTTGACGTCGACTCGTATGTACTGGGATTTATAGCCAAGAGTTGTCTGCTAATAGGCGGTAGGGTACCCTACCGCCTATTAGCAGACAACTCTTGGCTGTAAATCCCAAGCCAAGCGCAGACTGTTTGACCAACTGATCACAGTCCTCCGTTCCTCCCTGGTGGTTTTGACTGTACTGGTCTACTTAAATGTTGCCTTGTTGTTCCCGATGTTCGGATTCGTTTTCGCGTGGATCAGTTGTGGCTCTTCACCGTGCCACTTGCCCGTAGAATATCACGTCGCAACTTGCATTTGTCGATCTCTACATGCTCTCAACAAGTCCGACACTGTGCAGCTCTCCTGCGATGTTTGCGGGTTCGCATGCTTGAAACTAAGTGAAATTAAAATTAAAATTAAAATTGTGTCTCATGTTTTGTCTGTATTCTGCTTCATATCAGTTACCTAAAAATGATATGACTTTTGGGTATTTCCTGCAATTTTACATAATTTTCTAAAGAGTTAAATTAAATTGAATATCGAAACCATCCAGTGAGTTGTTTCAGGCTTTTGATGTGTGTTTCTCTATTATGAGCATCTTAATAATAAATCAATGTTATACTTAGTTGAAGATAATCTAAAATAATTATTATTTATAAAAGGAACAGGAAATATGGGACCATTCAGCGTGATTAGTCCGTTACGTTACCAATATCCTCCTATTCCCTATTAATTTCATCTTTAGTTACGCCAAAATCACAATAGAAATAGGTTCCTATTTATCTTTTTTTTATTATGGCAATACGAACAGTAGAAAGCTAGTTACCGATGATATCTGAGGTAGCATATAGATGCTACCTCATAGGTTATCCTCGTTTTACATACAAACATTTTATTTTTTGCCGATTTTTTTCGAATTTCATCTAATTAATGTTTCCCCGGATTATCATTTCTTCGTAAACAGTTTTTTTTCAGAAACAGGAAACATTTTAGGATTGTTATAAAACATACCTAACCTAATGGATTCTACACAATTATCATTTAGTTATACCAAAAAAGATTTCGGTGTCAGAGAAAAAAAACGTTGAAATGAAAATTCGGCTAAACAATGCATTTAATAAAACGTTTGTCGGTAAAATAGGGGACTCCCGCTACCTCATACATATTCAATCTAAGTTTAAGGTTATTTTACCTAGGTTAGGAATACCTTAGATTAAATAACCTTAAACCTTTTAATTAGGAGACGGCTGTACAATTTGTAAAGACTTCTTCTCAAACTTCCACAAAGGGAATACGCCAAATTGCTCAAAAATAAGAAACAAATGGCAAGAGTTCAAAGGTCGGATCATACAAAGGGGTGAAACTGCGCGAGCCGTGTGGGATTAGATTACATTTTTAGAAGGTTCCTGCGAAAGTTTCTATTTTGTTGCGTACTGCCGTCGCCTTACAAATTCTATTAAGTCCGCTTTTAGACCGACAGGCCGACGAAATTATTCAGGCGTCAAATATTTCAGTGTAAGCCAGATACCGTGCGCTTAGGTCAGACATCAATGGTCAGTTAAAAAAAAATATTATTGACTTCGGCGAACAATTAGTACTTATTTCAATATTTGAAATGTGTTATTTTATTTTGATCTACTATTTTACTAACTTTCATGAAGACTGCTACATGCCAAACACAACACTTTCGGTAGACTAGTGGGAGGTTGGTTGCACTAAACCGTCTGTAATCGTAAGCGGTGTTCGTTAAAATCTGAATGTATGGAAAGTTTGACAAGTTTCTAAGGAATTACAGTTGCCGATGCCATAATTTAACGTTAATCGGTCTGTAATCGTAAGTTGGTGCAACTCGCTTTTATTTCTTCTCGGTCGATACTATCAGCAGTACTAGGGTTGAAGCAACTCAAATGGAATGCGTTGGAGTAACCATCTAGCATTATTTTGTGTTCCCTCTCATACATGAGAGGAGGCCTGTGCCCAGCAGTGGGACGTATATAGGCTGATGATGATGATGATGATGATTATTTTGTGAATCATGTATGAAACTCATCCATAGGCTACAGCTACTTTAGATTACATTTTGTTCTTAATAACCTGTAGTAGAATAGTAAATATTCAAAGCCAGCCAACGGGAATCCAGTCCTATGAACCCCTAGCTACGCCTAGTGAAAGAGTCGTTGGAATGAACTAATAATAAATCTGGCTGGCTAAAACGTAGTTCATTCATCTATAGATGTAAATAAGGGCACTCGGGCAGTATATTTGCTGGTATCAAAACTGAACTACCGCTGAAAATCAAATGAACTTCTGTATTTTGAAAATACTAAGAATTTATTCTGCTTTTTTTACTTGGCTTAGATTTTTATACTTTAAAAGGCCCCATTGTCGGTCACATTTTGTGCATTCACTCGGCGTTGATGCCAAATCGACTGGCTGTTGAAATTATATAGCATAGGGTTCTGTTCCGGAACGCGTTGGTATTAATGGAACGAGCGAGTGAAGCGAACGAAGTTCTCTGCTTCAGCATGGGCCAACATTCCTATATCCGGATATCGCACTGTCCGCCATTCTTTTTTTTTATATTCTCGTAATTTTTTTTAAACCGGTTCAATAATAAAGCTAACTTTTAATCGGTTCAGTTAATCGAAATTTACACTTACTATTTTTCTAAAGGCATGCGCAAGATCTACAGCTCACAGAGCCCCTAATATTAGATTGGAAACATATTCGTCGGCAGTAGCAAGTCCTGAAATTATGCTCATGTGTTTAGTCCTTTCTGTGAGTCTCATTTACTTAAGTTTTACATTTGTATAAATACAATACTGAATCAAATATTTGCACTGATGTGGAGACATACGAACTTCAAAAGTAATAATAAAGTCATAGTACAGTAGTACTCCTCTCGACGATACTAGATTTGTACTTTAACATCAGGAAATTGGGCTCCACTTTCACGTCACACAGTGTGAATGAAGTCAAAGCTTCATATGCTCATTCTACCCAAGATAGATTGTTTAGTCATCGAACCATAACTTGGTAACTTAAGGCGTCCCGGATTCCACACGAATGGTTACGGAATGTAGGGACTTGCGTTTATCTGATTTGAGAGCCTTTGACCTGAAATAAGCAGGATCTAAAGGCACAGAGTAAGAAACCTACTCACGTATAGAAGGTCCATTGTCCAACAAGCTAGTTATTGACAAAACAAGTAACTCAAATCACAACTTTTTGTCGCATAAAAAGTGCTTCAGCGAACACTATAAAACCCCGTTTAATTTAAGGCGCCGTAGGTTCATGGTCTTCTCTCCCTGTCACTGAGCATAAGCGTGAGCGAGATGGAAGTGCGTGCTCGGAAGCGCGAAAATCATGTTTTTTAATTTAAATTTTTTCGTCGTTTAAATAAATAAAAACAGTAAACACTGATTTCTCTCAAACATGATATTGCCGAATTTTAGAAGCCATTTTAATATTCTTAGCTTTTGTGCATAACTTGTAAGGAATATTTTAAGCGTATTTTAGACCCTTTTAGACCTATATTCGTGATTTTTTTTCCATCAAGCGAAAATTGCTTAATAATGTTTTTAAACACTGATTTCCCTGCAGAAAAGCCTCAAGATTACTATTCGTATTTTTTTTAACCATATTATTACAAACAGACACATTATATTCCTTTAAAATACTCTGTTCGCTTAACTTCGCTGAACCTACGGCGCCTTAAGTTTATTAGAAATTATAATGACAGATGGCATTCAGCAATATTGGAAGACAGTAAAAGTGACCGTGGTATTTTGGTTTTCAAAACCTTTAAGCTTATTTATAAACCGAGTTAAAATCTTCGTAAAATCTGAGTTTTAATGATAGTTAAATATACCGTTATTTCCCCCTATAACTTAACTTATCGTCTTACTAAGTCATATATTGACATCTGTGATTCTACTCGGCTAAAAACGTTACGTTACGTTACGTTATTACTTTTTTTACCTACTCGCGCAATTTCTTCAGGAGTGCAGTTATTTCCGTTTTCATCCATTCTTATAGGAACTTTCACCTTTTTTTCTTCACAAACACGAATAAAATCGTAATAAGTACCATAAATAATATTTATCAACTTGCGGCTTTTCATTTTGGTGGCATAGCGGAAATATGACACAACTTGTGTACGGTTGCGTTTTTAATTTCCTTGCATTTGCCATTAATAGAATAAAGAGTTTACAAGTCGTATTAACGACGGCAGTTAGTCATATATACAGAGTGTGGCCTGAAACAGGGGCAAAAAATTAAACGGTAGGTAGGCTATTGGGCGTGAGCACTTATTTCCAGGTAATTTTAATTGAAAATTATAATGTTTTTTCTTCTTTTTCCTTTCTTTAAAGCAAGTTCACTTGTATTGCTTACCCTTCTGGGGAGACACTTGCGGTTTTTTTATTTAAAAAATACTAAAAAGATAAATAAAAAGGTTAAAAAATCACAAAAATATCATTTAAAAACTATTATGACTCGGTACACGATGTTACCTCAAAATCTGCATTGACTGCTGTGCTATGATCTCGTGGTGCCAAGATACATTACTTGGAGGTCATAACTTTGGGTCAACATTACTGAGTATAAAAAAAATTTGGACACAATGGATTACTTCAGATGCTCTAAGGAAGCGTCCTTTTAAATATTTGCCCCTGTTACAGGCCACACACTGTATTAGTAGCAATAGTAATGGTGGTTATTTCGTTTTATTTATTAAAATACTGGTGACAGGGCGGTAGAGACTACTTATAGTAAAATAAGAATGGCGGGTAGCCCTATTTTTTGAAGATAGGTCGTTTTCAGGAGAGGTACACAGGTTTTTTGAAGGCACACAGAGCAATACTGAAAATACCAAATTATTACATACATTTGGTGAAATAAAATGTAAGTTTACATATAATCTTATAGAAATGGACATAAAGGGCATGGATGGTCTTGTTAGCTGTGTTATTGATAGTACAAAGAATTTTGTTAAAGGTACACAGAGTTATGTACATAGAAGGTAGCATCTGTAACCACTCCATTGAAATTACAGAGGTCCTACCGCCATCCTGACGACGTCCACGACGTATTCGTGTATTGACAAAATCAGTAATAATTTTCGTTCAGACAATTTCTCCTTTGTATATAACTTTTGTAACTGAAATTTATTCATGTGCTTGTTGTTGTTACTTGGAAATAATAAGCTTCCACAAAGTTTTGACGAATCCTATCTTTAACAGCTCCTGTATAATGCCTTAGAATAGGGCCTAATAAATAAAATAAAAATAAAAAAGCCCATTTATTCCTTACCCAACTTAAGTACTATAAAAAGTTAATAATATTCCTCTAATTAATATGTTTGGACCCCTCTCGGGTCGTAGAGCTTTAGTTTAGGAGCTTAATACCTAGGCTTTATCAGTATAAGCTCCAGTGAGCTTTAGCTACGTTTTCCTGGGTTTCTATTTTGCATGCTACTAACATTTCTATAATGTATGTAGGTACGTAGTTATGTAGGTACCAATTATTTACGGAAGTATTCATAAACGTCCTACAAGCCTGTTTTAAATAAAATGGCGTTAAAATTCGTTTGTCCTTATCTGTCACTTTGATATTTTGTGTTCGTAAGAAAGGGACGAAGAACTTTGTTTAGCAGAGGCATTTTAAGTTTTATGACTCAGGGGGTAAGTATGTAATTTTACTGGATTCGCATCTATTAGCGAAACATGACTTGTCTTCATTTTATACTCCTGAGCTTGAGCTATTTACAGTAGTAATAAAAATACCTGGTACTTATTTAAATAAATTCATAAACAAAATGTAACATGGCCCGCCAAAAGGGAGTGGAATTTACAGTAACATTCAAGACATAAGTACTTGAACACAAACTACGAGTACCTATTTACTTACATAAAAAAGTAAATAAGCCAAAACAATCGTAGAACAAAGAAGACACTTCTACTTTATTAAACTTTGCCAAGCAAAACGCTTGTAAAAAAACTAATTTAGCTTATGCCTTGAACTCATTTTCTTTGTACGGTTCACTTCAAATATATGTAGAAATATACATTTATCGACTTAAGCGAGTAGGTATGCCAAAATGTAGGTTTTTAAGGGCCAAGTTTTTTTTTAATTCAGCCGGAAAAAAGATGTGTCCTAATCTTCAATATTACATGATGAATTTGATTGTTTGAAATTCTAGTAGGACACTAAATAGTAGGTAGGTATGAAAGATCATAATGATAATGATACTTACAAAGAGGCTGTTTCTAATGCGCGCCAATGTTACCGCAGTTCTCACAAAAAAGGTTAATTAAGTATCAAAAAATGTCGTATATTAGAAATAATAATTATATTTCAATATGAATTTGAATTTCTCTAGGAGGTTCATGACGGGCGAAGAGCACAGCTTAATGCTGAGGGTTATGCCGGCTGTACACGTTGGGCCAACGTTGGCGCGTCAGCAGGATGTAGCTATGCAAACCAATGAGAACGAAATAAAGCCCTCTTCCACTAACGCATAGCTGCATTCTGCTCACGCGCCAACGATGGCCCAATGTGGACAACCCGCTTTACATTCACCTTAATGCAATGAAGTAAGATGCAATAGTGTAAACATGTCTTGGTCGTCAAGTGTACCGAACAAAATCTTTCTTAAAAAACGGTCTAGATTGCAGAGGTCGAGAACATCTCAAATTCACCGTCGTTCCTAATGAAGGCATTTTGGGGAGATAAAGTAGCCAAGTCTTTGCGAGAAAACCCGAAAATCAACTGTAAACTTTCACAAGATCGTATAAAACCTGTAATTGTAATCTCAATCTTTCACTACAGAAAATAAAGTTCATTTTTGAAAACAACGCAACAGAGACGTGATTGGGTAAGTAAGTAATTTACGAGCGACGCGATGCTAACATGCTCGTCACACGAACAAAGAAGGGTTTTGAAGAATGTTATATATTGTGTTAAAGAGATCGTTATTTGTGTTCAGAGCTTCTTACCTTTTTCTTTTATAATCTCACCGTTTTATTAACAATTTGTGACATGGGAACTTTACGGCAAATTTTGAGACATCGTCACGCTTCATTATCCCACACACCCCGTGTTAAAGTGATGTGCGTGTGTGTATGTGTGTGTGTGTTCTTTAAAGGGCTCCCATAATTGGCGTATGGGATCGTACCTTCGATCTGAATCTCTTAGTTTTCTTAGGTTTTTTGTAGCTTATTATGTTAACAACAACGGCTTTAAGCAATATAGTATCCCATATTTACTTCAAAGTTCATTGTTATCGAGATATTTGGCATCAAAGTTGAACAATTTTAGGCCAAAAACCGGTTTATAGCCATAACTTTTGTGTTAATTGGTTTAAAATGAAAACCCTAGACCAGTTTTTAGGGACGTCACAGACAAACCCAAATATGTAGATTTTGTATGTGTTAGATCTTTCACGTCAATAGAGATACAAAATAAGTGTTACTTTACAATGTTTAAAAAGATCATACAAAATTAAGTATTCATTTGTTCCAAAATCCGGTAGACCAAAATGGAGATGAAAGATTGAAGAACCGATAGCCGTTTGATTTATACTTCTACCTGTAGTGCAAAAGTAAGAGATACGATTCAATACTTGTCAAAAATCGATGGAATCCTCGGGTAGCCCCTTAAGCTGGACATTCACGCCACGACCGCTCCAACAAGCCGTTTGGTGCGACACCGCACCCAACGTTGTCTGGAAGAGATCGCTTTTTAGCGAGAAGACCGCCCGATTTCTACGTTTCATTTATCTAAATACTTCTGTTTTTTTCTATTATGTAGGTACTGTTTTTGGTGACCATTATACAGGATAACTTTGTATTGTATTGTTTAAGGGTCCTTACGCCTACAGACGAGCGTATTTTGCAAAATGATTGCTTTTTCATTCACGATTATGACGTAACTATTAGTATTAATTCAAAAAGTTACAACGTACCTTTTTAACTATTCATTTCTTAAACTAGGGACTAACACAGTTCAAATTTAATAGATGAGTTTTCTTGGGAGTCTTTTTCAAATTTTGCAACGAGAAGTGTGGATTCGGTTCTCAATTTTGCAGTAAAGAAGAATCATTTGGTACCTACCTGCATTAATAATTACAGTTCACGTCACCAAATCTTTTACGAAGAGCCGACAGGATTGAAAAACAAAATTTCATTTAAAAAAAATGGATAAAATATACCTTTCGAGTTTTCTTAACTTTTTTAGTGAAAACTGGGCAACATTATTTTTTTTTATCGCAAATTGTACTTATATTTTGTCCTAAAAATAATATTATAGCACATGCCTGGCGCAACCTGTTTGATATCCAAACGGATGGGTAGCCATAGCCACGCGCCGACGCGCCATCCAAATTGAAAGATTGTAAATGCCAAAATTCACACCACAAACCACGCCAAGCCAATTGAGTCCACCAATTTGCCACCGAGACAAACAGTGCGACGCAGCTTCAGATGTCGACGAAAGGCCTGTATTCACTTTGGTTAGTGCGAGTGCAGGTGATTAGTGCCTGTCCGTGTGGACAAACACGTGTGTGTTTAGTGGCAGGCACGCTGCGAGTGAGGGGGAAGGGCGGGGTGCGGGACGTGGCTACTCGCAGTCCACTCGCAAAAAAATAGAACACGCTTCTAATCACGTTACTACGCAGCCAACTAATCACTTGCACTAATCAGTCGCTGTCCACGCTTATTTTCTACTAATCACTAATCACCTGTACTAATCAGTCGCACTAATCACTAATCACAGTGAATACAGGCCTTAGGGCGAGTTCCACCAATTTACGATTACAGACCGGTCAACGTTAAACATGGCGCCGGCATCATTCCATTGAAACTTGCCAAATAAGCTTGACATACATTCAGATTTTAACAAACACCGCTTACGATTACAGACGGTTTGCTATAACCCACCCTTAGTCCTTTTTTTCGTGGATCTATTTTCCAAACTACGTATAATTATTATGTAAGTTTTATCTGTCGTTAATTAAGTCAAGAAAATCGCTTTGTAATGCTCCTTTTGGTTACGAATCTATTTCATAACTTTTTTCATTGCTAGTGGTCCATTTAACGAAGGTATAATTTTAAAATTTTCAAGTCCAAACTAGCAACACTGAAGTGCTTGACCTATATACAAATAGTAATAATTATAATTAATAACAAGAATAAATCCACTTTATTTCCAAAACATGAATGGAGTAATGAAACAATGAAATAATAATAAGTCTTAGGCATTAATTAATCTAAGTTTATTATTTATTTATTTATTTGTTCATTACATCAAGTTGTTAACAAAGGTGTTTACACTGGAATCCAATACATGAACCCTGTTAGGGCACTGCAATATAATCTAATAGCTAACATGCATTCATTTAATTATAACCAAACATTCGTAATAAATAAATTTACCTTACTAAACTGGTTTTGACACAATTTGTGAATACCCTACAGAATTAATTATAATAAATAATAAAAATCTCAATTAAATGGGATTAATGCGGAATTACCTATATTATAAAATTATACATCATTATAAAATCTATAAATGTCAATAACAGTCAACAATAAAATGAAAGAATATAATTTACGTCACACCTGGCCATAATGCGAGTTTTACTGTACGCTGCGCGTACGGAAAATTTTGTACTCAACACGGGCGGTAATTCGTAAAGCCCCAGAGCGCATATTTATGGCCCTCACCTTCGGTTCGGGCCACAAACACCTGCGATCTGGGGCATTCACGAATTCACCGCCCTAGTTACGTAATGTACTATATAAATGGTTGGGATGGATGTCCTATTCATACCAATTTGGCAAAGCATCGTCATTAAATATTCTTTATACAGTAAGGAGGTATTTTTATTAACTGTAAACATTTAAATCATCATAATATATCGTCCTTTTCACCAGTTTTTCCTGTTTACAGACAATTTGGAGGAATAAGGCAATGGGAGAGCATGAGGTGGTAAAATCTTACTAAGTACATATACATGAAACAGGTATATGGACAAAAGTTATTGTTATCTCACAAAATAGCCCTCGGCTCGGCCCAAAATAACACAAAGGTGATTATCAGGCGAGAAAACAGTTCGCTTAGAGGAGCGGAAATGGAACATTCAGTCGAGTCTTCAACGTATAGTTCACCTGCGCGTCTATGATGCGACGGCCGCGACCAACTCGATTTTTCACGCACTTTATCTCTTGTTCTAAGTGTTCTAACAAGAAAGAAAGAGACGGATAGTGCGTGAAAGATCGAGACAGCTCGCGCGCCATCGTATGATAGCCGTGCCTATTATCTATTCTGTGGCCGTGCTGCGTATCGTTGTGTTAGCACCCACGGAAATAACCAAACCGTTGTACTGTTTATAAAAGTATATTTCAATCAATCCTTATCACTATTGCTGGTTGTACAATTTCATTACTACCAAACACGTCCGTCCGATCTCACTCCCCGACCGAGAATGTCCGCCCGCCAAGCCCTGCTTCCCGTTCCACTCCCCCTCCAGTTCATTATGGCGACCGTGACGTCACCAGAATTGTCAGTGCAGCTACTTTTAAATTACATTTTGTATCGAAAAATAACAAAACCTTACAGTTGTACGTACAAAATAAAATACAAGATTCCGATTAATTGAACATCTCCTCCTTTTTTGAAATCGGTGAAAAATAATCTAGAAACGCAGCTCTAGAAAAACGATCTTTTTTTCTAATTAACAGGTCAACAAGGCCAACGATAAACATTGTTAACAACAAACACAACTTTACTGCCCTATAATTGACATCAAAATTTGCATGGTAATGAACTTGGACTAACTACCTAGAATATCTGATTAATAAACAAGGTTAGACTTTCTTAATTTAAAGAATTTCAAAACTTTGTACTTATTAAAAAATACTAAAAAACAGTAACAAAATTTATTTGTACGGTTCTTTGTTTAGATTTCCTGTTTAATTTATTTTAATTTGTTACTTCAATGATTCTTGTTTAATTTATTTTGATACGGGTTAGTGATTTTGCTTATTTCTTGTATATGATATTCTTTATATTACTTTGTACATTTCAATGCTATAATTTTATTACATATAACAATGTTGTTTATTCTGTTAAGTGTGACAGTGTGATGACATACTATGATTCTTCTTTTGTTTATTACTATTATTTTGACATTTCTTGTCTTATTTAATGTCTTGAATACTCTATATTATGTTTGTCTTTATGCTGTTATGTTACGTGTACTATGCATGGATTGATTCCTTATTGACAATAAAGAAACTGAATTACTGAATTACGAACAGCTTTTCTAAAAATGTTCAGTTAGTTAAATAATACCTTTTTTAGGGTTCCATAGTCAACAAGGAACGGAACCCTTATAGTTTCGCCCTGTCCGTCCGTCTGTCTGTCTGTCTGTCTGTCTGTCTGTCTGTCTGTCTGTCCGTCTTCGGCTTAGCTCAGTAACCCTTACAACTAGAATTCTGCAATTCGGCGTGGGTATATAAACCAATCACGCCGACAAAACAGTAGAATAAAATCCTGAAAAAAAAAATGTTTTTAGGGACCTCCCCTTCATTTAAATTGGTGATGTACTTTTTTCCTCGTTATACCTATAGTGTGGGGTATCGTTGGATAGCTTGGTCAAAAATATTATGGTTTTGTTATGCGTTTGCGAGATAATGGGATTTAAAGCCCTAATTTTTGTTCGAGTCATGTGTGCCCCCCCCCCCCCCCCCCCCCTCTGCCGGCTAAATGGCTACTACAGGGGACGTGAAAAAAATCGTGGCAGTTAAATGGAAAAAATATCACAGTTAAGTACACATAACAAGTTAACGAGTAGTGGACATAACTAGTTAACTGGTAAGAAATGCACTTAATTTCGGGTTAATATGCACCCGAAATTAAGTGCATTTCTTACCTAGTGCAATACATTTTCATTGGAATTTGAATCTTTTACCGTGGCCGGTAGAATTGCTTTTTCACGGCACGTTATCTTCAATAGAAAAAACCTTGTCCTTCAGGTGGTCGCGTAACCGGCGAAACGACCCTATACATTGGTGTGTTATAAAAATAATCATATTTACGATTATCTACGAGGGTAAGCCATATAAAAAAACCCCAAAAGCCCCTTTTAAGTCCGAATTCTGTGACGGACGGGCAACTACGGAACCCTACCCTGAGCGTGGCCTGACACGCACTTGGCCGCTTTTTTATTTATTGAAAACAACAACATCAAGCTACCAGGGAAACATGAAAAGCAAGTATTGTGTTCCTAACAATGACGAGTAGCCGCGAGAGCGCTCCGGTAAAGGTCTGCGCACTTGACCCGCCGTCTGTCAGGTCGATTGCCGTAAACATCGCGCGCCGCCGCACAGCGCTAACTCGTTGTGCTTAATTAGAGTGCCGGCGGTGTTGTTTGGACGATTAAAGTGTTTTACTTTACTTGATTAGACGTCAGCGTTTGTTGGTTGATGTGATGGGTATTAATACTTAAAATTAAATAAATTGAACCTTGTGTTTGTTGAAGTTGGCGGATCTAACTGCATTTAATTTTATCTTCTTAATGCTCGTGCAATAAAATTTAATATAGCGTATGTACATCCGGAAATTCTCTATATTCTGATGAAAGAAGCATGAATAAAAATATAACTAGTGGTTCTGCAAACTGCAGAACTTGCGAACTTGGCCTTATTTTTTTATTTTTTAAATCTCGAATTGTAAAAAAATATATACAACGTGTTTTTTTCACCATCTCAGAGCCGAAGCCCACTTAAAGTATCCAAAACGTTCTAATCATTCGTGAAAAAATAAGAATTATTAGTTAAGCTTCTAGTAATAAATTAAGTTTGAAAAATCCTGAATGGCGCGCGGTGCGAAGTTCATCCGGTTAGTGTTCGTACCTATCTACATAAGATGACGGTTAGCGGACACTGCGGTCACTCGGCTGGATGATTGAAATTAATTTTGATACAAAAAAACAGTATTAATGCATTAAGAAAAACATTTTTTTAAGATATTTGTAATGTACTCATTAAATGGGCTTCGGCTCTAAGACGGTCAAAAAAAACGAGACAGGAACGAAAAACTGCGCTGCGCTCGCTCGTTCTATAAACAAATAAAACGATATTTGTATGCCTTTTTTACAAAATAACACAATTACGAGGAACAATCAAAACGAGCAAACGTGATAACTTGCGGCAACATGTACCAGGAATTCAGCTCCGCAACATTCACCATCAATCCAAACTTGACCTTCCGGTGGTTGTTACATGGTTTAAAATCCCGTTATACAGAAGCATACAGTCTAATACACACTACATATAGGTACTCAATCATTAAATTCCGTATAATGAATGGCACCGCGACAAAGCGGCGATTAGGATGGAAATGGCATTATTGGTGGGTCCTAGAATTGGATTCGGATAACCAACTTGGTGGTGGATCAGTATTGTGTAGGTACCTACATTGGGTCGAGGGTCAAGCTGCCTCGTGCTAAGCCAGTCCTGTCAAGCTAGTCTAAATTGACAGACATTCAGATGTATTCTATGAGTAATATTTGCAAGGATAATACATACTAGTAAAGATTTAAAGAATCTATTGAAAGAAAGGAAGATAAATTTATTCACAAACACACAGGACACACATATTAAAAAAAACACATGAAACATGAAACAAGTATGTCTGCAGCAGTGAACCGGACCCTGGTTCAGCATTATGCACATATTTCGTATTCAGATCTATGATATAATAATACATTTTTGAATGATCAAGCGAAGCGAATGAACTGCGAATGTGAATTCAAGGAAAACAATTCTGAAACGCAATCTGTTAAGGACCAAATTCTTGGTCAGCTTAAATCACTCAATTAAATTTTGTAAGCATGAATGTTTTCTGTTGTGACACGGAAATTAACCATACAATATATGGATATTTTTTGTGTCACAACGGAATTTTGTTCACTTTTTCAGTTTGTATGGCTAACTACCAACTAACCAGGCTAACTATTGGCCAAGAATTTGGTCCTCACCCAAGAACATTTTGTATTGTTTTGTTTGAAAACCACTAATTAATGATCGAAATTATTGTTTCTCTCTTGTCGTGGTATAAAGAGTATTTGTTATAATAATTATCATTATAAACGAAGAAACGTAGTTACATGTAAAGAGGTATAGTTTTTTTTCTTTGACTCGATATTCTAATCCAGTTACAATCCTGTCAGTATTTATTTGTGGCCACTTATTCCGACATATGCAACACTAGATAATATCGAACTTTTTTAAGCAGTCATTTCGTTACTGACGGCCTTGCCGGAAGTATTTGACAGAGTTGTTTATTGATGTTGATATGAAACATCCGCGACTCATACTTAACACTTAGATATTTTATTAATGAAATCGAACTAGCCTTCATTGTCAATGGAACTAGATTCATAACAAAAAATAGTTAATCTAAATTAATAAGTAATAAATGTATCGAATAAGTGTTTTAACTTACGCAAGCGCAATTACAAAATAAAATCTTATGCCATGATGCTTAAAGTTTTGTTTTAACACCTCAAATGCGAATAAATTACCTTTCGTAAAATACAGCTGTAAATCAATTAAAAACCAACTAGTCAAATCGAACTGGATATCGTGATATCCACTTAAAAAGAGACAAAAATGTCTAGTTTCAAATTCAAATAAAAGGCAAAGGCGTTTTTCCCTTGACAAGTAAGTCGGGCGTGAAATTTAAAGCTGACATCGGATTAGGCGCGTTTAAAAATTAATCTCCGCCGGCCCGTCTTGATTACGTGGTAACGGGACCCCGACAAAATACGCCGGTGACTTAGAGCGGTTAACAACGCCTTATGCTTGGGAATATTTGTATTTGTTCCCACGACGGTATGTTATTAGAGACAAAATTTTACTAAAGTTGATGCCCTTGATGATTAAATTAAACATTTCAAGTGACATTTCTTAAATTATACCTACTTATGATTGCTTCTACTCGTATGGCTTTAAATAATTAATTGAATTTAAAGAAATAAGAAATAATGTTAGTAATGTGTAACACGTTTGTAACTAATAATCGAATTATGTTAATTATTGTAATTGTATTATATTGTAGATGTTTTTTTTGCCTTGTAATGTGTTATTTTATTACCAATAAAGTATGTCTATGTCTATAATGACGCCTCGCCTTGCAGGTCGATCACGTAACGTATTGTTCACGCACACCTACATAAGTTTTATGTCCGACGTAAAGCATTTGTCCCTCTTGCACTCGCATATTTGCCAGAATGGGACGAATGCTTTATGTTCGACATAAAACTTAGTGTGCTAGGGGGGCAGGTAGATCTAAATGTCACTTTTTATATGGAAATATGATAGTTTAATTGTCCTAACGCGCGTTGGGAAAGTTACGTGACTAACCCTCAGATCTACATACTGTACCTACCATAATACCTACGTGACGTTGTGATATGTGGCTTCTGTGACAAAGTAGAGTCACAGTTAGGAACGGGGACATTAACTGCTGGAAATAACACGCTTGACTTGCGTGGTTGGGATTTTATACACTTCTTCAAAGAAAATACAATTTATTCCAAGTTAAATACAACGAACTTGCTAAGGGTTGCAATACAAATTGTTATTATGACAACTTATTCATCCTGCTAATCAAAGTAAAATACAGACCGTTATTTTTCTATGACCAGACCACATAAATCTAAAACCCCTAAAGTACTTTCACACACCAATCAATTTGTAACAACCACTTGTTGGTTGGAATGAGACAACAATGCACACATTTCATTGTAACTAAAACAAACAAAACAATTGGGTGTGACAAAATGAGTCGTTTGTAGTGTGTTTTATACTTGGAGATTAGAGCTAGGAGTCCTCCTACGACTCACTTTGTCTTCGTTTGAATGCCACTTTCCAATATAATATTCGTGCCTATCTCTATTTTTTAAATATGGTAAAGAGTGGACACACCGATGACGAAGTGACTCTCTCGGTCTCGTTTTTCGGGTTCCGTAGCCAAATTGGCAAAAACGGAACCCTTACAGTTTCACCATGTCCCTCTGTCTGTCAGGGGGCTTAGCTGTGTAAGCCTTACTACTAGAAAACTGTAATTCGGCATAGGTATATGAATCAATCACGCCGAAAAAACAATAGAGTTGTGAGCGACGTCCGCTCTCGGCGGCGTCGGCTGGGCGAGTGAGCGCGCGCGCTACCGGCCGCGGCAATGCTCGCCCCTCACAGTCACCTAAGAATGACCTAGTGCCGAGACACAAGTCGGCGACGGACGAGCTCCGCCCCTATGTGCTTGGACAGTGCGTCGACCACGCTCCGTGACACAAGTCGGCGACGGACGAGCTCCGCCCCTATGTGTACGGACAGCGCGTACTACCACTCGGCGTCCGAATGGTGTGTTTGGGCTTCGCCCGTGTCCTCAGACACTTTGGGTAATCGATGTTACCAAAATAAAAGAAGGAATAACGAGAAATAGACTTTTTATTTACTTTTCCCTAACTGCCCTATCACTGCCCTAAGTGACTTGATTACAAGTCCCTAACTTCCTATTACTTTGTAGTTTTCTTCTTCTTCTTGTTGTGACTTCCAGGAGGCTCCGATTGACACTGATTTGCTCCGGTTTTTTTTTTTTTTTTTTTTTTTTTTTTTTTTTTTTTTTTTTTTTTTTTTTTTTTTTTTTGAACCTGACTGTTGCTATAATAGGACGGACCCAATATAGCGGTCGAACTGCGTGGTTGGAGGGTGGCCTGGGGAAAATCCAGGGGTAGCCTCCGGCACGACCACGCGGGGAAGTTTGTACACTGGAATACTCTAAGAGTTTGCGCTCCAGTGAGATTGGTTGAACGGTATCAACCGAATCTGGGGTGTGAGTGGTATCGAACTACTGGGAGTTTTATCGCTGGTTCGCTAAAACCTAGCCTAGCTGAGAAGAGTCCAGCAAGAAACTCAGCTAGGCCCGACTTGCGTCGGACTGACTCTACCCGGTATGCGGCGGTACCGGGACGAAAATTTGCTCCGGGCCGTACCTGCTATTTATACCTGCTAGTGGGTGAGCAAGACGTGCTGAGTGAGACAATAAAGGTTACGCCCACTTTGACTTGACTAATTTACATTGCAAGATGTTATTGGGATGTTATACATATTAATGGGCGGAAGACTAAGCTGATTTACAAAGTTCTAATATGGCTTGAGATCTTATAAGTACAGTAGGGTTCGTAAATATTTTCTTATCTGAATAATCGTACATGGAAATCGGGCAAACCGTAATTCGGTCCCTTTCTTAACACTTATTCATCATTTGCGCTGAACCTACTGAGTTTACTTATTTGTAAGTTTAAACATTTAATAGAACTTTTAATAAGCTTTCTAACAGTATATAAATCATTCTGATACGATGAGCCGTTGTAAAGGTATAAACGTAAACATATTAATTGTAAAGTGAAAATGCGCCGTACTAAATTCTAATTCAGGCTCGGTGGCCGCGGCTCTCGTTACGGTCATGTTGGCGCGATACACCCCTCCCCTCCATGGCGGCCAGTCTGCGCTGCGCTCGCGCATAGGCAACATCTCCTCTCTCTTTCTAATACAATTTGTACTGGGATTTTACTTTAATGTTTACAATATCAAATGAATGCTATGAGAGGGTGTTTTATGTAAATAATTACTATGGGGATTCTAACTACTGGGTTCTTTATTTACTCTAAACAATCTAAGTCTTTATAAATAATCACATATTTCTCTTACGTATAATCTTCGTATGACGCGATGCGTAGCTCTGCCGTCGCGTGTTGATGTTGTCGTCCATAATTCTCCCCCTTGCAACGGTGTTATCACTTAGGCACTTTCACTGATTGACTTTTCTTTCACTGATTCTAACACTACTATTTTGACGCTACGTTAAAGTTCCCATTCTCCGGGTTTAATCTTCTTCGATGATTGTTCGACGACTTCTAATGAGTTTGCTTCAGATGGCTGCTTGACTGGTATGGTAATCTTCAGTTTTAGTTGATCCCGTTTTCTTTCTTTGGCCTTCCTGCAGGCTGCTTCAACTAGTTCCCTTGATGGTTGAGCTATGTATATTTTCCTCTCTGCTTTATTCCGCGCCTTCGGCGCCTCGTTTTCCTTATCCCGGTGGTAGCTGCGTCTGCGGCGCCACTCTGCCCACGCTATCCTCTTCTCGCTGGGCTTCAATGTTGGGAGATCGGCCGCGGCATTGGCGTCTCCCGGCTGCTCTACGGATGTGTGGAAACAGTCCACTGTTGATGCTGATGTCGCGACGGAGTTGATGCCCTCCATGGGCTTCCGCGAAGTCGGGCTCGCGCACGCTGCCGCTGCGTGTGCCCCGTAGTGCGGTACCGTTGCCTCGAACGGTGTGCGTGTGTGTACACGTAGATTGATCGGACCCCCCAAATCCGATGATAGACGACCGGCGGTCTGTCTATTAATAACCGAACCCTTACCCGGGTTTTTGTACTCCTTGGTACGTAAAGCTTCCCTGAGCTTGCTTAATTTGTTGCGCCAGTCCTCCTTCTGGACGGCTATCTTCTTTTCGGCGTCTTCCAATTGACGCGCTATTTCCTCCAACTCCTTCTTCATTTTCTCCGCCGCGACTGGGTCCAGGTCCCTCGTGAGTGCCCGCTCAGATGGCGAGGCTCGGTCGTGAGCCTCGTGGAATGTGAGGGACCTGACGCCTGATGTGATGTTGCTCGTACTATCTTCACTCGAAGTTATGCCGGTGCCCGATGTGCTGCTCCTGCGGTGCCCGCGGCCCGCGTAGCCGAGTCGATTGCCGTGCGCACCCGTCGCGCCGGCCCGAGCTCGACCTCGATTCATCGTCCTGGACGAGGGGAACGGCCCGCTATCGCCCCAGGCGTGATCGGTGACTCGTAGATTGATCCGGTCGAAGGACCCGATTGACTAAACTCCCACTTGCTCGATGCGGCAGCCGGCGTTGATGAAACTGGATTACTGGAACTGGATACTGGAACTGATGCTTGCTTGCTGATTTCCTTGCTGGTACTAGTTGCTGCTTGGAGATGTTACTTCCAGGAGTGACGAGCGGACACTAGTTGTTGCTTGTAGAGATGTTACTTCCAGGAGTGACGAGCGGACACTAATTTGCTCCTTTTTTTTTTTTTTTTTTTTTTTTTTTTTTTTTTTTTTTTTTTGAACCTGACTGTTGCTATAATAGGACGGACCCAATATAGCGGTCGAACTGCGTGGTTGGAGGGTGGCCTGGGGAAAATCCAGGGGAAGCCTCCGGCACGACCACGCGGGGAAGTTTGTACACTGGAATACTCTAAGAGTTTGCGCTCCAGTGAGATTGGTTGAACGGTATCAACCGAATCTGGGGTGTGAGTGGTATCGAACTACTGGGAGTTTTATCGCTGGTTCGCTAAAACCTAGCCTAGCTGAGAAGAGTCCAGCAAGAAACTCAGCTAGGCCCGACTTGCGTCGGACTGACTCTACCCGGTATGCGGCGGTACCGGGACGAAAGCGGACTGTATGTGTCTGTGTTGTCTCGCGGTGGACGTCCCCGCCGGCGGGAACGCTGAAGTGTACGCGATGTGTTGGACGCCGAAAGCGCAGCGTTCCATCTTTCGATGGACGCTGTGATTTCGTCGTCCGGGTCCGTGAGTGTGTGCCTAGGACGCCGGACCGTGCGGCCCCTAATCAGTGAGCGCCGAGTAACGACAGAGGGGGGAGGGATGGGGACGTAGTCAGCAGCCTTCCTAACTAACGGATTCCTATGGTGGGGAGCGTTATCAAAATAACGTCTGGCAGCCTGCTTAAAGAAACCATACATGGTGCTAATCTCCATGTCGTGGTACAGGCTGAGGTTCGATTGGTACCACGGGGCACCAGTCGCCCTTCGGAGAAAACGATTCTGAATGACCTGAAGCGGCTTGAGCGATGACATAGGCACGTGAGCGAATGCTACACTTGCATATGTCATGATTGGACGAACACAAGTCTTGTAGAGTGTCAGCTTATTCCTAAGTGACATTTTACTAAACTTGTTGATCATCGGCCCTAGCCTTCCTAGCACGAACAACGCGCGGTTGCGTACCCTACGGATGTGGCTACGGAAAGTCAGTCTCCTGTCGAGGGTCACTCCAAGATATTTGGCCTCGTTGACCCAGGGGATGGGTCGGTCAAACATCTGGATCGGAGCCACCCGCCTTTCTGTACTAATGCAGTCCGACGGATGAAAGACTATTGCAGTGCTTTTCTCCGGGTTGACTTCGATACGCCAAAGATTAAACCAACGACCTAGGTCGGAGATTGCCTCTTGGAGGTATCGCCGGATAGTAGCGCACTTACAATGAGTCGTAAAGAGCGCGGTGTCATCCGCAAACAACCCCAGTTGCACCTTAGGGTGCCTGGGAATGTCGTTTGTGAATAACGAGTAGAGAGTGGGAGAGAGCACGGAGCCTTGCGGGACTCCGGCCCGGATGGGGTGTGGGTCCGAATACGTTCCCTCCAGTCGGTATCGAAAGCTTCGGTCACTCAGAAAATCTCGTATTGTGAGTACGAGTCTGTCCGGCATTCCGAGCTGGTATAACTTGTATACAAGCCCGTTATGCCAGACCTTGTCGAAGGCTTTCGCTACGTCGAGAAAGATCGCACCGGTCTTGAGCCCCTGGAATCGAGAGAAACCATCCAACACGTGCTCCGTGACGCGGTGCACCTGTTGGACGCATGAGTGTCCGGATCTAAAACCGAACTGCTCATCGATGAGGAGGTTATTCTCAGCCGTAAATCTGAGAATTCTCGTGAGAAGGATCCGCTCATATAGCTTTCCAAGGGAGCTAAGTAAGCTGATCGGCCTGTAAGAGGCAGGCGAGGTCCGGGGTTTGCCGGGCTTCGCTATCCCTATGACCGTTGCACATTTCCACGCGGCTGGAAAGTGAGCATTGGTCAGTGCGGCATTGAAGATGCCGACCAAAAGGAGGAGGAGGGTTTCGGGGAGAAGTTTCAGGATGCGATTGGATAGACCATCCGCACCCGGAGCCTTCCTAATACGGAGACGCCTGACAAGGTCACTGACTTCCTTAACCGACACCGGTAAAATGGGTGAAGTTACGGGGAGACGCGATCTCCTGTCCACCTCGGAATCGACCCTACTAATGTGGGCTTCGTCGGTGTTGAGGAGGTTGGGCGAACATTGGGACTCTAAACTACTCGCAAGGCATTCGGCTTTCTCACTGTCCTCGAACGCGGGGGTTGAGTGATCCGGTCGATCCAAGGGAGGGATGGTCCAACAGGCATCGGATTTGAGAGATCTCGCTAGTTTCCAGTAAGCCAGGTGACTAGGCGTTATCTCCCCCATCAGATCCCTGAACGAGTTCTCCCGAAATTCGGCAATTCTCTGTTTGGACTCGTTAGACAAGTCCCTCAGGATTTGCCGATTTTCGGCAGAAGGGTGATTTGAATAGGTACGTATGGCGCGATTTTTCCTTGTCACCAACTCTCTCAGTTCCGTAGGTAGAGGTCGGTTTTGGATGTCCTCCGCCGACACCTCCCTTGAGGCTTCGCTTCGAACAGCGTTGAGGTAGTTGGTGAAAGTATCGATCGCTTGGTCTGTCTGTTCGGTTGTAGTTATTACTAATTTGCTCCGGGCCGTACCTGCTATTTATACCTGCTAGTGGGTGAGCAAGACGTGCTGATTGAGAAAATAAAGGTTACGCCCACTTTGACTTGACTAATTTGCATTGCAAGATGTTATTGGGATGTTATACATATTAATGGGCGGAAGACTAAGCTGATTTACAAAGTTCTAATATGGCTTGAGATCTTATAAGTACAGTAGGGTTCGTAAATATTTTCTTATCTGAATAATCGTACATGGAAATCGGGCAAACCGTAATTCGGTCCCTTTCTTAACACTTATTCATCATTTGCGCTGAACCTACTGAGTTTACTTATTTGTAAGTTTAAACATTTAATAGAACTTTTAATAAGCTTTCTAACAGTATATAAATCATTCTGATACGATGAGCCGTTGTAAAGGTATAAACGTAAACATATTAATTGTAAAGTGAAAATGCGCCGTACTAAATTCTAATTCAGGCTCGGTGGCCGCGGCTCTCGTTACGGTCATGTTGGCGCGATACACCCCTCCCCTCCATGGCGGCCAGTCTGCGCTGCGCTCGCGCATAGGCAACATCTCCTCTCTCTTTCTAATACAATTTGTACTGGGATTTTACTTTAATGTTTACAATATCAAATGAATGCTATGAGAGGGTGTTTTATGTAAATAATTACTATGGGGATTCTAACTACTGGGTTCTTTATTTACTCTAAACAATCTAAGTCTTTATAAATAATCACATATTTCTCTTACGTATAATCTTCGTATGACGCGATGCGTAGCTCTGCCGTCGCGTGTTGATGTTGTCGTCCATAAGAGTCAAAACTTTAAAAAAATATATTTTTATGGTACCTCCCCTGCACCTAAGGTGGGGATTAAGTACTTTTTTCTCGTTAAACCCATAGCGTAGGGTACCGTTCGATAGCATGTTTAAAAACGTATGGGTTTTATAAAAGCATTTTTCACCTTAGTGATGCGTTTGCGAGATTATTGTGCTTTAAAGCTGCTGCCCCCTCGGTTTTATTCAGCTTATCTAGGATTAACAGTTTTCCTTATCATTTATGGAATGCTCCATGTTTTTAGATAAATGTTCAAAGAAATTATATTAAGGCGTTTATCAGCCGCCCGCCCGCCCTGCCGCCCCGCCCTGTGAGCGAAGTTGTCTCAATTTGTCATGGCCCCATTAACTTTTCATAATAAATAGATTCTACAGGTGGTTGTCGCTGTCTGGCTTCCTTTATTATGTCAATTAGTCAATTACCGTTGTTTCGAGTGTTATCTGTTGAAATTCAGATTTGTGATGATTATTTTAACGTCGGTTTGAATTAGGGATCGGAAACCGGTATTTTTGTATGGGAACGAAAACGTTATTTATTCGTTCTTTGTATTTTTTTTCATTTCTAATTGGGCATAAAATTTCTAATAATACGCAGTCGATACTTCAAAACACAACTGAGTCCTACATATGAACTATAAAATAGTTAGAGATATGTGGTTATTTCGAGGTTTTTGCAAAAAACCGGTTTCGATCCCTGGTTGGAATAACAGACGCTCTTTTAAAGTAAGTATAAAGGTCCAGAATGCGGATGGGAGGAATTTAAGAATGCCATTTATATTAGTTTGTTTTGGATATCAATCTGTAATAAAGTTATCATCCTTATTATCGTGCTAGCGTAAACCTGGGCCCTATTTCACCACCTTGACAATTGTCACCAGACAATGAAAATTCCACGTAAATTGCTGGATCAATAAGCTGTCCAGTAACAAACTTAACCCGTCGACGCAGCCATGTAAAGGGAATTGTCATTGTCTGGTGACAATTGTCAATTTCGCATTTCTCAATTGATTGTCGTGAAATTTTGTGAGCCGGATAGATAATTATATGGGTTTTATTGTTTTTTTTTTTTAATAACACGGGTAGTTCCGGTGATTACTCCTTTTACACAACCTCCAAAACTACAATCGCAAAGAAGTTTCCTTTGTATAATACAATACTCATACTCATACTCATTTATTCTTAATATTATATAAATATTACATGTCACATATTATCAGAATATATTAATGAATATTATTAGAATAGGTATAGTATCGATTATAAAAAGAGACTATGCGGAATTCACCTAGAATGTTACTAACACGAGAAATCCATTAGCTGGGTTTTATTCTTCATTTTCTATTCGTTCCCATTTTAGAGCGTAGAGAGTTAACTAGCCTAAAGGTAGGTACCTATAGTTTAATTAAAGAGTACAAATCCTGTTGGTTTCTATATAATTCTTTACTGTTATATTATCGTCAGAATATTTAAGGAATGTTTCAATTTGTAACACGAAATATTACATTAACTTTCAGCTGGTTAAAATTAAATTACAACTATTGGCGAAATATTATTCGGGAGCCTGTTGCTACTTCAAATATGGAGCTTTTCGAAACAACGTAATGTTTTGTAAGTTTATGTGGAAAATAAGGGTTACCTTTGTTTTACCAAAATTTTTTTGACACATCACTTCCCAAAACATTTTTCGTAGAATTTCATTTGCCAAATAATCGTTTGCCAAATTAACACTCGACAAATAATTCTTACGCAAACCTTATGTTTGGCATATTCATGTTTAGGCAATATCTCGTTTACCAACTGGTACTTTGACCAAATTTCATTCAGTCAAATATGTTAGTTGGCATAATATGTTTTAACCAAAACAAAATAAGGCAAATGATTCGTATCGTCAATATTTAATTGACCATTTCTATTCCGTCGGTTAATCAGCAGAGGAACTCTTCAATGACAAATCATTTGCATCTTTATTTCAATGGTGTATAAGATACACAATAAAATAACATTTTTTTTTGTAATGTGGGTAGGAAAAATTAATTTGTGTAGAGGTCGCAATTCTAACCTAACCGCCAGCGTGTCGACGTCACCCCGCTTCGCGGGGTGCCTATTTCCGCTCTAAGGGACACAAGCTAACCCTAACCTAACCTACCAAATACTACGATTGTTTGTTTTTTTACTGCTAGGAGGCTTTTCTCCCCGAGCCCCCCTTTTTTGGCTGCCCTAACCTAATTTAACGCCTTTGCCTACCGACCTACTTAACCGTGAATTATTTTATTTAAGGGACCGTGCCGTTTTTTTTTAGTATTTTGGTAAAATGTCATAACCCAAACAATTGTGACTTTTGTCTATTTATAGTTTGCCATAACATTAACTTGACGAAATGTTTATTGTCTAATGTTTTTCTGCCTTATTAAAGCATTTGCTAAAAGACCACATGCCATAATGTAATTTTTCGTAATAATATTTTGCTGAATGAAAATTTGACGTAATGAAAATATTCGTATTAAAATTGTGCCAAAGTTTGCATTGGCAAACAATATAGTTGCTAAAATTTGTTTGGGAAATGAAATTTGACCAAAATAAGTTTGGTAAAACAACAGGATCCTGGAAAATAAAGCACAATATGAATTTACCATTCATACGGGACCAAATTAATCAATTTCTGAAACACAAAAATAAATAACTATCAATACACAAAGGTTGCGGGACTATTATTGCTGGATGCGGGTGGTGTAGTCACTTTGGCACTTTTTGGGGGAGGCCTATGTCCAGCAGTGGACGTCTTTCGGCTGATATAAAATAGCAACGCGGTGGCGGACGGTCATCCATCGTCGTCATTGAGTATTCTCGAGTGGACGAAAAGGGGCGCCAGTAAAACCTTTGGTAACAACCCGCAGGTGACCGGTTATGAAAAACGCCGTTTGATTCACAATTAAGATTAGATTAGATTAATTTCAGGACATAAATTACGGTACAAAGTTGCCTTAATCATATTTATTAAAATTTACTTCACGATTGTCTCAAAATAAATTAACAATTAGCGGTTAAGGCTGGGTTGCACCAAACCGTCTGTAATCGTAAGCGGTGTTTGTTAAAATCTGAATGTATGGGAAGTTTTTCAAGTTTCTAAGGGATGACAGTTGCCGGCGCCATACACCGACCATTTTTAACCGACTTCAAAAAAAGGAGGAGGTTCTCAATTGGGTTGTATTTTTTTTTCAATGTTTGTTACCTCAGAACTCCGTCATTGATGAGCCGATTCGATTTTTTTTTGTTTGTATGTAAATGCTTCCAGGTAGGTCCCATTTTTTTCAAAATTCAGTTAGATGATGGGATCCATGAGGAACTGGGGGAACTCCTCAATTTTATTAGGTACGCGTGTAGTAATCTTGGTATTTTCTATTATAACTCGTGTATTTACATCCGGAAATCATAAATTTGATGGCGAGGAATTGAAGATGAAGACCACGGATGTCTTATCAAATTCCTCAATTATGTACTTCAAAGTGCACGTCACAGGTTCTGATAAGATTCCGTTGAAATTGGAACTAATGACGTGCGTGATTGGGGATGATCTTGGGGAATCGAGTGGCTTAGCGGAGTACTAAATTGAAGTCGGTTAAAACTTTGTTTTTAAAGTAAATTATAAATGTTGGATTTAAAAAGCAGTAATGTAGCACAATTTAAATTAGTTGATCTCACTAATCTCATCTTACTTATTTTGTACCTAAATGTAAAAGTTTGGATGTTTGGATGTTTAGATGTTTGGATGTTTAGATGTTTGGATGTTTAGATGTTTGGATGTTTGTTACTCAATCACGCTTAAACGGCTCAGCTGATTTGGATGAAATTTTGCAAGAAGATAGTTTATAACGTGGATTAAAATATAAAATAGTTTTAATCTCCGGTCCACGCAGACGAAATTGCGGGCGAAAACTAGTACTTAATATTTTCCGAATAACTATTTTAAAAACTATCGTTTATTAGAATAAGTTTATTTCTCCGAATATGGCACGGCACATATTCTGCCTAAATCGGCGTTGAAATATTATTGAATTTAAGTAAATCATACACATTCAAATTATCGAGACATAATAATCCATTACAAAATACTCGTACAATACGGCAAACTTATGATAAAAATAAAAAAAACTTTATTCAACATCACACAATTCAAGTTACATGAGAACCTTACTAAATTATTGATATATTTCTTATAAAAGTACATACTGACTATAAACTAACAAAATAATAACAAAACTACATAATATTTACAAATAAAAAACCGGGTCTAAATCTGTGCCGTGCGGCAAGGTGCCCATAAGGCTGGTGGCATTGCCACGCTGATAAAAATAGACAATTAATAATCCAAGAAATCGTTTCCCTGTCGAATACAAATGTCAAGCAGCCAGTTAAATATTTTCCTATCAAACGTTTAGAAGTGTAGTCTCAGATTAAGTCTATATTCCACTTTGGTCTAATCCGGTTTTACGAAAAACCATAACATTGTGGTGGAGTGTTCAATTTCCATAATACTATTATGGCGTCTGACGCCGGGTGAGGTACAGTCGCCCTAATAAGGGCGTGGCTTATCAGCTGGACACCCGATAACAGAGGTGCGGCGCGCGTTGTACAGTCGGATCAAATTCATTCCAATTTTATGTTTTCGGTTTCAAATAGTTGTCTTATGGTACTGAGATCTCAGGAGGGATTGCAGTTTTTTGAACGATCTTTAGAACTATTGAACTGCCTCTCATACAAAATAGTATTTTTCTCAAACATGCTCTGAAATGTATGCGTTAATATCACAAAATGAAGACAAGAAGTTTCTTGTTTATGGCTCTCTACATTACTTCTCGGCCTTAGGCCAAGAAGTAATGTATGAAAACCCTAACTAAAAACATGGTCCGCTACTATAACTTTTTAAATTTGCTTACTAATATTAAACTGACAAAGGAAAAATTACACACTGCCAACCACCACTAGACTCTGTAAGCAAACTTGCGAAATAAAAAAAAACAAAATCTATGGTACTATATTTTTGTGCGGTTAAACATGGTGCTTGAACGGCTTGTTGAAATGGCATGTTTAAAAAATAAAAAGGCGGCAAATTACACAATTGTTTTCTGAACTTTCGTTCTGATTGTAATTTCAACAAACTAGTGTATTTAATAGATTACCTTGTAGGTATTTATTTTAATGTTAATATTTCCTCACATCGTTTGAGAAAAGCACTATACAATCCTCGGCCGGAACAGGGATTGCTGGACTCGTTGTATCCGGCCTCGTCTACGACTCAGACGTCTACTCCAAAGCTCGTCCAGCAATCCCTTACTTCACGGCCTCTGCAGTAATGTACTATTATGCAATCGTTAAATAATGTATATGCTTTTTCAGTCGAGTACCACGTTTAGGCCACGAAGCTTGCTTCCATTGAAAACCAGATGTCTAGAAAGTTTTGACGTATTGTTGAAAACCCACCGGTTTCAAAGCATAAGCAAAAAAAAGATAATTATATAACTATTTTATACAATACTTTTTCTACGAGTCAACTGAACTAATTAAACAAACTTGGTATCTATTGAAAACGAAGAGCAACCAACGGCTTTTTCTTTTTTGTGCGCTGGTGTCTATTTACCTTTTGACTTTATCATGACGGCGTCCTATTGGTCTAATACATTATAGATCAGTAAAGGCGCCACGTGATTGGTCAATTTCATTTTAGTTGTCTTAACAGTTAAGAAATTTTGAGCTGGGAGCTCCATACTAAAAAGTATGTGATTTAAGTTTGGTGTACGAAGTCTTAATTCAAACATTAAGGTCGACGAGTATAAAAAAATATATTTTGATCTACCCAACGATCTATAATACGTATGGCATTGGACAGGGAAGCATAGCGGTTTTTTTATACAACGACGGTGGCTAACAAGCGTACGGCCCGCCTGATGTTAAGCGGACACCGCAGCCTATAGACGCATGTAACTCCAAAGGAGTAACATGGGCGTTGCCGACCCTTGATATGTTTGAGGATTCTTTAGTGTCGGAGGTCAAGATACACTTTGGGTCGTAGCGCCACAGCGCTAAGCGGTAACGTACGTTCGAAACATTCTGCAATCGATCAACAAAGTAAACTTAACAGTTTGGCGAGAATGCAAATGTATGGTATGTAAGTTTTCATTAAAAAAAAAAACTAGTGACACCTCTATGACTAATACTTATGATACTCCTCAAGTTAGTGACTTATGGATAACTAGCTTCTGCCCGCGACTCTGTCTGCGTGGAACTCGTTTATATCGCAGCTTATTAAAAACTTTTACCCCCCTCCCCATTTCACCCCCTTAGTGGATGATTTTGGGGATAAAAACTATCCTATGTCACTCTCCATCCCTTCAACTATCTCCACTTACAATATCACGTCAATTCGTCGCTCCGTAATGCCGTGAAAGATGGACAAACAAACAAACAAACACATACACTTTCCCATTTATAATATTAGTCTATGCATATGGATGTAAGGATCGGGTCAAATTAATCGAAGCTGGTTACCAAATCATGGTAATGTAATATTTATAGTAAAATTTGATAACACACTTGCTGTTATTTGAGACGTGCTATGTAGGTACCAATGTACCATATGGCATAGTAGGTGCCGATACACTCGTACCCAAAAAAGAGTTATGAAGACCCGAATCTCATCTCTTGACATAATTCAACTAAAACAATTGGCTGAAATTCATCATCAAGCGCATTGAACAAAAACCGGCCAAGTGCGAGTTGGACTCGCGCACGAACGGTTCCTACAATTATCTACAAAAACTGCAAAAAAAGCTGGTTTTTAGTATTTGTTGTTATAGCGGCAACATAAATACATCATGTGTGAAAATTTCAACTGTGTAACTATCACTTTCGGGGATACAGACGGATAGACAAAGACATATAGCGGATTCTTAGTAATAGGGTCCCGTTTTTACAATTTGGGTATGGAACCCTAAAAATTTATTCACATTTATTATTATAAATTGGAGGAACACACCAGCAGGCGTAGCGACATATCTTTACGCACTATCCGTCTCTCTCTTACTAGAACACTTAGAAAAAGAGGCGAGGATAGTGCGAGAAAAATCGAGAGTATTTATTAATGTCGCGGCCTTATCACGCGATAACTGACAAGATAGGAGCGTCGCCTCGTTATATCGAACGGTGTCAGCCAGACGGACGCTCTATCCTGTCACTTATCGTGTGATAAGGGCGACCAGGATACGGGGTCTGGTTGCCATTTTATCACTTATCGCTGTGCATAAAACATCCGTCACGTTCCGAGTATGTGAGTGCGAGAGTGACGGATGTCTTATCAACAACGCTAAGTGATAAAATCATTCTGCGCCCGCAGTAATTCCACCAATAAAGATTCAAATATCCTCATACATAATATTTGTATCCAACTGTACTTACACGAATTAGGCCTCACGGGAATTGAGTTCCGATTGTACGCGCGGCTCGTTTAGGCAAATTGTTGACAATAAAAACAAATGCAAGGACTGGGGGTAAATTGTTTTGCCAGGCGATGTGTTCGCGTGCCTCTTTTGTTTTCGTAGCAATTGTTTTATAAGTAATTCGACGTTTAATTGGCAAATGGTATACCGGATCGGGTTCCCAATTGTATCAGTTGGCTTGGCTCGGACTAGAACTACCCACGATGCAACGCGAGACGAGTAAATCTGCCCTCTTAAGTAGGTATCTCTAATTTGCACAGTGTGAGTGAGATAGAAGTCGCTGAGTCGCACGCGTCGTGACATGGCAGCAAGCAGCAAATTGTAGTAGACGTGGGCACTCGTAGCGGATATTGTCATATTCGAGCGCTTATTGTGCTTATTTATTGTCAAAACCGTTCATAAAGCTAGAATGTGACAAAATACAAAATACAAATTATTTATTCTGCAAATAGGCCACAAGGGCACTTTTACATGTCAAACGGTAATTTACAATAAAAATAATAATCTTACAATAAAAGAATAATAATCTTACACAATATTAATTAAAAAATCAGACAATAAAATAATTAAATATGCGCTACACGCGTCATTGTCTCTGATTATTCGAGGAATACATGAATAAGATGTAATAAGTATCTGTATACAGGATGAATTTTAATGAGTGTCCAAATTAAATTACAAGATTCTTCAGCAAAAATTATGAAATACATGTTTTTTTGTTTCATATCATTCAGTACTAAAATTTTTAGTAATTGCTGCTTAAAGTTATCCCAAAAAAACCTTACCGCGCGGGCACCTCAGCGGGTAGTAAGGGTTAACACGACACGCCTCCCCCTCCCTCCACCCCCGCCCCGCTCCGCGTGGCACTGAATCCAGAGTAACCACGCTGTACGAATAATTCTTTTGGGATAAGTACACAATTTATAATAAAAAAAATACCTATCAGTTTTTTTTCCAAAATGGAGTGTATTAGTGATACCAAATGCCTACAAAAATATACCGCTGTTATTGAAATTTTTGCAAACCTTTAAAGACCCTTTTCTTCAAGATACATGACATGCAATAGCTCGTTTTACAATAAACACCTGTTTGAAATAATATGTCATATATAACTCTATATGTATATATTATTTCAAAGCACACATATAACCCTTAAGAGTCACTAGCACGCCCGACTCAAGACGACAATCCATACAAACGTAGTTTGGTTCTCATTATGAAACGGCATGACCCAGGAATAACATGTTTTTTATGCCCAATGGGATCCGATGGGATATCTAAACTTATTTCAGACCCTAGATATCGTGAATCCCATTGTGCACAAAATGACATATTGTAGCACGTGGCCGTACTACTATGGTCCGTATGGAGAGCGTCTGGCTACACTTAAAGGCCCCCCACACTACCGCCGTCTTGTGACGTTCACAAGACGCCGGTAGTGTGGGGGGGCCCTAAACCTGCTAATTCACGTCGTGAGGTAATTCAAATAACTTAACTAGTTCATTAAATTCATATCACGATAAACGTTTTATCAAGTTATTACTTATCATCTCGAGCCTGGTCGTTTGAGTTTAATGCAATTATAAGTAAGCGCAAATTGAACGCGTTGACCCACTCGCTTAATTGCTTGCCCTAATACAAGAGGCCATTCGCAAATGCACCTACTACTGCGGTGTAGGCACACCAGTGTAATACTGACCTCAGACTACGAATAATAGTTACGAAACAAATGGCAAGCCTATAATAGAAGCAAGCACGCAGCCACTGCACTACCTCTTAAGAATGACTTGTGAATAGGGAGACAGTGTGTGTGTTGGCGGTATTATGTGTGATTATCGAAATAGGATAAATACGTCCTTTTCTCATAGTAATACGCTGTTGAAATCTTGCAGTTAAAGATGTAGTCATGGTAGCCACCTCATGCTATTACACTATTGACAGAATGAGGCTGACTTGACGAAGGTTCGGCCAGTCTTCTGTAGGTACTAATTAAACCTTCGAGTGAAACCTCGAATCCCTCGATTGACAAAGTCACGCACTCAGACAGCGTTAGTTTTGGCTTTTATTTAAAAATCGCTATGTTTAGAAAAGCTTACTCTTGTATATTTAGGTTACATAATATTCCTTTATTTCGGGGGTTCCCAAAGTGGTCCAGGTGGATCCCTGGACCACAGGAGACTCGACGGGGGTCTACGTTGGCGTGACAAAAAATGGGGGTGCACAATTCGTAAGTGGGGGTCCACGAAGATGTATCTGGTTTCGATAGTAAAAAACGAAATCAGATATTATTTTTTGTGTTATTTTATAGCCTGGATGACATGACAGCTTTATTACGCTGCTCCCTGATAAAAAATCGGTAAATTAAACTGACATTTTATTAAAATTACACCATTTGCCTCCAAAACTTGTCGACTGCAAGTCTGCAACAGATCGCGAGCGTCTCCAGACTTAGGTAAAATCTTCACATTTTTTTGCCAAGTTTTGGGAATATGGTAGAAATGACCACATTTCTTACACCAGTAAGGGGTCTACCAGAACCAGTTAACTTTTGAAAGTGGTCTATGAGGAAATAAAGTCTGGGAACCCCTGCTTTATTTTAACAATTTTGTCTTTCTCTTATATTTATGTGTCTACTTTGTTGTGTTATCTAACGGGTCTTCATTGGATGAACCCTATGGAAGACCAGCGCTGGCTGTTAAGCCTGCAATATGCTGAGTTGGGTCCGTCGACACGACCCAATACATATATTAATACCCCTGACTGTACCTACATCAAATCTTTGAAATCCAAACAAAATAGGAAAGCAAAATCAGGCAATTAAGTGGTAAAATAATATCCTCCTAAATTGAACAAGTCTTAAATTTCAGGTTAGTACCGTTCCATTTCTGTTACCGCATTGAATACCACGTCACGTGCTTTAAGCCCAAACCTTGTTTGCCAACTCTGTCCGAGACAACCAATCACAAGGTCTATTGGACTAACTGTGAATTCAAATCCGTTTCAGTGATATAGGATCAATCATATCTGCAAGCATACCGGAATTTATTTAGGTCACTTTTAGAGAAGCTGTTGATCAAGACGAATTGCTGGGAATCGAATTAACTGGACACAGAGATTCAAAATACAAGGTGTTACATTAGCTTTCGTATCACTATGTAAAAGTATACGTCGAAACATATTTATTCATATGAATTTATTTGTTTCATACATTTAATGTAGTGTTGCGTTCACATTTGTCTGACGCCCACGACATCAGACTCAAATGTGAATGCGGCTTTACCCATGAAGTGTAAAGTGATTAATACAATAAAATTTATAGCCAATATATCAAATACATTAGTACAGTATTTACAATAATTTTGGACGCCATAATAAAGTTACTTGACCACTGTCAAGGAGACGTGAAATTTACTGTAAGCGATAAAATAACAATATATCGCCCTCAGTATGAAATATCTCCCATCGGCTTCTGCATTGAAATTATAGTATTGCTTTTACACAGTACAATTGAACGATATAAAATTTTGCAATGCATGTCCTTAAACAAAATTAACCAAAACGATGTAGCGCCTTGCTTTAAATCATATCTGTCGCTACGCCCGTGGTAACTTGCCACAGTAGTGACTAAGATGTTATAACATCATATAACACACAATAACCAAATGAATGTCTTACACATGTATTAATCCTGCCCGCACTAATGTTTATGGCACAATAAAGAGACAGGGCGCGTCACGTGCTGTGGCGGGACGTGATCGGGGGGCAAATTGCGTGGTTACCCCAAGACCCGCTCTGACCTGGCGGGGCAAGTTAAGTGTTGATACACTATCCACAGGATTTAATTGAATGCACTGTATTACACATAAAGTTATAAGTATATCAAAATATTAGCTGCAATATGATAATTAAGTTTCCCTCGAGGCATTGTATCGAGAACACTGGCGGCAATTCCCGCGAGAAAGCGTAATAGTAACACTCATTGGAACAATGCATTGCGCTGTATTTTTAACCGCCTTCAAAAAAGGAGGAGGATCTCAATTTGTCACAATCTTTTGTTTTGCTATGAATGTTTCCTGATTACTGAAGACGCCTGGACTGATTTGGAAAATTCTTTTTTGTGACTGAAAGCATTTCCTTACCAAGTAGTTCCATGTTCATGGGGGAACTCTTTGAATTGTATAGGCACACTTGAAACTGTTCTCTTGGGCTATTCATACTAACGTTGTCTGCGATAAACTCAGACTATTATTTGGCAAATTTTACATCTATGTTTAAAGATACCAGTTAGTCCTTTGAGGTGTTATTGCATGTCACTAGTAGACTCAATCCCGAGTTATGCACTTGACAGCTATATACTAACAACTAAAACAAGCATTGATAGGTTACAAACCAGAGACTATCAGCCGTGAAAGGATAAAAAACGACTTTAAATGAGAATTGAAACGATATTACTTAAGTATAATAACACCTAAGTCATATCGGTCTATAACATTTACAAACACAACCTATGTACAAATTAGTTAACTCTGTTCTATTAAGTCCATGATCGATCGCACAGACAAACTGTTTTGTGGGGCTCTGTGAAATTCTGTTAATGAATTAAATAAATAATAATAATATACAGGAGTGTTGAATTGAATTTGATTGAAACAGAGTTTTTAAAGAAAACGTGACTTAAACGTTCAGAAGCCGACCGAAGGCATCCAACTGTGCCACAGGCAATAATGCTTTCAAATGACAGTAGCACTTAGTTCGAAGCTAAGAATGATCTTAGCTGATTTCTACCCAATTATCAACCTCTGCCGACGTTACCCCATTCAGATTTGTCGTATGCAGAAACGACAGGGTAAAAGTTGTTACACAATCAAACTAAAAAAATAGTATTTCATTGTACTTTCAGTATTCATAAATGAACAAAGAAGTAATTGTGAATTAGATGATATGAAAAATTAACAGCCCAGCACATATATAAAGTTCCCTTGTATGTACGTTGAAAATCCCACCTTTGGATCAGCTCCTTTAAATAGCTGCACACGTGTAAACGTTAAGGCCTCCACCCACCGAACGCGTGTCGTGCGCGGCGCGTGTGCTGCGCGGCACCCGCGCAAGTTGTAAAGCATTGAAACTATACTCCAAACACACATAGAACGCGGTCCGAACGCGGGCCGGCGCGGGCCCGCGGCGCTTAAGTTACAACTCGGCAGCGAGACAGCGTGACGTGCGCGTCGCGTGTGAAGCGCGGGCCCGCGCTGCTAAGCCAACCAACACATTTAATATGTATCTCACTGTCACTATCACACTCAGCAGCCGCGGGCCCGGCGGGCCCGCGCTGCACACGCGTTGCTGACGCGTCGCCAACGCGGCGGGCCCGCGCTGTACACGCGTTGTTAACGCGTCGCTGACGCGGCGGGCCCGCGCGTACCCTCGCGTGCTTTGCTACACGCCGCCCGCTTGCGGTGTGAATATACCGATTCAACCGCGCCCGACGCGCGCCGCGCACGACACACGCTCGGTGGGTGGAGGCCTTTAGTTAATTCAACACGTATTCGACGTACGGATGCACCAGCTGCAATGGACAGCACAAATAGTGCCCAATTGTACAGCGGGTTTAATGTACTTACCGATATTATAAATGTTTTACCGATATTATGAAAGTTTCGATGTTTGGATGTTTAGATATCTGGATGTTTGTTGCTCAATCACACTTAAACGGCTCAACTAATTTGGATGAAAGTTTGCACGAAGATAGTTTATAGCCTAGATTAAAATATAGGGTAGCTTTTATCCTGGGTCCTCGCAGACGATGTCGCGGGCAGAAGCTAGTAAAATTATATAAAAACATAAAACATGAAACAAATCTGTCTCTGTGGCAGTAAACCGGTCACTGGCTCAGCATTATGCTGAGGTGTCAGACACCAACAGCACCTACAATAGTTGGTGACTTACGGAATCATCTTAATCACCTTAAAAATCAAAAAATATTTATCTTACAATAGTCATTTTCTAAAGTATGTACAAGATGATAACTATAACATTAACTAAATTAAATTAAAGCTAAGTTAAATCTAAAAATGGCCCTCGAGGCATTGTACCGAGGATGCTGGCGGCATTTCCTCGCTGAATTGCAATGCTGATGCGTTGCGCGAGAAAGCCGCCAGCTCTTCGGTCGCCATCTACGTCAACCAGACGTTTCGCAATTTCCGCAAATAACTTTTGCGCACTAGGACCCCAATAGTCTAGTTGATCACGAAGTAGCAGCGCCAAACGCACGCGCAAATGTATTAGTAACAAATAATATTTTCAGTTTCTGATTCCCTTATAGTTTTCATATCTCTCGATCTATATTGATAGCTGTGTTCTAAGAAAGTCTGTTAAGACTTTCTATTGTGAAAACTTATTTTCTATTATCGGACTGAAACTTCGGAGTTCTTTTCTATCTGTGGCAATAATAGTTCGTTTTTATTGCAGTTCTGCGGCTCCCTGGAAGTAAAGGCGCTTCTTCAATAACATTATTTTACAATGCAAGGATTTTAACGACTTAGTAACGAAAAATATTTTCGGAGTTCCTTAATTTTATGACACTTAATTTCATGATTATAACGGAATTCTCATCCTGTCCTAGTCTGAATGGAAGTTGGTTTTCATGCAATTTGAATTTGTTTTTTTTTTAAGATTCTAGTAGTGTAGGTCAAACATCGTCCAATACGGTTACTGACAAATTAACATCAGGTTCTTTTTATAAAACGTTTCGTTAGTATAGAATTTGTAGGTATTATTTGCGTGTGACGTCACAAACAAACAACGTCTTTATTATTACTTGTAATGAATATAAAAATTATTACACTAGCAAACATGAATGAAATATTGGTACTTTCTGAGTATTTTGTAGTGTTTTGACTAATGAACATAAAAAATATATTTTTTTCGCTGTTGTCAAATAATTGATTGCTTTTTTGTCACGCAATTCCACAGCTGGGATTATCAGGCCGTCCGTCGGTTTGAATTACAATAATTTACTCTAAAAATAAAGTTTTCACCGATTTCAAATCAACCCAAATCGAAATAATACTAATAATTACACTGTTCAACTCACGTATTCAATGTCTCTACGGGCGACATAATTCGAACTCTTCTGGAGTTCTTCTTCAGGACGAGTGTATTCGCGGCGCGACGCGCACGTGATTCAAGCGGCAACGCGTTGTCTCACGAAAGTTTAAATTCAACAAACCAAATCGCTTCAAGTGTGACTATAAAATTTTAAAAGTTCCCTCATTTTCTCTAAGATCCCATCATTAGATCCCGAACTGAACATGAGACTACCTGAGAAGGATATCCTTTCAAAGGCTATATTGTAACCTAAACTATCATCAGCATCCTCCTAGTGTTATCCCGGTTATGCCTTGATATTAATCCCAACATTTTGCATATGCTAGTTTTACGAAAGCCATTTGACCTTCCAACCCAGAGGGAAAACTAGACCTTATTAGGATTAGACCAGTTTCCTCACGATGTTTTCCTTTACCGGAAAGCCAACGGTATATATTCCACACATAAGTTCCGAAAAACTCAATGGTGTGAGCCGGGATTCGAACCCACGACCGCTGCTTGATAGCCGCATGCCTGAACCACTAGGCTACCGTAGCTTGTTGTATCCTAAACTTTGCCTGTGTTAGTCCTATTTTATAAACACTTTTGACCCCTTTGCCAGCGTTAATCGTAATAAAAATCACTTTTGAGACTATAGTCATTGTAGCCATTCTGAAGATCATTCGTAAAAAAATATTCGAAACTGGACGAGTAGTCCGGAGATTAGCCATTACATACAAAGCTACACGCTCACAGCCTTTTCAGGTCATAGATATTTTTTCTCATAAGAAGTAATTTTCATCTTCATTTATATGAGAATTACGTTTTATGTAGTTCATCACCATCATCACCATCATATCTGCTGGACATCGGCTTCCCCCAACCGGTCCTGCGCCACTCGCATCCACGCATCCAGCGGACTCCCGCGACCTTAACTAGATCATCAGTCCACCTTGTGGGGGGCCTGCCCACGCTGCGCCTTCCGGTACGTGGTGGCCACTGGAGAACCTTTCCGCCCGAACGGTCATCGGTTCTACGTGGAATGTAATGTAATGTTACCTTTTTGTAATTACATACTTACACACTTTACATAAGTATAACTACATCAATAATTTAACAGTCTCGGCTGCTAATGCTCACTCAATATCGCAGAAATGCAAAATGTATGGGTATACGCCGATCGAAAGGAGAAACATAAAATCGAAGAAAAAGATGTTTAATTTCCACTTTGTAATACCTATAATATAGTATAAAAGAGTAGATTATAGACAAAGATGTGCACGTATCTTTACTAAGATCTCGGTACGTGGGAACATTATATTGTTCCATCGGTTGCTCGGAATTGAAAAGGAACGGGACCTGGGATTGCTCTCAAGCTGCCGTTATTTTAAATTACTGCTAATCAAAGTGGAAAACCTGTGAGGAAACTAGAAAAACTTTTACATTAACAGTCTAGAGGTTTCTGAACTTTTTACCGCTAAGCTTTGTTTACTGGAAAGTATACATGTAAGTGTATAATGTAATTTATATTCGTCAGTTTGCATCACAATGTAGTTTCAAAGTGTTGTGCGTGATGCTTGTTCTGGCATATTAGCTAGGGGTACTAGGAATATAAACACTGTTGTAAGTCAATGTAATATTAAGGTTGGCAATACTGATTGCTGCCGCCATTGCGATTTTAAAAAGACTAAGAGATAGTTGGTTGTGTTATACGTTCAGTACTTAATATAGTTTATTACTTTCTAAAACCTCTTGTTTTACTTATATTTCATATCAGGTCATGGACCCAGTCACGTAATCCTGTTAATAAAAGTAAAATAATTGGGTCGGATACTGTTTGTCAGAAAATACTGTCGATACCGGCGTGGCACAATGGATGCCGCTTTTTGAGGTTAAGCGACGGGAAGAAAATACTTGTTCAGCAAGGACGGGACGAGCAGGAAAGGAAACTAACAAAATAAACACAATGGAAGATAACAAAATGCCAGGCACACACATCAAACTGGAGGGAGCATCAAATTGGAATGTATGGAAATTCCAATCCATGATTTTGCTGCGAAGTCAAGACCTACTAAAAGTGGTACAAGGGGGGGTTCTGCCTTTTCTCCGAATTAGTTATGTCCGAATTTCACTTGCCAACCAACTTTTCGCCGATAATTCACCTTGACAACTAACTTATGGCAAATTTTTGTATGACGACAGATTCATTTGGTAGAATTATTGTTAAGTCGATTATTATAAAGAATTTAAAAAATTGGCATACCTATCATTTGGCAAATGTTTCAGTTGGACAAACAACTACTAACCGAAGAACGTTTCGTCTGTGCAACAGTTCCCTTTTCTTACATAAGCCAACTTTTTACTACAAAGAACAAGACAGCATAACATAGTCACTTTTATTCAACGTGTTCTTATATAAATTACAAGGAGAGAAGTGACGATGGGGAGACGAAGCCCCCGCACCCAAAAAAATAACATATAACCGTAACAGTGATGTTATTTGTAGGTTAGGTTAGGGTTAGCTTGCGTCCCTTAGAGCGGAAATAGGCACCCCGCGTAGCGGGGTGACGTCGACACGCTGGCGGTTAGGTAAGGTTTAGGTGAGGTTAAAATAATTGGCAGATGTTTGTTTAAAAAAATAACACATGTACACCTACATACATACATTCCACCAAGAAACAGTCCAAAAGTAATGATGTAAACACTTATCTCCAATGATGCGATAATTCAGGTACCATCATTGTCAAAAAAACACGTGAGCGGTTGCGCTTACTCACTTTGTAAATACGTTACATAGTTACTAAATAAAACATCTGGTAAGTGTTATACCACGAAATGTATATAAGTCAAACTGACCCATTCTGCTACTCGAAAGGTGGCATTTTGAAAAGTGACTTTATGAAAAAAAGTCCAAGCATACAGTTGGTAACCGTGAGGTTGGGAAATAAAACTAAACCTTTTGACAAGTTGACACTTAATCATTCGGCGAAATGACATTATGCGAAAAATTGGTTGCGATGTGATATTCGTACATAAAATTTTCGGAGATGATTTAGAGAACCGTACAAGGGACTTGTGTGAAACCAGGGGAAGCACCTGAAAAATGGGAAAAACTGGATGCTAAGGCTCAAACTTGGCTTGTAACAAGAATGTCAGAAAATGCGATGATGAACCAGCTAAAGCAGTTGGGAGAAGATATTTCGGAAAAATTCGTTATAACGAAAGTACTGATGTCACTTCCAGATTATTACAAGCACTTTGTATCCGCGTGGGAATCGGCACCGGATGAAAAGCAAACCTATGATAATCTTGTCGCTAGATTATTGATAGAAGAAGAGCGATTGAAAGATAAAAGGGACGTGCTTCAACAGTCATCAGCTTTTGTTGCAAAGAAAATAGATAAGAAAAATGCAAAGTGTTATAAATGCAACAAACAGGGTCATTTTCAAAGCGAGTGTCGTAGTAATCGAAATTACAGTTCGGACAGTGACACTAAACCGGGTAAAAAGTGTTATTACTGCAAAAAGTCGGGACATTTGAAAAGCGAGTGTTGGTTCAAGAAAAATAAGGACAAAGACGGTAACGCATTTGTGGTCGGAAGTTCAAGTGGACATTTGCTGCAATCACAGTGGCTTGTAGATACAGGTGCAAGCCAGCACATGTCTCGTGATCGTGATTTATTCACATCATATTCTCCATTATCAAATAAGACTGTGATTGTCGGCAATGGTAGTGCAATTAGTGCGGAAGGTTGTGGACAGGTGGCGGTACAGGTCTATGACGGCAAAAAGTGGATAGACACGACCATAGACAATGTTTTATACGTGCCGGAATTAAAAACAAACTTGTTTTCTGTCAATTGCGTGACAGACAGAGGTAATGTTATGATTACAAACAATAACGAGTGTAAGTTTTTTAAACAGGACAAAGTGTGCGCGGTAGCTAATCGTAACGGAGATATGTACTTTATGGACGTGCGTTACAAGTGCCAACAAGCAAACGTGACTCAAGTACAATCTAGCCTAAAGCAGTGGCACGAAAGACTAGCTCACCAAAACTTGCAATACGTCAAGGCTGTGCTTAAAAATAAAAACATTTCAGTGAAAGATGATACGGACGTAAAGTGTGAGGGTTGTTTAGAGGGCAAGATACACCGTTTGCCTTTCAGTGCTAGTAAAACGAAGACTACGAGGCCGTGTGAACTTATACACGCTGACACATGCGGGCCTATGTAGGTACCGTCTGTGGGCGGTTCAAAGTATTTCGTTGTACTGAAAGATGATTACTCCAACTTCAGATCTGTATATTTTGTTAAAGGGAAGGATGAAGTTAAGGCATGCGTTGAGAACTTCATTAACAAAGCGGAGAATGCTACCAACAACAAGATACTGTACTTCAGGTCTGATCAGGGTTTGGAATTTGTGAATAAGGAAGTGCAAAATCTATTTGCCAAACATGGTATTGTACATCAAACTACAGTCGGATATGCTCCTGAGCAGAATGGAAAAGTCGAAAGAGAAAATCGGACGCTGACTGAGGCAGCTAGAACAATGCTGTGTGCTAAAGGTTTACCCAAGAAGTTATGGGCTGAAGCTGTTAATACTGCAGCATATGTTTTAAACAGAAGTAGTAAGAGCAATGAACTTGGAAAAACCCCCTATCAGACATGGGCTAATAAGGATTTTGACATAAATGAGTTGAAAGTATTCGGTACCCCCGTCTTCGTCCATATGCCAAAGGAAAAGCGAAGAAAATGGGATCCTAAAAGAGAAAGAGGAATCATGGTTGGTTATGGACAAGATGTTAAGGGCTATAGAGTGTTTTTCCCAGACATCAATAAGGTGGAGACGAAAAGGGATATTGTATTCCTAGAGCGAGGTCAGGAAGAAGAGGAACAACCGGTCTTGCTGGATTATGACACAAATACACCAGAGATGACTAGAAAGACTCAATTGTCTGGAGAAGAGAAGCCTAAAGAAGGAGAATCACCATCTAGTGGAGAGGAATAGCAGATTAAACCCAGTGAAGTTACACAGCACGATGACGCTATAGAAAGTGATGAAAGTTTATACATACCATGTACTAGTGACGAAGGCTCCAGCGATGGAGAAGATGGACACAACGGAGAATTACCACAACGTCAGAGAAGTACTCGGGTCAGAAAACAGACCTCATTCTATACATGTAATCATGCCTTTATTGAGGGAAGTGAACCTAGAACATACCGTGAAGCTATGCAACGAAAAGAAGCTAATAAATGGCAAGAAGCTATCAACAGAGAACTTGATACCTTGAAGGAGAATAATACCTGGGAGTTTTGTGAGAAACCTGTTCGCGTAAAGACTGTAAGAAGTAAATGGATTTTCAAAATTAAAAATTCTAATGGCGTTGTACAGTATAAAACCAGGTTAGTGGCTAGAGGCTTTGAGCAAAATGATATATTGGATTTAAGTGAAATATATGCACCTGTAGCAAACTTGTCGACTTTCAGGTTATTTGTGTCAGTAGCTACAAAGTTAAACTTACCGATTTACCAGATGGATGTGACAGGAGCTTTCTTATATGGGAATATTGATGAAGTAGTGTACTTGGAATTACCAGAAGGTGCATATAGTAGTGATAAAAAAATTGTGAGACTAAACAAATCTCTGTATGGTTTAAAAAAATCAGCTAAATACTGGAATGATAAATTTAACTCCGTTATAATGAAACAAGGTTTTGTAAGGTCTCAAAGTGATTCTAGTCTGTACACAAAATGTGGTGGTGATGCAAAAACATATGTTTTGTTATATGTTGATGATTTACTCATTTTTGGAAATAATGCCACTGAAATTTGTGATCTTAAATCAACGCTGAATGAAGAATTTAAGATGAAAGATTTGGGTCTAGTGTCAACGTTTCTAGGGATACATGTGACACAAGATCTTTGTAATGGTGTGACCAAATTGAATCAAAAAGAATATTTAGAAAATGTTCTAAGAAAATTTGATATGCAAAACTGTAAAGGAATGTCTACCCCTATGGACCCAAATTTTAATTCTAAGATATTAGAAGGCAATGATGATTGTATAATTGATACAAATGTTGAAAAGAAATGCAGGAAGATCATAGGTTGTTTGTCATATGCAGCATTAGGTACAAGGGCTGATTTGTGTATCGCTGTGTCAATTTTAAGCAGATATCAGAATAGTGCAAATAATACCTTGCTATCAGCTCTGAAAAGATTATTGAGATATATTAAACAAAGTATTAATTACAGTCTGGTGTATAAATGTAACAGTGATATGTTGGTAGGATATTGTGATGCTGACTGGGGAGGTGATTTGAAGGATAGGAAGTCAACAACTGGCTATTGTTTTATGTTTGCCAATTGTTTAATTACTTGGTGCTCCAAGAAACAAGCCAGTGTTAGTCTGTCTTCTACACAGTCAGAGTATGTAGCAATCAGTATGGCTGCAAGTGATGCTTGCTGGCTTATAAATCTACTTAAAGATTTTAACATTGAGAATGTGTGCCCTGTGCTGATGCTTAGCGACAGCCAGAGTGCCATAATGGCTGCTAGTACTGATAGTGTTAAACGGCTGAAACATATATAGATATAAGATTTCATTATATCAAAGATTTGATTAAAGAGGGTAAATTGATGTTGAAATACATTAAAACTGAAGACCAGACAGCTGACATGTTCACCAAGGCACTTAATAAGAATTTGTTGTCAAAACTCATAAATAAGTGTTGTTTGTATGAACAGTAACTTTATAGTTGTTATTAGGAGTATGTAGGTATAACATTGTGGGGGGGTGTTGTAAGTCAATGTAATATTAAGGTTGGCAATACTGATTGCAGCCGCCATTGCGATTTTAAAAAGACTAAGAGATAGTTGGTTGTGTTATACGTTCAATACTTAATATAGTTTATTACTTTCTAAAACATCTTGTTTTACTTATATTTCATATCAAACACAAACGCACCTCCAACTTCGGTTTTTATTTGATGTCAAATATAGCAAATGGAATACCGACCCATATACAGCCCATCCATACTCAAACATACAAAATTAATATACTATATTAAGGTGGTTCGCGTTCGCAAATAACGTTTACGTCACACCTGGCCATAATGCGAGTTTTACTGCACGCTGCGCGTACGGGAAAACTCGCATTGTGGCCAGGTGAAGACGTAAAATTTTGAACTCAACACAGGCGGTAATTTGTAAAGCCCCAGAGCGCATATTTATGGCCCTCACCTTCGGTTTGGGCCACAAACACCTGCGATCTGGGGCATTCACGAATTCACCGCCCTAGTTACGTAATGTACTATTACAGTACATATGGAGCTACTTTCCCGCACTAGTGCGGAAAAGAGCACTTTTCGTGCAAATGTCGAAACTTTAAAGAGCCATATGTACAGTAAAGCGTACGATACACGTGCGAATAGGTACACTCCCTTCAGTCGTGTTTTAATTTATCACCACTCGTTGCGAGTTTCCTATTTTCGGCACTTGTATAGTGAATAACTAATTTGTACACACCATAAGTTATTGTTGTTCGCTATCCTACCAGGTTAATTAAATGATAACTTGATAACATGTAAAAGAAGGAATTCATGGGACTTTTCAAGTCATTAATCTAACTTATTCACTCCCATTTTTAAATGAGAGCAAATTCATTTGAAGAAGGATTTTTAACATTATATATTATATATACCGATGATGCTTATGTTACTCGTATTGTATTTTGATTGCTACTTTTTTCCTTATATTTTAATTACTGAACTATTTTTTGAGCATCAAATATCATGTTCGTGCAATATTTACTAATTTGGATTGGACAACAACATTTCTAAATGGCTTATTATTTTCGCGGCGACAGAAAAATTAAAGAGCAGCAAACTATTTGCAACTAAAATAATAACTTGTCAGCGATTAAATATTTTGGCAATCATTTATATTAAATGAGCTTTAAACTAAGGATATTTTAAATTTCAAATAATGGCAGCTACTTTAAGGTAGCAGAAATAATAAACAAGATTACTGAAATCATAGGCGAGGTACTATAAATATTGACTTGGCGACTAACCGACTCGGATCACGGATAGGTTAGAAGACGGAAGCGGCAGCTTTGCTGCCGCTTTCGTCTTCGAGGTTATTTTTTTTATAAAAGAGCAGAAAACTTGTTTTTTTTATGATCTTGATTTATTTTATATGCAATCCATTGAACAATTAGAGTAGGCCATTTTCAACTTTTTATCCGCTGTCATGTTTCCGCTCAATTCAGTTAATTCAGTCGCCAAAACAATAACTCGATGCTAGTTTATATTGAAACAAAGCCGAAAATTGATTACTTAGCTGCTACTTTTTACTTTATACTAGTCTCCGCAATTAGTCGCCAGCTTATTATTTTTGCTACCTCCTTTAATTTTTTATAAATCCCTAAATCAGATTAATTTGTCGCCGCGTTAAATACATGCCTTTCTAAATTAACTCAGTACTAGTTGTAATCACGTTGCACGTAGAACCGTTGGCCGTCCGTTGGAGCGGAAAGGTTCTCGAGTGGCGACCCGTACCTTAAGGCGCAGCGAGGGTAGGCCCTTCCCACAAGGGTCATCAGTGCACTGATGACCTGGTAAAGGTCGCGAGAGTTCGCTGGATGCGGGTGGCGGGGGACTGGTCATTGTGGCACTCTTTGGGGGAGGCCTATGTACAGCAGTGGACGTCTTTCGGCTGATATGATGATGATGATGATGTTGACTAGTTGTTATAAGAACCGTTACGTGAATATCGGAATGCAATATATCAATCTCAAAGGCACAACAACACTCACGCACACACAGATAGATCTAATCCAGTTCATTGCGTTCCGTTTCAATATTTTTCATAAAATATTATTAAAAGCAATAAAGTGTGAGCGAGCATCCGCGATGACAACGCGACGACGGAACGTCGGATGTCCCGGGAATATGGGTCAGGGAATGTGAAAACATGATGTTGGGATGGAAAACGATTTCTAGAACCGTTATTTTAAGTCACGGAAATGAAGTGTATTTTTGTTACTTAAGGGCTTTTTACATGGTGCAAAAACACGTATATGATTTTCAATACATTGCGGGCTTACGGGCTACCGAAATATGACTTAATCTATCAAGCCTTGCAAGGCAATAAAACTCGCATGCGAATTCTTGCACCATATAGATGGCCCTTTACACACCAGTATAGTTTGTTTTAGTTTAAAGGACGAAAAGAACTTGAATCTAACCATTACCGACGACATCTTTTGTTTAATTGTTATCTGCAAGTAGGGTTGTTAAACAATTTCGCGTAACAGTAGAACAGACAGTTGCCACAATTCTTTACACAATTTGTTATCTGTTTTTTTTTTAATATTTAGCTACAAAAGTAGTTGCTTATTTATATTTGCGTCATTTTAACTAAAACACGGAGTATTATTTGATATTTACCGTTAGCTTTTCGGTGAAGGAAAAATATCGCGAGGAAACCTGCATACAACCACGAAGAAATTCTAAGGGGCATGTGAAGTCCCCAACCCGCACCGGGCAACCGTGGGGACTACTGCCCGTTCCCTCTCATCCATGAGAGGAGGCCTGTGCCCAGCAGTGGGACGTATATACTCGTAGGCTGATTTATTATTATTATGTATACACACTTTATCAATCTAAATAGGCAAATTTTGCATTGTTGACTGAATCAATGAAATAAATATATATAATTATATTCTTTACCATCGGTAATAGTACGAGCGAGCTCAGAAATTATTCATTACACTATAAATTATTTATTTACAGTCGATATTAATCCTCACTTTATTACTATTAACTTAATGTAAAAATGGAATTGTGAAATCAAATTTAATCACTATTTAATTAATTAAATTTGACCGGTTTCTTGTATTTAAGTTATTAGTTTGCCCTGAACTGTGTTATTTTTTCACGTTAATGTATTTTTAAAACACAAGGCACTGAAATTACTTTTAAATTACTTTGAAGCTCAGGAGAAACGCCTCTGAAGTTTTTGTAACAAATATAGTCTACATAAAGGTCAACATTATTATGTAAGTATTAGGTAATATTATTAGGTAACGTTCATTTAATAAAGTTTGTACTAAATAAGTATTGTTCATGGATATCTTGAACGACAGACGAGAGTAAGACCAAATGTTTGTTAAAGAAATTTTATCCTCGATAATAATCCTATCGATTAGTGTAATAAAATAGCGAGTGTTTGTTTTTTTTATTTTAGTTGGTTCGAGTCCCGGGCGAGGCAAGCGAGTTTTCGGAAATCTTTAAATGCAGTTTTGTTTCTTTATAAAGGAATGTCCTTTAAGTAAAATGAGCCAACTTATGGATTTAAGGTAGTTTCCCTCCAGGGCCCGACTTATTTTTCCACACTGTATAGAATAGTACATTACGTAACTAGGGCGGTGAATTCGTGAATGCCCCAGATCGCAGGTGTTTGTGGCCCGAACCGATAATACATTTAATACCGTAAAATACATTTACGATACAAGTGCCGAAAATAGGAAATTCGCAACGAGTGGTGATAAATTAAAACACGACCGAAGGGAGTGTTTTAAATCGACACGAGTTGCGAATTACCTATTCGCACGTGTATCGTACAACGTTTTACTGTACATATGGCTCTTAAAAGTTTTGACATATGGACGAAAAGTGCTCTTTTTCGCACTAGTGCGGGAAAGTAGCACCATGTTGTGTTTGTTTGTTACGTCAGCATGTTGTGTTTGTTTGTGTTTTGGGTAAACATGTATAACGTACAAATAAATGTCATATTATATTATTTTCCGTAGACAGTGATAGAGTATCAATAATAAGTGCAGAAATGAATGTTCGCGGTCGTCCCTAGGCGCAAACTCGTGATATATTGGTTCCATAAAAACATACCGAGTGAGTGATACAAACACATTCCACAATAATGTCTATCCAGCTCATATAGGGCACCTTCCCATGGCGGACATTTTAGATTTTTTATTGTTTTAAACTCAGTTAAAAAAAACTTGACATTTGTCAATGACTTGGGAACAGTTATTCTAGATTATCACAATAGAACATTGACATTAGCGGGAATCATACCAGCGACCAGTTTCGTAGGAGGCTGTCACTACGAACTAGGTTAAAGAGGTCGTTAAATTGGTCGTTTTATATCTCATTGTCTTCATTCGTACATAAACCCGTTGAAACGAGGAGTTTTGTGTTGACATTAATGGTCCATCATTGTGTACAGTTACTTGAGATTATTTGAGTTAGCTGCATTGCATCAAAGTAGTTCACGAAAGCGACTCTACCGTTCCTGGTTGAACATTCCAAAGTTTTAACCATCAATTCAGTACTCCACCAAGCCTCATATTAATATGTCCACATTACGTCAAAATAATACCCAAACCGTAAGAACCAGATAAGACATATAAACGCTGACTAAAGAACCTCTTATTGGATAAGTCACTTTCCTGGGTAGACAAATACAATTATTAAATAAATTGAGAACCAATTTGAATTATTTTGAATATGGTTTTAATTTTGATTTGTCTGTATATATTACTTGTTATTTAAATTCATGTGTTTGTTATTATTTGTTAGATTTGATATTAAATATGTAGTTAGTAGGCCCGATATGCACGTGGCTGGTATTTTTCCTCTTGAACTCTTAAAAAAGAAGTAACTACGGTCAACATCTAATAAAGTACTTATAGAATTGCACGTCATATTCTGTAAGATTCTTTAATGAACTGGTTTTTTTAATATATATTAGGGTAATATGTGCACTTTTAGAAAAAAAAAGACCGGGTTGCACTCCGGGAGTGCCGGCAGAAGTGAAAACTCAGACACACCTTTAAAGCTCAATATCACTTGTTATAGGAGTCCTACATGCAATGCAATCCATTCCGTATGTATTAATGTTTGCACGCGAAATAGTTCAAAGGATGTTTTGACCCAGCGCACTACAATTAAGGTTCAGTTTCGAGCAACAACAGTCTTGACGTGCACAGCGCCGCTCCCCCCGGCCCCCAAGCCTCGTCCCGAATATCTTACCTATATACGGTCACGTGACCTCCTACGCTCCTACGCTCCCTACACCTGAGGCGAGTTTAACAATTTTTCCTCATCCCAATAAGTGCACAGCGCCGCTAACGAAGATTTTTCACTTCAAAAACCTATAAACGTATTCCGCAAATCGCATTTTCATTTAAAAATCCGTGTTTTGAAGCGCAACTGCCGCTTTTTGTATTCCGACAATTGGCAACACTAAATCCTACGCTCCTACACGTCACGTGACCTCCTCCTACACCAGTCGCGAGTTTAACAATAATTCCCCATCCCAAAAAGTGCACAGCGCCGCTAAAGAAGTTTTCACTTCAAAAATACACTCGGTCGCAACAAATAAGACGCAAAATTATGAAATTGCGTTCCCATCATCGTTTTACGACGGTTTGATATTTTTGGTCAAAATGGCGGTGAGTTTATCTTGCTGGTTTTACCAATTGGCTGCTAATGAAATAAAAATACCGAATCAGTTTTGGGTGTCCTAAAATAGCCGGGTGAATCGGAATATTAATAACTTGGACAACCTCTAGCGAGGGATTCATAATTGTGTTCCAATTAATATTCATTTGCAAGGTTCACCAAAAAACAGCAGAATAAAACCGAAGATCTGGATCGCGATTTTGAGAATAGAAAATGATAATAATTATGATTATGCTGATACCTTGGGTCATACGATTTCTCTTGCGCCAAAGCATACCTAGTCAAATAAGTATGGGCAGTACTTTTATGTTTTGGAATAAAATTGTCATGAGGTTTCAACTTAAAAAGGAAATAAAATTTACTATAACATTCAAATGGTGCAAGTTTATCTACCTATTCCTTTGAAGGCCTCGTTTCCTTATTCCCCGTATTAGCGCGATTGTGAATAATCCAAATACAAAACGGCCCATGTAGCGGATTTATTACGATCTTCTATTGTTGTCATGTAGCTTTGTGATATGTTATGTAAGGCAGATATAATCTGATTATGGAGGAGTCATGATGAATCATGTGATTAAGATGAGGACATTAATTGCAATATTTGCTAAGGAAATGGGTGTTTTGAACATTTATACAGCCCCTAAGCAAATGTCAGATACGGAATACCTTACTACAGAAAAAAATTAAACTATAAAAAGGTCGTTTAAGGATAGATCTCAAAGAAAGGAGAAAACTCGATTCCATTGTAAGGGGCGCTTACATATGCGAAGGCGGCGGCGCAGGCGCAGCGCAGGCATGATGCCTTTTCAAAGTATTTAAAAACTTAATACGACGGAATATGCGCTTGCGCCGCGCCTTCACATTACGCCGTCTCTGAATAAGGCACGTCAAACATGCCTACTTCGTCCAAAAAGCTAAATTTAAACAAATCTTGTCTGCATCATCATATTAGCCGAAAGACGTCCACTGCAGGTCATAGGCCTCCCCCAAAGAGTGCCAAAGTGACCGATCCTTCGCCACCCACATCCAGCGGACTTCCGCAACCGTAACAAATCTTGTACTGAACGAAAACACACTCATATTTATGGCAACCTTTTAACTTCAGCCAGAAGCTTGCAGCAAATTTGTGGAATGCGAGGTGTATAGACTTGTATGGCAAAGATTGAAATACTCAGGTAACATTGCCTAGTTAAAACCAAGATGTTAAAATGGATCACCATGTTTGCCCAAAATTATGTCTCAACATCATAGTTGCGTCAATAATTCTACATGGGCAATGTTGGCAAAATTCCAGACAATTTTACCCGCGATCAAAATCGATAAAAAAATTGAATAGATGTTGATTAAAAAGATATTTCTTCTCATGAACATAGTATGCGTATTACTGCTTAGAATTCGTTAAGCAAATAAATATCATCCTACCATATAAAAAATAAGATAGGTAATCGGGTTTTTTTCGAAAAAAAGCGGGCAATGTAGAGGCATGTAATAAAAAAATATCTTTATTTATTTCTAGGACGACTGCGGCTCATTAAAATTTATTAAAATTTCTGTAGTATTAAATTATCTAACATTTAAATACAAAATTAAAATGCGTTCTTGAAAAAATATCTAAAACATGCAATGAAATATTGACGTTGTGTTCTTCATAATGGGCCTTAAAGTGTCACGTTTCTATTTCTCTCAATTTGTGGCACAGGATCACGACGTTCAGCCTTGAATATAAAAGTTTGATTTCTTGGAGTTTTTTTAATTTATTTCATTGCATGTTTGAGAAAAGTACTGTACATACCTCGGCGTGAAAAGGGGTTGCCAGCCCTTCACTACGCTCGGCCGTCTATATGTATTCGGCCGGCAACCCGTTACTTCCCGGCCTCTGTAGTAATGCACTATTTTATCCCCCAAGTTTGCCTTAGTTCTTTGCAATGCGGACGAAGCCCCGCCGGTAGCTAGTAGGTAATGTATATATTTAAAGTCCTTTCCAAAGCTTAGACGGGAGTTTATGAATAAGAGCGTCTCGAAATAATAATGGAGATTTAACAGATCAAAAGTAAAAGGAGAAATGAAATGGAAGAAATGGATATAAGTAGGGTTCGTTTCACGGCACTTTTATTTGCGAAAACGTTCCGGAGCTGCGTTGGCGCCGGTGGGTAATTTTATTACATCCGAGAAACTTCTACTTAACCGGAATCCTTCATTATTAAGCTCTCTTAATTGGAGACAAGCTTCATAAGACTTTTATTTATTGCTTCAACGTGGCTCATGTTACATTATTGTTTATTGTACTTACTAGAAGCATTACTCGGAATTAGCTATACCTGCTAGTTTTACTATTATAAAACTATGTAATTGTAGCTTTCTAAGTTTATATACGAAAAGTGAAAATTGAGAAGTGTAAATAGTAGTGAAAGGAGCAGGTATTTCCTACTGACTTAACATCTCGCTCATATTTTAACCTAACAGGAAGGGCACACACTAATGGCCGTAACCCGTAGATCGTAGTGGTTAATAAAAAAATCAAAGAAAGCTTGTCTAATTTTCTTTAAGACTAACCCGCGCGGCTTCCCCTACATATTGCAAAGGCAGGCAAACCCGCGAAGTAAAATATAGTCTAAAGCCATTCAGAAAGTCCATTCTACACACAGGTGAAAGAATTCTTATCAGTGGGTGTGTGTGTGTGAGTGTGTGTGTGCGTGCGCGTGTGCGTGCGCGTGTGTGCGCGCGTGTGTGCGCGTGTGTGCGTGCGCGCGTGTTGCATGCGGTGTGTGTGTGTGTGTGTGTGTGTGTGTGTGTGTGTGTGTGTGTGTGTGTGTGTGTGTGTGTGTGTGTGTGTGTGTGTGTGTGTGTGTGTGCGCGTGTGTGTGTGTGTGTATATGTGTGTGTTTAATTAAAAATAATCATTGTAAGGTAACGAAAATTGTAACAGGTTGCTTTTTAAATGCGGAAGATGTATTGTAATAAGTCGCTAAAATAAACACCAAAAAATCGGCCAAGTGCGAGTCGGAACTCAGCAATTAAGTATTCCGTACATTCAGTTATTTTAAATGATTCATACTTTCTCTCCTGCTTATTCATTTCCCAGTACATACGAAAAACGAGTCATTTTAAAGTTTTAGGTCCTCGCCTTTTTTTAGGTGTCGGATTCAAAATTTTCGTAGCAAACTCACAAACTTGAATGGTATAAAGCAACAATACGATGCACCACTACAGCCCCGGTATTCCAATTTTAAAACAAATAAAGAACTTCGTACTTTGATGCTATTTTGTTTCTGGATTTTAACCAAATAGAGTCAACCTTATGTAGAACTGTTTAAATAAAGAACACCAAAAGCTGCATGGAGAAATCTGAAGCCATTATTAAGCATAGCATTATTTGTGTGTTTTAGTAACCCAAACAAAACTGCAATAAGAAAATCTATACGAGTTTTTTTTTAGTTCTCAACTGAATCTTTTAATTACAAAATCCAAAGTATTCATCGATATTGATGCGTCATCATTATATCAGCCGAAAGACCGTCACTGCAGGACATAGGCCTCCCCCACAGAGTGCCACAATGACCAGTTCTGCGCCACCCGCATCCAGCGGACTCCCGCGACCTTTACCTGGCCCCGTATCATGGTCTGCCTTATCACGCGATAAGTGACAAGATAGAGCGCCCCTCACTGGTTGACACCGTTCGATAAAACGAGACGACGCTCTTATCTTGTCACTTATTGCGTGATAAGGCCGACCATGATACGGGGCCAGGTCATCGGTCCACCTTGTAGGGGGTCTCCCCACGCTGTGCCTTCCGCTACGTGGTCGCCACTCGAGAACCTTTCCGCCCCAATGGCCATCATCGGTTGTACGTGCAATGTGCCCCGCCTACTGCCACTTATTGTTGTGTGTTGTGTAAGCGCCAGTTACTTACTTTACTGTGTTGTGTTAGTAACTTTAAATTTATCGAATCCGCGAGCGATAACCTCAGACCAAGAAAAAAGATAGACAGAGCATTACGAAAAACCTAGTGAAGCCGGCTTTCAACCAAGCCAAATAAGTTATGCACACGCTCACGCGCACTTATATATACAAACAAAAAAAATGCACAAAACTAAATATGGTTGGAACAATGTTAAATAATGTGATAACTATGACGCCTGTATTTGGTTTATTAACCTTTGGTCTATGCATCAGTTTTCAATATGGAACACTTAAAACAAACATTCATAAAGTACGGAATTCTTTATTTGAATTGGTAAATATTAGCTCACAATACCAGATACAAGCCTCACATCTCTTTAATAAAATAAATAAACTACTTGATATTCATTCAAAATCACACCATGAGTGTAAAAAGCTCATAATAAACTGGCTAAAAACAAAAACATACGATGAGACAGAGAATGTAATTCGGTAATCCCGCACACACACACACACATACTTAACAGAATATCTTTAAGATGTTTTGTTCTTAGTGCAGTGGGCACTTAATTTGTATTCAGAAAATGTATTGTATTTAGTTAGTTTAGTTGAATAGTTTATATAGACTGTAAAATTTTCTTTAAGTGGTTAGAGGAAGAGCGGCGTCTCCCAACACAAGCATTTTTTGCTTAAAGGGAGGCTACATCCCTTTGATCATTCTTTACGTGTTTTTTGATGAATAAAGAATTTTGTATTTTGTATTTTATGACAACAATTAAACTTATTTTTACTTGATACAAATTATTCGTCGGATAAACTATTTACAATCTATCTCTCAACTACCACACACCTCTAGTATATATTGACTCCCAGACCCGCAACAACTACACCGAATAGAAGGCCAGACTTTAACTGGATCGTGGGTGATTATTGAAAACACCATACCTGCGTTGTCTAATTACTTGACATCGGGTATTTTCGGTTTCGGTCGGAACAAATCGGAAACAGGAAACAAAACGAATTGCAATGCTGTGTTTTCATTACACCAATATTCATTTATCAGACTGCGAAGTGCAATGTACGTCACCAGGCACGGCTATACTGAAGAACCAGCGTAAAATGAGACGCTATATCGATTTTATTTGCTTTAATTTGTAAATATAATTTAAACTATTAAAGCTAGCGTCATGTTGATAATTTTCCCGCCATCTACACACAATTTCCGTTATGTATGTGTATTTCCAAGTCTTAGTTGGCTATAACAATAATAATAATAATCTATTCTTTATTGCACCACAACATAAGAAAAACATGTTACAAGAGTACATAATGTTAAATAAAGGCTATATTTTTTGAAATAAAGCGGGGGACAGCACTTGTTGAAAAAAAGTTACTTTGGTCATATTTTACACTAGTAAGAGCTATCGTAAAACGAACTCAAAATGTGTATACCGTCTCGAAATTTTACGAGCTTTCGAATGATACCCCACACGTTCCTTACAATCCGAAAACAAAAATGCGAAACCCCTTATTACCCCTCAAACTGACCCTTTTTATGGGATTTACACCTTTTTGACTTTATTTATGTAATCAGGCCATACGTTTCTGTATCTATACCAAATTTCAGCTTCCTATGTCAAACGGTCTTCGAGTAAACTGGCTGTAACAGACGGACAGCCTCCGAGTGATCGCATAAATGTTCCGTTGGACCAATTTTGGTACGGAACACTAAAAACGGAAACTACTTAAGTCGAAACATTCAACATTGAGTGACACAAAACAAACAAAGACAACAAAGTACAACCGATCAATTTTTGGGCATTACTGAACAATTAATAACGCTACTACGTTACGTACTTCTATGTTGTGCCTAATATAAACAAAACGTATAAAAAAGTTTAGTTCACGGCCTCAAACTACCACTTCAATAGGCTCGATATTTGCGAAAAATTACATTTTCGGATACCTAATAAAAACAAATGGCGTTCGTGAAAATCGCAAAGTGGGACGCCACCGAAGTAATTATAATTCACGTCAGGACGTTCGGTGCGTGGCAGGAACATTCGAGAAAATTTTGTGTGTCACTACGGCGGAATAACATGAGCATATCATTATTCGAGGAAGAAAACTGTTGTTAAGCTTGATGGGAACTTGGAAAACATTTTGCTGTGTTAATATTGCTGAAAATCGCTTAACTTTAGTGGCAGTGGGCGGGGCACATAGCACGTAGAACCGATGGCCGTTGGTGCGGAAAGGTTCTCGAGTGGCGACCACGTACCGGAAGGCGCGGCGTGGCTCACTTTTGCACTCTTTGGGGCAGGCCTATGTCCAGCAGTGGACGTCTTTCGGCTGATATGATGATGATGATGATTGCTAATAATATTAACACAACAGCGTAATAATCGAATTACCAAAACGCTTGCAGTGACATTTAATACGCGAGTTTAATGATTAAACATAGGTTTTTCACTGATCTAACATAGTTAGAAATTCAAGACTTTCCAAAAAAAAAACAGTTTTTTCCGGGTCATTTTATTATTAACAAGAATATATTTTGTTGTTGACATGCTAGACTTATGTTTTCTTCTAATATGCCAGTCAAGTGTAGGCGGCGAATGCAGTCTCAGCAGATTTTTAACAAAAGAGGCCAAAAGGACTTTGGCACCGACAGCGTCGGCGGCAGAAATACTTGACACAAAACTGAACAGTCAAACATTCGGCTCGCGAAACATCTAAGCACCAAAACGTCATCGTTATTTACTTTTAATCACTATTTTCATATTAATTGAAATTTGGCCAGTATCACATCCGCGCTAGTGAATAATGATGATAAAGCATCCCACACACTGGCGAGCCGGACATCCCATCAACAAGCGTATATTTTAAAAGCCTCCACTGGCGACTGACGCGTAATCCGCACTCCCCGGGGCCACGGATAAATGACACGGCCGGCTCGCCACTCTAAAATAATGTCACAACATAAATTGGACAAGTTTCAGTTGCACGTTAACAACGCTTGGGTTTTGAATAGAGAATGGAGTCAGGATTGTTTTGGGAATAGGAAAATTTTCACCGTTATCACTTTACAAACGTTGGAGAATTCGCATGGTAACTATTTTCTTCATCAATCGGTCAATCGGTTCTATGTTTTGCCCGACTAACGCAGAGCCTTCAATGTTTGTATTTACGAGTTTTTCACCGTAACGTTAAATCTACTGAACTTTAAATTAAAAACCCCTGGACTAGTGGCTCTGTGAGCTGTACGTAGAACTCGCAAACCTGTTTTTTTTTTTTAAATTGAAAACTGGAATATTTTTTTCTAGTGGCTGAATGGTTATCGGACCAAAAATATCCGCGTTAATGCCTATTAAACACGAACTGGTAGTAGAAAGACTAAACTAGCCTACTTTAAATATTATACCATTTAATTTTAGTTAGTAGTTAACTGAAATACTGGCCATAAATAAAATACTTGGGATCGTTTAGTTCAAGAAGTACGAATAGAACCCTCTACGTTGTGTTAAAATCTCGTCGTAAAACGCATCCTATTAAATTATAATGTACAAGTATGTTTCAAATGGAACCGCAACAAACGCAACAAATAACATGAGTAAATAGCATTCGTTATAAATAAAACGTATGTAAATAAAGTTTCGAAATGAACCAAAACGCGAATGAAGTTTATTTGACGCATAAAATGATGCGTAAATAATAAAATAAATGTCCAAAATCATACGTAAATATATGATAAAAAAAACGGGGTAAAACACGTGAAAAGTAATTTCAGTAATCATAAAGATTACTGTAAAATATTAATCCCGACTCCCATTATTTTTAACACCCGGAATCTTACATTGATTCTTGTGCAATATTCAATAGGTGTAATTATTTTACATGCCGTATTAACATACGTCATTTTGGTTTACAATAATTAATAATCCAACTATAGGTTAGTCAAAAGACATATGTGTTATAGTATTGCAACTGATATAAGTTCTTACGGATTTGAGCCCATGAATTGTTTTTGCTATGGTCTCCACTCGCATTGCATTTTGAGTGGACCCAACACCTGAAATCATGGAGTGGACATAATTTAGACGACATACGAGACCAGCTCTTTAGATACAAAAAATTAAAACCAATAAATTAGTGGTTAATTACCCAGTGCTGACATTAGTTCGATTCCAGAATACAAATCTGTATGATTCAATGTGTCGACGAATAAATTTAAAATATTGTCTATTCGTAAGTCACCATAGAAAATATTTGAAATCCTCTGGATTTATTTTATTTATATCGTCTGCACTTATTTTATACATACATACACACATACATTCACGCCTTTATTCCCAAAAGGGGTAGGCAGAGCACATGAAACGAACATTACTTGAAACAACAACATTGAACATTTATTTTAATAGAAATTAAGATTCTTATTATCAGTTTGTGTATAATGACCCTAATAGGGTCTATTCGAACACTACACACGCGTATTACGCTCTACTTCCGTAAATAAAACAATATGGAGGGATTGGAGGGAAAATTAAAAGTCTTTTGTCGTGTAGCTGGATTTAATATTTGTGGTTGATATTTATGAATAAAAATTCAAAATTTGTTCCGATGATATCAGCGATGAAGAAACTAATTGTACTCCGCCGGAATTGAGGGCGGAGGCCGAATCAGCAATGAATTTGCCGCCGTGAAAATCGAAGGACAAATACATAAATACAGCTTGGTTTTTTGAGTGGTGATGTTTTTTATTTCATTGCATATGTTTGAGAAAAGCACTATACATGGCTAGCCGTGAAAAGGGCTTGCCAGCTTCGTATCACTATCCGGCCTCCCTACGGTCGGCCGTCTATACCTACTCACCCGGCAAGCCCTTCTTTCCCGGCGGCTGCAGTAATGTACTATTGATGTATATCACACCGACGGCGACGCATAAAGAGTAAAGAGCTACCCGTCAATCCATATGTAGTAGGCAGTGCAAAAATACCACCTAGAAGAACTAATATCATGCCACGAATTGATCTCCGATTTCTTCTAATAACACTCTACAGAACGCCTACCTACACGTTTCCTATTTTCCTTAACCTAAAAACTGAATTACTCGAGGAACTCGTCCTGATTAACGGAGCATCCCGTCTCAAGAAGCCATGGCAATACATATTAGACGTACCTAAGTGCCTGCTCGGGATCTCAGTTCAACAGGTTCGGAACTTTAAGTCTACACATGACATGTAGCTTGTGTTGAGGATAATATAGAGTTCATTGATGTGTATAATAATAATTAGAACCATTATTTAAGGCATCTAAGGCATTGTAACAAATACGAGTACCATTGAGACACAAAATTACATATAAAAGAACCGCCCAAGTGCGAGTCGGACTCGCGCACTAAGGGTTCCGTACCATTATATATAAAAACGTCAAAAAAATTACGTTTGTCGTATGGGAGCCCCCTTAAATATCTTTTTATAAATCTTTAAATTTTCTTTAGATTTAAGTGGACAATCTTAGACAGATCGACTTAGTCCCAAACTAAGAAAAGTTTGTAATATGGGTACTAAACGACGATAAACATGCTTATACATATAAATAAATACTTAAATACATAGAAAACATCCATGACTCGGGAATAAATATTCGTGTTCATCACACGAATAAATGTCCTTATGGGGATTCGAACCCAGAGGACCTCTTGCACACTACCAACTAGGCTAAGCGGTCGTCAAATTTCATTCTGTTCTTTAGTATTTGTTGTTATAGCGGAAACAGAAATACGTCATCTGTGAAAACTTCAACTGTCTAACTATCACGGTTCATGAGATACAGCCTGATGACAGACGGACGGACAGACAGACAGGCAGACGGACGGACAGCGGAGTTTTAGTAATAGGGCCCGTTTTACCCTTTAGGTACGGAACCCTAAAACGAATCTTAAACAGTTTATTTAGGGATTTTAGAACAGTTAAGATATTGTGGTCTGTTACCAGTCTTGTTACTCCTGCCGGTTGCGTTAACTTGGCCTTCACGCACCCTCGAGGTGCAATTTCCCAGAATATACTGACAGTGACAGTCATGGTATTTTGGTTGGTCAGGGTTGGCATATAATGACGATGACACGCCGTGAACACCCTAACATGACGAGAGAGCACGGGCTATGCGGTTGAGCGGGATGCCATCATTAGTGAAAAACTACTTACTGTAACGATGAGCATGTACAAACGTTACGTTAAGGCAGAAACTGTGAATTGAACTCACATATCGACGAAAAGTTGACTCGTTAACTCACCTGAAATAAGAAACAACATATTAATTACATGCTAATAATAAGAATGTTTCTTTAAATAACTATCTGTTTTAGATAAAGGAGGTTGTTATTCATTTACTTGTGAAGCCTCAAGACTTCTTCGTATTTCCGGATGATGTACCTATCGAGAAATGCAGCCGGGTTTCCTCTACAGGTCGCACTTCTCAACCGAGTTTCGTGAAATTTTGTGATATCGGTCGGTGATATCATGGTCGGCCTTATCACGCGATAAGTGACAAGATAGAGCGTCCGTTACTGGCTGACACCGTTCTATAGAACGTGACGGACGCTCTATCTTGTAACTTATCGCGTGATAAGGCTGACCAAGATACGAGGCCAAGTTAAATAATTGTGTAGATTTTTTTGACGATTAAAATTTTCATTATTTTCATGTGAAATACAGGCTTACAAATTCTACAGCTCACTGAGCCACTAGCTATAATAAAAAGTAAAGATTATAAAAAATAATAAGGTGTCAGCCCTATTGAAAGAAATAAAATAATTTATTAGTGCACAAACTCAAAAGTTACATTGTGGTGAATCAAAACTTAAGTAAATTATCTACATAATGAGCATTCAAGCAAAATAAATTGAGCAAATATAAAATTGGTACTGAATTTTGTTTTTGCAACTTTAAATATAATAGATTGAAAACAATACATTGTCAAAATTAATAGAAAGGAAGTACCTACATAAAATAATTTTAGGACAATATCACAAATCACTCTTTATAACAAACAAAATGAGTTCATCTAATAAAGTAATAAAGTCATCTGTAACCACATTGCCACGGTTGGTTACCTAAACAAATGTGGCGGGCGCGGTAAAGCATCAAAATTAGCTTCCGTGGAAATTCCATGCTAAGAATTTCTCGCTTTTGAGATTAATTTGCTTCTGTTGATTACAACAGAAGCAAATGACTTTGTAAATATTCATTTGGGGCGAGCTTCGCTTATTTATAATTGATAGGATGATGTTGAATTGCACATTTAGATGAAAATGAATAGACGACTTTCGTTATTGGCAAATATCGAAACATGCACAGTAGATACCAGTCACTGAAACGTATAATCAGAATGCTATTTTATAAATCATTTATTTATGTATAGTTGGCAAGAACTGAACTTCGCTATATTATTGGTATGTGTTACTTCACTTCTATATTATATAGGTACAAATTCAACTTCTGCTGTATGAACTCGCATATTCATTTCCATTCCCAATTTGGACCCTAAGGGAAAGACTTTCAGGATAAAAAGTATCCTAAGTTTTTATCCAGATCAGATCTCGTTTTCCAAACTTCATCTAATTCCGTTTAGCCGTTTTTGAAAGGTTAGTAAACAAGAATTCCAAATTATTTATAAAACATAATTATAACCATAATAATTTTATATGCGAATAGGGTTTCCTCCTTAATCAGAAACAAAAATAATTTTAAGCATAAATAAATATATTAAGGATGATCCGATCTTGAGTAAAGTTTTATTTCAAAATGGACCTCGAATTGTACCCCCTTTTTTCCCCATCAAAGTTTTTGTTAACTCCGAAGTGAATTCCGAACTAGGGGTCGACCTGGCGCGGTTTGTATCGGTGTCACGCGTTCCAGAGTTTGTCATTTGTTTCGGGTCGCTAGCGGCAGCTACAGGTGACACATACTTCGACATATACAGGTATGTATTTGTGGTGGACGAGTCCATTCAGCTGATTACTTCGCTTTAGGCTGAACTTCTGGCTTTAGGGATCTCCGATGTAACATGCTTCCAAAAGACAAGCTAGCTCGAACAGGCCGATGTTATTACAACTGATTAACAAATTGTTTTGAGTCTTTTCTGAAAATTACTCTCGCATTTGCAAAAATAGCCTACTGGTTAAACTATTAAACTTCAACACAACGATACCCCTTTCTTAACTATTAATTAGCAGTTTGTCGCAAGTAAGGTTGACAGGTATGTTGTATGCCCCTTGAGCCTTAATAGATGTGTCTGCTGAATATCCAAATCCAATAAGCATTTACACCTAAACTACTAGTTTGATTTCACCAGATAGCTTTGGCTGGCATTGATTTGATTCTGAATACTAAAACGTGAACGGCAATCGAGCCAATTGCGTTTCAAACGAGAAATTCAATACTGCATACAAATGCGTTAAATACAATGACAATGCATTATAAATAACTAAATATTGAAACCAAAATTCTAACTAGCTAAAATCGTTTTACCCCACAGGTCGTAATTTTTCATTCGAGAAAAGCCCGCAGAGCAATTAAATAAAACTAGGTTACACCGTAAACATTATATCATTTTAATACCCAGCGGCGTCAAAATGTTGACATGCATTACAAAACAAGTGCAGGCCGACGCACAGAGTGCAAAGCCCCTTATTGATCCTGGTTCACGGCACCAAAGTGTAACGACGTATAATAATATATGCATTGCCAATCCATATCAATTATTTTTCATTTATGTAATTGTAATTATCGCTATATTGTAAGAATCGGAGAAAATAAAATAAAAACAGGTCGACAGTACCCTAAACCGCATGTATGAGAAATGTTTTAAAAGTGAATGCAGGTTTTCCAAGGTCATTTAGCAAGTGAAAATCCGAAATCTCGGCTGACTCCTCTGGGAATCGGGCGTGATTATACGTATGTAGCAGTTCGCGGTAGTATCACCGTCATTTCGAAATGTTCCGTTTCAGCTCAGTGACATTTTCGGTTAAGCTTTTTATGCATGATGTGGTATAGAGTGTGATTATTACTTCCCCTCTCATGGGACAAAGGTGTCATGCGCTTTCGGAGGCGTGCGCGGGGCCGAATCAACACATACAGCCTTTTTGACACTTGAATCATATGTAAGCGGTATACTGAGTGGATGTTATTCAGACCCGTGTGTAAGAGACTATCATGGTGGATTAAGGGAATCTAGGATGTACTCGTACGAGGCTATTAGTTAAACTGATTGACTAAGTTCTTGGCTATAGCATGAGCTAATTAGAAGTCTGGCTCATCATCCTCCTAGCGTTATTCCCGGTTGTGCCCCTAAAGGAGCCCAGGATCCGCTTTGACACCTAAGAGAAGTCTGGCTAATGACTCAATTTTACTAGGCAACTTAATGCCATACGTCAGGCTGTTTACTAGCAGAGGTAAATAGTTTGGCTAAACAGAAACAATTGATCTAGGAATTGAACTTGGTACGTAAACTCCTTTTGCGGAACGGAACGGAAAAATTACGTATTCTGAACGGGTACGGAAAACAGCAAATTGATGGGCTGTAATTGTTTACCTAAGCGGAGAAAAACATGTTTTCTTAGGAGCTACATATGTTTTTTCTATTTGTACTTTAAATAAATACCCATTTGACAAGGAGATTTGCAAACTAGTTTGCAGCCATTCTAGAAACAAACTGTTTTTTAGAAAAGAGGTTTTTTTGCAGTTTATCAGATACTGATACGAATATAAAATAATCAAGGAAAAGTCTGTGAGATTGTAGCTTTGCAAGTTGGTATGTTTTGGGTAATCTCCAGAATTATCCGATTTCAAACATTCTTTTACCTGCTTATCGAATCGACTTTCTGGATACACATGGGCTATGATTTACCCCGCGGGTTTGTCTGCGTTCTTTATAATAAGCGGGCAAACTCGCGCGGGCAGCTTGTTAAAATACCTATAACTGTGTTATAATTCGTGCCGAGCGGCAGCATTTCTTAATTATGTTGTTTTTAAGTAGTGTAAGTTAGCTTCGGTAACCTTTTTATTTTATGCAACCATAATAAGTAACCATTTTCTCCTGGCTTAAATAGAACAAATGTATTTTTCTAGTTATTTATACCTACATCGTAATTTATTATTGTGAGCGCTTTGTTCGTAATTTCCAGAGTGTAACCTCATATACTTTCTCTGTTTATTGTGTGGTTGTGTTTGTTTTTAAACCCGGGAAGGAGAATAAGGTAACTTTACAATTACATGTGTCTATCTCGCTTGTAACTCTACTATTTCATAACATAAAATTTTGCCAGAAACTTCAAATGTAAAATTTATTTTACCAATTGTATATGATGTATATATCATCCTTCTAGCGTTTCTGGGTCCGTTTTGAAATTTAATCTCCAAGTTTTGGCATAGGCACTAGTTTAAACAAAGCGACTGCAATCTGACCTTCCAACCCAGAGAGAAAACTAGACTGCGATTAGACCGGTTTCCTCCCGATGTTTTCCTTCACCGAAAAGCTAACGGTAAATATTCCGCACATATGTTCCAAAAAACTCATTCGTACAAGTCGGCATTCGAACTGACGACCACCGCTTGACAGCCGCATGCCTTAACTAGCACATTCATAGCCAAGAATCGCTACGTGCTACACCTCGCCGATCCCGTGGTTTTCTTCATAATTATATAGCGCGAAGCGACTACGGCGTAGGCGCCCGCTAGACGGCTTCATGGCAGTGAAAGTGCTAGGCTGCCGTTGAATATACTGTCAAATAATTCATTGCATTGCTTATGTTTAAATCAAGGTGTACATTGAAAGGGAAAGTTTAATCCAGATAATAAATTTTGCATCTGCTCTGAATCACACGTGTAAGCTTTATACTTTTGCGTAAGGATAATAAATTCAGTATACAACGTTGCCAGCCAAGTCCGTGTAAATATTGGTTCGAATTCGTATCTTGCCGATCCCGAAGAGAGATATTTTATCCTATTTGCATACCAATTCGCGAACGCCTAATCGAGTTTTGAAAAGGTTGGTGAGCGAGGCTGTTACTAAGTTATCGAATCTCTAGGCATCTAATCAATGTTGGGTTTTCTTACTTGGTTTCCGTTATTTGTATTTGACGGGAAAACTATTTCCCGTTGTAAAAATAATTCGCTATGCTTCGGTTCCTGTGCAGTTGCACAAATGTTTGCACTTCATTATTCGTTGTTACGAAGATTGTAGACAGAGTGTGTGCTAGGATTACAAGAATTAATCCCACCCTCACCATTTTGCCATCTTGGGAATAGGCGCGGTCGTGGGTTCTATCCTTATATTATTGTTTTACCACTGATTCGCAAGAAGCGTTTTGCTTCCAGTTTTCTAGCGAGGAGAGCTTAAGAGTGGAACTCACTTGCGGCAAACCTTTTCCCAGTTACGTATAACTTGGATATTTCCAAGACGAGAGTGAAAAGGCACATCTAAATATGCATGGAGCACCCTCGAGCTCATCATCACACACTATCAGGTGGGTCAGTGGTCAAATGCGTACTAAAAATAAACCATTAATGAAAGCTCTATGGAGGGGCTGTGGTCCAGGGCCAAGTGGAAGGCAAGAGAACACGCGACCGATCTGCGACTCTCTGGACCACTTTGGTTCAATGCGAACGCAATGCCGCTAGCTGACAAAAATGGACGCACATTGCTCGTAAAGAACTCGACAATGACACTTGATGCATTATAGCTCCAAGTACCACACCTGCACTACCACAACCATCCTGCCAAGAGTGCCTTTCTTAGAAGAAGATGCTTGGGTTTACTACCCCAGCATAACCCAAGCATAGGGAACTGTATTTACAAAGCCTAGGGGCCGAGCATAGGGGAAGTTTTGATAGTTTAAAATACACTATTTGACAGGATAAATTATCGAAAGTGTTGACCATTTAAAGCAGCAGTAGATTTTACTTCTAAAACACCTCAAAATTCACTATGCTTGAGTATGATATAAATTGTTCGTTAAATCTTTGAACCTACAACCTCGCATATTTAAGCGATCATCATACACCTTGCTTTCATGAACATGTTGCCTAACGACAAGAGCATTGTACATTTATACACGCATTACAACGTGCGTCAAACCATGAAATAAAATCCCAGTCTTTAACTTCGAAAAAAACCAATAAGTTCACAAATGTACTAGAAACCTCTTAAAACGAAAATGAACGCAGATCACGTGTACATATAGCTTTATTTACGAACGTCTGCACGAGCCCCGATTAATGTCACCTGTTGTTCTGGAACCCGGCGACGGCAAATGGAAATGTAAATACGAGGCTTCGGCATCTCGACAATTAGCTGCCAGACTGAACCGCTGACGATTTCCAATATGCTTCGGGCACAGAATTTATTTTAAGCGGATTTTGCCTTCTGAATGCTGGATCACTAACAAAAGCTGGGGTATTGTTTAAATGTTTGTGCTAAGATGAGAAACCAATGTATTTCAATTTAGGCAAAGCGTGACATTAAGAGCGAGTTTAACGAACTTACGATTATAGACGTTAGATAGCGCCGGCAGATGTTATTTCATAGAAACGAGTCAAACTTTCCATACATTAAAATTTTCACGAACACCACTTCTGATTAGAGACGGTATGGTGTAAGTCTGAAAACTTGATTGGGTCCGAGTGTTGTCACTATAATCGAATGAACTACAACCTTTAAAATTAGAATGTATAACTTGAAATTTTATCTATCTACCAATCGCTGAAATAGCTCAGCTGATCTCGGCGAATTTTCTTTAATACCTTTTAGAAAGTCGTTTACTGCAAAAGGCACTGACATTTACGACACTTATTTTGAATGAAACTATCACGGCTGAAACTGAACAGATATTCGTTTTTCTAGGATTTTGCTATTTTTTCTTCAGTCAACTAGTGTAGTATTAGTAGGATGCCCTAGTTTATTATGTTAGATCTGCTTTTACGATAATTTCAAGGAGACATGCATTAGGTTGGATAAAGTCTAGTTTTCAAAGATACTTGTACTTTAACTCCCTTCCATTGGTACCTATCTAACTATATTTTGTTTTAATTTTATACTACAGTTGTGGTAAGAGTAGTTTTGCATTCATTATTTTAATATATATTTGAGAACGAATTATACCCAGAATTTAAACCTAAGTTTCAAAATGGACAAGTTTCACAACTGAAGTTTGTTCAGCACGATCCCATCAGAAACATAAATGAGGTAACGGGGACAAGTTGATTAAAATAATACTTGCAATGGATTGAGATCTAAATGGGTGCCAAGTTATGTAGATAATCCTTAACAGTCGAATCATTTACAGATAGTAGACAATTTATAATAAATACTGGTAGACTCAAAATGTATTATTATTCCAAAATAAAGAAGGCATTAAAATATGCTTAGTGACGAAAATCCCATTCAGATAGCTTAAAAAATTACGAAGCTACAACCGTTTTAATTTTGCTCATCCTTTTTAGAGAAAATAAAACATTATTGATTATAAATTTTCTTTAGTGTCTACTCAAAATTAGTGTCAAAATTAAACTTGGTTTATTATCAGCTAATCAATGATATGTATGTAGGTAATAATAGTGAATTGTTTCGCTCCGTTCTCTGCATCCTTCCTCAAGTCTTGTCTTTTTGGAATATTTACTGATGTACATACATATAATCACGCCTATTTCCCGGAGGGGTAAATGGAGATTAGGGATTTCCCCTTGCATGAAAAACCTTTCTTGTTTCATTCACTTTTATTACATTCTTCGTACATGCTTTAGGGTACTCTTGATCTGACCTTTCGTCAGGATTTCTCCGATTTGGTCGGAAATAGTTCAACGAGGCCGTTCCCTTCCAACTGGTAACCATTCAGCTCATAGACTCTCCTTGATCACCACCAATGTTTTTTTTTATTATTGTAAAAAAAAACAAACATTTAAATAACAAAAAAATAAGCCTTTTAATTCCACACCTTAACATGTATAAGTTGATATAGTTATTCTAATAGTTTAAAAACATATTTTATCTTGTGGTGTCGGGTTAGAATACCACCCCCTTTCCTCCTGTGGGTGTCGTAAGAGTCGACTAAGGGAACAGGGTTGAAGTGTGTTGTGGGCGATGGGCTAGCAACCTGTCACTGCAATGTCACATTTTGTCGATCTTTTATACCCATATTTATGCTAAAAGTGGCACTGGAACAAAAGTTTCATGTGCTCTGCCTAACCCTTTTAGGGATAAAGGCGTGATTATATGTATGTATGTATATTTTATCTTATATCTATTCTTCTTACTATTTATCTATTATCGTAAGAGTCGACTAAGGGAACAGGGTTGAAGTGTGTTGTGGGCGATGGGCTAGCAACCTGTCACTGCAATGTCACATTTTGTCGATCTTTTATACCCATATTTATGCTAAAAGTGGCACTGGAACAAAAGTTTCATGTGCTCTGCCTAACCCTTTTAGGGATAAAGGCGTGATTATATGTATGTATGTATATTTTATCTTATATCTATTCTTCTTACTATTTATCTATTATTGGTGGTAAACATTTAATTATATCAGATAAAATTAAAGTACTAATAAATTAACTAAGCACTGTCGCTACTTTCATAAAACCGTATATAATTATATAGTTTCGTAGCTTTAATTGGTGGACTTGAACGACAAAAAAAAATGTATCATTAATTTATAAATAATAATAATAAAACATACACATCATATTTTAAGCGCATGTCACTACAAGAACCCTTAAACCACCCAGTTTATAGTTTATGTGACTAAAGCTTTAAATAAAATAGATGCTAAAATAAAATGTCACGTTATTCACTCTCATGAATCATTTTAACTCTTATTTATAACCCAGATGAGTATTCATTGCTTTATGCATCGGTGTAAGCCGTAACAAGGACGGAGTATAAAATAGCAGTAAAAATGTTTTTATTATCTTGCTTCAGAACGCGCAGTCTCAATAGGAAAATATGCAGTAGGTAACTTAAGAAAAATATAAGGAATCTCTATTTTAAATTTCTTGAATGGTGACACCATTTGTTGTTGACGAGCAATCGAAATTTGTATGTATACTAACTGGCCATTTTATTTAACCTTTTTAAAGTTAGTTTAGGAAACAGTTTTTAGGAAATTTTTAGGGTTAACCCTAAAAAATCGTGGGAAAATGTTACGCACATGTTTTGCATAAAAAAAGGTTATTGGGGACAAAGTCCAAGAATTAGCATATCTTACATTTCCGTAGCTGTATAGGTACCTACACAACATACGCAAAGAGAATTTCCGCACCAGGTCTTTTGACTTTTCCCATACAACGGCAGACATGAGTTATATATTTGGGTAGCGTTTCCCCGTGCCCCACCGTCTCTGGTCCATGTGTGTGAACAATTTAACTTTAAGCCAACTAAATTATATTAAGCATCTTACTGTATTATTTACGCAAATTTATAAAAAAGTAATTTGGAACACGAGTAAGTGTCAATTTCACTCGTCCTGAGTTTTTGCCCTCGCCTCACTTCCCTCAGTTATGTACAATATTTCACCAGATAAAACGACTAATTTTAAGCTTTTCTAGTCACGCTAAAACTATCGCTTAAAGTACTTGCTGTATGATCTGCAACACTCTAAGGTAATTTGCCATTTGTCTACCTCTACGTACACGTTATTGTTTTGTTTCTCTTTGTAACTTTTTCATTTGTGTCAAGTGTGCAATAAAGAATATTCGTAATATATTGTATGTTAGAAGGATAGCTTGGTAAGGATACTGTTATGTGTACTGGTTTATGTGTACTGTGCTTTCCAGTGATAAGAACGTACCGAGCGTTCTACTGCGTCGAGCAATTCAACTTTTAATTAATTAGAGCGAAGTAACCGCCATAAGGGTTTAATTAATTCCCACTGAGAACCATCAATATTAATCAGTCTTTGAGGTATTATTAAATCTTCGAAAATGATATTGAAGACCTTGTTCTATGTGAGTATCCTAATTGGCTTATGTACGTAAGGATTGTATTATTACTGTTGGACGAATTTCCTTAGTTACTAACAATAACATTAGATTAATCTGGCAACTTCTATTTAAAAGGTTGACCGATTATATAATAAAAGTGTTAAATTCGTACATATGTATTGCTTCTTATACTTCCTTTGGTTAGATTGGCATACCTGTTACAGCGTCGTAAGGATATTCGTGCTTGGTTAGTCTCGTGCGTTTTTACACTGACTTTCGCATGTTATAATACGCATTATTTTTATTTGAATACATTCTTAGTTACAGATTCTAGCATTCCCCTGCCTAAATATGTTGGCGCGAGGCAGCGACAGCGATAGTGACAGTAGTGAGTTTAAGATAAATTATTATTGCTTTTAAGTAATGTATTGCCCAAGAGATTCCAGGCCCCGTATCATGGCCGGCCTTATCACGCGATAAGTGACAAGATAGAGCGTCAGACACTGGCTGACACCGTTCGATAGAACGAGACGGACGCTCTATCTTGTCACTTTTTGCGTGATAAGGCCGACCATGATACCAGGCCCATGATAGGGGCGGGGCCTGTTTGGATTCCAGCTTTTACCAGCAAACCATATTTTTAGAAGACTTAGACAATTTGACTTTACAATCTAAAAACATTAACTTGTGTATTTTATCTTAAGGTATATAACTTGATTAGCCTTATTGAAGGAAACTTGTACAGTCACCATCAATATCGTAGCGGCAAGTGCTCACAAACATCTGAAAACGCCTCTATTATTATTATTATGTATGTCTTTCCCGTTCACGGGACAATGATGTCCCGGACCTCGGGAGGCGTGCGTGGAGCTAGGTACCTACAAAGTAACAACTGAGCCAACACGTAGAGGCCCTTTTGACAATTCAAAAGGGCCTCTACGTGTCCCTATACACCCCAGCACCCGCTGGGGTGTATAGGGACTATTGATGGTTGGTGGAATCTAAATAAAACCGGTTATTGGGTTGAAATGACGGACTAGTGGCTGGGCTATTGGGTGAAACATCGGACGCCTGCCTAATAAAACTGTTTCAATCTTTATCTCTGGCAGACGGTGACTCGCTATCTGCTAGATGGGCCCCTATTGATAGCGACATTAAAAAATGGCCTAAGGGCAACACCGGTCAGAGAGCTGGGGGGTAGAGAGGTGGCACTGGACTTTAAACATATAGCCAACTCGCCACTTAGGTGTCCACATCTACCCTCGAGCAACAGCTCTTGCGACTCCACTCTGGACGGCCAATAAAGGCAAGCCAGAGGCGGAGGGCCTGTCCAACCAACCACCCGATCAGCTCAGCCTGACCACAGGACACCCGCAGGAGCACTTAGGTACGTAGGGTCGCTACTCCCTAACAGCCCGCCACAAGCTGCCTTAAGTTGACTGATTGCACCAAAAATCTGGTGGGCGATGAGGCCGTCACATCCCTACGCCATTTTATTATTTATTTATTTCAGACTTGAAGTCCATAGGGTCCATTATAATACAGTATTTTATATATCTATTGTCGAGGCATTAGTGACGTGTTCAGATGTTGGTGAGCTCCGGCCGATTCGATATATCTGATGACGACTGTATGTAAAAACTAGCCAAGTCGCATTTTGAGGTAAAATTTATTTTAAGTTGTCTTTTTGTGTTAATAATTAGACTGTTAAGTATTACCTATCTACAGAACTTGGCACCATTTTAGATCCCAATACTTTTAGGCCTTTTAGTTGATGATTGTCACAGTTGCGATGCATTCTTCTCTGGATATATTTATTGATAACATGGCTAAATTTAAGAACAGTATTAGTAAAATATTTTATGACGCTCAATAATCTCACCCAAAAATTATATCAATCCCCTTGTTTCACAGTCTTCATATTAGATGATTAAATAGTTTGACACCAACCGTCTAAAAATGTATTTTATGTTAAATTACTCTTTCTGTGCACACATATTTTGAGTTACAGTCCAGATCCGAACATATTGCATAATTTGTATTATTCTATAGATTTTAACCTGTTTTGTGAGCCTAATTAAATAAATAAATAAATAGATTCGAGTAGCTCTCGTCCATGTCGCCATGGTCTTACATAGAACTAAGTGTAGGTTGCATCAAACCGCCAAATGTAAGCGGTGTTCTTTAAAATCTGAATGCATTAGGCCTGCCACACACTGGCGTGGCCTGCGGTGGCGGAAAATAGTAAAATTGATAGCGGCGGACAAGTTTACTATTATCCGCCGCGGCCTGGCCGCGCCAGTGTGATGCGGGCTTTAAAAAAGTTTGTCAAGTTTCTATGGAATGACTGCTGCCGGCGTTATATTTAAGGTCGATCGGCTTCATTAAATAAATAAATATTAGGGGACCATCTTACACAAATCGACCTAGTCCCAAACTAAGGAGTGGTTGTATGTACTATGGGTCCTAGACGACGATAAATATATTTATATAGTTAAATAAATACTTAAACACAAAGAAAACATCCAAGACTTAGGAAAAAATATTCGTGCTCATCACACGAATAAATGCCCTTGCCGGGATTTGAACCATGACCTCTTGCTTCGTGGGCAGGGTCACTACCAACTACGCTAAAGCGGTCGACATCAAGTTCCTTATTTCGTGTGATTGCTACTTGTCTTTTCTTTGTCTTGTGTTACATTGGCAACCCGGAACAAAAAGGTTATGAAAAAGTTTAGTTTTTAACCATAGGCTTGCCTAAATATACATTTTAGACAAGCCGGTTGGAATTGGCTTGTATAGGCGCTCCGCAACTTTAATATAAAATTCCAGGGTCCACGTCATCAGAATCGAGAGAGTCGCCATTCAAAATGCTTGAGGATATTAACACATCAGATGAGTCTGAAGAAACTCTACAGGGTATAAATACCTAACCTGCTTTAACTACTCTTTTTATACCACTGGAATGTATTTCAAATGTTTGTAACATGCTTACCTTCATTATTAAACCTTACCATTATTTTTAACATATTTTCACATCCATACCTAAGTTCCTGATACTGACTATACCTTGGTGTGTGTTACCGGTAAGCGGGCTTTTTTTTAAGTAGGGTATATTAACGTAGTTCTTTAACTTATTTATGACCTTAATTCAAATATTTAACTATAATTCCAAAGTCATGAATTTTCTAACAAAATTGAAATTGCCAGCAATGTACAGCAAAGTAAATTGACAAGTACGTGTAACTGACAGCTCTTCGTACTTTGTTTATTACGGCGTCATACACCTATAGTCCATTGAAGTCTTGTATTTTAGAATAATAATTGCGCAGTTAATTTACATAATTATGATTTGCAAATACATGCAAATAATTGCTAATTGAACATATTATTATCAGTTTTAATAAATGCCCGCATGCCGGTAACACACGGTATATTTGTAAAAAATAACAATCTTCGTAAAAAAATACGATGATTATGTGTTTTCTATTTTCTGCAACACAAACTCTACTACCACTAACTTTATTACAGTGTTCTGTTGAATTGACATAAGAGACTTCACTCTGTTCTCATTTGATTATTGAATTTATTTATTAAAAGTTTGACCCTTAGAGACCTGATGCATCTTTAAGAATTAAGAATTATTGAACACGGATACCTTAATGATGTATTTTATTTTCTTATGAATTATGTATAATTTAGAATCCACAATATATATAGGTACTTACTTATTGACTTGTTAAAGGGACCATTATGACCTTTTCGCAGGATAAATAAATTATATTGATTTTTCTTCTCATATGCTATTTGCAGAATAATACAGCAGGCACCTTCGAATTTAAACTTTCGTGAGACATGTTAAAATAAAACTTCTACCTCTACTCTTCTACTACTCTTCTTCTTTCTTCTTCTACTTCTTCTTCTTTCTTCTACTTCTTTCTTCTTCTTCTTTCTTTCTTCTTCGGAGTGACATTGAATACGTGAGTTGAACCGTGTGATTAGAAGTTTTATTTTAGCAGGCACCTTCTTCATACCAGTATTCCCTGTGGTCCGGAAATACTGCTACGAAGTAGGTACATTAATGCAAATAACTCAAGAATTATATATTTTTAACAGCTATAGCGCATTACAAGATTATGCAGATGGGTAAGAATGATTCCGTACTGTGTCCTATCTATATTTGCTGTTTTGATCTGATTCTTGTCTGCTTAAAAAAAAATGTTATACCATGACAGCGGCAAAGAAACTTACGGTCTGCCACCATAGCCTATCACAATGTATGGAATCACAAGCGCGTTGCCGACTCTTTATTAATTTGAGGATTCGTTGTGTTAATAGCTAGAGACGAACGCGACTCCCTCACTCATCAACAGAACCCATCCTCGAGAGTCCAGAGGGGTAACGTTCGGAACGCGCGTAAGGACTATAATATATAACTGTAATTTTTCCATATAAAAAATGACATTTAGATCTACCTGACGCCGGTACAGTGCGTTACGTGATCGACCAGCTGGTGACGGTAAAGCCAAAATACGAAAACGACAATCGTCATATCAGTATCGACAATTTTGAACACTTTTAAGAGAACAAAATTGACATTGAATTTGAAATATTTTTACAGCAAAGAAAGAAAAAATAAAAGAAGCTAAGAACCAGTACTGTAAGTTAAAAAAATATCGCACTAACTAGCTTTTGAATAGTATTTTGAATTTTGATTATGGACATTATTCAGCTTTCATTGTTGGTCAAAGTAGGTGTAAATAATAAACTATATTTCAAGCAATATTCGAAAACCTGAATAAAGACGCATTTAACTCCTTCACCTTCCTAAAGCACGCTTTATAGTACCAAGACTTTTATTTTCTTCAGTTTAATATGTCTAGGCCTAGTTTTCAAATGGCTCTGGTATGACCTCGTGCGATTTTTCTAATCAGACTAGATAATCGTTGGTTTTTTCATACTAAGTAACATAATTCGTACCAACTTGTGACGGTAAGTCTATTTTCTTTCGATGAACTTAATTTATGAATTTGTTTCCAGATGAAATGATGAAAAAGGAAGGTATATATTTTATACTAGCTTCTGCCCGCGACTCCGTCCGCGTGGAACTCGTTTATATCGCAGCTCCATATAAACTTTCACCCCCCTATTTCACCTCCTTAGGGGATGATTTCGGGGATAACAACTACCCTATGTCCTTCCCCGGGACTCAAAATATCTCCGTAACAAATTTCACCTAAATCGGTTCAGCGGTTTAAGCGTGAAAAGGTAACAGACAGACAGACAGACACAATTTCGCATTTATAATATTAGTATGGATTTAGATATCGATGTTACTCGTCGTTTAGGAGCTACGGTAGCCTAGTGGTTAAGGCATGCGGCTGCTAAGCGGCGGTCGCGGGTTCGAATCCCGGCTCGTACCAATGAGTTTTTCGGAACTTATGTACGGAATATTTACCGTTAGCTTTTCGGTGAAGGAAAACATCGTGAGGAAACCGGTCTAATCCCAATAAGGTCTAGTTTACCGTCTGGGTTGGAAGGTCAGATGGCAGTTGCTTTCGTAAAACTAGTGCCTATGCCAAATCTTGGGATTAGGTATCAATCAGCGGACCCCGGGCTCCTGTAAGGGCATAACCGGGAATAACGCTAGGAGGATGACTCGTAATATAAACCATTTCTCATCTTAATAAACTGTTATGGTCAAAGTACCTTATTGTAAAACGTCATCATATCAGCCGAAAGACGTCCACTGTTGGACATAGGCCTCCCCCAAAAGAGTGCCAAAGTGACCGGTCCTGCGCCACCCGCATCCAGCGGACTCCCGCGACCTTTACCAGGTCATCAGTCCTTTTTGGGGGACTACCCACGCCGTGTCTTCCGGTACGTGTTCGCCACTCTAGAAACTTTTATTGCAAAACGTCAGTCATCAACAAACTGTCATTGTGAAATCAATCGGTGACCATTTGACATAAGACGTTGATTTCAAACATCATCAAAACTTAATTTTAATATCGTATTAAGCAGTAACACTGCTAACGAAATTATGACTTTAAATTAAAGGCAAAATTTAAAAACGTATGTACGGGATCATCAAAACTGACCGCAGTCTATTGGATGGTTTAGCAATAACTTTGTGGGTTATATTTGGCGGTGTACTATGACCCACTATGCAAAATCTGACCCTATGTATCAGGGTAGGTATACATGAATTTTTTTTAAATTGGGCGAATTTCATTTATGTACACCATTAAAAAAAACTCTTTTGTCCTGTGTAGAAGATTCCCATTCAATTACAGTTTTATAAAAAGTTGGTCACATTAAATTATCTCAACCCTGCACAAAAATAACAATTTTAAAATTATATTGCAGAGTACTTACGACATATGCGATAATGTATAAGTTCAATTCTATTCAGATTTTAAACGCATTTATTTCAGATGAAGATCAGTTGGAAGGATTTAATAAACTTTTGAATGACTTGAAAAAATTTGGTTTTCCACGCTAGAAAGTAATGCATACGCATCGTTCATCCTAATTACATCACACTGGCTTGGCTAGAAAACTCTTGGCTACGGACCCAGCAGTGCATCAAGTTATCAAATATTTTACAATATAACCAACCTTCAATATTGTTATTAAAATATTTAAAATTATACATTATTGTTTTGATGCTTTATTCTATTCCTTTGTTTTATTGGGCCCATCGTATCTTTTGTGTGACATACACTTCGGGCATATTGTATAACAGAACACATAAAAACCTACAAAAGTGTACAGTCATTACGTTACATTGTTTCTTTCTTAATGAGTTTTTACTTCAGTTCTTCAGACTTCGTGTCACCTATTGTTTCCCACATTGCTAAGTTATGACCGGTGACCCAAAAACAAGCTTGAACATCAGAAAGCGACGTCGTAAATTTTAAAATTAGCAGCATTTTTCACTCACTGTTGATTTAATCTCTTGGAGAGATGCCAGCCAGTTAGCCGCGGGGTATACCGCAGTCAAAGCCTTTGTTATGAAGCATAGTTATGGCTACAGTGCCTCGTTCTTGCGTCTTACATACATATTTGCTAAAACGTTGGAAGGAACTGGAAAATCGTTAGCAATTATGCAGCTGTATAATTTTGGGTGTATCAATACTAGCTAAAGTAATGGAATGTAATTAATAAATATATATTGTGTAGTTGTACTAAATTAGAGGATAATCTTCAACAAATTGAACTAATCCAAGCGCAACACCTAAGGCTTGGCGACGCAGAATCAAAGTTTATTCTCAGATATACATATACCTAACTTTTAGCTGCAGAATCGCAAATCGAAGAAGGGTTAAGTGACGATGTAGGATTTGCTTAAGATTACATGGAGCTGTTTCGAAATTCAATAACGCTTAGAACTAAAGTTATTTCACATAATGTACTTCACTGTGGTGCTGTAAGTGCAAGCATGCTGTGGCAATGAGCCGATGTTTTAAAATTTCAATACGCACTCATATTTCCACAAAATATTATCATAACTTCTTACGATAAATTGTTTGGTATAATTCTTGTAACATTCGTTTCACAATTTGCAGGCATCTATCTATACCTCATTTCATATTAAACTTTATATTTTTTAAAGGCAAATTCGTCTGTTTCTTTGTCTAGGATATCCAATTTTACTGGATTTACTTATTTTGATTTAGTGCTTTTCAGATATGACGATGTAATTATTTATGCATTTTATAATGCTTTTCTTTGTAATCGCATTACGATGGACGCAAGATTTTTCTAATCTTATACAGAATAGGGCATCACATCACATCACATCATCAGCCTATATACGTCCCACAATAGGGCATAATTTTTCAATATCTACATAGGTAGGTGAAGATTTTGCTGGTCTCTTGATAAACCCCGAATAGGCAAAGGAATAACAATAATAGGCAAGGCCGATGGGTGTAGAGTCTTATTAGAACAACTACAACTTCACAGAAAACACAATGTTTCTTAGGCCAGTGGAACACCGCGAAATTTATAATATCTTGAAAAAACTAAAAAATAAAAAAAGTAGTGGTATAGACGAACTCCCACCATCCCTCATACGACAATGTGCGGATTACCTGGCAACCCTTTGTGCGATCTAATAAATCAATCGTTCGATGAAGGAATTTTCCCTGACTTACTAAAAACGGCTCTTATTAAGCCAATTCACAAAAAAGACTCCAAAACGGACCCAAATAACTATCGACCTATTGCCCTCTTACCAACTATATCTAAAGTTTTCGAAAAGGCAATGTGTGACCGCGTGTATACCTTTTGTGAGAAATATAAGATATTTAATGAAAATCAAAACGGTTTCCGTAAAAAGCGATCTACAACTACAGCTGTGTACAAATATATTCAAGAAGTCACAAACATCATAAACTGCAAAGAGTATGCTGTAGGTATACTCCTTGATATGACGAAAGCCTACGACAAAGTGAACTACTCAATACTGTTGAATAAATTGTATGGTGTAGGAATTCGAGGGACCGCTCACAAATGGTTCGCGTCATACCTAAAGGACAGAGTCCAACTTACGGAGATCGAGTATCGTGACACAAAGACCAGAGAAATAAAAACGATCCGATCTCAAAAGAACATAGTCAATTCATCAATTCCTCAAGGAAGCGTAACTGGATGCCTCTTATTTATTTTATATATTAATGATATCCCCAAAATACTAGAGGAAACATGCATACAGTTCGCCGACGATATATCTCTCATAATTAAACACCAAATTGACAATCACTTAAATGAAAAACTCAACTCCGTGTTAGACAAGATAACAGAATGGATGTACGATCACAATCTCGAAGTCAACTATACTAAAACAAAGTTGATGACTTTCCATCCCCACCAGAGGTTTCCACTAGATTTAAAATTTTGCTACAATAATACTTGGTTAGAAACGGTTGACGAATTCTCTCTGCTTGGAATAGTGATAGATAAGCATATTAATTGGAAGGGTCACATAAAACGAACAAGATCAAAGATTGCTAGCTTCGCCTATGCCCTAAAAGAAATTAAAAAAACAACTAACTTGCAGACAGCACTCGCTACATATTATGCATATGCCAATGCATGGTTATCCTATGGCATAATATTGTGGGGGAGCAGTACCGATGTATCGGCCCTATTCACGCAACAAAAAAGACTCATTCGCATCATAGTCAACATTAAAAATGGAGATACTTGCAAACCACATTTTAAGGAACTTAAAATTCTAACATTACCAAGCATTTACATCCTTGAAATGTGCAAATTCGCAAGACGCAACATAGATTTATTTAAAAGAAGGCATGAACTACATACACATACACTTCGATACCGAAATAAACTTTTACTACCGGCATCAAGGCTCAAAATGCATTCAAATAGTACTTACGTTATGGCCATCAAAATTTATAACAAATTACCAGATACAATTAAAGATGAACAATGTGACAAAAAGTTTTCAAAATTAATCAAAGAATTATTAATTTCTAAATGCTATTGTACTGTAAATGAATATGTAAATGAAAATAATTAAGAATAGAATTCGTAATCAACTATATTTATCATTATTATCAATTATATCAAATCATTAGGTTAATTTTACCTACTACGTAAAATTCCACAAGTACCTTTATATAAGTTAAAAACACTAATTGAATGTGTAGAATAGTTAAATTGTTGTGTTGTTATTATAATACACCTAGTAATAACCTAATTCTAGAATGTAAGAAAATTGCAGTGCCCTAGCAGGGTATCATGTACCTACTTATTATAAGTTTTACATCCATTGTATAATGAACATGATTATTGCAATAAAAGAATTGAATTGAATTGAATTGAATTGAACTACTTCAGAATAAATATAGGTATTCCTGATGGAAAAAAAAACACTGAGCCTTTCTATTGTTATGATGTTAGGAGACGAGCACGCATTTTTATTGCTAGCCATTTCAATGTTGCACTTTACCATAAAGTTAGAATAATGTTGCCTAGTAACTACTTACTTTGAACAGTAGTTACATCAAGCCCAGATTGTGTAGGCTCCAATTACAAAGGATAATTACAGCTCTCCGTATAGGATATTATTGTCGACGGTGCCACTCTGTAATTGTTTAAATATCACAGTGATCTGTGATACATTAATAATGAGCGTATTTCGAATATCGATTACTTCTTTATATATATATCCAAAATAAAAATTACTAACAAATAATCTAGTAGTGGTTGGTAGTGATTAAGAATAGTAGTAAGTATAAGCACCAACCAACAAGCAGCAACCACCATGTAGGATGTTGATGCGACGATCATTATTCCAAACGTTCCGATAATCGTTTCTGCGAGTGATCTAAAGGCCTCCACCCACAGGACGCGTGTCGTGCGCGGCGCGTGTGCTGCGCGGCACACGCGCAAGTTGTAAAGCATTGAAACTACACTTCAAACAGACATCGAACGCGGCACACGCGCGTAACACGCGCAGCACCCGCGCAGCACCCGCGCGGCACACGCGCAGCACCCGCGCGGCAGCGGCGCGGCAGCCGCGCTGCACACGCGTTGCTACACGCCGCCCGCTTCCGGTGTGAATATACCGCTTCAAACGCGCCTGACACGCGCAGCACACGCGCAGCACACGCGCAGCACACGCGCAGCACACGCGCAGCACACGCGTCCGGTGGGTGGAGGCCTTAATAGCGAAAACACTCGACCGAAATCTCAAGAGACTCTCACTAGATGGCTAGGTCAAATGGGTCAGATACAGAACTCTGTACTCGTGGACAATCGGCGGATAGTCGCCCTGGCCAATTGTAAAACCCTAACCTTAAAATTATATGAATGAAGAGTAGTAAGTAGTGTTCATGGTTGGTACGATCGTTTTTAATAGATATTTCTTGCAAGCATTCAAAATGTAGCAGACTGTACTAATGAAAATTATCAAGGAACTTCCGCCGGGAGACACAATTTGTCTTTCGGCAATTTGGATCTTGCCCTGTAATTATTATTCGTCAACCATAGCGTGCATTATTCAGAAAGCTTCTGTAGTGGGCTTCGTTTCTAATAGATATTTCTTGCAAGCATTCAAAATGTAGCAGACTGTACTAATGAAAATTATCAAGGAACTTCCGCCGGGAGACACAATTTGTCTTTCGGCATTTTGGATCTTGCCCTGTAATTATTATTCGTCAACCATAGCGTGCATTATTCAGAAAGCCCACTACAGAAATAGGTGTTTTTTATTTTACCTATACTGATCGGCTTTAGCGGAAATTCATTTTCTAGCTTAGTTTCTGAACAAAACTTCCATTATATTGAGGTTCTTTTAAAAGTGAGCAGGAAGAAGTCCCAGTGTTGTTTAAAGGCTTCTATCCCTTTCCTTTCACATCTAAATTATACAATGATATTGACATGTTTCCCAGTCTTTAATCAAAGTCAGATGGGAGTCGCTTTTGTAAAATTAGTGCCTATCTTAGGATTAGGTGCCGAAGCGGACCTTGGGTTCCTCTTGACCACAACTAGGAGAAACTCTAGGACGATTGCTTGATATGTCAGAAGGCGATGAACACACTCACTTGTAAGACTTAATATACATACAAAAGAAAAATACACACGTATAACATATTTATGAAATTCATCTTTTCACCCATGTGGTGTCGGGTTAGATCAGCACCACGCCTTTTCTTCCTGTGGGTGTCGTAAAAGTCGTACTGAGGGTTGAAGTGTCTTGTAGACAATGGGCTATGAACCTATCACTGCAATATCACATATTGTCAATCTTTTATACCCACATTGATTCTAAAAGTGGCACTGGAATATAAGTTTAATGTGCTCTGCATACCCTTTTTGGAAATAAAGGCGTGAATCTATATACGCATGTGTGTATCTTTTCAATATTTGCCGACTTTTGAATCACTATACTCGTTAACCTAATTCAAGACCAAAAAAACTACGACAGATATGTCACTGTCATTAAGTGTCGAAGTCACTTATGTCATTGTCAATCGAACATGTCAGATGTAGCCAACCTTTTTGCATTGATCACCAAATCATAGTAAATATTCGCATATATGGCCAACATTATTAGTATCAAAAAAGTTACATTCAACAATAGGCATTTTTAAAAAGTAATTTGGATCAGCAACGCAACATGCCTCCAGACAATAGCAATTAGTCAGCTCCTGATAAATTGGGCCTGACAAATCATTACGTGTATATACCCCTTGAGAAAATGGCGGATGATTGTGATTATAAAGTGAGCTACACTCTTTTGGCCTGTTCTTTTGTCGAATAGCTAAATGCATGGCATAATATTTAAATTACATCTAACGTTGTTCACGACTATTGTTTATAAATCGTACCAAATGTTATGAATACCTGAAGTATTACAAGTGCAATAACAGTTTTTCTACCAAAAATCTTCTATGGTTAAATATTTAACAGGGCATCTAGTATTTTTGTAAATAAGTTGGATAAACTTGTTTATTTAAATCGTAGGTTTAAAACTACCAATAAATAAATTTTCTTGGTGCGGCCTTTTAAAAAGTGAAAACATACCACCGTAAACATATTTTATTTTAGTGGCAACCCACGTTGGTCTTGAATTAGGTTTCCGAGTATTATGTCTACTACTCAACGCAATCCATAGAACGCAGCAGTTTCTTCGTCCATGAGGAAATAAAGTACCTCCCATCTTCCGATGTGTTCCATATTCAGTTCCTTCCGGACAAATACGTATTTAAAGCTCCGCTTTAGTCAGCAACCATGCAGAAAACGTTGAAACTCAATTTGTAATTTCCCATTGGAATTCACCATTCTGGCGACAGAAAGTTCAATTTCCATATATACGATGGGTTGGCTGGTGGCAAAATTGAGCTTTTGCTTTAGGAAACACTTCTGTTTCGAGCTCGGACTTGTATTATGTAAATAACCACTAGCAGCATAACTAATGTTTGCCTTCGCCGAAAGGTAATTTAGTATTCTGTTGGCATGTTTGAAGTTACAATTTCGTTGTTGTATATTTGAAGCAGGTACTTATACATTTGTAGATTATACCATGAGTCTTGGTGACGGTATGACTTATGACGACTATATCCACAGAAATAATAATTAATGAATGTGCCCAATCCTGAGTGTGTACTACATTTTCCGGAAATCGTTATTTCCAGAATGCAATTTTTGCCTTTCGCAATTTTTACCATTTTATTTTTTCTCAATAGCTTTCTTCCCCGTAAGCAATTCTTATTACTTACCAACAACTTATGTTCCTGTTAGGTTTCCTTGCCATTCGCATATTTTCCCATTCTTATTATTTACCAATAGCTTATGTTCCTGTTAGGTTTCCTTGCCATTCGCATATTATCCCATTATTTTTAATTTCTTTTATAATTATGTAGGTACGAGTATGTTCGAGTAGTCTGGGCCCCGACGGGTGGATATTTTTACTCAAGCTTTTGCGTAGAGTGCGGTGGTTTTGCGTAGAGATGTGGCCTCAATCTGCATTTTCTATCGTTTGTATAATGAGGAGTGCTCCGAGGAATTGTTCGGATTATTCTTTCATCTCCATCACATAGATGGCTGGCAGTCCTTACTTGTTCGTTTCTTTAGAAACTTCCTGCGTCGCACAGCTAAACTGTGGAATGAATTGTCGCCTGCGGTAGTTCCGGACCGATACGACCTCCAAACCTTCCAGAAAAGAGTGTACATCCATCCTAAAGGGAGGCAACGCACCTCCAGTTTCGGATGTCCATGGGCGGCAGTGATCGCTTACCATCAGGCGACCTGTTTGCTTGTTTGGCCCCTATAGCATAAAGAAGCTGATAGAAAACCTTCGCTAAATGTCACCTCAATAAAGTTGTAAATTATGGGAGTAGTTAAAAAAACCCTCAGGACAGTAAGCTATTAAATATTAGTAAAGTGGGAAAATATGCGAATGATGCTAAAACGTAACAGCGAAAGAAACTATTTGTTAAAATAGATAATGGAAAATTATGCGAATGGTTAGAAAATCTTACAGGAAAATAGGCTATCGGTGAATAAACAGTATGGGAAAATATGCAAATGGCTAGAAAACCTAACAGAAAAATAGGATATTGGTGAATATAAAGAATGGGAAAATATGCGAATGGTTAGAAAAGCTTCCAAGAAACGACGCGTTTGTAAAAAACAAAATGGTAAAAATTGCGAAAATAAAAATTGCGATCTGGAAATAACGATTTCCGGAAAATGTAGTACACACTCCTAATCCTGCGTAAGAAGTGAAAAAGTGAAATAATTACAATGAAAACCAAAGCTACCCATCCGTTGGGCGTAAAACAACAAAGTGCTCACGTCGTTAAATTTTTACGCATATCCACTCTGTGGAGGCTCTACTTTAGGAGAGCGAGATTTAGGGGGTGACTGACAATGGCTTTAATATTTACTGTTTTTTAAAGTAAATATAAAATACAAAATGCAAATAGCACAAGCATTTACAACAGATTTACACCGAACTGAACGAGTGGAATATCAAATAAATGATATTGCAACAAATTTTTAAAAGCTACAATGTGATTTAAGGATTCTTGGTATGTTTTTCTTATTTATGCATAAGTTATACGTTCTTACGGGCCAGATTTCAGCAATGCGACGTCAATTTTGCGTGTTGGGTTATCGGCACACTCGTGCCAACCCAGTTCTACCAGCAAGCCTATGAGACCCTTGATGTTGCCGACGACCTTCGATAGTGACCTCGGGGATCCGGGATGTTTTGCCCGGAATCGTTGCAAGCAATAACGATATCCTAAGAAAACTAAAATACTGACTCTGACAATAATTACTGTTTTTTTAATGTTACTATTTTGTTTCAATTAACAATTAAAAACCAAATAGACGCTGGAAATAAATGACAATGTTGTTAGCATCCATAACTCAAAGAAATGTGATCAGCATGAAGGCAATGTGGAATGTAAAAACAAAAGTTTGCATGCACTATGTATTAAACGTATCAGGATCTATAGATGAGTTTTCATCATTCGTCTTCGTAAGATAGTGATATACTAAAGGTGAGGCCGAAGAGCATAATTTGCGCGCCGTGAGTCGCGTAATTTCGGTCCGCTCGAGCGAAGATAACCAATCAGTTGATTAGAGTAGAATAGAATAGAATAATTTTATTTCTCTGAATATAGTTGTTGGTATGTTTTACACATGTCAGTTTCACATATCTTCACATCCTGCCATCATCGGCGTAGAAATATTATTCAATTTAAGTAAGTTGAAATCCATATGGTTTTTTTTCCAGTTAAAATTCAATTTACTATATAAATGTCAGGAACTATAGAACTATGTAAGATGCTCTATGCTGAATAGATATGGGATATAATTTAAACATGTAGACTCGCCGACTCGGGACTGAGTAGAACTATGTTGTTGCATAGAACTCCAATTATATTGTGATTTTCTGAAACTCGATAAGCCAACTTCACAGACATCTCGTTCCCTCACATGTGAGCGAGTACAAATCCACAGTGATCTTGCACACACATATGCATTCCCAGACAGTTTTTAATACCTGTGGAATGTAGCTCATCTCATAGCTGTAATACTAATGGATCTCAATGCTCCTCATGAGAGAATACGTATGGTAACAATATACCTATTAAGGATATTAGGTATATTGTGACCGTGCGTATTCTTTCATGGGGAGAAATGAGCTGTGAGTAAATTAAGTCACCATCATCATCCTCCTAGCGTTATTCCTGGTTGTGCCCCTAAACGAGCGCGGGATCCGCTTTGACACCTAATCCCAAGATTTGGCACAACCACTAGTTTTACGAAAGCTAGTTTGCCACCTGACCTTCCAACCCAGAGGGCAAACTAGACCTCATTGGGATTAGACCGGCTTCCTCACGATGTTTCCTTCACCGAAAAGCTAACGGTAAATATTCCGTAGCCGTACATAAGTTCCGAAAAACTCATGGTACGAGCTGGAGTTTGAAACCATGACGGCTGCTTGATCGATATCAAGCAGCCGTTATGGTTTCAAACTCATCTTCATATATGACAAGAAGTTTCATATATGTATCGACATGCCTGAACTTCTAGGCTATCGTAGCGTAGCTAGCTGTGAGTAAATTAGGTATTCTCTGAAAATAATCTTGATAGAACAATCTCACCGAACAATCTGCCCTTAAAGTTAGCACGTAACATGTCTTAAATTGACATGATCATGCCGATAGCGATGGCTAGCGATATAATAATTACGTATTCGGATTCGTTTGAAATGATTATACTAGTGTTAGCATTTTTAAACACCAACGCAACGAGGGGAGTTATAAGTTTAACATGTGTATCTGTAAGTCAAGCAATTTGACTCCTGTCTTTAAATAAAATATATTGTTTCTAGAGATGGTTCTTAGCTATGTTTCCTTTGTCAGGGTGATTTTTTAGAATTATGTAATTTATAGAGATCGTGTTCGAGTGCGCAGCGTGTTTATCTGATAACTTCCAGCAATTACAGTGCTTCTTGCGAAGAGTTAAGCAATAATTTGCTGACTAGGAACTATTCTGGCCAGAGCTGGACAGCTTAACGTCGGCACAGAATATTTATCGATAAGGTTTACTCCATCTTGCCAAATAAAAAAAAAAATACGGTCTTAGAACAGAGGGATATCACGTAAATTTTTGAACGAGCTTCAGGACAATTCAACTGTCATTGTCCCATATAAAAGTGACATTTAGACCAGGGGCCCTAGCATGATATGCTTTATCGTCACGTTTTACGTAATACGTGATGACAAGACGTATCGCTGGGCTGAGACATAATAATCGATCAGCAGGATTCGGGTTCGGGTAAATAGTAATCGTTTATTTTGGCATAAGAACGCGTAAAGAAAGCGAGAGAGAAGTATATACCCTAAGCCAATTCTAACAGCTCACGGAATGTACTCGTAGATTATCTGTGTTCTTTGAATTATGACAAGTTTATTAGTATTAACAATTCCAAAGAAGGTTCAATCCCTTATTGAAACAAAACTCCTTCAAGATGAATCTTTTAAATGATGCCGTACCAGAATTTATCCCGCTTGAACATTGCCTTGCCACGATTGTGGCAAGGCGTTCTTATAATTATTTTTTTTTCACTCGCCTACGTGAAATGCAAGAATACCATTGACGCCAAAGTGACCTAACTTAAGCACATTAAATCGTAGCCGCTCGAACCGCTCTCAGCACGTTCGAAAACCGTCATAACAGAATTCCATATTCCCGATGGCTACCGTTCTAAACGTCTACTTGAATGTTTTATTCACGCCGTGGAGCTAGTTTGCGGTAATGAAGCGAATCGCGGCGTTTCTCGACCGAGACCAGTTTCAGAATGCAAAGATGTTGATGAAAATTTAACAATGGAAGCAAGTAGGAAACCTTTTGTTAGGAACAGTGAACTGTTTTCGCAGGGGCCGAATAACTTATAATTTATAATAACAACGCATTGTACGTATGTTAGGTAGATGTAATATGTCATTTTTTATTTGGAAAAATGACAGTTGGATTGTCCTAAACGGCGTTCGGAACGTTACGTGATTATCCCTCAGTTTTGGGATAAGATCGCCGAATATCAACATTGTTTTATCTCAAACATGCTCGGAAAGCTTCGCATTTTGTTTGAAAAACACGCAAATTGCCTAGGTATCATCATGATCATCATCATCATTATATCAGCCGATCATTATATCGTCCACTGCTGGACATAGGCCTCCCTCAAAGCGTGCCACAATGACCGGTCCTGCGCCACCCGCATCCAGCGGACTCCCGCGACTTTTACCAGGTCATCAGTCCAACTTGTGGGGGGCCTATCCACGCTGCGCCTTCCGGTACGTGGTCGCCACTCGAGAACCTTTTCGCCCCAACGGCCATTGGTTCTACGTGCAATGTGCCCCGCCCACTGCCACTTAAGTTTAGCGATTTGGAGGGCTATATCGGTTACCTTGGTTCTGCTGCGGATAGCCTCATTTCTGATGCGATCGCGCATAGAAATTCCCAACATAGCCCTCTCCATTGCCCTTTGGGTGACTTTGAGCCTTCTTATGAGGCTCATAGTAAGCGACCACGTTTCCGGGCCATTCGTCATCTACTCATCACTGGCAATATACACTGGTCAAAGACTCTCGTCTTGAGACACTGCGGAATATTGGATAAAAAGATGTGCCGTAGCCTCTCGAATGCTGTTCAGCCGAGTCGGATTCGACGATTGACCTCTTCTCAAAGTTGGACCAAACTAACTGAGCAGTCTGTCCTAGGTATATATAATCGTCTACAACTTCTAGGCTCACATATAGTTCCCCAAAATTAAAACCTATTTCTGCCCAGGGGTATAACAAAACTCATCATTTCCCGCTGCGTTAAAGTTTTAAAAATCCTGATAGGTGCCATACTAAATCGAGACGACTAAGGAAAAACCACATTCAGCCAAAGAAAACCATCGGCAAACCGCGAGCGGTTTCCATCGTGTCTTTCGCTTTTTATCACGGTCAGAAGAAAAATTTATTGAAAAGTAAAATGCTAGTACCTAATTTCATTTATTTGAGAAAAAAATAACATCCATATCCATACTAATATTATAAACTAGCTTCCGCCCGCGACTTCGTCTGCATGGACAAGGGATAGAAACTATCCTATATTTTAATCCAGACTATAAACTATCTTCGTGCAAAATTTCATCCAAATCGGTTGAGCCGTTGAAGCGTGATTGAGTAACAAACATTCAAACATCTAAACATCCAAACATCCAAACTTTTGCATTTATAATATAAGTAGGATGGGAAAGTGTGTGTTTGTTTGTCCGTCTTTCACGGCAAAACGGAGCGACGAATTGACGTGTTTATTTAAGTGGAGATAGTTGAAGGGATGGAAAGTGACATAGGACAGTTTTTATACCCGAAATCATCCCCTAAGGGGCAGAAGCTATTAAAATATAATAGTTATACTTCTTAAAACAACCTAAAGATAGTATGAAAGTCTGAAGAAAAAATACCGCTTTTGAAAGAAGTCGTAGAAATAATGCCTTCAGCTAAATCAAACTACAAGTATCACGGCGTTATTAGGTAGATAAGTCACAAAATGTTTTTTGTAATGACTTTCTATAATGTCGTCATATATTTGAAAAGAAAGCACTATATTTATACTTACAACCATGGGAAGAGCGGTGCCTCTTGACACAGGTACTTCGGTACTTACAAAGAGACACCAACCTGTTATTTGTTACATAGACCTTAAGTTACCCAATAAATCATTTTTTTTTTTTTTTTTTTTTTATTTATCTCCCGGGATTGCCTGATTCGTCTCTTGGCGGTAGGTTAAGTAGGTACTATTATTGTGTCTAGTACAATTAACCACAAATGTTTCTAGACAGGTCAATACTCGTATAGTAATCATAGATTTTCAATTATCTTCCCCTTCACTCAAAGATTCCATCATTTCATTAGGATTGCTTTGTTTTGCTAGTATTACTTCTCGTGCCATCACATTCCTATTTCTAGTCACTCTATACTCTCCTACATTTTCTTGTTCGTCGACTATCCCTTTCTTATGTAGAGGGGATACGCCCACACCATTTTAACACTAGCATTAAACTTGTATGTCACTTTGAGTATATATTAATAATCTCCTCTCCGTCTAAATCAGATATCAGGACCCGGGATTCGATTTCGCCAATTACCCGTAGATACTCGACTTAAATTGAGTGCGACAGATATTTGGGTGTCACCAGGGTGATTTGATTAAGAGTTATTGCGGTTCATTATTTATTTTATTTATTTAAAGGTTTACTAACAGTTTTGCATTGATACTTAGCTTGCTTAGCAAAGTGTGACACTTAATTGAACAAGCGAGCGATGCAACCGAAGTTCGCTGCTTCAGCGTGGGCCAAAATTCTTTCGTATGTCCGTTTGTCAACCGATTGTCGGTTTTGTGAACAGGTTCAATAATCTTTATAATTCTTTTTTTTGTCAATCCACATTTAAGATTATTTTTTCAGTCAGGATCGCTATTTCTATACAACCCAAGGGCAATAACTACTTACAGGTAATTACAGCTTGCCAATATAAACAAATGCTACACGTTACACCTGACAATATAATTGCGATTATCGCCGCTTATACGCGTGTGGAAAATGCAACTTCCTGACCATAGGAGATGTAAAATTGGAATTTAATTCTGGTGTTAATAAAGAAAGCCTCAAATTGTCTATTCATCGGCTTTGTCTTTGCTTCGGACATCAAATACTTGCGGCATTTTTGTTTTAACTACGCGAGTAATGTACTATTACAACGGTATTATGCAGCGAACGAAAAATCCACAGAAGTCTAAGTAGCGCTGCAAGATGACACCACAGATGCATTATGCGGGGATGGGGCGAGGTGTCAAAACGATTCCAGGCAGCCGTTTGGTTCGCACATACGCATACCAGGTTTTAGGCATGTTTGGGTAGACATTTGTAATAAGCTTGCATTCTATGGATTTTTCGTTCGCTGGTATTATGACACTAAATTCGTATATTAACTGCTTTATTTTATGTTATGTGTGTGTGTGTGTATGTGTGTGTGTGTGTGTGTGTGTGTGTTTTGTGTGTGTCAACATTTGTATTACGTGTTGTCTTTAAGTTACCACGTGGCTCTGCCTCTGTACTGCAAAGAGCGCGGACTTGCGCGTAATACAATACAGCCTATTTCCAGCCAGAAAGTCCATTCTATACAAAGGTGTCATTTATGTAATCGGTCAAGTACTTCCGGAGATTACCCTTACATACAAACATCCAAAACTACAACACATAGACTTTGCCATTTTATTATATCAGCATAGAAGAAATAACGCATGCAGGCTTCCATTCGAAAGCCACCCGAAACCTCTACAAATCCCAGACAGCGGACTCTCCTTAGAATTTCTGCAATAAAGCTTTTGTCTTTCATGGAAATGTCTGCTATTTTGCAGAACATTATGCAAACTCTCTACATACATTCAAAAATAGTTGGAATAGTCGACCTGGCTACGTTAGGATAAAGTTTAAATTACAAGATGACAGAAGAGTATGATACGAGCTGGTAGAATGCAGCATAGATATTGTTGTTTTCAGGTTAAGTTCGTCGCCTCGAGTGGCATTTTACGTAGACGAGCATTGGCCCTATGTAATGTTTTACTTTCATTTTAGTATGTAGTGATTCTGAGATAGGTATACACTTAACTTCCAAATAATAAAGTGGGGATAAAAGGGATACTAGTAAAGCTTCGGTAGCCTAGCGGTTCACGCATGCGGCTGCCTAGCGACGGTGGTTTTGAATCCCGGCTCTTACCAATGAGTTTATCGGAACCTATGTACCTACGGAATATTTACCGTTAGCTTCTCGGTGATTGAAAACATCGTAAGGAAACCGGTTTAATCCCAATAAGGTCTAGTTTTCCTCTGTGTTGGAAGGTCAGATGGTGTTCGCTTTCGTAAAACTAGCGATTTTGGTATTAGATGTCAAAGCGGACCCTGGGCTCCTTTAGGGCACTACCGGGAATAACGCTAGGAATCCTCCGCCGATGGGATACATTGGTTCATAAGAGTCTCATAATCGGTATTGTCGCTTTATGACAAAAGCACAGATATAGGAAAAAAGGAGATCGGACATGCCGCGCGTTTTGTACTGAATAAGCATGTCGCAACTTCTTGTATTCGTGGTCGTATTTGAAATAAATGGTATTTATAGTATTTACCTCTGAAAAGTGATCCATTGGTGTGGAAATTAATCAAATCACTGCGATGTTTGCAAGTAATTATTGCACAACTCGGCATTTTGGCAAAAAACGGAACTCTCTCGGTGGACAGCGGACGGTAAATGTATGGCGGAGTATGCCCAATGAGCTGACATGTGCGACACAGCCGCCGGCGGCTTGTCCGCTCTATAGTATTTTATGCTCTGAGGACAAAAGATAAGGAATAAAATTGTAAACACTATGCGTCGACCACTTTAATCGAAGTAAAAATAAGTGTGCTTTAACTACGTCAATGTAAAAAGGCGTTTTTTTCCATTGCTATACTAATTTGAGTTTCTGTGGATGGTACTAACGCAAATAAGCATATAACAGTTTCGCTGCCTAGTTACAGAGCATTAAAACGAGTATGTACCTACTACCTACATATAACACAGCATAAATATTTGAATGGACAATATGATACCGCTTTTACTATCGAATTCAGTTAACTGACCATCCGTGCACTTTATACGCATCATAATAAGGTTCAATATATAAATAGGATGGTCAGTTGACTGTGTTGGCTGGGTAGGTTTGTACTTGCCTAGGTCATGTTTCAAAGTTTTTCGTTATAAAATACACATTACAGGAACACTACGTGCCTTTAAATGGTTGTTTGTTTTACGTTTTCACATAGTTGTCCCTAGAGTGTCATTCCTTTTTAGTGACTTTTGTGTATGTGTTGCCAGCGATTCGTTCACCTACCTATTTTATATAAAACAGAACAGTAGTTTCATTTACAAAATAAACTGTTAATTAATTAACATTGCTAATTAACAAACAGGAAAGCAAATTTCAACATCTCGTTAAGAGTTTGCTTTGAATTTTCTTCGAAATAGTTTAGAGCAGAGTTTGTTGATTATTTTAGCTTGAAAATACTGACAAGATGAATAACTAACATAGCGTTTTTAATTTAGCATCACAAACATAAATTCTTCATGGGTACTCAACAATTTTAATATAACGCACGAGCATATTCAATGAATTCGACTAGGCATATAAAATGCAACGTATTTTTTCGATATTCAGAGTATCTTGCAAAATGGTATGGACTACGATCGATGTTAACGTATTACGAATATTGTAGCTTCACGAGAATGTTAAAGTTCGCAAATGAATTCATGTAGATTTTGTAGGTATATTAGAACCCATACTAGTAATGACACGGGCGACATGTTTCGAACTCGTGAACTCGATGATTAATCGTGTAATTATTAGTATTATTTCAATATGTCTCACGAAAGTTTAAATTCAATTATATTAGAACCCTTTTGAAAACAAAATTAAAAACCACAAACTGATGCGTTAAATGCAACGTTACACTCTGTGACTAACGTGTACATTATCACCTAGAAGGGAATTACACCTGAAAATATGTTTTTATGTCCTATATATCTATAGTGATATTATAAATAGATTCAATAAGTGAGAACCTGTAATTGGCTATATGGTTTTATTATTGTATCTAAAAATATGTTGCGCTGTTGGTTTTCCGTATATAAATAAATAAATAAATAATTAGAGAAAGTCTGTCAGATTGTAGCTTTGTAAAATGTTAGTTTGTACGTAATTGGCTAATGAGTAATCTTTGGAACCGCTTTACAGATTTTAAAAATTCTTTCACCTTCTGAATTTTTATAGGTTATATTTTACTCCGCGGGTTTATCTGCATTTTTTGCAATACGCGTGAAACCGCGCGGGCAGGAGATATAGTCATGTGGATGTTATAAATTATATTATACTGACCCTTTTGAAAGATACTTAAAAGAACAACAAACTATTAACGTTTACATATCGTCCAAAAGTAAATAAAAAACCATAATGTTTGCATGCTGAGCTGCATTGAATGATGTACTTTCCGGAATATATTATTTTATTTATCGTATGGCAATTACAATTAAAATACACTGTTTTATAATCTAAAATTACATTCTGCCAGGTACTTCGCAGCTGAACTCGTAAAGTTTTTAAAATCTTCCGCTGGGCCATCGTATTTAGTTAGTGGACACTCCAAGACAATATGCCGTACGGTTTGCTTTGGGCATCCGCAACAGCAGCACTCCTGCTCGCTCCAGCCCCATTTTTTCCGGAGATGGGCACAGTGGCCTACGCCCGTTCTCAGGCGATTCAGCATACACCAGACACGACGTGATTCGTTGAATCCAGGTGGGTGGCGGCCCGGGTCCAGTTCAAAAAGTTCAGGAGGGGTGTCAGCGGCAGACCATTCATCAGACCAAGCCTCATTTAGGCTCCGTCGGGGGCTGGGTTGGTGGGCCAGCAGCGCCGGAGGGCTTCGTGACTTAAGTCGTTTTTTGGTAAAGGAAGCCAGATCCCTATTGATTGGTAGTTTTGGTTGATTATGGGCTTTGTCTACCTCCCGGAGCAGGTGGCGTTGACGGCGCAGGTGGGGAGGCGCGATGTTACTTAAAGCTGCAAGCCAGTGTACAGGGGTGGGCTTCATGCAACCTGTGATCAAGCGCATTGTAGCATTTAGCTGCGTATCTACGGCTTTAGTGTGACAGCTGTTAAGTCAAGTAGAGGCACAATATTCTGCCGTCGGATACACGAGTGCCAAAGCGGTCGTTCGCAGGCAGCTGGCAGAAGCACCCCATGTGGTCCCAGTTAGTTTCTGCAGGATGTTTAACCTGGGCCGTAATTTTGCTGCAACGTTATCGAGATGGGGGCTGTACGTTAGACTTCTATCCAGGGTGACACCGAGGTACTTTGGTAATGGGTTGTGAAAAAGCGTGGATGCCCTGAAGGGGATGCTGATTTTCTTGTTGGCAAGTCGGTTGCTTAGGTGGAAGCAGCTCACTTCGGTTTTGGAGGCATTAGGACGCAGTCGCCAGCGGACAAAGTAATCGTCCATGGTGGCCAAGTCACGCTCTAGCTGGCTTTCCGTAATGGCTATATTTCGGTCCTGTGCAACCAGTGCCAGGTCGTCAGCGTATGCGAATTTCCTTGATTGTGTCGCCGGCATGTCGTAGGTGTACAAATTAAATAGGGTGGGCGCCAAAACTGATCCCTGTGGTAGGCCATTGTTCAGTACCCTGGGACTGCTGGAACTGTCACCGAGGAGAACCCGAAACGACCTATTTGAAAGGGCATCCTCAATTAATTTATATATTTTCGAGCAGGGTACCACTTTCAGAAGTTTCAGCAGGAGTCCTTGGCGCCACACAGTATCATAGGCTGCTGTAAGGTCCACGAAAGCAGTCGACGACTTGAGGTTTTCGTTGAAGCCTTTCTCCAGCAGGGTCGTTAACGCTAGGACTTGGTCACTGCAGCTGCGGCCCGGCCGGAATCCTGCCTGCTCCTGGGGGATGTGTTTATCAATCGTCGGTGCGATGCGGTTGAGAATTGTACGTTCAAGAACTTTATACGTCACGCTGAGGAGTGCAATAGGACGGTAGCTATCGGCTCTGTCTGCTGGTTTGGCAGGTTTAAGTATTGCGGTTATCTTCGCCCGTTTCATGGAGGGCGGGATTTTTCCAGAATCAATAATGTTAGTAAACAGTCTTGCTATCCATTCACGAGCGCGAGGTCCACAGTGCTTAATAAATTCTGGAAAAATGTTATCATCTCCGCAAGCTTTACCACATTTAAGACTCTTGATGCTGGTCAGTATCTCCTCAGCTGTGACGGGGCGGCTGAAGTAGGGATCTGGGGAGGTCCTTGACTTAAGTGTCTTTAGTTCCTTCCGGACTGCGCGAGTATGTGCTTTGTGGCTGGGTGCTTTTGACAGGTTGTTATCTGCGATAAGGTGAGGGTTCACTTTCTGTTCACCTTTATCTTGGCCTCCAGATCCAGTTGTGAGACGTTTCAGGAGGTGCCATGCCTTTCGGCTGGAATGGGTAAAGTTCATGTCTTGGACTGTGCTTTCCCATTTCTGCTGACGGGATTGGTTCAGAGATTGTATGAGGTCGTGAGCAACATTCCGGGCACCTGTACTACGGTACTCCTGCCATAGACTCTCCGTGTGGGCGCTCCAGCATGGTATATATTGCTTCCGATACCCGCGTGGGATGCATTTTTTGGCCGTGGAAATTATTAATTTCTGAAATCTCTCGTAGTTCTCTGCTAAGGGCGGGATCCATCTAATTGAATCATCGAGCGTCCTCGTATACTTCTCCCAATCAGCGATGAGGAAGTTCCAGCGCGGTGCCGGGTATGAATGGATTAATGGTATTTTTAAGCCGATGTCTAGGAGGACCGGGCGGTGTTGGCTGTGTGGGAAATCTTGTAGTACAGTTGTCTTCGCTGGGAGTGGTTGACGATGGCAGTCTAAGGAAATAAAGGCCAAATCCGGGTTATATTCGCGGCCCCAGCGGGCAGATTTAAAGGTACCTTTGTCCTTGTTTCCGAACACCAGGAAGTAATTGGATTCATCTGCCCAGTCTACAATGGACTCCCCATTAGCATCGTTGTTTTTATATCCCCAGGTCGTGTGGTGACTGTTGAAATCGCCTATCATGATGGATTTGGCCGAGGTTTGGGAGAGCGGGTTGGGGCCATGTGACATTGGGAGGTTTGTAAATGTTGCAGATCTTCGTTTCTCCAACCTGTACTATTGTAACAGCGATATTTAAGTCGTTTATGGTGCTGCAGATGGTTGCGGCCAATGGTAGTATGTCGTTGCGTATATATGTGGCAGTACCGTATTGGGGGTGGTATGTGGCGCTTATCATGTTATATCCAGGGATGGTTCCTCTTCTAGACATTTGCGAAGCATCAGCTGTATGGGTTTCCTGGAGCAGAATGACGTCAATCTTTCTGTCTATGGCAATCTTGTGCATTGCGGATAATATTAGACGTCCTATATAAAGTCATGTAGATGTTGTAGATACAATACATGCCCTTTCAAAAGATAATTAACAAGAGCAAACGATGAGTTACTGCGAGCGTGTTCACGTCATGCATTATTTATTCGCTACCTGCACATAGGTCTTTCTTATAAAGAGTTCCATTCTTTCATTTATGCGTACGATCTTAATTTTTGCTTGGTGTAAATACACGGTGACTTTGAATTCTCGAACCATTTTTCCGATTCAGTTATTGATGCTAAACTAACTAGTATTCACCTAAAACAAATATATTTTTCCTGAATAAACCTGTATTAGGAATTATTTTTTGACGTAAATCATTGTCACTCTAACGGTAGTTCAAATCTATGGAACTAAAACCTCTCCGAAAGATTAGTTTCATAAAAAAACCATTGTGTCCAATTAGTAAATTAAGAGTCATAAACTGACAATTGTCACATGCATGCCGAGTAGATGTTAAAGTTTTTACACATAAGAGCTACCAAAATGTATAATCGTTCTGAATTTAAACTTTGAAACTTCTTCATACAATTTGTGTAGATTCATGTATTCATCTTGAGTGAGGTAGAGCACATCAAAATGTATGTATGTGTGTCTCGCTCATGACGCTCATATTTGGAGCAGCTGAACTGGAGAAGTTTCTCCAACTAACAGAAGACCGCAGGCATAATAACGCCTGTTCTCTATAGGTATGTAATGTTGTGTTCCTGGTAGTAAGTAAGGCTTCCGCGAGTAAGTGTTGTGTGTTGGTCTTTAGCTATCAACACAAGGAATCTTCAAATTAACAAAGGCTTGGCAACACGCATAAGTTTTGTCTGGAGTCACTAGCGTCCACCGGCTACGGTGTCTGCTTACCATCAGTCACACCGAATGCTTGTTTGCCACCGTCGCTTTGAACTTATGAGTTCCTATATCTCCAAGAGCACGTAAGTTGGACATAAAAATCCCTACCTTAATTTCAGCGGGCATAAGATCTCCAGAGAAAGTTGCAGAGTGCTTTGACCTTTTTAGGAAAAAATAGGTTGATGAAATAGTTCTGTCGCTAACATTCCCCAAGGGTCGCTAAATATAGAGGGTTGTTGTCACGAATCCACTCGAGAGGCAGAGTGACAATGGGACTAACTTCAGTCGAATTTAGGGGGCAATATGCTACTAACAAAGCCAGTATTCTATCCGCGATGGTTGTTAGAATACGGCATAATCGCCACGTTGATACATCATTTTTATTTTGAAACACTAATTTCAAAGGGGGAAATGTTCCTTTCAATCATATGTTGTGGTAATCCATAATATTGTCGATAGACAGTCCATTTGTATGCGATGCAGTATCAAGAATATGATTGTCAAATTCAATTGTCAAGTGTGTATTTAAGGAATATGGTGAAATTATTGGTTCGTTTACGTTTTTTTCTCAATTTTATATGCAGGAGTACTTATCCTGACGGACCAAGTTTACGTTTTGTTTTACATTTAGAATTCCACCTATGTGGGTTCTACAAATCGATTTTGTTCGCGTGACCAACTTGTCGATTATTCTCCTAAAACGAGTAAAAACATCAGATTTGCTCGATCATGTTACGCCCTGCCCTATTGTGTAGCATGCAACAGTGGAGCACTTACTTGGAATTTTTAAAAGGGGCGTAGGCTAGAGAAAGTTTAACGGTAAACCTACACGTACGATATTTATAAATTTTACTCCACGCCTACATAAAAGCAATACATCATTTTCTTTTAATACTACAACATCAATCTCCGCTGGCACACCTCGTTGCCAAAACTATTAAAAAGTCCCTTGTCGCTAAGTGTAGTAACTTTACTTGCACATTGACTAGTTTTGCGAGATTTATTGGATTTATGGAGCAGAGCTCCTGACCTGACGGTGGCGGGAGCAGAGCTCTTGCCACCATCTTCTAACCTATCCGCCATCCGAGTCTAAGTCCCAGAACCGTTTAAATGACTAATGATTTAGGAGTCAATATCTGCGAGTTAGTTTCGTCAATTCACTGACGCGTTTCAGGGATTTATCAAATCACTAAACAAATCTAGTGAAATGAAAAAACGAGTTGCCTTTTTTGTCCGATTTTGTCATTTCACTAAACAGATTCAGAGATTTGATCAAATGACTGAAACTGTATTAGGTAAATGATAAAATGGATTCGCCATTTTAACATCCTGCGTGATTTGATCATATCCCTTAGGGATTTGTTCAAAACTCTGTTTTGGCCATTTCACTGCGACAGGCAGAAGTACATACACTTAAAATATAACAACATCAAATTTATAGTACGGATAAACAACAAGGAGTCTCGATAAAGAGACTGTCTCCCAGACCACTTTTGAGTAGTAAAGAGAATAGAACATTAATTTAATTTAATTAATAGAATTATTCATCAATTAGAATAGATACTTCATGTAACTGATCGGTTGTCCTCCGTTAATAGCAAACTTTAATTGTACCTATTTTTTTAGTAGCCATCCTTATTCAATATGATAATCTAGTTGTTTAAATGCAAGAATTGCTGTACGCTGAACTGATAATGTTAAATTGAAATAGTTAAACATAGCACCAAATGCAGTCTCTCCCATGAAATCTACTTGACAAGAAGCCAAACTGCATGGAAGGCAATGCGGTCACAACACTCACGAAGTCACGACCCTATGTCATGAAGAAAAAATGCAAATGCCAAATATACCTAAAAAAGTGACAACAATTGGCGCAACAATGGCGTACGCAACAAAAAAGCTTTGGTTCAAAAAAAAAAACCTTATTTTATTTTGAGGCCTTACCCAAATATTAGGTAAGGTCAAAAGGGGCAAGTAGGTAAGTGCACCTTTCATCAAACATATCGAGATCTACAGATATTTCACAAATAACGACATCTTACATTCATGCAACAAACTAAAACAAGTTTATTGCATTGATATTTAATTAAATGACTGAATTATGAATGAGGCGCACTTTTCCCGGTGGCGCACATACCCGAACTGACTTTAATTTAATATAATATATAGACTGACTATAATATATGACTGTACTTTAATATATGCTGTAAAACCAGCATCCTTTCAAATTCAAGTAACTTTTCTTAAGATTAATGCATCAACACCGATCTTGTTATTGACGGCTCCGACATTTTAATTACTTACTTGGAAAATAACGCGAAACCGATAAAAAAGACGCCTACGAAAAATATATTAATTAAGACTACCTACTTATTTTCTGCTAAATAATTAAGGACTCATAAGTAATGGATATATTGCTTGTAATTTGGTACCTATTTTTAGTAGACTTGTTGAATGAAAATAAGAGATCGTAAACGTGCTTACAAAAGATAAGTTCATACTGACAGGCATGTCATGACATTGGATGAATTGCAGCAAGTGGATCGCTCAAAAACATTTTACGTGTTAGTACTTCCTGCGAACAAATCCAAAGTTTTAAGTCTAATTTTTTTGCTGAGCCTAAACCGAAAGTTCAGAATATAAACTGAGTTGAGTTTTCATGGGTATATAGCCGGGTGGAAAATTGCGTGTTCTCCCCTTGGGTGGACAGTATTTTTTTTTTAATTTGTAAGATCAGCCACGGAGTCGAAGATAATACAGTATTAAAATAAAAGCTTTTCACAAATCGACAGTCAGCTATAGGTACCTACATTAAACGACGTGTTTATTACGACCTATAGGTTGATATTAAATTCGTTTTTCAGTTGGTTTATTTTTATTCGCAATTACAGAAAATCAATATTCAAAATCATTCCTCTTTTCGACTGCCCGCCATAATGCCATGTAACTTTTTCTTTTTTTACGTTTTGCCATGGCCCTCTAAATTAGTCGCGTCGCGGCCTACTCGATTACAATTTAAGTCGTGTAGTCTAGTAGGCCGTGGCATAATGTAGCCAGTGCGGAGAAGTTGGATATTGGATAGTACAATTATTTTAATTATTTTCCTCACAGTCGAAATGAAAAGTAGAGTGTTCGAGCGCCAGAAATATCTCGGGTGCAATGGGTCACTTTCAATCCTTGCTTAACAATCTACTATTGTATTGTCTACAAGAATGGCACCTTTTTTATTTTGACCTAGAATTCCAATGGTCTCTATCTAGCATCTAGTTTAGTAGTTAGCAGCCGTGATTATCGTGTATGTATATATACGATAGTATGTTAAGCGTCTTAGGGCCTGTTTCACAATCGCCGGATAAAGTTATCTGCCAGTTAAAATTATTGTTATCCTTTTCTCCCGTCATATAAAAGAAAAGTGACAGCCAACATTTATCTGACGGATATGTTTTAACTGGAGATTGTGAAACAGGCCCTTAAAATGATATTTTATCCAGTGCTCAGATAACGTGGGAAATCGAACTTTGGTCGGAGTTTTTCGTATTTTTCTGAAGAAGTAAGTTTACACGGGAATGAGACTTGCTAGATCAATTATTTCCTCCCGTAAACCCCTGTTTACGGGAGGAAATAATTGATCGTTACTTGGGGGTTACGGGTTTTAGGAGTAAATGTGTAAATGTTTGTGTGCTATTAAATATACCATTTTTAAACAAACAAATAACTAAAAGGTGTGTCTGGTGGTTCTAAAGTAGTTTGTAAATGTATGTACCTATAATTAAATATGTGTTATCCGAATAGATGTATTTCTCGTGATCTCTCTAAATAGACAAATGTTGCTCGTATAATAGTGTAGGATATACGCGTTACTAGGTATTTACCATCAAGGATACGCACGAGAACTCGTTGAAAGCACTCTGTCTCATGAAAGTTGTTTATAAACGTATACACTTAGTAGCAAAACAATGCTAATCTTTTCTACGAACTAGGGGAACCGTTTATCGTTATCCTTGAAAGTGAATGAAAACATGCTCATTGAATTTTCTCGTAGCTTAACATATTTTAGGATGTATCGATATAAACACAAATAATATTTTTGAAACTTTGTGACAACGCAACGTTTTTGTAGTAGTTTTAAACAATAGGTAGGGAATAAACTGCAGTAAAACTACAATGTGTCTTCTACAAATTAAGTTCCTTTCTTTCGTTTGATGGTTTCTTTTAGATATGCGGTATGGCTAGCTAATGCTAACAATTTCACTGCCAGGAACACGCCAAGCGATCGCCTACGCCGTAGGCTCTTTCCGGTACATAGCGGAATACCCTGGGTATCCGCTACGAGCGTAGCGATTCTTGACAGTGAATATACTAAAACAATATTTATATATATATTATGTTATTGCGTTTAGCATTTTCGATACTTCACACCCGGGGCGGCAGATACTTGAATTAATCACACAAATATAACTAGTCGCCTAAATAATAACTAAATATTAGGATTAATCAACGTTTATATTTTGGGTTTTAGGTGACGATTTACATATACATAAATGTATTTATTTAAATAATAATTACATTCTAAATTATGCTTATAGAAAACCTTCCGAGCTCAAGAACAAATAACCGTGCTCATTGGGGATTCTAGGAGATTCGGGAACGCCGCCTTCAAGGCACTACGACCAAATGGGTAAAAGCGTCTTTAAAAAATAAGCATGAGCTACATGACATTTATGAAAAAACAAATTAATATTATTTTGGATACATAATTTAGCATAATTGGTAGTTAGCAGTGAGTGAGTTGAGTGTTAGTGCCTACGAAGCTAGAGGTGCAAGGTTCGAATTCTGGTAAGGGCATTTATTTGTGTGATGAGCAAGAATATTTGTTCCTGCAGCATGAATGTTTTCTTTGTATTTAAGTATTTATTTATGTATATGAGTATGTTAATCGTCGTCTAGTCAGCTTTCCTCAGTTCAGGTCGATTTGTGTAAGGTTTATTTATTTTTTGACTAACAATAAGCCAATACGATAGAGCCTTGAAATCCAATCCGATCACTCATAGCGACGCCCGTCACAAAGGGAGCGACAAGAGAACTCGCGTGTAATTGTCTGTCTGACAAAGCCCTATTACTACCATACATATGTTGCCATGTGAGATTAATCTTATTAGCTTACAGTCGAATCATCCTTCTATTTATGTTCATATATGTGGAATCATTTCGGGATGACCGAAGAGTACTAACCAAAAAATCTTCCAAATTGCGATTTTGTTTGTAATAGAACACTTAAATCAGTCCACCTTGTGGGGGGTCTACCTACGCCGCGCCTTCCGGTACGCGGTCGCCACTCAAGAACCTTTCCGCCCCAACGGCCATCGGTTCTACGTGCTATGTGCCCTGCCCACTGCCACTTAAGTTTAGCGATTTGGAGGGCTATATCGGTTACCTTGGTTCTGCTGCGGATAGCCTCATTTCTGATGCGATCACGCAGAGAAACTCCCAACATGGCCCTCTCCATTGCCCTTGCGAGAGGTTGCAGGAGTCCACTGGATGCGGGTGGCGCAGGACCGGTCACTTTGGCACTCTTTGTGGGAGGCCTATGTCCAGCAGTGGACGTCTTTCGGCTGATATGATGATGATATGATGAGAACACTCAAATTATTTTTATATCACATTCTCTAAAAGTATCACAATCTAATAGTGAGTGCGTAAATGCTTCTCTAGGAAGTGGAAAAGTTATGTTGTGACTTCCAAGGCCCGAAAAGTATTTACAGTGTAAAATGAGCACTGGGATTTTTATTATACTAAACACACACACACACACACACTCACACTCACACACGCCACACTTTCGTGAGTATTGCTAATATTTTTAAAGGTTAAAAAACAATTTACATATTATTGTTTGTTTTACTTATATCTGAACACTTTGAACACGTTTTAAGAGGCGTTATTTTGTGAGTGTGAATTTTATAACAAATTACAGTTAAGCACAGTCTTCTTACCATTGATTCGCCGCATTGTTTTAATATTAATTTTTTATATATTTTATTTGAACCTTCAGCAATAACTACACTGATTCATGCTGGTAATTAAATTTCCACTTAACTAAAGAAGATCACTACATGAACAGATAAAGAAATTTGGTCATACGTACACTCAGATTGTTAGCTCAGTGTTATATCAACATAGTAATGTAGAGAACGTCTATGCAACGTCTACAGTGCTGGCCGAACAGCACTACTCTCATTTCAAATCAAGTTGTCTCGAAGTCAATAAATACAGGAGCATTCGAAGACCGCAAGTAATCGCCCCCGAGGCCCGCGTCTGGGCCACGAAACACATACTTCTTGGAACGTTCTTGAATGAACGTTTTAAAAGTTAACTCTAGCCTCTGAGCCCCCAGGAAAGGCCCTACAGTAAATAAATATAATCATAAATCATCACCTACTAGCATTTTCCCTGTTATACCTACCCTAATTCCAAGATGTTGCGAAGTACTAGTCTTACAAAAGTGACTGCTGTCTGACCTTCCAACCTAGAGGGAAAACTACACCTTGTTGAGATAAGACCGGTTTCCTCTCCATGTTTTCCTTCACCGATGGAGTTGCGTACAAAGGCAACATAATCACATATATAAACGTTACAACCAAGACGTAAAACTATAACGAAATGGTATTACGCTTCATCCATCAACCCATTACGTGACGTCACACATCGGATTTAACGCCTTTGTAAACGATTCGAGGAGCAAATTGAATGAGGCCCAACGCGACCTCCGACGAGTTAGAGTTGTCTTTTACGGGTCCTGAAACGGGGTCATTGGAGCACGAAATATTAGGATTATTTCCTTAGATGCGGTTGAAGAAAATGTTCCATGCCTACTCGTTGTAAGTCATTTGTTTTTCCATTTCAAGCTAATAACGAGGATGGTTCGATTTCCATCGTCTTTACTACGTAAATATTTCATGAAAGAGGTGTAAGATTATTCTATTTTATGAAGAAATACAAGTGCTATGAAGAAAAAAAATAGTACGCAATGAGGAGTAGCGCACTTTCTAACTTTTATTTCATTTCTTTTTTCTTACTTGCTATATTGTCTTTCCTTTTTTTCTTTCTAGGCAGGACAGACTTGAAATAAGCGGCAGGTACGCGGCTAATTGTTGAGTACGATATGTTTCCATAATAAAGGTTATTCTACGACCGATATATATAGAAAACTCATACAAATGTGACATGACTGAATCTGTGTTTTCCAGTGAAGCGAACCACGACTTGAGTTCAAGAATGAAGTAGCAAAATTAAAACGCTCAATCTTTTGCGACAACATCAACATGTCTAGACTAGATATTTTTCTTAAATAATCATTGTTCCAGACGAATCATTGTATTAAAAAAGCACAGCAAAAAACAACGCCTTTTTCGTGTAAAAGACTACAGAGGGCCTTTTACAAAATAGCTCAAGGGAGTCAGCGCAGAAATGCTTGTAAAAGCCCCGTTGTACGGCAGGACTCTCATTACGGACTGAATGAACGCTTAAAGAATAATGGTGTGTAAATGAATGGGCACGCTCTGGTTCGGTGGCCGTTGCTAAACAAAAGACGCTCGCGAGACTGGTGCGTTCGTAAATAGCGTGTTGTGTTCGCGTTCGTAGTCTTGATTTTGGTTGTTTGGCAGAATGATAGATTTCTTTGTTGGTTTCGACTGTCAGTCTATATCTAGCTGAAGCTTAATCAAACTTGAAAGACAGGGACGCATCGATTAATTGTTTGTTTTGTAAGTCTTAGTCATCTAGTATTAGTTTTGTACATACATATAGTTATAATTTTTGACATGATAATGAGAGTTCGTCGTCGTCCGGCCATAAGATCTTATGTCGAAAAGTAGGGAAATATATTTTCAATTATAGTAAAATTAATTCAAAATTGTATCATATATTGTAATAGTATAGGCAAATGCACTAATGATAGTAGAATGTATTTAATAACGTGTATTTAAGTACTAGCTTTTGCCTGCAACTCCGTCCGCGTGGAACTCGTTTATATCGCAGCTCCATACAAAGTTTTACCCCCCATTTCACCCCTTGGTGATTTCGGGGATAAAAACTATCCTATATCACTCTCCAAGTCTCCATCCCCTTAAACTATCTCCACCTAAAAAATCACGTCAATTCGTCGCTCCGTTTTGCCGTTAAAGACGGACAAACAAACAAACACCCACATACACTTTCCCATTTATAATATTAGTATGGATGGATAGTTCTCAACGGGTGGGTAAGCAGTTCTGGATTTTACCCACATTACATACAAACTAACATTTTACAAGGCTACAATCTGGCAGACATGGATCCATTATACTATTATAGATGAAGTGTATTGACACTAACAATTTCATTCTATTTCATATCACATACTGGGCAAAGCTAATGTAGCAGTCAAATTAACTTCTTGTTTCGAGTTGTTACCACGTAATTACGTTAAGGCCGGGTCACATTAACCGGAACTCTTGCCTTTGGGGATTACAGCGGTTCGTTTTATGCTAATTGACTGAGACCTTATGATAAAGGGTTAAGGATGATTTTTGCTTGGCTGGTACGCCTTGTTAGGTTTCTGCTCGCTGCCGATTTTTTGGATTAGTTTGATAGTTGTGGCGATATTCATTGTTCTGGCTTTAAAAAATATCGACTGAAACGAAAGTTCGTCGAATAGATCACACATAAATGGAGCATGGAAACACAAAATAAATCCGAAGAGTTATTCGTAAGCATAATTATTCCTAAAGTTCTAAATTCCGGACGCCAACCGACCGCTTAACGAAAATTTAAACGCATATTATTAAACGAAATAAATAAATAGGTTAAGTTAGATTAGTATTACACCCTGAAAGATCAAAAAAGAGATCATCAGAACATGGTTTTCGGAGTTATGAAATTCAAATGAAAATTCGTTTCGCCCAAATGACTCTTCGGAGTTATGTCTTACCCATGGGGTATAAATGTACGAGTATAAACTCTCCTGATCGGTTTCGGCCACGCTGACTGCTTCAACTCTGGCTTTGATGTCGTTCATGTGCTCTGTGCGAGCTGTGTGCGTTGTGTGGCTCATGTAACCGATACACGACGGGCACGTGAGCACATCACCATTCACGAAATTATAGCCGACCACTGCACTTCACCTTTACTTACTTGCGTATTTTTGCATGCGGTAATTGTTCCCACCGAACGAGCAAACATGCAAATTAATACTGATTAATTACTTTAATAACAAAGTTTGAAGCAACATTGATTTAGTACTCCGCTCAGCCACATACACACATGAAGATTTCCACTTTAAGTACCACATAAGCTTTCCGAGAGCAAATGCGTTGATTATGATGACTGAAAAATCCCAAAATCGCTTAATGAGGAGCCTACATTTGAATAGTTCCCTCGATTTTACAGGTTCACATCGTCAGATCCTGATCTGATGATCATGGGAATTACCCTTAATCGGTTCAGGTGCATCCCCACTCTACAAGATGACTATTCAATGACAAAGATCATCAGAAGATGCTGGCACCGTTGTTGCTTTAGCCACGTTCACAAGCAAATGTTTTGCTCAGTATATTGTTCTAGAAACTGAAGTAGCTCTCAATGACTTTTTTAGTATCATTCAGTAACCGTTAGTGATTCTACAAACGTCATTAGAAATTGCTTGTTTATCACAATGATCTGACGTCATGCGAAGTGAATGACGTCAGAAACGACGTCAAGATCGTTTGCATTGAGACATCTTAAGAAGGGACACATTAAGGGTATAGTTACACAGGGTGAGACATCTAAATCGCTAAGTTGGGGATATAATATACGATTCGAAATAAAATAATTAAGAATAATATGAGTCAATGTTACACAGATCGAACTAGCCACCACATGGTAAGCTCAGTGAGACTCGTGTTATGCTGGACGACGATGAAATTAATACGAATAAATACTTCACTATGTAGCGTACATTAAATACTCAGAAACAAATATTCATGCTCATCACACAAATATTTGCTTTAACCGAGATTCGAACCTAGGACGAAGCTGACGTCGTGAGCAGTGGTTACTAGACTATTTAAACAAGACATCCAAATAATAATATACAGGGAAAATTGAAAGGTTACACGACGATGATATTTCACTTATTTTTTATATCCATTATATGGTATAATAATCATATTATATACAAGTTATATATCATAATCATCAAGTAGAATAATATTTTATTATCAAAAGAAAATGTAGCAAACATATCGGTTTGCAAATTGTCTTATGTAAAAGTATATATTAGGTAGTAAAACCGGCCAAGTGCGTGACTAGTTTAGCTGGTTAGCTAGAAGAGATCCCTTATAGGTATAAGTTCGCCTTTGTACTTTGATATTGTGTACAATAAAATACATACACAGTATAAATACAATACCATATTCGTTTTCACAATCGAAATAATTCAACCGGGTGCGTCCCACGAGATATAACAACAAAATATATAATTTCATATTAATAACGTTCACAAGATATAATGAACGTTAACTATAACAACAATACCAATACTTTTATAAGGAATAACGGTCAGTTGCCATAATAATCATATTATATAACATTTTTTTCTATAAGACTCAAATTGACTAATTTCATTTAGTATAACATACATAACGTATAACGATCATACCATATAATATCTTTTCGTATAACAAACATAACGTATACAGATCATACGCATATATATTTTCGTATAAGGATTATAATACGGAAAATTAAGCTAGGGCAGCCAGGAAAAGGGGGGGGCGGAGCCCACATCAAAGGGCATCACAGTAAAAAAACAACTAATACTCTTATAAATGGTATTACTTGTAGGTTAGGTTAGGGTTGCCTTGTGTCCCTTAGAGCGGAAATAGACACCCCGCGAAGCGGGGTGGCGTCGACACGCTGGCGATTGGGTAAGGTTAGGTTAAAATATTTGACGTGTTTCGTCTCAAAATAAATTTAATTTCAATCTTACAAACGGCATTGTTTTTTTTTTCAAACTCAAGTTGAGGCTATCGCTCTAAGAAATTCACATATTTTCTTCATACGGCATTGCTATTAAAATGACTGAAGCTAGTTATACTATACGAGCATTATACATTATGATGTTAGATAAATTGAACAATATATGTTATAAACCTTAGGTGTTATGAATATTATACGCTTTAATCGATATATCAATTGATATTATTTCTAAAGTACGTTATACTTTACGAGATTATATGTTTTGACATTATATCTTTCGTTCGTTATGTGCAATGAACCTTATACTAAACAAAGTTATATAGAGTGAGCGTATATATTATGACCCTTATATGATAAGTTGTTATACCTCGTATTACTTACCCAATTCAACCTTTTCTGTTTTAAAATGGCCGCTTTAGCAAAATCAGGTTGAGCAGATCCAATTTTGCAAAGAGGCGCGTAACGTGTGGGGCACTCAGGCTTAAAAAGTCAGCGTAATAGCACAAAATATTTTATAAAAACAAAAGGGCAACATCCCGAGACCCTTTCCGAGTTCCCGACATGGTAACGCGTGTGTAGTTTGATGTGGTTTGGAGCAAAGGCCGATCGTGTAAGCGGGGCTTACAAGAATAAACTTGGAATTGAAATGGAAAGCCGTGTTGGAGTTTAGCATATCAACTGTCAAGTACAGATGTAAAGTAGTATTAGTAGACTGTACAGACCGAGTAAAAGAAGTTATTCTCCTACAAGTCCAGTCATTTTACTGACAATTTGTATGAAATAATGACGTATGTGGAAACAACTTATAATAGCATAATATTAATTTAAATAACATTGCCAAATCCAACAAAATAGGAGACATCGAATTCGCCCCTGACGAGTCAGAATTGATATTCAAAAATGTTTGAATCTTCATTTTGATTAATTCATATAATTGCACTATAAAATTAAAGACAAATCATACAAAAAAGACAATAATTGCTTCATTAAATCTATGTTACTACTTCCGGGAAAAAAAAATTGTAAGATTCTTGAATAAAGCATGTTAGAATAACGTTTTGAAATGAAATAAAGAATAAGCACGCTTGTATATGAATATTTTTCAAATCCAACCGTATTTTTTCTGGCGCGTATGCCTAAAGCATGGGCATCGACAGGTTCACATGCAGCGATCGTAAAATAAAACAAGGTATGTCATTCCCGACGATGTATAGCCCGACAAGCCCCTATTTGACCCTGAGGTAATGTCGCTGTATACCGCATAATATGTCATGTATAGTCGAGATAATGCGTATTGGCATTTTGTTCTTTATTGAATGTAAAAATTCTATGCTGTATAATAAATACCTGTCATATCTGGTTCCAAGTACGCATTTTTCGATATTTAAGTATTTTTCAAATTGTGACTCCGAAGACTTTTTTTTATAATATGTTAATAAGATAATTAATGACTAGTTAAATCCAACCAAACTAACCAGTTTAATTACCTAATATCTACGACCAAACATCAAATAAAAAGACAATATAATGTCAATTATTCCGGTCATGTCAACATGATACAGAAACACTACACTTCTGACATCGCTATGGATTGCTTTAGACATATTTATTGTACTTATCGTGAAGACGTATTCTGTTTTCCTTACTTTTTGTTTACGTTTGCTGTCAAAGAGTACTCCTTGCCAGTAAAAGAAATCAGTTCCATTAAACATTCGCAACGTGGCTAGGTTCAAAAACTTGTCAGCTTATATAACATTTGACACAAATGTTGCCATTGTGCAAAGTTGACACTTGAAATACACATATTGCCATTACTGACATCTTTCACACAAACAACCAGTTTTATTCATGCACTATTAATATTTAAAACATGTTAGCTAGTTTAACTATTTATTACGGGTGGAAAGAGAATACGGGTGTAGACTTAAAATATATTATTACTCCAAAAAAAGAAGGCAAAAAAAGCCTTGTGACGAAAATCCCATTCAGATATCTCAAAGAATTACAAAGCTACAACGATGATGGTTATACGCAAATCCTGAAATAGGAGAAATGTATTAAAATTCGTGAAACTTAACATGTGTAAATAAATAAAATATTAAAATGACAAATAAAGACAAACTAAATTGAACGGCACTTCAGTCAATAAATGTCTAACGAACGTTTATGAAGCAGGGTAAGGGATAAGTTCACCCTCATATTATCTAACAAGTGGGCTTGAGATACGAGTATAAGGACCCAATAGACGTAAGAAATCATAGATCGACAAAGGGTCGATCATTCCCAGAACTAAGATGGCAGCAACAAGCGTTTATTTACGAGACGGGATGCCAGGGACAATTTGCCAACAAATAATGCCAACGTTACATTTTTTTATTTATCGTCCCAACAAATATTTCTCCGCCGGCCAGAAAACAACTGCTTCCAGTAGGGTAATAGCGTAACTTTTCCAAAGCGCATGAGGACATCAATAATCGTAACTTTTAAACCAACACAAAGAAGGAGGAGGTTCTCACATCGTGAAATCTTTTAATTTTCATGGATGCTTCCAGATTAATCGAAGACTGTACCGATGTGGAATATTCCTTTTTGTTTGAAAAAGTATTCTTCCGTCATCAGGTCAGGATCTGATGATGTGATCCTGGAGGAATCGAGGGAACTCTTCGAATGTTATAGGCACGATTGAAGCGGAGTACTGAATTGAAATCACTTAAAACTCTATTGTTAAAGTAAATTATTTTAAGTTGTTGATACGTCCTAATTAACGCTCCGAAGACAATCAAGTACTCTGCAGATCACATTTAGCGAGTAAATAATTTGTTTTGATTATAAGTAAGTTGTTATAATACATCATAAGTTATGTGATCATCACCTCGCATTGAATTCTGAATTGTATCTTATGCAGTGAGCGTTGCTATTGTTAAAAAAAAGTGTTATTAAAACATACGATTTCAGTCTATAAAAGGAACGGATGTGCTTGAAAATTGATCAGAGGAGTCGGGAAGTGCAAACTAAACTGTTATTTAGAAGTGTCTTGGTGAATTCATAGATAAACCAGTGGTGGTGAAGAATCGGAGCTGCTGCAAATCTTCAGGAAACGTATAAAATAAATAATGTTCTGAGACAAGTAAGACACTTTAATTTTACACCTGGAGGGCAATTCACGAAGCTAATAATAAATCTAAACCGACAACGCTGCTAAAATGAACAATTAATTTATTATCAGGGGCGCATCGTTACTGACGATTTCTCAATATGATTTGAGACGTTAGTGCCGTTAAGAAGCCTGTCTTCTTAGAGTAAAGGTAGCTGTCGCTACACGCCTCCCTAAAGCGTTTTAAGAAGGAACTGATTGATTTTTTTTGTGGCGGGGTCAGATTGTTCCGATAGCTCAGTTGGTTAGTAGTGACAGGCCATGAATGCTTGTGGTCGCCGGTTCGAATCCGCCTCAGAGCATTACTTTTTTTTTCTTTAATTAAGATTTATAATTTATAATATCGTCTATTTAATAGGTTTTTGTTCGTAATTTATCCTTTTTTATCCTGATTATAATTTTATTGAGGTACTTATAAAAAGGAGCCTTCATTGTAAATTGTTCAAAGACTTACGAGTATAAAGGTTAATGGACCAAATATAAGAGGTATACACATACACGTAAAGGTACCTTGAATGAATAAAATGAAATATTTCCCAGGGCATTCTCGAGCAGGTTTCAGAAACAACCGCTTAAAAAGAAAATCCAATTCAAACTTCAGCTTCAATAAACTGGAAAGGTCAATCTACTACTTTTGAAGAATCCAATCGATCTCGTTATTAACTTGAATAGAACACGCGTTCTTTTGAATAGTTGGTGGAGTGGAAGTCAACTTGCGTTAAAGAAAATGGTAGTCTGTAAATTGAGTCTACGGACGATAATTTTACGTGATAACGTCATAAGAAAACATTGATGAAAAATTGTATATTTTTATAAATTTGGCTATCATTAATTTGTTTTACGTCACAAAAAACCATGAAAATATTGTCATTTATTTAGACATTTCAACCCACATCGCCCCCCAATCGGGGAGATGGTATTCCATGTTCGCCACCTTGGATTTTAAAATCGTTGTGTTTGCCGTAATTCATTTTAATTACAACCCAGTGAAAAAAACGGGTTCCCTCTATTTGGCATAACTTTGATTGTCCGAAACCGATTGTGCGAAAAACGCACAATACACTTGGCATATTCGGTTTTCGCCATTCCGAAAATGTGTATTATCGATTCTCCGATACTTACTAAAGTTACTAAGCATACTTAAAACGGGGTAAGTGTCACGAGATAAATATAACTCAACAATATAATTATATGATTTCGATAAGGATTATAATATAGTAGGCTAGGGCAACTAGAAAAAGGGGGACTCGGGGGCAAAGCACGGGGGGCTTTCAGTAAAAGAAACAAACAATCGTAAAAATGGTATTATTAGTAGGTAAGGTTAGGGTTCGCTTGTCCCTTAGAGCGGAAATAGGCACGCGAAGCGGGGTGACGTCGATACGCTGGCGGTTAGGTTAGGTTAAAATAATTAGTTTATTTAAAAAAAAACGAGACTAGTGTTCGGAGCGGAACATGATTCGGAGCATCAAAATTATGCACAAATAATATACGGACTATTGAAATTCGGCGTAATCGAACTATGCGATTCTCGATTCTGCCAAAACAGTTTATGCGCGAAGTCAATTATGCTTACATTGATTATGCCAAATAGAATTCTTACTACAACAATTTTCAGAGCTACTACAATCAATAGTATGTGGCAACTGGTGACTATCGCAGCCGTAGTGGCGGTTGCTAGCGGAAGCCAAGAGGTCCCAATGAGTCTGGACTGGTGGGAGACTGCTCTTATCTATCAGATCTACACTCGGTCGTTCTTCGACTCCAATAACGATGGGATTGGAGACATTAAGGGTATGTGTTCAAGTGACTAGATTGATGTTAGGACGGTGTGAAGCAAAGCCGTATTTATCTGATGTGGTGCTGATACACCCTGACCCCTGAAAATAGCAGCCATCCTGTCAGACCGCATCGATTGAGCGTGAATCTAACTTTACTATATGTACGAAAGTAATATATTTCTGCCAGTCTAGCACAGCTTGCTGACAAGCCGCTTGTCGCGCGACTGAGCGTCCCCTGTCACACTCGCACCGTGCAAATTGGAACGAGGAGGGTAGATCCTTCTCGACTCGCGTCGCGGCGCGGCGGCAGTTGTGCTAGTCCCCTTGTAGTGTCACAATACGACAAGCCAACCGAAGTAAAATCAACCGATTCGCTTACTTGTACTATCTGAAATAAATTATATTCAATACTGGTTTCTGAAATGGAAACTCGTGGAATTCGTTTATATCGTAGCTCCATACAAATTTTCACCCCCATTTCACCCCCTTAGGAGATGATTTCGGGGATAAAAACTATCCTTTGTCCTTCCCTGGGACTCAAACTATCTCTATACCAAAGGGCATTGGGTAACCTTGTATGAGATAAATTGGCATTTTTTTTGCAGCGGCCACGGATGTTTGTGTAAAAATCTTTTAGAGGACCTCTTAATACGCATATATATCAAAATAAACGATATCGGAGACGAGATGTTTTAGTTTGGTTTATAACTTTTCAATATGACCTGCGGAAGTATGTATAGCAAATATCTCGGCTCCGATGCATTTTAGAGTTATTACATTTCATATCAAAATATGTTTGTTTAAAATAGATCTATCATAATATACCAGTTTAACGAGTTGCCATTCATTTAAAAAATATGACAACACATTAACCCAAACCCCTTTCACATAAATCAGTTCAGCGGTTTAAACGTGAAGAGGTAACAGACAGACAGACACACTTTCGCATTTATAATATTATAGTATGCAAGTCTGCATTTATAATATTAGTATGGATTCTACTGAATTGTTACGCTGATTTATGTTATTTCATGTAGTGTGTTTTAGTATAAATATTTTTTTAGAGTACTTATAGCTAACCACGACTGTAAAATTTGCTAATTATTAATAACATTTAAGGCATAACAGCGCGTCTGGACCACCTAAAAGATTTGAATGTGGATGCGATATGTCTGTCACCAATCTTCAAGTCTCCACTTCAGGACTATGGGTTCGATGTGTCTGACTACTATACCGTCCATCCCGACTACGGGACCATTGAAGATGTAGAACACCTCTTGAGGGAAGCACAAAAAAAAAGTAAGACTGATTGATCGAGTTTTATCACCGTCAAAAAAATATCCGAAATGTTGGCATCACCTTTAAAATCGTCTGTTTTTGCATTTCTACCAGTAGGAGATCAGTCTTAAAAGAGAAATAAAACCGCACGTTGTGAAACGAAGTTTGTTTCTTAGCCTGTAGTACCACAGTCAGCAGTAAAAGCTCCATCCAATTTTCACGTTTTTCTACCACTTTTTATATAGCAGTTTTTAGTAAGTTCAATTTCATGTATTTCTTTGTACATACTTATTTTGTTTGTGTTGCATTTTACTACGGTTTTTTTTTTTTTTCAGATATAAAAGTCCTTTTAGACTTTGTCCCGAACCACACAAGCAACGAAAGCGACTGGTTCATGAAATCAGTCGCAAAAGATGAGTATTACAGCGACTGGTATGTTTGGGGTGAAGGCTATATAAACAGTCAGGGCGTCCGCAGTCCTCCGAATAACTGGGTAAAACAAAGTGTTTTCTATTAACCTTTCAGTGTGATACGTTTTTTATTTATAGAAACTTCTGGATCGCACAAATATAAAGACATTATATTTCATATTTGTTGATCTCAAAAACCCAGGAGAAACTTTAGCAATATCGACTAGGGTAGAATAAGGTGGCTGAATCAGAATGTTCTTGATGGTTTCCATATTGAAGACCTTTAAAAAGAGCACGTTAGTTCATTATTCATTGCTGAGCCAGTGCTTACATAATATTGCATATCGTTCAAATGTGTTGATTTTCAATCTTGACCTGTATGTATCATCGTTGCAATTATTATTAGTGTTACTAATAAAATCTGTCAATTCCCTTTTGCCTCGTCTCCTCTTCCTCTATAAAAACCTGGTAGAAAATCCTGTCTTATCAGATTGTTTATATAGGTCAGCGTGTTCAGGAAGAGCGCTTGGGAGTACGTCCCCAACAGGGATCAGTACTATCTGCATCAGTTTGGGATATCTCAACCAGACCTGAACTTCAGAAACCCAGTCGTCATTGACGAATTAAAGGTAAGTTATTTCGCATTGAAACTCTTAATTGATCCTTAAAATTATTTATGTACTCTTTTCAGTAAGCCTAGATATTCGTCTACCACTTTTCAAACTTAATACGTATACAAGTAACAGTGGAAATTGACAGAGCCATTTCTTGTCGGATAATACCTATGTTTTGAAGAACAACATGCAAATGAAGAATACATGATATTGCTGTAGAACAAATTTTAGTTTCACACAAAAGTGAAAACTTTATTAAACTGTTTTTGAATCTTGTGTTCACAAATATTTTAAATTCGAAAACTTGGATGTTTAGATGTTTGAAAGTTTGGATGTTTGTTACTCAATCCCGCTTAATCGGCTTTGGATGAAATTTTGCCCGCAGATAGTTTATAGCCTTGGTTTAAACATAGGAATGTTTTTATCCCGAGTCCACGCAGACGAAGCTCGTGAAATAAATGAATCTAATCATGTTTAAGAACCGTTATATTATTTAATAAACTATTTTGATTTTTGATGTTTCCTAAAACTATTGAATTTGATTTTTGCAGAGTATAATGAAATTTTGGCTAGAAAAAGGGGTAGCTGGTATGAAAATGAGCTCCGTCAATCATCTATTTGAAGTTGACAAGGACATGTTTGGGAGCAGATTCCCCGACGAGCCAAGAACGGGTAAAGTGGGTCTGGAGGCAGACGACTACAAATATCTGAACCACATTTATACCAAAGACTTGAAAGAGTCGTTTGATATGATATCGCAGTTCAGAGAAGTGTTCGATAGTATAACCATAAGGGATAATGTGACAAGGTATTCAATTTTAAACTAATAACCCTAAGTACGAAACCATGTAAACATATATTTAAACAAATACACGAAAAAATTAATATATTTACAATACAATGAAAGTAGTTTGTAGTCACAAGGTGCACTGACGATCCAGTAAAGGTTGCGGGAGTCCGCTGGATGCGGGTGGCGCAGGACCGGTCACTTGGGCACTCTTTGGGGGAGGCCTATGTCCAGCAGTGGACGTCTTTTGGCTGATATGATGATGATAAATTTTTAGTCAGGATTTAAACTAACTAAATAACTAAGCTGGCATGACGACCCAAGATAAGTCTTGGCCTTCGACACAAAGAAGACGCTCCTTTGGTCCATCCTGATTGATTTCTCACCAGCTACTGCCGGCTTTGAGCTCCAGCGGATCCGTTTCCAAGAAATGAATGAATTCTTCTTTATTTCAGGCAATAAACCCATTACAATAGTAGTAAATCCTTCCAGCGATACTTGAGGCAAACTACAAGACGTACGCAGGATTTAAGCTCAGTTAAATCGCTTTCGAACATTCAAGGTTATTTGTATTCCTGTTAGGATAACAATATTAAAAGGCATTGTTCTTAGAATAACCATAAGTAAAAATTTAAATACAAATTATTTATTTTCAGAGTATTAATAACGGAATCATCAACATCAAACATAAAGAATTTGGTGAGATATTATGGAGAAGGTACAAATTTAGGTGCTCAGATTCCAGCAAACTTTGCTCTTATGGACGATTTCCGTAAAGAATCGGATGCCAGAGATTTGAAGTTTGCAATTGACCGCTGGATAACTTACAAACCGTTAAACAAAGCGGCTAACTGGATGGTAAATATAGTTGCTATTTTTTTAACACTGAAATTTACGCATACCGCCAGATCGAGGAATCTGGGCGGGATGGACTACTTTCGAAATCACCAACGAATACCAGTTCCGTTTCACATCTAAAGTGATCATTCTTTTACCCTGGAAGTCTTTATGACATTATCATAAGATTGATTTTCACCTGGCAAGTGAAAAACATTTTTCACCGTACCTAAACGATGCGCGTAAATAACAGTCGAGCACGACAAAAATATTAAAATCATTCAAATAACACGACTTAAGTATGACTAAATGCAAGCTAAAATGGATTGCGTATGTGTTAACCTATATAATATCCATGCGCACGAACGCCAGTTATGACAGGGAATCATTCCAAAGTAAAACACTTCAAATACGCTGCGAGTTTTAATCACTTTTGATTTTCCTTTGATTTTTTCTTTTCCTACAGGCAGCATCAAAAGTAACTGCGCATTCGAAGACGTCAAACGTTCCTAGTCCTTTTTTATAAAGACCTTTGACGTCTTCGATGCGTAGCTACTTTAGACGCTGACTGTACCTCTAGTTGTAAAACATGACAAGATATTCCATAGGTTCATACAATCTGAAATTGGCACGACTCACGAATTCACAAATTTTACTAACCGACGAAAAAAAACGGAGGAGGTTCTCAAGTCAACGTATATATTTTTTTATGTATGACCACGCATAACTTTTAACAGAGTAGTTCGATTTTGATAATTCTTTTTTTAATAGAAAGGGTATACCTCGAAGTTGGTCCCACATAAATTTTAAATAAAAACTTCAGCCCTAAGGGTAGGAAAATAGGGGATGATATTATGCAGAGAGTAATCAAAAATATTGCATGTAACTAGTAATTAAGTTAGTAATTAACTAAAGTAAGCCACAGAAAATTGAAAAGTAAAATCTTTTTACCAAAAAAATTAAATCGCCGAAAAAAAAAGAAAAGCAAAAAAGAATTAACTTTTTTTATTTACTTTAATAACGTAAGTTCTTAAATTAATCTTAGTGAACCTAAACTGTAATTTTGAGTCGGTGCCAACTCAAAATTACTTAGGTACACTTAGATTAATTTAAGAACTTACTTATTAAGGTTAATAAAAAAGGTTTAATAATTTTATGCTTGTTTGGCGCCGACTCAAAATTACTTAGGTACACTTAGATTAACTTAAGAAATTAGTTATTAAACTTAATAAAAAAGGTCTATTATTTTTTGCTTTTCAGTTTTTTTTCGGTGGTTTAATTTTTTGTTACAAAATTTATTTTACTTTCAGAGCGGCAATCAGGATAAGGCAAGAGTAGCTTCGCGCTTAAGATCGGAGCTCGTGGATGCGTACAACATGCTAGTTCTTTTGCTTCCTGGAATCGCAATTTCTTACATGGTAAACAATACAATTATTTAGTCACAAAATAAAATGTTACTAAACTTATTTTCCTAAAAATGTTTCCGGTACGAAAACAACTGTTATTTCCCTGACTTAAACTTGTAACGTTATTTGTTGCCACGAGGAGTCACGCGAAAATACAGAGCGCGAGCGGCACGACATGCAAGAATCTAGATGTTTTCTCATCACTTACTAGTCTGAAATCTGAAACCGTGTGACACTTTGTTTATTCGATGATATGCAACTTTTTCCTCATCTTATATACTGCCTCGAAATGCTTTGGCTGGAACGAAATTGTGGCAATCTCAATTCAGCAATGCCAACCAAAATCAAACCTGACTTAGAGGATACCACCATCATCATCACCATCACCAGTGTTTTTATTTTTAATTTTTTCTACAGTTATGTTTATTATCGCGCTCTTAAATACATTTTTTAAAGGGAGAAGAAATAGGGATGGAGAATGGCAACGTGCCATGGGTCCACACCAAGGATCCCCTCGCCTGCAATACGGACGACCCTATCAACTTCGTCCAGGTTTCGAGAGACGGTGCGCGTACGCCGTTCCATTGGAGCTCCGAGCGTAAAGCTGGTACTAGCTTTATTTACTTAACGTTTATTATAAAACTTGCCGTACACGGACTTTTCGCTCTTTTTTCATCAGATTCGGATATATTCCTTTACATTCGATGCCTGCTGTTATTTAGTTACGTTACGTAAGAATTGGAGTCATGCAGTGTTGTCATACCTTTATTATGTACATCACAGTACCTAGCTCATAAGCATCATTGCTTTTATTACTTAGACTGGCTCAGTTGGAGGGTTAAGTGTTACATCTATGAAAAGAAATCATAATTGAAACAGCGTCTGTATTAAAGATGCGACACTTACGTATTTGGCTTGTAAGATTGATAAGGGAGCGACAGCGAGAGCTACGTCCGCATATTTGAGAAGTAAATATCCTACCCAGAGGTGAAAGAGGAGAAGGAGCATGTTGCCATCTGAATTCACGCCTTTGGGATAAGAAAACAAACCAAGCTTTAAAGTGTTCCATGACTCCGATACATAGGGTCTCTCTCCAATGGTCTCGATATTGAAGATCTTTTTCTGACTAAAATTTCAGTTAATTAGAAATCTGCATCAGTAAAATTATTTTTTTACATAACTCAGGATTCACCAAAGGCCACGGGACCTGGCTGCCACTAGCTGATGGTTACGAAACCCTCAATGTAGACGGCGAAAAATCAGCAGCACAATCCCACTACCTAGTCTACAAGACCCTGTCCACCCTTCGTAAGCGACCAGCATTCAGAGTGGGCCACTACGAGAGCTATGCACTCACTCACAACGTGTTTGCATTCAAGAGGTATGATTACGGTGACGTTATCACTATAATGATTCAATTTCGTAGGCTCGAGAAACTCCATGCTAACTATCACGCATGGGGAGTTTCCTATCTGTATCAATACTTATCTATGTAGTGGAATAGCGAAAAATCCGATAATGATGTGGAAACTATGTTTGGGTTATTTTGATTATCATTGACTTTTCTACGGATTGTAGTGCACGCTACGAACGAGTGCAAGCCACGTGCCCATCTTTCCTTTTGTGTTTTCTTTTGCTAAAACCAAAATGTATATAATTAAATTTTACTTTTATGAGTATTCATGCAGTGTATCTATAAAACTGTGTTAATATGATACAGACAGCACTTGTTGTGTAAGATCGTATTCTGTTGAATGAAGATTTAATTAGTTTCTAAGTATCTACCGGCTACCGTTTACCTGAGACGGTGCCTATGACGGGAGGGGTAAAAGGGGTGGGAGCCGTCAAAGGGTACGGGTAGTAAACCAGTCGGTAGGGAGCGGGTAACCACTTCCCTCCAGTGCAGTCTCAGTTCATAGGTCGATCCAATGATGTAATATAAAAATTAGGTAGATATGTTACAAGCGCTCCAAAAGTGGCACAATAAAACTCATGCAATTGCCAGACCTCGCCTCAGTATCGCGCCGTCAATGGCTACGTGCAAACGTGTCGCAGTTGTCAGATTTGCAGCGCAAAAAATAAAAGATGCCGTCGTGTGTGATGCGATTTTGCACTAATTATACTAAAACAGCCAACAAAAGCCAGGGATAACGTATCATTCGTAAGTAATCTACTTTGATATATAATATTAATACATTTTACGTATTCAATAATTACGTGCATAAAAGAAATTTACAGATCATGTTGAGTGCAACAAAAATATACCCGACGCGTGAGTGCGATAGAGACGCAATATCTTTGCCGATCAAAGAATACCACATAAACAGAGGGTCAAGGGTATCTAATCCTATGTCAATTTTGGAACACCTACGTATATTAGTTTGTTAATAAATGTATATATCCATATTTTTTGTTTCATTTGTAGTTATATTCAATGAATCTGATGATCATGTTTCTCAGAATAAGTAGTATTCAAACGTTTCGTCTGTCAAAAAGACAAATGAAACTTTGGCAAAAAGTTTGCATATGTCTCTGCCATGACTATATGAGAAATCCAACTACATGTCATAATGTCAAAACCCATCAATCCGTTTGGACTGTAGCCCATGAAATAGAATAGGGAAGATGCAATATTTAAAATTTTGCTTTCATTTGAAAAAATCGCATGTAGTGTAGAATGGACCACGAAAGTATATTTTTTTTAAATACTGGTACAAACTGTCAATTTAAACTTTCGCGCCTAAACAGTTCTACAGTTCCCTTTTGAGGTCGTATCGAGTTGCCATTAAAACCATAGGTTTACAGTCACTTGACGGCCGTTTATGCCAGCAAAAACGTATATTTCGACACTCTCAAGAAAGAAACTATGTTTGTGTGAAGAGCCGAGCATCTCAAATCGAAACGTATAAATTGTACAATAGTACGTAACAAGAATATGATAAGACGCAGTGTCTAGTCTGATTTATTAATACTCTTTGTATACACTATACTTGTCTCTGTTTCTGACAAAGAAATAGCCATAGCATGCCGTCTCGCTTACATGAGACGGCATGCTATGGCTATTTCTGTGTCAGAAACAGATACAAGTATAGTTTCTCTGCATCTTACGTCACAACACATTTTCTTGTCTCTTTTTCGCTCCCGGAAATAAGCATACCGTCCTGCTCTCATTTCATACCCATATTAGTGTGTAGTTGCAATATTCGCACCTCTTTCATGTGTGCGTAAGCCTGGCCATTTTTAAACACGGTATTTCGTATAGAGAACGTATCTACCTCATTATATATTACATCATTGGGTCGATCTATATCTATAGTTGTGGCTGCCGCAATATTGTACATATGTAGTCTTACATTGAATGTAAATTTTACAGATGGTTCCAAGACGACACTTACGTAATTGTTATGAACGTTGGGCGGACGTTTAATGTTGTTAATTTGACCACTTTCGACTTAGTTTTCGGTCAACTAGAAGTCGAAGCTAGCAGTGTACTATCAAACAGAGCTATCAAGTAAGTATGCACTTTAATTGATATATTCATAACCGTTCATGAAGGCGAACATTTAATGAAAATAAATATGTCCTTATGCAGGCATATTTTATTCATCGTCTCTAAGATTTGTGTCTAAGAGACGTCTACCTTAATGCAGGGTTGGTGCTCAAAGTTGAATAAAATTGGTTTTAATTATTCAAAACTAACACTAAGTTAAGTTTAAGTAGTAATAAATACAAGATAATAAACAATAAAAAACATTTTTGGGTTTAGCTAAAAATTAAAGAATAAACAGGGAGTTATAAAAAGAATACCGCCTCTAGACGGTTTTAATTATAAGAATACAATGTATTATTTTGCATCACGTTAGGCTAAGGTAAGGTATGAAAAAATATCAAATATTCGTGTATGTTAATATTTAAAGTAGTTGTGATCATTGATGTTTCTTTTTATCTTTCAGCGACAATATTAACGCAAATTATGTGGATTTAGCCGCTGATGAAGCTCTGGTCCTTCGAATGATGTCCTAAACATACATCATTTTTAAAATTTTACTTCCTGTTCATAGCTAAAATATTCAAGAAAAAACATATATTCACATTCAAATTTGTTTTGTTTTAATTAATGACCTCTATTGTAATGATTATTATGTATATTTTTCTTTAAACAGTGACACTTTACTAACTTATAGTGTTCAACGGTAAAAACAAACATACATATTCTAGCTTACGTAGTTATTATTTGACAGTAAAGGGGGATTATTATTCAATGATCAGGTGTATATGTATAAAATAAATATGGTATAACTCATATGAACATTGTTTTATTCACATAGAAACCTAGTTATTTTATTTGTAACAAAGGCTATATATTGGCCCGATTAAATAATTATCATGTCTAGCACAACCAAAACTACAGTCATCTTATCTCGTCTTCTGGTAAATGTACATACATACAACATATTCAATCAATCAATCAAGTGTCAACATGTTTTCCTTTAACGATGAAAAATATCCGAATAAATACAGTGCACACTCTTCTAGTGAATATAAAAGGATACTAAAGTATGTTGTTATTCTCAACTAGGACGAAGAAGATGTACTCAGAGTTGACACATTTATCTGAATATTTTAGACTGTCATTTTGCAACACTTTATCAAGAATTCGTTCAAGGTGTCAAAGATAAAAGATATGACAAAGATTATGCAGCACTTCACGGGATGTAATCATAATCAACTATATAAGCCCAGGGAGTCCAAATACTAAACAGTTTGTGGTCGAGCATAGGGTTAAATGATTTAAAAATGAGAACAATATTTGTTTTGCCGCTTTTCGTGGCTCTTTGCGTAGGGAGTGCAATTGAAAGGAAACATGAACCTGAGCAAGACTGGTGGCAAAGCACGATTTTTTACCAAATCTATCCGCGATCATTTGCGGACAGTGACGGTGATGGCATTGGTGATTTAAATGGTAACCTATTCAATATTTTTGATAATTTTATTAGTTATTGGCATGTATTTAACGCGGCGACAAATTAATCTGATTTAGGGATGTATAAAAATTTAAAGGGGGTAGCAAAAATAATAAGTTGGCGACTAATTGCGGAGACTAGTATTTATAAAGTAAAAAGTAGCAGCTAAGTAATCAATTTTCGGCTATGTTTCAATATAAACTAGCATCGAGTTATTGCTTTATCGACTGAATTAACTAATTAAGCGGAAACATGACAGCGGATAAAAAAGTTGAAAATGGCCTACTCTAATTGTTCAATGGAGATTGCATATAAAATAAATCAAGGTCATTAAAAAAATACTTTGTGCGACACTTTAAGAGCTTTAATCAAAGTTGAAAACTGCACGTATAAATAATAATTTTGGCCCGTATAAATAATATTTAAACGCCATACTAAATATGCATTCGGATTCATCTTTGTTAATTTGCTGGTTTTTCCGCTCTTTTATAAAAAAAATAACCGCGAAGACGAAAGCGGGAGCAAAGCTCCCGCTTCCGTCTTCTAACCTATCCGCGGCTTATCACCGTTTTAATTAAATTATGGTTTCGAAAACTAAAAAAATAACTCCCCATTACTTTTATATAGTACCCATTTTAATATTTAAGCTGCCAGCAAATCAAAGCCCAAAATGCTTTTGTAGATGGAGACCTGTAGTTGCCACTAATATAAAGTTTGTTATCCTTCTGCTAATATTAGTCGCCAAGTCATTATTTATAGTACCTCGCCTATGATTTCAGTAATCTTGTTTATTATTTCTGCTACCTTAAAGTAGCTGCCATTATTTGAATTTTAAAATATCCTTAGTTTAAAGCTCATTTAGTATAAATGATTGCCAAAATATTTAATCGCTGACAAGTTATTATTTTAGTTGCAAATAGTTTGCTGCTCTTTAATTTTTCTGTCGCCGCGAAAATAATAAGCCTCAGGTATTTACGTGTATTTATTAAAGTTTTTGAAACCAAAATATAAAAATAACGAAGTTTTTTTTACATTTTAATATTTAATAGGTATCACTTCAAAATTGGAATATTTCAACGAAATTGGTGTCGGAGCTATTTGGTTATCACCTATATTCAAGTCACCTATGTACGATTTTGGTTATGATATCTCCGACTTTTATGCTATCCAAGAAGAATATGGTACCATGGAAGACTTCGAAGCCTTTATTGCCAGGGCTGATGAACTAGGTATGTGACACAATGCATCGAATTTCTATATTTAAGTAGATATAACTTGGGATTTACTTGTACTATTAGAGATTCCAATGTACGTAATACCACTTTTTTAGAAGCAAACATTAAATGTTGAGTACAAGATGGGAGCACCGTTTAGAATAGAAACTGATTGTATAAGATGGAACACAGCATATGAAGTATAAAGTGTGCAAGGAGAATAAGGACATAAAATTTTAAGGATGTAATAAATAAGACCAGTAAATCTGACTAACAATACCCAAAATATTGTCGATTTCATCACTCACTAGTACATCCATTTCCTCATGATCAATTGAAACTTGACACTTTCGACTTAACCAAACACAATTAGATAGAGTTCACGTATGAAACGAAACATAATTGTAGGTGGCATCGTGACCTCTGCATTTGCGTATAGTAATAATGATGACGATATCATTCATTTCCAGGAATAAAGATTGTATTAGATTTTGTTCCTAATCACACATCTAATGAAAGTGTATGGTTCGAAAAAGCGCTGAAAGGCGATGAAAAATACTATAATTACTTCGTTTGGGAAGATGGTGTAATTGACGAGGATGGGAATATGCAACCTCCGAACAACTGGGTAAGTGAACACTATTTTAGTTAAAAATTGATTCAAAACGAGGATGATTCTAGCTAAAATGATAATTCCTATTTTAGCTGAGCCACTTCCACAACAGCGCCTGGGAGTATAAGGAAGAAGTGGGAAAATATTACTTGCATCAGTTTGTTGTCGGTCAGCCAGATCTGAACTACAGAAACCCTGATGTCGTTGCAGAAATGAATGTAAGCAAAATGGTCGAAATCATTATTTTACATTTATTCGATGGCCTACTAAACAGTATTTATGATTATTTTAGAACGTAGTCCGATTTTGGCTTGAAAAAGGAGTGGCTGGGTTTCGAGTTGATGCCGTAAACTGCTTGTTTGAGGTAGATAAGAAGCTTTGGGAAGGCAAATACCCAGATGAGCCTCCATCAGGAGCTCATGGAGTAGCTTTAACAGATCACGATTCACTGGAACATATTTTCACAAAGGACCAAGATGAAACCTATTACGTTGTATACGATTGGAGAGATATCATGGACGAGTATAAAGCTAAAGATGGGTTTACCAGAGTAATGATGACTGAAGTATATGCTTCCATTGAGAATGTTATTAGGTATTTCGGTGAAGGGGACAGAGAGGGCGCTCAAATGCCTTTCAACTTTGATCTCATTACGGATGTTGATGCGTCTTCATCAGCAGGCGATATCAAAAGAGCTATCGATAAATTCTTGACGTACAAACCTCTTGACAAAGATGCTAACTGGGTGGTAAGTAAAAAATCTTAAGCAAATAATATCACTTTAACTTTTTTGTGCTAAAATACAAAACAATAATTGTTGTTATCAAGGATGTAAATTATTAAACGAAAGAAACAGAATATAATACCTACGCATTCTTTTTTTCAGGTTGGAAATCACGACAACAATCGTATGGCATCCAGATACAGCCCTTACTTGGTAGATGGTATTAATATGATCGTCTTGCTCCTCCCTGGAATTGGAGTCACGTATATGGTTAGCCTATTTTATTTAAAGACAATGGACCACACGAATTGCAAATAATTTAATAATACATCTGTAATTTTCTAGGGTGAAGAACTGGGTCTTGTAGATGGGAAAGTAAGCTGGGAGGAAACTGTGGACCCTGCTGCATGCAATAGCGATGATCCCATCAACTACGGTAAATGGTCCAGGGACCCTGCGAGGACACCTTTCCAATGGAGCGCTGAGAAAAATGCCGGTTAGACACAAAACATTCATTAAATTCTATAAAAGTTAAAATAGAACCTATAAATAAAGTTGCACCCGATATAATACCAATATTATTATGACTCTAAGATTAATAAAATACTTTTCTAATCAGGATTTTCGACTGCCGATAAAACATGGTTGCCAGTAGCCGAAGGCTATGAAACTTTGAACGTAGAAGTGCAAAGGGCTGCTGAAAGGTCTCATATGAAGATCTACCAAGCTCTGGCTTCTCTTCGCCAAGACCCTGTATTTAGATTCGGACGCTACGAGTCGTTAGCTTTCAACAAAGATGTCTTTGTATTTAAAAGGTAAATCCAATAACGTTTAATACTTAATACTCTTTCACACTTATATGATGACGACCGCTTTAGCCTACATAGTTGGTAGTGACCCTGCCTACGAAGCAAGAGGTCCTGGGTTCGAATCCCGGTAAGGGCAAAAATTTGAGTGATGAGCATGAATATTTGTTTCTGAGTCATGGATATTTTCTATGTATTTAAGTATTTATATATATTATATATACCGTCGTCTATTACCGAAGTACTTCACCCCACCCACCTTATGTTTTTGAAAGTATACGGTCTTACTCCTTATGCCAGTTTCAATTAAAATATTATAAAACCAACAATTCCAGGCTATATGTGTAAGAAAATATGTAAATAATATACATTGCCTTTTTTCAGGTGGTATGACAAAAAAATCTACATCGTCATAGTGAACATGAGGGATACAGAACATGTAGTGGATCTGACATACTTTGAAAATGTGTCTAAAGACTTCATTGTTGTACTTAGCAGCGTACAATCCCAGAAAAAGGAAGGGTAAGCAATTGATATTTTGTTTGTCTTAACGGTCCTTTGAAAGTCAAAAAGCATTCGCTAAGTCAAGTTCAGATAGACAAGTAATCTCATTTTTCCAGTATGACACTGCCTACCTTGATGACCTACCTTGAAACGGCATTCATAAATTTCCTAAAAATTCAGCCGGCCACTGGGATAAGATTCGTATTACCAGCACCCTATACAATAATGTACATGTAAAGATATTCTATATTAAGTATATGTGCCTATCTTAAATGTTAATTTATCTATTTTGTATCTTCACGATTATCTGGAACAGGTTCCTTAACAAGGAAATTTTTATTACTTTCTTACTCTGATGTGTACTTGCTTTAAGCAATAAAGTGTTATTTTTGATTTGACAATGGTTACACAAGATATTTCCCAAAAAACTACGAACAATGTAAAATTATCTTCAATATTTGGGATACTTGCCCAACAGTAGTAAAGTTCATTCCTTCCAGCCCGTATAATTATCCAGTTCCAATTATAATTCACATGGGATTTTATTATTTAATTTGCATATAACTTCCATCGTTATCCACAATTTCACTAAAAAGTATCAGTCAACTCATGCGATATTACAACGTGGTCATTGCTCCCAAAACTTTGCTATTGAAAATTTTCCGAGTTTTCGTCCTGGAAAGTTTTGCTAATTGATTGTTATCACAGGAGATGTTCCAGATTCTTCTTGAGTCAATTTGACGCTTGTTACAGTTTTGCGGGAGATGATGACAGTTTGAAGGCCCTTAATATTTAAACTAGATTTATAAATACTTTTAAATATAACGCTACGGAGAATTAAAAAAAAAAATGCTGACGTACTTGTCTGTCTAAATATGTTAAGCGATTTTACAAAATTTTCGGCGCTGCCACGAAAGTCGAAAGCAAGTGCGATATAGATACAGATAGAGATACACGAAGCGTTTCATAGTAGCCACACTGTTCTCAATTTCGAGTCGAAGTA